>JAKFHU010000600.1:47500000-50000000 GCA_023783475.1 Daubentonia madagascariensis | reverse complement strand
TCAAACAATTCTCCCATTTCAGCCTCCCAAAGTGCTGGGATTACAGGCATGAGCCACTGTTCCCAGCCTGGGATTTTAAAAAGAAAGACTGGATGCTGTCTACAAAAAAAAAAAAAAAAGTATTTTCAATAGGAAGACTTAGGTAGGTTTAAAGTAAAAGAATGGAAAAAATATATACCAAGCAAATTCATAAGAAAACTAGAGTGGTTTTCTTAACTTTAGTCCAAAATTAACTTTAGGACTAGGAATATTAGCAAAGATAATTGTTGAAGCTGGGTGACTGGTGTATGGCAGTTCATTGTACTATTCTCTCTACTTTTGTACATGCTTGACATTTTTCATAATAAAACATTAAAAATCGAGAGAGAGAAATATGTGTTAAAACAATTAAACAAAAATGTGTGTGTGTGTGGACTGAATATTCCCATCAGTTATTTCATTACCCATTTTGAAACAAAAATAGCTTTTCCTGTTTTTGCATTAGCAGCCTCATACTATAGAGATCTGCTCTTTCCAACTTTTATTACTCCAATTTCTCCTATAATGATTATGATACATTTTTGAAATAATTGATACCTAGGGGTATTAGGGAAGGTTAAAAATTCTCCTGGTGAATACGGATATTAGGTTCCGGAAAGCTGTGGGTGGATTTCAGTTTTACAGAGTTCCCAGAATTGCTACATGTTGAAACACAGTTTGCAACTCATATTTTATAG
Organism: Daubentonia madagascariensis; assembly: GCA_023783475.1. Taxonomy (NCBI): domain Eukaryota; kingdom Metazoa; phylum Chordata; class Mammalia; order Primates; family Daubentoniidae; genus Daubentonia; species Daubentonia madagascariensis. The sequence continues at coordinate 49,999,284 of JAKFHU010000600.1, read as the reverse complement.
CTATTTTTTCAAATACTCCAGAACAGAAAAGAATGTTTTCTGTTATTAACAGAATGGGTTTTTTTCTTTTTTTTCAAGAAAGAGAAGCAATTTGGAAAAAAGACAAAATTTACATGACAATAAAACACTTCACAAGAGAATCGCTATAAATGGCATTTAGCCCAGTATTGAAAAGATTATATCATTTAACTTCCTTTCTCTCCATTGTTATTTATTATCCTTACTAGGATTTCATACAGTTTATCACAAATATTATTTTATTTTCAACCTCAGACAAGGTTTTGTAGATAAGCACTAAGCTATTATTCTCATATTCTAAAGTCAGAAACAAAATATGTCTATGCATATTCTTTTCTAATTTATTAGATATCACTCCATAAATTTCCATCAGAAACTGAAAGATGATATTAAACAGAATTTTACCAAATATACTGCCTTCAACACACAGCATTTTTTGCTATACAGTAATTTCAATATCTTATATTTTTTTGAAACCATACAAAGCCCTTTCACATGGCAATATACTAACAAATATCATGTGCCTAGCAAATATCATGCGCCAGGAACTTTCATGAACAAGAACACAGCTTTATTCGTTTTAATTTATACTCTGACTTGTTTCAACAGAGATTTTAAAGTGCTTTAAAAGATACATCGAATATAACTGGATTGCATACATTTTCAAACCAGAGATCTTCTTAAGGTCTAAGTCGGACCATATCATTCACTCCTTTGACCAAAACCCTCCAAGAGCTTCCTTTCCCTCTCAGGAAGGAGCCTTTCAGTTGCTTGCATTGCTCACATTCGTGGTTCTCAATCCTAGCTGCACAGTAGAATCATCCAGGGCTCTTTGCAAACCTACCCATGTTCAGGTCCTATTCCAGCCCAACTAAATCAGGGTTGGCTGCGTCAGGATGGTACTCTCCAGGTGGTTTGAACATGCAGTGTTCAGAACTCCTACCCTGTACCATCAGGCTTTCCCCAACATATACAGACCCCTTCCCACCCCTCCATCCTTGGGAAACCTCTTCTACAACTTTCCCCACGGCCCATTTCCCTCTAGCCACACTGGCTCTTCACAGATCTTCCCCCATGCTGGGCACACTCCCAGCTCCCGGCCTTGGCCTGTGTTAGTCCCTCTGCCTGTGTGCAATATTCTCCCAGACAGCCATGTCCTGCTCCCCCATCTCCTTCAGGTCTTTGCTCAAATTTGTGTTTGCAGTGAGGGTTTCCTGTCCCACCTTTTTAAAATTATACCTTCCTCCTACCATGATCTGATACTCCCTATCTCCCTTTCCTGCTTCATTTTGATCAGTATCATTTATCACCATCCGATATCTTTTACTTATGCATTTGTTTATTCCTCTCTCTAATCCCTCCAACTTCCCACTCCCCAAAACTAAGTTATGTAAGCAGAGATTTTGTCTGTTTTGTTCACTACTATATCCTTGGGACCTAGGACAGTGCCTGACACTTAGTTGGCACTCAATGCATATTTGTTGAATCAATTAAGAGCAAAACAACAACAACAAAAGCCCTATATAGGAAAATGGCATGAGCTATTTCACAATAATCTTTACCACAACACTAGAAAATAGATATTTGTGGTTTTTTTCCTCAGCCTCCTTCCTTCTCAGGCCACCTCCCTCTAATAAAGCAAAGAGACTTCTCTGGACCACCATGCATTTTGCTGCTCATTGCCACCTGCTATGTTGCTATCCTCCTATGATGCTCTCGGCCCCACACAAGTGTCAGGAAGAAGTGACTTCAGTGTAGACCACACATTCTAGCTCTTGAGTCCCCACTCACCCCCTTACGTATTAGCACAGACGTATCACACTTCAGAGAAGTCTTGGGGAAGGGGAAGGGGTTTACATCAAGGAAATGCAAGCACAGACTTGAATATGAGCCCTCCCTTTTCCTAAGAGTCCTTTATGGCTTCATTCACACTGGCTGTCTTTCTCCACAGGCTCCAGGCTCCTGCCATGGTCACTCACCTCGTTTCCTCTGTTCTCTTTCCCCTGTTCTCCCTCATCCCTAATGTCTGTTTATTTCTCCATGAAGCACAGTTTTGCCATCACTTTAGTTAAAATTTCTCCTCTTAATACATGCTATTAGGCTGTACTTGTACTTCCAACTCTTTAAAAGATATTTTCCTAAAGAAATACAGCTATCCTCCACCTTAAGAAGAACTATGGTGCCAGCTATAGAAATAATTTTTCTCCATTTCAAAAAGCATTTATACATAAAGAAGGGAAAGAAAAAGGTTAAGTGATTTCCCCAAGGTAAAATATTTAGTAATTAGAATTCAAACTTAGTTTGTCTGTGATACCTATATTTCTTAATGTGTTGATGATTAAAAAACAAAGTCCTAGGTTAGGCAGAGATTGATGTTGCCATTTCACATAGAAAGATACCAGCTCACCTTCTGCAGTCTTGTTTATAAATGTGGGTTAACCCAGGACACTGGTCTTTTCACTCTATCACACAGTAACAGAAGCTGAAATACCTTACGTTGCGGAAGTATAAGTTTAGTTAATATAACAAATGTAACTGTATTGCCCTATTTTGAGGAAGTATAAATTTAGGGAGAGATATAATTATAGCTAACAATTATATAGCATTTACCAGGTAACAGGCAATCTTCTAAGCACCCTGCCTGTATTAGAATATATAACTCATAAAACCTACATGACAACCCTATGAGGTGGGAATTATTATTGTTATTATTATCCCCATTTTACAGTCAAAGTCACACAGCTAGCAAATGGCAGAGCTGGGATTTTTAAACCAAGTAATCTGGCTCCAGAGTGTGTGCTCTGAATCACTCTGTAATGTGAAGAAACCACCCCTACTTTAAATTCTGTCCCCGCCCACACATTTAAGGATGTGCTATATGCCAGACTCTTCTAATTGCTTTACCAATTTTATTAGTTCATTCCTGCTCCTATAAAATACCTGAGACTGGGTAATTTGTAAAGAACAGAAATTTATTTCTCACAGTTCCGGAGGCTGGGAACTCTAAGATCAAGGTACCAGCAGAGTCGTAAGGGGAAGAAGCGCAAAAAGGAGCTAGCTAGTTCCCTTGAGCCCTTTTATAAGGACACTAATTCATTCACGAAGGCAGAGCCAATCAGGACCTAACCACCTCCTAAAGGCCCCCCCTCTTCATGCTATCACACTGGTGATTAAGTTTCAACACATGAATTTTGAGGGGCATTCAGACTATGTTGTCTCATTTAATTCTTACAAAGTCCTGATGAGGTGGGCTAATAGAAGTTAAATTACTCATATAAGGTCATGGAGCAAATTGGTGGTAGAGTCAAGGTTTGAACCCATGTCTTACCCACTATATCATATTCTCTTTTTAGAACATATAGTATATATATAAACATACACATACAAATCCATACATAACACATGGAATCCAAGTTCTAAATGAACTTATATGTTAAGAAAGAAGACAAACACATGAACTTCTGATTGTATTTTTGATTTCAAAAAAATATGAAGAAGTTGATTAGGACTATGTTTCCTCTTGACTTTGAGGGCAAAGATGATGTCCTATTTTTCTTTATATCCCCAACACTAAGCACAGTGTTGGTGAGTGAAAGAGCAAATATTCATTCTCATGCATAGGGATTTACTTCTTAAATCTTGAATTTTGGAATATGGTGGATTCCTCTAAAAATGAAGTTTTATGCTTTAAGTGTGATACAAATTGGAAATTATTGGAAGCGGAAGAGATAGTGTGATATTTGGAAGATATTTAGCTTCACAAATAAATTAGCTATAGACATTCAAAATAGTTCACAGGATTTAGCCAAATGGCAAGTCGAAAGTAAAATAGGCTATTAAGATGGGGAATTTGGTGAAAGAAACTGCTCTTTGGGCTATGAAGAAAATGATCATAATCAACAAAGATAGTTTAAGATTCTGTGGGTAGTTTTTGAAAGAAAGGGGATAATAAAAGGGTCTTGAACACAGGATAATGTCAACCCGGAAAGAGTGCCTGGAAAATACCACCTGATGGAGAGTGAGGGCATTGCTCCTGTATGGGTTTCTACAATGGGCCATGTGGGGAGGAGGCAGGATGGGGTGGTGGGAGCTGCAGTAGGCAGAATAACGGCCCCTAAATATGTCCATATGCTCATCTCTGGAACCTGTGGATATGTTACTTTATATGGCATAAGGGCCTTTGCAGATGTGATTAAGCTAAGGATATTGATGGTGAGATTATCCTAGTGGGCCCAATGTTATCACAAGGGCACTTACAACTGAAAAAGGGCAGCAGGAGGGTCAGGGAGAAGGGGATGTGACAACAAAAGTAGAGATTGGGGTGATGCACTTTAAAGACAAAGGAAAGGGCCACAAGCCAAGGGATGCAGGCAGCCTCTGGAAGCCAGGAAAGGCAAGGAAACAGTTTCTTCTCCTCTGGAGCTTCCAGACAAAATTTGGCCTTGCCTACACTTTAATTTTAACCCAGTGAGGTTCATTTTGGACTTCTGACCTCCAGAACTGCAAGATAATAAATTTGTGTTGTTTTAAGACATCAATTGTGTGGCAGTTTGTTATGACAGTGATAGGAAATTGATACAGATGCCAAGTTATCGATCATCATCATAGTCCAAAGAAATAGTTTTTAAAGAGGATAGGCTGAGCAAGCAAAAGACTATATCACAAAAAATATGATTAATAAATTTGCCTAGATACAATCTCCAAATATACAAAATAAAAGACAAGTGAAAAACTGAGAAAAATACCTGCAATAAATATGACAGAGAAGAAGTAGTCTTATTATTAATAAAGAGCTCTTCCAAATTAAAAAAAAATAGCACCCCAATGGCAAAGTGGGCAAAGGACATAGATGACACCCAGGAGGAAGGCAAATGGCAATAAGTATATGTTTAATATAAAAGAAAGCTCAACATCACTAATCATCAGAGAAATGCAAATTAAAACCACAATGAAATACCACCTTATACCAGTCAGAATGGCCATCACTAAAAAGTAAAAAAACAACAGATGTTGGCGTGGATGCAGAGAAAAGGGAGCCCTTATACTCTGTTGGTGGGAATGTAAATTAGTACAACCTCTGGAAAACAGTATGGAGATTTCTCAAAGAATTAAAAATAGATCTACCATTTGATCCAGCAATCCCACTATGAGGTATCTATCCAAAGGAAAAGATATTGTTATATAAAAAAGACACCTGCACTTATATGTTTATTGCAGCACAATTCACAATAGCTAAATCATGGAATCAACCTAATTGTCCATCAATGGATAATGGGATAAAGAAAATGTCGTTTGTGTGTGTGTGTGTGTGTGTGTGTGTGTATGTCCCTAAGCCTCAGCTGAGGCTTTCTCCGTTTTCCAGTAACATTGTAGCATCCCCTTTCTCTTTCAGATCCAGGCACAGTAAGGGCTTCTTTATTAACAATCCCTAAGTGTTTCACCATTCCTTGTGGATTCCTTTAACCTTGCCCATAGCTCTTGTAATCAGTTCCTTCATTAAAGTCTCTTAAATTCAACACTTTGAATACGCTATTAGTTTCACCCTAAATCCTGGCGGATGTAGGGATTTATCCTAGGAAAATAATCAAAGATGCAGACACAGACTTATGTGCAAGGATGTTCTTTGCAACATAATTTACAGTAGCAAAAGCAGTAGGAACAAGGTTCCTATTCAACAACAGGGGAAAGATGGAATATTATGAATGACTAATTGCATAACTATTTTGACTAGCCTGGGGAATGCTCATCACGTAATGTTTAAATGAGAATAAGATATAAAACCATACTTACAGAACGTTCCCAATTTTGTAATTAGGTGTGGATGTGCTTGTATAAGGTTCAAATTGAGGTAAAATTGGAAAGAGAGATTAGTTTGATGACTGGATATACAGTCTATTGGAGGAGGATTTGATTTGCTGGTATATATGTATTTTTCTGATTGAATGTTTTGGACCATAAGTGTAATTCCAATTTTAGATTTTTTTCTCCTTTATTTCCAGTTGGTTTCAGTATCAATGCCATGTTTAACATCAAATGTAAATATACTTAAATATAAAAGAATCAGAATTCTATTTTAGCTATGGAATTAATTCCCTATGTCACAACCCTTTTCTATAAAACAACCTCTTTTTAACACATGGACTCAGACAAAGTTAATCCACAAATATTTACTGAGTGCCTGCCCTAAAAAAATTTACACTCCAGGAGATCACATAAGATACAAAGATGCAATGTGGAATAGTATAAAGAATACAACTTGGAATGGAAACACCAGAGTTTTAGTCTGGACCATGTCATAACCACGATCAAGCAGTCCATAAAATCCTTTGCAGAGGATGTAGTAGAACATAAATTATAAAGCTCAATTATGTAATCAGAGAATCATAAAAAACTTTTTCATTAGAGTCTAAATGCTCTGTGGCATGCGTAATAGCAAGTATGTGTTTACCAAGTCAGAGTTAACAGTAGTCTGTCTTTTAATTCTTCTCCAATTCAGAACAGATATACACATTGTTCTCACTGCATATGCATAATTACAAATGTTTTGGCATATTGGTTACATTGAGAATGAATATTCGAAAACTAGAGCTGATGGTTAAAACAGAGGTGGCATTATTCTTAGAGGGGAAAACGGGTATCTTACCCCTGCCTCTTAATTAGTGTAGGTTTCCATAAAGAAGAGTGGAAAAGCTGCTTAGGAATCTAGGAATTTTATGGAAAATGTGCAATACAATATTGATATGAGCCAGAGATAAAATGATAAAGAAAAATTATACAACAGAAAGAAGACACAATAATGGACTAATGACATCAAAGTAATATTGACTGAAGAATTCAAATAAAATTTAAATGTAGGATAAAGCTGAAACATCAAATTGAAGGATATGGGCAACTAAAGTACAATAAGGGTTCCAGTTCTGACATTGCCTCCTTGATCAAGGCATCCTGATATTCTAATTATTCTGTTCTTTCACTCCTACTGAAACTACTACTTGTACAAACAATAAATTCCAATTATTTACTTTTCCCTGTTCTTTCAGAATATCTACCTGTTGCAACTCATTTACCCTCCTACCCAGTATAACTCTATGGCAGGCCTTGCTAGTGGTGCACTTGTGTGAACACTAGACTGGACTCTGAGCAGTACATAACCTTGGAGCATAGCTATTCCAGACCTAGCATGAATCTCTAATATCATTTTTTTTGCCAACTCTGACGTCAACCGTGTAGACACAGACTATCCAATCTGCTACAGGTGGTAAGAACCATGAATCTCTCCATCTTCAAATAACTAGAAAATATATAATGAGGAAATTTCTGAAAAGTACATAAATAGCGATTCTGTTAGAACAAATATCTCTTACTACGTGAAATAGGACGAAGTGACAGTCTGTTTCTGACATATATTGCTTATGACCCACCGTACTATCATGAGTTCCACTTATTCAGTCTAGTCTTTTTAGTAGGAAGCATAGACTTCAGTATCAGACGAACGATGTCCAATTATGCTAGAGTGCTCCACCTTACCCCACTTGAGCCGGCAGAGGTGGAGCAGAGTCAGCAGCCGAGCAAGAGCAAGACCTCGTCTCTACAAAAAAATAAAAATATTACCTGGCCATGGTGGCACGTGCCTATAGTCCCACCTACTCAGGAAGGCCGAAGGGGGAAGATCGCTTAAGCCCAGGAGCTCCAGGCTGCAGTGAGCTATGATTATGCCTCTGTGCTTAAGCCTGGGTGACAGAGTGAGACCCCATCTCTTAAAAAAAAATCCTGAAGGCCTGCTTCAGAACCCCAAGATATTAATTAGAATTTAGATTCAAGGAAAAAAAAAAGTAGTGGCTGAAGGGAATTGGGGTGGTCAATAAGATAAGTTAAATATATAAACTGAATTTATACAAATAGTCTATAAATTTGAAATAAAGTTACTTGGAACAGATAATTTATACTGTTTAATATAAAGATAATGATGCAGTTTATGACTACATTCTACATGAAAAACAAAAACAAAAACCCAGGAGCGAAAGGAGAAACTTCACCAAAGGAAGCCAAAGCCCTAGGTGTCACATCTTTCATTAAGGGGAGTAAAGTTCTTATGTTGCTATTAATTTTAATAATTAGATGGTAAAGTTCTAAGAAAGATTTAATTGAAACAGGATGGCTTCCTTCTTAATTATTGCAGAGAAAAGGAGCAAATTAATAGTCCACATCTAAGATGAGGAAGGGGATTAAAACTCAAAAAGTGTAAAATAAGATATTTCATTTCTGTAACAATTAAAATGTTCATTTGCTGCTTTTTCTTCCCAGCATCCCTGCGTTTTTCTGGGAAAAGCACCCCATACTCCCATCCCCACTTTAACCACAGACTCCAGGTGGTGATAACATGGGTTTTAGATGATCTTACTTACCTGGTCTAGATTATCTAGAAGTGAGCCTCTGACATAGGCTGGGTCAATCACAGAACCTCACCATCCTCACCCGCTCATCACTCAGCCATGTAAACTGGTATAGCACATAGGCACATAGACACCTGGCACAAGCTGCGAACATCGTGCTCCTTCTTCAGGGTTTGTTCAACAGGATCTGCAGGGAAGGGTTTTTTTCTTTGGAGATAAATAGCTGAGACGTGTGGAGTGGTTTGTGTGGAGAAAACTAGTCAGAGGGAAGCAAAGAAGGGAGGCAGAACAGGAGAATCCTGGTGCTATGAAGTCTGTGGCTCAGTGGGTTTCTAGCTGCACTTGTGCAGAAGCCAATGAATTTCCATTCTGCCTAAGCGAATCCAAGATAAATGTCTACATCTTGCAACTATATAGTATGTAAATGCAAGAATTATGATTATAAATGTAAATAGCTTAATTCTCTTAGTAAAAAGTCAAAGACTTAGATTGGAATGGAAAATAAAATCCGGCTATTTTTTAAAAGACATATAAAAGAAAAGATTATAAAAATGATTAAAATGAAATCATTTGCAAATACAAACCAGACAGATCTATAAGACAAATATAATTCAAAGCTGAAAGCATTGGATAGAAAAAAATATTGTCTCTGTGTAGATTAATAGCATGATCCATAGAAAACACATAGCAGGGCGGATGTAACTGCTTAAGAATGTCTTCAAGGAACTTTTATATTTCTGTTTCACCATCCTTGGCATGTAGCTCTCATTCTTTTGGTTACAAGATGGATGCTTTAGCTTCAGACATCACTTTTGTGATCCATAAAGATTCATAACTGTTGTATCTTCATAGTCACTTGTTTCTTTTATTCCATTTTTTTCCTTCCAGTGGTTAAAGGACATTCTATATCCCTTCAAACATTTTTGATACATATTGAGTTTCTATTTTAATAATCAACAGCTAATGTGAGTCAATACTCTCTGAAGGAGACATTAAACTTTAGCATTTTTTTCATATCTCTTCTCTGGCCGTCTCCTCATTACTTCTCATCTTGAAATCATTTGGGATTTTATTTTTGGAAAATTAAATTTTTACATTGTGTATTAATAATACATTAGTCATAATTATAACTTTCAAAGATTTTTTTATTGTAATAATTAATGGATTAAAATTGTTTGGTGTGATGCCTGGCACATACTAGTCACTCCATAGTGTTTGCAATGACAATGAGGTGGATTATCAATCTTATTATCATTCTGCCCTGAGCCCTTCTTCTCTCTTTACAAGATCTCTTATGGTGATCTTATCTTCAGCTTTTATTATCGCTACTACCTGGATGATTTCCAGACCTATATCACCTGCCTGCACACTGCTCCTAGACTCCCCTGTTTTATTTTCAATTTCTTGTAATAGACTACCACCTAAATGTTCCACCAGAACATCTAACTCAACCCATCCAAATGAGACTATCTTCCAACTTCCAAATTTCTGTTAATGCAACAAGCATTCTCCCCTTCCCTAACCTGGAAATGTTAGAGATATCTTTGTTGCCCCTCTTAACTTGCCCTCAACATGATAGTTGAGCCTAGTGCCTATATCACATGGGTGCTCAATTAATGTTTGCCTTCTTCCCTCTCCTTCTTTAACTTTAATACATTGCTAAGTCCTGTGAAAACTTTTTAAAATGCTGCTTCTATTCATCTTCCTCTTTATGACTGCCTCCTTCCAATGTATTATTTTTTATCTAATATCAAATTAGACTCCTAGTTTTCCTCCTTACTTTCTGTTTTCTTCCCCTTTTACTATCCTTGCAGTTTAATCCTCCTCAATCATAGTACCAATCATACATTTGTTATATACTACCTAACAGGGTTCTTGCTGTGAACGTAAGTCCAAACCCCTCAGCTTGCCACTCCAGGCTTTCTACTGACATGGGTCGAATCTACATTACCAACTTCCTACTTTATGGATACTATGCATTAGCTAAAATGGCGCACTGGTTCCTCCCTGAAAACCCCAAACATTTTCTGAACTCTTTTGTTTTATCCTTGATATTCCTTCTGCCCGGAAGCCTTTTTTTTTGAGACAGAGTCTTGCTCTGTTGCCCCACGTAGAGTGCAGTGGCATCATCATAGCTCACTGTAACCTCAAACTCCTGGGCTCAAGTGATCCTCCTGCCTCAGCCTCGCAGGTAGCTGGTACTACAGGCCCACTCCACGATGCTCGGCTAATTTTTCTATTTTTAATAGAGACGTGGTCTCACTCTTGCTCAGGCTGGTCTCGAACTCCTGAACTCAAGCAATCCTCCTGCCTCAGCATCCCAGAGTGCTAGGATTACAGGCATGAGCCACTGTGCCCAGCCCAGAAGGCTTTTTTGAACCATCTCTGCCTGTCAAAATCCTATCCATCCTTCCAGGACCCTCTTGTAAACCACCCTTGTCAAAAAGTCTTGCTTCATACACTACATATGATTTGTCCCTTCTTTAAGCCACTATAGCATTTTGTATGCCTCTTTTAATAATGAAAATATTTTCACTTTAAATTACAGATTTTTAGGATTTATTAATCTTTTACAAGATTACAGGGTTTTAAAGAGCTTTGCCCTACTCATATTTTAATTTTCTGTAGGCCCATCATAGTATATTTCACAAAGTTAGCACTCAATAAATATTTGTTGAATGTAACAAAAAATGTATCATTTAAGACAAAGAAAAAATTATTCTCTCTTCAACACATGGTGTTTGGAAAACTGAATATCCATATGCAGAAGAATGAAATTGCACACTTATATCACACCATATTAAAAAATCAACTCAAAATTGATTAAAGACTTAAACATAAGACCTGAAACCATACAATTACTAGAAGAAAACAAAAGGGAAAATCTTCTTGATATTGGTCTGGGCAATTATTTTTTGGGTATGACACCAAAAGCACAGGCAACAAAAGCAAAAATAAACGAGATTTCATCTACAAAGCTTCTGCACAGCGAAGAAAATAATCAACAGAGTGAAAAGACAACCTAGGGAATGGGAGAAAATATTTGCAAACCATATATTTGATAAAGGGCTGACATGTAAAATATATAAGCAACTCAAATAACTCAATAGCAAAAAACCAAATAACCCAATTTAAAAATGGACAAAGGATATGAATAGACATTTTTCAAAAGGAGATATACTAATGGCAAACAGGTATACGAAAAAATCCTCAACATTGCTAATCATCAAGGAAATGCAAATCAAAATCACAATGAGATATCACCTCACACCTGTTAGACTGACTATTATCAAAAAGACCAAAGATAAGTGTTGACAAGAACATGGAGGAAAAGGAACCCTTGTACGTTGTTGGTGGGAATGTAAATTGGTACAACCCTTATGAAAACAGTATGGAGGTTCCTCAAACAACTTAAAATAGAACTGTCATATGATCCAGCAATTTCACTTCTGGGTATATATCCAAAGGAAAGGAAATCAGTAACTCAAAGAGTTATCTGTATTCCCATATTCATTGCAGCATTATTCACAATAACTAAGATATGGAAACAACCTAAATGTCCATTGATGGATGATGAGTGGGTAAAGAAAATGTGGTATATAAGTACAATGGAAAATATTCCATTGTACCCTTTAAACCTTTAATATCCCACTCAACCTTTAAAAAGAAGGAAATATTGCCATTTTAGATGATGTGGATGAACCTGGAAGACATTATGCTAAGTGAAATAAGCCAGATACAGAAAGACAAATACTGAATGATCTTACTCACATGCGAAATCTTAAAAAGTTGGACTCATTGAAGCAGAGAGTAGAATGATGGTTCCCAGGGGTTGGAGAGTGGGAAACATGGGGCAATGTTGGTCAAAGGGTATAAAGTTTCAGTTAAGCAAGATGAAAAAGTTATGGAGATCTAATGTACAGCAGTGTGACTCTAATTAACAGTGATGTATTGTATAACTGAAATTTGCTAAGAGGGTAGATCTTAAGTGTTCTCAACCCACAGGAAAAAAAAAAAGGAGAGAAAATGGTAACTATGAAAGGTAATGGATATGTTAAGTTGTTTGATTGTAGTGATCATTTCACAATGTGTGTATATATATATCCCAAAACATCACGTTGTACACCTTAAATATATACAATTTTTACTTGTCAATCATACCTCAATAAATCTGAAAAAGAGATGATTGTGAGAGAATAACCAAGGTTTCTGAAACAGACTATGTAAAATAAAGACTTCTTTAAGTACGAAAGAGCTATTTTCTATAAATGAATCTTTGCTTGGAGAATGGACTAGCTAAATATGTCTCTGAATAACACAAGAGAAGGCATACACCATTTTTATGGTGGTAGACCCAAAGGAAACATGTACTTTGCAAGAAAACCAGACCACAGAAACAGCTGTGGCATATGAATAGAAGTCTTTCTCAATATTTGATGAAGTGCCAGAAGTTGCCTGTTGCATACAGTTATTTAGAAATACTTGGCTGTCTGTGTTGCCTTTGTAAATACAGAGATAATAATAACAGCTTTCAACCACTACACTGTACAGTCTGAGTGCATATAAGAAAATAATGGAATATAGGTCTAGGAATACAGATTTCAGCTCAATTTTGGAGTACCTTGAATATTGCACAGCACTGTCTCTCTCCTCTCCCTTCATAAAAACTTTAGGAGCTATTTTTAGTTTCTCCTTTATTCCGGCCACCATAATCATTTACAGGTCAATTGCTAAGTCCTTTGTAATAGTTCTTGCATCAGCATCATTTCTCTCCTTTCCATTACTTCTGCCACTTTATTTCATTTGAAATACTCTTCCTACTCTATCATAAGTAGGTCAGCTGAGTCCTTACTGCTAGGTTCTCTCTCCAATCCATCCTCCCTACTGTGTGGCTAATTTTCTTGAAGCGTATCTCTAGGATGGTGCTCACAGGATCAAAAACAAACAAACAACAACAAAAAAAAATTATAACGGATTCCTTACTAAATCTAATCCCAATACTCTAATACGAGAGAGAGAGAGAGAGAGAGAGAGAGAGAGAGAGAGAGAGAGAGAGAGAGAGAGAGAGAGAGAGAAAGAGACCCAAGAGTAGTTGGAAAGGTTATTCTCTTTACTCCTGGGAAAACAGGTTTTCTTCTTACCTCTCTCATTGTTCCTTATTAGTCTTATGTATCAGTTTTTCTTCCTTCATTTGCCCCTTTAAAAGTTAGTACTTCAGACAATTCACTAATATCTAGGCAATGCAAGTCAATTAGATACCTCTTTTTGCATAGCAAATGGAAGAAAAAATTTTTAAGGATATATCTTCTCCAGTATTATCAGTATTAAAAAAAGATATGATTACATGCTCCTGGGGAGGAGTATAAATCGGGAATTAGTTCCATGATCAGAGACACATATACTATATAGTTTGGGTTTTTACAGTTTAAATACACTTTATTAGGATGTAATTTACATATAATAAAATACATCCATTGAAGTGTACTGTTAGGTGATTTTTGACAAAAGTATACCTTATGTAACCACTACCCCAATCAAGATAAGGAAAAGAAAATTTTCATCAACCCAGAAAGTTCAGTAATGTCCCTTTGTTGTCCATTCCTCTGTATCCTTCACCAAAGGCAAACATTCTGCCTTACGTCACAATGGATTAGTTTTTTCCGTTTCAAAATTTTACATAAATAGGATCATATAGTAGTATATACTGTTTTGTGTCTAGCTTCCTTAACAAAAAAAAAATGCTTTTGGAATGTATCCAGATTGGTATGTATCGGTAGCTCATTCCTTATTATTACGGAGTAGATCAAATGTAGGTCCAATTTTAGTAGTTCCACTAAAATTTGTTGATACATTCACCTGTTGATAGACACTGTTTCCAATTTTTGCCTGTTATGAATAAAATTGTTATTAACACTCATATGTAAGTCTTTGTGTGGATATATGTTTTCATTTCTCTTGGGCAAATACCCAGGAGTGGAATTGCTAGGTTATATGGTAAGTGTATGTTTAACTTTATAAGAAACTTGCAAATGTTATCCAGGGTGGATGTACCATTTTACATTCCCACCACCAATATAAGAAAGTACTGACTGTTCCACATCCTTGCCAACACTTGATATGGTCACTTCTTAAAATTTGAGTTATTTCTGTAGGTGTGTAGTTATATTTCATTGTGTTCTTACTTGCATTACTGTAATAACTAGTGGTTGAGCATACTATTGGGTGTGTACTGGCCATTTGTTTATCTTCTTGTGAGAAGTATCTGTTCAAATACTTTAAATTAAAATTTTTAATTAGTTTGTTTTCCTTCCTATTATTGAATTATAAGAGTTCAAGATACAAGTTCTTTATCAGATATATGTATTGTGAATATTTTCTCCTAATCTGTGGTTTGCCTTTTCATTTTATTAAAGGTGGTTTTCAAAGAGCAGAAGTTTTTAGTTTTAATTACATGTAATTTCTTACTTTTTTTTTAATGACCAAAGTTTTAGGTACTCCAGCTTTAAGAAAATGAAAGCATCAACTTCAGTTTGCTACATGCCTATTATTCACTTGGGACGCTTGAAAATTGTAGAATTGGGCTAGAATTCAGCCAAATCTTACAAAGTCCAAGAATATGACTGCATTTTTGTTTATATTAATGGCTATTTTAGTGAGCGTATATGATGCAACAGGCAGTGTGCTAAATACTTCATATATAATATTTCATTTAATCTTTACAAAAAGCCTTATTGAAGAAACCAGGATTTATTTTATTTATTTATTTACTTATTTATATTTCAGAATATTATGGGGTACAAACACTTAGGTCACGTATATTGCCTTTGCACCACCTGAGCCAGAGCTACAAGAGTGCCTATCCCCCAGGTAGTGCGCACTGCACCCATTAGGTGTGAATTTGTTGGAAAAACTTTTACAGACATCGGCCTAGGCAAAGAATTTATGAAGAAGACCTCAAAAGCAATCACAGCAACAACAAATATAAATAAATGGGACCTGATCATATTAGAAGAAACCAGGATTTAGAGTAGTAATTAGGCTAAAAGCATACATATCATCAATGGCAGAGCTAGAGTCTACCTGACTCCAGAGCCCTTTGAATCTTAAAAACTATGCAGTGTTCTGTCTAAGAAATCTTTTTATACTCTGAAGTCACAAAAATATTTTCCTATGTTTTTTTTTCTTGAACTATTAAGTTTTAGTTTTTGCGTTTGGGTCTGTGATCCACTTGAGCTCATTTTTGTATGTGGTGTGAGGACGGATTGAAGTTCACTTCCACCCTGTGGATATCTAGTTGTTCCTGAATGATTTGTTGAAAAAGCTGTCCTTTCTCCACTGAATAACCTTGACATTTTCCTGGGGAATCAATTGACCATGTATGTGTGGTTTATTTCTGGAACCATGGGTCTCTTCCATTGATCGATATCTCCAATCTTGTACCAATACCACAATGTATAGATCACTATAACTTTAGAGTATGTCTTGAACTCAGGTAACATAAGACATTCAACTTTGTGGGGCTTTTTTCAATATTCTTTGGCTACTCTGGTTCCTTTGCATTTCCATAAAATTAAATACCACAAGAATGGAAAAACAAACACCACATGTACTCACCATTAAATTGGTACTAATTGATCAACACTAATGTGCACATATGGGAAGTAACGTTCATAGGGTATCAGGCAGGTGGGAGGGTGGAGGCGGGGATGGATAAATCCGTACCTAACGGATGTGGTGGGTGCTGTCTGGGGGATGCGCATGCTTGTCAGGCAGTGCAAAGGCAATTTATGTAACCAAAGTATTTGTACCCCTGTAATACTCTGAAATTTAAAAAAAACGATTATTAATGACTAATTTTAAAAACCTGCTGGGATTTTGCTTGGGTTTGCATTCAGTTTAAAGGTCAATCAGGAGAGGATGGGCATCTTAATAACAAGTCTTATTAATATTATTAATAGGTCTTCCAATTCATGAACATGATATACTCTCCATTTAATTAGGTCCTCTTTCAATTCTCCCAGCAATGTTTTGTAGTTTTCAGTGTAAAGATCTTACATATATTTTATTAAATACGTCCCTGAGTACTTCAGGTTTTCTAATGCTATTGCAAGCAGCATTTTAAAAATTTTAGTTTCCAATTGTTCATTGCTCATATGGAGAAAAACAATTGAATTTTTTATATTGGCCTTACATCCTGAATTTTGGTATATTTACTTTAAAAACACACACACACACACACACTTATTTATTTATTTTTAGAGGCAGGGTCTCACTCTGTCACCTGGGCTAGAGTGCAGTGGAGTGGTCATAGTTTACTGCAACCCTAAACTCCTGGGCTCAAGCGATCCTCCCGCCTCAGCCTCCTGAATAGCTGGGACTACAGGCACATGCCTCATGCCTGGCCTTTTCTTGTCTGTTTGTTTGTTTTTGTAGAGACGGAGGTCTCGCTATGTTACCCAGTCTGGTCTTGAACTCCTGGTCTCAAGCGCTCCTCCTGCCTCAGCCTCCCAAAGTGCTGTAGTTACAGGTGTGAGCCAACACTCCCAGCCAGATATATTTACTTACTACTTAGGGTTTTTTTGGAAGGTTCTTGATAATGTTCCACATATAAAATCATGTTATTTCTTCTGTTCTGACCTATATGCCTTTTATTTATTTTTCTTGCTATAATACACTGGCTAGGGTTTATAGTACAATGCAAGCATGATGTGTTAGATATAAGACTTGGCATTTATTCCTACTTCCTTCTAGTGTGAGTTTCTGTACTGAAGTAGATGGAAAGCTAAATACTAAATTTCCCAGACTTCCTTGCCAACGGGGTTCTACGTTTGATTAGATTCCACCAATCAGATGCATCTACACACATTTGGAAAAGTGGTGCTAAACTGGAGGCCCCCTTACTTCTGCTTTTGACTGTTTACTGATGGCAAAGGTTGTTGTAGAAATGTGGGGGTTTTCTGCAGTGTTCAGTCTCCAGTTTCATGGCTATCAAGAGGCAGTTGCAGAGGCAGCAGCACCTGCTTCCTGACCTCTGAATTGTAGCTACAGTGTTTTGTTTTCTGTGTCTTTAACTTTAATAGTTGTAGTGGTAGATTCCTGATTCCCTACCTTCCTGATCATGGCATAGGAGGTAACACCCCTTGGAGGTCAGTTTCATGGTATTCATGGAGTTGTTGCTGGATCTCAGCTCATAACCCACTCTTTTGGCCCTTCCAGTGATTATATAATGATCTAATTCTCTGTATTAAATCTGTTTAAAATACCCCAGATAGCTTTTGTTTAAAATATTTCAGATGGTTTCTCCTTCCAGCGTTGAACCCTGCCTGATATAAATGGTCAGGACAGACATTCAACAAAGGCCTAAGTAGCTAGTAATCAGCAGAGGTAGAGATAAACAGTTAGTTCAGGGTTAAGAAATTAAGTCCTTGGGGAGACAGGTCAAGTGTGCCAGACTTTCCACCGCAAGAAAACAAGGCACTATCCTAGTTCTCAGGGAACCAGAATGTCAGCTGTGCTATAACATAGCCTGTGTGTTGAGTTGGTAAACCTCTATCCTGGGGCTCTTGGGACTCCTCTTATTCCTATGCCTAGGAACAAGTTTGGTCCCAAAGCCCAGGGCAAGATTATACCTTTTGCTCAAGGTGACACTATCTCGGCCATGGGCAATTAGAAAGATGCAGGGACAGGGAAATAAGCAGGGAAGCTTAAAGTTTAAAAGAATAACTTGAAGGTGAATAAAAGGCAAAATTGCTTCACAAAGTGTTTAGTGCTGCGGTCCCCAACCCCTGGGCCTGTTGGTGCTAGTACCAGTCTGTGGCCTGTTAGGAACCGGGCTGCAGAGCAGGAGGTGAGCGGCAGGTGAACAAGTGAGTGAAGCTTCATCTGTATTTACAGCCACTCCGCATCGCTCCCACCACAGCCTGACCTCCGCCTCCTGTCAGATCAGCAGTGGCATTAGATTCTCATAGAAGCACGAACTCTACTATAAACTGCGCATGCGAGGGCTCTAGGCTGTGTGCTCCTTATGAGAATTGAAAGCCTGATAATCTGAAGTGCAGCTGAGGTGGTGATGCTAGAGCTGGGGAGCGTCTGTAAATACAGATTATCATTAGCAGAGAGGTTTGACTGCATAGAGACCATATACATCAATTGCTTGCAGACTCATATCAAAACGCTATCAGTGAGTGGCAAGTGACAATGTAATAATAATAGAAATAAAGTGCACAATAAATCTAATGCCCTTTAATCATCCTGAAACCATCCCCCCACCCCCAGTCAGTGGAAAAATTGTCTTCCGTGAAACCGGTCCCTGGTGCCAAAAAGGTTGTGGGCCACTGGTTTAGTAGATATATGGTACTCATTACCCCAAGATGTGAAATAGATACATATCTTTAAATGTGTTTTTCTTCATATACTATTAAGAGCTTTAAGTAGCCAGACAAGTCATCTGGCCCATTTGTCATCCAATTTAGAATCTCCTAAATGTTATTCACTAATGGCTATCCAACCCTTGCTTGAACAGCTAAAGTGACAAGGAGTTTGTTATTTCACAAACTTGATGATTCCATTTCTCTAATCATCAGAAAATTATTTTTTATGTTGAATACAAAATCATCTCTCTGTAATATTTTGTGTCTGAGGGTAAGCATATGGTATCTTGTTACTTATCTCTGTTTCAAAGTATCTCTGGTATGTATTCTCACTCATAAAGTGCCCCAATTTCCTTCTAGGATATTATATCTCTTCCATCATGTATGGGTTTCAGAGGAGAAGACCTGTATGGCTGCCTCCCACAAGAAAGCAAAGGCCAAAATCCTTCCTTTCCCTGCCCTCATAAAACCAGGCATAGGTATGTGACCTCAGTTTGGCTGGTTATGTATTTCTCTCAATATTTTTAATCAATGTGGCACAAATAGAAAAGATAGTTGGAGGTCGCTCAGCACAGAGGTCATGTGCAACCTACATATTCCAGTTATGAGACAGTGGCTGTACTTTCTGCTTCCAAATCAATTTATGTTACCTTGATTACTGTTTATTTTAGAACCTAGTCCTGTAATCTCAATTCTAATTGCCCCAAATAGCCTTCCAACAGTCTAAGCATCTTAGAGTTTGTTGCTGTTGCTTGCAATCCAAACCTGTAACCAAAACATTATATATAAATGGGTGGGTAGTGTCTAGTCTCTGCTTATCTTATTGGTTGCAATGGACAGAATTCACTGACTCAAAAAATGGGGAGTTTATGGAAAGAACAAAGAGCTCGAGGCACTAAGGACAGGAATTAGAGCTGGATCTGAGGGAAATGAAACTGGGAAATGGGAAGTCAGGAACTGGGGTTATTCTTTTGGTCTTTCAAAAGAAGAGTCACATGTTCTTCACATCTGTGTCTCTTTTGCGGCTTCACTGCTGCTTTCTAACCATTATGTTCTGGTCTCTCTCTGCTGGTTTCTTTTAAACACATTCAATTATATTGCTCATGACCTTTAGACAAATTACATCGTGGTACACTGTATGTTTCTTAATAGTATCAAGAGAAATGGCTCTCTGACCAAGTAGCGATTGCTGGTAGAGGTAGGATTCACTGTTAGCCAAATGTTAGGGAAATAGGAGAGCATGTAATTGGTATCCCGTGGAGGGAGTGGTGGGCAGATCAGTGGAAGTAACGTTGGGCTGTACTGGCAAATAACGATGGTCATTAGCTAGGTAAAAATGTCCTGATAAGCAAACATTAAAATTGACCTGGAATTAGAGTTTCCTTTATAAGAATCAATCTCACAATTTCATGCACTAGAATTTTTCACAAGGCACTGCTGTTGTAGTGTCATATGTTCTTCTTACTGTTTACTAAAGTTGATAGAAACTACATCTTTCCTCAGTCTTTCGTATCATTCAGGTTTCAAGTGATGTCCATGGACACCTGCATAGAATTTCCTGGGAAGCTGTTAGGATGGAAGCTTTCTGGGATTACGATGAACTGATCTGACACTTTCTGCAGGAGCCTGAAGGATGAAAGGAGCTGGCACTGCAATTAGACTATTCTCTAATGAATCTAGCACTATTAACGTTTGAGACTACGTGAAACTATACCTTACTTTAATATATATATTTATTTAGGTCATTAAATATGAATGATTGATTTCGAATCAAAAGTTTAGTTTATTATATCTCAAACAAGAAGCAGTACAATTAATCAAAGTATGCACCTAAACTATCAACACAGTTTTGCCAATTTAACGGTAGCTTGTTTATGCCAGCAGCAAAGAAGTGTGGAGAGCGAGTGGAGATGAAATCGCAAAAGGCATTTTCCACAGCTTGTTGAGAATTGAATACTTTTCCTTGCAAGAAGTGGTCCAAAGCCTGGAAGAAGTGGTAGTCAATTGGTGCAAGGCCCAGTGAATACAGTGGATGACAGAGAATTTCCAAGTTCAGCTTCTGTAGTTTGAGTAGCGTTGTTTGTGTAACATGTGGTCAAGCCTTGTCTCGCAAGAGGATTGGCCTGTCTCTATTGACCAGTCGTGGCTGCTTAATAGCAAGCATCCTCATCATTTCATCCAATTGGTTGCAGTACACATCCACTTTAATCGATTAACCAGGTTTCATGAAGCCGTAATGGATAATACCAACGCTGGACCACCGAACAGGCATCATTAGCTTTTTTTGATGAATATTCAGTTTTGGACTGTGTTTCGGCACTTCATCTTTATCCAACTATTGTGGCAAATGCTTGTGACTGTCAAAAAGAGTCCATTTTTCATCTCACATAACAACATGGTGTAGAAATTGTTCACCTTTATGTCGTGACAGCAAAGAAAGGCAAGCTTCGAGATGATTTCTTTTCTGACACTCATTTAATTCATGTGGTACCCATCTATACAGCTTCTTTACCTTGCCCATTTGTTTCAAGTGGTCCAATATTGTTGGAATAGTAATGTCAAACCTTGCTGCTAATTCACGTGTAGGTTGAGATGGATTTGCTTCCACTACAGCTTTCAGCTCCTCATTATCCACCTTGGTCTCAGGTCACCCCTGTGGCTCATTTTCAAGATTAAAATCACCAGAATGGAACTTCTCAACCCATCGATGTACTGTGCATTCATTAGCCACATCCTTCCCAAACACTTTGTTGATATTTTGAGCTGTCTGCGCTGCATTGGTTCCACGGTGGAACTCATATTCGAAAGTAACAGGAATTTTTGACATATCCATGGTTTTACAAAAATTGCTCTAAAAAAATTTGAAAGAAAATCACAAGCCAAAATATGTGTTTGAAAGACTGAGGATGTACCTTCACAATAAACATAAAACAAGAAGTGTCAAATTGAAGTCTCAGAGATGTCAACTGTCAAACTTAGAACTTAAGGAAATCAGACATTTCATACTTAAAAACCTATATAAAGTACTTGAGTGTAGGGGACTGTGTTTGTCTTGTTCGGGATAATATGGCTGACACATTGCCTGGTACATAGAAGACACCTGATAGATAAATGTATTGGAGAATCAATAAACTATCTCTTACATCAACAGCCTAATTCTGATTGTATACAAATGTATAACAGTGATGAGGCTTAACTTAATGATTAAATTATATCATGATTATAATACCAGATTATTTCTATCAATTACTAAGAATAATCATAAGATATCAAAAAATCAGCCCATTATTGTGATAATCTTAATAGCTAGAGTTCTCCTTTGTTTTTATGTTAGTCTTGCTTTCAGCCCACATTCCAATTCTTCTTCCTCAAATGGCATAATGATGTCCTATATAAGTCTAATTGCAATTACTGTCCTGTCAGATCATTTCGAGGTAGAAATATTGGTCTATATTTAGCCATGCTGTTCATTTTCCTATTTACTTCATTTCCTAATTACTTCTATTATGTTTCATAGTTGCTGAGTGAAAAAATGAATTATAAAATGAATGGGGATGTGGGGTAGTGGTGATCATGCAAATGACTTGGGAGTAGTAATTCTAAGTGACTCCTCAAGAAGGAGGTACGTCTTTGTTTGCCTTTACTATTTTGTAAAAATCTGTTGTTTTTACACTATTGTAGAAAAAATACAACAGCAGTTTTATGTTTTGCAATTTATTTTGCTAATTTCA
This sequence comes from Daubentonia madagascariensis, assembly GCA_023783475.1. NCBI lineage: Eukaryota > Metazoa > Chordata > Mammalia > Primates > Daubentoniidae > Daubentonia > Daubentonia madagascariensis. The sequence goes on along the minus strand of JAKFHU010000600.1, from coordinate 49,976,772 downwards.
TGAACTCTTTGAAATTCTATAAAATTTCTGGCAGTTATGAACTTTCGTCTTTCTGTGACACGGAGTCAAAATGTTATGACGTTGGAGAGAGAGAGGCAATCCAGCTCTGTCCAGCCCTCATTCACAGGATGATAATTTTCTTCCTCTTTCTGCCATTGAAAGGTTACCAACTGTGACATATTCCCACCTCCCACACCCATTTTCTCTCCTAACACCATCCATGGGTCCTGGTGCTGTCCTCTGGAGCCACAGATATTTAGGTTAGGCTTAAGCCATTTTTTGTTAAGCAAGTCTGCCTTTCACTTATATGAAATATGCCCCAAATTCAAACTATATGCAAAATCCAGACACTTCCCTTTTTCTACTTTGCTATCACCCTGGTCTAAGCAATTATCAGCTCTTGCCTGGATTATTTCAATCACCTCCTCTTTTGTTTCCACGCTTCCACCCTTACCCTGTGCCCCCACAGCCTGTTCTCAACATAACTGCCACAGTGATGATGCCTTGAAAGTATGTGAGATGCAATTCTTCTTCTACCTAAAATCCTCTGTATAGCTTCCAACTTACTCAAGTACTGGCCAAAGCCTTTACAATCACCTACAAGGTCCTACCTACTCTGACATGTAGTAAACTCAACACTTTTTTCTTGAGTGAATGAATAAATTTAAAGAACCCTTCATTCTCCTCATTTTCAAATTAATACCCTAATTTCTCAAATCTTTCTCTGAGGAAATGGCTTCCAGACTTCCATTCTGGTCATCCTCCTCTGTATGAATTTTAGTTTTTTTAGTGTCCTTAAAATGTGGTGACAACATGTGAACATAGTGCTCCAACTTTTGTATAACCAGTGACGTTTAGTCCAAACATCCTTCTATCACTGCAGCCTAGGATTCCATTAGCTTTTTGGGCAGCTGTGTCATAATATTGGATCACATTCTGTTCCCAGTTAACAAAAATTCCCACTTCTTCACCCAGAAACTGATGTTAATTAAAATCTACTCATCCTTGCACTAGGCAGTTGGTATTTTGAAACTACGTAAGGACTGACCAAAAATTATCTTCTTTCATAGAATCTGATTATTTTTTGTTCAAAGAAATTTGCATCAATGCTGCTAATTGCTCAGTTTTGTTACTATGGCAACACTGTTAGTTGTTACTATTTTTTCAGCCATTACAGTTCCCATCAACTTCTCCCCCTTATCTTAACACATAAGTTTTTGTTGTTGTTCTGTTTTTTAGCTGAGGTTATTTTGATAGATCACTTAAATATTTTTCCTAATGTGACTAATTGTAGAAAGAAAAGTTAAATAGGCTTCAGAAGGCATGAGTACTATCCCATCAACTAGCTTTGTGATCTTACAGAAGTAAATTAAACTCTATTTCTCAATTTCATCACCTGTATAAAATGAGAATGATGATAACTTGCATCTGTTATTCAATAGGGTTAATTTAAAGTTCACGAGATCATGGAAGTGCCAAAAGAGTATTGATATAAAACAAGAAAAATGTCTAGGGACCTTAAATCAAGTTACAATCAGACTAGCTTCTCTTATTCTGTTACTTCTTTCCTTTAAAGCATAGTTCCAGAGTACAGAGAACTGGTCTGGAAGTTAGGATACATGGATTCTAACCCTAATTTTCTCACTAACTAGTTGAGTAATGTTGGACAAATAACATTACCTGATAGGCTTTATTTCCTTGACCTAAAAAACAATACAACTTAATACATACTTTTAAAGATGACGTTCAGTTCTTCGAATTTTAAAAAATCTGTCATACTGGCCCACACTCAAGAATAATACACAAATCTTAATTTCACATTTGTCTTCATCAAGGTACATCTCTGGTGGCTTTTATGATTATTTTATTTATGATATGATATTTATGCTGCATTTCAAATAGGAGCAGTGATACAGTACTCGTAAGAGCTAAAGGCTTTTTAAAGGAGTCCTAAAACACCAAACTGAAACCAACAATGTTTAGTTTAAGCAATTTAAATGACCATTTGAGCCAAAGTAGAAAGAATTTCCTACTTACTGAATATAAGTTTTATAGCTCAGTTCTCCACCCAAAACTCATGGATATTAGACTTTTACAATAATGCATCTTCCTTAAATAAAAAGTTAACCTTGTAATATAAAATTTAAAAGATGAAGACAGTAGCAATCAGTCATTTTTTCTTTCCTTTAGAAAAAAATGCACCACTTGAACTTTTTTGCAAACAAATCAAAATGCTAAGAATAGAACCTAATATGAGCAATAGAAAAGAATGAGAAGTTGGGACATTAATTCAAGTTCTTTTTATAAAGCTTTTTTACATGATTAAATATATTAATAATATCAGACTTTTTTTTTCTTTTTTTAGAGACAGGGTCTTACTCTGTTGCCTCGGATGGAGTGCAGTGGTGCAATCATAGCTCACTATAACCTCGAATTCCTGGGCTCAAGCGATCCTCCCGCCTCAGCTTCCTGAGTAGCTAGGACTACAGATGCAAGCCACCATGCCTGGCTAATTTTTAAATATTTTTTGTAGTGACAGGGTCTCACTATGTTGCCCAGGCTGGTCTTGAACTCCTGGCCTTAACTAATCCTCCCCCCTCGGCCTCCCAAAGTGCAGGGGCTACAGGCGTGAGCCAAGATAATTAAAATAAATATTATATTATTCATAACCCCACTACTGTATTGTAACTATTTTGGAAAATTTTTATTAATTCTTAATTTACAAGCGTATATTTGAGTTCCTTAACTTTTGGGGAATCATCACCCTTAGGCCTTCATGGGGAGAGTCCATTACCCACAGGGAGAATATGTGATTGAGGAGAGTTTCCTGAAATTTGGCTTAGTAGCTTCCAGATATCTCTTGGTTTTCCACTATCTCACTGCCAGCTACTTTTCAGCCTTCTTTGCAGGTTCCTAACTTGTCTCTTTGCTTTCTTCCTTCCCTTTCTAAAGTCTATTTTCAACACAACAGGTCTTAAAATAATGTAAATTAGATCACATTGCTCCATTCCTCAAAATCCTACAATGGCTTCCCATCTCACTTAGAGTGAAATCCAAAGTCATTACATGGCCTAAAAGGCCTTACAAGATCTGCACGTCTCCCCAACCATTGATCTGATCTCATGTGCCATGGCTCACACCCTACTCCTCTCCCTGTACCAGTTATAATGGCCTCCTTTCTGTTCCAAGCATGATCCCACCTGGCACATTCCCACTCTGGGTTTTTGCCCTTGCCATTCCCATCTCACTTAGATAGCCACCTGGCTTACTTCCTCACTCCAGATACCTGTTTAAATATCACCTGGTCAGAAAGGTCTTCCTAATCACCCCAATACAATAGCACCATTCACCTATCCCCTTCACTTTCTATCCCACTTTTCCTTGCTTTGTTTTTCTTCTTAGCACCTATCATCAAGCAACATATTATGTACCATTTGCTTAATGTCTATCTCTTTCAGCTAAGATGTAAGGTCTATGATGTCTGTTTTGCTCATTGTTGTATACCCATCACCTAGAGCAATGTTTGGCATGCAATAAGTACTCAATAAATGTTTGTTGAACAAATGAATGAACAAACCAGGTAGTCTTAACCAGACACTTGAAAAAATGTACAGGAGCAGGTAAATGTAAACATGCCATTAATTGATTGGATACAGTGAAAATAACTGAACTAGAGTTATATATGACTGAATCTCACAAATAAAATTTTGAGCAAAAATGTAAGTTGCAGAAGAATATATATATGTAAAACATGATATCATTTACATAAAATTTTTAAATAATTAAAGCATGCTTTATATACATACTGTGCATAAGACAGAGACAGAAAGACAGAGAGCAAAGAGATGATCCATGGGAATGATAAATACCAAATTCAGACTACAAATGTGGTTGTTATCTGAGGGGGGTGGTAATGGGCACAGATATTCACGATATTACTCTAACTTTTTATATGTTAAAACAAAAAAATTAATCATGTAGACTTTACTGAAGAGTTCTTGGGAGGCAAAGGAGAGAATTTACATCTCGCATAGTAGAACTGAATAAAATTCCCATTACACATCATCATTTTCCTTCAATAACCTTTTGCACTACCAGGCATCTGGTCTCTACTTTTCTTTTTTTTAACTTCTTATTTTGGGAAATTTCAAACATGTAAAAAAAAGTAGAGAGATTATCATTTTAAATCCCCATGTATTGGGATTTCTGCTTCCTATCAAAATGGAATAACAGGGATTGGATTTACCCTCTAGCCTGAAAAGAGTTTCAAGACAATGGCAACAAAGAACAGTGATCCCTGCGAGAAGGTGAGCCTAAGATTGTCTCAGCTTACTGTCAGGAGAGGAGTTCCAGGCCGTATAGCAGAGAGGGGAACCCAATGAGCATTGCTGTTCACTGTGGACCTACTCTTTAGGGGCCAAATGAACAATGGAAGGACACACAACATTCAGAATCATTCCTCTCATGTGGTTGGGCAGGAAATGCTCTCATTTAGAGGTAAGCAGCAGAGGTCAGGAGCAGGTCTGAATCATGAGTGATGGAAGAGGAAGCTTTCTATCCTACCAACAAAAAAACGAACAGTAGCCCTCCGTTGTCCCTTGCTATCCTCTCTATCCTAAACCAATGTTTAAAAGCATTATAAAACCCAAAGCTGGTGATTCTTTATGCCTGTTTCATACGAAGTTCTCTTACAACAAATAAAATGACATTTGAAGAAAGGATTCTACTGAAAAGAAAGCATAATCATAAACTGAGATATTCAGACCTCTTTGTTTACACGACTGCTGATATGATGTGGGACAGGAAAACACTGGTATTAAGTCTTTTGCTGCTTAAGGAAACCATTCTAAATACTCACTCCTACAGGAGGTCTATGCTTAACGTATTTCTTTATATATCACCTCAACGTCTTCCTAATGCCATTTTTGATATGTAGTATCTCTTTACTATTCATTCAACACATTTGTATTGAGCATCTATTGTGCATAAGACAATAAGCTAGGAGATTGGAGGGATGCAAATTTAAAAAAAACACAGACCCTTATCTCAAGGAACATAGAGTCTAGGGAGACAAATAAGGCAAGTATACAAACAACTATAATAAAAAATACACTAATAAGTACTAGAAGAAAGTGCTCTCAGAAAGTTTTGGATTTGGAAGGGCTCTTAATCGTCAAGTAGCTTTACTTACTCATTTTAGAGATGAAACTGAAAGACAAAAGGTTAAATGACTCACTCTGTGCAGTACAATCTACTCACATGAGACAGCATTGTGGGCTAGAAAGAACAGGGAAATTAGAGTTAGACAACCTAGGAGTGGCTTTGAATTTCAGCCCTTACTAGCTCTCATAAAGGACAAATGATAGAACCTTCTTGAACCTTAGTATTCTCATCCATAAAACAGGGATAATTATATCTGCCTATTAGGGTTGGTATAAAGATCAACTGAGATAATGAAAAGGTTCTGTAGACTATGAGGCAATATAAAAATATAAAATATTACTACACTTAATTAATTGCAGAACTGGGAATAGAACCCAAACCTCCTAACTTTGAGACCCTTATCCATCATGTATTAATGTGAAATGTTTTCCATGATTTTTAGTTTATAATTTAGGCAATTCACTCACTTGTACAGTTAGAGCAGAACATAATTATAAATCATGGCATACATATGTTGTTTACTTGAATCCTATGACTATTCCTCACCTGTTCGAATTATATTATAGAAAAATAAAACAGGTGCTCTCACTACAAAACTTTCTTGGCTAATTCTCGTAGTAACATAGGATCAAAATTTTGTCCAACATTTCTCAATTGTATTTTCAGCCTGTTTATTCTGGCTTCTTCCTTTATAAGTAGTGCTAGTGTTGAATAGAAGTTGAGCAATTAAAAAGAAAAACAAACATCAGTAACTTTGTAGATCAAAACTAGCAAACACATCCTTGAGGCACTTTAAGAGAAGTTAACTGATAACATCAATATAATATTATGTTACTTCTTTGATCTGCCAAAATGTTAAGTGATATAATCAGTTTTATATTTCTGAGTTTTCTTTCCAGTTGTTGCATGTAGCAACAAAGCTAAGAAACAGGTTAACTGCAAAAGCTTTTGTCCTTTTCCTCACCCCATTACAGACTCCTTCCTCTTTAGGGTGGGTGAAAAAAGAGGGAACTAAGTTTATTTTTATACATATTACTGCATAATTCAAGTAATATATTCAAGAGTTGGTATTATGTAGTGGAAAGAACATGGAATTTGGACTCAGAGGTCCTGGGTTTCAGTTTCTCATTTGACTATTGTGAGATTTGAGTCAAGTAGTTTCTCTAGCCTTCAGTTTCTTCATCTATAAAAGATGATGACTAATAAAACATACCCACTGGGTTATCAGATGAGTTATATAGTATTCCCCAAATAATTTAAGGCAGCTAAAAAGATGCATATCATATCAGGAAGATAAAATAAAAATTTACTCTCACTGAATGGATGTGGGGAGCACAGTTTGGGGGATGACCACAATTGTGGCTCTGACACAGGCAGAACAGGGGCAATGTGTATGGCCAAAGTGTTGTACCCCCATGATATTCTGAAATTAAAAAAATAAGTTAAAAGAAAAACAAAACAACAAAAAAAAAACTGTAAAAAAAAAGAAAAAAAAAAGCAGAATGCAACTAGGCTCCTCCCTGATGCTTCTTCAAATGGCACATTCTTTCACCAGAATAAATTCCTCTTTCCACATTTTCACACACTGTAAAAAAATAAATAAATAAAACAAAAATTTAAAAATTTTAAAAAATGAGGCACATGAAAATAAAGTTAGGAAATTTAGATGGATTCAGCAATTAGATTAATTTATAAAATATATGCTATGTAGCCCTATACACTTGCTATGACTGGGCTGCAAATTTGAATCTAAACTTCTTAGCTGTCATCTCAAAGGGAGAAATATGGCAAGTCACCAAACCAACAGTGTCCATCTGTTAAAAGAAAAACTATAGGCAAAATAAATTCAACAGAGTTTACTTGGGCAAATGAATGATTAATGAATTGGGAAGCACCAAAACAAAAAAGAGGTTATGAGTGCCAATCTAGCAGCATGAGCAGGGAGCTATTATAGGCTGAACATGGAAGCAAAGTAAAGAAATTACCTAATTGGCTACACCTAATTGTTTGCCTTATTTAGGTATGGTCTGATGGGCAGTCCCTAGTTATATAACCAATCAGCTGGCTGGCTGTTTGGATTGGCTGAGGCTGGCCTTTTTTTTTTTTTTTAAGTCAGTTAGAAGAAATGCCTCCAAGTTAAGTTTCAGTTTGATTACATAAGAGCTCTAGGTGCAGAGACGACCTTAGGCTAATGGTCTCCTTCTTATTTGTTTTAATGCATCCATAAAATTAAAAACAAATGAGTAGTTTTGTGATTTCTCAAAAAGTTCAACACAGAATTACCATATGATCTGTAATTCCACTTCAAAGTACATATTCAAAAGAATTGAAAACATGTATTCAAACAGATTACTTGTACACCAGTGTCCATAGTAGCATTATTTACAATAACCAAAGGTGGAAACAACCAAAATGTCTACTGATGGATGGATGGATAAATGAAATGCAGTATATCCGTACAAGGAAATATTATTCAGCCATAAGAAGAAATGAAGCATTGATACATGCTATAACATGGATGAACCTCAAAAACATTATGCTAAGTGAAAGGAGCCAGATATAAGAGGTCAAATTATACATGATCCCGTTTATTAATATATGAAATGTCCTGAATAATTAAATACATAGAGATAGGAAGTAGATTAGTGGTTGCCAGGGGCTGGAGAGAGAGGGAAATAGAGAGTGACTTAATGGGCATGGGGTCTCCTTTGGGGGTGATCAAAATGTTTTGGAACTACATAGAGGTGATGGTGGCACAACATTGTGAATGTACTAAATACCACTAATTGTGCATTTTAAAATGGTTAATTTTATGTTATGTAAATTTCACTTCAATAAAAACAAAGCAAAAACCAAAACAAAAACAAATGACGTGCTCTGGAAAAATACACCTATTTCCAATACTGAGACCAGAAAGGACATTCTTTAAGGAAATGAACCCACAACAGTATCTTTATTTGAACATAAGGTTGGGTTTCATATCATTCTTTAGAAGGTCCTTCAATATAAACTGATGTCATGACTATAAAGGACGACATGGTGAAAGGTATTCTACTGGGAACAAGAGAGGGGGAGAAGAGGGTAGAGGTAATGGGGTGTTAGTAATGTGGCCCAAGCTACATTGGTCTTTGATGAGCAGGCTTAAAGCAGAGATAAAGTTTAAAAACATCTAGAGGAGGAGAGGGACTGCCTGTCTTTCTGGACTCCATCATAAATGTTTCCCTCGGTCAAATTTTTGGAAGCTGTGGAAGAGGAATGAGTTTGAGATTGCACTCCCTGTCAAATATCTGGGTGTAGTTAAGAATAGAGCCTCATGCTTTAAAATTTAGCCAATCTGGAAGAGGGAGTAAGATCCACTGGCAAATGAGGAGAATGTGAGAAGTGAGCGGTCACAGTGTTGAGCAGTGAAGGTTCTCCTGAGAAAGTGTTGGGTCTGCTCAAACACCAAACAAAGGGTAATGATAATCCCATATGATTCCATGCTAAATAAATCATGACCTTGGTATCTTCAGAGAGGAAATGTTTCTTGAAGACTAAATGAGACCATATATATGAAAGTTCTTTGTAAAGTGTAAAGTTGTATATCAGTTGTAGTTGTCATTATTTTTAATATCTGGTGATAATACCTAACATGTATACAACATATTTGAACAGCATTTTCATAAACAGTGCTCATTCATCATTCTCCACAAATATTTATTGAATACTAATTGTTTGCCAGGTAGGGTAGGCAATATTATCAACATTTTAAAAAAGAATAAATTGAGGTCCTGAGAGCCTAATATTTGCCATAAGTCACATAACTTGGAGATTGGAGACTTTGGTTCCTAGTTCATTCCAAACCTTGCTGCCCCCAAGGGCTGGAGTGACTAAGAACTATGTTTACCAAAGCCCTTGATCTTCATTGACTCTTAACTGGGATTATTTAAAGCCTTGGGCAAAGTTTGACCATTTCTATTTTTGTCTGTGTAGAAGCGTTTTCTTTCATTGCTCTTACATGGAGTTCTCAGGAACTATGATACCGAAAGGGACGCACACATTGCTTAGCTTTACATTATTGACTAAAATTTATTGAGTGCACACTGTGAGTTAGGTATGGTGCTAAGCATTATGCAGACAAAATTTCATTTAATCCTTTAAACAGCCTTCTAAGGAAGGTTTATCATCCCTTTTTTTTGTATATGGAAACTAAGGCTCAGAAAGATTAAGGAACTTGCCCAAAGTCAACAGGCAAAAATATAAATGGTCCAACAATCCTTCCAGGAGGACATATAAACGTTCGTGAAAATCAGAGGCTGAACAAGCAGATCTCTGTGATTCCTACCTGAAGAGCCAGTAGGATATGAAACAAATGTTGAACTAAGAGTAAAAGTGAGCGACAGGGCTGGGTCCATAGCCACTTTTGTTTAACTGCAATGCTCACAGCTTAACCACTCTGCTACTGAGACACAAGTCTGGTAAGTTTGTAACAATTTGAATCTCCACCCAAATAATCATGGCAATAAATTTTGGGTCATCATCATCATAGCCACTATAATTTATTGTGCTAAACACTCTGGTGTAACAGTCATACATTCAGGAACCTTTGCAAATTTTAAAGTCTCAATGATAAAGGACAAGGAATTGCCCCTCCACATAAAAGCTTTTTTTTGAGGAGATAGCAAGCTTTTGTTAAGAAAAGTAAAAAATTAAAGTTACTAAGTGTCATTCTGCTGTTGGAATTAGGATGTTGAAAAACTAGTATCTGTGCTTTTGACTAACATTTTTTCTGTACAGATGTGTATTCACGTAATAGGTAAAATAACTTATTCAACAAACTATTATTGTAGTGTGTCAGATATTGTACTAAGTGCTTCTAGTATTGAAGCACTAAGTGTACTAAGTAGCTTCTAGTATTGAAGTGCTCAAGAAGTATCTGCTCTGCCAGGGTTTAAGGAAATGGGAAGAGATTTTTACCAAATTAGGCAAATTTTACCTCCCTGGGATTCATTTCCTATGGGAGGGTTGGATTTCCAGGTCTTGTCTTTGGTTTTTTGACTTTGTGTGAAGGTTTCTCTGCCTCACCTGGCACTATTCCCATGTCAAAATATCCATCTCATACTACCATAGTTTTGCAATTCATTAATTCATTCAATAAATGTTTATTGAGCTTCTACTGGTATCATGAATAATAGAAGCAAGGTTCCTCTGTGCATGGAGTTTACAGTCCAAAGGGATAAGACGATAAATAATTTCTAAAATAAACAAATAAAAATGTGTATTAATAATTAAAAACTACTGATTGGAAAGGTGCTAAGAAGGAAATAAATAGGATGATGTGTTATGTCTTTCAGAGTCTTAAAATGAAGCAGATAATAGGCTCTTTCACTTTTGAAAATGATGACGGAGTAAGGTCATCAGATTTCAAAAAAGGAAAAAATAATACCTTACAATCAACTGATGAATGAATAGCCATTACTCTTGAAGCAAATTGTATCGTGACTGGTGTATTCCATATCTTCTCCGAATGGGAGGGGAGAGGCTTCTCAAAAAGAGCAGCAAGAAGTCACTTTTTTTTTTTTTTTTTTGATAAGTCAAGCGGAAAGACAAACTGAAAAGAGACAACCTGAAGTCAGACAGGAAAACTACCAATCTAGTCTGGCCATTAGGATTTCTTTCAGTCTCTCTAGGCTCCCTCGGCAGCAAGAATCTGGATGAAAAGAAAACTAATACCATGAACTTCAAGGCAGATTTCCTTTCAATTATTATTGCCCGGTGGCAGGAACCTGGGAGGAAGAGGTCAAGGTGTGTTTTAGTAAGAACGAGCTCCAGGGAATGGCACTTGGAAGGGCAGGACGGAGAACAGCGGGAGGAGAGAGAGAGGAAGGGGAGAATGTGCAGGCACCCCAAGGTGAGACTGTAGAAAGCTTCTCCGCCGCGGGAGCCACGCGCCGCTCAGGTGGCCCTTTCCCGCTCAGGTGAGCTCCTCCCGCGCCTCCCATTGGCCGAGACGCCAGTGGCGCTGGGAGGGCGACGCAGCCGGGTCTAGTTCAGGGTCTAGGGCGGCGCGTCACTTCCGGTAGCGCGGAGCTTGTAAAACACCCTGGAGAGAAAATGGCGGCGGCAGCGGCTTCGGCGCCTCAGCAGCTCTCAGATGAAGAGCTTTTCTCTCAGCTCCGCCGTTACGGCCTGTCTCCGGGCCCAGTGACGGAGAGCACCCGCCCTGTCTACCTCAAGAAGCTGAAGAAGCTTCGAGAGGAAGAGCAGCAGCAGCACCGGTCGGGGGGCCGCGGCAACAAGACGCGGAACAGTAATAACAATAACACGGCAGCCGCCACGGTCGCCGCCGCGGGATCGGCGGCGGCGGCGGCCGTGGGGATGGGGGTCCGGCCGGTCTCGGGCGACCTCTTCTACTTACGGACCCCTGGGGGTCTCGGCCGAATCTCGGCCTCGGGCCCCGAGAGCCACCTCGGAGGGCCCGGGGGCGCCTCTGCCGCCCCCGCGGCTGGCAGCAAAGTGCTGCTGGGCTTCAGCTCGGACGAGTCGGACGTGGAGGCCAGTCCCCGGGACCAGGCCGGCGGCGGCGGGAGGAAAGACCGGGCTTCGCTCCAGTACCGCGGACTCAAAGCGCCGCCGGCGCCCCTGGCCGCCAGCGAGGTGACTAACAGCAGCTCGGCCGAGCGGAGGAAGCCCCACTCGTGGTGGGGGGCCAGGAGGCCGGCGGGCTCCGAGTTGCAGACCCCGTCGGGGAAAGATGGAGCAGTGGAGGACGAGGAAGGGGAGGGAGAGGACAGTGAAGAGAGGGACCCGGAGGCTGAGGAACCGCTGTGGGCGAGCCGGACCGTGAATGGCAGCCGGCTTGTCCCCTACAGCTGCCGGGAAAACTATTCGGACTCGGAGGAAGAGGGGGACGACGACGTGGCCTCCACCAGACAGGTATTAAAGGACGATTCCCTTTCCCGGCATCGGCCCAGACGGACCCATAGTAAGCCTCTCTCTCCGCTGACTGCTAAATCTGCCGGCAGCCGGCTGGAGACTTCAGTTCAGGGAGGGGGAGGACTCGCGATGAATGACAGGGCGGCGGCTGCCGGGAGTCTAGACAGGAGCCGAAACCTCGAAGAGGCGGCGGCGGCGGAGCAGGGAGGAGGGTGTGATCAAGTGGACTCCAGCCCCATTCCTAGATACCGTGTTAACGCTAAGAAATTGGCCCCTCTCCTGCCCCCGCCACTTACTGACATGGACTCAACCTTGGATTCTTCAACAGGCTCCCTTCTTAAAACCAATAATCATATCGGTGGTGGGGCCTTCAGTGTGGACTCCCCCAGGATTTATTCCAACAGTCTCCCTTCCAGTGCGGCGGTGGCCGCCTCTAGTTCTCTCAGGATCAATCACGCCAATCATACGGGCTCGAATCATACCTACCTAAAAAACACATACAACAAACCGAAGCTTTCCGAACCTGAAGAGGAACTTCTCCAGCAATTTAAACGGGAAGAGGTGTCCCCAACAGGGAGTTTCAGTGCCCACTACTTGTCAATGTTTCTCTTAACTGCTGCCTGCTTATTTTTCCTAATACTGGGACTGACTTACCTAGGAATGAGAGGGACAGGAGTATCCGAGGATGGAGGACTCAGCAGTAAGTATTAAACCCTGTGGGTAAGGTAACAAAGGGAATGTTGCTGGGGTCTGCTTTAGCTGCGCTTAGCGTTTTACATGAGGTGGCTTTTACCTGCAAGATCATGGTTTAACAGCAAAAGACAACAGTGAGTGCATGTGTCATCTTTAAGAAACAACACCAGTATGGTCCTATGGCTGGTTTTAAAATTTTTCTGCATGATGTATTGTGAAATTCAAAACAACTTGTAAAGGGACAAAATATTACAAGACTGTTAGTAAAGTGCTTTTGTTTATGTAACTTAATTTTCTTTTAGCCTTAAATAACTATTTGTGCATATGCCAGTTACTCAACAGTTTTGAAGTATTGTGATTGTTAATGGGCATGATACATGCATTGTTTTTTCAAATTGAGTTGTGATTCTAAAAGGCAATGTAATAGTCTTGAAATTCGGGTTAAATGTTTTGTAGTAATAAGTATATGTGTAGGTAGTTCTGTAATTTCTTTTAAGTGAATGCATGTAAGAAAGCAGCAAGGCACACCTCTTAATTGATTTCCCAGCCCAAAGCACCTCCCCTCCCACCTGTGAAAAACATAGTATTAAGGCAGTGCAGGAGCTTGCAGTCATTTTTACTTGGACTGGTTTGCAGGCCCTGCTATTTGCTTGCTAAATGACTGTAGGCAGATGTGTTCATTCATCCGGTAAGCCAGCGTGTTCCTCTATGCTGAGCAACCAGGATACAGCAGTAATAAGTCAAAGTATCCCTACCCTTAAACACAAAAAGGAGGGGAATACAGACCATTTTGTGTTCTCTGAAGGAAATAAGGTTGGAGAAATTGGTGTGAACTACTTTAGATTGAATGGTCAGAGGATGTACAATTTGAGGTGAGACCTGAAGCAGGAGAAGGGGATGACCTTGTAGAGAGACAGGAGAGCATTCTCTGGGCAGAGATTATAAGAGAAAAGGCCCTGAGTTGAGTAAGAGCCTTCCTGTATGTTAGAGCACCTTGAACATGGAGAAGAGAGCAAGGGTTAGAACTTCATTTTCCTACTCTATAAAATGTTGCTAATATGGACTAGAATGATGCTTGTGTAGTTTAAAAGAGAAAGTAAATTAGTACATAATGGACTGCTGAATACGTGATTTCTCAGTGTTACATCCCTCTCTCCATTCCTCCTGAAGACTTCTACTCTTTTCACCCACATGAATTTACTGATCATGATTTTTATTTATAAAATTGTCTTATTATATTAGTTTTATTTCAAAATGGAGTGAAAGATGGAGTTAGCTGACTCAGATAAAGAGTAGGAGTCAAAATAGTGTAAGCTTTGATTTAGAGGTAACCAATTCCAAGGTATTCAAATAATAGATTATTACTATATTGCTTAATTACAGGGGTTGGAAGAGAAGTGAAATCCAGCTCTCACTTTAAGTGGTTCCCTGGGAGCAAGAGTGATGTATTGGATCCTGCCCCAAATATTTGGCAGAAAAAAATAAGGGTACACTGGAAGTTAAACTAGTAAATAAATTGACTAAACTAAATGACATTACCTATCAGCAGTACCTATCTGCATCTGTTTCTCTAACAACTATATGATCTGGCCATTTTCTAAGAGTTAAGTGCTTTACACATATACCATCCCAACAACTTACACAGGCAGATGGTATTATCCTCATGGAGGAGGATGTGGAGACTAAGTTAAGAAATGTAGCCACAGTTGAACAGTTAGTGAGTGGTAGACTAGGGTTTGGTTTCAGATTTCTTTTTCCAACTATAAAGCCATTTTCTTAACACTGTTTTCAGTATCATTTGTAGAGTGCTTTCTAAATAAGTACTTTTATTATAATTAAGAAAATAATTGAGTATTTGGTAGAATTTCATTCAGAATTACTGATGAGCACAGTTCTCAATGAAGGTGACTTTTACATCTTTTTCATCACTATTAAGATGAATGACTAATGTTATGTACAAAAATTTCAGGTAGGATAGGAAAGCTAGAGTTTTGGTACTCTTCCTCACTTCCACTGATATGGAAGGAAATTATAAAGTGTTTTGCATTATAGTAAATAGTAAATGTGAGGTAGCCTGGGTGATAGAAAGAACAATGGCTAAGAGGTAGAGGATCTGGGTCCTAGGACTTGTCTGAATGACCTTGGTCAAACTCCTTAACCTCTGAGCCTCACTCTTACATGCTAAATGGAGGTAATAATATCTGCGGTCGATGGGGTTGTTGCAACGTTCAGATGAGATAGTTTGTTAAATATAAGGTGGTATTATTCAGAAGTTTAGACAAAATTTGTTGTATTCTTGGTAAACCTATAGTATATATGTAAAGAGAAATAGTTAAGTCCTTTCTGTAAATTATATTTAGTAGTGCATTTCTTGTCTATTTAACATTTAATTTTTGTTAATTCCATTAAATACACATTGTAGAAGTTGATACAAAAATTTGACTCAAAGTGTAATGAATCCTTAAATATATGATATACTTGACATATTGTATACCGGGGTAGAAAGAAGTGCCTGTTGGTTCAGTTAGTCTGCACACCTAACGGTGTCAGGGTTTCAAGAGTGAATAATTTTCACTCCCTATATTTATGTATTCCAAATCCTTTGTCATATTATGATGCTTAACCATAGGGTTCATTGGTCAAATAGCGTGCTTAAGGAAATAGTTTTACCTTAAGTAATAATTTCACCAGAAGATTATAGGTTATGTGTGAGAGTAGGCTATAGTAGGCTTTTATTAGTTATTTAAATTATGTATAACATATAATAGATTAGCCTTTTAAATAGCTCTTAATCATTTGGTATTTGAAAATTTTTCATCGATACCCTATTTTTATTTATTAATTAAATTACTCGGAGTCTGCTTCCTCATTTGTAAAGTTAGGGGGTTGGATTAGATGATCCCTAAACTCTGTCCAACTCCAAGGTTTAAGATTCTAGCTTTGAACTGCTCTACCAAAACAGCTCTAGGATGGGCCTGCAATCAGATCACTCTCTTGTTCCACAGGTAATTAGATCATTACAGCCCACCAAAAGAAAATAGACAGGCATAATAGATTGACTACCTTGGGCTCATATGATCATTATTTAAAAAAATTTTTTTTCAATTACAAAAGACATGATTTTTGCAGAAAGTTTAGATAGAGATGAAACAAAAAAACAATGGTTATTGCATGCCTCTCTTCCTAGTCTCATGCTCATTCTTGGTATAAATAAGTTTAAATATTAGATCCTTTCAAAACTTTCTTAATATTTTTCATGTAAATACATCTGTGTATGTGTAGATTTTCATTCAACAAGAGTGCATACTATGTGCCAAGCACTATTTTAAGAAGCAGGGATATGTGGTGAACAATATGTGGATATGTGGAAGATGAAATCTCTCTTTTGCAGATTACGTTGTGGACAAGTAAACAAATAGAAATTTCAGATACGGTAGCTAACACAAGGTAATGCTAGTTAGTTTTGTGGGTTGGGGTGAAGGCATATGCAATGTTATACATACAGGTAGGCCTCTCTGAGAAGGGATGTTTGAACTGAGATCTGAATGATTTGAAGGAACTAGCCATTGACAGTCAGGGAGAAGAACATTCTGATAGAAGTAACAGCAAGTGCAAACCCTTAAGGCAAGAATAAACTTACATGTTGAAGGATCAGAAAGATTGGCCAGTGTTGCTGGGACATAATGAATGAGGGGGAGAATGGCATATGATGAAGTCAGAGGTAGGCATGGGCCAAGTCATAAAGGACGTAGAGGCCTTGAGGGCCATGAAAAGGAGTCTGAATTTTAAGTGATATCATACTGTACATATTTGGCAAGTTGTTTTTCACTTAACATTGTATTATGAGTAACTTTTCCATATACTGATTTCAAGCGCAAAGGTAAAATTTAAAAATCTCACTCTACACTAGTTCCTTTCTCATCCTATAAAAATGTTAATATCTGTGCCATCCTAAAAATATTGTTCAACCTTCTAGTCTTACCTAGTTTTTACTCTCTTCTCAGCCAAACTTTATATCTCTATTTTCTCCCCTGCCATTCTTTTAACCCTGTCTAGTTCAGCTTTGTTTACCAACCATTCCTCTGTTACCTCTCTTCTTCAAGTCACCAATTACTCAATTTACAAATCCTTACCTCTCTGGTACATTCAGTGCATCGACAACTCCTTTCTTCATGAAACTCTCTCCTTTCCAAACTTCTCTATCACCACTCTTTCCTAGTTTTCTTCCTCCTGTCAGCTTGTGTTTTAATATTGATGGTCTCTGGAACTTTGTCTAGCTCTAACCTTTTATACACATTTCCCTAAGCAGTTTTATCCACTCTCCTGGATAATACCTCGCAGTTTTGTTTTTTCTCCTAAGATTTCTCTCCTGAGCGTCTAGACTTATCTATTTGTTTGTTAGACATCTTTTGGGTGTACCAGAAATATGTGCCAACACTATCTGACTTTTTCCTTATGTTTGCCTTGTTTTTGCCCTTCTGTTCCCTGTTTTAGTTAATGGTGCTTCCATCCACCCAGAACTCAAGAGAGAAACCTTGGATTTGCCTGGATTCCTTCCTTTCTCTTACCCTCCTACCAACCCCTAACCTAATTGGTTACCAAGTCCTATAGTTCTATCACCTACATATCTTTTGAGTCAATCTTTTTCTCTCTGTCACCACTGCTCTAGGTTAGACTCTTGCCTGAACTCTTTCAGCAGCCTAATAGGTCTCCCGGCTTCTAGGCTGTAGCTCTGCCAGTTCATTTTTCAGTGCCAGAGCAATATTTCTAAAGCACAGATGCATTCATCCCCTCTTGCTTAACATTACTCAGTGGCTTTCTCTTACTTATTGGCCAAAATCTAAACTTGGCTAAACTGTTCATGATCTGACTATGCCTGCCTTTTTAAGCTTCATTTCCTACCAGTCCCTCTCTTAACACTTAACTTTCTGAAAAACTGAACTACTTGCTATTCATTGAATAAGATATGAAATTTTGTGCCTTTATGCCTTTGCACATGTCATTTCCATCTTTGGGAATGTTGTTTCTTCCTCTCTATAAACTACTATTCATTCTAAAAAATGTCATCTCTGGACGTCTCTGACTCCCCATCCTCTTTACCCTAGAATTTGGCCCATCATTCTCTGCTCAAGTGAAATCTTATGCATCCTTCATAGCCTTTATTACAGAATATTATAATTGTGTATGTCCACCATACAAGATAGATCACAGCTCCATGGAGTAATCTTTTACAGGAGGAGTAGAACACAGTGGTAAAGGGTATGTACTTTTTTCACTCAACTCCGAGCTCTCTCTGCTCAGAGTTGACTTTACTAGAGACCCAGTTGCCTTATCTTAAAAATGAAGATGATAATACCTGTCTGAGAATGGCTTTAATACATGTAAAGTGTTTAATGTTGTTGCCTGGCACATGGAAATCTCTTAGTAAATGGAAGTCACATTAGCACAAACTCATTATTCAGTAAAGATTTGTTGAATAAATGATCACATATCAGGTACCCAATATATGTACACCAATTAATTCATCATCTGGATCAGTAATTGGTTACCTACTCAATATCTGGTAAGGATATATAAAAGAAATCTCATTTCTGCAGAAGCCTTCACTCCACTGATAACAGTCACTGGAAATGGTTAAGAAACATACAGGATGTTATGTGATAAGTGTCACACTTTCATAAAAGGGGAGAATTTGCTGTGAATTCTCAAGTGATCAGTCTTAAATAATCAAAAGCCCTGAATTCCAAATTTAGGCTTTATTCTCTGTAGGTTGAGCAAAGGAAATCCATGAGGTTTGTAAGTAGAGGACTAGCATGATTAAATTGGTCTTTTAAGATGGATAAGCAGGTGGTGGTATCATAGTAGAGTGACAGGGTTGGAGGGAAGGAGTGGGATGATAGGTACTAGAAGCAGACAGGGAGTGATGAAACCTGAAAGACATTGATAACTGGGGGTGGAGTAGGGCCTGGGAATGAGAGAATTCACTAGAAGAAAGAAATTGGAAGATTACTCTGTGGTCATGAGCTTGGATGACTGAGAGAATGGTGATACCATTGAGAGAATTAGAGATACTGAAGAGGGATCTTGGTTGGGGAAAGGTGGTATAGAAACAATGTTTACTTGGGGCTTATCATTTGAGTTCAAGTGGAAATACCCTCTAGGCTATTGGAGGTACAGAATTGAAGTAAAGATGAGAGATTGGTGCTGAATGTATATACTAGTACTATTTACTAAATGAACAGGTACCTTTTTAATATGTTTCTTTTAAGGTGTTGTTTTTTCTTAAAGCCAAGACCAAGTGTTAGAAAGAGGGCCATAGGTGTTTTTTATTGCTTTTTAAAAAATATTCTAATTTTTAAAGTAATTGGAATCACCAAAAGGTCCAGAATTTGATATCTAAAATGAACATCAGCGTAAGGATTTTGAAAAACAGCTGTTGCTCTCATTCTTGAAGAATGAAAGCTGAGTGTTATGTTCGAAGTTTTTCAAAGTTGACTACTTTATAAGAAAACAAATATTCCTAGTTCTCTAAGAATATTCCTGTGAACTCCAGGGGTTTGTGTATCCCTGTTTGATTTAAAAAATTAAAGTCTACTGTATGAAAATGTCTTTCTTTTGAAAATCGTCTCTAGAATAATTTAAAATTTAAAATCATCAGAGGGAAAACTTGTGAATCCCCACAAGTATATCCAGTGGAGCCTAGTTTGAGGAAACATTAGTATAGTTATTAGAGAACTTGAGTTTGAATATTGGCCCTTCCACTTGCTAGCTTTTTTACTAAAGTCAAGTTGCTTAGTAGCTGTAAACCTCTATTTCCTCATCAGTAAAATAAGCAAGAATTAGTGAAATAATGCATGTAAAGTAAAGCTCAGTACATGGCACGTAGTAATAGTAATTAACCGTTGTGTAGCTTTATGTGCCAGGCACTGTGCTAACAGTTACTGTTATTTAATCCTCTTGAGGTAGGTACTTATCCTATTACCTATTTTATAGATAAATGCAGAAGTTAAGTAAGTTGCTCAGGGTCATGTAGCTAGCACGTGGAGAGGCAGTATTTGAACTCAGAGAGTAGCTCTTAACCATTCTTCTGGATTGCCTTTTTATATGTGTAAATACATGAGGACTCATTATATGTTCTCTACTATTATTATTATTGTTAATGTCCAGAAAATTATGAAGAGTATGGATGGGTAATGCATGAACATGAAATCCTAAAAGTGCCAGGAATAAACTACGAAACCTAACAACTTAGGGAAAAGAAAGTACAAATTTACACTTATTCAACAATTGAAAATCACGTGCAACTATTTATCCTTACGTAAGGTTTTAGATTAATTTATTGATGTATGAGGAGGGAGCATCTACTATAATATAATACAAACTATAGTATACAATATGTAGAATTATAATAAAATATTACTATTTCTAATTTTTAAAAGATTTGTACAGTTTCAAAACTGGTGAGGAAAGTGATCTTCTGATTTGCATTACCACAGAAAACTTACTCTTTCCAGTGTTCATTTTAAGATGTAAAGACCTTTAAGTATAGTACATTTGGTTCTCCCTTTTTTGCTCCTTTTAATAAACTTTGTATTTTCCCTTTATACTCGTATTTGTTTCAATGGTAATGAAGTATTCTGTAATTTCAGGGACACTTTTAAAAATTAAGTGTTTTCATGATTCCTCAGAGTTGTGAAGTTTTAAAGCTAGCTTTTCCTTGCTCGTTAATTATTCTATATTAACTTTACCTATCTGAAAAATATTTTATATAAATTAAAGGAAACTTATAACCTCAGTGCAAAAAGATATTTAATCTAGTTTATAAGTAGTTTTAAAAAGAACACCTTAAACTATTCGAAATCTTCTCCAAAATATGTGGTAAACAAGTACTACTAACTTCTTTATGAAAATTTTATTACTAATGATATATCGTTATTCTAATCCCATATTTATTATATACTAAAAATAGCTGCCATTTAATTTGGGAACACAGCCCGATACTAATTGTGGAAATTGTTATAACAATTATTTGCTTATAACTTTAGATTTTGACTTTTGTATTTAGAGTTTATTTTTAACATAGATTTTAAAGTGAACCAGTAACAGTATGTTTGGGCAATAACATTTGGATTTTGCTGCATAATCCAAACTTTAACCTGAATCACACAAGTGGCATTTAAAAAAAAAATTTAATATTTTTTTTATTAACAATGCTGTCAGAATAATTTTTATACAAAAGTTGACCAAGAAGAAAGTGGTTAGGTTTAATATTTATTCGTCTAAACTCCACAGTTAAATTTTACATGTTTGACGTCATTATTTTAAAAATGTATTTCTAAGGAAATTAGCTTTTTAAAAAGATTATAAAAATTATACTCAGAGGTAATAATGTCTGAAAATAGAATAATACTTATGTGGAAGCCATCATGAATTACTTTCCATATGTCTTAATTTTCTTTTTATTTCTAGGGGTAGAGTTTAAAAATATACCACTTTTTTTG
This sequence comes from Daubentonia madagascariensis, assembly GCA_023783475.1. NCBI lineage: Eukaryota > Metazoa > Chordata > Mammalia > Primates > Daubentoniidae > Daubentonia > Daubentonia madagascariensis. Next base: position 49,955,500 of record JAKFHU010000600.1, on the reverse strand, counting down.
TCTGGGTGGTAAATTTATTGCTCTATGCTTTCTTACAGCTTTTTGCTTAAAATGTTTTTGCAAAATGACTTCTGAATTCATCTTTACAGCTATATTGCTATCAAATAGCAAGCTAAAGTTTAGAAACAAGGCTTGGATGCAAAACTATGCAAGAGTTTAGTTCAGCTGTCCTAAATTAATTGGTGTTAAGTGTGCACCAACAATTGTTCTCCTGCCCTGAATGAGACATGAATAGGAATGAATTCTTTAGGAGCAAATGGGCATTTTAGCGTACAGCAAAAAATTAATTTTGTTTTGCAGTTACAGAGTGTGTGTGTGTATATATATGGAATTTGTTGATCGTGTCTAATTTTTAAAAGCACATTGTACTTAAAAAGGAAGCTTTTGCTCTTTCAGAATTTACCTAGATATAATTTTCAAAACTTATATGTGGAAAGGACCGTTGAAATTAGGCAGGGGGATATCAGAATATCTGTTTCTTCTAGCCATGGTTTAGAACCTGGGTCAGCTTTATTAATGACTTCCTAAGTTTATAAGGGTACCTCCCATGGGATCCAAACAAGAAGTGCTTTCTTGTTTTATTTAGTTCATTTGAAGAAACATTTATTGAGTTTCTCCTATTCTTGCATTCACTCACTCATTCACTCAGATTATTGAGTACCTACTATGTACCAAGTAATACCAGAAGATGAGTATATAGTTTTTAGAACTATAGGAGTGACACTCACCCTCTGGCCCCACATTGTGGCTGACATTCTTTTTTTTTTTTTTCCCCCCCTATTTATATACTAGCTAGCCCTCAGAATTGGAATTTGGTTCCTATGCAACAATGTTTCAGATTTATATATCATGGCTTAGGAAACATAAATTTAAAAATTAGTTTCTGCAAATTTGAGTATGCCATCTGGTAAAGCTTACCACAGTGTAATACTCTACATACACAAAAGAAATAATCTAAGTGACAGCGTGTGTTGATCATTCCTTTCACCTTTTCTGTATTACAATTTTCTCATTTGGGAATTTTGCCTTTAAAACCCACACAATTTTAATAAATGTAGGTTTCATTTCTTGCAGGTTTTTAAAAGTAATTTTTAAAAAAGGGAGAGACATGAAGAATTAATTTGCCAAAAATGAAAATGTTATAAATCTGAACATTTATGATTATGGTTCAAGATGTTCCAGAAATATTCTTATGCTTATGACAAAAGTCTTGTTTTGTTTTTTAAGAAAGTTGTCTCCAGATGTCCCTTCTTTCAGATTCTAAAGCCTTAAATGATAAGAGCAAACATTTTTTGAGAACTTTTTATGTGTGAGCACTTTAATTTTCGTGAAGGTAACTACTAATATCATCTTTGTGAGAAAACTGAAACATAAAAGGAATAAGGTTACAAGTGGCTTGTTCAAGGTCCCACAACCCAAGATCTGATGTTAGAGTCCACAGTCTAAACCATCAGGCAGCAGTCGAGTTTTTTGTGCTTTATTTTATTCTCAGCTCTAACTTTATTTGGGCAAGTAGGTTACCCCTAACCTTTGGGCCTCAGTTTTTGCATCGTTCAGATGAGGGTATAATAAAATCAGCTACTTTCAGCCAATGATTTTTGTAGGAAACTAATGTGATGATGTCTGTAGAAATGTTTTCGAGAAATTTGGAGTGATATATAACTATACTTTAATTACTGTAAGTTAGGATTTCTCAGCTGTAGTAGTCTAATTTGAGCTGTACACATTCAGCACTTTGACATGTCTTGTCAGTAATTGTTAATAAGTAATGGAAGATTTGGTTAAATTTACAGTCCTTGTCAGAGTTTTAAAGCCTTTCTCTCAAGCTATCTGAGGAGATAAAAAAGGAGTTATCTTTTCACATTACTTAATTAGTGCCTTCCTTGTCTCTGGGACTGAAAAAGAATATTTTTCCTTTTGCAGCTATATTAATTAAATAGGTGATGAAGCACAACTTGAAACTGGATTGTAGCCTTGCTGACTACTGGAAGGTAGATTTGCTGATAGGAAAGTCAGAGATGGGATACATTGCTTTAATCCAAAATATAGTACTGAATTTGAGGCAGAAAAACATTTCTTAAGAACGTGGAGGGGTCTTAGAGTAAGCTTCTGTTAACATTACCTGAAGAACAGACAGTGCATACAATTGGTAGAAAAAGGTGGCTTGTCATATGCTGTTCTTTAGCTACTTTGTAACATACCATGAGTAGTAGTATTACCAAAGTGGAAAGATGAGGTGTGTCCCTGTGAATAGACAATAGATGGATATTAAAATCATACTACTTAAATTAGAAGGAATTTAAAGTGCATTAGGATCTTCAGTCTTCCAGATAATTCATATGAAGCACATAATGAAATTTTCATCCCATTTTACATTTGAAACTGTATCCATGATATTTGTTTAAACTAGAACTGTCCATTAGGATTATAAGTCACATGTGCAATTTTAATTTTTCTAACAGCCACATTAAAACATAAAAACCAAGTGAAATCAATTTTAATAATAGATTTTATTTAATCTAATATAGCTATATTATTTTGACATATAATCAATATAAAAGTTATTGATGCTCTATTTTATCTTCTTTGTTTGTATTAAAGCTTCAAAATCCAGTGTGTATTTTATACTCACAGAGTATCTCAATTCAGGTTAGCCGTATTTCAAGTGCTCAGTAGCCATATGTGACTAGTGGCTACCCTATTGGACAGCACAAGTCTAGACTGTCCTGAGTTATGGAGTTACATTGTTGCTTTAGTGAGATCTAATGACTGTTAATTTTTGACTGCTTACAATGTGCCATGCATTGTGTTATCTGTAATATTTTCTACTAATCTTTATAATAACTCCATTATGTAGGTTTTATTATCATTTTATAGATAATAGACAATGATGTATGAAGATACTAATTTGTCTAAGGTTAAACAGGTAGTCTGTAGAGGAGCAGGATTTAAAACTAAATCTAACTCTAAAACCCTTGTTCTGTGCACTATATTGCACTGTTTTAACGCACTTAGGGATAGGGCAGGTAGGTGAGTGAGATTTAGTTCTGCCACTGCTCAGATGTTTTTGATTCACTCCAGTGACTTAGGGTTTAATTACTCCTTATTTTAAGGAAGTGAAAGCGGTACCCCCTGAGTCCTCACTCATATTCCTTATTAGGAATGTTCTTTTATATGTATTTCACTATTTCCCATTGTAAACTGCTTTCTGCAGCTCTTTAAACTTGTAGAAGGGAGAGAGATGGCTTTTTAAGTCTGGCACATGTCTGTGGTAAGAGGTAAGGGAAAAGTCAGCTCTTGCTGGGAAAAGTGAAAACTAATGGTTAGGAAAACTCTCAGGGTAAAGAAAATTTTTAAGGGTTTCAGTATTTCATTCTGAGAAAGATTTGGGGAAGTTCTTATTTCTCATGTTCTTTGGATTATAAGTATTTTTCAGTTCTCTTATAGGATGTTATATGATAGGCTTATATTTAGCAGCATCTCCTAATTAATTTGAATAATTTCTTTGAATTACATTTGGATTCCTAGAGAATATTTGCTCACAAAGACAAGCTGTTTAATTTCAAAAGGAAAAATAGGCAGTCCCTAATTTTTTAATATGTTGTCTTCCAGATCATGTGTAAAACAATTATTTGAACTTGGAATGTGTTCTACTACACTGTTTTTAAGTTCCCAGGCTAGCCCACAGAAGCCTGTTTAAAACCACATCCAATTTTAACACTAATATAGTATTGATTTAAGTTGTGGGTCCTCAGAACAGTGGAGCTTGTTCTGCAGGAGTTAGAGGAGGAAGAAGAAAGTTTATTTTTGGCTTTTTATATTTTCTCCTTCTTATACTTTTCCATCTCTTAATTCCTGTTTTCCAACTCATACTGGCCTAAGCTTCCTACTGTTTTACTGTAACCTTGGCAAAACATCTAAATGCTCAATAACTTCACAATTTTCTATAATAAATAGTAGGTCTGTTTATTGAGTACTTGGCAAGTATAAACACTTTATGCTTATTATCTCATTTAGTCTTCTTAAGAGTTTTATGAGTAGGTGCTAGTCTCATATCATTTTACAAATGAGGAATTTGAGGATTAGATTAATTACTTTGCCCAAAGTTACAGGGCAGGGAGAGGAGTTACTGAGTTAGGTTGTTGGGTAAACTTTAGCAGTATGACTTGAAAGCTCATCTGCTAACCGTTGTACTATACTACTTTCCTCTTTCACATACCCTCTTTGCTAAATCTCAACTCCTTTTTTTCCCCTCAATTCAGCTACTTTTTTTTTTTTTTAAGACACAGGGGTCTCGCTATGTTGCCCAGGCTGGCCTATAACCCCTGGACTCAGGCAATCCTTCCACCTCATCCTCCCCAGTAGCTGGGACTACAGGTGTGAGCCACCAAGCCTGGCAGTCAGCTACTTTTAACTAAATGTTAGGGAAAGCCATTTGATTGAATTAATTCATAATATAATATTGTTGTAGAGCTCTGTTAATGAAGATTATATGATTTTATGATAAAATTTGATAATGTGATTAGTGAGAATTGAGCCAGTATGGAATCAGAGTTTAGACCAGCCTCTCTAAATCATTCTTCATCCTTGCATGTGTAGTAGCTGGGTTGCCTACTATTCTACGTTTTCAGTTAGGATTTATGATAGTAGTTTTCAGCTATGGACTGAGAACATTTTGGGAGCTGCACCCATTACAGAGTATTTTCTGAGGACCTAATAAATGATTTGCCTCTCTTATTGTGCTATTATTTTTCAACTGTATATCAATACTGCTATGCTTAGAATACAAAATATTATTGTATTCATGATAGAATTTTGGCATATTGGTAAGTAAATATCAAAAGTACTGTTGTGGGGAATTTGAAAATCATGATGTAAATGAAGTCCTTTTACTTAAAAAGTGGAGAATCATTGTGTAAATCATATTACAAAGAAGTTATATAAAAATTATATTTACTGGTTATAGTTTAGAATTTGTTTTCAAGACATTCATACTGAATGTCAGGGAATCAGTTGTAATGTTGAAGTGACTGTCTAATTTACCAACTGGTAAAAGCCCATCTTCTCAGAGGTTATTGTATAAGATCTTTATTAACTCAGATTCTATCTCTGGTTGGTAAAATTTTTGGCAGTAAATGAAACATTCAGGCATTATAAAAGCCTTTGGTCGGGAGCCTTGAAGTCTTCTCTTTCTCTACAAACTGTCATTTCTCCCAGTAGCTCTATGGTAGAGAGATGAAGGATGGAGTAGCAGTATATTGTGTTATTTTGTAAACTGAGTGCTATTTTTTATTTCATACTAGAATTAGGAAAAGAAGAAAAAGCTAAGATTTATTAATCTCCCTCTCTCCATGTTGCTGGACACAGTCACAAAACATCTCATTTCATGTTGGGTAATTAGCGACCCAGATGGTAACTTGCCTGTGATTATAAGTCATAAACATTGGAGCTAGTATTCATTGCTTCAGAGATTTTTTGTCATTTTGTCCCATTGATTTTTACTCTGAAGAGATACTTTTTATTCCTCTAAATGATTTAACTTCAGGAGCAAGCATTGCTTAAAAGGATATTTGTATTTTACTTAAATTTAAAAAATTTAAATTGTAATTTAAATTTTAAAAATTGTCCTTGGTTGAAATGAATACAAAACAGTTATAAATTATATTAATGTCATCTCATCCAAGAAGGGAAAGGGTAAAAATATTACACAATTACTTCAAAAATATTTAGTCTTTTTAAAAATTCTGTAATATTTGGGTTAGAAAATGAGAGAAACTAGGATGATTTAGGGTCTTTACTTAAATTTTGTTTTGAGTAGACTATCAATCCAAATACATTTTTAAAAATAGAAGTATAATATTTTGTTGGGTTGGTTTAGATCGCTTTTATTTTTTTTAAAGCAAACACCTTTAGTTTTCTTTAAAATTTCTTTTGGTTAATAAATTCTGTAGGGACTAAAATAATAGAAGACACTGAAGCTCATCAATAAATGTGTAGTGATGAAGAACCATAGTACAAGTATTGGAATTAAATAAGTAAAAATACATAAGCATGGTGTATGGGTTTTGGGTTTAAAAAGCAAAATTAAATAGCTTATAAGTAGGGTGTCCAATTAGGAAAAAAGAAATAAACAGCTTAATGTAACTCAAAATTCTGGCAGGTCCATATACTAGCTAGAGCAGATATAATATGAATATAAATAAGTTTTCTTGTCCTTTAATTTATAAGGCCTTTCACATACATGCTTGTATAGCTTTACCAATTTATTACAGGGTTGTTGCCATACTTTTCTTTTTAATCTTATTTTTGCTAATAAATCCTGGTTCTTTCTGGAGGAAGGGAGGATACACAGAATGAGTAAAAGCAGATAAACTTAAAATTAACATTTTGCTACATAAGATCATCTTAGGGTTTCAAGAAGTTTTAAAAGTCATTAGCTACTTTAGGCAGCGGTGGCGTTTGAGAGAAGCTAATGTTTTAGTTGGGCTCTTTTGGTCATTCAGAGTTTTTAAGAAACTGAGTATTTACTCTGAGGATGTCCGTGGACTTGAACTGTAAAGACTTTGGCAGTCAGTTCAATTTAAGGGACTGTAGGTCTGTGCTTGTACGTGTACCTCTTGTCTCTGAATACTGTGCTATAAGTTTTGTTTGCATTATCTCACTGAATTCTTAAGACAACTCTAAGAGCCACATATTATCATTTTTCCCATTATTTAGATGAGGAAACTGAGACTTAGGTTAAGAAACTTGTCTAAAGTCAATAAGTCACAGAACCAAGGTTTGAATACAGATAATTGGACTCCCACCATGAGATCTTTGTCCCTATACTGTACTATCTACAGAATTTTTTATTATTTCATGTACTTGTTTTTTGGATTTCCTTTGGAATTATTCCCACCTCCTCCCTTTTTAAAAAAAGTCTCACATTCTACTAGACTAGGAATTCTTAAACAATGGTCCAGGAATCTTAAGGAAACCATAAATGGACTCTAGGTGAACAGGTAACTCCTTGAAATAGTATGCAAATTTTTGACTATGTATGCATTTTTCCACGGAAAAGGTTCCTAGATTTTATTCGGTTCTCAAAAGGATCTCTGACCTCCCGAAGTAGTGCGAATTCTTGTACTGTCAGTTGTTCTAGGGAAGGTTCTATGACTTTTCGTCTTTGTATTCCCTAGCAACTGGTTTTTCGTTATTCAGTAAATATTTGTTGAATAGAATATAACAAATAGACATGGTATATAGAAAAATAAGCTTTAAGTAAGCTTTATTCCTAATCTAGGATTTTAAGATGCCTTAAATGTTTATTTAAAAGGATATTAAATCACCAGTCTTACTGACTTGGTCAGAAAAACTCCACCTGACAGGTTGCTCTTAGGTTCAGATTTCAAGCTGTGGTATACAGTAGTTTTGTGAAGTTAGGTTTTTGAAATCATAGCATAAAACAAAAATTAAGCATCGTCAAAAATGCCATTGAAAAAATCTCTTAAATTTGGAGGCTGCTGTATGGTCTCTCAAAAAGGCCAGTTTATGTTTCCTCCAGTGTGAGATTAGACTCTTGATACCTGATGAAGCATTAAGGACCATTGTACATTTTTGAACATTAAAATCATGCTCAGTGTTTGAAGTGCTCATAAAAAGCTGCATGGAAACTGAGGGCAGCTAAGGGAATAGCATAGTGTTAAAAGAAATACTTTAGACAAAATAAATTTAACAGATTTTATTTGAGCAAAGAACAATTATGAATCAGGCATCACTCAGAACCAGAAGAGGTTCAGAGAGCTCTGCTCTGCAGCATCATGGGCAGTGAACTTTTATAGGCTGAATATGGAAGTAAGACAAAGAAAATATATTTGATTGGTTAGAGTGGAAAGACCCAAGTTAGTTGGTTGGCAGTTTCTGATTGGTTAAGCTTAAGTTTTTGTTTTACTGATTACATGGAATTGGGTTTTGGTGTGCTTAGGTAGGTGCTCTGTTTACAGAGACATCTTCAGGCTAATGGACTTCTTATTTGCTTTAATAGTTCCTCTGTTTTTGTCAGCTTCTTAATCTTGAGAGATTGACCAAAACTTTGGGCATTTAATGCCACTCTCTGTCACCATTATAGTGGATTTATTTGGTTTCAGTATGGAATTTATAAGTCACAACGTTAGGGTCATAGAAGAAATACTCCTTTTGTTCATCTCAATTCTGTCGCTCTAATTGCAGTGAGACCATTCGGCATACTGCTGGTGGCTACAAACACTCATTTAAGACACTTGAAAGAATACAGTGCACCAGGGAGATTACAGTGAGGACTGTCATGCGGATAATACAGTAGTCCTCCCTTATCCACCGGGGATGTGTTCCAAGAGCCCCCAGTGGATGCCTGAAACTGGAGATAGTGCCAAACCCTACATATACTATGTTTTTTCCTGTTCATACATACCTATGATAAAGTTTAATTTATAAATTAGGCACAGTAAGAGAGTAATAACAATAACTAATAATAAAATAGAAGAATTATGACAATATACTTAATAAAAGTTATGTGAATGTGGTCTCTCTCACAAAATATCTTACTGTACAGTAATCAAATCACCCTCTTTTCGGACCACAGTTGACCATGAGTAACTGAAACCGCAGAAAGCAAAACTGCAATGAGGGGGGATTACTGTTACCAAAAGACTGGCACTGGAGTATGCTCTTTAGCCAGGGCCCCCTTGAACAGAACCAAGTAAAATAAACAAAAGAAAAACACTAATGGTTAGAACAAACTATAGCTCGATCTCTATGTCCCGAGGGCGGTCAGTTGAGAAGTTTTCTGGATGTGAGCTTAAAGCATATTTTCCTGGTTTGCAATTTGAATGTCTCTGTTTATGGCACTGGGCGTTTTGGTGAACTCCCTGAGTGGGCCCATGCATCAGCAGGGATGAGGGTTGTCCAGTTCCAGGTTATAGGACTTCAGAAATAGAGTATAGATAACAAAATGTCAATCAAAGACAATGAACAGGACTAGAATCTGATATCCACTAGGGTGCATTATAGTTTTCTATTGAAACATAAATTTTTTCTCTATAGCCACTCCAGTTTCTATCAAAGAAATCACAGTAAGACTAATTGTTGCCAAAAAGTCTAGATCACATTAAACTGGCCTGATTTTTCAAAGGCAGCAAGAATAGTGATTGACCATATAGTCTCTTTTAAAGTCTGCTTATTGGAACTTTTAAATAAGGAATCTCAGATTATACTTTTAAAAACTTCTCCAAGCTAAGAAGCCATGCCAAAGACTTGCCAGCAGACTTTGCCTGCAATACCTATAGATTTGGAAGAATTCTCTCTTCTCAAATTCCTCAAAATAATTTTAAAGTTCCTGGGCCTGCCTTATTCAACCTATAAGGCCAGGGAACCCTTGAAGCCTGGTACCACACCAGTTTTTTTTTTTTCAAGGGGCTTTATTGGCTCCGTAAAGTAACCTTTAGTTCTTTAAAACTGTCTGGTCATATCCAGTTCTATGCATTCTCAAGTATGACATTCCATTCAAAGCCTTGATATTTAATCAATGTTTCCAATTATATCTTAGAAAGAGGAAAGATTCTTATTGAACTTATGCAAATAGCTATATTGTGATAAAAATACTCACTGATAGTTTCTGAATTGTGGAGGGATCACATAGGGAGAAAAGATAATTGTTTCATCTTTGTTCACAAAAGTATACTTTACCAAATTGTTGTAAATTATAGATAGCTTATGAGAAAAGAAAAAGGCTTCCTTAGATCGGAAAAATACAACATTACAGAACCAGCAATATTTTAAACAAAAAGGCCATTAAAAAACCCGTAATTTTTCTCCATCGGTTCGTTCAGTCCCATGTAATTTTCGCTCTTGATGTCAGGTTAGCAGTTTCATGAACCAATCAGTTTCTGCCTTAGAGTTGTGGAAATTCTTACCCAGACCAGTGGTATAATCTTAAAGTTATCAGAAACCTGTACTTGCCAGAATCTTTTCCATGAATCTCCTTAAAGATGAAACACTTGAGGATTATAGTTCAGGAAAACATCAGAGTAAAAGAATCAACTGTCTGTAGATGACAAGACTTAAAGTGGCCATGGTTAAAGATCTGATGAGAGTTTATTATAATGCAGTTGACAAGAAAATTTTATTTTTGTGACAAACAATATTTTCACCTAATAACCAAAATTATGACTGTTAACATTATACCAGGTCATATCAGATTTATAGGAATTTCATACAATTTCTAGAACATACATATCAATAACATACCCATACAAATATAACTCAAGGAAGGTTAAATGTCATTGCTTATTTGATAATGCTTTCCATGTAAATTTAACATACTGAATAAGTCTAATTAGTTTAATATCTCTTTTTATGAGGAGAGAGAGCAAATTCTTTTGAGATATTCTAGGGGCCCTCTGGAAACTACTAAAGTTAGTTTGAGGTCAAGGACAATTTAGAATTGAATTTTGGGAAGTTTGTCAAAATTATCAAAGGTTTAAATCACTTGATTAAAATAGGATCACAGGCCACTTGAAATAATACTCATTTAACCAGAGTGATCATTAAAAGGCACATACAGAAATAACATAGATGTAAAAAAACAAAGCACTTTACCTCTTTTAATGAGGATTCAGTTTTCTTAAGTAGTCAAAGACCTAATAAAGCAAGAACAGACCAATACTCCAAGAAAACTTTGTACCAATGTACTTTTGATATTGCCTCATCATTTTAAAAATGACTTGTAAATAAATCCATTCAAATATTAGCCAGCTTAACCACACATAAAATTCCTTTTTCAAGATTCCTTTTCTACAAACCTACAGTTTTCTTATATCCATTCAATTTTGTCCTATACTCTTCCTCTTTCCCATTGTGGAACAGCCAGTCATTGTACTTTAGGACAGAAATTATTCTTTTTCCCTTAACAACTTTTTTCCTTCATACTTTATAGCTGTCCTTACCAAAAACATGTGTTATTTTCCTCACATACAGAGTTGTTTCCCTTGTTATTTCTAGTTTTAATTACTGTATATTAATTGGAACTCGTAACTTTTAGTAAATTTAATTTTTAGAAGCATGTGTTTCCTCATGGTACCATCTTTCAGTGACACACGGGACATGTTTACTAACAGACCTAAATATCTTTAGTTCTGTAATAAGAAGCCAAAAGTGGATAACTTAGGTTCAGCAATTAATGTTTCAGTATTTTATCCTATTTGGAAATGATCTAGATATTCAATGAGTATCTGTCACTTACTTTAAGTTAGCAAAACTCCAAGGGTATGAGTTACCGAAGAGATTTTGAAAGTACGTTTTAAGTAGACATATTATAACACAAAACAAAGCTAGCTATCATCAAGTTTTTAACCTTTTAGCTACTTACAGCCATGTGCATGTTAGGCAGTCATCACAAAAGCAAGAATCCTTAAGAAGTTAAATAGATGGGTTGTTTGTTTTACTGCTGTGCTTGATATACATGAAGCAATGGACACTGCACTTTGACTTGCACATTCGTTCTTAGGTTGGATTCATAGTTCTATAATCTTATATCTAACATCTGGTAAAGATAACTGTCAACAGAAAAGAACCCAAAATGTAAAATAATTTAAAGAGGTTTATTCTGAGCCAAATATGTGTGACCATGGCCCAGAAGGCCACGCCCAAGAAGCCCTGAGCAAATGGTCTTGCAGCTGTTGGGTTACAGTTTGGTTTTATATATTTTAGGGAGATACAAATTACACATAAAATAATAAATCAATGCACAGAAAGCATACATTGGTTTGGTCCAAAAAGGCAGCTCATCTCAAAGCGGGGGCTTGCAGGTTATAGGTGGGTTTAAAGGTTCTTTGATTTGTAATTGGTTAAAGAAATGAAGCTTTATCTAAAGGCTTCGTTTTAGTTAAGATAAGGAAATCTGTTAATCAGAGACAAACCACTAGACATCTACCCACACTCAAGTGATCTTTTAAGTAAGTTGATGACCTGCAGGTGTGGTTTAACCTTTGTCTTACATGGCCTTAGGTCTGCCTGTTAATGATTTTGTATCTTACTGTTAGAAAGAATAATTCCAAAAGGGACAGGGCTTAACTAGGCATGTCTGACCTCCCTTCCTCATGGCCTGCAACTCAGCTTTAAGGTAGTGTTTTTTCATTGTTGTTTTTGGTTTTTTTTTTTGGTGGCGGGGTCACCTTGACCAAGGGGGGTGTCCATTCAGTCCACTGGGGGCACTTAAGATTTTATTTTGTTCATATAACATAAACTTATTTGACTAATAAAAGCAGGTAAAGTATCAGTGTTATGCTCATACTTAAAGCTGATAACTCAGAAGACACAGATGCTTTTACTAAACCAATAATATTAAACTGGTCTTATTCACCCATGATATAGTCACGTACGTGAACTTGAAAACCATTTTGGGTTAGCTCCTATCTTTCTAAGTGTTTAAGGAATATAGTTGTCCCTTAGTATCTGAGGTTCCATGACTTGCCTCGGACCCAGTATCTGTAGAGCTCAAGTTCTACATTTGGCCCTATGGAGCCCAGGGATACAAAAAGTCAGCCCTTCCTATCTGCAGGTTTTACATCCCACAAATACTGTATATATGACCCACAGTTGGTTGAATCCATAGATATGGAACCTGTAGATACGATAGGGAGGGCTGACTGTACTTAATTTATGTAAGCACTTACTTTTCGTTAAGTCAATTAAATAGAGGTCTTTTATAAATTATCTTTGGCAGTACCATCCAGAGGTAGGAAAATATCAGACATATATAACATACATACATACATAGATGTACATAAACATATATTTAGATGCAAACAGATCATTTAGCTTTCATTTTAAAATTTTAGCCATGTGCCTGGTCCAAATACAAAGTTCACTTATTTATAAAAGAATGGCTAGATTCAAATTGTGTCTCTGGTAAATGTGACAAGATTACCTGCCCAGATGGCTAAACTTCTTACTCATATTTGTGAAAAAGACTTTTAAGATTTTCCATTTACCAGTTTCCAAATAGTTCCCCCCACGTTTTTTCTTCCTCTGATGAGTCACCCCTAAATTAGCATTTTTAAAGGGATAGCTCCTAGGTAAGACAAGGTAGAACATTTACATCTCAGAGACACAGAGCATAGACTTCAGGCTTAAATACCATCATTTGCTGAAACACAGAAGAAGGGTGTAAGTAAAGGCCCAGTTAAGACAAGATGGCCAGGAAAAGCGTCTTAAACAAAGGAGAGGCTTATTATGTAGATTTAAGCCAGAGCCTTCTGCATTGTAAGAGTTTTTAGTCATTTAGTCCTCCTTCTCTTCTTGGTGCAGAGAGGGAGACAAATGGAGAATTCTTTTATAGATGTAAATTTTTCTTACAAAACAGTCTAAAAATAACTGGCTAAAAATATAATAGTTCTTATGCCAGAAAGACGTATTTTGGAGACTAATTTGACTAGAAAGATCAAGGAGTCCTGGATCATGTGCTCCAGTGAGAATTCTGAATTCCTCAGCAAATTTCTGGGGGTTTTCCTTTGGGACAGGGAAACCTTTCACTTGATCTGAGCTCAAGATTTTTACCGGGGTATGAAGGTGGTTAAAGAAGCAGACCTGGTTGATATGAGGGCCTACCTTTGCAAGGCATTTGTCTAGCTATCCTTTCATCTATGGGTGGGAAGGTAACTGAGCTAAAAGCTTAGTAGATTCAGAGTTGGCAGAGGAGGATAGAGAGAACAATAGAGAGGAGTTAAGTCAGTCAACATGTTCTTTTTTTTAAATCAATTAGTTGCTTAAGCTTTTCATTTGCCTTTTGCAAGGAGTCTTTGTTTTTGATTCAGGCTTTTAGAAGCGGCTGCATACCAATAAAAAAAATCTTATTGTTTCTGAGGTGTTTTGGATCCTGTAACTCTGAGTTACCTTTGGTAAGGTTTACCCACTTCTCTAGAAAATCATAGGTTCTGGGTCCATAGGTCTTATACATGAAATTGACTTGAGTTCCAGATGGAGGAGTTCTAGACTCTTTGCATCCAGATGAACCCATGATTCCCTGTCTTCTTGTAACCTCACCTACCAGAGGCCTCCTATTGGACCTAGTCCAGTTTCTGTCTTGACTTCCAGACTGAGTCTGGATCAGAAATTCTCAAACTCAGAAACTCAAAACAGGTTGTGGAGCTTATATCCAAGAGGAACCTACCAATGGTGACCTCCAAATGCACAGGAAGAAGCAGTGAGCACAAGGGGCTTAGCCAGGTACTACGCCTGTTACTTATGTTCCTAGGGATTATCATGGGGGGGGGATCACATTTGGATCCTCATTTCTTTTTTTTCTTTTTTAACAGGTTTCCTTAAAATACCTTTGACTTTGCCTATTTGGATCCTCATTTCTGATGATAGAACTGTTAAAAGAAAAAGTTTAGACAAAATAAATTTAGCAGTTTATTTGAGCAAAGAATGATTCATGAATTGAGCAGCACTCAGAAGCAAAAGAAGTTCAGAGAGCTCTGCTCTGCAGTGGTATGGCAGCGCAAGCTTTTATGGGCTGGACACAAAAGTAAGACAAAGAAAATATATGTGGTTAGAGTGGGAAGATCCTAGTTAGAGGTAGTTGGTGGTTTCTGATTGGTTATGGTTGTTTCATTTTACTGTTTATATTGAATTGGGTTTTTGGTTTGCTTAACATATAACATAGGAGCTCCATTTACAGAAATAACCTCAGGCTAATTGCCTCCTTACTTGCTTTAACAGTAGTCATATCAATAGAGTGGTTGTGGGAAATTGCAGGTATCATTTTTTTTTTTTTGGCATTCATTCATACATATTCATTTGTATTCTTCCACTCCATGTAGAAGTTGTGGAAGTTAGAAGTAGATGTTAAGTGAGAATCTGATATGATTCCAGTGTATGCTGAACATTCCATTCATTGTATGCATGAGGAAGCATAGTTTTTACTAAAGGTTCCATATATTATAATCAACAAAAAAGTCTAATTTAGCCTAGTTTACCAACATGTTGTAACTTCTTAAATTGTTATCCAGTGGTTTTGTTTTTGACCTAGTAACGACATACTTAAATGTCTCTATTTCCTAAAAGACTTTTCATCTGTTTCTACTTTCTTTCTTCCAGAGCTAAAGTCAAGATAGATGTAACTTTTAAGCACATGTCTCATAAAGTCAATGATGGGAATTTCTTACCTCCAGATTTAGTTTATGTTTGTTCTCTGTGCTTTGTCTGTACATATCATGCCCTTTTCCTTTGTATCAGAACTATGTTCCTTATCCCCATTTGATGAATGGAATGGAAACTACTACCATTTATTTTTTCAGTCTTATTCACCTCTTCATTCCTCTGCACATTTTCTCTCTTCAGTTTTTTTATTTGCCTATTGTCTTTGTGCTACACAAAACTAAACTGGTGATAATCATTTAAGATGTTAAACATGCAATTTTGAATGTTACTAAGTAGAAGGCCTATTTAATTGTTTGGGAAATTCATGTTACTTTATTGCCTTGTACTGGAGATAGACTATACAGTGTATCACAGATCCCTTTTGGATATCCACATTCTCATTTAGCAATATTCTTTCAGAATCAACTTTGTTGTAATACAGTTTCACTTGTATCTTGTAATGTAAACCTTGAGAAAGTATTATAGTCAGTCTCTAGTGTGTAACAGTTAATGTTTAAAATCTTTTAGTGCATTGAGCTGTCACCATATTTAATAAATTATTGTACTTCATTAGCATAAATTCCTTTGGGTGCCAAGTTAGCTATTGCACAGATGCTTGGTATTATTTATAGGTTTATATCTAACCTTTACAAGTTGACTTGCTTTTATTTTTCTATTCACTTGTCACCATGCAGTAGCATAATTCTTTAAGTGTCATATGTACAAAAGTAGTTTTCAAGAAGAGATCTGTTGAAAGTACTGAAAGGTAGATCACTCAAACTTTTGGACCTTGAACAGTATATTAAGATTAAGCTCCCATAATTTAAATTGCTTTGTCTTTATTTGAATGTGTTCCTTGTACAGTAGTCCCTTGGTATCCTTGAGGTATTGGTTCCAGGACCCCTGTGGATACCAGAACCCATGAATGCTCAAGTCCCTTATATAAAGTGGTATAGTATTTGCATATAGCCTATGCACATTTCCCCATATATTAAATCATCTCTAGATTATTTATAATACCTAATACAATGTAAATGCTATGTTGTTACACTATATTGTTTTAAAAATTAGTATTTTTTATTGCTATATTGTTAGTTCTTACTGGTTCACCCCCCACCCCCTGAATATTTTTCATCTGAAGTGGTTGAATACTTGAATGAGGAACCCATGGATACAGAGGGCTATAACTGTACTAACTTTCTTTCCAACATTGAGGTAAACTACAGGGATGTCTGACAAAATCAGATTGGGGTAGCAGCCTAATTGTTTCCCTTTGGAGTTTTGAGCCCCTAAGGCTTATGTCTTGGTTGGGGGGGGATTCATTATTATCTTTACAGTTTACCTTAGAGTAAATTGTTGATACTTACTTAAAGTTTAAAAAATCATCTTTTAGAGTAAACATTTTTTTAAATAAGAACTTAAATTTTAGTTACTAGTCAGATTCAGGAAGCAATAATTCTATCAAATATTCTTTTTTGAGTTGTAAACGCTGTACTGAGATATCAGAGTTCATTCTTAGAAGGAATAGAGACCATTTTTCCAAGTGAACTATCGCAAGAATGGAAAAACAAACACCACATGTACTCACTATTAAATTGGAACTAATCGATCAACACCCACGTGCACATATGGTAGTAAAACTCAACGGAAACCAAGTAGGTGGGGGGGGTGAGTAAATTTACACCTCACGGGTACAGCGCACGCTGTCTTGGTGATGGACTCACTTATAACTTGGACTCACTTATAACTTTGACTCAAACTGCACAAAAGCAAATCATGTAATCAAAGCATTTGTTCCCCTATAATATTCTGAAGAAAAAAAAATTTATAAATTTTTGCAGACATTTACTTTTTGAAAATTACTGGACACAAGGTCTTATTTTTTGGCTATTTTCCAATATGCTCAGTTTCTGACCTTGTTTTAGTAAAAAAGAACTTAAAATCTTATTTGTAATGTAAACTGTATGAATTTTAAAAAATAATAATATCTAAAACATGTATTTCTAAAACAAAACAAAAAAACCCTTACATTACAATAACTCTTCTGGGTCTTTGCAAAAGAGGAAGAACTTTTCTTTTTCAGTTTTCAATCTGTAAAGAATTTAGACTGAATTATGAATAATGCTGCCATAAATATCCATGTGCAGGTTTTTGTGTGGACATAAGCTTTCACCTCCTTTGGGTAAATACCAAGGAGTGTGATTGCTAGATTTGATGGGGGGGTATGTTTAGTTCCAAACATACACTTCCAAAGTGGCTGCACCATTTTGCATTCCCACTAGCAATGAATGAGGGTTCCTATTGTTCCACGTCCTCACCAGTATTTGGTGATGTCAGTATTCTGGATTTTGACCATTCTGATAGGTATGTAGTGGCATCTCATTATTTTAATTTGCATTTCCCTGATGACATATGTGGAGTATCTTTTTTGTATACCTTCTTTGGTGAAATGTCACTTAAGGTCTTTGGCCCATTTTTTTAATAGGGTTGTTTTCTTACTGTTGAGTTAAGAATTCTTTCTATATTTTGGATAACAGTTCTTTACCAGATATGTCTTTTGCAAATATTTTCTGACAGTCTGTGGCTTCTCTTTTAATTCTCTTGACAGTGTCTTTTGCAGAGTAGAAATTTTTAATTTGAATGATGTTCAATTTACCAGTTCTTCCATGGATTATGCCTTTATGTCATATCTAAAAAGGTCATCTAGATTTTCTGTTATCTTCTAGGAGTTTTATAGTTTTGTGTTTTACATTTAGACCTATGATTCATTTTGAGTTAATTTTTGTGAAGGGTGTAAGATCTGTGTGTAGATTAATTTTTTTGTATGTGGGTGTCCATTTGTTCCAGCACCATTTGTTGAAAAGACTGTCTTTGCTCTGTTGTATTCCCTCTGCTCCTTTGTCAAAGGTCAGTTGACTATATTTATGTGGATCTATTCCTGGGTTCTCTATTCTGTTCCATTGATCTCTTTGTTCTTTCACCACTACCACACCGTCTTGCTTACTGTACCTTTAGAGTAAGTCTTGAAGTTGGATACTGTCGGTCCTCCACTTCTGTTGTTCTTCAGTATTGTGCTGGCTATTCTGGGTCTGTTGCCTTCACTATAAACTTTAGAATCAGTTTGATGATATCCACAAAATAACTTGCTAGGATTTTGATTGGGATTGCATTGAATCTATAGATCGAATTAGGAAGAACTGACATCTTGACAGTATTAAGTCTTCTTTTCCATGGACATGAAATACCTCTCCATTTAATTCATTTTGGTGTCTTTAATCAGAGTTTTGTAATTTTCCTCATATAGGTCTAACATGTTTTGTTAGATTCTAACATAAATGGTGTTGTCTTTTAAATTTTAAATTCCACTTGTTCTTTGTGGTATATAGAAAAGCAATAGACTTTTGCTTATTAACTTTGTATCTTGCAACCTTGCTATGATTGCTTATTAGGTCCAGGAGTTTTTTGTTGATTCTCTTGAATTTTCTACATAGGTGATCATGCCATCTGTGAATAAAGTTTTATTTCTTCTTTCAATCTCTATACCTTTTCTTTCCTTTCTTACTGTGTTAGCTAGGGCTTCTAGTATGATGTTGCAAAGCAGTGGTGATAGGGAGACATCCTTGTACATTCCTGATCTTGGTGAAAAGTCTTTGTGTTTCTCACCATTAAGTATGGTGTTAGCTGTAGGTTTTTTTAATAGACATTCTTTGTTGACTTGAGGAAGTTCCCTTCTATTCCTAGTTTACTGAGATTTTTTTTTTTTTAATCATGTTTGGGTGTTGGACTTTTGTCAGATGCTTTTTCTAGCATTTGTTGATATGATCATATGACTTTTTTTCTCTAGCCTATTGGTGTGATTATTTATTTTCAATTGATGAACCAGCCTTGCATGCCTGGGATAAATCTCTCTTGGTTTTGGTGTGTGGTTCTTTTTGCACATTGTTCAGTTTGATTTGCTATTTTGTTGAAAAGTTTTGCATCTGTGTTCATGAGAGATATTGGTGTGTGGTTTTCTTGTAATGTCTTTGTCTATTTTTGGTATCAGGGTGATGCTGGCCTTATAGAGTGAGTGAGGAAGTTTTCCCTCTGCTTCTGTCTTCTGAATGATATTGTAAAGAATTGGTGTAAATTTTTCCTTAAGTTTTTGGTAGAATTCACCAGTGAACTCAGCTGGGCCTGGTGCATTCTGTTTGGAAGGTTATTACTTATTGATTCAATTTCTTTAATGGATAAAGTCCTATTCAGATTGTCTGTTTCTTCTCTGTGAGTTTTGCCAGATTGTCTTTCAAGGAATTGGTCTATTTCATCTAGGCTATCAAATTTATGGGCATCAAATTGTTCACATTATTCCTTTATTATCCTTTTAATGTTCATGGGATCCATAGTGATGTCCTCTTTCATTTCCAATATTAGTAATTTGTGTCCTCTCTCTCTTTTTCTAAGACTGCCTAAAGCCTTATTGATTTCATCAATCTTTTCAAAGAACCAGCTTCTGGTTTTATTGATTTTTCCTTATAGATTTCCTGTTTTTGATTTCATTAATTTCTGCTCTAATTCTTATAATTTCTTTTTTTCTACTTTGGATTTAATTTACTGCTCTTTTTCTAGTATTCTAATGTGGAAGCTTATGATGATATTAGATCTTAATTCTTTTCTAATATATGCATTCATTAATTTTTCTCTAAGTACTTCTTTTTCTCTGTCCCACAAATTTTGATAAGTTTTGTTTTCATTTTCATTTTGTTCAAAATATTTTAAAATTTCTCTTGAGATTCTTCTTTGACCCATTGTATTATTTAGAGATGTGTTTAATCTCCAAGTATTTTGAGATTTTTGCAGCTATCTTTCTGTTTAATTGATTGTTGTTGATTTCTTATTTAATTCAGTTGTGGTCTGAGAGCAGACACTGTATGATTTCTGTTCTTTTAAATTTATTAAGGCATGTTTTATGCCCCAGAATGTGGTCTCTGTTGGTGAATGTTCCATGTGAGCGTGAGAAAACTGTGTCTTATGCTATTGTTGGGTGAAGTAGTCTGTAGAGGTTCATTATATCCAGTTGATTAATGGTTTGTTTAGTTCAACTGTGCCTTTACAGATTTTCTGCCTGTTGGATCTGTCCATTTCTGATCGAGGGGTGTTGAAGTCTCCATCCATATTAGTAGATTCATCTCTTTCTCCTTGCGGTTCTATCAGTTTTTGCCTCACATATTTTGACACTTTGTTCTTAGCTGCATGCGCATTATTGTTATGTCTTCTTAGAGAATTGACCCCTTTATCGTTGTATAATGCTCCTCTTTATCCCTGATAACTTTCCTTGCTCTGAAATTTGCTATATGCTGTATCTGAAATTCATACAGCTATTCTCACTTTCTTGTCATTAGCATTAGCATGTCTTTCTCCATCTCTTTACTCTCACTTATTTCTTCTCTGATGTTCTTCCTTTCTTTATGCAGATCTGAGTTTCTGACCTGCATCATTTTCTTCTAAGAACTTCTTTTAACATTTCTTACAAGGCAGGCCTACTGGCAATAAACTTCTTCAATTTTTGTTTTTCTGAGAATGTCTTTGTTTCTCCTTTACTTTTGAAGGATTCTTTTGCCAAGTATAGAATTCTGGGTTGGTGTTTTTTTTCTCTTAACACTTGGATATTTCATGCCACTCTCTTATTTTCTGAAGAGAAGATAAGTAATTCTTGTTTTCTGAAGAGAAGATAAGTGATTCTTACCTTTGTTCTTCTATAGGTAACATTTTTTTCCCCCTGTGGCTTCTTTCAGAATTTTTTCTTTATCTTTGATTTTCTGTAGCTTGAAAATGATATGCCTACGTGTAGTTTTGGGGCATTTATCCTGCTTTGGTATTCTCTGAGCTTTCTGGATTTGTGGTTTGGTGTCAGATGTTAATTTGGGTAAATTTTCTGTCATTATTGCTTGAAATACTGCTTTTGTTCCTCTCTCTTCTTCTGGTATTTCCATATGTATATGTTACTCCTTTTGTAGTTGCCCACAGTTCTTGGATATTCTATTTTTTTTTTAGTCTTTTTTTTCTTTTCAATTTTAGAAGTTTCATTAAGATATCCTGAAACTCAGAGATTCTTTCCTCAGCTGTGTCCATTCTACTAATAAACCCATCAAAGACATTCTTCATTTCTGATACAGTGTTTCTGATTTCTAGCATTTCTTTTTGGTTCTTTCTTAGAATTTCCATCTCCCTGCTTATAGTATCCATCTGTTCTTGCATGTTGTCTACTTTATCCAGTAGAAGCCTTAACATATTAATCATAGTTGTCTTAAATTTTTAGTCTGATAATTACATTGTCCCTGCCATATCTGAGTCCAGTTTTGATACTTGCTTTGTCCCTTCAAAATGTGTTTTTTGCCTCTTAGTGTGTCTTGGAATTTTTTCTTGATAGCTAGACATGATGACCTGGGTAAGAGGAATTGTTGTATTTAAGCCTTTAGTGATACGGTGATAAATTGTGTTGGGGGGGAAGCATTCTATAGTCCTATGATAAGGACTCAGTCTTTTAATGAGCCTATACCTCTGGATTGTGAACTTCACACATACTCTCATCACTCACCCACCCCCACAACCCCAATTTCTACCCTTTAGGTGGGACAGGATGGCTAGAGTAGGCTGGAATTAGATATTTCCCTTCTCCTATATGAAAGGGTAGAGAGTACTGGAATAGGGTATTTCCCTTTCCCCAGGTCAGTTAGGCTCTGATAAAACCCCAGCAGGTTAGGCTCTGTTTATATAGTTTCTCTTGAGGTCAGACTTTGTTAAGAAGAACAGAGTTCATTGGCATATTTTAAAAATATTTCTTTTTCCCCTCCCCCTGCTGGAAGCACACAGGGATTTTTCTCCAATACTCATCATGAGGACCTGGTAAAGCTCCTGGAGGTAAAACTCACAAAAGTGTGGGGCCCCTCTATGGCTGCATCTTCCTGGAATGTTTTAACTCTCAGAGTTATCTAGACCGAACCTCCAGCAATTTGTTTATTATGGTTCAGGTTTCCCCGCCCCAGCATTCGTTCCCTTAGAGGTAGCTAGCTACTCAGAAGTGGCTACTTGTGGGTTTTTGTTCAGGTAAATAGTGTTCTCTGTACTCACCTGTTGATCTCTTGAATTTTGGGAGCAGCAGTTTGCCTTGTGACCTTTTACAGATCTAACAAAAGTTGTTGATTTTTCAGTTCTACTTTTTACTTGTTTAGGACACAGTGGTGACTTCCAAGCTTCCTACATACTGGTCTGGAAACTGGGTCTCTGATAGGATTTTAACACCACCAACAAACATTTATTTATTTATTTATTTACTCTTCCTGCCCTAACCTTTTTTTTAATGAAAAAGTTCAGTCAAAAAGTTGAAAGAATCATGCTGTCAATACTTATATACCCTACCTAGATTCTACAGTTGACTTTTTCTGTATTTGCCTTATGGATCTTATCCTTCATTCTTTCCATCCATCATTGTCTTTTTAAAAAAATGTATTTCAAAGTGAGTTGAAGACATTTGGTTACTTTACCTGTACGTATTTCATATGCATTATTAGCTAGAGTTTTTTTTGTTTGTTTTTAGGTAAAATTTGCTTATAGTGAGATGTACAGATCTGTAATGTACCCTCTGATGAGTTTTGACAAATTCATGCAGCTGTGTAACTGAAGTCCCTATGATATATAACATTACCTTTACCTCCGAAAGTTCCCTCATGCCCAGTGAGTATTCCGTCACTGTTCTGATTTTTTTTCACCATAGTTACTTGTTTTTCTCCACCTCCACTACTCCTAAAAGCAGCATGCTCTCAGAACATGATGTATAGAATATGCTTCACAAATACTTGTTGAACAGCCTGTAGGTTAGAAGTCTTTCTTACAGCTTCTTTTTTTACAGAGATCCCAAACTCAGGGTACAGTTATGTGAAATTAGTGCTTGAGTAAAGATAAATAATTTCAGTTATAGTCTGATGTCATTTTTTCCCCCTGGAAAATCTTTATTTTTATGGTGAGCAAATATGAGGCTTTCAAATGACTGCAAAGTTGAAAGAGACCATAATGTTTCTTTATCATGTACAGAGATTAAAAATAACCAACCAACCAACCAACCAATAGGGCTATTGGAAAATTTGATTGAGTTTTGACCTTTTTTTCTTAGACACATTGTTTTCAGTTTTCTTTATATTCTTAGTACTTTCATATCCACATTTAAAGTCCTTTGTATTTTTAATTTTTTTAATTTTTATTTTATTTTATTTATTTTTAAAAATTTATTTATTTCCTTTTTTTTATTTTATCAAATCAGTGTGTACTTTCTTTTTTTTAAAGAATAACTTATTTGGAAGTATCTTGGGATTGTTGCCTCTCTTAAACAGGGGCAGGTGAAAAATTGGGAGTTCTATAGGATATGAGAAGTGGAGAAGCTTTTGAGTTCTTACTCTCCTTCCCTTCTCTTTTAGTCATTATCCCCATCTTGGTTTGTATCTCTGTAAATCCAGATAGGTAGGTGTGATTACAACTGAAACGTTATTTATGAATAAAACAAGGGTGGTGGTATAAAAGTTTACCTTAGCCAAGTTTTAGAGTAGACAGTAATAGATAATTTTTGTCCATAAAACGTTCTCTATTTTGATTGATGTAATCTCAGTATTCACAGTAATTTTTAAGTATACATCAAGTTCCTGTCTTATAGAATGACCGTCTATTTAATAAAGCCATGAAACAGTTGGAGAACTTTTACAAAAAAAATGGGCAAAATGCTGTGTTGCAAAATAATGTCCTGTCTTGTTCACCTTGTCCATTTTTAGTTCAGTCTGGATTATGGTGAAATGCAGAAGTGTTTGCCACACAGGTGCAGTGTTTTGCAGCTGTTGGAAACATTCCCCCTCACTCATAACCCCCCCCCTTCTTTACATATAATTATGTTCTGTTTAAACCATTAATGCTAGGAGATGGGATTTGAGAATTTGAATGTCTGTTTTCAAAAAGGTACAACCCAGAGAGATAACTGGTCATTTTGGCAGCTGAATTTAACTGCCTGGATGACTTGAATTTTCCTAAGACTGAAACCTATCCTTAAGTGTCACAGAGTTTTAGAATTATAAGAGATTGCCTTTGAGAGCCCATGTCTGCAGAGTTGCTGCCCTCTAGACTGAACTTCTTGAGGACAGGGTTTATATATATTCATTTTTTAATCTGCAACTAGCATAATGCCTGACACATAGTAGGAACTTGATATATGTTTTTGAATATCTGATGTTGCAAGATGAAGCCAAATGAAAATGTTGTTTAGATGTAGTATGGTACTAAATCAGAAATTATGATTTTTATTTAAACCACTGGCCATGTGGTAAGTTCTATGGCAGTCATGAACAGAGTGCCATGGCAGCAGAGAGAAGGGGAGTAAATAATTCTGCCCATGGTAATCACAGGATACTTTATATTTTCATATATCATGGAAAATCTTTCCCTAAACTACAATTAGAGAACTTGTTTTGAAGAGAATTTCCTTCATCTAAGAGACAAGCTCTATTCTCCAACAGTAGTGTTTTCCCCCCTTATCCCCATTTTTGTCATTTTTGATTTATTATATCATAAGGAGATTAATGATTCCAAATCTGAAAGTTCTAGAGAAGAATACTTTCCTTAAAACAAATAGAACCAATGTTTTCTTTTCTGTCGTTTTTATTTCTATAATGAGAGGAATGTAGCCTTTGGAGTCATACATAGGTTTGAATCTCATCTTTTTGAATCCCAATTTACTAAACTGCGTTTACCTCAAGGAAGCAACCTAGCCGCGACATGTCTCGATATCTCTGTCCACAAAAAAAGGGGATAAAACCTGCTCTAAAATAATGATGTTGTGAGGATGAAATGAGGTACCTCTTGAGTACATGGCAGCAGCATTATTCCTTGCACATACTAAGAACTCAATAAATGTGATTTCCTTTTTATTCAAAGGAGAGGGTTGTAGAATGATCAGGACTATAGTACCTTACTGGCATTGGTGAAGCTGTTATTCTAGAAGATTGCAGAATGCCTTCAAGTTTCTACTTGTTCAGCATATACTTAGCCCCCAATATCTGCAAGGCATTGGGATAGGGAGATATTTTGAAGTCTTGTTTGGGGGAGGGGGGACAAACACTAAATAGTTAAATCATAATATAAGGTAGTAAAGATACTGAGAGTAAATATATTGGGATTCTAAGAAGAGAAAGGTCATGAAAAGCTGCAGTGATTAGTGATTAGTGATTAGGTGTTCTTCATGGTTATAGCATAGCTGCAAACTGAACCGTCAGGGCAGAATGAAAGAGAAGGAAAATATTCAGGCTTAAAGAAGACCAGAAAAGATCAAAAGCTCAGAGTCTTTCTCAGAGAATATTTCTGTGTACTGTACTTGACAGTAGTTCCAAGTATACAGAACAGAAAAATGTCACGGCAGACTAAAGCAGGCTGTCTTGATCCAGAGAAAGCTGAAAGAAAGCACCCTGAGTGTACTATTGCCTGTTTTCTTGGGTCATAAATAGTAGATCATTTATTCTCTAAATGCCCGGGACTCTTAAGTTTAAGCCAGAAGGTGAGGCACCCACTTATTACATATGCCTTTATTTTAAAGCATAAACCAGATAACATATACTCCCAATTCTCTGAGGGTTCTCCCTTAGAATGAAATATAAATGCCCTATCCAATCTGTATCTACCGACTCTCTTAAATAATCTTAACTTGTCTGACTTCATTTCTTTTTACTTGCCCTCTCATCCACTAGGCTCCAGCCATACTGGCTTTAATCCATTTCCAGGAGTGATATGCCAGACATGCTACTACTTCACAGCCTTTATACTTGTTCTTTCTTCTGTAAACCTCTTCCTTAAGATGTCCACATGGCTTGTTCCCTCTGCTCCCTCAAGTTGCTACTCAAAGGCAATCTTAGTATGACCTTCTCTGACCATCTGATCTAAATTACTTTCCTTTCTCACATCTCAAGCACCATTCCTGCTGTTTTCCCTCCAAAGCACTTCAAACCATCTAACATACTATGTGTTTTTAAAATTTATTTGTTCATTGTCTCTTCTAACCCCTCTAGAACATAAGTTCTATGAAGGCAGAGATATTTTGTGTTTTATTCAGTGCCACATTTCTAGTTCCTAGTGCAAAATACTCAGTAAGTATTTTCTTTGCTCTTTATAAGAACAACTTTGGTTACCACAGACTTTTCTTTGCTTTACTGCCACTAGATAACCAAAATGGAGCCTTTCTGAGAGATCATCAATTTATTTGGTTCTATATCAGTATATCCTTTGGAGTATAGCAACCTATAGATGTGTTCACAATTTTTTCCTTTTTGTTTGAGAATTCATAACGGTTGATAAATTTGATTTCAGCTTAAGAGAATGGAAAAAAGTTTACATTTGACTAAAGGATCTGTAAAATTAGCAACATTTTTGGAATTGGTGAGAGAGGTTTGGAGGAGAATCATGTGTCTTATAAGTAAGTATCATAAGATAAGAATTTGTTCTTGAAGCAAAATGTGATGGGAAACCATTGGAAGATTTGGAAAGATCTAATTAAACATTTTAGGAATTTGATTTTTGGTCATTAGGACAGCTTAAGGAGAAGTCAAAATATTAAGGATATTTACAAGGAAAAGTTTGGTATATTTGAGGTTTGAAATAACATGAGCAAAAATATTGAAGAAGAAATGGCCAAACTAGGAGAATTTGAGAAAAAGCATAATGAGAAACTGTTGGGGGTGTAGGGTATAAAGAACAATAATAACAGGTCATAAATGGCTTCAAGGTTGTGGCTTTAGGGGATGGAAGAGTAAATTTTGAAGTACTGTCTTGGCATTATCTTGCTGTAGGGTAAGGGAAAAGAACCATAATTTGCTCTCAGGTCCCTCCCTAGAAGAGTGACTGAATAATAAATGAAGTGGCAAATTTTTGCTGTGGAATGCTTTTGAAATAAGTTTTCTTCTCTATAATTGCCTAATGGGGGTGGTTGTATAGTTTTACTAGGGGTAACATTGTGTATTGTTTCCATTAAAGACTAGGTAATTTGGATGAGATATAAGATACTGTTGTGTTTTAGAAATACTGAAATGATTTGGGGAAAGAAAAGTTAGATATATAAAGATACTTTCAGAAGTTTGAGGGCATTTAGTTTGAGTTGCTGTTTTTGGATGGCATTTCCTTCTAAAACTTAACCTCAAGGCTAAGGGTCTGTCTATTAATTTAATGGGTGACAATTATCATAGGCATTTGGGGAAAATTTTTTTAACATGTTTGTAGGCAGAAAGCATCCTCTTGGCTTTTAAAATATGTTATACTCTCAGGTATTTTAGCCTACTACATAAGAGGCAGAAATCTAGAAGGATACAAAGGGCAGAGCAATGTTTTTAACAGGATTGTTTTTATTCTGTTTAGCTTTCTCTGTGTTATCCTATCCCTCTCCCTTCCCAGAAGCTCAGAACATATACTCCTCCAGCTTCCTGCCGAATTTAACACTTTTGCTTTAGTGTTAACACACAAAGTAAAATAAAGAAGCGTGCCTAGATCGCACCATCAGCACTTTGCAAGCACTAACTATATGTCCAATACTATGCTTGGCTTCAGGCATCCAAACATGAATAACACGTGGTCCCTATGTGAGAATCCCACAGTAGAGCAGTCTGCTGGTAGGACAACCATAGTTTACAGTTATGCTTTCATAGAGCTACTTGAAGAGTTGATTTTCTACTTGATAGTCTTGACAAAAAATAATTTTGTGTATAGTCAAAAAAGTAATGCTAGCATAGCTTTTCTTCATAGACATTAAACCTGTTTTTTTTTAAACTGTGCAGTTATATTTTTAAGAATGGTTTTTCTTATAAAGAGCAAATAAAATGCTTGGTTTTTAAGTATTGTTTGGCCAATTTATTGTAAGTAGATTGACAAGGCATTTTTGGTAGTATATTGAACTAAATATAGCTTTATTTTAAACCGTTTAAATTTTACATGAAAATTAATGTTATTAAAAAGAATATCTTTTTAGTGCATGAGTTCTGATTCTTAACATTTTATTTAATCTTGAAGCTATATTATTTCTTCTCTCTATTCTCCTTTTGAGTGCTTTTGATATTTTATCTTTCAGAAGTTTTTCTTTCCCAGCATTAAAAACCTTTTGTTGTATAGAGAAATGTTGTCTAAAAATCTATTAGCAACATCTCTTATGATGATAACAGGATACATTTTTTTCTTGCTTTTTTATTGTACCTTGTTAAACTGGTCTCACATGAACTTTCTTAGAATCAGGCAGTTCCTGGTTCCTGTGGGACTTCCTGTTTTCTCAAATAAAAATAGAAAAGTATCTCAGAAAGGAAACCTGGTCAGTGTGAACTACTTTGTGAGATCAGTTAGTCTTAGTTGTGACCTGGATTGTACAGATATATAATCTGTATAAAATATATAGAAGTTTTCATGTATTTGAAAGCTTTGAGTATTTTTGCATGTAATATTAAAATAAAAGAGATGATAAGGAGAAAGTTCTGAAGAATAACTCTGAGAGATGCTGCATATTCAGCCGTAAACTTGTTTGTATCTTTTTGGAGGGGTGTAGGAGTAGGGAGGTTGGATGGAAAGTGGTAAATCCTTCCCTTATAATGTAATATTTTATTAGAAATTTGGAGGTGTTTAATGCTGAGACTTAATTCATGGCTGCTTTGATCTGTATATTTTTTTCTTGCCACTTTTCCAGATGTTAGCAAGGATTAGGAAGGTGGATTTTTCTTTTTTAGTCTTTAGCAGTCAGAATTCTAAATGAATTATTCAGTTTTAAGGCATAATTTCCTCAAGTAGTTAACTGCTTTTAGTCTATATTTTGAAGAGAAACCAAGTTAAGGTAGAAACAAATGATAGTTATTAATAGTAATGATAATGGATAGTATGTATTCAGTTCTTCTTAAGTGCTTGACCCTGTCAAGCATTTTATCTGGTTTATCTCATTTAATCCTGACAACAGCTATATAAGGTAGGTATCATTGTTGTCCCTCCTTTAAAGAAGAAGAACTACAATTTAGAGTGTCTAAGTAGATGTTAGTTCAAGGAGCTGTTGCTAATAAGTGGTGGAGCTGGGACTTGAACTCAGCTTCTCTGACACCAGAGCACCTGATCTCAGTGATTATGGAGAAAACCACAAATTCAAAGTGAGAATGGTGAGTATTGTAAGTCTGAAAAATTACTTCCCCATCATTTATTATCATCAGTTTGTTTACATTTTGTTTGCATGTTTATATTTAGTTTTAGCAAAGTACATGCTGGCATTTCAGAGGGCTTGTTTAGGGGGTTTTAATTCATATATTCTTTAGTGATGCTAATAGTTCTCTTTTCTTTCCTTGATAGTAGAAAACCCCTTTGGTGAAACATTTGGAAAAATACAAGTAAGTAAAAGATCATAATACTGACATTTTATGTCATATTTTATATGATAAAAGTATTGGGATGACTATCAACTAAAAAGTAGTAATTTTGAGGTTAGTCTAACACAATATATTTTCTTAACTCTGAGTATTCCTTAACTATAGTATAATTAAATCTGACACAGGTTTTCTCCTAAGAGCTGAACTATTTATCACTTTAACTTAAAAGATGCCTGCCAAGTAAAATGGAAGTGGCATGCCATCTGTGGATCTGGTCTTACACTTAAAAGTATTCCTGTTGTCTTCAGTTGTTGGATACCTTCACAGTTTTTGTCCCCTTTGACCTCATCTTGTATCTCTTTGGATCTTTGCCCATTGGCATGCCTATTTAACCATCAGGAGGCATTTAGAAAGGAAACATATCTTTTAGGCTACCTATTCCTTTCATTTTGGAAGGGGGCTGTAATATTAATTTTAACCTAAATTTTCCTTACATGAAAATATTTTTCCCTTACCCATCATTACAGGCACTTTGAAGATTAAGATATTTAGGCTTATATTATAATACACAACTAAGCAATTTTTTATTATAGGAACTGATAGTTATATAGAGCTGTATAGAAAACATTTGTTGTACTGAAGGATGTGTAATAATGTATAATCAGATCCACAGAATATTACTTTAGATTGTTAGAGTAGAACTTTAAAATTATCATATTTAGTAATATTCTATTGTGGTAATATTTATTTAAAGCAAAGTTGACTTTATCAGTTGCACTATTAAGTATAATACTATTACAGCATCATTTAAATTTAGTACTATATACTCACTGAACATTGGAAATACAATATTATTTTCTTCTGTATAATTTTCAGAACTGAAGTTCTGAACCTCTGAATAATAGTAATAATTATAATGAAGATAATGGCAGTTCACGTATATTAAATGCTTATTTTGTGCAGGGCATGAAGCTAAGTGTTTAAAATCTGTTGTAATTTAATCAAAGACGTGATGCAGTTAAAAATGTCCTTGAAGAGAAAATTGGTTGAGGATAGAAGTGGGAAATACTTAAAGGTGACAATTATGAGAAAATTTGGTAGAATCATTCTACAGTTTTTTCCCTCCCAAGACTAAAAATTTTGCTTTAGAGAATGATATGTGTTGATAAATGATAATCTGGGCCCTGTCAAAACAGACAATTAGAAGGTAGCCAATTCAAATTATAAAATTATATTTGTTTAATGGAAGGTTACATGAAAGCTTACTTTAAAAATACATGTGTTTGTAGATCTTTAGTTTGCAGGGTTATTAGGGAAGCCAATAGTTAGACACATTTTAAGCTGAAATGTTAGACAATCTGAAAAGCAGTCAGAATGGAATAAGAGTGTAACAAAACTGTAAACCAATAAGAAAGTAACTTTAGTATACTTTTTGGATTTACTGCTAGTTTAGTGTACTGGTACAAAAGATAATTGAACCAAAGCCTTTCTATTTCTTCCTAAAAATGGATTTGTTCACTTAATAACATATCATAAAAAACTATGTATATCATAATTTAATTGGTCATTTGGATGGCATTGAGACCCTTATAGTATAAAGGTGGTCATTTTGAACAAGTTTTCACTGGAAAAATAATTCTTGTAAAAAATTATCACTGAACTTTTGGGTGCTTAAATTCTTGGAGAACATAACAGTATGTATGTTACCCAGTATGAGATTCCAGTTCCATCTGGTTAGGTTTTGTTATTTCTACTATTTATCTAGTCCAGTGTTAATACCTGTGCATCAAAACATGAAGTTTATTCCCAGGTCTTTTATGTTCATTAAAGATGTAATCACAGAGGACAGGTGCCAAATGTTCAAATTTTGTTTTGTTTTTTGAAAGGGGAGTGGGGAGAAGGGCATGATCAGGACATATAAAACAAAAAGAATTAGTCTTTCTACAAACTTCAAAAATTTCAGCTACTTTAATCCTGAAACTTAATTAGATTCACCTTAGTTTTATGTATCAAGTCTATAAACCACACTGTTATTGGAACTCCTGCTCATCTTGTTATGTTGAACATATTTATTAAAAGTGATTTTGCGTTTTAATGTATCACAAAAGCATGGCTTTCAAAATCCTGAGTTTCAGCCCCAACTCTTACTTTTTGATGTCTGATTTTTGGAGTTTGGATTTTTAAATCTTACGTGAAGGTAAGGGACTGGCTTGATTCAGAATCTGGTTGAGATAAAGTTGACCCCCTCCACCCCGCCCCCAAAAAAGGAAAAGTGTTGGAAGGCAACTAGTGAACTTAAGGAAATAAGTAACTTAGTCAACCATTGAACCTAAAACTAGGGACTCTGGTGGTAGGATCTGGGAGGCTTTGATGAGTTTTCTTCTTAGTGTCACTGATTAAAGGTACATTGACAAAAGCATGCCATCCATAGTGTGCAAACTTGTTTTCTTCTGTCCCTAAACATATAATATGAAAACAAATGGATGAGGTTGCATGCCATTAGATATATAAATGTTACTATCCTAGCCTTTTATATCCTGCCTGAACTTGTTCCATGGTTGTATTCACCCGATAATTGTTTTGTTAGAAACTCCAGGAAGAAAGGAAATAATAAAGACACAGTCCCCTGATGAATCATGAATTTATTTCAGATAGTGTGATAAACTATTATCCCCTTTCTAACCTACCTTCCTCCTTTCCATCACTTATATTGGTCACTCTTTATTGTGATTGCTCTTAAATTGGGAGTCTTCTTGCATTAGACTACTCAGCAAGGTGGTTATACTATTGCAATAGTCCCCTCTCTGGACTCTTCAGTTATTTCTATTTCCAGGCCATCCTATACATTCTGGTCATAGTAATATTCCTGATATACAAGTCTATTTTACTTTCCTCCTCCTAAATTTTCAGAATGAAGTCAAACTCTTTGTCTTGGTATCCAGGGCTCTCTGGCAGTTAATTCCAAACTGTTTTTCCAGTACGTAGTTTGTTGAGTCAAACTAGGCTACTGGTTATGTAAGAAATATAACCAGTGCTTTCATGCCTTTGCTCAGGCTGTTCCTTCTGCCTGGAATGCTGGTCTACTTTTTTTTCCTTTGCAACCCAACTCAAATATTCTTTGTTCCATAAATGGGTCTGCCCTTCCCTCCCTCTTCTGTATGTGCATACTGTAATATAACTTTGCAGCTGTAATATAACAGTATGGTTTTTGTCCTTGAGAACAGGAATCATCTTGTTCACTGGGTCTCTCACTTTGCTAAGAGAACAATTCTTAACTCCTAATAGATGTTCGTTGAATGTTTGTTTCACTTTAGTGGTTCATGAGTTTATATATGGCCACCTTGGGAGCCTAAGTTTCAATCAGTGCCAATACTCATTCCCTTAGTTTTATGTGGTTAAGTTAAAACAATCTCGTTAGAACACTATACATACGCATGCATTGTATAGACAGGGATTGGGAGCATTGCTTTCATGGTTGGGGGAGTTTATTGTGTATGAGACCTTTATTCACACTAACCTTAGTGCCAATGTTTTGATCATTCTCAAGAAAGTAAAATATTTACAGTGATAATTTAGATTCTTAGATTAAGGTCCTTAAAATATTCTGGCCATTATTTAAATATGAATTTGTCTTTCAGATTATGTAGCTTCTGTTATTTTAAATTTATTTACTGTTTTTCTTTTTGAATAAGAATTATTTGGCACGTATTTTTTTCTTAGAATTGGATATTTCATAATTTCTTCTAATTTTAGGAAAGTGAAAAAAATCTTATGATGAGCACATTATACAAGCTTCATGATCGATTGGCACAGCTTGCAGGTAATTGTATTAACATTCATAGTTTCTAAAATTGTTTTGAAAGATAAATGTGCATATATAGTGTGTTATATCAGTAGAAATAGTTTTTCCCAAGTTTGGTGTTACATTTGTAGAATATTTTTCTTTAGAACTTTTTATTACCTATACAGAGTGATTTTTTATTTTTATAGATATATTTAGTCCAGGAGTTTTTTCTGCTTGCCATCTGTATTAGATGTAATATATATGTATATTGTACTATATAGTATAATTTTAAAGTCAGTTAAATTTCTTTATTGCATTAATAGTAACAAAAACTTCTGAAAACTTAAATATCAGTTCAATTGGGCGAGCAGTGAGTAAACTATTCAATAAAATCCTGGATTAAGTATAAAAATGCAGATTTTCCTTTTGGTGGTTATGTAGGTGTCATTCCTTTCAATAAAGTAAATATATTCTCCTAGAATTTTCTTTCCTGATTCAATGCATTTCCCTCCTATTCTGCTCTTAGTAAGTCTTTGAGAGCTCTCAGATATTCAACACATCTACAATTAGAATAATTTATTATGGATGAATTGGTATCAAATTTAGCATATTACAGGCTGCATTAGCAGCTTATCTATTTATTACCTTTTAACTTTTTTTTAGTTATTCTTATTTTATATATAATCTGAAAGAAGAGACTTTGGATTCTCTTCTTATAAGCAGTTACAAGAAAAGAAAAATGTGGTTTTTCAAACTTCTCTATGTAGCAAATTGTTTTGTGAAAACCAGATCATTGGTAGAAGCCTAGTAGGTAAGTGTAGAACTTCTCTGGTTGAATGGAGGTATTTAGGATCCTGATAGTTCCCCATCCTCTCACCTGTCTTTGTTTTTTTCTTTGGATCCTTAATTCTGGCCAGTTTTTTAGGCTTATAATTTTGTGTATGTCACTAAAAGCCTTCTTTACATCAATTGACTGACTGTCATATTCATGTACTACAAGCTAATGACATTTACTTGGTATGCTGTAGCACCCAGAAGTAGGTTAAGTATATACTTTAGCTAGGAATTCCTGATGTTGCTAACACAAGCATATACAGCTATCTCTATAGCATTGTTTTATTGTTCATGGCCCGCTAGATCAGCATAGTCTGGTGTGCTTTTAAAGATGTAGATTCCTTCTAGAGCAGGGGTCAACAAGTTTTTTTCTGTGAAGGGCCAAATAGTGAATATTTTAGGCTTTTGCAGGTTAGACTGCCTCTGTCACAACTACCCAGTTCTGCTATTATAACATGAAAGCAGTCATAAATACTGCATAAAAGAATGAATTTGGCTGTATTTCAATAAAACTTCATTTATAAAACCATCAGCAGGCCAGATTTGACCTGTGGGCTATAGTTTGTTGACCTCTGCTCTAAACCTATGGAAATTGAATCTGTGTGGGTGCCTTTCAGAAACTTGTTCATCTAATAGGTACTTCTTCCTTTTTTATGACTACTGCCATTAAAATCTGACTACTTGAATAAAACCGATAAATAAGAACAGAGGTATTTTTATTATAGAAAAATTTGCCAAGGATTTTACTTTAATTTTACTTCCATGTTAAAAATTTTTTAAAAACTGCTTGAAGGAAGCAGGACAGGGAAAATCTGACAATCAAAGTTCAGTATGAGGTTAATTTATTTCTAATAACCACATATGGCCTAAAGAAAATGCTTTGAATTCACTTCCTATAAACAGTTAAAAGAAAAGAAAAATGTAGTTTCCCAAAGATTTGCATGTAGCACATCCCTTTGTGGAAACCAAATCATAGGTAGAAACTTCTACCTAATTTCCCTGTTGATCTGTTATAATAATTTTTGAGGTGTGCACACTCCTTCCTAAAGGTAGGCTTAGTTATACTGTGAAAATGCGTGTGTTTTAATTCAGTAATAAATTCAAACTTATTTGAACCTTTAAATTATTAGCTTTAGGAATAGATATGTCAGCACAATGAATTTGTTGAATTTTTCCCCTTTAGGAATAATACATATCTACGGAGGGTGCCAAGATCTATGGATAGGCAGTAGTATGACATGCTTCCTGCTCTGGCTTATAATTTAGTTGGGACTATAAGAGAAAGATATGTTCCCATCTAGACTGAAATGCATTTAACGTTGTGGTTTAAGTAAGGGTAGTTGTTTATTTATATTAGTTACTGGAATGTTTTCTAGAAAATAAAAATAATATCTTTCATATTCTTTCTTTACTAATTATAATAATATAACCTATAATTGTATAATTTATGAAATATTTTGAATTAATTATATTTGTTTTCTTTTGTTTAACATAGTACTGATTCAAAATTAATAATATGCTGATCTTTCTAGGAGATCATGAATGTGGCAGTTCTAGTCAAAGAACGCTTTCTGTCCAAGAGGCAGCTGCATATTTAAAAGTAAGCAGTGAAATTACAATTTTAATATCTATATTCTTAAAATTTCTATAAACCATTACTACTTATATCAGAAATACCGTGGATTTGATTACTTTAATTGTACCACTAAAAGCTTGGGCCTGCTGTTTGGTGTAATGCAAGCAGATAAGAGAAAGCAAAATTGCTCAGCATTTTTTGTTTCAGTTTGTTTTAGAACATTCTCTATGTGAGAATGCATATTAATTTGGAAAAGATACAAAAAAATTGGTAAGAGGGAAATTGAGATAGATGAGTAGCATATAAGAAAACAAGCATCTAACCATTTCTTTCAAATCTTCTGTCCTAGATCAATTTTATTTCAGCATACTTAGAGAACTTGTAGTTGAATTTTCTAAACTACTGTAAATAATCTTGGGAAAATCCCAGATGAAAGGAGAGATACTAGAAGGTTAAAGATGGACAAGTGTCATTCTTATTTCTAAAAGGGGGAAAGTGGAATTTGAAAACCATATAGGAAAGGTTAATGTCAGTCTAATTCTATAAAGATAATTACATAAAGATGTGAGTTCCTGCAAGTGACAGTATTGATCCCAAGAAGTTGACTGGCATGAGTTCAATGTGAACAAGTCAAGCATGCAAACTTCACGTTCCCCTTCCCCCCCGTTTAAAAATTGTGGTAAAAATCACATAACATGAAATCTACCCTATTACTACATTTTGAGGTATATGGTACAGTATCATTAACTATATATGCATTGTTGTACAGCAAATCTCTAGAACTCTTTCATCTTGTATGACTGAAATTATACCCATTACACAACAGGTCTCCATTTTCCCCTCTGACAAATCCCTGGCAACCACCATTTTACTTTCTGCTTCTATCAATTTGGCTCATATAAGTGGAATCATACGGTATTTGTCCTTCTGTGACTGGCTTATTTCACTTGGTATAATGCTTCAAAGTTCTTCCATATTGTAACTTGACAGTATTTCCTTCTTTTTTTAAGGTTGAGTAATATTCCATTATATGTACATACATATTTTCTTCATCCAGGCATCTGTTCATGGGCTTTTAGGTTGTTTCCACCTCTGGGCTATTATGAATAATGAATGTTTCAGTGAACGTGGGAATGCAAATATCTCTTTGAGATTCTGCTTTCAATTCTTTTGGACAAATACCCAGAAGTAGGATTGCTGGATGATATGGTAGTTCAATTTTTTATTTTCTGAGAAACCTCCATACTGTGTTCCATAGTGGCCGCACCATTTTACATTCCCTCCAACAGTGTACAAGGGTTCCAGTTTCTCTACCTCCTCAACACTTGTTATTTTCTGGGTTTTTTTCCCCTGGATAATAGCTATTCTGAGAGGTGTGAAGTGATATTTCATTGTAGTTTTGATTTGCATTTCCTGATGATTAATAATATCCAAGCATCTTTTCATATACCATTTATATACTGTATACATCTGTATATACATTTGCCATCTGTTAGCCATTTGTATGTCTTCTTTGGAGAAACACTGTTCAAGTCCTTAGCCGAGTTTTTAATTGGGTTATTTATTTTGTTACTGAGTTGTGGAAGTTTCTCATGTATTTTATATACTAACCCTTTATCAGATACATGGTTTGCAAATATTTTCTCCCATTCTGTAGGTTCCTTTTTCACTCTGTTCATTGTTTGCTTCACTGTACATACGCTTTTTAGTTTGATATACTCCCACTTGTCTATTTTTGCTTTATGTGTCATATCCAAGAAATCATTGCCCATATCAATGTCATGAACCTTTTTTTAATGTTTTCTTAAAGGAGTTTTATAGTTTTCAGGTCTTACATTTAAGTCTTTATTTAGTTGATATAAGATAAGGTTTCAATTTCATTCTTTTGCATGTGGAAATCCAGTTTTCCTAGCACCATTTCTTGAAGAGATGACAGTCTCTTTTCCCATTGTGTAGTCTTGGCACCCTTGTCCAAGATCTTCTGATTGTATATGAGTGGCTTTATTTCTGGCCTCTATATTCTGTTCCATTGATCTGTATGTCTGTCTTTATGCCAGTTCCATACTCTTTTGATTACTGTAGTTTTGTCATATGTTTTAAAGTCAGGAAGTGTGAATCCTCCAGCTTTCTTCTTTTTTTCTCAAGATTGTCTTGGCTACTTGGGGTCCTTTGTGGTTCCATATGAATATTAGGATTTTTTTTTTCTATTTCTGCAAAATACTATTATTGGGATTTTGATAGGGATTGTATTTAACCTTATTGCTTTGGATAGTATAGTTATTTTAGCAATATTAAGACTTCTGATCCATGAACACGGGATGTCTTTCTATTTATTTGTGTCTTCTTTTATTTCTTTTAGTAGTTTTTTTGTGGTTTTCAGTGTACAAGTCTTTTCATCTCCTTGGTTAAGTTTATTCCTAAGTATCTTAATCTTTTTGATACTATTGTAGATGGGTTTTCTTAATTTCCTGTTCAGATTGTTAATTGTTAATCTACTGAAGTGCAACTGATTTTTATATATTGATTTTGTATCCTGCAATTTTGCTGAATTCATTTATTCTAACAGGGCATTTTGTGGAATCTTTAGGGGTTTCTACACATAAGATTATGTCATCTGCAAAAAGAGATCTTTCTGAATTGGGTACCTTTTATTTCTTTTTCTTCCCTCATTGCTCTGGCTAGGACTTCTAGTAGTATGTTGAATAGAAGGGGCAAGAGTGGGCATCCTTGCCTTCCTCCTAAAAATTTTTCAGTTCTTCACCATTGAGTATGTTGTTAGCTGAGGGCTTTTCATATATGGCCTTTATTATGTTGAGGTAATTTCCTTCTCTTCCTAGTTTGTTGAGTATTTTTAGCATGAAAGCAATTTTGTCAAATGTTTTTTCTGCATCTGTTGAGATCATGTGATTTTTATCCTTCGTTGTATTAATGTGGTGTAATCATTTTGATTGATTTTTGAATGTTGAACTATCTTTGTGCCCCAGAGTCATGGTATGTGATACTTTTAATGTTGTTGAATTTGGTTTGCTGGTATTTTGTTGAGGCTTTTGTGTCTATATTCATCAGGGATTTTAGTCTGTAATTTTCTTGTAGTATCTTTGTGTGGCTTTGGTATCAGAGTAATGCTGGCCTCATAAAATGAGTTTGCAAGTGTTCCTTTTCAATTTTTTGGAAATTGCTGCTTTCAAAATTCTCTGTCTTTGATTTTCAATAATTTGAATATAATGTGTCTCAATGTAGTCTTATTTGGGCTAATCCTTATTAGGGTTTGTTAGGATTCTTGAATCTAAATACCCATTTCCTTCTGCAGATTTGGGGATTTTTTGGTCATTATATCTTCAAATAAACTTTATTGCCTGTTTCTTCCTTTCCTCCCTTTCTGGAACTTCCATTTCAGGTTTATCGGTCTGCTTAATGTCCCATAAGTCCTTTAGGCTTTCTTCATTCTTCTTTATTCTTTTTTCATTTTGCTTCTCTGACAGGATAATTCTAAATAACCTGTTTTTGGGTTTACTGATTCTTTCTTCTGCTTGATCAAATCTGCTCCTGAACCCCTGTAATGAATTTTTAAATTCAGTTATTATATTCTTTAGCTCCAAAATTTCTGGTTTTTAAAAATATTTTCTGTCTCTTTGTTGATATTCTCACTGATTCATGCAACATTTTCCTGATCTTGTTGAATATCTTTATGATGGCTTTTATTAATTATTTTTCAGGTAATTCTTAATACCTCAGTTTCTTTAGGGTATGTTTTTGGAGGTTTATTTTGTTCCTTTGATTGACTGAGTTTTCCTGTTTCTCCATGTGCCCCTTTACTTTGTGTTGGGATTCACGCATTTGAAAAAACAGCCACCTTTACAGACTTTACAGACTTACTTCTTACAGGGAAAGACCTTTACCAGTACTTCTGGCTAGCGATTCCAAGGTCCACTTGAACCTTTTCTGTGGTTGTGTCCTCTGGATTTGTGCCTGTAAATTCCCAATTAGAGAAGTTTTGATGGTTTTATTTTTTCAGAGCTCATAATCTTTTGCTCTATCTGGTGTCTATCTGTGGTAATGCAAGTTGTCTGGAGCTGCCATAAGCCATCCAGCTCTTTTTTTCTTCTTAGTGGCCTCCAGACATCTAGAGTATGCAGGTCCTGTCAGCTCTTCGAGTCAGGTGAGACAGAAACCAGTCAGGCAACTCCGCTTGGCCTGGTGAAGTCAGAACGTTGGATTCAAGCTCCAGCTATTTTCCTCCCCAGGGATTTGGGGTTTTTCTCAACTTTCTTCATGCTGAGCTGTGGGATGGAGCGGGGAGTGGGCAATGATGAGTGAGTGTGTGGTAGCTTAGACTGTCACCTTTGTTCTTAGTAGCCCCTAATCTGGTGCTCTTTCCTATCAGCAGTTAGATTCAGGCAAGACAGAAACCAGTTGGTCCTCCACGCTCCCCCCGCCCCTCCCCCTCCCCGCCCCAGACCATTAGATGTTCTAGTCTTCTCTTTTCCTACCCAGGGAAAAGCCAGAAGTTGGAAGTTTCCTCCCAATTATACTGACCTGTGGGGGTGGTAGGAGAATCTGGCAAGTGAGTGCCATGAATTTTTCTAAAAACTTCAGTGCAGGTGGTTTTGTGCTTGCCTGGGTGTAGGAACCTCTTAACTGATTTTTGGATTTTTCACAGATGGAATTGGTCTGTGTTTTTTGGTTGAATCAGTGTTGAATCATGTGGGAAAGAGGGTCTGGGGCTTTCTCTTCTGCCATCTTGCTGATGTCACTCCTCCCCTTTTATAAAATTAAGGATGTAGTATATGTTTTAATGTTTTCAGCAAGGTTTTGGTGACAATCTCCTGGGATATGCTTATCAACAAAGAGAAATGTGGACTGAGGTTTTAACTTAATGCATTACTTATGTGTAGGTACTAAAAAGATGCTAAGACAATGTAGTGTGATGGAGATTAGATCAGAATTCAGATTCTAGCACTGGCATATAGAAGCTGTTGCGTCTTGCTTAAGTCCCTCAACTTTTCTGAACCTGTTTTTCTTTGTGTAAGTGGACTGTTGTTAATTCTTGTCAAAGTTGTCCAGAGGCTTAAGTGAGTATGTAAAATACATTGCTCAGTGCCTGATGATTATGATAGCTTACCAATAAGTTTATTTCTTTCTGTGTTTTCTAATTAATTAAATCCGTGCCACTCTAGAGAGAGGTCTCTAATAACATGTCATAGGGTTTGTCTCAATGTCATCTTCTTCATTTTTAATTTTGACCTAGATAAAAACATTGATGACAGTCAAATTTGTGGACAATGTAATAGCTAATAGATTGGATAGCTAAGGAATTCAAAAAGATCTTGACTAAAGAGGGGTTCAGTGTTAAGGGATGGGAGAATTGCAGGGTGTGGGCAAAAAAGGGATTGAATTGAGGAGGCTAAAGGGAACATAGAATAAAATATTCCAGGAGGAAGGGCATAGCATATGGGAATCCAAAGCAAGCAAATGGTTCCTTATGAAATGATTGAATATGTGTTTACTTCTAGCAGTAGGAAAATCTAATCCCATCCAGTGCTTCCTTCCCGCTTTTGTCTTAAATCCAGTTAAATCTCTCAGATTTAATCTCTGAAAGGTAATGGCACAGATATGTTTTATAGTTGGTCTTAAAATCTACTAAGTACAATTGTCCCTTGATATCTGGGGGATTAATTCCAAGACCCCCCGTGGATACCAGCATGATAGATGCTCAAGTCTCTTATATACTCAAGTGGTGTAGTATTTGCATATAGCTATGCACATCCTCCTGTATACTTTAAGTCATCTCTAGATTACTTATATATTACAAGGTAAATGGTATGTAAATAGTTGTTATACTGTATTGTTTAGGGAATAATGAATGACAGGAAACAAAAGAGTGAACATGTTCAATACAGGCACAACCATCCATTTTTTTCCAATTATTTTTGATCCATGATCAAACATATTGAATATATTCAATATTTGAATCAATACATGCAGAACCCATGGATAGGAAGCCAATTGTACTGAATTTTAAGGACTAATGAAATGGGATAGAGCTTAGGGACAGGATAGGGCCTGACCAGTAGTTAAACTGGAGCTGAGGAAGAGGCAATTGATATAGAAGAATTATTAAACTCTTCCCTTTCTTTAACCCCAACCATTTGATTACAGCTGTGGGTCAGCAATAGTACAAAGTAAAAAGAAGGGACACAGACACAGGGTTGGGACAAGTCAAAGTCTAAGCCAGGTAGCAGTGGGGTATAAGAGATTAGTTATACTAAAGACTAGCAGCAAAGAAGTTATTGGAAGTATCTGTGCATGAGTTGAGTTGGAAACTGCCTATATCTAGTTTAAAAAAAAATTAAAAAAAATATATATATATGAACTCTGGCTTTTTTTCTTTTATTTTTAATTGGCAAGTAATAATTAATAATTGTACACATTTATGGGGTATAGTGTGATGTTTCAATACATGTATACAATGTGTAATGATCGATTCAGGATAATTAGCATACCCATCACCTCAAATATTTATCATTTCTTTGTTTTGGGAACATCGAAATCTGTTCCTCTAGCTATTTGAAAATATACAATAAGGTGTTGTTAATTGTAGTCACCCTACAGTGTTATTGAACACTAGAACTTACTGCTCCTACCTCACTGTAATTTTGTATCCATTAACCAACCTCTGGCTACGCCATCTCCTCTTTTCTAGCCTCTAGCTACCACTATTCTACTCTCATTATGAGATTAGTTTTTTAGCTTCCATGTATGAGTGTGGACATGCGGTATTTGTCATTCTGTGTCTGGCTTATTTCACTTAACACAACGTCCTCCAGGCTCATCCACATTGTGTGATTTTGTTCTTTTTTATGGCTAAAAATTAATAGTATTCCACTGTGTATATATACCACATTTTCTTTATCCATTTTTCTGTTGATGGACACTTAGGTTGATTCCATATTATTGTGAATAGTGCTGCAATAAACATGAGTGCAGATATCTCTTTGACATACTGATTTCCTTTCCTTTGGATATATACCCATTAGTGGGATCGCTAGATCATATGGTAGTTCTATTTTTAATTTTTTGAGGACGCACCATACTGTTTTCCATAATGGCTATACTAATTTACGTTCCCACCAACAGTGTGTAGAATTCCCCTTTCTCCACATCCTCCCAGCATTTTTCTGTCTTTTTGATAATGGCCATTCTATATGGGGTGAGAGATATCTTGTGGGTTTGATTTGTGTTTCCCTGATGATTAGTGATGTTGAGCATTTTTTCATATACGTGTTGGCCATTTTGTATGTCTTCTTTTGAGAGATGTCTATTCAGCTTGTTTGCCCAATTTTTAATCAGATTATTTGGGTTTTTTGCTCTTGAGTTAAAAGTTTGAGTTCCTTGTATATTCTGGATATTAATCCCTTGTTGGATGAATAGTTTGCAGGTATTTTCTCCCATTCTACTGGTTGTCTCTTCACTCG
The DNA here is from genome assembly GCA_023783475.1 of Daubentonia madagascariensis. Classification (NCBI taxonomy): domain Eukaryota; kingdom Metazoa; phylum Chordata; class Mammalia; order Primates; family Daubentoniidae; genus Daubentonia; species Daubentonia madagascariensis. The sequence continues at coordinate 49,912,291 of JAKFHU010000600.1, read as the reverse complement.
TCTATTGTTTCCTTTGCTGTGCAGAAGCTTTTTAGTTTAATATAATCCCATTTATCTATTTTGGCTTTTTTGTCTTCTCAATAAAAATCTTTGCCCAGACCAATGTCCTGAAGCATTTCTCCCATGTTTTCTTCTAGTACTTTCATAGTTTTGGGTCTTACATTGAAGTCTTTAATTCATTTTGAGTTGATTTTTGTATACGGTGAGATAAAGGGTCTAGTTGCATTCTTCTGCATATGGATATCCAGTTTTCACAGCACCATTTATTGAAGAAACTGTCCTCTCCCCAATGAATGTTGGTGGTGCCTTTGTAGAAAATCAGTGGGCTGCAAATATGCAGATTTATTTCTGGGCTCTCTATTCTGTTCCAACAGTCTTTGTGTCTAATTTTATGCCAGTACCTTGCTGTTTTGGTTACTATAGCTTTGTGTAGTATACTTTGAAGTCAGGTGGTATGATACCTCTAGCTTTGTTCTTTTTGCCCAGGATTGCTTTGGCTATTCATAGTTCCATGTGACTTTTAGAATTGTTTTTTCTATTTCTGTGAGGAATGTCAGTGGTATTTTGATAGGGATTGCACTGAATCTGCAGATTGGTTTTGGTAGTATAATCATTTTCATAGTATTTTTCTAATCCTTCTATCCTTCTAAAAGACACGAAATGTCTTTCCATTTTTTTGTGTCCTCTTCAATTTCTTTCTTTAGTGTTTTATAGTTTTCTTTGTGGCAATCTTTTACCTCATTGGTTAAATTTATTCCTAAGTATTTTATTCTTTTTTCTTTGGTAGCTATTGTAAATGGGATCGCTTTCTTCTTTTTTTAGTAGTTCATTGTTGGTGTATAGAAATGCTACTGATTTTGAATGTTGATTTTGAGTCCTGCAACTTTATTGAATTCATTTATCACTTCTAAGAGTTTTTTGGTGGAGCTTAAGAGTATGTCAGACAGGGACAGTTTGACTTCCTTTTTTCTAATTTGGATGCCCTTTATTTCTTTCTCTTGCCAAATTTCTTGCTAGGACTTCTAATACTATGTTGAATAAGATGGTGAGAGTGGGCATCCTTGTCATGTTCTAGTTCTTAGAGGAAAAGCTTTCAGCTTTTCCCTATTCAGTATGATGTTTGTCATATATGGCCTTTATTGTATTAAGGTATGTTCCTTCTATACCTAGTTTATTGGGAGTTTTTATGATGAAGGGATGTTAAATTGTATCAGGTGCTTTTTCTGTGATAAACTCTCTATTCTTTAGAAGATATTTATATCTTGAATTATTTTATATTTCAGATTGGATTTTGCTTTAATTTAATAGAATTCCTATTGTATATTTTTTATTAAAGACTGGATTAATTTAATTACATTTCTTAGTTAAGTAATTTTATGTAGAATTTTTTTTAAACTTTATTTTTTTTATGAATGGGGGAGGTGAGTTCAATTTTTTTTTTCTTCTTTTTTCTTTTTTTTGAGAGACAGAGACCTCATCGTAGCTCACTGCAGCCTCAAACTCCTGGGTTCAAGTGATCCTCCTGCCTCAGCCTCCCAAGTAGCTGGGACTGCAAGCGTGTGCCATGATGCCCTGCTAATTTTTCTATTTTTAGTAGAGATGGGTTCTCACTCTTGCTCAGGCTCAAAACTCCTGAGCTCAAGCAATCCTCCTGCCCCAGCCTCCCAGAGTGCCAGGATTACAGGCATGAGCCACCGTGCCCGGCTGATGCAAAATGTTAATACCCTTTTTATACATTTAGGTTTATATATGTGTGTTTATTAACCTTTTCTTTTTAAGGTTAATAAACCTATTTTAAGGTTTTTTCAATGCTATGAAACCTGCTATGGCTTGTCATCACCATAGATGCAATTTGGACTGCCACACACAAAAAAGCTTTAAACAGGATTTTTTCCCAAAAAATAAAGTCTTAAGATCTATATAAAAGTTTTTAAGTACTATTTTTAATAATGCTTATGTTTTCAATATAAAATAATATTCATGAATTAATTCATATGGAAAACAAAAGGAAAAAATTTTTCAAATTTATGACCTAAGGCTAACCACCAGTAGCATTTGGGCCATTTTTCTTTAGTCTTTTTAAATATTTTTTCCAAAATTAGTATTACTTGAAATACTATAAATATTCATATATTTTTCCATTGTGCATTTTCACCTCTCATTGGAGTTTTTTGAAAACTTTTTTTATCACTGGATATTTCATTATATGATTTTATTTTATTGGTTTGTGGTTTTTCAGTATTATGAAAGCACTCTAATCTTTGCATATAGTATTTGATTTTCTAATATTTCCTTAGGAAATAATCCTAGAAAGGAAATTACTTGTTCAAAGAACATGAACTTTCTTAAATGCTTTTGATGTATGTTGCCAAATTACTTCCTAACTTGGAATGATTGTTTTTAACACAATCTAGCCAAAATTGGCTATTTCATTTTACTTTACCCATGTTCTAATATAAATATGGAAGAACTTCACTACAAAGCTGGTATCAAATGATGATGATAATATGTATATTGTAGACTTTCTGCTTATAGAGAGAGATCTATCATACATTTTCATGTATTTGTACTATGGTTTCACCAGCAGCACAGTTAAGTTTTTGGATTGAGGAGTAAATGAACCAAAGAATGTACAGAGCTCCTACAAATAAAAGCTAATTTTCTCCCAACTTCTAGTACATTTTATGCACAGTAAATATGGTAAATGTTTGATGGAGTAAAATGAGTGAATAAGCCTCAGTAAGATGTTTTTGTTTTCTTAAATTTGATTTTTTGCATTTGATTTTCATTTTATTTATTCCATTTTTGCCTTCAAAGGAAATTCAAATAAACTTAACATTAATTAAAATAATTTAAATACTGTTTTTCTAACTCTTCCAATGCTTTTCTTGATTTTTTTAATTCATTATTTTTAATACTGAAAGCTTATTTTGATTTGTGAAAAGTTAAGAGTTCCCTCTGGTGGAACATTTAAGAAATACATAGCATAATGTTTTCATGAAAATACATGATTGGTTTTTAAGTTAAGTGGTGGGAAGATCATATGATAACTTTTCTATGGAATGACGTAGAGAATGGTGGTTAAGTTCATAGGTTGCTTCAAAACCTATTTAACCTTTAACACAATGAATATGTTTAATATTTATGAAGAAAATAATAGGAAAGTAGATAGCTGCAAATGTGCCAAATTATGAGGCTGGATAGACTTTTATGGCTTAGAATGCTAATCACTGTTAATGAAAGTGTGTGGAAAAATAAGTGTTCTGAGAAGTGGAGTGAGGGGCAAATTTTATAAAAATAATTACAGTTTGTCAAGTACAATCTGGTACTTTCTATATGCTATGTCTATTTCACAATGGTCAGGCAAGGTAGGTGGTATCAGACCCATTTTGTAAAGAAACTAAAGCTTAAAGGGATTTAATAACTAGATCATTCAGCTAGTATATGATGGAACTGGGAATAGAACCAATGTACTTGTTCTTCTGTCTATACTGTTTTGCCTCTTGGATGGATGGACTGCATTCATAACCCCTGATTCCACCTATTGATTAGGCAAGGGGATGCTGTTAAGGGTTGTGATCTGAAGAAGTGGTCAAAGTAGGTGCATCTCCATAGGTAACATATTTTCTCTCATCTCCACTTAAGATTGTACATATAGCTATTCTCTAATGGAACCAGCATCTGATCCCAGGCCTGCTTGTTCTTTTTTTTTTTTCCCCCCATTTATTTTTTATTGGTATATATTCATGGGGTACAAGTACACTTTGCTGTGTTGATATATTTCATTCTGGTGAAGTCAGTGCCTTCAGTGCGTCCATCACTGGAGCAATGCCACGTTGTACCCACCAAGCAAACTCCCATCATCTGCCCGCGTACCCCTCTGCGTCTGCTTGTTCTAAAGACCATGGTTTTTCCATTATTCCTGGAGGTGAAATATCAAGTTCCTACTGAATCATCAAAGAGTTATATTCTGCATTGTTGATTTCTGTTATATTTTGATAATTTTAAAAGGTGCCATCTGATGTATAGAATATATCATCTCACAATTAACCAGAACATTCACCAGCTGGAAAGTCATATAGCTATTACTGTGTAAATTATCCATTTCATGAACTATCCACATTAGGTTTGTAGTACTTGCTTGACTTCTCCCTATACCAATGCATTTTTTCCTCTTCTTACTAAAGTTTTGTTGCTTTTTTTAATGAACTGAGTCTTTAATGTGAAATTATTATTTTTGTACTTTAAATCTGTAGTCCAAGTTCAAAGCATCTGACATTGGTTTTAAAATACTCATTTTTGACCAATTATTTTGAAAATAAGTTACATTTGGAGTGGGGATCATGAGGGGGTTATGTATATATGTACACGTGATGTGTTAAATTAGATTTAAGATTTGGGAAAACATACTTTGAATTTAGAAAGATTTATATGAAGCAGTCAGGAGTATATTGGCTGAACTATTGCCTATAAGTTAATAGTAATAAGTAATAGTAATAATAAACCTGCCTTAAAAATTTTAAACTTAATTTCCTTCTGATTTTTGTTACCAGTTTTGGAAAATGTTTGTTCTGTGATGCTGGAATGCCTTACCTCAGAGGTTGACTAACTATGGCTTATGGACCAAATCCAGCCTGTCTGTTTTTGTATGGCTGTAAGCTGTGGTTTTTCAATATTTTTAAAAGTTGCTTTAAAAAAAAAAAAAGGAAAAAGAAATGTGTATGGTTGGAAAACCTAAAATATTTGCTCTTTGGACCTTGACCTTTACAGAAAAAAGAAAAAGTGGCCTACACTTCCGTTAACTACAGCTTTTCAAGTGGCTACAAAAAGTGAATAATAAAGCAGTTTAAACTCTTAAAATCAGGTAGATGCTATGTATGCTACAGTATTAGCATGAACTATTTAATTAGCATAAGGAAGAAAATTCAATATTTTTTTAAAAATTCCTTTTATATTATAATACTGTAGAACTCTGTATGCTATATAGATATTTGTGGAAGTAATGGCATATTTTAGACCTCAACACCTTATTGAATCCTTAATGAGATTTTAAATAAATTATCAATTGTTTCTTGAGAATGTATATCCATAAATTGAACATTTCGTGGTTCTGTTGTATTCCAGATAGTGAGTAGATACCTAGTGGTATTAACATGGGGAAGGAAAACAGAAAATGGGAAAATAACAACTCCTTTCTTACCCTTATTGTTTTTGTTTTGTTTTGTTTTTGGGACAGTGTCTTACTCTGTTGCCCAGGCTGGAGTGCAGTGGCATCAATCATAGCTCACTGTAACCTGGAACTCCAGGGCTCAAGCAATCCTCCCACCTCAGCCTTCCCTGTAGAGCTACAGGTGCCTGGCTAATTTATTTTATTTTTTGTAGCGACAGGGTCTCCCTACGTTGCCCGGGCTGGTTTCGAGGTCCTGGCCTCAGGCAATCCTTCTCCTTCAGCCTCCCAAAGTGCTGGGATTACAGGTGTGAGCCACTGTGCCTGGCCACCCTCACTCAGTGTTTTATAACCAGAAGTTTTAAGCTCTTTGTTTCTCCTCATGCTTAGCTTTTTAGAGTGGTAGGTATTCTTGTTACTTTGAACCATTATGTAAATTTTTAAAGGATAATGAGGACAGTAATGCTATTTATAATGTCTTCCACCTCCTAAAATTTTTATATGTAAAATTTACAACTAGTAAAGTTGGGAATTTGGTTTTATATTATCGAAGCTTATGTTTATAGTTGTCTTCAAAGACTGGATCATACTAGTCTAGTAGTACATGTAGTAATGCAAAGCACATTATAATGCTGTGCAAATTATAGTAATACAAGCTGAAGAGGGTGTATATAAAAACAAGTGTATTTTTTTCATTGATATGTACATGTCTTCAAAGGGTGCTGTGGTGTCTGTGTCTTTGAAGATTTTTATAATCTCCATGTCTTTTTGATGGATAAAGTCTTTGAAAGGAACTAAAGGAGTACAAAATCCTTTTTAAAAACCTGTACTAATGAATAACATTACAAACAATAATAAACCCAATAATATCTCCAGCTCCATGCATAACCTATGTTAATCTTGCTTTGTAGATTTTTCATTATACACAAAGTGATTTCTGGTGGAGTATTTATAACGATTGAAACAGTAATCACCTAAAATTATTTTTGTAATTTTATTGCATAATATTTTAAAGCAATATTAAAACAAACAAAAATCACTTTTTTCCTCATTCTTTTCTAGTTCTTACTCATATGAGCACATATCTTTTATAATTATAAATACAGTTAGCCCTTGGTATCCATGGGTTCTGCATCCACGGAGTCAGCCAGCCATAGATCAGAAATATTTGTGTGGGGAGAAATACAACAACTAAAAATAATACAAATTTTAAATATACAGTGTAATAACTGTCTACATACTTTTACATCATATTAGGTGTTATGAGTAATCGAGAGATGATTTAAAGTATACGGAGGATGTGCATAGCTTATATGCAAATACTATGCCATTTTATATTAAGGACTTGAGCATCTGAAGTTTGATATCCATGGAGTGGGGGTGGGGAAATGTCCTGGAACCAATCCTCCATGAATACTTAGGGATGACTTTATATATAAATTGAATGTTGTACTTTTATTGTTTTAAGCAGATAGCTATTTAGCTCTTATAGTGATTATTTCTGAGTTCAAAATATCCATTGAAATGATCTCACATATAAACAGTTTTTAATTATTAAATATGTTGTACATTTTTTGATACTTGTAAATGTTGTAATAAACAATCACTCTTGTTTAAAAAAATAATAGATGGCCTATAGTTATGTTCACCGTCTTAAAAATCCTCATAGTAGTTTCACATAAGTAATGATGTCTAGCAAGATTAGTTCTGCTTTGTAAAACTTTTTTTTACATTTGCAAATTTAGTATATTAAAATAACTTACCAGTTTCATATTAGGAAGTAAACTGATCAAATGAAAACCTCATAATTTCTAATGCTGTTGAAGAATCTGTTAATGAAATGCGATAGCTACTTCTTATGAAATTCTTTTTTTAAAGGGATTTTAAAAAATGACATTTCTCTTTTAGAAATTCATCCTTTACACTTCAAAACATATGTAAAGACATACTTTCTAATAGACCGTATGTTCCATGAGCACAGGGAATTTTGACTGTTTTGTTTAGTGCTGAACCTCTAGTTTCTAGAGTAGTACCTGGCACATAGTACACCCTCAACAAATATTTGTTGAATGAGAACATTTTTTAAGGATGTTTATAATAATAGTATTATATTTGATGTATTAAAAAATTGGATATACTCTAAATGTTCATTAATAAGGGGTTGATTAAAGTGTAGGACAACCATATAATGGAGTACTATTTTGCTGTAAAAAGGGGGTTTTCCATATATACTGATATTGACGCAATACTTTGTTACATGAAAAAAGTAAATAGAAGAACAGAATATATACCACTTTTATTTTTAAAATTTTAGTTTAAAAAGTATATACCTACCCATACATAGCAGTCCTCAAACTTTTTGATTTCCTATAATTACTGAGGACCTTAAATGGCTTTTGTTTGTGAGAAATATACATATGTATGTATGTGTTTATATTATAAATATATATTTATTCTAATATGGTAAATATATATTATAAATATATATTATATTAGAGATTAAAACTGAAAAACATTTAATTTACTTATTCATTTATAATAAGAATGTTGAACCTATTATATGTTAACATAAATAATGTATTTTTATGAAAAATAACTCTATTTTCCAAAATAAAGACATTTGTTGAGAAGAGTGGCATTGTTTTAAATTTTGCAAATCTCTTTAATGTCTAGCTTAATAAAAGACAGCTGGATTCTCCTCTGCTTCTGTATTCAATCTGTTGTGATGATGATTTGGTTGAAGTATATGAAGAAAATCCAGCCTCACCAATATGTAGTCAAAATGGGAAAGTATTAATATTGTAATTGCCTTTTCAGATAATTGTAAATATTCCAAACCTTTACAAGTAGTAGTTTCTTAAAGGTTATTTCCAGTGTGGAATATGGAACCATAGTAGTGAACTTTTTGTATTCTGTTTCATAAGGTCCTTTGGTCTGTTTTGCACTTTGAAGGGATCTTTACCTATGTATGATTTTATATCTTTATGCATTGGTTATTTGAAAAATATTGGTTTGCTGAGTTATGCAGATCTTGCAATTATTGACATTTCAGTATGCCATATGAAAAAGTCACTTTTGTTAATATCACATAAATCTCATTGGAAGGGTCTTCAAGTATTATGAAGCTGTCAAAGTCACAGAGATGAATGCACATTTTTCAAAATTCTACTTTTCACTTGAATGTTTGAATTTTATCATTGGTAACAGAGTCAGTTTTTGAGTTTATAGGCCTCCTGCATTTGCATGTTGAGAAAATATCTGTTAAACACCCAAATCTGAATAGTTTGCTATTTGTTCATCTGAAATAGTGTTCCCTTAAAAAGATGTAGTTAATTCACTCTTATCACGATGGCACTTAAAAATAAACTATCAAGAAAAAAGAACCCCCAAGTCTGTAAATATTAAAAAAAAAAACAAAAGGAAAACATAGCAAAATTTTAACAGTGGTTATATTGGAGTAGTGGGAAAATGCTGACTTTTTTCTGACCTTTTCTCTCCTTTTATTTTTCTGTAATGACTAATACATTTTTATTATGTTTGTTATATAGTTAAAATTGAAATGTTATATAGAGTATTTTATTAATAGGACACCTTACAAAGAGTCAAGTGAATGTGGATTATTAAGAATAATTAGGAGGCCAGGCACGGTGGCTCACACCTGTAATCCCAGCACTTTGGGAGACTGACACAGGAGAGGATCATTTGAGACCAGCTTGGACAACATAGTGAGACCCCATCTCTACAAAAAATATTTTAAAATTAGCTGAGTGTGGTGGTGCTTGCCTATAGCCTTAGCTACTTGGGAGGCTGAGGTGGGAAAATCGCTAGAGCCCAGGAGTTTGAGGTTTGAGGTTAACAGTGAGCTATAATTGCACCACCGTGTTCCAGCCTGGGTGACAGAGTAAGACTCTGTCTCTAAAAACACACATATATACAGAAAAATAGTTATGTTATTTATTTTTTTTTGTTAGGAACTAGGTCCTGAATATGAAGATATATTTAACACCTCATTGCAGTGGATCTTAAAAAATGGAAAAGATGTTGGGATAAGGTAAAGGATTTGATTTCCACTTTGACCACTTTGTTCTGTAAGAAGTGATTTTGACTTTAAACTCTTCCTTATTTTTAAATAGGTGTGTCGGTTTTGGCCCTGAGGAAGAATTGACAAATATAACTGAGGTGCAGTTTTTACAGTCTACAAGACCACAGATGTCTTTCTGGTGTCGTTTTCGACGTGCTTTTATTACTGTAACCCACAGGTTATTGTTGTTATGCTTAGGTAAGTTGTGAAGATAAGCAAGAAGATATATTGTAATCTAGAATTTTTGTGTTTATATATTTCGCAAAATGCCAGAGTTGAGAATTCACTTCTGTGATGGTTGCCATATAAATCACATCTAGAAATCTTCACTAAATACAATAAGGTTGAAGTTTTTTAATAATGTCAATATCAGTCTAAGGGCTTAGAAAACAGTAATATAAGGCAAGGTAGGAATAAAACTTTGTTGTAAGAATGCCACAGAAAAAAGTGTGGTTAGTATATACGTAGACATCTACTTTAGAAAATAGAACTGGCAAATATAAAAATGTAGCTTATTTCTAAATAACAAAATATTGTAAATTAAGCTTATTAAAATTATTTTTAGTTTTAAAAATATCATTAACCTGAATTAAAATTTTCATTCAGGATACTGTATTTTATGATTTTTTAATTAATAATAGGAATGTAGGAGATACTCATTCCTTTTTTTTCCTTTTTTCTCCTTTTTTCTTTCCTAGTCCTTAAAATACTTCATTTTACTTAAAGTAAGATTTAATATGTTCAGTCTTATGAGACTCACTTTTCTAATTGTTTAATGCTGTAAAAGAAAAAAGTTTGTGAAATATAGTTATATTTTGTTTTTTTAAAAAATATTAGTTAGACTTTAAATGTTCAGTTACCAACATAATAGAAGAAATGTTTTTTTCTAGAGAGAAGTGAAACTCTGGAAAATGTTTAGTATTACATTTTTCTTACATAGTTTTAATTATATAGCTAATTCAGGGCTTGGTCTCGAAGGCTTATACCATTATTTCATTATGAGAATTAAAAGGATCACTGTAGGAACTGCAATATTATTGAATGTCACTGACCACAGTTTTTAAAACAAAGTAATGAATATTGCAGGTGTAATGATGGTTTGTGTTGTTCTGCGTTACATGAAATATCGCTGGACAAAAGAAGAGGAGGAAACAAGGCAGATGTATGATATGGTGGTAAAGATTATAGGTATGGTGTTTATAAAAATCTAAACTATTTCTAGAACAGTCATTGTGTGATAAACTACAACACAACATCAAGTGATTGATTCATTTGTTAATTTGATTTCTTTTCAGATGTTTTACGAAGTCATAATGAAGCTTGCCAGGAAAATAAGGATTTACAGCCTTATATGCCTATTCCACATGTGCGTGATTCCTTAATACAGCCTCATGACAGGTGTGTTCAAAGCGTTATGACTTCAAGTAAATCAGAATATAGGTGTCTTCTGTAGTATTGAAAATTATATTGAGGGTCGTGACCCTTCTTAATCAGACCTGTTTTACTGTACAGACTGTTTTTTGTACTTCACACGCTCTTTTCTTCCTAAATTCTCTTCTGTTATCCTCCTGATTTTGAGTGACGTAATAGATAACTGGATTTCTAAATCATTCTCATTCCTATACATTCTTTATTTGTTGTTAGCCTCCATCTTATTTCCTTTAATTTCATCTTAATAAAGAAACAGAAACAGACAAGAGCAGTGGTGTTTTACCATTGTTTTTAAATACCTATTTTGTTATTAATGAAGCTTTTTAAATAAACACTAAAAAATAACTTTGAAAATAAAAGATGATGCCACGTCCTAAAGCAGCATTCTTAATCCTAGCAACCATCATAATCACAAACCACATCATAATTTTTTGGAGGTGGGTGGGAGGAATACAGATGCTCGTGTTCTACTTCTGGAGATTGAAATTCAGTAAATCTGAGGTGATATATAGGCACCTAAATCTTTTTTGAACAAACTCCATGAGTAGTGATAAGAACAGCTAGAGTCAACAATAACCATTATTTCAGTTACTAATATTTCAAAAAGATGACAAGCCAAGATGATAGTAAATTTGTCATTTTGTTCACTTGATAGGAAAAAAATGAAGAAAGTCTGGGATAGAGCTGTTGACTTCCTTGCTGCTAATGAGTCTAGAGTTCGCACAGAAACACGAAGAATAGGCGGTGCAGATTTTCTGGTTTGGCGGTGGATCCAGCCTTCTGCGTCCTGTGACAAAATATTAGTCATACCTTCTAAAGTATGGCAAGGTCAAGGTATGTATTTTTAAACAAAATAATTTTCTTCTAGTTTTTCAAAATGACAAAAGTCATGTGTGTTTAATCAAGTGAAACAGTACAATTCAAAGATGTATGATGGCAAAGCTCCTTTTCCAGTTCCAGCCCGTGGAAGGAATCAGTGTTAGCTTTTTATGTAACCATCTATACTTTCGTCTTTGCTAATGCAAAAGTAAATGGTTTGTCTTTACCGTAATAAAAATTAACATTCCTTGGATCTTGCCTTTTTCACTTAAAGCAACTTAGTAGATCCTAACTGCATTCTTTTTATCTAATTTCTTTAAGACACGTATAATTTGTTATCTATACACAACATAAATATAATATATTACATATATAAATAGAATCATAACTTTTTAACTGCTCTTTTTTTTCCAATTTTTGCTTGCTTCCCTCCTCTTTCTCACTAAGACCCCTCTACCTGCATATCCTTTCTGCCAAGTAACTTTGTAGGTATCTTTCCAAATTTTTCTTAATGCCTGCTTAATTTGAAAAACATGTACATGTAAGCATGTAGAGCGTTTTGAAGATTGGCTGCCTTATGTACCCAAACCCATACTACACAGGAAAGCAGAAAGTAAAATACCAGAAAATTGTGAATAGTAACTGCTTTTTTCTACAAAAGCATGTTTATCATGGAAAAGGTAAGTAAATTGTTTTGGAATTGCAATTTAAAAATCCAATCACTCCCATTTTTCTCTAATTAATTTTCACTTTCAAAAAGCTTGAATAATAGGCTTCTTTGATCATGGCTTAAAAATGATGCTTTGATGTTGCCAAAGGTTATACTAACAAACCATTTCCTCTAAAAGATGCATGCAGAAGGGCCCTATGAAACTCAAAACCGAATGCCTCATTTTATGTACCTCTTAGCAGTGTTTGACAGTTGAGCCCTCCTTGAAACTTTCTTCTTTTGGATTTGGGGGTGCCACTTTCTTGTGGTTTTTCTCCTACCTCTGACCTTTTTTTCAATCTTCTTTTCTAGATTTTCCTCTTTTTCTGGACCTCTAGGTGTTAGAGTTTCTCTCAAGGCCATCTTTTTTCTCATTCTACTCTCTCTCCCTAGATGATCTCATGCTGTGACTTAATTTAACATAAATATGTTGATAACTCCAAAATTTATATCTTAAACTAAGTCTTCTGTTTTTGTTTTCAGATTTTTGTACCCAGCTGTATACTTGTCTTCTCTACTAGGAGATTGGCACCACAACTTCAACATGTGCACAAACTCAATATATTTTCTTTCCAAACTTATCTCTAGTGTTCCTAGTCTAGTTAATGATACCCTTCCTCAGTTGGTTCTGCCATAAACCTAGGAGTCATTCTTACTTTCTGCCTTACCCCCCTTTATCCAGTCTATCAATAGGTCATGTCAGATCTACTCCATAATATGTCCTGACTCTATCCACTATGCATCTGCACTGTTGGCCTAACTTATCTACGTCACGATAATCTCCTTCTTAGACAACTGTAATAACCATCTAACTGGTCTCCTTGCATTCATGTTTGCTTCCACCTAATTGACTCTCCACATAACAATCTATTTAGACATTTTTTAGTTTTAAAAGACAGATCTCATCATATTATTCTTTTCCTTAAAACACTTGAGTGGCTTTCTATTACTGTTATGATAATGTTCAAAAACTTTAATGTGGCCTACATGGTACTGAATAATCTGACACCTTCCTCTCCAGGTTTATCTTTCTATTCACCCCACTCCAGCCACATTGGCTGTCTTTTAGTTACTTGAATATACCAAGCTCCTTCTTGCGTCAGGCGCTGTATACAACTATCTCTGCTTGAAATGTCCTTTGCACCTCTCTTCACCTTGCTAATTTTTATTCTTCAGTTCCCAGCATAAATTTCACTTTCTTGGGAGTCTTATCTGACACTACCAGACTAAGTTTTTACAGCTTCCTGTACTCTTCTTTCTTAGGACTTGTTACAGTTGTAATTTCTTGGGTGGCACTCTTTACCATTTATTTCTCCCACTAAACTGTAAACTCTGTGATAGCAATGGTTATATGTCTTGTTCATCTTAACATCTAACACAAGGGGTCTGGCTCATAGTAATAGCACACAGTGAATATTTTTTGAATGAACTGAATGACTGAATACCTTTCAACAAAATGGAACAATGGCAAATAGTAAAGCTCATTCGTTTTTTGTAGCATTTCATTTAGACAGAAGAAATTCACCGCCAAATAGTTTGACACCGTGTCTAAAGATTCGAAATATGTTTGATCCAGTTATGTAAGTATTATGACAAGGATACATGTAATTCTTATTTGGAATATTTGGCTGAAAAATGCATGATATTCTTATAATGCTGTGTCTGTAATTGAAAATCTGTTTTCCTTCTGAATCTCTAACTACAGAAACGTTATGTTTTTCTCTTCTGTTTTATTAAATTCTAAGCAAAGATTTGGCCAAAAGATACCAATGTGTAAAGATTTGTAAGACTTCCATAAATATTTGTATTCACTATGAATCCTCATAGCAGATAAATGCTTGAGGCAAATTAATGACATGCAGTGACAAATAGTACCCTTTATTAAGTATATTATTTGTGTTATATATAACTGCCAACATTTTTGCCTCAGTGGGCAATATAGATAAAAAATCTGCTTTTTTAAAGTTTCCAATCTCTAGTTATAAAAAATTCCCTACAAAGATATACACACCTTCTTTTCTCTACAAGTCCTGTCTCTACTAGTCAATGTAATATTTGAGGAACTTTCCTGACTATGTAATTACAGCAACATACACATCCTTAGAATAGCACGTTCAAAAGTTAGTTACTGCCTTAGAATCCTTAATATTTCACATACAAGCTATAATGATTTTTTAGAATTAGCCTCCTAAAGGCCACTGCTTATGTATCCAATTATGTTACAGATCAAATCTTGGTTTTTTATTTTAAATCTTGAAAGTAGAAATTGCATTACATATAAAATACTCCTAAGTCCCATCTAATGACTCATTTATTTCAAAAATGCTTGACATGATGAGATTGCAAATAAGTGACAACAAAATTGGAAATGTGGGGGAGCACTGTCAGTACACATACACACACCCACCTTCTGTTTTGCAGAGATAGAAACAATTGGCAGTGTGGTGATACCTCTATTGGGAATCTTACCTCATGCCTTAGGAATTAGGAAATCAGTGCCAGTCCAGTATTTCATTACCTAAGGTGAAGATTTATAATCCAAAGTGAGGCCACTTTTCCCCTCTGCCCCACCATCTATGTCTCACAAGTAAAATAGATGTGCATTACTGTAGCAGAAAGTCTCAAAGCTGTCATTATAGTAAAGTAGCTGTGCAAAATGTTTGTCCTATATCATTATTTTGGAAAAGAGGAGCTTGGAATATAGTGTTTACTAAGAATTTTCTTTAAGCTTAAGAATTTGAAAATGTCATTAAAATTAAAAACAATAATATTCAACTTTTACAACGTTAATGAATTCACAACTCATTAAAGTGCTTATTAACACTAAAAAAAAAAGAAGTAACTGCAAGTACATAGGATTTTAAACATCAAAATGACTCAGCCCATTTGTTCTGCTGTGGTGGGCTAATCCTCCATTGCCTCAGCTGTCTGCACTCTCACTGGAAAGTGAGAGAAAGGCTGACACTTTCGAATGCTATTTTTTTTAATCCACATGCTACTAGTCAACAAGTATTTATTTACTACTAATTCTAATGATATGTGGTTTTTAAACTATCCTAATTCTAGTAGAATATATATGTTGTAAGAAATAAGGAAGACTTTTCACTGAGTAGGTATATGGTTGTTGATTTTTGTTTTCGTTAATTTTTAGGGAAATAGGGGATCAGTGGCATTTGGCAATTCAAGAAGCAATCTTAGAAAAATGCAGTGATAATGATGGCATTGTTCATATTGCAGTAGACAAAAATTCACGTGAGGTAAAGTAACTTTTAGTATTGAATTCCATGTTTTGGATTTGTTGCTATTAAACTAAGACTACTTCTTTTCTTTCTTTTTAAATGTCACAGGGTTGTGTATACGTTAAATGTCTGTCTCCAGAATATGCTGGAAAAGCTTTTAAGGCATTGCATGGCTCTTGGTTTGATGGTAAGAAATTTGAATATTACAGACATTTGGAAAAGATAATTATGGTTTAGTATTAAACTATACTAGATTTTATATTAAAGAATTTTGGGTTAGCATTTTTTGAGTAATAATTTTAAATGATTTTATTTGTGTTTTATGTTCATGTGTCTTTTACCATGGTTAATTTTCTGCAAATATTAAACACACTTTTACAGATCTAAAATATTATTTTTATCTTACAACAGGGAAATTGGTAACAGTAAAATATTTACGACTAGATAGATATCATCATCGCTTTCCCCAAGCTCTTACTTGCAACACTCCCCTGAAGCCATCAAATAAGCATATGAACTCTATGTCTCATCTTCGTCTTCGGACTGGCCTAGCCAATTCTCAAGGAGGTTCCTGAAAAGATTTTCTTCCACTCCTAAGACTGTTATTTACAATAGGAAAATTCCTGTTTGGCTTTTTGTCTTCCTTTTAAAATGCTTTTTATATGTAATATTTTTATTGATGAATACAGCTCTGTTTGAACGTTCCAGAAATCTTAAGGTTCCAAAGGGATTTAGCAGTGAGGCAGCAATGCTTAGTAGATAGAATAATTGTTTCATTCAGTTTTTGGAGCTCAGTTAAGCCAATGCATTTAAAGTCTTGCATGAGGAACACTGACTTTATTAAGCATTTTCAGATATGGTGGTTGTATTTTTGCACCAAGAAGTGTTTGGATAACCACACAAAAGCATGGTGAAGAGGCTTCTTGTATTTTCATAATTTCTTGTGAACTAATGTTGTGAATTTTTGTATGCAGTCACCTGCATAGTTCCTTACACGCTAATGTGGTAAAACTCTTAATTCCCCAATTTAACCTTAGGTTTCTTTTGCTTATAAGAGATTCATTTGCTACAGCTGGAATATGGGAAAATTAATTTGGGTTTAGTGGTTACATATTACGTGTCAGTGATGTACATGTACTTAAACTGGCTTTTGTATATATGTATAAATGCTGGTGGTGGTGAAAGTAGTCTTGTTTTGTGAGAATGTCTGCATTAAAGCAGTAAAATAAGCTTTCTATTTTATTCATAATCTAATGTGTGTATATATACATGTATGTATGTGTGTGTGTATATATGTATATGTATATGTATACACTCACACATGTATACATATGGCTGTCCTATCACATAGATCAAACAGCCAAACACCTGGAAGTATTAGATACAAGTTTAAAATATCTTTTATAAGTTTTATATAAAAAACGTCTGAGTATGATTTTGTGTGAAAGTTGTGATACCAGTTGTAATGGATTCAAATTCATGTGAGCAATAAAGAAGAAATTGGCAGATATTGGAAAAATATTTTGTGAAAAGCTGTATTTATTATAAATACTAGGGCTGTGACATAGTACTATTGGGATTAAGTCATTTCCCCAATCTATTTATAATTTAATGAAATGTTGGTGCCCCTGTTATATGTCAAATTTAAAGCAGGGCACATTGTTGCAGCAAAATGTGTATTTGACAAATTATACTTGCAATTTTGGGTCATGAAAGTTTGCAGTATAGTAAAGGCACGAGTGACCGTTGCTTTGTGCCTCAGTATTTAATTTGTTTCAGTAAAGTTACTTTATTATTGTTTATGATTTCAGATTAAAATAGTCACTGAGCAAAGTTGACTTGTAATCTAGCAATTGGCTTTTTGTCAGTCCAAATGAATATGTGAAACAGCTGGAATTATACCAATTTTTATTTTGTTTAAAACTCAGTTTCCTTTTTGTTTTATTGTGTATGTGTTGGGTTTGCAGCATGAACTTGCACAGATAATGCACGTTTTCTGGTTAAGTAAACATGATGCACACTATTCTGTAACAGAAAGCCCTATTGTGCCTTACCTATGTGCTTTTGTGGGCACCATGTTTATGAAGAATAAAAAATGATTTGTTATCTGAAGAGAATAAATTTAAAATTCTCAGTTTATGTCTCAGATGCTAATGTGTGAAAATATAAATATATATAATATATAAAGTAACCAATCTTTCTGTATTTTATGTGCATCATAGTGATTTATCTGAGCTTAGTGACCCCATCTTGTAACCTATTGCAAGAGTGAATGTAAAAAATACTTGTGGCATTTTAAAAGGTCGCCTTTTGATGCAGATGCATCTTTTTCTTGCTTCTAAAACATATTTCATGTAAACATTGTACATTTATTGTTGTAATATATACTATTATGCAGCTTATTTTACCTGAAACTGTTAAGCCGACCAAGATCCCTCCCTGCGAGACAGATGGGAATGTGTATAATAACTAGGTATTTGAAAAGTTCTGAAGTTTGATGTAATCTGTTACTTGTCCTGTTAAAAAAAAAAGGAAAAAATTCTAATTAAAAATTTATTAGGTTTTTTTAAATGTGTCTTCGCTTTTAAAAACTTTTTAAGTGCACTGTGTCTTTATTTATTTTTTACCAGTGAAAATAGGTGCCTTTATTTTAAATCTGTTTATTTGGTGATCTGTGAATATGTATGTGTTTATAAGGATGGATGAAGACCCTAAAGTTAATTTTAACCATCCATTCTTCAGCATTTTACTTTTCTTTATGAAAATGTCTTCATCCAACTTCCAAGTGTTTGGATCAAAGTAGGGCAAGAATATAAATAAGCTGCATCACTAAGCATTATTTAGTTCAGCTAGACACTTTTTCATAGCAAGACTTTCTCAGAAAAGGAAGCACTTCATTTATACATTCTGGCTCAAACTCTTTATCTCATCATAAACCTACTTTAAATAGCATTGGTTTAGATTTTTTGGTTTTAATCAAGTGAAAAGAAGACTAGATTAGTGAGTCATATGGTAGACTTATTGATTGCTAACAAGTGTCAGGCACTGTTATGTGTTAGGGATACAAAGATGAAAAAACATGACCCAGTCCTCAAGGTGGTCATAGTCTAGAGGAAGAACTCCTCAGGGCAGATAAAAGATAATGTGGAAAACACAGTGAGAGAGAAATGGGCAGAGGGAATTCTGGGAATACAGGGAGGCACCTTATGCCTCTTAATGTATAGAGAAGACAATCAGAGCAAGTGAGATAACAGCTAAGTCATATTTTAGTTCAGTGTAACATTTATTAAGTACCTCTTAATTAGTATAGATAAGATGATAAAAGTATCCTTTCCCTTGAACTCTCAGGAGAGCTTCTGTTCTTACGAGCTCATAACAATTAATGTGTGGAACCTGTCATTACAAAGTACATATTCATACTCATTGGTATGTAGGTTCCTGAATATCTTGTGAATATTGAAGCCTAACATTGGACTTCATTATATTTTTCCTCATATTGTATTCAGTTTGAATGACAAGTTATGATTTCCAAGTGAACAATGTTCTGATCTGTCATGTGCCCAGAATATTTCCTTTAATAAGATTTACCTTGCAGTTCTTACTCCCTGCTTCTATTGACATCACATTATCATAGGTCCCTTACATGGCTTCTTCACCCTTTTTTCCTAGACTTACCTTGGCAAGTCACTTCCTCCAGATGACTCATCATCAGAGGGTGCTAAATCAAGCAGAATTTTGGCAGCCACCCTTTTGGGAAGGATGGTCAAGAACAGATACATAAGAACTAAGACTAATTAGGAACCAGAAGTTGTGGTTTAAAGAAACTGAATGTCCAGGTTGCTCATTCCCTTTCCCCATTGGGGAAATTTTATGGCTAGAAATACATCATGATGGTAGTTTTCTATGCCTGGGAACCTCTCCTTGGGGCAGCAGGATAGACTCATTTTGTTGATTCTTAGATTTTAAAACCAGTAGAACCTGTGTACTTAGATTTACTTTTTCTTCCATGGGTACACATTGAAGACTTGTACATGATCCTGAAATTGGAAAGAGGGCAATAGAGGTATAGAAAGCATATGAACAAAGGTAGATTGATGAGAGACAACCCAGTGCATGTATAAACTACAAGCAGTTTCTTATGGCTGAATCACTACGTTTAAGACTAAATGTAGACAGGAAAGGTAGGAAATGGTAACATCATGGAAGTCCTTGTAGGTCACATTATGAAGACTGGATGTTGGCTGTTAAAGGGAGTTCAGGTGAGAAATGGATGATGAGGATTTGTTGGCATGAAGAATAGAGAAAGGATTTGAAGAATATTAGCTAAAATGGGAAAGATTTGATGATTGATTAGATATTGAGAGAGAAATTGATGTCTACTTTTCTAGTGTGGGAAATCTAAAATCCCAACATTTGGAGAAGAGATGATAAGGAATAGATTGGATAGGAAAGATGAATAATAGGGGTTTTGGATATTTTGAGTTTGAGATGCCTACAGAACATTTATTTAGGTGGATTTTCTAGCAGGTGAGTGGATATACAATTCTGAGATATTTTGAGAACTGTCTGAGGTAGAGGTTCAATTTGGGAGTTAAAAACTGTGAAAGTGGGTTAGATGACCCAGAGAAAGAGTCCAGAGTCATATATAGAGAGAAATTTAGGTTGGTCCCAGTTCTCCCATACTTAACTGTGTGGCCCTTAGGTGGAGGTTGAGAATGGGGTGAGGTAGAAGGGAAAGAGAAAATTCTCCTTTATTGGGAGAAGGGAGAATTTGAAAAGATCTTTGAATAGTGTGAAGTTAAAGTGGAAATATAATATAACTATCACATTTCTGATTTGGGCAGCTGGTTGGATAGGGATGACATTCCTCAAATTATAGACTATAGTCATCCCTTGATATCTGTGGGGGATTGGTTTCAGGACCCCTGTGGATGCTCAAGTCCCTTATATAAAATGGTGTAATATTTGTATGTAACCTACTCATATCCTCCTGTATACTTTAAATCATCTCTATTTATAATACCTAGTATAAGATAAATGTTACATAAACAGTTGTATTTTATTTGTATTTTTTATTGTTTTTAACTTTTTTTCTAAATATTGTCAATCCACAGTTGGTTTAATCCACAGATATGAAGCCAGTGGATGTGGAGGGCCAACTGCATTTGAGTGGAGCAAGAGGTCGGTTATGGTGCTAGATAAGATTTACTAGAATTGAGAAAATTAAGAAAAATAATCCTTCTGATTTCTCTTTCTCTATTGTAGGACATTGTTGGAAGAAGGGCAAGAGGGAACTGTCTTTGAGAATCTCTCCTCTTCAAAAAAGAGAGTTGTTAACTTATTTAATATTTCTGGTATTATCTATGATTCTTTGGTATCAATCAGAAATTTTCCTGGTTTGTAGAAAAATGAGATGTTGTATAGGTCAAGGAATAAATATGAAAGCTGACTTTTGTCAACTTTTGGACTGTTTTTAAGTGGTTTGCTATACACTTGAAACTAGAATCTTGCTTGACGCTTTGTATTGTACATCCCGTGTAACTAGTCAAGTCTTTTGACCTGAAAGCCCACACACGTACTTTTTTTTTTTTTTTTTGGTGACTTCATTTCTGCTCTTATTTGTTGAGGTAATTTGAAACTATAACTTTTAAAGAACAATCTTATTTTTATATTTCTAAATGTTGTAATATTTCCCTTCCCTCCCCCCACCAAGCTACTATTAAATAATTACTAATGTGGACATTTTGAGATTTCAGTGGCTGTTTATTTTCTACTGAATAATAGCCAAATTCAAGTTGGTGTTCAAGGCCTGTCTTTATACAGGTGCTATTCAATAGAAATATGTCAGCCATGTATTGTTTAGAATTTTCTAATGGTCATATTTAAAGTAAAAAATGTGTAAAATTAATTTTAATACATTTTATTTAACCTTATATATTGAGAACATTATCTCAACATGTAATCAAAAATTTTATTAAGGAGCTATTTTACATGTTTTGAAATCTGGATATATATTATACTTACAGCTGGGGTGACCCTGGGATATGTGAGTTAAGTGCTAAAACCTGTGCAGTTGATCACCTTACTTGCAGCCCATCCTAATTCAGATTTTACATTTTTATTGGAAATACTTGATCTACATTGAGATTCCATAAAATCTACAGTTGAAGCAGTAGATTCACATACCCAAGTTCTTCCCAACATACTTAAAACGGTTTTTAAGTTTAAATTTAAATGTAAACTTCAGTCCTTCAGTTGTACTAGCTAAATGTAGCCGGTAGGACATGTATCTAGTGGCTACCATGTTGACAGTGCAGGTCTAAACCAACATGTACCTTTCTAGCCAAATCCCAGTCCTCACTCACCTGCCTATATTCCAGCTGAACAGAACTGCTTGATCAGTTCTGCTGTTTATGCTCTCTATTGTATTTTTCATTTCATTTATTGTATTTTTCAGCTCCAGAATTTCATTTGAGTCTTTAAATAATTTTAATCTGTCTGTTAAATTACTTGTTTGGGGCAAGTGTTTTCCTGATTTTATTGAGTTGCTTCTATATATTTTCTTGAAGTTCACTAAGCTTCCTCAAAAATAGTTATTTTGAATTTTTTGTATGGCCGTTGATAAATCTATTTCTTTACAGTTGGTTCCTGGTGCTTTATTTGGTTCCTTTGGTGGTGTCATGTTTCCCTATTGATTGTTGTGGCAGAGCATTGGTGTCTTGAAGGAATGGGGAATTATTCTAATCTTTGAAGACTGGCTTTGTGACTAGTAAGCCCTTCCAGAGATTCTGGGCAAGTTGTCTGGCATAGTCCACAGGTGTACTTGCTGCTGGAGTCCTCAGGCAGGTTGGCCTGCTACCTGGGTCTACAGGGGCTTGCCTGGTTCTGGGGTGAACCTTAAGTCCAGTTATGCAGCAGCTAGCCACTTACTGGGAATGCCTGGTGCCTGAGTCTATAAGGGCAGGCTTGGAGCCTGGAGCTGGCTTGTGCTAGGGAAGGTGAGGAGCCTGGGTCCAGAGGGGCCAATCTGGAACCTGGGGTCATGAGTGCTGGCCTAGTTCTTGCAGCCACAGGAACTAGCCTGGAGTGTGAGTCCATGGGAGCCGGTCTAGAAGCTGGGTGCATGGGTGCTGGAATGGAGGCTAGGCCCACAGGGCTTGCCTGGGCCTTGGGCCAAAGGGGCAGATCTGGAATCTGTGTCCACAGGGGCAGTCCTGGAGTTGAGTCCATAGAGGCCAGCCAAGCACTGGGGTCTACTGGGACAGGCCTTGACTCTGTGTCTGCTGGAGCAGGAGGTAGCCTAGAGTGTGGGTCCCTGTGTGCCAGTCTGATGACTAGGATTATAGGGACTGGCCTAGTCCAAAGCCCACCCCATATTCAGTGGCATTTTCAGCATTATACTGAATGATGAATAGCTGAAAGTTTTTTCTCTAAGATCAGGAACAAGACAAGAATACCCACTCTCACCACTTCAATTCAACATTGTACTAGAAGTCCTAGCCAGAGTAATTAGGCAAGAGAGACAAAAAGCATCCAAATTTGAAAGGAATAAGTTAAATTGTCCCCATTTGGAGATGACATGATCTTATATATAGAAAACTTTAAAGGCTCCACCAAAAGATTTAGAATAAAAAATTCAATAAAATTGCAGGATACAAAATCAATATACAAAAATCAGTAGCATTTCTATACACCAACAGCAAAGTATCTGAAAAAGAAATCAAGAAAGTCCATTTACAATAGCTACAGGTACAGTAGCTACATGAAGAAAAATACATAGGAATAAATTTAGCCAACAGGGTGAAAGATCTGTACAGTGAAAACTATAAAACACTTGGTGAAAGAAATTGAAGAAGACACAAAGGGAAAGATATCCCATGTTCATGGATTGGAAGAATTAATGTGCTAAAATGTCCGTAGTACTCAAAGCAGTCTACAGATTCAATGCAATCCCTATCAAAATTCCAATGATATTTTTCACAGTAATAGAGAAAACAATTCTAAAATTTGTATGGAACCACAAGAGACCCCAAATAGCCAAAGCAATCTTGAGCAGAAACAACAAAGCCAGAGGCATTGTACTACCTGACTTAAAAATGTTCTGCAAAGCTATAGTAATCAAAACATCATGGTACTGGCATAAAAAGAAATACATAGACCAATGGAACAAAATAGAGAGCCCAGAAGTAAATCTACACATTTATAGTCAATTGATTTTCGACAAAGGTGCCAAAAACACAAAATGGGGAAAAGATAGTTTTCAATAAATGGTGTTGGGAAAACTGTTTATCCATACAGAAGAATGAAATTAGACCCCTTATCTCACACCATATACAAAATCAACTCAAAATGAATTAAAGACTTAAATGGAAGACCTGAAACTATAATACTACTAGGACAAAACAGGGAGAAAGCTCCATAGCACTGGTCTGGGCAGGGAATTTTTTTGGATGTGACCCCAAAAGCACAGACAACAAAAGGGGAAATAGACTAATGTTACATCAAACTAAAAAGCTTCTGCACAGCAAAGGAAACAATCAACAGAATACAAAGGGAACCTACAGAATGATAGAAAATATTTACAAAACCATACATCTCATGAGGTATTAATATCCAAAATACATGAGGAACTCAATAGCAAGAAAACAAATAGCCCAGTTAAAAAATGAGCAAAGGATCTGAATATACATTTCCCAGAAGACATACAAATGGTCAACAGGTACATGAAAAAATGCTCAGCATCACTAATCATCAGGGAAATGTAAATTAAAACCACAATGATATATCACCTCACTCCTGTTAGAATGTTGACTGTAGGTGAGGATATGAAGAAAAGGGAACCCTTGCACTTTTGTTGGGAATGTAAATTAGCAGCCATATGGAAAACAGCACAGAGATTCCTCAAAAAATTAAAAGAAGTTCCATGATCCAACAATCTCACTAATGGGTATAAATCCAAAGGAAATAAAATCAGTATGTCAAAGGCGTATCTTCACCCCCATATTCGTTGCAGCATTATTCACAATAGCCAAGATATGGAATCAACCTAAGTGTCCCTCAGTGGATGAATAGATAAAATATATATACATAAAGGAATACTATTCATCCATTAAGAAAGAGAGGATTCCTGTCATTTGTGACAACATGGACCAATCTGGAGGCCATTATGTTAATTGAAGGACAAATACTGTATGATCTCGCTCATATGGGGAACCTTAAAAAGTTGAATTCATAGAAACAGAGTAGAATGGTGGATAGGTACGAGGGACTGAGAGATGTTGGTCAAAGGATACAAAATTTCAGTTAGGAGAAATAAATTCCTGAGATCTATTGTACAACATGGTGACTATAGTTAACAACAATGTACAGGCACACCTCAGAGATATTGCAGGTTCAGTTCCAGACTACCACAATAAAGCAAGTTACACGAATGTGTTTCTCAGTGCGTATAAAAGTTATGTTTACACTACACTGTAGTCTTTTAAGTGTGCAATAGCATTATGTCTAAAAAACAATGTATATTCCTTAATTTAAAAATACTTTACTGCTAAAAAATGCTAAAGATAATCTGAGTCTTCAGCAATTTATAATCTTTTTGCTGGGGGATAGTCTTGCCTTGATGTTGATGATGGCTGCTGACTGATCAGGTTGCTGAAGGTTGGGGTGGCTGTGGCAATTTATTAAATAATTTCTTAAAATAAGTTTGCCATGTTGATTGACTCTTCCTTTCATGGAAGATTTCTCTGTAGTGTGTAAAGCTGTTTAATAGTATTTTACCCACATTAGAACTTCTTTCAAAATTGGAGTCAATTTTCTTAAACCCTGCCACTGCTTTGTGTAATATTCTAAATCTTTTGTTGTCATTTCAACAATGTTCACAGCGTCTTCACCAGTACTAGATTCCATCTCAAGAAAAACACTTTCTTTGCTTATCCATAAGAAGTAGCTCCTCAGCTCAAGTTTTATCATGAGATTGCAGCAATTCAGTCACATCTTCAGGCTTCACTTGTTTTTATTTTTATTTTTAGACACAGTGTCTTGCTCTGCCACCCAGGCTGGAGTGCAGTGGTGCAATCATGGTTCACTATAACCTTGAACTCCTAGACTCAAGGAATCCTTCCACCTCAGCCTCCTGAGTGGCTAGGACTACAGGCACATGCCATCATGCCTGGCTAATTTTAAAAAAAAAATTTTTGTAGAAATGGGGTCTGGTTGTGTTGCCCAGGCTGGTCTCAAACTCCTGGGCTCAAGCAATCCTCCCATCTCACCTCCCAAAGTGCTGAGATTATAGGGATAAGCCACCACGCCTGGCCTAGGCCCTACTTCTAATTCTAGTTCTCTTGCTATTTCCACTACATCTGCTGTTACTTCAACCACTGAAATCTTGAAACCCTCAAGGTCATCTATGAGAATTGGAATCAACTTCTTCCAAACTCGTGTTATTGATATTTTGACCTCCTCCCATCAATTATGAATGTTCCTAATAGCATCTAGAATGTCGAATCCTTTCCAGATGGTTTTCAATTTAGTTTGCCCAGATACATCAGAGGAATCGCTATCTATGGCAGCTATAGCCTTTCAAAATGTGTTTCTTAAATAATGAGACTTGAAAGTTGAAACTACTCCTTGATTCATGGGCTGCAGAATGAATATTGTATATTAGGCATGAAAACAACATTAATCTTTTACTGTCTGTCAAAGCTCTTGGGTGACCAGATGCGTTGTCAATGAGCAGTAATGTTTTGAAAGGGATCTTTTTTCCTGAACAGTAGCTCTCAACAATGGCCATAAAATATTCAGTAAACCATGCTGTAAACAGCTGTACTGTCATCCAGGCTTTGTGGTCCCATTTATAGAGCACAGGCAGAGTAGATTTATCATAATTCTTAGGGGCCCTAGTATATCAGAATGGTAAATGAGCACTGGCTTCAACTTAAAGTCACCAGCTGCATTAGCCCCTAACAAGAGAGTGGGCCTGTCCTTTGAAGCTTTGAATACAGGCATTGACTTCTGTCTAGCTATGAAAATCCTAGATGGCATTTACTTCTAATAGAAAGCTGTTTGATCTACATGGAAAATCTGTTGTTTAGTGTAGTCACCTTCATCAGTTATTTCAGCTAGATCTGGATAACTTGCTGCAGCTTCTCCATCAGCACTTGCTGCTTCACCTTGCAATTCTGTCATGAAGACGGCTGCTTAAACCTCATGAACCAACCTCTGCTATGAATAGCTTCCAGCTTTTCTTCTGCAGCTTCCTCATCTCTCAGCCTTCATAGAATTGAGGAGAGTTAGGGCCTTGCTCTGGATTAGGCTCTGATTTAAGGGAATGTTGTGGCTTGTTTGATTTTCTATCCAAACCAGTCAAACTTTCTCCATATCAGCAACAAGGCTGTTTCACTTATCATTTGTGTGTTCGCTGGAGTAGCACTTTTAATTTCCTTCAAGAACTTTTCCTTTGCATTCACAACTTGGCTATCTGTTTGGTGCAAGAAACCTAGCTTTTGTCCTATTTCAGCTTTCAACATGCTTTCCTCACTAAGTTTAATCATTTCTAGCTTTTGATTTAAAGTGAGACATGCCACTTTTCCTTTCACTTGAAAGCACACCTCTTGTTTGAACACTTAGAGGCCATTGTAGGTTTATTAATTGGTCTAATTTCAGTATTGTTGTGTCTCAAGCAATAGGAAGATCCAAAGAGGGGGAGAGGGATGGGGGAACCATTGGTTGGTGGAGCAGTGAGAACATACAACACTCATCGATTAAGTTCATCATCTTATATGGGTGCCCCAAAACAATTACAATAATAACATCAAAGATCACTGGATCACAAATCACTATAACAGATAGAATAATAATGAAAAAGTTTGAAGTATTGCAAGAACCACCAAAATGTCACACAGACATGAAGTGAGCACATGCTGTTGGAGAAATGGCACCGATAGACTAGCTTGACTCAGAGTTGCCACAAACCTTCAATTTGTAAAACATAGTGCAATAAAGCAAAGTGCAATAAAAAGAGGTATGCCTGTATCATGTTCTTGAAAAATTACTAATTTCCCTGCTGATTTCTTTTTTGAACCATTGGTTATTTAGGAGTGTGTAGTTTCATTTCTACATATTTGTGAATTTCCCAAATTTCTTTTTGTTACTGGTTTTTAATTTCATTTCATGTCATTGAAGAACATACTTTAAATGACTTCAATTCTTTTAAATTTATTGAAGCTTGTTTTATGGCATAGCATATGGTCTATTCTGAAGAATATTCTATATGGACTTGAGAAGAATATATAGTCTGCTGTTGAAACACCTAGGCCACCAGGGATCAGCAGATGCTCTTGGGGCCACCACTGGTTCCACACTGATTATATCATTGATTTTATGCTTTTGTTTCATTTTTAACCTCTGAGGATTACCCTTACTTTATTACCAGATCAGAGATTCACTTAAAAAGACATTTTTCATGTTTAATCCAGCATAAAATATGTTTTATAATGGTAGGTTTATTCTGCATATCTTTTTCCATTACAGATGACATTTTTGGCTTAAAATATTTTCAGCTTATGATGGGTTTATCCAAATGTAACCCCATTGTAAGTCAAGGAGGTACCTAATGGGTGTTGCTTTTGCATCATTATAAGTTAGGGACTGTCCGTATATTGCTGGAAATCAGTTATTTTACACTATTCCCTATTGCCCCCATCTTCAAAAATCATTCATGCTTTTTAAAGAAAAGCAATACTGCTCTTAGTGATTGGTGCCTGAATGTTCAGTAGCAGAGACACTCTGTTTTAGATGGTGATTTGATAGATAGGTATGCAGATATACCTGTGGGTAAATTCAACAAGAAAGATTTAAGATTTATGTGAGAAGAATTTTTCTGAAGGAGATCAGGGAAAACAAATAAATTGAGAGAGGTATCCTTTTTTTCTGTATAGACTGAATATAGCAAATGGGCTAATTCTTCCTAGTTAGTAAAGAGATTTAATGCAATTCCAATGAAAGTTCCAATAGATTTAAATTAATTTCTAGGAATTTTAAATAAATTTCTAGGATATCAGCTGGAAGAATAAACAAGAAAGATAGTAAATTTTTAAAATTAAAATATGATTAGTAAGAAGAAACTAGCCCTATCAGATATTAAAGCAAATTAAGTCTTACACAAATATATAGGCAGATAATGGGACACAAAAAATGCCTTGAGACAGATCCTTATCTGAGCATAACTGATATCAGAAGAAGGTCACTTAAATTAAATCCACTTTAATCAGGCACCAAATTTTCATAATATATAGTTTCACTAGAACTTTAACTTGAAGTATTTTGCTAAAATTACAAAAATTATTTTATATATAACAAAAGTTAGATTATAAATATGTTAACTCTTAGAATTTTTTTGGCATCTTTTTCCTGACAAAATTATTTGAAATGATAATTTTCACTTTATGTTTGATTTCTCCATAATCAAGGAATTATTTTGCAAAAATATCTCAGACTTCATCCATTTTTTAAAGGGTCTCTCTCTAGTTATATCATTCCTTTATACACTTCTTGTGTGATTGTCCTTTTGTCCTTGCCAACTTTCCTTTAATTGCCAACTGGACTTACTCTGACACATTTCTGACAATGCTTGTGATTTGAGCAGTTTTCTGTCATTTTTATTGACTTCATGAAATCCTACATAGTTTGAGAGGTTTGCTAGTTCACTTTGTAGTCGATTTTCATTGCACTTAAATTGTATTTTTAATGACAATCTGCAAGACACTAACAAACATAGTAATTAACATAATGGGCAGAAATAGGTGGTATTATGAAGCAGAGAATATTTGAGGAGGCACTAACTTTTCAAAGAGTACTTTTGAGAGAGAATATTTTATGTTATGATTAAACATTATAACTGAGGTTGTATGTTAAATACTTGAATTATGAGGACACTCTGGTTTCAGTATGTAATAAAGGTGGCTTATAAAATTAATAGAAAAAGTGGATCATCTAATAAAAGTTAAGAGAAAAACTTAGAGCCCTAATGTTACTAGTGCCAGGGCATATGGCACCGACAACCGTGTCTCCTTAGAAGAGGCACAGACTCTTCGGTTTGTAGTAACTAAGAATTTAATGACCTGATTCTTCCACACTGTAGGAGTTACTCAATTTCCTCATACAAACTTGACGGAGAGAGCATATCTTTCACAAAGATTTCATATGTCCCAATAACACAACAAACGTTTAGTTGTCTTCTTGAAGTTCAGTCTCTTTTCCTTATATGGCAGGCTACAGGACAAAAGGGGCAGGAGGGTGGCTTCCTGATGCCTATTTTGTTCAGGGCTCTTGTTTTGCCTGGTAGCCACAGTCGAGCTCTTCCACATCGCTACCAGCTTCTGATTTATAGAACCCTAGTAACCTATCAGTGAAGCAGGGATCCTATCAGACGGACATGGTAAGCAGCAGAGCTACTCTGGAACAGAGCTTACCAACTGGGTGTGCCATGAATGGGTTTCAGATGTGCCAAAATATTAGCATTTAGAGTCACGGCAGGACTTGGGGGAATGGAGCTCGAGGTCTAATGGCCTACAGCAGACTGTAAGCAGCCTCCTTCACTTAACCAGCGCACTGTACAATTATGGTCTTTTTCTTTGAGTGCCATCAAGTTTAAAAAAGGTTGGGAAGCACTGTTTTAAGCAATTACCTGGGAACAATGAGAACATGAATAATATCAATATGCAAACACAGAGTCATTTGATTTAGGGAAGAGAATAAATTGAAGATTCCAGCAGAGAATGGATGAGGGGGCAAATTAGATATTTTTTCTGACTCTTCAAATTAAATTCTGTTTCCATATTAGACTTTATGTCATTAATGTGATATCTATATTAGTATCAACCTTCTGCAACTTTTACTTGTTGATACTCCTCTACACATACTGAGATAAGTTCCAGGAGGAATGAAGAGTTGAGAAATAGTCATAAAACAACCAAAAGAAAAATCAGAGGGAAACAATTAATATCAGTCTAAGCACAAAAACAAACCATTAAAAAAAGTTACATGTTTAGTTGCATTAAAATAAAAATTACCACTATATCCAAACATTCTAAGAAGAAATTAAAAGACAAGGAAATGTAAAGATAGTAACAGCATATATGATTGCAATATTATTTAAAAAATTATCCTAACATAAAAAGACTAACAGTCCAACAAAAAAATAGTCAAATGACATCAAGAGGTGATCCATAAATGAAGAATTGCAAATGGCCAATAAATATATGAAAAATTCAGCCACAGAAATAAATGCAAATTAATGAACAACTGAGAAAGTATTTTTGCATATGAAATTTGATAAATTTGACTTACATTTAGGGAAAATAGCCCCTTACATAACTGTTGGTTGTTGTGTAATGTGATGAGCATTTCTGCAGGTCAATTTGGCAATACATAACAAAAAATGTTTTAATGTTTGTGCCATTTGACCTTATGTTTTAATTTTTATGTATTTTTTCTGAAGAAATTAATCAGATGACATGAAGATATATGAAAACATGATATATGTTCATCATAGCTTTATTAATACTGTGATAAAAATTAGAAGCAAATCTATCAAATCTATAGATGTGGGAATAAATAAATAATGGATTATCATATGGAATTCTGGAAAATCATTAAAATAATGTCTGAAGAATATATGTCAAAAATAGTGTCTATGTACTGCTTAAATTGCATATACATTATTTTTAATATATTTCATCTAAGACACTGTCAGTTGGAAGAGGTACCATTATTTTCTCTGGCTCCTAAGAAAACAACAACAAAAATGACACTCAAGATATAGATTCTAATAGAAGATCCATAAAGCTAGAGTCAAGGTAAATGAGAAATAGACCTGTCTCCAGAAGGGGACAGCAAAGAAACCAGCTAGTCCTCATTCAGATTTTGGTTTCAATTCCCATTAACAGCATCATCCAAAAAGCTTCAAGCAAAGAGAAAATTTAAAGTGTTCAAAGTGATAGTTTCCCCCAGGAAGAAGAAAACATCCATCCCCTAGCAGAAATGAACCCTAATGTAGGTAGATAGCAATTTTTTTTTTGTAACTTTGACAGTGATTTTATGATACCATTGATTTTAAAATATATTTGTCAGAGTTGTTAAAAGGTGAAAAATTGTGTGTCTAGAATGGAGTATATTCCATACGTATACTTGGAAGGAAATACTCCAAAGTTTAGCAGTGAAGACCAATCCATTGGATTACATTTGTATTTTATGAAATTTCTCCGTGAACATTTATTGCATATATTTAAGTGTTTACCTTAACTAGGATTCCCATAGTTGTCTTACTTGTTTATCTATCTATCTATCCATCTATTTATTTATTTGAGATAGGAGCTCACTCTGTCACCCAGGCTGGAATGTAGTGGCAGCATTCATTTCTCACTGTAACCTCAAACTCCTGGGCTCAGTGATCCTCCCACCTCAGCCTCCCAAGTAGCTAGAACTACAGGCATGTGCCACCACACTGGGCTAATTTTTTTATTTTTTGTAGCGACAGAGTCTCGCTATGTTGCCCAGGCTGGTCTAGAACTCTTGGCCTCAAGTGATCCTCCCGCCTCGGCCTTCCAAAGTGCTGGGATTACAGGCATGAGCCACTGTGCCCGGCCTTTACTCTGTTTTTAAAATTTGTTCTCCTCTGCTATTATATTTTGAATCACTGCCAACCTTTGGTAATGAAATTCAGACATTTAGAATTTTTATAATTTCAGGACTTTGGAAAAGGGATATGTTTATTTTGGCTGCAGATCCATGGGTTGTGTTGTTAACAGGTGTCACCTTCTATCCCTCCACTGGTTGGGGGGAGGAGGGGGTAGGAGGGAGGAGTGGTTAAGAGCACTGTCTCTAGTGTCAGAACCATGCTCCAATTTCAGCTTTGACACATAGTGATAGTGTGACCTTAGGCAAGTTATTTAGATAGACTCAATTTATTCATTTTAAACACTGTAATAATTGTGCTGTCAAGAAAATTAAATGAAATAATGTAAAATGCCTGCCATATAATATCACTGTTACTATTTCTAAACTGGTCTGTGAGACCAACGACTTGGTAAATTATATTTTTAACATCCTTTTGCTGTTCTTCATTGTGATCTTCCTTAACAATGCTCACACATAAGAGAGACTTTTGAAAATGCATCATCTCTCAGAGCTTCCTCTTTGAATGACATATTCCCTATTCCAGCAAATAAAAAAAGGGCTGCACTCCTGAGTAGCATAACCCTGATGGAAATACCAGACAAAAAGGGAAAATTTACAGGCCAATCTCACTGAACAGAGATGCAAAAATCCCAAACAAACCAAATTGGTCAGCAAACCAAATCCAGCAACATATAGTAAGAATTACACATTATAACCGAGTTGGATTTATTCCAGGAAAGCAGGATTAGCTTGGCATTACAAAATCAATATAATGTGTCACATTAACAAATAAATAAAATAATTACGATCATCTTAAATAGAGGCAGTAAAAGTATCTGATATAATTCAATGTCCATACAACCTTTCATTAAAAAGTAATTTTTAGCAAACTATTATTATTAGTAGGGAACTTCCTAAAACTGATAAAAGATATTTATCCCAAACCCACAGTAAACATCATGTTAATGGTGAATTTTCTGGAATATCTCTATTGGGTGCAGTTTTGAATGCCAGGAAGTTTTGACATCTTCCTTTATGTCTAAAACTTGTTGTTGCTTTTCACTGTTAACTGTTTTTGTTCTTTTAAGACTAATGTATTCTCCCTTTTTGTTTGGCTTTGAAATAGTATACCTTGTTAATCTTTCATCTCTCCTAATTTATTCATTTTACTGTTAGTTTTCCTCAACTATTGCGTCCAAAACTTCCTCCTTTTATGCTCAGTGCTTCTGCTTCAAAAAGGCAAAAATCAAAATGTAATTTTTTCCCAAATGTAAATAACATTGAGATCAGATCCCATGTATGACTGTGTTCAAGAATTATCATCATGGGAACTAGGGTAAACGTCAGTCATTAGGGTGGTGTCAGCCTGGCTAGAAGGGACTGGTTGTGCGTTCCAATGGAAGACATTAACCTTGAAAATTATTGTCTATCAGTCTTGTGTTATTAAAATGTTCCTGAATGTCCCCCTAAGCATATAAGCTAGTATGATATTTTAACCATAAGAATCTTAAAAATTATCTTCACATGATGTATACCTTGTAACAATGTGGTTTGGTTGCATGGTGGACATCCCTAGAAGAAAACAGGGAGCAATATAAATGAGTGAGAAGCAGATAGTGAGCAAGAGTGATTGTTTCTATCAGCAGTCATGTGGCTTGGTGAATCCTATTCTCAGATTCAAAGAGCTAGCCATGAGCCTTGCTGATTGGTGGTTTATACTGGTATTTATTCATTGTTATGAATTCTACATTGTTTCACTTTTAAATAAGCCATGCTTCAATACATCACATTTAAATAAAAGCACATTTTAAAAAATTACATTGTATCATTTCTAAGTAAAACTCAGTCTAATTATATAACAATTTACCATTTTCATTTTGCACTATGTTTTAATGACATTGGAAAAATTCAAAATAGCTTTTTTTGGTGTTCCCCAAGAACAGCTCAATATACTTAAAACACTACTTAGTTATAAAACAGAACCTTATAAAGATAATGATGGAAGAAATATTGCCTGTGTAATTTAAATGTTTGGAGAAGGTACACTATTTTCATTATGTTCAGAAAAAAAGGTACTATATCTACATTTTGGTATAATGAGATATCATATCCTGGTATTAGAGAGATTGGTATAGTAAATGCCTATTTTCCTGGAATAATTGTTAAAGATATGTCCTGATCAATTCAATACTCCAGTTCCCTAAGATTATCATAACTGAATTAAAAGATAACTACTTTTCAAAAAATATAATAAAATATTCACAGCACAACTATGAGGAGTTGAATTTAATCATTGATGACTCAGGAAGCAACTCAGAATCTTGCAGTGCCTCATTTCATAATGAACCTCACTTATTGTAGGATAAAACTGTGAAAATTCTAGCTACTTGAGTTTTCTGATTATTTGGATTATGAGTAAGCAATGTATTTTGGAAAGGTCATGAAAGCTGTGTCTCTCATATTCTCACGTATTTTCCTATTAATCCTTGCCACCCCTGTTATGGGTTATGGGCATTACAGAAAAGAGAGACCAAAACTTATC
This sequence comes from Daubentonia madagascariensis, assembly GCA_023783475.1. Classification (NCBI taxonomy): domain Eukaryota; kingdom Metazoa; phylum Chordata; class Mammalia; order Primates; family Daubentoniidae; genus Daubentonia; species Daubentonia madagascariensis. Next base: position 49,877,629 of record JAKFHU010000600.1, on the reverse strand, counting down.
CTCTTATCCCCCTTCCCCCAGTTGGAAAGTAGACATGAAAATTACTCCAGTTACTCTAAAGTAATTCTTTGAGTTTCTCAAAGAATAATCTGTGGACCACTTGTCTTAAAATCATCTGGAGTACTTATTAGAAATGCAGATTCTTGAATCCTTCACCAGACCTGCTGAATCGCTGTATCTGGGAAAGATCCCAGGGTATTGACATACTCTCCAGGTAATTCTGATTTTTAAGTTTGAGACCCCCTGCCAGACAGTTTCTGGATCTGATATCAACATAGGGAGGATCATCAGAGCAGCACCAAATAATTCTTCCCATGAATGTTGATACAGGAAAAAAGTGACAAAGATCAAAATGGGTGTGCTACTTCCCACAGAGTACAAGAACAGGAAATAATATGTTATGCCATCAGGCCAAAGGAATTTTAGAGGCAAAGTTGGAAATAGTTCAGCACTATTTCATTCATGTTAGTAATATCAATGCTTACTTAATATATAGCTTTTCCAATATATTTTTCCTTATTGACATGAAGTAACCTGAAATTAGCTGAGCCCCATTGATTCATTTGGGAGATGTTTTTACTGTTTCAATGCTTTGCTTTTACTTTGAATACTACACTAAATGTCTCTTTAGGGTTTCTTTTTACTAAATATCTTGGGTTTTTTAGAGTTTTGGTTGTGATACAGTTACATATGTTCATTCATGAGAACCAATTTTACTTGTAGTTCCTGTAACTGTCTTTTCACTGGGAACAGAGTATAAGTGGTTTTTAGAAGGAACGATTCTATTTTTATTTCATTTTATGCCACTGTGGGAAGAGAAGTGGCTAATAGTTTTATTTGATTTATTTTCTCTATAAGAATTGAAACACTTATAAATTCTACCTGAATCACCCACATCCCATTTAAAGGGTCAGTCAACAGCATTTATTAAGTACCTATTACACTTTAAGGAGTGACAAAAGGAGGAAGACTATAGATTCCTTTTCAAATTTCTCTATTACTATTGAGAGTTCAGTCAGTATCCAAGTCTTTCCAAGTCCTCTGCCATATCTCTGCTACCCAGGAATTTGCGAGACTCACTTTGGCTCAGAGGCAGCCTTCACTGAGCCATGTAGGTTTGTCCTTACTTTCTCTTCAACCTGTTGTGGCCTCCACCTTCACTGTGGGCTGTTCTTGGGTACTGCTGATCATCAATTGTGAATCATAGTCTGCCCCTGTATCTATTAGAGAAGGGAGTTGAAACCATACCCCTTTCTCCTTGCTACTTTGACCTTTCAGTCTCCATAGAATGAGACACCAGGGCCTGGTGAAGGCCATTCAAAACAGAATTACAAAGTAGAGTTGACAAGGGTTAAAGTTCTGCAGCTCTATTTTGGATTTTTCCTTGCATCACCCAAGGGAAGTTCCCAGGGGTCTTAAGCTTTCAGATGGAGAGAGTCACATTCCTGAATGTTCCTGCTTGACCTGGCTGCAGGTTCGAGTTACCTCCTCAAATGGATCCCCTTCTTTGAATCTTTCAACTGTCCCTACTCCTCCACTGAAAAGTGCCACAGCCTTTCTTCCTCCCCATCCATGCCATACACTATCAAATCAAGTAAGGCCACAGACTTGGGCTGTATGGACTACACTGGAAAAGAGCATCCCTGCCCGATCTCTCACACAATCATGTGTATGTGCTATTGTGTGTAGGTGCGGTATGATGGGTGAACTGACTATGGGTCCTCCAATCCATGCTTCCTATTCAATATTCTCTCCAGTGGGAACTCTGAGCCTGAGAGAAATTCCTTTGCCGACTAACCCATACATTAAACATGCACACATGTGCACGCACGCACATACACACATTTGTGTAGATTGTGTCGTATAATACCAAACCTGTATTGAGAATAGAATATAGCTGCAATATTAGTAAGGCTCATGACCTGGCTAAATAAGTAGATCTGTAAAGAAAATTTTGACATCTTTACTGATTTCTTAAGGATCCGCAAAAGAGCTGGGCTAGCAATCATTTTCTCTCCTTTTCACACTGGTCACATTGCACAAATTTGCTTGTTTGTTTCAGAATCTGCCTCTGAGAGAAATGTGGGGATGGGAGTGGAAATGAGTTTACCAGTTTCTCAGGCTGCCAGATGTAGCAAATAAAAATACAGAATGTCCAGTTAAAGTTGAATTTCAGGTAAACCATGAATAATGTTTTAGTGTAAACATGCCCCATGTAATATTTAGGATATACTTATACCAAAAAAAAGGTGACTTTTATCTAAAATTCAGATTTATCTGGGTATCCTGCATGCTATCTGGCAACTCTAATCCTACCACATCTCCTTGTTTTTCTCTAGTCTCACTGCTACCATGTTAGGCTAGGGGTCCTCATTACCTCCAGCCTGGGTATCTGTAACACCTGCCTGGATGGCCTTCCCAAAACTACTCTCTTCCAGTCTGCCCCACGGAATGCTACACACTCAAACTTTTTAGAAGCTATTTTCATTAAGTTTCTCTTCCACCCAAGAAATTATGATGACTCATTGCTTCCCAATGTTATTTTTTTTCAATCTGTGTGCACTTGTATACCAAATTTTGTGTACAGTGTGTAGAGTAGTCCCCCCTTATCCTTGGGGGGATACATTCCAAGACCCCCAGTGGATGCCTGTAATTGCTGGTAGTACTGAATTCTATATATATTATGTGTTTTCTATATAACATACCTATGATAAAGTTTAATTTATGAACTAGGCACAGTAAGAGATTAACAACAATAACTGACAATAAAATAGAACAATTATAACAATATACTGTAATAAAAGTTATGTGAATGTAGTCTCTTTCTCTTTGTCTCTCAAAATATTTTATTGTATGTAATATTTTTGGACCATGGTTGACCATGGCAACTCAGCAAATCTGTGGATAAGGGATGACTACTGTATATGCAATTTTGTGGGAAGTACTTAATTTTTATCATTATCTTCAAGATAATGTAAAGAACTGTGGCTTATACAAAGAAACAAAAGTGGGTGAATTTAGAAAAATGCAACTTGGCTCAATCACGACTTTTGCTTTAAACATCAGTAGTTTGAACGTCCCCTCATTGTATCATTTGGCCCCCACCAACATCTCACAGAATAGGTGGGGCAGTTATTCTTACTTTCATTTAAAAGTTAAGGTAACTAAATCCCCCAAAAGTGAAGTGAATTGCAAAGTCATATACAACTGTTACATGGCATAGGTGGAGTTTGAACAGAAACCTGCCAACTGCAAGTTTATTTCTCCCTCCATTTTTATCACAGCCAACTTTAAAAAATATAGTCAACATTTGTGTAATAATTCAAACAAGTTTAAAAGTGCTTTGTGTATGTTTGAGCCTCACAAAGATTCTTTTCCATCTTTGAAGAGATATGCTTATTCCCATCTGCCTGGTGGAGCTTGCCACTTAGCTATTCTTAACACACCACAAATATTAGATACTCGGCCATTTGACCTAATCGATATCGCTTTTGGGTTGGTCTCCATTGGCAGATATAGCTGCATTCCAGTGCTGCTACTCCTCATAGATTTAGTGACCATCTTTTAGAGTAAATCTTAGAGTTTGTAAGTCATAAAATAAAATCACTTTTAATATTTCATATTTACTCACTTAAAAGAATAAAAAGGGTTATTCATATATTCTGTTTTGGTTTTAAATAATTTTTGTCTTTTTCCACAAACCAAATGTATTCTGAGAAAAATTTTTAAAAAGCTTCATTTGCCTTTAGGCCTCCATGATTGCCTGATTTTCTTCCTTCCTCTCTAGCCACACCTTCTTAATGACCCTTTCTGGCTTCTCCCTTATCTGTTATCAGTCTGTGGACTGCTCATGATTTAAGTACTATCTCTATGCTATACCCAGCCCAGACATCCCCCCATACTTGTGATTTTATTTCAAATGGTCTAGTTGAACATTATCTTAGATGTTTAAAAGCCATTTCAAACTTCATGGTCTGAAACTGATCTGCTAGATCTGCTAATATACTACACCACCACTTACTCCTAAGTCTTCCAGATCTCAGAAAATGGCAATTCTGTAATGCTCAGGCAAGCAAAAAAAAAAAAAAAAAAAAAAAGAGAGAGAGAGAGGGAGAAAACAGAAAAAAGAGTATAGAGACATTCTTAACTTTTCTTTCTTTCACATCTCACATTTGGTCTGTCAGCAAATCCAGTGGGCCCCTCTTTCCAAATATATCTCCCATTTAATCACTTTTCAACACCTCCACTGCTTACTCCCTACTGCAAATCACCAGCATCTCTCACCTGGATTATTTCAAGAGCCTCCTTCTGTCTCCCCTTCTGTCCATACACTCCTTATCAGAACAGCCAGAGTTATTGTTAAAATGCAAGTAAGATCATGTCACTTCTCTGCTTAAAACTCTAGGGTAGCTTCCTATCTCACCATAGAAGCCCAAGTCCTTATAATGTCCCATAAGACCCTATATGATTGCCTCACAGGCCACATCTCCTCCTGCTCTCCCACCCTGCCCCCCACTGCCTCTTTTTACCCTCTTTTCCCTATCCTGCCCTCCTGGAGAGTCCTCCTACACCACCTGGGCGTGGCCTTTTCACTTGCTGTTTCCTCTTCTCCCAGATTTTGCATGGCTTGCTTTCTTCTTCCAGGTCTTTACTTTTACTTCCCCAACACTTTTAGCAACCTTCTTTGCCTTATTTTTCTTATTAGTAGTTATACCTCTTAAAAATACTAAATATTTTACTGATTTATCTTGTTTATTGTCTATCTGGCACATAGTAATCATTCAGTAAATATTGGAATAAATGAATGAATAAAGGCAAAGGTGATTATCCTTTGTTGAAGATGGTTTTTAAATTGCACCAGATATTTTGATGGCAATTCTAAAAGTGGTTTCCACAAAATGGTTTGAATAATGATTCAAATATGTGTGTAGCTTTCTAATATGATTACTTTGAGGAAGTTAAAACTTACAAACATTGGAAAAATACTATTAGTAACTTTGTGTATAAATATAAAAAATAATTTTGAAGAAAATACATGTTGAAAGATTACTAAATCTGAACAGATTTCCTTAAGAGATGATTATGAATACAAATGTAGGACTTTGATCTGTGAAGAGAAACTGAGTCACTTAAAACAGAGGAAATCATATCAGATAAGGCTTAAAGGCAAACAGTGACTTTGTAGTGACTGAAAGTTGGTAAGCAACGATAAAAATTAATAATACTAGTACTATATTGACATTGACTTACCATGTGCTAGCATGAGGCTAAGTGCTAAGCACCAGGTGTGGTAGGTACCTTTATTTTTCCATTTTATAGACAAGAATATCAAGGCTTAGAGAAGTTACTTGTCAGTTGTCCCACTTTAATGTAGAGGCCACACTTGAATTTAGATCTGTCTGATGCCAAAGCCCAAGTCCCTGACCCGTGAGTAGAGTTGCATTTTACATGGAGATTGGGCTCTAACAACAGTTCTTGCAGGGTGAACGTTAGGCAGAGGTAAAACTTCTAAAAATCCCTTAAGGAGGCACCATTTTGGAAAACAATGTACCATTTCCCAGGAAGCCCAACACAGCCAGAGTTTCCTCTACCACTGGACCAGATCTCAGTCACTTTGGATGAACAACAGATAAAAGAGCTGTTAGAGACAAGTTGTGTGAAAAACACACATGTTTAGACATTGTACACACATCATGGGGTGAGATGCTTTCACTACAAGAAACACTTAGGAACAGAGACTGAGAGAAAAAACAGTAGAATCAAATCTCCCATCAGAATTTTCCTGTACCACTTAAAAAGTTAATTTTTGGCCCCCCATTCTGTGTGTGTGTGTAGTTGATTTTGCATATGCCACTTTACGTTATAAAATCTCGCCAAAGCCAAGCAGCTTTGCTGGTCTAGAGAGGATTACTTAATTCTTCCTCATATTGAAAATCTTGTTAAATATTTATTACTTGCTGTAGCATATTCAAAGCCAAAGCTGGTAGAATTGGGCAACATGGCAATCATGGGAATATATACTTCAAATCTCTCAAAAATTAATCAACAAAAAGGATGGCTTCAACTGTGTAAAATAAAAAATTCCATCATCTGAGATGCATTTGACCATAAAAAGAAGGATAATGCTCACTTTAATTCAGCCTTCCCTCTCTGTTTAGGAGTCCCGTCTGATTTCCTCGTAGAGTCCTTATTTTAATGTGTTTGGTGACTAGGGGCTGGAAGGGTGTCATGGTAGTGGAAATTCTTTTTCAGGATGAGAGAAAAATTCAAGTGTCTCCCTAACCAGTCAGTAATGACTTTGTGTCCCTCACAAAGTCATTGTGTCTCATGTTGTTGAGAACAGTTCTCACTCTATTTCTACCACAGCACATTGAGGCAGGAGGCATGCTTCCATCAGTATAAAACAATGTTCTCAGCAGGGGTGAAAGTGATAACTTTAATTCCCAGGATAGGGAAGCAGAATTTTGGAAGTCTGGATTGAGTGTAGCTTGAAAAATCTTCCTCTGGAGAGTCTGTTACATCTCCCTAAGGGGTATTACTCTCCAAATGAGCATTAATTGGTTTAGGACAATGGCACTTGATACATGTTCCTTGCATTTACACACTAACTTAGGGTTACTCTCCCTGGCTGGGACTTTTGAACAGTATCTAGTCCTAATGTGCCCAGTCTCCTGTTTGCAGTTGTTGGCATCCACCCATGATGTTCCTTGGGGTACGTGGAGTGGGGGCTGTCCCAAGGCTTTGTGCAGTGGCTGAGGGGATTTTATTAAAAAGCTGAGAATAGCATGTCAGAGAGGCATTACAGCTTGGATGCCTGTCATGCTTACATACTCTTTTTGAAAGAGGCTGCAAGCACAGTCCTGTAAAAAGGTAGCAACACATTCTGTTTCTTTAGCGTACATGGCCATGTTCTGTGGCACGTGACCTTTCCATCTTAGCCACAGCTGAAGATCTAGGAGAGGGCACCTGGCTCAGGAGCGGCCAATCTATAGGCTGCTCAGTGGCTTATGAGACAGACTCATACAAGTCTGGTGATAGAAATCAGATTCTCCCCTCTCCCCCAGGGTATTTGATTATGAGATATATGGAGAGATTGGCAACTGGTTGTGGGAGCAGAAGTGGAAAGACAGGCAGAGAAATAAAGAGCTGTGGTTGTGCAACTTGAATTATGCATTGCTGTGTTCTGAAGACATTTCATGGGGAGTTGGAGCAGTGGTGTGCTAGAGCTGGCTCTGTGCCCCTGAGAGCTAATTGTGTGCATCTCTTCCTAAGTCTGCCTTCAGAGACTTCTGGTTGGTGGCAGTATTTATGCCACATAAATTGGTTAATGCTACAGACCAGGTCCCTTCCCACCTTCAGTCCAGATCTGGCTGTTAAATGTTTACCAGCATACCACTGGGTTGGGGGAGGGATGGTATAGGAAGCAGGGGAAGCAGTTACCTCCTCTGGGTCCTTTGCCTTAAAATTAAAAAAAAAAATGTTTCAAGTAATATGTTAACATCATTGTTACTAAGACTATAATAAAAAAGACATTAGGGAAAGCATTGTGAAATATATGAAAATATCAGTGGTTAAACTGCAAAACTCGTAGGAATGTGGTCAGAGGGTGGTACCTTTCCTGTTCCCCCAGCTATCAAAGGCACAGGCCCCACCCTCCATGCCCACAAAGGATAATCTGACAAGCTGGGTAAGCCTCTGGTCTTATTTCCGCATGTATTCTTTACCTCTACTACGACTGGAGGTAACCTGAGTGCGGACCAGTTACTTAAAACTACAAGAGCTCAATGAATACAGTTTTTGAATGCCACATTTTTTCCTTTTAAATCTAGAGATAATAAGACAGATTAGTATGATAAAAAGTGTATATGCACTTTGGAATGAGGTTTTAATTCCAATACTACTTCACCCCTTCCTGGTAGCAAAATATTACTTAACTATGCTTCAGTCTCCTTAGCTGTAAAATCGGGATACAATAAGCTCAGAGATATTTGTGAGGATTAAATGAAATACCAGGTGTAAAACATCTAGCACAGTGTCTAGCATTTACTTTGCACTCAGTAACTAAAGGTCTTTTCTTCCCCGCTTAGCATATTTATTCAAGCCTTTAGAATGGCTGCTGGTGTTGTTCACAGTGAAGTCAGCAAAGTTGATCCAATTAACTCTCCATTTATATTAACATGAGTTAGGTTGTAATGATTGTGTTCTTTATAATTGTACATTTTTTGTACTTAAGATCATTCAACCAAAATATTTTAAATATAACCATAATTATTAATATTACAATCCTTTGAGACATGCTTTTCTCTACACTTAGGGAGCTCCTACATTCCAGTTTACAAATGGTTGTGCTTATTTTATTTGTGTTTTTAAACAAACATTTGGACTATGGGCAAAGAACTTTGCTGGGTGTTGTGGGGGAAGTAAGAAAAACAGATGCTTATGTAATACAAGGGTAAATATATTAAAAAAGAGGAAATCGAGAGAATACCGAACAGTTTCCTATTTCCTTCCAACTACCTACGTTCTGGGTACCTATTATTTGTCACTTAATCCCTCACTGTATTAAAATTTATTTACCATTAGTTTACCCAAGTCATTTACCTTTAGTCCCATTATCACTGGCAGTACATTAAGGGTGAAATCTGCCCATTTGCCAGGTGTAATTCATGGGATGTGATGTTTTCCAATACCAGATGTTTTGAGGGTAGCCACTTGCAATGGACTGATTTTTGGCTTATGGGCCTTAATATTTTGCCAGAATTAAATTTGTTTTGAATTAAGGTTTCTGATTTTCAAATATAGTATTCAAACAAATAGTGTGATGTACCAATTACCATCACTTTAGTTCATGTTAGAAAAATCCACATTCTAAATGTTTGACATTTACCCCTTAAGTACTTTGCATCAATAAATCATTTCCATAGCATCTTAACATGTTCATAAGTAATTACATAATATCCTACATCTCCAGGTCCTGTCCCATTACTTTGAGGAAATAAATATATTATAGCAATTAAGACATAATTATGTTGTCTTGAAAGGCTAAGGGTCATTTGGACTTGATTACCTGAGGAGTTGTCAGTGCCAAAGAAAAGTCAGGCAACGCAGGCTTGGGCTTGTAATTAAACATCTGGGACTGACATTTTGCTTATCAGAGAGGTAGCACCTTTTGAATAAATTTCAACACTGCACTTTAGACAAGCTACAATAAATACAAAACTAGTGTGTGTGTGTGTGTGTGTGTGGAGATGACTAGAGGTTGGAGGTGGAAAGACCAGTGTAAACTTCAGCATTTAGCTGGTGTGAAAAACTACTGTTCCATCAGCCTGCCTTGACTCCATATGTGGTGTTCAAGTGTAAGTTCGGGAAGAGCCCCATTACAATTTTGGCTAAGAACACACACACACACCCCTCTTGGGTAGAGGACCCACTCACCTGGAATGCAGGCGGGTAGTTTTATGTATAATAACGCTGCTCCGTATGTACAGGATGGCCCACCTGCGTAACTGGCAGTGTTGCTCCTACCTCACTCTCCTACACTTACACAAGTATTTGCCAGAACTTCTATCCCCTCATGACCAAAGCTCTCAACCCCGGACACGTCTTCCCACAGGTCCCTGGCTCGCTGTCTGGTCTGGTCGGGATGGTTTCTCCCTTTCCCACCCCTTCAGGGGACTCAGGTGGAGCCTGGGAGGTGGGGGCTCGTCTCTGCTCTTGGGCCCCAACGTTGGAAAGGGATGAGCCCTGGCAGAGGGAGTCCATCTCCCTGTCGAGCCCGGCGGCTGGCGGGGGGCGGCCTTGGAGCGGCTGTGCAGGAGGAGGAGGGCGAGGAGGAGGAGGAGGAGGGAGTTGGCGGCCGCCGAGGCCCGGGCAGCCGGCCCCAACCGCGGCCGGCGCGCTCCGCGGTCCTCCCTCGCTCGTCTCCTATGCTCATATTTGGACTCGGCTGCCCGTGCCCAGGAATTTCCCGTCATGCCTCCCGCCGCCCCGTCCGTCGCCCGGAGCCGGGGAAGGAGGGAGGGCGGCTCGGACAGCGGCGGCGGCTCCGTGGCCTTTCCATGAGCCCGCGGCGGACCCTCCCGCGCCCCCTCTCGCTCTACCTCTGTCTCTGCCTGGCCGCGGCCGCGCCTCGGGGAGCCGCGCAGTCCGGTAAGTTCGGGCTAAATCTCCCCGCCTCGCCGCACGCCTCCCACCCGACCCTGCCGACTTAGGGTGTGACCCCGAGCCCGATGCCCCCCGAGAACCGGCTGCGCCCCTTCGGCCTCCTGCGGGGACATCCCCTTCCCGAGCCGAGAAGGGGAGCAGGAGGGCTGCCTCCCGCGTGGGCCGTGAGGGGCCGAGTGGAAGGAGGTCAGGGCTGGCTTCCCTGCCCCCGCCGACGGGAGGCGTCTGGCCGCCTCACTGACACCTTATCCCGTCTCTGGAGCGAACCTGAGCCCGCGGGAGCCTCTCGCCCGGCGCGGGGCCCCGAGGGAGGGATCTGGCGGGGAGGGATCTCCCGCGAGAGGCAGGGGAGGGGGCGCGGGCCCCGGCTCCGGAGGGTGCGGGCCCGCGCAGGGGCCAGCCGGAGCCCCCTGTCAGCGCGAGTCGGCCCCGCCAGGGTTGTCGCTCGGATAACGGGCCCCGGCTGTGGGAACTCGCCGGCCAGGCCCGCGCCTCCCGCTGCGCGTGTCGGAGGGGAGTGGGGCGCGGGGCGGGGGCGGCGTCGGCAGCGGCGGGCGGGCGGGCGGGCGGCGAGGAGGGGCGCACCTAGAGGCGCACCCGCCCGACCGCCCTCCGCGCCGCCGGCGCCGCTGGGCCAGGCGCCGCGGGCCCGGCTGCAATTTCATAGGCCAAAATAGAACAGAACCCCGAGTTTGCCAGGTACCAGTTTTGTTTTTCGGTTTTTAAGCGGAAGAAGGCATCTAAGTCTATTCTTTAAGTTTTACACCGGACTGTTCCAAGTCAAAGTATATGAATGAAAAGTGCTGTTCTTGCCCTATTTGGTTTAGGGTCATAAGCTATCCAGTGTGCTAATTTTGAAGTCATAACAGTAAGATTTTTAAGGACAGTTTTCTTTAAATCACGTAGAAAATATTAGAGAGGAATTTTTATATGGGTATTATTATAAAAAGCAGTTATTTGAAGGTACAAATGTAGGGTTTAAGGTAAATGTTGAAATTGCTTAAACTTTTACATTTGCTACGAGTAACTAGTCATCAAAGCTTCTTGGTTCTTAATGTTATCAGGAATGGAAGAACAGAAATTGTAATTCCTTAGAGCTGAGATTACTGAAGAGATTTTAGCTTGCTTTTGTTTTTGCCACCAATAGACTGAACTGTCAAAATAAGATATGGCTAACTAGGACTCATAAATTAGTTGAAAGCTGACTCTGTAAACATAGATTATATTCAGTACCCTCTGGTTTATCTCTTCATATCAGCATTGGTGGCAAAATTGGTTTTAAAAGATAGTTTTGTTTATAAAAAAATCTTCAGGGCTCATATAATTTATACAATTGTCAGTTCTGATTAATGGTAGATATTTATATTTAACTTTATCAAATGTGCAGTTTATAAGTAGTAATTTAAGCAATGATATCAGTTTTGTGTTTGTTTCTGAATAATATTGTTTTTCAAAAAAAGACCTACTTTTTATAGATTCATATTTTACAAGTAACTTTAATACCACTTCTTGGAAAAACTACAGGTTCTAACTTCCCATTGTATCAACGGATTTCTAAAAAATACTGTGCTGGATGATAAGCAATGGATTGTATTGCCAGGAAAGAAATGCAAGCTTTTTTTTTTTTTTTTTTTGCCTCAGTGATGTGTTGACTTACCTAATACTTGTGGTGAATCAGCCCTTGAAGACCAAAATCCACTGTACTGTGGCTCCTTGACAGTAATTTTGAACACCAAGTTTATATTTGGACCATTTAAACATATATTCTTTTAATTTCAGTCCCAGCTGATATTATCAATCTAATTTCTGGTGACTTTTATTAGGGTCCTTTGTGAATGTCTGGAATTTTTTGATATTAAAATAAGTAGTTCTTTGCTATTCAGAATTTTGTCACAGTGCCTAAACTACCTGTCTGCCAAGGTTGCAGCATACAACGTCATTTAGATTTTGAATCAACACACTGTTTTCTGCTTTTAAAGGTGCTTGTTCCAATGTTTTAACTAAAATGTTAACCCATTAAGTCAGAAATCCTTACTGTTTTGCTCAAGTCAAGTAATAAGAATATCCAAAAAATATCCCAACAGTAGGATTAATCAGATTTTCTAAAACATTTGCCATTTATTAATTAAAAATGGATTTTAAATCATCAAAGAACAACTTCAGGAAATGATGCTTTTTTGTTCTATCATAGTCTGGTCACAATCCCTTTGATTTTATCTGCACCTATCTAATTTATTGTAGTTAGGGATTTGGTTGATGAATTTGGTTCATATGCTAGCTGCTTTCTTTGTAAAATTATGAAGTTGGATATAGTTTCCATGTCCCTTCTAACTCCAAGATCCTATAGTATTATTTTTGTTTATACAACCCTGTAGCCACCCACTACATCTGGTTCAAACTTCTGGTTGTCAACCTCTGACTTGCTATACATGTTAAACTGGCCTAGCTGTAGTCAGATCTGATGGGTGTGGATCCAGCTTTGGGGAGCTTGGATCTGCCTTGTGATGGTCTTGATACCTGGCACATGCCTGCAGATGTACATACCTGGACAGAGTTCCATAATGTTAAGCTGCTGTTACTTTCCTCCCCTCATTTAATTGCAGAAAGTGCTGGTTATGCCATAGGGTAAATGCCTAACTGCTTTTCGGGGATGGGTAAGCTGAGGCTCTAAGACAGTTTGATATTCAGTTTTGGTATTTGGGTCCGAGTTAGGAATATCACCAGAGAGCACCCAAACCTTCCTGTGGTTGGTAAGGTTGTGTTTAGTTACCGGGAAGCATTCCAGATGAAACACTCTATATTGGGTTATAACCTGTTGATTCTACCTCAGAGAAGACTGAATTGTATCTACCTATGTGATTTATCAGAATTAAATTGGATTTGGGTAGTAGGGTAATGAGCTATTTAATTTGCCAGTTGTTAGTTAGCATTTCTTATTGCTACAGGTATCTCAAGGCTTTACCTTGAATGTTCTATATTTTCTCCTTCCTGGGCATGGTGAACTCTTCTTTTAAAATGCTAAGCATAATCCCTGATCCCTGTTTATATATTCATCTCTATATTATATTGAAGTCATATTTATGGCTTTTAGAAGGAAATAGGGAGAAAAGAGTACAGAAAAGATAGATCAGTAATGAATCAATCAGTTGACTTTATGGAAGATTTTGGTTATTGCCTCATTTAAGCTTCTGTTGCAAGTAACAGAAATGAACTTGAAGTAGTTTTAGCAAAAAGGAAGAAAGGAATTTGTTGGAAAACCACTGGAAGCCAAATGCATATAGACCTTATTAGGGTCTGCGATCAGGGACTGGAAAACCTGGAACATTCCCTGACTCTAGTATTTGCCTTTCTTTGATTCACTGTTCTCTTTTTGCTGACCTTTTTTTTTTTTCTTTTCTTTTCATGGTTAAATGTGGCTAATCAGCAGCTTCTGAGTATTATGCATCTTTTTACAGGGAGAGACTAAATTATTGAATTTTGATCCTAAATTCCTGAGAGGAACAACCTGATAGACACAGTTTAGGTCACATGGTTGATCTAGATTTTCCTTCAGGTCTCTTCTAATTCTAGAGTTACCTGGAGTATGTAGTATACCCATTTAGATGGTTGGATTTTGCATTTTTTACATTTTCTATTATGGGGTTATTAGTCCTTAAAATGTATAATATGCTCTTGATTGCAGTGTGTATGTAGAGGTGTATGACACCCTCAGTAGGATTCTAGGATGTTAGAGCAGTTCTTATTGCTGCAGGAATGCTGAAGAAGAAGCCTATGGAAAATAAACTGAGTATACACATTCAGGAATTATAATGCTTGGGGTCCAACTGAGTTGTGAAAATTTTCTCTGGTAGCACCTAATTCATTCCGCAGATAATCATCTGCATATTTTCAGGAATTCACTGAATAAAATGCTGAGCTCGAATAGCTCTTTAGGATAAGTTCATTAAAACTATATAAGTGATAGAGATATTCAAAATAGTACTAGTTTAGGTACCAAGAATTCATCAGTTATTTTCCTATTTCTCATACATCTAGTATTTTCTACCTCTGCGTTTCTTTTAGGCTGTTCCTGTTTCCTGGAACTCTTTTCTGATAATAGATTGAAGTCCTTAAGGCCTCTGTCAGATGGTAGTTTGCGAAGTCTTCCTCATCCCATAGAATTTGGAATTTCCTTGTGCTTCTAAGGCATTTTGAGCCTTGGTTGGAGCATGACTTTCACCATCTTGTGTTATATTTAAGTGTGTATATATTCATCTTTTTCACTGGACTATAAATTCCATTAGGCCAATGAATCACCTAGAAGAATTCTTATAGGCTGTTAGCATCCATGGTCCCAGATATAATAATTCTGAGTTTTTCAAATATTCTGAAACTTTTATGACATCCTGCTTGCCACTTTTTTCTTTTGACATTGGAGCTCTGCTTTTTTTCCTTAACACTTGTATATTTCCTACATTTTACAGGCTTTCTATGAACATTCTAATTTCCCATATGAAGATCAAATATATATTTAATAGAATGATAGGATGTTTTCCTGTAAACTGAAATGGCATGGGGAAGGAAAGTATAACAGACTCATGTGGAAGGGAATCTGCTTTTGTTGAGCACCCAATAGTTACCAGTTCAGATAGACAGGACAGTTGTAGGAAAAAAATGAGCATGTACAAAGAGGAATAGTGAGATGATAAGGTATAAAGAGGGAAAATTAGGTTTGGCCTACAACATGGAAGGATTTTAATGCTAGGCTAGGGAATTTGGACTGGGTTAGTAAGCTGTGCGATTGGAGTTTTTTGGCCCTTGAAATATCATATTCAGAGTTGAATTATAGGTTATATTATCTAATAGTTCAGAAAATGAATTGAATTGGGAAAGAAACCACAGGACTAATAAAGAAGTGTTGTAAGAGTTTTTGTTAAAGAATGAAGACCTGAACTAGGGTAGTAGCAATGCAGTAGAAGTGTTTGTGAAGTACATTGGACAGAAATAAACAATTAATTGTATATTGGGAAAGACAGAGGAGAATAAAAAGTGACGATAAGATGTTAAGCCCGAATGATTGAGAAAATGTGAACTTAGAGCTGGGGTGTTTTGTTTTATATCTCTTGCATTTGAGGTGCTCATAGGACTTTTCACATCGAAATGTATAGTGTGAGACTGGAACTTGGCAGGAGAGATCAGGGCTGAAAATAAAACATGTATAAGATAGGAGGGTTAAAAATAAAGGGAAGAAGAGCACATTTTTTAGCTGGAATAAGAGGAGGGGTATAGGAAAAACATCATAAAGAAGCTAGCATTTGATCTGGCTTTAAAAAATGCCCAATTGGTAAAAGGCATTCTGTTCATGAGCTTTCCTTGTTTAGGGGACATCACCTTTACTGCCTGGACCGATAGTGGGAAACACTGAACAAAGGGTACTGCATCCAGAATGACCTTTCTAAACTGCAAAATTGTTGCTGCTACTTCCTTGCTTAACTCGCCTTCAGTGGCTTCTCATCTTTCTTAAGATAAAGGACTAACTCCTTAAATGTCTTCATCATCACTAGTTGGTCAGTTAGCTTTGAACACACATTCTATCTCATACTCCTCCTTGTTCCTCCCTCTTCTCCAAGGATGGATAGGATGTGAAGAAGATGTGATTTCCACCGGCTGGAGTACTGTTTGTACTTTTTTTTGGTCCTTTACAAGTACTTTTTTTATTGCCATGGTCGTGTTCTTATCCATAAAATAATTGTTGCTAACTTCCCAATCTAAAATAAAAAAAAGTTGTGATAAATCACATCCCTCCTTCTTTTTAACAGAATGCCTTGCTTGCCTTATCTCTTCAAGGTTCCTATACACTTGAGTTGGTCACTCTGGCCTCCATACCCTGACCTCTGACACTTGGTTGTGGTAGCCTGGAGCAGCATTGTTACCTAGCATTTTATGTTTGGGTTATCCAGCTGTGTGCTGATTTGGAAACCTCACCCAGTTTTTTGATATCTGGCTTCCTGAAGGAAAGCTGAGGGAGTTTACTTTATGAGAGCGCTTTATTTACACAGATTTTAGAGGCTTTTAAAATGTGGAGATGACTACAGGTGAAACAGAGAAAGAATGCTGTTATAGAAAGTGTTTTCTCATAGTCTAGCTACCAGACCAGCAGTAGGTCCTGAATCTAGATTTTAAAAATAGTACATTTTCATAACATTTGCCTAAAGTGACACATTTATGTACAATATACAGTATTGAGTAATTTCTAACTCTTTAAATTAAAAATAATGGGGACCCTTCCATATGGTAGTAGTTGTGTTTTTAGTATCTGTTGATTGAGAAAATACATAATAATAAAAAGCAACTATAAAATTTTGAAATGAGTTTTTGTAAATATAAAAGCATTCTTATATATTTGAAAGGTACACATATGTGGAAATTATGACTTACAGAGTCTATAAACAACACTTGATTTATTGCTTTGTGGTTACTCGCAAGGAAGTTCTGGTCTCAACTTTGAGCAGCTCATTGTCCTCTCACTTTAGAATTTGGAGGATACTTTCGTTTGAAAATTTGAGCCCTAACTGAAATTTTGGAATGACAGGAAAATTCCTCCTCAGCATGCTTTTACAACAACTGCCTATTTTATGCCAGACAATATACTTTATACTGGACAGTTAAACAGTCTTGGGGTTTAAAAGTTAGATACAATATATATACTTTTTAAAAATTACATTTTTAGGTATATCATTCTTAATACTATTGTGCTATTTTAAGATGAAATTTATTAGATAATTTGCATATAAGTACATACCTGTAGCAGACTCTGTTATGGCCATGACATAACTGTCTTCTATTACTATAAATTATACAATGAATCCTTTTGGTTTATTGGGTCAGTTATTCTATTTGGAGACAAAAAAATCTTTCAGTACATATGTTAAACTTAAGGCATTGTTGAAAATAAGCCTGTGGTACATGTGAGAGTCTATTAAAAAAAAATCAGAACAGCCCTTGTATAAATTCATTTGTCTTTTGTTTTTATTGTGTTTGGTTGTCAGAGAATTAGGGTTTGGTTGGGGTTGAGGGAGAATTATAGTGCCTATTATAGGTGGATACTTATTTTATCTTAGATTAGTGGTATGTAACTAAAGAAAGGTCGGGCCATATCTCCCTGTACACAGTCCAGGAGATTAGATAAGGCAATGGGTGAGAGGCTACAAGTGGTCTTAGAGCCCTGGTCTCACGGTAATTGAGAGCAGAAAAAGAAAAAGTGCATTGTATTCCTTGTTTCTGAGTTCTTGGGGTGTGAATATGCCTTCTAGCCAGATGGCCTCGGGGGCCAGGAAGAAGATGGGTTGAGGGCAGAGGATGTTTACCTATGTGCAGACCCACTTGAAAAATTGCAAGCTCATTTGCATATTTGCATCCTTGTGTATACGTTCATGTTGCAAGGGAGTCAGTGTAGTGCTGTGAAAAGAACATTGGATTGTGAATTGGAAGACTGGATTTTCCTAGCCCTGTTCTTGCCTAAGTCATTTAAGCTTCTGGTGCCTCAGTTTTCATATCCGCAAGATTGAATGAATTGGACTGGGTAATACCTTATATTACTTTTGTTTTAAGATTCTGTAATTTATGGGTTGTCTAAAAGTCTTCAAGTAGCTTCCATAATTTTTAATGGAAATAATGTGATTAATAAATTATACAAAATTATGCCTTCCTTTTTTATGTTTTGCTCGAGTTGGCTATTTTGTGGAACTAAGTATAAATGTTACTCTGCATCTGAGATCTTATATTTGAACTTTGTAGCCTAGTGTGCCCAGTAATTTGATCTTTCAGCAAGGTCACATAACCTTTTAAACAGTATTTATTTAAAAGATAGATTATAATGTATTAGAAGCATCACATTGAATATCCCATCTGAGGTAATGGCATTAAAAACTAGAAATTATGTCTGTGTTTCTAAATGTACAGCTAGAAATGAATTATTTATGTTTGAGAATACATCTCAGATGGGAAAAGTCCTCTTTTAACAGGATATACTACCATTAGAATTTGCCTCTGACCATCCTATAAATATATTTAACTCTTAAAACTAATCTTGGTCTTATCATTTTAAAATAATCTTTGCCATGAGCTTTAAAGAAAAAAAACCTTTGCTAATTTGACAGGTTAAAAAAGTATCTTTTCTTGCGTTTAAAATTTATTAGTAAGTTTTTGTCCTTTTTATTATAAAATATTTTACACATACAGAAAGAATGTATAATGTCTATATAAGGTATAAAGAATAATTTTTTAAAAATTTGTGTACCCCCATCCAGCTTCAGAAATGGAATTTTAAAGCAGCCTCTGTGACCTTCACCGGTCACACCTTCCCTCTGCTTAGAGGTACCCACAGTCCTGCATTTTGTAATTAGCATTTAATACAAACTATAACTGATAAACTCTTGCTTTCTTTATAGTTTTACTGTAGATGTATTTCTACATATTATGTTATTCAATTTTGCATGTGTTGGAACTTGATATAAATGGTATCATCTGCAGTGTATCTTCTGTGACTTGCTTTTTTCCCCACAAAATTATATTTATGTTACCTATATTGGTGTATGTAACCCAGCTTTTAAAAATTTAGCATTTCTCACTGGAGTTAATGGCTTTTATCAAAAAGTCCCAAAACAACAAATGTTGGAATGGATGTACAGAGATGGGAACACTCATACCCTGCTGGTGGGACTGCAAACTAGTTCAACCTCTATGGAAAGTAGTATGGAGATACCTCAAAGAACTAAACGTAGAACTACCATTTGATCCAGCAATCCCACTACTGGGTATTCACCCAAAGGAAAAAAAGACACTCTATAAAAAAGACACCCGCACTTGAATGTTTATAGCAGCACAATTCACAATTGCAAAGATATGGAAACAACCCAAGTGCCCATCAATACATGAGTCGATTAATAAAATGTGGTATATGTATACCATGGAATACTACTCAGCTATAAAAAGGGTGAACTAATACCTCTTGTACTAATCTGGATGGAACTGGAGACTATTCTTCTAAGTGAAGTATCACAAGAATGGAAAAACAAACACCGCATGTACTCACCATTAAATTGGAACTAATGGATCAACACTAATGTGCACATACAGAAATAACATTCAATGGAAATCAAGCAGGTGGGATGGGGGAGGAGCGGATGGGTGAATTCATACCTAATGGGTGCAATTCATGCTATTTGGGGGATGGGTACACTTTGTAGCCAAAATGTTTGTACCCCCATAATATTCTGAAATAAAAAAAATTTTTTTGATTGAAAGAATGAAAAAAATTAGCATTTCTTTTATTATCCATATGTTTTTCTACTTTTTAATTTATTTATGCTCCTTGCACATTTATCCATTAGGATTCTTGTGTTTCCCTGTGGAATCAAATCTTTGTATTTTCTTCTGTTGCTTTTAAGCTTTATCATCTCTATATCAAATAATAATAGAGATGATAGTGATAGTAATAGCATATATGCACATACAGATGTTACTGTGTGCTAGGCACTATTCTAAATATATATAGAATAAATAATAATATATATATTTATTTTTGGTGTGGAAACCTGGGATAAGTATTTATTATTTACATATATTAACTCACTTAATGCTCATGACAGTTTTATCAAGGAAGTATGGTACATTATGATATATCATATATTAAGATTAGGGACTGAGGCACAGAGTTGTTCAATAATTTGTATAACTGTGATTTATTCTAGGCAGTCTGGCTCCAGAATCCATGTTCTTAATCATTACACTATTTTGGTTCCTATGTAGTCTTTTCTTTTAATTATGCTTTTTCCCACTTAACTTTTTAAGACATTAAAACATTTCTATGACATTCAAAAGAGAATGGCCCTAGTGTGATGTTCAGATGTTTTTTCCTGTACATCACCATTTGCTCAAAGTAATGCCATAGTTTAATTTGCTTCATGGTTAGACCATGATCTCATTATACAGGCTTTAAAAAAAACTATCTAGGATTTATTATTGATTTTCTTTTTCCTAATTAGAAGGAAAAAATATGCCTTCTTCATTATCCTTCTAAAATCTTTCAGTTTTTTACTTTTGGTCTGTGGTTTGGAATTGATTCCATTGATTTCCTGTGTTAGTTTGGACCAGTTTCTTCATATTTGGACAATGACTTCCTCTTTTGAAAAATATTTGCATGACCTTAGATGAATCACTTAATCTTCCTAGTCTTGGATTTCCCAAACAAGTTGCATGTGTTAAGTAATAATTATTTTATTAATCAGACATATATGATTGCTAGTCAGAACTTCCTTTTGGTGTGAAATAACCAAGGGAGATCGTGAGGGAAAATAATTACATAAAAGAAAGTTCTTAATAGTGATTGGAAACTACTGATTTTACCCAAACTCCTAAAATTACAGAAGAGGAAGCTTTGGCATAGAGAGAGAAAATCACTTTGTGCCGTAACTTTGTTGTACAGCTTAAATTTTTTCCAAAAGTAGCTAATTGATTATATGTTTTTCTTATATTCTGTGATTTTTTGATGTCTTCAAGTTTTCCCAAGCTCTTGGAGAATTTCCTAATATCCATTGTTTAAACATGCCTAAATTTCTCCCATCTTAAAAAACAAACAAAAAGCCTACTTAACCCCACCCACTTTGTGATCAAGGTGTTTTCCAAGTTGCTTACATGCTTGCTGTCTCTCTTTATCTGCCATCCATCTGAAAATATGAGTATGTATTGAATCCTCTTACATGTGAGGTACTATCTTGTCTAATCTCCGGGGATATAGTATGAACCAGAAGGACACAGGCCTTATTCTCAGGTTTCCTTCTCTGTTTGGAACCAGCATGGCATGTTGTAGAAAGTGCAAGAAGACTATTTTGTGGTAGGAGCAAGAGAGAGCATGATTAGAGTTGAGGGCAAACAGAAGGGCCAGATTATATGGGGCTTTTAGATCATTATGAGAAGTTTAGATATTATCCTGTGTGATGGAAGCCATTAGAGGATTTTAGGTAGACAGTGGCAAGATCTGATTTGCATTTTAAAATAATCACTTTGGCTGTTGTGTGGTGAATGGATTGTGGGGCCAAGAGTGGAAGCAGATAAACCATATAGTGCTATTTCAGTGGTTCAGTTAGGAGTTGATAATGGTTTGGACCAGGTGGTGGCAGAACTGAGACCTTGCTGATGTATTGGATATAGGATCTAAGAAAAAAGGAAGAAACATGCACACCATTCCATTGAAACTGCTTTGGTTGAAGCCACTAATGGTGTCTATATCATTAAACTCAGTGGACTCAATTTGGTCCCTGTCTTCCTGACTTCAGGGTATTTGATACACTGACCACTCACTCCTTCTAGAAATAGTCTTTTCTTTTGGTTTCTAACTCTGTTATTGTTAGATATGTGTGATCTTAGGCAAGTTAATTAAGTTGTCTGTGCCTCGGTTTCTTCACTTGTAGAATGGAGATAATATTGTACCTACCACATAGGTTGTTGTAATCATTAAAGGAGAAAATACATGCGAATTACTTAGCACAGTGTCTTTCCCAGAGTTAATTCACAGTAAGTATTAACTAGCAACAACATCGTCATCATCATAGTCATCATCATCATTGTCATTCTGGGCTGACACTTTCCTTGACCTCACTCTTGGCCATTACTCATTCTTGGTCTTCTTTGTTATTTCTCTCTCCTTCAGCTCACCTTTAAATGTTGAAGTTCCTCAGGGCTCTGACATTTTCTTTTCTCATTTAATACATTTTCTTAAACAATCTTATTTACTCCATAGCTTCAGTTTTATCTGTATACAACCAACTCCCCAAATCTACCCATCAGCCCAGTTCTCTTTCCTAAACCACATGCCACGTGCCTCTGTATCATCTCCACTTGGATGGCTATGTCATAGGCACCTTAAACATGTCAAAAGCTGAACTTTTTTTTTTTTGCCTGAATTTGGGCTCATTCCCTAGCTTAGTAAATGGTACTACCATTTGCCCCATTGCTTTGAGCCATAATTGGAGTCCTCCTCATTTTTTTAAAATCTATCTCATGCCCTACATCAGTTCTTTGCCTAGATTTCTTCAGTAGCCTCCTGATTAGTCTCACTACCTTTGTCCTATGTCACTCCCACCCATTTTCCACCTTTAAGTCAGGGTGTTGTTTTTAAATTTGCAGATCTGATCATGTTGCTCTTCTTCAGTTAATTCCCTTTCTTTCTAGGATGAAGGTCCAAGTTCTTATAATGGCTTCCAAGATTTTCGTCTGTCGTCATTTCCCCCTCTATTCCTCACTGACACCTTCTACCACACTGCTTTTCTTTCATAACCTTCAATGAGCTACACTCACTTGTATCTCAGGGCTACTGCTCATCTTTTTCTTTGTCTGGAACACTTCCTTTCTCATTCATAATCTGGGCAACAGTCATAGCATTTATTCTTTGTTTATTATTTACTTATTTATTTTTTAGAGACAGGGTCTCCCTCTGTCACCCAGGCTGGATTGCTGGCACAATCACAGCTCACTGCAACCTCATACTCTTGGGCCTAAGTGAGCCTCCCACCTTAGCTTCCCAAGTAGCTGGGACTACAGGCCTGCGCCACCACACCCAGGTAATATTTAAAATTTTTTGTAGAGACTGGGTCTCGCTGTGCTGCCCAGGATAGTCTTGAGCTCCTGACCTCAACAATCCTCCCAAAGTGCTGGGATTACAGGTGTGAGCCACTGCACGCGGCCTATTCTTAGTTTAAATATTTCCTCCAGGATGGCTTTCTCATGCCCTCCCAAGCTAGATCACGTCCTTCTGTTATGTAGGATCTTCCCCCTCTGCCTCTATGTGATACTTATTGCACTTGTTAATAATGTCTTTCATTTTCACTCATAGGTAAGCTTCATGGTGACGGGGATTATGGCATCTTGTTTCTCATTTTATCCCCAGCTTCTGTTTGTTAAATAGAGTAAGGAATGAATGCAGCATGGACTTGTCCAGTTTGGGGAACTGAGAGGCCTTCTAGCTGAGTTGATGTGTATTTGTCTTAATCTTTCAGGGTGACAAAAGGGGAGGGGACCAGAAAAGTTTAGGTTTCCTGTAGGTTTGCTAGAGAGGGGGGAAGCAGCATCAGAGCTGAGGGTGGCTCTGCAAGGAGGTATTGTCTTGGGCTTGAAGTTTCTTTTCTGTGATTGGAGTGCTATCCAGAATTCCAGGCTAGTGCTCCCAGTATTTCCCAGGTTTGGCTGTCTTTTTCAAAAGTTAGCATGGCAGTGCTTTGCATATCCTTCAAAGCTAGGCATGAGAACACAGAACTCCTGTTTCCTGTGGCTTCCAGTGTCAGAAGTGTTTGTCAGAGTTACCTGTTGGATCCAGATATATATCCCATGCTGGTTATTCAGCTCTCCATACCTCACGGCCTATCTGCTGTCTGGCCTTTCTTTCTTCCACTTAGATTCCCAATGGGTATCTGCTGGATTCTCTTTCATTAACTTGCAGGAACCATGTTTGCACATGAGATGAGTTGGGAGTTGGCCTTCAATACATTGTCTCTGTACTATATCTAGCAGCAGTTTTTCAAGGCGGGTTTATTCTTTTTTAGTTTCTGGTGCTGATGTAGGTTTTCCCCTATTTTTATATTGTGTTCACCATTTGGATGGGAACTGGTGGGAATCTGATTGGGGGAGAATATGAGTGAGTTCTCTCTTGAAAGATGTTTATTTATCTTGCCACCTTTGTCTTCGTGTGTGTGCGTGCGCATATGTGCGAGCTATCTCTGTTTCTCTTTGCTTCTTTTTTTAAAAAAAAATCCCTCTGTGCCATTTCTTTGTTTTGTAACTCTGTGTGAGAGTCATTATTTTTTAATAGGCACATTTAAATCATTTATATTTTATGTCATGGATATATTTGATGATACTCTATGTCCTGTTGTTTTATGCTCTGTGGTTTTTTTCCCCCTTGGTTTTCAGTCTTTTGCTGTATGGTTTCTATGTTTTATTTGCTTTTATCTTTCATTGGGATTATTTTAAATTCTATGACCTTGACAAAGTGTTTAAAAAATCATTGAGTCTTACCTAAACTAATTATTAAACTAAAAATATATACAACAGCGTTTGACTCTTCTTTATAGGAGGAACTTTATAGGAGCCTTTTCTTTTTGTCTACTCTGTCTTTGTTAGCTAGAGTGGGGCCTGTAGATCCACGTGATTATTATTGAATTATTGTTATTTTTATACTGTATGTTCTCCCTTTTTAGAATTATTTTTATCTTTTTCATTAAGTCATACATCTACTGCATTCAGTGATTACCACTTCACCTTTTATATCTTAACTTCACCATCCTTAAGCATGTTTTAATTCATATGTCATTTGGCTAGAGTCTATTCTTGAGTTGATGTCTTTTGTTTTGGTAGGGAAGTATATACGTATGTTCATTTCCTGAGCCCTTCTGTTATGTGAGGAAATTAAAGACTATTATATAACATGTTAACTCTCCCTTGTAAAACAAAATTTAATTGAGAAGAGGATTCTACAAAAGCATAATTGGGAGGCTGGAAAATTCCTATATAGAATAACCTGAATGCAAATAATATTGTAATTATGAAATATAAAAAGCATTCTATACAGAAGAATCTAGGAACAAGGGAATTTACTAGCATTTGGGTGATAAATTATATCAGTCACAAAGTTATTTCCGGGAATTCAAGACCTCTGATGTTATAGATATTTCTCAGGATCACAATATAAAATTAGTTACAGGTCCTAAAACAGTTTTATCTTTGAATGAGAGTGAGTGATATTGGCAGTTTTAGTTGAATTGTAATAATATTTTATAACTCTTATTGTGCTATTTAGATTAGAGTTAACCAAAAGTTTATTTTGTCAAATTCCTCTTTTATTAGTGCATTTGCCTCACGCATGCATAAAGTTAGACCACTCTCTATGATTGACTGAAACAGTTGATTGCAAAATTTGAAATTTTTCTTTTTTTGTCAAATACAATGATTTTTCTGATAGTCACTAAAACACAATTGCTAAAATGGAAAAAATAATCTTAATTGAGTTGTGTGTTAGACAATCAACTCTTTCTTACCCTGTCCAAAGCTAAATTAAGTAAACCTTCCAACACACACACCCGCTACCCACACTCAAACACACACCCACACACACACATACATTCTCTCTCTCACACCTCCTCTTGCTTTTCCTTCTCGGTAAGGCAAGTAAAATTCACTAAGCACTCTGCTACATACTTTTAAACACATCTCATTTAACCCTTACAAAACTTAATGAAGTAAGTGTTATTATCTATATTATACACTTAAGGAAACTGAAGATCTTAGAGGGTAACTAATTTGTGTAAGGTTTATTAGCTGGTTAAGTGACAGAGTCAAAATATGAACCCAGTTCTGACTCCTTCCTGTACACTGCACTGCCTAGACAGCAATACAGGACTATAGTTCTGTGGGAACTAAGACACTATGCACAAAGATGGGGGAAAACAGAAAATGGCATTTATTCAGTTATATTGAAACATTTATTGAGCCTTTATTTTACAGAAGTGAAATACCGCTGACTACTCTCAAGGAGTTTATAAGAGAAACAAGTTTATAAACCTAAACTTCTAACTGCAATAATAGATATAATAATAGAGGTATCAAAGTAGGAAGTGGTGCAGAGGAAGAATTGATTTGTTTTCCAATGAAAGTGATGGGGAGAAGGAAGCAGAGGACAGCTGTGAAGGAAATGATATCTAAATATATCCCATATATGAATGATATATAAATAATATCCTTCCCAGAGGGGATTATGTCTAAATTGGCTTTGAAAGTTAAAAAATAAGAGTCCATTATGTATATAATATGGAGGATATGGATGGTGTGGTGGTGAGGGTAGAAAAGGTGGGTGGGAAACTATGACTAGTTGGCTATCATCAGAACGTTATATTTATTTATGTATTTAACAAATTCTTATTGAATGCCTACTAAGGATTAGGCATTGTGTGAGGTACTAGAGATAAAGTAAAAGATAAGGGAGTTCTTGGAGCGTATAGTGTATCAGGGAGTGTTGAGGATTTAAGTTACACAAGTTGGAAAACAAATGAAACTGATAGATTTTGAATGCCCGGATAGATTGGTTGAATTTTTGCCTGTGGGTGCTAATAAACTACAGAAGCATGTTGTACAGTGTTATGGCATGGTCAGAGCTAGTACATAGCACTTTTGCAGCAGTGTGGAGGGTGGATGTGAAGGGAATCAGTTTAGAGGCAGGAAAACCAGTTAAGAGACCATCATTTACTCTAGATGAGAGATGAAAAGAAAAAGATGTATTTGAGCAATATCTTGGAAATAAAATTGATAATACTTAGTGTTGTTTGGATATGAATGGTTAAAGTAGAAAAGAATTGAGGGTGACTCCCAGGCTTGTGGTCTTAGTGGCTGGGCACACTTTCTAACAAGATCAGGAATACAGAAAGAATAATGAAAGAAATGAATCGACTTTTGGATATGATAAACAGCTTGAAGTACATATGGAATATGCAAATTCTTTTAAAAATATGTTTTAATCACCTGAAATTAATTTAAAAAACCACTGTAGGGCAAAGTAGAAATTTTGCAAAATATTTTATTTCTTTCACTTTGTGATTCCATGCAGGACTTCTCCCTCCCAAGCCCAACATACTGTCAAAGGATAGTTGATAGATGTCATTAAGATTTACTTTTTAGTGGAATAGAAGGAGTCCATTTTCATAAAACTTCTCCTTTATCTGCTATATCAGATGCAAGCCACAATGCATACCATTATTAGAATTTTACTTAATAATTTTCTTATTTACTTGCAGTTTCCAGTGCTAAAACTTTCTATTCCTGGAATGATGGCAGAGTTCTGACTTAAAATATTTGAAATACAATTTAAGAATATGTATTTTTAGGGCTTATATTTAACTCATTAAAAATAGCCTTTTAGTGATAGATATAGATGCTGCAGTTTATAGCCCCAGACAAAGGATTTATTCAGCTTGCATTAGCAGGTTTTTTCTCTAGATGAAATGGTCTGTTGAGGCACTGTACCTTTTTTTTTTGCACATGTAAGCTTTATTTTTATCAAAAACCTGCACATAGTTCTTGATACAGGGGAACCTCAGCCTCCAACTCCATCCTTCCCTGTTTCTGTCTCACTCCTCTGAAGTAATATTTTTCCATCACTATTCTTCTGGCAGTTACTTCCATAATTTTAGTTAAGATAGTTATAGCACTATTTATTGATCTGTCATTTTCAGATATTATCCAGTTATGAAAGATAAGGATTTATCTGCTATCTGGTCACCTTTCTGTCTACCATTGTTTATCTTTTTGCTGATAATTTAATTCCTCTGTTGTTCACTTCTGTAACATTAAATAATATAATATATTTGCTCATCAACTTTTGATAGACTACAGGCTAAGCTGCTGTGACAGAGATTAAAAGTGGAGAGACTTATAGAAAGTAGAAGTTTAATTTTCTTTCATGTAATAGCCCAGGGTTGGGTTGGTGAATAGCTTTGTGTCATGACCTGTTAGGTCTGCCCTCCTCATCAAAGAGCTTCCATCTCAGGGTTCAATGGCAATTGTTGCCATTTCCGGGGGGGGGGGAAGAGGAAATCCAAAACAAGTAACTATGTCTTTAAAGGAGGCGACCTGAAAGATTACACATGATATTGACTTACATTCCATTTTCCAAAACTTAGTATCATGTTCACATCTAGTTGCAAGGGAAGCTGAGAAACGTGCCTGTATGTTTAGGTAAAATTTCAGGGAGTTCTATTACTAACATGAAGAAGGGAGAATGGATTTTGGGGGTCAATTAGCATTTTCCAGTCTAGTTACTATCTCCTAACTCTGTAAGATGAGACTCCTGATACTCTTACCCTTTCCTCTACCTTTCTTTCTGGGCTTTTTTACATTTTGTTGCTATATACTTTTCATTTTGCAATGTGAAGTTGCTAATGTTTACAGTTTGTTCTGAAGCCACAGCCAAATATCTGCCCATAGATTGCCTCTAAAAGCTTATATTGTTTTGCCTGTATACATATCATTTACTTCCAGGTCAAAAAAGTAAGCTATTACTACAGTTCCTTCTTATTAGGTCCAGGGTCATGATATTTGGACCATTGGAAGGGACAGACATTTTTCTAGCATCATGGCAAATGGATTTTTTTTTCCTATATTTATTGATTAATTAAAATCAAAGCATTGTATCTGTAAGGTCTGGATCTAGGAATTAATTTGTTAGATCATTCACTTTGGGAAATAAAATCTTCACATTTAGTCATTTTATTGTGACCAAGAGCTACTCAGTCAGCTTTGCAGCTGAGGGAAATCTTTAGTTTTTGAAATGTTAAGACCAATTTGTCCGTTCCAGGTGATCAAGGTGAACTAGCCTCTTCTAGCTTTTAATGTCTGGATATGAGAGGACAGCCATATCTTCTGACCAAAATGAGAATCTCTTTGGGATATTTAGGAATAGGAGGGATGACTAATGGGAGAGAAACTATGGGCTTTTCATAGTGGTCTCACTGTCTTGGCTTTGGACTTCTCATCCTTCTAGATTCTGTTGTTTTCTTAAACAAGGACAGCAATCTGGGATACTTTGATCTCTGCCCGTGAGGAATTTTTAATGTGGTAGAAGAGATTAAAATAAACTTCGGTTCAATTTCTGGCTCCATCATTTACTGGCCATGTAACCCCAAGCAGGTTATTCTCTGAACATTAGTTTCTACTGGAACAAATAATCTCCAAATCCCAATGGCTTAAAATACTGAAGGTTTATTTCTTGTTTGTGCGACTTGTTCATTGTTGGCCAGATGGGAGCTCTGCTCCATGTCTCCTTACTTTGGGATCATGATTAATGGAGCAGCCGCCATCTAATTATAGAACATTGCTGGTCTCTGTTGCAGAGAGAAAGAAAGCTCTGGAGGGTCTCACACCAACAGTTAAGTGCTCTGGCTTGGAAGTAACACACATCATCATTTCTGCTCACAATTTATTGCCCAGAACTAGTCATATGATCCCACCCAACCACAAGGGGGCCAGGAAGTGCATTCCTACCATGTGCCTGGAAAATGGAAAGCCAGAAATATTGGGTGACTAGCAATAATGATTACCATATATAGGAGTACCTACCTCAGGGTTGATGTGAGGATTAAATGAAATTTTGCATACACTCATTTACCTAGTACAGGTGCTCAAAAATGCTTATCATTAATAATAATATCATGCAAATATTTAAATAACAATATTAAGTGGGACTAAAGACTTTATTATAAGGTTATAAGACTATATCATAATTTATATGAAAGTGCCTTGTAAATAATAACATAATGTGCAAATGTAAGTTGATATTATTATGTAATAGATATTAGAAGATATAACATTAGAACTTGGTTCAAGGTTGGAGCTAGACTTTTGTAGTTATCTATCAAGTTATCTATCAAGTGGTGGTTGAAATTGTAAGAATAGGTGAGATCTACAAGAAAGAGATTAAACAATGAGAAATACAGAGGGAGCTGAAGGGATAGCTCTGGAGCATAATCACAGTTTGGAAATCAGAAAGAAATCTCACAAGAGATAGAGAAGTAATTTCCATAAAGGGGGGAAGAAAATTATGCTGTGTAATACCTCAGAAAAGTGAAAGCAAGAATGTTTTCAATAAGGAAAATGAATCACACAAAATGTCACTAAGAGGCATTAAGCTTCAGTTTTATGAGTTCTGTGAGTTGTTAACAAATAATTGATAGGAACTATTACTTAAGGAAGAAATAATGGTATTAATTTTAGAGGTGTTTATGTGCCAGGTACTCCTCTAATAGCAATTTTGTGAGGAAGCCGTAATAAACTCCATTTTTATAGATGAGACTTTCAAAGCTCAGAGTAAAGCTTGCCAAATTAAACCTAATGAGTTAGTTAGAGAGTTTGAATTTGAACTCAAGAACTAGAAAAGTAAAAACAAACTGTCCTATATAAAAATAACAACAAAAAAATCAAAAACCTGAAAATCCTGAAGGCACTTCTTTATAATAATCAAAATGATTTATGTGGGTTTTGCTTTCTTGTTGATACTTTTTAAAGATTAAGAAAAACTTTTTAGGTGAAATGCATACATAATGTATAATAGAAGCTATAAACTGTGAAATCAATGTACATTTTAGAAAAATAAGGCATTTATGTTTTATATTGGTGATAGAAAGAAATTACAAAATACTAATAGGAGAATGACTAAATCCCTGTATTTGACTAAATGCTTTACAAAATCCTGAAAAGAGGAGGCATTTAATAGAGTTATAATGGCACCAGAAAATGATGAACTTTCGCCTATAATTCTATTTTAATTATACCATCGGTCTACCTTCTTAATTGACATAGTGTAACTTTGCATTGTGAATATTAGGTACACTTCTTCATGTCCTTTTCTTACTTTTTATGTGAACTGTATAATATAGAAAATGTAGATGCTGCAACATGTAGTCATAGGGGGTCTAGCCTAATATTTTCTCCAGCTGGCTGTCGGAACTTTGATTAAGTCTCTTTATCTATTTTGCTGTTTATAAAATGAGAGGGTTGGGCCAATTCATTGTTTCTCCCACATTTTTTTCCATTGAGATACACATGATGGATGACATTTCATGAGCAACATATTCACAGTCATGAGCAGATTGTGATTATAGGCTGTGGAATAGATGGTATAGGCTACACATTATATTCAGTTCCTTGTGCTAGATTTAACTCTACTCTTTTATCTCCTGTTCAAGAAAAAATGCCAGAAAATGAGTAAACGAAGGTGCCATTATTAAAGAGATAATTCTAAATCCATCCTAGTTGTTTTTTAATATCCTTGTTCTGAAACTTTGGCATCTAAAGAGAATTTTTAACAAGACTCCTTGTGACTGGTATTTTACCACTGGCAAGTGGTGACTTCTGATGTACTAGGTGTTCTCTTCAATGTTTTATAGTTCTAAATTTATTTAATGATATAATTCTGTTATTATCAAGCATTTCTAATTCTCTGGTTATTCTAGCAGGTTTTTATTGGTAGGCATTACGTGAATTAGTAGTGCCATGTACATGATATGGGTTCAATAAACGTTGAGTGAATTTATCAATGAAATGATTATCCTTTTCTGGAGATAGCAGTAGTTCAGAATTTGTTTTCTTGTCCCTTAGCAGGACATATGCTTTTGTGAATTTCTAAAACTGGTACTGAGAAGATTGGGTTGCAGTACTGTGATGGTTGCTTTCAGAAACCTGTCTTAACTAGTCTCCCTCACTGTGCTAAAATAGTGCAAAATATTGCATTTGTCCACAGACTTAATGAAATGGGAAATGTACTAATTGCCTTTAGAAGTGGTAAGACATCTAAAGAGTATGGATATTATTTTCTAACTATTTGTTGTTTCCTAAACATTATGGGATAAATTATAAATGTGTTAATCTGTTCATTGTTGATTTATTCGACAAATATTTACTGTGCTTACTGTGTGCCAAGCAATGTACCAGACCAACATTTCTCAAAGTGTGGACTGTGGATCCCTGGAGTCTCTGAGACCCTTTCTAGGGATTCATAAAATCAAAACTATTTTAACACTAACACTATCTGCCTTTTTCACTGTGTTGACATTTGCACTGATGTTGCAAAAGTAAAAATGCATAAAACTACTGGTGTCTTAGTATTAATCAACTGAACAAACTTTATTAATAGTCATTCTGTTTTTCACCAACATGCACACAGGGGCAAAAAGACAGTTTCACTTAAGAATGTGCTTGATGAAGTAGCAAAATTTGTATGTGTGTATATGTGTGTGTGTATATATTAATATGAATATATATTTGTGTGTGTGTGTGTGTATCTTTTTTGAGGCAGCATCTTGCTCTGTCACCCAGGCTGGAGTGCAGTGGCGCAATCATAGCTCACTATAGCCTTGAACTCCTGGGCTCAAGTGATGCTCCTGCCTCCAGCTACCTGAGTAGCTAGGACTATAGGCATGTGCCACTCAGCTGATTTTTTTTTGTGTGTGAAATTTATGTTTTATTAAATCTTGAAGATTGAGTGCATATCTTTTTAATATTCTGTGTGAATAAATGGGAAGTACACTTTTATAAACTGCTTCTGTATACCAAAACACAATGGTTGTTTCCAGGAAAAGCACTTGTACAATTGTTTGAGGCACCATTTTACTTGAAAAAATGACTGACAGACAAACTATGGTTATGCTTGGGTATTTGGCAGCCATTTTCTCAAAAACGAACAAAGTGATTCTGTCATTTCAAGGAAAACACTGATAGTACTTGTTGGCAAAGATAAAATTCGAGCTTTAGAGTTAAAAACTAAAATTTTGGAAAACTTGTATCTCCTATTGTGAGCTTGACAGCTCCTCAGTATTTAAAAACTTTTCTGAAAAAAAAAATAAATAAATAAAAATAAAAACTTTTCTGATGAAATCAGTCATGGTATTAATGAGTATGATTTTTTGATATCATGTAATGAAGTGTGTCAATATATGGAAGATCTGTATAACCCAGTGAACCAGTACTTTCCAAGTGAACAGCGCAGGATTTTACAAAATCATGCAAGGTTAGAAGATCCATTCAAAATGCAAGATAGACCAATGGGTTTTAATGTAACTCATGAGAAGTTCATTGATAGGGTTTCATACTACCATATGTTGCTCTTTGGTGTGATAACAAAGAATACCTGCAACTGTCTGAAAAAGTCATTAAAATACTCACCCCTTTTCCGACTACTTATCTGTATGAGGCTAGATTTTCTTCACATATACACTTTAACCAAAACAATATATCATAACACATTGATTGCAGAAGTAGAGATGAGAATCTAGTTGTTTTCTATTAAACCAGATATTAAAGAGATTTGTAAAAATGTAAAACTCTTCCCATTATATATATTTTTTGTTTTGAATAATATAGTTATTTCTCACTAAAAATGTCATTTTTGTAAATTATTTTTTATTATTATTTTTAATGGAATAAGCAAATATTAAAAAATTTCGTAGTTGTAATTTCTAATATAGTAAATATTGATAGGTATAACCACATAAACAAAAGGTATTTGGAGTCCTTGATAATTTTTAGGAGTGTAAGGAATCCTGAGATCAAGAAGTTTGAGAATAGGTAACCCTAGAGATACAAAAATGAAAGAATAAAAATAAAGAGTCCTCCTTAATACATCTTTTCCTTGGTTCCAAATCCCCATATATCCTTGCCACTCCCTCTCCTAAAGCTGGAAGCAATTTTCCTCCTTCTGAAATTCCATAATACATTTACTTCTATCCTGTTAAAGCATTTAGCGTATGTCTTATGTTCCCACCTAGACTAATATGTTTTTTGACAGCACTGACGGTATCTTACACCTTTGCGTATTCATCAGCACCTGATATATTGTTTCCCATGTAGTAGGAATTTATATAGGTGAATTGAGTAACTTGAAAATTCCGTATCTTAAAATCACTTAACTCTAAGTGGTTTAGAAGATTGACTAAAGATTCTGAGTAGCGGGGTTCTGTTGTTTCTTAAAACAAATACAATCACAAAAGGATCTCTGTTTAACAAAAGGGAGGCCAAATTCTACTATTGATTTCAAGCAGTAGTTAAATGATTGATTGATCAGTTCATTCAACAAACATCTGGTAAGAACAAAGATGTTTTTATAGAACTTTATAGCAGACATTTAAATTAGTGGTTTCCAAATGCTGGCCCCTAATGAAGTTTCTTCTGTTCATAATGAAATGAGAAAAATAGCAACAAAAATGAAACTTCTTTTTCCTACAAAACTAAATATATTCTATTTAAAAAGAATGTTCTTTATCTTGAGATTGGTAGTTCCTAGTACTTGGTATTAACATAATATTTCTTTTCTGATATTATGGTGAGATTAGGGTTTTGAGATTTGTTTGTTTTTTTATTGTCCTTTTGCTTGACAAAATTCAAATTTGTCAACTCTCTTGGCTCCTGCTGTTTTGAGGGGTTGGGGGTGGGATGGGAGGACATTTTACTAGCTTTTGGAAAATTACTGATGTGGACATTCCTTTGGCATTTATTGGAAAAGGATTTGACCTTTAGGTTTGACACTTTAAATCCAATGGAACAATCAGCCGGCTGATTTATTTTATCAACTTTGTGAGTTTTCTGGATTCCCTGTTTATAACATCTCTCTTTGGCAGTTTACTGTTCAACTGCAGGGAAAAAAGTAAAACGAAAAAAAGATAAACCCAAAGCAAAACACTAGCATACTAACCTGAATCAGATTTTTGGATGTTAGAATTCTTGGAGGGGTGGGGTAGGGGGAGGATGATGGAGAAGTAGAAATTTTTGATTAAAATAGGGCATTTGAATTATCTCTGGATTTCAAGTCAGGTTGCATTTTCAACTTCCCACCTCTTCATAGTAACTGCTAGTAATTGTATAACCTACAGATTTTAATTCAAATTGTTACCTTTAAGCACTATTAGCAGTTGAGATGGAAGAGAATAGCCTGATTGGAAATGATGATTCTGAATAATGAATTCCATAGAATCAGTCATTTATATAGTCAGTCTTTCACTCACTAAATGAATGGCTGTTATGTGCCAGGTACTGGGATACCAAGATGAAAAAGACAGGGTCATTGTCCTTAAGAGGCTTATGATCTAGAAGAGGGAGAGATATAAGCAGACCAATGCGCTGAAAATTGTTATGTGGGATGTAATAGCATATTTGACGCTATGCTTGGGACTGAAATTGGAGAGGTTGGGAATGGTGGGAGTTGGAAGTGGTGGCAAAGAGAGTAAGGATGTGGAATGAAGGCATGGAGGTGGAAGTAGGAAACAGCTGGCCTGTTAGGGGAAATTATGAACATGTTGGTATGGCAGGAGTGCAGGGTGGGTTCGGATGTGGAAGTATAGCAAGAGAAAAGGCTGATGAGTTAGATAGCAGGTAGATGTAGAACTTTAGCTGCTTTGTTTAGGAATTTGGACTTTATCCAAATGATTTACCAGAATGTGTTCTTTGGGATGGTGATAGGACAGAAAGGGGTTTTGTATGGTCAAAAACATTTCAGAGACATCAACTGGAATAAAGTTAAACAGATATATTTACTCTAGGCCTCTCAGACCCTTCATATTGTGTAGCATTTACACGACAATTTGACTTCTAAACTTGTTTGAAGGGTTATCGTGTGTTTTTCAGAACATGGTTTGGGGAAGCCCCATGCAACGGGGACTCACAAAAAAGTTTTAAGCTGGAAATTATAGACAATTATGTAATCTAATTCTGTTTTCAACACATAGTGTGATATTGCTCATTAGGTATTGTTCAATCAGTATTTTTTAACTGCCCCTATTTTCAAAATTATGTAGCAGATATTCTGGGAGATTAGAAAGATGCATCTTGTCTGGCTTTCAAAACAACATGTTGTTTATCTGTAAATGTTTTCATCCGTGCAATTATTTGAGTCAAAGGCAATGCAAAAGTGAGGAAGTTGAGGATAAACTTGGAGAATTATGGATTTTCTGGTGGTCGTTGCTCAGTGCTGATTTCTACAGGGTGTTTAGTGCTAATTCTTTTCCTATAGATTGTCGCCACTCAGAAGCATGTGCTTCTTTTGCCTCCTTTTGGAGTAGGATTGTTTCTGACTAGGGTCCTCACTCAGGCAGTTCAGGGAGTACAATAGGGAGAAAGCTGCCAAACGGAAACTTGAGTTTTTTGGCAGGGAGTAGCTGTTGGTCTATTTGGTTCTCAAAAGTATCGTGTCATCAACATATTGAAGTTTTTGGTTGATTCAAGTGGAGTCAGTTCTACAGATGTTTAGGATATACCCTAAAGCTATATCCAAGGAATTTAGAGAAAAATTTTGAAGGTGAAAGAGAAGTTGAAGTTGCACCTGTTGGAACAGAAAGATCAAATTTAGAAATGTGAGAATGTCTCAAACTTTTCATTTTCTTAACTCCCTACTTTTTTCCTCTCAGTGTCAAGGGAGAGAATTTTCAAATAATCTTGAATTAAGTTTCCTTATTACATGTTTATCACACTACCTAGTAGGGAAACAGAATTGGAGTACCTAGAGTGTGTTGATGCAACCTAAGCTAAGGCTTTTCATTGCCAGTTGTGTAGTGATCAAGAGCACTGGCCTTGGAGCTAAATGGCCTGAGTTCACATTTATTAATTAGATTATCCAATTATTTATGGTCTAGGCAAATTACTTATTCTCCCTCTGCCTCAGTCTCCACATCTAAAAATGGGAAAATGATAGTGTGTGCCTCATAAGGTTGTGAGGATTAAAAGAGCTAATAAATGTGAAGTGTTCAGAATAGTGCGTGGCACATGCCACGTGCTTAGTCAACTATTATCTTTAGGATTTCTTTATCCTACTGTTTTCTTTAGGATAATTCACTTGGGAAGTCTATCAAAGTGTTAAGGCCTAAATAGGATTCTTTGGGGAATGGCTTGCTGACTCTAAGTAGGGTTGGGTATAAATGGACTGTTAGCATTTTCTAACTCATATAATTAAAAAGTATGGCAAATATTTGGCATATTTGAATAATAATAGCAAACATTTCCTGAGCGTAGACTATGTGCCAGGACTTTTCCTAAGCACTTTTTTACCAATTAGCTTCTTTATTTTAGAGTTGAGGAAACTGAGGCACTGAGAGGATAAGTGACTTGTCCAAGGTCACACAATTAGTTATGGGCATGACCAGGATTCAAACCCAGGCAGTCTGGATCCATAGCTGACATACATCCATTGTGATATCTGATCTTTCGTGCAAATGTATTATGTATTTTACATCTGTTTGTCAAAGTGTTTTATTTTATTTACTGAGAACATAATTAGGTGGAAAACTTTAGCTAAAAAATAATTTTGTTAAAAACATTTCAGCATTAAAATATTACTTTTTCTTTTCTGGAGAAGAGTTGCTCCCAATGTCACATGTTAGGGCTATATTAACTATGATTCCTTTGTTCTGTGGCAGTATAGGTTTATGAGTTTGATTTAACCAAGGCATCCAGATGCATACATCCATTCTTTAGAACTGTTTTTTCTTTACATCTTAGCTATATATTTTCAGAGTAGTTTGTGAGTAATGCCGCTTTGCATGCATTTTGCAAACTCAGCTGCTTTTTCTACTATCCTTGCAAGCATTAAAATAATCAGGATTATATCAAATCCTAACCTATGAAATGCATCTTTGTAGGGTTTGAAAATGGAAAACAGTGTGACAAATTGTACTTTTCACATTTTTCGGTATAAAAAGACTAGACTGCTCTAAAATCACTTTAGTTGCTCCACTTTGTTGGTGCTAATGTAGCACGTTCTGGGTCCTTTCTTAAAAAAACTGGGCAAAACTAATTTGCCACTAGATGGAGCCCTGGCTATTTGGGTAGAAATAAAGGCAACACAGACTATTAAATCACACAATCACATCATGCTGGAGGGCTCCTGGTATTTGCGGCTCTTAGCTTTTAATTGTAGAATGCATCTTTGTTCTTTCCCTGACCTGCAGAGTGACATCACTGCCTTTCTTCCTGTGCGCTGGCTTTGACACAAGCCAGATGGCCACAGTGATCGGTAGGCGCCCAGGCTGCCTGGTACAGCAGTTGATGAAACAGAATAGGAAGACATTTTATGGTCAGCTGTGGGAGCACAATGAGGCTGCAGCTTTGCTAAGTAATTACATTTTCCGTGCACACTTTATTCCTCACAGAGAAAGGTCACAAGGAAAAAAATACATTTTTATTTATAGTGTTGTGAGGTATAGACCTTTGATCTTTTATTAGTCAGTAGTCTGCTCCAAAGGAATGCTCTCTTTTCCCTGCTCTGCAGTCACTCGTGAAAATGACATGTTTATTTATGTTTAATGGTTCTTTCAGTCTGTGCATTGTGATACTTACCTTCCCTCTTCCTCCCCTTTGTCTTCAGTTAGTAACACAAAAATATTTTAGTCTTGTAGTGAGTTTAGTTTGGAGAAGTCAGAGTTCAGGCATGTTAATACAAGCAGATTTCTGTCAGATATACTCCAGAGTGATTTGGTAAAATATATTACTGTTTATTATATGTTTGTTCTTCAAGGAGGTCAGAAGAGTCCAGGAACAGACTTTTATTTTGGGTTGGGGGGTGAGGGTGATGGTCGGGAAATGAAAAAGATGTTGATTTTATATTTATTTTTGGACATTTAGTGGTTAAAGCCACTTAAAATGCTAATTTTAAATAAAATATAGGAAGTTGATATTAATCTAGTATTTTCCATTTTCATTTGAAGTTATTCCTTACCAATTGGAATATTGTATAAAAACCTTTAAGAAAATCCTAAGACTTGAACTTTTCTCTATAGTTTAACATCAACAGAATTTTGAGTTTCTTCCACATGATTTGTTTCCAAAGACTTTAAAATATTTTTACCCTTTTTAACACTAGGTTATGAATATTTTTCACAGAATTGATCTAGAAATTATAAATCATAAAATTGAATGAAAATCCATATTTGCCCATGCTTTATTCAAACTTAACAGTTTTAAAAGTGAAATCTCTTAGTTTTCCTTAGGGTTTTTTGCTCTCTATTAAGAAAAACGAAACTCCAACAAAAGAAATCTCTTAATCTTACGATATTTTACAGTCTTCTCCTGGGAGGGATATTTGCAAATAATTGCTGGAAGAAAGCAGCATGGAGTAAGGAAAGAATATGGCTTTGTAGTCAGATATAACAGGGTTTTCTAATCCTTTTTCCTCTGGTTATTTACTTTGTGCCGTGTGACCTTTGGGCCTTGGTTTCCTCGCATATGTATTGGGGCATAAAACCTACGTCCTAGGTTTATTGTAAGAATTAAATGATACAACGTGTATATTAGGCTCCAGACAGTTTCTGTCATGTGGTACAAACGTAGTAAATGCTAATTCCTTTCAACTATTTTAAACTTTGTCTCTTTTCTCAACCTCTAGCCAACTGTGTTCATAGGTTATGCTGCTATTATATAGTGTGTATTTTATGCATAAGGTATAAATAAGCCTAGGTTAAAAGTAAGTTCACTGTCTGAAAAATAGGCATTTGAAATTTATTAGCACTGTATGTGTTTAGTTCCAGATAAAACTGTAACCATCAATTGTGCAATGAATGTGTTTAACATTTGTGATATTTTAATTTGTGTTTTTTTTTCTCCTACTCAGCTCTTGCCCCTGTTCTTTGCCTCTCGTTTTGTTGGTGAAGATAACACAGTGATGTCTGCATTCAACCTGCTGCATTTGGTGACAAAGAGCCAGCCAGTAGCCCTTCGAGCCTGTGGGCTTCCCTCAGGTTGCTGCTTGTTGTACTATACATAGTGAGGGCACTGGTCTGAGTGGGTGTTTCTGCTGCAGGAAATGATACACCATCACGCTTTGCTGAATTCCATTTTCTTTTACTTGGGCCCTAATTTGAAGAAGGAAATTGGTTATAAATCACCACTCTACTTTGAGTAACATTCATTTCCATAATCCTTACAACGCTTGGAAACGTCCAGTTTCCTTGCTCAGTATATAATTGTCACTAATATTTCATGATATCTTCTTGTTCTTTAATGCACACTATACATCTGCAAATCATAATGTTCATAAGAGGCTGGCAATCTTAGTAAGAAACTGCCCCAAATCACACAGAATAGGACATTCATCTTGTTAAAGGATAATGAAAATGCTTTTCA
Source organism: Daubentonia madagascariensis (assembly GCA_023783475.1). Lineage (NCBI taxonomy): Eukaryota > Metazoa > Chordata > Mammalia > Primates > Daubentoniidae > Daubentonia > Daubentonia madagascariensis. Next base: position 49,837,789 of record JAKFHU010000600.1, on the reverse strand, counting down.
TTCCACATGTGGCCATTCCTTTAGGAAAAAAAAAGAAATGAATAATTTTAGCACAATTAAGTTACTTATTTATTGTAGTTAAAAAGAAAAGATGTTCTACTTAACAATGACCAAATAAACAGAACTAATATAGCATGTGTCAACTGGTTCTTAAATTAGAACCATTACTCTTTTTTAAAATACGATTTTAAGCATTTAAACAAGTAAGGCATGAAAGTCCAAAATTTCATATGTGCCTATATTTTAAGTTTAATATTTTGATTTTATTACAAAATCCACAATGGTCAAATATTTTATTTCTGTGAACATGATTATCAATATTATTTACATTGTCCATTAATGTACATAACTCTATTACTACATTGTATAGATAATTTAATTCCAATTCATTAAACATTTACCGAATATTGACTATGAGTACCAGGCAATGTGTTAAGCAGTGAGGGTACAATAACAAATAAAGTAAAGCTGATTTTTTTTTCAATGAGTACAAGGTGGAAATGGAACTGTGTGAGGACCATTGAACCATAACACCACTAGACTAGAGGTATTCATGCTTGGATCATTATGGGAATTCAGAGTAGGACAGTCCCAGCTCTTTTCTTTAGGGGATGAAATTTTGGAGGGAAAGGAAGGTCTCTGAAGTTTAAGGAGATCTCATGGTGGGTATGGTGCTTGAGTGAAATCTGAAACCATGAGCAGCAGTTGGCCTGATGTCCAAGCAGGTAAGGTTGTGTCTAACACAGGAAGTAGCATGAGCAAAACATGAAGGCCTGAAAGAGCAAGGTATGTTCAGAGAAACGCAGGTTATTTAATATGGCTAGCTTGGATGGGCCAGGGCAAGTAGAAAAGGTGAGGAAGGAAAGGTAGCCAAATCATGAAGCTGTTTATATGATGTTCTAAGAAATTTAAATCTTGGGAAAGAGATGAAGGGGAATAACATGACTGCATTTGCATTTTATAAAGATTATTGATTTAGTATGGTGGAGGGTCAGTGCTGGTTTTCCAGATATTTCTATGAGAGTGGCTTTAATGCACACTAAATAAGGCATTTGTCTTGACACTGTATTTGATTAGCAAATATATATATATATATATATATATATATTTTAAAGTAGCTTTTATGTCTGTTTGTGGTGACTTGAGGAGCTAATAATGAAGCTCAATATGTAGAGGCCCCAACTACTCTTCTTAATATCCCTACTGGCCCCACACGCCCCTGCACTGCCACCATAGGGTATGCTGGAGGAATTTGAAGCTGGAGGGAGTTGTGAAGTGCTGAAAGCCTTAACAATCAATGGTCACTGCAATAGGTTTGAAAAGAAAGAGGATAGATTAGGGAGAGAGTCAGGCTGTAGAACTGACAAGGTTTATCTGTTGACTTGTATATGAGCCTGAGGGAGAACCTCAACCACTGTAGTTCCTGTGCCTGTGGAGCTTTTTCATCACTATGTATTAGGCATAACAATTGGACTGTGAAAGTTATTTAGTTTATACATAATGATGTTTTCCACTGAATAAAAACCCCAATGTGTGAAAGTAGCCAACATGATTCTTGTAACATGGCTTTGCTATACATAGAGGAGGCTAAGTGTCTACAGAAACATTAATTAAGAGAGTATTCTTTGAGATATGACAGTCATGGAATTACAGGGTTTCATAATGAAATTGTTTAATTAAAATATAAGTATCTTTAAATTTTGGTAACAAAATGATTCAAAGATAAATTCAACAAAGCTGATAACTTTTAAGAAGTGTCTACTATTACAGCACAGTGCTTAAGCACACAAATTCTGGAGTCAGACTAATTGGGTTTGAAATCTGGCTTTGCCACTTAAACTAGTTGTGTGCCCTAGCTTCCCTGTTTGTAAAATGGGGATAATTATAGTGCCCATCTGAAAGGGTTGCTGTGCAAATTAAATAGATTGGGATGTGAAAAGGGCTTAGAACAGTGGCTGGCATATTAGTAAGCACCATATATGTCTTCACTATGTTCACTATAGAAATCCATGTGTCTGTATTAATACACATGTATGTTTTTCCAATACAATAGACTTTTAAGAACACTTAAATGTGTCCCATCTTTCATTTAGCTATTTTTACTTTCACAGGACTCACAAATACACTTTATGTTAGAGAAATAACCATCTCACTCTGTTGTTTTGATCCTTTGATTTTACTTATATATCCTGCTGAACCAGAGTTCAAGTCCTGTAAATATACAACACATTTCTTTTATTCTTACTACCCAGTACTGATGAAAGCCCAGAGAAACTATCTTTCTTACTCAGGGCTTGTAAGCCCATTTTAACTTGATAAATAAATTGGCTAGAATTGTATTCCATAATTCCCTAAACATTCAAGCATTATTTAATTTTTAAGTGTTCTGAAAGTCGGTCTTCTAGTGTCTACATATTTTATAACTTGAATATTAGCAAAGGCTTTATTATCATCCATTTCTTTAACTCTTAGATGTATAGAAATGTTGAAGAAATTAAGTTCAACAGTAATGAAACAAACTAAATTTTGAAAAATAAAAATGAAATTGAAATGAGAATTCTAGTTCTTATTACTTTGTACAGGTAGGGCGAGAAGAGGCCAAAATTGGAGATACAGGAAATTAAGGTGAAAATTTGAAGTCTTGCTTTAATTTACTGTTCCCTGGTCAAAACCCATTACAACAGAAATCTCTGTAAATCAAAAAGGTTTCTCTTCCCTAGCCAGTGCCCTACTAATTTTGAGTATTATTCAATATGAAATAATTCCAGAACTAAAAAATAATTGGAACAGGCTCTTAAAGTTGATTATAACTGGATTGACCTGCATGAAGGCCATATCCCAGGAGAGTTATCTATTATTTTTCAGCTTTGACTTCCTTTACTTCTTATTTTTTAATAAAGTATAATTTTAATTTAAAGCTTATTAAGTGTATCTGCATTATGGTTCACTCATGTTTGTAATTAAAGGTAATTTTTCTCTCTCAGAATTTCTTCTTAATTTCCTATAACAGTTTCTTTTATGTATTAAAAAGAGCACTGGAATAAGAGTTAGAAAACTCTAACCATAGCTCTTCCCTTAACTTGTGTAATCTTGAACAAATAAGTAAACTTCTCCAGATCTCAGTCTCTTCATCTTTAAAACAAGGAATTAAAATTAAATAATCTATTCCGTTCTTAAATTCTATGAATTTTTAAACTGTCATTTGTTTTTACTTTTGGCTTTGGGTTAATCAAATCTTAAAATGCAATACTAATTAATGATGGAACTTATAGAAAAGTCTGCTGGATTGTGGTGGGAGGACAGATATTTTCCATGTTTGAACATTAGAATTCCTTGCCTCTAAATCAAGACTTAAGCTTTATCTGAGGAGGGATTAAGAAGCACAATTTTATACATAGTTTTAATACTAGATAAAAATTAAGTGTAATTTTAGCTTAGAACTAGATATCACGGTAGCTTTTAGCCAAGTGAGGGTGAAATAAATAAAATTTGTCTAAACAGTACTAATTACAGTGATAAATTATACTTTTCTCTAACATCATTCACGTAATATGTGGTTGTGATTCTTACTTGACTTCAGTAGTATATTTAACAGGCTCCACGAATTGAAGAGCCACATGGCTGTTGTGTAGTTTATAAAGATATCATAGTATTCTAATGTGGAAATTAGACATCTTAGAGATATTTTACAAATGGTTTGAAAGTCATACAATATCATCTGTATAACTAGAACTCTGTGAATCATAGGCTTGTGGCTCCAGATCTTAGCACAGTGCCTGGCACTTAATAAATATTTGTTAAATGGATGAATAAACATTTGAAAGTTTATATGTAGCTGAAGTCATAGCTGTAACAGAGAATACAAATTTATTTGAGACTGCTTTATATAGGAGGATTAAAAGTAAAATTCATGATTTGGTTGGCTTTTGAGTTTATTGTCAAAAACAATTTATTTTTTCTCACTTTATTGCATTAATACAGTATAGGGGATGGCATAGGTATAAATCACATTGCAGCTAAACAAATAACAAAAAAGAGTAACAAATTCAATGTATCTTATACAGAATTGCTTTTACTTTTTCTTTCAAACAATTTGAGTGTTGGTGGTAAATTGTTTGAGGAAGTGAATAAGTACATATTTTACTTATCATGAGAATTAAGAACTCTCTTTTGATCACTTCTTTGGAGCAAGTTAATATTGTTTGTTGTGCTTTAAATTCTCCATTTGTAAAGAGGAAATACTACAGATATGCATCAAAGCAACATCCATAAATAGGAAGTACTTATTATTCAAGTCTGAGCTGGCAATAGTTCATTAATAGCAACTGATGTTGTATTTACTTTAAAAAAATAATCGAAGTTATCAGTGTGCTGTTCACTTACTGAATAGATTGGCTTTCTATATTAGTTTTTCAAAACCTTTTTTGAGTCTTGAAAACACCGACCACCTCCATAGTTTTTTGATAAAAGTTATGACCTTACTCCCCAGAAAAGACATATATACATCTACACACAATTTTTCATATAATTTCAAGAAATTTTTTCTTAGATCTTCTGAAACTCTTCAGGGAAGGCTCTTTGACCACATGTTCAGAACCTCTGTTCTAAAAGATACACATGAAACCAATATAAAACTCTGATCAGAACGCAGTGCTTCTGATTTCTGTATTGGTGTCACCAATGGGATTCTCCCCAAGTTGAGATCGATTCCCTCAATTCTCCAGTTTCACCATTCTTACATGTTCATCTTACCTGACTTATTTGATTATATTAAAAATGCTTAGGGGAAGATTTTTAAAAAAATAAACAAATAGTTTTTAAAAGTAGGCATAAAAATTTCAACTCATAATTCACAAAATAATTTGCAATTAGTTGATTAAGTGGTATCCCCTTTTTCCAGTAGATGGCACTAGTTTTACGTTCTTTCACAGCATGAATGATTACTGATATCATTAGCACACAGGTACATTGTGAAAACTTAAACAAAAGTGTGTAAAGAATATCCATTTAAGAACATATGGATTTATAAACCACAAATTTTTCTGCTTATGTTATGTTCAAACAGTATTTGTAGAGTGCAAAACCTTTTTCCATTTTCAATAGGATTCCAACTCCTTTATGCTTGGACATCTCATAGAAATTGTCTTTCATGTATAGACTTTCTATAAACTAAAACAAGTTTTCATAAATTAACTTATCTTTTATCCAGATAGCTGATTTAACAGTAATTTATAGTTTATATGCAGCTAAATTTTCTTCAGCAGACCACCCAAGAATTAAAGAAAATTTCACATTTTGTTTTGCTATGGTTTGAATTTTTATAGAATCTTGAAAATGTTATTAGTGTAACATGTTGACTGTTAAGCATGAATCATTTTTTGCATGAGTTAAAATATTTTAGGAAACTAAAAAAATTATGTTTAGAATGTTGATTAGTGAGTACTCTGATACAGCTATATTTTTGTCTAAAACAATATGTTTTAGTTCTATGATAGTTTAGTTAATGTTGAAAAGTTGCTGTGCAACATCTAATTACCAGATGAGTTTTAAAAATTATTTGTGGACAATGCATATTAGTCAAGGCTAAATTGTTATAAAGCAATACATCTGTATGAATAAGGTGTTGGGCATAAGGTTTAAGTGTGGATTTTGTTAATTCTTTGTTAAATATGGAATAAATTCTTCATATACATTAATAATTGTACATAACAACATCTAGTAGCAACAGAGTTAAAATGGGCATGAACAAAAAATTAAATCTTAGTTTTGTTTGAGACATTTGCTAGTTAATTAATTAACAATGACTATAAAGAATATAAAACATTACAAGTTCTGAAAACAAATGATAATTCTACAAGGTAAGAATATCTAGACAATATGGACTTTGGGGGAGTCATATAGGTAATTAGATGTTTATTTATCTAAACATATTTACAATAATGTAATGTAACAGATCATAGAAGGCTTTATTAAAATGAGCCACCTCTTGCTGTCAATAAGCACAAGTTTAATAAAGGAATGAGCCATGAATGACAGTTCACAAAGACTCACTAGTATTGGGGATACTTGATGAATTTTTATTATTTTCCTTTCCTAGTTTATAGCTTCATCCTAAACATTTTATTTAGAGGTTGATTCTCATGATTGCTTTTGCTAGGTACATTTCAATTTAGAATTCTTTAAAATAGGTTTTGTTGAGATGCAATGGCAAATTATCTCAAATTACTTTTTATGCCTTTGCATTTGAAATCATCTGTTTGAAATTTTAAAATCCCCATTTCAATTTCCTAGTTTTTTCTTTTTTTTATATTTAATATGTTGTTAATACTAAATATAAAAGCATGTTATAAAAATATACAATGAAATGACAATGATGTTAGTTATTTAGGTGATCACTAAGAGATACAGTTTAAATTTACTCAATAACTTTTATGATAAGCATTTCCTTCAACACTAGGCATATTTATTACATTCAAGCACATAATTTCAAACAAAGAATTGAATGTTAATTTAAATCATTACAGTATTTGAATTTTAAGCATGCAAACATAATCCAGAATTTTATAACTATAGTTTTTAAAGATTTTCTTTTATTGCAGAAATGCATGTTAGCTCTGAATGATACTGCTGCTTATATTATATTCTGTTTGATTAATAGTCTAATATTTCTTGTGCAAATTTTAGATAACATCACAGCAAGTTTCAGAGCTTGCCATCATATTATTGTTTTGATGAAGAAATAGATTAGAAACTTGATCTGTATTTACTAGTTTGTTTCTACCACCAACTTGCTTTCTGGCCCCAGGAATCTTTGTATTGTACCTTTTATTCCTATTCTTTACCTGTAAACTGAGAATTATCTATCATTCTTGTCAAATCTTTTACAATTAGATATGACCTTCAGGTGAGGGTCATTACATTACACTACATTACATTAGCTGACATTTCCCCAAAATTTGTTCTGTGCAATTTAAATCCCTTGCTGTAAGGGAGAAGAAATTGGGTGGGGGGGAAAGAGGCAGCATTGTGAGGAAGACATCAAATAAGTCTGGGAAAGGTGATGGGTTTGATCAGGCAAAATCTATTTCTGTTATGGAAAATCTTTGGTTCCTGCAAAGTAAGCTCAGGAAAGGCAGAGATTTTTGTCTTTTTAGTTTACTGCTACATCTCAGCAACTAGAGTTATGTCTGTCACATAATAGGTGTTCAGTAAATATTTGTTGAATATTGAATGAATGAATGGTTGTGCATAAGTAGCATCATCTTATGTATCAAAACAATGTCACATTGTAAGTAATGTGATCTCTGTTCTTAAGGAATGTACATTCTTGTGAGAAAGACGGCCATTTGGGGTCCTATTTTCTATAGCATGAAGGGAGTTATATACTTGATGGTTTTATGATTCTATATAAACACTTCCTCTTTTGTTTTACTATGGAGACAGGGAGTAGAAGAAGTAAGAAGCATTGTGCTTCTTTCTGCCCCAAATGGCAAACTGGCTTCTTGGAATAGGATTTCAAGCCGTGACAGTTCTTCTGAAAGATATTGTAGGAATGTGTAGATATAATTAGTGAGAGGTGGTAGAAGTGGGGGAATGGGGGGCTAGGGGTGGGCATGGACTGAGCACATGGGTTAGTAATAGATGGGTATGTTAAAGTACAACAAAGCATGGATTCAAGAGAGAAATGTAATGAATGAATAAACTAAAGGAGGAAAGCTGCAGACAAGAGAACCTGGCTCTCGTTACAGTGGCAAGTAACTTCTTTGGACCTTGATTTCCTCTCAAGAGCTTTGGACTAGAAGTTCATCATTTCCCAAATTATAACCTGAGGTACACTAGGTCTATTAATTTTACCTTGTAAAACAGATCTCATCATCAAATTTAGAAACTTTGCATACTACCGTATTTCATAAATATTAAGATGCACTGTTTTTACATTTTACCATCTTGGCAATCAGAGTGTAGCTTAAAAATCATTGTGATAAGAATGTATCATAGTTTGGCAACTGTTTTTTCCTTTTCTAGTGGAGCATAAAATAATCGTGTGTCAGAATACTACATATTTAATAATATATATCAGCATAAGAAAATCTCTGAGAAGGTCTTCATCAAGAAACCCATGTAACCTAGATTTTCCTAATCTGATTTGACTGGGGAAGCATCCCCTTCTCATTCCCCAAGAGGAACAACCTATTAGCATTTTTTTCAGAGCCAGTATTTTACAGAATGCATTTTGGGGAATGTTGGTCAGGGTAATCTTACAGTCTTAAATCCGGAGAATTAATGGAATATTAGTTATAATAAAAGATTTGAATGTGGAACTTTAGATAGGTAATAGAGGATTCAGAGTAGTAATACAGGAAAAAAATTTTTTACTCTATCATTATTCATTTTTAAAATTTCACTGATTTATTAAGCAAATGTTATTATTGCTATTTTTAAGCTAAATTCTAGGAAACATAGCCAAAGGCATCACTTAGAAAACATCTTTTAGAAAGAAGATTTAGATAGCAATAATTGAAATGGAGAGTTAAATAAGTATTTAAATATAACATATACTTGTTTGGTCCTTCCTCTTGCCCAGGCACATTGCTAGGTGCTGGAGATGCAAAGATGACAGGCATATATATGAGCACTGCCCCTTAAGATAGTGAATAATTCAGAGGAAGCCTTATGCTTTTTCTTGAGTTATCTGAGTAAAAAAGAAAAATGTAAAATTTTTGACTTTTTTTCCCAGAATCTCTAAGATTTTTCTGGAATGTATAGACTCAGATTTAGCTGTTCATTGAGTGGCAATTGTCCATTCTTTTCTGTCCATTGTGCTTAATTAGTTTAGGTTTGAAACTTGATTTGGGTGATAATGTAATTTTGGAAATTTGCAAAGCTGAGGGTTTTTTTTTGACAATATAAATTTTATTTTATTTCTAGTAAAGTATACTCAATGTTACATTTATATAAAATGCTGCATGATCATCTAAGGGAGGATTCCTTTCCTTCCTTTTTGTGGGTGGTTACCCCTCATTTCCCTAGCAAGCTGTGCTCCCCAAGGGGGAGAGGGAGGATGAGAGAGAGCGCTATTTTTTTGCAAATCTTTTTGATTGCATGTGAAATGTAGAATGGAAATGAGCTGTCTGTTTTTAATTTTTTTTTCTATGTAGGCTATGATGTTCTAGTGAAGACCCATACAGGAAAAAAAAAATTAAAAACAGGGAACTCCAAGTTTGTCAGACGTTTCACATGCAATCAGATAGAATTGAAGTTAAGTGACTTTCTCTTCCACTATTGTCACTTGATGATGGCAGTGCCTTTAAAAATTCTCTTTTTACTCATATGCTTTGCAAGCAAGAAAATGCTTTTTGGACCAAGACATGTTTTAAATATTTCCCTAAACTCTAGGCTTTATGGTCCACATTAACACAAAAATCATTGCTCTCAGTATTTGCATTAAATTTTGAAGATTGGATAAAGTACTCTTTAGTTCTTTATGGTGCTTAAAGAATGCTGACAAAGTGACAACTACACGTGAATTCAACAATTAAAAATTTATAACACAAGTAAAAGATAGAAATGTAAAATGTGGCTTTTTTCTTACAGTCATTCAAGTGAATTATTGGTGAATGTTTCATCAGGATGTATGTAGTGGTATGGTAAGCCTCTCTGTTGTTTAGTCTGAAGAAAATCATACAGCGTCACAAATGAGATTTTACTATTAAGGATAGAATTTTAAATCATATTAATAAACTTTTGATACTATGAGAAATAAATTTACTCCCCTTGACTTAGAGTAAGAAAGTTGTTTGCACATTTTCCCCCTTAATTTTAAAACTGCCTTATTTCTCAGCTATCCAATTTCTCCTTTTTCAAATCTGAACCTACTTTTTATTCTGCTTGCTTTTGCTTTGTTAAATTATCTGATACTGCTCGCATGAAAGACTCTACATACCTTTCATCAAGATAGGATACTTAGCACCTTGACTTGTACACATTTGATCAGAGTACATCTATCAGGTTGTCTAGATGGATTTCTCTTCCCTGTTTGGATCTTCTCTGGCGCTCTGACCCTGTAGATGCTGCTTCTGTTAATTGAGTTTTCTATATTCCAATCTAGATTGGCAAAGTTTAAAAGTGTTAATGTCCTCTTTGATAACTCTCTTTACACAAAACTTTGCACATACCTTTACTACTATATAAGACTACACATCGTATCAATTGTTTGTCTTATCTTTCCTGCTAGAATATGTGCTCTCCTCAGGCAGGAACGTTAACATATTTATTTTTAACTTTCCAGTACTCATCACAGTTCTTGATTCACTATAGATATTTAGAAAATATGATATGTAGAAATATGATATGTAGAAAATATGAATTATTATCAGGCTATCTTCAAAGAATTTACAGTGTGTTTGGGGAAAAGCAGAAACAACTGAAGATGTTTGAAAACAATTGCCCAGTACTATATTTGCCTATGTAAATAGTACCTTGCAGAGTAAATACGCTAGTACTGAGGGTGTTGGTAGGGGTGAACTTATCAGGGTGTGTAAATTTGGAAGGAAAACTTGCTTGACAATGTCTTCTGAGTTTATCTATTCAAACCTTCAGTACGGAAACCAGAAGACCAATTTTATCATTCAACTATGCACCACTAAACCATATGGTCTTGTTTAATTTAAGAAGTGTACAATGGTCATGTCATCAATGGCATGCTTACAATCAATGTCCATTGATGTTAATTAAAATTGAATATAACTGAAACTGATCTGTAGAATTGTCTTATGTGAAGTAATAGAAAAATAGCAAGAAGGCATGGAATGTGATTATTATTATGACAAATAAAGAGATGATTTTTCTCACATATTGAAAACAAAAAATCTTTGCCTTAAAAAGAAACAATTGTCTGCTTTCTGACTCCTAAGACTCATAGGTTTGTGTGTGTGTGTGTGTTTGTGTGTGTGTGTGTTTGTGTGTGTGTATGTGTGTGTTATATTTAGGACTTGGCGAACAGAAGAAATTAAACTGAACCTAAATGTAAAAATAAAGAATGTTTAAAAAAATGAAAACTAAGTTGAGGTACTAATTTTACACTTTCTTTGGTTATGGATATTCCTTGCCATCGCTTACAGGATTGCTCCGAAGGGGAGAGTTAACTGAAGTGTTGAGAAGGGTAAAAGCATTGTTTGGTCAAAGGGGTTTTGTTCTGTAGACTCATCCAAAATTTATCACCAGAAACATCTATTGAGTGTCTTCTTACACATGACTCCAGGTTGAGAATGATGATCTGTAGTCACAAAAGTATGCCATTAAGTAGACAAAGCAGATTAGCAGAGCCTGCACTCTGATTGTATATGGAAAGTTCAGCCAGAAAAATATTCTCTGAGAGCTATTTTGAGTGTAGCCCTTTGCTAAAAGGCTAGTCACTAGGATTTCTCTTGGAAGTAAAAAAAGTAATGCTAGACAATGTCTGCATTAAGATTCATAGTTAGTTGCAAATTTCCTGGTTTAAAAGCATATTCTTTGCATGTTTAAATGTTGTTTATCTACTCCATTCATATTCAGGCTTTAGCAGTTGCACTGAAGTCACCTGTTTGTGTCTGCCACTGGAATATGAACTTAGTGTTTTCATCTCTTGCATTGACCATTTCTTCTGTGTGTTTGGAAAACTTTTCTGCCAGATATCAGCATGGCCAACTTCCTCTCCTCCTTCAGAGTTTTGTTCAGATGTCACCTCAGTGACATCTGAGCCTACTTTGACCACCCTATTTAAGATTGCAGTCCTTATTCCTTGTACTCCCAATGCCTCCACTTTTGCTTTTTTCCTTCCTGCATACTTACCACCTTCTAAGAGACTATATGATTTACTTACTTATTTTCATTATGTTTTGTCTGTCTTCCCCTACCCCTGTTGGAATGGGAGCTCTATGAATATAGGTTCTTTATTTTGTTCTCTGGTATGTCCTAAGTACTTAGAAAAATGCCAGCATATGAAAAGTACTCAATAAATAATTATTGGATGCATGAATATATTTTACTTAGCATAATATCTGGTACTCTGTAAACATTCAACATTTTTGATGACTTAAAAAAAAAAGTAAGAAAACACCTTGGATCAGTGGTCCTCAAAGTAAGCCCTGCAGCCCTAGTTTTGTGGATATCAGAGGACTAAAGCAAAAGTGTCTTGACATCTTGGATTGTATGTTAATCTCAGGAATGTTTTTCCTATATATGTCTACTTTGAGAGAAAAATCAGAATTGATAATGCTTCTATAAGAATGGAACTTTTCTTCCCCCTGTACTTTGCAGTTTTTTGTTGAAGCCTTTATTGAATTACTAAAATGCAAACACACACAAAAAATGATGGATTATGGTACATATTTTACATTTTATTCTAAAAATGGAGTAGATTTGGCTTTTATAAATGCCCAATTATTTAGAAATTCTAACACTATTATGCCTGGAATAAAAATTTGCTCAATTTTCCAATGATAGAGTAATAACTAACAAAATTTATAGTGAAAAATGAAGTATTCCATCTTTAAATATAGCAGCAAGATATTTCAACATGAACTTTACTGTTTTAACCTAGTAAACCTAAAGCAAAAAAAGATATTTTTATCTCTTATTCATTTATTATCTTGGGAAAATATTTAATAGTTTCATTTTTTCTGATCCTAGTACCAAAATTAAAGTTATGGGATCTTTAGGTTTTGTTTGTTTTGATTTTTCACACCGAAATATAAAATTTATGACTTGAAAGTGCTCTGATTTACTTCTTTAACAGGAAGTTAAAAAGCCTTTCAACATTTTATAGACTTTGTGAGAATCTTGTATGAAACTTGTCACTGACTCTGTTGAAGGTAGGAATACAGGAGAAACAGACATTGGCTAATAGACAAACGTATTTAACTTTTCTGGATGTACTGAGGTGATTATTACATTTCCCCCATTATTATCTTAAGTTGTTAATGATGGTTTTTAAGCTTAAAGTTATTGTATAATTTGAGAAGAAAGTTGTAACGTAATTTTTCCTGACAGAGAGTATAATGACTGTGGATTTTGCAGTCAAGCAGCCCTGGGTTTGAGTTGCTCTATGTTTGCTATTTGTCCTTAGCGAGTTATGTTATAACCTCTCCAAGCCTCAGTTTCTGTATCTGTAAGATGGACAACTACTTTCCAGAATTATTGAGAGGATTAAATGTGTTTATGTGAAAGTGCCTGGAAATGTGCTAAACTCAAATTTTAGTTTTATTTTCTTCCTTCACTTCCTATTTTAATCATTTTTAAAAGATAACTTGTGAGGAAAATACTGTTCTGAGGAAATTTTTGTAGAAAAATAATTACTGATAAACTGTTGCAGCACACTGAAATACCTGACTTGACTACCTTTTAAAAACAGTTTTAACTTCAGAATTCACTGTAATCAATATGGTAATGTGACATTGCATTTATTCAGACAGTTTGATAAGTGCTAATATCTGTGATCCTTACAGAAGATCTGTGAGGATGGCAGCACATGGAGAAGTTGACTTGTCTAAGGTCACATGGCTGAGAAGCAGGCAGAACTAGAAAGTGAACTCTTGCTGGAAGTTTATTTCTACTTACAGCAGGAGCTTCACATTGTCTCAAAACAATACTGGACTTGAGACAACAACATGGAACAAGCCTCAATATAAAAAGAGACTTTGGACGTATTTCATTAAATAAAAACCCTTGGATTGAATTCAGGGCAGATCTGATCTATAACAAAGTTACTCTGTAGGGAATGATGTTATGATTAGATACCAAAATGGCAATATTATCCTCTCAAATATATTGGTGTTGCATGTGTGTACACAAACACTCACTTGTACCTTCAAAGTACACTATTAAACATTTAAATAAAGGGAAAAAATCTTTCCCTAACATACTTCTAAGCCAATTTAGAGGTCATTGAACAGATGACATATAATACTAATATTAAATTACCCTGTGTAATAAGAAAATTACAGTACCTAAGATAGTGAAGGGAAACCATCCGATGAATTGCTCTAGAATTTCAAAATAAAATGATTTCTTTAAAATTAACAACGGCACCATATGACTTTAGAAAAGTGAGTCTGATAGGGAGAAGGGAAATCAGAAACAAAAGTGGAGCTTTTCTGTGTTTATGTATGCCAATTTTTTGTTCTGATGATAGAAGAGCTGATGTAATAGTATGGCTTTCAATTGTCCAGAAAGTATATTATTATTAAACTATGTGGCAAGACATTTATTAAAATCTGACTAACTTCTCATTGAGTTTTTTAATATAAAATCACAATAGTTGTTTCTACTCTACATATATTTCCTTTTGCTATGAGGTGTACTTTAAAAGCCTAATTATTTTGAGAACCAGTATGACCAAAGAATAAAAATTTACAAAGTTTGACAACTTTAAATAATCACTAGCATTTCTTAAAGAACAAATTTCACTTACAGTTAGGAAACAATATTTATATTTAAGGTTGAAAAGCCAGGATGTAGAAAAATTTTGCTAATTTGGAAGATGACCTTTAAGTGCACCAAAACCAAATAATTTGTAGGCTATGACATAGGGCACATTCCTACAAAATTTGTGTGAATACTGCTTTAGTGGTTCTTGAAAGACAAACAAAGAAAGCTGGAATGAAATCTTTATTCCCTTCCCAAATAAGATGGAGACTAACAAAGGAGTACAGCAGCACTCTTTGTCAAAGCTTGCCATTAAAATGAGGTCTCTGTAGCACAGTTAATGAGATGTTTCATAGTGGAAAACAATCTGTTTTTAAGAATGTTTAGATCAAAAGTAATTTCTAATCTATGAAATAAAGTCTCTTCAATACCCTTCATTCACTAGTAAAGCTTTTATGTTTGTATTATTTACTTCAATCAGATGTTTTCAATTTTACCTTTTTTCCTTGTACAAATACTTGACAGGGTTCATCAATACTGACCAACTGTTTTATTCTTTTTCTTCGGAAAAGAGATTTTTGAGAGAGGGAGAATAAAAAAGAGAGAAACATCTTTGCCTAAATGATTTGCAAGCATCTGTGCTTTAAGCTACTTTTTATGAACACTCCTTAGTAAATGACTCAAGGTAAAAAAGCAGAAAAGCATCCAATGTTAGGAAATTGCAATCCAATACCATGTAATTTAAACCTGCAGTTGCTTCTCTTGGACTAAATGACATACAGATGGGTAGCTTAGTTCTCTCAACTTTGGGAACACAACTGGTCTTTTTGTATGAATGAACATATATTAACAAAAATATTTTGGACAAAGTGTTTAATTCTAATTATACAGATTTTAATTATCTGTGCCATTGGAAAGAATGATTTTAACCAAGATATTTTGTCTTGTTAAGTTTGCAATGAATGAATTTTTTTTGACAAAATTAGAGAAGATACAACCCTTCCAACAAATAAATAAATAAAAACAAAATGATAACCTTTAAGAAGTCTATAGTGAATTGAGCAGAAACTCATCTATCACAGTCAACTGATTATTTAAGAAAGAGCCATTTTGCATTCAAGCTATTGAAACGGTTTGTTCTGACAGGACAGACATTTCTCAGGGAGACATTTCTATCTAACCCTAAGATAGCAAAAGTATAAGTAGTAGGTATTTGGATAAAGCCTTGTATAATATGGGGTCCAATGAGATGAGAGGTCAACATGCCATTAGTGATATGCCAGCTGTTCCTGTGGATTTTTCCAAGCCAGGGAAGGGGCAAGGGACTTTGTGGAAGGTCAGCAGAGGTGCTGTTTGACAACCTGCAGGCCTACTCCAAGGTGTAGCCTTCCGTTTGGCTCTGGCTTGCTCTTTCTGCCTCTGTATTCTCTTACGGAGAATCAACCACTTTATCTTGGTGGCCCTGATTCTGGAAGCTGATATCTTTCTTCAATTCCACAATCAAGGTAACTGGTTGGTTAATTTTTTCCTAGTTTAATTTCAGTGATCTCACATACTATGACATTAGGTACCTTGAAAGTAAAAGACGTAGAAAGCATTTCCACTCCTAAATCATACTTTTTTAATATTTCAAAAGAAGTTGAATTTAATATTCAGGAAGCTAAGCAAGCTTTCTTCTAGTAACTTCAAAACATGGTAAGAAATCTTTACATTTAGGACCGTCTGCAAGCTTCTTTCCCACTGTGATGGATGGTAAAGAAAAGCAATTTTACTGCAGTGAGTAATGGCTGCCCTGTCCTGGGGTTATATTTCTTTTCAATCATTTGTGCAGGTAAAATAAAATACTACATATAAACAGGTGGTGTCTGAACATTTTACTGCAGTCTGTATAGGTTGTAATAAAAGCTGCCATTGTTACTAGAATCATATTAAAATTATTTCACCATTCAAATACATTTAATCAGTGAAGTCTTCCTAGATATACTTTGCAAAAAGAAAATGTAGTTCTCTAAATAAAATCACATTCACTTTTCCTTTTTTCTTTGTCTTTCTCCTTTTCTATTTTTCTTACTCTTTCTTTGGAACTTCTTGAATCTGCATTAGTGTCAGTGCCTTCAGTAGTTTGTTGAAAATTTCTTGCTGTCTGTTTAACATGGTAAGATACAGTCTTTAAAGAGACATTTATTTTTAAGGACTATACAGAACCTAGTGAAGTGTCTGACAGAATCAAAGAGAACAGCAATTCCTAGTAATAGAAAAATAGATCTTTAGTGCTCAAAAAAAAAAAAAAATAGGATGATAGTTAAATCATCCAGAATGGAAATTGAATGACAGTGGTTTCAAGCTATTCTATCAAGTTTCAAAATTATTGGAGAGTTATGGTTTAACTTAATATGCCCATCATCTTATATATACAGTGTAAATGCTTGTAAATAGACTTATGCTTTTAAATTCATTTGGGAAAAAAGGGGTTTCAGAGTATTGGGAGACATAAAGGATGTATCTTGTGAATGTTTATCACATGCTAGAAACTTTGGCTGTAGCACACTGTCACTGCTCCAATGGAATCACCTGAATCGTAAGAAACATTCCTTTCAAACTTAGAGAAATAATCAGCTGCAGTTCAGGTAAACTTTTCTAGTGCATTAGGGACTGGTCTGGTCATTGACAAGTGACTTCAGAAGCTGTGTTGTGGCGGCCAGCCAAAGCAATTATTTAGGATTCAAGCTAAAAAGTCTCCTTCTCCCATGTCCTCTCTCTTTGTAGGGTCATGTAGGGATAAAAAGAACTGTAAGGTGGTCTTTTCCCAGCAGGAACTGAGGAAGCGGCTAACACCCCTGCAGTACCATGTCACTCAGGAGAAAGGAACCGAAAGGTAAGGTGAGCTGTAATAAAAAGGCATTAAGCAAGAACCAGTTTTCTTCTCCCACTGCCTTCCTCCATTGAATCCTCTTCCTTGCTAATTAATTTTAAGAATTCTGCACTTATTCGCTAAAGTCTACAAATTAGTATCCTTGAAAAGGTTGAAAATGGTATTGTTTAGGTTAAGACTAAGTTTTATTTGTTCTTTCCTCCATTTAATGAACACTCCATATCTTATATAAAGTCACAAAGCTTTTGTTAAGGGCCTGTTTTTAGTTTACTACAAAATGTGTGGAAGTAATAGCGATTTAGGTACATTTTTTGGGAAGACATCACAGTAAGCAAAACCATGAGGGACGTGGCGCTATGCCAGGATGCTGAAATTTTGAAGGTGGCCATTGTAAGTATAGACGTTTTGGCTGCAAAAAGAAGGTAGCATAATTTAGTTCCTTTCTACCCCACTCCAATTTCTTTTTGAAGCACATGTGGAGAAAGTATTTATTGGCTCATTTGTGGTTGGAATGTCAAAAATTTTCAATAACTGCCCTCACATGGCTTTGGTCCTTGGAAGTTCGCCCTAAGTTCTGAAAAAAGAGTTTGTTCACTTCCAAGACTGTTTTTAGTGAATAAAGTCTCTCTCAGCTGATTCCAGCTCAAAGGTAAATTGCCAAGGTCCAGTGATTTTGTTGTCTAATTTATACCATGGAGCTTGGCATAAGGCCGTAACTTACCTCTGATCCAGATTTATTAATGATGTAACTTCTTGTTTTCATTCATGAACTGAAAAAGCTCTCTACCACACATGGGATCCTTGTTAATAGTCAGCACTCTCTTCCTGTCACAGTATCTACTGTTTACGGAATTTACCAAATGTTGAATCTCTGACAAAGTCCACCCTCACCATGTAACGAGTTAGCAGTGGACTCCAGTTTCAGCTCAGGAGGACTTCTATCCATCCTGTTGTGTACACGACTAGCAAAATGATTTAATGCACACAAACAACTAGAGATTAGGTCATTCTTAAAAATTCTGTTTATAAAAAAATTGGACCTCATAAAGAGGGTGAAAGGATAATAAAAACAAGCTGCAGAGCACATAGACTTTTTGTTGGGCTAGCACAGCTGATTTGTATTAGCTGAATGACCTCCTAGCCTTTAAGATTGTTAACTTAGAAAAATATTCCCTTAAAGCTGCAATATTCCTTTTCAAACCAAAAAATAAGACTCCTTCCACTTGAAGTCTTGGACCCCTCTGCATTTTCTGGTATACACTCTTGGACACTGTAAAGTAGCAGAAATATTGTGTAATAATGTTCTTTCTGTGAATCTAAACTACAGGACTTTTTTTTAAATAGGAAAAATTTTTTTCTAAGCATTACATAACTAGATGGCTTGATTTTTTTATTTAACTTGCACTAGTTTGGAGTAGTTATATGCACATTTTATTATATAGATTTGAAATATAGTAGTATTGTTCAGATTTCCATATGTTTGGTCTGTTCTCATTTTAGGACAAAAAGCCCGTGAAAGATTTATTAGAGAAATATATTTTAAGAAATACTTTCTGTAAGAAATAATGCTAACTTTAGTTTTTTTAATGATCTGTTTATTGTTTATCAGTGCCTTTGAAGGAGAATATACACATCACAAAGATCCCGGAATATATAAATGTGTTGTTTGTGGAACTCCATTATTCAAGTAAGTATGTTGAAAACCTGTAGGTATGGATATATTGTAACAAACTAGTTACTGCTTTTTTATCTTAGGGTCTTTCCATTACTGAATTTTCTTCTATTTTTTTTTTTCTATTTCTATTTACCCCCCACAAAACAAACGTAATTATTGATTTTATGGCAAATTACCAGTGTGACAGACTGGCTGATTTTGCACTACTTGGATCTTTAAAATATCCAATGTTAACTTGTTTCTCCAAATAATCATGGTGCTTAGCAGAGCTATTGAAGAGATTTTGGCAAGCATAGAAATGTTTATGTATTTATTGATTTTTCTATCTTCAAGTGATTGCCCTAAATGTATTTATTGAACCATAATGAAAAGTTCCTCATGTACATCCTTCAGATTGCATAATATCCACCAAGTAGATTAATCATACTTCTGCAATGAAAGGAAATACCTGTATTGAAAGTACAAAATTATGTAATATGAAGTTAACAGTTTTTGCATTGATCCAAAATTTTTATTTTAAAAATCCCAACAGTTTACCATAAAACAGGCAGCACATAGACTTTTTGACCATAACAGTTAATTGAGACAGTGTATTCTGGGAATTATGGATCTTATTCAAGAAAGGAAAATTTTTACCAAAAATTTATTTATCTAGGTGGAGAAAATCCTAGAAGTCCTGTACTTCCCATGGGTTGCTGATTTGGGGGAATAAAAAGATAGAAACGTTAATTGAGAGTAAATGTCATTTATTTAAAACAGAATTAGAAAGTTTCTTAGGTGAAATGAATAAACAAGAATCTGAACTTGTAGCATGTAAAACACACTTAATATCTCTCCATAAATGTTTCTCTTTTAAAACACTAGCATTTACAGATTTTCCAGAAATAACAGGAAACAGTAGTTTCCTTGAAAAATTTTTTAAAAGTTTAAAACCTTTCTTAAATTGCACAAACCTTATTGCATATTAGTGTTGGTTGATAATCTGTTCTGAATTCTTATGTATTTATTCTTCATGTTAAAAAACCAACCTTCAAATTGTCACCCATTTCCTCTCAGAAAACACACGTCCTTATATTTCAACACCTTTAGCTTGTGTCATAATAGTTGATATAACACTTAAGATAGTTGCTGAGCCATGTTAAACTTAATATCCCAAATGGTAAAAATTGGCCACATCCCCTTTGCTTTTTGTTTCAGATTCTCCATCTCTTTCCCTATCATGTGATTCATTAAAGTATGAAATCTAAGGAAAACTTACTGTTTTAAATAAGAAACAGAACCACTGCAAATGAAGGATTTAACCCATGTGAGATTTTGAGTCACAAATCCTAAAAGCAAGACTCTTATCCAAACATAGGTACTGGTGGGAGTCAGGTTTCACATTTGATGTTATATTGCCTCTCTTTCCTTTAGCATTCTTGTAAGGAAAGCATTTGTTTTCTAAATTTTTAAGGAATATGGTTTAATATTTTATTATACTATTATATTATATATATTATAGTTTGCTTTTTACTTGGTTTCTTATCTATTTTTGGAAAAAATTCCCTGCTCTATCCTGCACTGGAGAATGTAGTAGCTCACTGGTCTAGTGTAGCTGTCTTCATACTGGAGAACGTGTGCCCTGGGAGTCCACAAAGACTTTCCAGGGGCCACAGGGCATGGACAGTTTTGAAGGAATCAATTTTCAGATCCTCAACTTTTGTATGTGCATTTTCCTGAAAATGGTGCATCTGAGAGGGTCTACCGTGTCTTCCTTCCTATCTCCTCTATCATGATCACCCTTCTGTCCCTTCACAAAACATGTCATACCTTTCATTCAGCCCAAATCCTACTTATGATTCATTGCCCTGGGTTACAATCTCTAGGGCATCAAGCAAACTGACAGTTCAGGAATGCATTACTTCTAGAGAGACCCATGAAAGCAAGGCAAAAAAGCATTGGTAAAAAATATTGAAATAATATTGCATTGTGGCAAGGCTCCTGGCATGGCTCAGTCCACCTCCCTGTCTGCTTATCTATCTCTTCATCTGCTGCTTGGCCATCCATTTTCTACCAGCCTCCTTAAGTGAGAGAGTGGTGATGAGAACATGTATCAACATGTTTATTCAAATGAACAAGATGAAATAAATAAAAGTATTCTATTTTGGACAGAGAATATGTCTGGTTTGGTTGATCGATTTGACAGTGAGGACTTGCTTTGCAAATTATTTAATACTTTATATGGTGGACTTCTCCATTCATTAAGTGATCTAAATATGTTGCTCTAAGGTTTTGAAAGTATACATTTTAAGGATGTATACAGTATACAGAACACCAGAAAATTAATATTTTGCAATATTTAAATTTCTGATAAGAAATTTTAGCTGTTAATTTAAAATATACAAGGAAGTATGTATCAGTCAGCATCCAATCGGGATATAGAAAACCACACAGTAATTTGAATAGGAAAGTTTAATATAAAGAATTATGAACTGTAACAGAGGATTGTGGTAATGAGGAATTGTCTAGTAAGAAATAAAGAGAAATTTTAAAGAATACAGGAATAACATATGAGAAGCAATCATGACACCTAGGGCTGAGATGAGGAACCCAAGGAAAAGCTACTCTCCCCCCATTCCCCTTTTCCTTTCTCCAGGGCTGAGATCTAGACTTGTTGGAGAGGGCATGACTGTAGCCAGCAGTCCCCAACCTTTTTAGTACCAGGGACCAGTTTCATGGAAGACAATTTTTCCACGGACGAGGGTGGGGGAAGCGGGGGGAGGAGGCGGAGTTCAGGCGGTGATACCAAGAAGCGATGGGGAGCAGCTGTAAATACAGATGAAGCTTCATGCTTACTGGCCCGCTGCTCACCTCCTGTTGTGTGCCCCGGGGGGGGGGGGGGGGGGGCATGTCATGATAGTGCAACTTGCTGGAAATCCAGCCTCTGAAACTTTCCAGTAATCTGCCTTCTCGAATTTGCTGGAAATTTACTCTCTGGATCGCTGGGGAGAGCTTGTTTGCAGGGAGGTGTCTCAGTGGAGGCACTCCACTACCAAACCACCTGAGAGGAGTGCCAGGGGAAGCTGCTGGCTGCTAGGTACTGCTCATCGCTGTGCACTGAAAGCAGCCCTGCACTGGAGAAACTGCTTGTGGGGCAGCAGCTGGGCATTTGGGAAACAATGTATGCTACCAAAGCAGGATGCAGGAGAAGCTGCTCTGCAGTAACCGAGTGCTGGAGAAGCTGCTTATACGGAAGTTGTTGGGTGCAGGAGAATCCATTCACACTACAGAAGCCTGACACTAGAGAAGCCGCCCACGCTGAAGGAGTCTGGAAGTGGAGAAGCTGCGTGTGCTGCAGGATCCAGAAGTGAAAGAAGCCACATGCTCAGGAGAAGCTTGTTAAGCAAACATACTGAAACCAGAGAGGACAGACCTTTTCCCCCTGCAGTCTCTCTGTGCCCTCTACTGGCAAAGTTTAACATCCTGCTAGCTGACAAGAAAATATTTAAAGGGCCCAGCTTCCATTTGGCAGAGCAGGCAAGGAAGATGGATTCAGAGGTGAAAGGCAACAACTTGATAACCGGCACAAAATCTTTTTTTTTTTCAATATTCTTTTAGGGGTTCATGAGCAAAAGTTTGAAACTCACTAGTCTAATTCATAATGGTGTCACTGTCAGGGCCCTGTAGACAGTTGGTTTTATGCTTTGAACACAAAGTGTAGGAAACAAGAGGGGGTGTGTGTGTGTATAAGTGTGTGGAGTTTCTCTTAGAGAGAAGGCAGTTAGGGGAGAAAGTTATGTGGAACAGATTAAATAGAAGTACAGTATGAGAAATAACAATGGGAGGGAAATAGATAAGAAAGAAGAAATAAGAAAAGAAGTGCTGAATCTGAAAATATCTAATCATTAGTGGTGTGAAAAGTTGTTTCCCCAAATTCTATTAATATTTCTGTTATCTTATTCACATTTATAGTGTAGGGGTGTGTGTGCATGCACGTATGTGCATAATCCTCTTCATTTACTTGACTGATCTGTGTGTGTTTTGCTTCCTTACAAAAAAGACTTTTCAATTATTCTCATTTCATTTTCAAACTTATACTCTACTCTAAATACATTCCCTCTCTGAACAATGTACTGCTTTCTTACTGCTTACCAAGTACAAGAACCTCATTCACAGTCTTCTTATAAACTAAATGTGTAATTTATTCCATGGTTCATATTTTCTTCACATTCACAAATTTTACCAAGCTAGTTTATTTCTCATATAGTACTACTGATTTTCAGTTAGTAAATTAAGTGACAGAAGCAAGAATGTTCTCTCCTCTGGTTACTTGAACTTTTAAAATTTCCTAAAGTGAATTTATTGTGCATCAGGTAAGCCAGAGAAGACACTGGCAGAATAATTTAATTCTCAAAGTATTTTGACCATTTATATTTTGCTTTGGCTAACACTTTGCTAGGTGTTGTGGAACAAATAAAATAAATTTATGAAATATTTTTTCCTTAAGGTACTTATGGTTTTGTTGGCATAAGAAAAATATAACAAGTAATTATAAACTATGACAAAATAATGTTAGCATCTGTCTGAATGTGCCTGTTTGAAATGCTTTTATGTATAATAGGAAGGCCTATGCCTACCTCAAAGTCAGGCAAGTTTTCATGGAGGAGATGAGACTGTGCTTTACCAGGCAGAGAGAAGTGTTCAGTTTTTCCCAGGTGGAGGATGCCTGGTAGAGAATGCCGTATGAGAAGAGGAATTAGAGATGGGATAAAAAGTGAATTTTTCAAGGAAATAGGAGACTGGTCCAATAGGAGCAGGGAGGTGGGTTATATTGGGAGTACTGGGAGATATGGTTGTGGGGTTATAGGGGACCAATTAAGGAAGTACTAGAGATACTAGAGAAGACATCTAAATTCCTCCTTGAGATCATTTAAGCCTTGGAATCTTTTCCTCCAGGAAGCCCTATCTGGTCCTTCCAAAGTGAACTTTGGTGTCCCTTGACTCTGCTCCATAGCACCTATTATATACTCCCATCATTGCAATTTCTACTTTGTTTTGTAATTATCTGTTTATGTACTTATCTGCCCTCTAGGAAGTGAATTTTACCATGGCAAGGATATACCTTAGTCATATTTATCTTTAGCCCTTGGCATATAATAATCATTAAATATTTATTTGTTGATCCCATGCATGTCTGAACTTTGTTGGATAGACTGTAGAGAAATTTTGAATAATAGCAAGATGAAAATGTGAAGTAAGCCGTAACAGTGCACGAGATAGATTTCTGGGAGTGAAAAGAGAAGGAAATGGAGATGTAGCAGCCTCAATGGGAGCTCTTTTTTTCTTGTTAGCTGATAACCTCCATATAATTCATGTGCAATCAGCTCTTGATGATTTCATTTGAGACTTTGAAGAACCACATAAGATATTTTATATTCTGTAGTCATTTACTCAGCAGGCTTGCACTGAATAGCTCATTTTATAGAGGTTCACTAATGATAATGATACTAATACTAGAACAATAGCTAATATTTATATAGCACTTATCATATGCCACACATGGTTCTAAGTACTTTATATATATTAACTCATTTAATCTTCATGATGACACATTTTACAGATGAGGAAACTGAAAGAGGATAAGTAACTTGTGAAGATCACACAGCCAGTATACAAATGGATTTAGAAGAGTAACATTCAAACATTTAAAAAAGAAGAAAGTTAAAGAATTGTAGTAGAATGAAGTTTTAATATTTTATTTTAGTTATTCTAGTCTGGTTATTATGCTTAGCATCATTCAAATAAATGAAACATATACACACACATCTCAATTGTTTGAAAAATCTGTTTGTCACAGTACTTAAGTTGAAAATTGAAGACCATCTCAATGTAGAAAGGGCTAAACCAAAAGTAACTAGATCCATAAAGATAGGTCATCAAGAACGACTCAGTTTTGGGCTGGTTGCTATCCTTAGGGAAGTCCCTTGGAACCCTGACAGGAAGAGGGAGCCAATGTTCAGAAGTCATCAGGCCATTCAACATCTGGGAGGTAGGGCAGCAGCTGGATTTATGGGCAGGATTTTAGTAACTGAAACTGGGAGGTCATTTTATTTTCACTTATTGATTCCCATCACATTTTCTCAAGTAGCTGTATTCCAAATTTCCACCATTTAGAAAAAAATTCTCTCCCTACATTTTTGAGAAAGTTGAGGCCAACTGACATGAGCTATCCTAAATGTCTTTCCTTCTATCTGGAAATTTCTTTGTATCTTCATCTTCGTCAAACAATCAGAACAGGCACTAACTAAAAGCAACTGGTGAAGCCTGTTGAATATCAGCCCAGATGTGTGGCCTCACATTCATCACATGAAAAATGGGAAAAATAGAACCAAACAAGTGTAAAAACTAAATGCAGATAAATGCCTAGTATATGCCAGGTATTCAACAAATGTTAAATACAAATGGGCTGACTAGTTTTTGGAAACATATCATACTATCATAAAAGTCTAACAAACTCCTTACAATGTGAGAAAGTACAGGCTTTATTAGAGTCTGTCTGTTAACAGTAGATATTAGTGTGATAGGTCATGGCTCCAGCTATGTTGCTACATTTCAGATGGAACTCTGCTGCAAAACAGTTCACACATGCTGCATTTCACATGAGCCTCCTGTGCAATTTTATTCTAGACTACCAGAAAATTTAAGCCATTTTTCAGCTCTTTAAGAACATAAGCCCTTTCACTGAGGCAATTCCAGTCCATTGCCACACACAATTCATTCATCTATGCTACTCCATGTATGCGATTCCATTTAACACTAAAGGAGACTTTCAACATGAACCTTTCCCTCTGTAAAACAGTTTTTTTTGAGTGTGTGTGCAGTGAGGGAGGATGTAGGAGCAGGGTAAGAAGATAGAATTTTCCATTCTTTCTCTCTACTCAAATCCCATCTCCTCAACCCTTTTAAATGCTGTCCATATGATATTTACTGATAAACCATTTCACTTACTATGGAATTCTACTAGGGAGAGTAACATGAACTTCAAGCTTTCTTTTTATGTAACTCTAGCTGCAAATTGCTCACAATTCCAGGGAATGTTTCTTAACCTTTAGCAAAGTACATTTAACTTGAATTTTAAAAGATTTGAATTGCCCTTTACCTCCTTCTAAATCCTTTAACAAAGTATAATGAAACTGCTCTGAAATGAACTAGAGTTCTGAGTAGTGGCTTACTTAAAGTTTTCTTATATCTGAATAAGTGATATATTATTTTGAAGAGAATATAACATTGACTTTTCTCATCCCACTGACCCTTCCTGTCTTGTCCCCACATACAATGATTTACAGGAAAAGAATTTGTAATAGAAGGAGTTAATTTTGTATCTTAAACTCCTCTGAAAGCTGGGGCAAGACCACAGCTGGACTGGAAGAAAAGGAGTTCCTTGAGCTACTAGCAAAGATATAGGGAGCAAAAAACACTGTTAAAGCATGACTTATTAAACCATCAGGAAAAAAAAAGAAAAGAAAAGATAGGATAAAAAGCATAAATGTATAGCATAAGAAAATAAACAACTCCCTTTGAGAAACTAGAAAACTATAGCAAGGCATGATTCAAAGTGTAATAATATGTGAAGATACTTAGAACTGCATTTTTCTTTTTAAAAGTTATATACATACTGAAAAGAACTGAAGCAATAGCCACACATAAAATTCCTAGATACCTGGAAGTATGTGTGTGAGTGTGTCTGTGTGTATATATGTATATGTGCTTTGGGGAGTGAAAAGTGGGGCAAGAGCAATCCAGCCTTGTATTACCTAAATCACAATCTTAGTTCTTTAGTTAATTTTCCAAATGTAGACATAAATGGATTACATTGAACTCAGTAAATTAGAATGGATTGTTAGAATAAACTGGGAAACGTAATAGGCAAAAGTTTTAACTCTAATTCATGTAAATCTATCTTATTTGAGTAAACGTGAATCAGAAATATAATAATTATTATTCCAGTTCACAGACTTTGAAATTATTTAAAGGCAGTTTCTTAAAAATAATATACAAGTTTTAGCAAGTACTTGTGAAGTAATTCACCAAGCTTCTCTTTTTGTAAATGGACAATTCTTTTTTTGTAAAGTGGTTATTGAGAATTGCATAAATTTTAATTCAGATACATACATGTCTTCAATGTGTCTTATACGTGGATAAAGGATCCATCACATGGCATTGTCAAAGAAAGGTGCAGAAGCCATCCAGAGCACCAGTTGGAAATGTAGCATTGTAAAGTTCCAGCACAAATTTGCTGCATGACCATAGTGAAGTTGAGTGTTCTATCTCCTTTCTCTCATCTCTTGAGAAAATGGTGAGAATAACATCACCTCTTTCTAACCCATGACACTTCTATATCAAATGAAAGAATTACAAAAACATGCTATGAAGGATATAAAGATGTAAGTATAAAGTGAGTTTTGTGAAAACTGAAGCTTTAAATAAATTTATCTGGTAAACTATAAACAGCATGCAAATTTAAAGTTCTCAAAATTAAGTCAATATAATTGGTTTTTGATTTCTGTATTACTGCATGTTTTATAATATATTATTTGACCCAATTATCCATCTCATCCAAAATATTTTCAGTTTCTTTTGAATAATTTAAAAAAGTTTTTAGTGTGGATTCTAAATTCCCCAAATAATATGACTTTGATGACTGAGAGTTTTAATAGATTAGTCATTTACAAATCTCTCACCCCAACAAAACTGTAAACTTCTTGAGAGACTAGGCCATGCATTTTTGTAACCCCGTCCCCACCCAGGGCATAGGATTTTGCATGTTCTAGGTGCTTAACTGTTTGTTAAATAAATACAGTAGTTTAATTCTGATATGTTAAGAATAACAGCAGAATTAAATGATTCAAGTTGGCACTAAAATGGTGGTTATAAATAGATACTTGGTTATGGAGTTCCTTAATTACTATCTCTTGCCACATTTTCCGAAGTGTTTTCTGTAAACTACTTGTGGAACTTACTTTCAGTGGATGCTTATTTGAACAATAGCATTGCTTGCACAGTTGTACCTATCTCAGATAAGAGAGAGATGACAATGTCTATGGCTAGGACCTTTTACAAAGAAACATTGAATAGAGCAAAAAGTCACAAAAGTGGCCACCTAAAGCTATATTAAAGGAAAAATTCATAGTCAAGCATTTTTATAATTAAGTATAAGAAAGATTAAAAATAATGGAACTAAATATTCAATGCAAAATACTAGAAAAATAACAACAAAAAATAAACTGGTATAAAACGCCCACATTTTCTCTCCAGGCATTTGCCAATTCTAGGCATGGGAAGAAAGGTAAAGATTCTAAACATTCCAGACAGATACTACTACTAAGAAGCAGAGAGACCAGCAGAAAAGGGTTTCTCAACCTCAGCGCTATTAATATTTTGGGCTGTGTAATTCCATGTTATAGGGTGCTGCCCTGTACATTGTAGGATGTTTAGTAGCGTCCCTGACTTCCCACTAGATGCCAGTAGCACCCTCCCCCTCCTTCCTGGTTGTGACAAACAAAAATTCCTCCAGACTTTATCAAATATTCCAGGGGTGGGGGGTGAGGGGGTGGAAATCACCTCAAGTTAAGAACAACTGATCCAGACAATCAACAAAACAATAAATCAAGCTCTAACTCAACAAACATTAAATCAAGCTCTGATTTTTAGTGTTTGCTGATTTCTGTGGTGCAAGTACTTCTACCATGGGCTATCTTGAGTACAAACGTAACATTACTGAATGTGGAGTTGGGGAAAGATGTGTAGTAACACCATTATATATAATTGCTGTAATACTGATGTGACAGTTGTAAATAATATAGATAGTTAAATTTAAATAATTGGGAAGTAGTGAGTTTTGAGTATTTATTACCTTTGTTTTCAATATAACTTAATTATAAATTTATATAATTTATTTTTAATAATGGCTATGTTTATAAACTAACTCAAAAAGTTTCTAAAAGTTTAGCAATAGATTCTCTCAAGCTTTAGCACACTACTGTAACGGGGACAAGCCCAGAATAGACCAAACTTAACAAAAACTACATCTCAGGCTTAAGTCAGCTCAGTCTCTGATTAGAGAAAGGTGATCTTCTGCCTCCCTTCCCCAATCTAGCTGCCTATCAGAGAATAGGATGAACCCTTTCTGGAAGAAAACTACATCATCCTTAGTGTAATTTTTCATATAGAATGTCTGGCATTGATAAAATTGCCAGGCATACCAAAGTAAAGGATCAAGGGAAATAAATTGACAAAGAAACAGGTCTATAGATGGCCCAGATATCTAGATATTTAAGTTATCAGACAGACTTTAAAATAACTGTGATTAACATATCCAAGAAAATAGATGACAAGATGGAGAATTTCATCAGAGAGCTAGAATCTACTGTAAAGAATAAAATAGTTTTAGGGCTGAAAAATGCATTAACTGAAATTACGAACACAAAGATGAATTTAGTAGCATATTAGACACACAAGAAGGTAGGATTAATGAACTAAAAAACAGGTCAGTAGAAAATATCCTGACTGAAGCTGAGAGATAAATATATATATATATATATATATATATAAAAAAGATAAGAAATATGTTACACAATTTCGGGTATAATGTTGTGTATAATTAGAGCTACAGAAAGAGAAGGAAAAGATAATGGGAAAGAAGCAATATTTGAAGAGGTAAGTGCCAAGAATTTTCCCCAACTGAGAAAAAAACATAAAGCCACAGAATAAAAAAGTGCTACAAATCTGAAACAGGATTAGTACAAAGAAAACCACATCTAGGCATAACTTAGCAAAACTGCTGAAAATCAAAGGCAAGGAGAAAATCTTAAAACCGCTCCCTTAAATGAACTTGAAAAAGAAAGAATATAGAACTGATTAAATAAATTCAAGAGATTGATCTTCGAAAAGACCAATAAAGTTGACCATTTCTGTCAAGTGTAATCAAGAAAGAAAGGGAGGAAGAAAAGAACATAAAGTTCAAAACACTAGGAATGAGACCAGGATAAAACCAAAGATATGGAAAAATTAATTTAATGTAATTTAATGTATATCCCTATACAAATAAGTTAAAAATCTCAGTGAAATGTGTAATTTTCTAAAAATAAAATAAAAAACAAAATTTGACTGAAGAAGAATTACAAGACCTGGATAGACCATTAACCTGGAAGAAATAGAGCTATCACAAAAATAAATTATTCCTGTGGTATTATAAACTGTGTTAATCATAGAAAATAGATGAAATCTTATCAACTTCTTTGACAAATGTAAAATACCCCTAAAGCCAAGACCTGACAAAAGATTTTACAACCAAAGAAAAACTATGGTCCAATCTGATTTATAAAAATAGATGTAAGGATCATAAATAAAATATTAGTGAAAGGAATATAGCAATACATTGAATGAGTAACATGTTATGACAAGGTAAGGTTTATTTCAGGGATGTACAAATGTTTAATACTGGGACATCTTAGGGAAAATGTGATCATTTAATATATGCTTAAAAGAGATTTTATAAAAATTCAAAATGAATATTTTAATTTAAAAAGTTCTTGATGAATTATTAGAAGTAAATACTGTGTTTCATCAAATCTAAGAAGCCATTTGTAACCTGTTTTTTCTGTTCTCTCTTACCACTCAACACTTCTGACACCAAATGTAAGAATATAGGAAAAACCAAACCAAACTCCTTTTTCCTATTCTCATGCACTCAATACAGCACACAACAAAGAACACTTCTGTGACCAGATGTGTGGGGAGTTTTCCTCACACACCAAGCAATTTTCCAGCAGACACCAGCTGGCTGACCTCTAATTTAATTCAATTCTGACACTATCTACCTGGAGATAGTGTCAGATCCCACAGGTGCCCTCCACTTCAGATGCCCATTGCAAGCCCCAGTTTGTTTTACCTGTGTTTCTAACTGACCAGCTATAAGTTGGTGGTCCTATAACCCCCTCCTTGGGTTTGATTAATTTGCTAGAGGGGCTCACAGAACTCAGGGAAACACTTTACTTACACTTACTGGTTTATTATAAAGGATAACTACAGATGAACAGCCAGATGGAAGAGATGCATAGGGTTAGGTACGTGAGAAGGAATGGGAACTTACATGCCCTCTCTGGGTATCCTAAAGCTACCTAGGGGCTGCCAGCCATCAGTCATTTCACGAAAGACACTCTTACTACCCTTAAGATCCCAAGGGTTTTAGGAGCCCTTTGTTAGGAAATAGGGACTAAGACCAACTCCTGTGTATTTCACAATATCACACCATTGATTGAAGGACGTATTATTACTGTGTGTAACACTAAGAAAGAAAAAACTGTCAAATAAATTGTGAAACAGTATATATTAATCATAAGACACATCCAGGTTTCAGAGATGGTAACATGTTAAAAAGAGCTCAATAGAATCAATAGGATCGATGAAATGTAAATAGTGCTGGAACTAAATATTAAAAAAAAGTTAGATTCCCACACTCAATATCTTATACCCCAGTATCTTAACTCCAACAAAGTCTAGGTAAATATTGTAAAATGTTAATAATAAGGCCATACAAGTCCTAGGAGAAAATATAAGTGGGAAATTTGTATAATACTGGGGTGAGGTAGGCCTCTCTAAACAAAATTCTCAAAGCAGAAATCAAAAGGTAAAAGACATATTTGGACTACTAAATATTTTACATTCCTATAGCTTAAAAACATTGTACAGTATGTTGAAAAAAACTTAGAGGCAGACAGACTGGGAAAAATATATGCAACCCATGTGACAGATAAAAGATTAATATCCAAATCAATTGAGAAAGACAAACATCAGAAAAATGGGCAGAAGATATAAACAGATACTTTTCAAAATAAGAAATATATATGATCAATAAGCATAGGAAAAATAAACCTATTAATAATAAAAAATGAAGTGAAAGGAGGAATAATTTTTTACCTATCAAATCAGTGAAGATTTCCAATGTCAAATCCAGTGTTGATCAGAGTACGGGAAATTAGCGCTTTCAAAATACTGCTGGTTATTCCCTCAGAGTAGAGGAGGGAAAAAAAAAAATACTGCTGGGTAGAATGTGAATTTCTGGATAGCAATTTAATAAGCTATGTAAAAGTCTTAGAATTCTGCATGCCATTGATTTAGCAATTATATTTCTAGGAATTTATGCTAAAAATCATTTTTAAGCACAAAGATATACCTACAAGAATGTTTTTAATCATTCTTTTTATGATAGCAAAAAATAATTTAAATGTCCAAAATAGGGGTCTAGCTAAGTGAACTTTATGGTGAAAATATTTCTGGAATTGCAAATAATAGTGCAACAGAATATATCATTATGTGGGATGAAATTTAAAATAAATGTATATGTTTAAAAAACAGTATTAACATATGATCCCATATTTGTAATATATACATTGAAAATAGTTTAGTAGGTTATGTACCAAATATTAGCAGTAGTTATCTTTGGATGGTGGAACTGTAGATGATTTTTTTTATCTGTACTTTTTAATTTTTCTAAAATGAGCATGTATTTTGGGGGAAATAGAAAAATATTAATGTTTTAATATTACCTTTCCTCAATGTGTTACAAACAGTGAACAATTTACTTTAAAAACTTACTTTAAAAACATAATCTCTCTATTCCAAAATTTATCTTTTCCCATGGACTTGAAAGAATGAAGTGGAATATAATATCAAATTTATTTTTGAGGCCAAAATCCATCTTGCTTATCTATCTACTCACACTGCAGTAGACACTTTACGCACTGCCTTCTCTTCTGAGTTGTTGCTTCTTCTTTCTTTTCTCTTTTATCCCCAAGTGACTGGTAATAGTGATAACATCCTATGAAAGCTGGCCACAGGGAGCTTAGACTGCTCAAGGCTTCTATTTACGTACCTTCTTTTGGCCTCCACTTCAAGCACCATTTCAAATTTTCTCTCTCCTTGTAATTGACTTCCATCTTCCTGTAGTACTCATAAGGTCCTATTCTCAGAAACCTGGAGGTAATTGATGAATGAATTACCTGGAGGTAATTGCACCAAGGTCAGAAGATTTGTATTTATTTTCAAACAGACTCATTTTATTAATTATTTATCATGTTTGAATTTGGCATATTGTAAAGCAACCATTGATTGAGGGCTTACTGGGCTTACTAGAAAATTGTCTCCTTTATTCTTTATAATTTAAATAGAAAATCAAAGCTCATAAAGGGTATGTAATTTACTCGAGTAACACTGGCAGTAAGAGATGGAGCTGGGACACAGATTCAGGTCTGTTTGGCCCCTAAGGTACCCTTCTCCAGCTCCTATATTATGTTATAATACTTCCCTGTATTCAGGCTGATTCTTCTTTTTGCTGAGTAATTCACCATCTGGTAGCTATCACACTCTGGTGTTAATTGGTGCTAATTTTCTGATGATGGCCAATGACTATACTTGGATTTTAAAGTGGAGAAAGCGGTGATTAAGGTGTAATACATGTGAAGTTAAAGTCACAACATTCCCTACTTTACTGTGTGTGACTTTGAATAAGCTACTTAACCTCTATGAGCCTTAATTTCCTCATTTGTAAGATGAGGATAATACCCGTGTCATAAGAACTTTTGAGAGGATTAAGTAAATAATGTTGAAATGTTTTGTATGTAAGAAAAAAACAACACTGTAAATGCGAAGCATTGATACTAAAACAGTGTAAGGATAGGTATAAATAGCAGCTTTCGGAACAAAAGTTCATCAGCCAAAGGAAAGCATGCCACTTATTTAGAATAGGTAACAGTGATCAATTAGGTAAGGACTACTTTAAAATTCTGGGAAGGTTTCTCTGTTTGCTGAGTGGTTCATATTCTGGTGGTTATTGCAGATTGGTGTTGATGATAACTAGTAGTAATTTGCTGCAGGGAGTGGGATGGTAAGGAGAGTGATTTTGCTCATCCAGCCTAAAGAGAGAGCTAGAGAAACCCAGGAGACAATAGATAATTGATAGTTCTAATCTCTCACAAATTGACCAGCCTATATCCGGAGCACTCTGTGGTTCAGTCTGAGACCCTCACTTTAAAAGGTTTATAGACACAATGCACCATATTCAGAGAAAAGCAACTTCTGGTTGGGAGACTCAAAACCATGTCACATTGAAGAGATGATCGAAGAGAACTGAAAATGCTTAGCTTAAAGGGAAGAGTCTTGGAGCTGTCAGGGTCTACTTCAGTAGTTTACAAATCTAGCTGTCCAATAAAACCACAAATTCCAGGCCTCTCCCCACAGAGTTGTGATTTACCAAGATTGTAGGGGAGTCCAGAATTGGTTTTTGTTTTTAAAGCTCCCCCATAATACTTACGCTTGGTTACCATGAGTCTAGATGAAGTTAAGGAAGACCTGCCTTAGGATGATGTCAATAGTCATGTAGCAAACACTACAAACAACAGGCAGTGAGAGCTGAGAACATTTATCAATTGTCTGAATATGAAATTGGTGACCTAAGGATTAATTTTATGTTAAAAACCTAGCTTGGGAGGAAAGATGATGAATTCACTTTTGGAGGCCTGATAGATTTGAGGTTTTAATGTAAAATTTCAGGTATGTCAGTGTTCCCCAAGTTGTGTTCTACTGAATACTTATTTTATCAGAATGTTACACCTACATAATTCTAGTTCCAGGACATGTTAGTATGTGTTCTTTGGGGAAAAAAAGTGCCATGGCAATGGACTAGGGATAGAAAAAAGGATTGCTTATTGGGAAACACTGAATTAAAATAAATCAAATGGTTGCCTTATCATAAAACTCAAGGAGCCTACAATACACTAATGTTCATTGTAGTGCTCCAGGAGTAGAATATAATATGTAGCATTTTCAAAATTCTTTGACCACAGAATATTTTCTTGACTGAGAAACATATTGAGGCACATGTTCCTGATAACACACACGGGAAATGCTAAAGTAGACAAGGAAGATATTTAAGCTTAGTACAAAGGCCAAAGTTAGATGTATAGATATCATGGAAGAGATGAACTGACTATGAAATGCTGCAGAGACTCAGAAGAGCCAGTCATTTTGTTTGGCAATATTCGCAAACAACTTTGGTAGAAGTAGTAGTGAAAGTAAGATTGTGAAGGTCTTAGGATACAATCTTGTGTTTTCAAATCACAAGCTGAAATGGAGATACTGTGGTAAAATATTTAAAATTGGTATTATCCCAGAAAATATGGTCATCATAGTTAAGCCATTATAGTTAAGGTGGGAATGGTGATGCTAACCCCTTATAATGGGAGGGAAAGCAGATTCAAGGAAAAATTTTAATTTTTTTGGTAAACTGAAGAAAGGTGTAAAGAGAGATGCATTTAAGGTGCTAGAAATGAGGGAAAGATCTGAAGAACAGGTAGAATAAGTTTTAGAAAGGAAGGTTAACTTTTCTCCTCTAAGGGATAGGTAATAGAGAATTTTTTAGATTAATAATTGTCCATCTATGAGCTGAGTTTTCAATATTCAATATTTTGGATTAGCTAGTTTCTCTGCTTGTATGCAAGAATCACTATGCTTACCATAGAGTAGGAGTTCAATACATGGCAGCTTTTATATTAGTGTTGCTGTTGTTTTCACTGTTTGAATATTTTACTGCTTCTTACCACCACCAATGAGTAGACAAAGGAAAGGAGAGTCAATTAACATTAAACCAAATAACTAGTTGGTTTATCAATCCTATATTTCATGATCATAAATTAGCTGGCTGTAGTCCATGATTCTTTCTGCCATTTACAGTTTGTCTTTATTATCTTGCATTGTACTTGGAACAAACTACAATTTTGTTCATTCATGCCTTGATTTATTTTTCAGTGGTCATTCTATTTCCAATTTTTCTGCTGTAAGGAAAGTTGGCTTTATGCTGTTGGAGATTTGCACATTTTACTTCTATGTACTTACTTAAGTATATAGTGTTAATGGCAGTCGCATGACTCATAGTCTGCCTAAGTATAAATTAACTCCAGTACCTCTGTTGTATGCCCTCTCTGAGATTGCTCTGGAAGACCACCCAGAAGTCGGAATTTACACAGATTGCAAAGACCCATTCAACTTAAGAAACCAAGCAGCATTGACTGACCAATTACACCTGCATCCTTCGGTATGACCCAGCTACCCATTTGCTCTTGATTGAGGTTCAAACTGTTGATCTTAAACTGTAAAGGGCTTTATGGGCTGAATTATGGCTACTTTAAACAAGACCTCTTCCTTCAAATAGAGTGCTTTGCACATAGTGAGCACTCCATAAATGCTCTTGACTGACTATGACTTAATGAATGTTTAGACTTTCCAGTGAACTTCATTTCATAGTTTCCAGATTGAGGGAAGGTTTCTTGATGGTCAATCTTTGCCTTTCGTATTAGTTTGGCTTGGGGGTTTAATAGAGTGTAATTTTACTGACCACATGAAATTTATCTTCTTAATGATGAATCATTTTAGGTGGTCTGCTGGCCCAGTCTGAGTAATTCATAGAATCTAAGGTTTTATAATTTGATTCATGTGCCCAGAGACAACAGCTGTAAAATAAAATAATAGTTTTAATAAATTTAATATTTATTTAATATTTAATAAAATAAAGAAAGTAGCAAATGTATTATTTTTTAACCGTGGGACTGGGTCTTTTCTGATGGATTTTCTCTTGTTTGGTGCTTAGTTTAATGCTTCCCACAGATAACTTTATAACAGTGATGCTTAAAAACTTTTCAATGTGGAAGTTTATACAGTGTGAAGGAATATTTTTCACTTCCCTATTGGGCAAAAAGTTATTTTGGAAATTACTAATACAAACAAATTGGAGTAATTAGGAATATGGGATGCTTTGTTATTTTAAATAAGAGGTTTTCTTTGTTTTAAAGGAATGCTATCCATGTCAGTGGTTCTCAGGATTATCTAGAGATTTTAAAAGATTTCCAAACTCTTTAATCTGTGCTTTTCAACAGTTTAATGTAATTTAGGTAATCATACATCTAGAATCATTGATTTGGGCCTTGGGAACCAGTAATTGAGTACTGATTTTTTGTCTTCAAATTAGGTCAAGAAACATTTTATACCACCTCTTTTCAAGGCAGTTATATACTAATCTTTCATAAAGTAGGCTTTTGGTATCTTTATGATAAAAAAAACCCAGGAAATTATATTAATCTGAGATCCTTTGTGGGGCCATTCAGCTTGAAGTTTTCTTATTGATCCTATCAGCTCACAAGAATAAATCAAGAATTAGCAACAAATAGAGGTGGCAAATGACTCCAAAGCAACAAAACTTACTCTTCCTTCATTTTTTCTCCCATTTACTAAATAAAGGTACGATTCGTTATCCACACAGTTACTTGAGCGAAAAACCTAGGAGTTATCCTTAATTATTCTGTCCCTCACGTCCTGTATCAAATCTACCAATGTATTTTTTTTTGCTCTGTGCACCTTCAAAATATATTCTGAAACTGATTTCTCACCATATCAATTGCTGCTGCTCTAGTCTAAGCTACCATCATCTTTATCATCTTTGACCTGAACTACTATGAGTCTCTCTTCTTTGGCTTTTTAAAAAATAGACTTCATTTTTTATGACAGTTATAGATTTACAAAAAAATTG
Source organism: Daubentonia madagascariensis (assembly GCA_023783475.1). Classification (NCBI taxonomy): domain Eukaryota; kingdom Metazoa; phylum Chordata; class Mammalia; order Primates; family Daubentoniidae; genus Daubentonia; species Daubentonia madagascariensis. The sequence continues at coordinate 49,800,223 of JAKFHU010000600.1, read as the reverse complement.
AGGGGATAATTCAGAGAGTTCCCAGATACTCTCTCACCCAGTTTCCCCTGTTATTAACATCTTACATTTGTATGGGATATTTGTTACAATCTATAAACTAATATTGATATATCATTGTTAACAAAGGTCTATACTTTATTCACATTTCCTTAGTTTTTACCCAATGTCTTTTTTCTGTTCCAGGATCCTATCTAGGGTACTTAGTCATACTGCCTCCTTAGGCTTCTCTTGGCTGTGACAGTTTCTCAGGCTTTTCTTGTTTTTGATGACCTTGGCAGTTTTAGAAGCAGTCAGGTATTTTGCAGGATGCCCCTCTATTGGGATTTGCCTGGTGTTTTTCTCATAATTAGACCAGGGTAATGGATTTTGGGGAGGAAATCACAGAGATGAAGTACTATTTTCATCACATCATCTCAAGGGTACCTACTAACAACATGCCATCACTTTTGATATTGACCTTGATCACATTAGTATTTGTTAGGTTTCTCCACTGTAAACTTACTTTTTCCCCCTCCTTTCCCTGCTGTACTCTTTGGAAGGAAGTCGATATGTACAGCACACACTTAAAGAGTAGAGATTTGTGCTCCCCATCCTTGAGGGCAGAGTATCTACGTAAATTATTTGGAATTCTTCTGCAAGGGAGAGTTGTCTCCTTTCTCTCATTTATTTATTTAATCAATCATTTATTTATATCAGTATTGACTCATGGATATTTATTTTATACTTTGGGTTATAATCCAATACTACTTTATTTATTTTCTTGCTCATATTGCTCTAGGTTTGGCCATTTGGGAGCTCTTTCATTTGGCTCCTGTGTCCCTTTGATATATCGCCATCAATGTAGTATGTTTTTTTTTGTTTTGTTTTGTTTTTGAGGACTTCCTTACATTCTGGCACTACTTGATGCTCCAGGCTTATCTTGTATATTTCCTGCCCTAGTCCTAGAATCAGCCATTTCTCCAGGGAGTCTGGTTCTTTTTATTAGCGAATAGCGTTAGAAACCAAGATCAGGTTGCTAGGTGGGCTCTCTGCTTTGGCTTTTGTCCCATGGTAGTTCATTCTGCACATACCAGAGTAAAGATTTAAATACCTTTAAATTAGGTTACAATTTGTTCTTTAAAACCTATGATGAGTTGTCTTGTATCATTCAAAGTCATGCTCCTAACAATGGCTTTTAAACTTGTGATCTGCCCTTGTCTACTTCTGTGACTTCATTTCTTACTATTCTCTCTCTCATTCACTTCTTTCTGGACACATTGGCCTTTTTTTCTCACCCTCCCTACTTTTTTTCTCTCTTCTTCTTCTTCTCATTCTCCTCCCCTCCACCTTCCCTAATTTTAACCCTAAAAGTTTTAACTAATTATTAACTAATGATTTTTAATGTAACCCTGTCTAAATAATATCTGTCTTACTAAGAGGCATAATTTAATGATTAATTTTATGACTTGTTATCATTATGGGTATTAAATTGTGTTTTAAAACAATGATGCAGTTAGGCTCTAATGAGCTACATAGAACTCTCCTGCCCCTCTAAATAATTCCTACAGAGTTCTGCAGATTGTAGAGTATGCTCCTCTTACATCTCCTCATCTGCATTGACATCGTCAGAGGCTAGGGAGGTGTCTAGAGCACTAGTCAACTCTGTATTTCTCTTGTTTGAGTTTCTTTTACAGTCTCTAAACTTTTAGACCCTGCCAGCAATTGTGTCTAGAACTAAATTTCTGATTACAAGCTAGGGTAGAAATGAAAATTTCCAGGGAAAATAAGAAAATAAATGTTATATATAAAACTGACGTAGTAAATTTTACTAACCTCCTCAGTCTGCCTCATCCCCCGGAAAGCACATGACAAATGTGTATAAGTGTGTACACAGCACCAATCTTGAAGGACCAGGTGGAAAAAAAAACAATATCACAAAGTGATATGAAGAGACAAAGAGATCCTTTATGGCATGCTACTGGTGGTCTCTAATAATTCACACAAGCAGCTACCCAATGGCCAAGATGCAGGTAAAGCCCTCTGGTAGAATATAGTTGAAAATAGTGATAAAGAATAGGGAAGTGAAACATGTTTTGTACCAAAAAGGGTTAAAGTGTATAAGAGCTGTGTATGTTTTGTTTGATTTCCAGATAATTTTTTACGTTTTTGGCTTTTATTGGAGGTTTGAGGTTGCTAAATATCTGACTGTAGAAGAAATGAAATGTATTGGTTTGCTAACAAAGTACCACAGGCTGGGTTACTTAACAGAATTTTATTGTCTCACAATTTTGGAGGCTAGAAGTCCAAGATCAAGATGTCAGCAAGTCTGATGCCTTCTGAGGTCTCTTCTCCTTAGCTTGTAAATACTCATCTTCTCTCTGTGTCTTCATATGGTCCTTCCTCTCTGTGTGTCTGTGTCCTAATTTCCTCTTCCCATAAGGATACCAGTGATATCGGATTAAGGCCCCCCTAAATGGCATTTTAACTTGATTACCCTCTTTAGAAATCTTTTTCTAAATACAGTCATATTCTGAGGTAGTAGGGGTTAGAATGTCAACTTGTGAATTTGTAGGGACACAATCTAGCCTTTAACATGAAGGTATACTTTGTTCTTTTTTTCTTTAGCATTTTGAATTTATTCTCAATAGATAAAGGGTTTTGACTTTAAAAGCCTTAGTCTCTCTGGAGATATAAATACATTCAAGAAAAAATTAAATTATTTTAAATGAAATATAAATCATATAGACAGGAAATGATACTAGAATTCAGAGAAGGCAAATATCAACAGGATCTAGAGAAGAATTGTAGAACCTGGAAGCTGAAAATGGCCTTGAGAATTATTTATTTTTTCAGCATTATTCATCTGTAGGTTTCAGTTCTACAGATGCAAATTTTTATCACCTCACACTCACTTTTTTCCTCTATTCCCCTCTCTCTGTTTCTCCCTTTCTTTATTTTTGGGAACTGCAGGGGGAAAAAAAGCTAAGTAGCTTATTTCTCTATAGGATAGTTTATGTGGGGAGACATTTATTAACTTCAGTAACCTCATTTCACTAATGAGAAAAATGGGGCTCACAAGTTAAATGATTTGTCCGGGTTTCTGAACTAGAATCCAGGTCTCCTGATTCTTACTCCAATGTGTTCTCAAGTGCATCGTGCCACTATTTTAGTAGGAGAATGTTTTATTGTGTTTTAAGAACAAATAAGATTCCCTTTCCATATTGTGTAATCAGATTATTTATATTATTTTCCATTAGCCTTCCCTCTTAAACATTTCTAATTTCTTCAGTTATTTTTATTACTATTCTCTCACTTTTTTCTACATCATTTGACACCCATATTAAAGTTGCACCTCACATAAGATCTCAGAGTAATAATTCTTTCTTTTTATAATATAGTGCTATTTTTTACTTAGCTAAAATATTACTAATTGTACTTGTAACCATAGGTAAACTTTACTTAGTGTCATTGCTTCAATAAAACCTACCTTTTACTCAACTTTTAATATGTATCAGGACTTGACTTAGGTACTTTTTTATAGTATCATCTCATTTAATCTACACAAAAGTTTTACCTATTCTATGGATAGTGAAATTGAGACTTAGAGTAGTAGTAATTAACTCTAAAGTCACATAGGGCAGAAAGTGGAAGAGCTGGGACTTGGCTCTGGTCTGTCTGTCCTTATTGGTTGCCCTTCCCACAATTGTTACCTCAATATTTGCTTACCATGTATACGTCCAGTGCCCAACATAGAACCTGGTTCCTAAGAGCCCAATAAATATTTTTTGAAAAATGAATATGGCACATGGCTTCTAGATATATTTTTGTATAGCTCTTGCTCTTTAGTTTCTTTGAATTATTTTTAATATCTCAATTTATTCTCTCAGATATTAATATTTTGTAATGAATTTAGACTTCTCCTTTGCACATGATTTATTCTTTTTTAGTATTGGCAAATTTTAAGACTTTAGCATACTTTAATTTAATGATATTTCTTAATCAATCAACCATAAATCTTATGTTCACATGAAAGTAAAAAGATGTATAATACAATATTTTGTTAAACCACATGATTCATCATAGTAATTGTAATTGTATCATGTTTTCAGAGTGGCTTGGCTGAATTTTTTTGCTGCTCTTTTGCTCATGACTATTCTGATTTCTAAATTTCTGAGTTTTTAAATTTATATTTTTCAGTTAAAAAAATTAACTATGGAGTTAATGGGAACCTTTTGTTTGTATCTTTTTCTCATATTTTAGTTGTGATAGCTAATGTGTCTTTAAACATTTAAATTCATTATATTTTATTTCTGTATTTTTTTCTGTTTTATATTTATAGCATCATTATTATTAAAATATAACATAGAGGCCTAAGTTTTAAGCACAGTCAGCAGATAGCTCATAACCTACTACTGCCATAACAATGTCAGGTAGAATATGTTGGGTTAAAAGAACAGAAATACTTAAGTAAAAGTGGCCTGACAATGTCAGACATGACTAATTCAGTAAGAACTCTAGAGAAAGGCTGGTCTGGAATTGAAATGATACCAGCGTTCTGTGCTGGCTTTTCTGTGATTCTCTTGGCCTTTCCCTGAAGGTTGCAAGATTGCTACAGCAGTTCTAAATGGTATATTCTTACATGGTAACTTCAAAGGCAGGAAAGAGGGAAAGAGTAGAAATCATCCCTCTCCTTTTTATGGAGAAAAACCTCTCTAAAAAGTATCACCGACAGACTTCACCTTTCCTCTCACTGCTCAGGACCAGGTTAAGTGCTTATCCTTGTACCAGTCACTGACAAAGAATAGGATTACCATGATTGGCTTAGCCCAATCATGATTCATCCCTGGGATGGGCACATTTTTAGCACCCTTCAAAAATTGGAATTCTGTTATTGAGGAAAAGGGAGTCTAGCCGTTTGGTAGGCAATTAGTAGCGTCTGCCACTATTACTGAACTCTTTTAGTATGATCAAATAACCATATGAACAAATGTAGAATTACAACTCTGATAAGTGCAAAGGAATGACTGGTGTTATGAAACTAAAGGGATTTAATCGAGTCTAGTCACTCTTCTTCAAAGAATTGACAATTAAGGTAATATGTGGAGAAAATTTTAGAAGTTAGATAGGCGAAGGGGTTAAGGTAGAGTAGAGTAGGGGAGCGGGAGGAGGGAGCATGCCAAGCAGAGGAAGCATATTGTGTTTATGTAAAAAGGCACATAAATATTCACTGCTGTTACTACTAGTCTCTGATCTGATGAAGGCCTTTGAATTACTTCGGGGGTAGGAAGAAATTCTTAGACTTACAGGTATGACCCTGAAATATTGGAATTTCTGAATATTTTACATGCTTTAAGGGGACAACAGGACAGATTATTTGACTTGGATTGTCCTACAAAATCCTTGCAATGGAGTTGCCATATATAATGCACTTACAGACAAAAATCAGTCTGCCAATCCTGCTGGTTTCCCTTAATAATTTCCTGCAGCTAGAATCTTTAGTTGACATCAGTTAAAAACAATACAAACAGCACCCTCACTTTTCTACCGGTTGTATGACACCTTTAGGAACATTAATTTTATTAACCTGTAATTGATACTTACATGATACCCATTTTTAAATTTTTAATAGCGTTGGACATTGAGTAAAAAGCAATGTTCTTTGAGACTTTGTGGATTCCCCAAGAGAGACGATAAAATAAGGTAAAATAAAATATCTTTTGACTTAAGTACACATAGAACTTTCATAGACACCTGGCTGTTCTCTGTAAGTAGAAAACTATAGTTTTATAAATTTGTCCTGTGTATATAACTAACCAATGACTGAAACTGCCCTCTTTTGAAAATCTGCAACTCTATTATGAAAAGAATGCATATATTACATATCTTAATTATTTAAAAGTGTTAATGATAACTTTGAATTCTCCTAGTATCTACCCTTTCTGGTTTATAATTCATAAAAACTTTATTTTCAGGCTTAAAAATTTGGAAGTTTTTAGTTTAAGCCTTTTAAAATATGAAAATATTGCTATTGTAGATGGGATACAGGCTCAACTACTCTGACAAGACTCCAAAATAATAGCGGCTTAAACAAAATAATCGTCTGGGATTGATATGGCAGGTCCATAGCCTCCTTGTGTCTTATTGCTTTACTGTTCTAATATCAGTTTTTCTCTCATGACCTAAGAATGGCTGCTTCAGCTCCTGGAATTACATTCCCATTCCAGCCAGTGGGAAGGAGATAGGAAGAAGGGAAGAGGTGCAGTACTTCCCTTTAAGGGCATAACTCAGATGTTAATGTACATCACTTCTATAATACTTGCATCCTTTTGGCAAGAGTTTAGTCACATGGTCAGAACTAGCTACAAGAGAGTTGGGAAATATCATGGAAATATTGTCCATGTGCTCACTTAAACCTGAAAGATTGTATTTCTAAAATAAAAAAAAGGGGAGGATGGCTATTGGAAGGCAGTAACTGTCTGTGCTATAATCACCATCTTCTCATAATTGCCAAAAGAACTGGTTGAATAGTTTTAAGCTTAGATGTGAGTTTATAATCCAGGGGTAAAATGGGTATCTGTGGAGACACAATTTTATTTATGCATATTATACCCTATTTTATGTATTTTTGTATTCCTCCTGTCTAGCATAGTATACTACTGAAAATAAGCACATAAGAAATGTGTTTGGAATGAGTGAATGAATAGCCCTCTTTGCCTTTCTTATATGATCTGTATTATGTATATATTCTTTTTTTTTTTGCACTTGTCACTTACTTGTTCCTACCTATATTTTATTAATACTTACTTTCTCCAAGAGGACTTAAGAGTAGAAATGATCATAGTCCATAGTCTGATAGAAGAGTACTTTGTGTCTCTGTGTGTGTGTGTAAAATATCATAGAAATCTGAATTAACTTACACCATAGGACTAATTTTCCCTGCCCCCAAAACTGACATTTTTAACTTTTGTTTTCATGTTTTAATTATTAATAGAGTAGCTGTGTTCTTTTGAATGTTCAGCACTGTGTCTGAGAATTCTGAATATATTTTTTTAAAATTTTTGTTAACTGGTACCTAAGGTCACTGATTGGGTTGTGAAGATGTTTTCTCTGCACTTTATGTGTACATTTTACATATTGGCCAGCTATCTCTGAAGAAGATAAGGTGATCTGAGGCAAAAAAGTTTTCTGACATGATATTTTATGTCTCAAAATAGGTATTTTATAGAGATTTTGGTCATTATATCTTGTTTTTGGCCTTCAGTTATTATAATTTATAGACTCATTTGTTCTTGTATTAATTCATACTATACCTTTTTGATAACTGTTAAGTGCCAGGTGCCACACTGAGTGTGGGGAATATGAAGATGCATGAGGCCCATTTTGCATCTCACTAAGCTTAGTGTCAGTGTTACACAGTGTAGGGAGTGCTGTTCTGGTCCAACACTGTGGAGTAATGAGCGTGGGAGGGAGCTAGGAGCTTGCAAGGCAAGGCGGGCTGGTGGGATGCTGATGTGATTGAGGTGAGTCTGGTTAGTTGAGAAATAATCTGGTAGTAGTTCGATTTGGTAGGAGTGAAGGATACAAAGTGTGGATCGGGCTGGAGCACTGGATCATGGAGAGTCCCTTATACACTATGCAGAGGATTGTGAATTTAACATCTTCAGGTCAGTAGCTTTCAAATGTTTTTGTTCATGACTCATAGTAAGGCGTGTGTTTTTACATGATGACTTATTACTAGGTCTAGCCCTAATGTTTTCAGGGCCTGGGGCAAGAGGACAAATGGGAGCATATATACAATATAGCTAAATATTTAAAAGTTATAAATCAAGGCAACAAACTGTTAGAAAAGGATACACTAACCTACCTTGACAAATATACCTTATAATGAAAAATGAAAACTATATAAAACCATTGATGCCAAATATCTGAGAATAGTGCAAATTTAAAATTAATTTTGTATTCCATCAAAAAGACTATTAATTTACCCTGAGGAAATGCCAGGGCAATGGCAACTAGGCCAAGTGGGAGGAGAGGAAGGGAAGGCTCACTCAGTCTTCTCTTCCAATGGCTATGGAATTCATAAATTAAGCACCTCCTTTCTCTTTATCGGGGGAGTGGCTCTTTCATTTCTGCCAGGGACTCTGTCCACCCACCCATTATCCCTTCTCTACCCTCAACAGCCAGGCATTGAGTTCCAAGGCCATCTAGTCCATGCCAATCTGGTCCAAGGGCACCCTCTGGCCCCCAGGTGTTCCCTGTCCTCCACCCTCGCAGGAAAGATTGCATTTAGAACTCTCTGAGCAGGAATCCACATGAGGACTAGTGAGAGCAGCTGGTTTCTGCCCTCTTTGCCCCACCTTCCTTCCACACCTCCAGGGGCTGAAGGGGCCCTGCAGGCCTTAGGTCCAAGCTGCCTCCTTCAATTAACAGCCTTTGACCAGTCCTTGGACTGGAGATACACATACAGTAGTAGCACTGTCAGACATGAACAAGGGGCTCTCATAGGCCAGAAAAGTGGCTCGGGGCCATTTGGGTGGAGAATAGTGGGGACCCTGGTACTCAGTGGATCTGAGGGGAGAGAGGATACTGGTTATGAGGTAATTAAGCCAAAGATAGGCCTCAAGATGGTAATAATGAGGACAGAGTGGAGGGGAAGTATTAATAGAATCAACAAGTCTTGATGACTAATGAGATATTGGGGGTGCAGAAGAAATCTAGAATAATGCCAGTGATTTCTGATGTGTGGCATTTGAGGTCACAGTATGACATTCAGGTAGTATTGTTTGTTAGTTGGATATATGGGTTAGAAGGTAGTTAAAGAAATGCTTTCCAATACATGGTTGCTGAGAGAATGATTTGAATTCTAATCATTTGGATGGTTTGTTAAAATGCAAATGTCCAGGTCCCATCTACTGAATCAGAATCACTGGGTGGTGTCCTGGAAATCTGCATGTTAGCAAGCTCCTGAGGTGACTTAGAGACACATCCAGACCCTAGAGAGTGGGAAGAGTGTTTTAAGTGGAATGAAGATTGAACTCTGGGGCTTACCAACACTTAAGGGACAGGAGGAGGAAGGGAAGTAATAAGTGGACACTGGAAATAAGTGGGCAGTATGTGCAATGAAGGAGAGAGGTTTAGTAAGGAATGTAACAGGGTTTTTGCATTTAACATTAGGACACTTCCAATAAACCTTAGCAAGGGCAGTGGTTTAAGTGGTGAATATGTTGGGAGATCAGGAAAGAAAAATGTATGATGTAGGATATAGTCTGTCCTTTCAGTGAACTTAACTATAAAACCAGAAGAAAGAAGGATAACAAAGCAAGGCACAGATTTGAAGGAGGGCTTTTAAAAAAAATTCTGGAGCACTTATATGCTGAAGGGAAGAGGAACCTGTGGAGAGCCAGATATTAAAGATACGGCAGAGAGGAGTAATTGATACAGCCTGGTTTCAGGGGAGATGAGAGATGCACTTTAGGATCCAGGTGGAGGGAAGCTTAGACAGAAGGAAGAACACCTGTGGCTGGTATACAGCTAAGAAGGAGAGATGGTGTGTGCAGATGCAGAAGCTTCCCTTAACAGATATTTGAACACCAGCGCCAGGCACTATTTAGGTGCTGTGGCCACAGAGGTTAAGGAGGCCTGGCTATAGTCTAGTGGGGGAGATAGATTGGGAACCCAGTAGGATAACGTGTGGTAAGTGTCTTTAGAGTTGTGCTCAGGAAAGGTGGAAACACAGAGGAGGGTATGAGGCAAGGCTTTCCAGAATTGGAGGGAAAAACATGAAAATGGGTTGGAACCTGAAATTGGAGGCAGGCACATGTGTGAGAAGGATTAAGATGAGGACTGTGATGGGGCCAGGATTTGGGGAAAATGTGGGCCTGGGTTACAGTGGTGGTTGTTGATAACCATGGATGCAATAATATATACATAAATATACCGAGAGAGAGAGAATTATTGACTTTGTTAAAGCATCAGGTGAAACTTTATTTGGGAGTACTTGAGAAAATGAATTTTTATGACCAAGGAAGCTGCTACTTGTTTATTCTTCCCTCTCTCCCTTTGATGACTTTTCTTGAAGCTAATTTAGGCAAAGAGAGCCACTGCTTCCAAAAGTGCTTTGATACCCTGGCAAAATTTCAAAGAAATCTTCTTTCCCACTTAGTTAACTACATTTCCCCAGGAAAAAAAAATCTTCTCTGTCAATGTAACATCCTTTAACAGGACTCCTGCTGGTCGGTTCTTGTATCTTGCTGTGGCAGCTGTGAACATATATACTATTGATTGTTAATGTGTGATATAAATCCAACTGGAGCATGCCCACTAATTGGTTTGAGAGCTAGATATAGACAATGCTGTCTTATAGTAGCTTGTGTAGATAGGCCTAGTCATAGGGTTAATTCTGCTTGACAGCACATCAGCAGCATCTTGAGAGTAATTACTCAACAGAAGTTTTCCCACAGCTGAACTGAGAGCTTCAAAGGCTTCTGAATTTATAACCAGTATTAACCTATATCTGAAACATAATGTTCCCACAAGGGCTCAGATTTTTTTTCTCCTTCTTATTAAATGTATGGGGTTACTAGGTTCATTTGCTGTGTGCTAAGAACTTAGTGAAAAATTACTTGGTGTTGAATAATTTTAAATCTTTAATAATAAAGAGGATAATTATAAATTTGGTTTTGTATTGCTTTCTTATATTACTGAAACAAGTTAATCTGTAAAAATCAGGTGCTTTTTAAAAACATAATTTATTCTCTTTCTCTCAAAAATAAGTTTAAATAGTTCATATCTTTTCCATACTCTGTTATCTGTATTGATATGTGCATGTTTAGGGGGCTTAGGGTAATGCATACATTTAAAATGGTTAAAGTAAATATTTATTTACATTTTAGAAACCTATTTTACTTCTTGATCAATACAGTGAAATCTGTAATTATTACAGCCCCTCCCCCCATAAAATAACTGTTCTTTTATAAACAATTTTTATATTGTAAAACATTTCTTTCACTTTGCAGGTCAGAAACCAAATTTGATTCCGGTTCAGGTATGTTTACATTAATAATGCTATTCTGAGTACATTTTATTTACATTATTCTCTGAGGACTAATTCATCAGATCAAGAACCATTTTGATTTTAAACAGACTGGCTAGTCTCTTTTCAAAACATGAGTCTCACCTCAAAGCAAGGCTATTGACTGCTTCAAATCATAACTTGAGGTGTTCACTTTGGGACTCTGCATAGTTCTGCAATAAGCATTAGATGCCCTATATATGCAGAGTTTCATTTTAAAAGCAGAAATGGGGGTTGTACATACTGCTCAAAATAGAATAGAATTTTCTCAGTGGATAAAGCATCCTGAATAATTTAAAGATTTTCTGCAAGTGATTTGCCATCAAATGTGGGAGATGGATGCATTTAATCCAGCAAACTATAAAGAGTTCCAGCCAACAGAAATAGAAATTTGTCTATGACTTATTAGTTTTTTTAAAAAGTGTTTTATTGGGGGGGGTGACAGAAAATTAAAGTCACTTTAAGTCATTATTTTGTATATATTAAGACAAAATTTACATTCTCACAAACAGTGGCATATCAGCCTCAATAGGTGTTTTCTTCTCATTAAGCATGACTGTGGCCATATAATCCTCAGGTTTGACTATGTCCTTATGTCAGCTGCTGAGATTTATGCACTTCAGAGTTTCTGATGGTGTTTACAATTAAAGTACAAAAATCGCCTCATGTTTGGTACAAAGGAATTCTCTTTGGTGGACTGTTCATAGATAAATAAAGTTAGTTTTTAATTCCAGGGGAAAATAATTTACAGAAAAATATGTAACTTGTTGAGTTTAAAAGTGACATTTTTACTGTGGTTTGAGTTTCACTATATTTTAACTTAAAAAATGTTTATACTTGTTATGGTCACAAAGGAACAAGTGCTATATATTCTTTTTGATAGTGATGTTAAGAAGCCAGCACACTTTTTCTTCTTCATAAGCTTTGTCATTTATTGTCTAGCTTTATGAATTTAGTAAGACTCTTTATGAAGTCTGTACATTTTGGTTAACAAATTCATTTAATTTGAGAACCATGACTCCAGTAATCTTTCTATTCTGTGTGTTCTGGGGCTTCTGAATCATTTGTGCCAGTTATAGCATAAGATAAACATTTTTGGTTAACAGCCTTGACTATATGGAGACTAAAGGTGGGATAGCATTGTATCAACTATTTGACTCCTTTATTGCAGTTGATCTTAGCCAAAAGGCTGAGAAGTTATTGACTCATTTATTGATTCACAGGTGGCTCAAAATAAGGTGAAAAGTCTTTTTCATTTTTTTAAGAGTTAAAAATCTTTATGTATAATAAAAAATAAATGAATAAAATTGATGGAGAATGAATTTTTACATAAAAATCATGTCTTTTTTTTTTAACCTCTGCCAGTCACCAAATATTTATTAAGAACTCATCTTATTTTGATCTGATTTAATTCCCTAAACATCAAGTCAGAAACTGGTTTTAGGGTATAGGATCTGGAATATAGCTTTTAAAAATGAAAAAGTCCTCTAGGTTCATTTTGGAGGTAAAATCTGGAAATAGTGTACAAAACTGAAATATTAGGCTGCTATTGTCAAAGTCAGATAATTTATGTTAAATTTTCAAATCCAAATTAAAGTGTGCTGCTAAATTCCTGTACTGAAGGTTAGTATTTATCATGGAAATAGTTATAACATCTGTACAAGCACACATCTTTCACTCTTGTTACCAAAGATTTTGTCCATGACTCTTTTTTTTTTTTCAAGTCCTAAATTTTTTTTAAAATGTCTATCAAGGACAGCATCTGCATGTTTTTGAAAACTACAAAGTTCTCTACTCTGAAAGTTTTATGGGGAATACTGATTAAAAGTTTATTTATTCTTTTAATTTTTAACTTAAATATGTTGTGGAAAGAATTCAGATGGTCTCCAATTAAGAAACAGGTAATTATTTTTTCTTATAAGCTCTTTTTGCTTATTATTGAATGAAGGAATCACAACAAAGGAAGCTAGAAATTTATTCTTTGGCATTCTATATCATGTAAATTTTGGTTAGAAATAAAGTAACATATTGCAACAATTAAATGTATGACTTTAAGAGGTTCAGATTCTCTATTGTTCATCAAATACAGAAAGTAAACTAGCTCTGTTTAATGTTGTATATAGCCGTGACAAAGTAAGATTTTTAAATGAAGGAAGATGCCAATCTATTTAATAAGAAAAAAAAACCTTAAAAAATAAATGCTATGGTCAATGACTAGCCATAAAGGAAAGGATTTCGAAGTCAAATTATATATATATACACACACACACATATATATTTGCACACGTGTGTGTATGTGTGTGTATATATACACACACACTTTTTTTTCAAGAAAAAAAGCAAGTTAAAGCAAATCCACAAACAACCTCTCTGTGTTTTTTTAAAGTTAAAAAATTTTATAATGAAAAATTTCAGCCATATATGAAAATAGAGAATACAGTATGATGAGCACCCACCTAACCATCATCTAAATTTTATTATTGTTAATAATTTGCCATATTTGTTTCACTTTTCTTTTTTTACTTGAATTATTTTAAAGTAAAATATATTTCATGTGATATTTAAAATCTGAAAATTATAGATTGTCTTGACTTATTAAAAGGGGTCAATTAATTTTTTGAGGTTTTCATCTATCCTAGAAATTTGGGTCATATACAAATTATTATGGAAAGGATCGTGTCATTTCCATCTCCACATTCAGTTAAAGACTCTTTGAAAGTTCTGCTTATGGTGAATTACGTGGTTAAGAAAACTTTCAGCCAGTAGGCAGAGGCGTTGAATTAATTGTGATCTGAGAACCCCAGGAAAGTTCTGTCGTCAAGATTAATTTGGTTAAAACTTTAGCTGCTGTTTAGCTGTGGTCTCTATGTACTGAGTTATATACTGATTAAAAAACTTTTCTGTTGATTTATAACTCAATCACCTAAAGTTTTTGGCTTTGCCAATTGAGAACAGTCAGCCCACCTTCTTTCTAAAGCAGTTTTAAGGTTTCCATTTTAACACCTTTTCCTAGTTGATGTACTAATGTTGCTTGCCTAGTATCGTGTGGAGTTGGTGATTTTACTAATAGAGTAAAACAGACTTCCTTTTATGTTCAGAAGTAGCAAGAAGTTGTACTCTTCTCCCACCTCCCAAGAAGGGAAGTTAGTTGATGCTGGAGGAAGCAGAGCATTGAGTTTAATGTAGTGATTAAACATGAAAGCCGTATATCAAATCTCAGGAGAAACATGCTTTTGAAAGAGGCAGAGAACTGTGGAGCATATTGCATGATAGGCTATATAAACAGAGCCCTGGAGGTCAGTGTGTGGATGCAAACCAATTAAATAAAGAACTTACTAGCTTTGCTTTCTATCATCTGGATGGGGAGGATCACAAGTTAACATGCACAGGGTCGAAGTATAAACTTTGCTTAAATAAGCGAGGCACCTTTGTAAACTTCATTAACTCTTTCAATCCACTACTAAGATTTTTTTTTAACCAAGGTCCCTAGGAAGTTAAAAAAAATCCAAAATATATGTTCTCTTGGCCCTTCTGTATATACCCATCAACAAAGGGTAATGAGCTAGTAATGAGTAAAATGGAAGAAAAAGCAAAGGATGAGCTGCTGGAAAGACCTGGGGTTGGCTCTGAAGTCAAATTTCAAGAACGTGTATATCTTTCAAAAACAACCCATTTGAAAAAGCAGAGCTCTTGCAGAGTAACTGAAAAAAGATGTTTTTCTCTTCTCCTGAGTTCTGGGTACAAGGCAAAGATACAGTTGGAATTTACTAGTCACTAATATAACATCAGGAGACTGTTATTTCTGTTCTATTAAAATAGAATAACTTTCTGACCAAGAAGAACCTGATGCTTATAAGTTAATAACTGTATGTTAAGGACTGCCTATACTCTAAATCTGTGGTTCTAACCTTCTCAGGCAATGTTTGGGTGAGAAAATGAAATACCAGGTTAAATGGTATAGTTTCATGGTCCATAAACATTCAAAACAAAGATTTTTTTTCTATAGAGTCATGTTGGCTGAGAAAGTGAATAAGCTTATGTTTAGTGCTTGTTGATTCTGGGCTGCTTGGAATAGCTATACTAAGGAAATGGGCTCATAGAACACAGCAACTCAAAGGTATAAGATTTCATGAAAGCAAATTATGGAGGATTAAGAAACCTAATGAGCATGGTTTAGTGTGGAGAGTTGAGAAGGGAGCTCACTATTAAATAAAGCCCAAGAGTGTAGAAGGTTAGGAGATCCTAAAAGACACGATTATAAAAGGTACAACAGAATATAATTATGCTGAAGGGGTAAAAAAAAACCCAAAAAAACTCCAAGGGTAGGGGGGGGAACCCTCCAAGGAACAAAAAGCAGCTAGTGTCGCTTTTAGGATCTGTAGTTAAAAAGGAATCTACACCAGGGTAAGGAAATCAAAGAATATAATCAGTTAAAGCTTGAGGCAAAAACATAAGGGCAGTGAAAAATAAAGTAGGCTGCTATGGTAGTCACTAAGTTGAAGAGAATTTGAATGTAGCAGAACTACAGAGTTTTGAAAGCTTATTAAAATTTGAGACAATTTGCCTAACATAATAAACCTTTCTCAAGAAATATTAGTAAGGAAAATATTTTCAGTTCTTGTAAGTGTGAGAATATGTTGACAATAGTTTTTATTTGTACAACTCATCATTTTAAATTTCTTGTTTTAAAAGGTCTCATAATAATGAAAAACAAGGAAATAAAATATAAATTTTTATAGAAGAATATTGAAATCTATATATGGGCATCATTCATTAGTAAAAATAAGAAAAATATTGACTATTCATCTGTTCATTCATTCAACATATATCATTGGGCATACTATATGCCAGATGTTGAGGTTATAGCTGTGAACAGGGTGGATACAATTCCTTCTCTCATGGAGTCTTAATACTAGTTGATTGGTCCATTATACAAATTCACATGGATTTCTCTGCATATTTAACTGAGGAGGGCTAACAAGGCTAAACTTAAATTGTAGATGGTGAGTTAAAGAGCTCTTGATATTTAAACATACGCTGATATATTTTAGGTTTAGACAAATTCACTGTTATTTTATTCAAACCATATCACTTTGTTTTCCACTTTGACTCTTAGCAGAATAGCCTAATAATGCTAATGGTTAGGCTGTAGTTTTTCTATGGCTTTCAATAAGGAGTGACATTTCATATTTGATTATCCTTAAGAAATTAACTTAGAAGAGAACACGATGACAAATGTCTGTGAATACCACTGTCTTCTTCCCTTTTATTTCTTTTTTTTACAGGATCCTATTCAAGGTTAGCCTGAAAAATTAGGCAACCTTCTCTATAACAATCTTACTTGATGCCATGGAAGCATGTAGAGGGTATAAAACCTTTATCTCCTTTTATAAACTAATTGAAAAACCAGGAAGCAGCAAGGCATGGTGGCTAAGTGCTGAGGTTTGGATCATATAGATCTAAGTGAAGTCATTCTTTACTTCTAACAATTTTCAATTGGCTTTCTTAGATTTCATGTGTACCATTGTGTCACATACTTAAATTTTGTATTTATTTTTTTTCTTACTTAGAATTAGAGCATTTAAAGCTATAAATTTCCTTCATTGAAGCTTTAGCTGAATCCTACAGGTTTTTATATTGTATTTTAAATAGTTGCAGTTTGGGGTTTTTTTGGATACAATAATTATTTAGGAAAGTATTTGCAAATTTCCAAATTTTTACTTTCTACTTTTATTAATATTTTTTAGTTTTGTCACTTGGTAGTCAAAGAATGTGGACTTATTACTTTTTTGTAAGTCTATTTTTCAGTACTTTTTAAAGTTTTATTGGGGGCCTAATATGTATTTAATTTTTGTGACTCTTCTGTGGGTTATTTGAAAACTATATTCTCTGCGGTATAAAGAGTTTGCATATTTATTAGATCAACCTGATTCTTGATAATATGTCCTTTATATCATTATTTATTTGGTTTCTATTTTATCTGACAAGGACTTTGAAAGGAGAGATTGTTTGTCATTTGATATTTTTTTTACCTGAATACATCGTTTTTAGATATCACCGTTCCTGTGTTGTCAGTTCCATGTATGTTCTGGTGGTAGCCAACTTGCTTGGGTCATGCATTACACTTGTCTCCTTGTAGAGAACATTATTCCAAAGCAGTGCTCATGGAAATGAAGGCTGCTGCAAATAGGAAACTTATGTTATTCCAAATTCATATGTGAAACATGAAGTTGTTTTACCACCTGTATATACCAGTACTCTTCTTTTCCCTCATACCCCCACCCTCACCCCATAGCTTTATAAGGAAAGAGGCTCTGAGCCTTTATATGATGTAAATCTTTGTTTTCTCCATGTAAGATCCTCCCTCACTCCTCCATCTGTTTGGCAAGATCCTATTTACCTTTTAATGCTCACCTCAAGCATTGCCACCTCAATTAAATGTAATCTTCCTTGACACCTTCCCAGCAGTCAGTTATCTCTTTTGCTGTGCAAACATTGGATTTTGTACATACATTTATTATAGCATTTATCATCTGCTATAATTATCTGTGTAGATCTTTTCTTTCTGTCAAAGTCTATGAGTTTCTTGGAGGCAAGAACCATGTCTCATTCACCTTTATAGCCCTGATATCTGGGATGAAATAATTACTCAATAAATAAAAATTACAAGAAGTTGGAAATCTTTGTTTTGTTCTCTAATTGTAGTAGAAATATTTAACTAACAACAGAAGATTCATTCCACCCTTTTACAGTATTGAGTTGTTGCTGGGAAGTGGCTTCTGGGCCAGAGATTACAATTTCTAGACCCTTTGCATCTATGTGGAGACATATAACTAATTCTTGCAATTCAGTGTGTCATTTCTGGGTTAAGGGGGTTAAGTAACCAGTAGTCTTTCCCCATATCTCTTTTCCTCTTCTGAGGTTAATTCAGAGGTACATGTTGAACATTATGGCATCACAATATAGAAGGAGTCTGGATCCCTACATTGTACTTGCAGGAGATCCACTCAGGAGAGCCATTCACCAAGCATATCTTCATCCAAGGACTTTGTGTAGTGAGAAGTAAACTTTTATTATGTTAAGCCACTGAGATTTTGCTATTATTTATTATGGCAGCTAGTGTTGCGTAGCCCGACTAGCCCAGTGCCTAGAATACTCCTTGGTAAATAGTTATTTGCCTGTAGTTATTATCCAGTGGCAAATATCACTAGATATTTGTTGGATAAATAATTGAACGAATGGCTAGGGTTTATATTATCTAACCTGAAAATGATCCTTTAAACTGAGGATCATGCAGAAATACTATGTTCCATATAATCACAAAGCCTATCAGTTAGCAATGATCACAATAATGCAGTATAATAGGTCACCTCAAAAAGCAGTGACTTAAAACAATAATCACTTATTCATACTCACATGTCTATATGGGTTGGTTGGGAGTTTGCTGGCATAGGCTGGTTGCAGGTTGGGTCCAGATCTTCTCCACGCGTCTTGTCATTGGTGATAGACAATAAGAGGGCAAGCCCAACTATGCAAGCACATTACAAACCTCTGTATCAGGTTTGCTAACATCTTGTTGGCCAAGCCAGTAAAGCCAATTCCCTAGCCATTCATTTAATTATTTATCCAACAAATATCTAGTGATATTTGCCAAGCAAGCCATATGCACAAGCTCAAAGTAAAGGAGTGGGAACAAACTCTTTCTTCTTCCCACTGATCAAACAGATATAGGTATTCTTTCTTCCCTGTAGTGGGAAGAATAGCCGAGTAATAGGGTAAAGGGTGTGGATACAGGGAGAAGAATAGGAGCCAATAATTGAATCTACTACATTGGAACATCACACACTTAGACCACTAATCTAATCCCCAAAAAACAGAGTTTGGGGTTTTATTCTAACATTTTAGATTTAAATTTATTTCTATGTTATAAAAGTCTATTAAAATTAATTTTTTCCCTGTGTTGTTATATACTAATAGTCAGTAAAATATACTTTTACAGTATGAATGAAAGTGGCATTAAAATTCATTCAAATGTAATTTATTATTAGAGTTATCTTTGTAGGAATTAGCTTAAATTTATTGTATTTTGTGGTTTGTTTGATATTAATTTTTATTTACATATCTGCTTTTTCAATTATACTATATAGGAATTTATTCAATTTATTTTTAATCATGACCTGCTTTTTAGTTAGCAGTATTCCTTGAAATATTGTCAAGATATGTGGCTTTTACTGATTTATTAGGAATTTTTTTGTTTTAAGTAATGTACTAGTACATTTATTTTTCTAGCTGTATGATTTTGTATTTTTCTCAGGGTTGTAGAAGAATAATGCATATTTAGAACTTAGAATTGCTTATAGTTTCCAGTATATCTGTTTATTTTTTATATATATATATATATATATATAAAAGAATAAAAAATTCCTTCCAAAAAGGTTAAAATCATGTTAAATTTATTCATGATGAAGTATAATTTTTTTCCAAAAGTTTTCTTTGCATGCGTTTTATGTAACCTGAAATTTTATAAACTAGCAAATAGAGTCATGTCAGATGTGGAAGCAACTTCATGGAACTATACTGTTACTGTTTTGTCAAAATTATATAAATTTTTATCAATGAATGCATGAATTAAAAAGGAAATTTTAATGTCAGAATGAATGCCATTTTATCAATTTGTAAGTTTAATTTACCTATGTTCAATCCCACAAACATTTGTTGATCACTCAGTCTGATCAAGCTTTGCACATTGCCTTGAGCAAGCTAGTTGTAAATTATTTTAGAATAATTTAATATCTAGTAGAAGTAACTCTTGGCATAGAAATATACTGCTGGTAGAATATTCTTACGTGATTGTGATAAGCATGAAAGAAGGTCACCTCTCTCTGCAACCTATCTGTTTATTTTGTAGTTAACAAGGCGAAGGGAGGCTTCTGATTATTTTGTGCTAGTGTGCCTACACATACCTAAGGAAAAAATAATCACAGATCCCAGTGTCACCTTAATTATGAAATTGATTTAATTGTTGATTAAGTAGCTAGTTACTGCTCATAATATCTTAGTATTTGTACACTTCTTGGTGGTATGGGTGACAATAAAGTAATAATAAATGAATATTTTTACCTAAAGTAGGAAATCATATAAATGAACAAATATGCATTGTTAGTAGAATTATTTTAAATGTAAAGATACGCAGGTCGATAACAAGTTTTATTATTTACTATACATGACTCTATAGATTTTGGGGGAAATGTTTAAAGACAAATTATATTCTTAAATGTGGTTAATTCTAATCTAACCAGTTTTTAAGAAAATAATATTTTATGGGTTTTCAAAATACTTTAATTTCTTTTGTAGAAATCCAAAGGACATGATGTCTTACTTTTATAAAATGATTGGTAGGATCTTACTTTTCTTTTTTATTCTTCTTATTCCTAGATGTAATAATTTTTCTCTTTTGGCATGATTTTTCCTAAAGATGTTTTTCCAATTCATATGAATTTTGATATATATGATGTGTCACCATACAAGTAACAACAATGTATGTATGTAACAAAAAGATGAAAACTTCTATGTTTATGTTATCTACATTTGTCACTACGAGTCAATAGGATGGCTTTATATAGTGTGATCAGAAACAGGAAAGCTATGGTTTAGAAGATGTTTTAATCTGTTTCAAATAACTTTTCAGGGCAATCTGGTAAAAATGACATGATTAATGACTGAAGGAGATTAAAATATTTTTACATTCCGTTTTTAATGACTGCTATCTTAAGTTTCTACCCTAAAATCTATGACTAGTAAAATATTACAGGAAAAATATATCATTCATAATCCACTGGAGGTT
Source organism: Daubentonia madagascariensis (assembly GCA_023783475.1). Taxonomy (NCBI): domain Eukaryota; kingdom Metazoa; phylum Chordata; class Mammalia; order Primates; family Daubentoniidae; genus Daubentonia; species Daubentonia madagascariensis. Next base: position 49,779,329 of record JAKFHU010000600.1, on the reverse strand, counting down.
GTGTTTTACTTTATCAAATTGTACCTGCTTTTTAGCCAAAGACAGCATAAATTTAAAACAAATTTTAACTAAAATATAGTTTCCTTGCTATTCTTAAATACATTCATTAAAGTGTTAATATTTACTAGGTTTAGTATAAAAGATCTAAGGTTATGTTTTCAATTAGACAGGGTAGAACTTCAGTCAGTATGTAATTTTTAAAAATTTATCATTACAGCTAGGTAGATCTTCATCACTTGAAAATAGGCCATTTTAGAAAGTTTAACTATAAATGTTTTCTGTGTGCATAAATAGGTGGCAAGTGTAATTATTAATGTTGGCGTTTTGCCCATTGATTCCAGTTGCTCTGTCTTTTTTATCCAGAGATAATGGTGTATGTTCAGTCTCTGTCATATTTACCTAGAGGAAGTCTTTTTAATCCCTCATTTTTCTCCTTCACTGAGGTTGTGTGTAAATACTACATAAAATGGCAAATGGAAGGAAGTCTGTTTTGTCTAAAGATACCATTCATCTTAAACAAACACATCAGCCTGTCTCTGGACGGATAATGATACGGGTTTTATTTGGTGGGAGAAGGAGGGGTATGGGTAAGACCAAAGCAAAAATATGTTGCAAATTATATGAACTGGTGTTAAACCCCTTTAAAATTGGATACGTTTTTCTGATTGTGTCTGCTTAGGGGAATCACTCCATCCCCACCCCTACATTGTTTCAGCACTTCTTAATTTTCATTACTATTGGCATACCATTTTAATGAAAATTTGTAATATTAATAATTTCAGACAGAAATCTGAAGCAAATCTTTAATCAGATACCTTACAGCACAATATTCTGGAAAGCCATATATATGAATTTATAATTCCAGTATGGGAAAAAGAATATGTTGCCTTTCAATTATTTCTAATTTTAAAATCCCACAAAATTAAATAAAATAACTTTCTTTAGCTTCCTATACTGTGAATTCTTTAGGCACAGAGGCCCCATTTAATTCATCTATTTTATTTATCCCCAGCACTAAGTGCAATTAGGTCACAAGTAATGACCAAGTGGTTTGTTAAGTCAGTGCTAAACGTATTAATCTTTAGTTGTTTATATTTGCTTACTTACATTTATTGGGAAAACTAATATATTTGGTATTGTTCCTGACATCTTGTTTTCTTGTTATTATGCCTCCTTGTGGTCCTTTCCTTTCCTTTAGTTACATTGATTAAATATTTGCCCTTTTAAAAAAACTCCTAGTTGTAAGTTAAATATACTATTTCTCTTTATTGTTTACCATTTCATTTTAACAAACATATTTGACTTTATATTTTTCTGTTAATTTTGGGAATTAATCTATAACTTCCTTCCCCTTCTCCCAATAGAAGAACTTTAGTGCTTGTTTGTCTCTGAGCCCTGCATGTTTCCCATTATGCCTCTACTTTCTTAAAAAATCATTTCTTAAGAATTCTATTAAATGTTATTTAATAGAATTAAACCACATTGTTAACTATTATTTAAACTTAACTATTTAATTTTACCTATTTGTTTACTCATCACTGTTTCTTGTGTGCTGTGTCTTTATCGTTCTTAGATTTATTTTTCATTTTGCTATAGTACTTCTTTGGATATTATTTCAGAAATGATTCTAGATAGCAAACTATCTGAGTTATTTTATGTATAGATTGTTTATTTGTACCTGTCATGATGCCAAAAAAGATTCAAGCCGAAGACATACCATTACACATTTATTCTTTAAGAGTAGAAGTTGGTGAAGAGAACTTACATGATTCTAGGATCTTTGCATGTGCTTCCATTAAAGGCAGCCTATTTTTTCTTTTGAGTGATAAACTTTTTAATAGGTATGATTCAAATTTAGTTTATAACTCATTGGCTAAAATTTTTCTCTTGGAGGAAAAAAAGGAATTTCTTAGGTATTATACAGTTAAAAATAGGCACTTCAACAAATGCTTAACAAGTATCTTTCCTATGCAACAAATATCCAGTATTAAGGAGGACCACATTAAATACAATATCTGGTTTCATGTATTAAGATATGCATTTTTTCATGTTATAGCTTAAGTTTGGCCTTCATAATTCTTGAGTTTTGCTCTAAGAGTAGTATTTTTAAATTAAATACATACATTAAATACAATTTTTAAAATTAAATTATAAAAAATACTATCTTTGATCAAATCAGAATACAAATGCACTGATTTTTAAATGTCATTGTCCATTTTTGGATACTTAGTTAAATTAACATGTTAGAGCAATTCAAGGGATGACAGGATTTCACCTTGTTTTTCTAGTTCACAAACATTAATGGAGCAAAGACCTTTTGTATCAGTTTTGTCATAAGTGAAGGAATAGAATTATCTGTTTTACAGATATATGTACCTTTAACATGGACTATATTTCCTGATATTTTTTGGTCTTATCTCATTATTTCAATTCTGAGTTTATTTATGTAAGGCTATTGTAGAGCTAATGTATGACAGGATTACAGTACAATAGCAGTATTGTTTTAAAAGCATTCAGGGAGTAAGTTAGACACAACAAAGAACATACTTTGAGAATGAAGGGCAATGAACAAAGAGAAATAAAGGAAAAATTCAGCAATATGAATAAATAAAAATAAAATCAATGAAAATAAGTGTTATAGGGTCTGCACATTTTTAAGACTTTTAAGTTTTACCTTGAGATAGCCTTCTAGAAAAATTGTGCCAACTTATACTCTTACCAGATGTGTATAGTTTTCTTTTTCCTGGACACACTGCCCAACTCTGAGTATTACTATCCTTTTTTTAATTTCCAATTCTGAATATTTCTATCCTTATTTTCTTTGCCAATCTGATAGGTAAAAAGTAGAATCTCATCATTTTAATTTGCATTTTAATGACTAGGGAGGTTGAACATTTTTCTTCTTATGTATATTGATCATTTATAATTCTTCTTTTGTAAATTGCTTATTAACTTTTTTTTTCTTTTTGGTGAGGCCAGAAATTAGAGCAGGGCTTGAGTCAGACAGACCATCATTTGGATCCTGGCTCTATCTTTTAAGCGCCGTGTAATTTATGGCAAGTAATATAAACTTTCTGCACCTCAGTTTCCTCATTTGTAAAGCTATATTTATAATTATAATATCTACCTCAATGTTGTAAGGATTAAATAAAACAACATGTAGTTAAAGCAATTAACAAAGTGCTTGGTATACATTACCGATGCTGCTGCTGCTGCTGCTGCTGCTGATAAAAAATGATGAAGCTTGAAATATTTCTTCCAGTTGGTTGCTTGAGGTTTTAACTTTAAGATTTTTCTTCCCCTATGAAACTTAAAAAAATTTTTGTTAGTGGCATGTGTCAGTCTTTTTTTCTTTTATAGCATTTACTTTGGGGCTATAGTAAGAAAATTGTTCTTCACACCCAAGAGTATAAAACTATGATGGAAGTAATTTTGAATGTGATGGAGTTGTAAATGAAATCATTAATTTTAGTGACTCAGACTAAGAAAGTAGACTAATAATTCTATAATCTTTATATTTCTTTAGAAAAATACTAGCATTCACTCTTGTTGAAAAAATTCAGAAACATTAGGTCACATATTTAACAAGTTTTAAAAAAAATGTTTTCAGACTTTGAAAATACATTCCCCTGGATTATTTGTATATTTAGGAAGGAGCTCTGCTATTCTGTACAGTGCATTTGTGTCCACTAGAAAATGGTGTTGTCCTTGGGTCAATGAATTAGAAAAAGGGTCCCCCCTACCACCACCATACCACCACTCATGTTGCAGCTAAATGACTCCTGTGAGTCAAGGCATGTACACAAGTCTGGGAGTGAGGGAGCAGGCGCTGTCTCTTCCACCAGCTTCCTTTTGTACTGCCCAGGTTGCACCACTTTTTGAGGTGGCCTTATGTTTCAGTGTTATCACAAAATGGCTTTTGAAATAGTTTGAGAAATTAATAGTTTATCTAAATACACTTGCATGATTCAACTGAATTGAGTAGCCTTTTATACAGGAACTTTTATAAAAGAAAAGAAAAGCTTTTTATTTGAATATTGTGAGCAAAAAATAAGAGAGCATTGGTTGCACTCATGCAGACCTTTATTCTTCTACCTTGGGTATTAATCCATGTGCTCTTAAGGGTTGGCTTCTTCCTCCTAGTAAATATGATGTTAATGACACATCTGGGGCCATGTCTTTTTGTATGTTGTTGTTATGGGAAAATTGATCAGTATTGTGTTGAGTCTCCAGGAAAATGTGTTCTATAGAAGTCTCACACTCTGACTGTCCTTAACTATCCTATGGTGCTCCTCTCTCTTACCCCTGTATTACTCTATAGTTCCTTATCCATGATTCTTTCTTACTATCCTCACAGCCATTTCTACTGTGTTTCTTGGAGCTCTGACTCCATTGTGAACACATTATTTTTTTATCCTCAAATCTCTTCACAAAATATTTCCTTCATTTCTTCACTTTAATTGAGACTTGTCTCTCTCCCAAGGTTCCTCTTGCAACTGCAAGAGTAGAGGCAATAACTCTTCATTACCTCCTTCAGAGCCTCACTTTTCCTTTCTCATGTAAGAACTCCTTATACAGCCACTTATTGCCTGTCATCATAGCTGTGATTTATTAGCTCCCTGGCAATGCCCTTCATTTATTGAGGATTTTAGTCTTCCACTCTACTTCTTGCTATCCTCATGTGTGATTTCAGTGACCATGAGGAGAGTCCAACCAGCAGTCGAGTTTCTTCAATCTCCGTGTCCTGGCCCCTTTTTTTTCTTCCCAGTCTTTCATGCACTTCATCATTTTATTTTCCTCCCCATCTATCCTAGACTCTATGGTGACCATTTTGTCACTTTTGCCAGTGCCCTCTGTTTATGTAGAATCCCCTGGAAAAATCCCCAACCATCTGCTTTCAGTTGTAGCTCCTTTACTCAGGCTGCATGGCTCTGCTAGAGGAAAGAATATAATTATGGGTTAATTGCCACTAGAGAGTTATGACCATTCAATTTCAGGTTGGCTCTTGACACTATTCTGCAGTCCTTCTATGTCTTTATCATTTTTCTCAAATCCCCTTTTCTTTCTGAGCAAGAATCTTGCCCCCTATTTCATAGAGAAATTTGAGGCTATGAAGCTTGAGCTTCTGTGTACTGAAACTACAAACATCTATATACGCACTGACCTCTCTTTCTATATGCTTAGAGGACGAGATGTCTTTTTTTTCGAGTCCAAAGTAATCTCATTAACTCTCCATCAGTTACTTACTCCGAATTCCTGAATATTGAAGCTCTTTGATTCTGCTTACTTGTTCCTCACAGCCTGAAGATGAACTCAAGTTATCCTGTCTTTAAAAAAAACCAAACCAAAACCAAAACCAAAACACAACTCCTTCAACTTTGTTCTCTTCTGACACTCATATCTCTTCTTTACGTTGGAATTAAGGTTTTCCGTATACTATACTGTTTCTACTTTCTTTTATTCATAAGAACACTCTAGTAAAAAAGGACAAAGGAGAATTGAAGAATTGCTAAAGGCCAATAACTATTTTCAAAAGTTCAACCTCGCTGTTAATCATAGAAATGCAAATTATATCAACTATAAAAATGTTTACCAAAAAAATTAGGGCTTCAAGAGTATGGGAAGATATTTACTCTCACATATTACTAGTAGGAGTATAAATTGATGCGCTCTTTCCAAAAAGCAATTTGGTAATTGCTTAACCCAATAATTTCACCTTGGGAGACTTCATAACAAAAATATTCAGAGATAAATGTGAAATAATATTCATGAAACATTATTTATTGTAGCAAAAAAAAAAAAAACTAAACAGCCTAAATTTCCAATGATAGAGGCAGGTTACCATACTCTGTCAACATGGAAAAAGTCCAAAAGGAAATACACAAAAATGTTAATGGTAGTTATTTACTTCTGACTTTACAAATGGAGATTAAAACTTACTGTGTGGGTCCCCTGGCTCTGTCCTTTGTTTGTAATTCATATTCATACAAGTAATACTGTTATATCAAACACTGGCCAGTGTATGACATACAGAATATTCTCAAAGAGGTGAATAGGTTTCAAAAGTTCCTTTGTAGGTTGTTTTGAAGTTAGAATGCATTTTTCTATAGAAACAACATAGTAGAAAAACTAGATTTCAAGGCCAGTTCATCAAACATATTTAACTTGTAATGTACTTGAAAGTACTTAACAATTTCAGTGGAAAATTTATTCAGAATTTCAGATTGGGATGCCAAGAATCAACTTCTCATTCCCCTATTTTAAGGTTAAAAAGACAAAAATATTCCCTCAGCTCTAAGCTCCCTCAGGAGTTTGAAGCAGTTTTTAAAAATGATTAGGTACAAGATTTGCCCAAGCTGGTCAATAACAACAGAGGAATGAAAATGAATGTATTCGGAGTTGTGGAGATTGTGGAAGCACGAAGCTGGGATGTTGGAAGAGTTTATCAATGTGATTGTTGAAGTTATGGAGGATCATGAAAAGTTGAATTAGAAAGAAGAAATTTGAGCCAACTGCTAAAAGAAAATGGGAGAGTATTCCAGGAATCCACAGATGGAGGGGAGAAGAGAATAATTGAAGACTTCAAAAGTAGAGTTTCTTGAGTGATGAAACCCTAAAGGACCTGCCAGATTTTCCAGCCACAGTAGTCTTGTTACTTGCACCTGGAGTTAGTATTTACACTCACTTTAAGCCCAACTCTAGCTCTAGTTACCAGGTCAAATTTTATTTAGAGCAGTTTTTCTCAATCCTAGCCACACATGACAGTTACTGAAGGAACTTTAAAAAAAAATATAGGTGCCTGGGCCCATCCTAGACCAAGCAACTTGAAGTCTGTGCAGTCGGAGCCCTGGCATTGGCATTGTTTTAAAAGCTCCCTAGGTGATTCTAATGTGCTTCTGGAGGAGCGAACTGCTGGTCAGAATCAAAAGTAAATTACATAAGGGTAGAAATAGTGGGTGTCTGTTTTAGTCACCATTGTACTTCTGCATCCAGCATAGTGTTTGACTATTGATAGGAATTCAGTGAATATTTGCTGGAATGAAAGAATGAATCAAGGAATGAGAAATAAATGGATTTAATTAGCTCTATTCTTGCATATTATAGTTCAGCATTAGGTCATGTTTGTAGCTAGTCTTCTTCTGACCTTGTCTCAATTCAGACAATTGGTCTTCTGTCTGATTCCTAAGAAACCTCTTTTGGTACCCCAATTCATGTTTTCTTCCTTGATCGCTGTTTCTCAGTCATTGTTACCAGGAACCTGTCAAGAACTGTGATCCTCTCAGATCAGACTCACTTTTTGAGACCCCGAATGTTGTCCCTGAATCTCAGCCAACTAGCTGAAGGCCTGTAAATCTGGCTGACATTTTGGCTTCTTTAGTACTGCTTTCTCTGAGATTCCCCAACAGTGTGCTTTATTCCTTCCATTTCAAACTTCCTCTTGTTGACCTGTTGCTCTAGAGCTAATTGTAGTTTGTAAATACATAGAAAGAGTTCTTTTATTGAGTAAGGCTTGTTAATTATAGTATTCATATCATTTACTTCTTCTCTATTTTTTGTTTTGAAAGATGTGCGTTAACAGCTTCCACGATAATTGAGGATTACCAAGTTTCTTTGTATTTCTAATAGTTTTTGTTTTATATAGTTCACTTCTCTGTAGTGCATAAAAGCTCATCGGTGTTATATCTTTGTGAATTATTACTTTCTATGAAAAATATCCCTTTTTATCCTAGTCAGTGTTTTTGGAATTGGTTATTTTTTATCTGATAGTAATTGCATCATCCCCACTTTCCTTGTGTTATATGTATTTTCCTGGTATATCTTAGCTATTTCCATATATTTAACCTTCTTTTTATCATTTTATGTGTGTCTTATATAAACATAATACAGCTAAATTCTGCTTTTTAATTTTTAACCAGTATGAGAATCTTTATTTTTAGATTGAAGAATTTAAACCTTTCACTTTCATTGTGGTAAGGTAGACACTTTTAAAAATACCTACCTATTTTATGGTTTCTGTTTGCTATTCTTGTTTTGTATATATGTATGTATTTACTTGCTTACAAAGGACATACACACACACATACATACATACATACAATACAGATATTTTAAAATATAGAAATCACAAGATAATAAAAATCTCCCCATAATCCCATTATGCAGTCTTATCATTGATGTGTGTGTGTGTGTATGTGTACTTCCAGAGTCTTCCTTTTTTTTTGTAAATAAAAATGAATTTATCGAGAATATACTGTTTTATAATCTGGTTTATCCACTGACCAGAGAGATATCATGAACATTTTGCATGCCAGTAAGTATTTATCTATGATATCTTTTTATGGTTTTTAAATACAACATGGTTACTATAGTCAACAACATTGTATTGTATTCTTGAAAATTGTTAAAAGAGTAGATTTTAAGTGTTCTCACCACAGTGAAATGATAAGTATGTCAGGTAATGCATATGCTTGATTAGGCATTCCACAATGTTTACATATTTCAAAACATCATGTTATACACCATAAATATGTCCAATTAAAAAATTGGACATATTTTAATTGAAGTAATTTGTTGTCACTAACCTGACTTCCAGAATATGTTAAAAGAAGTTCTTCAGAGAGAAGGAAAATTATATAGATTAGGAACCCAAATCTACATAAAGAAAGAGCATTAGGAGGAAAAAATGAAGGTAAAATAAAATTTTTTACTTTTCTTATTCTTAATTGATCTAATGGATAACAGTTTGTTCAAGATAGTAATACCTTGTGTTCAGTGGTTATAGCTTATGAACAAGTGAAATAAATGACAGCAATGTTAGAAGAGATGGGAGGAAATATTTGGGAATACTCTGCTATAAGGTACTTTGCTACCGACAAAGTAGTATGGTGTTAATTGAAAATGGACTTAGATTAGTTGTAAATGTATATTGCAAACTCCAGGGCAACCACTAAAAAAAGTTAACAAGAGCTGGGCACGGTGGTGTGCCCCGTTAGTCCCAGTTATTTGGAAGGCTGAGTCAGGATTGCTTGAGCCCAGGAGCTCAAGGCTGTAGTGCACTGTGATTGTTTCTATGAGTAGCCACTGCACTCTAGCCTGGGCAACATAGCAAGAACTGGTGTCTAAAAAAAGAAAGTTAACAAAAGAAGTATAATTGTATTTTGTCAAATAATGTGGTAAGAATGGAATGAAAATGGAATCATGTCAAATGCTCAGTTAAAACCAGAAAAGGAGAAAAAGAATGGAAGACAAAAAAGAAATAAAAATAATGGCAATGGATAGAACACAGTAACAGACATGGGAGATGTTAATACAACTATGTCAATAATCACTTTAAATTTTAATGGTCTAAATACACTACTTAAAAAGCAAAGGCTGGCCGGGAGCGATGGCTCACATGGCTCACTCACACCTGTAATCCCAGCACTTTGGGAGGCCGAGGTGGGAGGATCATTTGAGGCCAGGAGTTTGAGACCAACCTAAGCAACGTAGTGAGACCCCATCTCTACAAAAGTTACAAAAATTAGCCGGGCATGGTGACACATGCCTGTAGTCCCAGTTAGTCAGGAGACTGAGGCCGAAGGATCACTTGAGCCCAAGAATTTGAGGCTGCAATGAGCTATGATTGTGCCACTTCACTCCAGCCTGTGCAACAGAGTGAGACTCTACCTCAAAAAAAAGAAAGGCAGAGACTGTGAGGATGGATCACAAAACAAGACTCAAGTGTATTTGTCTACAGGAAATCTACTTTAAATAAAATGACGCATACAGATTAAAATTAAAGGAGTGGAGAAAGATGATACCATGCTGACACCAATCCAAACAAAGCTGGAGTCACTAGACAGAGCAGGCTTCAAAGCAAAGAAAATTAAGGGGGATAAAGGGGAATTACGTAATGATAAAGGGATCAGTTCTCCAAGAGGACATAACAATCCTTAATATGTGTGCACTTAACCAGAGAACATCAAAATATGGGAGGCAAAAACTGATAGAACTGCAAGGAGAAACTGAATATCCTGGTGCCTTGATCTTGGACTTTCCAGCCTCCAGAACTGTGAGAAATAAATTTCTGTTCTTTATAAATTATCCAGTCTAAGATATTTTGTTATGGCAGCAGGAATGGGCTGAGACATTATAATAATTGAAACAGCATGGTACTGGCATAAAAACAGGCACATAGATCAATGGAACAGAATAGAGAGCCCAGAAATAAAGCCACACATTTATGGTCGATTGATTTTCAGTAAAGATGCCAAGAACACACGATGGGGGAAAGGACAGTTTCTTCAATAAATGATTTGGGGAAACTTCACATTTTTTTTTTTTTTTGAGACAGAGTCTTGCTCTGTTGCCCAGGTTAGAGTGCAGTGGTACAGTGGCATCATTATAGCTCACTGCAACCTCAAACTCCTGGGCTCAAGTGATCCTTTTGCCTTAGCTGCTTGAGTAGCTGCGACTACAGATGTGTTCCACCACACCCACCTAATGTTTTTATTTTTTGTAGAGATGGGGTCTCTCTGTGTTGCTCAGGCTGGTCTCAAACTTCTGGGCTCAAGTGATCTCCTACCTCAGCCTCCCAAAATGCTAGGATTATAGGTGTGAGCCACCATGCTAGGTCAAACCTCAATTTTTTTTTTTTTTTTTTTACCTGAGAACGCCTTTATTTCTTTTTCATTTTTTTTCTTCTTAATTTAAAATTTTGCAGGATATAGCATTCTCTGTTGGTAGTTTTTTTCTTTCAACACTTTAAATATTTCACCTCACTCTCTTCTTCACTATGTGGTTTCTAAGTAGAAGTCTGACAATTTTTATCTTTGTTCTTCTGCAGATAAAGTGTTTTTTCCCATTCTGACTTCTTTTAAAAATTTCTCTTTGGTTTCTGCAATTTGAATATGATATAGCTAGGTGTAGTTTTTTTGGTATTTATCCTGCATATGTTCTCTGTGAGCTTCCTGGATATATGGTTTGGTGTCTGTCATTAATTTTGGAAAATCTCAGCCATTATTACATTAACCATTTCCTCTGTTCCTTTCTCTCTTTCTTCTCCTTCTGATATTCTCATTAAACAAACATTATACCCTTTTAAAATTATCCCACAGTTCTTGGATATTCTGTTCTGTCTTTTGTAAATTCTTTTTTCCATTTGCATTTCTGTTTTGTAAGTTTCTGTTGACATTTCTTTAAGCTCACTGATTCTTTCCTTGGTTGTGTCCAGTCTGTTGAGGAGCCCATCAGAGGAATTCTTCATTTGTTACAGTATTGTGATTTCTAGCATTTTTCTTTGGTTCTTTCTTACAGTTTCCATTTCTCTGCTTAACATTACCCGTCTGTTCTTGCCTGTTGCTCATTTTTTCCATTATAGCATGTTAATTATAGTTGTTTTTAATTCCTGATCTGATAATTCTAAAATCTCTGCCATATCTGAGTCTGGTTCTGATGCTTTTTCTATCTCTTCAAAATGTATTTTTATCTTTTAGTATATCTTATTATTTTTTGTTGAAAGCTGGACATGATATTCTGGGTAAAAGGAACTGAGGTAAGTAGGTCTCTAGTGTGAGATTTTATGTTTATCTGGCTAGGAGTTAGACTGTGTTTACCATTTTCTGTGGCTAGTGACTTCTTAAATATGGTCTGAGGTGTGTAGTTCTTTTAGTTGTGATCTCTTGTTATTATACAGGAGCTCTACTGATGTCTTGGTAAGATATGGGGAATGGGAGTGTATAGACCTATGATTAGGTCTCAGACTTTTAGTGAGCCTATTCCCTTGGGCTGTGACTTCTCAGTTTCACCCTCTGTGGTGAGATAACAAGGCTAGAGTGGGCTGGAGTTGGGTGTTTTCTTTCTTCCAGGTTCTGGTAAATGCCCAGTTGGTTAAACTCTGGTAAAATAGTTTTTATTGAGGATAGGCCTTGTCAAATAAAACAGCATAATCTCAGTGTATTTAAAAATGGCTACTTTTCCCTCCCCCCTGCTGAAAACACAAAGGGACTTTTCTTTGATCTTCACTGTGACAACCTAGTAGGGCTCCTAGAGTTAAAACATATGAAAGTGTGCTCCCCTTTTTCCAAGACTGGGCTTCCCTGGAAATTTTAACTCTTAAACTTGTCCACACTGAACATCCAGAAATGTGTTAATTACAGTGACTGCTAATGGGTACAGAAATATATTAATATATACAGTCATGAGTCCCTTAATGACAGGGATACATTCTGAGAAATGTGTTATCAGGCAATTTTGTCATTGTACGAACATCATAGGATATACTTACACAAACCTAGATGGTATAGCCTAATATACATCTAGGCTATATGATATAGTTTATTGCTCCTAGGCTACAAATCTGTACAGTATGTTACTGTACTGAATAGTGTAGGCATTTGTAGTACAATAGTATTTGCATATCTAAACATAGAAAAGATATAGTAAAAATATAGCATTATAATCTTATGGGACCAACGATGTATATGTGGTTTGGTCATTGACCAAAATGTCATTATGTGGCACATGACTGTGTAATTTATCCTTTTCCTCTCTTTCATCTCTTCAAGTTCTTTAAAAGAATTGAGAATTTGGTTCTAGATTATTAGTAATTTTTTCCTTAACAAAATGCCTCATCCATTTATAAAATTCATTCTAAATGCTACATTTTACTCAAAACCATATTATCAACAGTTATGTAGCTTTATTTTCATTCTTTTTAATACCTGGTATGTCATATTTGAAACCTAGTATATCATTAATGTTTTAATTGCATTCTTTGATTATTAATGACTTTACATTTTTAATGTAATTATTCAACATTTTTTTTTCTTTCATATATTGCCAATTTATGTCATTTGTCTGTTTTTATATTGGGGAATTATATACTTTATTGTTTTGTAACCTCTCTTTATATGCTAAGGCTATTAGATCATCTTATTTTACCTGGTTGATATGTTTTTAGATTTATTTATGCTGTTTTCTGTTTATCAATGCTTGTTGGGATTTCATTAGGGAAATGGTTAAGAGCATGTACTCTGTATTCAAATCCCTGCTCAGCCACTTGATCATTGTATGATCTTGGGAAATTGCTTAATCACTTTTAGCTCCTGCTAAAACTGATATAAAACAATAGTACTAACTTCATGGGGTTGTTGAGAAGATTAAATGACTTAAAAGGTTTAGCATAATATCTATCATAATTAGTGAACACTCAATCATTTCTGGTTGTTACTATTTGTGTTTTTTTAAACAGATGAGCTAAGCAAAGATAAAGAGAATGATATGAAATTAATGAATATAATAGTTATATTTGCTGGCCTCTCTGGCTTCTTCACATTAACCTTTCCCCTAGGTGAAACTTGCTGAAAACCTCTTATACTAAGACATTTAGATCCTATTTATCAGAAGTATTGCCAGTGACTGCCCACCCCCTATTCCCTTCCTTTTTATGGGGTAGCATATTGATATATAATCTTGTTCTCATTTTGTTTCAACATCTTGGGAATTTGCTGAGAACTCTTTATGTAGGTTTTCAATGAAGTGTACTTTTTAAATACTATAAATAAAACTCAGTAAATAGAGGACTGTTTTCAGGTACAAGGTATACTTAATATTAAGTCTGTTTTTCCTACTAATATAATAGTGGCAGTTGTACAAATAGAAGATATATCAACTGAACAAAAAGGTGTTCCTAGCTCTGGATATGCTATGGAAACTTTACTTCTTTTTTTGATTAGTGACATTTTTCTCCAAAAGCTTGGAAGAATGGGAATGTGAGCTTTCCTTGGGGAAGTCTCACTTTTGTTGTTACTTTTTATATAAGTTTTACATATATGTCTATTCTGTGGTTGAATAAAATATTAATAAGTCCTCACTATGGCCACCAGTGTAACTCTTGTACATATGCTACCCATTATTCTCGGATCTCGTTCCTAAAAACTCACATGTCCAAATGAATGTAAAATTTGTACTCTTTTACCTTTGAAAAATTTGTAATGATCACCATATCTTTTTGATCATTACATTAGCAAATGCTTAAATTCTCATGAAATTCTCTTTATAAACTATTTTTAGTTTTCAGATATTTAATCATTCATGCCTTATAGAAAGGCAAAAAAAAAAGCCTGGTTATTGATGAAAGGGAAGAAAGATAGAATCATTGTATTGCTACTCAATCTATTAATGCAGAAGTAAGCTAGATTATTTATCATACATTTATATATATTTACATATTTAAATTTAATATATACTGAATATATAATGTAAATTTACATTATATATTTATATTATGTATATTATATATGGATTTATTTTATATATAAATTTATTTCATATATATAAAAAACAGAGGATTTTTTTATGATTTCATTTTATAGGAATAGAACATTAGTGTCTGAGAAGGGAACATTAAAGATCATGTAGTCCAACACTCTCATTTTACAAACAGTAAGCTTAGAAAGGCAGCACATGGCTTACCCAGGGTCTCACGTGGGAAAACCTAGTCAAGAATTCAGGGTTGTGTTCATGATATCATGCTACTTATGACTATAGTCATATTTTCATTCAATTCCAAACCCATTTTATTTTATTTAACTTTATTTTTAATATCACAGGTTTTTTTTAATAACATGGCTAAGCCTGTTCAAGATTTTCCTATTCAATAACTTGATAGATTTCCTTTAAACAAGAGCTATTTTATTAGGCACTGAAGCTACTGAAAAAAATTGTAAGGTTACTTTCACTGAAAATGCTGAAAAATAGCTACCCCAATACTTGCAATATGTTATGTATATTCCCATCTTGAAGCCCTCATAGAAGAATAAGTAGTTATTTTATTCTGCCTTGACCTGTGTCCTTCAAGAGGTGGCATGACACATTGTGCCTGTGTCTTTGAAATTGTGTGCTATATTCAAAGGTTTCTAAGTAGCTCAAATCTATCATAATTAACTTGGTGGGCTTCATAGTTAAGATTGAAAGTGATGTTTTAATGGCTGTGTCTTTTTCATTAAACAACATAGGAAAAATACAGCTAGCTCTGTCTAACTGCATCGATCATGGTACTCCTGGATAATACTCATTTTCTCACCCCATTCCTTGTGAGGCATATAGTTTGGCAATCTCTATGGTAAAGAGACTCTACACTGATCTTTCTGTAAGGAGTGCTTGCCCTGTGTTAACAATGTCTCTTTAAATTGCTAAACTGTCAAAATTCACATAAGATATTAGGATAAAATCTTTTTCTGACTGAGATAAAAGGCAGGCTTAAGCATTTCCAGTGTTTAGTGGCATATGTCTCTTAGGTGGGAAGGCCAGTGTATTTTCCTGCATCATCTTTATGCCGACTCCATGAATATCTAGCAGACAGTAGGTGCTTTATCGTAAGTACCCTTGCAGTCAGCATCCTTCTTTGCTTGGTTGCCTGACCTCCTTTGAGGGATGAGATATGGTAGATTTTTTGATATATAGTCATGCACTGCATAATGATGTTTTTGTCAATGACCAGACCACATATACAATGGTGGTCCCATAAATTTATAGTACTGCATTTTTACTCCACCTTTTCTCTGTTTAGATGTGTTTAAATACACAAATAGTTACCATTGTGTTTCAATTGCCTACAGTGTTCAGAAACATGCTGTACAGGTTTGTAGTCTAGGAGCAATAGGTAATATTAGGTCATTAAATATGAAATGTCCGATTTCCTATCAACAGTTTAGTTTATTGTATCTCAAACAAGAAGCAGTACAATTAATCAAAGTATGTGCCTAAACTATCGACACAGTTTTGCTGTCTTAACAGTAACTTGCTTATGCCAGCAGCAAAGAAGCCTGGAGAGCGAGTGGAGATGAAATTATGAAAGGCGTTTTCCACAGCTTGTTGAGAATTGCATATTTTCCTTGAAAGAAGTGGTCCAAAGCCTGGAAGAAGTGGTAGTGAGTTGGTACAAGGTCTGGTGAACATGCTGGATGATAGAGAGTTTCCAAGTCCACCTTCTGTAGTTTAAGCAGTGTTGTTTTTTGTGACATGTGGTCTTGCAGGAAGATTGGCCTGTCTCTATTGAGCAATCTTGGCTGCTTAATCACAAGCATCCTCGTCATTTCGTCCAGCTAGTTGCAGTGGACATCCACTGTATCCGATTGACCATGTTTCATGAAGCTGTAATGGATAATATCAGGGCTGGACCACCAAACAGACACCATTAGCTTTTTTTGATGAATATTCAGTTTTGGACTGTGTTTTGGCACTTCATCTTTATCCAACCATTGTGCTGAACACTTGTGATTGTCAAGAATCCATTTTTCATCACACATAACAATACGTTGTAGAAATGGTTTGCCTTTATGTCATGACAGCAAAGAAAGGCAAGCTTCGAGACGATTTCTCTTCTGATGCTCATTTAATTCATGTGGTACCCATCTATCCAGCTTCTTTACCTTGCTGATTTGTTTCAAGTGGTCCAATATTGTTGGAATAGTAATGTCAAACCTTGCTGCTAATTCACATATAGGTTGAGATGGATTTACTTCCACTACAGCTTTCAGCTCATCATTATCCCCTTTGGTCTCAGGTCACCCACATGGCTTATTTTCAAGATTAAAATCACCAGAATGGAACTTCTCAAACCACTGATGTACTATGAGTTCATTAGCCACATCCTTCCCAAACCCTTCACTGATATTTCAGAGTTGATATCTCTGATACGTATCAGCTGTCAAACTTAGTACTTAAGGAAATCGGACATTCTATACTTAATAACGAATACCATTTAACCTAGCTGTGTAGTAGGCTATACCATCTAGGTTTGTGTAAACGTACTCTATGATGTTCACACAGTGACCAAATCACCTAAAGACACATTTCTCAGAATGTATCCCCATTGTTAAGTGACACATGACTGTAATTTAGACATGGAGCCAATAGTATTTCCTGATAGGATATGGGTTGTGTGAGATAGGAGTCAAGGATGACCCCAAGGTTTCTGTCCTGAGCAACCAGGAAGATAAAGTTGCATCAATTAAAATGAGGGAGGTTGCAGATATAATAAGTTCTGAAGGGGGCCTGGGGGAGTGGTAGCAGAAATCAGTAATTCAGTTTTGGACATGTTAAATTTGAGGTGTCTGTGAGACCACAGATGGAAATGTTGCATAGGCTTGTTGGAGTTTAGAAGAGAAAGCTAGACTAGAGATAAAAATTTGATAGTCATAAGATATGCAGATGATATATAAAGCCATGAGAGTGACTAAGATAAGCATTAGGGAGTGGATTTAGTTATCGATCAGGAACATGGTCTAAGCCTGGGGACATTGCAGCATTTAGAAGTTGGGATAAGTGGAGGAACCAGCAAAGGAGTTAGGGAAGGAGTGGCTATAAGATAGGCAGAAACTCAAGAAGAAAGCAGTATCCTCCATGCAAAAGAAATGAACTGTCTGCCTGCTCTCTTGTGTGGGATGCTTTATAATTTGACCAAACCCCTCTGCCTCCAAATGAGGCCATTGAGATTTCGCTGAAATGTTTATTTCTCAAGAGGAGAATTTCTTTCTATGAACCATGTGAGAGCTGGGATAGAACCTCTCTTGCCTTTTCTGATAGCCTTATCTGGCTCTCTGGAGTTTGAAGAGATGTTTGATAGAGGGCCATGGAACTCTTCATGTTTCTTGCTGACAGTCTACGGGAAGGATAGATTCATATTTCCCATAGATAGGAGCTGGATCAAGGTCCTGATCAACAATTTCAGGCTATGCATGCCCTTAGGCACAAGACTGAGACTTCTGCTGGTCTTACAAGAGAGTTTAGGGGAATTGGAATAAGTGTTTGCTCAACTAGTAAAATATAAGAAGACTGTATATTTATCTCAGTGTACATCTACCATTATGTCAAGGGTGTGATTCTCTTGTGTTTTCTGGCCTGAGAATTGGGCTGAAAAAAGTGTAGTCTGAGCCATCCCTGGAGGGACTTACTAGCCCAATCCTAGATGAGCCACTCTGCATGACTTTAGAAGACCGTCTGGTGGATTTAACTCTCACTTCCGTCCTTGAAGGGCAGGCTTATAGTACCAGGTTGTGGTTTGCAAACTCTGAGCCTGATACCTAAAGACTGCATCTCTGGCCACTGGCTCAAAGTGCAGAGAGCAATGCCATGTCAAGATCTGGCATTATATGTGTGTGTTTGGGGAATGTGGGGCCTTCAGGAAAAATGGGTGGATGCACACAAAGTTCACTGTGTATCCAGAGTGGGTCAACGAGTACTGATGGTAAGGCATCAAGCAGCTCAGGAGCATCTTACAGATGGTTTGCTTATTGTCTCAGTCAACCTGGGTACATATTAAAGAAACCCAATCCCTTGGTACAACTTTGCATTTGTTCCTTGCCAGTTTCTAAATCAGAACCTGGGTAAACCTTCCTCATTAATTGCTAGCTCTATATCATTCTTGCCTGTGCACTTCTCTACCACTCCAGTAGGACATAGGAAGACATACCCTGGTTGTGATTCTATCCCTGCCATCCTAAACAGAGTCCTGAGATTTGAAAAACACCTATCATTAGGTGTTGCAGAACTCTCTGTGGCCCCAAATATAATAATTTATAGTCGTGTGATGCTTAACAATGGGGATACGTTCTGAGAAATGTGTCGTTAGGTAATTTCATCATCACATCCAAGAGTGTATACAAACCTAGATGATATAGTGTATTATACACCTTGGCAATATAGTGTAGCCTGTTGCTCCTAGGCTACATATCTGCACAGCATGTTACTATATTGAATAATGTAGGCAATTGTAACACTATGGTAAGTATTGTGTATCTAAACCCATCTAAACATAGAAAAGGTAATGTGTTAAATGCTACGATGTTATGACATCGATATGTTACTAGGCCATAGGAGTTTTTCAGGTCCGTTATAATCTTATGGGACCACCCTCATACATGTGATCCATTGTTGACCGAAAAGTCATTATGCAGCACACGACTATTTTATCCTTTATGACACTTGTGAGAGGAACATGTACTGGCTGGGAAACCTGAAGGCCTACAGTTGCCTTTCCATTGCCAACTTGATAGTGTGTAGCCTTGGATTTTCTTTCTATTCTGGCCCTGTTTGGGTTTTAGTACATCCTGGTTTATATTGGTAAACTCATACATATGATCCATTTCATTCCCTGCTCAGACGAGAAAGACAACCACTGCAGACACAATGCACCTTTTTCTCTAATGAAATTAAAAGTTCTATGTCCTCTTATAGATTCTAGTTAACTTTCTGTTTCTGGAAGACCCTCTTTACTACCTTCTAAATCAAGTTACATTTGTTCAAATATCAGATCATGCTTAATTCATTCATTCTTTTTTTTATTGTGAATTCTAATCAGTATTTTACCTCTGCCTCAGATATTTGTTTTTTCCCTTTAATATGTAGCCTAATTGAAACTGATGACATTAGCAGATAGATGAGGAAGAGTCGTTGAAGACTCCACCTCTAAGCTTTACTGTGTGAATAGGAAGATAATGGATTATAATAGGTTTTTTCTTTTGTTAAATTAATTTTTTAACTGATAAGTAAAAACTGTATATATTTGTGGTGTACAACATGGTGTTTTGATATATGTACACATTGTGCAATGGCTAAATCAAACCATTTTTAACATATGCATTACCTGACACACTTATCATTATTTTTTTGGTGAGAACACTTGAAATCTACTCTCTTGGTGATTTTCAGTATGGAATATATTGTTATTAACTATAGTCAGCATGGCATACAATAGATCTCTTGAACTTACTCCTCCTAACTGAAATTTTGTGTCTTGGACCAATGTCTCCCCAATATCCCCAACCCCCATCCCTGGTAACCACCATTCTGCTCTCTATTTATGAGTTCAACTTTATTAGATTCCACATATAAGTGAGATCATGCAGTATTTGTCTTTCAGTGCCTGGCTTGTTTCAATTAACATAATGTCCTCCAGGTTCATCCATGTTGTCCCAAATGACAGGATTTTCTTTCTTTTTTGTTTTTTTTTAAGGATGAATGGCATTCTATTGTGTGAATATATATCACATTTTTTAAAATCCATTCATCCATTGATGGACCTTTAAGTTGATTCTGTATCTTGGTTTGTGAATAGTGCTGCAATAAACTGTGGGAGTACAGATATTTCTTCACCATTCTGATTTCATTTCCTTTGCATATATAGAGTAGTGGGATTGTTGGATCATATGATAGTTCTATTTTTAATTTTTTGAAGAAATTCCATACTGTTTTCCATAATGGCTATGCTAATTTATATTCCCACCAACAGTCTACAAAGGTTCCTTTTTCTCCACATCTTTGCCAATACTTGTTATCTTTAATCTTTTTGATCATGGCCATTCTAACAGGTTTGAAGTGATATCTCATTGTGATTTTAATTTGCATTTCCCTGATGATTAGTGATGTTGAGCATTTCTTCATATATCTGTTGGCCGTTTTTATGTCTTCTTTTGAGAAATGGCTATTTAGGTCCTTTGTCCATTTTTAAATTGGGTTATTTGTTTTCTTGCTATTGAGTTGTTTGAGTTCTTTATATATTTTGGATATTAACCCCTTATTAAATGTAAGGTTTGCATATATTTTCTCTTATTCTGTAAGTTGTCTCTTCGCTCTGTTTGTTTCCTTTGCTGTGAAGAAACTTTTTCGTTTGTTGTAATCCATTTGTCTATTTTTGCTTTGGTTGCCTGTGCTTTTGGAGTATGAAGTACTACAAAAGTATGAATAGTATAGACATTTTAACAATATTAATTCTTCTGATTCATGACCATAGGATAACTTTCTGTTTATTTGTATCGTCTTCAATTTTTTAATCAATGTTTTAGTTTCCAGTGTACAGATCTTTCATTTCCTTGGTTAAATTTATTCCTAAGTATTTTATTTTATTTTATTTATGCTATTATAAATGGAATAGTTTTCTTGATTTCTTTTTTGGATAGTTCATTGTTAATGTATAGAGATATTACTGATTTTTGTATGTTGATTTATTATCCTGCTACTTTACTGAATTTGCTTATCAGTTCTAACAGGTTTTTGGTGGTGTCTTTAGGTGATCATGTCGTCTGCAAACAGAGACAATTTAACTTCTTCCTTTCCAATTAGGGCACTTTTTATTTTTATCTTCCTTGCCTAATTGCTCTGGCTAGGACTTCCAGTACTATGTTGAATAGAAGCAGCAAGAGTAGGCATCCTTGTCTTGTTCCAGAACTTAGAGGAAAAGCTTTCAACTTTTCACCTTTTTTAGTATGATGTTAGCTATAGGCTTGTTCTATTGGCCTTTACTGTGTTGAGGTACATTCCTACTATACCTAATTTGTTGAGAGTTTTTATTATGAAAGAATGTTGAATTTTGTCCAGTACTTTTTCTGCATCTATGGAGATTATTATATGGTTTTTGTCCTTCGTGGCATTAATGTGGTGTATCACATTTATTGATTTGCATATGTTGAGCCAACCTTGCATCCTAGGGATAAATTTCACTCAATCATGGTGAATGATCCTTTTAATGTGCTGTTGAATTTGGTTTACTAGTATTTTGTTGAGGATTTTTACATCTATGTTCATTAGGGATATTGGCCTGTAGCTTTCATTTCTTATAGTGTCTTGTTTGGCTTTGATATCAGGGTAATGCTGTCCTAATAAATGAGTTTGGAAGTATTCCCTCCTCTTCAGTGTTTTGGAAGGGTTTGAGAAGGATTGGTATTATTAATATTTCTTTAAATGTTTGGTAGAATTCAGCAGTGAAGCAATCAGGTCCTGGGTTTTTCTTTGATGGGAGACTTTTTATTACTGATCCAATCTCCTTACTCATTATTGGTCTGTTCAGATTTTCTATTTCTTCATGGTTGGTAGGTTGTATGTGTCTAGGAATTTATTCATTTCTTCTAGATTATTCAATATTTTGGCATATAATTGTTCATAGTAGACTCTTATGATCCTTTGTATTTCTGTGGTATCTGTTATAATGTATCCTTTTTCATTTCTGATTTTATTTGCGTTTTCTCCCTTTTTTCTTACTTAGTCTTGATAAAGGTTTGTTGATCTTGTTTTTTTTTCAGAAAACCAACTCAGTTTCATTGATCTTTTCTATTGTTTTTCTAGTTTCTATTTAATTTATTTCTGCCCTGATCTTTATTATTTCCTTCCTTCTGCTGACTTTGGGCTTAGTTTTTTTTTTTTCTAGTTCCTTGAGGTATAATGTTAGGTTGTTTATTTGAAATCTTCCTTCTTTTTTGATGTAGGCATTTATTGCTATAAACTTCCCTCTTAGAACTGCTTTTGCTGTATCTCATAAGTTTTGATATGTTGTGTTTCTATTTTTGTTTGTCTCAAGATATTTTTTAATTTCCCTTTTAATTTCTTCTTTAACCCTGTGGTTGTTTAGGAGCATGTTGGTTAATTTCCACATATTTGTGAATTTTCTGAAATTCCTCCTATTATTGATGTTGGTTTCATATCATAGTGGCTGGAAAAGATACTTGATATGGTTTAAATCTTCTTAAATTTGTTAAGACTTGTTTTGTGGCCTAGCATATGCTGTATCCTGGAGAATGTTCCATGTGTGCTGGAGAAGAATGTGCATTTTGCTGCTGTAGAATGGAATGTTCTGTATATGTCTGTTAGGTCCATTTGGTCTAAAGTGTAGTTCAAGTCCAATATTTCCTTAATGATTTTCTGTCTGGATGATGTGTCCCTTTGTCTAAAGTGGGTTACTGAAGTCCCCTGTTGTTATTGTATTGCAATCTGTCTCTCACTTCAGATATATTAATATTTACTTTATATATTTAGGTCCTCTGATGTCAGTTGCATTTATATTTACAATTGTTATGTGCTCTTGATGAATTGACCTCTTTATCATTATGAAACAATCTTCTTTGTCGCATTTTACAGTTTTTGACTGTTAGTCTATTTTATCTGATATAAATATAGCTACCTATATTCTCTTTTGGTTTCCACTTGCATGGAATATATTTTTCCATACTTTCACTTTCCTTTCACTTTCAATCTATGTGTATCCTTAAAAATGAAGTTAGTCTCTTATAGGCAGAATATAGTTGTGCTTTGTATTTTTATCCATTCAGCCAATCTATATCTTTTGATTGGAGAATTTAATCCATTACATTGAAGGTAATGATTGATAAATAAGGACTTAGTACAGCCATTTAAAAAATTATTTTCTGGTTGTTTTGCAGATCCTTTTTTTTTCATTCTCTCTTCCTGTCTTCTTTTGTGGTTGGATGATTTTCTTTAGTGATATTCTTTGATTTCTTACTCTTTATCTTTTGTGTATCTACTATAGATTTTTGCTTTTAGGTTACCATGAGGCTTATGTAAAACATCTTATAGTCACAACAGGCTATTTTAACTTTATAACAACTTAACTTTGATCACATAAAAAACTCTACATTTTTGCTCCACCCCTCCTTCTCATATTTTATGTTTTTTCTATTACAGCTTACATCTTTTTATATTTTATGTCCCTCAACAAATTATTGTAGCTAGTTTTATTACTTTTGTTAGTTTGATCTTTTAACCTTCATAGTAAAGATATAAGTGATTTATATACCACCATTATGATATTGAAGTATTCTGAATTTGACTGTGTACTTACTTTTACCAGTGAGTTTTATACTTTACTATGTTTTCATATTACTAATTAGTGTCCATTTTTTTTCAATTTAAGAACTCCCTTTAGCATTTCTTATAAGACAAGTCTGGTGGTGATGAACTCACTCAGCTTTTGTGTGTTAGGGAAAGTCTTTTTCTCTCTGTTATTTCTGAAGGAGAGCCTTGCTGGGTAGAGTATCTTTGGTTGACAGGGTTTTTGTTGTTGTTGTTGTTTTCCTTCTGCACTTACATCATCCCACTCTCTCCTGGCCTGTAAGATTTCTGCTGAGAAGTACACTGCTAGCCTTATTGGATCTCCCTTACATGTGATTGCCTCTTTTCTCTTGCTGCTTTTGGAAGTCTCTCTTTGTCTTTTATATTTGAAAGTTTGATTATAATATCTCTTGTTGTGATCTTGTTTGGGTTGAATCTGATTGTTTGACCTTTCTGTACCTGGATATTTATCTTTCCTCAGACTTGGAAAATTTTTTGCTGTTATTTCTTTAAATAAGCTTTCTGGCCCTTTGTCTCTCTATTCTCCTTCTCGAAATACTACAACTTGAATATTTGCATTTTTGATGCTCTCTCATAAATTTCTTAAGCTTCTTTTTTCCTTTTCATTCTTTTATTTCTCCTCTGACTGTATATTTTCAAATACCTTGTCTTTGAGTTCACAGATTCTTTCTTATGCTTAATCAGTTCTGCTGTTGACACTTTCATGAATTTTTTATTTCATTCATTGTATTTTTCAGCTCCAGAATTTTTGATTTTTTTAAAAAAATAATTTAATCTTTGTTAAATTTCTTACTTTGGTCGTTTTCATTTTCCTGATCTTATTGAATTGTTTCTCAATATTTTTTGAAATTTGCTGAGCTTCCTTAGAACAATTACTTTGAATTCTTGGTCAGGCAGTTTATATATCTCCATTCCTTTTGGGTCAGCCAGAGGGAAATAATTGTGTTCTGTTGGAGGTGTTATGGTTCCTTGGTTTTTCATGTTTCTTGTTACCTTATGTTGATGTTTGCTCCACATTTGGCAAAGCAATCACCTCTTCCAGCCTTTATGGGCTAGTTTTTCTGTGGAAAGATCTTCCTTTATGAGGTGCTTTGAGGCCACTTGCTAGGTGGGGGGGTGCAGCAGTTCTGACACCGATGAAAGTGCACATATGTAGTGTCTATGCAGCTCTGTCAGCTGAGGTTGGTGTTGATGAAGATTGCAGTATACTCAGTGGCTGATGCTGTGGATGTCTGCAGTGGCTGATGCTGTGGATGTCTGAAGTGGGTTTTGGGGTCTTTGATGGCTAAATGACAATGGCTGCTAAAGTCCTCCCAATTTCTTTTTCTCCCACTGAGGAAGGTGTGGCTGAGGGGATCCCTCTTGACACTGAATTTGGCTTGCAGGCCTGCTTGCAGTTTGTGGTGGCACCAATGTCTGATGAGTAGTGCCTGTGGCTAATCCATGGAGCTGAGGCCTGAAGCATGGGCACATATGGAGGGACTATGGATTCTGGGATCTGCAGTGGTAATGGCACTGGTGCCTGGTGTGCAGGTGCCCCCACTGCCACATTGGTAATAGTATGTGAAGTAAAGTGGTTGGAGAGCCGAGAACTAGAGCACAGATATGCGCAGTGTTACAGTGGCTTTGGGTTCAGGGCAGGGCCTAGCTTTCTATGGTGACTGAGCCAGTGTCTGGAGCACAGTTATGCACAGCAAGAGCTTGGCTCCAGGGTCTGGAGTGCCAAGTAACTTGCTGTGATGATGGCTTTAGTGTCTGAGATGTGGATGAGCCCAGTGCAGCCAGAGAGCCTAAGTCTGGAGTATAGACACTCATGAGGTGGCCATAGCTCCAGGGTGGTAGCACATGCAGTACTAGGAGAAGTGGCTCCTTCCCTGAGGCAGATCAACAACAGCCACTCCTTGGGTTGGAGAAGGGTGTGTAGCCCTGTTTCCCTCTCTGGGGTTCCCTGATGGGAATACCTATTTGTTAACTCAATGGCAAAAGATTCTGGTGTCCTCTGCAGAGCAGGCTACTGTGGACCATGGTGGTTTCCACCACATGGCTGATACAGATAGCCTCTGCCTTTCTTCTTTGTTCCTGGCTATCTCCTGGCATCTCAGGTGTGCTGATCTTACCAGTGATCCTTTCTATGTGAATATGCTCCATTTTTTTAATCCACTATATTGCTGCAGATTCTTTAATGGGATCTTGGGACCTCTCTGGGATATTTTGTTTGTGGATAGCTATCTATGTTTATTTGTTATGGGAGATGAAAGCTGGTATCTCCTACTCTGCCATTGTGGTGATGTCCCTGTTATTCATTCATTCTTTTAAACACCAATTCAACACCTGCTTTAATGGGCTGGGCACTGAGTATATGTGGTACAGTATAGACTCAGATCTTTCCCTAATTGTATGAGTTTTAAAAAGAAGATTACAAAGAAGAAGTATGAGATTTTTGGCACTAGCACAGCTGATCATGTAACCGCTCTGCTTCCAATTGACTACAGGGTGAAATATCACGCCCTTTGCATGCCATGGAAGGCTTTCACCACCTGGACTGCTCTCTGGCCAAGTTCCATTCCTCTTCTCCCCAACCCCACCCTTGCAATTTATATTTTAGAAAACCTGAACTAATTCCCCAGAATATACCGTGCTGTTATGGTTATTTCTCTGCATTTACACATGGAATTCCCTTCCTTAGAATATACTTTTTCCCCCCATAAGATACATATGGGGTTTCTTTCTGCTTGACTTATATGCCCCTTATAAAACAATTATCATAGTGTATTATGATCACATACCAGTCTCCATTCTCTTTGTAAGTTTTTTGAGGGTGAGATATAGTTTCATGTTGTTTTATTCTTACCTACTAATAGAGTTTTAAGCATATCCATTTAGTAAATATTTACTGCGTTAGGAACAGGAGATACAGTAGTAAACAGACAGGCAAGTCTCTTGCTTTTAAGGAGTTACTAAACAAGGAAACAAATAAACATGATGACATCTGATAGGAGGTATGGAGGAAATAGGATCACATGATAGGGAATGGTGGTAGTGGGTGGGAGGAGGCACTAATTTAGATAAGGATTTCGGGGAAAGCCTCACTGAGGAGGTGATATTTGAGCTAAGGTCTGAAGTATGAGAATACAATTGTACAAAGAACTTGGGGGAGTGTTCAAAGCAGAAGAAAAAGCAAGTACTTGATATGTTGGAGAAACTGAAAGACCAGTGTGGTTGAAACACAATGGGAAGAGTGGTTTGAAATGTGTTTGGAGAGATAGGCAGCAGTTGGATCATGTAGGGTTTTGTCTACCTTCAAACATTTCTTGAATTGAATATGTCAAACCTGAAGTCTAATTATGCACATATTGTCTTTATCTTTTAAGATGGCCTTAGGCTCCATTTCTCTCCAGCCGTGTTACCACTGGGCTTGAAATTGCTGCGATAACAGTAAGAATGTTATACATTTCTCTCTTCAGTTTTATTAGTGAAATTTCACCAGACCTGGAAACATTAAACGAAGCAACTTGTTTTCAGCATTTGGTCTTTTGAGTAGGCCTCTAACAACAGCCATAACATAATGAATTCAGGATGATGTGAATGATCATTGCAGAGGAATTGGATAAGTGCAGTTCATACAGACTTCTGTGTAATGGCCAGGATGCAACTCCTTTCCTTTGCTCTTAGTTTTTGTCTCCATATGATCCAGGGACCTAAAAAATGAAAGAAAAATCTCCATTTCCAGTAATAAGTTCAGACCTTGCACTAGCAGAAAGTTAGTGTAGAATCCAATGCAAAGACCACACATGAATTCTGGAAATTTTACTTTATTTTTTCAGAGATGGCAACTGAGTTGCCTTTCTTCCTGCTTTCTTTTCTTTCTGTCTCCCTCCCTCCCTTCCTTCCTTCCTTCCTTCCTTTCTGGGGACTGAAGGTTATAACTACTGATTTGAAGAATCTAAAAGTCTTCAGGATAACAGTGAAGTGGACTACACATTCTTCTTCCAGCTGCTGCTGTTCACAACACTTTTGACAGTTAAAATACATCACACATTCTCTTGTCCTTTTAATGTAAACATTTACTGTGTTAAGTGGACTATAGAATAAAACCAAAATAGAAGGATACAGACTGATATTTCAGAGGTGAAGCTAAGCACTAGACTAAATTAAATAAAAGCAATTTGCAATCTAACTCATAGTTACATTGTACATTACAACGTGTTTGTCCCTGGGAAAGATTAAACAGTAGGCTTTCATTGCTTGCTCTATTTTTACAACCTGTTACCAGAAGAGAGTTTCATGTAGAATAGGCAAAATTTTGAATTAGAATTAAGTTAGAGAGAAATGGAAAAAATTTTAAGGTCAGGGTAGACTCCTTGGTTTTGAATTTCTCCTATGCTTAAGCATTGTCTAAAAGTCAAGAATACAATGCCATCTCTAATTTTTGTTGTTTGTTAATTTCCCAGAAAAATCTTGATTGTCTTCTTTCTCCTTATGTTGGCATCTGTCTCAAGCCTTTACTTTCAACTCTTATATCGTCTTTCAAATTGGGTTAAAGTTGAAGACTAAGAACCTTCAAAATGACCCACATTTGAATCCAAACCTACTCCTGGGCGGATCTGTTCTATTTTTTTTAAATGGATATGAAATTTTACTTAAAATTCTAGAAGTTAAAAATGTGGCATTCTATAGAATGCCATATTATAGAGGAAAGTTTGGTGTCCTTAAAGTTAGTTTTACTCTGAGAGGAAAAATTACAAATAAATACAGGTTCAAGTTTGTTCCTGTTTTGCTTAAAATTTTCCTGCATAACACATAAATTCATCAAACTCCTTTCCTAGTGACAGTACTTCATTAGATTACTTTAGTGAGTATTCAGGAGATTTTCATCTTATGAGTCATAAAATTCTTTTATTCCCCACAGAATTTCCTGTGTCTGAATGGCATTTCACGTCTTTGTAGTTTTAGCTGTACTCCTTGAAGCAGTTACTTCCTAAATGACTATATTCTTGAGGCCTGCATGTAATACCTGGGGAGCCAGGTCACAGGTTGACTCCTGTTTTTCAAGAAAATTGAAAAATTAATCCCTTTCACTGCCTTAGTCCTAATTTTATTCAGAAATTTTCTTAAACTTTTTAACCTCTTCCTCTCATGATAGAGATGTTTTCACTTGCCGCCTATGTGGTTCTCAGCATTAATCTCTTTGTGCCTACTTAGGCCTGTTTTTGTCTGTTTCTGTGACTACACTCCAGTGATTTGATGTTAGTATGTTGCTCGCCTGTCCCATTAGGTTTTCATAAGTCACTTTGTGTAATGGAAAAAGAGATAGAGTTACAAATATATTGGACCATTTAGCTATTGATGAGAAAGGCCTTTGGATATCCTTTTCCCTTCTTCTTCTTCTTTTTTTTTTTAGTTCTTTTTGAAGAAAGTGAAAGTCAGGTTATAGTAGAAAGCCGCCAGAACGCTGTGTGTTCCTGTTTGAAAGGTCCAGGGAAGAGAAGATGATATTTTTTGACATGCAAGTTTCAGAAATTCCTAGTGATTATTATAATACACACTTCACTTAAGTGAAGCGCTACATCTGCATGTATATGTCTTTGTATGTTTTAAAATATAATGCCTAACTGTGTTCTGATCATAAATGGCAGCTGAGCATGCACAGAGGAGACTGAAGTCTAAGTCTGGATATGCTATTTGCCAAGATTCATCTAGCATGGGACAAAAAAATTATAAGGCTAGTAGAACATCAACACTAACAAATTATTCAGAAGTTGATTACTAGGAAATCTTTTACTAGATTTCAGTATGTTTGGTGTCTTTAAGAACAAATCTAAAATTCTACCCCAAAAGCTAGGTACTTATATAACATTTGTTTTATGGCTTCAGCACAGAACTTTTAAAAAATTTTATATCAGTAAAAGAAGAGATTCTGTCTATAAATTGCTAAAGAATATAGGTACCAAGTTAGTGCTTTAGTTGGTTGATTAGTATACTATTTATTTTGACAGTAGAAAAAAACCAATGCAATAATTACTTGCTATTCACATATATTCAGAAAATATAAGTCCTTGGAATGTAGCATGCATTATTTTTGCATGATCTATGTCCATGTGCTGTTTATAACAAGCTGAAATGTTAAACCCTTGAGAAAAGAACCAGATCCTGACACAGGACAGTTTTGTGGTAACGAAAGGTGAATAAATTCCAAAATAAGAAAAGGAGGAAAAAAACTTGATGGTTCCACAATAAAATAAGAGAGTTGAAATGGGAATTTAGAGATAGAAATGTTAACATAAGCTGATATTTAAAGGAGTTAATTCCCTTCTTTATCTGTATCCTCCTCTATCTATTCTAATCCTGACTAAGGCAAATGAATTGACTCACCTTTTTAACAGGTGAAGATAGGAACAAAGATGTCTGATATTGCAACCCATCCCCAATCTCTCCCCTTATCCCCTGCCATCCCCTTGTGTAGCCCTTCTTTAATAGTTGTTTTTCCTAACAGTTAGAGCAGTTAGTTCTTAGAGCAGTTAGAGGCAGATCTGTATCAGTCAGTGATGGCTTAATTGCTATGAGCATGTTGCTAGTGATGCTGTGGCCACATGTTAGATTGCCAGTGTGAGTATTTTCATACAGTGGAAAAGGTCTTTCTCCAGACAAATATTTCTCCATCACCCTTTCTTATATGAATTTGAGATAAAGGGATTTGTGAACATGAGAATGACTCATTAAAAATATATTCTGGGTCCATTAGTATAGCTATTATTTTTAAAAAAACCAGAAAATAAGTATTGGAGAGGATGTGGAAAAATTGGAATCCTTGTATATTACTGGTGGGAATGTAAAATGGTGCAGCCAATATGAAAAACAGTATGGCAGTTCCTCAAAAAATTAAACATAGAATTACCATGTGATCCAGCAATTCCACTTGTAGGTATATACCCAAAAGAATTGAAAGCAGGGACTCGAACAGGTATTTGTACTTCAGTGATACTAGCAGCAGCATTCACAATAGCCAAAAGGTGAAACAACTCAAGTGTCCATTGATGGATGAATAGATAAACAAAATATGGCATAAACATACAATGGAATATATTCAGTCTTAAAAAGGAATGAAATTCTGATACATGCCACAGTATGGATAAACTTTGAAAACATTATGCCAGGAAAAATAAGCCAGACACAATAGTACAAATATTGTATGATTCTACTTACATGCGGTACCTGGAATAGTCAAATTCATAGACAGAAGTAGAATAGTGATTACGGGGGACTGGAGGGAGGGGAGTCTAGGTGTTATTGTTTCATGGGTACTGATTATCAGTTTGAGAAGATGAAAAGAATCTGGAGATGCATGGTGGTAATTGTTCCACAATGATGTGAATGTACTGAATGCCATTGAACTGTACACCTAAAAATGACTCAACTGGTAAATTTTATGTTATGCATATTTTACCACAATGTTAATACATATAAAATATATTTATGTATGTTATATAACATTTTTCTTCATTTTTATTTAATAGTAACTATTTTTTAAAGTTTTATATAAGAATTTCTTAAAATCATCATAACTAGAGATTAAAAGGGGGGAAGTTAGACTTTGAGGTACAATAGCAAGATGAAAAAAATCTCTTTCTTCCCTACTCTCCTATATCCCAATTAAAATAATCAAAGGAATATAAAACATTTTTTTAAACTTTGAGAATTTCTGCAAGATAAGGTAGACTAGGATGTGATTAAGAAGATACTAAGGAAAGATTTATCCTTCCCCTTCATAAGAAAGTGGTGTAGTCGTAAGTTAGGGTGATCCTGTCAGAATGTAAATAATACTTCTGAAGTTGGAGAGTTGACAGCTAGAGGCCATGTTGGTCCATGGGACAGGTGGGGAACTTTCTATTTTGGAAATCCTTTCACCAGTGTGGAACAACTACATTGAGAAGTAACTGAGTGGAGAGGTCTAAAGGCAATTACTAGCATATAACACAGGAAGAGGTAAATACTTGGAGGACCTTTCCCTGTGGGGCCAGGCAGTAGCTAGCAGCCAAATGGACACCAGACACAGTCCCATCATGTATGTGGAAAAAGAAGCCAGGCCAAAGAGTGACTTGGATCTGGAAAAATGATCCTTGGCATAAAAGATTTGCCAAACACAGTGAAAGGCATACAGAGACAAATGTCCCCAGTAAGGACGAACTAATATAGCACCTGCTCCCAACTATTTCCCTCATTGTACCAGATTACTGAAGTGGTAATATTATAGGTGGACAATAAAGTATAGAAGGGGAATATGCTTATATTAACTTGGGGTCAATAGCAGGCCTAAACTCCTTTCCACTGATGTGGGAAGGAAAAAACTGAACAAACCTGGGACCTACAAAATATTCTGCATTGTAAGCAAATGAAAATAATAAACTTCTGGGAGAAAACATACATGTTAAAAATATTTATTATTGAAAAATATTTGCACTTTCAGTAAAAGATTTTTGAAAATCCTATCAAAGAGATGAAAGGTGAAATGTGATCATAGACTAAGATATAACAGAGCTGGTAGAATCAAGAAAATCCTGTAGAGAAACTAATAATCTTATAACAGAATTGGAAACTTCATTAGAAGTAGTGAAGAACCAAGTTGAACCTGCTAAATATATAATTTAGCTTGAAAAACTGTCCTATAATGTAGAGGAAAAGGAAAATGATTGGAAAATTGTCAGCAATAAGATGATATATGGGAACTATAGAAAACAACAATCCAACAAAATGGATGATTGGTGTCCTTCAGGAAGAAAACAGAAAAAACAGAACAATAAAGGAAGCAACAATAATAGATAGATGAAGAAAGATAGGAACTTTAAGTTTCAAAGACCACATTTACTATGTTCCTGATAGAATTAGTGAAAAATACCAGCATCTAGACATATTTTGGTAAAACTTTTCAATTTCAAAAAGCAAAACTGACAAAAATATATTTTAAGCATCTAAACAGAAAAAAAGTCTCTGAAGGAACAAAAATCATGTCTAAGACATCTTTTCAGCCTTATCCATCAAAAGACAATGAAACAATTTGGCTTTCATCTTGAGAAAGAGAAGATTGTAATTCCTAATTTCTATATCCAGTCGAACTTTTATTTCTTTATGAAAGAAACAGGAGGATATTCTCAGATGTACAATGATATAGGAAGCATATGGAGTAGTCTAGGCAGCTGAGAAATGAACCAAAATAAAGAACTTGATTATGGGGAAATTATAGCATATAAGGACTTTAGTGAGCATTGAAACAATAAATATAGAATTAAGTGTAACTCATTGTTTTAAATATAGTATCCCCACAAAATACAAAGTCAAAAATGATTTTTGGAGGCACAGATTTACAACAGGTTGAAAGGGATAGTTTCACAAATAATAACTTGGGTCAAAAATCCCTGATTATGCCAACCAAAAAAGTATAATTAGGAAAGATGCTGTAAGGGAAAGTAAATGTGTGCTGATTTCCTCATCTTATACGCAAGGTTTTCAATAGATACTGTTTCATTAAATATAATTAATACAAGTGAATTTACAATATATTTGAAATGTTGAAGGTAGTCTGTTCTAAAAATGAGAATACTATATATGTCTTCCAATCCACTAGAGAAATAGTCTAATGGATTTCTAAATTAAGGAAACACTTAATTTAGGGAAAAGGGAAATCACAGTGACATATAAAATCAGAAAATTCAATGACAGAAGTTGAGATTATATCTGTTTTTATATAAATTTAAATGGGATAAACTTTCCTTTTAAGAGACAGATAGATACCGGGTTTAAGGAATCAAACTTCCTAATGGGGATACTTTATCTGAAAGAGATACTCAAAGTAGTAAAATGACACAGAAAAGTTAAAAATAAAAGGATGAAGATAAAGTATATGTTTTTATATAAATTTACTAAAATAAACTTTCCCTGTAAGAAATAGATATCCTGATGTTTAGTCTAAAGAATGAAACTTTCTAAAAGGGGTACTCTATCTAAAAAGGATACTCAAAGCGAAATGACACAGAAAAGTTAAAAATAGAAGGATGGCAAAGATATATCAAACTAAATAAAAGTATCAGTCATATTTTACTATCAAAATGAAATTAAAGGCAAAAACCATCAAACATTTCAAAGAGGGTTTTTAAGAAATTGGCTAAGGTTGCAATTCAGAGGTTGATTTAGTAGATGTACATAGAATTTTGTACCCTACAGAGGATACAGCTTCTTTTCAGGTATCCAAAGAAGAGTTAAGAAGATATAAGCCATATAGGATAAGTCACCAATAAAATCATAATAAATTAGTCCAAAAAAATTGTGCAGATCACAATCTCAAGTAAAAAACAGGAAAATAGAAATTAATAATAAAGGAGAAGCAAAAATCCCAACCACTTTTAAAAAATAGAACTTTTTGAATGACCCTTGAATAAAATAAGCAAACAGAATTACAATTACATAATTTATTTTCTTGTGGGCAACAGATTTTTCTGTCTGGATGCTCAGAGGAGTTTATATCATTAATGTTAAGTAATTTCCTCAGTATAATTCTGTTTTGATGGTATGCCTGAAGCACCTTGAACCCTTGTGATCTACAGATTTAGTTCTTCATTTTAGGAAATATTCCTTCTGTTTTAACTTGGGAATTTTTTTTTTTGTCTTTTATTTATTTTGCTTTCTGCTTCAGGGTCTCCATCTTTTGTTGTCTGCTTTTAAAATACATCATCTTTATACAGTTGCTTTCATTTGTCTATTTTCCTCTATATTTCATTTTCTTGATCTACTTCTTATAAAAGGTTTGATTTTCTTCTATGTCAGTTCTGTTTTTTAATATTTCTAATGCATTTCTTATTTCTGAAATAATGGGTTTTTTTGACCTTGACTCTGCAAACTACTTTTCATGTCATCTTGTTATCCATCTATCTCCTTTTAAAATTTCTTATGGAGTTCATATTCTCTTTATTTTCTTTTAGAGTGCGAAGTGTTTGTGGTTTAGTTTCTTTCTCTGTTTTCTGGGATAAAACTTCCAGAAAAAACTTTGTCTTTTAAGTACTAAGACTTCCTTCATTGGAGACTTTTTTTTTTCTTTTTTACCTTACTCATTTATGAAAGGCAGTTCTAAAGTTTTTTGTTTATACAAAAAGAGAGGTAGGTGATTGCTCTTTGCACCTCCTCCCTGTTTACCTGGCTTTAGTCTCCCTTCATGCATAAGCTTGAGGAGCATGGATTATTAGCCCAGCAGCAGTTTAAGAGAACTGATGGGGAACAAGGCTAGGGCCTGGCTAGCTGCAGTGACTGAAGTTTGGGTTTGGTCTTCTGCATCCATTTTAGAAGCTCCTGCCTTCTGAGTTTACTGACCCTGAGAGCACCTTTGAATTTTAAACTGTTCTCCCATTTCAGAGTGGACCCTTTGGTTGCTTTGATACAAAGACCTCCCACAGGCCTGGATTATAAATTTAATGTGGTCCATTGTTTTTCATGTCTGGGGAGAGTGATTCTGTCTTACTCCTCTCTACGTTCAGCCCTGCCTTTGTCAGTGAGAACAATTAACACCTCCAGATTTTTCTCCAAGTCCCTCTTCCCCTCACCAGAATTTTTTAGCATCACATTTCAGTAGTTCTTCTGAGTTCAGTTTCCTCTCTACCCATCATGTGCAGAGTGAGGCCCTGCTGCACACCCCTCCCTCACACCATAGCCCACAGACCTGGGCACTGTCACTTTGGTGTTTCTGAATTTTATCACCCTTCTGCTTTATTGATGGCATGTCTCAAACGTTGTTGTATGATGATAGTTTTCCTAGTTTGGGGACTGAAAAAATATGCTTTGCTTTTTCAAAAACTCATTTTATTTCATTTGATTTCTCCCAAGGGAGATAGTTTAAGTTTGCATTTACACTGCTTCCTTCCCCATAGTCTCCTGTTTTGGCTTTTAATTTTGCTTGTCTCCAAGATTCTGTCTTGCCTCCATACCCTACAGCCCAACAGCAAATGACCCATTCAGCTTGTATAGTCCTGGTGCCTGGCTAGATGTGGCATGTCAGGCTTTCTGAGCTGCCTGATCTACAGGAAGAAACTTGATTACTTCCCTGGATTCTTTTCAAGGACTTTGGCATATTCTTTTGAAAATCCTCAGTAGTAGAGAATCTTTGCCTTTAAGGTGCTTACTTCTTTAAGTATGCCTAAATTATCCTTGCAACAGTCTTTTATGGAATCTTCTTTGGCTTACAGGCTGCTTTTTTACAGTGTGTGGGGTTCATCCTTTTTCCTCCTTTGAAAAGTAGGCAAATAGAATCTTCCTGTCTGCTTTGTACCTATACCTGGGAGCTAGACCTACACATCCATGTCAACATCTGATTTCAACTGTTGGCTCTGCCTCCTAATATCAGGCTTGCTCCTTTGGAATTGGCATCCTTCCTGTGATCGTTCTACCTCGACTCTGGTGTTTCCTGTAGGATTTGGCTTGGATCTGCCCTTCTGACTCTGTTGTGGTATATCCGTTAGATCAACTTGTCAGCCCAGGATGCAGGCAGCTTAATATCTAGTTGGAAATATAAGTCTAACATAATAAGACAACAGACAACAATGTAAAGTATCACCAAGTGAGTTTTAGGTTGTATAATAGAGTTGATAGGTGTTATAGACATTCAGAAATAGTAAAGAATGGTTATGGAAAGCTTTAGGGAACAGATAGGACTTGAACAGGGTATTAATGAATGGTTGGGATTTAGAGAAATCCCAAAATTTCTGGAATTCAAAATTCCAGTCAAATGAAGAAGCATGAAGGAAGGAAGAAAATGGGAAGGAGCTAGGGATATTGATGTAACCATGAAGATCCTCCTCAAAATACTCCATCTTATTTCCATAAATGAGATAGCAAATATAGGAGACTGTTGAAGATTTTTTTAAATCTGGAGGCTATTATAATATAAATTCCTTATAATTTGTGTGTGATTAGCTATTTTAAATGCACTCGTATAATGATATCATTTGATCCTCATAGCAGCCTTGTGAAATAACAGATGAGGAAATCAAATCCTAAGTATCTTGTCAGAAGTTTCATAGCTAATACGTGGTAGAACCAGGAATGATTTGGGCAGGGAGAGCCATGTGTCTGGGGGACTGGTTAGATGTATCTAGATAGAAAACAGTGAGGCTTCAAATCTTGATGGTGGCTGTGGAATGGAGAAGGAAGGATGGAAAATAGAGGTAGGCTCTATGGTACTTAATGACTAAGTGGTTATGGGAGTACAACAGATGAGTTGTGACTATTGGCAATAAAGAGAATAGTGATACCATCATCAGAGGCAGGAAAATATGTATAAGTCAGGTCTCTGATTTGTAATTTGAATCCAATTACTTTTGTTTTATAAGAGAAGGTAAATGCTGGGCACAGTGGCTGGCGCCTGTAATCCCAGATACTGGGGAGGTGGAGGTGGGAGGATTGCTTGAGCAATGGTTACAATGCGCGATGATTGAGCCACTGCAATCCAGCCTGGGCAACAGAGCGAGACCCTGTTAAAAAATAAAAAATAAAAAAATTTTTAAAAGAGGAGATAATGAATTCTTTATGACTCATTGTACCTTCCCGCTTAAAATATTTTGTTGTTGCTCCTTTGTTGTTTGGCCAACATCAAATCTATAGTTTAAAATGTTTTTATATGTTTCTAGACTATTTCTTTAGTTTTTTCTTTGCCAAGCTACATAATCCTAATTACTAGTTTATTTAACCATTTGTATAGGCTGTTTTTAAATGCTTTTATGATATTTGTGATTGTCTTGTGAATCTTTTCCATTTTCTCCACATAGCTCCCTGATGTTAAGTTCAAATTTATTCATAATACTTTGTCATAGCTACAGCTGGAGCAATATTGATTTTGAACAAAGAATGGTACATCAAGTTTCTTAAAATTTGTATACTACTTATTCATACCAGTATAATGTTACACTACACTGATGACCCAGATTCAAGTTATGCTTCCTACAAAGCACTTTGAAAGATTTGGATAACATTTTGTGGAAGTTTCTAAGAAAGTATTGATGGACTTACAGGTAACATTTCTTCTACTCTGAAAGATAAATGTCTTGACATTCATTTCTGATAGGAAAGTAATTTATCAAGGTAGCAATAAAAGATAAGGCTGTGAACCCTAAAGTTTTGTACTTGGATAAATTTTTTTCTAGGGAGAGTTCATATATTTCATCTATTTTTTGATAATCCTAAATAATCCCAACATGTAGGTTTTTTAAAATTTCAAATTACACAAGAGGAAACTGAGGCTCAGTGAGTTTGAATTGTCAGAGATTTCACAGACAGCACATGGCAGAGCTGGGATTTGAACCTAGTTTGTGTGTGTGTGTGTGTGTGTATGTGTATGTGTGTATGTTTAAGTTAAACTCCAAATTCCATGCTTTTTCCACTTAATACATCCTACTTGGAAAAACTAAATAGTGAAAAATGACTGCATTCTAGGAAAAGTCATTGCAGTAAAGCCAGGGAGGATTGAGAAGTTTCAGACCAGTGTCATTGGAATAACTCAGATATAGGTTTTAGATAAGGAGTTCTTAACCTAGGGTCCTTGAATTAAATTTAGAGGGTCCACGAATTTGTATAGGGAAAAAAATCGATATTTATTTTCACTAACCACAATTTCTTTCAACTATGATATATGTTATAGATAACAGCCCACAATAGTACCTGTGACTTTGTCACCAATAGAAATCACAGATATTTTCATATCATAATACAGTTGTCACAGATATCCCAAAATAACATTTATACTCATAACTACTTCAACATTGTGGTAGTTATTAGATCTACCATTACAGCTTGTTATTTAAGGTATTACTAAAGAAACACGTTTATTCTTTTTTTTTTTTAATTTAATAAGAAAAGATTTACTGGTACACACTGTAACATAGATGACTCTCATGAACATTATCCTGAACAAAAGAATCTGGGTACAAAGAAGCACATCCTCTATAATTCAATTTATATGAAATTCTAGAACAGACAAAACTAAACTATGGTGCTAGGAATCAGAAAACTGGTCGCCCTAGGCTGAGGCTGGGGTTATTGAAACACGTTTATTCTTAAAGCACAGATTTATTTTTTTCACTATATTGACAGCACTATTTAAAGATCATTTTTTCTTTGTAATCCCATGTATTTTCTCTCATGTGTTTAAAAACATTATCCTGAGGGGTCTGCAGGCTTCACCAGACTTCCAAAGGGTCCATGGGATGAAAAAAATTCAAGAAGCCCTGTTTCGGATGTTACATCATCATTTCATCATTTCCAGAGTTCCTTTTTAGTCACTGAACATGAAACAGGCAGCTCAGGATTTCACTACATAATATCATTTATTTTGAAGAAAATTTACAAAAATCATTAATCATCTGGTAGAAGGTGAACTTTCTAGCTTTGAGGAAATGTTTGTAACTTCTTACTGTTTTATTTCTTTTAGTCACCAGTTATATTCTATCATAGACTATCTCAACTTGATAACTCTCAGAGCTGTCACAGAGATGGTTTGGTATAGGATTTAAGTGCAGGATTTTGGAGACAATCTTGGATTCACATGTCAACTTCACCACTTAACATTAAAGTGACCTTGTGAAAGGTACATAATAATCTCTTCACCTGTAAAATGGGAATAAACAGGGTTGGTGTGAGGTTTATATAAGATAATAAATGAAGCACTTAGCAAACATCTGACAAGTAACAACAATAACAATAAAATTCATTGAAGATGGTCCTGAATATGGCTTGCTACCCTTATTCTTTCTATTCCAGTCTCTCCGAACCTCCTGAGCTAAATAATGATGGGAATCTTGGCATGGACAACTTGGGTAAAGTTTTTGCCCTTGTGGACTAAGGGACCAGAAAGCAGTGTCATAGCTTGGTGGTGAGATTTGGAACGTGACAGATCATGGCAGGAGTTTGACTTAAAGAGATCTGTGGATGCCGGGAATAAGAATGGCATAGCCACTCATAAGTCTATCCAGCCTTCTTGCTCCCAAGAGACTAAGAAGCAGGTAAACATCTAAGCTGAGTCTGTGTTCCTGACAGGAATTTTGGATACAGGAGGCTTTCTCTTATTCTTATCCCTTTATTCCCTCAGCAAGATCTGGTAGCTCATCTGTATCTGGACTTCTACCATCTACAGAGCTACTAGCTTTTGGATTACTTATATGACCAGTCCTGAGCCCAACTGAGCCAACAACAAAAAATAACAACATATCTCAGGGAGTCCAGCATCCAGACAGAGGATCAGTCAAAACAAGTAGACACATATGTGATGAAATAAAACTTCTAGAGGAGACAGACAACAACTAAACCAAAAAAAAAAAAAAAAACAACTGTTATGATACTGGTTGCCTAATCTAGTTATACTCATCCTTTTTGTTCAGTACAAAATGACTTCTTCTCCAGGTGAATAATAGTTGATCTAAGCCAATCATAAAATTCCATTTCGCTTTCTAGTGATTGATTTCAGCTTGGACAGATGTTCCATTCCTGGTCAGTTAGATCTGAGGGAAAATCTACTGGGAGGTTTTTGGTGAAAGTTTTTCTTATTAACAGAAAGAGACACACTGTTTGAAATGCTCCCTTTTTCAGTGGATGTTGTCATATCTACCTGTGGTGTCTGGAATTACTGCAGCCATTGTGTGACCATCACTGACACTGTGATGACAGCAGAAAGGAAAACATATTGGCCCTTATGAGGTAGTTTTGCCACTGACTTGACCAACATGGAACCACTTAAATACAAACTCCTTATTATGTGAAATAATAATTCCTTTATTTTTTAAGGCACTTTTACGAGTATTTGTATCATTTGATTCTTGCAGCTGGAACATCTTATCTGATACAATCAAGGGAATTCATGTCCAGTCCCCAAAAAGTGTTTTGGAGATTTGAAAATATCATGATCTCCCAACTAAACAATTCAGTAAATGAATTGAAGGAAGCCACTACTGAGACCCAAATTTGTTGCCTAGAAGATCAATTGGAAGAAATATCTCAAAAGCACAGAGCAAAACCACAAACAGGTATAAATCATGAAAGAAAAATTAAGAGGCTTGGAAGATAGATCCAGGAGGCTTAACATGCAAGTAATAGATGTGTTAGAAAAAACTTTTCTGATCTAAAGAAAGGCTAAAGTCTACCGAATGAATAGGCTCACAAAATTCCATGTAGGATTAACGAAGGAGTATAGGCACAGAAAGCCTACCAAGATGATACTGCTGAACTTTAAGGATAAAGAGAAAATCTTATAAACTTCCAAATTTACAATAGAAGTGTGTGATTAACGTTAGATTTCTCACTTGCCACCCTGGAAGATGGAAGATGGCAGGATAACATCCATAGATGGAGAGAGGAAGGCATAGAGGAGGAAAATGAAAGTTTATCTAACCTGGATGGGAAGAAAGGGAAGCAGGAAAGGAAGGATATAGCATCTTGATATGGAAAACAATGGGTCTTTGTGGAGGAAATGGTATCTTATTTTCAAATAATAGTGGATAATTCTGTGTTAGTGAGCACAGAGAAAAGGAAAGTGAGTTAATAGGGGAAAAAAAAATGAATGAATGGGAATTTGATCCAAACAGCAGAAACAAGAGGAAAAGCACAATATAAAATAAATAAATGTGAAATAGGGTGAAAGGAAGACAGGTATGTCACTTGTTAAAACAAATACAAATGGACTTAATTCTCCCATTAAAAGACAGAGATTGTCAGAGATGAGGTTAAATTCTATCTAGTTGCTACTTATAAGAAACAAACGGAGTATAAAGAAATATTGATGATTAAAGGGTACTAGACCAAGGCAAACAAAAAAGAAAGTAGAAATGGCAATGTTAATATCAGACTGAGTGCAATTCAAGCTAAAAAGTGTAAAAGGATAAAGAGGGGAATTATGTGATAATAAAAGGGCACTATTTATGAAGACTATAGAGCAATTATAAACCTGTAGGTATAAAATAACATAATAAATATATGAATCAGAATCTTAGAAGTGAAAGAAAATTTGGTTTAAAAATACCTAGTTATAGTGAATAACTTTGATATATCTCTTTCAGATTCAGACATATGAGTAGTCAAAATTAAGTAAGGACACAGAATAACCAAATAATACAGTCAACTTGACAGGAGACCAAAAGCATAATAAACAGTTATGGTATATTAGAAAGTGATAAATATATGAAAAAGTAGCAGAGTAATGGAGCATTGGGTGTTAGCAAAGATTTCCCTAAAGGATTTAAAAAAGAAGGGATAGTAATCAGAATATACCTTGGTTTGATACAGGTTGCTTCCTGCCTTTTGGATATAATCTATTGAAAAATGTAATATAATAGGGAATGTACAGTGTTTGACAAATTGCTTCAATTTTGCTGTGTGTCTGCTATAAAGGCAAAACCTCTTTTGTAATGTAAACAACTCTGAACAATTATTTTGTCCTAAAATATTTGTTTTTAATAGCTTTTCTGAGCAATCTGTTCTATTTCAAAATATTTTTTCAAAAAGGGTTTTCAGAATTTAAATTTGAATTGTAGTAGGTGAACTAAGTTTTGACACATCATAAAAGGTGATGTAGACCAGTAAAGCATCATAGAAGATTTATGAAAACAAGGAAATATTTTATTTCAGACTGTAGCACTGAAGTATGTAATAGAATGAAGACATAAAGCCTATCCAGAAGTTTGGAGAGATTTCAGTTAGTGAAATATGTCAAGAGAATATTTAGATAAGTAAAAGAATTTTGAGACATAACTGCCTCTTAAAAGTAATCTTACATTTTCATCAGGTACATATGTTTAGGAGAGGAATTACTCTAAAATTTTTGATAGGTACCCAACCAAAAAATATAAGTAATAATTAGTCTTACAATGCCAAGCAATTCTTTATGGTGAATAGACCTGATTCAGGACTGCAGTTGCATAGAATCATTTTTAGTCTGAATTGCATGTTGCTGAGAATAGAATCTATATTTCTTTGATTTCCCCATCCTATATTTCTCCTGGTATTCTTCAGGTCAGTTAAACACACTAAATAATCTTTGCTTAGCAAGCAACCCAAATCACCATCTTCCTGTCTGATGTAGCTAATAAATTCTAAGCAAACTTCAAACTCCTTGTGAAGCTTCCTAATGGATGCCTCACTGGACTGAAGAGCTTTTGGAAGCAAAATAAAATAATCATCTAAAGTTGAATGTTTTTGGATGAAGGTTACTAGGTGAACACTAAATTTAAAACCATTTTGAGAGACATTTTTTAATGGCACCTAGAAATTATGGCTAAAGGTCAGGCTGTTACATGCAATGTTGGTCAGATCCTTTGATGCTAAAGGTCTACAACTGACTTATGTGTACAATATATTTTTTAAAACATTAGCTATGATTTAAGGTAGCAAGAGACAGTGTTCAGGCCAGCAAAAATAAAGTCTTCTTTCCAGTTTTTTGGTTGAAATGGTTTGAGTTCAGTAATTTTATTGAACCTGAAAAAATACTATTAATAGCTGCCTCCGCAAAGGGAATAGGGAAGCTTGCCCCTGTCAACTCCTGCTTAGGAGTTTCTGAGATATTTTGAGATTGCAAGAAAACTGTGGATGAAATCTATACCAATTAAAGATCCTGTGTGTTTGGAACCATTTGAAAATACTGTGCAGGGCTCAGAGGAATTAGTAAAGCCTGCTGCGGTACAGCTACATTATTAATCTCCAAAGAGAATAGATACCAGATGTTCACACTGCCCAAAGGACATCTCAGTGTTCTTGACAGTCTTAGTCATATTGTCCTTAAATAGATTCAAATGCCTGAAATGATTATTGGTGATAAGGCTACATGGTTTATACATCTGAAATCATTAATAATCATTTTTGAAGAAATGCACTATTTTTGATAGGCCAGAAAAATAAGCACATTAAATTTGAAAATTATAAAAAGTTGCCTAAAGCAAAACAGTAGAAATTCTTTGCCTGTTTTTTAAAAAATTTCTTCAGCTGGCCCAGTGATAGTCATATCCAGACTAAGTGATTATCTTTTTTTTTGTCTTAAAATGAATTTATTTCTCATAATTCTAGAGGCTGGGAAGTCCAAGATCAAGAAGCTGACTGATGTGGTTCCTGATGAAGACTGTCTCCTGGCTTGCAGACAGCCATCATCTTTTTTTTTCCTCTAATTTTTTTTTATTGTGGTAAAATACACGTAATATAAAATTTGCCATCTTAACCATTTTTGAGTGTACAGTTAAGTGGTATGAAATACATTCACATTATTGTGCAACCATCACCACCATCCAACTTTATAACTTCATCTTATAAAACTGAAACTCTCTATCCATTAAACAGTAAATGCCCCATTCCACCTTCCCACCAGCCCTTGGTAACCA
The DNA here is from genome assembly GCA_023783475.1 of Daubentonia madagascariensis. Classification (NCBI taxonomy): domain Eukaryota; kingdom Metazoa; phylum Chordata; class Mammalia; order Primates; family Daubentoniidae; genus Daubentonia; species Daubentonia madagascariensis. The sequence continues at coordinate 49,735,323 of JAKFHU010000600.1, read as the reverse complement.
CCATTCTATTTTCCATCTCTATGATTTTGATACTCTAAGTGGGAAGTTATTGTCTTTTAATTAAGTCCAATATTGTTAAATAATGAAATAGGAAATATTTTCTTTATTAATTAATTCATTCAAGAAGTATTTCCATGAGCTTGGTGTTGAGGATATATAGTAAACAAAGTAATCATGGTCTCATGGTGCTTTGTGAAAGAAGCAAGCATTAATCAAAAATTACCCTTATAAATAAGTAATTGCAAACCATACTACATAGTTTGAAGAGAAAGTACTGGGTGCTGTGAACATGTTTGACACGGGAACCTGACCTAGACTTAATGCTCTGGATTCATTTCTTCAACCATATTTATTGAGCACCTACTTTGTGTCAAAAAGTAAAACAGATTACGATGGTCATTTAAAGTTACACCAATGAATTTCAGTTTGGTAGACCACAAGATATTAGAGACAACAACAAGCAACTTAAAAATAAACTAAAAATGAAGAAGATTCTTTCAGTCTTTCTTCAAATACAACTTCTGTTCAGTATCCTCAGGAGCATTTGAGTAATGCTTAAGATTTTATAACATGTCTAAGTATTTTTATATCACTCATTTTATTGTAAAAATTCCATTAGGAAAGTAATATTGTAACATTTTAAACACTTTAGAAAACACAGAAAGGTGGGATGAGTGATAGGGACACCTTGATTCCAAATATCTTAACATAAATGTCATTGTATTCTCCCTGTAGCCATCAACCTATTTTACCTTCCTTCCCTGCCAGGCTTTGTAAAAGAGTAGTCTTTGTTCACTCTCTCCACTTCACTATATTTTTCCACCTAACACTAGTTGTTGAATTCAGCAGTGTCCTCTCAGATCTTGTTTATAATAACTTGTCCTTTCTGTAGATTATGTCACTGCTGTCTGCCCTTCAACCTTAAGCAATTTTCTCTCTTTATCAGACTCTGTCCTGGTTCCCTTGTTCTCCTCCTATTTCTTGAAATAATCTCTTTTATTTTCCTCTACTGACTCTTATTCCTTTGCTCAACTTTTAAATACTTGTCTGGTTCTCCTCTCCTGTTATATTCACCTCCCACATGTCCTTATGCATGACATTACTGTCTTTTATGTTCTGATGACTTTTGCATCTGCGTCTTTAGTGTATGTCTTATTTCTGAGCCCACATATCCCTCTGCCTCCTAGATAGTTCCGTAAGAAACTGATGTTATTATTTTCCCTGCAAAATAGATCTCTAGCATGATCCAGCTAGTCACACAAGCTGGAAACCTAGTAATAATTTGATCCTGTCCTCCTTCACTGCCCCACAGTCACTGAAATCAGTGAATTCTGCACTCTTAATCACTCTATAATCTCTCCCCTGCTCTCCAATTCCATTGCAAATATCTTCATTTACAGCTTAATCAATTCTATTCCAGTATATAGTCTTCCATCTGATGTACCTGTTTTCATGCCCCCTCTTACCCCTAATCCCTCCAGCCTGCTTCCAGAACCATCTTCCTAAAACACAAATCTGATCATGTTACTAGGCTGCTTAAAAGCCTTCAGGTGGCCTCCAATTATCACATCATCCAAAATTCCCCTGGCAGCAGTGCCACCCCATTGAGAACTACAGGGTTACTTGACAACAAGATGAAAAAGTAAGGTAACTGATAAAAATAAAATTAATCCTTGAATAGTACATTGCATTTAAATTTTATTAGCATTTCTTATCTTCATGAATTTTTGGAGTCTGTAGATTTAGGCTAATTTCATATATATTCTAAATTCCCTGCTTTTCAAGATAAGTATTTTAATTATTATTTTTATTTCAGGGACCACTTAATAATGCTGAATGAAGCATGGGAGAATGTTTGCCAAAAACAATGATTTTCTTTTTGTCATTGTTACTCTTAAACTCTTTATCTTGACTCTCAAGTTTGCCTCTTGAGACTATTGTTTTTTGCAGTAATGAAATCATGTCATGAGCATATTATGGGACACTTGTCCTTATATTTGCAATGGCAGGAGTGCAGAGATACAATAAATTCTCAAACCATAGCAAACATCAAATATAAACGTGAAAAGTAGTCTAAGAAATTTTTTTCCACTGAACCAGTCAGCAAGAAGACCATTCTGACCTGCTGATTCTAACTCAGCATTGCAGATATCATAAAAACAAGTGTTAATCTCATCCAGTTAGCCCATAATCAGTTTTTAATCACAGAGTTAAATCTGAGTCAGTTGGAGCTGCTAAACCTTACATTGATTTTGGTATTTTTATCAGTAAGGTAAAAAAATAATGTAATTGTGGTTAGTAGAAAAATGATGATGCCTAAAATCTGTTGCATCTTCAAATAAAATATTAGATCAAGAGACTAAAGCCTGCAGTATATTAAAAAGAAATCTCAGCTTCTTGTTCAAGATGATAGACTGAGCATACATGTTTGTTTCCCCTCTCTCCCAAGAGACCCTTTTAAGATGAGAGTAAGAAAAAGAAGACAGAGGCAGAGGAGAAGTAAAAGAAGACACCCATTACAAAGAGAACTGGAGTGGGGTAGGGAGTCTTGAGCAGAAAAGGAAGCTTAAACAATTTTTCCAAGAAAAAATGGGTGGAAATGCATTAATGGGTATGACTGATTAAAGAAAACTGCAGCCCAAAATATGTACAAGAGTTGTTGCAGAGAAGAAACTCAGTAGAATTACAAAGAGACTCAGAGTTTAGAATTAGCAAGAATAAAATGGGGGACCGACGACAAGGTTCTCTAAAGAACAACTGGACCAGTTTTATATCTTCCTCACCTTCGTATTTAGAGTGACAGATCATCAGTTACCGATAGCAAAAAAAGTCTAGAAGACTGCTCTCTAAAGATATTAAAAAGCCTGTCTGGGAGAATTGGGGCTGCTATTGAGGCGTTGATACTCCACAGTAAACCATTCCCCATTCAGGTGTTCTGGGAACCCAGGACAAATTCTGGTGCATTAGCAGCCAATGAGGACACATTCCTGGAGCTCCCAGGAAGCTTTTTTTTTAGAACAGTTTTTGTATTCAGAGGTAAAACTTACTAAGGAAACAAACCTATAGTGTATCTGATAGCAGAGGAAACCTACACCAGACACATAGGATAACTGACCCAGGCCTCCATTTTTAAATAGGAACTAACTATTGGTCAAACATCACCATAGACATATGAAAGAAACGGAGAGCTTGAAAGAAAAAAAAATCAAGATAAGGAGAACAATTGCCCCAGAGGGAGCAGAGATATTTTAGAAAATCATAGAAAAATTAAAACAAAACAACCTTCTAATTCATATTTTCAAAGATATTTAAAATATATTTCAATTATAAAATAAGAAGATGATGCTGTTTAAAAAAACCAACAGAGACCAAAAATGTGGAAAAAATAAGTTGCCAAAAGATACTTACAATGCAATGCCTTTATATAAAATTTTTTCTGGATGTAGACATATGTATAAGATAAATCAAAACAAGTGTGGAAATGGTACGTAAACAATTATCTTTGGGGCACCAGGAGGTATAAAAGTGGGGGAGAAGGTTAGAGGCAGATCTGGCTGTAATTGTAACATTTTACTTTGTTAGAGAAAGAGAGGGAGAGAGAAATCTGAAGCAAATATAGAAAACAATGTTATTATCTGTTAAATCTGGGTAGTTAATATCTGTTACATCATTCTGTATCCATATGCAGAATATTTGCATGTGCTTGTAATTAAAAATTCAAAAATTAAAAATTTGAAATACAGAAAAAGTTGGTACAATTGTGTAATAAAGTCATGATCCAAACAAAAAATAAAAGGAAATGTGGCTTGCCTTTTAACAGATGATGCAGTGTAAAAAGGAAAGTAAATTTGGCTTCAGGTAGCCTGGGTTTATGACAATTGCACCCTGGAAGAGGAAGCATAATCCTAGCACTCTTTAGCTCTGCAGTAAGCAACAAATATATATGGCATAATACAAATGCTGTTTACTTGTTTTCAGCTCTCAGAATCTGTAGAAAAGCACAGCAGACTTTGTTATGGTTGGCCATGAGAACGGGGGAAAGGATAGGTGGAGGGAGAATGAGGGTGCCAAGGCCATTTTACAGAGGTAGAGAGTCCAGTGGTATTGTCTTAAGCTACAGGATATTCATGCATTCATTTGTTCATTTATCAGATAGTGTTTTGGAACACCTTTTATGTATTTCAGCAGACACTATTTTAGTTGGTTAGAAATACAGTGGTAAACAAAACAAATTCTAGTTCAAGAGGTAGACACTACTAAATGAGTTTTAAAGGAATTAAAAATCATGTAAGTATCAAAAATTGGAAAGAGGAAAGGGAGGGAAGATTAGTGTAGATAGGGATACTAAATCTTCATCTTTCATAAAAAAAAATCAATTCATAATGTCTAAAACAGCACTGTCCAATGGTGGAAATGTTATATATCTGTGGAAATTGTGGTGGAAATGTTCTAGGTCTGTGGTCCCCACCCCTTGGGCTGAGGACCAGGGGCCTGTTAGAAACAGGGCCACAGAGCTCTCCTCCCCCGCCCCCGCGGAAAAATTGTCTTCTGTGAAACTTAGCAAGTTGGGCGGGGGCTGCTCAGCAGGAGGTGAGCAGCAGGTGAACCAGTGAAGCTTCCTCTGTATTTACAGCCTCCTGAGCTCTGTCAACACCCCCACCCCCATCCTTGGAAAAATTGTCTTCCATGAAACCAGTCCCTAGTGCCAAAAAGGTTGGGGACCGCTGTGTGACATGTGGCTGGTAACTACTATATTAGACAGTATGCAGGTTTAAAATGGAACAATGAAGAGATGGCAGCATAAACATTTTTTTTTAGGATTAAACAGAAAACTTATTAATCATGGTTGCCTGTGGGCAGGGGGGAATTGAAAGGGGATACTTCATTATGAGCCATCTTGCACTGTTTGATTTTCTATTACATGCATATATTTGGTTGATTACTACTTAAACTTTTGGAAGACTATATTGCAACCAAATGGGTCTTTCAGGAGGAATAGAGAATCATCCTTTTTAAAATGAGATAAAAGTTATACTTGAAGTGTCAATTCAAGTGAAAAATTTGGCAGGAATTAGGGCTCTAAGCTTCAAACAATTCTTGTTAGCAGGGGTTTTTCATAGAGAGTTTTATTATTTATCTTGAGGTAGCTAATAAGGTAAGTTGTGATCAGTGAGGTTAACAAATTTTAGCAGCAGAGAAACCAAAAGCTTCAAATTTTGCAATATGGTGCTACAATTATAGAGCTGTGACAACTAGTACATGCAGAAAAATATGGATCTGCATCTCCAGCTTGTCTCACCAAAACTGTGCAAAATATATATCATCCTTATTAAACCATCACCCAAGCCCGACTAGGATTCATTGTGCTCAAACTTATTTTACATTTGAAAATAACAAAATATTTGTAATTACCCTTTAATTCAATAAATTCTTGTTCGTGAATAGTTTCTGATGGGTTACGTAGCTAATTAACTGAGGTTTCTAATGTTTATTTGGGGGTGGGGGAAGATTAGGGGAAGTTGAAGCCGTGTAGGAATCCTTGTTAAATTAAGAATAGGAAAATGAGTGCCGTTTTCTAGACATGGTACAGATAGAATTGGCTTCAACTTGTTTATAATGTGTTGCTATTTTTAACAACTTGTTTCACTGATTTTTGAAAAGAAGGAGGAAGAGGTTGGGATAGAGAGCTGAGAAAGTTTTTCTCAGGAGGCAGTTGGAGTGAAACATTTAAAATTTGTCAACAGAACACTACTTGTGGAGAGCCATGTCACCATTCAATTATGGGTTCAAGTAGACTCAGTGCAGCTTTAATGAGCTACATTATGGGTTGGGGAGGAATAATTATTTTTACTGCAATATTAAAAAAATCCATTCCAGTGTAAATGGTAACAAGCACCAAGGAGCTACTCCTACTAATCTGGATCCCTTGTTCTTATATTATAGATGTAAACGAGCATATCCTGGATTTGCTGCACATTATGTGAGAAGTATTAAGTTATATCTGCAGGTTAATGTGGCCTGATGGTTGAATAAAATTGAAGCAGAACTGCCATAGTCCAACTTTCCCACTTTAGTTGTAGTAGCTATATTTATTTGCTATCTGGAGATGGGAATTCTTTGAGGGGTGAACCTATTTATTGAAAATAAGATATTCTTCATAATAATAGGCTGATATCTAAAAAGTACAGTTTATATTCTTTGAAATGAAATGATAATAGGCCAAATCCAATCTCATCAAATAGAAACAAAGGGATGTGTTGGGGGTGGGGTAAGCTGACTCTGTTTATACAGGTTTCACATGACTTTTCTTTTAAAAAGTGCACGGAATGCATCAAAATGATATAATGTTTTGTTAGATAAGAAGACCAAAAGGAAAATCCTAGAGAAAGGAGGATGGATGATCTTTCTTTAATGTCAAAACTGACATAAAGACACTCCCCTTCCCCCACCCTTTTGCTCAAGATAATTTTCTCAACAAGACGCAGATTGCTTCAGTCTTTGCCTATCACCCTTTGAAGCACTTTCCTTATTATTAGGAGTGGGGGCAGGGTTTCCTTTGAGGATTTTTATAGCAGTGAAGAGTTCCTCCTTTAAATACTTTCACATGATGAGGGAATTCTGCTTTCAAAGTGCTGTCATCATTGTGGCTTCTCTGCCATAAGACAGTTTATTCTTGGGTGCAGGTCCTTCTTAGTTTGGTTGTCATTAAGGACTTACCTTTCTCATGGATTCTTTTTCTATAGAAAGAGACCTAGCAAAGCAACTCAGCATTCTTCTTTGTTAACTTTATCAGTGAAGTTAGCCATGATTCCCTTTTGGAATGTGTTCTGTCGCACAGGGTTGTAGTCTTCAACGTGGTTTCTCTTGTCGATCTCCACTAATCAAGATTTGGGTTGACATACTGAGTATTCCATTTTGAAAACTGCATTTCTTCTACAGTGCAAAGGGACACTGCAAATTTCAGGGAGTTTTGAAATGTCTTCATTGATTTTTATTTTTATTTTTTTAAAGTGTCTCTTCCAATGTTTAAATAATGCCATGGTAAACAACAAATAAACTATTCAAGTGTTAGCAGTTTGATGGAAACATTGAACTCTTTTGAGAACCTCCACTCTGTTTCACCCAACCTCACTCTCCTCTAGTCTTTTAAATATAGTCTTCTGGAAAATTCTGTAAATATTTCATTCAAGTAGACCAAATATATAGGGGTATGGTTTAACAGCTCATTTGAAAACAGTTCTCCTCTTTTAAAATCTTTGGTAGGCAATGATTCACAATTATTAGGGAAGAATTAGAATTAAAAAACCCCAAATATAATTAACAGTTTTTTCAGTGTTACTACCTAAGGGTAAGTTTCTAAGCCTTTGTGGTTGTTTTAGATAAATGAATAAAAAATTATGTCTCAAACTAGATTACATCATTTACATCAACACTCTTGGACTTTCCCCTGGAACAGTTTGGTCTTTACAAGGTGAAAGCATCAGTATTGTTTAGGATACATTAATTATCTGCTTCCACCCAGAGGCCCCAAGTGCAGTAGTGAAAACTGTCAACTAATTCAGACAGGACAGTAAACTTATTTCTTAAAACCTGTGGCCTCCATCCTGCAGAGTTTTCAAATGAAAGGTCTCTCAGCCTTTTCTTGAGGAAGAAAGTGGAACATAAGAAGAGGGTCTTAGACTAAATTGAAAATACCCAGATTCTACTTTTAGCTCTGCTACTTACAGCCTGTGTAACCTTGGCAAGTAACTTATCCTTCTGCTGTCCCCCCTCCACCCCGCAAAACCTCGCAGAATGAGTGAACTAGATGACCTTCATGTTTCTACCATGTCTCTATCAAGTCTCTTTCTTGTGGGACTCTGTGATATACTATAATTATTCATCCCACTTGCTTATTTAAGGCTAAGTGGAAATCAGTTTAGTAAACATTTGAGTTGTGCTTTTGTGCTGGACACCATAGTAGGCAGTGAGAATATTCAGGTCAATGAATTTAGACTCTTCCTTCAAAGTACTTAGCATCTAGTAAGGGAGGAAAGCATGAAAATAAATTATAAATTCAACTAGAATAAGATAAGTAAATATAAGATGCAGTGTAGCATAGAGGAAAAATATATGTGTATATATATTTTTCTCCATACCTACTTTGAATTGTAGAAATAGGAAAATGTGTATGTGCTGGGGCAAGGTAGCTTTATGATAAATTTAAAACAACAATAACAACAAAACTCCTAAGTCTCTTTACCCGTTTACTACTGAATCAAGTGTGTCCCCCCATAATATTAGTTGCCATAAACTACAATCAAATGAGTTATGCCATGGAAGATTAAAAAGGAAAATACAGAATGTTTTCTTTCTTTTCATAGATAAATGAACTTTATTTTTCAATGTCCTCAAATATCACCATTAAACCTGTCTTCACTAGCAATTGTCACTTCTGTCATTGAACAAAGAAGAACACCTAAATGTATCATGTAATTATTGTAAACCAAATATTACAGCCTAGAATATATTCAAGTTCACTTTAGGATTTAAAATAGGGAAAGATGAGTTTTCTTAAAAATGCTACTCAGCATGATTAATTTTTGTGAAATGTTATAGTCTAGAAGGTTACGGTTTTCCTGGTGATTTATAGCAATCTTGAGCTCAAATCAAGGAATTAGAAAGTGTTTAAACTCTTGGTGTTAAACCTAGCATTGATTATGAAAGCAATATTCTTGCATAGTGGAGGACAAGGGAGCTTGGGGGAGTTTCTTATAAAAACTTGGCCTGAGCTAATTTTTTTGTTTGAAACTGAAAATCATATTGTTGAAGTTTGCATTCTGTTTTCTTTCAATAGGTATATTAACACAAAGCACCATGTTTTTAAAGGGATTCCTCCTTTCTGTAGGAATAAAGTGGGCTTGTGAAAAAGAAAAAAAAATCACAGCAGCCATTCAGCAATATCACGCCTCTTTCATCATTTTGGGGATGCAGGCTTCAGTTCAGTAACTCCAGACATATTTTTGGGAAATGTAAAAACATGCTTATAAGTACTGAACATAAAACCTGACTGTACACTCAAAACATTTGTACAATATTATGTCCACTTACCATTGAGTTTCTTAAAGTGTGCATGTATTTTAAAAATCATTAGAATAAATGAAAATTGGAACAAGATGCTATTTGAGAGAAGGTGCTACCTAGAGATGCCTGAGCAATGATGCTCTATGAATTTCTCCTCTGAAGTGAGCAAGCCTCTTGACCATAGAAATAGAGAGAATATGCTTTCCAGATCTCCTGTCCCAGGATATTAGATTAAGATGGAGACAACAAGATATTTGGGTTTTTTCATTTTTAACCACCCAAACTAAGTACTGAAAAAGCATGCTTTGTAAAGAGACATGAAATTTTTGAAAAGTTAACAGCCAGACCAATTGATTGTGTTTTGGAAAATGCCACAATGGAAGATTCATAGTGCTGCAGGGCCATGCCCAGTGACTCTGAAGACAAGAGAAAGTGGTGAGAGAGAGCTTTCTAAGTTTGGGGATGCTCTAGAAAACCACGGGATGGTCTAAGAATGTCTCATGAAACACAGAACCCCAATACAACTGTAATCTGAAATGTGAGGAAAAGGGTTATTCTTAAAAAAATAATTGTACTCTTGCAAAATCTATTGTTCTTCAGCTTTTAATTTTTCTTTTTCAGGTTGAAAAGTTGAGCATATACTAAGGATTTCCATTATTTGCTTAGTATTTCTTTAAAATTGCATTCTAACCCAATGCTATACATCTCTCCTCTCTGTTTTGGTTTTTGTACCTGCTCTGCCCCAGGTTGGCCTTCATTCTACGATGTGATCAGTTCTGAGGCAATCATATTCACAGACGACTTTTCCCACGGGATGCACAGGGTGGAAACAAGCTGCTCTCAGGTCAGTTAACCCCATCTGAAAACCCAGTATGCTGCTCACATTGCAAACACTTTCAAGACTCCTGGTTCTGCTAAATATAACAACTAAGGTGAAGTGACTGGTCACAAGAAGGGCAGACAAGCACAAGGAAGTCTATATAAAGTCCGAATGATATTTGTCTTCAGGTGGTTAGCAAGTCTAATAAAATGTCAGTCATTGGCTTCAACACTATTAAACAAAATCAGTGGTAGGGAAAAGTCATCTTCAGGTGACTCAATATAGTGGGGAGTGGGCTATTCTTGGGGCAAAAGAAGATTTCATTACGAGGCCTTACATAACCTGATGTTTTGATAATCCCCTTCTCCTTGAAGTTCTGTGCACCCACTGTTCAGTTGTAATGCCTCTAATGGCAGTGATCCAAACATAGTCAGTGAAGACCCCAGAAATGGCTTTTCTTGGGTGGATGTGAGGAGGATGGTTGGAGAGAGGCTGTAGGAAGCGGAAGTTCAGTGGTAGGCTATATGAGGGCAGAGTGGGAATATGAGATAAGGTAATTCTATCTCTGCTTCTCCCAATATATAGACTTATCCTTATTTCCAAGGATTTTCTAATTAGTTATGTCAGTTCTGCCCTAACCAAATTAATGCTGGCTCTAAGGAAGAAAATGAGCCTGAGTTGAGGAGGAGGCAAAAATAGTTAATCCCTGTCATCCCCAATCAAGAGATGAACTTGTAGGTATTTTACGCTTAAACCCAGAGGCATAGTTAGAACCTCCTTGTACACAGAATAAGTACATATGCTATAGAAGGTAGTCCTGTTCTTCTAATCTGCTTTAAATAAGTGAAATGTAAAGTCTAAGTATTGTGGCGTTGAAACTCATGGATGCTACAGAGTATTTTCTTGGCAGATCTGTTGCACATGTCAGGAAAGGGGCACAGTTAGGCAGCTGTAGTAGCAAAGTGATGGCCATGTGGGCCTCCTGCTGCATACTTTACCTGCCCTTTATCCATTTTTCTTTAACCCCCTTCATCAGGCAAAAGATTTTTAGGGAGTAGGTGGCATATTTACTACCAAGTAGGGAGGGAGATTGGTTTGAACCTAACCATCTGATGAATTTTTCTCATGTTTTTTAAAAAAATAAGGCTGGCAAGTTTACTATCTTCCAAGGATGAGGACTACTCTCTCCTTTGAAAATTAGACTTCATATTTTATCTAAATCACATTTTCAGTTCCCTCTTGTTTCACAGAAATGAGTCTCTGAGCATGATAGTGGAATTTTCTAATGCCAGGTTTCACCCTGAGATTCTAATTTAATTGGACTGGGTACAGCCTGAGAAGCAGCATTTTAGAAAGCTCCCCTGGTTTAATGCTCACAATTACCATATGAGGTAGATACTGTTATTCTCCCATATTTTACAGGTCAGGAAACTGAGACACAAAGAAAACAATTAAACTTGGGTAAATTTATGTGGCTTTAAGTGGCAGACCTGAGACTTGAATTTGGGCAGTGTCACTCCAGAGCTCTTTATAGTGCCCAGATGAATAGATAGATAGATAGACAGATGGACAGACAGACAGACTGACTGGAAAGAGTTATTAAAGTAAAAAAAATCCCATGATCCCCCCGTAGTTGGTTTAATGCAATTCAGTTTTGAATTCAATTGAATTTTAACTGATGATTTTATAACTGTCACAAAAAGAAATTATCTACTCAAGAATCTAAAATGTTTGACAAGAAGGTAAACTATAAGTAGGATGGTACACAGTAATTTGTAATTTATGTACAAAACCTCTTTTAAGGCTAATAGTTGTTTCTTTTTTTTTAAGCTGCCTAAAGGCTACTTTGTGACTACTACTCTCCTTTTCACTTAGAGCCCCTTTCTAAACATTGAGTCCTGTGAAAACTGAATTAAAAAAACACAGAAAAAATGAGGCATAAGATAATAACTTTCCTTAAAGCCCTATTCTCTGATTTCTTTGTGACTAATTTTTATAATTCATTTTTGGAATAAGCGTCCTCCTTTCTCTGTGCCAGCCACAGAGATAACATCAGTAGTAGTCAAGGAAAGACCTTTATGAAGATGACCACGGTGACCAAAAAGAAATGAAACCTACAAACAATGCCAAAATTAAGCAACATTCATAAAAGAAGTCAAACTAAACCAAGCATAGCTCTTAGCCCTTTGGTTAAAGCCCAACGTGACTAACTGTTGCTGTTATTTGGGTCCTTTCCTAAAAGTTGTGTGAAGAACTTACACTAACCTGTTCCTTTCTGGCTTCTTTTTCTACAACCTTTCCTTCTCATATTTAGAAAGTGATCCTTTCTTAAATAAAAGTCTTAAATTAAAGAGAAGAGGGGGAGAAATTTATTCCATTAAGGCACATATAAAAATACCTGCTTTGCAAAGTAAGTTCCTTGTAGGACAGAATGAGGTTCCAGCACTAAAGAATGATCCAGTTCACTGGACTTTTCCCCATGTGGATGGGGGTGGGGGGGATGTCTGCCACCCAAGTACAATAACAACTCACTAAATTAAAGTGGACTGAGTATCTTTCATTTCAATTTCTTTGTCTTGTATTTCATGCATCAGGCATGTTTATTTTCCTTTTGTTCTACAATTCTTTTCAGTTTTTTCTTTTCCTTTTCTCATGCATCTTTTTACCTTGACTTGAAGAAAAAAACTGATTTAATGGTTCCCATACTAGAGCAACTACCGTGTTTTACTTCCTAGTTTCTCATTCTCAGCACAATTTTTCATTATCAGTTTATCTTCTTTTACTTTGTAGTTTTTCAGTTTATGTAGTTTCTTCTCCCGCTCACACTTGTCCCTTTTTTTTTAGGGTTTTTTTTTTCTTTTTGATGGTGAGATAGTATGGGAAACTTCTCAGGTTTGCTTTTCCTCTTTCTAAAATTCTTGTTGTATTTTGAATTCACATGGCTTGCTTTTTCTCTGGACTAAATTGCATCAATGTGGTTCGTGTTATGAAGAGTCTATTAGATGCTTTAATATGTCATAGACATTCTCAGTTGGATATGTTATATGGAGTACTTCTTTCCTTGTGGTAAAGATGGAATAGCTAAATATGAAGACTTTTTTACTGCCAACTTATACAAATAAACTGAGCTTCCATGGACGATACCAATAGAATCAACCTGCTTGCCTAGCAGTATGGCAATATTTTATTGGTCTGTTGGTCCCTAATTCTTGCTTTAGTACTTAGGATCCTTTTTTGTTTTTTAAATTATAGTGGGGATAACACCACGAATGCAGTAAATTAGGCCTCAAATGCGGGTAGACACATTGGGAGCCTATAACCTACCACCTCTTCACAGTACATTGTAGTTTTTTCCATGTGTCCAGGAACTTCTTAGGTAATAATATTTTTAGTAAAATTTCATTGAGAGAGTTGAGATTGGTTTAGTTCTATCACCACTTTTTCTGGAAGTTTTGCCCTCAGGTCCTTCTGAAAGAATTATGTAAGAAACCTAGCACACAGCCTGAGCTTTGCTTAATAGCACAGAAAACAAGTAAGGGTGGGAGAGATTCTTCACCACCTTCATTGAGGTTGCTGCTTATGGAGGTAATAGGCTACCCTGTTGTATTCTGATTTTTGTTGCAATTGTATTTGTTTTCTTTTGCTATTCCACCTACTGAATTGAAGAATTACATTCCAGTTATCTCTTCCAATGAGGATCTTTATCTTAAATTTACCTGCTCTGGTGGGTGCATGTATCTTCCCCCAAGCTTCAGCCATTTCCTAATAATTTTCAGTTATAAAGAATTTTCCTTAATTTTTTAAATTTGCATTTTTAGCTAGTAATAAAATACATTGCTTCTATTCCAGTTTCACTGACTACTGTGAATAATTGTTTGACAGCTTCTCCCTAATCCTCCAACCCCAGCCTGTTAAGCAACGCTTTGTCAGGAGTTTAAATTCAGTGCAAAGAGGTAAGATTTGCATGGTTTAAGCTGTAGTTCAGCGAAGTAAGTTCCTCCTGGAAATACTTGGGGAATTCTTCCTTCTTCAGATCAAAATTCTCCATCTGGAGCAAATGGGAAACTAATAAATCACTTAACTTTTTGTAGTAAGCTTTAAGGAAACCATCAGATCCCTGAGTTTACCCAAGTTGGAGTCTATTTATGACTGCTGCTATTATTGCTTGAGTCTATGGTGGAGTACCTTAAATTTGTTTTAGATCATTAATTTGTTCTAAGTCAGGCAAATCAACAGAAAGGTAAATATGTACCAATACAAAGTATTTTTCAAAAGTTAAGCAGTTTTTGGTAAAACCCCAAACCTTATTAATCTTCTGCAGGTGACGACTCATATACTGCTGATGATTAAAGATACCCATGTGTTAGAATAGGGATTCAGACTCACAGCCCATCTCTTTTTTTCTTGATCTTTCAGTAGAATCATAATGCTAAACTGGTGACTCCACAATCATTTCTTTGGCAAAAGATTAATATCACAAGCACAGAGTAAAAAAGCCCCTACTTATACACAAGTGTCTTCAATAACAGTGGGAAAAAACAGAATACTACTGGCAAAGTAAATTGCTTTTCTTCTTAAAACTGTTTTCTCTTTCCCATCCTGCCCCATGTGCCCAATTGTAAAAGCCCTGCTTTGAAAGTGCTTCATATCATAGGTTAAACACTTAAGAGAAAATGACAATAATAAAGGCCAAACATCCTAGGAATAGCTAGGAGAAACCCCTCTAGGACAGTGGGAAATACATCAGTGCAGAAATATGTAACTGTGTTGAATGCACTGTTTGTGTTTCTTATGCACACAATTGAGAATTGCAGTCATATTTTAAGGAATTATGTTAAATGTGATGTTCAATCACTTATTTTAGGGGGGTCCTTTGCCTTGGTTCTCTGCAGGTTGTTTAGTTGACAACTTTTCTGAGTGGGAGGCTTAGGTGATAATGGATTCCTGTGGGAATTTAAAATTTTTCTTTTGAACAGTTATCTGATTCTCTTTAGAAAGAGGACTGGAATATTCAGGTATAGTTTGTATTTACCTGTAAAATAAAGAAATGCATAACCATTAAAAACAATTTTCAAAATGCACACCAAAGATTCTATCCTAAAAATAAATCATTAACAGCAGGTTTCAGAGATTTCTTCACCAGGCAACCAGTTTGTTTCAGTTACAACCAGGTGTGCTGAGAGAGCCCAACACATAGCCAGTTGGCTGGGGCCCGGGAGGCAGAGCTCGAAGGCAGCTAAAGAAGCAATGCATCACTGACAACTTCCATTCATCATCCCAGCATGCGGCCAGGGCTTTAAGCTGGAAAGAATGGGCTCCATGTGTGTTCCCCCGTAGGGAGGAGGCTTCAGGGCTTGTGCACTTTTAAAAGAAACTGGATAATAGTCTTTTCTGGGAGTCTGGATATACCTGGGAGGAAACACAAATGGCGCTGGGTGGTCAAGCTTCCCTCAGACAAATGGGCTTGCGGCTTTGCAGGCAATGGAGTAGGCATGTATGCGGTGCCACAGGTACAAATGAACACCTTTCTAGGTTCTGAAAAGATATTTCTCCTCTCTCAGTAATATAAGGCTAGTGTAAATCTTCCAGAACACCTGTGGCAAGCATAATGAAGCCGTAAATACAGGGGACTCAACCATTTTCTGAGGATTTCCCTACCCTCATCCCCAACTCATATGTTTGTTTGCAAGTGATTTTTGTTGCCTTTTCCTAACTATAACTTCTCCTCCTCACCTCTCTTTTTCTTTTGCCTTAGATTAGGGACACATCTAGAATCAGTGTTTTTCTTTCTGTTTAACCGGAAGACTAGATCCAGATTAGCAAATGAAACTACAGATTGAAAACCAACTCAGTTCAACAGATTAAATTACTGTAATTTAGATTTTTAGAATATGATTTGGGAAATTAAGACCATATAAGTTACTCCTAAATGCTTCAAGTATATCCTTACTATGCTTTCTTTTTGGAGTAATGTAAACAGAAGTTTTCTAAATATGCTCAAGAGATGATTAATAAAGGCAATTATTTATATTGCCTAGATAACTGTATTGTCTCATTAAACACACACACACACACACACCCCTAAGGCTTTTATATATGTGAAAACTTCGCCTCTCAGATGCCAGGTGATCAAAGTGCCAGAGCTGCACATGAGATCAATAATTGTGCACACACACTGGTCACCAAGAGCACTAGTTCCTGTTGGCCTGCACCCTGTTTTGGCAGGCAGAAGTGGGTGTTTTCCTGTGTCCACTGGGCAAGCATATGTGATTTTACTGGTGCATCTTAGCTGCTGATGCCCGAAAATTTGGCCTCAGTTGTTTATAGAAGGGAAAAGCAATCTGAGCTGTCAGCCTTGATATTACCTAAACCTACATAGAATGTGGTAAAATAACACAAGATTTGTTTTTTAGGCCTGTTTCATATTTTCCAGGAAATAGATCAAATCAGTTCAGGGTTCATTTTTAGTTTTTTAATAAGCTGACACAGTATGCTGGCAGTAAAATAAGTATGCACTTTTAACATGGAAGTGCCATATAATCAAAGTTGCTATTTGCACTATTTGTTAATAGCTAGGGAACCCTTGAGAATTGAGTTTAGCACTTTCAACAGGGAAACTAAGATTCTAGTTCTTTCCATTGTAATGGGCACCCTCCCTCATTTCTCTCTCCTTATCTCCATTTGGTATCTTAGCCCCA
The DNA here is from genome assembly GCA_023783475.1 of Daubentonia madagascariensis. NCBI lineage: Eukaryota > Metazoa > Chordata > Mammalia > Primates > Daubentoniidae > Daubentonia > Daubentonia madagascariensis. Next base: position 49,718,742 of record JAKFHU010000600.1, on the reverse strand, counting down.
GTCACTGTCAATTCATAAGTGTTTATACACTGAAGCAGCATAGTGAGATTTAATAAATCATCTATATGCCTTTTCTCTCATATTCTTACCTAAATCTTGACTTTTCCCTCTCCTCGAAGTGCTCTGCCCTAGATAACCACTTCCTTCAGATCCTTATTGCAAAGTCAGGGAGGCCTCTCCTACCCACCCTATCTACAATGTCAGCCCCCAACCCTGACAATATGAAGTATTACCTTCCTCTCTTTCCCCTCCTTAGCATTGATTTTTACATCAATACTTTACAGTTCACTTATTGTCTTGTATATTGTCTGTCTCTCCCACTAGAATGTAAGCTCTGTGAAGCCAGGGATTGCTACCTGTACCTCCAGAGGCTAGGACAGTGCCTGGCATGTAGCAGGCACTCCATAAATATCTATTAAACCGATGAATGGAAGTCATTTACCCCAGGCTTTGGTTTCTTTGTTACATGATGAATGATGTGTTTTGATAGCCTGTTTGAATGTGGTGCACTAATGTCTCTATCTCCTTCACCCTTCTCTGCTGAGAAAGGATGGGAGATATGTAAGTGTGACATGTACCATCATCTCCTGGAGCCATACCCAGCATCAAAGCAGTGAGTGCAGGGTTTTATTCAGTGAGCCAGCCTTTTTGGAGAAACTTTCTCTGGGCTTGATTTCTCTTAAACACCATCATAACCAACCATGTCTCCTCTGCCTCTGTCGGGACCCTAGGCCTCTTCTTCCCTGGCTTTTTGATAGTCAGCAGCATTGATTTTAGCTAAACAGCTTATTCCTTCTCCACATATTACGGTTCATTTGGGGAAAGAAGCCAGCATGACACTCCACCTATTGGAAGCCAGGAAAAAACAATTCTGTGGGCTGGAGACGTTTCCATTTGCTATACTTGCAGCCCTCATGACCGTGACATAAATCTATTGAGCCTTGCCATTGCTTCTCTGGGTTCCAAGATCATCCAATGCTTTTCTGATGTTAAGTTTTACTGTCCATGAAAGCAAACATCACCTCCGTCATGGCCAGTTAAATAGTATCTTTTACAGTGGACTTCTGCATATCTGAAACCCACCCATCCAAAGCCAAAAGTAATGCCGGGGGAGAGATTTTATTCTGCCATGTTTCTTACGAGGGGAGATCAAGGGTCAACTCAATTCATAAAATTACTGCAGTCGTTTTTCAGCTGGCTGAGAGACTTCACAATCAAAAAATACAGTGGCTCCTAAATGATTTCTGATATGCACAATTCTAGTGTTTTTTATTCTCAGCATGTGGTATAAAGCCTGCCAGAAACCATCTCTGCAGCTATTGACAGGTGGATTAGGACTCATCCACGATGGTTCACATCATTCCTCTCCAGACTGGCCATCCATTTAAACTGCTTACTGTGAGTTCCTCAAAGCCTGCTTTGTACATGCTTTCCCTTACATTTTGTTCTTCTTTTTCAGTGTGGTGCTCACCTTGGGCACATTTTTGATGATGGGCCTCGTCCAACCGGCAAAAGATACTGCATAAATTCGGCATCCTTGTCTTTCACACCTGCAGATAGCAGCTGCGCAGAGGGAGGCAGTGGGGTCGGCAGCCCAGCCCAGGCAGACAAATCGGAGCTGTAGAGTGACAGAGAGTGATGGAGAGTGATGGAAACGAAGTGTACTTAATGCACAGCTTAGTAAAAAAAAATCAGAATTGTTTATCTTCATAGATATATTTTTTCAAAAACTATAAGGGTAGTTTTGTGCTATTGATATTTTTTCTTCTGCTTAAACAGAGGCTCTGACCATCCATGTATTTTGCTATTGACTAGATCAGGAACTATTCATAGCTTTAGCAAACGGAGATAGCTTTGTGAAACTTCTTCACAAGCCACTTACATACCCTTTGGCATTATTTTCTTTGAGCATACAGCTTCTTTTGAAGTTTTTTCCCCCCTTGATTAAGAGGTAGAGGGTGCATGGTCTTCAAATGTGAAAATAGAGATCTCCTAAGCAATGTAGAGACCAGAGCTGGCAAGTGCAGGGCGTGGAGACCTGTGAGACACATGGCCTTGAGGCCTTTGGACAGATCCACCTAAGATAAGGATGGAGTGATGTCTCAGGAGACTTCACAGCTTTGTGGAAAGTTTGAGCTAAGGTAGTTTTTCTTCTCACTAAAAGGGTGTGAAGGTCTAAAGTCTTTCCTTATGTTAAATTGTTGCCAGATCTGAGGTGGAACACTGAGTGTTGTGGCAGAGAAGTAAACATTACCTCACCTTTAGTCCTTTATTTTATTTTATTTTATTTTCCATTGAAAACATTGGAATGTAAGACAACTGTAAAATATGGAGCCCCATTTTGTCCAAAGTTCACAAAGAAGAACACCTGCCCATTGCGTTTTTATAAGTCCTTCTCTCCACACCCAATACCAGCTGCAGCTGGAAAGGCCTCTGGTCAATTCCACTGTGTAAAATAAAATATTGGGGACAACACACTTCATCAAGGCAGCAGAAATGAGCAGAGAAGACCAAGGACGAAGTCTTAGGTACTGAAAATCCAATGCTGGGCAGAAAAGCTGACAGGATGCTGTAAGGAACAAACAGAGCTTCGGGTGACCTCTGGAAAGATGTTGGGGATTAAAATAGAAATAGCCAGAAGCTCAAGTTCCACACTTGACACTAATCTGCGTGACAAGGGACAAGCCATTTAGCCTCTCTGTGCCTATTTCTTCATGTGTCAACTGGGACTCATAATATTTGTAAAATGTATTGACACTCTCAGGGCAAAATTACTATATTGCTATACAATTAAGATTAGTGTTGTAAAATTAAACTGATCTGGTTCTAATTGCCTCAAAGGCTGAAGCCCAGGCATTTGAAATGGACAGAAACAGAGAGGAGGCTGACTTAGCTGACTGATATGGAAACAGCTGGGCTAAGAGCCAGACACTTTTTGTAGCAATATGGCTAGTTTTACTTTGAGAAGCTCTGCTCAGTTGTTTTATAACATTTATTGTGGTGGAATGGATGCCATTTTGCACAATAAGGTTTTCACAGGTATGAGCAGTGGTAATATGAGGTGATATTGCTGTAGCCAGGTGTGAAGGTATGGTGTGTGACTAATGTATGTTGTTTTTGTAACTTTGAATGCTAATCCTGAAATGTAGTTTTAAAAAAATATTATTTTTGTAAATCTTTGAAAGCTTATGAAGACTGACATCTTTCCTTGTAAACACCAAGACAAAAATAAGAAAGAGGGCCACTTGATCACTTTAAAGAAATAAGAAATTAGAATGAAAAGTTGTGACAAATCAAAGTGTCATTGTGGCCATGTCTGCATTCTTCCATGTCTCCACAAGCACCTCTGGTGAAGCCTTGATATCCTGGTGACTCTTCTTTGTCATGTATGCTGCAACTTTGTAATTCCAGATGAGTCATGCTCCTGTCTGGATGCTCAGATAAGAGGTTGTTATCTGAGCATCCACATGCTCCCTCAGCTCTGAGATGTTTCACCCCAGGCCCTGGGGTCACTCTGGAATTCACAGGCTTCACTGCTCTCCAGAAGTTAGGTGTAAAATTTAAGACCAGGCAGGCCATAAGCATCCAGACCATCCTAGAAGTCTTTCCCAACATCACACAGGGAGCCCCCATATTTCCCAGAAACCCAAGAATCCCACATTGGGGTGGCTAAAGAAATGGGACCCCCAGAGCATTGTTACACCCTGCAGTCCATCCTTCAGATGCACACACAGCACTTCTTGCCTGCCCCAGCTATGTGCAGTAGCCTCCCCTGGGATCCGTTGGGTACAGCTTCAGTGTTAGGGTAGACAAGGAAGATAAACAAGAGACTTCTTCCTTCTCCCTAGAGACTGGATTGTCATTGTTCCTTCATCTTGTTGTAGGACTTAACCTTCCACTCAAAGGGCTTTGTACAGATCTTTTTCTAATCCTTAGTCTTTGTTTCAAGAAAAGCTAGTTTTTCTTCTACCATGTTTTCCAGCATCAACTTTATGAAAAATGTAACATCCATTGAAAAAAAAGAGTGGGGTGTATGCATGTGGTTTAATTCCAGATTGCTTTTGCATTTAAGTGGTATCAAATTTCAGTATATTTCTGTCTTATGTTAAAGAAATATATTACTAAAATGTCAGTGAGCAATAATGTCAGCTGTCGAGCACTAGATTTATTTTTGCAGGATATGGAGCGCAATGAACTGAGTCAATATGGTGAGGTGTATGTGATCTGTGGAAGTTATGCCATTTCACGTAGGGAGTGCATGGGACTTCCCTTCTCTGCACTGCACCTCTTCCGGTACCATTAAAAGATGCAGGATCCTGCTGGGGTGCAAAAAGTATAGCAGAATGGATACTTCATGCAGAATGGATCTGAAGAAAGCAGCAATATCTGTTGTATTAGAGAACATTTCTATGTGTTTAAACTCTTCACTTCTTAGATGCATTTCAATTCTTAATGCAAATGACGTAGCAATTTGAAAACCTCTCCATGTTAATTGTGTTTAAAATGTCTTGCTTTAAATATGAAACATGAAGGGGGATTACCTTTTGTTTTGAAGGTCAAATATTATTTTTGCCTTAGATAGCTTTGTAATAGTTTTTCTTCAGACAATTCAAAAATTTTGAAAATGACATGAGATTTTCATTAAAAACCCTTTTCCTATGTTTATTGTATACAGAAATTATACAATAAAATTTCTTTATAAAAATGTTTTCTTCTCTGAATCCTAAAGACTCTTCTTATTTTTAGCACAGATACATGGACTGGAGTTTGTAGTAGACTGCCTTGTTTACCACCTTACCCAGCTGACACGTGTGTAGTTTGTAATAGAGGGCCTTTTGTCTGATGTAGCCTTTGGAAGTTGGGGCTCCTCTCACAATAGGATCAATTCCAAGTCTCCATACCCCACGCCCTAGGAAAGGCCTCCAGGGATCTGAAAGACTGGAGGAAAGGGAAACATTTGTAGAATTATTCAACCTTCATCTCACCTCAGCAAAATCTTCAGCAGCTTGTGTATGTTTTTGTGCTTAAAATATGGACTTTGGGGAGTGCCACCATGACAACTCTATGGATAAAAATGCAGGAATGATACCATGCTGATGCCTAGGCTTCTGTCAGAAAATTTGACAAGAAATGGATATTATTGTCAAGGTTGGTCTCTAGGGAAGTATGTTAGAGTTCCCCACTGCTCACAGATGAATTCACCTTGAAAAGTCATCTCTATAGATGAATTTTGGTATAGCATTATTTGTTGTTGCGATGTTTAATTCTCCATTTGTTTTGTTGATTTATTTATTTTGGGGAGGAAAAGGGGGTGATGAGGACTTTTGTTTTTCGACCAATTGTTTAAGTCATATACCTGGGATCCTAAAATTCACAGGCCAGCAATTTCATGTAGTATACCTTAGAACAGCATTTCTGATAGCATGGTCCTCAGACTGAAGCATTAGCATCACCTGGGAACTTGTTAGGAATACAAATTTTCAGGCCTCATCCTGGACTTACTAAAGCAGAAGTTCTGGAATGGGGGCCTTAGCAATCTGTGTTTTGGGCAAGCCCTCCACATGATTCTTGTGCTTGTTCAAATTTGAGAACTACTGCCTTGGAACTTTTAGTGAAATTTTTATTAGTATTAATTTAATTTTATTTTTTTTTGCAGTTTACATTTTGTTTTTATTGTTTATTTTTTAAATTGTGGGAAAATATATATAACATAAAATTTACCATTTTAACCATTCTAAGAGTACAGTTGTGTGGCATTAAGTACATTCACACTATTGTGGTGCCATCAGCACCATCCATCCCCATAACTCTTTTCTTTTCTTTTCTTTTTTATTTCAGAATATTATGGGGGAACAAACACTTTGGTTACATATATTGCCTATGCATTGCCCAAGTCAGAGCTACAATCGTGAACATCCCTAGACAGTGCGCCCCGCACGCATTAGGTGTGAGTTTTCCCATCCCCTCCACCCGCCTCCCACCTGCCTGACCCCTGATGAATATTATTTCCATGTGTGCACATAAGTACTGATCAGTTAGTACCAATTTGATGGTGAGTGCCAATGGTGCTTGTTTTTCCATCCTTATGATACTTTGCTTTGAAGAATGGGCTCTAGCTCCATCCAGGATAATACCAGAGGTATTAATTCACCATTGTTTTTTATGGCTGAGTAGTACTCCATACATATACTCCATTTTATTAATCCACTCATGTATTGATGGGTACTTGGGTTGTTTCCACATCTTTGCAATTGTGAATTGTGCTGCTATAAACATTCAAGTGCAGATGTCTTTATTATAGAATGTCTTTTTTTCCTTTGGGTAAATACCCAGTAGTGGGATTGCTGGATCAAATGGTAGTTTTACTTTTAGTTCTTTGAGGTGTCTCCATATTACTTTCCATAGAGGTTGTACTAATTCGCAGTCCCACCAGCAGTGTATGAGTGTTCCTATCTCTCCGCATCCATGCCAGCATTTGTTGTTTTGGGACTTTTTGATATAAGCCAATCTTACTGGAGTTAATTTATATCTCATTGTGGTTTTGATTTGCATTTCCCTAACCTACAAGGCTATAGTAACAAAAATAGCATGGTACTGGCGCAAGAACAGAGACATAGACCAATGGAACAGGACTGAGAACCCAGATATAAAACCATTCTTATACTGTCATCTGCTCTTTGAAAAAGTAGACAAAAACATACACTGGGGAAAAGAATCCCTATTCAATAAATGGTGCTGGGAAAATTGGACAGCCACATGTAGAAGACTGAAACTAGATCCACACCTCTCACCTCTCACAAAAATCAACTCATGATGGATAACAGACTTAAACCTAAAACATGAAACCATAAGAATTCTAGAAGAAAACGTTGGAAAAACTCTTATAGACATTGGCCTAGGCAAAGAATTTATGAAGAAGACCCCCAAAGCAATCACAGCAGCAACAAAAATAAATAAATGGGACCTGATCAAATTAAAAAGCTTCTGCACAGCCAAGGAAACTATCACTAGAGCAAACAGACAACCTACAGAATGGGAGAAAATATTTGCATGCTACGCATCTGATAAAGGGCTGATCACCAGAGTCTATACAGAACTTAGGAAAGAAAAAAATCAAACAACCCCATCAAAAGGTGGGCAAAGGACATGAACAGAAACTTTTCAAAAGAAGACAGAATAATGGCCAACAAACATGTAAAAATTGCTCAATTAGTATTAATTTTAAAAGCATTTATATTTGACCCTCAAAAATGGCTTGTTTTGTCATCACTGGTTTTCTTTCTATAGGGATGGGTCAAAGAGTTTCCCCGTAGCTTCCTGCCCATTATCTTGTTCTGGAGGACTAGCCTGTCCTCATCAACTAGCACCACCTTAATTCCTATCTGCACTTCTGGGTTGACCTGGGCTGCCCGGTGGTGCTTCCCAGTGCCTGTCTAGAACCGCAGGATGTCCATGGCAGGGTCATCTCAGTTATTCCAAGAATTAGAGAACAAACCTGAGTGTATAAATTTACATGTGCTCTTTCCCATCTCTTCCATTTCCTTGTACCTGTACTTTCAAACATCATCATCATGAAGTTTTTTTAACCTTTCAAGAGATTTCTGCAAAGGTGCCAGATGCCTGAATCTCCCCTCTTTTTTGTCAGAAAACTGTTATCATTATACAGATCTTAACAACAAAATGACTTTGGGAGATGCTAGCATACGAAAAAGGTTGAATTTAAAAACTGTTTGGGACACGCTTACAAGTACCCTGTACCGACTTCTAACCAGAGCTCATTGTGCTCTACACAACTGATTGAAATTTCACCATTTTGATGTGGGGCACCCACAGATGGCACTGAAAAAGTGCCATCTGTCACGGAAGAGTATTCTGGGAAGAATGCTTCCCATCCATTGCTCTCAGAGGCTAGTCTTGTCCTGGCCCAATCTTGAGAGGGATTGGTGGCCTGAAGGTGACTGTAGGCTCTGAACCAGGCAGCTCTGACCACTTCCCCCACAAATATCTGAAAGGCTGTCCTTCAAGTAAGGAGCTTTTATGGAACCATCATGGGATAAGACCATAGTGACCCAAAATTTGGGAGCCAAATAAGATTCTCAGCTCACATGTGGTTTTCCCAATTTTTAGTTTGATTACTGAACGATGCTAATTTGTCAGATTATGGATGCCAGGGAGCCTCATTCTTATTTCAAGGTTTTTAACTCCTCTCTCTGCAGTGTCCACCCCACCACTCCCAGAAAACACAAACTCACCCTTATTATCATACAGGCTAGGCAGGACAGATTTTCTGGAATAAGCAGAAGGTCAAGAGAATTAGTAATTATTAAGTGCTTAGTTCAGCACTGTCCTGACAGGGTAAAGGTGTAGAAGTGTAAATAACCAGAAAGCAAAGTAAGAGAAGTTATGTGTATTAGGCAGCTCAGGAGAGAGTTACAAGAGTTAAGGTGCAGGTGCCTGAACTTAATTCCCAAGGCCTTCAATCTCACCTCATGACTCTTTTCACCTTAATGATATTGTGTATTAAGTAACCTCTATAAATAAGTTAGGCACTTAATGCATTAACTGTAATGTGAGGCAAGTAGTTTTGTCCCCATTTTACAGATGATGGTGCTAAAGCTCAAAACAATTCATCCAAGTTACATGGCTAGTATATGGCCAAGCTTAAATTGAAGTCCAAGTTCATGTGACTTCAAAGGCTATGTTCCCTACTTTAGCCTAAACTACCTCCAATATAGGACACTGGCTATTTGGATAGTGTTCTGCTGCAGATGAGTTGTAACCTGGGGGAAAAATGTGTATATCATTTCTTATTTATTTCAAGTTAACCCAGTCTGCTCTTCCAAAATATGTTTTGCAGTGTTACTGCTTTATTACAGAGGGATAATTAAGCATTTGTACACCTTGATTTTCTTACACTTTGGAGACAGAGTTTCTTTGTTTTCTCTAAAGGCTAACTTTAATACTGCTAATAATTCTACCTACCACTGCAAAAATAAGCCATATTCTGGATTCATATAGAAAAAAGGAAGAATAGAAGTGATGCTAAAGATGCATTTGACTGAAATATTCAGTTTCTGGTATAGCTGATCCAGTTAATCTTTCCTCATCTAGAAAGATATAGAACCCAGGTGGTGGGGGTGGGGGTAGGGTGTCTTTACTGATGTCACTAAGTCAGACTCTGCAATGGGAAGGTAGGGGAGGGAGGCAGATTCCTGAGGGCTGTAGCCATCCAGAGCATGTCTATGAGGACCTATAATGGACCTGTCCCAGGAACTGACAGAATAAAGAGGTTTGTTTCTGTTTGACTACAGTTCATGACAGAATGATAACTGCAAAGGCATTCAAACTTGGGGGTTTGCCCCCCTTCTCTTTAACACTACAGCTTATAAGGCTACTCAGGCATCTGGTGTTTGTTAGATGGCTGCGTTGCATCACCCTCGTGATTGCTGGGTAACATCTCCTAGCATTCGAGCGATTCGAGAGAAGACTGTGGGGCACAGAGTGGCCTCATCCGGTTTACAGCTTCATTACTGTGCTTCTCACATACCTGTGTACATCTGGAAAAAATCTCCAGGTAAACCTCTTGGGCTCTTTCTCTAAAGAGTAACCATAATTATTAGGGCTATACTCAAATTCAGCTTAGAATAGGTATGTGGCTGAACTTCAGCCAAAATTCTGTGCTTGTCTAAAAGAGATTTTCTTTTTCTTTTTTTTTACATCCAATTACATGGGAGGAGCCTTTTCCCCACTCATGGCCAGTGGGGTTCCTGATTCTCTATGCCCAAGCATTCTATTTATGCCCATAGGGAAAAGGCAAGGAAATTTTAAAGAAGAAATTTACAGATGTCTTCAAATCTCAGTTTATTTCCTCAGTACCAAATCCTAGAATTCTAACATGGATTGCAGATCATGTCAAAATTTTACAAATGCTAAGTCTTCTCCCCACCAGGCACTATCACTAACTTTACCTTACTAACAGCATCAAAACAAAACAAAAAACAACAACCAAAAAACTCCCAAAGACAAAACCAACTGCCATTTCTACTGTTTCCTGCTTATCCCCCTTGGATATGGGGTCATCCATTCAACACACTTTTATTGAGTGAGCACTTACCAGGGGGCCAGGCACTGTGCTTGGCACAGGAAACCCGAAACTGAGTAATAGTGGATGCATGCAATTAACTGGAAAAACAGATGTGCAGCCAATTATGCATAATACTGGCATGTTGAATAGGGTTATACAGAAGTGTGAACAAAATGTAATGAGAACTCAGTTGGGAGAAGAGTGAATTATCCCCCTAGGAACGGGATGTGGCAGGGAGAGTGGCAGTCAAGGAAGGCATCACTTAAAGATGAAACCGAAGCTGAGTCTTGAAAAATACGTGGCCTTTCACAAAGAAAAGAACAAAATAAGGCGGTCCAGAGAAACCGGTGTGTGGTCTGTAAATTTTTTGAACATATTTCTGGTTATTTTGATAAGTAGTGGCTTTCCAAGATCATCTCATAAGATGTTTTTTAATTTGCCTACTGTCTCCTTTTTAAAACATTCATGCTCAGTAAAAATTTATACACACACACACACACACACACACACAGGTATACCTTGTCTTATTGCCCTTCACTTTATTACACCCCACAGATATTGCATTTTTTACAAATCGAAGGTTCGTGCCAACCCTGCGCCAAGCAAGCCTATTGGAAAGTGCTCACTTCATGTCTCTGTGTCACATTTTGGTAATTCCGTCAATATTTCAAACTTTTTCATTATTACTATATCTATTATGATGCTCTGTGATCAGCAATCTTTGATGTTACTATTATAATTGTTTTGGGGCACTATATGCAATGGCAAACTTAATTGATGAATGTTGTGTGTGTTCTGACTGCTCCACCCTCCAGCCATTCTCCCATCTCTCTCCCTCTGCCCAGGCCTTCCTATGCCCTGAGTCACAGCGATACTGAAATTAGGCCAATTAATAACCCTACAATGGCTTCTAAGTGTTCACATGAAAGGAAGAGTTGCATGCCTCTCACTTTAAATCAAAAGCTAGAAATGATTAGTGACGAGGGCATTTTGAAAGCTGAAATAGGCCAAAAGCTAGGCCTCCTGTGCAAAATAGTTAGCCAAGTTATGAATGCAAGGTAAAAGTTCGTGAAGAAAATTAAAAGAGCTACTCTAGCGAACACATGAATGATGAGAAAGCAAAACAGCCATAATGCTGATATGGAGAAAGTTTGAGTGTTCTAGATAGAAGATCAAACCAGCCATAATCTTCCCTTAAGCCAAAGCCTAATCAAGAGCAAGGCTCTCATTCCCTTCAATTCTAGGAAGGCTGAGAGAGGTGAGGAAGCTGCAGAAGAAAAGTTGGGAGCTAGCAGAGGTTAGTTTATGAGGTTTAAAAAATGAAGCTATCTCTGTAACATAAAGTGCAAGGTGAAGCAACAAGTGCTGATGGAGAAGCTGCAGCAAGTTATCCAGAAGATCTAGCTAAGATAATTGATGAAGGTGTCAACACTAAAACAAGAGATTTTTAATGTAGATGAAACAGCCTTCTACTGGAATAAATTACCATTTAGGACTTTCATAGATAGAGAGGAGAAGTCAATGCCTGGCTTCAAAGTTTCAAAGGACAGGCTAAGTCTTTTGTTGGGGCCAATGCAGCTGGTGACTTTAAGTTGAAGCCAATGCTCATTTACCATTCTGATAATACTAGGGCCCCTAAGAATTGTGCTAAATCTACTCTGCCTGTGCTCTAGAAATGGAACAACAAAGCCTGGATGACAGCACATCTGTTTATACTGTGGCTTACTGAATATTTTAGGCCCACTGTTGAGAGCTACTGCTCAGGAAAATCCCTTTCGAAATAGTATGGCTCATTGACAATGCACCTGGTCAGCCAAGAGCTCAGATGGAGCTATACAAGGACATTAATGTTGTCTTCATGCCTGCTAACACAACATCCATTCTGCGGTCCATAGGTCAAGTTGTAACATTGACTTTCAAGTCTTCTTATTTAAGAAATATGTTCTACAAGGCTGTATAGCTGCCATAGATAGTGATTCCTCTGAGGGATCTGGACAAAGTAAATTTAAGACCTTCTGGAAAGGGTTCACCATTCTAGATGTCATTAGGAACATTTGTGATTCATGAAAGGAGGTCAAAATATCAACATTCACAGGAATTTGGAAGAAGTTAATTCCAACCATCATGGATGACTTTGAGAGGTTCAAGACTTCAATGGAGGAAGTAACTGAAGATTAACAACAGTGGCGGAAACAGCGAGAGAACTAGAATTAGAAGTGGAGCCCAAAGATGTGATGGAATTGCTATAATCTCATGATAAGACTTGAATGGATGGGGAATTGCTTCTTACAAATGAGCAAAGAAAGTAGTTTCTTGAGATGTCATCTACTCCTGGTGAAGATACTGTGAAATGTTGAAATGACAATAAAGGATTTGGAATATTCCATAAACTTATTTGATAAAGCAGCGGCAGGGTTTGAGAGGATTGACTCCAATTTTGAAAGAAGTTCTACTGTAGGGAAAATGTTATCAAACAGCATTGCATGTTACAGAGAAATCTTTTGTGAAAGGAAGAGTCAATTGATGCCGCAAACTTCACTGTTGTCTTATTTTAGAAATTGCTACAGCCACCCTGACTTTCAGCAATCACCACCCTAATCAGTCAGCAACCATCAACATCTAGGCAGAACCTTCCGCCTGCAAAAAGATTACTACTGGCTGAAGGCTCTGATGATCATTAGCCTTTTTTAGCAATAAAGTATTTTAAAGTAAAGTATGTACGTTTTTTAGGTATAATGCTATTGCACAAGTAATAGACTATAGTATAGTACAAACATAACTTTAATATGCACTGGGAAACCAAAAAATTTGCATGACTCTTTTTATTGTGATATTCACTTTATTGAGATGGTCTGGAACTGAATGTACAATATCTCTGAGGTATGCCTGTATATATATGGAAAGAGAAAGAGAGAGAGAGAGAGAGAACCAAAGGAGGAGGAGAACCTTAGAGGCTTCAGTAGTCATTTCTGCCTTTTCTGTGTCCCACATCTAAGGAGAAAGCAGCCTCCGTAAGGGCTTTCATACCTGCCTCCACCTTTGCTCTACTCCCTCTGCCCAAGGGCAGGCCAGCATGGGCTTATCTGGACTACTGCAACAGTTGCCAAACTGGCTTCCTGACTCCAGACTCTCCTTTGCAGACTCCACAAGGCAGCCCATGGTCTTTGGAACTTATAAATCTAGTCACCTGGCTGCATCCTCTTTAGGATGGTGCCAACACACTGTAGCTGGGTCTTCAAAGGTCCTCACAATCTGGCCACAACCTGCCCCTTCCAGCCACATGGCTCACCACCGCTTTCTCACTGTAGATTTCTTACCATCACCAAAGGTGGCACATACTTGCATACAATGCTTTCTGCCTGAAATGTTCTTCCTGCCTCAAATCCAAACTCAAATAGCATCTCTTTTATGAAGTATATAGCCAATTTCCTTTCCTCTTCTAGCATAAATGTAGTCATGTGCTGTGTAATCACATTTCAGTCAATCACAGACTGCATATATGACCATAGTCTCCTAAGATTATAATGGAGCTGAAAAATTCCTATCACCTACTTATGTCATAGCTGTCCTAGCTCAATGTACCTTTTCTGTGTTTAGATACGTTTAGATACACAAAACTTACCATTGTGTTACACTTGCCTATGGTGTTCAGTACAGTAACACACTGTATAGGTTGGTAGCCTAGGAGCAATAGGCTCTACCATATAGTCTAGGTGTGTACCATCTAGGTTTAAGGTCACTCTATGAGGTTCGCACAATCATGAAATTGCCTAACATCATGTTTCTCAGAACATATCCCTGTCATGAAGCGATGCATGACTATATTCCCATTATCATTTGTTTATGCTTTGATTCTAGAATTCATCACTTTGAATAATTGTGTCCCTCATCAGATTTTGGAGCTCCTCTTGAGGACAGACAATTTGAATAAGTCATCTTAGTAGTTCCAATGCCTGGAACAAAAGGTAGTTAGAATCAGTTCTAAGCAAGACAGATGGTGAAATTCATTTTCTCTTCTCTTCCCCCCTTATTTTCTTTGCCTTGCCTTATCTTTTCTGGTAACACCCCACCTAGATCTGTCCTCTGGGCAATGCCCACGTCCCCAGGCCACAAATCTTTCCCTTCGTTTTCTGGGAACTTAATCTGATAGGTAACAACCACCACCTCCCCCCAGCATTTATTAGAGGCTATACCCAGAGCTAAAATTCATTGTCTTGTTTAATCCTCCAGGTAGGACAGAAGTCACAGACTGGAAGTCGAAGGTGACTTTTCTTGCTGGCACCTTCTTAAAAACAATTTAAAAACCAAGATATCTCACATAAAAATCCAAATTTCCAGATTCTTTTGAATAAAGGGAAAACCTGGCAATTCTGGGTAGCTATCAGGTAGTGCTGAGTAACAGCTGCACATTGACGTGAGGATGACATTTCCAGTTTGCCACAAGTCTCAACAATTCCTATGGGCTCCCATTTATCTTCATATGTGCACTATTTTCTTGTTTCTTAAAATAGACAAATATTTTTATATCCCTGCTTCTACCAAAATGGATAAATGAAATATACACTATGGAGGCCACAGGACTTTCTTTTTTTAACCTACCTGTCTCCTGTAGGCATTTGGCTTGTGACCCCTATGGTAGGGAATATTATTATCCCTGTTTTTACAAGTAAGGAAACTGAGGCACAGGGAAGTTAAATAACTTCACCGTGATTATATATTTAGAAAGTGTCAGGGCAAAGATAGGGCCTTTTGACTCCAAAACTCATGCTCTTAAAAGGAGCTCTCCAAACTTTTTGATCCTATACATTTATAAATAAAATATTCTTGAGCATGTATACCTAATAAAATATTCTTGAGCATGCACACCTAATATGTACATTTATTTTAAGTTATGTATGTTCACCACTATACTAATGTAGTATGCACATTCTAAACTCTATATAAAAGTGAACACTTCAAAAAGATAAAATAAAAAATTTTTAAACATGAATTTAAAAATAATTTTAATGTTATTTATAATAGTATCAAAAACATTTTGCCTTTACTACAATATGAAGATTTTAAGTAAAATTTTTAGTGAAAGCAGTGTGATTTGAATACATCATGAGTTTTAAAAATCTGGATTTAAGAATTTGTGAAACAGTGTTTGAAGGTCTGGATCTAAGTTCAATTTATTTTAATATTTGCTTAAGTGGTTGACATAACTGAAAACTACATTCTACAAAAACATCCCACACAGAAAGGTGTGTCATGGCTTACTTATGGATCTTGATACTCATTTTTTAATCCCAACCAGTGGCGTACAATGGTGTCTGTGGAATTTTGGCTAAGTGGATCTTTATATTTACAGACGTCAATAAGTATCATTGCTAATTATTCAAAGTACTTAAAAAATGCTTAACAAATATCAAAAGCCAATGAACAGGGTTGAAAACAGATTTTAAAATTCTGATCCAAAGTTTTTTAAGCATTCAGATGTGAAAGAGTCGTTAAGGTAAGACACACATCATTTTCTATAATAAAAATCACACAACAATGGAAACAGTTCCAAACTTCCATTTTCAAAATGTTCCCTCCAGAGCCTGAATTTTTTTTTAAAAGCAGTTATTCATTGTTGAGATGTCACTTTTACCTAAAAGAAATGGATTGAGTATATTTTTCAAAGATAATTGTTAGATAGCGTACTACTGACAGATGCCTGTCATCACAGAAAATGTTGGAAAGTTTGGTGCTTTTAAGAAAACTCATTTTATGACTGACAATCCTTTCATTAAATAGTCCCAGCAATTATAAAATATTTGCACTTTAAGAAAACCTCATCTTACGAATGATAACCCTTTCATGAAATAGCCAGCAAGTATACAATATTTTCATAGCTATTATTAATCTCACTGCAAAGTATTATAAAGATTTGACCGTATTTCCATGACTTATTTTTCTGGAATTAACCACACCAGTGACTCACTGTAGCACTTCTGCCTTCAATCCTTTAGCTGAGAGTGCTCGTCTACAGTTAAATCACACAGGGATGACTTTTGTGTGCAGGACCCTTTCTGTAACCTTGTGGAATCCATTTTTTCCCCCTAACACTCCGGCCAAAGCAGTCTTCTCATTGGTGATCACACTTAACAGGGTTTGCCATAAAGCATTATGTTTGTTAAATCAGTTACTTTCATATTTCCTTTATCGACTCACCAAAAAAAATCATTCTTCATCCTTGAAACAAATCAAGCAAATGCCAGAAGCCAAGACGTGATAGAAACATCTACTCTTAATGCAACTGCAAAGTAAACCTCTTCACTATGTAATTTGTTCTAACCTCTCTTTTTTTTCACATCTTCGTCATGTTTTCTCTGCATCTTCCAACAGCAGTCACTTTCAGTAAATACTTGTGTTACCATTGTGAAAATCAGTTATACAAAGTGGAGTCATTCCTGTCACACCCAACTAAAATAAAATGGAGAGGCCGTGGGAAAAACATACAGATCACAAGTTGCCTGCTCCAAGATCTGTCTCGCAAGCAAAACGACCTGCTAGGATTTTGAAACTAGTTTTATCTCGTAACTGCGGCCACTCGCCACTTGCCAGTCCAGTGGGAACTCCCCAGCTCAGGCATAGCGCCACAAGTGCCAATGAACTTTCTTTCAGAACAAATTACATAGCTTTTCTCTTTCCCAACAAAACCCCAACTTTCTCCTTTGTTCTTTGGATGTAGCAGAGGCCGCCCTAGTCTGTGCATATGCCCCGAACTGAGTTCTGTTCTTTGTATATTCACAAATAACACCTTTTGCTTGGAGATTAGTCTTTATATATATATTTGATATTGTCACCACCTTTTCAGATTAGTTAGTTACTTTCATCAGGGCAGGAAGAATAATTGCAGAGGGAGCTTCTTTTCTATGCCTGGTGAATTGTCATATGCCTTTCTACTGTGGATCCATTTCCAACACTTCATCCTTTGCTCTTTCAGTGTTGTTGAAATATCTCCAAGAGCTACTTTAATGGGACTTTTTGTTTGCCAGTGTCACTTCCACTATGACATTTTTATCCTTTTCATCACCACCACTTTTTGTCCTAAGAATGCTTCACTTCTCTCCTGTGCTGGGTCCTTTGTTACCAGATGCCTTCATTTACGTCCTCATTTTGGTACAGCAAGTCCTCTTTGGTTTCCTATGAAGGGCACGTGCAAGGTTAAAGTTTTTGTGATTTGGTATCTTTGAAAATAACTGCAGTCAAATTCTGCTCTCATGCTTTATTAATATTTTGGCACAGTATAGAGTTCCAAGGTAAAAATCACTTCTTTTCAAATTTTGAGGCATTGCTCTATTGATTTCTGTTTTCCAGGGTTGCTGTTGAGATATCCAGTGGAGATTCTGATCCTTTGTAAGTGAGCTGTTTCCTTTGTCACTAGAGTTCGGAAAAGATGACACGCCCAGTGAGGGTCTTTTCCCATCCATCTTGCTGACCACTTGGTGGGTCTTTTCAACCTAGAGACATGTATCCTTCCATTCTGAGAAGTTTTCTCATCTTATTCCTTTTGCCCTTATCCTTTGTTTCCTCTGTCCTTTATTTTTATAATTTCTATTAATCAGATGTTGTACTTCCTAGATTGATTTAATTAATTTATTTTGCTCCTGTTCTCATCACTTCATTCTTTTGTTTTCCTTTCTTGGAAATTTTCTCACATTACTTTACTACCATTTTACTGAATTTTTTATACCAATTATTCATATATATATATTTTTTTATATATGTATATATATTCCCTCCCTCCCACCCCCCTTCCAAGAGCTCTTGTTCTCTGGTTGCTCCTTTTTACAGCCTCCTTTTCTTATTAAGAAAGCCACATTTTCTCATTTCTGTAAGAAGGCAAATGATAATTTAAAAATATTTCATTTCTACACTTGGGTTCCTTTTCTGTTTGTATTGGCCCCAGTTTTCTATGAGGAAGTTTTCTTCAAGATCCTGCTGATTCTTGGCTGTCCAGGTCCAGTAAGAGTGAAACACAGGACTGCAGATTGTGTCTGAGGGAAGTTTGCTGCCTGATGGGTTTTATGGTAGAAGGCCTGGGTGGTCCTCCACCCCCTCCTCCTTTTTTGTGGGACCCCACATGTTTGATTGTTTTTACTTTGACAGATATACTTCTGATTGGTACAATCACTCTGGAAAACTACTTGGTATTTTTTTTCTCTATGGTGATGTAGTTTTTCTGGAGCAAGGTCCTCCAATCTCTTGCCATCTGTCTCTGAATCTCAAGTCTGTCTGGTACAATTGCTCTAGAATATACCTCCTCTTGCCTACAAGAGCTGGGGGTGGGGGAAGTCAATAGACTATAGCAGGAGGATTTGGGAGTCTAACTTTTCCTTGTACAGATATTTGTATAATTTGTAAGGTAATATTTAATACAAATAATGTAATACATATGTAAGTTTTGGAGCATAATATAATCCATTGGAGCACATTATAACCCCTCAGCCAACTTAAGAATTAGAGCAACAGTAATACCTTTGAATTTTATCTGTGTACTATTGATCTACACCTTGCCCCTCTTCCTGCTCCAAGTCTGAATTTTGTATTTGTAGCCATCTTATTTTATTTTTAAAAAATAGAGAATATTTGTATCACATATATGTCACCATAAATAATATATTGTATAGCTTTGCTTACTTTTGTGCTTTATAAAAATGGTATCATGCTGTATGTTGTCTGTGACTTGTTATTTTTCACACAGTGTTTTCTGAACTGTTTATGTTCTTGTTTGCAACCATATTTCATTCATTTTACTACTGTGTACTGTTCCTTTGTGTGGTATACAACAATTTTTAAGTTAGTTTTTCTGTCAATGGACATTTGGATTGTTTCCAGTTTTTCATGATGACATACAGTGTTATATAAAACTTTCTTTTCTTTTACATATCTTCTGGTATACACGCGTATATTGGTTTTCTATTGCTGTTGTAACAAATTACCACAAATTTAGTGACTTAGAACAATAGAAATTTATTGTCTGACAGTTCTGTAGGTCAGAAGTTCAGCATAGGATTCACTAGGCTAAAATGAAGATGTCAACGGGGCTGTATTCCTTTCTGGAGACTCTAAGGGAGAATCCGTTTTCTTGCCTTTTCCAGCTCCGGGAGGCCTCTCTTCAGTCTTTGCATGAAGCCCCTTCATTTCAGAACCAGCAGCCTCACCTCAAACCCCCCTCACACTGCCATCTCTCTAACTGCAGCTACTGGAAAAGGTTCCCAGCTTTTAAGTACCCATGTGATGACACTGGGCTCATCCAGAAAATCCAGGATAATCTCTCCGTCTCAGGTCCTTAAGCTTAATCACATCTGCAAGGTCCATTTTGCCATGTAAGGTGGCATAGTCGCAGGTCTGGGAATTGCGATGTCAACATCTTTGGGGAAAGGCCATTATTTTGAACGCCACAATGTGTAAGAGTTTCTCTAGGGCATATCCCTAGGAATGAAATTGCTGGGTCGTAGTATATGTGCATTTTCAATTTTAGAAGAAAATGACAAATAGTTTTCCAAAATGGTTGTAACAATTTATACTTCCACCAGCAATATATAGGAATTCCTGTGTCCTTGTCAATATTTTGTATGGTTGGACTTCTTTCCTTTTGCCAATTTAGTAGGTGTAAATCATCATGGGTTTAATGTGACGTTCCCTTGTTACTAACGATGCAGAGCACCATTTCTTATGTGATTGGCCAACTATGTTTCCTGTGATGTGAGAAATGCTTATCTGTGCTGTTTGACCATTTTTTGTGTTGGCTATCTTTTTTAAAGACTTATTTGTAGGCATTCTTTACACATTTTGGATATTAATCTTTCTCTTATATGTGTGGCAATACAATATTTCTCCCAGTTTGTTGCTTGTCTTTTCACTTTCTTTATGGTGACTTTTATAGTTTGTCTCTGGTGAACAGTAGTTCTTAATTTTAATGTAGTCAAATTTATCAATCTTTTCTTTCATGGTTATCACTTTTTTTCCTATTTACTATACTTGCAAGGATGCCCAGTACATGGTTGGACACCATAGTGTTAACAGAAATCTTTGTCTTGGTCCTGATTTTAAGGAAAATGAGGGTTTTTGTTTGTTTGTGTGTTGTTGTTGTTTTTAGACAGGGTCTTGCTCTATCGCCCCAAGTAGAGTGCAGTGGTGTCATCATAGCTCACTGCAACCTCAAACTCCTGGGCTCAAGTGATTCTCCTGCCTCAGCCTCCGGAGTAGCTGGGACTACAGACATGTGCTACCATTCCCGGCTAATTTTTTGTATTTTTTGTAGAGACAGGTCTCACTATGTTGCTCAGGCTGGTCTCAAACTCCTGGCCTCAAGCAATCCTCCCACCTCAGCCTCCCAAAGTGCTAGGATTACAAGCATGAACCACCACACATGGCCAGGAAAATAATTCTTAAACACTAAGAATGCTGTTGTTGTAGGTTTTAGATAGATTATCTTTAGCAAGTTGAGAATATTCGCTTTTATTCTTCATTTGGTAACAGTTTTTATCATGAATTGGTGTTCAATTTTATTCAATGCTTTTACTGCATCTATTAAAATTATGATATCTTTTCTAGTTTTTAATGTTATTTTTTTGCAATATACATTTATAGGTCTTCTAATGTTAAACCATTCTTTTGTTTCTAAGATAAATTCAACTTGGTAAAGTCGGTTCCTCAGTATTTTGGCTGGGATTTTGGCATCTGGGTTCATGAGGGAGATTACTGTATAATATTCCTTTTTCATTCTGTCCATAGCTGATTTGGCGTTATAGTATACTTGTCTTATACCATTAGTTAGGAAATTTTCCCTTCTTTCCAATTCTCCAGAAGAGTTGGTATTAGATTGGCATAATTTGTTCTTTGATAGTTTGGTAGCTCTCACCTGTAATAACATTTGAATCTAATAGTTTATTTGTGGAGTTATTTTTAACTACTGATTTTGTTTCTTCAGTGGTTATAACACTATTCAGACCTTTAATTACTGGTTTTATTTCTTTAGTGATTATAACCCTATTTAGACTTTCTACTTCTTGATTTCACCTTTATTAACTTAATTTTTCTAAGAATTTGTTCATTGTGACTATGTTATCAAATTTATTGACATAAGGTTGTTCATAGCATTCACTTACTTTTTAAAATATTTGCCATGCCTGTATTTAAGTAGCCCTTTTCATTCCTAATACATCTTAATTGTGCCTTCCTTTTTTCTTAACTAAAATAACCAGACATTAGTCTTTTATTTTATTTATTTATGTATTTATTTAGAGACAGGTTCTCTCTCTGTCACCCAGGCTGGAGTGCAGTGACCTGGTCATAGCTCACTGCAACCTCGAACTCCCGAGCTCAAGTGATCCTCCTGCCTCAGCCTCCTGAATAGCTGGGACTATAGGCACACACCAACATGCCCAGCTAACTAAAAAAAGTTTTTTTGTAGAAACAGGGTCTTGCTATGTTGCCATGCTGATCTCAAACTGTTGGCCTCAAGCAATCCTCCTGCCTGCCTTGGCCTCCCAAAGTGGTGGGATTATAGTTGTGAACCACTGCACCTGACCTCTTCTGTTTCATTTTTTGAAACCACCAAGTTTTGGATTTGGTGATCCTCTGTTTTGTATCTGTAGTATAAATGCCTGCTCTTATTTTGTATTATCTCCTTCATTCTACTTTATTTAGGTATGTTCTTTTTCTAACTTCTTTTTTTTTATTTGAGACAGGGTCTCATTTACTATTAATTTTTTTTCTTTTTTTCTACTTAGTATTTAATACTATAAATTTTCCTCAAAATAGTTTTATTTATATTCTACAAGTTTTATGTTTTCATATGTAATAAGTTCCTTATCACTCACTTATAATTCTTTAAAATTTCTGAATGGTTGACTAGAAATTTGCAATTTTTAAAGTCCTTGTGGTTAAGAGAACATGTATACTCTAATGCTATCTTATACTATAGTATATCATCATTTTTAACTTCTAACTTTTTTCTGTTTGACTAAATATGTGTTTGAATCCGGATTGGGTTGTCAACTCCCGTAGTTCTATTTTGAATTTTGTAATTGGCTAATTTTGTGATACAAGCTTAGAATAAATATTTATGTCTGGTGAATTAAACTTTGGCAATATGTGATGATCCTCTTTATCCCTAATAATGATTTTGGTTAGTGTCTATTTTGTTTTGTAATACTTATAGCAATTCCAGCTTTCATGCTATGATATGTATATGTGTATGTGTACATATCTATATATCTATATCTATGCTTCCCCCCAGCTTTATTAGCAAATTATTGGAAAATAAAAATATGTTATTTGGTATACAATTGATATTTTCCATGTACGTATACATGTGAATGATTAAATCAGCTATTGCCAGTAATCCATCACCACACATAGTTACCATTCTGTATGTGTGTGGTAATAACATTTAAGATCTACTCTCTCAGCAGTTTTTAAGTATACAGTACATTACTGACTATAGTCATCATGCTGTACAACAGCTCTCCAGAACGTATTCATCCTGTCTGACTGAAACTTTTCACCCTTGACTAACATCCCTATTCCCACCCGCTGGCCCCTGGCAACCACCATTCTACTCTCTGCTTCTATGTGTTCAACTTTTTTAGATTCCAGATATAAGTGAGATCGTGCAGTATTTGCCTTTCTGTACCTGGCTTATTTCAGTTAACATAATGTCGTCCAGGTTCATCCTTGTTGTTGCAACTGACAGGATCTCCTTCTTTTTTAAAGCTGAATAGTGTTCCTGTGTGAGTGTGTGTGTGTGTGTGTGTCACATTTGCTTTGTTCATTCATTCACTGATGGACACTTAGGTTGGTTCCACACCTTGGCTAATGTGAATAATGCTGCATTGAACATGGGAATACAGATATCTCTTCCACATACTGATTTTATTTCCTTTGAATATATACCCAGCAGTGGGTTTGCTGGCTCATATGGTAGTTCTATTTTAAATTTTTTGAGGAGCCTCCATACTGTTTCCCATAATGGCTGTACTAATTTGCCTTCCCACCAATAGTGTGCAATGGTTCCCTTTTCTTCCCATCCTTACCAACGCTTATCTTTAATCTTTTTATAATAGCCATTCTAACAGGTATGAGGTGATATCTCATTGTGGTTTTAATTTGGATTTCCCTGATCATTAGTGATGTTGAGCATTTTTTTACACACCTGTTGGCCATTTGCATGTCCTTCTGAGAAATGGCTATTCAGGTCATTTGCCCAATTTTTATTTGGGTTATTTGCTTTTCTGTTGAGTTGAACTCCTTATATATTTTGGATATTAACCCCTTTTCAGATTTATGGTTTGCAATTATTTTCTCCCATTCTGTGGGCTGTCTCTGGACTCTGTTGATTGTTTCCTTTGCTGTGCAGAAGCTTTTTAGTTTGATGCAGTCTCATTGTCTGTTTTTGCTTTCATTGCCTGTGCTTTTTGGGTCATATCCAACAAATCATTGCTGAGACCAATGCCAAGAAGCTTTTTCCCTATGTTTTGAGTAGTTTTATAGATTAGGTCTTATGTTTAAGTCTTTAATTCATTTTGAATTGATTTTTGTATATGGTGTGAGATAAGGGCCCAATTTCATTCCTCTGCATGTGGATATCCAGTTTTCCCAATACCATTAATTGAGGTGCCAAGGAGTTCTTGGCACCTTTGTGGAAAATCAATTATTTGTAAATGTGTGAATTTATTTTTGGCCTCTCTATCCGGTTCCATTTGTTTATATGTCCATTTTTATGCCAGTACCATGCTGTTTTGATTACTATAGCTTTGTAGTATATTTTGAAATCAGGTGGTTTGATGCCTCCATTTTTTTGGGTTTTTTTTTTTTTTTTTTTGTTTTTTCAAGATTGCTTTGGCTATTTGGGGTCTTTTGTGGTTCTATACAAATTTTAGGATTTTTTTTCTATTTCTGTGAAAAATGCCATTGGAATTTTGATAGGGATTGCATTCAATCTGTAGATCACTTTAGTATGGACATTTAACAGTATTGATTCTTCCAACCCATGAACATGGGTATAGGCTGGCATATATTTTTTTGAATATACCTTTTATATTCAACCTTGTCATTACCTTATATTTTAGTGAGTCTCTTTTAAACAGTATGTAGTGGGATTTTTATTTTTTGAAACCCAGTCTCACAATCTCTTTTAACTGGCAAGTTAATATATGTACATATATTAGGATTATTGGTATATTTGGATTGTTGAAACTATCTTACTCTATGTTTTTTATTTTTCCTGCTCTTTTTATGCTTTTTTAAAAATTGATTTTCTTTGATTTTTCATTTATTTTTTTCTACAAGTTTGGAAGTCATAACCTCTCTTTTTAAAATGTTACCCTTGGAATTTACCATGTATAATATCTGAGTTTTTCAATATCTGACTAACTCAACAACCATAGTGTACTTTGGCATTGATCATCTTCCCCTTAACTTACATATTTTTGTTAGAGAATTTTAGTTCTGTTACTTTTTTCATCTCATAAAATAAATGTTATTTATACTGATTATACTTTCCATGTTTCTTAATTGCTCTTTTGTATTTTCTAATTTCTTTCCTCTTTATGCTGCATTCTGAGTAATTTCTTTAGATCCATCTTCTGGTTTGCTAATTCTTTCCTTAGTTTCCTTAATCTGTTGTTTAATTCACTCACTTAGTTTGAAATGTCAATGATTATATATTTCAATTTTTCTAAGAGTTGTTTTGTTCATTTTTCAAACATGCTTAGCAATTTTTGATAATCTCTTTTTCTTTTTTAAAAATTCAGCCTTTTTAATTTTGTAGTCTTGGTTATATCATACTCTTTATCTGATAATTCCAAAATTTGAGGTTCTTAGAATCTAAATCTGAGTTTGTTGTTTCACTTATAAGTGTCCCCTTTTGTTTTGTGTTTGGTAATTTTGGACTGTGTAATCATATTTTGTTGAACTTAGTCTTTGGGAATTCTGGGATGCTTTCCTCCAGAGAGGATTTGTGTGTGCTGGGCTGGAGTCACATGTATACTATCACGGCCCTAGATTAATTAGGAGCTTCATGTTCATCTCTCCTATCTTGCTTTGGGACCACCCATGAACAGTCTCCCAACACCAGCTGGGGGAGGTGGGGTTGACACATTTACTTTCACAACCCCAGAGCAAGCAACCCAAAATTTACTTACTGGAGTTTACTTACTGTTGTGGTTCTATACTCAGGTTCAGTTTGCTTTTACTTTTCCCCCTCAGGTGAGGATGCAGGGAAGGAAAGCGGAAATTTCTCTTACTTTCTAGTAATCCTCAAATGCATTAAAATTATCTTTGTTGTAGTTTATACATGTTCTTATTGCATTTTGGCAGGAGGACACTGTAGGGTATCAAATCTACAGTACTGCCAGAAGCAGAAGTCCCCTCCTATTGAACCTTTTAACCAACCTCCCAAGTGCTTTCTCCTTCCCCCCAGTGAGGAAAATCCCAATTGACGTACCTGGAGCCTCCAATTCCTGTGTGTTTTCTTTCAGGCCAACCTTCATCAAAATCTCTTTCTGAGGACCCTTAGGTTTGGCCTTCTTCCACTTGGCTGTGTCATTTAACCTTTCTCCATCTACTTTCAATCTTCCTATATTGCAGTTTATGGCTGCGTATGTCTTCTACTTTTATCACAGATGGAAGGAGTCTGTGCTTTTTTGTTTCTTATTCTTCTTTTTGGTTTAGGGTAATTTTTGAGAGGAAAAGGAGGTGGAAAGTGCATTACTCTGCCATCTTCAAAACTGTGATTTAATGTAAAAAAACCCTCAAAATTGATTGCTCACATAGCTTGAAAGAATTATTGCAGCCTCCAAGTAGTTCATATTTATAAAAAGTAGCCTCTTCAACTTTGGGATCCTTTCCAGTGAGAGGTGGGAAGCTGCTCAAGTAAGAGGAGATATTTGGTTTAGATGAGATTGTAGACATTTGGGTTGGTGATTGTCACTGGACACTTCTAACTGGCCCCTCGAGGCAGAGCCTGCAGAGGGAGAGCCAGAACAAGCATTTGTCTTTCATAGAAATTATTCTAGAGTTACTGTCTTCTTGACCTTTACTTCTGTTGGTTTTCCTATTCCTGAAGAGAACTGTGAGTAAAGACTTTCACATTTACCCTGAATGGTCTTTGATGCCCTCTATATGTTCCTGTCTCTCTCTGCAGGATTTTATGTCGTTTGATTCTTGTCTCATCCTTAAATTTGGCTTTGCCTCATCATGTCAATGTGGGGTTTTTTTTTCTTTTTTTTTAATTTCAGAATATCATGGGGGTCCACCACTTTGGTTATATATATTGCTTATGCACTGCCCAAGTCGGAGCTACAATCATCATGTCAATGTTTCTCCCCTATGTGTAAAAAATTGGATTCCTAGTGTTGTTTTATTTAGATATCCCAAAGTGTAGTAACTCTCACGAATTATTTAAGCAATCTTTTGGGGACTTGAGAGAAAAAAAAATCTCTCAATTTTCTTTAAACATGAAGTCCACCATTAAAAACTTAAATTTTAAGAAGTAGACCTGCTTTTAGCTCCTTGGATCACCAGGCTGAGAAATGAGAAATTAAACAAGCATCATTTGATATTTACAGAAGTATGGGAAACTTGGGCTTTCCCACTAATAAAAGCATTTTCATGGATGTGACTTTATTCAAGTTCTTAAATTTCCAAGGGAAAATTGCCAGTTTTGTTTGAGGTAGGATAGGAAGAGTTTTATAAGTAAAATAATTCAAACTGGTGGTGGAAAAAAAAAACTTACCTAATTCAAAACAACAAAAATGTCAGCCGTAAAGATGTACAACATTTTTCAGGAAGCCTGTCTATCCTGAGCAAATGTTTTCATACCAAATAACAATCATTTCATGATCTCTGTTATTGAGGAGACATCCCAAGGTTGCTGGGTGGAAATATGTTAAATATGTTCTGAAATCCAAGCTATCAGAATCCCAACATTTGAGCTCATTCACAGGAAGGCATTCAAAAGCAATGCAATTTTCATAAAATATGTCTGTCTAGGTAATCATGAATGCTGACTATTGTCAGAGTTTCTCAGGAATTCTTAGCCTCATGGAAAATCCTTCCAACTGGACTTTTAACCACCAAGAAGAAATAACAATAATAACTTGAAATTTAAAATAAACAGTCCTGGAAAAATACTATAACCCCCACCCCAAGAGGCAGCAGTAGGAATTTAGTGCTACTTGTAATTTGACACGAGAATTTGAAAGTGAACATAAATCCTAGTCCTGCTGCTGGGATAATGGCAGACAAGCATGGTGTATTAGGGGAAGGATGGAGCCCCAAAAATGATCCATTCAGGTGACTCTCACATTCTCCTAGCAGTGATCCGAAGGTGTGTTATGTCAGGAATGTGAAGTGGCTCAGTAATGATTGCATCCATGCGTGTTCTGCTGATTATTAGCATGACCTAATACTAGCTTTGGGCATCTGTCTCTGGAGAACGTAAGAAGAAAAGACATGGGCCAGGAGAAGTTCAGACTTACGGGCACAGGCTCTGTCTACAAAACTTCCCTGGTTTGGAGAGCCCTGAAAAGAATGGACAGAAGAAGAGAATTGGATCTGGGGTCTAATGGTTTCATGTAAGAGTTGACTTTTTACATTTTGCTTCTAAGCAAAGTCTCCTATAACAGAACAGGGATTATATTCCAACATAACTTTTTTGCCAAGTTGAATGTGTCAAAAAATGATGCAGTATTGAGGAGAGTAGGGTTTTCTGGCTTCCCTTCATGCATCTGAGTCTTTTTATTCTGATACGTTAATCCTTCAAGTCATTTGATCTGCCCCAGGCAACATAAACAACATTTGCAGTGAGTCTTGCACTCTATCCGTCATGTGCAAACGGCCTGGTTTTCACATTGCCACATGAAAGTGAAAGATTCAAATGGGGCCATTCAGAGTTTTCTGCTCAGAGACAATTAGACAGTGTCAGCTTTGCATTTTGGCGTCACCAATCCCACAGGAGCTAGAATCTGGTGAGGGAGGGACGGCTAGTTTGCCTCAGCATTTCCTACACAGCGACAAGAAACAGACTTGGGGATCACGCCTGAGCCCAGTGGGGGCTATATAGCAACGGCAAAGCCCATGACACTGTACATTAACAGAGAAATTGTGTCTGAGGAAGGGGAAACAGGGAGACTTTGGGCCAAAAATGCATTCTCCGTTGATGAAGAGAATTGTACTTGGTGTGAAATTGTCATTTAAATGCTTTCATTTATTCAACAAATATTTCCGAAATACCTCCTTTATGCAAAGTCAATTCTGCTCTGTGTTAGCGGATGTGGGTTTTAATCATAATTGTCAGTTTGGACCACCAGCTTGCACCAGTCACCAAGAAGGACTTTCAATTTTAGGAAAGTGGAGAGGGGCCTACCAAACACACCCAATGGCAGACAGTGACCAGAAGGCATGGGAAGGTTTGTAGAGAGGGCTTTGTGTGTTGGCACAAGGCATAAGGAGTCAAAGTGGAGAACTAAAAGAGAAGTCATTTATAATTTGTCACCAAAACCCAACACCACAAGAAGCTAAGATGTAGGGTCATCTCAGAATCTCAGTCAGAATCTTAAAATTAGATTCTGGAAACTTCCTGTGCTGCTGGTGGGAGTGTAAATTGGTAGCCAGTTTGGAAATCTGTTTGGCAGTTTCTACAATAGTTGAACACATGCATACCCTATGACCCAACTATCACACTGTTTGGTATATCCCAGGCAGAAATGTTCACCAAAGACATGTACTAGAATGTTTCTAGCAGCACGAGAGGAATGAACACATAGAGACATATTCCCACACTGAAATACTATTCAGCACTGAGAATGAACAAGCTACAACTGTACACAACAAAATGTATAAACCTCACAATCATAATATTCAGAGAAACAAGGCAGACACAGAAAGAGTACTTAATGCTCAGTTCCACTTATATAAAGTTCAAAAATAGGCCAAGTAGTCTTTGAGCTAGAAATCAGACAAACGGTTGGTTACCTTTGACATGGGGTGTGGTGGTGGTTAGTGATCAGGTAGGAAGGGTAACGAGGGAAACTTGTATGGGTGCTGGTAACATTCTGTTTCTTGGTTAGATGCTGATTACATGGGTGTTGCTATGGTTTACATGTGTCCCCCCAAAAGCATGTATTGGACACTTAATTCCCAATGCAATAGTGGTAGGAGGTAGGGCCTAGAGGTGATTAGGCCATGAGGGCTCTGCCCTCATGAATGGATTAATACTGTTATTATGGGAATGGGTTCATTATAAAAGGGTGCGTTCAGTTCCCTTCTCTCTCTCTCTTCTCTCTCTCTCTCTCTGTCTCTCTCTTTTTGCCCTTCCACCATGGGATGGTGCAGCAAGAAAGCCCTAACCAGATGCAGCCCCTCGATCTTGGACTTCCCAGCCTTCAGAACCATGAGTCAACAAATTTCTGTTCATTGTAATTTACGCAGTCTGTAGTATTCTGTTACAGCAACACAAAATGGACTGAGATAGGTATGCTTACTTTGTGAAAAGTTTTTGATACTTACAAATCATTAACTTTTCTATGTGCATGTTACACTTAAATAAAAAGTTTACTCTAAGATGTAGACACTCCACCCATAATTTCTAGAGAAAGTAATTTTTTCCAATTACCAAATAATAGTCAGCAATCCGGAATTTCTTATTTGGCTGCATGAGTTCCAACCAACTCCCCATCACTCCCACCCCAGATCACATGCTATACATCCTAAATTTTTCCAATAAATATGCATGCACAGGCACACACAAACATATCTCTTCTTACTTTCTCTTCCATATGTGAGTTTTGCTTTATGTAATATACATTTCTGGTACATAAGGCACTCTGCTTGGTACTTAATGTGTATTAATTCATTTAATCCTGAATACCATCCTCTAAGGCAGTCCTAATTGTTTCCACTTTATAAAATCTGAGATCCAGAAAAATTAAGTAACTTGCCCCAAATCACAGAGCTAACCAGCTGTCATTGATTTCCCCTTTACTAAAACTTCCTTCTTAAGCAAGAAGATAGCAACTTAAAAACTCATAATGTTAAGACAGAAATTATATAGTCCATCTGCCTCAATTTACAGATGAGAATACAGAGGGAAATGGCCCAAGATCCCATGCTGGGTGGTCATAATTTCATGTATTAACTATTTACTGTAAGAAATATGTAGAGAAAAATACATAAGTAAGAACAAAGTTTAAAGAACTACAAAAGAATAGACATAGTGTGTACAATTTTATAATTTAACATAAATTTCTTTTGTTTTCCTTGAGGTTGAACCACAACTGGTACCTTTCTTATACCCAGGCAAGACGGTTGTGCTACAGGCTTTGGAAGTCCCCACATATCACAAATAACTGGACTTTGGTCTCTTGGAATCTGACACTGTGTGGCTTATACAACACAACCTATCACCCCAAACTAATTCTGTTCTCATGACTTAGACAATGTTCATGACCCAGGAATGTGATTCTCCACAATTTTTGCCCTTTGTTGTGAACACAAGCTGACAGTTGAAATGCAGTGAAGGTGTGTGGTTCCTTTTCCTGCTGAGATTGAAGACGGCCCTGCATCTGAGGGAGGGAAGGGCTGAGGTGGCAGAAGAGCCTTGGTAAGAGAAAACAAAAATTTTACTAACTTGTCAAGTCCTTCTTTCTCAGCATGAATGCAATAAATTTTACGTTAAAAAGTCATTTTCATAGTCCTGAGGTCCATTTACTTGCTTCATTTTGTGTTCTAAAAAGTGGTTCCAGAGGAACTTATAAATTTTTCTGTATTCACAACAGTTGCACATGGTGGCTGAGGAGTATTTTTTGATATTCAGCAACTCATATTACTGTTGAATTTGTGTGTGTGTGTGTGTGTGTATATATATATATATATATATATATATATGTCTTGACTTGAAATGCACAAAGAAAAACACTAATTCTTTACATTGAAAATTAATGGACATTGTATTGGCTAGAATTGGAAATAATTTTATTTTCAGAAAAGTGTTGAGTAAGATTTAATTAAGATTTTTAAAAAGTTGCTCAACATCACTATTTATAGGGGAAATGCAAATAAAAAGCAGATGAGATATCACCTCACACCCGTCAACATGGCTATTATCAAACAAAACAAAGCAAAACAAAAGGTAAGTGTTGGTGAGGATGTGGAGAAATTGGACCTTTGTACACTTTTGGTGGGAATGTAAAATGGTAACGTGGCTATGGAAAACAGTGTGGATTTTCCTGAAAAAATTAAAAATAGAACTATCATATGATCCAGCTATTCCACTTCTAGGTATATATCCAAAATAATTGAAATCAGGATCTCAAAGAGCTATCTGCACTCCCATGTTCATTGCAGCATTATTCACAGTAGCCAAGACATAGAAGCAACCTAAATGTCCATGGATGAACAAATGGGTAAAGAAATTGTGGTATATACATACAATGGAATATTATCCAGCCTTAAAGAAAGGGAGATCCTACCATATGCAGCAATGTGGATGAGCCTGGAGGACATTATGCTAAGTGAAATAAGCCAGTCACAAAAGGACAAATACTGCATGATTCTACTTACATGAGGAATCTAAAACAATCAAACTCACAGAAGCAGAATATAGAATGGTGGTTGCCAGGGACTGGGGGGAGGGGGTGGCGAATGGGGAGTTAGTGTTGAGTGGGTATAGAGTTTTAGTTATGCAAGATGAATGAGTTCTAGATATCTCCTGTACAACATAGTGCCTGTAGTTAATACTGTATTGTGCACTTAAAAAATATGTTAAAAGGGTAGATCTCATGTGAAGTGTTCTTACCACAAAAACAAAAACAAACAAACAAAAAAACCCCAAAAATACTAACAAAGGGGCACAAGGACACTTTTAAAGGTGATGGATACGTTTATCACCTTGATTGTGATGATGGTTTCATGGGTATGTGCATATGTCCAAGCTCATCAAATTGTATACATTAAATACATGCAGTTCTTTGTATATCACTTATACCTCAATAAAGTTGTTTACTTTTAAAAATATATATTTTTTAAGAGATGAAGTCTGACTATGTTGCCTAGGCTGGAGTGCAGTGGCAATTCACAGGTGAGATCATAGCCTTGAACTCCTGGCTTCAAGCAATCCTCCCTTCTCAGACTCCTGAGTAGCTGGGACTACAGGTGTGTGCCACTGCTCCCAGCTTAATAAAGTGGTTTTTAAAAAAGGATTTTTAGAAAGTTAAAAAAAAATTTAGCTTTACTTAAATAAATATGATTTTAAACTTTTATATTTATTAATTATAATTTATATTTTGCTTTTCAATTTTAAGAGATAATTTTGAGTATTTTAGGTGGAAAATAACTTTTGAATTTATAAATTAAAAATAATTTTAATTATCTTATATTTTACATTTACCTTAATATAAATTTTGATTAAAATATATGCAAATTTTATACACATTCACCATAATTTTACTTACATTTTAATCCTTCATATCACACTGTCAATTAAACATAGATTTTACTTAAATGAAGGTAAAAACCATTAATTTTGTTAAATTAATACATAATAAGTTATGAATTATATATATTTTCATTTTATTACTCATCTAAATATCACTGGCCATCAACAGAATGCCCAGACCTGAGCAATAATCATCATGAAATTTAGTCTTTTGCTATTTTATTGACTTCTAGTCATACAAAAACCATATATTTACACACTTTTAAATTTTGTGGCTATGAAGCAATATTTGCCAAATAGAAATCAATTTGGTAAGTGGAAAAAATATTTTATTTAAGAGTCTGTGAGCTTGACTTAGGACTTTAAAATATTTGTGTAGAAGGTACAAGTGCCTCTATTTGTAGTCTTGCCTCAGGCCCTGCCAAAAAGTTAGAGTCAGGTCTGACCACAGCTTTCTTTCATTCAGGGCGCAGGCGGTCAACGCAGAGCTCTGGGTCTTAGCAGGTGCCGCATCTCTGGCCACTGTGCTGTCGGGTGGCTGTTGCTCCAGTTCTCACTGGAGTATGTCATACTTACTGTTCTCCCTCTAAATCACAGGTCTTTCTTTGTAAACGACTGCTTTAGTAGCAACAAGGAAAACTTCACAATGCCCATCACCACATCCTTCCCTTTTAAATCAACAATATGAAAGAAAATGGATTAAAATATGGTGCTTTGGGTGTATATCCAAAAGAATTGAAGTCAGTATGTCAAAGAGATATCTGCACTCCCGTGTTCATTTCAGCATTAGTCACAATAGCCAAGATATGCAAGTAACCTAAGTCTGTCAGTGGACAAATGAATACAGAAAATGTGGAATATATACACAAAGGAATACTATACAGCCTTTAAAAAGAAAGAAATTCTGCCACTTGTGACAACGTGGATGACCCTGGAGGACATTATGCTAAGTGAAATAATCTAGGCTCAGAAAGACAAATACTGCATTTTTCCACTTATATCTAGAATCTAAAAAAGTTGATCTAAAGGAAACAGAGGCTCGGGGAAAGGGAGGGATGGGGGAAAGGGAGATGTTGGTCAAAAGGCACAAAGTTTCAGTTAGGCAAGAGGAGTGAGTTCTAGAGATCTACCGCATGGCAGCATGACCATAGTTAATAATAATATAGGATATATTTCAAAATTGCCAAAAGAGTAGATTTTAAACTCTCTCACTGAAAAAAAGGGATAAGGAGGTGAGGTAATAGCTATGTTAATGGGTTTTATTTAATCTTTCTACAGTGTATACACACATCAAAACATCACATTGTACCCCATAAATATATACAATTAGTACATATTAATTTAATTAATTAATTAAGGCTAAAAACGGTGCTTTGTGACTATTATTAGTCTATTCGAAGCCCTCTCTGTTCTGCCCTTCCTCCTCGCCCTCCTCTGCCGCCCCCCTCTCTCCTCTTTTCCTTCTTGTTCTGTTTCCTCTTCCTCTTCCTTCTTTGCAGTGAGGGAGTCTCTCCTGGCAGCCGTGTTACTCCTCAACTTCCACTTTCCTCTTCATCAACGCCTATTTTTCTCAAACCTGAAGTGTTAAAATTTTTTTTGGATCTGACTTTCTGCCAGAATTCTTTGAATAGATCCAACCCCCTTTAAGCCCTAACATTTTACAACTCATTTGTGCAAAAGAGAATTGGACGGTCTTAAGTATAGTGGTTTCCTTATAATCAACAAAAAATGTTATTCCAGTTGACAGTCTTTTAAGTCCTGTAATGATGGAAGTTCTCATTTTCATATAAATATCACAGGGATAAATAAAGGATCTGGAAATACTGTTATTGCCATTTTCTACCGGATTTTTAGGTAACAGTCTTATCTCAGTGTTTTGCCCTTCATTAATTTTCCATCTACTTGGCTTGCTCAGCAAGGGGAGAGGAAGCGGGTTTCCTACGTGGTTCTAAGACAAGCTGCCCCTCATTTGTTACTGTCTTACTGGCCCCACATTCCACAAATTACTCTCTGTTGGAGGAGATGGTTGCCAAGATAGGCAGTCTAGACTATAATTAAAACTAAGATTTTTTTTCACTCCATAAATTTAACAGTTTATTTCTTGAAACCATCCTGTTCCGCCTTAATTTGGCTCTAGGAAAACAAACCACAAGTGACACATTTTTCACTGTGGTTTCCCTAGACCCTGTGGCTATTCTCGTTTGGGATATTATGGTTCACAACGGTTCCAGGCCCAGAGATTGAATGATGATGATGGGTATCAGAAAGGTTTCATAACTGTAACCCCATTTAAGTGGATGAATAAAATTTATTTCACAAGAAGTGAAGTGTCTTGAAAATTGCCAGGGCTGAACTACCAAAGTCCCGTCCCATCCTTGTTTATAATTCAATGGAACTAATCTAGAATCTCAACAGCACTGGGTACTTTCTTGACTACTTACTTCTGCTATGAGTTAGTACTAACCTAAAATGGGTTCCACAAAGCAGCCATAGCAAGTGTGGAGTTAAGCAAGTGCAGAGTTGCAAAATCCTTCCAGAGTGTTTATTGATATTTTTGTAGCACTCACCATGGACATATAGTTAGCAATGCAGATACAGTATTTTTCTCTCCCATTAGACTGCAAGCCCCTCCTGTTCATTACCACATCCTGAAGCCAGAGTCCTCAGAAGATACTTAAGGAATGAAAGGTCTGGGGTAGACCCATGGCATGGTCTAGCTCCCAGTTCTGCCGGTATGATGGCTCAGTCATCTTAGTTGTAACTTATTTTTCCTTTGGAAAATGATCACATTTTGTTGTCTTGGGAGGCATGGCAAAGAGTCAGTCACATGCTAATTTAACAGAACCTGAAGGCCCAGAGACAGCCTGTGTGATTTCTGATTGTGCAGGACACATCTTGTAACTTTTGCCTTTGTAGGCAGGAGCAAAAAGAGGGCGCGAGCGGCTCTCCTGCTTTGGAAAGATAAAAACAGTAATGACAATAACTACAGTAGAAGCTAAGGAAGCTTGTGTGCTACATGCCAGACACCGGAGTAAGTGCAGCAGATGAATTATCTCATTTATTCCTCCCTGCTACACTGTGAGATCCCTATAATTCTTATGTCCGGTTTCCAGATGAGGAAAGAGAGATACAGAGAGGCTGGTGGCTTACTTGAGGGCTCCCAGCTGGCGAGTGGTGGAAGAGAGAGTAATATGACCAGTCTGCCTCCAGAACTCACCTTCTTAGTCTTTTCACTCTCCCGGGGCAAATATATTAGATCATCTATTATGAAGCAATTGAGGAGATCAAGAAATACTCCAAGGCAGATTTTGTTGCCTTTGGAGTCCTTAGTCATTCTTTCAAACCTTCCAGTTGGCGTGGCTCTCTGCTCACAAAAATATGGTTCATTTACCGAAACGTGACTTCAGAAACTTATGAGCGCAGCCAGCACACAGTGGGTAACAAGGAGTTAAAGCTCTGACAGTCCTTCCTGCAGACCCAGCCAGCAGCAGTTCGTCACAAAGGCAGGCCTTTGATCCTGACAGCTCTCCTTTCACTCAGGGGGAGCAGGGAGGGTTTGACATGGGGAAGCAGGAAAGACTATAGAGACAAGGTTCTTGTTTGTTTCCTGGGTGGATCGCCTCCTTCTTGGCATGCCTCCAGGAAGCATGTCTTTTCCTGCCCTAAAACGTCAAGGAAATAAAACCCTGTCCTGTAGAACAGACCTGGGAGAAGGCCCAGGGCAGCCACACGTCCAGTGACCTGGCTGTCAGGGAGGCCAGTGTGTGGTCCGGGAGGTTGCAACTCTGTCAGTGTGAGCCAGGGAAGAGAAGGGTGATGCCAGTGAGGTCTCTCACTCCAAGGGCTGCCAGCCAGGGTGGGACCAATAGAGAAATGGTGTCCCGAGATGGGTTGTCTGGGGAAGGCAGACTAGGAGAAGGAGCAGTTTTGAGAGCATTTGTAGTGGGCACCTGAGAGTCGAGAACGAGGGAGACTGAGCCCAGCTGCCCAGAGGCCAAACAAGACTCTCCTGTGCAGACCCCGGGGGAG
Source organism: Daubentonia madagascariensis (assembly GCA_023783475.1). Classification (NCBI taxonomy): domain Eukaryota; kingdom Metazoa; phylum Chordata; class Mammalia; order Primates; family Daubentoniidae; genus Daubentonia; species Daubentonia madagascariensis. The sequence goes on along the minus strand of JAKFHU010000600.1, from coordinate 49,682,158 downwards.
TAGCGGCAAGTGTAGTGAACACAAGCCAGTGAGAAACAGCCCCGGGCATTCAGCGCAGAAGGAGAGCAGAGAGTTGGGTGGCAGGAGGAGAGTCAGCCCCCTACTTCTATAGACTTATGTGGTTTCTTGCAGCCCAGGGTGCTTTGCCTCCTGTTCTTGTAACTGTGTCCTGATTTCTGTCTGGGGAATTTAACCCATGCAGTTTGCAAAACGTGGTCCACCCCTCAGCTTAGTCAGTGCACGTGATCCTGGTTGTCACAGCGGTTGGTGCGGGGAGAACTGAGGATGCGCCAGGGCCGGGGAGAAACGGTGAGACTTCTGCTGGGACTTGAGGCAGGCATTCTTCTCCTTGGACCTGAAGTTGGGGAGAAGTAAATACTGAAGATACTGCATCTGTGCTGGGATTGTGATGGGGGAAGGATTCTCTTAGGTTTGACGCTTACCCTCCCCACCCCTTGTCCACTTCCATAAGAGGAATATACCTCTTAACTGTGCTGACACCGGGCTTGGCCATGTGCTTTGCCTTATGATGAGTAGCCCTTAAGTCTGGGCTTGGTTATGTAACTTGCTTTGGCCAATGAGATGTTGGCAGATGGAACACAAGCAGAGGCCTGAAATGTGCTTGTGCAGTTGGACTTGGTCTTTGCTCTTCTACTGTGGTTATGAGAAGAGTCTCCCAGAGTAGCTCCGGCCCTCTTAGCCCGACCTCAAGATGAATTCACAACTTACATTGAGGAGCCAAGCTTAGCAAGAGCCTCACGTGAAGCACAACCACCCAGACCCTAACTCAGCTGGTCCTCCAGAGCAGTTGTGTAAGCCCAGTTGACATGAGCTGACTGGCAGATGTGTGGGAAAGAATGCTCATTGTTGAATGCCTCTGCTATTTCATGGTTGCTGGTTACGCAGCATCATTGTGACAATGGCTAACTGACACAGGCTCTTTCAGAATGAAGCTGATGTGTCAGTGACAGGGCTAAGAAATCAAGAGAGAGAGAAAAAAAATAGGTCCTGGTGACATTGTTTGAACCCCTGATCAAGTTATTGCTAGGGCTGGACTATTTCTTGGACTTCCCCATTCTGTGAACCAACAGAATCCCTTTTGCTTAAGCCATCTAGGTCAGATTTTTGTCCTTGCAAATAGGCCCTGAGTGGGCTGGATGTAGAGTAAATGTGAAAAGGATCTGTATGCCCCTGCAGTGCCTGCGATGCAAACACACACAATAGATACATGTATGTATAGATAGACATATCTGCTCTTATGAAGAGAGAATAACAGACAGCAAATAGAAGCCAAAGAACGCAGGAGGAAGGGGCTTATGCTTAGTTCCTTGGAGCACAGACTCTGAGATGGAGATTTGTGTGCAGTCACAGGACCAACCCCTGTGAACAGGTGAGAGAAGCAGAACGGGGCAAAGGGAGGAATTGAGTTGTGAGGCATGTTGCACCAGAGGCTTCAGGGGATCCCTTGGGGAGTTCTGGAGCTGGGCTGGCCCATCAGACTTGTCCCCACAAAGGCAAGAGAGCCAGACCACTGGCCAGGCATTGCACGTGGGCTGGCCTCAATGAGACATCACAGCCTTGGGCAAGGCAGCTTCTTTCGGCTGAGGGCATTTCCTGGAGAGGGACACTCCAGGAATGTTGTTAGCAGCCAACATTCCTGGAAGCTGGGAGATTGAGAATCTCGGTCCTGAGGGAGTGGTGATCTGGCTGGGGCACCACAGTATCCACCCTGAAGGCCACGACCTGATGCAGGGATTTGGGTGGTTTCTGGCTGAGATTACCTAACATTTGAGAGCAGGGTATTACCCCAGCTGTCATTTGACCTACTTTTGCTTTGCATTATCAGCAAGGGGGGAATGATTAGCCAGTCAATAACCATTTATTTAATACTCAGAGGGTACAAAAGAGCCCCACATTTATATGATTAGAGAGACATAAGAGTAGCAATAGCAGTTCTTTCCCAAAAGGGTCAGAGGAAATTTGTCATGAAAAGTCATCTCATAATCAGTCAATTGTTTACTTTCACAAAGGTGATGGTGGACTAGAAGGATGGGCTGGTTCTCCAATGCACACGTTCTTGTGGTGACTGCATTTTTTATGTGAGCAATACCTCTTCCATGCTACCAGGTACCCCACAGGCCCAGAAGTAAGGGCATTGGGCTGCTTGCTAAGGGAATTGAGTGCACAAAATTAGAGGCACTCTCTTGCTCCCAGAGCTGGCTGGCACTCACCAGGCTGGGAAATGGGGGGCCAATCTCCTCCTTTAAGGGTCTTTTCCTTATCTTGGGATGTCCTTTTTCCCTCTACTTCATCTTTCTCTATAGTGTGCACAGCCTCCTGGGTGCCAGTTAGAAGGTGAGGGGAGACTCCTTTACCTACAGCTCCTCTTGCTAAGAAATTCTTCTCCTAAAGATGGCTGACCAGGGACACCAGCTGCCAGAGCATCTCAGTAAGAAGGAGAAGTTTTAGATGAAAGAGAAAAAGTGAATAAACAGACAAACATAGATCAGATGTGGGTCTCAAGGAAGGGCTCCAGAACCTTCAGGAGACTCCATGGGAAGAAGTTGCAGAACAAAACAGGAAGGAGCAAGGTATCAGCAAAGATCAACCCCCAAGAGTCTTGGAGTCCAGGGAGAAAGGTAGGTGGAGCAGTTTTTTTCTCCCTCCTGCACGTCTCTGACAGTTGGTGGGTTGCCAAGCTGCTGGCGAGACTTTCTGCCCACACAAGCCCAGAGGCTGGGGCTGCCAGTGAGCTGGGAGCTTCTTGTGGACAGGGCACCAGGCTTCCAGCCCCCTGGGACATTTCCTGCTCCATAGACCCAAGCCGGGACAGCAGGCACCATATATTGCTTCTCTACCCACAATGTGCCTTTGTCCTCCCCAGGGGGCTTCACCTTCTCAGGTTTTATCCTGCTCATTCCCACACAGACATTTCCCAACTGCAGGAGCCACAGGGGTCCAGTGTGTCCCAGGTGATCTGTGTGACTCCAGAGCCTGGACATTCTGGGTGGACTGCCTCCCCCACAGAGGGTTGGAGATGACCAGAGTGCTACCTTTCCTCCATCCAGACTCTTGTTCTCCCCCTCACCTCCCCCACCTGCAGCTGCCGAGAGAGAGACAATTGAGCCACCACACGGAGGCTTCCACAGAGAGTGGGGCTCATGCCTTTCCTCCTGGGGTCCTGCAGCAGACTGAGGGGTACACAGACTGTGAGCTCCCGGCCTGCTGGCCCTCCCTGGTGCTGCTTGCCCAGCAGCTCCATCAGAGCAATGCACCCCCCCCCAAGGCAGGGGGACATTGATCCTGCTTGGGTACCCTGTGGGTGACTCAGGACCAGTGTGCTTCTCCCTGGCATGGTCAGGGATTGATCTTCTTGGTCTCGGGAGGTGAAGGAGCCTGCATGGGCAGATCTGGGGGAACAGTGCAGTGTGGGTCCTAGTTGTGGCATGCTTGTGGGGCATGCCTTCCCCCACAGGAGGGCCACACTCTCACTTCAGGCTGGGATCCTGGGTGGGCAACCTCCTGCCCACAACACAGTCACAGGGGAGCTTGGGTTGCTTGAGCTCCTGCCTCTCAGCAGATGCTGGGGGGAGACCATGGAACAAAGGTTGGGGGAGAGGAGTGCGGCCCACTGCAGACTGCTAGTTTGCGAAACTCAGGCAGAACTGCCTCCACAAGCAGACCTTCTGGTTCAGTGGGGCCACTTCAGCCCCTCCCTGGTGATTCTGCCCAGAAGCTGGGAGCATACCTTTGACCTCTGCCAAAACACCTACCATGCCAACTTTTGTAAAGCCTGAGGGCAAGCTCACCCAACGAAGCCCTGCCCAGCCACACACCCCCAACCTGCCTCTGCTATGGCAGAGAATAAGGACCCTCCTGGAAGTTCCAGGGCCCCATCCACCACCTGGGGCATTCAAGTGCTTCTCCTGAGGGACTAGAGCCAGTCACAGGACCCAAAAACAACACTGCAGCTTGTTCCTTCTGGCAAGCACCACCTACTGGCAGGGAGGTCAATTTGCATGCCCTTTACTGCATTTACTGTCTCAGTTTTACAGGGCATGAGGGGGTCCAAGGAGTGGCCATTTGGGAGAGCATCTACCCCTCCCCACAGAAAAACTGCGCTACTGGATAAGAGTGGAAAGATCCCAGCCCAGGGCCTTAGCATACAAGTGTTTAGGCCCCTCCTCCATGAACAGCCCTCCCGGTTTGGAGAGCTTGTCCTGATCCTCCTACCAGTGGCTCCCCCTAGTGGCCAGAAAAGCAACTTCTGAGCCCCTCCCCCCCCCCCCGCCCAAGGCTTTGCAAAGCCTTTTAGGATCCTGCAATCCAGCCATGATTTATCTTGCTCTTCCCCCCACCTCAGGCAGAGGAGAAATCAAGCAAACCTCTGGGAGCTACAGGGTCCCCCCTAAAGCTTGGGGCATTCATATGCCCCACCTGGGGGACCACAGGCACAAAAGACCATCTCAGCATCTGGCTATTCCAGGCAAACATCAATCAATGACAGGGGGAACAACCCCATAGCTAAGCATAGCACCTCCCAACTCAAGCAAACAGGGAGCAGCTGATTCATATTCATAAGTACCACCCACCATCACTGAGATTAAGCTGGGGGACCTAACTCACTATACACTGTTGGGAAGAGGTGAAGACAGCAGGTCAGAGGTAACACAAGAGGTATACCAAACCTACTAGAACACCCCATAGGCAACCCAGTACAAGCATTCCTCTCCCTGACATGCTCAGGGATTGATCTTTGGGGACCTGGAGACAGGCCCATAAACCAGGCATAGAACCCCCAGGTCTTGGCTGAGAGTCCAGATGAGAAGGAATCAGCAAAGGAACTTCAGGAAGATGAAAAATCAGACTGAATGAAAGGACACCCCCAAAATAAAACAACAACTCCTTACTGATGGATACCAACCAAAATGAAAAGATTAAACTGAAAGATGAAGAATTTTGAATATGGATTGTAAGGAAGCTCAGTGAAATACAAGAAAAAATAGAAACCCAACACAAAGAAACCACAAAAACAATGCAGGAAATGAATGAAAAATTTACTAAGGAAACAATATTATTTAAAAAACCCAAAAACAGAACTTCTGGAAATGAAAAATTCATTCAAGGAAATACAAAACACAGTGGAAAGCCTTAAGAATTGGCTAGATCAGGCAGAAGAAAGAATCTCAGACAACACCTCTGAGTTAAACAAGTCAGTCAAAGAGAAAGAACTAAGAAATTAGAGGAACGAACAAAACCTACAAGAAATATGGGATTACGTAAAGAGGCCTAACATAAGAATCACAGGCATCCCTGAAGGTGAAGAAGAAAGTACATAAGGTTGGAAAACTTATTTGAGGGAATAATTAAGTAAAATTTCCCTGGCCTTATTAGAAATCTAGATATCCAGGTACAAGAAGCTTAAAGGACCCCTGGGAGATTCATGGCAAAGAGGCAATCACCACGACACATAGTCATCAGACTGGCCAAAGTAAACACGAAAGAGGCACTCCTACAAGCCGTAAGGTGAAAGCAACAGGTAACTTACAAAGGAAACCCCATCAGACTAAACTAACTGCAGAATTCTCAACTGAGACCTTACAAACCAGAAAGGACTGGGCCCCCATTCTCAGTCTTCTCAAACAGAATAATGGCCAAACTAGAATTTTGTATACTGCAAAACTAAGTTTCTTATATGAGAGAGAAATAAAGACTTTCCCAGATCAGCAAACACTGAGGGAATTTGTCTAGACCAGACTTGCCCTGCAAGAGGCACTCAGAACTGCATTATACATGGATCAGCACAATAGTCAGCCACCGGTGTAAAATCACCCAAAAGCTAAAGCTCAGAGCCCATATACCATAATGGCTCAAGTGGTAAACCGAAGCAATAAAGTTCTACTCAACAGGATGAACAGAAATCCACCCCACTTATCAATTCTTTCAATAAATGTGAATGGCTTGAACTCCCCACTCAAGAGACATAGGCTGGCTGAATGGATAAAAAATACAAGCCAAGTATCTGCTGTCTCCAGGAAACACATCTAACCCACAAGGACTCATTCAGACTCAAGGTGAAGGGATGGAAAACAATATTCTATGCAAATGGAAACCAAAAGAAAGCTGATGTAGCCATTCTCATATCAGATAACATAGACTTCAAATCAGCAAAAGCAAAGAAAGACAAAGATGGTCATTATATAATGGTGAAGGGAACAGTTCAACAAGAAGACATAAGAATCTTAAATATTTATGCACTTAACACAGGTGTGCCCAGATTCATAAAGCAAACCCTATTTGATCTAAACAAAATGATAAACAGCAGCATTGTAATAGCTGCGGACTTCAACACCACACTGGCAGAACGGGGCTGATCCTCCATGCAGAAAATAAGCAAAGAAATGATGGACTTAAATGGATTTCTAGAACAAATGGGCCTAACAGACAATTACAGAACATTCTACCCGAAAACCACTGAATATATCATTCTTCTCATCAGCTCATGGAACATTCTCTAAGACTGATCACATCCTAGGCCACACAACATGTCTCAACAAATTTTAAAAAACAGAAATTATACCATGTATCTTCTCAGACCATAGTGGAATAAAATTAGAAATCAATTCCAACAGAAGCACTCAACTCTACACAAAGTCAGGGAAATTAAACAACCTACTGCTGAATGATTATTGGGTCAAGGAGGACATTAAGATGGAAATCAAAAGATTCTTCAAAGTAAGTGACAAAGGGGACACAAGTTATCAAAATTTGTGGGATTCAGCAAAAGCAGTCATAGGAGGAAAATTCATAACCATAAATGCCTACATCCAAAAGACAGAAAGATCACAAATCCACAATCTAATGAATAATCTCAAGGAATTGGAAAAAGAAAAGCAAACCAATACCAAACCCAGCAGAAGAAAAGAAATAACGAAGGTCAGAGCAGAACTAAATGAAATCAATAACAAAAGAATTATACAGAAGATTAATGAAACAAAAAGTTGCTCCTTTGAAAAGATAAACAAAATTGACTGGCCTCTCACTAGATTAACCAGAAACAGAAAATAATGGACCCTAATAAGCTCAATCAGAAATGAGAAAGGAGATATTAAAACTGATACCACAGAAATACAAAATGTCATTTCTGAATACTATAAAACTTTCTATGCACAGTAACTTGAAAACGTTGAGGAAATGTACAAATTCCTGGAAACACACAACCTCCCTAGGCTCAATCAGGAAGAAATAGAACTCCTGAACAGACCAATATCAAGTAACAAAATTGAAGCGGCAATAAAAATTTTTCCAACAAAAAGAGAGTCCTGGACCAGATGGTTTCATAGCTGAATTTTATTAGACCTACAAAGAAGAACTGGTACCTATACTGTAGAAATTATTTCATAAATAGAGAAGGAAGGAATCCTCCTCCACTTGTTCTACAAAGCCAATACCACCTTGATACAAAAGCCAGGAAAGGACACAACAAAGAGGAAAACTACAGACCAATATCCCTTATGAATATAGATACAAAATTTCTCAATAAAATCCTAGCAAACCAAATTCAGCTGCACATCAAAACAAATAATCCACCAGGATCAAGTGGGTTTCATCCCAGAGATGCAAGGATGGTTCAACATATGCAAATCTATAAATGTGATTCACCACGTAAATAGAAGCACAAACAAAGACCATATGATCTTCTCAATAGATGAAGAAAAAGCATTTGACAAAATTCAGCACCATTTTATTATAAGAACTCTTAACAAAACAGTCATAGATGGAACATACCTCAAAATTGTAAAAGCCATATATGACAAACCCACAGCCACCATCATACTGAACAGGGAAAAATTGAAAGCATCCCTGCTTAAAACTGGAGCCAAACAAGGCTGCCCACTGTCACCACTTCTGTTCAACACAGTGATGGAAGTCCTAGCCAGAGCAATCAGGCAAGAGAAGGAAGTCAACTTATCCAAATGGGGAAAGAAGAGGTCAAACTATCACTCTTTGCTGATGATATGATCTTATATCTAGAAAACCCCAAAGATTCTGCTAAGAGACTCCTGGAATTGAAAACTAAATTCAGCAAAGTCTCAGGTTACAAAATCAATGTACACAAATCAGTAGCATTCCTATACACCAATGACAGTCAAGCTGAGAATCAAATCAAAGACTCAATATCTTTCACAATAGCAACAAAGAAAATAATATACCTGGGAACATATTTAACCGAGGAGGTAAAAAAACCTCTACAGGGAGAACTAAGAAACATTGAGGAAGGAAATCACAGAGGATGTAAACAAATGGAAAACTATGTCATGCCCATGGATTGGCAGAATCAACATTGTTAAAATGTCCATACTTCCCAAAGTGATTTACAGATTCAATGCAATCCCCATTAAAATACCAACATCATTTTTCACAGATCTAGAAGAAATAACTCTACGCTTTGTATGGAACCAGAAAAGACCCATAACCAAAGCAACCTTAAGCAAAAAGAACAAATTGGGAAGCATCACTTTACCAGACTTCAAGCTATACTACAGGTTATAGTAACCAAAACAGCATGGTCCTGGCACAAGAACAGAGACATAGACCAATGGATCAGAACAGAGAACCCAGATATAAAACCACCCTCATATTGCCGTCTGATCTTTGACAAAGCAGACAAAAACATACACTGGGGAAAAGAATCCCTATTCAATAAATGGTGCTAGGAAAATTGGATAGCCACATGTAGAAGACTGAAACAGGATCCACACCTCTCACCACTCACAAAAATTAATTCACAATGGATAACAGACCTATACCTAAGGCATGAAACTATAAGAATTCTAGAAGAAAAGGCTGGAAAATCTCTTACAGATATCAGCCTAGGAAAAGAATTTATGAAGAAGACCCCAAAGGCAATCACAGCAACAGTAAAAATAAATAAATGGGACCTAATTAAATTAGAAACTTCTGCACAGCCAAGGAAACAATCAATAGAGTGAATAGACCACCTACAGAATGGGAGAAAATATTTGTATGCTATATATCCGATAAAGGACTGATAACCAGAATCTACAAAGAACTCAAGCGAGTCAGCAGGAAAACACCTGAAAACCCCATTAAAAAGTGGGCAAAAGACATGAACAGAAGCTTTTCAAAAGAAGATAGACTAATGGCTAATAAACATATGAAAAAATGCTCAACATCTGTAATCATCAGGGAAATACAAATCGAAACCACAATGAGATATCACCTAACTCCAGTGAGAATGGCTTTTATCAAAAAGTCCCAAACAACAGATGCTGGTGTGGATGCAGAGAGAAAGGGAACACTTATGCAATGTTGGTAGGACTGTAAACTAGTACAACCTCTATGGAAAGTAGTATGGAGATACATCAAAGAATTGAAAGTAGACCTACCATTTGATCTAGCAATCCCACTACTGGGTATTTACCCAAAAGAAAAAAAGACATTTTATTAAAAAGACACTTGCCTTTGAATGTTTATAGCAGCCCAATTCACAGTTACAAAGATGTGGAAATAACCCAAGTGCCCATCAATGCATGAATGGATTAATAAAATGTGGTATATGTATACCATGGAGTACTACTCAGGCATAAAAAAATGGTGAATACCTTTTTTAACAACCTGGATGGAACTTGAGACCATCCTTTTAAGTGAAGTATTGCAAGAATAAAAAAAACAAACACCATATGTAGTCACTACTAAATTGGAACTAATTGATCAACACTCATGCACACAGATGGTAGTAAAATTCAATGGAAATAAAGTGGGTGGGAGGCGGCAGAAGGGTATGGGTAAATTCACACCTTAGGGGTACAATGTACACTATATGGGTGATGGACACATTTATAAGTTTGACTCAAGCTGTACAAAAGCAATTCATGTAACCAAAACATTTGTACCCCTATAATATTCTGAAATTAAAAAAAAAAAGAAATTCTGCTCCTTGACTTTTCAGCAACTTTATGTGGAAATATGTTACTTACAATGCCTAAGATATTTGGGGTGGAAACAAGGAAAGTAATAATATTGGCGATACGTCATCAATCCACAAAGACAGGGATGCTGAAAGTAGCAGAAGTAAGGACTTTGGAACGCACACGAGGTCAGCTGTGAAGAGGGCACTATTGTGAAATACTCAAGGACTGTTTTCTTAATCCTGGTGTGTAATATAGTACAGAGAGCATTCAGAAGTTACACCATTAGAGCACTGATTTCACATGAGTTTAGTGTTTCATGTTAATTGTTTTGACATTGCCAGACATCAGCTAATATTGGTCCCTATTCTACAACAGCCGATTTCCCTCTTCCCCACATGAAAGGCAAAGCTGTTGAGTGTGCCACCCCTGTTGGGTCTGGGGTTTTACCAACTGTTTGTTTTAAGTGAAGTATGATTCCTGGATATGGAGGAGAAGTACAGTTTTTCTTTCTGGCTGATCCTTTTTCTAAAACTGGGGCTGGGGAGTTAGGAATTTGAGGGAGAAAAGATATATTGTGAGGAGAAAGTATTTTAAGACCCAGAATGAGGGAAATTAATTAGATTTATAAAGGTAGGTTTTATAAATCTCTTCATCAGAGCATGAAATGATACCTGTAAGGGTTTAGTACCCATAATTTTGATGATTTTTAAATATTATTCTGTTATTATGGATTTCATCTAGAACAATAATTCATATTCTTTATAAATCATGCCTCACTAATAACTCTAAAAATGGAGTCCCAGCATGATAAGAAAAAGGCCCACTTTTCCCAAGGAGTACCTTTATTTATAGATATTTTGCTTGATATTAATAATTTTGGAAAGGTTACAAAAGCATAAAAATGGTGGCAAAAGTGAGCTTTATTCTGCATTATCAACAGTTGTTATGAAAACCCTGTGTTTCATGAGATTTTGCATTTGATAAAATTCATCATCTTTTCTAGTAAGAAATCTAAGCAAACTTGGGATTAAAAAAACTCTCTCTCTTTTTTTTTAACGCCATAAAGAGTAGCTACTATAAAACTACAATAAACACTATGAGTACTGGTAAAATACTAAAGCAGATCCCTAAATGTGGAAATAAGACAAGGAAGTCAGCTGTCACTGCTATCATGCAACATTGTGGGGAAGGTCCTAGCCATTACTATAAGATAAGAAAAAGAAATGTATACCAATTGGAAATAGAGAGAACACTATTGGTCTAGAAAATCCGAGAAGCTCAAGTGAAAAAGCCATTAGAACTAGCAAAACAGGTCAACAAGGTAGTCAGATATATATCTAATGTGTATAGTGATGCTCAATTAGAAAATTTAAAGTAAAGGAAGACCCTATTCATAGAAGCAACAAAACTATAAAGTACATAGGAACAAATCTAACAATAAATTGTAAGACCTATATGAAGAAAATTATAATATTTTACTAAAGAACATGCTAGAAATCCTGAATAAAGTGAGAGTCATATCATGTTCTTTGATGGGAAGACTCAACATTGAAAAGATGTCTGTCAATTCTCCCCAAATTAACCTGTTAATTTAGTGAAATTCCTGTCAAATCAAGGAACAGTTCTGGCGGCAGAGGGAAAAGGGTTTTGTTTTATAAAAGCAGCACCTGAGCCCCCAGAGCTTTTGGAGGTAGTGGCAGAACTCCAGCTCCAGTTTCACCAGAGATGACAACGCGTGTCTGAGGCACTCACTGTAGCAAACTCTGCTGGCCTACCAGCAGCGACACAGGAAGTAAATGCCTCTGCAGCGCAGGGGTCGACATCTCCTCTGCTGATTAAGCCAAATTTCACTGGGGCAATTAGGATCAGAACCGACCCTCAGTTCTCATATTTATCACAAGGTGGGAAAGGGTCCCAGGGAGGAAAAAAGAAAAATTGCTCTCTCGGAAGCAAGTCAGGACATTTTATTTGAAAAATTTAAAAATACAGGGGTTTATTTTCCAAAGCTGATGAAGTAGACAAAATCAATTGTGTAGTCATAATCATAAGGATAATTAATTAATTTACTAACTTTCTCCTTTTCTCCAGAAATCATCTCCTATATTTAGAAACAACATACAAATCCATACCTGTTCAATGTCCTTAATTAGATCCATGAGCTCTTTGAGAAGATGTACTATGTGTCCTTCTTTTGGAAACACTGATAGACACTGTATAAATTTTAAACTACAAAATGCTCAAAAGCAGAAAGTCCAAAGGATGGTCCAAGAGTATTGATGGAATCAGTTACTGTATTTATTCATCCACTTACAATTGTTTTTGAAAAGTCCAGGAGAACAGAGTAGATGCCAGGAAATTGGAAAAATGCAGCTATGGTGCAAATCTTCAAAAGACTTAAGTTGAGCAGTCCTTTCAAATTACTCTCCCTCACCATCCGTTTGGAAGATTTGGGAATAATTGTATAAAGCTGAAATATAAAAAGAGAGACACACACAGAAGTTTAACAAAGCAATTTGAACTTGAATATGTGTCTATAATAAAGGGATAAAGAGACTGGTCCACAGATGGTCACTGTACTCTGCTCAAGCGTGTTGCCTGCCAGGACCCCACACAACTTCATTTACCAAATTCCTTGAGCTTGAAAGAGCAATTGGGATGGCTTCACTTTACCCTAGCCTTGAACACAGTGGAAATATCACACACGGGGAGCAGGAAAGCTAGGCTATAGATATATCCAGAAGCAGAAATGCCAGACAATTTGGTGAGGTTTAATGTCATTTTGAGTGATCAGGAGAGAGAAATGTCAGAAGACTGCAGTCTAGAAAAAGCTCCTATAGATTGGGAGTTTGGGAGGCACCAAAAACCCCAGCAAAGATCTAAGAAGTGATGCTGACAGGAATTAAGGAAATGAAACCCATGCCAAGAAAAAAATTCAAACTGAGTCATCAGGAAAAATAGATTCATGTATCTAGGGTTGAGAGTAATCTGGAAAACTGCTCTGACATATGTGATGTCATGAAAATAGTGACAGCAAATTAAATATGTAATCAGTGTGTCTCTTCCTCGAGCTGCCTAAGCATGCCTTGAAGGGGGCAATCTGGGGTCATGTTATTTTGGGGTCACAAATGTATGACTCTTCCCCTTTGCTAGTCCTGCCACTCTCTCCTAGCAACCAGATCCAGACTCTTGGGTTCATTTAGGCTCAGACGGTAGCCCTCTCCTTCTCGTGAGAAATCTTAGAAGATGTGGCAGTATCTCATCCTGCTGTTACAGCATAGTAGTTTCTGGAATCCGACAGGGATGTTTGCAAGTGTCCAGGGACTTTTCTCCCTTCTTCCCTCCTCCTGACCACCAGAAGAGAGATTTGGAAAAGCAGAATCATTTTTTTTTAATAGTCTTCTTTCAGGAATCATGTTCACGGCGGGGTTTGCCATTCATTTTTGCACCAAGAACTTTATGAAGTGGAAATGGCTGAACTCATCTGGCAGGCTCTTGAGTGCAGACAGCCAGTTCCCAAATCCCAGAGGTGCGAGAGCTGGGTTCTTTTCAATAAACATTCCTGCACTTGGCCTTTGACTCTGGCCGCCCCATCCCTGCCCTCCCAGTGCCTGGAGCTTTCCACCTTGGCTCTGGCTCCTCCTGAGCCTGGGCTCAGCCTTCTCATTCCAGGTTGACCTTGGCTGAGAGCCCCACATGGTCATTCTTCTTGTAAAAGTAGAAAATCTCAGGCACAGATTTCTGCACTTGGCCTCTCTGCAGAACTTCTGTACTTGAGGCACAGGCGGCCCCCAGCTGACACTGAGCAAAAGCAAGAACACTTGCTTAACAGAAGTCTGTGTTTACTGAATTGGATTTGGCCTTTGGCAACCCTGCTGCTGAGTCCACGCTGAGAGAACCTGGGGCTGGGCCAGGGCTCAGGTCTACCCTGGGCTTGTTTAGTACCCGTGGGCCTGGAGGACTCCCTCTGACCTTCTCAGTCCACACCTCACCTCCCACCCTGGAGGACAAGACCCTCACAGGGTGTTCTCCCATATATCTTCATGCTCTTAGACAATCTGTCTAGGATTGTTGTGAAGATTCAATGAGATTATTTATCTTAGAGCTTGGCTATTTGAAAATTACGAATTTATTATTAATTGATTCAACCAAATCAGATGACATTGATAAGGAAAGATAGTGTGAGAGCAAATTAGAGAAAGAGTCAAGCTGGGAATAGTTAGATCTCTCGTTTTTTCCTCGGTTTTTAGCTTATGGCAAAATCTCTCATAATCCATGGGGTTGTGGGTTTTGCTTTATTGTCAGAGAGAGGTGGGTAGGGGCTTAGAATAAACTCCAGTCGTTGGCATCAGACAGGCCTGCTATTAGAGAGCTCTGCACATTTCTAGCTGTGTGACCCTAAAATCTTTGAGCCTCAGTTTCCTCCTTGGTAAAATGGGGACCACGGTTCCTACCATAGGTAGGCGTTGGGATTATTAAATGAGATAATGTTTGATAGTCCTTGTCTTGATACCAGCATTCTCTGTGGTCCTGACCAAGATTTCTCCAGACCCTGGCTTTTCATGACTTCCCAACAAATGGAGTGATTTACGTGTTTTATACATCTGTTTTCTGTCTCCAGTCTAACCTGCTTGGCTCTCCAGTCTTTCTTTCTAATCTAGTCAATCCTTTGCTCATGTTTCAGTATGACATGTTATGTATTTACAGGTTAAATGTTCTAGGCCAATTTCATGAAGAATATGGAAACTTCCTTGAGATTTTTCTTGGATAAATTCACCTGTCTTTGATTCCTTCACTACCCTTATCATTAGTGTTAGAGATGGCAAATATGTGTTGCACATGCTGCAAGCATACCCTTCTGAGTCCATGGCAGACATTACTAATTGATCATAGCACGTTTTCCCATGAGCAGGGACAGAGTCTCAGATTCACTTTGAGCACATAATGCCAGGCAACCATTCCCATTTGATCAGAGCACCACATGGGGGAAAATCCATTAGCCATCTCTCTACACCGTTTTACTTGTAAATTCTCTTGGACCTGTGAATGTGTTAGTAGGATCCTTGTAGTCATCTGTGCTTCTCTTTTCTGCTCCATTAGACTGAATATACATATGTAATAATTTTTCAAGGATTCTGCTGCTGATCAATAGTATAACTCTGTCTAAAAAGACAAAGACGTGGCCAATAGCCCTTGTCTTGCACCTATAACTAGGGTCTGTCGTTGTAGGTTATGTAATAAAAGAAAACTATGTTTTATTATGCTTTTCCCTTTTTCTAGTTAATCCTAATAATTTCCCATGACATTAAATAATTATTCTTTAAAAAGCATGATATTTAGTGACTGTGCAAAGAGTTTATCAAATTTATATACCTCTGTTTATTTAACAAATTCCCTAACTCTATGCTGCTCCCGGGATCTGTCCCTAATAAATAATACTGTGATGAATTTCTTTGTACCTGTGTGTGTGCCTGCATTTCCAATTATTTTATTGGGGTGGATTTCTAGAAATTGGAAATAATTGTGTCAGATGGGAAGAACAGCTTTAAGGTTCTTGATGCACATTGCCGTTTGATTTCTGGAAATACAGCAATTTACACTTCCAATGGTAGTGTAAAAGGATGATATTAATCATCACTAACCCTTGTGGATCCCATCTTTGCACTAGGCACTGCTCTAAGAACTGTGCATACATTAACTCATTTAATTCTCACCATGACCCTTATTTTACAGCTGAGGAAACTAAATTGCCCAAGGCCACACAGCTGGTATGTGTCAGAGCCAGGACTTAAACCCATTCACCTACCCACTACTCTAAAATGCTTTAGTGTGGCTTCAACCACCTTGAGTACAATTGGAGTTTTTGACTTAATCAAGGATTAAAGAAAATATGTTTCTGCTGGCATGATTTGAATGAAATCTTTCCAGAGGTAGAGGATGGCCCAGGTGACATTGTTTAGGCCCTTCAGCACCACGAAGCCTTACAAAGAACTCAGCATATTTGGTGCAGAGTAACTGGAAGATTTGTTACAACCTTACATACAGGAGAGGGCAAAAATGTCATTATTAAAAACAACAACAACCGTATTTCTCTGAAAGAGGTCTACCTACTTTCCAAGAAAACTCATCAGTGGATTGAGGTGGCTGTTGTTAAACCTGTGGCAGAAATACATATGCCCAGTAATGACTGCTCAGGAGCTCAGGTGGGTGAGAATTGATTATTTCTAAACTCTACACTAGGAAGCAGCCTTAAGGACTTTGGACTTTTGCCCCTAATACAAGAAGAATTAATTCAAAGCAGCCCAAAATGTGTGAGCTTGGACCACAACACTACTTTAATGTTATGGTAAAAAATGATTCTAGCTCTTTTTCCTTTAATCAGAAATAATATTAATGCTACTTTCAGCTGTTAGAAGGGACCATATTAGAACTTATTTCTCCCTCTTCCTGAAGCCTAAAGTTTAAAATATTAAGTCATGGGGGTTCCTGATTAGGAAAGAGATTTTTTTTCCCTCTTCTTTTGTGTCTAAGGCAACTGGTTGGTTTCCTTAAGGGTTCTACTTTTTACTCCTGTGATTTCTCAACATCAGGAAACAACCTGGGTGGCACAGGGTGGGGAGGAGAGGAGTTTGCCAGATTTAGCAAATAAAATATAGGATACTCAGTCAAATTTTAACTTAGATAAACAATGACTAATTTTTTTAGTATAAGTATATCCCATGCAATATTTGAAAAACACTTACACCAAAAATTTTACTCATTTTTAAAATCTGAAACTAAAATTACCTCGGGCTTCTATATTTTACTGGTACCACATTGGGGGGAAGGTAAGCAAGGTGGCCCTAAGAAGGGCCAGGACAAACAAAGGAGGAGAAGGATATAAAAAAATAATTTTTTCAAGTTGAAAAAAAAATACAAACAGTGTCTGCTATTGGTATTCAGTATTGTGGTCCTTTGGGGTTCTGGAATTTCCTGTTTCCTAGAGAGCATCCTATTTACTGACTGAGCCTGTCCTGATGCCCAGGTATAGTTTCTTAAGGTTGCAAGGGTGCTTTTAGCATTTTCCCTGGAAATCACATAACTTCAGGTAAATGTTAATATTCACATGATCTCAGTTGTCCAAGGACAAGGATGAAGGAGGTGTAGAAATAACTGTAGTGCTTGCTTCTCCTGTATAGGGGAAACCATGGGTTTTCCTTGTGGCAGCAGAACTCAGATACAGACCTTAAAAGTAATTGAGTTACAAAATGTAAAGCCAATGCTGTTCCGTTTTACAGAGGGAGTTCAATGCCTTGTCCCTGTTTTCTTGCCAGGTTGGCAGTTGAGGGAAGAAAACAATCAAGCCCTATTTGGTCACCAATAAGGGACTTTTCTCTCTTTTTAAAAAAAAAATCTTTATTTTCTAATTATTTAAATAGAAATTAAAATATATTTATAATTGGAAAAAATAAATGTGCTAATCATAGGAAAATTGAAAAATGCAGAAGAATATAAAGATGAAAAGAAAAATCAGCCCTAATCCATATGCCCCAGAGAAAATCACTGTGAACATTTTCTTGTATTTTTTTCTAGTCTTTTCTTTTCTTTTTTTGAGACAGGGTCTCACTTTTTTGCCCAGGCTGGAGTACAGTGGCACAATCATAGCTCACTGCAGCCTCTAACTCCTGGGCTGAAGCCTCCCAAGTAGCTGGGACTACAGGTACGTGCCACCATGCCCAGCTAATTTTAAAATTTTGTTTAGAGATGGGGTCTCACTATGTTGTCCAGGCTCGTCTCGAACTCCCGGCTTCAAGCAATCCTCCCTCCTTGGCCTCCCAAAATGTGGGATTACAGGCATGAGCCACCATGCCCGGCCTCTAGTCTTTTCTTTATGTGTATATACTTACATAATTAGGGTCATACTAAATATATAGCTTTGTATCTTACCTTTTATCAATGCATTGTGAGTGTTTTTCTACGTTTTAAGCATTTCCTCACAGTACTTACTGATTGAATAACACCTCATTTTTGAACATTCCAAGACATATTTGATCATGCCTCTGTTGGTAAACATTTAGGTTGCTTCCAGTTTTTCTCTCTTCAAATAATGTTCTCTTACTCATCCTTTCTACCTGTCTTTGTGCATTTCTGATTATTTACTTAGGGCAGATTCCTAGAAGTAAAACTATGGCCGTGCTAGACTCTTTAATCAGGCATTCCTCCCTTGAGTCTTTGTTTCCCCAAAACTCTGTGAATTGGTCCTCTTCCCCATCTGATTAAGTTGCTATGATCAATAGAATAGAAAACATGATATCTCAAAGATTTGGGTTTTTTAAAATTTTGTTTTCAGGAGCATGGGCTGTTTCAAGCGTGCTTGGGTTTCCAGGCTGGTGCTCTTGGATCCTGGCTAAGGCGCCTCATTACCACGATTCCCAGATATGCATGGCAAATATATTCCTGAGTTCCACCTGGGCGGCCTGGGCGCATACGTTTCCCCCCACCGCCTCCCAGCCTGCGCTCAGACAGCGAGATGGACGACGGCTTCCTCTCCCTCCTTTCACGCTGCTTCTTATGGACAGGCAGCCCTGGGGGGGTCTGTCAGTCCGGAAGCCACGAGGGACGACTCTAAGGGCTTCGGGCAGGAGCCCAATGGGACAAGGATGGCCGGGAGGGGAGAGGAGGGTCCTGCCAACGTGCGTGCCCTGCTCGGCCTTATCTCAGGGCCGCAAGCAAGCGAGGAACCACCTGCTGCTTCACACAGGCCTCCCTGACATCCCGTCACGGTCACCCGCTCTGAGACGCGGGAAACAGAAGCCAGCGCCATCCCCCTCCCTGAGCAGGCAGAGCAGGGGTTTCGTAAGGGTCTGCACCTCTGACAAAAACAGGAAGCAGGCAAGGAGTAAGAACCTTCCCCCTCACCCCATTTCCCCCTGAGGAAGGAGAAACGGCACCTGAGGGATAATGATGGGACCACAGAGACGAGGCGTGCAGGCCTGACGCTGCCTGCGAGGCTGGGAGGGGAGAGCCCCAGACCCAGCGTCTTGCGGGGTTTCCTCACGGGGGTGGACGGGCTCGGGGGAGCCAAGGTGCGCGCAGGGAGCTGCGGCCTGGGCTGCAGGTGCGGGCGGCCCTGCCATGCGGGGGAGGAGGGACTTGGGCCGGTGTTGGGGGTTACCCCTTCCAGCGCTTTCCCTCCCTTCCCGTGGGCCCCTTGGCTGCTAGTCCTTGGGGGGTAGGCTTGAGAGGCAGGGCCCCCAGGCAGCTGCACAGCAGGCAGCAGAGAAAGCCCTGAGGCAGAGCAGGGAGAAGGGAGGGAAATTTCAGACATTAGCAATCTGGGAGGAGAGGAAGTTCCTTCTAGAACTCAGCGGGGGAGATGGACAGGCACTTGGTTTTTGTCACTGTTATTACATGAGGGATGGGTAGAGGACACTTCCTGCCTCCCATGGTGGATAGAAATGTCAGTCACTGCCTAGAAAACGTGTCCGTGATGGGCTTGGGGGAGAACTAGGAGGAGGATGACAATGATGACAATAAAGATGATGATGAGCTTTGTGCCAGGCCCCGTGCCAGCACCATGCATACAAGTCTTTACCCATCATCCCCGTCACAGCTCCGTGCGGTGGACGTTGCACATGAGAAAGTGGAAGCTATGAGCTGCAAACAGGCTTGCCTGAAGCCACCGACTGGTAAGTGCAAGGCAAATTCCAACCCTAGACAGACCCCACCGCACAGTGTCCCTCGCTATGTTAGATTCAACAGCTCCTCACAAAGCATGAACTGCAAGCCAGGCCTGGCAGGGGTGTGCTAAAACGAGAAAGACACCACCTTTATTTTTCGGAAGCTTGCAGCCCAGTGGTATTTCCAGGAGCCCTCCTCGTTTCCTTTTCCATCAAAGCGCCTTGTTAGGGTTTGAGAGCCTCATCATTTGCTTTTCTCCGCTGGGTCACTGTCTTCTCCGAGGAGCCACCGAGTCCCTTGTCACAGGCCAGTGGGTTCATGGACTTTCCTGAGAGGGTAGAGACAAAGATGAGAACCCAGAGAGCTTCCATGTGGCCTTCCAGTGCAGGCCTGGGGCTCTTTTCTGTGGATTTGGAGCCTCGAGTTCAATCCAGGGATATCCACGCTGCTGCAGGAAGTCAGGCTTCCTCTGGGCACCTCAGCAAGTTTTGCTCTCCTGCTTCCTGCTAGCCCCAAGTTCAGACAGATATCCCTCCACAGTTTGGCTTATGATTTTCATTCTTTGAATATCATCCCCAAGAATTTCACAACCACATTCTCACTGTGCAACAGTATCTCCCTGACCCAGTGCATCCTTCCACTATGTGGCTGTTTCCCTCCACCCCTTCTCCCCTTTCAAGCTTCCCACATGGATTATTTTGCAGAGGGAGATAAACACCATCCAGTCATTCTCTCTCTCAACTGTTCTGCCGGTCACCTCCTAGTGGCCTCCACGAGGGGAGGCTCACTGCTTTCTTGCTTGTCGTCTGCAGCATTTCCAATTGCCTTTGAATTTTTATCACTCACACTTTTGAATTGCACTGTCTTTTTGCCTAACTCTTCATGTTGGCATCTGTACTCTGATTTCATCTCACTCCAAGTCTTATTTTTTTTCTGTTTTGACTTAAGACAGCTTTTTGTTTATTGTTCAAGTCAGTGTGTATAGTCATTTCTTGGTCTCCTCAGGGGATTGGTTCCAGGACCCCCGAGGGATACCAAAATCTGCAGATGCTCAAGTCCCAGATACAGAATGGGGTAGTATTTGCACATAACCTATATCCTCCCGCATAGTTTAAATCATCTCTAGATTACTTATAATACCTAGTACAATGTAAATTCTATGTAAATAGTTGTTGTACTGTATTTTTCCAATTTGTTTTATTTTTTAATCATTGTATTGTTAATTTTTTACTTTTTTTTGGCGAATATTTTCAATCAGCTGTTGGTTGAATCTGCAGATGCAGAACCCGCAGATACAGAGAGCCAACTGTACCTTGAATGCTGCGGCTCTAACTTTCAAAAATGGTTAAATGTAGCTAGGGTACTTTTCCAGTGGATCTCACAGGCCCATGGATGGGGAAGACATTAAGATGGAGGCATGCTCTGGAAGAAAATGCTGGCAGGAGCCCCAGGCCAGACTTGACCTTGTCATTGGTTATAAATGAATTCAAGTCTCTGCTTCAGAGCTGTGGAGGACATGTTTTAGAAGATTTGGAGAGGAAGGGAGATTCCTCAAGGCATCGTGGATTCTATTCAGATGCAGGGAAGGTCTCCGGGAATTCCCTGGGATCTGTGCTCTGCCTAAGAGGTTTCCAAGAGACATTATCTCAGTACATTCTGTTTTAATAAAGAACATTAAGGAGATGGCATCTGGGGAGCACGTGCAGTCTACAGAGTTGCTATAGGTAAAAATAATTCTCTCTGCTTGTGGTAAATCCACAATTGGTTGGCCAGTGTGGATTTATTGCCACTAAATCTGCCTTCTCATGGTGAAAGGCTCAGGTAGAGTAGTAATTGTTCACCTGAGGAGAATTGGGGTGCTCTGGGGAACACATCCAACTCTGATTATTGGCTTGTTGGGGTGGTGTCATGAGTGTTATCTACGTTTGTCCAGCAACAAGTCTTCTCCATGCATGGCAGACGCCAACACTGTGTCAGGGGCACACCAACTTCTCATTGTCCTCCTCACCAATTTTGTCAGATGAGGACTGTCACTGTCAAAGTTCTCCTTAGAACTTCAGAACAAATCTTACCCCTAA
This sequence comes from Daubentonia madagascariensis, assembly GCA_023783475.1. Classification (NCBI taxonomy): domain Eukaryota; kingdom Metazoa; phylum Chordata; class Mammalia; order Primates; family Daubentoniidae; genus Daubentonia; species Daubentonia madagascariensis. The sequence continues at coordinate 49,660,488 of JAKFHU010000600.1, read as the reverse complement.
AAACAAAAATGTTGTCACTAAGCCTATTACCTATCAGCTTTATCTCTTTACCTGTAGACAGTATGCTATTGTCCCCTGTCCCCTGATTCTGTCTAGAGGGATTGTTTGTAACACTTTCTAATCATGACCTATGACCTAGCCAATTACAAAAAAAAGGTGGCAGCCATCTTCTCTGTCTGATGAAGCACATTATATCTTATTCTAGTTTTGGAGAAAACCCCTCACCACCCCCTTTTTTTTTTTTTTTTTTTTTTACCAGGAAGCATCCTGGATTGGAAGATGAGAAACAATTTTTTTTTAAAACCAAGGTGTACATATATCCCGGCTAAGTGTCTTACTTCATCTGAGTGTTTTGGTTTTCCTCATATAAAACTAAGAGTTTGGACCCAATGATCCCTTTACAAGATCCTTTTTCCATTCTAAAGGCCAAAGAAGCTCCTCTAAATAATGTCTGCAAAGGTCCTAATTGGCGTGCCTAGAGTTTCTTTCCCTTTGGAGGCACATAATGTGTCACCAAGAGTGGCGAGACTTCAGCGTATGTTTTATCCGTTCTTTATGAGGCTCATCCAATAGACAACCAACTACTACCAGACAGACAAACCTCTCAAACCATGCAATGTATGTCTAGGGTTTTATTTTTTAAGTGAACTACGGCATCATAATAACTAGCATTTATTGAGTGTGTATTAAGCCTTTAGATATAAAATCACTTTTGATTGAATCCTTACAAATACCTTATGAGGTAGGGTCTATGATTTGTCTGCATTTTACTGATAAACATACCAAAACATGATGCCGATAAATAACTTGCCTGAGGTCACACAACATGACAGATCTCGGATTCCCATACCTGAGTCTGTGCTCTTAACCTCCAGGTTAAATCTGTATCCATGAAATTTTTTTGTTTTGTTTTGTTTTTCCACAGCCTCCATTATTTTAGGGTCTCTTTTGAAAGTGTTTTCAAGTCCAATAAATTTCCCAAATGTTAGAGGCTACAACTTACATATATGTCTTGGAGATATGATTTAACTCAAATTATACACAAATCTATGTAACACCAAACTCTATATAGGAGCTCAGAATGAATAAGCCCGACATTGAGTTTACTGGAAAGAACCACAGAAAGAGACGGTTGCCAGTATGGGTGGATATTGATTTGGAAACTTGATTCAGATGGTATTCTTTGATAGAAGGCCCTGGCCTTTTCCCTGAGCCTCTGGCCATAGCCTCCTCTTTCAGGCCTTGAAAAGACACAGAGCATTGCTTGTCATCATGAATGAGAAATATTGCCTGGTTACCCAGAGGGAGACCAACTGGTGGCTCCGTTAGCTGTAACATGAGGATAACGCTCTAGCTGCAGTCTCTCCCCCTGCTTCTGTGCTCAGCTCACCCTGGTTTAACCAGAGCCAAAAATGACCCTCTCCAAGGGCTTTTCTCCAGCTCAGGGACACCCCATTTTAAGAAATGCCATGGTACCTAGTACTTTGCATGGTACATTATAAGCGCTCAATAAATATTTGTTACTTTGTGGCAAAATAGATCAATTCAGCAGTGATTTTTCACATTGCAAAAAGATTCACTGCAGGGTTCCTTTAAATAGCCAGCTCCCCTGGTGCATTTAAAATGCGATTTGATTTATAGGAATTCGATGTACATGGTTCTGCAGGGCCACATCAATCGTGTAAAGTGAGACGCATGTGCTGCCGGGTTCCCACTGACCGAGCGTGCTGGCAGCTCTCCTCCACCGGCGCGGAATGCACACCAACCCGGTCTGCGCTCCCGCCCGCCTTTTATCACAAAGGGGCTCATTTTGTGAATGAACAGCCGCTGCCAACGGCGTGATGGTATTCCCAGTGACCTTTGCCCGGGGTTGGATTCCCGCCCAGCAGGGAGACAAGGCCTTAGGAAAAGGTTAGTTCATTGATGGCCGGTGCCTGCTGGGCCGAGGTCTGGGGAGGGAAAGGCTCGGAGAATGTTTCCTTTTTCGTGAATCACCTCAAGAAGCCACCCTTCCCGCCCGTGCCGCTTTCTCTTTTCTTTGTCTGGGCATATTGGAGTCTGTTCAGCGGGGAAGTTTTATTGCTTCTGCTGCTCAGCCTTCTGAAATTTTTTTTTTGGTAGCTGTGGATAATAATCATTCTAGTTTTGCCTCCCTGTTTCCCAGCCGCAATTCTGGGGTCCCCCTGAGCTTCCGCCCCTTGCTCTGCACTGCCCTTTTTCCTCCTCCTCCCCCGCTTCCTCCTCACCGGGGCTTTTTGAGTTTGATGTTTTTAGGTATCAAAGGAAGGTCTCCAGGAACCCTGCAACTAAAGACTTTAATGAGGACCATGCCCAAGAAATCCTGGCTGCCAAAGACATGATGATGATTTATGTCGCTCACTCACTCCCTAACAGCAAGAGGACTATTTGTAAAAATAAAAAAGCTGCTCATATGGAATTAAACAAGAGCATAGCTGCTTCCTTCCAGACCCTGGGAGCTTAACAAAGAGCATCCACACTCCGTCTCCAGCAGCACATGACTCAGGGCCGGTATTAGTCTTCCTGTCACATAAAGCTAAATCCTGTTAGCACAGGCAGCAGAGCACACTCTCCCTGCTGGTGGACCTCAAAAGGCGCATTACCAAGGAAAGCACAAATATGCACAAGGAAAGGGGATAGGCACGAGCTCAAGCCCAGGCTGAGTCACTGAAGGGCCCTGTGTGAGTCCAGAGCCAGGCAGTTAGAGGCTGGAGGCAGGCATTTAGGTCCCCCTCCTTGTTCCTGGCATCAGATAGTTCAGTGACTCATGGATGCCAACTGGGTTCTGGCCAGCTCAGCGGAGAGGAGTTCTGGAGGGAAGATATAAACACTGCTGCCTCCATTTCCTCATCTGTTAAATGGGCAACCTCATAGTTTTGTTGTGAGCAGTAATGAGACCATGCCTAGAGAACATGTAGCACCATGTTACAGTCACAGTGACTAATTGTTATTAATTATTGTTATTATTATTATGTATCGTGGCTGCCATGAAACTGCCACCCAGGGCCCTGCTTCTGGGAGAGCAGTGGAGAGGAACTGACTGATGACCCCAGCTGCTGTCTCTAAATTCACATCTTCATTCTCACCGTGCCACCATGCTTACGCTGAGGCCACACTTCCTGCCAGCGGTTCCAAGCCTGGCACAGACTCGGATGCAAGCTCATTCCTGAGAGACCCAGGACTCCTCCTACAGTGACTCGAGTCTAGGACTTCCCATCAGCCTGGCAGAACCTTTCTGGGGATTGTGCTACGGCCTGAGGCTTTCTGTCACCAGAACCCCCTGCCTTCCCTCCTCCCTTTCAGGGTTCAGACCCGCAGTGGGTCGGAGCCTCTCCCTGCCTTTTCTCCCTGCTTTTTCTCCCTGCAACCCTTTCTCTCCCACAGACACTTCCTCCACTAAATCCCCTGTGTGTCTAAATCCCTGTCTTGGTGTCTGCTTCTTGGAGGACCTGAGCTAACACACACACTAAGCAGGCGCTCTGTCTTTGGTGTACCGTATTAGTACTAGCAACTTCTCTGATAGGACAGTTGTTCACACCTTACCTAGTCATTCAGCACTGGATAAATATGTCATGGGTGCTTGGTACTGGGGACACAGAGACAGTCCCCCTCACTGCCAGGCTGACAAGCTGGTGTGCACGGATATGCACATACACAAATAGTAATAGTGATGTGGTTAATGCTCATATAAAGGTACGTATAATAAATGCAAGCATCCAGAGGAGGAAGTGGTTACTCGGCCAGGGTGGGGAAGGGGCGCGGGATGAACTGAGAAGGCTTCCTTGAGGAAGGATATTTGAACTCAGGCAAAGACACACACCCCACTCTCTGCCCCGCTGTCTTCAGTGTGGCCCAAGGAGTAAGTAAAAAGGAAAGAACAAAAGCCCAGAGAAAGGTCACATTGCATCCTTTGATGGGCTTTCCCCTTCTTCTTTTAGCTCTTCCTACGATGGCTGTAAAGTAGCAGTAATTGTATCACGGATTTGAGACATGACCCACCTGGCCGACTTGAAAGAGGCACAAATGTCATGAGATTTTCCACATTGAGAGGCAACTCCTAGACAGGCAAGTAGGTCCTAGAGGCTGCCCTGGAGGGCCCACGAAGCGCACATTGTGGGGACCCTGCAGTTGTCACTCAGGGCACAGCCTTGACAGTTGAAAGGGATCTGTTATGGGCCGAATTGTACCCTTCCCCATCCCCTTACAAAAAAAATTCCTATGCTGAAATCCTAACTCTCCCCCATCCCCTGTACCTCAGAATGGGACTATATTTGGAGTTGGGGTCTTTAAAGAGGTAATTAAGTTAAAGTGAGGTCATTAGGGTGGGCCCTAATCCAATATGACTGATAAATCCTTATAAGAGGATGAAATTTGGACCCAGAGACACAGATAGAGGGCAGATGATGTGAAGGGACACAGAGTGAAGACGGCCACCCTATAAGCCAAGGATAGAGGCCCGGACAGATCCTCCCCTCACAGCCCTCAGAAGGAACCAACCCTGCTGACACCCTGAACTCAGACTTCCAGCTCTCAGAACCACATGAAATAGATTTCAGTTGTTTAAGCCACCCAGTTTGTTGTACTTTGTTATAGCAACTTTAGCAAACTAATACAGGATTCCTCCTCCCCTTCCTTGTGGGTGGGATTTGGCCCCACTCTGCTCACAACCTTAATAGGGAAAGGTGGCATTTTTCTTTCCCAGAGAACTGGACATTCACCTTGAACCACAGGACAGGGAGCAGCGGATGTGAGGCCTGAGGAAGAGCAGAAAGCCAGGCTTACCTGTGAGGACTGGTCATGCCAGATAGAATTCACTAAAGAACGCAGGTCCCAGAAGCCTCAAAACAAAAATGGGAAAGCTACACATTTGCTGCCTTAATTTTAATGCTCAGATGCTATTGGAGAGCAAAACAAGTTATTCTGCAGGACTGAAAAAAAGAGCTAGGTCGTCTGATAAGGATCGTGGTAGATAGGTCGCACCGCAGTCCAAAAGGAAGAAAAATGAGGAGAAGGACAGGCTTAGGGGCCGGAACCCAAACAGCAACTCATATGAAGCTTTTGTTTTGTCCCCTGAGGAGCCGCGTGGGAATTCGTGAGAAAGGGCTGTGTGATACCTCAAACTCACATCTTGACATTGCTGGAAAGGAAGGCTTCATTGGCCCCGGGTCAGAACCAAGAAACATGAGCAATTCTAACTTGCAGGGTGTGATGTGACGATCCAGTCACTTCCCTGGGACAAATCAAGTCGTACTGTGACAGATACTACATTATAGAAAATCATGTTTGATGGGGAGCTAACCAATACCCAAGGCAGGGGCTGCAATATCTTAATGCCCAAACCATCTCCCTTAAGGAAAACATTTCGTGAAATTACTTTATATACTCTGGTGTTTTTTGACATATTGAGGAGTAGTTTCCTGCTAAAGCATTTTCTTTTTCATTTTTGTGTAGACAACAGAAATGTGTGGGGTTACCAAGGATAAATTGCGCCACTCAAACATACATAGTTAATGCATGTGCCTTTTTTAATGTCCCTAGGGTGGGACCAACCTGCCCAGTGTGCCTAACATGACTTTAGGCCCCTGTCTTTCAACTTAACCTCACGCCCCCATATGCCTAGTGCATATAGGAGTGGAACAAGGAACAAACAACAAAAGACAGGAAAGAATTAGGGTCTCAATCAAACAGCGAGCATCTCCGCCCCTGCCCATGCTCATGACAGGAGCAGCTCAGAGAGAATCCACACCCCCGGGAGAAGCGGCAGTGGTGGAAGGGAGAAGGCTTGCAGAAGTGCGAAGGGTAACCCCGGGTCTCCAGGAGGGGCAAGGAGCTGCCCAATTTCAGGGGTGATGACAGGAGAAGCCCCAGCTGAGGAGACTCAGTGACAGCTGCAGCTGCAGAAGAGATCGTCACCTCTCGGGGAAATTCATTCATTTAGTGAGCACCTATTGGGTGCTAAGAGAGAATAAGTAAGTCCTGAGCCCAGGGAGTAGGGAGCCAAGGGATCAGCCTTCAGATGCGAACTGTGGTCGGTGGCTTTGAGTGACTGGCCCTGGTGCCCTGAACCAGCCTGGGGAAGCACTATTCTTTTTCTTCTCTCTTCTCCTAACTGTATCTTTTCTCTGACCTTCAGGAACATTCTGGGTAGCAAAAACCCTAATTTGCATTTCCAAACCTGTTTCCAGAGCAGCAGAAGTGCGCATTTCCCTTCAGGTATCTTGCTGGCATTGTGGACTCATCATCTTCCCCAGACGCCTCTCTCCCCACCCCTACCCTCCGCAAACAGACAAAACCCCAGACCAGCTCCCTGGCGCAGCGCTGTTCTCCACTGATGGGCTCAAAGTTTGTCTCCTTTGGTTCTTCCCTCTTCTGCCCTGTCCAGTCAACTACCATGTTATTTTCTACTACCTACACACCTATACCTATATGACGATGTTCTTTCCTTCTCATTTCAGCTGTCACCTTCACTGTCCCTTCCGTCATCAACCCTCAACTGCACTGCTGCAGCAGTCATCTAACTGGTCTTCTTATCTCCCTGCAAACTGTACCTCTGTCCTTCAAACTTTCCTCCATCATCCCCACTGAATCCCCTTTGAAAGGGCAGCCCAAATGCCACCACCTCCTCTGTGAATCCCTCATAATATGCTCAGTGGGGATGTGGGCTCTCCCTCTTCTGAAATCACACAACCAAGATTTACCTTACCTTAATTTGTGTACATAAAGATGCCGCTCAGGTTTAGATGATGTCCTCTGTGCTCCATACAGATCTATCCAACATCTTACTTGACTTCTTCCCTTATATAACCTATAGGCACCTCAAGGAAACATGTCCAATAGAGAATTCATGATTTTCCCCCTCAAAAACTGATAATTCACCAGTCTTCCCCATTTTGTAAATGGCTGCACCATTCTCTCTCTTTGTCAAACCAAAAACTTTGGCTTTATCATTGATTCTTCTCTCTCACCCCCATCCAATCCATGAGATGTTCTTACTTCCAAAATAAATCCTGATTTCACCAACTTCCCATCATCCCTGTTGCTATCCTAGTGTAAACTAATATCTTTCCAGGATTATTGCAATTGCCTCATAAAGGATCTCCCTGACAAAGTGGTTTATAGAAAATACAAATTAGAACATGTCATTTACCTGCTTAACACCCTCCAATGGCTTCTCATCACACTAAGAATAAAATCCAGATTCTTTACTCTGTCTTACAAGGCCCTTTGTTCTGGCCCCTGCTGCATCTCTGACCTTGTCTCCTACTACTTTCCTCCCTGGTCCATTCCTTGAATGTATCATGCATGCTTCTGCCTCAGGACCTTTTCACTTCTTCCCCCTGTCTAGGACACTCTTTCTCAGAGCTTTGTGTGGCTAGCCTCTTGTCTTCATTCAATCCCAATTCACATGTCACCTTCTCAGAGAGGCCTTCCCTGACCATCCATTAGAGCACAGCATCCTTGCTCACCTCACCTCACCTCACCTTGCTTAATTTTCTTCACAACATTCAACACTGGATGAAAATTCTAATTAATTTTTTTCCTTGGTTTTTGTCTCCTGTCACCCTGAACATGAGCTCTATAAAAGCAGGAACCCTGTCTGTTCAGCTAACAAACTTTCACCATAATGGCTCTTGAAAAATTATGCCATCTTTAGTGTTGAGCTTCCAAAATAGTCTACAATGAGTCTCTCTTTCTGGTATTAATGCCCTTGCATAGTCTGTTCCCACACCAAATAGGGATGACCTGTGTAACCAATAAGATATCTCAGGAGTAATGACACATAAACCTCTGAGACTAGGTCATAAAAGATATCATGACTCCTGCCTTGTTTTCCTGTATTACTTGCTCTGGGGAAAGCCAGCTGCCATGTCATGAGGATACTCAAGCAGTCCTGTGGATAAGTCCATGTGATAAGGACTTGAGGTTTTCTGCCAAGATCCAGCATCAACTTGGCAGTCACATGAGTGTGTGACATTTTTGAAGTGGATCCTCCATTCCTAGCTCAGCCTTTAAGTGACTGCAACCCTAGCTGGGTATCCAAAGATGAATGCAATATGGTCCCTAATCTCAAGCTATTGAAAATTTAGGAAGAGAAAAAGGTGAGGGGAAAGAAAGTTGAGTGCCTTAATGGAAGAGCAAAGGGAGCAGGGTGGTGGGAATGATTTGACTCCACCACAGGGAAAGAAGGATTAGGGGAAGCTTCCAGTGGAAGAGGTGCTTGAGTTGATTCTGGAAGATAAAGTGTTAGTAATTAATGAACACTGCTTGACATTGCCTCCAAGATACTGTTGGTTTGGGCTCTGGAATTGTTCTTGAGGTTGGATTATCTTTTTCCCTGATGGAATGTTTAAATTAATGACAGAAAAGAATGAATGAAGACTTGAGTACTGACCCTAAGGGAAGAATTCATCCCTCATGTATCTTAGATTACTTCAAAGAAAATGAATAGAGAGGATTATCAATAGTACTTCCTTGTAGCATTTTTTGCTTTTCCTTTTTAACTTTGCTATAGCGACATTCTGTTAAGCCTCTCAAAGGTATAGGAGACTGTCATTTGGTTATTATGACTGAAATGGAAGGGCTGGAAGCATTTTCAGAGGTATCCAAGTGTGTAAGGTGCAACTATTAGGTAATGAGTTGGAATTTTAACAGTCCTGAACACGTACATCTTAATGAGCATAGTCCCCCGGGGAGGAAGTCAGCCGCTTATTCCAATGATTTTGTCATTACTGAAAACGTTTTGAGAACGCATGTCTCTCTGGAAATTGTCTTCAAACCTACAGCACATTCTTTTGAATTGCCTTGGTCATGGTAAATCTTAGTCCTTTGAGTCTGCATTTTTACTTATGTGCAACAGGTAATTTTTGAAGCCATACCAGCCTGAGGGAATAGTCAAATGATGAGACAATGACATAAGCCCATTACTCCACAGCTTAGCCCCATCAGCTGGTTTGCTAGAATTCTGACCTACCTCATGCTGCCTCTAGGTATATGTTTGGGGAGTGGGGAGCAACACGGGGATGGAGAGAGGGGAGGGTGGAGATGAGTTCTTATACATAGGCTTATTTTGATTTATTTATTTATTTTAAGCCATAACTCTTCAATTGCCTGGAAGTCAATTCCAGTCCATTCAGTGGGAGCCCCACTGAATCTAGAAGATACTTTCTGGAGACTCTCCATGTGGTAGTGTTGTTGCTCTCCATCCTTCTAACAGTAGCAAACTCTTATTCTTAGCACTTTTCCCCGCTCACCTTGCTGTATCTTTCTCCAGATCACTCAAAATCACACACTTACCTGATGTATTTGTTCATTGCCCCCCCTCCCATCTAGACTGCTAGCTCTGAGAGCTAGGTATGTTTTGTTTGCTCACTCCTGTATCTCCAGCACCTACAACAGTACCTGGCAGGCACAAAGTAAGCATTCAAGTATTTGTTAAATGAATAAATGAATTAGTTACTCCTAATGACAGAGGAGAGGGAATTCATAACCACAGGAGTAACTTCAGAACCTGAATGGTCAACCTGCGATATAATTTTCTGGAAGTCTCATGTTTTATCTTAAAACATATATAGACTTTTGTATTCTAATCCATAATAAAATCTGTTAGATAGAAAAAATAATCTTAGAAGGAAATTGGTGTTCCCAAAAGATGTCTGATGTCTATCATTCATTCATGAAAGAATGATGTTTATTGAGCACCTATGAAGTGCCAAGCCCATTGCAGGGCACTGAAGACTGTCTCTTTCGTGGCTTTATAATCCTCCTGACTTCATATGCCCTCAAGAAGCATGTGCCTTGTGGTTAGCAAAGTTGGGAATTTAATGGAGCAATTGTGACATCTTCCCCAAACGCTGATAATAATATTCTTTAAGTAATAACAACCATTTGTGGGAGGTTTACTGCGGGTTCTGGCTTTCCATTGTTATATAACAAATAACCCCAAAACTTAGTGGTGTGAAACAACACAATTTTGTGGGTCAGGAGTTTGGTCAGGGCACTGCAGAGACAACACCACAGCTCTTGGTCCTGCTCCACATTGACCTGGGCCTTAGTTGGGTGGCTCGAGTGGCTGGAGGTGGCTGGGGCCTTAGTTCTGGAAGTTGTCTGGGTTCCTTGGTTCTTCTTCAGGTTGCATCTTCTGCCACTGAAATGAACATTCTTCATTCATATATCTGGTTCCTGGGCTGGAATATCTGGAAAAGCCAGGCACCTTTCTTTCTCCACACTGCCTCTCCATGGGGCTAGCTAAGGCATCCTACAGCATGGTGGTCTCAGGGTAGTTGAACTTCTCATATGGTAGCTAGCTTTTTCAGAATGGGCACTCCAATTGACTGGACAGAAGCTGAAGGTCTCTTATGACCTAACCTTGGACATCCCAGAATATCAATTCCACCACATCTGTGTATCAGGCAATTCATTAAGACCAGTCCATATTCAAAGGGAATGGAATTAGACCCTACCCCTCAGTGGAACAGATGGCAAAGAATTTGTGGCCACTTTTAATCTACCACACTATGTGTAGGTAGTGTGCTAATTGCCTTACTTTCAGTATCTCTTTTAATCTTATGACAGCACTATGAAGTAGACACAATGGCTATTCCCATTTTACGACAAAGAAATTGAGGCTTGGAAGGAACGTAACTTCCCTCTGAGCCCATAGCTAGTAATTGGTGGAGCCAGAAACAAATTAAAATTTAATTTCCTTGAATTTATAAAGCAAACAGATAGCATTCTGCCTATTTAGAAATGGCTTCAGGCAGACAAGGAAATGTGAGGTGGCAGGTTGGTTCTTACGGTTAAGTTCTTGTAACCGCTCATAAGGAAAGAGCTCGTCAAAGCATTGGCTACATAATAAGCCCATCTTTGAGCTTGGACCAGAGAGAGGGTTTGGGGCTCCAGAGAAGAATGTCGGCAGCTATAAAATAAAACAGCTATGCCTCAGGGTGTATGTGAACCACAGCTGGTAACCCCAGACTGGGATATTGATTTCTTCAGGGCAAATGAAAGAGAAAGTGTATGCCAAATTGGTTTTTTTCAACCTAAGAAAAATAGTGGCGAGTCTCTGGAACGACCCTAACAATCCCACATTCATGAAGTGGCTCAAACCAGCAGGACTTGTGTTTGGAATGGAAAGACCGGAGCCGAGGAAAAGGAAAGTGGAATTTCTCTTTGGAGTTTTGAAGTCCCTCCTCAGCTTATGGCTTTGAGTTGCTTGAAAAGCTTGAAGGAATTTCCACACTTAGCACACTTCCCGCGGCTGCCCACTGCCTGGCTCTAAAACACATTTTGTGGGGTTTAAGTGTGTTCCCATTCCCAAGCATTATAATAGATGCTGTCACTGGGGCTGGATCCTGACAGTGTAAGGCAGGTCACCCCAAAAGGTCCTGTTTCCTGACTGAATGCTTGGTTAATGGTATCTTGTCTTATTCACATCCTATTGGAAATGGTGTGAACAGGGCCTGGGAGTAGATCTGCTTTTAGTCAATCTGGCTTATGCAGCCTTGTTTGACAAGCAACAGAGACCTGGCTCCTGGTTTTAAAAGAGAAATCCTAGTTGTACGGAAGATATTTTTTTCCTTCAAAAGACTGAGAAACTTGCCAATTGCTTGTGGCTAACACAGTGCTACACACACGAAATGCTTTAAAAATAACGATTTCTCTTTGCTCATAGGCACTCACCAAACATTCACTTAGAGGCCTGTTTTATGCCAGGTACTATAGTAGTACCTGTTAGGGAGATGATCATGCACAAAATAGACTTCGTTCCTGCCCTCATGAAGATTACAGTCTAGCAGGGAAGACAGAAATTGAACAACCCCAAAAACTAATATAAATAAGTGTTTGTAAGTGAAAGATACAGGGCACTAAGGGGAGCATGGCAGAAGGCTTGATTTAGATTGAGGGGCTCAAGTGCCAAGGAAGAGACAATGAAACAGAAGCCCAGTGGATAGATAGAAACTATCCAAGTGCAGAGCTGGGGAAACCATGTTCCAGACAGAGGGAACAGCAGGGGTGAGGCAGACTGGGCTCAGAAGAGGCTGGCGAGGCAGGGAGAGCCCAGATCGTGCAGGACCTGAAGGCCAAAAGCAGGATTTTGTGTTTTGAATTTTCCCTCCAATCGGTTTTGTTTAAACCACTTTCGACATCGTCGGTTCGATTGGATGTAAAGTCCTATCAGTCACTGAGCCAATTAATTAGATCCTGAAGCAGCCAATTCGAAGCCAGCCCTGTCACTGTCAAGGCTGTTGGCATTCTCCACTCAAGGGGTGGGGTGGAGTGGAGGTCAATATTAAAGCACTAGCTTGGGAGAAAGATGGGATTTAAATGTGCATATATTGTCCTATGTATCTCTCATTTATACTTCCTTTCAATTAAAAATTACTGAGTATATCCTATAAGCAAAATGCCTTGAAAGATTCAAAGAGGTCTGGAACACATCCTTTCTGTCCAGGAGTTTATGTCTCAGTAGAAGAGCCAGCTCTGTGAATCTCTCTCAAAACCACAGACTCATGCAGCAAAATGGACAGCATTTGAAATATCACCTGGGCCAGGTTCACAGACATATTCTCCAGGGTCACAGAGCTCGAGAGTAATTGTCTTTTAATTTTGTGGTTTTCATTTTGATTATAATCTAAAATGTATTTTACTGGTTATTAAGGAAAAAAGATCCTATTGTTTGCACTAATGATTTACAATTGAAAGGCATTTTATGGCATAAGACTTTAGTTCCTTAAGTCAATGTTTGTCCATCTGAGATCCATGAAGCCTTGAGGGCCCACAGATGTATTTTCAGGAGTCTATGAGAGTTCCCCCCCCCCTTAAAAATTTGTTCTTAGATCACCAAGTTTGAGAAACTAACCTATTCTAATACATCACTATTACAGATTTTTTAAAACCCCAAGGCCTAGAAAAGGTAAGAATAAAATTCCTACAATATTTAGAATTTTTTGTGTAAATTAGAGACTATAGTTTTCAAGGTCCTTTTGCATTCTTTAGCTCATTGCTTTTTTTGTAAATCTATATGAACCACACAAGGTGGACAGTATTATTATCCTTGTCATAGAGATTTTAAAAAAATTGAGGTTTATTCCTGTTAAGTAACTTGCCCAAGTTCAACTAATAATAAATGTAAATGTGGACTTGGAATGAAAATACTGTGACCCCCAGTCCAGTAGTCATCTTATTGTCCCAACCTGCTAGAATTTAGAGCAACAGATGTAACCCATTAAAATATGCAACCTCTTGTCCAGGAGTGTGCTTTAGTTTTGTTTTACCAATTATACAAAAATTCCTCATTTGGTCATAGTCATCCCATGATATTGTAATGATTTCCTCTGCTTAGCTGTGGTGGTTTTAAAATGTCTACAAATTCTTTGATTGCTCCCACAAAGGAGGTCTGTGTATCTACCTCTTGAATCTGGCTGACTAATAGCATGTGGTAGAAGTGACTCTATGTGAATTCTGAGACTAGGTCATAAAAGATGATACAGCTTCTACCTGGTCCTCATGGGATGCTCCGTCTTGGAACCCGGCCACCATGCTGTGAGGAAGCCCCGGTCACAAGGAGAGGCCATGTGTAGATGCTCAGCTGACACCCCCAGTCATGGTCCCAGCCAATAGCCGGCTTCACCCCAAGACTTATGAGTGAGAAGGATGACTCCATCCTTAGCAGCTATCGAACTGTAACCACATGAGGAGGCCTGTGTGAGAACCATCTAGCTGAACCTAGACCCTTGAGAGATAGTAATTGCATAACAATTAAGCCACTAAACTTTGAGGTGATTTGTTTGGCAGCAATAGGGGCTGGAATGCAGATTAAGTACCTTGTGTGGCGTGGTGTCACCAGCGTTCTCCTGACAGACAACATGCTCAGCTTGGCTGGGAGCTGCCAGGCTGAAGGAAGACATCTGGTGTCCCTGAAGGAGACCAGAGGTGTGCACAATTATGGCTTGACTGTTCCTAACGTTTCTGTTCCTCTGACTCACATGTTCTCTTTTTCATCAGAAAACACTGTGCTTTTGACTCCAGCTTAGTGCTGTTTTTGCAAACAGGGAATCAGCTCAGCCTAAGATAAAAATACCAGGCTCCTTAGAGTTCCTTTAGGTGAGGTGTCTCCCTTTGCTAAGGCTGAAATAGTTTCCCTCCCACATCCAGGAACTGCTGAGCCAGCTGCCCTGAAGGAATGGAAGGGCCAAAAGCAGCCAGAAGGAAAGCCACAGGCAGCGGACATCTTCAGGACAGAGAGAAGATGTCTTCATCTCTGGCCCCAGCCCCTAGCATAGGTGCCTGCCCAAATGGATTTGGGTTTTCTAAATGAATGCGTGAACTCAAAGTAACAATAGATTTGCCTGATGTGACTGAGCTTATTTGCGACTCACTGGCCTGTGAATGAATAATCAAGGTACACATTTTTTTATAAAGGAAAAATTCTCCTTCTCCCCCTAGAAATGTAGGAAGTGCAGGGGAACAAAGTCATTTGTACTTGGGATAAGTCAATGAGTGAGCAGAAGGCTTTTAAAATGAGATCTTTAACCACAAGAAAGAGAAGAATCTTCATTTGGCTGAGTTAATTTCCAGCCTATAGTCACTACAGTGTCATCTCATTTGAAAGTGAGAGTTAGAATGTCATTATGCACGGGTTGTCTGCAGAGATCTCTCTAACAGAAAGCAGAGGTGCCTCCTGCATGATGATTGAAGGTGTCAGGAAAGCCTCGCCCCACAGGCTTCTGCAAATGGTTACAGAGGCTGGGCACCATACACCTCCAGTGGGTACCATGCACAGAGACCAGGAGCTTCTCAGGAACTGAAACTAGTGGAAAGAGATTAATCCCTGGCAAGCATCTACTATGTTTAGTAGGTACAGTGGGGATTTGAAAACAGCATTAAGAAGTGGTCTGATTGGAAAGACAGACACACAGGTGAATAATAAGTGCAATGGGAACAAAGCAAGTGTTTAACTCTACCCAAGGAAGTCTATGAAAGTGCATCAGGGGATATGGCTTTTGAGTAGAATTTGCTAAGAAGTGGAGTTTGGGAAGAACATTCTGGGTATAAGAAGTTCCACATGCAAAGTCTCTTGAGTACAGGGGAGTAAGGTCTAGTGGGGTATAAGCCAGACAGGTTACTTAGTAACTTGACTGCAAAGGATCCTGGGATGCTAGGGAGTTTGACCCTGACCTTCCAGGTGCCTTCTCTGTTAGCAGAGCAGAACGTGGCAGGCCCCAGGGAAAGCAGCCATAAACATGCAGCGTGGAGCCTGAGAGCCATGAGGTAGGCCAGTTCCTCCCCTCTGTTTTGTTGAAGTCAGAAAGGTGGGAGGTGTTTGTACATGCAGAAGTATTTTGTAACAGTAATTTGAGTTGTCCCATAAACACCAGTTCTCTAATTCATTTTATCCCAAAGTTGGTCAGATCAGAAGTGGGAAGAAACCAAAGGCCTCAGAGGCTAGGTCAATAAGTGCAAGTGTGTGTTTGTCTGTTGTAGTAGCTGTTGTTTCTGCAGTCAGTGGGGAGCACCCTGGGTTGTTAGAGGCTTAAAGATACTTGAGTGTCTGGTCAAGGGTGGTTAGTTGAACTTGGCCCACGGCAGGAAATGCAGAGACCCCTTCACCTACTTTCCAGTGGGTGACTCACTGTGACTCACCCAACTCAAGGTTCTTAAACATATACTTTGGGACATCTTTGAAGAAAAACCAAGTACACTCTTGTAAAAATAATGTGAGTCTCAATAGTAAACACAATAATAGTGTTATGGACTAAATGTATCTTTCCAAAATTCATATGTTGGAGCCCTAATCTCCAGTGTGGCTGTATTTAGAGATGAGGATGTTAAGGAAGTAATTAAGTCATAAGGGTGGGGCCCTGATCCAATAGGATTAGTGTTCTTGTAAGAAGAGATATCAGAGAGCTCATTTTCTCTCTCAGCACACGTACACCGAGGAAAGGCCATGTGAGGACATAGCTGAGAAGGTGTCCATCTGCTAGCCAGGAAGAGATAGCCCTCACCAAGAACTGAATTGGTCAGCACCTTGATCTGGGACTTCTAGCCTCTAGAACTGTGAGAAAATAAAATTCTGTTGTTTAAGCCACTCAGTCTATAGTATTTTGTTATGGCAACTTAAGCTAATACAAATAACAACAATAGTTAACATTTATGGAGCACTTATTACGGGCGAGTCACTGTTACAGGTGCTGGTCACTATTATCAGTGCTTTATATTTGTTAATTATGGTCATTAATGGTAGTCACCATTATCTCCATTTTACATTTGAGGAAACTGAGGCCTAGCAACTTGCCAGAGGCAATGCAGCTGATGTGAGGTGAAGGCGGGATTTCAACCCAGCCAGAGGCCCCAGAGACCCTTCCCATGGTTTACACTACCGGTCATCAAGATGCTCATTGGAAAGTTCTGTGTTCTGAGTACAGCTTCTCATAAGCAGGGACCCAGGACCTTGGCCAATTCTCTGCCAGATGACTTGTTCAGGCCAGCACCAAGAGGCCTTTTTACCCCTGCGTGTCTCCCAGCTGTGTGGCTTGATCTTTCCTCAAAGGGGTTGGAACCTGTGATGCTCAGACATGCCACAGACGTTTCTAGTGTCCCAGAACCATTTCTGCCTCTGTTTTTCCATAAAGGGCAAACATTATTCAGACACCCCACCCTCTCTGTACATTAAGGAGATGGGAACTGAGAGTTGTAAGGAAGCTTCAAAGAACCACAGAAATAAATTTTTTTTTCTAATCATTTTGGATCCATTTGCCCATTACCCAGTTGAGAAAAACCTTGCAGAAAAGCAATTTCCTAATATGGTGTTTTGGATGTGCAATGTAAACATTTGTGTTCATGGGACAAATAGGCTTGAGCTGTCGTTAAACTCCCTAGAGACACATTTTTTATTCTATTTTCTTCTCTGTGATGTGATATGACATTACAGCATGTTGGGGATGGAGGGGGGAGTCTTGTGTACTTATGCATTTTCCCATTGATTCCCTCATGTTATTTCAACTGTACATTATTTTCCCAGAAAAATCATCATAAGCCATTTGGAATGGTCACACTTTTAATGGGTGCTAAAGATTTTTCTCTCTAGCTTTGTCATCAGAAATCAGTGCTATGGGAGGTTCACTATCCCATGGAGAGTTGGTGGTGGGACTAAGAGTGGCACCCCAAGCTCCCACTCCCCCACTGTGCTAGCCCCATACAACAGTGAGTCTTTCCTTCTGGCCCTGGCTTGAATCTGAGCTTCAAAATGGAAAGATTTGGCAAAAATATGACACTAAGTATCTTTGTCCTGTTGCTATGTAGTAAGTCTTCCTCCGCCCAATAAAGTGCAAGTTGACTTCAACCCAAAGCTTATTGTGTGCTCCAGAGGTCACCAAACTCAGCTCCCCACCAGGCCTCAGAGCAAGTTCAGAAAGCAGCATCCTTCCATCCGGGCTTCTCCGTTCCTGCACAAGGAGCAGTCACCAGTGGCCCTCAGGGCCAATCCTGCAGAACAGTGGTGTGGGTGGTTTCTAAGATCCCAAACCCTTCTAAAGCCACTCTCCACTCAAGGTCCCCTGAGCTCCACATGTATTTCTAAGACTCTTCTGCAATTTTCTGCTGCTTTTCTTCTATGATTTCCATTTCTTTTTCTTCCTAACCCTTGGTGAAGAACTGTCAGAAATACGATCCCTTCTGCCGGCTCTGTCCCTACCTAAATGAGTAGTTTTTGAGATGAACTCCTAGAATCTTCTCTGTTGCACTTTGTGCAAAGTAAATGCCATCCATCAGCTAGAAACTTAAATGAATGACTCAGACTGTAATTCCTTGGAGGTAGTGCCTGACATAAATCAAGGCAGATCTGCTAAATAACTTTTAAGGAAAAGTGTGGTCTTTGGCACAAGCATAATTTTGGCACCTTCACACAAATGTGTTCTTTTTGGAGGAAATAAGCAAACAAAAAGACCTAGCACAGTATATATTAATAGTAATTCTAATAGCTACTGTGTATTGAATGCTTATGTGTTTAATAATTTTATGTACATTATTTCATTTAATACTCTTAGTTTATCTCCACAACAACCCAACAAGGCGGTTGTGTAATTAGCACCATTTACGAATGTGGAGAGAGGTTAAGGACCTTTCCAAGGTAATGGAGGTAGGCAGCTTGGATGGGAAAAGGACATTGAACAACCAAAGATGTTAAGACTTCTCAATTGAATGGTACAGAGCAAAGATGGTGAAGCCAAGAGAGCTTGAGTGGCAGAAGAATTTGAGGGTGACACCAGCCAGAAAAGATAAAAGGAATAGGGTGGGGACTCAGGATGGAGCAGTTGGGATCATGTGGCACCCATACTCTCCAACACCCCCATCTCACCCACCATAATACTGAGTCATCTCTGAAGGTTGGTGACAACTGTGAAGTGAGCCAGAATGAGCTCGTGGGCCCCAGTGCCACCTGAGCATTCATGAATGGAAAACCCACCATAATTCTCTCGTGGGGAGTGACTCCCAGTATCTTCTGGGCTTCTGGTTTCTCTTTCCTCTGAGCTGCTGGCCCTGCCCCAGGCCCTTATTGTGGGCTGGCCCAGGGTTTCAGTAACATTGATAAATTGTCCCTGCGTGGGGCCAAAAGCTTCCACAAACTCCCTCTCTGCTGAACCTTCTGGTGGGTCATGCTGACTTGGCCCTCAACGCCATCCAGAAAGCTGGCCAGGAAAAGCACTGTCTGCCAGCCTGCACAGCTCTCCTGACCAGCCCTAGCCTCTTTCAAGCCTCATCAAGAGGACCGTGAGATGGGCTTTGTGAGGGTGTGAGGGAGTGGTACGAGCTTCCTGTAAAGATTATTGTGGTAGGCAACCTGGAACAGCAAGTGAGCTCTGGCCTAGAAATATAAGATAGTGAGAACATCTACAGAGGTGGCTTCTTGGTTCCCTAGCCAAATAGCCACAGAGCTGGTAGGAGGGCTCAGGTCTCCCAACCTAGTCAGGGACATTTCCCCATCAGCCTCCTCTTGAGAAAAGACCTTTCATTTTGCATGGTACCAAAATAGGAAAGCAAAAGCATTGATGTTTCAAAAGAGCAATGCCGGGCAAATTTTAAACCAAAGAAATGAATTTCTATCAAAATTAAGTGTCTGTCTGCCGGTCCGTTATTGCATCATGAGAAAATAGCTGGGTGAATTGTCACTATGTTCAGAGGCTATGTTTAGGACAGTCTGACTTACAGCTAGACTACGAAGCATGCACCAAATTCTTTAGGGAGAGGTAGGAAGTCACCCTCTAGAGAATTTGCAGGGCTTGATTTGTGATCAAGCTTCTTTGCACAGCAGCAATTCCACATAGCTGAGTTCCACGGTGAATAGCCAGGATTTCATTTATTTAACTGCGTTAATAAATCCTAAGCAATCCTTAGGGAAGCCAGACTCTCACAGCTGGTAGAATGTCAGCCACCAGGTGGGGAGGCTGGCGCTGAGAGGGGCTTCCTAGCAGCCCCCAAACCACAGAATATGAGCAACTTCCCAGCCTTACCCGCTGCCTCAGAACCCTCCTGCCTTCTCCTGTGGCCACTGGGCTTCAGCGGGAAAACAAAACAGAATGGGATGCTTGCTAGGTGCCCTGACACATGCCACTTTGGGGCAGGAGGAAGGGAAACTGGGAGAGGAATGTAGGAAGAAGAGGTCAGATGAAATTATGGCTGCTTCGAGGGGGACACCGTACTGAAAGCATCACAGGAACTAGGGAGCACAGGGCACCCTCAGCCTCCCGGGCTCTGGAAGGACAACCTGGGGGCTCACTGGTCTGTGGGGACTTGGGTAGTCAGTGAAAGCACTGTGCTCTCCCCCTACTTCCTGCCTCCAGGTAAATGTGTGTATTTAACTAAAACCACAACCACAAAGGCTCATGAAATTTTCCTGGAAGCCAATTAAAGCAAGCAGAGTCACAGTAATAGATAATATTAAGCTATGTACTAATTCTTTTTTGGCTTACAAGTCCCTGAATTGTTTGTTTACACATTAAGAGCAAAAAAAAAAAAAAGATTGTAGTCTTTCCTCTTAATTGCTGTAATTATACTTGTGCCACCCACAAGAGAGGCCGTTGATCTCATTTCTAAAGGGCAATTGCTGTGGCCTCCCTCTTCTTAGCGCTTTATAAGGTTGTTCTCATTTTCTGATTATCACTGGCCTGTGGAGCAGCCAGGAGAAGTTTATTTTCTCCCTGGTGCATTTCCCTCCTCCCCCCTTCTCTCTCTTTCTCTTTCTCTCTCTCTCTCTGCTGCTGCTTCTGCTGGGTAGTGACCAGGAAAAGCTCACTTCCTAGGGATCAAAAGGGATTTGCAATTTCTGTGATCAACTGTATGTGGTTAGGCATTCTCAGAATATCCTGAATGTGGAAGTACTCAAAAGCCCATAATCTGGATAATAGTGGTCTGTGCCGGCCACATCCCTTAAGAAAGGCTCGGGAAACCTGGGTCAAAAAACTTACAGACTCTTGTCTGGCTCTCGTGCATTCAACGTGGAATTGGGTCAAGCGTTTCCTTTGGGTTACCTGATACGTGGCAATTTGAAGTATCATTGTAGCCTTCTATGCTTCTCCCTGAAAGTCCTGCCTGAATCCTTTCCCTCTTTAATCGTGAAGGAATGCCATTCCAAAGACTTGGGGTCAGAAGGGCTCAATAAATCAATCCGGATACACTCCTAATGAATGGCAAATTAAACAGCATTTGTTTTAAGTTCATAGGTCCTCTTGGAAGATGCCTTTTTAGTGCAAGCAAAATTCCTGGGTTGCAGGTATGGAAGGCTGTGGTCTCAGGGTCTTTTTAGGAACAGCTTTTTAAAAGTACCAAAAATATCCCCAAAGTTTTGACTTTTGACTGTGCAATGTTTTCTGCAGCCCTTATCCTGGCACAGAATTTTCTGATTAGAGTGGAATCTGGGGCTACCCAGAGCCTTGGTCCAGTTTTTCCCTTGGCTCATCCAGTTCTGGGGGTCGCTGGATAGGTGTTTCTGAGAACCTGCCATTCTCAGGGCTGCAAAGATTGGGCTAAAATCTTCCAGTCACATATAATTCTCACGCAATCGTGGAGACATGGCCTGTGGCATTGAGAAGATTAAGTCTTCCAGCCCACTGTGTCTCCCCCTCCCAGTAACTGGAATAAACTTGTTAGAGCTGCATCGGAAAGAACAGAATAGCCTTTAGTCTTCCATGGCCCCTAAGCATTTTGGTAATAAATAATAAAAGGTATTTATTACATGTTACAGTGACATTGTGGAATTTGAATGCTGTTAACCACAACATTTTCTTCCTCAAATGTTAAAAAGAAAGAAAAAAGTATTAGGACTGGGGAGGCAGGACAGCGGGAGTAGTGGCTTTAAAACCTGAGGAATGTGGTAAAGAGAGCCTTGTGTGTTTTTTATAGTCATAGAATGGGGGAAGAAAGTGGGGAGAAAACACGGGCAGGAAGTCAGGGGATTAGGGCTCCAGGCCTGGCGTTGCCACTGTCTGGCTGTGCTATGTCCGAATTGAGCACTACCCTCACTTGATCTGGGCTTCTCATTTATCATCAGATAAAGGGGCTGAGGGCCTTCCTGTTTTATCAGCTATTTATTCAGCTCTCTCATAAGACCTCTGGGTCAGGTTACCCTTAAATTCAGTGACACAGTCTTCTGAACCATGCTTCCTTGCAACCAAAAGGGGCCAGGCTCGGTTTGGGTGATGGGCAAGAGATGGAGAAACAGGCCCCGTGTGTCCCTTACCTCACATTACTGTGCTGTGGACTTGACAGCAAAGTCCTCCCTGGACTGACTCCCTGTAATGCTGCAGAAAGCATCTGGGAGGAGAGGGTAGTGGCTAAAGGCATAGGCTCTGGAGTTAAGCTTTTGACTTGGGTTCTAGCCCCGGGTCACCTGTAGCCATCTGTGGGACATTGGGCAAGTTGTTTAACTTCTCTGAGCCACAAGGTCCTCATCTGGAAAATGGTATATTAAATCAGAAGAGGAATGACAGGGCCTAGCATGGTGCTTTGACACATAAGCTTTCAATTTCAATAGCAGTCAAAGAAATCCACAATGATAATAAAAAAGTTTCCTAGGCCTAGTCTCTCTATAGCAGTAACTAAGGGTAAATGGAGGCTGGGAGCAGGAAAGAAGAGTGTGCTAATTTGTATGCAGGGGCCTCTGCCAAGCACACATCAGCTTCTCTGGGTGCTGGCTGGGGAGGTACTGCAGCAAACCCGAGGATCCGTGCCTGAATTCAAGGAAGGACTGGGGACACTGCAAGACCCAGAGACCCCTTTAGAAAGGATGTAGATTTTATGTTCATTCATTCATTCATTCAGTGCTGAAGAACTATTGCAGTTATGGTTTTTGGTTATTTGCCATGTGCCAGACCTGTGCTAGGTACACAGCAAGATTATAGAGATGAATGACCCCACCCCTGCCCTCAGGGAACTGACAGTCTATAGTACTACAGGTAAACTGGTAGTGACAATAGCAGATACTAAGTCTGGGGAAAGTAAGCACACGGGGCATGGGAAGTAGGGTGACTGTTCTGATTTTCCCAGGACGATCTTGATTTTAGCACCGAAAGTCCCACATCCCAGAAAGCCCCTCAGTCCCAGGCAAACTGAGATGGTTGTTCACCCTAGTGGGAGAGCCAGAGGAGCCGCACCTAACCTAACCTTGCCTAGTCAGGAAGGGCTTCTTGGCAGAAGGGGTGGCGTACAAGGACAAGTAGGAGTTAGCTAGGCTAGGATGGTTAGGGGTAGGAGGTGGAGAAGGTCCCAAGCAGAAAGACCACATGTTCAAAGACCTAGAGGCAGGTAAGACCATAAGGAGGTGGGGGAGGCTGGGGAGAGATGGTGCAAGGCCTTCCATTGCCCTGAAAATTGGTCCCACTTCTTGATCTCTCCTCTGATTCATGTTACTCAAGAGTGTAGATCTGCAAACCTGTGGGAGATGCTGTCTAGGCACCTCTCATACTGAGCAGGGAAGCAGAGAAGACTAATTCTTCCCAAGGTCCCTTCCAATTCCTTGATCCCAAACCAAAAATCCATGCCATCAGGCCATCTACCAGGGAGGTATCCATTCTACGTAGAAGATAAATGGCCTGCACCTTCCTTATCTATTTTCAGCTGCCTTGATGAGTAACATAGATCATCACACACTTGCTCTGCCAGCAATGATGTGTCCATCTTAAAGTTGGCCAGAGTGGATGTGTTTGCTGGGCCACTACCAGCTGGCTGAGCCACTGTGGAGATGCAAGTTTATTTATTTTGTTTTTCTAAGTGAAAAAACTCTTTTCCTGGTGAGGCATCACACACTTTCCCATGATCATGAGGACCTAGAGAACAAGCTGGGGTTATTTTTTTTCCCCCATTATGCCCTAAATGTTTGCTCTGTAGGAATGCTCTTTGCCTTAACTTGTTTTTGTTCTTTGTAGAATCTATTCTGTAAATATGAACACTACTAAATCAAGAAGGTACTTGTTTACATTTTCAGCACTTCTTTCCCAAAGTGAATCACTTTGGAAAAGGTGATTTCTGGATTGCTAATCCTTTAGGTATGTGTTTTATCTTCTACTATTGGGCTGGTATAGACACATTGGGAGAAACAACTTAGTGTCTTTTCTAAAGCCTCTCCCAGAGAAGAAAAGAGCATGGGGGAAAATAATCTTGACATCACTTAATAAAGCTTTATGAGTAACTCCTTTACTACCACAGATAATGTTGCTAATGTATATTGCTCAATGAAAGAAAATGTCCCAGGCTACACTTTACAACAGGCAGAAAACTATACTGTCTTGCCAATGCTTTATACTAAGTGCCAAATCCTTATTACTTTCTTAGGCATTTATTGTAATAACATGAATCATGATGCATCATTCTGGTATTTGTGTGGCTGCTCAGTGTTAAGTCCCCAGGACCTCCATGGAGTTGACTTTATTTGGTTTTCCACTTCCGTTTCTGAGTGAGAGCCACATGAACTCAGACGTGAAGGCTCACAGGAGCTCGAGTGGGCGGCCCTTTCTGTTGCTGTTTTGGTCTGCCTGTACTCAGTGGTTGCGGTATTGCAGACCTGAACACTTCAGGGTACACTCAGCCAGAACTATCCACATTTCTTCCAGTTTCCACTGAAACAAGAGGCTGGGACAATGTTCAGGATTGCTCAGACAGTTGCAAACCCTCTGGAACTAGAATTTTGGAGTGTTGACGTATGTTCTCTAACTTCCCATGTATAATCCTGAGAGTTGGGCTGGATGTTAAACCCTGGAGGTAGGGGCTTTCCTAGAGACAGTTATTATCCAGCAAACCATCTGGGGTTTCAGTGTCAAGTTTTTAACTTGAAACATTTAGGTGAATGGCCTCTCTATATGAAGGTTAATAGCACCTGTTTCAAAGCCTAAACGAAATGCTGTGCTCTTCTCCTATTTTGTGAATGTTTAACTGGCACAATCAATATATTCATTTTGAAGGTCTTAAAATGCTGATGAATCACCAGGGGTAATGTTGAAAATATTTAACACTGGCAAAGAGGAAGGATGATGAACATTGGTAGCAATCAAAGGGATGATGGCTGTGAACAACAGGTGTGGCCTTACTTGTGTGTCTCAGCTAAGTAACAGTCCAGCAGAGCACCAACCACTTGCAATGGCTGTGGCAAAGACACTGAAATTGGTGGTTCATTCATTGATTTGTTCAATGAACATTTTGTGCTTACTATGTGTCACTTACTTTGCTAGACACTGGAGGGCCAATGCTGGACAAAACCATGCCCCTATTCTCCTGTGGCTAACAGTTTGGTCTGAGAGACAGATATTAATCAAGTAATCACATAAAAATACATAAAATGTTAACCTTGATAAGGAATTGCACAAGGAACTGTGTGAAACCTTGACTAGCTGGGGATACAATTGAGCTGAAGATGAGAAGTAACTAACTAGGCTACTAGAGGAAGGCAGAGTGCTCCTGGCAGAGGGAATAGCATGCACATGTGAGTGAATTGCCCAATCACAATGTTAATAACGGGTAGAGTCAGGGATAAATATAGAGCTCCAGGGGCTCTAGCTGGGGGTCTATAGTATCTCTGTCTAATAGAACTTTCTGCAGTGATGGAAATATTCTATAGCTGTGCTGTCGAATACAGCAGCCACTAGTCACATGTGGCTACTGAGCACTTAAACTGTGTCTACTGTGACTGAGCAATTGAAATTTTATTTAATTTTAATTAATTTAAATGTAAATGGCCAAATGTGGCTACCATAATTGGAAAGCACAGATCTATATGAACCAAGTCTTGAACTAGCCCAGGTTACAGAGGGTCATTAAAGAGGGAAGGAAATGATTTTTTTCTGAGATGATGATAAGTGCATTAATTTCAGGGACTTAATTCATTCACACCCTCACTCAAAAATAAAAATGTATTGGGTACTAATTGTGTGCCAGGCATTAGGCTAGACCTGGAGACTCCCTGATTAACAAGACCAAGCTCCTACTCTTGATGCGTTCACAGCTTAACAGAGCAGACAGACTCATGGTAGTAATAGCAATACAATATGACTGAATTGACAGGATCTTGCTCTTTTAGGGTTGCTTCCAATGGGAAGAACTGAGGGATTATTCTCCTCTAACTCAATCCTGGTATACTCAACCTTATAGGCAAAGGTAATGATTTCTAAATTCCAACTGCCCCATACTCCCAGGCCTTCAAATAAAAGGGGAGGGCTTTAATGTAACAAACTACGCACTTAAAAAAAATAACTCCCAAATTCAGTATACGGGTATTAGAAAAAGAGGTAGATTTGCATTTCCATAGACTTCTCATAACAGTACATCTATTGCTGAGTTTGGGGAACTTGGGCCCCACTGAATAATATTCTTTGTAAAAAGATCATGGGACTTCTACTCAAGGATCTAGTGAGTGACACAGAGTTTTAGTCAGAGCCAAGCTGTATTTTTATGGGACTTTCAGGCATTGACTTTTGCTTCTCATTCAGGCTAAAGAGGAGCTAATAACTTTTACATATTTTCTAAAAGCACTTTCTCACAAGCAGTACTGCTCAAACACTTCAAACCTTTAAACCTTCCTGCTATTACATACAGAATGCCAACAGTTATTACATCATTGTAAAAAACACTTCCTGATATTCAATTATACTCATTATGTCTAAATATTTAATTCCTGCCAATATCCAATTTAGATCATCACTTCAAAATAATTTGTTTCCAATTATCAGGATCTACTAAATTACCTTCTCAAGCCAATCACCTGAAAAAACATTACATGCCAGGGAGAATAAAGAGACTTTTCCCACTATGATCCCAGGACACTTGCCCAGGGAGCTTTGCCTTATGGCACATTGGTTTTTCCAGTGGATTCTGGCTCACAGCTTGTCCCTTCATCTTGGAGATCCAAGGAGTAAGAACCCAGAGGGTGTACCCCACCAAGCTAGTCAGCAGCAACTATGACCGCTCAGCAAAATTGGCTTCGGGCGGGTGGTTAAAAAATGCAGAAGCAGCGGGCTCCTCCAGATACACTGAATACAAACCATCAAGGGGTCCTGGAAATCTGTATTTTTAAAAATATCTCAAGGATTCAGAAATGACTTGTTAACAGACTAGAAAATACTATCTTATTCAGTTAGCATATCTTATACTGTGACATTTATGACATAATTTTCAAAGTGTGAAGTTTATCAATGTCTCTTTTTCTCCTGAATTAAATAAGTACCTCAGAACTCCTTAATTCCAAAGTGACACTCCCTCTTCTGTGTCATTGCTGACAGGGCATTGTATTTCCACCATCAATGCTTATCTAAATTTTCCAACGTGTTTTGCTTATTTCTTTGTTCACCAATTCTTCTTGCACCTCACTCTTTCCTTCTGGGTTAAATTTTGTTCCTGCTAAGGTATATACTTTGATATTTCTTTCCATGAAGGTCTTAATAGTAAACTCTTTTAATTTTTGGAAGTTTGAAAATATCTTTATTTTTATATCATTTATATTATTTTTATATCATTTATATCATTTAATATCATTTTTATATCATTTCATTTAAGAGTGAAACTTATTTTTTCCTTTTATTTCAGAATATTATGGGGGTACAACTAGAATTACCATATAAAAAATTTAGAACTCCAGAAATAAAGAGAAGAGTCCAAGCATTTCCAGAGATGGATAAATATTGGGCAGTCAAAGATTTGGGAATTAGAATAGCATCAGACTTATGAAATATAATACTGAAATTCAGAAGACATGTTTGGAATTATGTTTCCAACTTTAGATAAAAAGAAATTCCAACTTAGAATTTTATATCATGCCCAAATATGAAAACAAGAGTGATGACAGAAATTCATTTTTATGAATTCCTAAAAACTTAATACCTAATATATCTTTTTAGGGGGTTACAAAAGTTCTGTTTCATCAATGTAAGACAAACAATTAAAACAAAGAGAAGATATAGAATCAAGAGACAGAATGCAACACAGTACAGAAACAAAGGAAATTCCCTCCTAAGGCCATTTCAGGGTAACAGCTATGACACTATGCAGATAATGCAACAGGTTTTGTGGGAGCCAGAGGATGGTGCACCCAAGGAAGAATCTTTCCATTCCCCTACCTGCCTTAAATATCAGAACTGAGAATACTTTTGATGTGACAACAGAGAGTGGATTTGTTAAGTTCTGTGAGTCTATTATTTAATAAAAATATAAATTAAGTTAACAAATAAAAAAAAGAGTGAATCTTTATTAGGTAAAAGATAAAATGACAGTTGTGCCCCATCAGCACAGAGACAATATTATTCCATTGTCTTCTGGAATCCATTGTTGCTTATGAGAAATCAGCTGTTAGTAATCTAATTATCATTCTCTTAAAGGTAATCTGCCTTTTCTCTCTGGTAATGTTTATCTTTATTTTCATGTCATGTAGTTTCAGTGATATGTGTTTATGTACAGATTTGTAGTTAGTTATCATATTTGGATTCCATGTTCTTTTTCAATCTAATGATATATAATTTTTTTAAGTTTAAAAGCATTTCTATCATTGTCTTCAAATAATACCTTTCCCTTATGTGTTGGGCTTTTCATTCTATCTCCATATCTATTTATCTTCTCTTTTATATGCTCCATCTCTTTAACTCTTTGAACTGTGTTCTCAGTGATCTCCTGCCATCTACCTCTAATTTACCAATTTCTCCTCAGCTCTACTTTACTGTTTTACTCATATATTAAAGCTAAAAATTTTTAATGACTATATTTTTCATTACTAGAATCTATATTTGACTCTTTTTAAAAAATCCTCCCATTTTTTTCAAAATTTATTTTTGCCCATTTCTTTCTTTTTCTTTTGAATATTTTAAACAATGCCTATTAAAAACCTGTTTCAGACAACCTCAGTTGTCTCTATTCGTGCACATTTGCCAGCTGTCTTTCATGGACATTTGTTTTCTTTTTTACTTCTAAGCTCATCTTCAGGGAGTTTTTTTCCATGAGAGGCATCTCTGTGGGCACGTCCAAAGTTTGCTTGTGGACAAGTTTTTATGTTAATTTCTCAGTCTCATATCATATAGGTAGCATGAATCGGGAACCCACTCCTAGGAAGAGTGTTCTTGGGGTTTCTGTTTCTTGCAAGTGACTTTTCCCCCCTTCTTCAGTGCCACATGCCTGACCTAGACAGAGTTTTCCTAGTGCTCTATCAAGACAGAACTTCCCAGAACCTGGATTTAGGCAGAATTTAGGGTTCAGCTTGACAGCACACATAGGGTATATGATTTTAACACCTGTCCTACACAGCTGATACTGCCCTAACCCCCAGGTATATTCCAGTCCCAACATGTCCATAAGGAATTGGGTCTTCAACTTCTACATTGAATTCTCTCTTAGAGTAGTCATTAAAAACATAGAGTCTAGACTCTGACAACTTGGAATTAAAATACCAGCTCTGCCACTTACTACCTGTATAACTTTGGGGAAGTTACTTAACGTCTCTGTGCCTCAGTTTCCTCAACTATGAACTGGGGATAATAATTGTATGCTCATGGAGTTGTGAGGGTCAAATAAGTTAATGTAGGTAAAATACTGAGAATGATGCCTGGCACATAGCAGGCATTAAATATGTTTTTGCTATCATTATTTCTTGTTCTCAAGCTTGCCTAAGTATTAAACTTTTTTGTTAATACATTATATATATGTATATATTAACACATATTTTTAATATATATTATTTTATTAAATATATTTTATTATGTTATATATGTACATATGTGTTTTATATGTTTTGAAAGAACATTTTATGAACATGTTATGAAAGATAATTTTTAAAATATGTTTGCTATATGGATAGCATATGATTTTCATTCTGTTGGAGAAATATGGCCTTTCTAAAGTGAGGGCATTGTGGTAGCAAGCAGGATATGGGAAGCTTACATTATATTCAGTTGCTATATACAGGATTTGGGGCCCCCAACTTCTCAATGGTTGAATTCTTTTTTCCTCATTAAAAGCTCGGCTGCACTCTGCTGTCCTTTTCTACTTCCCGTGGCTGTCACTGCTAATCTTCACACCTTCATCTTTATTTTGAAGGTCATGGAACTCCAGAGATGTTTAGATATATTTGAGCTGGCAAGAGAATTATTTTACTTCATTCATTCCTACATACAAAAAGGTTTTTTATTTTGTGTTTTACCATTTTATTTGACTACACCAGCAAGTCTGTTTAACTGAATGTGGTATTTTCACAAGGAATAATGATCTGAGGGAAGTGGGCCTGTTCCCGAAAGCAGGATTGTGGATGCTAGTCTTGGCTCGATTTCTGGGGTTTATTAAAAGAGTGTTTATAAAACTACTCTATTTGTATTTACCAAGAATATTAGTGGGAGAAAGGGGGGAAAAATGGCCTGGGACTCAAAATTCTCTGAGGATAAATCAATCATTAAGTAGATCATATTTACATGAATAACCAAGACTTGATGCAGTGTGGCAGCCTCCTCAGCTCCTAACCACAGGTTAGCAAAGATTTAAATGTACAATCAACCTTCTCTCATTTCTCAGAAATAAATGAAAAACTAGTCAACTAACCAGCAGGCTGCTCTAAGGTTTCTTGAGTAGGAAAGTCTGAAAGAATTATTTCACCAACCTTGAGCTAACCTTTAGCTTTGCAAGCCCATTAGAAATCCTAGTGAGCTGACTTGTGTGTTCCCCTATAGATGCAATAAAGAGCACCACCTTTTGTGAACTTCTGTCTCTCCTTTCTTTCTTCCTTCCTCTTGGAAGCCTAGCAGTAGCTGGGTTCATTGTGGTGACATATAGTTTATTCGAGGCCCTTATTATGCATTAGAACATCAATTTTGCTAGAAAAGCCCCCAAAGACAACCTTGAACTTGGGTAGGGAGTTTGTGCACTCCATAAAATGAGGTACAAAACCACGTGTGCACAAATGTGCACAGTTTTGGGGCTGGGGTTGGGGGAAGGGGTGTTTAGCACCACAAAGGGATCTTGGAGCCAAAGCACATTGAGAAACCCTTAGTCTGGGAATTTCTGTCTGCATGGCCTCATTCAATCTACAAACTGGTAAATGGATAGAGTCACTAATACAGGGCATGTCTTTGATGTGTATTATACAAAAATGTTTCTAAACTACAAGACTGAATTGAATAAGTGTTCTAACTTCTGTGGGTAGACCCACTGTTTTATCAGAGGGAATCAATACATGGTAGATAGAGAGGTCAAAATTTAGAACTTTAATCCCAGTTGTGTCAAGGTATCATTAATTCATTTATCAATTTATTCACCAAATACTTACCAAATACCTACTATGTGTCAGGCACTGTGCTAAACTCTGAGGCTACAGTGAAGAACAACATAGACACAGTCCTACTTTCTCGAAACTTATAAGTTGTATGCCCATAACCAAATAACTTTGCCTCTCTGTAACTCATTTTTCATCTGTAAAATGGGTTGTAGTAAGGACTAAATGAGAAAATGTATAGGAAAGTGATTTATAAACTTTAATATTTTAGGTATATTGAAGATTTTTACACACACACACACACAGGCACAATTGTCTTCTAGTCACTACAAAATGTAGTGAAGGATTGATGAAATTTGATCAAAGAGATTATCACATAAATCTTATTTCTCAAAAGGGGAGGTTGTGCGAAGACCCAGAGGATAACTGAGGCTTCCCTCAAGAATTTTTCGAAGGAGGCAGGTTATAAATTATAAATCAACCTGAGCGTTTTTGATTCTCTTCTGTGCGCATATTCTTGGGCTTCTAGAGCAGCACTAAAAGGATAATCTGAAAGACTTCAAGGTCAGGGCTGGAGACAAGACAATGTAACAGCCCAGCAATGCACCAACAGTGCCCACCTGCAGAAATATCTGGAACAAGCTGGTCCTGGAAGCATCCTCTATCCAAACCCCAGGAAGCAAGGAAAGGCTCTATGAAGGGTCTAGCTGTTAACGAAAACTTTCTGATTGGAGGAGAGAGATTGTCCTCAACTGCTCTTCTCCACACCCGGTTTTCTAAAATCATCCTGAGGTGGACACTGTAGACAGGACTGGACAGAGAGAGATAGACGAAGAAGGTCAGAAAAGCTCCAAGAGTCTCTGGTGCTGAGCCTACACTGCAACTGTCTGTGGCTCCTCCTTTTCTAGACCAAGGTAGTGTCAAGTACTTGTCACAGTGGAAGGATAAAGACGAATGGAGTATTATTTTCCAAGGTGCTTAAATTGTGACATTCTCCAAAAAGAAGGTGTTATGAGACAAGAAAGAGAACCAGAATGACAAATTAATGTCATAATCCATCCATCACTCCTATTTCCACTGTTATGACCAATGACAGAGCCGCCGTCGGCTCTTACCTAGGATGTGGACAAAGTCTCTTTATAGATCTAACTTTTCCCTAGACTTCCTCCATCGGATGTATTCTATACACAAAAAGTCAGTGTTTTTTTTTTTCCAGCTAATTTCAGATTATGTCTCTCCCCTGTTTAAAACTATTCCGTGTCTTCTCTTGCGCTTGGAAGAAACCCCAAACCCTTTGCCTTGACCTCGAAGACCCTGCATGATCTGGCCCCTAGGATCTCATCAAAGGCATCTCCTACTTTGCCCTTCTTTCCCTATACTCCATCCACACTGGTCTTCTTTGATTCCCCAAACTTTCCAAACTTCTTTTTACCTCAGGACCTTAGCCCAGGCTGTTTTCTTAGCCTGGAAGGCTCTTTTCTGGCTCATTTTCCTCACCTCCAAGAGGCCTCCCTAGCATCTGATGGGGGCAAACCCACCCTTGCTTTCTTTTGACAAGTAACAGAACTCTGGTTACTTGTCATTTATATACTTGTTTATTTGTTTATTGTCTGTCTCCATGAATAAACTATAAGCTCCAGGAAGGACAAATCTAGTTGTTTACTCACCATATCCCAGTGCTTGAAACTTATGATGTTGTCCAAAAAATATTTATCAAAAGAAAAAATACAAGTTTGAATTTCTTTCTTCTTAATTTTTCTTACAGAGAGCAGAGGCGATTATACAGGTCATAATTCCCCTATACCTCCAAGCTTTTCCACGTGCAGTTGCTTCTGTCTGTGCTGCGTTTTCCCCTTGGCTGATCGCCAAACTCCTACTCATTCTGCTTCAGAAACCAAGGCCACCCTTTCTTCTTTTGTGAAGCTTTCTCTTATAGTCTCTCTCTTTTGTGTCTTCATGCTACCGTACAGACCTCCGTTAGCATTTGTGACACCTGTTGCGACCATGTGCTTATATTTCATGCCCCTTCCCTTCCATTGTGAACTCTCTGAGGACGGGAAGCATACCTTATTCCTCTTTGCATCCTCAGCCCCAGTGTGGTGACTGGGACACAATATTCACGTGATATATACATTTGTGAGGAGCCTATAGATTTTAAACATGTCATAGAAAGAGAAGGGCCTGGGGAAAGCGGGTCACTCCTGGTGGACTCTGCCAGGGGGCAGGTTTGTGGTGGTGTCTGTCCTTGGTTCCTCCTGCTGGACAAAGGACAGTCTAGGAACAGGGAGGATGGGATGTGCCCTCCCCTCCCACCCGCCCGCTCAGAAGTGAAAGCAGCCTGTGTCCATGCCCAGATAGGGTTTCCCCTTCCTTTGAGAGGCGAACATTCTTCAGGCAGATTTGCAAGCTGAAGTCATCCGGAACAAAAGCTGCTCGCCAGCTGTGGCCAGGCGGCCCGCGCCCCTCCCCCCTCGGCCCTGGTGCCGTCACTGCCAAACGGAAGAGGGGTGTGAAGGCTTCTGGTGAAACATCTGGTCGGGGCCACTGTCAGCCAGGGAGGTGGAGACCTGCGAGCTCCCCGTCCGATCGCTTGAGACTGTTGGAGGTGCCTGAGCGGTGAGAAAGTGAGGAGGAAGAAGAGGAAGAGGAGGAACAGCGTGAACCTCCTGCCAGGCTCATTCCTGCCACTACTCCTTTCCCTAGTGGCCACCATTGGACTTCTGTTCAGCCTATGATTGGGAACTCAGGCCCTGGAAAGTGAGGCGCCATTCCCCGTTAAGGACACAGGGTCAGAGGGGAAAGTTCTAGGCCTTTGAAGGCAACCTTCACGTTGCCTCTAGGTAACATGAGCATCAAAACCGAGTATATTTTTATTAATTTAGGTCCATGTTACTGCCAGGATTTCCCAACTTCTTTTAATTAACACTGTCTCTCTTGACCCCCTTCCCAAGGACCCTCATGTCCTCCTGTTCATTTCGTCCCTCTCCCCAGCGAGAGGGCTGGGATACCCAGACAATATTCCAGATCTTTCTTTCTATCTTTTGCACTCTGCTGAAAGGCAGCTGTTCAGACCATGGTCTCTCAGGTACTGTGGAAACGGATGGCGACACCTAGCTATGCTCAGGGATAATTTTTTCTTTTCAAAATTTTAACGGCTATGTCTCCTGAAGACCAAGAAAAAAATTCAAAGGAACAAGAGGGAATTTTGGATTCTATGGGAGGTGTTTGGGGCAGTCTTGCCTATCAATAATTACTTAAGTCCTGGCCACCCAGACACCACCTCCAGGTCTGATTTTCCCTTTTAAGGCCTTGGAGTATATAACCAGATGAATATGAGTTTGGGTTTTTTGAAGGTCCAGGCTGGCTAGTGAATTGTCTATAAACTAGCTGCTGCCTAACACAACAGACGGTATCTTAATGGTACTGATAGATCAGGAGTGTCACACATCATTAAAATAGCTGATTGATTAGAAGAGAATAACTAGATTGCCCTGCCTTGCTGCAAAGCCTTTTGACGCACCAAGAAGGAGATATGGAAGGGACGGGTGGGGGTGGGGTCATCCGTCTTTGATCATTTGTTTTCCCTCCAAGGTGATGAAAAAGGCCCTGATAACCCTTAGGGAAGGGAAGGAATATAAACAAGTCTTAGTTCTTCTCTGCCATTTACTCAGAGGGAAGCTATTTGCAGACTTTCTGGAGTGTGGTGTGTTTATTCCAGTTACATAGATACACTCCTTTAAATCAAACACTCTGTTAGTGCCTTGGAGTTGTAAATCAGTGATTCTTTTCAAGTGACTTGATAGAATGTGATATTCTACTTTCCCTTGACAGGATATAAACATAGAAACCTAAATATTATAATCAAGGCCAGCCATTGGCAGGACTGTGAAGAGGGGCGGGTAGATTCTAGTAGCTTTTCAATGCCCTTTTTGCGGTCCGTGGTATCTGTCTTACTCTGGATGTTCAATAGTCGATTTCTTTGTCTACTTGGGAGAGAAGTTGACAAACTTACTTATATTCAGGAGTGATGTGGTTTAAGGCATTTTTATGCTCAGAGATGTTTGCATTTTAGCTAAAGGCACGAAGAATCTTGAGCCAAAGGATGTCTCTGGAGGGGTATTTTGCTGGTATGATGGGCCTTGTCAGTATCCGGGAAATCAAACTGTAACTCTGCCGGCCATGATTACTCTGATGACCATTCTGCATGCTTGGAGGGGTGGGGGCAGAGTAGGAGCAGATGTGGGTCCTCTGGGAGCCTTCAGCTGACCCTGAGACGCACCTCCTGCCTGTCTCCCCACCGCTTAGCCTCCGCCGTTACTTGAAGGAGCCATTGTTGCAGATGAAAGTATGTTATGCTTGGATTAGAAAATAAAACAGTGAAACACCCTTGACCTGGAGAACAGAGTCTGAGTTTGGGAGTCAGCTGGAATTGGACATTCTGACCCTTATCAGCTGAGTGACCTTGGGTACATTATTTAATGTCCCCACAATAATTGAACATGATTGCTATGAACCTTGCAGAAGGTGATGTAGAAGAAAATGCTTAGCCAATAAATACTAGTTTTATTCCCTTTAAAAAAATAATCAGAAACTATGAATTTCACCCGAATATAATTTGTCGACTGATAAGTTCTAATTAACTTGTACAACTCTTTAAAAAATAACATTATTGATTTTTTTCTGAGCATATAAGTAATACATGTTCATTGTGAAAGTTTTGGGAACTAAAGAAGAAGAAAATAAAATCTATAAGTTTTCTTTAGGCAGAATCAGTTATTTTTTTAAAGAAAAGTTTTATTTTTACAGTGTTTATGTAAATGTAAATCCTCGCCCCCACACACACTTTTAATGATGTTTGCCGTCATACTGCACATTGTTTTGTAGCTTTCATTTCTCCTTTGATACATCGTGAGCGCTTTCCCATGTCATTAAACATGTGTGTGTGTGTGTGTGATGGTTGTCGCCATCACTGGGATAGCCCATTAGAAAACAACACCTGAGACATAAAATTCAAGGTCCTTCTAGGACAAACGTCAATCATTGAAATGACCGGTCTCAGGGCAGGAGTAGTGGCCAACTTTTGGTTGAAGTTTTTAATACCCTCACTTGCAAAGCTGACTCTTGTCAACACCTGGAGTTCTTGTTCGACTTTTTGTCTCTGATATAGCTAGATATGGAAGTAGGGATGGACGGTGGTGGATTTTAACCTAGTTCTCTCTCCACTGACCAGAAGTTCCTTTTGCATTTGATGATAAAAGGCTATGTTTCAAATGCAATTGTTACAAAGTATCATTCAATCCCCACAACTGGCCCCAGGGCAGTTAGATTGTGGCATGAGTGGTTTTTGAATGAATAAATGCATGCATGAAGGAAGAAACCTAAATAAGCATTCATATGGGTTATAGTATTCTCAGCATGATATTATAAGTAATTTTTAGCTTTCTCTTTTAGGTTACTTAACTTCTCTGTCCCTCAGTTTCCTTACCTGCAAAATGGAGATAATAATAGTACCTCCCTCATGGGGTTGTTGGGGTGTTAAATGAATGAATACATGTGATGTGCTTTCAACATTGCCTGGAAAGAGTGAGTGCTTGATAAACCATAGCTATCATCATCATCATCAACATGGGGTTTAGAGCTCAGCCTTCAGGATATGCAGACTGGTTCTCAATACATCCCCACCCCTGCCTGCCAATTTCTCTCTGTACTTGGAGACCTAAATGTAAAAACTGCCCCACAAATTCAGAATCTGCACCTT
The DNA here is from genome assembly GCA_023783475.1 of Daubentonia madagascariensis. NCBI lineage: Eukaryota > Metazoa > Chordata > Mammalia > Primates > Daubentoniidae > Daubentonia > Daubentonia madagascariensis. Next base: position 49,623,991 of record JAKFHU010000600.1, on the reverse strand, counting down.
GGCTGTTAGGGTGGCCATATACAGAGGGTGAAATGAAGATGCTGGCCAGTCACAGGTCCCACCAATGGCCTGTGGAAGATTTCAAAATACCCATGTGCTGGCACCTCCCCATACTCCCCCACGTCTTCTAGAACTCCCAGTCCTTGCAAAGAATGGCCTGGGCAGGTTCTAAGCCAATTGCTTAATAAATTAATAGCTCATTGTATTCCCTTGTACAAGATATGAGGGAAAGAATCCACTGGATACTTTTTAGTTTCACAAGAGCCAGTGTGTATGTGTGATTTAATTGAGCAAGACTCAGAAATTTTCTCTATTCCAGGCTGATGGGCTTGGCTTCTGGAATTCCAAGCCTTTGCAAGTAGCTTGGCCATAGCATCTATGAAAATATTATTATCATCTTGGAGTTTGTTTGGCATTTATAGTGTTTATGGTGCTACAATTTGCAGCAGCCAGACTTATTTAAGTATATTTTTAAATATGCAAAGATATCTATATTATTTTTCTGGCACTCATATTACTGGATTATTGGATTAAATATGGTGTTGGGTGTGTGCCCTGTGAGAGGATCTTTTATTTGCTGGTTGGTTGGTTGGTTTATAAATGGTTAGGAGCACACAAAGATTGGAACCCAGGGAAGATTGTCGAATGGAATGCAGTCTTGCAACACTTAGGCTGGTATAGAATCTAAGACACAATTCTTTAAGAAGATGCCGTGTTCTTTGAGAGGAGAGTTGGTGTAAAACTCAGGGTACTTTGAATCAGTCTAATTTATGTTTTTAGAAGCGATATTTTCTTCCGATGTCAAAACTTCAAAACACTTGAGAAAATAAGTAGGAATGTCTCTGTGGTTAGGAATTTTAAGTGAATGATGGCAATTTTGAGATACGTGCCAAAATAGGATATTCTTCATTTTCCTCATACCGCTTAAGGCAGCGGTCTGGACTTGTTCTGGCCCGTGACCTGGGGCAGAGGGCCTGGGGAAGCTTCCGCAGGAGGCGGCGAGGGCTGCCTTTGTCCCCGCGCAGCCGCTCACGTTGCTCTGGGGCTGTGCGGCTTAAGACCAGTAGATGGCGCGTGGCATCAGGCTGGGGGCTAGAACCGCGGGCGCAGGGACGCTTGAAGCTGGGGAAAGCCCACTTAACCCGAGAATTCTAAACTTTAGTTAGGAATAAAAGCAGGAGCATTTTAGCTATTAGACATTGTGCTTGATAACCGAGCTCTTTCTTTCCATGACGTCTAGCTCACTTGGCATATGACTCAGGCCCCATTTCACTTGTCCCTTCAACTGCGCATGGGAAAGGCTCAGCGCGCCCCTGCGCTCGGCCGGGACCCTCTGGACAGCCTCCTGGGACGCCGAGGGGTGGGACAGCAGGACAGGCAAGAAATGCATTTGGGGAGGAGAGAAGGAGAACACCGTCCCCGACGCGCTCCGAGAGCGGAAGCCCGGCCTAACAACCACGTCATGGCCCTTTCCGCAGCCCGCGACCAAGCCCGGGGCCAGAGCGGGGTTTCCTAGAATGTGCGCGGCTGGAAAACAGCCAGAGACCGCCGAGGACATCCCCTGGGTGTTGCAAGCAGATTATTTCCACACTTACCAAGCAGAATTTAACGTAATCTCCTTGTTTTCGGTCTAGCCCCTTGGCCCTGCCCTCCCGTAGGCCTGGTGTGCCTGATTCCTGGAAGTTCTCCAGAGAGGGAACTTCTAGTGCTCTAAGCCGAGAGCCAGGACAAGGCAAGGGCGGAAGGACAGTGGTCTGGCTGCGTGGCGGCGCAAGAGGGAACCTGGAGGCTTAACTGTTCCACCTTCTACAAAGCCGAGTTTCAGGCCCACGCGACCTCCTCATTTTCTACAGTACTTACTAGTACCCTAGGGCCTGAATCTTCCTGGGGCTCTAAAGGGAGAGTTGCTCATTAAAAAAAAATCGATATTGTCTTTATCAGATACCTGTCATTCTGTTAAACCTCTACTCTACATTTTCATCGTTTCCCACATTGTGAGATTTACCTTTCCAGGGCAGAATTCCCTGGCAGCCTTTGCAGCTGGGGAGAAGGCGGTAACCCAAGTCCTGCCGCTCAGACGTACCCAGAGAAGCTCTGACCGCTTCCGCGTCCCCTGGCAGGTGACGGTGGAGGCCGAGAGCGCTGGCGGCAGCGCCTCCTCGCCGGCCGCTTCCGTGTGAGGTTCCAGGCCGTGTTCCTGTGAGCTTAGCCTTGAGCTGCTTTTTCTCCAGACCTCCCAATGAGGCACTGAGCTACTAATAACTCTTAGTAAATTCCCTTTCTGCTTAAACCAGCCTGAATGGTTTCTAGAGTTTGCAACTTAAAAAAAATAAAAAGAAGAAGAAGAAAAGAAAAGAGAAACAGAAACTAGTAAGGAAATTTGGTCCATGAAAGTAGGAAAGTAGGGTGAATCTAAAAATCCATCAGAATCTATTATAAATGCAAGATTGGGCTTAGTGTGGGCAGGAGGGCAGAAGGCAAAGTATCTTCTGTTATGCACCAAATACTAGATGTTGGTCCTAGATGCCAATATTGCTTTTCCAGAGGAGGTGTTCTCTGACTGTGGCCACAACCCAAGATGGAGAGAAATTCCATGACATGGAGCTTCAAAATGCTGACAAAGCCAACTGCTTCTTTACCCCCCCAAAAGAAGCAGTTAGAAACAGCAACTTCAAAGCTGCAGCCTTAGCCAAAAAGACCCCGAGCGTTTCTCCCACTAATTGAGGATTCTCTGCAGGACACTTTGTTCAGGCCCATTGGAAAAGTTCATGTTCAGGGGGGTGTCTCCCTATGAGAAGCTATGATTTCAAATTGTCTTCAAGAAGTAGACATTGAAGAAGGACTAGGAAAGGACAGACCATGGATGTCAGAAGTAAAGGGAGGGAATCTTTAGATTTAATGACTGTGCACACAGGATCTTTGCCCGTGTCTACATGCAACATGTAGTGGGTAGGAAGCAAATAGGACAGAAGCCAACTAAGATTTTTAGGAAACCACATTGTCAAAGATACTTCAAGCCTGACTGGCTAATTCAAGACCTCTAGATCCACACTGGCACCAAGAGGTCTGTGGAAGCTGTGCATCCCCCAGGAATGCCATACTCTTTATTACCCATCAAAGGTGAATCCATAGGGGATAATTAACAAAGAGATCATCCCAGAGGGCAGCTTCTATAACAGAGTGGCCAACCAAGTGTCACTGCTGTCTCTATTCAGCAGGGTTTGCTATTTGCTACTGATTCGTGACTGCTGAGTGTTTCCCATCTTTTATTTTTTAAACTAGAAGTCTAAAAAATCTTGCTTATCCTGTTGCTCCTCCACTATTGTATAACAGGGGTATTGGGAGATAGTTTGTCTTTGAGCTTTGGGCTTTCAGTAAGCATTATTTTTTAAAATTAGCATTATCCTTACTTTTTACAATAGAAGATTCTTCAGAAGAAGAAAGACCCTGGAACGAGAAGGAATATGTTCTGAACTCACAGCGTGACTCACATATCTTAGCAAGGCCTGAGACCTTGAAGGGCTCCAAATACCAGTAAGCATTATTGTGTTACCCTTTCTCACCTGTTGGAGGTTTTTTACTTGTGGTTGACGAACAGGGAAAGGGGAAGTGGTCTAGAAAGGATTAAGAGGGATAGGTAGATAGGATACAGGTGGCCATTTGAGATGGAGCATGGTCAACTGTGAACAGAAACCCTGTCGATCTCCCTGGTCTGTTTGCCCTTTCTTCTCTGATCCTTGCAATGACCTCCTACTTGGACTCCATCAAAATGGCTCCATCCTTCTCCCTCCCAGCCCAAAGCTTACAGTGCAGTTAATCTAGAGGTCAGCTGAGGTGCAGGTGTAGAAAAGAAGTTTGGAATAGGCGGTGGATGTGTTGGGGTTGGAGATGGGAGGAGCATGTGGATTATTCCCTACCCACAAGTGCTGTCTCATTCCTTTGGTTTCCTTCATTTCTATTCAACCTCATGAAATGAATAAACAAATAAATAAAGTAAACAAACAAGTCCATAAAACCAAGATTTTATGGGTGTAGCAGAAAGCTTAAACAAGCCAAGGTCTTTGTATCAAGGTAATGCCAATAACTTTAAAACCTCAGAGTTGCTGAGTTAGAAAGACTCTTGACCTTTTTTGCCAACTCAAGTTCTAATTCTTCTGCCACTCCCACCCTGACCCCCAGAGTTTCTTGGTTCCCTACCTTTTCTCTTCCTGCTTGACTCTTGGGAGTAATAATCTCAACCAAATCTTATTAATTGTGTCCATATTTAGATGTACAACAATTTGGCCTTTGCTCTATTCTTCCCTCTTCTTCCAGACTCTGGGTCTGATTTATCTTTTTACACTCTATCACCTCCTAAGGTATTATAATATAATACTATCCCTCCCTAAGAATTCTGATGAAGCTGATAATTACCTTTAACCGTTCTACGCATAGTTAATAAAACCAGTTGGGTTTTTTAGTTTAGTTTTGTTTAGCTTTTACTTATTGTTAGAATGCCTGTTGTTTTGGCAAAAAGTACTCATAAAATGTTTCCCAAAAATTCAGAAAAGTAAAAAGGAGAAAGTGAAAATCTGTAGCATCCAAAACTCAGTATGTCTAAGGACAGTCTCCGCTTCTCCCCTGCCTTATTTATGTCCTTCAAGCTTCTCCCTCTAATCAAAGCGCCATTGGCTTGACTTTTTAGGCTGCCTCACTTAATTTTAGAGAAATATAGATCCTGTTTGAGATCCAAAGAGGCATTTGTCAGCATTAAGGGCCTCCCTCATCTCCATCCATGCCCACAATATTTGGCAGGTGTTCTTCCTAGTTTGCGGTTTGGGATTGTAGCTGTTTCCTTGTTTCATTCATGATGGGGAGATTTTTTCCTTCTATTTTTGTTCCATTTATTGTTTTCATTGGATTTTCAGAAAGGGGAATGGCATAAGTGTTTTTACTCTGCTGTCTTTAACAAGAAGACTTACTTTTCAAAATAATTATGAGTCTGCTTTTAATTTTCTACATCAAGAAAAAGTTAAAGGAAGAATGTATAAAATTCTAGTTAATTTTTAGTTGTTTGGGTGCCTGATAAAGAGGAACTTTCCAGAACAGCAGTCAGTTCTGTTGTGAAGATGGCCTTCCCATGGCACTGGTACCCTGGTTAGAATTTTCCCAGGGCAAGATGGCCTAGCTCCCTGGGAGCTGTCACCATAGATTGCCCATGCTGAGAGAGCAGACCACAAATTGCACCAGCTGCAGATACTTACACTGCACATGTAGAGAGAATAGAGGCTGATGTCCAGAAAGCGAGAGGAGTTGTACCTCAGCTGTGGAACAGCAGGACAATCTGCAAGTTACCCATCCCTCCTCCTGCCTCCATGAGGATCCATAACTTCTCCATTATCCAGACTCCACTCTGGGAGGAAGGAGGGAAGGGGAGATCCTTAGAAAATAGAGAATAGGCTCTGCCAGGGAATTTCAACATTGAATTGAGTGAAGTCAGCTTCCCCCGCTCCTTTTTTTTTTTTCCACCCTGGAAGAGACTGTTACTTAGCAAGTTTAAGTTTATTTCCACCATCTGTAGAAATGAGAGCTTCAGAGCAAGATTAAATCAGTTATAGAAAATAAATAAGCTACTGTTTTTGTACATCTGATTTGGAAGGTGTTAATCTTGACCCTGCAACATCTGCGATTTTAGCTCCATCTTTCAGCAAGAGGCGGCCTGCTAAAGGGGAGATTGCACAGGACTGGGCGTCGACCTCTGTTAACTCCTGGCTCTGCCACTAACTAGCTGTGTGATGTTGGTTAAGAAACTTAGTCTTCTAGTTCTAAATTTCATCAACTCTAAAATTAAGGGGTTGGACCAGATCCATGATTTTCAAATGTTCTTTTTATTTTGCTTTTGTTTTTTTGGCTGCAGAGTCCTTTTTTAAACAAAATCTTACTTAGATGGCTAATTTATAAAACAGATACAGTTGGCGTTTCCTCTGGCAAAGTGGGGAGTAGGTGTCTGGGACCACATTCATTAGGGGTTCCCGGGGCTCCCCCAGGAGTCCCTAAGTTACCTTCACAGAGCCCTTCCCAGGTGTTCACTTTGAAGACCGCTGAAGACTATGATCTCTCTGGTCCTCTTTGATTCTAATCCCCAATGATTTAATATCTGTCCAAGGCCAGGAGTGACTGGCAGCGGCACAAAATAATCTGTTCTGTGGTCCATGGGCAACTGAGGAGATTGGCACGAACTTGGTTTTTTGCAGACAAGGCAATTATCTTAACGTCAAAACAAGAAAATTCCAGTGTTTCATGGTGGTTGAGAGTTCTCTCATTTACAACCAAAACAAGAAAAACCTTGAGGTAACTATGAACTAGAAATTGGGTCCTTAATGTATGATTAACACAGCAGAGTGACGTCCTGGACCCAGCAACAGTTTAGAGTGTGAGTGGTCTGTCTGCTCACTAGTCCTGACAACACCCCCAAGAGGTATGAGCCCCATTTTATTTATTTATTTATTTATTTTACTTCAGAATATTATGGGGGTACAACACTTTAGCTATATATATTGCCCATGCACTGCCCCATTTTAAAGATAAGGATACGACAGCAGGTTAAGTAACCTGCTCAAATATCATACACTATTTACAGAGAATTGCATCTCTTTTTTTAACATTTACCGTCGTATATAAGGTGCTCAAATTTGCAATCAGTTACCAAAGCCATGGATACATCTCATCCCGCAGAACCTACCATTCAGTGACTCTTAGGGCATTTTTGCACATGAAATGGACAAGGAAAATGTTTGAGACAAACAATCTGAATTTTAAATGCAGATCAAAGGTCCTTGCAGCAGTGAAGAAAGCCTGTGGGTATTTTAGGGCGGTTTACCAAAAAAGCAGGCATCTTCCCCTCCACGTCACGGACTTATATTTTAAGAAGCTCAGCCATTCCAGTCCATGCAGAAAAATACTCTCAAAGGAATATTTACAATGTGGATCTTATATTAAACATTTGGTTTTATATACTTAAATATTTATAAAAGCATATGTGGAATAAATTTTAGTCCACAAATCTAAGTGTGCAAAACATATCAATTTCCTTATTTCTTTAAATCAACTCAATTTTCTGACTCTCAGCCTCTATCCTTCCTCTAAGATGGCAAAAACGTCTGCTTCTTCCTTGCTGGGGCCCCCTCTCCTTCCCGGAGTCATACCGGGAGCTGGAAGTTTTACTTGGAATGAGAACAATTGAGGAAGGGGCTCTAATTTCCAATCTTTCAAGGTACCACCAGCATTCCACTGTGAAGCCCACAGTGGTGCCACGAATTTTGGTAGTGCCATTGGGGTGAGGGACTTTGCAGAGAGTGCCTCCCTCTAGGCACACCAAGAAGCCATCTCCTCTGGGCAGGACTAGCCGCCGTGGACATGCGACCTGTGTAGTCTCACAGGGCCCCATGCCCAGAAGAACCCTGAACTTGTTTTAATGCTTTGCTGTTGCTGTGCTGAAATTTGAACAAGGAGTTTCACCGTTTCATTTTGCAGTGGCCCTTGCAGATCATACAGTTGATCCTGCCTATGGGTTTAGTCACCACCTCCTCTGCTCACTTTCTTAGGGGGGTCTGCAGTCTTCCCCTCTGCCCCACTAGGCACTCTCCTACTCTTGGCCCTCCACTGCCTTTGCCCCTCATCCCTGGAGTCTGGGAGGCTTAACGTTATCTCTTCAATGGTCTTAAGCTTTTTATAAAAGACAGGAAGAGTCACAGATGGACATCGGGGGCTTCTACCTTCCATCCTGCGAAAATCCCTGAGGCAAGGAAGCATGAAAGGGACTTGTTCCTGCTTGAAAAGGGAAATGAAGGGGGAAAAATATGGTGTGGGGAGAAAAACCACACCTTAACATTTCAGGATATTATTCTGCCACATGTATAGTTGTGTTTTAATTAACTTTAATTTATTTTTATAATTAGTGTTGATGACTTTATCACATGAAATGGCACTCTAGGGTCAGAACCCTAACATATACTGCTGTGCCCAAGAGCACAGAGACCTCAGCTAGGTGTTGCTATCTGTAGGGTGAGCATATACATATAGTTCAAACTGGGACACTTTTGAAAGAGGAAGAGGTTGCAATTAATAAATTATACCAGAGCAGTGAGAGTGAACTGAAACCATTCCGGGCAAACTGGGATACATGGGCAGCCCACCTATAAATGATGGAGCCAGGATTTGAACCCAAGTCTGTGTGATTCCCACTGTTTTGATGTTAATTAGAATAATCTGTGGCCAGCTCAACAGATTGACCATGAATGCTTTATTCCCCACCCTCTCTGTTGTTTTCCTGTTGACATGGTCTGAAAAAAGCTAGGTTCACAACTGGAGAATTTTATTCATGAGAAGCCCAAAAACTGCATTCCTCAGTTGCAACTGGCCAGTGCTCCAGGCATGAATGAGGGAAGTTTCATCTTCAATATTTACTGAAAACAGACGCCGAAGTTTGAGAAGCAAATGTAAAGTGCTCATTCCAAAAGCCTCTTTATATACATGTTAAATCAGTTTGTGGGAAAGAGACCACAGAGATTGTTTAAACATTCATACTGATGACACAACTGTTCTAAAATATGCAGTTCCTTGTAGTTATATGTGGAATTAATTGCATATGGAGGAAGTCATCTTTTGAAACTGGATTAAAAGGAAATAGTTCATAACTTAGTGATATCAACATATACACCATAGTACTCTGGACACGGCTTCGCCTCTTTTTTCTTATCTTAGCCACTGTCTGAAGATGCTGTTTTCTCACTCAGGGCGTCATGATTCAACTATGTAGCTCTGTGGAGAGAAAAAAAATCCGGGGGCAGAATGAAAGAGATATCACTTAAGCACAACTGGAAGTGTTGAGAGTCTTTCTGATCCTGGATTCTGAAGTTCAGCTCGCTTCTCCATGTCTACTGTTGGTGGAGAACTCTAGAAAGTCGGTCCTTCTCTACCCTTGAATTCCATCAGAGTAATGCAACAAGTCACTTGGAAGCAGATTTCCTCCCTCACCACACAGCACATTCCAATATTCATCCTTAACTGAATTACCCAAAATTCGTAGCAGGGACTCCTGTTAACCATAAGCAGTTAGATAGCCATGTTTAGAGAGAAACAGCTTCTTATCTATGGCGCTCTAAGGGAAATCGGCAGTCGCTTCCTAGACATGGTCTTAATGTTGCTCTGAGGCTCCAGCTCCTCTGTGATACAATCAGCCCTCAAGCAAAGCCCTCCACCAGAGGGGTGGAACTCCCCCAACTCTTACTTACAGCAGTAATCACACTTTCAGTACATCTGTTGTTTTTAAATTTCCAGTCCCATTAATTCTTCCTTTTTTAACAAAAAGATATGAAGAGTTGAGAATACCCATATTCACTTTGAAGTTCCCCTCACTTAAATGGGAAAAAACCCAAGACATGAGGCAATCCTGAAAACATGAATAAAAGAATATAAATATTTCTCCAGCCTCTCTAGTCTTCATTAAAATACACAAGAGGAAGAAACCGGTTTGCCCTTCTATATTTAATTTGGACTCTAACCTCTTTGAAAACTTCACAGTATGATTAATTTTAGCTTATCTTATGGAATGTCTCTTCACCTATAAATAAGTCTATTCATCTTTAGAAGAGCATAAATATGCCTCCTGTTTTACAGCTATTTTTAAACATCTCTTACATATAATTGTCATGAGATCTATTTCCAGGATGATAGCTAAGTATCAGTTACATTTCTATTATGCTCTAATAGTTCCATGGTTGGGAAACTTATGCAAAAATAAGCTTACTTAGATGAATATGAATACAGCGTTAAACAGAGTGACGTGAATAAGTCAAAGAGAAAAGAGAACCTGATATCCAATCCAACAACACTGAAAAGAACAAGAGAAGAGAAGAAAGGGAAGAGAAGAGGAGGAGACAGAGAAGAGAAGGGAAAGAAGAAAACGAAGACAAGGAGGAAGAGGAGGAGGAGGAAGACAACAAGAGCTTGGGAGTTCTAAATTTCAGGTAAAGGTGTAGAAATTTTCATTAAAAAATTTTTTTTTTCTGCTCAAGTAGGGATTGGACTAAAAAAATTTGTTTTTCTATGTTGTCTCACATAATATTGGAAAATCAGTGGGATAGTGAATAGAGGATGGTGGGACACGTATCAGGAGATCTTTCTCTACGCTTTCATTAGCTGAATGCCTGATTCTTCAAGTTTTTTATCTCCCAGAGTCCCCAGGCTTATGTGAGGACCACACGTCCACATAGGAAAGTATTCTCTCTGCGCTGACACACTGGACACAGCATTGCATTATTGGATGTCTTGAGGCTGATGATGTCATAAGTTATTTTCATTATGAAGTTATATTCAAGTAATTAATAATACTTATAACAATAACAACGCTTCAAATTGGTGATAAAAGCAAACCGTTAGATGAAAATTACATACTTGGCTATTAAAAATTATATTGCTAAAGAAAAAAGTTAAGTATTTGGTTATTTCTAGGGCCACAATTCATTTCTTCTATTAGAACTCAAGTTTTAAAATAAAAACTTACACATGGGGAATTACACATGGGACTTACACATGGGAAATGAATTATCAACTTTTCCTTCATAGGTCATCTCCCATCAGAAGAATGGACTTTCTGGTGGAAGACAAAAGATTTGCTTTTCTCGGGAGAAATATCTCCCCATTGATAAATAATGAGCAAATGCAGAACACTTAAGTAGTGTTCCCGTCAGTAGTGTGAACCATGTCAGCACGAACCAGCTGGTCCTTGTCTGTTTTGCAGTCAAAGAAAACAGGAACTCAGCGTGCACCCGAGTTCCCAAGGATGGGAGGCTTCGATTTGCCAGGTGTGTGCACGGGCAGAATGCCCAGTCCCAAGTCATTTTACAAAAAGCCTTGCTCAGGCATGGCCAGCAAAACTGTGAAAGTCCTAGGAGAGCAAGCAAGAGGCCACGGTTGCTATTTCTGCAACACACTTACTGTCTGCAAGGCATCCTTGTATTTTCTCGAATTGGTAAACAAGTGTTCAGAGAGCAGATTGGAGTCATAAAAGACAGCTGGAATGGTAGGCACCTCAATTGTGGTTTTTATCGTTCATCAAATCAACACAATTATTTCAGTAATCAAATGTGCATTCAGAGGAACTGAGAATGTAGAAGGCAGAAGTGCTGAGTGAAGAATTCGCATATAACTGTCACCTTTTACTCATTTGCTTCTATCTGCAGAACCCAGGAATCAGGATCCTATTTATTAACACACTTTGCAGGCAAAGCTTTCAGTTATTCCAATGTAATTGTTGTGTAGCAAATCTTGAATAATGCCCTTTGCTTTTTGTCTAACCCTGAAAGGTAAACCAGAATGATAGTGATTTTCTGGATAATTTGATCCGAAGGAATAATGCCCCGGAGTCGCGTGGTGATGTCAAGGTTCTTGCAGCTCATGCCTTAGAACTGAGTTACATGGGAGACCATGTTTGAACAATGTCCTTTAAGGAATTCAGTAATTAAACCCCACTGGATGGGAGCCAAGACAAGCCCGTTTAATGCCAAATTCCACTGTAGTGGGTCATGTTATTGGATAGCTGAAATGAATTTGGGCCAGAAAAAAGGGCCTCCCTTCCTCAATAGTTAGTTTTTTGTCTGAATTATCCAGATAATTGCTTCACTTTTCAACTTACTTTTGCCTGCATGGAGTAGAGAGGCAGCTCTACTTATTTAGTTTTGTAACTTTTGGATATATCAAAAAGAGCCACTTAATCCCACGTTATTTATTCTTTCATACATTTATTCGTTTGTTCATTATAAATCATTCAGCAAATATTTAGTGGACAAACAAAAGATACGTTTGTCCTTATATATTACACCATTCATTTGGGAATCTCTAATCAGTTGAAAAATATTTCAAGTATTACCAAACACCAGGAAAAAGTGAAAAATTTTTGGAAAAGTTGTCTTGAAGTGTTATGTTTCTTTAAAAATAAAAAATTGAACCTGCAAAATGAGTATATTATTTGAAGCCTACATAGCACCTTTTGCTGGAAAAGATTCCAAACATTAACATTTAATCTTGGCAACATTAGTCCCAGAAAAAATAAACATTATCTCCCTTTGAAAACTGGAGAAGTGGAAACCTGTATTTTGGATATTTTCCTCTGTTGGATGAACATTCAGATCCAGGCCACTTGTCTCTTACCTACTAAATTCAAGTCATCCTGAAGAGTCCTAAAATATCATGAAATGAGGCTACATGGAAAGTGGGGTCTTCTTTCACCCTACCTCTCATATCTACTCTCCCAATACCCGTTTTCAAACCTTAGCAGCCCATTTCAAAAAGAAAGTGACTCACAGTGAAGGTAACCAATGATATTGCTATGATGTTTATTGATCATTGCTGTCTTACTTGTCTCTTGCAAGCAATAACAACATATAACAAATGTATATTTTTCCTGATAAATAAAAGAAGTTGTATTACCCAAGGGTTGGGGGCAAAAAGTTAGATCCTGAGGGTGCTAAGATTTAATATTAGATTTTCTGATCCTTTTGAGTTCTTTAAATTTGGTTTGCAGTGATCTGGCAGTTGGGGATTGGAGGAAGAGGACAGACACTCATAGTTACACGACAGTAAAGCTAGGAGGCTCACCTGTTGTTTGCCTGGCTGTGTTACCGCTCTCATGAGTGACACCTACACAACTCCAGCTCTTCAGAAGGGGTCAAGCAGAAGACAGATCATCATCCAAGAAAAGGCGGAGGGAGATTCAAGCACCAGGTGAATAGATGGACTGATGATCGTAAATTATTTTTTAATTCCAAGGTTGTGTGAATCCCAATTTAAATTTTTTTGTTGTAGTTTTTCATCTATTGTGTGAGTGAAAGAGAAGATGTAAAATATAATGTACATACAAAAAAGCACATAAATCAAACACTTGTGAGATCACCATTTAGGTCAAGAATAAAACACAGTCAGCACCTCTGAAACTTCCCATGACCCTTACCGAGCACATCACTATCCTCACTTTTATGGCAAACACTTTTCTTTTTAGATCTCTTCCCAGTATGAATCACTAAGCAATATGGTTTAATTTTCCTGTTTTAAAAAAACTTTATATAAACAGAACCAGTGTTTTGCTGGTTGTGTTCAACCTTATGTTTCTAAGATTGACCTGGGCTGTTCGATGTATTTGTCCTTCATTCATTTTTTGTTCGTTTGTTTGCTTGTTTTTTCAATTTGCTGGTTTAATGCAGAGCATAAAATGATCTCAAATCTGAAAAAATTCTAAACATGCATCCTAAATATATCCATAGCACCCCATAACTTGAGGCAACATCGTTTCAAAATGTGCAGGACTCTGTTTTCGCATTTCTTAAATGAAGATTAGGCTAGGTGATTATTTCATTCATTTTTTTTGTGGCTGGACCCAGATAATGTTTAATGAGTGAAGGCTTAGGCAGGCCCTGAGTCGCCTTGACTTAGTTCTTCATTGGTACTTCAGCAGGACCAATTTCTCTGTGTCTATGTTTTCATCGCAGAGAATAGAATACTCTCTAGCTATTAATAATTTAGGCAGGGAGAGAATTACTACAGGTTTTTAAAAAATTGATGTATAATATTTTACATATTTATGGGATGTCAAGTGGCATGAAAAGTCATTGGATTCAGCCTTTAGGGTGAACTTTTGGTAACCATCCTTCACCCTCCCCAGCCACACACAATACTGAGCACCAAGGGAGATCTTACTACTCTAGGATCGGGACTCCTCAGACTCCAGTGCCACATGGCCATGGCCTTGATCATGAAGCCACAGCAATCAGAAACTCTCCTGACTAAGAAGGTTTATGATTATGAGGCCACTAATGCCACAGACTCCAGAAACATTCTATGCCTGATACAAATTGCATGAGCAAAAATAGTTGTCCCTTGCCTTTCTTCTTGGTACCCATGAAAGGTACCTATGCTAGTGACAAAAGCTCTGCTGACATTTCCAAGGAAGACCATACACTTCCACAACATGCTTGCCAGCAGAAATGGCAAAAGCAATATAAAAGCAATATGAGGATATTTGGTTTGCAGAACCTAAAAACATCTAGAACTTTAGCCAAAGTGGGTGGGAAAATGTATTCTTTAGTTTTTAGGTCTCTGTTATATAGGAAAGCACATTACAGCAATGTTTTTCACATTTGGGATCAGAACCCATCATTAGTGTATCATGAGAGCTTTGAAAGAAACAGAAGAGAACAGAATAGAAAATATCAGAGGGCATCAACTCAGTGAAACTAAGTACTGTTTTGCAACACACACGTATGTGTATATTTGATTGCAGTGTAAGATGTTTTCTTACTGTGGGTTGAGTTAAAAAAAAAGTTTGAAAGCCACTGCACTCGGAGGGTAGAATAGATGTTGAGTGCCAATCAACCATATTCACCACAACTCCTGTTATTGAACATGAAGTAATAAACATGTTCAACAATGAGATGCTTGGCAAATCTTGTTGGCCAGTGTCTTCTAATAATCCACTTTGGAGCATCTTTGTGGTCCAGATCATCCCTTCAGCCTGATCAATTCAGAAGCGTGAGACACAATGCTGGCAGCTTGGATTAAATCTTCTCCACAAATTCCTAAAATTCAGCTAAGATCAGTTAAGCACCAGAAAAAAATAGGATTTGGCAATCTGCAAGCTGCCAGTAACTGGTAGAATGCTCTGACTGAGGCCACAGATGTTTGTGTCTACTTGCATCCTTTCTGAAGTCATCCTTCACGAGTCCCTCTGTGATCTTTTTAAAACACAAACCTAATTGTTTTTCTCCAGCTCCAAAGCATTCAATAGCATCCTTTGGCTTATAGCTGTGATTCCCCAACTTGAGGTGTTTGTTAAAATACAGATTCCCAGATCCTCCTTAGGGATTCTAATTCAATAACTTTGGGATGGAGCCCAGGAATCTGTACTTTTAGTGAAAACCCCTAGTGAATAAAAGCAGACACCTTAGCATAATCAAGACAATTTGGCCCACAGCAGCCTGGCCCACCTACATTTTTCCAGTCTGTTTTTCCCACCCCACCACCAGTCCCCCTTTCCTTCCCTCCTTGCTGTCCTCTCCCTCCCTTATCTCAACTATCCTTACCTCCCCTGCACCCACAGAAAGAACTCACCGTAAAGAATCCAGCTCCAATACTTCCTCTCTAGAAAACCTTCTCTTATGTGCTAATAAAGTTTTTGTTCTTTTGATACTCCATATATTTTAAAATGCATTGTAATATTGTTGTAATCACATTGAATTGTAATTATTTGCTGGCATGCCAGGAGCTTATTAGGTACAAGCACTACACTTTGTGCTTTGTTTTATCTCCAGTGCCTGGCACATGGTAGATATACCAACAATATTTGTTGAATGAATGAACGCCATATGGATGGATGGTTGGATTGATGGACACAACTGCTTCTCTAAGATATAGTTTTTATTTTGATATTGGTCCTCAACAGAGATTAGGACTGTTGTGGCTGGAATAGCCAAACTTCTACCAGGGTAGATGATGCCTTTGGAAAACTAAATGGGTTAAGAATGGGATTCAGTGTGAGCCATTAATGGATGTCAAGGCGAGTGGGTGGAGGTTTGATTAGGAGCTGAATATTAGTATAGTATCAAAAAAAATCTCTCTGCAAAATTCTTATCAATTATAAGAGGCAAAACCATGATATTTTGGTGAGGAAACTTAGTATATATCAATTTAAACCAGTGAACAACAACCTCACTGGTGGTGGGACATATTGGCCTCATGTGTCTCTTGATGTGCTATCCCAAGAAAAGTACATCAGAACATTCCTGCAAAGAAATCATGGCCTGACTCTAGACGTGGAGAATCATCAGACAAACTCAGGTAGAGCAATATCTATAGAATGAAAAGACAGAAAGGCTGAAGAACTAACTCTTCTGGAGTGAAGAATAGTCAAAATCCATGACAATCAAATGCAATGCATGATCCTGGGTTGGCTATTGGAACAGAAAATAAAGAGAGATTGTTGGGACTGTTGAAAAACTTGAGAGTGTTCTGTTAACCAGATAGTAGTGTTGTGTTGATGTTGATTTCCTAATTTAGAAGTTTGTACTGTGGTTATTTAGGAGAGTGTCTTTTTCTGGAGAAACACACACTGGGGGAATTGGGAGTGATGAATCCTCAGGTCTGCAATTACTGCTTAAACGGTTTATAAAAGAATAATAATACTGTGGTAACAGGGGGAGAGAGAGAGGAAGAAAGAGAGAGAAGGGGAGCAGATGTGGTAAAATGTTAATAATTGGGAAATGTGGGTAAGGAGATATGAAAGTTTTTGTACATGTCTTGCAATTTTTTGTATATTTTTCTTGAAAATAAATAATTAACTTGCACTTGTGGCCAAGATGGAATAACAGGTATTGAATTTATCTTTCTGCCACAAACAACTGCCAAGGCAGCTAGAGTTTGTAGGACTAAGTACTTGGAACAGAAGAAAAAAGAATTCTGGAGGTCTGCAGAGGGTCCCCTTTGAGTATTCAGCAGAGTACAGATCAGCACATATATGTGAGAAAACTGTCCAAAGCTGGAGAAACATTAGATAAAAAGTACTCAGCACTCATGAAGGGTTGGGAATAGGGTTTGTTCCAAGCAGATAGACTGGAAAAGCTCATAATTCATGAAATATTGGGTAGAGCAGTTAGAAGGGTCTTTCTTGTCTCAGTACTCAAGAATAAAATTACTAAGACTAAATGCTGCTCTGGTCCAGCCTAACAAATCTTAAACAGCAAAACCCAAAATGGTCAAAATGTTTCCAAGGAACTTAACTGCATCCCAAAACAAAGCTCCAGAATATTTATAGGTATACAAAAATATCCAGGACCCAACAAAGTAAAATTCATAATGCCCAGCATCCAATAAAAGAGTGTCAGACATTCTAAGAAGCAGAAAAATATGAGCCATAATGAAAAAAGTAATCAATTAATTGAAACCTACCCAGAATTGACACAGATGTTAGGATTATTAGACATAGAAATTAAGAGCGTCTTAACAATATTCCAAAAGCTGAAAAAATAAAGTAGAAATATAGGATATATAAAAAATAAGGCTGGGCACAGTGGCTCACACCTGTAATCCTATCACTTTCAGAAGCCAAGGTGAGAGGATTGCTTGAGTCCAGGAGTTTGAGACCAGCCTGAGCAACATAGCAAGACCCCATCTGTACATAAAACAGAAAAATTAGCTGGTGCACTGGTGCATGCTTGTAGTCCTAGCTACTTGGGAGACTGAGGCAGAAGGATTGCTTGAGCCCAGGAGTTTGAGGTTACAGTGAGCTGTGATGATGCCACTGTACTATAGCCAGGATGACAGAGTGAGACCCTGTCTCATAAATAAATACATACATACACACTAAAATCAAACAGCTAGGGCTAGAAACTACCATGCCTAAGATGAAAAATACACTAGATGGGATTAATAGCAGATAAGACATTACAGAAAAAAAGATTAGTGAACTTGAAAACAGCAATAGAAGCTACTAAAATGAAGCACAAAGAGAAAAATAAAATATTTTTTAAAAATCATAAGAGCTTCAGTGGTTGTGAGGCAAATTTCAGCAGGCTAACATATGTGTAATCAGAATCCCCAAGAGAGTGGTGGGTGGGGAGAAAATATATTTGACAAAATAATAGCTAGAAATTTCCAAATTTGATGAAATCTACAAACCCACAGATCCAAAAATCCCAATGAACTCCAAGGACAGGAAACATAGAGAAAACTACACCAAGTCATATGATAATCAAATTTCTCAAAAGTAGTGATAAATAGAAAATCTTAAAAACAGCTAGAGAAAAGAACACATGTTATATCTAGAGGAACAAAGATAAGAAAGACAGCAAATTTCTCATCTGACACTATGTAAGCCAGAAGACAGTGGAGCAACATCTTTAAAAGGCAACATAACTACAATAACTATCAACTTAGAAATCCATATCCAGTGAAATACTTTTTCAGTCATAAAAAAGCTGAAATAATTGATCACCAATGGCACCTCACTATAAGAAATGTTAAAAGAAGTCCTTTAAGCAGAAGGAAAATGTTACCACATGAAAATATGGATCTACTGGAAAGAATAAGAAGAACCATAAGTAGGAACTGTGGAAAACTATATGAGATTTATTTTCTTACTAATTATTTATTTTAGGTTTTTAATTTTATTTTTTTAATTGATAGACAATAATTGTACATATTTATGGGGTACATAGTAATGGTTAGATACATATAATGTATAGTGGTCAGATCAGGGTAATTAGCATATCTGTTATCGCAAACATTTATTATTTCTTTATATCAGGAACACTTAATATCCTCCTTCAAGCTATTTGAATCTATATAATATATTATTGTTAACTATAGTGATCTTACAGCGGAATAGAACACTAGAACATATTTCTCCAATCTAGCTGTAATTTTGTATCCTTTAACTATTTAAATTTCTTTAAATGATACTTGACTATTTAAACCAAAATTATATCAATCTACTGTGGGGTTTATGACATATGTATAAGTAAAATGGATGAAAACAATAGCATAAAAGCTGGGAAGGGAGAAATGAACTGTACTACAGATCTGGATAATACAGGAATATTTTCAATAAGTCTATATCAATAAAATCAACAGTGTAGATAAAATTAATAAATTCCTTGAAGGACACAAACTATCAAAGCTCACAAAAGAAGAACTAGATAGTTTGATTAGCCTTATGCCTATTAAAATTTTTAATTTATAATTAAAAACCTTCTTATAAAAAATTTCAGGCTTCAATGGCATCACTATGAATTGTACCTAATATTTAAGGAGCAAAATAATACTAATTCTACACAAACTCTTCCAGGAAATTGAAAAGAGAGAAATACTACCCATCATATTCTGTGAGGTCGCTATTATTCTGATACCAATACCAAACAAACACATTACAAGATAAGAAAATAAAAGACCAGTATTCCTCATGAACATAAACACAAAATTTTGAGCCATATTTTAGAAAAGTTGAATCTAAGAATTTATGAAAAGAATAATACATCCTGGCCAGTGATATTTATTCCAGGAATGCAAGTTTAGCTTAATATTCAAAATCAATCAATGTAATTCATCACATTCTTTAGAAGAATTATCTTCACCATATAATTCTTAGAAAGGAAAAATCATATCATCATCCAAATAGATGATGCTATGGTTCAAATGTGTGCCTCAAAAGCTCATGTGTTGCAAACTTAATACTCAAATTCATGTGTTGATGGTATTTAGTGGTGGAGCCTTTGGGAAGTAATTAGCATTAGATAAGGTCATGAAGGTGGGGCCCCATGATGGGATTAGAGGCTTCATAAGAAGAGAAAAAGAGACAAGTTGGCATGCTTCATCTCTCTTGCCATGTGATGCCTTCTACTATGTTATGATGCAGTAAGAAACCCTTCACCAGATGTAGCCCCTCAACTTCAGACTTCCCAGCCTTCAGAACTGTAAGAAATACATTTCTTTTCTTTTTTTAATAAATTACGTGTTATAGCAGCAGAAAATGGATTAAGACAGATGCAGAAAGAGCTTTGACAAAATCTAACATCCATTCGTGATACAAACTTGCAACAAACTAGAAATAGAAGAGAACTTTCACTTGATCTGATAAAGGGCATCAGAGAAAAACCTAGAGCCAACATAATACTTGATGGTGAAAGACTGAATGATTTCCCCCTAAGTTCAGGAAGAAGAAAAAGTTGTGCCTTCTCACACTCCTATTCAGCATTGTACTGGAGGTTTAGTCAGAGCAATAAGGCGAGGAAAAAATGCATCTAGCTTGGAAAAGAAGCAGCAAAATTGTTTTTATGTATTTAGTCAGAATACACGATTGTCTATGTAGACAATCTGATGGAATCTCTAAAAACTCCTAGCACTAATATGCGAATTTAGCAAGTTTGAAAGATACAAGATCAATACCAAAGTCGATTGCATTTCTATATATTAACATTTGGGAATTGAAATTTTAAAAATACTATTTGGGATAGCATTAAAAATATGAAATACTTAAGGATAAATCTGACAAAAGATGGGCAAGACTTATACATGAAAACTACAAATTTTGCTGAGGGAAATGAACTATGACCTAAAAAAATGGAGAGATATACCTTGTTCATGGGCCTTGAAGTTCAATATTATTAAGATGTCAATTCTCCCCAAATTTAATGCAATACCAATCAAAATCTTAGCATGCTTTTTTTTGGTTAGAAATTGGAAAACTGATTCTAAAACTCATATAGAAGTGCAAAGAAAGTAGAATAGCCAAAACATCTTTGAAAAAGAAAAGTAAGGTTATAGGACTTATACTACTTTATTATAAATGCTTATTGCAAAGGTAAGGTAGTCAGGACACTGTGGCATTGGTGTAAATATTGACAAATAAATCAATGGAACAGAACAGAGAATGCAGAAATAGATTCTCACATATGACAATTGATAGATATATGGATACAACATGCATGGGCAAGTGATAGTCAAAAAAGAGGCAAAGGCAATTCAGGGGAGAAAGTATAGTCTTTTAATAAATGGTGCTGGAAAACTTTTGCAAAAGAAGACAACTTGAATCCATACCTACAACCATGTAAAAAATTAACTCAAAATGAATCATAGACCTAAATGTAAACCTTATACTATAAAAGTATAAAACATAAGCAAAGACATTTTAGATACAACATCAAATGCATAATTCACAAAAGAAAAAATCTGAGAGTGATGAATCATTAAAAACATCAACATTAAAAACTGTACTCTTTGAAGTACATTGTTGAGAGACTGGAAGCACAAACTACTGACTGGAAGGGAATACTTGTAAGGCATATACCTCATGAAGGACTTATATCCCAGAATATATTTTTAAACTCTTAATACTCAATAATAAGAAAACAACCCAATTAAAAACTCAATTAAAAATGGGAAAAAGATTTGAGCAGACACTTCAAAGAAGGTACAGATTGAGTATCCCTAATCTGAAAATCTAAAATCTAAAATACCCAAAAACCCAAAACTTTTTGAGTGTTGATATGATGCTACAAGTGGAAAATTCCACACCTTACCTCATGTGATGGGTGCACAAAATTATTTAAAATATTGTATAAAATTGTCTTCAGGATAGGTGTATAAGGCATAAATGAAACATAAATGACTTCGTGTTTAGACTTGGGTCTCATCCCCAAGATATCTCATTATGTATATGCTAAAATCCAAAATCCAAAACACTTCTGGTCCCAAGCATTTCTGGTAAGGGATATTCAGTATGTATGGGAATGGTGAATAGGCACCTTTCATTAGGAAAATGAACATTAAAACCACAATGAGATACCACTATACACTAATTAGAATGACTAAAATGGAAAAAGACTAACTATTTCAAGCTATGAAGATATTGAGGACCTGGAACCTTCATATATTGTTGGCAGGAATATAAAATGTTATAACCACTTTGGAAAATAGTTTGACAGTGTCTTAAAAAGTTAAACATAAACCTCCTATATTATCCAGCCATTGCACTCCTAGGTATTTACTCAAGAGAAAAAGAAAGCCTATATCCATGTGAGAAATTGTACATGAATGTTCATAGCAATTTTATTTGTGATAGCCGAAAGTCTATCAATCAGTAAGTAGATAAACAAACTGTGGTATATGCATTCCATGGAATAATAATCAAAAACGTAAAGGAATAAACTATTGACATACACGATAACATAGGTGAATCTCAAAATAATTATGCAGAGTGAAAGAAGCTAAACAAAAAATAGTACTATGTGAATACGTCTGTAGTAATAGAAGGCAGGTCAGTGATTGCCTGGGGAGGGGTGAGTAGGAAGGGGTAAGAAGAAAGAATTTCAAAGAGGCAAGAGGAATATGTTGATCTCGTATCCTTCAATTGCTGTTCACTATCATGATGGTGGTGATGGTTTTGTAGGTGCGCACATTTGTCAAAACTGATCATATTGTACAAATTGTACAGTTTACTGCATATATTCATACTTAACAAAGCTGTTTTTAAAAAGCAATAAAATAAAATATGAAAAAGTATTAAGAAGCCCTTTATAGGCAGATCATACATGTTAATTTCTTGAGAATTGGATCAAAGTAGGCAGATTAAAAATAGGTAGAAAAACTGGTGAAGTAGGAAATAATATCTATTGGACACTCTTGCAACAGGAAAAACAATAAAAACAACAAAACAAAATGAAACACCATTCTTATTCAAGGTTATATATCTACAGGACAAAAGTTGTACATTAAGGCCACACCATTATAGGTAGACATAGTCATACTCAAAAAAGGTGAACATTCCTCATTTTTATCATCAGAAGAGGTGTGTCCTCAAGAAGAAAATTAGAACTCTGAAGTCTGGCCTTAGGCAGTCAAGACAGTATTACCTGTCTAGGTAGACTTTGTGCTTTAGGGTGTTGTTGGAGGGGACAACATTTAATCTCTATTTGGGGATACCCATCAGTAGGTCATTCCCCAACTTCCCAATAGCTCCTCCCCAGGAGAAGAGCAGTGACTTATCTGATTGATGAGTTTGGAAACAGAAACAGCTTCCTTCCCAACTACTTTCCTCTTTGGAACAAGCTGCCTTTAGTCCACACGCATTCTCCTCTGTTCCTTCTTGATACAATTTTGTACAGGAACAGTCTGCCTCTCCCAAATAATGGAGAAGCCTAACATGACTAGATGACCTCTGACCTGATGTGTCCTGATTAGATGACTGGGTGAGTAAGTCTGTGATTCTGGTGTTCAATATTAAGAAGAGCTCACCCCCACAGATTCAAGCCACAATCTCCTAGATCAATTTTGTCATTAAACAGGGAGGAAATTTTTGCCTTCATTTGCTACTTTATCTTATTTCTCAATTGCTTCAAAACTTAGTAAGGAAGACAATTATTACTTCATAAGCTCTCTCAAAGTCTCCAATAAGTCTGGACTTCCAAGAATCAAGTAGAGCTAACAGGTGCTTACAGTGGCTTTTACCACGTGGGAGAAGTCCATGAACTAGGCAGGAAGACATCCCAGAAAAGAGATCCAAGCTGCAAATAAATATTTGTGATTGTAGATTTTTTTTTTTAATTTAAAAGGCTCTGGCCTAGATTTCAAGATTTAGCAGAGATTGAGGCCAAGACCTTGTTTTCATGTTTGGTCCATGTTCAGGGAACGTCTACTCTTTCAGTTTTATAAGTAAATATTAAAGTGTTGGACCAGAAAATCTATCCTATTGAAGGTAGAATATGCACCTGACCATATGCACCCTTCATTCCCACTCTGTAGGTCCCTGAAGGTTTCCTGGTTCATGTTTTTTTCTGAATCCTGGTTTAAATTTTTCTTCAATTCATTGAGTTTCCCCATATCTTTCCATTAAATTCCTTCCTCTGCTTACGTTAACAAGAATCTCTTTCTGCTGATTGCAACCAAAACATCTAAACTGATTTGTCTGGTTTAATTAGGTATTCAACTCTTTCCTTCTACTTCATGAGAGCAAAAGGTGCATTTCTAGATTCCAGGGGAATGAGTATGATGACTAAATCTAAATGGAATGACCATGGTTTCACCTTGTGAACTTCAATTTTTTTGGGAGACTAGGAGGGAGGGTATATTGCAATTCCCTACATCCAGGCTGTTTTAATGGGTATCATTTTTTGGACTCTGCCTCCATGAAGTTTTGTGTATCCCAGGTGCTCATCAGTCTGGCTGCCACATTCTAGGCACAGGGTCAAAGAGCACATTCACCACATCATTCCAGCAACATCACTGCTGTGGTGCTGCTGTATCTTGAAGGCTAAGTTGGAAAATACTGTGAAGTGTTACTTTGCCTACTACTAAGATACCATATAAGGAGTTGGCATCCCCTGTTGTCATCCACAGATCATCATGCTCACCTTGCATGCATGTTAAGTGAATTCAAGTTCTATTGGATATACTGCTTACCATCTTGTACTTGACTGTCTTTTTATGACCCAATTCTTGATTTTACTTTCAAGTGAAAAAAAAAATAAATAAAGAAGGTTCCCAGATGCCAGATGATTTGAAATGCTACCATAGTTTTGGAGGTTTCTCTTAAAGAAGTATAAACAACATATACTTTCAAGATTCAAAGCATCTGCTCAAAGCC
Source organism: Daubentonia madagascariensis (assembly GCA_023783475.1). NCBI lineage: Eukaryota > Metazoa > Chordata > Mammalia > Primates > Daubentoniidae > Daubentonia > Daubentonia madagascariensis. The sequence continues at coordinate 49,599,828 of JAKFHU010000600.1, read as the reverse complement.
TTTACACTTTGCATCCTTGATCTCTGAGCATATTGTAGAATAGTCTTCTGCCACCAGAGTAGGGGTGGTGTGCCTAGATGAGTCTGCAGGTCTTACTCTTGGAATTAGCAAGTGCTCTCTACCTGCATGTGATCAAGAACATGTATGTAAAATCTGTTGCTTTAATTTCTAATATGTGCAATAATGTAGTTTCACTGTCTTTTCAGAGACATTACAAATAACAGATTTCATTCAATCAGTGGGTACATTTTGCTTGAGACCATCTGCAACTTGCCATTGGAGAAGTCCCTAAATTGCAATGTCAAGATGGTAGCAAAGTTTCTACCATGCAGTATAAATAGCAAGCTTCCAACCAAGCTTTTGATTCTTTATGTGGGGTTTATAGCTCCGAACAATGACTGCTTTCGTTTAGTCAGCACACTGCCAATGATCCCACGAGTTCAACAATATTCTAGTCTTCTGTGAACCAGAATACTTCTCATTGTGGTGAATGTTTAAGTCCCATAAATCATCAGAAACAAAGTACACATATATTGATGAAGGGATCCTGATTTTTTGTTGCTTCAAGACAGTTTGAAGGCCTCCCCTGGTCATGGAAATCCCAGAAAACAGGATAAATGATATCAAGTTTGTTCATATGCCTATCATTAAAAATAATAATAATACAGGTTCCAGGGTTTGGTTATAAGTATTTTAAAAGTATTCATTGAAGCATACCAGTAATTTTTGAGGATGGATTTGCATTGTCTGTCTTCTAGTTGTGTTTGTTTGATGAAGATGACATTTTTGTCGCCAGAAAAATATTCAATGTACGAGCATTATAGATAGAACTTGACAGCTTCAAAACCACTCTAGCCCGCCTCGTCTACCCTGTAGCCTAAATTTACTTCATCCTGCAAGGTCAGGAAGACAACTGGACCAAGTTTTCCCTCCTTTCCTCCAACACCACCCTCATCAGCCACTAATGGAATATATAACAATAATAGTTCTTTATTTGTCCAGTCTATTTTAAGCCATCAACAAATGGAAGCCACTCTTCTGAACCTCCTATTGCAGCAATTCCCTAGAATTGCAAAAAAAAAAGGCCATCTGTTGTCTCAACTATCTGTGGAGCTGAAGTGAAGGCTTAACTTAATGCTCTTCAGCAGAGCAATAGGAAAACATCCATCACCCAGTGACAGGTTAGTTCAACGGTCCCAATGGACGGATGTCTGCAGTTACACACTTTAAGGAAACAGAGTCGATCACCCCAAGGATACAATAAAATCTCCGAACTTCAAGAAACTAAGAATTACTGCAAAGGGGCCAGATTCTTCCAGAATGTAAAAGCTATTTTCCTAATTGTGTGTCTGGTGCGTTCCAAATTCTCATTAAAGCTCTCAGGTCTTGGTATCGCACACTAGGTTAGTACTCTGAGGTCCTTGATACACCAGGCTTTTGACCTTTCAACTCCTGATTGCTCACCCTGTATGGAGGCAAGCTGGCTTTGCGAGCCTAGATGGAAGCCCGGGGAAGGTGGCGAGAGGCAGTCTCCTTCACACGGCTGACATGTGCAGGGCTTCGGGGCAGCAGCCTGGCTTGTACCACTCTCCTTTGGTCTCTGACACCCAAACTTTCTCTCAATCTCGCCTTCTAACTTGCCCAGAAAAAAGAAGTCTTCATATTGGCTCGTCTTCAATTTCCCACCATTGAACCTATAAACCTGCCTTTATCCATACCCATTCTTTCCACTAGTTGTAAGAAAATCTCTGCCAATATTTAGCAAATATCTGTTGCATAACAGGCAATATCCTGAGTACTTCACATATAGAAGCTCATTTAGTTCTCAAACAGCTGTGTGAGGTAGGTAACTTTATTATCACCATTTTATTGACGAGGCCACTGAACGAGATAGAGTCCAAGCAACTTGCTCAGTCACCCAGCTGGGAGGTCTCAGAGCCAGGATTCAAACGCAGGCACTCTGACTGCAGAACCCATCTTGCCTACTACACTGCATGGAACGAGGACTGCATGGAACGAGGAGATGCACCTGCTGTGGATTAAAGCCTCCTCCTGTGCTCTTATGTCATCATTCAGCAAATATGTATAGAGAACCCACTCTGTGTCTGGCATGAGTCTGGGGGGAATATAGAGGAATGCAAAACTAGGTGTTAAACAGGTAGTCATGCCGACCCATACGTAGTAAATGACAAAGTGAGAAAGGAATACACGATTAAAAGCACATGTGATAAAAGGAACTTGCCCCAGACAGGGGGATGGGAGGAGGCTTCCCAGGAGGAGAGATGTTTCAGCTGAACAGTGGAGAGTGGATGGGAGTCACCCTGGGGAAGAGGAGCAAAGACAGTCATTTTGGAGGGAAGTAGGAGATGTCAACAATGAGCCCAGGCTCAAAGTGGGCCCATCTGAAGGCCACTTACTATTTTTTGAAGACAAGTACATGGGCAATTACTTGAACTTTTTCCTTTGAGTGGGAGTCCTTTGTTATATAATATTTTATATTTTTGGTACATTTATAAATTTTAGCAAATATATAAAAATACATATGTATATACAAGTACACACATGCACATAAACACACACAGACACACATACACACACACACATGTGTCTTCATCCAAAAGAAGGAAGTAAGAAAATCAACCCTGAAACATTGTGACGTGGTGAAGGGGGTGAAGGGGGAAAGCAATGAATTAGGAGCCAGCGCTCATGACTTCGGCCCTGGCTCAGCCACTAACTCACTGGTGACCCTGGCCTTGGTTTCTTCATCTTTAAAAAAGAGACAGGAGGGCCTGCCTTAGTTTACCCACCATAGTCATTGTGATGATTAAATGATATAATCTGTAATGGGGAAAAAGCTTTGAAAACATTCCCATGCCCTGGCTAAGAGCTTTGGAAAGCGCTAGTTAGGTGCAGATTCCAGGGAAGCGTGCTTCAGCTTCCTCTGCATTATTAGATTTCTTGTTGCAAAAAAGTGTGTGTGCTTTGTGAACCAGGTTTTCAGAGCCCCAGATTTACTTAACAAGTACAGCACATGTCCCTGAGGATATACGGCACACACTTCCCTTTTAACAACTTCACATTTCACTTAATGCTCGGTGTTTCTGCTTCAGAATGAATGTGACCCCATGGCTGGTGTCAGCTGAGTAGCCCACGTTGGTCTTAGTTCATTTTGTGTCTGTGATTAGCTCAGCTGAAATTGGTTGGGAAATGAGGAGAACGCTGTTTGGCTTGATAAAAATAAGAGGCGGAATGAACAGAAAGCAATTGACTATGGAGCAGGAGGGTGGTCTAACGACTATAGAAGGGAATTCAAAGTTTGGAAATGGAGGCCACTGGCTTCCAGTCCCACATGTGACATATTGAATTGTGTGACTTGGACATGCATACACACATATACACAAATGTACATGCTTATGTTTTTATACACATATCTGCCTGAATGTGTAAATATATGTATATTTGTATTCATAACACACCCCTTGTAAAAGTTCAGAGACTCTGAACTAGACTAATGTACAGTTTTATACTTTAAGATGATTCTCTGTTATTTAAAAAATTGGAACTTTTATCTATTCTAAATTCATTTCTACTGTTTTAAGTCAAGATTTTTAGTTGTAAGCAGCAGACAGAAAGCCATTCTAGGAAAAGAACTTATTAAAAGGCTTTTGAGTAGCTAATGGAATTGCCAAGTGCCTTAGAGAACTGAACTCCGCAGCCAGAAACAATGCCCAGAATCAAGCTGCAGAACTGCTCTGGAGGACATCACAGCTGCCTGTGACCCGTGGACTCTGTAGCTGGCACTTCTGCAGCAGCTAGCTCTGAGCACTGGATGCTTCCTCTGCTGGCCAGGGCCTTGATCACTCTGCAGCTGCCACTGCCGCCAAAGTCTTCCTTACAATCCAAGCTTCTTATATCACGACTTCTGGAGTCTAAGTCCGCAATGGACCCATATCATTGGGGGAGCCTGGATTACATGCTTGGGCCCTAGCACTAAAGAAATTTGGGAAACAGTGACTATGCAGTATTTTCAGCTTCTATGCTAGTTGATAACATGGCCTTCCACCAAGAATCTTAAAGTGGGGAAATCTTCAAACATGGGTAAGGAGTTCAGATGCTTGTTGGACAACCAAAACGAGTGACATTTGTGTACCATGACAGAGTAGGGCTAACAGATGCTAATTCTAAAGACAGAGGTTGAGCCTGGCTTCAGTCTTTAAGAAAGTATTTGCAAAACGGAGTCTATACAGTGAATTCTTGGTCTTATGGAAAGTTTCACTGTCCCCCAGGAATATCATGGTAGATCACAGTAGTAAGGAAGCAGCCTAAGGAACAGATACTTCTATGGAGATTTAAGCAACAGAAACCTGATGGAAGAACAAAAGCATAGCCATTGATATAAAACATAATATATGTTTTAATTGGACTATCAAAATGTCTCACTTTTCTGCAACAAACATCGCTTCTAGAAGTGGCCCATCCACTGTCCCTAGGAGGAGATCAAGTGTGTTCAATTCATCAGGAGCATGTTTAGACTCTTAGAGTTTATGAAGCAAGCACTTCTGGTGGGCTGAGGAACTTCCTACCGTCCACTGTTCCACAGTGGTGACAAATTCATTTGGTGAGTTGTAAAAAGCTCCTAGTCATTAAATGAAGTTTGCTCTGCCTTGAGACAAAAATAAAAAGGCCTATTACCTCTTCAGTTGCCATGTCTTAGACCATTTGTAGCAGTTCCTTGCTATTCTTAAGGAAAAAAAAAAGCAAGATCCTCTATAAAAGTGGTGGTTATGCTCTTTGAGGAGTCACCTCCTTGACATTGGGGGGAGACTTAGTTGGGTGAGGGGTCCCAGTTAAGCAAATCTTGGGAAGGCCCAGCTCAGGCACAGCCAGTGTGTCCTCATGCCAAGATCTTCCCAGAATGAGTCTTTGGAGGATTTAGGTCTCTGAGTGTGGAAAGCTGGTTGGGAGCCAGCACACCTTCTGCAGAGGCACAGAAACATCAGGGCACAGAACCAAATGGAGTCTCTTTCTTTACATAGTCTCTATTCACCTTTTGCAAAAAAATATTCTGGTATCAATTTTACCATCCCATGATTGCAGAGTGGCCACCTGTCACCTCTTGCCACAGATCAACAACCACAGTCCTCCCAGAGTCTCTGACAGAAGGTCCTGCTTGCAGAGGAAGCAACTCAGCGGGTCTTTGGCAGACAGCCGAGCAGCAGCAGGAGGCCTATTAAATCCACAATTTTAGACTCTCGGGGTGGGCATTTTCTCGTGGCGTATTAGGTAACACACCTACTCAAGTTACTGTGTGAACTCAGTGGACAGCTGCCCTTTCAGTGAGAAGTATATGCATGCACTGCTCTCTGTCTGTCCCTGCCCTCCCTGATATTCAGTCGTAGACTCTTCAGAGAAGCCTGGCACGAAGCCTGAGTGAAGACCTCATTCAGTGGCCAGGAGTCTCCCCATGACGGAGAGAATTCCCAATGCTTGGGGGTTCATCTCAAAGTCACAGCTAGAGAAAGACTGCATTTACCCAAAATAGAAATAGAAGCACTTAGAAGAATCTACTCTGAATGGAAATGGCCTCTGTCTTATGTTCCCCTTGAAAAAATACCTGGGGAAGGATAGAAAATGGTGGTTCAGAGAATAGATTCTTGAGTCAGAACAACATGGATTTAAATCCCTTAAAGAATTGGTGTGACCTTGGACAAGTGTCGCTTAATCTCTCTAAGCTTTGTTTTTCCCTTTCATGATAAAAATAATATAGCATCACCTTATAAGGTTGTTGTGAGAAGTAAATAAGAAGTTAAATGTGAAATAGGTGGTACCTATGAAGAACGTGCTTTATGTAGCAGTTATTTTAATGTTTTCAGAGCCAGTGGTTAGACTGGTGTGGGTAATGTCTCTCTTTTCTCCACTTGGCGAATGAGATCTCTTTTCCTTTAAGGTAGGGTCATGTGCTGTTCACGTTTAATATTTTATTTCATAATCTGTTTCTATTTAATGAAAAATTTGAAAAGAAAACTTCACTTTGTGCCTTGAGAGATGGATGCTGTCTTTGTAGAACTTCCTGAAACAAATTCTGATGGAATTAAATAGGAAGAATTCTACGTGAGAGGGAAAACTCAGTACCCAAAAAGGGAACCCCAAAAAGAAGGTAAGTACAGAGAAGGAAATGTATGGAAATACCATTTATAGGAAGACTCCTCTCCCTCCTGTCTAGACTGAGTAATATAACATCGACCAATATGGAGTGTCATGGAAATGCTAATGCAAAACGGAAGTGATGATCAGACTTGAACGGAGGTTACCTCTGCTTTTCTTGGGCATTGCCTTTGCGGCGTCGAGGCCAGCTTTCTGTGGTGAGGTAGGAGGGCGTGAAATATAGGTTGTCAGGCCTGTGGGGACTCTGAGGAGTGAGAGGTACTCAATAAGGATAAAATTCCTCCCAGGCTTATTACATGGCCCTCTTCCATCTCAGGACCCCTCGTATCATGCGTTTGGCAAGAAAGTAGAAGAAAGAGAATCAGTTTAAATGATGGGGCAGGAAATCTCTTCCTGGGCAATTTTTTGGGCAAGTTTGACGATAAACAAGAAGTGAGAAGATGAGATTAGCTCAGCGATTCTCCGACTTTTCTTATCCCTTATCCCTTCGGAGAGCCTGTTTGGTCTCTCCCGCTAGGAATGGCTTTCCTTTGTGTACCTCAGAAGGAAAATATGCTCTGGGAGGCAAGAACAGACCTAGGAGGACACAGAACGTGGAAATAAAAAAATGGGTGGTGGTCAAAGGAAGGGGCGCCTTCGGCAGACATGTGATTTGGAAAACAGAGAAGCGAGGGAGATAGGGTGGAAGGAAAGGCATCTACGCATACATTTTACACCAAATTTCTGTTCTGACTTTGACAGCTCTGATTTCTTAAAATCTTTTGGGATCCTGCCCCCTCTACCAGCCTTTCAACATGTTGTGACTCCTAACCTGAAAACATTTCACAACATGGGTTCTATGAATAAACAACAGAAAAGCCCTATGCTGTAAATTGGAGATTTTAAAAAAGCCTTTGTTTCTGACATTTCCACCTTTATAAAAGAAACCCCTTTCTTCCTAGGGAACACTGAACAATGGGAGCAAATTTATACATTTTCATTTTTTAAATGAAAATCCGATTCAGAGGCACACTCAGATTTGCAGGAGATCTGAAATGTCTCCAATTGCTGATTTGGAATTCTAAGCAAATCTTAGAATCATACACACCTAGATATGGGAGGTACCATAGAGGCCAACTCATCCACAGTCTACCTGCTGCAGGAATCCCCTATGTGTGTAACACTCCTATTGGGTGATAACTGAGGCTCTGCCTGCTCTTCTAGACATGGAGAACTCAATAATTCCCAACGTAGACCACTCCTTTGCTGAGAAGCTGTCACGTCAGAAGGTTCTTTATTGAGTCAAATCTACCCCCGCCCTTCACTCCAATGTTTACCCATTAGCCATAGTTCTGTCCTTTATAATGTCACATCATAGCTGTACAATTAATAACTCTTCTACATAATTGCCCTTAAAATATGTGAAGACGGTTCTCCTTCCCCCCCTAGTTTTTTCTTTTCCAGGTAAAGAGATAGCTCCCCTTTCTGTACCATTCCTCAACTGATACAATTTCCAGACACTTCCCCATCCTCATAACTCTGTAGAAGTTTCTTTCTTCCTTCAGTTTTTTTTCTCTTTTAAAAGGCAAACTTTCCTAGAAGAGCAAACAAAACATTCTTTTCCAAGACCTGATTGGGCTTAACCATTCCATACACATTATGGCATGTGATAGTGGACTATAAAATTTTTTATTGCCTTGCATTTGAATAGAGGATGACTGCATTTGTTAAGCAAGCTCTTTCCAAACAAGTCATAATAAAAACTTTATAGCATCCCACTTCATCACATAACTTTTTAATGCTGCTCCTTTTGTTTGGTTTTGGTTCTGGTTTTCAGTCCTTCTTCACTTTTTTCCCCTTGAAGTATCAGAGTTATTTTGGAAATTCCCATGGAGAGTTTCAAGTTGGAAACCTGGTCCTAAAAGGTCTTTTTCTTGAGACCCTCTCCTGGTTTGGACAGTGAATCAGACTTTGCGGAAATAATGATGCCATCCATGTGGTATGGCCCAGTGCGGCGCATATGTGCAGTATAAAGTCAGTTTATATATGGTTTGAAATTGTATCCCAGGGTTTGGACAATGCAGAAGTTTATGTGATGGATATCATGACCACACATGAGGTGTTGTGGAGATACATACGTATCTTAAAATATACATATCTACAAGAATATACATATCTGTATATACGTATAATGGAAAGCTTTAAACTATCAAAGCCTTCAGGCAAATATTTTATAGCTATCTAATAGGGGGTATTTATAACTTAACCTCTTGACTTCAGAAGTTGAGATTTGGCACTGCAAATGCCAAGTAAATACCAGCCATGATTAGTGTAGGAACTTCATGCCATTGGTATCAAATAATTAAAATGGTCTTACTTTAAACATTTGTTCAAATGTGTAGAGGAAGTACTAACATTTTTAAAGCACCAGGACTGATTTTAGGATTCTGATTTTAAACATTTATCTTTGGGCCTAACAAAAAGTCTCCGTCTACGAAAGGAATAGGGTAAGTTAAAAGACTCAAAGAATCCCTTGCCTCATCACCCACACCCCCTCCCCAAAGAGTTATCAATATTTGTGGGTATGCCGGGAATAAGAAGATAAGCCAGTCAGTTTAGCTTGAGTTAGAGGGAAAGACTCTGTAACTACTTTAAGGTATCAAATAGGGAACAGTTGGAAAAGCAAGCTTGATTAAAGACCGCTAACATCATTTCAGGAAGGGGAGTCGTGCCTAACTAATTTGTTGGAATTCTTTGAGGAAATCACTGCCCCAGTGCGCTGGTTGGGGGGAAGGGAGGAGATTATAGACTGAGTTTTTGAGAAAATGCTCTACAGAATTCTCCACTGTTGGTTAAAATGTTTAAGGTCTGAAGTCATGGAAGTATAGGACAATCGGCGTATTGGACTAAAAACTGGCAAAAGGGGAGGAAAGAAAGAGTAACTATGGACAGAAATCTGTCAGCCTTGAAAACAGGATCACCAGAGGGATCAGAAGAGAAGCTGCACTTGGCATCAGAACTGGGGTTTCAGAGGACACCAACGGTGTCCCTCTGGGATGTTTATCTGGAAGGGGAGTGGGGTGTGGGGGAGGGGGAACCAAAGCAAGGATTCAGCCGTAAACAGACAGATTCTTTTCGTGGGACTTTTTCTCCACTTGGAAGGGCACTGTGTGGCCATGTCCTGCTTGGCAGCCTGAGCTACACAGCACGTTTCTTTTTCTTGACAGTCTCCAAAATAAATACACTAAGCAATTCTGTTTGATTTAAACCTTAACATAGCATGGTCCCACAGTGAGCTGGATACATTCTAAGATGAAACTACGTCTTCTTCTGTCTGAAGTTGTTTAAAAAGATAAGAAAGACAACTAACTCATAAAGCAACATTTTATATGTCACTATCAGTGATTTAATACTCAATTGCCTACAGATTGACAATTCTGACTGGGGATTAAGTGGCCCTTCCCATTCTCTACTGTCACACTTTCCCCTGATTTGACTGTTCCTTTGCTTCTTAGTGTCTCTGGCACAATACCAGGGAAGGAAAATGAATGTCGATCAAATTAGTTATTTGTTTTCACGCCTTGTGTACTTTCTGCAAGAAAAGGTGAAACTCTAGAGGAGTCGCCAGTTAATTTTCCTTTGAATGTTTTGTTTTGTAGGATGATGGGAAAACATCCCTGTCCACATATACCCCACATAATCCCCCTCACAGATTGTGCATAAAATACGGGTTTTCTCTGAGACAGGTATATATGTATACTCGGCAAGGCCCGACAGGTGGCGCTACTGAGAAAAGAGGTGAGTGTGCGCAGTAGGAATGAGGAACCTGCGGTGCCTGCAGAGCCCTCCACATCCAGAGACATCTGCAGCCCTGGACTGGCCAAACCTACTTTTCCGCAGGCTGGATGAGACCCTTGTACGGCATCTGTGGGACTTCTGGATTAAAGCAATGGTTTTCAAGCTTTTGAGAATGAAGTCCACTTTTCAACGTAAAAAAAAGTGAGGCTTCCCAATATAGTCGTTTCACATCTATTAAGAAAATTCACAGAAACAAAAAATTTTGATGCATTATTATAATGCGTGGAAACGAATTTCATGATATTCATTGAGCCTGGGGCTGCAAATATGATAATGAACATGGAATAGCCCCTCTCCCAGTCTAGTGGGTCAGGTGACCAAGTAAAGAGGTGATCACCAGTCTGTTTGCTGAGTTAAGAGAAGTGAGCACATGTGCTGTAGGGGAACATAGGAAGGGCATCTAACTTAATTTTGGCAGGGTTCAGGAACAACTTCTTCAAAGATGTGGCAACTCAGCACATCTTTTAGACTAAAGTGTAAGTGGCAGTTGGCCAGAACTTGGCATGTGTTGGGGTATTTTAAGGAAGAGAGAACAGCATGTGCAAAGATTCCATGGTGAGAGAACAAGTTTCCCTCCAGGAAATGGGTAGATCAGTACAGCTAGAACAGAGTGAGGAGAGAGAGTGTGCGATGAACTAAATCTAAAAAGGAAAGTGAGGGACAATCATTGAGCCGTCTATGTGTGTTATTCACATGGCATATTTGCACAGCTTTAAATTAAGGACAACATGACTATACACATCTCAGGGAGTGGGCAAAAATTCCAAGGCTCCCTCGGGTTGGAGTTTCACACATATTTGGGAACCAAATATACAGCAAGTGGGACTGTGTAGCCTCTTGTGCCAGTTTGTTAAGGCTGCCATAACCAAGTACCACCAACGGAGTGGCTTATACAACAGAAATTTTTTGTTTCCCAGCTCTAGAGGATAGAAGTCTAAAGTCAAGGTGGCAGCAGGGTTGATTCCTTCTGAGTGCAGTGAAGGAAAGGTCTGTTCTATGACTCTCTTCTTGACTTGTCAATGGTAGTCTTCATGTCACATGATGTTCTGAGCCCTGTATATGTGTCTGCCTCTAAATTTCCTTTTTTATAAGGACATCAGTCATATTGGACTAGCGCCCATCTGAATGACTTCATTTTAACTTGATGACCTCTGCAAAGACCTTATCTCCAAAATAAGGTGACATTCTGAGGTATTGGGGCTTAGAACTTCAACATATGAATTTTTGGAGAAACAATTAAACTCATAACACCAGGTTAAGTTGCTCAAAGACAGTGGGGGACCTGGAGCATTTGGTGACTTGCTGGAGGTTCCTGGGTACCGGGGAGGGTGGAGCATGGGGAGACACAGCAAGGGACGAGGAAGGGAGGAAAGAATGCCAAGTCCAGACTTGGCTCTTGCCCTTTTCTTGCCTTGATTTGGCCCAATGCCATGATTCTTGACAGACTGGTTGTACCAAACCACAGGGAGTAATCATTGCTTTTTATAGATAAGGAAGAGGTTGAAGTCACTTCCTTTCTCTGCCTTTGCACTAACAACCATCTTGCTAACAAAGAAGATCTCCAAATAAATGCTTCCCTCTTGTCATGGAGAGTCTAATCTAGACTTAATTTTGACCTTGGCTCTTTGGCAAGAGTCACCTAATCAGAGTATTTCTCAGGAGAGATGTGGTCTCCACATCCTTGCCTCCCACAGCAAATAGTCTCTTTCCTTAGGGCTCAGACTAATTTGGGCTGTCAGAATTATGTAGTGCCAAAAAAATCACTTAGAAATAGCCACTCATCCATTCAACGTGGACAAAAACAAATCAAATGAAACAAATAATAACAAAAAGGGCAGATTCCAGTTTTCTGTGTGGAACCCTTCCAGATAGGGCAGTTAACACAAACCAAACTAGTTGAGGTGAATTTTGATAGTTATTTTTTAAGTCTCATTTAGGCAGAGCACAATCAAATTTTCTCTGTGCCTCTGTGGGCAGCATCTTATTAATTGTTTTAAGGAATTTTCTGGAAAACGTCAGTTGACTTGAACCCTCCTGTTATTTTTATTTGATTTCCAGGTATGCTCTGATGTTCTTTGGAAAATAAGCCCATCCGCAGCAGTTTTCAATCAATAAAGATTCTGGGACTGTAAGTGTTATTTATGCTTATTCTCAGGGTCTACTTAATCTCCTACCCCCTCCAAGAAGAGATGAAAATTCATTGTACCAGGTAAGAGAGAACAAAGCAAGGTTTTTAAAAATGAAGACATGGCAACTTCCTGAAAAGCAAGTGAAGTGAGATGGGTTTCCCTTCCCTCTCCTGGCAACTGCCCACTCCGGAGGCAAGATAAGAGAAGCAGCACTTTGGAAATACAACTCAACCCTGGGAGTGAGTCTCCCATTCTTTTAGAATAATGAAGTAAAGGAAAAATGGTAACTGGAGGGTAACTTCCACAGTGAAAAAAGGTATGATTAAATTTTAGAGGCTTCCCTTTGAGGCCCAAACACTATAAGGATTTGTTTCTCTTCTCCCCTTCATCAGCAGAATCATTTCCACCTGTCCATGCAGCAGTGGATTTGGACTTGTTGGGCATGGTGTCTAGCCATGCCAGAGGTCATCTGAGCGAGACTGTCCCAGAGAGGAGTGCTTTCTAATTTTCAAAGGGACAGCCAAGAGGTGTTTCCCTGGAGCCCAAGACTAACTCTCCCCCCTCGAGCAGACAATGGAAGGCCAAGTTGAATAGTCTGGAAGAGTCACTCCTAAGTCCCCACCACTGTGAACTCTTGATGGATTGGGATGTGATGTTTAAATTTGAACTGAAGGCCAGACTGAACAATCTTCAGGACTCTGTGCTTGTGAGTGGGTATTGACAGTAGGACCATTTTGCTGCTGTCTGTACTTAAATGAGCTGAATGTATGTAGAGATTGGGACAGTGCCTGGCATGCGGTAACTACAGGGTCACATTTTTGTCAGAAAATTGCCTGGAAATAGGTTAAACCTATAAGCAGATAACTTGAAAATTGGTTTTCCAGCTTCCTGTCTGGCTCTCAACATCCAATTCTATGTAAGAAGGACTCCATGAGCCCCACTGCAGAGTGAAGAGTACTTTCAACAGAAAGTCATTGCCATCTTTATAATTTCATGAGCCACTGAAATGGAGATTGTACTACTTGAGAGATAAAGTGGAACAATCTATACTAACACTGTATCAAGGGCTTACAATATACCAGGGACTGTGTTAGGCTGTATGCACTGTCCCATTTAATTCTCTTAATGATCTGGAAATATAGCCCCAGAAAGGCAAAGCAATTTGTGTAATGTCTCTCGGTTAGCGGGTAGATGATCTGATGATCTGAGATTCAACTCCAAATCTGTCTGACATCAAAAACTGAGGCTCCGACACTACATTACACCTTGTGTGGATTAACAGTTTGTCGAATGTTTTGTCCTGATGATGGGAAATCAAGAATTATGGAGATTTTTAATCCATATGCAGTCCATTCTTGTTATTCACAGTAGTTATGTTCTGTAAAGTCATTGTGAACACTGAATTAGTGAATACTGAACCATTGCTCCTAGGGAAAACACAGGGTTAAGTTCCTGTGAGTCTCTGATCACGACATTTTCTTCCGCCAATCAATACATAACTTTGTTTTATGTGTGTTTCTGTTTAAGGATGCTTTATTTAATACTTGCTATTGATTCATTAACATTGAACTGGCCAATACCACTATAACTCATGCCTGAAAAAAGCTTATCTAATGCATATTTTTTGTTTTATAAAGCACATCACAGCCTTCCTGCACTTAGGAACACCATACAGTACTACATTTAGGGGCCATTTTGGACAGCAAAATCACCAAGAAAAAGCACAAAAATGCAAAAACATGACACTAAATACACTGCAAAAATGGCACTTCTTTATAGTATGGGAGCTGACACAAGAAGGCAGAGTGTCACCTTGTTCAATCTCACCTGGGAACATGTGTGTTGGGCAGCTCAAATTTTTTGCCATTCTATGCATGCCTGTGAATGACCAAAAAAATGCCAAGAGTATCCATTTTAGGATTACAAATACATTTTAGTGAGTAGGTGAATTTGTAATTACAGAATCTACAAATAATGAGGATTGGTTACTTCCTGACAGACTTATTAAGCTAGTCTAGGCAAAGAAACCCCATATTTCAGAAAAAAAAATGAAACATTGCTCTTTCAGCTTAAATATATGAATACAAAAACCAGATAATTGCTAAATTCATTTAAAAAAATTTTTTTTAGTTTTGTTTTTAGGTTTTTTATTTGTTTGGTTTTTAGTGTTTGCTTGTTTAAATTCTCTGAATTCAAAGATACAGCTTTTGGTTTACTGCATTGCTCTACATGGAAGAGGATTTTTGTCAAGGCATTTACTTTTGGAGTTTTTAAAATTTCTTTTTAATTAAGTTCTTAATGAAATTTTTGCCTCTTTAGAGAAGAGTTTCATTAAACGAACAATTCTATAAGCCTATATTTAATTTTATTTTTAATTCTTTTATCATTTCTTCCAAATGCCTCTGGATAGTAGCTCTGCCTATTTCATTCAAGAGCAAAATCTCCAGCCATTTCAGCCCCGTCCAAACCCTGGGTGGAACACAGCTCCTTTGAAATCTCATGGAGACCAGCATGCTCAATCTTTTCCAATAACAGAGACTGGAGAAATTAAGTGCAGGATATTTAGTTAACCACTCACCTAACACATATAATCACTTTCAGAAAACTCTATGTAACATGGAAATCAAGATGCTGAAAATCAGAGAAGGTATTTACTAAATTTTTCCTTCTCTATATTTTTTCTATATAATGAATGATTGATAATCATTTGACAGAAAATGGTGAAGTATCTACAGAGAAGAGGATGTTTTTTGGAAAGGTTTGTCTTTCTTCTGACTGGCATGGTGGAATATGATCTTATATCTGCCTCAAGGCTAAAGACAATCTTGTGACCCAGTTTTCCTTCCACTCTTATCTTCCGCCACTGCCTTAGTCAGACTCTCTGTGCCAGCCACGTGGGTATTTGATATAGATGAAAAATAAGGCATGAATTATTACCTGTAGGAATTTAAGATCTAGTTAAAAAGATAAGACTAACATCCATGAAAATGAAAGATGTAGGAAAGTTGTATAATTAAGACTCATTAATGTGGCATAGACTGTAGAATGTATATGAATTTGAAACACACAGAGAGAGAATGGATTAATCAGGTAAAGCACTGTGGGCTCAAAATCGTTCTTGAAGATTGTAGAGAATTTCTGCAGATCTGGAGAAGGAATGATGTGGAGGAGAGGAGAGAAGAGTGCATCCAGGTAGGGAAATCAGAACAGTGACGATTTACAAATGGAAATGCACGTGGTGTGGGTGGAACCATAAACAAACCACCGTTAGTGGCAAAAGGAGTTCTTGTTGTCGAGTAGGAGGAAACAAATTCAGAGACAGAAAAAGGAATTGGATTAAGGTGGACAAATTAAAAGTAGGTAGAAGTGCTGAAATTTGGTGAAGTATGAAATAGTCAGTGGAAGCTTTTAAGAAACCATGCCGATAAAACATCTCTCACTAAACTATAGATGACTGAAATGTACATCTACTGACTTTTTTTTTTTTACTATGCATATCAGGATTTCTGTTAAGCATTCATCCAGCTTTCAATAAGTCTTTATTGAATACCTATTATATGCTAGACATTATGGAAAGTGATTGAGCTACTGGGGAGGACAAGATCAAAATGATTTCTAAACTCCTGGAACTTATATTCTAGTAATATTCGTTTTCATTATGTTTCTCTCTTTTGACTCAGATGACTCTCTATATCCCAGATGGAAAAGTTTTCAGTAAAAGTGACACCTTCACCTTTCTGTGTTTGTAAATATATTTTTGTTTAACTTAACCTTCCAGGAAGTTGATACTTAAAAACATGGCACTCTAACCCAGGAGAAGCCTTCTCTGATCCCTCCAAATTGGTCAGGGACCCCTCAACAGTGCTCTTGACACCCCATGCTTCTCCTTATTTCTAGAAGGCATTTAGAAATAGCACGCTGTCTTCATGTCCACTTTCTTGGCATCTGCAGTCTACCTACTCCAACTGGACCATAAGCACCCTGGGGTAGAATCTTCCATCATCTCTATATCACCACTGTAGGTGATCAATAAATGTTGGTTAAGTGAATGAATGAATGGAGGGTTGGGTGTGACCTTTCCTTACCCGAATATTTTTTCTTTGGGACAAGTTTTTGGGAGAGAAAAAATATGTCTAGTGTAAGGGGGAGAGAAAAGTTCCTTTATCTTCATAAATGTGATAACATTTTTGAAATGTGACTGTGTTTGGCTTTTCTTGTCAGGCTAATTGAAATGCGGTAACAGAGCTGAATATCTTGCTTTAAGGTGATTTGAAAACGACAGATCTCATTTGCTTTTTCATTTCCTTAACGGCTGCAATGTTAGCCCACTTCATAAATCACAACAGTTGGCTCTATCTTAATGCCATAGGTATTTGTGTAATATAGACTGTTCAATAAATTATCAGGTAGTTATTAGTAAGAACAAGGCAAATTTGACTTAACCATAAGCATCTTCCTGGAACCTTCTGGCTCTGAGGTTTGGATTAAAAACACTTTGGATGTCACCGTGAGACTTGCTACTTCCAGTTCATTGTCTAGAATTCTCCTTGGCAGCTTTGCAAAACAAATCTTGGAAAGCGCTTAGAGAAAGCCATTCTTCCTAGAAAACTTGGAGTCTTTTGAATTCCCTCCGGATGCCGACGACAGTGAATGAAAGTGTTTGTCTTGTTTGTATATTTGCCTGCCGCTTTGCTCATTCACTCATTCTGTTATTCGTTTTTTTTAACTGATTATTTATTTCTTTGCTGAATTTTCAAAAAAAAACCCAATAGTAACTATCTTAGATTTCAAAGCATCATTGCACTCGCAGGCTGCGGGAATGCGCCCGTCAAGCTCTAGGTGGCGCTCCACGTCGAGCTTGGGAGGCCGGGGAAGGAGCGTGGCAGTAGGGCGCTCAGGATGGAGGCAGAACCACGGAACACCCAGGCTGATCCTGAGACGAGGGAGGGAGCTTCCCGTGTGGGGGCGGAGGGTGGGGCAGAGCAGGATGTGTGCTTGGGTTTCATTTGGAAAAAACATACATCATATTGCAATATAATTTACTTTTAGATTTCAATTGGAAACGGGCATGAAAATATCCAACTTGAACACCATCCTCTTCACCCCCTGGATGAGGTCGAGGGTCCCTTGTATTTCTGCACGGCAATTGTAACTGTTACAGTATTTGTTTAATTATTTGTTTAAACTCCTCCCTCCTTGGATGGTAAGTTTCAAGAGGCGGGGACCTGGCTGCATTGCTCACTGCTGTTTTGCCTGGTGCTTAACATGACACCTAGCAAGTATAGGCAGTCAATAAATATTTGTTTTGTTTGCTTATTTGGCTGCTGTTTCATTCATTTGCTCGTTCAGTCCTTCATTTGGTCATTTATTTCTTCGTTCCTTCATCTCCACCCTTCCCCTTCCCGCCACCCCGTCCATCTCTCCCAATCCCCCCGGCCCTCCCACCCCGCCCCACCCTCATTTATCATGGGCTTGGCAAGTTAAGAGGCATTAAAGTGGGGGAAACAAAATGTATGCAATAGACTCTTAAAATCCTGAGGAAGAGTATTAAAAGATGAGAAAGGGGCAGTTTTGCCAATGCAAAAGAGAAAGAGTGACCTCTCCGCACTCATGTCCCCACGCGCGTGGCTTTCCTGAGCAGGTGCTGCACCTCCTGGATTTTGGCAACCGGAGGCAGGAGACCGGCAGAGCCCTTCCCTCTGAATGGTCTGGACTGGGGACAATTGGCTGGAATCACAATCGGCTTCTTGGCTCGCTCCGGCGGTACTTCAGCTTTCATAAACCAGCAGAGCTGCGAGGCTCCAGCGCGCAGGGGATTTCCCTTTGCTGGGGCCTGACCCGCAGAGCCAAGCTCCCCAGCCAAGGCTGCTGTGTTCACCTCTAAAAGACTTTCAAAGAAGGAAAGGAAGGAAGGAGGGAAGATAGGGAGGAAAGGAAGGAAGGAAAATTTTGGCACGTATCAATTATTATTCACAGATATCCAACTTGCCATTTGTTAAAACACATTTTAAAAGTGATGTGAACTGAAAAAAGTTATTGTGATATTGGCAGTCTGCTCTCCACTGAAGTGATGTGAGTGGAAAGACAAGATTTTGGAAGAATGCATCCCCCAAATTCTTACATTATTACCAACCACAGAAACAAAACATACGGCTGGAAAGGAAATTCAAGTCATAGATGCCAAACCCCTCATTGTGCAGATAAAGATAATGAGGCTCTGAGGTGAGTGGTTTGCTCAAAGCCACTCAATTCAGGAGTCAGAGCCAGAACTCATGTCTTCTGGCCAGTTCTCCACTCCACAGACTGCAGTTTTTCTATTTCAGTTGAAATGAGTTTCAAACAGACCATCCGCCATAAATGTATTTCATCAACTCTCATTCTCTTGTGTAAAACCTTACAGGGGACCCAACTTCTAATGATGAAGGAAAAATATTGTATCCTTTAAAAAATGGTCAAAAGGAAAGGAAACTTGAAAGCATATAAATGTCACGTCACCCTGTAAGTGGGAATCCATCATTATTGTGTGGGTAATAAAGAAATAATGGAAGAAGCCGATTCCAGTTAATTCCACATATAGTGTGTGCCTTTGAAAAGAGTCCAAAATATTCTCCAAACATTCTCACATATACTGCATGCATCTGTCCTATATAACCTGAAAATGATTTACCCTTGTGAAATCATTTACACAAACCTGCCAATGATATGAAAGATTTTTGTTTGTCTACTGTCTCAAAATAATTGATTTTACATACACAAAGCTAAGTAAAATAGCCAGGCCCTTTCTTTGTAGAAAATCCACAAGCTCTTGTTCAATCATGCTTCTGAGGCCAAGAAAGCAATTCTTATGGAAGAGTCTAGAATTTGCTTCAATCTATTAAGATAAAACCAAGGAATGTGTTTTTAATGCATTGATAAAAGATTCAGAAAAATATTTGATATTTTTAGTCAGTCTCCAACTGACTAAAGGGTCATATTCCAAAACTTAGTGGATAAATGGGTTGTCTGGAATTTGGAGTGTATTTTCCCATAGAAACAACGTCACCCATAGGACTTAGTTCCCAGACTACCCTGTAAGTGCTATTTAACCCACAGTATAGCAGACTATTGTGCATTTCAAAATCATCATTTTAATTTTGTTATTATTAATTAATTGGTTTAAAAGTAATTAATTGATTTAGAGGTTATTTTAGATGCTAACATTTAGGAAAACTGGTTTCAATTATAGATAGTTGATATAGTAGATGGAGACTTTTACATAATTTCTGTAGAGGGCTTTGATACTAAGTCTTTATTATGTCTAATTTCATCTGATTGCTTATGACTAAAAAGGGAAACAGAGGGAGAAAGACTCTGGCCCTGTTCAACTTCCATCATCACCAGGGTAACAAGACAAGAAATGGAAAAGAAGGAAAAGAGGACAGAAGTTAAAATTAGGTGCATGTACGTATACACAGAGATTACCTAAGTGGCAAACAATGAGAAAAGGAGGAAAGTGAAACACACCCAAGAGAGGAGATGGGAAGAGACATTGGTCTGAGAGTTCTCTGTGTTGTTCACAAAGCGGTAGTGCTGGCCTCTGGAATGTTCAGAAGGGAAAAGGAAAGTTTTAGAAGGTAGGCTGTGAACTGATGTTTAGGGTGTGCAATAAACAGATGTTGTTCCTTAGGAACAAGAGTTACCTGATTTAAGAAGAATTGGACTCTCCGTTTGAATGCATACACATCTATGGAAGACCTACAGTGTTCTAAGAGCTGGGGCTAGAGGGCCAGCTGCCAACATTATCAAGCAATCACTCTGTACCTTGTGGAGATAATAATAGCTAGCATTTATGACTTGTTTTAACTGATTTAATCTTTACAATGACCCTAGGGAGTAGATGTTGTTATTATCGTCCCATTTTACAGTTGAGGAAACTGAGACACAGAGAGGATAAGGAATCTGCCCAAAGTCACATGGATCAGAAGTGTGGGGACCAAAATGCGAACCCAGGGAGTCTGAGGACGGAACTCACACTCACAAGCAGCACGCCATACTCTGCCCTAGCATTCTCTGCTCAACATTCGTCTCTCTTGCCAGCAATCCCACCTTGATTCCACCCGGGATCTGGAAGGCGCTCGGAGGAGTGGCTGTGCATGGAGACGGGAAATGAAAGACACATTCAAGGTCATGCCTCGCAGGCTCCCTTCAAATTCTACAGCTACTGTGAAGAAAGTTGCATTCCCGCAGAGAACACGTCAGACTGGAAGAAAATTATGACAAAAGGTCTCCCAAAAGGCCTCTGAAACTTGGATCCTATCTCATTTCGAAAGCCAAAGGCCAGTTTCCTAAACCAAAGAGTGCAACAAAGTACATCTTTTTCAAGCATTGTTTTGACATCACTCCCTTTTGTAAGACTGGACAGGCACCCCCATTGTCTCTGTAAATAATTTTTAAACACTCCTGAACTTTGGCTTGGGGACCCTTATTCGAAATGATTTTACCTCTCTGGACACACTAGCTCATAGTTTTTTACTTCAACCTGGCAAAAGTTATTGTCCCTCATAAAACTTTACCCTTTCTCTTCTCTAAGCCATCCCATAAACCATTCTTCCTGGTTATACATGCCCCATCTCAAGCCATATCCATTACTCTGTCAACTTTCCATGGAGGTTAATCTGCTAGTGAGAATCTAAGTGGACTCCTGGGCCGAAATAGCTTCACAGGGGATGGGGTTAGACTCTGAAGTCAGCCAGTCCAGGTTCAAATCCCAGTTCCCCCATTTACTAGCTGTGTCACATTGCACAAGCTATTTAACCTTTCTAAATCATTGTTTCGTCACCCAGAATATGAATACAATATTAATAGTGCTGGCATCACAGTTGTGCTGAGGATTAAATGAGATATTGCACACAAAGAACTTAGTTCAGAGTAAACACATTATAAACTTCAACAAATGTTGGTCCCCGTTATTACAATTCATTTGAAGCTAAAAATAATTGGAGATGTGGACAAAGGTGGTTGCAAAGAGATGTTCAACATATCATTTTTTTATAAGAGTAAAAAGTTAGAAACAATTTATGCCCAACCGTGGTTGACTATGTAGTCAATTACTAATAGAAGTCATGTTTTGAATAATGGGAAATATTCAGACTATATTTGTGAGTTTTTAAAAAATGAACCATAATACCTGCAGAGTATCACATTTTGGGGAAAAATATACGCTTAGAAAAAATATTAGAAGAACCTACATCAAAAATTGAATTATACTCACCTCTACAGAGAAGAGGTATATGGAATATAGGTGGGCACTGGGATTATGGGTAATTTTTTTATGTTTTGTATTTTTCTGTGTATCCTAAATTTTGTGCCCTTTATAATTAGGAAGATTATATGCTGTTGAAAGATGTTGGATAAAGTTGAGCCTTCTTAGATGATCTCCTGGCTCCAATTAATCCAGACATCTAGCTTATTCACTTCCTTTATCACCTTTCTCCCTCTCTACAGGTTTATGTTCCCTCTGCATAGCTGCAGTTAGTTTTGAATATTTGGCAGAGACTGCAGTTGATGTTTAGACATATTTACATGGGTTCTATCTCCCTCATCAGACTGAATTTCCACGAGAGTATCTTCTCTACATTTTCTCTGTAATTGTGCAGTGACTTGGAAGCACTTTGTCCCAAGTATTAACTGACTGAGGTCATTGTAAATAATTTAAGGAGAAAAACAAACTTGTTTAAATTACTTCATTATTAACATTGACATTTATTGGGAGCTAGGGCTCAAATGTTAGGAATGGGGGCGCTTACAGACTGGTTGGGAATCAGGCCTTGTGCCTGAGACAACACTCAGTGGCGTGTGATACTTCCAGGCACGAAGTCATTTTGCGTGTTCCTCCATGAATTCTTGCTTCCCCTGCTGTCTGTTGGCTGGATAGTGCCAAGGTGACCTTGAGGCTATGATATGGTGGAGCCAAAAGATGGAAAGAACTTGGGTCCTTGAGATTCTCCTTAGAGGGGAGCCACCTGAGAGAATTACCTGAACAGAAACATCTGAAATGAACAGTGTCAGTGAAATGAACAGTGTCAGTGTAATACTTTTATTACCGAAAGGTATTGAGCTTTGAGGGTTACTTGTTCCTGCAGTAACCCTATCCCAACTAATAACAGAAAATTATATAACTAGTAAAAGAATTCAAGATCATATATTATGTGTCAAACAAATAGTAGAATATAATTTTTAAAAAGTGTCAAATAGGTTACTTTTGCCCCCAAACCCTTTGCTTCCCTGCTATACTCAATTCTCTAAGAAAGCTTGATGAGTAGTATGTCTGTCCTTGCATCACAATTTAAGAAACTGAACTGCAGAGTTGTTCCATCCTTTTATCTAAGCTACAGCCAAGATTTTCAAACTCCATATACTGTGCTCTTTCCTCTACTGGATACTGATTCTTTGCCTCTAGCCATAAATACTATAAGAGTTCAGAGCAGTGACTAATGACTAAATTATTTATAGAAAAAATGTTTTGCCTAAATTGTCCAGGCAGTATTTCTCAAACATTGGTTTCACAAGCAGTTTTAATAACTGTCCCAAGGAATAGAGTTCCAAGGCCAAAGGAGTTAGGGAAAGACTGGGTTGAACAAATGTGACCAGGAGATTTCTACTTACTGCCAAGCTCACAAAGCCTTTAACTTATGGTTTGGAGGGTCATACGAAGCATACTCTGCATAGCATATCCCATCCATCTGACTATGGAACTCTTTTATGAAGGAGCCGTGGTCAGGAGTAGAGTGTGCTGAAACATGCCCTGAGAATGGCTGTTCTGGATAACAGCTCTACTTCTCCACTGCACCTTGGTTCCACTTCAGTCTGTTTGCTTCCTCTCGGAGTATATTTCTCAGCTAGTGTTGGGAACAATAAAATTCTCAAATAAGCTCGTTTAACCAAGATCAAAGGGGACTTCCAGGAGATTAAAAAATGCATTTATTTTTTAGCTTATTCCAAATAAGAACTGGGCACATTCACTGCAACTGGAAGACAGGAAATATAAATAGATGGGAAAATAAGAGATGCAAATCAACCAAATTCTATTCAACACAACAGGCATAGTCCGCCTGTGACATTTACTATCACAGGGGCTGCTAAGGCAGGGTAGAATAGGATTTGAGGAAGGATTAGATAATTTTATGAGCATGACTAGCATTTAAAGCTATGTGAGCTAGAACAAAAAAAGATACAAGGAAATGAAGTCTCATGTTCCAAGATGTAAATTGATCACATGTGGAGGGAGGGGCAAAAGGAATTCCCACCTCGCAATCCAGCATGGGATTTAACACAATGGGCCAGGTGCAATAGGCTTGACTTTCCCTCTTTATTTTCCTTTTCCTTTTCTCTGGTACATCTGATTCTGGCTAAACAGGAGGTGGGGATATTAGCCCTAACAAATAGCCATTTGATCCCACAGGGCAACTCCTATTGAAAACCAAGATAATACAAATATTTTCAATTCTTCAAGTTGAACCTAGACTAAGTATTTTGTTTTGTGGGTGATCTCTTTGTTCTTTTATTAAGAGAAGATCATTTTATGAGAGCTAAGAATATTTGCATTCCTAGCATGAGAAGAATTTAAAATTCCCAACCAACACATTGTTCGAGCAAAAGAAAAGAATTGGAGAGTTTCCGCAAGGTAAGATAAGATCATCTTAATTAGTTGAGACTGCTGAGCAAGGATGAATCCCATCTTGAAGTACTGGCTATTTCAAATCTTAAGTAGAAAAATAAAATGTGTTTTAGGGCTGCAGTATTCTGAGTGTGGTGATGATTGACGGTCCTGGAAGAGGGGATGGCAGATTTTATTGGGTGTGTTCTCACCCTCCATCTTTCCATGGGAAATTTTGTGAAAATATTCAACCCTAGTGGTTCCGTAAAAAATATTTGGGCTCCAGGGAATCAATGAGAACTAAGTTTTATAGACTGAATCCCATCTGGGACAAGAGGAATTAAGAAGCTGAATTATGGGAGAGAGACAACAAAAGGAATAGCAAAACCAGCCTCTTCATACAAAAGGTTAGTCTTTCAGTGTGTAGCTAGTGTTAAAGTTTTCTGCATTAAGATTACAGAATCAATCATATCAGGGATTGTGGGCTTTTTTTACACAGGACTTTAGTCAACCCTCTCCTCAAGTCTGAATTATTTGGTTGTGTGACACCCCTGCATCCCAGTAAGAACCCTAAATGTCATTTGCTTCAGGAGGGATTTTTCCTCTTGTACCCAGCAATCTTTCTGGACTCATGGCAATGGCAGACACTGTTGTCTACACTGATCCATGATCCTTTCCCTTCTTCCCTAGTACAGCCCACTTCTAATGAGAAAAACTTAAAATTCTGGATAGGCGTCCAGTTTCCCAGCCTTATCTCACACCTAGAGTTGGCTATGTGACTCTGTTCTGGCCCTTTCTAGTTTGGGGGATTCTGGGAAATATTTTCCTTTTTGGATAAAAGGAGAGAGATACAGGAGGAGAGTTTTTAAAATTTTGTCTTTCCTGCTACCCCTTCTTCCTCTCTTTGATGTAGCTGTCAAAAAATGTGATGCTCAGAACTGTGGCAGTCATTTTGTGACCATGAAATTAAACGCACCATGGAAGGGTTGACAAAATGGAGGGGCAGAAAAATCTTGAGTCTGTAATGATATTGTTGAGCCACTCTTACAACCCCGGGATCATATGCCTTTCAATTTCTTGTTGAAGCCGCTTTTAAATGGATATTCCATTATAGCCCAAAGCCTTCCTAACTGCTAAATACCTCCAGTGAAAAGGTGGCCACATGTTCCAATAGAGCACGGAACCCTGAAGAAACACATGGCCTGTGTGTGACTTCTGGTCATCTCGGATTATTGACATTCATGAATGTAGACTGGCATATTCATCCTGGAAAAGGGAGAAAGCCAGGAATTGTTCGACCATGGCCTAAGAGTTCATTGGCTAATGTTGGCAGAGCCTAAAGCCATGAACATTCTCATAATCACTGAGGAAACAGCGATTCTGGAGGTTACAACTTAACATGAGAAAAAAAGGCGGATTTTGTCCCGTATTTCACACAATGTTTCTTTCCCTCCCTTTCTCATTTCCCACAACCTTAACCTTTTCTTTGTTTCTTAGTTTGACTTCAGAGAACATCTTTTACTTTTCTGTTTTGTCAATTCCAATGTTACTTAATTCTTCAATATGATAAAGCAATGAAAAGAAAGCTAGCTAATTGACTCAGAGTAGCGCCCAAAACGCATGTATGGAACGTTAGGACATGCTGTGTTGAACAAGCAGAAATTTCATTAATCTCCAAAGGAATCCAACCTTCTCCCTTCTCCCACCACCACCGCCCAAATTTCACATCCTCTAGTGACAAAGTGCCTTCCCAGATTGGCATATCTTCTACTTGCATATCCTAAACTACAAATCCAAAACTACTGATCGACTTAAAATGGTATAACTCAAAGGCCCGGGAGAAATTCCATTCTATGGGAACATATTCATTTTAAAACTTTCTTTATTTGAAAGTTCCTGCCCTGATTTCCCTTCTTGAGGAGTTTTTATTATACACGCTTGGGGAATTATGATGTGTGCCATATGTTGTAATTTAGTTAATTTGAAGATATACTCTTTTTTCTTTTGCTACTCAGAACTCATTCTCTCTCTATAAAGATTTTTGATTAATAGTAAACCATCCTGAGCTCAAAGCATAGAATCAGAGCTGATTAGTAACCAAGGAATTCAGATTTCATTACTGAAAGTAATGTATAGGAAATTCAGTTGTTCTGGAAGACAAAAAATTAGCATTCATACCTGAAATATGTAAGAGGAAATAAAAGTCTGCCAGAAAAACAGAAAAATGCTGTTTGCAATGCTGTGAGGGTGTGCTGGGTGCTCAGACTTGGTATGATTTGTGTTGTATGTATTTTGGTTTTGTTGGTTGGTTGGGGGGTTTTTTGTTTGTTTGTTTGTTTGGTCTGGAGGCTTTTTTTGCTTTTGTTTCTCAGATCAAGGAAAGGAGATTTGCCTGAAAATAAATAAGAGTGGCTCTGCCCAGCATGAGGTGCTTCTGGCAGCAAGTGTGTGCAGCTCAGCCACTGCTCTTTCATTTCAGGCATAAATTTATCAAACATCGCCTTTCTTCTGTTACATGGGCATGGCCAGACATAGTCACTCCTCAAAGTTGAGAAAGTTTCTTGGCTCCCTTCAAACCAAGGGAGCAACCTTGGTAGTTCAATGAAGCCTCCATGAGCTTGATGTCTGAGAAGTCTGTGATTCATCATTCTCTGTCTATAAAGATTGTAGACAAATCAGGAAGCTTTCTGAGCCTCTGCTCCCTCTGCTTCCAAGTAGAAGTGGTAACAATGTCAGCCTTTCCTCACGGCATTGTAGGAAGGAAGAAATGATTATCCAAAATGATTATGAAAAGATGCTGAACATGATTTATCATCAGGGAATTGCAAATTAAAACAACAATAAGATACCACTATAAGGATGTGTATAAGGTGTGTATAAGATACACACCAATTAGGATGAGTAATGTCCAAAACACTGACAACACCAAATGCTGATGAGGACGTGGAGCAACAAGAACTCTCATTCATTGCTGGCAGGAATGCAAAATGGTACTGCTGCTTTGGAAGACAGTTTGGCAGTTTCTCACAAAACTAAACATACTTTTACCATACCTCATCGATCATGCTCCTTGATATTTTCCCACATGAACTGAAAATGTATTTCCACACAAAAACGTGTGCACAAAAATTTATGACAGCTTTATTCATAATTGCCAAAACTTGGAAGCAACCAAGATGTCCTTCAATAGGTGAATGGATAAACTGTGGTACATCCATACATTGGACTATTATTCAGTGCTAAAAAGAAATAAGATATTAAGCCATAAAAAGACATAGAGGAAACATAAAGGTATATTGCTGAGTGAATGAAGCTAATCTGAAAAGGATATATACTGTGTGATTCCAACTATAAGACATTCTAGAAAAGGCAAAATTATGGAGAGAGTGAAAAGATCAGTGGTTGCCAGGGGTTTGGGGAGAGGGAAGGAGGGATTAAAAGCTGGAGCACAGGGGATTTTTAAGGAAGTGAAACTATTTTGAATGACACTATAAGGGTAGATACATGTCATTATATATCTGTCAAAACTCACAGAATATACAACACAAAGAGTGAACCATATGTAAACTATGGACTTTGGTCACAAAGAGTAAACCATAATGTAAACTATGGACTTTGGTTGATAACAATGTGTCAATGTTACTTCATCAATTGTAGCTAAAACATAGTGTGAGATGTCATGGGTGGGGAAGGCTGGCTGTGTGTGTGGGGAGAAGGTTACGTGAAAACTCTGTACTTTTGCTCAATTTTACTGTGAACCTAAAACTGTTCTAAAAAATAAAATCTATCAATTAAAAATAAATAAAATTTAAAATGTAATTTAAAATTATTATAAAGCAGAAAATGGGTATAATCACATAATTATGTAAATTAATAAAATTATATAAATTAATAATTTATTAATTGCTTTAGGATTAAGTTCAGTTGTATATGACAGGAAAAATAACAACAACAGCCAAAAAAAGGGGCTTAGATAAGGTAGAAAAATATCTTTCTCATGTAAAATAAGCCTAGAAGTAGGCAGTCCTGGGCTGGAATGGTGACTCCACAGACACTTTGTGGACCAAGGCTTCTGGCTTTGTCAGGACTCCAATCTCAGCATTTGGCTTGCATCCCATGGCCTTATGTGGTTGCCAGAGCTCCAGCCATTACATCTCTGTTCTAAACAACAGAAAGTGAGGAAGGGGGAAATACTGGCATGCCTCCTCCCTCTTCTGGAGACTTATAGAAAGTTCCATATTATACATCAGCTTCTCTTGTTGGTCAGGCACTTAGACAAATGGCCACACCAACCAGTGAAGGAGGCTGGGGATTTTTTTGCTATTTAAATATATATTAAAATGTAAAATATAGAGAGATGCCCAGCTAAAATTCAGGACTGTGTTTCTAAATAAAAAGGGAGAAAGGGATGTTGGAGTGGGCAGCTAGCAGTCTGAGACATTGAGCAACTGTTGCTATGTTTAAAACATAGTGATCAAGGGATAGGATGCAAAGACATTAGATCAATAGGAGAAATAAACATGTAAGCATGTAACTATTAATATTATATACAGCAGCAATTTGTTAATGGCACAAAGATTTCAGAAGAGGACACGAATATTTCCAGCTGGGGGTGATCAGAGAAGCCCTCCTAAAGGGAAGACTATTTCACAAGGACCTAGAAGGATGAAGAGCATTTAAATAGTAAGAAGTGGTAGAATAGAGGGCAATCTTGGTATAGGAAATGGCATGAGGGAGGGCAAAGTGTTATTTGGCAAAGAGGGCTATGTCTGTCATTGGCACATTTTAGAGTCTGCACAGATATAAAAAGTGTCTGGGCAGGGAGAAATCGATGTCTGCCCTTTGGGTATATGCCTAAATGACATCAGTTTCCCTCTTCCCCATCTGTCCATCATCCCCATGGGGTGGGAAGTGAGGAAGAATTCCATTCAACAACATACACTTTGAGTATCTCAGGCAAAGAGGCTTTTTTCTTTTGTATTTATGATAAAACACCCAAATATGCATCCAAGTGGGATTACCAGTCTGGGTTGGATCCAAGAGACTTTGGTTACCAGAACTATTTCTCATCATAAATCCCCAAACAAGTTGAGTTTTTCACTTCCTCTCCTAATCTGCCATGGAGCACAGCCGAGTTGCTTGAAGTCATCTACTTCTTGGCAGTGGCTACGATTCCAAGATGATGGAGCGATTCTTTTCCATATACATCATTATTATTTCTAGTATAAATATTTATCAAGCACTCACTGTGCAATAGAGAAGAGCTCCTGCTTGGTGGTCTTCCCAGCTGAACAAAACAAACATGAGGAGAGGCCGAGGGAAGAGGTGGGAAGAGAACCTCAGCTGCTGGGAAACAATAGGAATTGATTCCCCACCCACCTCCTTTTATTCATGTTGGATGTTATTTGTACTTGACTGCTGTATTTCAGATATGTAAGCCATATTTTTATTTGTTTAACACACACACTTACTAGGGTTTACCATGTGCCATGCACTGTTCTAAGCTCTTTACAAATAGCAACATGTTTAATCCTCATAGAAATCCTGAGAAATAATAGCATTATTATCCCCATTTGCAGTGCAGAAAACTGAGGCACAGAGTAATTTGCAGAAGGTCACCAGGTGTGATGACTCTAGAGCAACACTGTGCAATAGAACTTTCTCTGATGTCAGAAGTGTTCTTTACGCTGCCCAGATATAGAGCAGATATACACCCAGATATATCTGGGTAGCCGCTGGACATATGTAGCTATTGAGCATTTGAAATGTGGCTTGTGTGACTGAGGAACTAAACTTTTACTTTTATTTAATTTTAATTAGTTTAAACTTAAGTAGCCACATGCGACTAGGCGCTACCCTAATGGATGCTGTAGCGAAAGTCCATGCTCTGTATCACTGTGCTGGGTGGTTTTCTTTTTCTTTTTTCTTTCTTTCTTTTTTTTTTTAAGGAATGAGGGCCAAGAACACAGGCTTCTTTTGTAAACCATAGTTCCTGCCTGGTGCATTTGCTGTTTAATTATGATAAACAACGTGAGACGTAGACAAAAATGGGCAAATCACTCAGGAGGTGCCATTCTCTATTTATTCCCTGGCTGTTGAGGGGGACTACAATAAAGCTCTATCGCCAATGAAAGTTTTCTCACAATTAGTAGCAGATGAGGAGGTCAAAGGGGAGACACCAAGGGCTGGTTAGGTCATGCATATTTGGTAGCACAGTCGCATTTTTAAAAGCAAAAGGCAACATTATAGTATCTGGTATCTGCTTGGAAAGGCAAAGAGCAGAACAATGTCATGGGGGCAGTCCTGCTCTCATTGAGACTGGCGTTCCCTTTTCCTCTCTTTCCCTCCCCATCCTTATGCATTTCTACTTTCAAGGAGGAAGTGGCATTTGAATTTAACCATGAAAGCTGAGTAGAGTGGAGAAGCATAAGGATGAGGAGCTTTCATGGTTAAATTCAAATGCCACTTCCTCCATGAAAACTGCCCTTCTGTCTCCATGTGAAAGCAACCTCTCTACAGCACGCCTGTATCTTTCTTCTGATACTTAATAGTTCTACACTATGTCATAGCTAAGTACAAGTCCTAACTCTCCTGCTGTATTCTTAAACTCTCAAAGGTCTGATTTCTCTTTGTATTAATTCTCCATAAAACCTTGCACAGTTCCTTGCTCACACTGTATAGATTATTTTATCATGTATCCCTGTTTCCCTGTGGGAAGCTCTAGCATGTACTTCTATTATAGCGTTGATTATATTGTATTGAAAAATTTGGTGATAATCTCTCTCCCCAACAAGACTGTAAGCCCTTTTAGAGCAGCATTTACCTTATAAAGATGCCCGGTAAACAGTGAACAACTATTTGCTGAAATAGTTTGCGAGAAATTTGTAATGTATTTCTCTGTCTTTTAATTAAAACTAAATGGAACCCTCCTCCAGTGAAACTATTGTGTATTAGCAGATTAAGCATCAGGTTATATCAAACTAACCTCACCATTTTATAATAGCCCTGCTGTGGGAAGGGACAAAGCATAATTGTCCTAGAGAACAAGAACATTTTCTTATTTAACCTTGCCCAAAGAACACTGGATATCCACAGACAGCTGGATTTTAGAGAACTGCACAGAACCCAGTATAGAAAAGAGGTGTGGAAAATGGCAATTAGGCAAGTTACTGCAATTTTCTACAAGTCTATAAAACTCAAATTTAAGACAACACTTTTGAGAATTTAAAGAAGTAAATCTGAAGGATGTTATGACATTAGGTTTAGTGGAGGGAGGAGTAGAGAGGGGCTGAGATAGACCAAGATCACTTCAGAAGCCTTTGATTTGGTTTAATTGATTGAGCAGGAAAAAAAAAATTTTAAAAAACAGGGAGAAAAAGAATGAGGAGATGGTGAAATTGACAAATGTAAAATACTGTGAAAGAAATTACTGTAGCTTTGCTTTGGGAAGGACTGGAAAAGTTTGTTATACTAGGAAACAGTCATATAAATGGAAAGATGGATTTTCATGTCTTTTATGGCTTGTTGTAAATGATTAATTAAATACTCTGAGTGTTTCATTAAATATATACATTCCTTCCAAATTAAAGTGTGTAGAAACTCGTTATAAATGAATTCGTTGGATGAATGAAGGAGCGTTTACTTCTAAAGGAGTATTGCTGGCAAATTTCACTCTTGACATTGATTAAATAGACTAAATTTATTTTAATGGCAATACGAACAAATTACATGGCTAATTGGTTTTCTACGTTAGTCTTTTCACATTATTTAGTGCATTTATAAGTGATCCAAATTTTTTAAGAATTTCACCACACAAAAAGCATTTTGTAATATAATGTGAAAATAAAAGAATGGATCAGACACGGTTCCTGCTTCACTCATCTTCTACTTCCACATTTCATGGAACAATTTTAAGTGCCTACTACGTGCAAAGCCTTTTCCTGTATGCTGCAGACAATAGAAAAAAAATAAGACTTGTTTCTGCCCTCCAGAAGCTTAAAATGTCATAGGAAAGACATATGCACAGAGTAACTTTAATGTAAGACAGACTCACGTAAGTAAGTGCTAAAATAATAAAGGTACGAAGTGCTTGGGGAGTATAAGGAATGGGGGGATTAAGTCTGATGGGGGAGGGATCAAGAAAGGCTTCTTGGAGGAGGAAGGATTTGAGCCTGGCCTTGAGAGATGGCTGGAAATTTAACAGGAGGCTCAGGGGAGAGGAGGAGAGAAAGGGTTTGTGTGGTCTCTGGTTTGCTGGGTTGTTCCATAGAGAGGTTTTGGTGTTTCTCTGGACAATTTTGAACTGTCACATGGAAGAGACGTGTCACACAGAAAATACACAGAGCAACTAGAAATTGGTCTGAAAATACAGCCATGTGACTTCAGAAAGAGAAACTGTATCAGGCCTAGACTGTGGGCAACAACGGTGACAGGTATAATTAGACACTGAGCAGATCAGCATTTTTTGATTAATAAGCTTGTTCTTCCTATACATTGACTCATGGGCCTAAAAGGACCCTCAGGAAGTTATTTAGGTCACCTCTAACTGTGATTTTTTTTTCATATTGTTCTCTTAGCCTTGGCCCTATAATATGAGCTCTTCAAATGCTAAGACCACATCCATTGGGTTCTGCATGAGGACCAGCACGACTACTAAAATATAGCAGTGGCGTCAGTGAAAGCAGCCTTGTAATACTGCTGTTATGGAGCTGTATGAGTAATATGGTGGGAATTAAGGCAAGGGTTTTTAGGGTCTTTCAGGGATGTCTTTTCAGGGTACCCCCATCAAGTGATATCTCCTGCTTGGGGTGAAAACCGATCACTAGGCCTATTCACAGTGATTTCCGCTGCCTTGCCTTAACAAAATTCATCCCTATCTAGCTACCAATTAGAAGTCTAAAGTTTCAGAATGCTAGAGCCGGAGGAGCTATTAGGAATAATCTAACCCAACCCCTTCATTCTTCCTTTTACGGTGGAAGAAAGAGAATCTCAGGGAGAGGTGATTTGCCTGAAGTCACACAGTTCATGGTTGGCTCACCCTAACCAGACCTAGAATGCAAGTCTCTAGATTCCCCAACTTTCAGATCAGTTTCTTTTTCTTGCAGCATCCTGCCTTCTTTAACTGCATCAGTGGATGTGTGCATGTGTGTGTGTGTTTTAATATTTCTGAGAGTTTGGCTTCAAGCATTCAGTAGGATCCCAGAGAGTAATGGACGTTAAGCCAGAGAAGTAAAATGCATTGGATCAAACCCTCCCACTTGGAAAAACATTAGAATCCTGGGAATTTCTTGAAATGCAAGGAAGCTCAGCCGCCAGGACTTACAGTGTAAACACTGTGGCTAATTTGTGGAAGTGAGATGCCACTGATGATTCCCCCTGCCTTGAGAGATGACAGGGCTCCTGGGCGGAACACAGCCAGTGGCTGTAGCAGATTTCTGGGCAAAGGCAGATTGCAAAAAGTGATCAGGAAAAGACAAGACGTGTTACTGAGACAGATCATTTTTCTTGAAGGGGAGCTAAAAAAAAAAAAAACTAAAAAGGAATTCCTCCCATAAAGCTTGCCATTTAGAAGGCAACCATTTCTACAGCTCAGCTCCTGCCTACGGAATATTGGACATAACCTGGAGTGAAGCTTGAGGAGGTGAGTGCACCAATTTTACAGCAGTTCTAAGAACAGTGAATATGGACAACACAGAGAGCAAGCCAGACACTTACTCCATGCATTTGCCACATCAAAGTTAGACAAGAATAACTTTCAACGTGTTTACTTTCTAATTGCTTGTTATTTTATAAAGTTTATTCTTGTTAACAAAAATGATACTATGCTTCTCCACTTATTTTCTTATCAAAGAAAAATGACCACAAGCCATTCTGTAGAATAAGCTGTCTTACTTCCAAGAGTTTTATCCTTTTGACATGGTTTGGTTTGGGGCTGTCCTTCTTTTTCTTTCCATTTACATTTAAATTCCATTTATAATAACAGGATATTTTAAAAATTCCTTTAAAAAGTCTTAATTATTTTCATCCATCAGTAAAGGACTTTTATTCTATTGATACATAATAATTTTTATTCTGATTAGACACAAGAATGGTGAATCTGATGTTAGAGCAGAAAGCTACCTTAGCAACCACCTACTTCGATGTCCTTGCATTCTGGATGCAGAAACATCCCTGGATTGCTGCCTTCCGGTGGTCACCCAGGGGAGGGTAGGGCGTAGCTTAGGCTAGAACTCGCTTCCTGCTCCTGTCCCTGTGCTCTTTCACTGGCTTCATTGGAACAGCACCTTGAATCATGTTTCCCTTAGGAGGTATGCCTCACTTTTGGTTTTCTAGCGTGCTCACTTTCAAGGAGATGTTAGAAAAACCATGAAATGTCTATTAATTCTGATTTGAATGAAAGGTGGAATTTTCTTTCCATTTTAAATTCTAGGTATGAGAGCCACCATTATTAAGTTAATTATGCTTGTGACTTATAATAGTTAGATTTTTAATGTATTAATTCTGGATAGCAAACAACCCCCAAATCTCAGTGGCTTACAACAACAAACATTTGCTTTTTGCTTGAGGGTCTGTGCATTGGCTTGGAGACTCAGCTTTGGACTGTGGGTATGTTCAGGTTTGCTCTACCTATTTCTCATTCTGGGACCAGTAGCTGACTGGGACTTGCTTGTCTCATGGCAGATAGCACATGCCCATGAGGGCAAGCCAGACCACGCATTAAAACCTCTGCTCAAAACACATCTACTCACACTCCATTGGCCAGAACAAGTCACATGGCAAAGCCCAAGGGCAGGGATGGATGCCTTGCCTGCTGTACAAAGAGGCACTGCCAAGTTATATGACAAGGGATGTGCTTTTATAAGTTAGGAGTGGAGAACTGAAACTAGTATTCCAATCTACCACTGTGACAATTTAAAATAGAAAGAAAACATTACTTTTCTCTAGAATCAGAAATTATACTATTAAATTTTCCAAGATGCCTAGAATAAGACAAAGACATTTAAAATTTCATTTTGTGAATGCCTTTAGTTTTCCTATATTATCTGGTACAGGTTAGATTATCTACATATTCAGTAAATGTTTGAGGAATAAACGAATACTATGTCCACTAAGAAACTGCCTCTTTTGTACATTAGTTAATTCATTCATTTAAGGAA
The DNA here is from genome assembly GCA_023783475.1 of Daubentonia madagascariensis. Classification (NCBI taxonomy): domain Eukaryota; kingdom Metazoa; phylum Chordata; class Mammalia; order Primates; family Daubentoniidae; genus Daubentonia; species Daubentonia madagascariensis. The sequence continues at coordinate 49,564,906 of JAKFHU010000600.1, read as the reverse complement.
TACTTATTGAATGCTACTATGCACCAGGCACTACAGTATTCATAAGTGTGCGGGATACCTTAGTCTATAGAAGAAAAATTGCTGCCTTTGTGGAGCTTATGTTCTGGCAAGGAGAGGTAAACAATTGAAAAAAATAATAATAAGTAAAACATACAGTATGTTAGCATTTGATGTTTGCTTTAAACAAAGATCAGGCTAAAAATAGTAGGAGGACTAAGGTGGGGTGGAGCCAGTTTGCATTTTTTGGTAGTGTGGTAAAGGTAGATCTTATTGAAGAGGTTACATTTGACTACAGACTTGAAGGAGGTGAGGTATTTTTTCCCTCTGTTCTTCATGTAGCCATAGAGATCCATGAGGAGTCCTCAGTCAGAGATCATTTTGAGTGTAAATGTTGGAGAGGAGGTGCTTGAGGGGGTCCTAAGGGTGCAGGGCTTTGGGCCAGCCCCAATCCCCACACAGCAACCAACAGGGCACTTCCAATTTTGACTATTAAAATTAGCCATAAGATTTCTTTTGCAGAATAGCCCACCATTGAAAAATAATGAAGAAATGCTTTAAAATACTATGTTGGATTGTCAACTCATCAAGGTCAAAGATCTGGCTTAAGACCTTGATTAAGAACTTTGAAAAGTTTATTAATTAAATTAATTTATTTATTAAAGATGGCTCAGTTTATTAAGAGTCAACTGCCACAGGGTTTGGCCTATAACCCTCTTCTCTTCTCTCATTACATTTGCCCCTTGGATATTTCACCCAGTCCCATGGCCTTAAACATCGTATTTATGCTAGTGACTCCCAACTTTATATCAGTCCTGGCTTCTCCAAAGGATTCCAGACAGTTCCACATGGACATCTGATGGACAATCTCAAACTCAACATGATTGAAACAGAACCCATGATTTCTGCCTCCCCCATCACACTTCTACCTCCTCAGTTGTCCTTATCTCGGCAAATGGGACCATCGCTCATCCCTTGCCAGCACCTGCAGCTCCATGTCCAAAATACATTTTATATCCGCTCACTTTGCTCCATCTCCACTCTTGCCCAAGCCCCATTATCTCCTGTGACAGCTGTTGTTATGGCCTCCCATCTGGTTTCTCTACAACTGATTATCCATACTGCAATCAGTTATCTTATAAAAACATAAATCATATCATTCCAGTCCCCTGCTTTACATGGTAATAAGGATAAAACCCAAAATTCTTACCATAGTCTACAAACCCCAACATTATCTGGCCCCCAAATATGTCCTGCACGTGTCCCTGACCTCTTGTACCTCTCACCCTAACACATGTCACCATAACACACTATGCTTTTCCCTGCCTCAGGACCTTTGTACTTGCTGTTTCATTTGCCTGGAGAGCTTTCCTTCCCTCCATATTTTGACATGGTTGGTCCCCACAAATGATCCATGTCTCAACTTAAATGTCTGTTCTTCAGAGAAGTCTTCCCTGACCACCCAGTCTTCTGTATCATGTCACCCTTCATGCTACTTATCACTATTCCCAGTTATTTTGTTAATTTATTGGTTTACTTGATTATTGTCTGTCTTCCACCACTAGAATGCAAGCTCCGCTGCAACAGAGGTTTTGCTGCTTTATTCCAAGCACCTAGAACAGCGTCTGACATATAGTAGGTGCTCAAAAAGTGTTGACCAAGTAAATGATGTCTGGGGTCAGTGCCGTTTCAGACACTAGGTGTTGCTACGAAGAAATGGAGAGGGCACCACGGTGCTGAGTGTTTGTGGAGGTGTTGATATGGGAATAGGAATTTGTGGCTTCAAAGCAAAGTGAAAGCGCAAAAGAAATGGGAGGTTAGAGAAACAAATTTTTCCTGTTCTACAATTACAGCTGAGTCTGGTCCTAGATTTTGGTCTTCCTGATATCTCAGAGCCATTTCATCTATCACTGTATCTGCTAGGTTCTTTGATGGCAGACCATAGAAACTCACACTGGAACACTTAAGAAAGAAAAGTTGAGAACTAGCACATAGAATAGAAGTAAAAACAAAGAACCAGGTCTTAGTACGGGAACTTGGGCAGCTTCAAGGATCTGGGGCCAGGAAAAAATGGACAATTTCTTCAGGCCACTGAGGTTAGGATAAAAGAATTGCACAAATTTTTATTTTTTGACATTTTATTCAAGTTTTATTTCCTGGGGCAAGAATGTCTGACACAGATAGCTTGAGTCCTGAACCAACTACCCCTGGATCCAGCCATGGAGTGAGCCCCCACCATAATAAACCCAGTGGACTTTATCAGAAGAATAGGTAATGGATACTAGACAGGCAAATGCAACAGCTGTCCATTCCACTCCCTGAAAATATCATGGGGTGAGGTGTTTCATTTTAGAGGGTTATAATCTAGTTTGCAAGGAAATAAAACTAGAGGTCACTTATCTCAATGAAGGAAATGTGTTATTACTGGGAAAATAAGGCATCCTTCCCATTAACCAATGAGAAAACTAAACTAACAGAGATTTGTTCCTAGACATGCATTTTCTCTCCTGAGGCCCATTTTAAGAAGAGTGTTTCTCATCTTCTGCAAACTGTCATCTGGAACGGGACCTCTCCTACCTTCACAAGGGCATTGCTTATTCCTAACTGCAGAATTTCCTCTGTTCTCACCAGATTGCCAGATTTCACTTGGACAACAAATTTAAGTGGTAAATTACATAACTCTAATCATAAGCCTCAGACATTTCACAACCAATTCCTCCACCAGTGCATATGAGTACAAATGTGTGTGTGTGTGCGCGCGCGCACGCACGCGTGCACACGCGCGCTTGGTGGGAGTGAGAAGCTAGGGGGAAAGGGTATAAAAAGAGAAGGAAGAAAACTCTGGGATAAAAGCTCAACAATAGGAAAACAAAGAGGCTATCCCTATGGTGGAAATATATTCTTTCTCCCAAAGCTCATGGATTTTAGGGCAATTTGCCTAGTTGGAGCTAGGAGATTTTGGACTGTAAGTAAAGATTCATTTTATGGCAATAGATATTCATTTATGTGCCTATTTATTTATTTAATAAGTATGTATTGTGTGCCAGCACTGTGCTAAGCATGAGTGAGCAAGATGGATGTGTTTCCCACCCTCATGGGGCTGGCAGGGTTGCTGTGGCCATGAGGCAGGTAGAAAAAACAGAGGCCTGGAAGGACCCCCTTTGTCAGGGGGTGAATTGGGGCTGCCATTGGCTCCCATTACAGAAAAAGAACATGAGGGCTTCAAAAATAAGCTGGGCTTCCAAGAGAGAGAATTCAATACTTGCTAATTGAGATATAAGCATACACCCAGAAAACGAAGGGTTTGAAACAAGAAGAGGAGCCAGAGGGTCCTTCTGAGAGTTACTGGGACCAAGGGCTGCATGGTAGCAAACAGAGAGCAGCTCAGATCAAAGCCAGAGCTGGAGGCTGCGAGGGTGGAAAAGAAGGGACCCTTCCTACAGAGGTCTGGAGCTAAGTGGGACGTAGCAGCAGCAAAGCCAGGTTTTGTGGGCAAAACCTTATGTTTATGACAAAATCATAAATAGAAAATCAGGTGTGAAAGTGTATATTTATTTAGAAATAGAAATCACAATACATTACAAATATTAAAAAGCTAACAAATACCCTAAACATCACAAAATCCAGAAAAATATAGTAGTTGTGCTAATTAACTGCCTGGCACACCATTATACTTATTTTGCTTATTTACTTTTCTGGCTGCATATATTTTGGTCACTTACTTCTTTATATGAAAATGACTTTGTAATATAATTCACTATAGAGTGAACAGAAAAATAATTTGTTCTTTATTCTGGCATGAATGATTAAAATTTGGTTTTTTAAATTCTGGGTAGTTCTGCCTAGGTATAGATCCAGTTAATCTACATAATCTAAAGACTGGAAGAACTTTCCACAGACTAGCTTTTGGCATGGTATATTTCAAGTCTTGTTTCTCCTCTACAACTCATATACTTCTGGTGCCTGTGTGACATGGTGCAGGACATATTCTTACCATAGGACTTCTGGTCATGCCCTTTTGTGTCCACACAGCAGGTGGTAGGAGTATTGCTGGAAGCCATTCCAACACTGAGAAGGAGGGAAATGGCTTAACTCTACATGGAAGTGCCTGTGAACCACAAAAATATGTTCTACTAAGCACAAATTGAACTCAATTTTCCCTTAGCTGGATGCTAAAAATGCCCATGGCCACCCTAAAGCCACTCTATATGAGAGATGGTGTGACAGGGTGGAAGTTGTAGTAGAGAGACAGTGGTCTTAACTGATTGCAGTTAACTATTATTCTTTCCAAATTTTATTATCCACATGACCAGGTGAACACATTGCATGGGCCCCTCTCAGAGCCTTGGAAAACACCTGTGCGAGGAAAGGGCCTTGAAACTTGTCAGATTCTAGAGTAGGCCTAGGTATTCAAGAAACCTCTGAATAAGGCCTGGAAAGGAAAAAAGAACTCAGAATAACAAAAAAAAAGAACTGTAATCCAAAGTGTTAGGGTCTGGGAAACAGGCCAGCTACGTAAAGTGGACAAGAAATGAGTAAGATTTTGGAAAGGTTGATAGGGTTTCAACCAGTGCCAAGGTTAGCCCAAAGGTCTGCACTTGTGAATGGCAGTACTGTACATGACATTGTCCCAATGAACCCTGTATTAGTTATATATTGCTGTGTAACGAATTACTACAAAACTTAAAGGCTTAAAACAACAATAAACATGTATTATCGCACACAGTTTCTGAGGGTTAGGTTTTTGGGAGTGGCTTAGCTGGGTGGCTCAAGCTCACTCTCACGCCTGGCAAGTCAGTGCTGGTTGTTGGCGCAAGGCCTCGGTTCCTCCCAACACAGACCTCTCCACAGGGCTGCTTTAGTGTCCGTAAGACATGGCATCTGGCTTCCACAAGAGTGAGGGGTCTAAGAAGGAGTAAGTTGGGATCCTCAATGTCTTTCTTGACCTAGTCTTAGAAATTACACTGTCATTTCTGAAAAATCCTATTCGTTACACCAGTCAGCGCTATTCATTGTGGGAGGGGGCAACACGAGAGCGTCAACACCAGGAGGTGGAAATCAATGGAGGCCATTTTGGAGGGGGGCTTCCCCTGACCCTTCACACTATCATGTAGATTAATTTTGTACAGCAGCAGACAAAAATTTAGAAATAAAGTTCGAGCAAAAGTTGGAATAGGCCTAAGATCCCAGGAGTTTGTGTGTGTGGCTGGGGTTCGTAGGGGTGGTCAGGGAGGGCTCCCTGGATAGGCACTGGCAGAATTCTCACGCCCTAGCTGCAAAGAAATCTAAGGGGTGATTTGATTCTGGAGATTAGCCTCTTGGACATAGAAAAGGAAAGTGAATCCTCCAAGACCACATTGCCAGTCAGATTCAGAGGTGGGAGAACCTTGACTATTTCTAATAATGATAATAATTAAAATACTAGAGTATATTCCTCTATAGCAGGTACTGGCCTAAATTTTCTACATACATTGTCTCATGTAATATTCACTATAGCTGTGAAAACCAAGGCACCAAGAGGTCTAGCAAATTGCTCGTGATCATGCAGCCAGTAGTGGCATTTCCACCAAAGCCTGCCTGGCGTCCAAACCCCCTTTCTTCAGACTCACATTCCACTCTTTCCAAACCTTCCATTCTTTTAAGACTATCAACTTGCCTTCTTTCTATAATCCTTCACCTCATCTTCCCCGCCGTACCTTCTCCCCAAGGAGGAGTCTTTTGTTTGGGGCTACCCCAAGGGGTCCTGTGTTATCAGAACTCCCAAACAGCTTATAAATTACTCGACTTAAGTGGGACCATAATGAAAACATAAAAAATAGAACCCAGAATTCAAAAGTGGATTCTAAACATTTCAGACATACAATACCAATTTGTGTATATTCTATGGAAGTTTACCCTTAACTTTTCAGAGCCAAACTTGGAAGGAGGATCTCCACCAAGCCAAGGCCCTCCCAAGCCAAGTATTCTGGTACGTAACAGCCAACATTGATGGAGCACTAACTATGTGCTAGCCGCTGTTCTAAGAGCTCCACCCCTATTGACTCGTTCTAATCTTTACAGTAGTCTCATGAGGTAGGCGTACTATTATTAGCTCCGTTCTCCACTTGCATGCAATTTTCCTGCAAAGTTACACAGGTAAGTGAATGGTAGTTCTAGGATTTGGACAGAGAAAGTCTGGCTCTAGAGTCTATGCTCTTATGTAATTTGCTCATCTTTGTCTTTTGTCTTTCTGGTCTGCTGTTGCCTTGGTGGTGCTCTGTCAGTGGAGTCTAAGATTTGACCCTCATGTTTGTCAACATTCATCAATAAGAATTCACGAGTACCTGTCCTGTTGAGGCGCTGTGCTAAGCGCTCAACATAAATTGATTGAAGAAAACACACATGGTCTCTGCCTTCCCTGAGTTTGCATTCTCCTGGGAGCAACAGACCTTAAACAAGGTAATAAATATATTTATTTAAAAGCAGGAAGTCAATAAATCAGGATATAGCTTAAAATTATATTAAAAGCTATGAAGGAAACAAACAGGGTGCTGTAAAACACTATCCCAGGAGGATCTATTTAGATATGGTACGGTCAGTGACGTCTACCTCTGGCTTTTAAGCTGATACCAAAAGGATGAAAAGTCTTAAAACGAGATAAGGGAAGAAGCATTCCAGTTAAACATGGAAGGTGCAAGACATTCTTTAATTCTCACCATTCCACAAACCTTTCTAAAATTGAGTATAAAAAGAATCAAGGAGGTAGAAACTCAGAAGGACAAAAAATGGGTGACAAGAGAAAGAACTGTGGTTGCAAAGAGTGAACACATTTTTGGAAGATAAAAATTGGAAGGAGGAGTTAGCAAAACTAAGAATGCTAAATGCTAAGTGCTAACAGATGGGATGCCAATGTCAAAGGTGCCAAGTCACGGCATCAAAGCCCCCTAGCAAAGTTGCAGCCACTGAAGGCGCCTGTTCTGTGGAAGACAGGGGTGGAGGTGTGGGGAGGAATCGCGACAATGGCTTGAAAGTCAGCATAAGGCACACTTACACCCCCAGTTCAGGTCCAGACAGCTCTTCCCCCTCACCCTGCCAGGATTCCAGAGTATTATGATCCATGGAGAAGTTGAACTGGAATGGCTCCATACCCAGGGCACCAGGCCCAGAGGAAGCACAGGCGGATGAAAACAAGGGTTTAAGCACGAGTCTACACATTGAAACATATGATTTCTACTCCTCCCGGCCTCCCAAACCTACAGGTTTGGGTTTTAATCCTGTAGTATCATTTGACTTTTTTAAACTGTATATTTTTATTCCTTTCATAAAAATTTTATACATATACCCACAAATACACATATACATTTTTTTTTCCAAATTTCTTTTTTTTTTTATAATTTCTTTTTTTAATTTCAGAATATCATGGGGGTACAACACTTTGGCCATACACATTGCCCCTGTTCTGCCCGTGTCAGAGCCACAATCGTGGTCGTCTCCCAAACTGTGCTCCCCACATCCATTCAGTGAGAGTTTTTCCCATCCCTTCCACCCCCCTCCCGCCCGCCCGCCTTCACATGAATGTTATTGCCCTGTGTGATGTAAGTGTTCATCAGTTAGTACCAGTTTGATGGTGAGTACCAGTGGTGCTTGTTTTTCCAATCCTGTGACACTTCGCTTCGAAGAATGGGTTCTAGCTCCGACCAGGATAATACCAGATGTGTTAATTCACTGTTGTTCCTTATTGCTGAGTAATACTCCATGGTATACATATACCACATTTTATTGATCCACTCGTGTATTGATGGGCACCTGGGTTGTTTCCACAACTTTGCAATTGTGAATTGTGCTGCTATGAACATTCGAGAGCAGATGTCTTTATTATAAATGTCTTTTTTTCTTTTGGATAAATACCCAGTAGTGGGATTGCTGGGTCAAATGGTAATTCTACTTTTAATTCTTTGAGGTATCTCCATATTCTTTTCCATAGAGGTTGTACTAATTTGCAGTCCCACCAGCAGTGTATGAGTGTTCCTACCTGTCCACATCCCCGCCAACATTTGTTATTTGGGGATTTTTTGATATGAGCCAATCTCACTGGAGTTAAGTGATATCTCATTGTGGTTTTGATTTGCATTTCCCTGATGATTAGAGAAGTTGAGCACTTTTTTATATGTTTGCTGGCCATCATTCTGTCTTCTTTGGAAAAGTTTTTGTTCATGTCCTTTGCCCATTTTTTAATAGGGTTGTTTGATTTTTTCTTGTTGATTTTCCTAAGTTCTGTATAGATTCTGGTTATAAGCCCTTTATCAGAGGTGTAGCATGCAAATATTTTCTCCCATTCTGTAGGTTGTCTGTTCACTCTAGTGATAGTTTCCTTGGCTGTGCAGAAGCTTTTCAATTTGATCAGGTCCCATGTATTTATTTTTGTTGCTGCTGTGATTGCTTTGGGGGTCTTCTTCATAAATTCTTTGCCTAGGCCAATGTCCATAAGAGTTTTTCCAACATTTTCTTCGAGAATTCTTATGGTTTCATGTCTTAGGTTTAGATCTGTTATCCATTGTGAATTGATTTTTGTGAGAGGTGAGAGGTGTGGGTCCACTTTCAGTCTTCTACATATGGCCATCCAATTTTCCCAGCACCATTTGTTGAATAGGGAATCTTTTCCCCAGTGTACGTTTTTCTGGAATTTGTCAAAGATCAGGTGACTGTATGAGGTTGGTTTTATATTTGGGTTCTCAGTCCTGTTCCATTGGTCTACGTGTCTGTTCTTGTGCCAATACCATGCAGTTTTGGTTACTATAGCCTTGTAGTATAGTTTGAAGTCTGGTAGACAGATGCCTCCCAATTTGTTCTTTTTGCTTAAGATTGCTTTGGCTAGACGGGGTCTTCTCTGGTTCCACACGAAGCGTAGAATTATTTTTTCTAGATCGGCAAAAAATGATGTTGGTATTTTGATAGGGATTGCATTGATTCTGTAAATTAATTTAGGTAGCAAAGCCATTTTTACTATGTTGACTCTGCCTATCCAAGAGCATGGTAAGGTTTTCCATCTATTTACATCCTCTGCAATTTCCTTTCTCAGTGTTTCATAATTCTCTCTATATAGGTCTTTGATCTCCTTAGTTAGATATATTCCTAAATATTTAATTTTCTTTGTTGCTATTGCAAAAGGTATAGCATCTTTAATTTGTTTCTCGGCTTGATTGTTATTAGCATATATGAAGGCTATGGATTTGTGTGTATTAATTTTGTATCCTGAGACTTTGCTGAATTCATTTATCAATTCCAGTAATCTCTTGGTTGAATCCTTGGGGTTTTCTATGTATAATATCATATCGTCTGCGAATAGTGAAAGTTTGACCTCTTCTGCCCCTATCTGGACGCCCCTGATTCCTCTGTCTTGTCTAATTGCTGTGGCCAGGACTTCCAGCACTATGTTGAAAAGAAGTGGAGATAGTGGACACCCTTGTCTGGTGCCAGTTTTAAGGGGGAATGCCTTCAATTTTTCCCCATTCAGTATGATATTGGCTGTGGGTTTATCGTATATGGCTTTAATAGTTTCTAGGAATGAGCCATCTATGCCTATATTGTTAAGAGTTCTTATCATAAAAGGGTGTTGGATTTTGTCAAAAGCCTTTTCTGCATCTATTGAAAGGATCATATAATCTTTGTTCTTGCTTTTATTTATATGGTGAATTACATTTATAGATTTGCGTATGTTGAACCATCCCTGCATCTCGGGAATGAAGCCCACCTGATCATGATGGATTATTTTTTTGATGTACATTTGAATTCGGTTTGCAAGGATTTTATTGAGAATTTTTGCATCTATATTCATAAGGGATATTGGTCTGTAGTTTTCTTTTTTTGTTGTGTCCTTTCCTGGCTTTGGTATCAAGGTGATATTGGCTTCGTAGAATGAGTTTGGGAGGATTCCATCCTTCTGGATATTTTCAAATAATTTCTGCAGTATAGGCACCAGTTCTTCTTTGTAAACTTGGTAGAATTCAGGTGTGAACCCATCTGGTCCGGGACTTTTTTTTGTGGGTAGATTTTTAATTACTGCTTCAATTTCGGTGCTTGATATTGGTCTGTTTAGAAATTCAGTTTCTTCCTGGTTGAGCCTAGGGAGGTAGTGTGTTTCTAAGAATTTGTCCATTTCCTCCACGTTTTCGTGTTTGTGGGCATAGAGATTTTTGTAGTATTCAAAGATGATGTTTGTATTTCCATGGTATCAGTTGTGACTTCTCCTTTTTCATTTCTAATTGAGCTTATTAGAGTCCTTTCCTTTCTGCTTCTGGTCAACCTGGCAAGTGGCCTGTCTATTTTGTTTATCTTTTCAAAGAACCAGCTTTTCGTTTCATTGATCTTCTGTATTGTTCTTTTGTTCTCGATTTCATTTAATTCTGCTCTAATTTTGGTTATTTCTTTTCTTCTGCTGGTTTTAGGATTGCTTTGCTCTTCCTTTTCCATTTCCTTAAGATGATTCATTAGTTTACTGATTTGTGACTTTTCTGTCTTTTGGATGTGGGAATTTAGGGCGATAAGTTTTCCTCTCAGGACTGCTTTTGCTGTATCCCACAGATTTTGATAACTTGTGTCCCCATTATCGTTTAGTTTGAAGAATCTTTTGATTTCATTTTGAATCTCCTCTTTGACCCAATAATCATTCATCAATAGATTGTTTAGTTTCCAAGTTTTGGAGGAAGATGTGAGTTTCTGTTGGAATTGATATCTAATTTTATTCCGCTGTGGTCTGAAAAGATACATGGTATGATTTCTATTTTTTGAATTTGTTTAGATCTGTTTTGTGGCCTAGGATGTGGTCAATTTTAGAGAAAGTTCCATGAGCTGATGAGAAGAATGTATATTCAGTGTTATTTGGGTGGAGTGTTCTGTAGATATCTGTTAGGCCCAAATGTTCTATAGTCCTGTTTAGGTCTTTTATTTCTCTATTTGTTTTTTGTTTGGAGGATCTGTCCAGTTCCGTCAGTGGGGTGTTGAAGTCCCCTGCAATTATGGCATTCCTGCTTATTATGTTGTCTAGATCTAGCAGCATTTGCTTTATGTACCTGGGTGCTCCTGTGTTGGGTGCATAAATGTTTAGAATTGTTAAATCCTCTTGTGAAATTTTTCCCTTCACCACTATATAGTGTCCATTTTTGTCCTTCTTTACTTTTATTGCTTTAAAGTTGATGTCATCTGAAATGAGGATGGCTACTCCCGATTTCTTTTGGTTTCCATTAGCCTGAAAAATTGTATTCCATCCTTTCACCTTGAGTCTGAATGCGTCTTTGTGTTTAAGGTGTGTTTCCTGAAGACAACAGATACTTGGTTTGTATTTTTTAATCCAGTCAGCCAGCCTATGTCTCTTCAATGGGCAGTTCAAGCCATTTACATTTATTGAGAGAATTGATATTTGGGGTAAATTTCTGATTATTCTGTTGGGTGGTATCTTTTGTTTTACCTCTTGCGTCATTGTGGAATCTGGTTTCTGGGGTTTTAGCCTTTGCATAATTTTACATAGGTGGGTGTCTGTTGTGCTGGTTAGTGTATAATGCAGGTCTAAGCATTTCTTGCAAGGCCGGTCTGGATTTCGCAAATTCTATCAGTGATTGCTTATCTGGAAAGGTCTTTATTTCTCCCTCATATAAGAAGCTTAGTTTGGCAGGATACAGAATTCTGGGTTGACCTTTGTTTTGTTTTAGGAGATTGATGATGTCTCCCCATTCCCTTCTGGCTTGTAAGGTTTCAGCTGAGAAATCTGCAGTTAATCTGATGGGTTTCCCTTTGTAGGTTACCTCCTTTTTTTGTCTTACAGCTCTGAGGAGTGCCTCTTTTGTGTTTACTTTGGTCAGTCTAATAATTATGTGGCGTGGTGAATGCCTTTCACGTTGACTCTCCCAGGAGTCCTGTGTGCTTCTTGTACTTGGATGTCGAGATTTCTGGCTAAGCCATGGAAATTTTCCTCTATTATTCCTTCAAATAAATTTTCCAGCCCATGCAAATTTTCTTCCTCTCCCTCAGGGATACCTATTATCCTTATGTTTGGCCTCTTTACATAATCCCACATTTCTTGTATGCTTTTTTCCTGTCTCTTGTTTTGTGTTCTTTCTCTTCGGCTGATTTATTTAGTGCATAGGAGCTGTCTTCTAGCTCTGAAATTCTTTCCTCTGCATGGTCCAGCCTATTCTTAAGGCTTTCCACTGTGTTTTGTAGATCCTTGAATGCTTCTTTCATTTCTAGGATTTCTATTTGATTTTCCGTAATATTTCTATTTCTTTGGAGAATTTTTCATTCATTTCTTGCATTTTTCTTGTGGTTTCTTTGTGCTGGGATTCAATTTTCTCTTGAATTTCATTGAGCTTTCTTATAATCCATAAACGAAATTCCTCTTCTGTCATTCTACCCATTTCATTTGGGTTGGTATCCATTGCTGAGGAACTGATAATTTCTTTTGGGGGTGACTTTTCACTCTGATTTTTCATGTTCCCTGAGTTCTTTCGCTGGTTTTTTCTCATCTGGCCTCTTGGTCGAGAGCTGGGGGTGTTAGAGCTAGTTTATGGTCCTGTCACCAGGCCCACAATTATTTTCCTTGGCAAAGCCAGGGAGAGAAGTAGTGGCCTGTATTGCCTTAGGTGTATTTTAGCAAGTTTGTTGGATCTTGAGTTAACTCTGACCTGTGGTCTTCTCCTCTTCCCAGTGGAGTGTGGTGAGAATGACCTCCCAGCTTGGGCTCTGAGCTAATGGATTGTACTTGAGAATATGAGTCCTCCACTCCCTATTAGCTATGTATTCTGTTATGTCCGTGGCAGACTCTGATTCCCCAGTTGGGGTATGCGAAAGCCCTGTGCTTTGGGAGGGGTCTTGTAGCTCCTAGGGGTTACTTTGACCCTGCTCTTCCTGAGGTTCTGGTAGAAACACAATTTCCTTTGGCTGCAGTGTGAGAGCTGAGTTGGGAAAATTCCACACAGCTCAGAGGTTGCTCATCTAGCCTCGTGTGGCTGCCCTTCTGATGTGTGTCTCCGCGTGAAACTGGTTGATAGGGGGATCTCCAATTGTGCACCCCTTTTCCACCACTAGACCTCAAGGCGAGGCAGGTGGCCGTCTCTATCCCCAGCAGTCTCCACCGGGGGGATGTTCCCACGGGGAGGGGGGAGTAGTGGCAGCTGGAAGCACTCTTGGGTGGCGCGAAATTCCCTATTGAAGTGGGCAGGATTATGGGGAGCTGCTCTGGTTCAGCCTGTGGCTCTTGCGGTATTTGGTTGTCATGGGAACCAGCAGTTATACCAAATGAGGCACTATGGCCAGCAACCTTCAAAATGAGCGATCTCTGGGGTACAGGAGGGCTGGGACCTGAGGGGCGGGCACTAGGACCGACACGGACACATATACATTTTTTAAGAGAAGAGGAAAAGCATTCCCAGCAGAGGGAATGGCACGTGTGAAGGTCCTGCGTGGTGCATCCAGGGGAATGGAAAATTGGGGGGGGGTTGGAAAGAGCAGGGCCAGACACTGCAGGACCTTGTGCGCCACCACAAAGAGTTTGGGTTTTCTTTGAAATGCAGCCCTGAAAGGGTTTTAAGCCATAGGTAACATGATCTTTCTTAGGTTTAAAGAGTTACTCTGGTTGTATAAAGAATAGATTGTCACATATTTAGCTGGGCCTTCTCATGAAAAATTATATATCCCAATACTTTAGAGCAGAAAGGACCTTCAAGATCATTTAGTCCAACCTGTCTTTTTAAAAGATAAGCAAATGAAGACACAGAAAATGTATGATTTGCCCAAGGTCATATAGCTAATAACTGTGTGAGGCTTTTAAACTAGGAGTTGGAGGGTGATAGATGATACTTTTAAGAAATCTTTCTGCTCGATATTTCCTTTGGCCAGAAATGATGTCTCCCTTTTCTGAACTTTCATCTCACCTTATTTTTCTCTGCCGTGGTGATTACTCATTATTACCTTGATCATAGTTCTTTGTGTTCACGTCTTGTCTTATCTCCGTTATGAGACTGTAAAAGCAATTCCTGGAGAGCAGGAAGTAGGGACTCTACCTAATGTGTCCCCGTAAGACTGCATGTGGTAGGTGTTTAATCAAAGTTTGTTAAATGAACGGAGAGATGGATGGGTGGATGAATGAATGATCTGATGCTATAAATACAGTGTTTACTGACTGAATATGCACGTGTAGATTTTCCTCACCCTGATTTACCATTCTAGGCTACCTCCTAGCTATGTTTTCATTCATTTTCTTTTCTGTGAACTTATTGGAAAGTGGTCACTTTTTATCAGATGAAATGAGGTGGCCTAGACAAATGTCCCATTTCCACATGAGGCAATTCTTTCTCCCAAGATTATCATCAGGGAGAGCTTCTCCACCCTCTACCCCCGCCCCCCACTGGCTGGGTTTGTACCTTTTCTCTCAACACACGGTCTTTGGGGATCTTATTTTTTACTGGCCTTTTTTTTTTCCTAAGAGATGGGTGACACTGCCCATAAGAAACTAATCAAGTATGCAGGGTAAAACAGTGATATCACAAAGAGGAAATATGTTCTACTTAAACGTTAAAAAAAAAAAAGCAGGGCTGTACCTATGCCCTCTCTAGCAGAGAAATATACAAACATGTCAATGAAAACTAATGCTGCCAATAGACAAGAAAGCTCTGAAGGAGCACTGGGAGCCCTGGATTTTGTCTCTGCCGTCAATATTGACTTGTTGAACGGCTCTGGCAATTCATGGGATCTCTCTCTCTCCTCCCTCCCACCTTCTTTTCTTTGGATTCCTTATCCATCAAAGAGACATAAAAACATTTGCAACAATTGGTCTCAGGTCCAATTTCTGCTACAACTGAATCACCCATCAATTCTGAGTTTTGTCCATACAATCAGTCAGACTGGTTTGGGGGGTAATTATTAACATTTTTGGACTCACTGATTCAGCATCCTGTGCATACATACTCAGGCCTGTGTTGAGAATCTTTGCTGGAGATGAGGTTATACATTGTATTTTGGCTCCCTGAGTGAAGAAAGGAGCTTCCGGCCATGGGATTTGATGACCTAAGATCTCCACTAAGGCAATAGGCACTCGGAAGACAAACATGACTCATTGTGTATGGGATCTCAATCAACTGTTCACAAACAGTTCAAAACTGTTCGGTTTGAGGGTTGGGAAGGTCTGGAAAAGATTCTAGGGTAAAGCCTAATTCAGAAGGGTACAGATTGTTTTCTTTGTGAAGTGACACATGTCAGTGTTGTGAAACAGTGGAAACTGGAAGGAAAGGAGAAGCTTGTGTCAAATCTCACGGAGTCATCTTCCTGCCCTGGCTGCAGACATCTCTCTCTTCCTGCTCTGGTGCTTCACCATTACAATGAAGCCACTGTCCTCAGACTCTCGCAGCTGCTTCACCAAATCAGTTACCGATTGCTAGGAAATAAACCATCCCCAAAGTTGGTGGTTTAAAGCCAAGACATTTTATTATTTGTTCATGATTATGTAATCTGGGCGGGGCTCAGCTGAACATTCTGCTGGTCTTGCCCAGAGTCATTTTTCTCATGCAGGTGGTGTAATCTGGAGTCTCAACTGGGCTGACTCTCAGATAATACAGAGTGACTTCACTTACGTGCATTTCCCCTCAGCTGGAACAGTCAGGACAGCTGGGGCTGGCTGGGCATCTCTCTCTCTCTCAGTGGTTTCTCCAGGAGTGTAGCTGAACATCATTACACGGGGACCTAGGACTCCCAAGAACAGAAAAGCAGAAATGGTTAGGCTTTCTCAAGGAATAGGCCTAGAATAGCCACAGTGTCACTTCTGCTGCATTCCATTGGTTATAGCAAGTCATAGGCCAACCAGATTCAAAGGAAGGGGAAAGAGATTCCACATCATTATGGAAGGTGTGGCAAAGAATTTCTGAACATCTTTAATCTACTACAAACCACAATTACATGGTCAGGTATTATGGGCTAAGGGAACATCTAGTTACCTGCTCAGCCCGCTCCCCCAGCCACAGACATCCCTTGTTTCCTCCTTGGACGCTCCCCTGTTACAGTAAAGCCACCATTCAGCACCTGGGCTCTGCGCCTGCTCATTCCACTTCTCTGCCACTGCCAGCCAACTTCTCTCTCCTCACTCTCTCTCCACCTTATAGTTTCTGACTATTCATGCATTCTGCTGCTCCATGGTCTTACTGCCATATGGCTTCTGCTGCTATAAAAATAGTAGTGTGCGGAAAGAGTTAACATAGCAGGCCTGAGACTGCTATCCTCAGAAAGACCTGCTTGTGAGGTTGGCCATTGGCTAACATCTGGGAACTTGGATTCTGGGAGGTGTATTAGTCAGGATTCTCCAGAGAAACAGAACCAATAGGATGTGTGTGTGTGTGTGTGTGTATATATGTGTATGTGTATATATGTGTGTGTGTATATGTATGTGTATGAGTATATGTGTATGTATAAAAAAAAGATTTATTATAAGGATTTGGCTCACATGATTAGGAGCCAATTATGGTAAGTCCAATATACACAGGGTGAGTTGGCAGGCTTGAGACCCAGGAGAGCTAATAGTGTAGCTCCAGTCCAAAGACTGGCAGGCAGAGACCTAGGAGATTGAAGTCTGAAGGCAGCCTGCTAAGAACTCCCTCTTGCTCAGGGAGGCTGGTATTTTTGCTCTATTCAGGCCTTCAACTGATTGGATGAGGCCCAACCACATTATGAGGGCAGTCTGTTTACTCAAAATTCATTGATTTAAATGCTAATGTCAGCCAAATTGCCCCTCCAAGTTAATACATAAAATTAACCATCACAAGAGGGTTCCCATCGTTCCTAGAATTGATAAGAACAGCTCACTGTGCCTCAACTGTTTGTACAAGCAATGTGGTTCGTACTGAACACCTGCTTTCGTCATTCCCATAAGGAATAAGGAAAGGACTCCCCAGTCTGGAATTTTATTACATGCTAGGCAGAGAGCCTAGCCCCCCAATAAAAACCCTGGGCACTGAGTCTCTAATGAACTTCCCTAGTGGACAACATTTCATGCCTGTTGTCACAACTCATAGCTAGAAGAATTAAGCCCATCCTGTGTGACTCCAGTGGGAGAGGACTCTTAGAAGCTTGTGCCTAGTTTCCTCCGGATTTTGCCCAATCTGCCTTTTCCCTTTGCTGATTTTGCTTTGTATCCTTTTGCTGTAATAAATCCTAGCCATGACTATGACTATACGCTGAGTCCTGTAAGTCTTCCTAGCAAATCACTGAACCTTGGGGTGGTCTTGGGAGCCCCCAACACAACTAGGAAATGGAAATGGAAAAATTATGTCATTAGTACAGGTCTATTCCCAGTTGTTAATACAACTGAAACAACGATGGAAATTATTTCACATATTTGAAGTCTTATATGAAAGTAGAGGGCTATCTATATGAGCGTGGCACTATGCAACATATCACAGTGTATTAGGAACCTAAACCAGTGGCCAAGGATTTCTAGAGGGGGTGGGTTATTTGAGTAAGTAGGAAAAAGGAAAAAGGGAGGTTGTGGAGCCCAGTGTTCGGACTCTGGAGACACAGCTGAGTCCTGAGTAGCGCTACTGGCTACTGGCAAGTTGTTAATCAGCATGAACTTAAAGTTCCAAAATTATAAGGTAGCTTAATAATAATGGCCAATGCTTGTTAAATGACTACCACATCTTAGGCACTTTATGCATTCACTCACCCAACTCTCACTACAATCCTATTAAGTAAGTATTATTTTAATCTTTATTTTGCAAATTCAGAAACAGAGACCCAGAAAAAAGGTCTTGCCTTTTATACTACAGAGGGTTATTGGGAAGCTTAGCTAAATTAGTACATGTTGTACCTTTGGGAAGTGTCCAGAGCATCAGAAGTATTCAATAAATATTAACTATTATCTTTGAAAACAGGATCAGAAAGGAGAAGGGAGGAAGAACTTGGAAGCAAGGGCCACTACCTGAGCAAAGCACTGGAACGTTCCTTAGCAAAGTGCATCCCGTCAGTAATAAGCAGGCTGATGGGCACCAAGCATTGACTGAATACTGCTGTGTGCCCGACACCAGACTGGGAAATTCAACCCAAGGCATGGAGGGAAGCATGTCAGATTGACAAGTAGTAGAAAATGTGACCTGGGAGCAGAGTTTAGAAGGTCTTGGCCATCATTTTAGCACTTATAATCTAGGGCTGTGGTTCTCAAATCGACCTGACAGTGTCCTAGAAACCACAGTATTATTTGCAGGCAATATGAAATAAACATATAAACTCGTATTAGCAGATGATCAGGATAAAAGTTTAAGAAAAAAAACGAGAAAGATTTTTAAAACAGAACATAATTTTAAGAAATAAACATTTACTTTTTCTGTAAATGAGTGAAACATTATTATTATTTGAATTTTAGTAGCTTGATAACTACTGCATTAGACAATGGAGAAAGATGAACGGTTGGCAAGGCAAACCTGGTTTAGGGCATAGAGTTTGGATGGAGGTTGGAGAAAGAGAATGGTTAGGAAGCCGTAGCACTAATTCAGTCATTTAAAAAATGCAGATGTGACTCAAGGTGAGTTCATGGGTAATGACAGGAGACAGAGGAGCAGAAGATCAACGATGAAGGAAGAGTGGTTGGTATCTTGCAGTACATAAAGACATGAGTTCAAATCTTCACTAATTCTCAGCTTCCGACTTCGCTGAGGCTCAGGTTCCTCCTCAGTAAAATGGAATTGATAACAAATACCTTAGGGGGCTGCTAGGAAGACTGGGTCAAAAGACAGAGTGAATGTGAATTGTCACTTGATATTGAAGCTATTCTCATTGTTAATGATGCTTGCCTGAATGAGAATGAGCAGAAGAGAGGAGTCTATGTGGCTACAAAGATTTGAACCCAGGTGCCTGTGGAAACAGCTCGCCCTGTGGAAAGTAATAGGGAAGAGGGAGGATTAACTCAGGCCTGAAGGAAGATGATTAGCTCCATTTAGGCACATTGAATGAGGTCCAATTTGGCAAGTTTTATTATGCTGAAAAGAGAGCTTTTAATGAGTAAAGTAAAATTATAATCTCAGAAAGAGTGATATATATTATCATTTTCCTGTTTGTGACATCTTGAATGGCTTTTATTGTCCTGCTGTATTAAACCATAGCATATGGAAAGAATTCCAAAGAAAAATAGATTTAGGGCAGAAAAAGTGAAGGGAGTCCTAGAGCCCAGGATAAGTTGCACACAACTTGTGATATAAGAATTGTACTGGATTTTTATAAGTTAAACTGTGATTATTGTGTGACTGCTTAGCCTTGCAATGATTATATAAATTAAAATGTACTGTGCATGGGTGGAAATAAATTCTTTTGCCTTTCTGCAAATGCTCAGATCATTCATGCCCAAATTGGGAGTACCATTTAGAATCAGGTAGTCTTGGCTTTGAATATGGGCCCTGTGTGCAAATTTGGACAAATATCTGAACCTCTCTGGGCCTCAATTTCCTAATATGTAAACAGAGATAAAAACAAGACCTACTTTACAGGACTCCTGTGAGAATTAAATGAGATTACATTTGGCACTCACACATGATTGGCAATGAATGAACATAAGTTCCCTATCCTTTTGCCCTCTCTATAACAGCATTGAATCTGTCAGCTGCAGAAAAAAAGTTACAGATATAATTTGACAAAGTTTAGAAGCCTATTCATATTCTGGCTTTTGTCTTAGTCAATGGAAGATGATGTACAAGGAAATATTCTAGTTAATTCCGGACTTGGTGACTAAGTTCGGAATAGAAGTATTAATATAAAACACACTGTGTTAAGTATTAGGAAAGCACACACCAGGCTGTACCTGTGAATGCATTATTTTAAATCTTGATGCTTTATATGTCTTTTTTGCAATAGGCATTATGTTCAAGTTTTCCTATGAAGAGCCATTTTGTCACTTAAAATATGGAGTTGGATATTCATGGATTTGATTGATAACTCCTTAGAAAATGCCAGCCTTGCCTAGGGACAATGTAATGAAAATACCACTGACCTAATGGCAGCCAAGTAACTTACCCTTTTGAGAACAAGCCTCATAAAT
This sequence comes from Daubentonia madagascariensis, assembly GCA_023783475.1. Taxonomy (NCBI): domain Eukaryota; kingdom Metazoa; phylum Chordata; class Mammalia; order Primates; family Daubentoniidae; genus Daubentonia; species Daubentonia madagascariensis. Next base: position 49,544,868 of record JAKFHU010000600.1, on the reverse strand, counting down.
GGAAACATGCTGGTCATTCTAACCCTGCAGATCCCATGTCCTGCGAGCACTATGGTAGCATCTAGTACTTATCCCTGGTTCTCCACCTGGGTTTACTTGTGCAATACCTGTCTTTCTCCCTGGATCATAAGCTCTGTGATGGAAGGAAACATATCCATCTATCTCATCATTATTTTTCTAGAATCTAACGCAATGCCTGGCACCTCATAGACACACAATAAATGTTTGCAGAAGGATGAAGGAAGGGAGGTAGGAGGGAGAGACCTAGTACAGTACTTGGCAATGCAGTCAGCATTTAAAAAAAGCTTGTTTAAAGGATGGAGTAAGTCATATTTCCTGTTTTTCTCTTAGTCATATATTTTGTAGGACAGAACAAATATATCTTAGGCCACAAAGAAAAGTCTCAAAGCAAATCATGAATATTAATGAAAATTATGTTAATATTATAATACCATCTAACATTTCATTGAGTGCTTACTATGTGCCAAGTACTGTGCTAAGCACTTCATATGCATTAGCTACCATGGTAATGCTGTGAGAGAATTTCCACTGGACAGATGAAGAAACTGAGGTTCAATGTGGTTTTATAGAGTCTTATGAGATAGTTAGCAGTAGGAGTGGATTCAAATCCAAGCCTATCTGACTCTTCACTACTCTGTTAACACCTCCATGAGGGCTTGGGGGTACCTTGCAGTGGTATCCAAGTTGTCACTTGCAGCATGAGGACCAGAGTGTTGGGGCCTCTTGGGGGCCCATGTCTGCTAAGGGAGGCCACACATGCTTGAGCACGCAGAGACAGCCCTCGCTTGCATGACAGGTGTTCTTCCAAGGGTCTGGTCATGACAGAGTTCAGAACCAAAGAGGTTGGTGGTAGAAATGAATGGTCCAAAGCAGTCAGGTAAGTTTGTCTTCATACAAGACCCAAACAAGCACAACTCTGACAAAACTCTGAAGAGCCTGGATCCCAAAGATCAGGCAGGTAGTGGGAACAAATGCATTCCTGTAAAAAGGGGACATAGGAGCTGGCTTCTGGGGTCTCAGAAAGGTAAAGAAAGGCATCTTGGGTCAGAGGATGATTGAGAAACACATCAAGAAAGGACCTTCCACACGAGGCATGACTCTCTCTGTCATCTGTAATCCCACACACCCTTTCGCTTTCTCCCTCTCTCCCACCACACAGGCACATGCACAAGCACACATGCACCACTGCTGCTACCATATTCTTACATGCCCCACATTGAGGCCTTGCTCGTCGTGCAAACATCTTTGGAAAATAAGGTTAAGATGTCTGCATCTAAGACTGAACTGACAGTGCTCATGTTTCTGTCTCTCTCAGCTTGAGAGCAAGGACAAGTATTCCATTTCTTTCTTCTCCCCCTCACAGCACCCATTACTAGATACCATATGCTCTGCACGTACTTGGCACTCAATAAATGCTTACTGAATGGCTGACTTTTCCCGTCTCCCCCACCCTTTCCTTCCCACCCCTACAGCATGACTTTAAAAATCTGCTGCGGAGCTGTGGGGCGAGGTTTAAGATCCATTTTGACAAATAACCCTTATGGGTGTTTGAAGCCAAAAGATCGAATATTTAAAGCAGAAATATGAGCTGTAACTTCATGGGTGTTCTGTGAAGGGATGCATAAAGCTGTACAAATAGATAGCGTTTCAGACAGGACATAACAGACCCAGCTTTGTGCATTTGCAAATATACAGAGAAGAGCCCTAACTTCACTTTGAACCCTCCTTTCCTTCTGAAATCAGTTGAAATAGAAGAATAAAGATAGTTAATTCTTCCATGGTTTTAAAAGGAGATCTTACAAATACTTCTGGCTTTAGAAGCTTATGTCACTGATTCATAATATAAGAGGTGACATTAAACCCATCCCTGCCCTCTCACCACCATGATCCCCAGACAGAAAAATAGAGGCAAAAACAAGACTGAATTCCCTGGAAGAGGTAGAAGCAAATTGATTGCTGTGAAAAGGGGGTTTGAGACTCCCAGGCATGAGATCTTGGTGCTGGGAAGTCTTAGAGGTCACAGAAGGATTGAAATCACACGGTGGCTCTAGTGGATGACTTCATGATGATGTGGAGCTTAGACTAGTACCAGGAGAGAATTAGAGTCCCTAGAAAGCCCCAAGAGAGAACAGTCCCAAGAAAGAATTAGCCTCAGGAGGGAAGTCAGCATGATCCGAGCAGGTCTATTGCCCCACAGTGTCTATTTTCTCCAAAGGATGTTCAGACTTCCCTGGTTGCTTAGGTTAATATGACAGAAGCAAGATGACATCCTGCCTCTGCACCAGCTGCAGCCCTGACCATCTCGAGTTCTCTTAAAGCAGCTGACATGTAGAGAAAGTGAAGGTCCTGAGCTCTCAGCTCTTATGCCATTCTATGATCTAGAGGTGATTTTCCAGCAAGTGGACTCAACTTGATATGTATCACTTTTGTTTTAACTAAGTATAACTCTTTTACATGGAGCTATATTTGTCCAGTGAGTGAAGAGGTTACCTGGAGCTAAGAGTTTGTAGGACAGTTGAACTCAAATATATTTAACTATCTAGAAATAGAAATCAAATTGACCTTAAGAACTCTTTGTTATGTTACTAATATTGAGATGGCTAGGATCAGAAGTATGTCCTTTGTCAATTTATCCTTTCTTTCCATTTCCTGTAGATTTAAAGTAGATCAATAGCCCTGGATTCTATAGAATTATATTTGTATAAGGTGATTGACCAGATAATAGAAATTTGGATAAACACACAATACTTTGGTTTTCTTGATAATGTGTTATAGTTTACAAAGAACCTTCTTATTCTCTTCTCATGTAATTCTCAAAAATATCTACAGGATGGGAATTATTATTATTCCCATTTTACAGATGAGGAAATGAAAGCTCAAAGAATTTCATTCAATTGTTCATCATGCAACAACTACTCTTTGGGACTCAATTTTGTGCTAGGAACTAGCAATACAAAGATACATAACCAATAGTTATGACCTTTAGGAGTTCGTTGTCTATTTATAGAACAAATAGGTAAACAAAACATCGGTAGTGACATATGGTGAGGACTATGCTAGGCAAATATACTAGATACAATGATGGCAAAAGAAAAGAATTACCAAATTTGCCTGGCTGTGAGTGAGTAGTCTTGTCAAAGGAGACCAAAGAAGTGGGTCTTAATAAGAAGGAATTTGCCAGAAAGACAAAGCATAAAGCAAAGGAGTAGCAAGAGGCAAGGCACAGAACCATGGAGTTGTACGATCAATTCAAAGAATACCAAACAGTTCAGAATGGTTGTAAAGCAGAGAAGGAAGGAAGATGAGACTGGACAGTGAGGAACAAGAAGGTTTCAGGTTGGTGTGGTGGGTTGGTAAAGTGAAGTCTTCAGGAACTCACAGCTGTTCACTCTTGTTTTATCACACATGGTCTCCATTTCTAAGATCTCTTCATGGTCCAAAATGGCTGTTCTAGAATCAGTCACCACATCCACATTCTGAGCAGCGAAGGAGGAAAGGAAGAGAAAAAAGGAGCAAAGACTTACACCAGCTGTCTTGTAAGGGAGATTTGTAGAAACTGCCATAGGACACTGCTGCTTACAGCTCATGGCCAGAGCTAGTCACATGGGCACACCTACTGCTAAGGACTTCTATTAGACTCTGTTATGGTGACCAATGTGCTCAGTTGAAAACTTGTGGTAATATTAACACAGCAAAAAGAGAGAATGGAATTTGGAGGACACCTAGGAGTATCTGCCACTGAGTGGAGGGGGAAGCCGATCGTAAGGGATCATGAATCATTGATTTTTTTATTTCAATAGATTTAGGGGGAACAAGTGTTTTTTGTTACATGGATGAATTGTATCATGCTAAAGTCAGGGCTTTTAGTGTACCCGTCACCAGAATAGTGTACATTGTACCTGATAGGTAGATTTTTATCCCTCACTGCCCTCCCACCCTCCCCCTTCTTAGTTTTCAATGGACATTACACCACTTTATGACCATATATACCCCTCATTTGACTCCCACTTATAACTGAGAACATATGGTATTTGTTATTCCATTCCTGAGATCCTTCACTTAGGATAATGGTCTCCAGTTCCATCCAAGTTGCTGCAAAAGACATAATTTCATTCTTTTTTGTGGCTGAGTAGTACTCCATGGTATGTATAATACATATACCACGTTTTCTTCATCCACCCATCAGTTGATGGGCACACATGTTGATTCCAAATCTTTGTAATTGTGAATTGTGCTGCGATAAACATTTGGGGTTTAAAAAAAGACACCTGCATCATTGATTTGAAGCTTTGCCCTCTAGGCAACAGGAAGTTGTTGAAGGGTTTTAATCAAGGACTTCAGATGACCATATTTGTTATATCGTTAAGGTAGATGGGGACCTGGAGAGGGTAAGATCGGAGACAGAGGGACCAGCTAGGAGATTGTTATGTGTCCCAACACAAGATGTTGTTATTAACAATAGTCACTATTTTGTACCACAGGTCTCTTGAACTTATTCCTACTATCTAACTGAAATTGTGTATCCTTTGCCCAACATCTCCCCAATCCCCACCCTATGCCCAGACCCTGGTAACCACCATTCTACTCTCTAATTCTATTAATTCAACTTCTTTAGACTCCACATGTAAGTGAGATCAGGCAGTATTTGTCTTTCTGTTCCTGGCTTATTTAACATAATGTCCTCCAGGTTCATCTGTGTTGTGCAAATGACAGGATTTTCTTCTTTTTTTAAGGCTTAATAGTGCTCCATTGTGTATATATAACACACTTTCTTTATCCATTCATCCACCGAAGGACACTTAGGTTGATTCCATCTTGGCTATTGTGAATAGTGCTGCAATAAACATGGGGAGCCCAGGTATCTCTTTCATATACTGATTTCCTTTCTTTGGATATATACCCAGCAGTGGGACTGCTAGATCATATGGTAGTTCTACTTTTAGTTTTTTGAGGAACCTCCATAGTATTTTTCATAATAGCTGTACTAATTTACATTCTCACCAACAGTATGCAAGAGTTCCCTTTCTCCACCTCCTCGCCTACACTTGTTATCATGCATTTTTTTGATAACAGCCATTCTAACAGGTATGCAGTCATGAGATTCATCTTTCCTAACCAACATTATAGTAAGCTGGGTTTCAAGCTCCCACAAGCCCTTTGTATCCATGTTGTGTTGTGAAAAGCAGATATTACAGTCCAGATCCAGGAACTGAAGAGTCCAAAAGCAAGAAAAAGCAGGATAACATTTTGAGATATTTTCCATTTTCTGTTCCTGCATTCAAGCAGGTAGAAGACACTGGGCTTCTTTGCCTTATGGAAGACCTTATGGAAGGTCTGAGACAGTACTTCCTGGGTTTTATTTCTAAGAGCGTAAGCACATGCAATAGGAAAGAGTTTGAAGAGGGAGAGATTTTAGCCAAACTAGGAAGATATTTTCAGACTTGGCCAGGGCCGGGGGTGGGGGGAGAAGGATCGGTTTTGGCTCTCTCCTGGCTTCATCTGGAGGACACCGAAGGAGATGAGGGAAAATCACCATAAAGTGCCCCTAGGGGATCTGGGTCCAAGACCTGGTGCTCACCAAGACTGCTACTCTTAGCATGGCACAGGAAGCCAACTGATGGGATGATGTGAGCTGCAGCACTCTCCAACCTAAAGGCTATCTCAGAAAATAGTCCACATGAGACCACAGCACAACCCCTGTTGGCCTTTAAATTACCTTCCAGAAAAGGAGCTAGAAGTTGCAATTAGTTTATGTATAGAAATTAAAAAATTAAAAACTGGAGTACTGAAAACAAAGTTTAAAATGTATGTGAAATAAAGAAAAGGACTGAAATTCATACTTACAATTCAGCCCTACAGTGGAACCCCGTTTGACAACAAAGTTTTCTGTAACCTTAGGGGATGGGGAAGCAAGAGAAGCTCCAGAACATATTTTGTGACTGTCCCTTTTCCTTAATTCTGATTATGTACTGAAACAAATTCAGACTGGATCTATGTATATCCATATCCATTATTCACTTGTAAATGTTCCAAGTAATTCAGGCAGCTCCTCAGAAGACACTCTAGCATCACTTAGCTGGATATTTCAGGACAGGTGCATGTCATGTTTGGAAACATCCAGATAATATTCTAGTTGTAGTTTGGTTTTTCCCTTTACTAAAGAAATGTTCAAATGAGGATCTCTGTATAGAACAGTGGTCCCCAACCTTTTTGGCACCAGGGACCGGTTTCATGGAAGGCAATTTTTCCATGGACGTGGGGATGGTGAGTGATGGGGAGGGTCTGCAAATACAGATGAAGCTTCACTTGCTGGCCAGCTGCTGTGCAGCCTAGTTCCTAACAGGCCAGGTACCAGTCCATGGCCTGGGGGTTGGGGACTGCAGGTATAGAGTATTTATCCAAAGATCTTCATGTATGTAAAATTCCAGGAAGGCTGAAATTGTACAGAACAAGCATAATTTGCAAAACCAGCATAATTCTTCTATTTAAAGCAATAACCCCTGGGTGTGATCTGAGCTTGTAAAACAAATTCATTATATTTTCTTTCTGGAGACAACATGTCAAACCTTAAATATAGCTACAAATCATAAGTTTGAAAAAAAATTCAGGTCTGCAAAGAAGGAAGTTATATTCAGTAGTGTTGGGAATTAATGGTAATGTTTTAGAAATTTGAGAAAATTTTATGTTGTCTTCCTTGTCTATTTTGCCTACTACAAGTGCCTCTTACCCTAGTTTCAAGCTATTTAATTTTCACCCTGCCTGAAAGTAGCTTTATTTTATCTTAAAAATATTAGAATCCAAAAAAATGGCAAGAGGAATTCAACTAAAAAAATAATAATCAAAGCCATTCATGGTTCCTGTGCCCAGACTAAGATATATTTGGGGAACAGTCTTTTTTTTCTAGAAGTTCAACGTGTAAATTAAGTTGCACCAGAGCAAGTCAAATTATTCCCTGGCCATTTGTAGCATGCAACGTTTCATGTGACTTTTTACCCTCTTATTCAATAAAACAATACGTACTTGTATAGCAGCCAGACGAAGTGGTGATTCACACTCACGTAAAAGATGCCAAGTACTGTACCTCCTTGAGGAAACACACTCACCATGTGTAATGAGAACTCTTTGGATTTCCTGAAGTGATTCAACATTAAAGTGAATTCAGCGTTGTCCTGACTATCCGTAGACGTTAGCAATCACAAGTCCAATGCACTAGAGTGTACATCTTTGTGTAACTCCTACTCATTTATTACAAGTTAGGACATGCATCCTTGTTAGTTGAGGTAGAACATTGTCATTTCAAGGAAACTGATTAAAGAATTTGACCTGTTACTTACAAATATAAAATAATCAAGGATTTTTGAGGAAAGGGTGGCCAGCTATGGTTTTGTGATAGAAACCTCCCATAGATCCCTTAGCTTGAATTATGCAGCTTTTAGCTCAAGAGAGACACTAGGTCCTGGTCTGTATTAGGAAAAAAACTTATAAAAATCCACAGCATGCCAGATGTCATGCCACCAGAAATTATTGCTTTTAAACTCAGGCAGAGGTGTACAGATTTGATGCAATTGGCACCAGGGAGCCACAGTGGGTTGTTGAGTGAGGAAGTAAGAATTTGACTAAAAATTCAAGTTCTTCTAAGTTGTATAAGCACTACTGCTTAGAGAAATTCAGCTGCTTTATCCTTTGGAGACAGTGACCGAAAACACCGGTTCTTGGAATATAAGAATAAAATTATAAGAATGGCATTGGGGATGGGGGAGAAAGAAGCAGCTGCCAGAGCTGTAGCGGGCATGGCTGCAGGAGGGGAAAGAGAGACTTTATACACAGCTTGAACCAAGCCCATTAAAAATTAAGGCCATCTGGACACATATAAAAGGCCGGCAATCACTAGAGAACTTGAATTTATTATCCGCAGCATCTAAGTCCTTTAATCACAAAGTGTTTGGAAGGTTGGAATTTCAACCTAATTTATAAAAGTAACACAGCAAGGTTCCACCTAAACTAAAAGTTGGAGAATCAACTAAATTCTCAAGAAGAAAGGCAGCAATGTGCATCTTGAGGCCAGCCAAGGGGACTGTGTTGCAAGCAAGTGGCAGGCCATTTCTGAACGGCCCATTTGATAGGTTCAAATTGAAAGCCTCTGTCAAAACTCCAGTTCCAAGATGATAACTAATTTACTTGAACATGTATTCTTTGCCTAGAATAAATAACAAATATGTGTATTCTTCCTTTGTAACCGTGAATATAATGCCTTATATTTATAAGAATCCTCCCCTGCAATAATTTTCATGATGTATATGCAAGAGCAGATTCTCAAATTGTGGTCCCCAGACCAGCAGCAAGGTCCCTGGGAATTTATTAGATATGCAGTCTCAGGCCCACCCCAGGCTTATCGAATCAGAGACTCTGAGGGAGGAGCCCAGCAGTCTGTGCTTTAACAAGCCTTCCAGGATATTCTGATGTAGGCTCAAGTTTGAGAGCTTCTGCTTTTAAATCACCTCACGAGCTATTCAAAATCATTAGGGTCATCAGCTGTGACTTGAGCTCTGAGGTATAGGAAAAAAAAAAACCTCAAATAGGAAATTATTCTGATCACTTTCAAAATTATCAAAGCAGAGGTGTCAAAGCTCTATATCACAAGTACCCTCTGATGAATTGATTTATATTATTAATATTTATCTAGAGAAAGGCAAAGTGATATTTTAATTACTATTGGCCCCTTTTCAATGTAATTGGTAGGCAGTTTAATTTTTTTAATATTATATTTATTGATTATATTTTTAAAAAATATTTTATAGGCCATTTAATTTTGAATCACTCCCTTCTTTGCAAAGGCCCCTGAAAGGGCCCTTCCCTAAATCAACAGTTGTGGCCAGGGGAATGGAACAGTTTGATTGGCCAACTTGAAAATGCATTCCAACCTCCCTAGGTGAGTGGATGGGATCATATCCCACTTCCCCGTCATATGGATTAGAAGAAGTGTGATTCTTCTTCCAAAAGTTTGTCGAACAAACAACATATGCCCCCTCTAAGGAAGGTGATTCCTCTAAGATCTGTAAGAACAATGTAAGCCTGTGGTTGAGAGTGACCTCTTTACCGCTGTATGGAGCAATCTTGACTAAAAGTGAAACCGACACCCAGAAAAGAGAGAGAGAAAGAGGGAGAGAGAGACCTGAAAGCATTGTTTGAACTCCCGGAACCAACCATATGTGAAGCCAAATTAATGCCAGAACTTTCCAGTTACGTAAACCAATAAATTCCCTTTTGGCTTGAGTTAGTTTGAGTTGGATTTCTGTCTTTTGAGACCAAAGGTCCCAGACTAATACAATCTCTAAAATAATTCACAGTTTTGTGTGAATTGCAGATGTTCTAATAAACACCTTCAAGGGGAGGCGTAAATGAAAGACAGCGCTAGACTGGCAGTCACAAGATCAGAAATAAGGTTTTGGCACTATCGATTGAGGAAACCTTGGGCACGTTTTAAGTCTTTGAGCTTCCCCTTACTTAAATATCACAGAAGAGATCGGCCTAGATCTATTCAAGCAAGAAATATTTTAGGCAGGGTGAGGTGGCTCATGCCTGTAATCCTAGCACTCTGGGAGGCCGAGGCAGGAGGATCACTTGAGCCTAGGAGTTGGAGGTTGTAGTGAGCTATGATGACGTCCCTGCACTCTAGCCCGGGCAACAGAGCAAGACTCTGTCTCAAGAAAAGAAAAAGAAATAAGTGTTTTAGAACTGGTAGAGGCCTTGGAGATCAGTCCGTTCAAACCTCTATTTCAGAAATGAGAAAACCACAGCACAGAGAAGTAGTCACTTAATCAATATCATAGAGCCTGTTGGAAGTTGGACAGGCTCAAACATACCTCCCCCACTCCCCTTCCAGTGCCCTTTCCACAATACACTCCACTGGACATTTTAAAGGTACATTAAGTTTATTATTGTTATCTTTATACACTATATCTATTAGGGTGGTTTGGGTTGCAAGTAATTCAAACGATTTTTAAATTAAGAGATGTATCGTTCACATATCAAGAAGTCCAGAGAAAGGCTGATTTCACTATTGGTGGGTCCAGAGATCCACAGCATCATTAAAAACCCAGCTTCTTTCCCTAGTTCCTCTCTGCCATTCTCAGCATGTCGACTTTGGTACCCAGGTTCCTTTCCTTACAATCGCAACACAGTAACAGCAACACACACAAGTCCTCACACAAGTCCAAAAGCCAGAAGGGGAAAAAAATCTTTTTCTTGTCAATTGTATGGAATGCAGTATACTGGATAGAATTCTGGAAAGAAAAAAGGGCGCTAGGGAAAAACTCAGGAATACTGAATAAAATATGGGCTTTAGTTAATAATAATCCATAAATTTTGTTAATTAATTGGATCAAATGTACCATACTAATGTAAGATGTTAACAATAGGTGAAACTGAGTATGGGGTATATGGAAACTACTTGTACTATCTTTGCAAATTTTTCTGTAAATCTAAAATTATTCTAAAATTAAAAGTATATTTTGAAAACAAAACAAAATAACTGGCCTTTGCTTGAGTCTGAAATAAGCAGAGTTCACTCCTTTTTCCCACTGAAAAATACTTTTGTTCAGAAGTTGCTGCTGTTAACTGTACTGTTAAATGTCTGTGCCCATGCAGACAACTTGACTAAACTGATTTTAGATGGAAGTATTTCCTGTTTCATTAGAGTCACACACTCATTGAATCTTCACAACAATCAATGAAATTGAGCTATTATCAAAATGCTATCTCATATTGTATACCTCAGTAGCTTATAGGGTATAACTTCTAATACCATAAATGGTAATTGCATGCTGCACCTTCCCAACTCAAAGCCACATGCACATGAACTACAAATATTCCTGTTGTTGTCCTACAGAGCCTTGCAGATAAAAGATGAATTATAGACAGCCAATTTACACAACACAAAAGGAATGACCGTAAGAATCCTCACCACCACACTACACCCATCTCCCAAAACACAATATGTACACATACACAATTGTGTGTGTGTGTGAATACATGATGCCAAGACCACCATTGCAGAAACTCTTCCATCTGTGTGCCCAGGAGAATGTTTAGTGACAATCCCCCTTGCAGCAAAAAGGGGAACACACAACACTGAAAATCCTGGTGCCAAACTCTTCAAATTGTTAAGAAAGGATATTTTGAAAGGCCTCAATGTTTAAATTTCTAATTAATATACAGCCATCAAGATATCCTCTAGCTCTCTGATTAAGAAATGCCTTAAAAAGAATGCAGATATGGCGGTGCTGGGTTATTTGGAGAATTGTCAACTAGTTTCTTTTCTCCTTTTTTCTTCCTAAGGATTTTGAGGCCATTTAGGTAAAGTCCAACAACATTTTGAAGATGAAAGTTTGAATTTTTTTGTTTAAATGGAGACTATTAGGAAAAGGGAGTTATATGAGGTATTTTTGTCAGGCCAATTAACTATGAACCCTGAGCACTTTCTGAATCAGGGACAACCAGTCTCAAGGCATTTGGTATTTTGTATGGGGTGTGTAGGAAGGCAGCGTGTCTGAGAGAACAAGAGGTGACTAAGACTTACATTTAAATTTCATAAGGGGAAAAATCCTAATGGCTTCTGATGGTGTTTTTCTCCTTGTATGACATCAATATAGAGGCATGAGAACGTTCTTAGGTCAAGGATTCTAACTGAAAATACAACTAATTGGACTTCAAACATTTGACCTGATGCGCCAGTAAAAAAAAATACAAATATATCCACCAAACAGTAAAATCCTGAATGTTGAACCACTATTTTAGGAGTTACTCATTCATATTAAGGAAGGATACTTTGCTGAAAGCCTTTTTAAATGACTAATTATAACTAATCAGGGTCTAAATAAATGTTAGGAGTCCCTGTCTATGAAGATTTAATCATATTGAAAGTGATTAATTGCTGAAATGATGGTGAAAGTAAAAAAGCAGATATATCTCAGTTTTTAAAAATCATAAATTCTATAAAACTTCCAAAGCACATAAATTCCATAAAAAGGGTAGTACAGCTATAAAGTTTGAGGCCCAGGAAAGAAATCACCAAAACAGCCTGAACAGAGCAGATGATAAGGAAGGGTTGAACTTGACACAGACACGTTTAGCACAGGAGGTGCTGATTTAAATGGCTCCTGGAGCTTAGGGATGAAATCCGGAGAACCAGGGAAGAATGGAAGGCCTAATTAAAGTTCCAATCATGACTGATACAGTCTTAAAGAATTGTTTTCCCAGCAGTATACACTGTTATTTTTTCATTTGTACAAATTTATGGGGTACCGGTGCAATTTTATTACGTGCATAGATTGCGTAGTGGTCAAGTCAGGGCTTTTAGTGTATCTATCACCCGAATAAGGTACATTGAACCCATAAAGTAATTTCTCATCATCCTCCTCCCTTCTACCCCTTCACCCTCCTGAGTCTCCATTATCTACCATTCTCCTCTCTTCAGCCATGTCTACACATGTTTTAGCACCCACTTATGAGTGAGAACATGCACTATTTGACTTTTTGTGTCTGGCTTGCTTCACTTAAGATAATGGCCTCCAGTTCCATCCATATTGTTGCAAAAGACATGATTTCATTCTTTTTTACAGCTGAATAGTACTCCATTGTGTATATATACCACATTTTCTTTACCCATTGATGGACACTTATATGATTCCCTATCTTTGCTACTGTGAATAGTGCTGTGATAAACATATGAGTGCAGGTATCTTTTTGATATAATAATTTCTTTTCCTTTGGGTAGATACCCAGTAATGGGATTGCTGGATCATATGGTAGTTCTGTTTTTAGTTCTTTGAGAAATCTCCATACTGTTTTCCATAGAGGTTGTACTAATTTACATTCCCACCAACAGAGCGTAAGATTCCCTTTTCTCTGCATTCTCGCCAACGTCCTCTATTTTTTGTCTTTTTAATAATAGCCATTCTGACTGGGGTAAGATGATATCTCATTGTGGTTTTAATTTGCATTTCTCTGATGATTAGTGATGTTGAGCACTTTTTAATATACTTGTTGGTCATTTGTATGTCTTCTTTTGAAAATTGTCTATTAATATCCTTTGCCCACTTTTTAATGGGATTATTTGTTTTTTGTTGTTGAATTGTTTGAGTTATTTGTATATTCTGGATAGTAGTCCCCTGTTGGATGAATAGTTTGCAAATATTTTCTCACATTCTGCAGGTTTTCTGTTCACTCTGTTGATTATTTCTTTTGCTGTGCAGAAGCTTTGTGGCTTAAATCCCATTTGTCTATTTTTATTTTTGTTGCCTGTGTTTTTGAGGTCTTGATCATAAATTCTATGCCTAGACCAACACCCAGAAGAGTTTCCCCTTGGATTTCTTCTAGTATTTTTATAGTTTTGGGTCTTACAGTTAAGTCTTTAAACCATTTTGAGTTGATTTTTGCATATGGTGAGAGATAGGGATCCAGTTTCATTCTTCTGCATATGGATATCCATTTTTCCCAGTACCAGTTATTAAGAAGGGTTTCCTTTCCCCAGTGTATGTTCTTCTTATCTTTGTCAAAGATCAGGTGGTTGTAAATATGTGGCCTTATTTCTGGGTTCTCTATTCTGTTCCATTTTTCTGTGTGTCTATTTTTATACCAGTACCATGTTTTTTGGTTAATATAGCCTTTTAATATAATTTGAAGTCAAGTAATGTGATGCCTCCAGCTTTGTTCTTTTTGCTTAGGATTGTTTTGGCTATTCAGAGTCTTTTTTGGTTCCATATGAATTTTAGGATTTTTTTTTCTAATTCTCTGAAAAATAATGCTGTCATTTTGATAGAGATTGCATTGAATATGTAGATTGCTTTGGGCAGGAGGGTTATTGTAACAATATTAATTCTTCTAATACATAAGCATGTGATGCTTTTCCATTTGTTTGTGTCATCTACATTGTTTTCATCAGTGTTTTGTAGTTTTCCTTGAAGATATCTTTCACCTCCTTGCTTAAATTTATTCCTAGGTATTTTTTTTGGTAGCTATTGTAAGTGGGATTGCCTTCTTGATTTCTTTCTCAGCTAGATTGTTATTGGTATATAGAAATGTTACTGATTTATGTATGTTAATTTTGTATTCTGCAACTGTAGTAAGTTCATTTATCAAATCTAAGAGTTTTTTGGTACAATAGCTAGGTTTTTCTAGATATATGATCATATCGTCAGCAAACAGGGATAATTTGAAATCCTAATTTTTAATTTGGTTGCCTTTTATTTCTTTCTCTTGTCTGATTGCTCTAGCTAGGACTTCCAGTACTATGTTGAATAGGAGTGGTGAAAATGGGCATAACTTTTCCCCATTCAGTATGATGTTGGCTGTGGGTTTGTTGTATATGGCCTTTATTATTCTGAGGTATGTTTCTTGTATGCCTAGCTTGTTGAAGGTTATTATCATGAAGGGATGATAAATTTTATCAAATGCTTTTCTGCATGTATTGAGATGATCATATGGCTTTTGTCCTTGATTCAATTTATATGATGTTTCACATTTATTGATTTGTGTATGTTGAACCACGCTTGCATTCCTAGTATAGAACCTATTTGATCATGGCATATTTTTTTTTTTTTTGATGCCCTGTTGGATTTGGTTTGCTAGCATTTTGTTGAGGATTTTTGTGGCTATGTTCATCAGAGATATTGATCTGTAGTTTTCTTTTTTCATTATATTCTTGTCTTCTTTTGGTACCAGGGTGACACTGGCCTTGCAGAATGAGTCAAGGAGAATTCCCTCCTCCTTGATTTTTTGTAACAGTTTTAGGAGGATTGATTTCAGTTCTTCTTAGTACATTTAGTAGAATTTGCCTGTGAATCCATGTGGCCCTGGGTTTTTCTTTGTTGGGAGATTTTTTATTACTGATTTAATCTTGCTACTCATTATAGGTCTGTTCAGAATTTCCATTTCTTCCTGGTTCAGTCTTGGGAGGTTGTATATTTCCAGGAATTTATCCATTTCCTCTAGGTTTTCTAGTTTGTGAGTATATAGTTGTTCATAATAGTCTCTGATTATCTTTTGTATTTCTGTGGTATCAGTTGTAATGTTTCCTTTTTCATCTCTGATTTTGTTTATTTGGATCTTCTTTTCTTGGTTAGTCTAGCTATCAGTTTATTAATTTTGTTTATCTTTTAAAAGAACTAACTTTTCATTTTGTTGAATCTTTGTTTTTTGTTTTTGTTTTTAGTTTCTCTTTCATTTAGTTCTACTCTGGTCTTTGTTATTTCTTTTCTTCTGTTAATTTTGGGTTGATTTTTTCTTGCTTTTCTGGTTCCTTGAGGTATGTTGTTAGATTGCTAATTGTAATCTTTCTAGTTTTTGGTGTAGGCTTTTAATGCTATAAATTTCCCTCTTAGCACTGCTTTTGCTATATCCCACAGGTTTTGGTATGTTGTGTTCCCATTTTCATTTGTTTCAAATTTTTTTAAATTTTCATCTTAATTTCTTCATTGACCCAGTGGTCATTGAGGAGCATGTTGTGTAATTTCCATGTATTTGTATAGTTTCTGAAGTTCCTCTTGGTATTGATTTCTAGTTTTATTCCATTGTGGTCTGAGAAGATACATGATATGATTTCAATTTTTAAAAATTTGTTGAGACTTGTTTTGTGACCTATATATGGTCTATCTTGAAGAATGTTCTATGTGCTGATGAAAAGAATGTATATTCTGCAGTTGTTGGATAGAATGTTCTGTAAATGCCTGTTAGGTCCATTTGGTCTGAAGTACAATTTAAGTCCAAAGTTTCTTTGTTGATTTTCTGTCTAGATGATCTGTTAAATGCTGTGACTGTGGTGTTGAAGTCTCTCACTGTTACTGTATTTCTGTCTATCTCTCTCTGTTAGTCTAGTAATATTTGTTTTATGAGTCTGGGTGTTCCAGTGTTGGGTATATATATTTAGAATTGTTATATCTTCTTGCTGAATTGATCCCTTTGTCATTATATAATGACCTTCTTTGTCTCTTTTAACAGTTTTTGATTTAAAGTTTGTTTTATCTGATATAAGTGTGGCTGCTTCTTCTCACTTTTGCTTTCCATTTGTGTGGAATATCTTATTCCACCTCTTCACTTTCATTCTATGTGTCTTTACAGATAAGGTGAGTTTTTTGTAAGCAGCATATAGTTACATTATGTTTCTTTATCCATTCAGCCAATCTTTATCTTTTAATGGAGCATTTAATACATTTGTGTTCAAGGTTAATATTGATATGTAAGACTTGGTTCCTATTATATTGTCAATTGTTTTCTAGTTGTTTTACAAATCCTTTGTTTCTTTCCTTTTCTCTGTTTGCCATTGTGGTTTGGTAGAATTCTGTAGTGGTGACATTTGATTCCTTTCTCTTCCTCCTTTGTGTGATTGCTTTACCAGTGAGTTTTATATTTTTGTGTGCTTTCATGATGGTGAATGTCATCCTCTTACTTCCAAGTTAAGGACTCCCTTGAGCTTTTCTTGTAGGGCCAGTCTAGTAATGAGGAATTCCTTCAGCTTGTCTGGGAAAGACTACTTGTCCTTCATTTATGAAGGTTAATTTTTTTTTCTGTGTGCTTTTTAGAAAAGTAATGAAGGTTAGTCTTGCTGGATATAGAATTCTTGAGTGGCAGTTTTCTCCTTTTGGTACTTTGAATGTGTCAGCCCATTCTCTTCTGGCCTGTAAGATTTCTACTGAAAAGTCTGCTGTTAGTCTGATGGGGTTTCCTTTATGGGTGACTATATGCTTTTCTCTTGCTAATTTTAGAATTCACTCTTTCACTTTGAGTTTAGATACTGTAATTATAATGTGCCATGGCAAAATCCTTTTTGCATTGTAGTTGCCTGGTGATCACTGAAACTCCTGTATCTGGATGTCTACAACTCTTGTTAGATTTGGGAAGTTTTCATCTATTATTTCATTAAATAGGTTTTCTAAGCCTTTTGATCTCTCTCCACCCTCAAGAATATTGATAATTCATAAATTCAGTTGGTTTATGTAGTCCCAAACATCTCAAAGGCTCTGTTCATTCCTTTTTTGTTCTTTTTTCTTTATTTTTGCCTGACTGGATTTTTTTCAAGGACCTATTTCTAGTTCTTAAACTTTATTCTGCTTGGTCTAGTCTATAGTTAAAACTTTTGAATGTATTTTGTATTTCCTTCAATGAATTTTTCAGTTTCAGAATTTCTGGGTTTTTTTTTCTTTACAATATCTCTCTATTTGGTAAATTCTCATTTATATCCTGAATTATTTTTATGATTTCTTTATATTGTTTTTCAGATTTCTCATGTATCTCACTGAGCTTATTTAAAATCAGTATTTGAATTCTTGATCTGGGATTTTGTGAACTTCTTTTGACTAGGATGTGTTGCTGAAGAATTGTTGTGCTCCTTCATTGGTGTCACATTTCCTTGCTTTTTTGTGTTTCCAGTGTCCATACATTGGTATCTGCACATCTGGTGTAACAGTCACTTCTTCTAATTTTGGAATTGCTTTCACAGGGGACAATTTCTTCCTGAAGATGTCTATATGTTGTTGGTTGAGTAGGACACTGGCTTTGATTTTCGGTGCCTGTAGTAGTGTGATCTCTGTGTGATTTCTTCAGCAACGTACAGGGCCAGTGGTATCTGTGATTTCCTCAGTGGCTTAGGGTATAGTTATTAGTGGAGGCTGTGGTGAAGTTTTGCTGGAACTGGGATGCCAGGTGGACCAGTCTTCAGGCCCCAGTGGTGGCAGTGGTGGGCTGAGGCTAAGTGTGTCTGTTCTTGGGCTCCAGAGCATCTTATTCTGGCACCATTGTTCATGGGTGGGCTGGTTCTTGGGTAGCTTGCCTGGACACTGGTAGTGGCAGTGGTGGGCTAGGCATATGGGTGGTTCTTGGGACCCTAGGTAGCTGGTATGATGTGGGTGATAGCAGTAGCAGTGGTGAAACAATGCACTGGAGCCCAAATAGTCCATACTGGTGTTGGTTGTGGCTGTGACAGGTTAGGTGGGCTAGTCCCCTGGCCTGCTTGTAGGGGGTTCAGGTGGATATCAGCTGTAGTGTTATTGGTAAGTTGGGTCAGCCTGACCTCAGACCCTGACAGAAGTGATTAAGTGTCAATAACTGTGGGCTGGGCTGAGCAATTTCCATGCCCCTGGATGGTGTACTTGAATACGGGGGGGATAAGTCTGGGCCAGGAGACTTGTCCTCAGGCTTTCTGATAGTGCCTTCAGGTGCTGGTTGTGACAGGCTGAGGTGAGGTGGTCCCAGGTCACTGGTGGAATGGTCCAGTATGTGTTGTGATGGCTATGCTATGAGCCTTCCACCAGAGAAGGTGGGGCACCTCTTAGTTAGAGCAGCATGGGCCAGTAGCTGTGGAGAGTACAGCCTGCCCACACCTTGGTCTCACAGCAGCCCATAGGAGGTCAGTGGGGCTTGTCCTAGGGGTGCATGGGAATACCTGCTCTCCCCTCTTTCTGCTTGGGGGTGGTGTCAGTGGCAGCAGTGGCAGCTGCTACTTCCATCTGGCCTCGGGGCAGGATGGAGATCCCCAGCAGTTATGCTCTAAGAATGATGCCAAGCTGAAGTCACTCTGGGTTCATATGCCTGTGAGATTCCACAGGGGTTCCCTTTCTGGAGCAACATCTCTGTGCAGTCTCTAGGCAGGTCCTTATGTTAGACTTGAGGCCCAAGACCTTAGGGGCCCTATAGACAAGATTGCAAAAGTATGTGACAGGCGTGTGGAGCCCTGAGGGTTCCTCTCTCACTCTTTGACTGCATTCAGGAGATTCTCCCAGCTCTCAGCTGGTCCCTGGCCAACCAAGCTGCCTCACTTCCCTCTTCTTACTCACCTTTGGTACTTCCCATCACGTCTCTGTTGAATCCCAGCATTTTCTCTTAGAGGATCTCTTCAAAGTGCAAATATGTACTTATTATTCTGGCTCCTCTCTGTGGAGAAAGCACCTAGTAGCTGCATCTAGTCAGCCATCTTGACCTTTCTTGGTATATGTTTGATTGAATGATTATGTTCTGGGAGATTATAACATTCTCTATAGATAATCTGGCATTTCATAGTTGATCTGGGTTTTAATCTGGGAGGTAGAAGAAGTAGGGACATGACATGTCATGGATAAGCTCTATCTGAAGCCAGACATCTTGTCCCCAATACTTATTTGTTCTTTAGACCTGCAGTAGCACTGAGAGTTAGTGAACATAGGTCTATCAAAAACTTAGAGAAAAACTATAATAGAGCAATTCCAGACTATTCAAGGGAATTTCTCTCAGTTTTTCTGGTTGATTAACTAAGAAATAGATATCAATCTTTTCTTCAATTTTTAATGTATATTATTACTTTTTTAATTTCAGTAGATTTAGGGAGTACAGTGTTCCTTGTTACTTGTATGAATTGTACAGTGGTGAGGTCAGGGCTTGTAGTGTACTTGTCACCCAAATGGTATACATTGTACCTGATAAGTAAGTTTTGATCCATTGTGTCCCTTGCACCCTCCCCTCTTCTTAGTTTCCAATATCCTTTTAATGAATATTAAAAAAAATAATCAATACAAATTAAAATTGACAACAGCTAAAATGATACTCAGTGAAATTTAGATGTATAAAATTTGTCCTTGGGATATTGTATTTGTTGAATTAGTTGCCCCCCCACCACACACACACACACTCACACGCACACGTGCAAAAACCAGAATCCATAGAATCATTAGGATCAGAAAACTGATTGATGAATCAATTTTGTAAATGTTTGTCCAGGGAAGAAAGAATTGATCCCAACGAAAATTTAAATGATATTTTAAAAGGAAAATAAAACTGGAAATGGTTAAACTCATCAAGGAATTAATCAAGATTTAAGAAAAATTGCTGCAGAAAATGGTTTTGTTTTTTTTTTTCTTACAAAAATGCATTAATGTTGTTACCATTTGCACTTAAAGGCTTATTTTCATAATCTCAGCCTGAAAATATTCTCAGGGTCAAAGCAGTGAGTATCGAATATATTCTGAGACCTCTGAATCTGTTATGTGGAAGTCAATTTATGCCATTTTACCTCTCAGGTTTTACATATATTGTTCCCTCTGCCTGGAATTCCTTTCTCTGTTTTGTATTTTAGGAGGACTCAGGACTTATCCTGCAACACTCAACAAATATCACCTACAGATTGGTCCCTCCTAACCTTCAGGCAGAGTTAGGTGCTTATACCCTCAATGCTTCCTTAAAGATCCTTTATGTATATTCTATCATATTGCTATAATTTCTCGGTTCAGCTATAATAGCTGTCTCATGTATTAGATTCTGGAGTTCTCTATGAGATAGCTCATGTTTTAGTCCATTTGTTATTAAATCCCTAGCCCATAATAGACACGTAATGAATGGTTGCTGAATAATTGAGTGGATGTATAAGTGAGGTCTCCATGCTACGTACTCATTCATTCCTGTTGTTCTTTATATGAACAAAATTATCAAATAGCACTTTAACTTTAAGGATGTATTTAAGAAAAAATCCTTTGCTATAAATTCAGATCAGTACTAAACATGTATTTTGTGACGTCTCTCTCTCAGCAACACCTCCTTCCTTTCTATTCCCCCTTTATCTACAGTCAAGAAAAGCAGTGCAATTGTAGCACTGCACTTGAGACTGAGATGGCCAGCTCAGGGTCTCTTCTCCACGGGTGTTGGTGGGGGCATCCCTAGAGCGTGGGTGCACTTTCTGGGAGGTCCAGAGGTTAGGTCAGCCAAGGGCTTTTTCTTTCCATCCATCCTCAATTTGACTCTGGATTCAGCTGAATCTAGTTAAAGGATTAATTGCCATCATTTTGTTCCCTAAATTAAGAGTCATTGCGGTAAGAACCAAGCATAGCAATATGGGCCAACCACAAAGAAATAAATTACTTTGTAAGTTTCAAAAGATTTTCACCAAATTACTGCCCTGTGCAAATGATGTTGGGGGGAAAAAGTTTGTTTGAGAAACATTTTCTTTTGTGACTGTAATAAGGTATGTGTACCCCTGCTGAGATATGAGTCACATCCCCTGTGATAGGAAACTGTGGCTAGTTTTTGTGGGTTTGGGGTTTTGTATTAAATTTTCAGTGCCTCATGTTTCCTATGACTGATGAATGGATCATCACCTGACTCATAGGCTCTTTTGCTATGGATCACCAAAGCGTAGCTTTTAAAATTCAGTAATGTGGCACCCAGCTGCTCAGAGTTTTAATACAGAGGGAGAGACACCGGAAATATGTAATCAGTGCTTTGAAATGGACTCTTCCGAGGTCATCTCTTCCTAGCCTTTTGCAGAGTTATAATTAAATTGGTCTAGACTAGTTTGTAGCTCTTATGTGAAAAGTCCTACAATGCCCCCTTTTTGGTCTAAGTAAAGTAGGGATATAATAAACATTTGGTTTTTCCAGATTAAAGACATGCCGCTGACTTTGACTTCAGCATTCCTGAAAATGAATATTTATTTATTCATTCATGTGTTCAACAAATATTTATTGGGTATCTACCTTATGTTCCACTTACTGAGATAGTGGGACTTATTTAGATAGTGCAGTATGGCTGAAGCTCAGATTAGGGGAATTTGTAGGGAAAGTGTAAGGGCTGAGATTGGAGAGGAAAGTCAAAAGCTACACCTTAAAGAGCCTATGGGCCAAGCTAAGGAGTTTGGACTTTATCCTGAGATCCAGGAGGAGCCCTGAAAGGTTTCCACAGAAAGGTGAAATGAGACAATTTGCAGAAGTGTTAGGAGAGATTGGTTGAGGGCAAAGTGAGATGTAGAGAAGCAGACCAGTTAGGAGCCTGTCATCATGATCCAAGGGAGGAATGGGGTGGAGCCTGCATGCAAGCGTGTCTGGGAGTGGAGCTAGACTCGGTAGGACCTGGTGGTGAATTCTGGACTCTGGTTTAGAGTCCTGGTGATTGGACTGTTAATGTTGGAACCAACCCCGCTCTCCACCCCAAGGGCACAATCCTTGTTTCTCTTTTCTCTGGATACAGTCCCTTGGCAATCTTAACCAATCTCAGGATGATACTCAGATTTATATCCCCAGCTCAAACTTCTCTGAACTCTAGACTTGAATATTAAATGGCCTATGCTGCATCTCCATTTAGATGTCTAGTAAAGCTATTCTACATAATATGATCTAATGTGAGAAACCTGTTATACCTGCAGTCTTCTCCATTTTTGTTAGTATCAATTCCTCCTCCAGCTGTTCATGTTTAAAACTTTGATGTAATTATTGACCCTTCTCATTTATATATATATATATATATATATGCACACACAAACATACACACACACTTCACATTCAGTCTATCACACATCCTCTTGGCTTTAACTTTAAAATCTACAAAGAATCTGATCCCTTCCTGCCACCTCCACTGCTACCACCCTAATCTAAGTCATCTTCATCTTCCTCCTGAGTTATGGTAACAACCTCCTAACTGGACTCCCTGCTCCTTCCTTGCCCCTGAAGTCTCTTCTCTTTGTAGCAACCAGAATGATTCGACTCCCCTGCCAACTTTTTATTTGAAACTTTTCAAGCATATTGAAAGAACAGTACAATATAAAATGTCTTTTACAGCTTTTTTTTTCTGATCCAGGATCCAATCAAATGCAATTTGATTGTTGTATCTTTTTAGTGTCTCTTAATCTAGAATAATCTTTCTGTTTTTTAAAATGGCATTCACTTTTTCATGTAGAATGTCCAATACATTCTGAATTTGTCAGATAGTTCCCTCATAGATGATGTTGGGTACTTTATCCTGCATCACATCAGGAAGCATATAATGTCAGTTTGTCCTAATATTAGTGAAGCTGTTTGATCACTTGGTTAATGAGTCAACCCACCCTTCCAGAGGGAAGGTAAATTTTCCTCTTTATAATTAGTAAGAAATTTTTGGGGTGATATTTTGGCACCTTCCATATATCTTATCCACAACACTCTTTTACCCAGTGGTTATAGCATCTATTAATAATCCTTCCTAGATTTTTTATTACACTGGAAGTTGCAAAATGGTGATTTTAAAATATTCTCACTCCTATTTTTTAGCAGGCATTTTAGTAAAATATTTCCTTCCTTATTTTTCCTTTACTCCTCTGCTACCCTTTCCTGCCCTCCTCCTCCTCCTCCTTTTCTTCCTGATTCTTACGGCGGACACATGTATTCTTTTTAATTCAATGTCTTGTAATCAATTGCCACAGAATGATTCCTTTAAAATGTGTATCAGATCATGTTCTACTCTACTGAAACCCCATCGATGACTTCCCACTTCACTCAAAGCAAAAGCCAAGGTCCTTGCAGTGGCCCAGGAGGTCCTGCACGATCTCAGCCCCATCCCTCTCTGGCTTCACCTCTCTCTGCACACAGCTCCAGCCATCCGCTCTCTGGACCACGCCTCAAACTCTCCACGTGTGCTGCTCCCTCAGGGTGCTCTGCCCCACCACGCCCTCTCTCTGTAATGCTCCTCCCCCAGATGTTCACATGATTTTGTTCCTTACCATTTTCAAATTTTTTTCTCAAAGTCACCTGACCAGCTATTTAAATTTTTAAAAATTTTTTAAGTCCTCCTTACCATACTACTTTATTTCCTCCACCAATCTTATCACGTTCTCAATTATTTACTGTGTTTATTGTCTGCCTCCAATGAAAACATAAGCTCTGGGAGAGTAGGGAATTTTGTCTGCACTGCACAGTTTTATGCACTGCTGCATCCCAGTGGCTGGAATAATACCTCCTCAGGAAATGTTTACTGAGTGAATGGATGCATTGGTTGGATAAGATTGGGTAAGAGAGGGAGATGTCCATTTTCAGGCTTGGTTATCTGGAATGCCAGTGTTCTATCCCACTGAGATAGGGGAGCACAGAACAAGGAGTGTGTTTGGGAATAAACTTTGGACATGTCAAGTTTTAGGTGAGATAGCCTGTGAGGTAGCCGTGTGGAAAAACTCAGTAGGAAGTCAGCTAGACCTAGGTTTAGTGGATAGACTGGATATGAAGTTGTTTCCAAAGGCCTAAAGCAAAGTCATGTCCTAATTCATTTTAAATGAATTGAACATTACTGAATTGAATTAATATGAATGGAAAGGCTAAGAGTCTTTTGCCTCCCAAGCTGGCACGCCAACCAAGCGTGGGAAGAGAGCTATTAACACTTTCCTGCGTCTGCTAGGTTTTGAACTGCTTGACTCAAAGACAGCACTAAACACCTGGTAATAGTTCTAACGGTTTGTCAACAAAGCCGGACCTGTTAGTCTTCTAGGGTGATAACTGTTTCTAGTAGTCTAAAGACTTGGTTAAAGACACCTGCATCCTGTATAGAGCAATTAGTACTTTTAAAGTGTGGTTTTGCCGTTGATCCACTAAGTGTGGTAACCTTTGCGATTCCTTTAATCAAAGGAAAAGAAAAGCAACATCAAACACTCTTTCTTTCATTAGGTTCTAATCTTTTCTCTTCCTTCCTGCACCTTCTTAATTCTTCCAAGTCTTGGGAAAGTGTTCAATAGATGATGAGCTATGAGAATACAAGAGAAGTTTGGCTTGTGTGATGGGACCAGTGTTCAGCACTGTGCCTAGTCTAAAACAGGTGCTCAGTACATTTTATTAATCTACCTTTATTAACATCTACCTTTTTGATTTTCAAACCACCATCCAAATCCCTGCTCTACCCCAAAACCTCAATCCCCCTTTTCTCGACACTATCTGGAGCCACTAGTCCTTATAGTTAAAAATAAAAGTAACTAAGTCAATGGCATCTCCACCAGCATGAAAATTGTCTATTGCAACTTTGGATGTAGGGAAAATTTAAACTCATTCATAATACTGGACACACACCAATGAATGGGAAGATGAGTCTTTCTGGATACTCATGGAGAATTTCCATATTAACTTATAAATCCTGCCCACATGATGGGTCATTATATTACTGTATAAGCTCATAGATGTCTTTTGGTTTCCTTTTGAATGATGGTATATGAAGTAGATGCTGTCATTCGTGTCTTTAAAAAAAGATCAAAGTGAAATTATAGGCACATATTTCAGCAATTTCAAAAGATTTTGTTGTTATTTATGACAGTGACAAAACTGATGGTACACTGATCTATGGTACTTCAAGATAGCAGTGTTAGTAAGTTAAGGACATTATAAATCAGAGATGTTTCTCCTTTCCCTTTAGATACAGGAAAATAATTAGAGTCTTCACTGGTCAACGTTAAGGTCAAAAGTTAATATATATTAAACTTGTCCATTGTTTTTATAGCTTTATTTGTTTATTTTCTTTTTTTTTCTGGAATAGAAAGTGTGGATATAGTTAAGATAAGAAGGCAACTGACACTAAGAACACTTTCTAAAGTGACAATAACAAGGTGACCAAATCAGGATAGCATCAACCACAAAAGTGTAGAGCCACCGAAATTCACTTCAGTGAAACTAGAGATTAACAGTTATTTAAACCCCAGTACTGGAAGATATCTCTTGCTATTCTGACCTTTCTCATGGATTCAATTTTCAGAGTTATCTATGATTTTTAAAGAAAATTCTGTGTAGAATAGATTTTACATGTAGTGATTACTAACAGAAGACGTGTAGGACATGAATGCCATCCTTTCAACTGAAGGCACACACCTTAGTGATTTAAGTGTTAAATTCAGCAGTAATAAGTACACATAATGGACTGTCATGAAGTTATAAGGCAGTAAAGAATTAATAAATAGAATATAATATTTATAAGTAATTTAATAAAATTTAATATTTTTAAAACAATAAATGACAAAAATCAAACAACTTAAAATAGAGAGAAGATATCTAGCTATGATTTTTATTTAGATAAGCAAGATTAGAAGACTTGAAAATAGCTAAATAATTCCTCTGAAGTTGGGTGGTTACTATTATACATATATGGTATTTTAATTACTTTTCATTCATTAGCCATTCATCCATTTTAGAACTTCCACAAATGCCCCAACCACTTCAACCTGAAGTCATTGACATAGAAGTGGCAACTCCTGAAAGCATCCCATCTGCTTCCAATAAGAAACTTGATATTCTTTAGGATTTATGGGTGTTGGGAGGAGGTTGCCTAAAGTGAGGTTTCAGAAATGGCCGGAAAATCCTTGTAGGTGAAACCCATATTTCTTTGACTGTCTGTAGTTCTACATTTATGTTGAGAATCTCAACAATAAGCATAGAGCAATTTCTTTGCCCAAAGACAGCCAAATTACAGGTTTCTGACCAATCCAGTTTGTATACTGGGGGAGGGGTGTTGTGGGGGAAGGAAAACATCTGATGAGGGATTAAAAACACTTTTAGTTTCATATTTATTTGTAGTAACTCAACAATTCTAGGGAAAGTTATCCTTAATTAACTGGGGATGGATCAGGAGCGTGATGATAATTGTAGACCCCTAATGAGAATTGTTTGACTCTTTTCTCCCATCCTCTTCCCAGGGTCTGCTATAGTTCCACCTGGTCTCAGCAAAAAAATGGCCTGGAAGTTGTGATATATGAAAATGCAAAATTTTGGAGGAGGCATGTTGAATTAATGGATTTGTGTTGGAGTGGAACAGACAAGTAATAGGAAAAGTACTACAGAGAGAAAGAAGCAGCCCATGCCTTCTTTTTTCCTCCCTTGCATACCTTGTGCTGCCTGATTTTGAGTCAAATCTATCTGGTGAGACTTATGCCTACTCTCCAAAACTCAAGAGGTTAATCCAAATCTAACATGGGTTTGAGAGTGTCAGCTTAAGCTGAGGCTGGATGTGTTCAGATAGGAATGCGTTTTGCTGTCAATAATAGAAAACTCAACCAAGTCCACCTACAGTCATGCAGCACATAATGACACTTCGGTCAATGATGGACTGCATAGGACTGCACACAGGACAGGAATCCCATCAGATTATGATACTTACAATCATAGTGTACCTTTTCTATGTTTAGATACACAAATACCATTGTGTTACAGTACTCAGTACAGTAACCCTCTGTACAGGTTTGTAGCCTAGGAGCAACGGGCTATACCATATAGCCTAGGTGTGTAGTAAGCTATACCATCTAGGTTTGTGTAAATGCACTCTTTGAGTTCGCACGATGAAGAAATTGCCTAAGGACACATTTCTCAGACAAAATTGCCTAAGGACACGTTTCTCAGAATGTAGCCCCACATTAAGCAACGCATGACTGCATACTCTTCATCTTTCACCGACACCTTTTTAGTCGCCCTAACATCCTACCTACTCTAGCCCCTCTCTGACGGCATTGTAAACCTACCAGAGCATCCAGAGAGCTTCTCTCAATATAGAAATCAGATCTTTTAGAATAAAATTCCAATTATCTTCCTTGGCCCACACAGTCCTGCACGGTCTTGATCTGCCTCCCTCTGCAGCCTGTCTCCTACCGTTCTCCCCTCTCCCCACTTTCCAAGCCCCTTTCCTAAGCCCAGGCCTGAGCATCTGTTGTCCTCTCTGCCTTCCCCCCGCTTCACACGGCTGACTCCTTCTTATCCTTCCTTTCCCTTACAAGTCACCTCCTGGGAGAGGGGCTTTCCAGGCACGGTATCTAAACTGGCCTTCCCCACTGAGTCTCTACCTCATCAACTTGTTTGTTGTTTGCAAAGCACTTCTCACATTATAGAACACTTCTCACAGTATTAGAATTCATTTCCTGCACCAGATGGTAACCTCTGTACTCCAAGTTCCCTTCCATATCCCCAGTGACCAACACAATAGGAACCCAATAATTATGTTTACAAATGAATACAGTCCTATGAAGACAGGTTGTTTTTTTTGTTTGGAACCTAGAATTCCAGAATACTATACATAAAGAGACCTTAGAATCATCTAACCCAACTATTCCATCTACTGGTGAAGAAACTGAGGCTCAGAAAAATTAAGGGAACCCTGTGAGTCCCCAAACTATTTTAGGACAGAGCCAATTCTGGAATCCAGGTGTCACTTGACTCCCAGGTGTCTTGACTCACTTCTCCTTTTGTCTTGTCATGACTTCCTCAGGTTCTTCAATTGCAAACTAAGGAAACTGACTCTGGCTAATTTAATCAATAAAAGAATTGTTAATAGGCTTTGAGGTTCCCAGAATTAAGGAGAAATCTGCCACCCAGGCTTTAGAAAGGACAGAAATTAGCATGGCTCTGGATATTTGGATAACAGGTGCTAACAGATCATTGTAACGGCACCAAAGTTAGGATGAATTAACTCTGATCCTTTTCTTTCACTGTGTCATTCCACTCAATAGGCACATTCCCAGGAGTAAAAAAGTTGAGAGTCGTAGTTTGGGTTCCCATTGTCACTCCTGAATTCACCAAGCACTTGGTCCTGCCAGTACGGCATGTGATGATGGCTGAGTGATTTCCCAAATGGAAATGGATATACTGTTGCTGTAAGAATAGGAGCTGGATGCTGGGCAGACAAAAACGGCAGACATCCACAGTACATCATAACAGACAGCTGGCAGGAGCTGTGCTTGATGCCAAAATATTGGCCTCCTGACAAGCCCTGTCCCCAGGTTGGTATTCTATATTTCTTGAAGTTATTTAGCTCTGGCTCTCTTTCCCGTGGGTTATGCAAATTTTCCTAAGTGGGAATTTTCTCACACAGGCCCAGGAGGCAGAGAGTAGGACTTTCTGTGATGTGAACACTGCCAGCCGGTGCTGTAGCCCTGGCTTACTGCACAGTACGTCGTGCTTGTTCCTGTTTGCCCAGAGGTCAGGTTGCTGTGAGTGTGGAATTCTGTTTCCTCTCCCCTCACCCTCCCTTCAAATGAAGGAGCCTGAGAAATATATCCTCAGCTGCTGAGAAGAAGGTATGTACACTCTTCACATTTTCTACTTGTTACTGATACTCCACAGCTAAGCTAAAGAGACTGCAATAAATATAAGCATGAATTCACCAAATACACATTAAACTCCTAGCTAGGGATTGAGATTATACTGAAAGTCAATAGAAATGGGACAATTGCCTCCATTATATTTTCCTTTTTCTTGACACCACTATTCTTCCCTTTCTGCCTCTTCCTACCATCACCGTAACTAACAACAACCACACAATACCTGGGTCACCTGACATCTAGCTCTGCCTCTTTAGGATTTTTTTTATGGAAGAAAGGGAAAGAGAGGAAGACCAAAGAAGTGCTGAATGTTTTCCAAAGTGGAAATAAAAAGTTCAAAGCAAGAAATGAAGTGCCTTCTCCTTCCTTCACTCAACAGATCACTAGCCACACCAGGATCTGAAATTGAGTTGGAGATTGAAGCTCTAAGGCAATCTATCCTCTTCTGCTATGAATAGATGACATTAGCCATCTTTCTACTTGTCTTTTGAGAAGTTTTGTTCACTCTAGGACATAAAGTGAGGCTGTTGTCAATCCCAGTGTTGCAGGGGACAGTAATGGAATCCAGCAGAAAGACGGATTGAAAATCAAGATTTATGGAACTATACCCAGAGACCAAAAGGAAGCAAAAACAGGTGTGGCCAGACAACATCCTGAGATGCAATATGAAAAATCAGAGTCAAAGTTGTTTAATTTGAAATTATTCCACATAGCATAATCTCATTTACCTAGAGTCTTTGGCATTTGGCAAAATGCAGCCCCCAAGAAGTCTGGCTAATATGTAAAGATGTCTCCATGTTGCTCCCTGCATGGGATAAACTCATGTGGGAGGAAGACACGTGCTCCATAAATGTATTAATACACTGTCCTGCTGTCCCCCAGCACGTCCCTGGCCCGAACACAGTTGCAAGGTATTAAGCAGGGAGCCCTGATAAAGGGGCTGTACTGGGTAACCCTTAGGGTTAACCTGAGGACTGCCTCTCCTAGTATCACCAAAAAGTGTGAAAGGTGAGGCCTCAAAAGATAGGATGGCCCCCTACACTGGGCCACAACTAGTAAGTGATAGAGCTGCAACCTGAATCCAGGTAAATTGACTCCAGAGTCTGAACTTTTGACCATTACATAATACTGTCACACCCATAGAATCCCAGTGCTTTGAACTTGAAAGCAGGTCCTTTGTAGGCTTTTCTTAAAAAACAAAAATGAGATGGTAGTGCTCATAATTTATTGAATCTTCAAATGATTTTCCTATCCTTTTTATTTTCCTGAAGTCACAAAGATAGTAAGCAGTCTATTAGGACCTGGAAATGAGTCTGTGTTTTAATCGCCCCCTATTTACCCCATTGGTGAGGAAGAGATTCCTCCCCTTGGGTTATGGGGATGGCCAAACTCATGACACCCAACACTGGACAGATGAAATCGACAGCAGTTTATTGGTTACATATAACAACAGCCTGAGAGAGGAGGACACTGCCTGCCATGGAAGGGCACATGGGTTGTACATGGTAACACAGTGAACAAGCAGGGCCATAGGAGACAGGTTTTGTAGTATCAAGAGGGTGTTGTGCCCCCTGTTTCCCACAGGAGGATATGATTAGCTTGTTTGACTAATTCTGCAGGCTGGTAGAAATCTTAAACCCTCCACTCAGAGATTAGAAAGAACTACACCTGATTCCCCTGATAAGGAGCGTTTTGGGCTGGGGGACCTTATTTGCAAGGGCAGAGTGGGAAGGGAAATTTGGATTTAAGCCTCTTGAGGCCCTCCTGACATCACCAAATATCAAGACAGTACATAATATAGGGTCTTAATGTTAAGCCTTATACCACAATCTCTCCACAAAACACGAGCAAATGAGATATATAAGGAAACTACATGAACAAAGATACCTGGCTAGAAAAGAACAGGGTGTAATTGGATAACTAAAGCTATGTGAAAAGGGAAAATGTTACATGAGGCTGGAAAGCTGTAGCCAGATTTCCAAGGGCCTTGAGAACCCATTAAAGATTTTTGAACAATAGAAGAACATGACCCAACATATGTTTTAGGAAAAACCTATCTGTAATGAGGATGGATTGGAATGGAGGAGAGAATAGAGACAGGCACAGAAGATTACTGTTTGTTAAAATCACAACAGGGAGAAGTCATGAGCATTTGAACTGGAAAAGTGGTCCCAGTGGAAAGATAAGTAAAAGAGAAAGTCAAGAGAAATTATAGTGGCACAAACCACAGGGCCAATCAACTGACTGGCTGTGGGGGAGTAAAAGAACAAACAAACCTAAGAATTACTCAGAGATTAGCCTGTCTTTATTTAAAATTTTGTTATTTTGTTCACCATGGATTTTTTGCATTAATTTTGATTTTTAAAAATAAATATTATATTAAAACATTTATCTTGATTACTGAGTGTATTCGTTTTCTGTGACTACTGTAACAAATTACTATATATTTAGTGGCTTAAAACAACAGAAATTTATTCTCTGACACAGTTCCGGATGCCAGAAGTCTGAAATCAAGGTGTTGGCAGGGCCACGCTCTCCCTCTGGAGGCTCTAGGGGAGAATGGATCCCTTGTCTCTTCCACCTTCTGGGGGCTGCCAGCATTCCACAGTTTGTGGCTACATCACTTCAGTCTCTGCCTTGGTAGTCACACCCCCTTCTCTCCTGTCTGTGTAAAATCTGTCTCTGACTCTCTCCTATAATGACACTTGGGATTGCATGTATGGGCCCACCTAGGTAATCCCAAATAATCTCCTCATCTCAAGATTCTTAATTTAATTGTATCTGCAAAGCCTTTGTCATGTAAGGTGACATTCACCTGTTCCAGGAATCAGTATGTGAATATTTGGGGCAGGGAGTATGCTAATTTTTAGTCTACCACACCGAGTTTTTTTGACATCACTTTAAATTTTGTATCTAAGGCAAGTGCCTCACCTCATTCTTTATCCTAGTCTTGGCCTTGGGTCATTCGAGCCTTGAAAATTGGGAGAATGGTGCTTTTACTGACAGAAATGGGGAATTCAAGAGAAGGTACTCATTTGGAACAAGAAAAATATTGCTTAAATATTTAAAATACACCCACTATTGTGTTAGACATTATAACATATGGAGTTGAAGTGTAAGACCTGATTTTCATATTCTTTGAACATGGCCTCATTTTCCTGGAGACAGATGAAAGCCCACCTTGAGAATAGGTTGGGATATTTTGAGTCTTTACCTAGAGTTGAGAAGATAATACTGTCTAGCATTCATCTGCCCTTCATTTGGAGACAGTGCCAGAACTTGCTTTGGGGAACCATTTGTCATCTTCTCTGAGGCTGTGTAATTAGGTGGGCTCTATTCCAAACTCCAGGATTGGAGCTTGTGATCCAGGCCTGGCCAATCAATGGAACTACTTCTCCTTGGCTGCACTTAGTTATTGGTTCACAGTATGCACTTGCCTCAAATTGATACAGTAAGAATGAATTCTGGGACTTAGGTGAGAACCACCAGGAAGAAGCACTGAGTTTTCCTCTCAACTTGCATCTGGGAATATGTGTCCCTGCAGCCTGAAGTCAACAGAAGAAAAGGCAAAACCAGGAATCAAAGATCTCCATTACATCACTGAAGCCTCTAAATCAAGTCACACTTGAAGCCAGACCTACTCCTGGGCTTTTCAAATACCTGAACCAATAAATTTCTCTTGTTGCTTACGCAAGATTGAATTAGGTTTTTTTCCTGTCACTTAAAGCCATAGCTGATAGTAAAAGAAAATTATCGTTTTAATTATTTGGCTGCCCAATGGAAGTGGAGTGGTACATGGGGCAGGTAAACGTTCTGAGCTGACTGTATGCCAAGGACATTTGTATTTGATTTGGTGATAAGTGTGAATTATTTCATCCTTTGGCCAGAATGTCACCACTACCACGGAATTTGTTCAGTGCCACAAAGTCCCATGGGGGGAACCCCATGTTTCCCTTCAAGGAGATAGGACTATCTGACCAATATACAGAAAATACATTGATTGAGGGGTAAAAAAGAATTGGAGGAGGGAATAGGAAGGTCATTTGGTGACCTTGGGCAAAGCTACTGGAGGCAGCGAACTTGAGTAAGTGAAAGGACCATGGGGGCATTTAGGGCAAAGACTGGGACAAGAGAAAGCTGGTCAGGAAAGCAGGGAAGGGAAGGCAAAGAATACTTACCAGATTGCATCCTGTAGAGTTGCTCCTTCCTGGAGTTATAATCATGGGCTTTCTTTACAAAAAATGGGAATCAGTATCTGGTGGAAATGATTATATTGGCATAAGGCTGTATTATGCTAAAATTATGAAGAGTGAAGGTTTCATAATATTCCCACTCCAATCATCACTTCACAACTTCACATTTCAATGTGTGACCTCAGGACAGCCCCTGCTGATGTCACGTTAAGAATGTTTAAAAGAAATAGGAAAGCCCACCAGTAAGATAGCTTTTCCAAAAGAATAGTAGCTATCGGACCAGAAAATTCCACATTTTCAGCAGCAACTTAAGACCTTGCCTAAAATTTCAAGCATCTCACTCATTCTTTCCCCTTAACTAGTAAAAAAAAAAAAAAAAAAAAAAGGGCTAATCTGTTGGGTAGTTCCTTTTGCATTATGTTAATAAAATAATATTTGGCAATATGTTTAATATTAATTATATGAGTGGATTGAAGTAATAAGCAAAATAAAACCCATTGAAACTTGTTTTAAAAAATATAAACAAGGAAATGAAGAGCCTATGAAGATATTAACAGCTTTCCTTGATTTTAAATTTTCAAGCATTATTCAAAGCTCTTTGGGGACTGTAACCACTAAAGCCTATAGAGTTACTGTTACTTGTATTTGGCAAGGTTCTCCATGTCAATTGTACAGTGTAAGGCTGAACACAAAAGAGAAGTAAAGGGAAAAATTTTGGCTGAAACAGAAGCAAATCATCTTGGTTTCACTTATAGGTTTCACTTACATGTCTTAGGGAGGTATAAGGGACAGATATCACAGTGAATAAATATGAGAAGTGACTTATTGGAAGAAGTCCAGATTCTTTTTTATTTAACGGAGTTAGCTCAATTTAGCTTGAAACAATATTTATGTACATTGGAAGCAAAATCATTAAAAGATAAGATATTTGATCAAATTTTAGGAAAAAGAATCCCAAATATGGCATTACTTGTAAGTATACAGTATGTGTGTTCATATATACAAACATATTCTGAACATTATGATGAAGAAAAAAATGTTTATACTTCTTACCCCAGTTCTATAATTCACTTAGGAAAATTCTTAGACACTCTTAGAGATGAAAACTCTAATAAGTAAAGTCTAATTTTCATGAATACCTATACTCAATGGCTATTTGACCTGAATTACACAACACATTTTCAGCTTTGTAACTCTTAGAGTGCATGTAATTTTTAATTGACTTTTCTTTGGCAATATCAGTATGTTTGTATTATATTCATGGGACTCCCTCTGGTGTATAACTTAACACATGAAAATTCTTGTTTTACTCTTTACCAAGGTTTTCTTGCAGCCTGATGGATAAGGTGTCTAATTATGGAGTACTGTAGAAGGCTTTGGATAAAATTGCATGTTTTTATTGAAAATGAGGTCATGTTGGGTTGTGTGATATAACTAAATAACCAGTTAACTATTTATCCAAGCCAAACACAGAGTAATTAGGTTTAGTAAGATGGCTTCCTCCCTAAGATCCATAACTCAGACATGGTGGTTTGGGAACAATAGGGGAAGAAATTGTGTATGTTTTTCTTGGCTATTAAATGAATGCTATTTTCTAACTAAACTGTATTTTAGATAGAATTTAATTTTACTTTCATTTTTAATTTACATGGCATTGCCTAGGACGTTTGCCAAATAATTATCTAAAATTATGTACTCCAAAAATGTATCATTTGAGTAATATGTCACATTATTATAAGTAAACAACGAATTGGGGAGTTCTGGATAATAATTTTAAAAGTGATATCTTTAGTCATCCATTAGAACATTTTTGATACTAGATTTCCAGATATTTCATGAAAGTATTGATTTCAAATATATTGTTATATTGCCCCTCCCCCAAAATCATTGAAATGCTATAGTTTCAATATTCTCCCAGTTTCAAATGCTTGTGATTCTTGTGTTCCTGGAAGACTTAGAATTTGGATTTGATGTTGAGGAATAATGACACTCATGCTGTTTTTAGATTGATTTGTTTGAATTTTGTTAAAACAATAAACTTAGATCTGTCAAAAGCTTTATGTCCAAATAATGCCTAATTTTTAACTTTTTAAGGTGTGCACTTGGGCACAAATTCTTAGAATATAAGATTATTAAACTGGAGAATTTGTACTCTCTCCTGGGATTAAAACTATAGCTCCTATCAAGATACTGAAATTTGCTATATATTTCAAGTTTAGTTGACCACAAAAATTTGTTTTATAATTCAGCATTGTCCTACTAGATAATTTTTCCATTCAACATTTATGCCTTAAAAGGTTATTGTAGTGTATCA
The DNA here is from genome assembly GCA_023783475.1 of Daubentonia madagascariensis. NCBI lineage: Eukaryota > Metazoa > Chordata > Mammalia > Primates > Daubentoniidae > Daubentonia > Daubentonia madagascariensis. The sequence goes on along the minus strand of JAKFHU010000600.1, from coordinate 49,509,524 downwards.
TTATAGGATTTCCATATTCGTTTTATGTTTACTACTGATATGACTTCAAAAATGTGATATTGTCAAAATTGTGTCAACTGTGAAATTAAAATGTCTTATTGGGCATCAATGAACAGCTGTATTGAATAGCCTGACATCTGTGAAATCAAAAGTGTATTTCGAATTCAACTTTCAAACCACAGAATTCAAGTAAGCAAAAACTGACCATGTGTTAAAAACACTTGAAACTCTTCCTCTTGTAACTGTTTATCTACATTTTAAAAACTCTGTTTACATTGTAGTAACAGCTGTGTTTAAAAGGGACATGACAGAGCAGACTAATTTATAATGCAAAACTCTATTCTAAAAAAAAACTTATGTTTGAAAAAACACTTCAAAAGAGGGCAAAAATGATTAAAATAGACACAACCATTTGTTTAAACTATGACTTTCTCAAGAAAAAACAGCCTAATGTAAACTGCCCTATGCATGTTCCAAGCAGCTGTTCTGTGTAATGCTGCTACAAAACCTTTTCCTTTGGGGGATGGGCAGAAAGAAAATGAGAAACTGACCATAACAAAAGGTCATTGCCATTTAAGAAACTGTGCAATCTAAGGATGAAATATTAAGTATCTTTGAAATATGCCAAGTTAGTTAAATTAGGGGTTGAGGAAACAGAGACAGTGGCCATCACTACAGTAAGCGATCTCACAATTGGAAAGTGAAAAGGTCATTCTTGACCGGCATTCATTCGTTGAGTTTCTATAGAAAAACTGCAAAACTTTTCAATAAGAAAAAAAGCACAAATAAGCTTGTCTATGTTGTACTGTATATTGGCTAACATTTCTTTTTATTCCCTTTTTTAAAAAATCATCATTGTCTGGGCATCTTGTAGACATGATACTAAGGCCTCTTTTCCACCATTTCAATTGATTTCTCTTGGTGTTTGACACTGTTGACCTCTCTCCCTTTTATATAACTTTTTTTTTTTTGGTTCCCATAATGCCATTCTGTCATCTTACCTCTTGACCACCCCTAAGGCCCTAGATATAGCACATTTTCCTCTGCTTGTTTTCTAGATATTCCCTTAAGTCCTATCTTCAGCTACCTTCTCTGCTCAGATGCAGCAAAATGGTCTCATGTATCTCAATGAGGCAAGGAAGCAGAGTTTTCCATGTGTCAGCCTGGCCTTTGAAGCAGCTGACCATGTGCTCAGGTAGTCAGGAATTAGCTGAGAGAGTCACACCTGAAGGAACCTGTGTGGACCAATGACCAAGGACCAGCCAAGAACAAGGATGCTTCATCAGATGCCAGCATGGACAGCTGACAGCTCCAGAACTCTGCTTTCCCACTCATATGAAAAATGTAGGCACAACTCCAAAGAGAGGGACATGGAATCCCAGACAAATTAAAATTCAGTTTTCCTGCCCAATAGAATAAGAACCAAAAATAGAAATTAAGCTCAGTTAAAGAAACATAATGGCAGTTCCATTTCACACATGTGACTCTGTGGAATGACTTCCCCAGCCATTCCTAGCACAGTGCCTGCAACACAGTTGAAATTAAAAAAACACGATTTCCTTATTTCTATGGAGGATCACAAAACTTTCATGTAGCATTAACTGATGTGTTAAAGTGAATTGGCTTTCAGTCATTCATCTTCTCATGTAACAACAATGTTTAGAACACTTACTCTGTGCTGGGCGGTATTCTAAGCACAGAAAACACAGCAAGTATGTGAAGTTTTGGCCCTTAGATACAGAGATAGCTGAAAAAACGAACACATGAATGAAGAAAGGAAGGAAGGAAGGAAAGAAGGAAGGAAAGAAGAAAGACAGAACAAACAAACCAGGAATTACACAGGTAAGGGAATAAAACAAAGCAGAATATTAGAGAGTGATGGGGAGGAGGGAGCTCCTCTCTCTTAGAGCGGTTAGGAAGCCCTCCCTGAGTAGATGAAATTAATGCAGAGCTTGCATGATGTTAGGGAACATGCCTTAGAGATCTGTGAGAAAAACATTCCAGACTGGGAATCCATCAGGGCACAAAGCCTTGACGAGTCTTCCAAACCAGTTATTCACTAAATGCATAACTCAAGTTAGCATGTAAGGGAGGAAGTCTTTGTAATGTTACTGTGACTCTTAACCATTCCTTGGGTTTCATTTATATAACAACAGCCAAAATATATTTTGGAAAAGTAAACAAAGATGAAAGTAATGATTTGCTATTGTTAAGGTGCCCTAAATACATATGTTAAAATAAAAAAGAATTATCTGCATAATCTTTATTTTTGTCTATGTCTATGTTTGCCTTTATCTATATTTGCATTATCTGTATTTACATATGAATATGCTATATACTCTGGATATATCCACATGTACGTCTACCTATCAATCTAGCACTACACAGCTGGATATGCAACATAATTGTTTTGCTACTAAAGCCCCATATCTTATTTAACTTATTTCTAAAAGATGCAAACTCTCCTCTTGGGCAACTCCTAATAAGTAGAATAGATAACTATGTACATATAACATATGTATCTATATCTGTATCTGGCCATGCTTATAATTGTATTATGTATACATGAGGCTTAAGCTTGGGCACTCCCAGGTTATACCTTTACAAAACAACTGGACCAAACATCTTCAGCAAGAAGATGAGTATTATTTTTGTTACTATTATGCAAAGAGATGTCAAAAAGAGTTCTCCCCAGAGGTAAATTATTAATTTTAAATAGCCTACAATCTTACTTTATTATTTGGAAAAATGTTAAAATTTTCCCACTGCTTTACAAAGTTTCCTTAAGATTTCCCCTTTGGAAAGGGCCACCACACCGCTTAAGCAGAAATAGAAGATGGGTTACCCAATGTCAATGCCAGGGTAGCTGACATGTCCTGGTAGAATCAAAGGGCAAGAAAACAGACCCAGAGCACAGAGGTATCTTGACTGCCATGCCAGCACCAGTGTAACAACATAGACACACAATATAAAGTCGTTTTTATAAATGTGTTCTCTTTCAGGAATAAAATAAATAAAATTAATTTTTATAAATATATTTCCCTGCCTAAATTTTACTTCTATAAACTAGTAGAAACCTGGAAGTTTGCGGCAAACTAATCATTTTTACTTTATTAAATAATAGCAAGAAAAAGAATTATTAAAGATGAAGATTTCTCAAGAGATGTGTCAGTCTGTGAATTAATCTTTTCTATGGTATATAGCATTACCACAGTAAAGGTTCAATTCCATAATTTTACATTTTCTAAGATTTTTCAATTCTATATTTTCCAAGATATCATAGAATTTGTTCTTTAGAACAGCATTTCTATTTGGTATAAAAAAGGGGGGTTGTATTTTTTTTAAAAGGGCAGGGTTGAACCCAGGAGTTTGAGGTTGCAGTAAGCAATAATGACGCCACTGCACTACAGTCTGGGTGACAGAGCAAGAAAAAGGGCAGGGGTCACATAATTTTTTTGGAAAAAGTTGAACTAGTTTCCTTAACTGCAGGACTTCTCAGAACCTTTAATATACTAATGTACATGGTGACTCTAAGAGATGAATATCATGTGAGGCATTTCCCAAAGATGTTTGCCCATGATCTTTTTTCCCATAGCTACCTGTTGGTCTAATATCTGTACAACACACTATGGGAAATGTGCCCTTAGAATAATGTCTTATTCTCACAAATCTACATAGAAAAATACCTAGCTTCTCTGTTAATGGTTTTAAAATGATTTAAAATACAGTTATGAAAAAAAGATTGTAAGAATATTCACCTACATTTATTCATTCATTTATTCTACTGATACCTATAAACAATACACATGCACTTGCACATATATGCACACATAAGTGATTGTGTTGGAATGTTAATATTGTAGGATTTTTTTCTTTCTATGTTTGAATTTTCTCTAATATGGTTATATTATATCTATAAATTTAATGCAATTATGATCAACATCCAACAGGATTTTTTGGTGAAACTTAACAAACATCCTAATTTTTTTTTCTTTTGAGACAGAGTCTCACTCTGTCACCCAGACTAGAGTGCACTGGCATCATTATAGCTCACTGCAACCTCAAACTCCTGGGCTCCAGCAATCTTCCTGTCTCAGCTTCCTGAGCAGCTAGGACTACAACATACCACCATGCCTGGCTGATTTTTCTATTTTTTTATAGAGATGGGATCTCACTATGTTGCCCAGGCTGGTCTCGAACTCCTGGCTTCCCCAGATGCTCCAGCCTCAACCTCCCAAAATGCTAGGATTACAGGCGTGAACCACCACACCCAGCCAACAAACATCCTAAATTTTATGTGGAAGAACAAAGAGCCAAAGAGTCACACAGTAATTTTTAAGAGTAAGAAACTTTCCTCAAAATAACAATAAGTTACAAAGTTATTAGTACAGGACAGACAAACAAACTAATGAAATAAAATAAAGAGTTCAGAAACAAACACGTGCCTACGTGGAAACTCGATGAAAGGACACCGAAAATCAGTGCGAAATGATGGATTATTTAGTAAGTAGTGCTGGGATAACTGGTTTTTCAAGTAGAAAAATAAATTAAATCCCTGCCTCACACCATACTTATAAAAAAATTTGAGGTAGAGTAAAGTGATAAACATGAAAAAAAGACCACTAAAACTTTTAAGTATATAGAATATCCTTATGACCTCATTTTGGAAGAATATCTTAAGATATAAACCAAAATCATAAAGAAAAAAAGATTAATACGAGTGACTTTATTAACATCTAAAGCTTTTGCGATCAAAATATATCATTAAAATAAAAAGTGCAGATTGGGAAAAGATATTAGCAATTTATATAACGGACAGAGGACTAATATCCAGAGTATATGGAGAACTTTCTAAACGAATAAGAAAAATTCAAGAAAACTAACAGAAAAATGATCACAGAATGTAAACAGATTATTAGCAGAGAAGATGAAATGGCTGATAAACATATGAAAAGGTGCTCAACATTATTAGTAATTAGAAAAATGTAAATTTAGACCACAGGGAGATACCATTTCACACCTATCATTCTGGAAACATTTTTGAAGTTTGACAATACCAAATGTTAGTGAGGATGTGAAGCTATGGAAACTCTTATCTTGGTTGGAGATACTCATGCCTAATGACCCAGCAATTCCACTCCAGGATCCAGAACCTAGAGAAATTTTAGCACATGTGCACAAGAGACATACGTAAGACTGTCTAGAGCAGCAGTGTTTATCATTGTAGAAGACTGGAAGTGACCTAAGTGTCCACTAACAGACATTTAGTAGAGTGGATATATAAATTTGGGATTAGTCATCCAAAGGAATATTGCACAATAGTGGAAATGGGTAGATAGGAGCTACAAATATCAACACAGACAAATCTCAAAAGCATAACAATCATGGAAAAAAGCAAGTTTCAGAGAAATACAAAAAGTGTAATAATTCATATAGAGATTAAGATATACAAAACAATGCAAAATATTATTTAGAAAGACATATAGATATACTCAAAGTATAAAATCTGGAAATAATCTGATAAAGAGAGAATTATGGTGGGGAAGGGCACATAGTGGTCTTCAACTCCACCTGAATGTTTCTTTTTCTTTTTTAAAGTTGAGTGATGGGTTCAAGGATATTGGTTTCATTGATGACTTTTTAATGTATGACTTTTATATATGACTGAAATATTTCACTAAAAAATGTTGTTATGAAAGTGAGTGAATGAACAATATTAACATCACTCAAAATAGTAGCTTTATTCTTATTTGTCATTTGTGTTTGATAGTCTTCCAGAGTACTATTAATAATATTTCTTTTTCGGATTCATCTAATTAACAAAGTAACAAACATTTGGAAACACATTGCAATACCTAAAAAAAGAGAAAAACAGACTGGGTTAAATAGTTTTCTCTCTTAAACATTAGCAAGTCCAAGGAGATTGTAATTTTATTTCATTCAGCATATTAAGTCATATTAAATATATACATATATTTCATACATAAAAACTATGTGCTCCAGGAGATGGTGGAAATGGAGTTGCCATCAAACTCTTCCTACAACATTGATGCATTTAAAGCTCTTATATGAACATTTCAAACATTTGAATTTTCAGACTGGATTTCATCCTGTACAACCCAACAATCATAAACAGCATTCCCTTGTATAACAGAGTTTAATCTGTAAGGTAGGTTCATTGAGCAAATTATTAGGAAGAAGCTGACTGTAGAGTGGAAATTACAGAGGATTTAGGATCCTGGAGTCCTGAGTTTGATGCTAGTTCCACCATTCTGAGGGTATGATCCCAGGCAAATAATTTGACCTCTGTGAGTCTTATTTCCTGATCTGTAAAATGTGGGTAATGATAGTATCATCCTCACTGAATTATCCTGAGGATCAAATGAGGATGTACAGGAAAGTGCGTTGTAAATCATAAAGTCATACTGCCAAAAATAGTAATTCATTTCTGTACCAGTTGAATGCAAAAGATGCTTACCACAGGAAACTTGCCTTAAGGGAATATTTGCTCTGGTGGAGGAGGCAAGATTAACACCAAAAACTAGCAAAAAGTTAAAAAAAAATCTTTTTTAATTAAAAAAAAACGCACACGAAGAAATTCAAGTTGAATTATGCAGCTGAGACCATCAAGACTGTAGGAGGCAATGAGTGAGATTTGGGGATAGGGGTGACGAACGACTTTCACTGGGGCTTGAGGCATGGCGTTTAGATCAGTGGAGGGTGGAGAGGGTGTTCTAGCTAAGGGAAAGAGAAACACAGTCTCTTTGCAGAATAGCAATGATGGGCTTAATTTATCCAACCTGGTTAGGATCTTTTTACCGTCTTTCCAGCCATGGTTCTTATTAAGTGTGGAAGGCTTTCTGGCCCTGTAGGTTAACCTAACTTTAAACTTATGTGAAAAAAGGGCTCGGGAGACAGTTAGAACTGACACTTACAATGTGACAACCATGTTTCACTAGTCAGCATCCAAGTGCACAGATCTGGTCCTTAGCAGCGGCTACTTTATTAGGTTCACAGCATCTCGTCATGCATCCTTGTCCACAGCTATTTGATCACCAGGAAGTATCACGGTGGGAAGTCTCATCCTTGCTTTGTAAACATCCCCAGAATCTAAATTTACTATTTCTAATCCGTAAATGGACCAACAAAGGTGTTATGATACTCTTCTAGAACAAGCATAGCTTCCTAAACCTTGAGACAAGTATCTTGACTTAGATGTCATCTACTTGGTTTGCATTTTTAAAACTATTCTCTTTGATTCTTTGTTTTAATCTACACAAAATGTTGGACTGAAATAACCACTACTGGCTGATTTTACAGACGATCTGTGGTCCGTGCTGGATCCTGTTCCGGAGTAACATATACCAAGAATCCATAACACAATGCTGTGTTGCTAAAGAATTCTGAGCCTTCAATAACATGAAGAATGTTATGCTGTGATTTTAGTTTATAGTGAAATGTCCTGTCATCGCACCCTGGCATTAAGCGGTGATGTGATATTTGTTTCTACATGAGCAGTCATTACTTTTTTGAGGAGAGGATAGTATTGAAATTTTAGATAACTGATGCTTAAATAAAGTCAATCCTATTGATAGGTTTAGAAACAAAAGAGCCTCACATTTATACTACTGCCTTCTTTTTGTTATGGAAGGGCAGGCAGGAGGAGCTAGCATGCCTGAAGAAGGAATTGTTTTTTGTGGAGACAAGCCTAGTATTTCAGGGAAATAAGAAAGTAATAACAGATGTAGAGTCAAGGTGAGAAATGGCGCACACTTCTCCCTCCTTCCTGCTCTCCATTTCAAGTTACGTTCCATCTGGAATACTTTAGCCCATTCCCCGACATTTCAGTTACTAGAAATAAAACTGGAAATTTTGGCCTGCTTGCCCTCTGGTTGGGATACTAAGAATTAATCCTTTCTCAGTAAGTTCCTGTGATTTACTAACACAGTAAAAGTTAATCATAATTCAAGCATCTGATGGTGCATGATAGGTCAAAATACATCACCCAATCCAACTTTATACTTAACACATTGACTGCCATGTGAGCTGTATTTAACTCAGGCTAGTTTTGAGCCCCAGGCCACGTGAAGCAAAACCTTGCAGTTGGTTCGTGAACATCTTACTTGTTGATGTTCCTATTGTTACAATTAATATTGACAATTCAATTCTAAAAATGTGGATTGCGTGGCATATAACCTGCTCACAGAAAACAATAAAAGATAACAAATTAGAAAAGATCATTTTGTTGTAATAAAACACCAGGGCCCCAGGGAAAATTCTTTTTTTCTAGTGTGGCAGTCAATGTGTTAATAAATGACATTGTCTGCCCCACTTCACTTCTTCCACCCACCCCGCTTGGTTCCCTTCCTTCTGCCTTATCCAGTCCTTCAAAACTGAGCCCAACCTGACCCTACTTTCCAGATCAACCTGGGAGTTCCTTGAACAGCCTTAGGTTCTCTTTCATTGAAACTCAGCATCCTGTCCTTACACTCAGGGACCCGATGGTAGACTGTCCCACAACATTATTCCTGAAATCCTGTCTGCTGTCAGGCATGTCTGAGACTTGCGACCATGGCCTTTGGTTGTCCATGCTGTCCCCCAGCACAACCCATTCCATCCCCACTCCCCACGCTCCCATTTAGGCCGTAGCACTGGGACACTTCCTTCCATTCTGTTCTGAAACTTCCAGCCTCCTGCTCTAACCTAGAGCATTGTCCTAAACTCCACCCTGGTACCAGAGCCACTGCACTACACTTTATTCTTGAAGGTCCTCTCAAGAGGTTCAGTGGTTTCACACCTGGGTCTCAGATTGGCTATGGGGGCTTGAATCAGTAGAACAGTTTTCCTGCTTGGTTACACGGCTCCCAAGATTCCTGTTTACCCTGCTCTTCCCAGCCTCCTCTCACACTTTGCTTCCTAACTTCCCCTCTGTCCACCTACCTCACACCCCGCTGGGCTAACAGCCTCCGGGATTATGACTGAGCCTGATGTGCTCCTCAGATACCAGTTTCCACAAATGGCCATCCTTCCTAGTGGGTTAATGTGGTGTCAAGCTCTGCCTCTATCCCTCTTTCCCCTATGCTGCATTGCAACCTGTGTGCCATCATGCCTCCTTTAACATTTACCCAACAGAAGTGAACAGCAGCAGCAAATATCTGCTAGGCAATGTCCTAGTTGACAGACACATGGAAGAGACAAGTCCCAGACATAAAGAAGTCTACAGCCCTCATCCCTCTAGAGTGATGCCCACTTCCAGGGACCCAACATGTAAAGTATCTCTCTTACTAGGTCCCAAACTGTGTGATTTTATATATATATATATAAACAAAAAAGTCTTACCAAACTGAACTTCTAGCCAAGAGTTACCTCAAAAAATATTTCAGTTTTCTATAGTTCTTTTGCCATTAAAATTGGAACTATCACCTGTGGATTGCCTATATAATGCAACATAGAAACAAAGGAGAAAGTATATGTTCAAAGGCTAGATGAGTAGATGAGAATGATCTTCCTAATATTAGCAAGATCAGACCTGGATCATTAGTTCTCAACAGAGGTGGTACCTCCCCCTAGAGGCCTTTTTGGAAATTTGTGGGGAGATTTTTGTTTTCACAATTGTTGGGGATACTTTTGGTGGAGCAGGGGTACCAGATGTCCTATAGTGCAGGGGAGATGCACCCAATGAATAAACTGAGGCTTGTACAGCTTTTAAGTACTCCAGCAAATAGTCATATATATGAGAAATTTGTTTATAATTATCTAAGCCTGAAACCAAAAGCTACTTTATATATGAAGTATTTTTTAACAGTTTTAATATATGCTGGATTTTCTGGAAAGCAATTAACCAAAAATCAAAGGAAGGGTATACTTTGTTTTGTTGAGAACGTTAGTAGGAGTCATTTGCCATTTTAAAAAATCATGCCACCAATTGCCATGCTGCTCACAGTCTCGAGAAGCCAGACAGCAAACCTGTTTGACTCTTTATCTGCAAATATCACAGAAAATCATGATAAAAGAGATCTGAGGCTTCTTTTAATTGACTTAGCATCAAATATTATATTAGTAGAGACACATAAAACACAGATCAAAGTGAGATTCATTAATAATATTTGAATAATATTTCATAATTAAAAATTTTAAGGCAAAAGAAGAAATCTATATAATAAAAATTACATTTTAAAAGCATTTGCCAATCTTGAGGGTTGCTCACTCTTTTTCAGTCTTACTCTGATTCTGTCCCCAGAGGTGTACCACACAACTTCTCTACAACCTCTTAAACTATAGTTCCTTTTCCTAACTTACCTTCTATTCCTCATTGTCTATCAAGAGATACAGTCTCTATGGGCTTTAAAATACTAGAGAATGAATACATTTCTTACAAGATAGGTGATAGAATTTTCTTTAATATTTTGTCATTGTCCTAATCCATGTCATAACACTGGGAATTATTTTGACATTATGTTTATATACAGGGCCCAGGTAACTCAAACAACTCAATAGGAAAAAAAAAAAAACCAATATGATCTGATTAAAAATGGGCAAAAAATCTGAATAAACACTTCTCAAAAAATACGTACAAATGGCCAACAGGTATATGAAAAAATGTTCAACATCACTAATCATCAGAGAAATGCAAATCAAAACCACAATGAGATATCACCTCATGCCAATCAGAATGGCTATTATCAAAAAGACAAAAGATAACAAATGTTGGGGAGGATGTGGAGAAAAGGGAACCCTTATACCCTGTTTGTGGGAATGTAAATTAGTACAGCCATTATGGAAAACAGCATGGAATTTCCTCAAAGAATTAAAAATAGAACTCCCAGGTGATTCAGAAATCCCTGGGTATATACCCAAAGGAAAGGAAATAAGTGTATGGAAGAGATATCAGCACCCCCAAGTTTCTTGCAGCACCATTCACAATAGCCAAGAAATGGGATCCACTTCAGTGTCCGTCAATGGATGATGGACAAAGAAACTGTAGTATTATATACAGTGGAATACTATCCAGCCATTAAAATGTATGAAATCCTGTCATTCGCAGCAACATGGACGAATCTGGAGGACATTATATTAAGTGAAATGAGCCAGATACAGAAAGACAAATACTGCATGATCGCGCTCATATGTGGAATCCAAAAAAGTTGATCTCGTAGAAGTAGAGAGTAGAATAGCGGTTGTCAGAGGTTGGGAAGGGAGAGTTATGGGAGGAGGGAGGGGGAGAGGATGGTCAACTGATACTAAGTTACAGTTAGATAGGAGGAATAGTTCTGGTGTTCTATCGCACAGTAGGGTGACTATAGTTAGCAATAACATATGCATATTTCAAAATAGCTAGAAGAGAGGATTCTGAATGTTCTCACCACAAAGAAATGATAAATGTTTGTGATGGATTCACTAATTACCCTGACTTTGATCATTACACGGTGTATACATGTACTGAAACATCACATTATACCCCATAAATATGTACAATTATTATGTGTCAATTAAAATAAAACTTTAAAAAACAGCTCATATTGGACTTAATTTTCTATGCTTTGACTCTATTTCTTCTTGACATTTTCTTGTACTTAAATTAAAATTAGTTCCCTCTTTTTATTATCACATACAAAAATGTGTAGCCTGTTATTATTTATCCTAACGCTAGTTTTTATCCTAGTATCATTTTGTACTTTTCCTCCTAAAGTTTTCCAACTTCTGGAGCTGTTCTCCTTGCTTCCCTGGCTCACCACCCGTTCCTCCATCTTCAGAGCCAACAATGTAGCATCTTGTTTCTTTGCCTTTTCTTTGGTCTCTAGTCAAGTCTCCCTTTTATAAGGACACTTGTGATTGCATTTAGAGCCCACCAGGGTAACCCAGGATAACCTCCCTATCTCAAGAACCTTAACTTAATCACATCTGCAAAGTCTTTTATGTCATACAGTTTCCAGGAGTCAAGATCTGGGTAATCTGGGGGGCTTGTTATTTGGAGGGTTGTTATTTGGGGGGCTTGTTATTTGGGGGGTTGTTATTCAATCTACCGCAGTAATAAGCATGTGACTTAAATAGGAGGCTGGTGGTTTGAAGTTCTAGTTCCAAACTGGGAATTATACTAATAATTGAGACCACCAACTTTCTAACATACAAATGTATGAGAGATACAGATAAATGTAGCAAAAGGCAGCTTTCTGACAACCGTAAGTCATCAGCATATATACTTCCCCACCTCGATAACAGGAAAATAGGTACCAGGTAGCTCTTCCATCTCCTAATGTCAAAATAGAAATATTTGCAACAGGCTTGCAGTCATTGGTTGTAATCATTAATGTAATTGAGAATGCAAGCAATTTCTTCCTCTTTTTTGTTCTCCAAAATCAGGAATTTCAATAAGCTTACTATTTGAGTGAGGTCTCACAATCCACCATTTATGTTTTCCTCAGTAATGGAGGGGAGGATGGAAGGATAGGGGGGTCTGATTTCTCTTGCTCTTTCACTTTAATATTATATGATGGTTTGATTTATATCTCACTGAAATCCCATTTGAAAACACTTGTATTAAATGTGGGTGATAGACTGTAGTTAAAGCTCTTTGTTTTTCATTTCAGTCCCTGCTATGTAAATCAAATTGATGACGGACCCAGTTAACTTAGTGGTTGGAAGAAAACAGACTTTGTGGAACATTCAAGAATTTCTTGCATTTTGCAAACACTGCAGAAGAATGACTAAAAATAAACACTGATGCATACTCCATAAATTCAGTATATAGTTGAGTTGGTAGGTTGGTCCTATCAATCATTCTTGATTCATACTCATGGATGTTGATAAATTCAACTTTCCTCATTCTAGTTTTATAAATCTCCAAGGGAAAAAATTAAGTGGTATTGCTATATGATGAAAACCATGATTGGGGGCCTCGCTATCCAAACCCCCTCCAGCCTAATAATATGTAAATGAGACTGATCTTAGAGAGAAGATTTCTAAACTCCCTTCAAACATTGAGTTTTATGATTCTATGTTTTTGTGTTTGTTAAAAACAAACAAAAAAAAAAGAGAGAAAAGAAACAAAGACGAACACATGTTTCTCCTGTGTGTGAGCCATTTGCCTCTGTTTTGGCTTGGAATGCCCACTCTCGGAGACAGGTCCAGCCTCATGTGTAACATTTAGTTGAGATTATCATTGACAAAGTGACACACCTGGGAACCACCCTGGTTTCCAGAGCCACAATTCTAAATACTGTCCTCAGAGTCTCTAAATTGCAAGGGATCTCTTGTAAGGTGAGAAACCCTCTCTCCTGCAGGTTTGTTTACTTTGCAGTTAGCAAAGGTAAGGGAGTCCTTTGTCAACCATTTGCTTGGAATTTAAAAGTATAGCATTGCTGACAGAGTGCTGAAAATTCATCACATGGTGTACTTAGCATTTTCTTTCTCTAAGGGTGGTGGGCCAGGGGTGTCCCCTCCCTTCTTCCCCTTCCAGTTACTCTGACCATGGGCAAAAGATCCCTGCCACTACTCAGCCCACGTCCTGCTGTCCTCTGTTGCCACAGCCGCTGGCTCACAAGGGTTCCCTTACCAAGGGTTTGTTTGGAGGGCTCACTTCCAAAACAAAGATTAAAGTGCCTTTTCTCTTTAATAGGCTCACTGAACACTGTTGCTTGTTAATGTTCAGACATTAATAGCGCTGGAAAGCGTTGCTGCTTGTGTCAACTCATCAAGTAGTCTAAACAAGCCTGTTGGAGGCTGGCCAGTTCTGGCCAGTCACTGACCACAGACATGATCTGGAAGGCTATGACAACTTGTGCAAGTGAGAGGTAGCTCCGTTTCCTGTCTAGCTCACTTCCCAGGGATTGTCCCAAGAACCGCTGGACGTTGAGGGCAGTGGGGAAGGTTTATGCTCAGTCATAGACTGAAGATATGCCTTATGTTTTAGAACCAAAATTGAGATGTGTGTCAAAGCTTCAGAAAAGCCAGAAATAAGAGCATTATCTGAAGTCATGCTTGGCAGCTGGAAGCTTATAATTGAGTTCTGTGGTTAGAAGGTGTTGATAGTTTTTGTCCTACTTGTGTTTTGATGAGTGGGTGGGTTTGTAAGAATTCCCTTCTTTGGATGATCGTGGTGCTTTTCCATAGATCTATGGTCCTCTTTGGATTTGCCACATTTATCCCAGCCACATGTTTCCTCTCTAAAACAAGGGCTTTATGATCATTTCACATCCCTCAATAAGGTGGATGAAGAAAAATCCTCAAGTATGCCTTTGTTGCAATAGCCAAATGCAAACTAAAAAATGTAAAAGATTATATTGGGAAATGTTTGCAGAGTTGTGTTTGCTTTCTAACTCTTGAAGTGTTCCTCAGGAGGAAAACAAGTGGCTATACATGTTACATTGCATCCGAGATCCAAGTTTTGTCTCATTACTTATTTGAGAACTTTCTATTAATCATTCACTCTGTGCCAGGAACCATGCCATATGCCAAGGATGGATGAGACAAAATGGTCCTTGCCCCCCAGGATCACATATAAGTGAAATAAAATACCCGCTCTGATAGAGGGATGCAGACAGCATAAAAGAGTGCACCTGGGACAGCCTGGGACAACTTGATTAAGGAGATTGTATTTGAACTGAAACTTGAAATGCTGTGGGGATTTGTCAGACGAAAAAATACCAAGAGAATGGAAGGAGGGGGGATGATGCTGCAGCTGGAGCTACAGAGGCACTAGAGCAGGGTTGGGCATAGTTACCCAGGGAAATCTAAGTCCTCTCCCCCACTGCCATCACAGAAAGCATGGGGGCTTGGAGAGAGACGAGACTGGATAGACCAGTAGGGTCCAGGTGTTTCAGTGCTTTATAAGCCACATTTAGATCTTACTCTTCACGTAATAGTAGGTGATTGGTAACTTCCAAACAGAGAAGTGACATGATCAGATTTGCAGGTGAGTAAAAAATCACATTGAAGAACTAAATGCCCGTACGATGGGATTCACTCATCACCTGACATCTGGTCATTGTAGCTGCTCAGGGCATAGAGAAAAAGTTATCTATCTCCATGTCTGTCTTTCTTCACCATGATCCATAACGGATTTAGGAGGGTTTTCAAATCTTATTTTTAGGTTATGCAAGCCACTGTGAAGTTTGTTGAGGCTTCCCAACATTTTGTCACTGTCTGGGTTTCACTAATTCTTTTTTCTCTTGGTGTTTTTTTCCTCAGCATCCTGTGATACTTGCTGTTTCTGAGCTCGGTGATCCTGAGGCATTTCAAAACATATTTAAGCATGGAGGAAAGCCATGATAATTAAAACAATATGATACTGATACAAGATTGGAAAGAGAGATCAATAGATGACATAGTTGATTCAGAATCAGACTCTAGTATGTATAAAAATGTAGTATATAAGAAATGAATAACAACAAATCAATCTTTCATTAAAAAGTAGGATTAATACAAATGATTAATAAATAACAAAAAAATTCAATTTCACTAGTATAATCAGAAAAGGCTAATTAAAGCAAAAATAAGATAAAGGTACTAACTGTTAAGTGAGCAAAATTAAACGTAATGCCCATGCCGTACAGGTGAGAAAGGCATTCTCTTACTCAATGAAAAGATGCAACTTTTCTGGATGGGCTTTCATGTATTAAAATTTGTAAAAAACGTATATACCCTTGGCCTTGTAATTTCATTGTTATGAACATATTTTAAGAAAAAAGAGTGGAGAATTAGACAAAGATTTATGCACAAAGATGTTCATTGCAACATTGTTTATAATATCACACATTCTGAGGGGTAATTTATAAAATTAATGATACCAATAGTCACTCTCTTCCAAAGAAATGAATATTTACTGAGCTTCTACTATGAGACAGATTTATTTCATTTACCTCATGTAATCTTCCCATGCACCAAACAGATTAGGAAACCAAGGCTCAGAGGGTTTTGGTAATTCGCCCAAGACTACATAATTTTGGTGCAAACCCAGGTCTGACATCAGCCTTGCTCTTTTCACTATACCTCACTACTTCTATTTATAACTATGTGTCAATCATTTGCTTAAATAATATCTATAAGCTCCATCTCTGTTCTGTTTTTCCATCCTTTCAGAAAACAAGCAAGTTCTGTTTTGGATTCCTGTGGTGTGAATAGAAGAGTCAGTGCCTACAGTTTAAAGACTCAATAAACTCATCTGCAATTTAGATCATTTGTTTCCCAAGAAAAAATAGTGAGCCGTAAGAATGCAATGCTCTTCCTGGGAATTGCCTCTCTCTTACTCTTGGAGCAAATCCAGGGGAGACAAGCATTTAAGACAATGAGTACATCACAGATAAGATCTGTAGTAAATATTAACTAGTCCATTTACTTATAGTGTTTACAGTTATTAAAAGGGCTACAACCTCTAATGGACAGCCAGTTTCTCTGATTTGAGGAAGTACAGTATTGTCAGTGCATTGAACATAGAGAGAGAACACTGTCTAGTGGCAGAAACACAGGACTACAGTTATTTCCCAACATTCAATTGCTTTACTCCGTCTTTAAAAGAGGCACTGGTTGGCTTCAATTTTTGTAAAAAAGGAAAGTGGAAGTGAAAACAACCCACCAGGCTCAAAATTGCAAAGGTTCATCAGCCCATTGTTGCAAATTGCCAAGAAACACATTGCTGGGACTTCAAACGGTGGTGATCAACTAAAAGGTTATAAAATAAATAACATTTTTTTGCCTCCTACTTATATTTTCTTAATTTGAAGATGTCTGGCACAGCGGTTTTAATTATTATTACCATGTAATGTGCTATTCTGCTATCTTTAGATATAACCATTGGCTAGTTTCAACTGTGGACTTCTAAAGAGCGGCATGTGGTAGAAAAGATCTCATAAGAAAGTCACAGAGAAGTCTCTCCTCTCTTGCTCTCTCCCTCTTTATCCAGCCCTTTCCCTTTTCCTTTCCCTCCACAAAAAATACAACAAAGAATCAAATCCAAGATAACACCGATTATAAGACTCACTACAGGTATAACTAAGAAAGAAAAGTATCCCAACTTAAATGCCACAGAGCTTTTTTTTTTAAACTTAGAATTTTTATTTTGTATTTAGTGAAAGAATTCATTTAAGCTTATTTAAACATAGTAGTTTCTTTATCATGTATCACTCTTGTGTGTACATAAAAGGGAAAATACAAGCAAAACAGACAGATTAAGGTATTCCTAAAACTACTTCATTCAGAATTGAACTCTTCTTAATCATTTTTTGAGTCAGAATTTTTTACTTGACATGTAATAATTGTACATATTTATGTGGATACATGTATACAATGTGTAATGACCAAATTACCTATCACCTCAAACATTTATTATTTCTTTGTGTTGGGAACACTCAAAATCCTATGTTCTGGCTATTTTGAAATATACTATAAATTATTGTAAGTACAGTCACCCTACTGTTTTATAGACTACTAGAACTTATTCCTCCTATCTAAATGTAATTTTGTACCAATTAGCCAACTTCCCCCATCTATCCTTTTCAGTTTCTGGTAACCACTATTCTACTTTCTACTTCTATAAGATTAACGTTTTAAGCTCCCACATATGAGTGAGAACACGCAGTATTTGTCTTTCTGTGCCTAGTTTATTTCACTTAACATAATGACCTCCAGTTCCATCATGTTGCTGCAAATGACAGGATTTTATTATTTTTTATGGCTGAATAGGATTTCATAGTGTATAATGCCACAGTTTCTTTATCCATTCGTCTATCGATGGACACTTAGGTTGATTCTGTATCTTGGCTGTTGTGAACAGTGCTGCAATAGACATGGGAGTGCAGGTATCTCTTTGACAGGGTGTAAGGATTCCCCTTTCTTTGAATCCTTGCCAGAATTTGTTATTTATTGTCTTTTTGATAATAGACATTTTAACTGGGGTGAGATGATATCTCATTGTGGTTTTGATTTGCATTTCTCTGATGATTCGTGATGTTGAGCATTTTTTCATATACCTATTGTTCATTTGTATGTCTTCTATAGAAAACGTCCATTCATATCATTTGTCCTTTTTTTTCTAGAGTGCAGTGGTGTCATCATAGCTCACTGCAACCTCAAAGTCCTGGGCTTAAACAATCCTCCTGCCTCAGCTTCCTGAGTAGCTGGGACTACAGGCACCTGCTGCCATACCCAGCTAATTTTTCTATTTTTTTGTTTTTTAGAGACAGGTTCTCATTATGTTGCTCAGGCTGGCCTCAAACTCCTGGAATCTAGCAACCCTTCAGCTTTGGCCTCCCAAAGTGTTGGGATCATAGGTGTGAGCCACCACACCTGGCCCATTTGTCCATTTTTTAATTGAATTATTTGTATTTTTGCAGTTGAGTTGTTTGAGTTTCTTATATATTCTGGATATTGGCCTCTGGTTAGATAGTTTGCAAATATTTTCTCCCATTCTGTAGGTTGTCTCTTCACTCTGTTGATTGTTTCCTTTGCTGTGTAGAAGCTTTTTAGTTTGATATAATTCCATTTATCTATTTTTGTTTTTGTTGCTTGTGCTTTTGAGATCCTATCCAAAAAATCTTTGTCTAGATCAACGTCAAGAAACTTTTTCCCTATGTTTTCTTTGAGTGGTTTTATAGTTTAAGTCTTTAATACATTTTGAGTTGACTTTTTTATATGGTGAGAGACAGGGATCTAGTTTAATTCTCCTACATATGGATATCCAGTTTCCCTAGCACCTTTTGTTGAAAAGACTGTCCTTTCCCAATTGTATGTTTTTGGTGACTTTGTCAAAGATCAGTTGGCTGTAAATATGGAGATTTATTTCTGGGTCCTTTATTATTTTCCATTGGTCTATAAGTCTGTTTCTATGCCAGTATCATGCTGTTTTGGTTACTGTAGCTTTGTTGTATATTTTGAAGTCAGGTAGTGTGATTCCTCCAGCTTTGTTCTTCTTGCTCAGGATTGCTTTGGCTATTTGGGGTCTTTTTGGTTTCATACAAATTTTAGGATGGTTTTTTCTGTTTCTGTGAAGAATGTAATTGGTATTTTGATTGGTATTGAATCTGGAGATCACTTTGAGTAGTGTGCACATTTTAACAATATTAATCTTCCAATTTGTGAACATGGGATATCTTTCCATTTTGTGTGTGTGTGTCCTTCTCAATTTCTTTCATCAGTGTTTTATACTTTTTTATTGTAGAGATCTTTTATCTCTTTGGTTAAATTTATTCCTAAGTTTTTTATTTTTATTTTTTGTAACTATTGTAAATGGAATTGCTTTCTTGTTTTTTTTGCTGATTGTTTGCTATTGGCATATAGAAACATTACTGTTTGTCATATGTTGATTTTCTATCCTGCAACTTTACTGAATTTATCAGTTTTTTGGTGGAGTCCTTAGGTTTTTCTAAATATAAGTTCTTGTCATCTGCAAACAGGGACAATTTTACTTCCTCCTTTCCAATATGGAGGAATTAATTTCTTTAATTAATTAATTTCTTTTTCGTTCCTGATTGCTCAGGCTAGAACTTCCAGTACTGTGCTGAATAAAAGTGGTGAAAGTGGGCATCCTGATCTTGTTCCAGATCTTAAAGGAAAGAATTTCAACTTTTCCCAATTCAGTATGTTGTTATTGAATTTACAGTGGGTTTATCATATATAGCCTTTGTTCTTTTGAGGCTTGTTTCTTCTATACCTAATTTGTTTAGAGTTTTTTTTCATGAAGTGATACTGAATTTTATCAAATGCTTTTTCTGCATCTATTAAGATGATCATATGGTTTTTGTTTTTCATTCAGTTGATGAGATGTATCACATTTATTGATTTGCATATGTTGAACCATCTTTGCTTTCCTGGGATAAATCCCACTCAATCATGGTATATTATTTTTTTGATGTGCTGTTGCTAGTACTTTGTTTACTAGTATTTTGTTGAGGATTTTTGCATTATGTTTCTCAGGGATATTGGCCTATGTTTTCCTTTTTTGTGTGTCCTTGTCTGGTTTTAGTATCAGTATAATGCTGGCTTCGTAGAATGAGTTTGGAAGAATTCTCTCCCCTTCAATTTTTTGGAAAAGTTTGAGAATTGGAATTAGTTCTTCAAAACTTTGGTAGAATTCAGCAATGAAGCTATCTTGTCTTGAACTTTTCTTTGTTCAGAGACATTTTATTACTGATTCAATCTCTTTACTCATTATTGGTCTATTCAGGTTTTCTGTTTCTTCATGGTTCAATCTAGGTAAGTTGTACGTATCCAGGAATTTACCCACTTTTTTCTAGGTTTTCCAACTTGTTGGCATATTGTTGTTTGTAATAGTCTCTAATGATCCTTTTTATTTCTATGGTATCAGTTGTAATGTTTCCTTTTTCATCTCTGATTTTATTTATTTGGGTCTTCTCTTTAGCTTTGACAAAGCTAAAGTTTTATTAATTTTGTTTATCTTTTCAAAAAAACCAACTTTTTGTTTTGTTGATCTTTTGTATTAATATTTATTTTTAGTCTCAATTATATTTATTTCTGCTCTGATCTGATATTTCTTTCCTTCTACTAATTTTGGATTTGGTTTGTTCTTCCTTTTCTAGTTCTTTGAGGTACATTATTAGGTTATTTATAAATATAAAAATAGAAAATAAAAAAAATTAAAATGCCCAATTTTTCCTACAGTCTAAAGAGACATGTATGCCAGTCCCTTCTGCTCCCAGAGCTGGGAGATTTAGGATGTAATCTCTTGGGTGGATGTGGTAAAAATTGGGGCTCTTGGTGTGAGTGCAAATTCCTCCCAAGCTAGCTGCAGATAAATAACTGACTGTCTCTTTAACTTTTTTGAGTTAATTGAAAGTCCATCTCCCAGACATCCTCTGGAGGGGTGTTTTGTAGATCCCTTCCTGGAAGGAAAAGGGGTCTCTGTTTTTTAAATTCCTTCTTGGCTCTCCTCCTGGGGGGAGGGAGTCTTTTGAAGAGCTGATGTGCCCATAGAAAACTGCCATTTTCCCCCTATAGCCTAAAGAGACACTTATGTGTCTTTGCCCCTCCACTCCTATCATTGGTGAATTAAGAGTCAAACCATGGGGAAACTTAGGGTGAGGGCCCCATATATGAGATCCAGCTCCCCCTCTCCACTGGGAGAATCTGGGTGTTGGGGATTCCTCTTCCAGTTTTATGACACAGAGCCTGGGGTGGGGTTGGTGCCCCAGTGTGCCTCAACTTTTCCTACCCGTTCAATATGGATGTTTTCTCAGTTGCCCTGTGGGTAGGAGTCTCTCAACTGGTCTCTGACTTTCTCTCAGAGGGAAATGATCTGTAGGTAGATGTTTATTTTGTTCATCTGTGGGTGGAGGGAGCGCCTGAAGCTTCCTATTCCACCATGTTGGTGATGTCACCCCGATTCAGAATTTTTCCCCACACACAATATTGTTCTCTGTGCTATCAAAAATGTTGTTTTTGCAGCACAACAGTGCTCCACTATTATCTCTGGGAATTTCTTTCAAGTCCCAGCCACCCGTTTCTGCTGGTAATTGCTTGATCTCACCCGATCTCAAAGGAAGTTTTCCAGACAATAGCCAGAATTCATATTTCTTCTACAACTTATCTTCTAACTGTTTTTTGACTAAAATGTTGAAAGGTTGCAATGATCCAGTCATGCTTACAGAATGTCAACATAATTCAAGGTTACATGAACAAAAGTAATGACTTCCACCTGACCAACAATGGTTATAAGGTATCTTTGACTGTATGATTTCAGAGATGCTAAAACAAGTAAATAAAGTGGAGAGAGAGGAATTGCATCCTAGAGTTGATGATATAGTCTTTTTTCAATTTCCACTGTATACAGGAATAGTGGAGATGGTGTAGAGAGTTGGGGTTAGGGAATTGTCTTCTGATCATTATTTACTCCAAGTCTAAGTTTTAGTGTTTTCTCAAGATTGCCCACATGGTACCATGCAAAGGGCTCAGACAGTGTTTGTAGGCAGACCTCAATGTCTTTAAGAGAACTGCTGAACCATTTAAAGGTCTTCAGCAGATGTCTCATGGAGAGCCTAGGTTTAAATCAGCACCCACTTTTCCTTTTATTTCAATTTATAATAACTAATTCTTATAGAAATGGATCCACCTTAAGACAAATCAAATTCCTTTGTTTTTCTCTGCACTCTAAAGTTTAACGACATCAGAGAGTATTAGGAATCTACTGCTAACTCTAGGGGGAATCTGAGCCACTTACCTGAAAATAGACATGTAGAACCTACCTCTCTCTTTAAATTGAAGTGAAGCCAATTTGTACATTGATGTCATTGAAGTTACATTGAAGGCATCACTTTGTTAATTATTCATACGGGAGTGTGGAATGAAACCCAAAACCCAATAAATGACAGCATGTTTTATGGTTAACAAAAGAAACCTCCCCACCCAGCCTGGGCAAGAGATAGAAAACTTAGCCAAAAAGTTGTGGCGTGTGCATGTAGTCCCAGCTACTCAGGAGGCTGAGGCAGGAGGATCGCTGGAGCCCAGGAGTTTGCGGTTGCAGTGAGCTATGATGATGCCACTGCACTCTAGCCCAGGCAACAAAGCTAGACCCTGTCTCAAAAAATACACACACAAAAAAACCTCCCCAAATTGTACATCTGCATGTAGGGCATAAGAGGAGGGAGGAGAAGGAGTAGAAAATGAGAAAATGAGAAGTCTTGTCCTAAAACAGGGCAAATGTTAGAGCAATAACATTTTCATGGCTTTCAAGCACAGATTATATTTGGAACTGGCTTAAGACTGTTTTATTTTAAAAAAATACCCTTAGGACATTTGCAAATAGATAGGAAAGAATTTAATGAAATTATCAGCTATTTGTCTGTATTTCTGGTGTACCTAACACTTCCTTCACATTTAAACATTTTCCCTACAGTTTTATGACACAATAACTCTTCAATGATACAAGCTAATCTCTAGCCCTGCCCAAATTCTCACAAATCCTGTCTTAATGAAGCACACAGTAATGGGGTGGGTGGGGAGAGGGGTACATGTTGTGAACAGCCTGCTGGTGTTGGCCAGGCCGCTTAGCCTGAGGTGGTAAAGAGCAAAGGACGTGTGGCAATGACAATGAACAATAACAAAGGTCTCAGGTGATTGGAGGGAACAGTACCTGTGCCATTGCTGGAATTCCAGCTTCCACCAACTTTCCAGCCACAGCAAGATCTCAGGTGACTCCTGAATTGTCCATAGGGGGATTGATGTGGCTGCTATAGTTCATTCTCTCCCTAACTCTGTCTCAGCAATGTGGGAGCTATCCTCTCTTCAAACTTCCTATGCACGTACATGTGCGCATGCACACACACACACTCACACACACAGTGGCTAATGTTCGTGAGTTATTCTGAACCCAGGTCTGTGAATACTTCCCCGGCCCCAGGGTGGTGGTCCCCTTCTCTGCCCACCTCCCTCTTCTGGTCCAGTGCCGAGGCTCCTCTTACCTCCCCAGAGGAAATTCTGTTTCCACCAGCCAGGTCTCCCAGGTACCTCCCCAAATTCAGTTCCTCCCTCTCTGGGGAACCCAATACATTGTTAGAGGTTATTAAATCCTATTATCTTCATTTTTTTAAAGAGACAGGACAGATATGGTAAGGGCCAAGGAACACCTAGCTCTTCCTCATTTACTGTGCTCAAATTTCCTGTGTGGGTATGAGATCCAGAGCCTTACAGTCAGTAACACAGAATCTTGGCTCTCTTGATTTCTCTACCCATGATATGGAAGACTATGCATCCTGCCAGCCAGGGGGTTATGAAGAGTGTCTACCCAGCACACTTCATTTTTGTTCAAAGCTGTCAGCACAAAATATTATTTCAGGATGGGATAAAGTACAATGACCGATACCCATATGAAGCGTGTTCAGATTCCTGAAGCCTCCACGCCAGTGAAGTAACGTGGCTGCTGGTTTATACTTTTGTATATGGCAAATGCATACAAAAACTTCACCAACTGGAGCTGCTGGAGGTTTAGTGTTTTCTGTTTGTGTGAGGTTCATGGGAAGTCGAGGGGGGTCACATATTTCTGGCTTATATGGACTCTCATCCTAAATTTAAACCAAATCAGAGCTGAAATTGAGCTTCACTTGATTTCTACCTGAAACCATAATTTATCTCAGGTTCATTTGAAATTTGCCCTTAGCTCGTTTAGGACTTGAAGCAGGTTTACTCAGAGGCTCACGAACCCTTGAGTCAAACCTCTCAGCGAACTTGACCTGAATTTGAGGTTTGGATTCAGAAGTTTGGAGTTTTCATTTAGGAGCTTTGCGTAAGCCTTTGCTATCTCAGGCCACAATCTGAAATCCCATCAGACTCACTTCAGACCATATGGAATAAAGATAGAGACCTCTATGGCTTTTACTCACTTGCTACACATTCACTCCAATGTTCCTATATTCTCAGCAGGCCCCACTAGACTTACACAGAGAACTTTTTTTCCTTTTTCTTAAAAAAAAAAAAAGACAGATATTAGTCTTGGTGGCTGCTAGAAAATGAACTGGTCAAAAAGACTATCCATTTCTTGACACTCCATTACATATGCCGAGGGATTGTTTCCAAAATGTTTGCTTTTCCTACCCACAACAGATGCTTGCTGCCTTTGAATCCAATAACCACCTCCAACTGTATAATGTATTAAGATTTTGAACCATTATTTATAATTATCTTGGGAACTTTTCAAGAAGGTTCAATTGTATAATTTTAATTATAAAAGTCACCAAAAAGAACCCCTAAGTGCCTTAAAATACTTAAACTGTGTAGATATTTGTAATAAATGAGACGATATAAAGTTGTATATTTTTGAAGTCTGGGATTTATACCACTGACTTTCCCTGTGCTAGTTATTGTCCCAATGTGAGAACCTATTTCCATTACAAGTTCTTGTTTATACTTAAATGACGTTTATTTTTACAATGAACCATATTTTGTTGCTGCTTTCAATATAGGTAATAGTAGATCATAAGATGAAATGGAGCAAACCCACATAAAGAAGTTTTTATCAGTTTTGACAATGGGGAGAAAGTCTCATTTCCTTTGGTAAGTAATGCAAATGAAGGATTTTTCTCAGTTATAGTGCTTTGACAGACATCTGGCTGCAAAGTATTGGGTTTATTCTGAGAATAGTGCTTTATAGTTGATTTCCAAGTTATTTCTCAAATCCCCAGGAAACAGATTAGCTTTGCAGCATAGCCTTATTTATTCAAACATATGAGGAGTCAAAGTAAGTTTGAACTGGTAAAATGTCTGCATTGAAGACTATTTGTAAAGAAATGTATCTGGATTCTGTTTAAGGGTATATGGTCATTGAAACATGGCTAACAAAGTTTCTAAGCCAAATCCTTTGAAGGAAACTCACGAATAGAAGAAAAAGTCGAGATTAAATTATAATGAGCAAGTCCATTGTTTCTAGTGGTTCTTGAAACCTGTTTGTTCCTTTAAGATTTAAGATTCTCCCCAAGTCTAATTTTTAATATTAATTTTCTGGGTACACCTTGTGCTCCTGGAGAATGCCTCAATCCAGCTTTGGAATCAGTGAGGTTTGCAAGAATGTGGGGGCATGTCCCAACCCCTAGGCTGCTGCCTCCCTGGCTAGTTCGATTATCACTGCTGGCTACATTTCTATTGCCACTTCTTTTTCTACCACATCCCGAGCAAATAAATGAACTTCCCCCAAACCCCCTTTTCTCTAGTCCTTAATGGGCTTGTTTCCCCCAACCCAAGATCACCATCAAGCTTAAAAACCTCCTTGATCAGTCTTTATTCCTCCTCTTCCAAGTTCATTCATGGACCACAAAAAATCCATCCAATCCCACTACCTTACCTCTATGCCTCTCCATTTCCTTGGCCAGAATGCAGGCTCAGCAGCTGATCTTTTGGCACCTGGCCTAGCCCCAGCTTCTTAGGCACCCTCTTCACCTCTAACCACCCTCCTGTCAATCCATCCCTCAGAACACTGAGAAGTTAACCATCTCTGATCACATCACTTCTCTGCTGAAACACCTCCCCTGATTCCTATTGCCAGTTTAACTGAGTGCAGACCTCCTGGCCCAGCCTTGGGGAGCCCTCACCGTATTTGATCCCAGCTCTTTTCAATGCAAGCTCCAGCTTCTCCTCTGGATAAACCTTGAGTCTGAGCACATCAGATGATTTGCTGTTCCTTAAACACACGGTAGGCCTTGAAAACTCTTAACACATATTCATGCCATTCCCTCAGACTGGATTGTCTTTACCCCATTTTCTTCTCAAATTCCTTTCAGCTCCTCAGAGTCCAAAACCAATATCCCAGTCTCTATAGTGTGTCTGTGTGTGTGCATGTGTGTGTGTGTGTAATTACGGGCATATCATACAGGGAAGCACTAGCCATATTTATAAATAGGTGTTCGTTCAGTGCCTTTATAAATGTGTATATCATATATGCGTGTATATGTTTCACTCACAAAAAGAGCTGTGAAAGTTAACAAAGAACTTTCACCCATATTGTCTCATTTAATTCTTATAGCAAATCTACGAGATGGGCAACATCAACATTTGACAAATGAAGAGCTAAATCTGGGGAAGTTGCATGGATTGCCCAAGCTTACCCAGCTAAAAAGTGATAGAAGCAGAATTCACACCCACGTCTTGTAATCACAACTCCAGGGCACCTTCAACAATGTCACAATGACTTCCATTCTAATGGGACAGTGACATGGATGAAGTAGATGAATTTCTATAGCAGATGGGAAAAGAGGCCGGGCCACAGAGGGTCATGGGAGGCTTCTGAGAAGAGCAGTGGCATGCTCAAAGTGCTGCTGCAGGACAGGACAGGAGAGCCCTGCTGGAAACCACCTCAACTCTTCTGAATTCCTGGGGTTCTTTGTTTACGCTCCGCATGCAGCATTTATCTGATGCTGCAAACTAGCTATTTGTTTATTACTCCCTTCCTACTAACACTGTTTCTGCTTTGAAGCAGAAAGGATACAAGGTGGCTTTAAACTGTCTTATATTTTACAACTATATTAATACAACTAGATTTTATCTCTTCCACTTGATTTCAAGCCTAGAGCATAAAGTGTATGTATTTTACATCTTCATACTAATCAGATGTTTGACCTGGGGCCATGCTGACATTAATGTTCAAAACCCAATGAGTGAATGAATGAATGAAAGGGCCTCTGAGAAATTTCTGCTAAAGATGGGATGGGGATGGGACATAGTTAAATAAATTACAGTGTTTGATACTTTAAAAGAATGTGTGATTAGTAGATCACAGAATACATACATATGTATGAAAAAAATAGTGTGCATATGTGTATGTGTGTGTGGTGCCCAATTTTGTAAATCTACCAGTCACAGAACTATTAACACTGCTTGCCTCTGGGAAAAGTACTTGGATTGGGGGAAGAGTCTTGTAGACTTTTAGGCTGCAGATTGTACCCAGAGTTTATATAATTCTGTATAGTTTTGTACACACTGTAAAACACATTTTATAGTGAGTTTGTATGACTTTTGTGTGTCCAGAGAATTTGGTAGTGTAAACCATATATAACTAAGGGCTAATACTACAGTTTTATGTTGTCTTGTTGCCTTAGCCAGGGTTCAAAGGTACCCTTTAGTATCGCCCATGTGCTGCTTGTCTTCCTTCAGCTTAACTCTGGAGATTCTTTCCAGCTGCAACCAAGGTCACCTTTCAATCAAACTTCCTTCTCCATGGTGCCTGACCCCCAGGTGGCTACAAAAGATGCCCTACATAGGGCTCCTGGCCTCTTTTTTTTAAAATCCTTCCTTTTCTAGGACTTTTAATGGCCCATTCTGCTCTCTCTTGGTTTGACTGTCCTTCGGCTTGGGACTGTCTACGTGGATCAGCTCAGCTGCCACCGATTGCCTCCTCTGGCAAGGTTTCACAACGCTCATTGACATTCTCAGTGCACCTCCTTGACTTCAGTTCCACGTGTTAAAACACCTTGAATCTGTCCTTTTTCTTTCAGTAGAAAAAACGATGGTACCATGTCTGATTCGTTCCTCTCTCCACCTCCCTACCATTGCCACCCCCAGATCAACAACTATTGTTTTTCACAAGGAAATTATTTTACTTATAGACTTAATGGTGCTCTTTATCAATGAGAAAATACAGGCCCAGATGGTTAAAACTTAATTTTAACTATAAATACCCAAGTAGTAATTAGAGTTAGGATTTCCTTCATTGGTCATCAGTCTTTCTGTTTCTTGCATTTGAGTGCTTTCTGTTTTGAAAAGTACACTTTTCCTCTTAAATCATTCCTATTTATCCACTCATCACTAAACACCTTCCTTAAATTACATTAAATCTTACATATGTTCAACTCTCCTAGCACTAATGATGATCAAAATAGTCTGGTCTTATCAGAGAGCAGTGTGTACTTTTGTCTGTGTGACCAAGTGAACCACATCATAAACACCGGGGATATTGGATAAATCTTCAGAGATCTGAGGAGACTGATTGTAGCTCGAAGACACCCTCTGCCATTATTGTCACCATCTTTTCCACTTTTCTCAACTTCTCCAGCCGAATGGAAGCTCAAAGCCACTGTAGCCCTCACAGGCAAGTCTAAGATCAAGAACTCCTTCCCAGAGAACCAGCTGGCAATGTGGTGCATCGGGAATGCCCACCATGTGCGCTGCAATCACCACACTTCTCACAGCTGCCCCCGTGTCGCCTCATACCCGACATGCTGCTAATCACACACGAGACGTGTGGAACTAAATAGCAGGTAAAGCTTTTACAACAGATCATCCAGAAACATTCAGAGCAGATTTGTGAAGTTCAAAGTAGGTCATACTTGTGCTGCTCTGATTTCACCATGAATCTACTTTCCAGGCAAATTCATTCTCTCTCACCTCTATGCCCCGGAAATTGAATCAAGTCAAGCTTTCAATATTTTGTGGTCACAGATCCCTGGAGACCCTGAGGAAAACCATGGGGACTCCTCTTCCTGAAAAATACACTTCTGTTTATACACATGAAAATGGACCATTTCAAAGCATTCACTTACCCAATGCCCCTCCCCCAGAGGTGCTTTCTTAGACTGTAGGTTAAGAACACTTAACTTAAAGGGAAGAAATTCCAGAAAATCTTCTGGAACAAAGTCCGGGGTAAAGAGATTTTAAATGGAGCTCATAGGTGTTGTCACAGTCAGGGCAGAGTATGAGGAGGGAGATGGTGGCATTTAGGGACACAGCAAAAGAGATGGGAAAATAGAGAACCATAAGCATATGAATGAGCCCTGGCTCTGCCCTACAGTAACCTTGGACAAGTTACTTAACCTCCCCTAAACCTCGTTGTCCTCAGCTATAAAGTGGGGAGAGTTATAGTTTCTTGGGGATGGTGTAGGGAACGAGGTAATAGTGAAGTGCTTCCTACACCTGCACAAATGCTACCTGTTGATGTTCCAGGCATTGGAAGGATTGGGATGGGCTGTTTATACCGTAGTGTAAATTCAAATTGAAATGCGAGGGCATTGAGCGCTGTTTGCACTTTGAACCCTCTTTCTCTGCAGGAAGTTGTCTTCTATCAGTTCTTGGCATAGAGGTGGAGGTGATGGGGACAAGGTCAAGGAAAAAGATAGAGACATCTCGGCATTCTTAAACTAGTATCTCTGAAACAGCGAATTCAGGCCCGGGTGAAGATTAATGTTGAGGGCCAAGGGAGAGGGACCACTGAGGAGGTTATGGAGTAAGGAGGCACAGCTGGTCCTGGGCCTCAAGCCCTCCGTATCTGAACTAGAGTATTTGACTCAATGATTAGAATACATATATGGCCAGCCATGGGCACGGTACGCAGTCATCGGGAAGAAAAGTTCTATGGCTCAGCTCACAAACCTAAACTGAGCAAAGGTTTCAACTTCAAGAGTTAAAAAATGCTGCCCTAAATTGCAAGCATACTGACGTCTACACCAAGTGAGCATTGCTGTATTGTAAACATAGTTGATATAGTACAGGGCATTAATAAGGAAGTAGGACAAAGGTCAGGCTGATCTGTCAGGTGGCCAAAGTCTTGAAGTCTTTGGGAACTGGTGGTAACAATGCTTTATGATTAGGCCATGTGATACATTGTCCTGCCGCTGCTTTTGACAGGGTTTCATTATTGCAATAAACAGAGTGGTTAAAAGAGTCAAGCACGGGTTTCCCACTCAGGCTGCTCTGTCTTCATTGTACTGTGACTTCCATGGTCTTAGAGAGGCCTATTGTCCACACTATTCATTCTCCAGGGAAAACACGTGGAGCCTTTTAAATGATGGCATAGGATCGTTCAAGGAGATTTAAGCTTTTATTTATCAATTTCTATACTAGTAATCCCAAATGTTTGAAATATATTTGATATTTTACTTCATATTCTATTAAAACAGATGGTAACACTTCTTCCAATTTAATGATTCAGGTGCGTATACTCTTAAAACATTGAAGGGCAGACATCTGTATATGTGCTTATTGTTTGTTAGTGTATATATATGTTACAAATATATCAAGCTGTTTGATGAAAACTATGTTTCTGGATTTCATTTTACTTCTAGGAATGAAATCTGAGACAGTTCTGAGATTATTTAAGTAGATTATTTAAAGCATAACATTGATTGTGCAACTTGTTTTGTTTTTTAAATATTTAAAGGCCCATGAGTTGTTTGACCCTGCAAGCAGAGATGCATGGTTTCTAACTCGGTCTGATCTTCATTAACAACTGTTCCTTTCTTACAAGCAGAAGGGATAGATAGGGAGGCAGAGTGGTCTGACTCCTTCCAAATCTGGTGCGTCTCTGTCCAATTGCTCTTTCTTTTTGGTATAGTAACCAGTTAACTTTTTAATGGTATTTATTAACTGTTGGTTAAGAGGCAATTACAGCTACATTTGGGAATCTTCACCTTATGGAGAATCCCAAGGATTTGTTGAACGGTCTGTGATAAGGGACCGTGTTTATCTTAAGGGAATGCTGAAGAAGCCTCAATTCCTTGGAGCTTATTTCACATTTTGTTTTCTTTCTCTGATTAGTTGAGGACTGTCACAGGTCAAGCAGGCTTTCTAAAGAATGAAAGGTCTCGTTGCAGGGCAAGGCCCACTGTATTTGTGAATGAATGAAAAGTTAATTGACGGAAAGAGTACAGTGTATTTCAGTCATTGTTCATTTAAGTGGATCTGATAAGCTAAGAAGTAAAACATTATTAAATGCCCAGTTATGTTTTTCAGGGTATGCCGATAGGTTGAATTTCTTTTTCATGGTAATTCCCAAGGCCAGAGGTTTTGCTAAATATCTTACTATAGAAACTTCTCTCCTGGAAAAGCTTTCGTAGATATAGAGTTCCAAAAATGTAATCAATTCAGTAAAAGATCTAATCAAATTTTGAACATTCACACTTAGTTCAGTAAGATAGTCACATTTTATACAATTCCTTCTCAGATGAATGATTTTATTTTTACTAGACATATGATTATGTAAAATCGTAAAGTTCCAGGGGGGTGAAATTGCAAAAGTGGAGAATTGACTTTCTGTGATGTGCGATGAACCTCTTCTTTCCATTATTTTTAGTTTGGTTTTGGTTTTCTAAGAATTTGCACCCTTAATTTTGGAACTCATTATTTCAAACTTCAATAATCCTAAAAATGAAAACTGAAACTATGCAATTTTTTATGGTTTTCACTTGATCATTCCCTTTCACCTAGAAAAGGCAAGAATTTGCCCCCAACCAAGCCAAATTTATGAAAAACCTTGATAAAAATGGCAAATGTTTTGTGTATGCAGTGATGTCCACAGTGGTGTGACCTTTCCTGCCTTCAACTTTTATTATACGAAATGTTCATGACAGTCTTCTAGAAATGCTAACCTCATTTGTCTAAGATTCCTTTCATCCATTGATATTTTTTTTAGTCAAAAGGGCAGAAGCAATTTGCAAGGAGTTTAGTGCTGTGCTAGTGTACAGGGGTTCATGCTTTAGTGAGAGCTCAGAAAATAATTACAAATAAAGGCAGTTCAGTTTTCTCATCTGTAGAAATGGAGAGGATGTTCATGGTTTATGAAAGAAAGGAATCGAAAGTATATACATATGAAAAGGTTAAGACAGTTGTAATAAAACAGCTTAAACGATTTCATCAGTATTGAAATGTGAGGGACCGTTGAACATTCTCCCTGTTGGTGTTTAGTCTTTAAATAAAATTCCAAAACACTGTTCTCACAGGCTTTGTATTTTATTCTCGTCTCTGCTGCTGACACTGAATGATCAAAAATAAATGTTTGGATTGATGTTGCCTATTCACAATCTCTTGGCTTCTCTCAGAATTTACAAAAGATAAAGTCTGTGATGATAAACATACACACACCACTCAGATCCGTACTTTTCAAAGATAACACTGAGATTCAAAGGTTGTTTCTCTGCTTTTTTATCCAAAACTGTGGATTATACCTATTCCCAAAAGACCTTTTAAACTCAATAAGGGTTTCTCAACCATCTCCTTCCTTTCCTACCATCCATGCTTGTCTCTTAGCCTTTCAATCTGGTCCCCACATGTTAATTTTGGCCCTCCTCTAGTCAGGCTCCTGTCATGGCATCCAGATAGAAAGAATAATATGGAAAAGTGGAAAGTAAAGAGATGAAAATGTCAACAGATAGGAAGGAATGGAAAGGAAAGATTAAGGCAATTCTGTACTACAAAGGCACAGAAAAAGTGGAAGAATCTGGGAAAGTTAATTATATTAGGCCTGTAAAACATTTGAGCTTTTCAGAGCAAAGCTGGGAAATGAGAAAACTTGTCAACAAAAAGAGACAGAGTTCACCATTAGAAGAGAGGTGCTCTGCCTGTAATTGGGGGCCATGTCCAAGTGCCAGCAATGGATTTAAAGGCTCAGGTGCCCCAGGACACTAACCTTATAACATATCTTGGTTGTCTAAAAACTTGGTGAAAGGGGGGTCCTCAGGGAAGATAATTCTCTTCTTCCTAGGACTAGCAGTCTGAATTTTGGGACCACTCTGGATCCCCCGCAAAGCATCCTAAGACCTCTTTTTCAGCTATGAGTCCAAATCTCGGGGGCCCAAGGAGATTGAGTATGTCTCCTTAGTTATGAGGGTTTTTCTGAGGTCTTTCTGATGCTTCCAGGGTGATTCCAGAAAGTGTGGTCTGAATATTTAGTAGGTTGACCATATCTTCCTGTTTATTCAGGGCAGATACAATTTGTACCCGTTATCCTAGCATAATTACTAATAGCACATCTATCACTCTCAAAAAAATTGGATGACATTCCAAGTTTATCCTAAAGTTTAGTCTCTGAGATCTCTAGGAGACCCAATAATCTATCAGCCATTTTGAGTTTGGGGGTGTATAGACCAAAATAGCTCACAAATGGACAAAGGACATTAACTGTCTGAAATCTCCCTGAAAGCTGGGGAGTTAAGACAACAATCATAAGCTAGAATCATCATCCTGTGGTCTAAGTATTCAAACACAACTGGCATATCTGGCTATAGAAGGAAGGTAATAAATTTAACTTTTGGGTCAGGAGTTCTCAAATTTGGGGGCATGCATTTTTGTGGAGCTTTTAAAAACTACAATCCTTTGATCCCACCCTTGGAATTTATGATTCACTGAGTTTGGGGTGAGTACCTGGGACCCTTCTGTGTGAATCCTGATGTTCACCTCTTAACAGTGAATGAGTTCCTTAAGCCATCCTAAATAAAGGTAGGTTTCCACTGCTGTATTCATCCAACTTCTCAAAAGAAAAAAAAATTTTTAAATTACAGCTGAACCTTGAATAATGTGGAGATTAGGGACATGGACCCCCTACCCCCAACCCACACAGTCCAAAATTCAAGTATAACTTTTAACTCCCTCAAAACTTAACTACTAATAGCCTACCATTGACTGGAAGATTTACCAATAACATAAACATATTTTTATGTCATATGTATTACATACTGTATTCTTACAATAAAGTAAGCTAGAGAAAAGAAAGTGTTATTATAATAACAAGATCTTTAGGAGGAGAAAATAAATTTACTGTTCATTAAGTGAAAGTGGATCACCATAAAGATCTTCATCCTCATCGCCTTCACATTGAGTAGGCTGAAGAGGAGGAAGAAGAGGAGGAGGAGATCTTGCTGTCTCAGGGGTAGCAGAGGCAGAAGAGGTGGCAGAGGTGGGAGGGGAGGCAAGAGAGGCAGGCACACTTTGTGTAAAACTGGACACAAGCAGTTCCAACCTGTGTTTTTCAAGAGTCAACTGTAAAACTAACAAGAGGCTATTGGCCTGTTAGCCACTTTGGAAAAAGGCAACCAAATACAGCAATAAAAAATATAGAAAGCCATCATCCATAATATAAATTTGTAGGGAGTTTATTTTAATAACAATTACCTTTTTTAAACAAGACTTTACTTTCATTATATTTTATCAAGACAGCTTATGAAGTATGAATTATTGTAACCATTGAAGAAAATGAGGCTCAGAGAGTTTATATAGTCAGTCCAAGCTAGTAGATGGCTATTCTTATAAAACCTCAGATAAATTGTAGGAATACAGAAAGAAAAACAAAACAAAACAAAAACAAAGAAAGAATCTATCACCAAAAACAATATCTCAGTGGAATACAGTTGCACATTTTTTATTTCCATGTAGACCTTCACAATAAACAACAAGGACCTCAAGTCCAGCTTCCTTTGCCAGCTTGTCTAGAATTTTCTAAACATTAAGGTAAATTAAAGTTGCCTCCTTGTTGCTGTAGGCAGCACGTCAGTCTAAATTAAGCAGGTAGTTGAGGTATGGTTTTGTGAGAATGCATTGCTTAGTGACTGGTTATAACTCAATATCCTTATAATCAGGAAAGTCTTCAGATTCTAACGTCTGTTTCTCCCAGTGTTGTTGAAGTCTCGTTTCTTTCTACTAAATCTTTCAGCATCCAGACCCCAGGGCTTTAAGGATAACCCTTAAATAATTGAATGTAATTATTAGTAACCCTCAACCTTTCCTTCCCCAGGTAATAAACTTAACTCCTTTAGTATTTTTAATTGATGTAACTTTAAAA
This sequence comes from Daubentonia madagascariensis, assembly GCA_023783475.1. NCBI lineage: Eukaryota > Metazoa > Chordata > Mammalia > Primates > Daubentoniidae > Daubentonia > Daubentonia madagascariensis. Next base: position 49,474,552 of record JAKFHU010000600.1, on the reverse strand, counting down.
TTTCTAGTGTTGGTGAGCCTCTCCTCTGAAACACTTCAAATTCTCATATTGTCTTTTAAACATACAGGCAAACTGGACTCTTGGGCTAATGTTAACCACCTCACACCACAGTATCTTCAAGGCTATTAATACTACATGTGCAAAGCTGCCCGCCCCAAAAACACCACTGTTTTGACGATCCTTCTGAATTTTCTTACTTCTCTTACTAGAAGACATATTTTTAGTTAAATTAGCACCCAGAAAGAGAATGATATGGTGGTATGCATGGTATTGGTTGAACACTTCCTTTGTGTTGAAGGAAATTTTAACAAGTCTTGCCACTGTATTTTATTTTATTCTTTATAGAAAAGATATATATGATTTATTGATGTACTTATGTTGTTCTTCATAAACTAAAATTTCTTTCATTTCTTCCTTCCTCTCTTCCAATTCTCCACCTCTCCCCCCAAGTCCATCTCACCCTATAGGTAAGATTCCAGTTTCTGTGAGAAGTAATAAAGCCAGCTAAATTTAAAATTTGACTGTTCATCTATTTCTGCTGTGATCTATAAGACTTTACTTAAGTTATTTAAAATTTTTCATTAGTTAAAAATTGTCCTTGTTAATGAAGTTTTACTTGAAATATAAAGGATTAAGTTCTGTTTTTCTTTTTATCAGCAAAATACCTATTAATCATTTTGATATTATATGCACATGGCTCTATTAAAATTAAAAAGCATAATTATATAAAACTAAGTAAAATGCACAGAGCTTTCTTGATAAAACAAAAAATAAATTACATTTCCTTTTTCTTTGCTAGGTGAAACATATTTCTAAATTTTGACTAATGATTATATCCTTTGCACTTTTTTGTAAAATAATTAATAATAATTTAAATTGCTTTTAATTAGCTGGTGCACGTGCAGTTTAAATTCCCTAATAGTCTAGGGATAGAACAACCTTTAACATATCTTTAAACATTAATAGGATCAGTTTTCAAACCTGGGTGTTATTCAAGTCCACTTTATGTTAGCATATTTTTTTCTGTGGGTAACAACTGCTACAGAAAAATCTTGTCCGTGTAAATATCCGATGGAATTATCAACAATCACGTTAATAATGCTAATGAAAATGTACAGTTAAATGAGGGAGACAATTAGTTCACACCATTTTGGTTTATTTATTTAGCAGTGAGCATTGTTTAACATGTCAGTCCCGAGAAACAGAAACAGCCATAAAGAGGCTTAACGTTACTAATAAAACAATCAGTATCAAAATATTTTATGTAACAATTTGTCGGTGTTCATATAATAGTCTGTCAACTCTATGATTTGCTTATTATGTGAATTAACTCCGTAATCGCTCTGAGATTGACTTCAGTGACACCGTTTAACTGCTCCCGATTTCGGGGCTTTTACTCGGTATTTTTAGGTAAGGAGCTGTCAGGCTAATCTGAGGACATTTGGGGAAAGCCAATAAACGGTCACAAACTTACAGAAAGTTAGATTTCTCGTGGTTTGGTGGGGATTTTAACACTTCTCCCCTCCTACCCTTCATTTCCCTCCTGCTCCTCCCTCTTCAAATCACTTTTTTGTTGTTGTTGTTGTTGTTACAATAATAATTTTCAATGTTATTGCCAGCTGTAAATTTCCCTCCAATCGGTGAAAGGCAAACGTCCCGGCATCGGGATGCGGCGGCGCGGAATACGTGCAGGGCACGGGCAGGGAACGCCCGCGAGCAGGGAGAAGTTTAAACCCCGCCGCTCCGCCTCGGTGGCGAGCGCTTGCTCGCGCGCTCCCTAAGCTGCCCCCGGGATGCAAACGTTTGTTTCTCGGGTGCGCGACTTTCGCGGCCCAGAGGGCGGGGACCCCTGGCCGGTGCGTGGGCCCAGGGAGCCAAGAGTCCTGCGCTGGCCCCTTCCTGCGTGCAGGGGCGGCGGGGCCGAAGGGCGGCTCCCGCGGCGCGTCCCGATCCCCGGCGGCGGCGAGCACGTGGTGAACAGGACGCGCGACCCCCGCGCAGCCACTCGCGCCCCCTTCGCGGCGCGCGTGCGTGGCGTTCCTTGTGACTCCACCTCGAAAGGGGCAAACTGCTAAGTGTGACTCTGTGGGAGGGGGAGAACAAAACACAAAAGCTGTTTGAAGTACCAAAGCCGGGCAGGACACCCAACGAATATTAACACACTGCAGCCTCCACCCACTCGCAAACAAAATATTACGTATATGTGCTTGCTTACAAGTCAGTGTGTCTCACTTTACATCATAAATCCCTTTTTCTCTCCAGCGGTAAGGACTCAGCCACTAGATTTGTTACTCCGGAATGGAAGTTGGCTAACATCTCCTTCTAGCAGATTTCTTAGTATATTTTTAAATAATCCCTTATTTTTCAAATTAGGAAAATCACAAATGGCATAGTCCTACAAATTGGTATTTAAACCGAATCTTCTAGAAATGTATTCCAAAACCTTTCCATTCCTATCATTCAAGACAAATAAGCATAGTAATTTGGAAAGTGAAATTAATGATCAAGATAATTTTGGAAAGGAATAGAAAGGACCAACTGAGACTAACATCCATTTCCATATCAGAAATTTTGATCGTAATTGGAGAACAAAGCAATGTGGGGAATGTCACATGCTTTTTAGATCTTGGTATCCTGTCTGGGCAAACATCCAGTGTTTGACACTACAGAGAAAAGGAACAAACCTGTACAGCAAATTCCCAGGAGTAAATAATACATGTAAAGGAGGCGTCTTTGAAAAAACATCATTTATTTAGTTAGTGAATGGGTTATTTTTCATTCAGTGAATTTTTGAACAACCTCTTCTGGTGGAAAGGATACGAAAGAATTGGGGAACGGGTAGAATATGAATAATACAGGGCTCCTGCCCTCACCAATCATCCAGTCTCCTTGATAGGAGAGAGGAAGAAATTTTACAAATAAATGATAGCAAGAAGTAGAAAGTGGCAAATGCCTCAAGATAGGAACCAAATAAAGCAATAGGGAGTTCAGTGGAGGGGTGATTACCTCCAGCTGAAGGATCATCCTTTATTAAGCTGAATCTAGCCAACCTTCAGCTCTGTGTCGGGCTCCATGTAAGTGAAGGAGTTCACTGAAGGTTGTTTCTCTATAAGATGTGTCTTTGATAAGACTTTAGTGTACTGCCCCTTCTAGAGCCATCAGTATATCTCCTTCTATCAGCATTGTCACTTTCTTCCTTAAGTTCCTTAAGCACTCATTTTTGGGGATCAATTCCTGTGAATTGAGGCTGAGCTGAGCTGACACAATCAAAGGGAGTTAAAAGTTATGAGTTAAGGATGTTTTATTTATTATTTCTTTCCAAAAGGAATATGGGTGGTCTATGACTAAAAACAGCCCATTTTAAATGAATTGGTAAAATCAAAATAGAAAATCAGGAAAAGAAAAAAAAAGGAAACTTGAAATAAGCCAACCCCAAAAGTTAACATGATTACTGAGATTGAGCTTCAGATTTGGGTCTGAGCTTCTTAGTAGCCAAAGTAAAGACAGAAAAAATGTAAATGACATCAATCTTGCTATTGGAAAAAGCAAAGAATGCCTGTTTTCAAATGAAAAGAAATTACAGGAGAAATTTACTATATGGAGCTCCATAAAGGGCACTGAGGGATGTAACAGGCAATGTCTTAACAGCACTTTTATAGAAAAGCAAAAGGGGGTATCACAGCCCTGTTTCTTGTAATAACCTCCCATAAAAACCAAGACTTGAGTGAAAGTGAGTCTTTGCAGACAAAGCTAATATAATTCAGTATTTGGGGGTTCACCTTGAACACTAACTAACATATCCACTAGGCAGTCTTCCCATTTATCACTTCTGGACCAAGATCACAAGCTGGGATCTTGGTAAGAGCCAAATCATTTAAAAATTAGAATTATTCTCTCTGGGAAGAGCCCAGTATGTTGGTACTACTTTTGGATCAGAAAGGACAGCTTCATGGGGTTTGGAAAACAACTGAGCAAATGCTAAATTTGCCATCCTTCTACAAAGTTGCAGAAGCAAATCAGTGTTTTCACATCCATGAAGACCACCCCAATTTTCCTCAAAGGTAAGCTGCCGGGGCACCTTGAGGGTGAGCCAAAATTTTCCTTAGGAAGTCACTTTGAATGTGCTCCAGCACTTGAACAAATGTTTAATTGAGTCCCTAGAGCTCCACACTATTTTGGCATGGAAAATTGTCAAAGCTGGTGTTTCCTAATCACCCACAGTGGCTGGCGGAAACCATCAGTAGGACTCCCACAGCACCCCGTACTGAACGACGTGGCTTTCCGATGAGACTCCAGGATGTGCTCGTTGCAAAATGGAATCAGATGAGTTGAGAATGGCTCTCAGAAACCATGACTTTTAATTTTATTATCGTTGGTTAGGCCATTATTTTTGGCAGTTGTTAGACACTGCAACTACTTTTTTTTGAGGCCGCTTCTGGTTCATGATAATAAAACAATGTCATCGGAGCAGAGGAGGATATTTATCTTCCTATTTGCTGTGGCAGTGGAGCTTTTAAAAGAGAAGGGAGATCATCCTGTTCTCTACTCCTCAAAGAATTGTTATCTGATCTGATAGGAGACTGTTCCTGCTTGTCTTGATTCTAATAAAGGGTGTTGGAATGGAGAAAATTTTTTGAATTTTTTTTGGCTGTGGCAAAATATACATAAAATTTACCATTTTAACCATTTTTACGTGTATAGTTTTGTGGCATTAAGTATATTCACACTGTTGTACAACCATCCCCACCATCCATCTCCAGAACTTTTTCATCTCTCCTAGTTGAAATTCTGTGCCCATTAAACACTAATTCCCCATTCCTCCCTCCCCCACCCCAGGCAACCACCATTCTACTTTGTCTCTATGAATTTGACTAGTCTAAGTACCTCCTATAAGTGCAATCATGCAATATTTGTCCTTTTGTGACTGGCTTATTTCACTCAGTATAATATATTCAAGGAGAATTTTTTTAAAACATTATTAAATAATAATCTATGTTGAAACCATGCAATGTGACTTATAACCAGTTATCATCCACAAAATGAAGATTCAGTAAAACTTGCAACCATCTTACATTGTTCTCTGCAGGTATCTTCCACAAATCGATAGGGCATATATCATTGACCATTAAGAGAGAGTAGCTACATCTATAACCTACTTGCTCCTTGTGTAAAATGTCAGGCCAAGAGCCTAACACACATAGAAAATTGGAAAAAGTTTTAGATTAATTATGCAAAAAAATTGTTGGGTTTATGATTTGTGAGATGCAGAGAGTTGCTGATAGATCATTATGAGTATAAACAGACAAGATCCTAGCAGAGGGGTTGAAATAATTTGGTAGAGACTGGCACTTATCAGTCACAACAGGCCATAAGTCACCTCTGGTAGTGTTTCAGTTATCTATTGCTGTGAATAAATATTCCCCTAGTCCAACAACTTAAAATAGCCATTTTACTTTGCTCACAATTTTGTGGGTTGGGAATTTGGGAATGGCTCGGGTAGGCAGTTCTGTCACAGGGTTTCTCATGTGGTTGCACCAAGATGTTGGCCGAGGCTGCCATCACCTGAAAATTACATCCAACAAGACACCCAACATGGCTGGGGGGATGATGCTGGCTATCGACTGGGGGCTCAGCTGGGGCTGTCAATACAGCGACTATGCGTGGCATCCCCAGCACAGCAGCTGGCTTCCCCTAGAGCAAGTATCCCAAGAGAGTCTGGGGGAAGCTCCATGGTCTGTCGTGATCTAGCTTCGGAAGTCATATAGCATCACTTCTGCCACACTCTATTGATTGAAACAAGGTTGCCCAGATTTGCATGAGGCAGAAATACTCTCTACCTCTTAATGGGAAGAGTATGAAAGGATTTGCAGCAATTTTAAAAATAACCATTAAAAGTAGCAAAATGCTTTAACCCAGAGTTATAGTCAGTGTTAATCACTTGTGCTTTGGCAGAAGGACCTTTAGGACCTAGCCCAAGAGGGGTCACAGATCTGCAAAGTTTTACGTCGTTGTTCTGTGACTCTAATGCCCCTTTCCCCTTCTTCCTGTCTTTAAAAGAGACATGATTACTGCTCTATAAACCATGAGGCAATCTTGAGAATGGAAGCCATATGATATGAATGGCGGAACAAATAAGGTAAAAGGAGTCACTGATGCTTATGGAGCCACCATCCCAGCTATGGATCGCCTCTGTGAGGGAGAAAAAAGTTCTCTCTTGTTTAAGCCAATGTTATTTCAGATCTGTTATTAGCATCTGAAAGTAATTCCTAAATGCTACACCTCCCAAACTCTTTAACTAGCCAATTAAGATACGAGTATCAGAGAGATGGGAGCAGCTAAGCTGAAGATTAGGATGGTAAAGAAATAATTTTCAGTGTGATATTCATCCATCTCAAGTATAGCATTAAGCGAAAATGAACTCTTAAGTATGTAATATATCATTCAACAGGCATTGATTGAGTACTCCTTACGTGGATGAAGGACTAGTAAATAAATAATTACAATATTAAGTGAAAATGCAAAATAGAAATATGTGTAAAGTACCGTGGTTGAACAGCTAGTGGAACAATTCATTCAGGTTGGATGGATCAGTGAAGTTTCACAGAGGTTGTGACATTTGGATGGGTCTTGAAAGATGAATGGGAGTTTAGAAGGTGAATAAAAAAGAAGTGGAAGAACATTCCTGGTAGATGGAATAGTATACGCCAAAGCACAGAGGTGTGATGTGAGCTCTAAGAGTCCGGTGTTTCTGGGATAAAGGAAAGAAGCACAGTTTTGAAGAGTTTGAGTCACCCAGATTTGAATCCCAGTTCTGGTACTTGGTAGCTAAGTGGTCTTGGTCAATAGCTTTGTAATATATGCTAGGAGATTGGACCTTATGATGTAAATTGAGGGTGTCCCTAAGAGGAAAACAAGCATATTTGGGAGATCACTATGACTGTAGCTCAGAGGAATGAAGTTCAGTGAGGGTTCAGGGAGGTCAGAGAGACAAGTTAGGAGACTCTTCATTCAGCAAACATGGATTGGGTGCCCATTATATCCACATACGGAGACACTGAGAATTCAGCAATGAACAAACAGACAAAACCTCCACCTTTGTGGAGTTTTTATTTTACTGGAGAAAATAGACATTAGGCAAATATGGACATAAATAAATAATGTAAGCACTATGAAAAAAATTAAGAGCAGAAAGTGAAGGGTTTGAGCCTGCTATTTTATGTAGGCTGATCAAAAACAGTATCTCTGAAAAGAAGAAGTTTGAGCAAAGAACTGAAAGAAGTAAAGGAGCTGATATTTGGGGGAGAGCATTCCAGGTAGAAAGAACAAATGTACCATGCTGAGGGAGGAACATGCTTGGCATGCTTGGGGAACAGCAAGAAGATGTTTGCCCAGAATAGAGTTGTAGGAGACCAGTGTGGTAATCCCTGGGAGGTTCTGACCTACTGGAGAGGAAGTGGGAAGGAGAGGAAGATATGGAGCTTGCCATATTTAAAGGCAGTACTGACAGTTGGATATGCGGAGTGAGGAAAGGAAAGGAATCTTGCATGATTGCCAGGTTTCTGGATTGGGCAAATGCATAAGTGGTGTCACTGATGGAAAGAGGGAATACAGGAAGGATGGTGCACAGTGAAGTCAGTTGGGGACCTGTTGAGTCTGGTGTACTGGTAGGTATGCCTTGTAGACTTTTAGATATCTAGATATGGAGCTCCAGAGGGAGATGTGGCCCAGAGATATAGGACCTCAGCACTTTATTGAGAAATTCATCTTCAGAGTTTGGTCATTCACTCATTCATTCATTCAACTATTTACTGAGAGCCAAATACTATGCTAGACCCTGGTTATATAAAACAGACACAGTCCTTGCCCATATGAAGCTTAAAGTCAGGTGGAAAAAACAGACAAAAAGCAAGTAAACAACAAAATAACATATAATTACAAATTGAAGCATGGTACAAAGGAAACACACACAATACTAAGAGAGTATAAGATGTCTTGGGGGAAGGCCTCTCTGAGGTTACATTTAAACTGCAACCTAAAGGATAAAATGAAGGCATCCATGGAGAGTGTGGGGCAGAAAAAGCCAGAGAAGGCTTTTTTTTCTTCTCCCATTTAGAAGAGCCAAATGGGAGGTGCCCAAGCTGAATTTGGAGAAGTAAGCAAAGGCTGGATCATACAGGTCTGATAGGCTACGGCACATGAAAGTTTGAAAATTGTTAAAAATGGCAGTGACAGAATCTAAGTTATGGCTAAAAAGATAATCTCTGGGGGGAGAGGTTGGGGGGGAAGTTGAGGGGATGGATGGAGAGATGTGGAGGAAAGGCAAAGAAGGACAGATGAGAAGAAGACAATAGAAGCTAAGAAAATCAGTAAATAAGACTATTGCAGCAATCCTGGTGAAAGACACAGTTTGGAGTAGGGTATGACAGAGAAGATAGAATTGGAAGATTTCTAGATATATTAATACTTTGGAGGTAGAATGAATAGGATTTGGTGATGGATTGGGTGTGGAGAGTAAAGAAGACAGAATAAAAAACTGACTCCTAGGTTTATGCCTTGATCAGTTGGGTGTTTGGTGGAATTTATTTTGATGAAAAGACTGGGGGAGAAATATTTTGGAGATGTGAAATCACCAGTTCAGTTTTGGACCTGTCAAGTTGGAAATGCCTGGGGAGCCTTCAAACAGACTGAAGTGTGGGACTGAGCTCAGGGGAGATAACTGCCCTGAGGATAGAAGTTTTGGAACCATCAACATATAGCTTGAATTAAAATCCAGAGGAATGCATGAGATCACTTTGGGGCAGATGAAAGAGAGAGAAGAGAAGGCCCTGGGAAAAAGAGGAAGACAACTGAGTTTTTTTTTTAAACTAACAGTTTAACTAACTAACAATATGGATTTGGAGACAGCTGGTTAGGGTAAAGGATGTATTATGACACAATGGTAGAATTTCCCTGTATACCTTTTCAACATACTTCTGCTTTGCACTGGTGTATTTTTACTGAGAGTCACACGCTCCATATAGGCTATAGGAATATTTATTATTAATCCAGTTGTTTGTTGAATGAAAGAATCAACTCCCCCTTCCCCCGTGTGTTTGTCCCTAAATTTGCCAAATAGAAAAAGGAAATCTCAAAAAAAAAAAAAATGAAAGAAAAAAGTGGAAGGTTTCTGACTGATTTGAAAAATGAGCACGCAGTTTAATCTCAAGTATTCAAGAATTACGATGTCATAAGCATTATTTACAGGTTTCCTTTTAATTTTAATGCCAGTCTGCCACAATACAATGTACTTATAATGACAACTTATGTTAAGATATACTTGCTGCTGCAGATCAACCATTTTTCATTAAATAAAGATATTCTGAAACAAATTCTTGGATGAGCAACTGCCTTCAGGAGCAGAGAAAGTTTTAAGGTGCCAGTAAAATAAAACAGTGGCATGTACCTACCACTGCTAATGAAGAGGAGCAAGGCAATTTTTGTTGTGTAGTCAGTGTCCCCACTTCTCAGAACTTAAGAGGTAGACGGGTGAGAAGAAAGAGGAAATCTGATCCATCTTTAAGTTCAAATTTGGAATTAAAAGAAAAAAAGACCTAAAAGGAGGTTTCCCCCTACCCCAACAACACAGCAAACCTTGTAGCCACTGGGGCCTCATTGGGCTCTCTCACTATAATACACGAAAGCAAACCCCTTTACTTGCAGCTCACTAAGGGCCCTGATTTGAGTTCTGACTCAAGGAATACAGAGCAGAGGTCTCTAGGAATGTCCATTGGGCTTGAAGAACACGGTTGACATTTTTGTAAGTATCCTCTATCATCTATTTTATCTTCCTCCCTCCACTCGTTCCACCTTTTTGTTTTTGCTGTTCAAAATCGGCTCTGTACAATATTTCCTCCATTTCAAAGCTGTTCTTCACTACTAAATTTTAGGAATTCCAAACTACCTTGAAGCCTAAGGTTCTACCTTGAACATGGAGAACATTCAACTATGAGACTGCGGGGGGGGGGGTTGGCCTGGGTGGTCTTCAACACCCCTTCACATCCTTCCATTGAGCGCATTTTGAGGGCCAGTGCTCACCACATCCTGTCACTCCACCCACTGCCCACACCCCAACATCCCAAATCCTCTCCCTTCTCGTTCAACAAATATTTTAATAGGTCCTTTTGAACAGACGTGACCTGTAGATTTACGCGATGACCCCTTCGGAAATAATTTGGGGTGAGGGGAGAAGGCGGCCTCCCTCTCCAGGAGAGCCTTCCTTGTGCAATCTCTAGTTAATGAGCCTCGTTCTGGGTCTCAAACTGGGCGAGTTATTGTCCGTGTCCGCAAGTCTGGAAGAGAAGAGGGTAAGAGGCAAACCTCCTGGGTCCCCGGGACCATCAGCCCCGGCTTTCTGCAGGCCCAAGGGCAGAACGGGAAGAACCCGGGGGGGTTCCACTCGGGTTCGGCAGCCGGCCAGCGGCGGGAAAAAGCAACCGCTCTGGCTGGGGCCGCGGCGCGCCTAGCACTTCCTGCGGAGACGCGCGGCGCGGGCCGGGGCCGCGAGCTTCCCATTGGCTCTCGGGCCGACGCCGCGCAGTCTGAGGGGGCGGGGCCGGCGGCGCCTGCGTAAATCAGCGCCGTGCGCGAAGGGGGTGGCGGGCGCTTTTCGCGCGCTCAGTTGTTGGGAGCTCGTTGGCTGGCGGGTCTTTCCTTTTAAGAATGAGCGGATGCCAGTGACAAGTTAATAGTTGTCGCCGCGCTCCCAGGTTAAACCGAATCTCCTTCCCGCCGCGAGTCCCCTTTCACGGGCCAGCGGGAGGCTGCCGGGGCAGGCGCTGCGCAGGACCGGGGCACGGGGCTCCCCGCTGGCTCGGGAGACCTGCCCCACTCCACCCCACCCCACCCCGCGCCCCCGGCTGGAGTCCTCCTGGCCTGGACCTCTCCACGCCGCCAGCTCTCCCCCAGCCGGGGCACACCCGGCGTCTCCTTTCGCGCGCTTACCCGCACCCTTAACGGGCAGCACACGCGCACGCAGTGTCCTGTGTCTCACGCTCACTCACTCACACCGTCTCCTCCCTGTCGCGCCTGTCCCTGCTCTCACATTCGCTCCAATTTCGTCTCGCGCACCCCTCGCACGGGTCTCCCCCGACACGCACAGCCCTCCTCTGTCGGTCACGCGTGTGCACGCTCACTGCTTTCTGCCCTCGCACCAGCCCGCGCCGCACGTCCGCCCCTCGCGCCGGCCGCATCGTGGGAACCAGGCGGGGCCCCTTCGTCTCTGCCCCTGCTCGGTCATCCATCTCCCTCCCCGGCGGCCCGCCGAGACTTCAAAGGCGCCCGCTGGCGGGTCCCGCCCGGCCCCGGCGCTGCCCGGGAGGCCCGGGGCCGCTCCCCGGCGGGGCAGGCCGGGCCGGGGCGCGCTGGGGCCCCTGCTCCGTCCCGACTGCGGCGGCGAGCACCGCAGGTCCAGCCCGCCGAGCCCCCGCCAAGGCCGGGCCACGCGCGGGCCACCCGGGCCGAGCCCCCACCATCCCCGTGGGCAAGCGCCGGCGGGAGGGGGCCTCGTCTTCGTCGCAAGGGAAATCTTCCGGATGAGGACTGACTCCTTTCCGAGGAGAATAACTCTTTAGTCCTGGTTCCTGACCCTCTGTCCTAAAGAAAAAGAGGCTCCCCTGGAGCTTAAGCCATTTTTCCTTCTTTCCTCCGTCCTGTTCGGACACCCCTAACTGACAGGCTTTAATCCTCAGATCGGAACTACTTCTGCCGGGAAGATTTGGCCGGCTTTTCCTTTTCTCTCAGCGTTCCTGCAAAGCCAATTCGTTCTGAGCTGCATTGATGGCGGGCTGGGGGAGGAGGGCTATTTCCAACGTCTGGCACCACCTGGGTGGTCGCCATAACCAAGTGATTCCTTTACAGCTGTTTATTCTCCTCTACTTTATAAAGGCTATTTTGCATAGAATAGTTAAAGAAGGTTTAAGTAGTCTACTTTGGCATTGCTCTTGGGGAGGGAAGGGATACTCGCTCACATTTATCTATACTCAACTAGACTATGAAATTTTTGAGCGTAGGGGTGTGTTGCTCAGTTTGGAGGCTCCAGATCCTAGCACAGGGCCTGGCAAATAAATCGTAGCTGTGAATTCAGTTACGTTGAATTCAACCGAACCAGCTTTTTGCATGAAGCTTTCCAAACACTTTATCACACTTAAGATGTGGGAGGGAATCCCAGAATAATTTCAGATCCTTTGAAAGAAACAGGTTAGATTTAGATCTTCAAAGCTAGACCAGACCCATCCTACATATTTAAAACCATCATTAAACGCCTCAAGTTCACAGTGTTTTCCAGGCTAACAATGCCTTAGTAGGTAACAGTCTCTAATTTTGAATTGCCCTTATTACTTCCCTGATGTGTAAGTCTTGAGCTGTGAACAAACTGGACACAGATCGTTCAAATGTAGAAAATGGCAACTTAGATTTTCTTTCAGTTAGAGAGATTTTATTCCACTTGAAGGGCAGAGGTTAACATAAGCAGAATAGCTTTTTAGAAAAATTGGTGGCAGTATGGAGGATTAACTAAAGTGCAGAGTAACCCATGGCAGGGCATTAATGAACATAATATATCCTCCTGTAGATTGTTTACAATGTAGAAGAATTTTTTCATCCGACAATAAATGCTTGAGATATATCTGGTTTGAGACATGTTGATCTTTATTTTATTGCTGTATAGTATTCCATTGAATGAATGTGAATGTACCAGAATTTATTTATTCATTCTCCCATATGGACATTTAATAGCCCTTTTTTTTCTTGTTAGAAATAATGTTGTAGTGACATCCTTGTAGTGGTGGTTTCCTTGTTTGCAGTGAGAGCATTTCTGTTACTTTTGTCCCTAGAAATGAAATTGCTGGGCATATCTTCATCTTTGCTAAATATCACCAAATTGTTCTTCAAAGTGGTTGTAACAATTCACTCTCCTATCATCAGTGTATCGGACACCCACTTTTCTTTCATTATCAAGAACACTTGGTATTATCAGGCTTTTCCTTTTTTCCCCCAGTTTCATAGATATGAAGTGGTATGTCATTTTAATTTACTTTTTCCTAATTTTCTTTTTTCCTTGAATTTTATTCATTCAAGTCTTTTAAAATTCTCTAAATCAGCATTGTCCAATAGAACTTTCAGTGATGGTGAAAATGTTCTCCCTTTTATGGCTTTCTTTCTACTTAGACCTCTAAACTCTATCAATTTTCCTACAAAAGAAATCTGATCATGTCAACTCAACAACCTTAAAATATGTCAAAATCTAAAAAAGTTTAGATTACCTACAGTTTATTGCCTATAGGCTGCACCAAAATATAAAGCTTGGACCACAAGGGTTTTACACCCAGCCCTACTCTGTGTCTCCAACTTTGCCTCCAGTCTCTCAGCCCCACGTGCTCTATGCTGAACTCTTACTCTAAATACACCATATACTCAAAATACACCATATATGGGCTCATCTCTGAACCTTTGTACATGCAGGCCTCTCAGTTTGTTATGCCTTTCCTTTCTTCACCTACTAGTCGTCCTTCTTTACTTGCATGTCTCCCCAGACTGAGCTTCATGAGGGCAAAAGACTTTCTTGTTCATTTTTGTATCCCTAATACTCATCCTAGTGCAAACGAAATAGTTGATGTGCAATAAATATTGTTGAATGCATGAATGAATGAGTGAAGTGTACTAGAAAAAAAATTGCCTGAAGGGGAGAAATGTAAAATACAGTATATAACTTTAAAATAATATCTTTCTATCAACCATAGGCTATCTCTATTTCAAAATAAGTAATTATTGCATTAAGTTATATTTTCTTCCACTGATCTTTTAATTTCTGTTGTAGGTTAGTTTTGTTCCTATTAGTTTAACAAAGAAAAGTTTTCCCAAAACTTATCAGTTAGAAATGCTTCAGCTACAAAAAACAGAGGAACAAAACCAAAACAACAAGCACCTAAAACCTGATGGCCAGTGGCATAAATGAACATTTTTTCCAATTTATAAGAATTCTGAGGAGACAGCTGCTAGGACAGATTCTGTGTCATCTCTATGAGTCTCTGACCTTTTCCTCCCTGTCAGAGCTACTGCTATTCCTGACACATACATATTCAATGAAGGGGAGAAGGAAGGAACAGAGCCAGTATGACTGTCCTTTTATAAGGAGAGCAAAAATTTCCCCACAATACCCCACCACAGCAAAATTCCATAATTGGCCAGAATTGGTTAAATGACCACTCCTAGTTGCTAAGAAGGTGGGGATTACCTTCACAGGTATGAGCCAGTGCCTGGGACTGGATACATTGCCAACAGAAGGCCTATAGGGTTTTGTTAGTGAGGAAGAAAGGCAGATAGTGAATACTCAACTAAGCATCTTCTATAAACCATGATCCCAGCATTTAAATATTAGAACCAAATAACTGTTCTAATCTTATGTTTTAGCCACCCCCATTCCACCTCCTAGAGGCATAGAAGCCTGAAGGCTTAGAAGGTCCCAAGGTGTACTATAGGACTTCAGGGTTTTTGACTTGCAGGCCCTATTTCCCTTTAATAGGAAGAAAAATGGGAAGTGGGGAGGGACTGAAAATGGGAATGATGGAAAAGGGAAATTATAAAATTGAACTCAAAAACAGAAAAAAAAAATCTGCCGGGAGTGGTGGCGCGCCTGTAGTCCCAGCTACTTAGGAGGCTGAGGCAGGAAGATTGCTTGAGCCCAGGAGTTTGAGATTGCAGTGAGCTCTGATGACGCCACTGCACTCTACCCGAAATGACAGAGCCAGGCTCTGTCTCAGAACGAAACAAAACAGAACAAAAAAACAAAAAACAAACAAACAAAAAAACAAGTTGCCTCTGAACTAGGGCTGCCATTTCAGATTGCTTGGATTGGGTCCTTCTTACGTGACCCACTGCTCACAGAACTGGAAATTCAGCATTTACCTTTTTAAGATATCAGACAGTCTACCCAAGTCAAGGAGATGGACAACAGTGCTGCAGCAGGGCAGGAAGAACGTGGGAATTAAGATGAAGGGTAACCAGCAGGGTTTACCACCTATCTATCTTTATTTCAAGTGCTGTGCCTGGATCCCTGAAAGCAAAATATTTGGGTCAGATCCTGGAGTAAGGCAATAGTTGGCAGGAGTTTAAAGGCCTAACTAACGTGGAGAGAAACCCATGAAAAGGAGATTAGAAATATACTATATCCCTTTTGTATGTTGCTAACAGTGTTGGCAAGTTAATACAGTTTTAGAATAATGAAAAGGAATGAAATACAAACATAATTTCTTGATAATTTCCAAGAAGACGTGGAACACTTATTATTTTACATATGCCCTATATGCCTAGCATGAACTTCCTATCTTTTTAGTTACCCCAAATTCTACCTCCTTTTTAAATATCTGTCTGGAATTTACTGCTACAGTTCATCTGTTCATTTATCTTTCTAACAAGTCACTTAAGTTCCATTTTAGGCAAGTTCCTAGCACCATAAAGAAACCAGCTCTTGAGACTGAATGTGGGAGAGCGGGGACACTGTCTGCTGGATGAGTGGTGTTCTGGACTGTAGGTTTGTGACCTCTCAAAATTCATATGTTGAAACCTTTACCCCCCCAGTGAATTGGTAGTAAGAGGTGGGGTCTTTGAAAAGTAATTAGGTTTAGATGAGGTCGTGAAGATAGAGACCCCATAATGCGATTAGTGTACTTGTAAGAAGAGAAAGAGACCAGCACTTGCTCTCTCTGCCATGTGAGGACACAGCAAGAACATGGCTATCTGCAAACCAGAAAGAGGGGCCTCACCAAGAACCCAACCATGAGCCATTCTGATTTTGAACTTCCAACCTCCAGAACTGTGAAAAATAAGTATTGTTGTTTAAGCTACCAGTCTGGGGTATTTTTGTCATAGCAGTCCAAACTAAGACAAATAATGATTTTTAAAAATGGGTTATGAATGAACTGATCATTTCTTTTTCTCTGTATTCTCAAACGTACTTTAAAATAAGTATATAGACACCTTTAAAGGAAGACAACCCATATCCTACACTTGATCATCCAAATTGTCCAGCATGTAATAAAAAATTATAAGCATATAAAGAATGCAAAGAAGTAGGAAAATGTGACCTATAGTCAAAGAAAAGAGGTAGTCAATAGAAACAGATACCAAGATGATTCAGATGTTAGAATTAAATGACAAAGACTTTATAGCAGCTGTTATAAATATGTTCAAGCACTTAAGGAAATGATAACATGAGTGAATAGATAGGAATTATCAGCAAAGAATTAGTAATAAGTAAAGAAACAAATGGAAATTCTAGAACTGAAAACTATACTATCTGAAATGAAAAATCCACTGGATGGGCTTAACAGCACATTGGAGACTGTAGAAAAAAGAACTAGTGAAACCTGAGTGCAGATCAATAGAAATTATTTAATCTGTAGAGCAAAGTGAAAAAACAATTTAAAAAAAAACAGAGCTTCAGTGAATACTAGCAGAAGGTCAAGCAGCCTAACATATGTGTTGGCATCTCAGAAAGGAGAGAAAGAATGGAGAAGAAAAAATATGAAAGAAAATAATATCCAAAATTTTTCCAAATTAGGTTTAAAAAAAGCCACAAAAACAAAAAAATCTGAAAAGATCTGCAAACAAGATAAATACCAGGAAAACCACTTTTCACCACATCATAGTCAAATTGCTGAAAACCAAAGACAAATAAAAAAATCTTATGAACAGTCAGAGGAAAAAAGAAAACAAATTATATCCAGCAGAATGATGATACAAATGGTGGCTGACCTCTCATCAGAAACGATGGAGGGCCAATTGAGGTGGCGCATGTGTATAATCCCAGCACTTTGGGAGGCTGAGGCAGGAGGATCACTTGAGGCCAGGAGTTCAAGACCAGCCTGGGCAATAGTTAGATCTCATCTCTACAAAAAAATAGAAAAATTAGCCAGGCATGGTAGAATGCATCTGTCGTACCAGCTACTTGGGAAGCTGAAGCAGGAGGATCATTTGAGCCTGGGAGTTTCAGGTTGCAATGAGCTATGATGACACTGCTGCACTCTAGCCCGGGCAACAGAGTGAGACCCTGTCTTGGGAAAAAAAAAAAAAGAAACAATGAAGGCTTATAATGAGTATAGATTACTTTTATAATATGGAAAAAAGGGGAAACAAATGAGGAAAAGGAAGAAAATTAGAATAATGGTGGGGCAGCAAAATAGAAAGCAAACGTCTAGGCTTCTGGAAGTGGTTTTGAGGGTGGTTTGTAGAAGCAACTTGGCTGCTTTACCTAATCTAGAGAATATAAAGGAAGCAGCATGTATGAAATCCTACCGCCAGGAGCTTATGGTGTCACTGGTAGTGTTGTAATAAGGTCAAAGAAAGAAGGGACAGAGGTGAGCTGGAGTGGCTGTGGAGGGCTGAAAGGGGGACAGGTGGGAGGAGAGATGAAATTGTGCTTGAAGAGCGCAGTCGGGCTTGCACAGAGACGGCACTCCGCACAGGAGACCAGCAACAACAGAGGTGGCAGAATTGGTGTGACATCGTCAGGAATCTGACTTATGTAGGAGTGGGCAGGGAGGAGGTAGTGAAAAGGGCAAGGATGGTGGTGCCTTATTTTCTTCCGTATCTTTATTGATTATCTGTATGGGGCTGAAAGTAGTATAGGATCAGGATTAAGTGTTCAGGCTCTGAAGTCGGATTGCCTGGGTTCAAATCCTGTCTTTGCCACTTACTAGCCAGCTGCTGGGGTAAGTTACTTAACCTCTTAGGTTTTTCAGTTTCTTTACTTGTAAATGGACAGTAAAACTATATTCCAGGGATGTAGTGAGAACCGAATGTAAAAAATATATGTAAAGCTCTTAGAACAGTGTCTGGAATATAGTAAATATTCAGTAATATTTGCTATTATTATTAAATTGGGTTTTCAATAAATATTTGTTGATTTATTGTTAGAGGAATTGGTGGTATCAGCTGAAGCAAAAGTGGTTGTTCCAAACAAGGGCTAAAATACATTTAAGTCACCTGGGCAATAGGAAAGTCAACTCACAAAAAAGGAAGCTATGTCTGAAGTAATCTTGTCACCTAAGTCACCAGTTGCTTTTGGGTGGTGTGAATGAAACATGCAAAGCAACATCATTTTGTTGGAGGAGAAGCTTGAAGACATTGATTTCAGGAGAGAAAATCTTTAAAGAGGGGAGGCCTTGAACCTGACTTGAGTCAAGTTATACGATTTTTTAACATCATTTGAAAAACAAGTATATAGACTCAGATTTATTGCTTTGCAGAGTTACCTCTAAGAAAGAAAATAAAACTTTCATGGTTTGTGCAAATAAAGGCTTTAAAACAAAAATCAACAGTACCTCTGGATCCACCAATTCCTATAAAAAAATTGGGTTTTTTTCCCCCACAGAGCCATAGCCAGTACAGAGAGAGAAATGTAGACATTTTAATTTCATACTCTTTTGTGGGAGACAACAAATATTCCCTTTGGATGAATATTTTCTAATCCCAGGCCTCATGTAAGAGTTCAAAGGACTTTTTACTCCTCACAATTGCAGTACTCACTCATCTCCAAGGTCCATGTTGTTGACAGCGATGTCTCCAAAGCAAGTGTCCTTCTGGCTATTAATGGATGATATTAGCAAAGAGCACTAATTCATGACACCCATCATCCAAACAAGAACTTGAACCAGGGGAGAGTGCTGATCTCTCAAGTGATTGCCTATTCTAGAAGGATTAGCTTGTACTTTTGAGTTGCTCCATATGTTCAGCCAATGGAAATCTATCTAGCTACAAGAGAGTCTACATCTTTTCCAAATATTTATCATCTACATAGGAATCCATGGTTAGGAGATATCAGAATTTGTGGTGCTTTCTGGAAGTGCCACAATGGACTTAAGATGAAAGGTAAATTAAAATGCCTACATAAGTGAGAAAGGGGAGGTTTTGGGACTTCATGGAGTCTGGAGTGAATATGAAATCTTTGGGTCTAAAAGTTTAACTTACTTCCCTCTCATCCTGTTAGTTGAATGGGCGTTTAAATCATTCAAAGATTTTGAGAACTGATCCTATTTCTAAGGCCTATGAAAACAAGCGGTAGGTTTTATACTTATTTGTGGTAATAATTGAAGACAAAGGGAATGAATGAATGGTGTACTGGTCAAAACCAAAATCGAATCATCAACCTCCACAAGCCTTTGAAGATAGACAAGGTACCCTGTGCAAATAAATACACCTGACTGCTTGTAGTCCAGGCTAGGGGAGATCATTTGCCAATGTCTCTCAAGCCTCTTCCACCAGAACTATGTGAGCTATGTGAAATTTTTATCAGGTCCAGGAGAGAGGAGGTGGCTAACAAGCACAGGCCTTTTTTTTTTTTTTTGAGACAGAGTCTTGCTCTGTCGCCCCAGCTAGAGTGCAGCGGCGTCATCATAGCTCACTGCAACCTCAAACTCCTGGGCTCAGGCGATCCTCCTGCCTCAGCCTGCCGAGTAGCTAGGACTACAGACGCACGCCACCACGCCCGGCTAATTTTTTCTATTATTTCTATTTTCTTAGCACCATATCTATTCACCAACTCTCTCCTTTCTCCCTTTTTCTCTTAGCACCTAGGAGACCTGGCTATCTTACATTCTCTATACATTCTTTGTACAGAAGCCTCTCTCCGTGTGCTGTCTGAGGAATTCTGTCACCTCTCTTTCAGCAATCAGCACAGCAGAACCCAACATGCGTGAGAGGGATGTATAGTGACATTGTTACTGAGAAACAAAAACACCTTCAGCAGTTCGTCCAACATCTGAGATGACAGCAGCATGTCTCCCTCTTGAAAGCCGGTAGGCATGGAATTTTTATTTTGCTGAAAAACATCTAAACTGCCCACACTTTTGGGCAGTGTCACAGCCCCTGCAATTTGGATTTGGAGTGTGTGATTTATTATGAACTCTTCATGCCTTTCATAATTGCTTGAATCCACTGAGCAGCTGGATTCTCAGAGGCAAGCTGTGGCAATGTCCCCTCTTTTCCCCTAATACATATGCAACTCTTTCTTTATTGAAGATCTTAATCTTCACATTTGACACAGGCAAGCTTTTCACTTTCAGTGCTTGTGTAAAACACAGAGTATTCGTCTTTATATAAAATGATGTCAGGCAGCCGAGGCTTTAATAGATTTCTGCAATCCTTTGGTGGTGTGTGTGCTGTGAAATCAGGTTTTAAATCCTTAAGGTAAGAATTTTAATGAGAACCAACTGTCAAAGGAGTTCATTTTCTGAATTTGTATCACAACTTTATTTTGAAAAATGAGTTTTTGCTGGAACTGGCCAGTTTTGACCAGGATTGGGGAAAGGGGGGCTGTTTTGAGTGTCTGAGCAGAATTGAAAAGTAAGTGAACACTCTTAAAGAGAAAGGACATGTTCTTTCTAGTGAAGAAACAGGAGAACTTTCAGCCATCCTGCTAGGCCAGTGTTTTCCCAGTTCTGCAGCACTCTTGTAAATTTGTAAATTTGCCACAGCTCACTTGTAAATTTGCCAGGGTGGCAGGGACACATGACTCTTAGCTGGGAGGCATGCCAGCTATCAGAAACCCCCAACTCCCAGGAGGGAGAAGGGGGCGGGTACCCAGAGACCACCCTGGGTTATGTTTATTTTGGGGGATACTTGCTGGTACTGATAGCAAATCTCCCTAGACAGATGCAGCTCACATTGGAATGTCTTGCTGAGAATTCCATCAACTCCCCAGTTTCAAACCTAGCACCTTAAAAAATAAATCCTTACATTATAACAAGGGTACATACAGCTTTCCCTATCTGGGCCTATGTGTCACCTGATCTTGCAGGTTCTTCTGTGCATGATTCCATCTCACCAGAAACCCTTTGTTTATTCTCAGAAGACAGAAACCCATAATTCTTACTCATTTTTATCGATTCTCCCTCTGTTCACAAATCCTCCTTCATTCCTCTTCATTCCTGGTTACCTCATTGTCCCTTGGCCTCCAAAGAATCATCTCACACCCGCAAGCCAGACAGATTAATGTCCCTGTTTCCCAAGGTGTGTGTTTGGTCTGACTCCAGCTGACCACTGGGATTTTGAGCCATGACACTATCCTGGGAGGAAACTCCTTCCCTTTTATACTAAATTTATGCATGAATTTAGTATCCTTAGTCTGGGGCTGAAAAAAAAAACCTATCTATCTTCCTGAACATTTCTGAGGGGGAACTTAACGCTCTCTTATCATACACAAACCTCTCTTGAACCTTTGAACCCTGAAAGAGAGTACAGCCCCTCTTAGAAATTTGGAATGATCGGCATTGTATTTTTAGGGAATTTCAAATCAATATATCACAACCTGGGTGATTCAACAAATAGATTTACAGAACTCAGGTACAGATGAGATAAGCTGCCTTCTCTCTGCCCTTGCCATGCCTACCGAACCCACCTCCTGAGGTCCATAACAGGACTCAGAACAGCAAATCATCTGGCAGTGGTGGCTGAAAGATGAACTTACAGATAGAGGGAAGTCAGGAAGTGTTCTGTTCTCTTGAGGTTAGGAGGGAAGAGAGCGGAAAAACAGTTTTAGAATAGCCTACTAGCATAACTTTTGTTTTAGAGATGCTATTCCAGCTGTCGTTGTTTTATTGGGCTTGTTTCTCCACAGTTTTTGAAGGAGCAGCAAGAGTTATGTGCTTCTTGCTTACAAGAAAAGCTAATGTTGGTCACTGTAGTTTCTAAATTTCAGGATAGCTTCCAGAGAAAGAATTACATGAATATATTACGTGTCAGTTTTGTTGACATCTATGATGCTACAGAGTCACATTCATGTCATGACATTTGCCACATTTATGACTTTTATTCAGAGAAACACCAGAAATGAACAGTAGCAATGTATCCACAGAGGGAGAATTCAATGTCAAAATACCTAGGGCAGTGTCCCCTCATGTCCACTTGTTCTTCCCTCCCTGCCTCCCTTCCTTTCTCTTACCTCAGTGGACTAGAGGAAGCCATTCATCTAAAAGCCTGCAAATGCAGAGTAAAAAAATATTTAGTCCTTGGCAGATCCTTGAAAAGTTTTGGAGCTATCAGCCATTTATATTCATACATACACGTATGTGCACATTGCAAAGAGCCCAATTATCACTTGAAACAATGCTGGGATTTAGAACAATGTTTAGATGTTTTAATTATATTTAAGGACCAGAGAGGAGGGAAAAGACTAGCCAGAATCTTCCTTTCTCAAGTCGTTTGTGCTAATTTTTACATTTTCTGACTGAGGCATGTTTGCTCTGCTCAGGGTAAGTACAAAGCCTCAGCATATGCCCAACTATCTGCACAAGCAGGAGAAAAGAGGTCTTTTACAAGAGTGTTAATGGCAATGCCGTCATTGAATGTAGCCACAGCAAACTATTCATCAAATTTACGTATGCACATGGCTTTCTTTTCTTTTCTTTTTTTGAGACAGAGTCTCACTTTGTTGCCCTGGGTAGAGTTCAGTGGCGTCATCAGTCATCGTAGCTCACTGCAAGCTCCAACTCCTGGGCTCAAGCTATCCTCCTGCCTCAGCCTCCTGAGTAGCTGGGACTACAGGCAGATGCCACCACGATGCCCGGGTAATTTTTCTTTTTTTAGTAGAGATGGGGGGTCTCACTCTTGCTCAGGCTGGTCTTGAACTCCTGAGCTCAAGCAATCCTCCCGCCTCGGCCTCCCAGAGTGCTAGGATTATAGGCGTGAGCCACTGCGCCGGGCCTACATGTGGCTTTCCTTACCTTAAATTCAGGCACCTGTTTTACCTTCCTTGCATTTATTTTAATAAAGTAACCAAGTCACCTCAAAAAA
The DNA here is from genome assembly GCA_023783475.1 of Daubentonia madagascariensis. Lineage (NCBI taxonomy): Eukaryota > Metazoa > Chordata > Mammalia > Primates > Daubentoniidae > Daubentonia > Daubentonia madagascariensis. Next base: position 49,451,728 of record JAKFHU010000600.1, on the reverse strand, counting down.
ACCATAAACTTCTGAAACCATACATTCAAGAGTAATGTCAGAGTAAAGGAGATGAAGCACAAGCTATTTTTTCTGATAAACTAGAGAATGCAAATAATCAAAGTGGGTAGGTTCCGAATCTTCTTGTTTCCAAATGAATCTTCCATGTCATGGTAGATTGTATTTTGCAAGATGGCTGCAGTAAGATCTCCCATCATACACACTCTTCTTACAACTTGATGTTGACTTTCCTCTGATAAAGCAGTGTGATTTGTGTCCCTTCCTCTGAAATCCGAGAGGGCCTATGACTATGGTGAAAGTAGCATTATGTGACTTTTAAGTCTAGGCCATAAAAAGAGATCTAGTTTCTACCTGGTTCTCTTGAGACACTCACTCTTGGAACCCTGTCACCATGCTGTGAAGAAGCCAAGCAGCCACACTGAGAGCCACATGTAGGTGTTCTAGCTGACAACCCCAGCTGCCATCCCTCCTGTCAGTCAATATCACTCACCAGTCATGGGCATGAGTGACCTTCAGATGATTCCAGTTCCCAGGAGTCATCTCCAGCATTTGAACTGAACTGTGCCTGCTGAACCCTGCCCAAATTGCAGATTTGTGAGAGGAAAAAAAGGAAGTTATTTGTTTTAAGCCATTACATTTTTGGATGTTTTCTAGTGCACCAATAGATAACTCCAATCTTGAACTCTCGCCTCCCACACTACTTAATTGTATTTTTCTCTGAAAATATGATTAATTTTGCAGAGCTCATGTAATGTAATTTGTGTCCATTAAACACATCTGTGACATGACACCACTGTAGACCTGTCTTCTAAAGCTACACAGAGCAAGTCTCATATCTTCTCCAGGAAAGCCTTTTGAAGACAGTGATTAGAATTCTTGAGACAGCTCCACACAAAACATCATCATTCTTCAAATATTTCTCATAGGATATAGTTTTGAGCCTCTTACTCACTTGTATTCCTCCTCAGAACAGATTCGAACACATGCCCTTAAGTATAAATTCCCAAACTGATCAGACCATACATGTGCAATCAGGTCAGCACAGAATAGAAAAGAAGGACACACCCATCCTTCTGAATTCTGACTTCTGTTACTCCAGCCAAAAATTGCATTTGGGTTTTTGACAACCAAATCCTATTGTTGTATTATAGTTACCAAAATCCTAAGTGTTTCTTAAAGTTATGAAATATTTAAACATGCAAAAAATAAAATAGCAGACATCCACAGATTTATCACCAAGGTTAACATATATTAACAGCTTGCCTAGTGTACCTCAGATTACTAAATCTTTCTTTATATGTGCTTCTATTTGCCAAGTTCTCCCATATACTGTATTTCTGCACTGGTCTAACCACTCTGACAAGAGTTATTGATTCAACAATTATTCATTAAATCTTTACTGTATCCTCTTTGGGGGTCTTAATTTTGTTATTTAAATGTGTTATGTACTATCTCAGACTCACATTGTTCACAAATCTTATTAGGGACCGTTTGCACACAACATTTGTTACAAAAATGAATGGGACAGGTTGATGACGGAGCACTGGGAACCACCACTAATGATAATCTTCCAGACTGGCTGAAGCATTATTTTGTCTCTATGATCCTGTGCCTTTGTTCATGCTGTTCTTTTCATCTGGAATGGCTTCTTGTTTCCTTCCTCCATCTGACTTCTATTAACTTATATTAACTAACCCTTTGAGACACAGTGTCAACTGTTCCAGGAACCCTTTTCCAATCATTACCTGCTAAATTAGGTGCCCTACCTGTGTACTTTTCTCTATCATAGCTCCTGTGCTGTATTGTAATCATTGGCTACTTGTCTATCTTCCCATTTCATATTTAAGTCCTTTAAGGGCAAAAATGTCATTATATTTATCTTTATATTCTTAACCCTTATCAATGTGCAAGAACTTAAAAAGTGCCAGCTCATATTAGGTGCTCAAAAATGCTTGTTAAATAAACATGTAAGAATAAAACAATTTAGACAAATCTTCCTTCCTTCTTTCCATTACAGGAATACTTTCCACAATACCTCTGATAGATCATCACTTCTAACCAGAGAATTTGCTGCCCCACAGGGCAACCCATTCCTTATTTCAATGGCTCTGGATTTTGAATGTCCTTTCTCCGATTAAGCTTGAAGTCAATTTCCCGTTATAAGTTCTCGTTATAAATAAGTCATGTTCTCGTTATAAATAAGCCCCGTTATAAATAAGTCAAGTCTCTTTTCTGAATGTTGAAGATTCTTTACGGTATTCACCTGGGTACCGAAATAGTTATTAGTGAATACCTAGCAGAGCTTGAGAAATTATTTCAGTTCAGAATCCAGAATTGAGGTGCTTTCTGGGGCATCCCATTAAAGATTTCTACCCCAAATTCTTTCCAGAATCTAATTGCATCTGTGAAGACCACAGAGTACAGGTGTTCCATGTTCTATACAGCTCACATTCCTACATAAACATGCCACTACTTTCTCGAGCATCCCAAGCTCCTGCGTGGTCTTAGGGCTGCCTTCAAAGGGAAACAAGTTGGACTTTTCTGTCATTGCTCATCATTTGAAGACCTGGTTAGCATACAACTAGACCATATTCTGGAATCTCTATTTACTGAGTCCATGAGTTCTAACCTGAGGAGAAACCTAAGTGACTAAACCTGGCCCCAAACCTGATTGAATAACCAAAGAGTTGTAGGAAAAGAAAAGCCGAGAGACACAGGTAACTTCTGGGCTAAGTTCAATGCCTTTCTCTGAGGTCTTGATCATAACTATTACTTAGAAGGTGGAAGCAATTAACATTTTCCCCTGGAAACATGGAAGCTAAACATTTCTTTAAAATTCAGGCTCTGTTGTTGTTGTTGTTGTTGTTGTTCCAGGTTGTAGATTTTTCCAAATGGCAATCAGTTGGCAAAGTTTTATAACAGAACATTCATTATTCTTTCTGTGCAAAACGTCAGTGCTTCTTGTGTGCCAGGCACTGTGTTAGGTACCTTGTAAGCCTTACCTAATGTAACCGTCATAACAATCCTGAAAAATAAATATTAGTATCTCCATTTTATAGATGAGGCACTGTAGGCTCAAGGAAATTAAGAAACATGTCCGATGTCTTGGAATTCCTAAATTGCATAAACAATTCAAATCCAGAAGATTCTGGGTCCAAAACCCGTGGGCTTTATAGCAGGCCATGCTGCTCCTCATTTTCAAAATCAGCTTCACTATGTGATCTTCCATTTGGAGTTGAGCACTGTCTTCACTTCCTGATCCTGCATTCTCAGATCACCTCTATTAATCTGCATGTGATTGGGCACCATCCACTTAGGACAAAGTTACAACATCCTTTCCTTACCAACCAGAGTGTATCTAATTTTGTTTTAAAATAACATCGCTCTTAAGGATATTCAGAATACATGTAGACGATTGCTTGGATGTCTGTTAACTTCTCTCTTTTACCTTGACTTTGGTTTGGCAAGAGGGGAGGGGCAGGGGAAGGTGATCTTGACTAATAGGACCCAACAGAAGTATTTAGTAAGAAGAGTAGGAAACCAAATTTATTTCCAAAATCTGAGTCCTTTGGACTGAAAAGCCAGGGGTAGTTTTGTTGTGTTCATCATGAGTATTTTATTTGCATTATTTAGACTTTTTTTTTTCACCCACCTTGATGCTCCATGCCTCATGGTAAATTCTTTAGATCAGGGATTGGCTGAATCTAGCCCACTGCCTGTTTTTGTGAGTAGACTTTTAATGGAACACAGCCATGCTCATTTGTTTATGTGTTGTTTGTGCTTGTTTTTGCACTACAAAGGCAGAGAAAAGTAGTTGTAATAAAGACTCGATTGGCCCACAGGACCTAAAATATTTACTTTCTGACCCTTCACAGAAACAGTCTGCCACCCGACCCCTGCTTTAGGCAGACCAAAAATGTATTGATGCTGCAGCCCAGCAACGAATCTCTGTGTCTAGACTTGAATGTGGAGGAACTTGGACTTGGAAGGCTAGACCAGAACATCTTTAAAGGCTCTTCCAACTCTCTGCATTTCAAGGATTTAAAAATCCAGCATTATATATGTTTTTTTCTCATAAATAAAGCTTATGAAGTAGGACCGGGACAGCAGATGTGGACTTTTAACAAATCTTGGGGTGCAACGGGTATGTTAAAAACAGGTGTTTCTATTTTGTTAATTCCTACTATGCTGATGCTCAAATATAGCAAACTATGCATCCAGCACATTAGTTAAGTCTTGAGTAGTCTCTAAAGACAGTCGGGGCTGAATAAATGGAAGTGGGCCATGTCTGGTTATATTGACATCAACCAGTATTTGAGAGAAATCTAACTACATAATTGTACCATTTTTGCTTGTCGGTATTTGTAAAATATTATTCGTGTCTTCTATGAAAACTCCCTCCAGTCATGGAAGCTCGTCATTACGTGAATGTTTTATTAATTTATTTATTGACCATCTACCTTATGCGCACTGCTACATGAAACAATAGAGGAAATGTGGTCACCACCCCGGGGGACTGTTCTGCTTAGTTCTTGGACTCTCTCCCCGGGCCTCAGGACTTGCAGTAATGTTTTGGTTATTTTTTTAAAGTATTTCCGAGTAATTAAGATGCATGTCTGAAAAATTATGTATAATGTCAGAGGCCCAAAACCTTGGGACCTAACACTGGCTGGATTGCTTTTTGAATCCCTGGGAACTTCGGCTGCATTTTAATTCGAAAACCCATCTTTGGAAATTACAGGGTTTTTTTAAGCCTCCTGTACTCTCAGTAGATCTTCATTTGGCTCACTGGTTAGTCACCTGGTCTTTTAACTTGGGCCAAACTTTCTCTGAATACTAGAAGCATTTCAAAAGTCAATGTTTAAAGACATCTGATCCCTGATGTATTGCTTAAAATCACCATCTACGTATATGTACATAAATATATTTTAAAATATTAACTTGGTATATTTTCCAGCATCTATGCTAGGAAATATACTGAATTCAAATTTTTGTTCCTACTGAATTTAACATGAAAACAGACAAATGTGAGTTAAACAATAGAAACTATAAGAATACTTGTAGGGTTTTAAATGATTTGCATGGGGAGAAAAGTATCTTATCATTTGAAAATGGGAAATTGGTCTTATCTGGAAAGGAAAAAGACATCAGGCCAGAGAAGAAAACATTAGTGTCATGAATAGACATCGGGAATGAATTGTGGGCATGACCCAGCGGTGGTCAACTTCATATTACACTGTGTGGCACCATTGTGAACTCATTGATAGGATGTTTTACAATTATTCTCAAGTCAGCTAATATTTGAACATTTTGTCTTCTGAGTCAGCAAAGAGAAGAATATTCATCACCTGTTCCTTAGTATTCCTCCTTTATATTCACCTGTAAGTGTATAACAAAATATTTGGTGTTAGTTATTTAATAAGTATTTAATAATGAATGACTTCACTGTTTCCATCAGCTCATCAGCATGTCTACTGAGAACCCCTCCCCTCAAAATGAACTTAAACTTATAGGCAAAAATATTCTGGGGAGAAAATTTATAAGTTCTGGAATTGTTTGAAAGAGAACTTTTGTTCTAGATGAGTCCATGAAAGTTTATTTGACATAATAATTTGCCAATAGATTAATTCGTCCAATGACTCATTTGCCAACTTGATTCATAATTTTATTCTGATAAGTAATAAAGTAATAGGAATTTGTATTTCAGTGAGGCTGCTCAATATATAGCTTACTTTAGAGACAGACAGTTTCTTGGGTTTTAAAAAATTTAGATGTCAGGCATATCACCAATCTCAATGATTTTTAAAAATGGTATGGTGAGTTTTTATCTTCCAATATATTTTCATCCCAGTCTCCTGCTTTTCCTTCTTCTCATAATTCATAGATTTTCTTTCTTGACAGGGAGAGAAAGGAGTTGTATTATAAGAAATTCACTGGAAATATTTGTAATCTAATTTATTTGTAAATATTTATTTTTTAAAAACTGATACATAATATTTTACACATATATGGGATACAATGTGAGCATTTATTACATGCATGGGATGCAGTCAGGGTATGTGGGGTATCCATCACCTTGAATATTTATCATTTCTATGTGTTGGGAACATTTCAACTCCTCTCTTCTAGCTACTTTGAAATAAATATACAACACATCGTTGCTAACTATGGTCACCTTACGTAGCTATTAAACATTAGAACTTGCCCTTTCTATCTAACTGCATGTTTGTACCCATTAACCAACCTCTTTTCACCCTAAACCCACACGCCCTTCCAAGTCTCTGGTATCTATTGTTCTACACTGGGAATATTTTTGTACATTGGATGAGGAGGGTTTTGTGTGCCCGTGATAGGGTGTGTGTGCACTAATATAATGGGAGTGTGAAGATACCCTGTTGTTTTAAGCTCAAAGTTTTTTCAAGCAGTTGCTCTAAGAACTGCAAAGCAACAAATTCTCGGCAAATCATTAACATCGAAAAACTGGTCTTTTGGAAAACTGGTTTTTTAATGAATTGGTAGTCAATGACTTATGATTTGACTGATTTTCTACACACTGGTCTACCTCTTATGAAGTTATCTTTCCTCTCTCAAGAGAGACCCACATATCTGGATTGCCAGAAACAGTCTCATGTGAAAGCAGGTGGATGGAGTTTCTGCCATATTTCCTAGCCTTATAGTTTTACAATGCTCAATTGTTGCACTCCATATAAAGAAAAAAATCTTTTAAAGTGTCTTTTTGGGGAATGTGAAAGATCTTTTTAGTCACTGAACATTTCAATATGATAACATTAAAAACAAGATTTTATCTTAACCACTAAAATGGCTTAGTCATAACTCCTCAAAGAAGTATAGGCTAGGAGGTAAAAGAAAGGAGAACTTGGCTATACATAAAAGCAAGAAAGAGAGAAGGAGAGTATATGTAGAAAAATGAGTAAACATACTTCAGGCTGTAAGAAATAGAAGAAAGATGCTTGAGGAAATAACATGGCATAGGGCCATTAGAGTTTGGTGGGTGCTTATGTATGTGGGTGCATATCCCGGTATGAGACAAAGGAAGTTAAGTGCACATGCATATTAAAGATAGAATGTCCCCCTTCTTAAAATATTCAGCAGTAAATAGTACGTAATAGATACAAGAAATTTCCAAGAGTGCTTTGTTAATATCACCCTGCCCACATCTCTTAGTAATTGAAATGATGATCCAAGGACTGGAAGGCAGGGCATTGGGTCTGATATTTCAATGGCATTGGACATATTCCTCTCCACTAATGTTTTCAGTGGTGACAGCCAGAGACCAATGGCAAGTGGATACTAGAATTGTCTGTTAGAATAATAAAAGGTACTGGGTGTCACTGCCAAAATATTGATCTATGTTCTTTTCAGTTATCAGGACACTGGAAGAAAATAGTCTTTGTAGAAAAAATCCAAGTATTACTCTATTAAGTTTCCCTTTGTAACTTGTTCAAGGTGTCCAGGGTTTTAAATTAAGCTTTATATTATTTAAATTAAAAACTGTTAGTTGGGCCAGGCATGGTGGCTCACACTTGTAATCCCAGTGCTTGGGAGGCCAAGGCGGGAGGACTGCATGAGGCCAGGAGTTCGAGGTCGAGGTCGCAGTGAGCTGTGATTGCGCCACTGCCCTCTAGTCTAGGCGATGGAGGGAGAACCTGTCTCAAAAAACAAACAAACTACAAACAAAAAAACTGTTAGCTTTCTTATTCCAGGTATCAGTGCAAAGCCTACAGTTTTCACCAACCTGTCTTCCCCACACAAAGGAACTAAACTCAAGATCCTCGGAAATTTTTCTTGGTATAAGTCTTTGTCTTTCTATATATGTATTTTTTTCTTTTGCCTTCTCTTGTTTTCACTTGATTGAATTCCATGCCTTTCTTCTTTGAAAAAAGAGCTGCATCAAGGATATCGGATCAGGAAAAGGTTTTTTTACCTCCATGATTTTAGTAGCAATACGGACATCTGGCAGCAAGGAGTATAGAAAACTTCTTTGCCTTTTTTTTTCTTTTTTAAAGGGATCTGTTATTTCAGGTACAGGCTATCAGCTAACATATTCTTGTAGGCATCGGGCTCTTTCTTTCAAGACCTCCATTGGTGATCAAACCAGATATTTAAAAGGACATTCTTGTAAACAAAAGCATGGTCTGCATTCACAAACCATTTTCAATAAGATCTCTTTCCAGTCAAGACTCTGACCATCTGCTTGCCATCTTATATTTTTTAATATTATTCTGTCAAATATATGCTCTGTCAATGCAGGTAAAAGAATACTTGAAAAATCCAAACATACACAAATCAGTGGGTCCAGATGACATGAATCCTGAAGTCTGGAGGGAATTAGCTAATGCAGCCTTGCAAATAAGTACCCAAAACAGAGCAGCTTCACAATAATATTTTATCAAACTTCCCTCCTTTCAGGAAGTACACAGGTAGTAAAGTAAATATAATCAACATTCTTTTAGGGTCTCCTGCATAAAATGTTACCTTGGACAAGTTACCATTTACACGGCTGCACATATGAACTTACTCTAAAAGAAAAAATAAAAAAGGTAGCATATCACCAAGAAAGAGCAAAAAAACAAACAAACAAAAAAGATTTACAGGATAAGTATTTTCCTAAAGATTATAGAGGAAGTCTGTAATTTATTATCCACTAAGAGTGGCTTCAAGATCTAAAAAAAGAATAAACCACATAGGAGATGTAGCGGAGGGGTTCAAGGGAGACATTTCAGGACTGTAAACCAGAATGATCTGGAGTCTGGTTCAATTTGTCATCTGTCTGTGCAACCACAGCCATGGACCTCACATGGGCAAAAGCTGGACTGGGCTATGACTTCTCTGACCAACAGAGTATGGCAGCAATAATGCTATACCAGGTCCAGGCCTATCCTTTAGACTTTAGAGGACTGATAGCTTCACCCTTCCACCCTGGCCTCTTGAAAGCCAGCCACCATGTAACAAGTTGAACTATCTTAAGACTGCCATGGTGTGTGGAAGCCCGTATGGAGAGATTGCATGTGTGGGAGAGAGAGGAAGCTCTTCCAGCTACCCTCACATCCCAGCATAGGCTCCAGACAAATAAATAAAGAAGCCATCTTAGACATTCCAGCCCCAGAAGATGCCATAGGAAGAAGAACAAAGGAACCCAGGTGACACCCAGAATGGAGACCCCAAAATATGGCCCCAGCTGAGCTGGCCCAGTCATATCCAGCCATTCAAACCATCCCATTTGAGGCCTTAGATATTGTGGTGCAGAAACATGCCATCTCTGCTGTGCCCTGCCTGAACTCCTGACCCACAGAACCATGGGCTTAACAAAAAGCTTGTTGTTTCACACCAACTTGGGGGGTTTGTTATGCAGCAAGAGGTGGAGCTAACAGCTTTTCTTTTACTTCAGGAAACTTAATTTCTTTTCCTTCCTGTGTGTCTCTACTTTCTTTGTTCCTATTTTTGTTTTTCTTCCTCTATTCATTGCTATTTTTCTCTATCTGTCATACTAAGATAATTAATCATATTTTAAAAATTGTTTTGTTTGCAAATGAGGTGGGATTTTTGTCCTCTCCCTACAACGTGCTCATTATTTTAAAAGAAGGTCAGTTGTACTTATAATTTTCTCTCAAGAAACTAAATTAATCAATTATTATTTTAATGTAGGCACCAATGAATTTTTATCAGTGGCCCAGACCTTTAAAAGTTATTTGTAAATGTGAGAAACTGGAAAGAAATTGAATGTCCAAAAAAGTGATTAATATGATGCAACTAATAAAAAAATGCTCTTCTGACTATATTTCTGACTCTTTTCTGTTCTGACTTCTAGTGCCTCATCTTGGAATATTCTCAGCTTGCTAACCTGACCCAGTTACAAAGGTCCTGGTACTGTCCCTCAAACATGCCATGCATGCTCCTTTCTCAGGGTCTTTGCATGTGCTGTTTCCTCTGCCTGGAAAATTTCAAAAAGTGCACACGACTTGCCCCCTTCCTTATTCAGGGCTCTGCTCACCAACTCAGCCTTCCCTAACCACTGTACGTAGGAGATAAGACCCCTCCCCTCCTGACACTCCCTATCTCCCTTACCCAGCTTAATTTTTCTCCTAAAGGCTTCTTACCATGTGCTGTATCCTGTTTTTACTCATTTATTTATTCATTGTCTTCTCCCATTAGAATATCAGCTCCATGAGGGTTGACACTTTGTATGTTTTGTTCAGGCTCTATCCCCAGCATCTCCAGGACTGTTTGGCATGTTATAAATAAGAGTCAAGGAACCCCATTGTGCGGCTGAGATGTTTTATCTGTTGTCATCACTAAGAAAAAAGAACACATTACAAAACGGTGTAGAGAGTTTATACACTTGGTTTGAAAAAGGTGTAATAGTCTCAACTGGATGTATAACTAGAAAAGAGGAAGGTTCTTATTTTGCCAGCCAGGTGTAAAATTGGAGGAAACCTCAGTGCTCCAACTTGGGTGACAGAACAGCCACAGGGGTTCCTAAGAGAATGGACTGGGCTGTGGCTGATGGGTAACGCAGGAAACGGAAGAGGAGGCAGAACATAGGCTAAGCTAGAACCAGAGGAAGCACTAACTTTGCTTCCCAGTAGCCATTTCCTCCTCTTCTTTACCAACAAAATCCTGATTTCATTGAGGGTGGCCAGGGGCCCAGACAAAAATCCTTTCCAGAACTCCTTGCAGCTAGGAGGCCATATGAAAAATGCTGACCAATGAGAACTAAGGTGAAGGTTTCTAAAAAAGCTTTTATTTTTCTGATAGAGGCACTGCCTTTTCCTGCTTCCCTTTTCCCTGCCTCAAAAGGATATGAAGCCTGGAGCTGCAGCAGCTATTTTGTAACAATGAGGCACCAGATATGTGGCAAAGTCTTTCGGAGCAAGTACGGCAAAATAGAAAGAAAGAACCTGGGCGGGCCCTGAAGGCATCATGAAGCTGCTGCACTATCTCCATACTATTTCCTCTAGACTTCTCATCGCAGCCAACAACAACAACAACTTCTTCTTCTTTTTCTTCTGTCAACTTACCATTTTTCTATAATAGCATATGTTATTTATGTGACTAAGAAAATAATATGTGTGTGTATGTGTGTACATGTACTTGAGGAGGGTTGTGAAGAAAACATTTAGTCTAAAGCTGAGGCAGGAATTTTTTTTCTTCCCTGATCTACTCACCCTAAGAAGGGAGAACCGGACCCTAAATTACTGGACCCTGAATTACTGGGCCAGCCAACCTCCCTTCTGCCACTTCATTTTGTACACAGAGACAGCTCCAAATACTTAGTCAGTAGCTGGTGCTGTGATCTCAAATCTCTTTGTAATGACCCACCTGGTGAACTGGCCAGTCATGTGTGTCCAAATTCTTCCTGCCTGTGGCACCTAAACTAATATATTCCCACAACCTCACTTCCTCCTATTCACATTGTTGAAATTTGAGGGGATTTGAGGGGGTCCAATTAACAACACACTTGCTTTCTCCCACCTAAATTCTGGACCAAGTAAGAAATTAGACAAAAAAGAAAGGTAGAGAGGAATACAAAAATGTATTTTTATTGATAAGGCTGATGTTGGCCAATGTTTCTTCTGTCAGCAAGATGGCTTCCAGAATTATACAGACTGACCAACTCCATCATAGTCAGCATTTGGCAACCGTAGCTCCTCCCCCAAGAGGGGACCTGCCCCTGTAAAATTTAAAATATGAAAAAGTAAAGCAATATGCTATCTTCTCATAAATAGTTCCCAAAAATAAAATGAAGAAGAAAGGCTGGTCAATGCACACCCGATTTCTCTTTCCACCATCAATCAGATCAAGTCACTCTTTCTCCTGGTTAATCCCCTGCTTAGCTCACTCCTTACATCCCACACTCCATCCGGGCCAAGTCTGCCTACCCTTCACCTGTGGTGTCACAGACAGCACCCCCCACATGTCCAGCTCCTGCTCCCAGCAGGAAGCCACCCAGAGTGGTGTCTTGTTAGAGTGGCAGATGCTCCAACTCTCCTTTCTACTCTTTCATGGACAAAGGTTTAATATCTTTATAAATAGCTGTACCCATTTATCTATATATCCTTTGCATCAGTTGGGTCTCGGCTTGAAGATCTCCCTCTAGAGAAATACTTATATGAAAAGACATAGGGAATCACCCCCAGCCAGCTCTGACTTCTAGAATTATAGAGAAGAAAGCAGTCTTTTTCTACAGTTTTGGAAATAGAAAGCATACTTTCAGCTTCAGGGAAAGAACACAGGCTTTGGCATGAAATATTCCAGAGTTCCCAACCTGGTTCTGCCATCTCTTTGTGCTCTGAAACCTTGCACACTTGGTTTACCCTAAGATTTGGTTTCTTTATCTATAAGAATGGAGTGTTATTCATATCATGGCTACCTTGCAGAACACGTTTTGTAAGTATTCCTGGGACAATGCCCAACACATAGGAGATAATCAAGCAATATTGGTTTCCATTTTTCATATATAACCTAATGTAAGGAAAGTTTATCTTAGAGAGTTTTATGTTGCCATTTTCTAGTCTTCAGGTCAGTCTAGCTTTCTGGATCAATCTGTCCTCTCCTATCTGTAGAATGATACATCTAAGTACAAAAAGCTACTCCATATTCCTTTTCAGATCCTCTACTGAAGCCATGCATAATCCAAAGGCAAAAATTTTTTCATAGTCAGTAGTCAACATGGCTTCTATAGAATACAATGAACACCCATAGGGACTGTGATTTCTCTTCCAAGCCCCACCTGCTGGTCCTGATGTAACCTGGTGGAAACTGGTACAGAGGACCATGCACCACATCAGTCTGTTCTCAAAGAACAAGAAGGGGCCTAAGCCACAGTGCCCCTTTGGAAAGCTGATCTCTAGATTAGCAGTATCAATGCTTCTTGACTTACAAAGGGGCTACATCCTCATAAACCAAATCATAAGTTGAAAATATTATAAATCGAAAATGGTTTAACACAGCTAACCTACCATCATCATAACTTAGCTTAGCCCATTTTAAATATGTACAGAACACTTACATTAGCCTTTAGTCAGGCAAAATCATCCAACACAAAGCCTATTTTATGATAAGGTGTTGAATATCTCACGTAATTTATTGAATACTGTACTGAAAGTAAAAAACAGATTGGTTGTATGGGTACCATTGTAAAGTAGAAAAATCTTAAGTTGAACCCTCTACAACTGTTTGTATTCTATTACATTCATCACAAACTAGTATGATTACTTCTGTAAGTACCTCCATACCTTATTCTTTGAATGCCGAGCATCAAGCTTAAGGACAAGTGGCCAGGGACAGTAAGCTTTATGTAATGTTTAACAATGAATGAACGAATATTTACCAATAAATGAACCTAAAATCAAATAACTGATTCAAAGGGCTCCTTATATAAAATAATCATGGAAAACACAGTATTGTTACAGTGATTGTTTTCTATAAGTTAATTTTATTTAAAATAATAATTTCCTTCAATATAACATAGGAAGAATTCCCTTTATACAATAGCCCCGAATGTCACAGATTTTTCTTTATTGCTAGACTCCAAAGATATCTAATCACTTCTATCAGCAATGAATGTCCTAATCATAAGGATGTCTCAAGTGAATTTGTGTCCTTAAAATAGTGTTTTCCCACTGGTTTGTATCATAATTTCAGAGATATTTTAATTCTATTCTAATAAAGTGGCTTTAGTTTCAATGTTTGCCCTTCTCCCAAGAAGTTAGCATTAAGGATCTTTTTGTAATGTAAATTTTCATCCCCTAATTTATATGTTGTCAAGTTTGCATTTTAATATGCCGTATTTGGCTCTTTTAAAGCAGGGCATGTCTGAATTAGCTTTTGAGATAAAAGGAATACAAAGAAAATTGATTGTGAGCAAAACATCTGATATAGTTTTACTTGCAAAGTTCAAATTTTCTGAATGGGATCAAGATGGCATGGTTTGAAATGTGGCTGCAACGTCTACATGTCTGAAAGCCATAGCAGTGAAGGTCTTACACCACATTTCCTGATGTGTTTCTCCTTTGGTATTTCCACACACGTACACACACGCTGGGGAGAGCACGTGGAGAATTTCTCTCTTTCCTAGAATCACTACTGTCCCCTACTTTCTTCTGTTGCATGATAATGGCCACTCTTTCCAGGATTCACTTCTTTAAGTAGATTTTGCTTTGACTCTACCAAACAAGAAAAAGGACCGAATTTAAATAGCAATGAAATTCCGCTTGCTGCTAGGAGAGGAACTGTCCTCAAAGATCTATTCTATGGCCCTGCAAAGGCCTCTCACTCCACCTTCCAGTTATTCTTTGCACTTTTGCCCACATTACTCAGCATGTGCTAAGGCCGGGCACTGTGGCGAGGGGGATGCTGTCCGGGTCAGAGACTTGCCTCAATTAAAAGTGATAGTCGTAAGCAGTCAATTCACACTCTATTTTGCCTGTATCTGTTTTCCTAGTATGTTCTTTCATGGTGCTGGATATATCCCTCGAAGCCACACAGAATGAGGTTTATCACTCTTCTGCAAGAAGTTTCGGGTTGTAGAAAACAGCCACCTCTCCCTCTGAGTGATCTCTCCTTTAAGGCTAAGTAGACTCTGCTACGGCAACACTCTAGCATAATTGTGAATTCCCTCAAACCTCCGTACTAGCTAGGTTCTGCAACAAGCGACCGAAAAACGGCACCAATAGCGGTTTAAACAAGATGGGAGTGTATTTCAGGCAGGTGATTTATATCTAGCTTGTTGCTCTCCCATGCATGGCTTCCATCTCAAGACTGAGAGGTAGCCCCCAAGTTCTAAGCGGCAGGATGGAGGAGGGGAGAAGAAAAAGGGCAAAGGGCGCAAGTACACTGCCCCTCAGGAAGCATGTCCAGGAGCAGCCACTCTACTTACATTTCATTGACCCAAACTTAGTTCCATGCCTACACCTATATGGAAGAGAGATTGGGAAATGCAATGTATCTGGGGAGCCATAGGCCCTTCTAGAACTTGGAGGTTCTGTTCCTTTAGAAGAACGGGTCATGGGTATTGAAGACAATCAGCTATACTTCCCACACTATTTCCTTGTGTTCTTTTGTCCTTCATGAGGTGCAGTGGCCAAAGCGGAGCAAAACTGTCACTGCCTTTTCTGTTTTATTAAAGACATCACACTGTAAAAATTGGCATTTTATTTCATCACACACAGATGCAGGAAAGTACTTTTACTTTTTTCAATCAAATTAAATCTAACCCTGGGCCTTCTCTTACCATGCTGATGAAAAATTCAGTATCCCTGATTTAGTATCGCCTCCTTAGGGTCACAGGAAACTAGGATGGAGGTCGCGAAGGTATTATACGGGTCCTGAAAATTGAGGAATGTGCCTCTTATCATCAGGCCATCATAATCCCCCATGAGAAGTTCATTGTCCAAGTCCACTATGGTCCATGTGGAGACAGGAAACTCTGCTCATTTGGTTCCAGGCTTGGGCTTTAGGGTCTTTGCCAAAGCTGGAATGAAAGCCTTGATGCTTGGTTCTCTGCTTTCCTCGGTGCGCCATGAAGCCATGCCATTTCTTTCTAAGACGCTGCTATATCCCCAGGGGGCTGCAAAGTCCCCTCCCTTCCCTTTTCAAGCTTGTCTAATCTCCCCCTTCCCAGGGCCTGACTTTTCTGCCTTTACCCTCCAAGCGTATCTTTTGATTTCCTCAAATCTGGATCAGACCAACATTATTTCCCCTCAGAGGGCTTAAAGAAAATAATTCTTGCCTTTTTTAGGGAGACTGTGGTTGAAAGAAATTCTGGCACCAGTTTTTGTTGTTGTTGTTCTGTGTTTGTTGTATTGTTTTGCTTACTCTTACCAGGGTATAATTCATTAATTAATGCAGTCTCAGAGCACTTGAACCATTTTCACAATCACATTTTATGGCTCACCAGTATCAGGAATTGAGTTCCTCTGCTAGTAACACACACTTGACTAAAGGAGTAACTAGTTAAGGGTTTATTCTCTCATATAAAGGAATTCCTGTGGTAGTACACTCTAAAGCTGGTACAGAGGCTCCATGATGTCATCAGGGACTCAGGGCTTCCTTGTCTTTCTACTCTGACATCCTTACTCATGTCCATCATCAATGACACAGTGTGGCTGCTAGAGCTCCAGCCATTACACCTATGTTCCAGGCAGGAAAAAGGGGAAGGGCAAGAGCAAAAGAGACAAACCTCCTAGATGAGTAAATACCCTTTAAATAGCTATCTTAAAATTCATTTGCAAAGAATTCCATTCACATCTCATTGGTCAAACTTTTCTTCATGGGAGGTTGGAAAATATAGTCCTAGCTAGGCACAGTGCTGCTTCAAATAAAATCTGGATTTTATTATTAAGGGAGAAGAAAAAATGGAAATGGATAGGTAACACAGTCTCTGCCTACTGCGTGTTACGGTCCTCTGTTTCATAATTATAGAGTTAGATATTTGAACCCAAGCAAAGGACTCTAAACTTTATCTTATTAGAACCGAGTTCTCATTTCAGCCTGTGAAAATCTTTTAAAATCCCACATATTTGTTATTTTTCAGAGCTAAAGCATCTATACATGTGATTTAAGTGAGCCAGCTGCTGAAAAGCTCTTTCTGACTTCATACCAGTTGGTGAAGTGATGAAGAGATGGGTAATAATCTTATTTCCAAAATTTTCTTCTGATGCCTTCAGCTTCAAAGATTCCCATCTCTTAGCCCGTAACTTTGAGATCTGTTTGAACAATTTTTGCTTTTTCTTTTTGCAGAGACATCCATTGCTAGAGAGATGTAGTTTTTATTTTAAAAAACTGACAAAAAACTTTCTAGTTCATCTTCCCCTTCTTTAATTTTATTAAGTATAAATGGCTATGTTATTAAAGCATTACCTGCATCTATTTCAATACTTCTATGTTTGTTTTCTCTTTTCAGAAAATCTTTTAACTAAAGTAAGAATCATTCCACAATGTATACATATACCAAAACATCACACTGTACTCCATAAATATATACAGTTATTCGTTGTTAATTAAATTTTTTAAAAAAATATGTGTATATATAAAAAAGTAAAACTATTATAGAATTTTGACCAAAAAAATAGATGTAAAGATAACATATGAAGCATAATACCAATTCTTTACATTGACAAATGGACATAAAATATAAAATTGTGTCTAGTTTTCTCTCACAAATATTTTAATAATATTTAATTAAAAATTTGAAAAATAAAAAAAGAAAACCACTTTGTTTAATACATTCTTTTTCTTGCCAAACCCTTTCTATCAGCCTGATTGCCCCCTCGATTCATTACACACGTTTGAATGACTTTTTACAAAACAAATAAAACCAAAACAAAAGAAATTTTAAAAAAAGTATAAGAATTATTTCTGCAGCATCAACTTTGTCTTGTTAATTATCAAGTCCCTCCCCTTTCTGAGAGCTTTGGAGTAATCTGTCTGAATGAATGGATTTTAGTTGGGCATATAATCTTTTGGGTGGGAAGATTTGTTCAGTAAGTTCTTTTTTTTTTTTAACTGAGAATTGAGTAATTGTGCCATTGGCCTCGTTTCTAATTTCCATTTTTTTAAAATATGGAAATAATGGCATTGCAATAACAACAAAGGATTATTTCGGACTTTGAAACTAGTGGGAGAAATAGATGGCCATCACTAATTCCAGCCCCCTCTGTCTTGAGTCCTTATTCACAAAATATTCTTTCCGCTCCCTTTTCTGTCACAATAGGAATTGATGGCCCTGTGCAATATTTTAAAATCTGCGCACACTCTCCGCACTGCACTCTAGGTTGAGGGTAAAGGGGCCCAGCCTTCTCCCTGAGGGAAAAGGAAATTCTTTGCATTCCTTCCTGATGAATCAGACACACACACACACACACACACACACACACACACACACTCTCGGTTTCTCAGTGGTTCTTTGGAGGGATGTCCTGTTACAAGCTGAGATTTCCAGTCATGAGCACTGCCACCTATTCACTGTGTGCATTTGGGTACACAGGAAAACTCTGTGAGTCTCAGTTTCCTCACCTGTTAAATGGGGATAATAATACCTATTGAGCAGGGTTTTTAGGGTTAATGGGATTACATGAGAAACATCTAATGCAGGAGATTCTCATCAAGGATGAAATAAGTAAGACAAGCTCATCATCTTGTTTTACTTCCTGCATTCCACTGTTAATGCACAAGGTTGAATATCATAGTTTGCAACATGATGTTTTGTAACTGTTGTTATAACATAAGAAACATAGAGCTAACCTGGTGTTCCTGCACACAACGGTGCATGCATGCAGTGGCCAGGGCAGGAAAAAGCATTTATTGAATGAGTTTCATGTACCAAATACTGTCCAGATGTGAGCACTTTTATTTCTCACAGCCTCTCTGAAGGAGCAGTATTGCCCTAATTTTGGGGAACATGAGTTAAGTCACAAAGCTAATTAAGGGCAGAGTTGAGAGTTGACTCTCTCTTTGTGTGCCCTGTGGTAGTGTAATTCTAAGAAGGCTCTCAAGATTCCTACTCCTCCAAGGTCTGCCTCCTGTGTAATCCCCATCCCTTGAGTGTGGATGGGACTTGTGAATAAGATGGGATAGTCACTCCTGTGATTACATTACCGCAGAAGTCAGGGAGAGTCTCCTACTGGCTTTGAAGAAATTAGCTGCCTTGACAGGGCCAGGTGGCTAGGGCCCGAGGGCCATCTCTGGGAGCTGACAGTGACCCCTGTCAACAGCCAGCAAGAAACTGGGACCTCAGTCCTACAGTCACAAGTTACTGAATTCTGTACACAATCTGAATGAGCTTGGAAGAGCTGGGCTCCAGATGAGAACCCCAGCATGGCCAGTATCTTGATTTCAGCCTTTTGAGACCCTGAGCAGAGAGCCTAGAATTGCCATGTCAGGACTTTTGACCTGCACAAACCGTGAAATAATAAATGAGTGTTGCTGTAGGCTGCCATGTTTGTGGGAAGTTATTACACTGTTAGAAAACTAACACATGACCTTTCTACCAGCCTCTGCCAGATTCACACTTAGGTGAGAGCAAATTCAGATTCTACATGCTGCTCCATCAGGTATTGGCCCAGACAGCTGGGGCAATTCATTTTTAAAGAGGAGCCAATAATATGTGTCTCCTGGAAGAGCGCTGGGAAGCTTCTCTGAAATACTGGACGTGAATGTGGAATACAAAGTGCTGTACAAAGGTGATATTCAAAATGTTAAACAACTAGTTCAGTGCACAGGGCAACCCATCAGAAAGAATATGGTCACACTGGTTACCTGGGAATATTTCTTGGAGAGCAGATGGAAAAGACATTTCCAGGTTCAAACATTGATGTGTGAAAGGCTGGGGTGGGGCAGGCAGGGGAGACTAAGCACATAAGGGAGGTACCTTCACTCAACAACTCTCTTTCTCCATATGTCCCATAGTTTTGCCTTCACATCTATTTTCTTTAAAATTTCTCATATTCTCAACAACCATCACGTCAACATATTCCTTCCAAAATTTGTGAAAAAGATTCCCCTTTCAGAGAATGTGCATTCCTTATGCTTCTCCCCACTTCTGAGAAACGATGGTACCGTCGGCTCTTCCCTGAGACCACTGGAGAAAAACAGAATGGAAAGATTATTCAATGCTCAAATGTATACTATTGAATGAGAAATGAGGGTTTGTTTCTTTTACACTGTCATTCATATTTATTCAATTTGACTGTGTAGATGCAAATTTTGACCTCCAAGTTCTACCTTTTTCCTGTAAATATATTTTTTTTCCTTGCAGGTATTTTTGTATTGTTTCCTAGAATCAAGCTTCCCAAAGTGTCTAAGTTGCTTTAGTGGCCTAATTGTGCAGTGGCATATTTAAAAGTCATTATTTTCATCATCTATTAAAATGTAGCCCAGAACAATTTAAAAAATTGGGTGAGGCCTATTTGCAAAAGCATTTATGATGTGGGCTGCCAAGGAATGTGCAGCTGCAGGAGCTTCTTTCTCTAATCTCAGACTTACTTGAAAATGGATTAAGGGTGGATACCTGTGAAGGGGAACCAATTTGATCTCCCAAGAATTGCAAGTCCTGGAGAGTGAGACATACTTTGTTTGAACATGCTGAATCTATTGATCCCAGAAAGTATTAGTACTTACAAAACAGCCCCTTTATATTGAAACGAACTGCCTTACCTTGGGCTGCACCTGCTGTCTTGCTAGTTCTTAACATCTTTGAAGAGTAGATTCTGAGCAGCAATGAATTGCTAAATGTTTAACAACAGACGTGAGGGTGGGAGGAGCCTGATTTGTTGCATTTGCCAATTTCCTTAGTCAATTCTTCCACCATAGCCAATTTCAAGCTACCACAGTTAGGTCACTGAATGCAGAGTTGGGAAGAAATGTGCAGTGGCACACCATCATGTAATATTTTTTATCATACGGGTACAATAGATATAAATAATCTCAAGAGTAGAGATAACAGTAAAATGAGGTGAAATAATTAGAAGTGATTGATGTCTTTGAGTACTTGTTATCTTTCTTTTTAATATAATTTATTTAATTGTCATTTTATATCATTTAAACTTGAATAATGGCCATGGGTAACTGGCTCCAGCATACCACTAAGCCTGAGTCAAGAGGATTGACTATATAGCTGGATAATAATATGGGTCATTCTGCTGTAATTTTGGTGGAGGCACCAAAGTCTAAGAATAAGGCAACAGGTTCCACGTTATTAGAATATGGAGTGCTAGACCACCTGTGTGGGACCTGCAAAGGGGGTGACCCACATTGGTTAGCATCATTTTCCTCCAGTTGAGCTGCATCAGGTGGGGAGAGAATTTCTACCGGAAAAAAACTGTTGGATTGTACTTCAACACAAGTAAGAGGGACTTGAAGGGGACTTCTCAGAGAACTTATATGTACCCCCTGGAGTTTGGGAACATAAGGACTGGGTCTGACACCCAGTGAGAATAGTAAGTGTAAAGTCTATGGCTGTGTCTAGTCACAGAGTAAGGAAGGCTGCAGTGGGAGCAAACTTCACTTCCATTGATGGGGGTGGGGGAAAGGTGTTTCCCGGAGCTGAGGTGTGAACTATTGTAAAAGGGAGCCAGCATGGGGTTGTCTTAGAAGGGATCCTACCCAAGAGGCTAAGTGACTACCTGGAGGGACAATGTGACCCTAACAAGGGAGCAGGCACCCAAAAGCCCTCCAAAGGGGAAATGCTCATCAGACAACTGCCTATGTCAAGGCAGTGGCAGTCAGAGATCCCTGGCCAAGGATCACTAAAGAGCCAGCAGTAAAGAGAGTCAACTTTGAGCACCTGCCTTCCCGAGGCCACCAACGCTGTGTGGTAGCTCTTCCTTTCATGTTCTCGATCCCTTGACCCAACTCTCCCAGGGTCAGAAACAGCAGCTAGAGGGAAGAGGAAGGGAAAAGGCGAGCAAGAAAGAGGGATAAAAACAGCAATGCCCATGCCCCCCTGAAGTTTACATGGAGAACTCTAAATTGGACATAAATTTGCGGTTTTGATTATTACAGTGGACTGGACTATAGTCATGTGATTATTAGGCTGGATCATTTTAAATGCCGAACTGAAGAGACTATTTGTTTATTATCCAAGAGCAATGGAAAAAGCTAGACAAACAGCCCAATATTTCATCTGGGGGAGGGAGGGAAGGAACCCGGAAATCAAATTTGAAGAGCAGTGGAAGAACAGAGGTACAAGTTTGGTTTCTCCTTATAACCTATTGATGCAAAATCAGTCAATCAACCAATTATAGCTGTATTTTTGGAAGATTTTCTGAATGCATTAAGTCCTTCAAAGCCCTAACCAATTGCTACTTAAAAGAATGATGAAGATTTCATTGGCGCAGGGCCTTTTTGAGGAAAAACTATAATAGGAACTTAGAGTAACTTTGGGAATTAAATATTGATGTAGTCCACAAAGAATCTTTTGACTGGGTGCTAGACGTGTCCTCCTCAATTCTAATTGGTAAATCTTAGCCCCCAAAAGACAATTGGAGAAGATAATCTAACTTACAAAAATTTCTCATAGGCTATCTAAACACTAACACAGTAAGGAGTTAAAAAGTGAAAATAAAAATACGTAATTATTTTCAATTACAAAGCACCAAACAACTAGTTTCTTCTAAATTTTGAAGTTACTTTTTGTTTGTACTGTACAAAGTACGCAGCCATAGAATTCTCGGTAAGAGGAATTTCAATTTTTACCTACTCAATTTCATGAATGTAAATGTAATTATAGCGTGGAGGGGTTCTTTTGGGGAAATGGGCTGGGAGCAAGTGGAAAACTCCCAGGTTCCACAAAACAGCCTTATGTCTGTTCCAACTCACTACTGGAAATTATATTTGCAACAATGACTAAACCCAGAAAAGCCAGTGAGGTTATTGGACACTCTCTTCCCAAGAGGGGTAAATTCCCAGGCTTCAGCCCTTACTCGGACCATATTGTTTAAAGAAGGAATCAGGTTGTTTGTTTGACAATCATGCAGCGACAGAAGCAAAAAGAGGAAAAAGGAAAAGTGACACAATAGAGCTGTAAAGTCCCTTTCAATTTGCAAATATTGTGCTCTGTGAGGGACATGCAAACTGAAGTGCCCACAGGGACTGGGAGAATTGAAGAAAAGAAAAAAAAAGTGGGGAGTTATGAGAAAAGACTGCAACACGGATGCTACAATACACAGCTTCTGGCACCGCATCCGCGTCAGGGAGCAGCAGGGAGTGGGGAGGAGCGTGGCAAGCTGGGGACTGTGCGGCAGTAGGCACCTGCTGCCCGTGCTGTGTGAGAAAGTGAATCCAGCAGCTAAATCCATCCATGTTTTGGAACACCCCGAATTTTTGAATATTGCCCACTAATTTTAAAAGTTGAAAACACTGTGTTGATCAAATAACACATGGCTGCTCTATCATCTATGGTCTGTGACCAAAGTATTTTTCATTCAATATTAATAATAATAAAAATTCAGTATTGTTCCGATTCTTTTACAGTGCTTACTAGTGCCTGCAACTAAGTTCTTTAAGTACATTAACGCTTTTAATTCAAACTAATATATAGCACCATATTAACACCAAAAGAGTCCAATGTGAATTTTATGACTTTCTGTTTTTGTGTTTCAGAAGCAAAAATGGTTGACACGTAGATAATTCCAAATAACTGTCCTGGATTCCTCTCGATATCCTTAATGATTTAAGGAGGCATTTGTAATGGAGACTAGTCAAACAGGGCCCTGTCTACCCTAAGGGGAATGTGGAGAACCCACAAACATTTGTGGAAATACTTGGGAAATCAGACCTACCTATCAGCTGCCAGAGCCCCGTGCCTTTCATTGCCATTGCCGAGCCCTGAGTTAGTTGCGGGAAGTATATGGCCATATGAGAAGGATGCAGGTGCTAATTTCTGAGAATCCTTTTAATTCATTATTGCCATCTTGTCTGAAGTGAAATCTCTAAGGAACCAAATTTGCCCTTTTAGAAAGGGCCTAGGCAGGATACTCCGCCAGCGAAGTAACAAAAATCTTCCTCCTGTGGTGACTGAAATGTCCCATTAGGTAATTGCTTTCTTAAATTTTGCCCGTTTTAAGCTTTCTTTTTAAACAACATCAACAACAAAAAGTAAATCCTCTTTGAAAAGGATAACATATCAAATGCCAAATGCCATAATATGGCCTCATTTTTAAGGACTTTCTGAGACAGTATTGGGAACATTCACATAAAGATATTGAAGGCAAGTTAGTTATGTTGAGAAAAGAAAAGAGGCGATGAACAGAAAAGGAAGGACAAAGGTCGAGGGTGTCTATTTTACTATTTTTCCTAAGGTCAGACTTAGAGTTCACATTTTAGTAACTGAAGTCACTATTTATCAAAAAAATCAATAGGACCATTATACCATCTACATATACAAACACACACACACTTAATGAAAATAGTTTTTCTAAAAATGAAAAGCCTTGTTGTCTAGTAAACAATATTAAAACTTGCAATTGAATGTGGGTTTTTTTGAGTACATATAGAGACAACATATGTAGGCAAAATCCCATTTAAAAAGGTTTTGTGGATTTTCCAAATTGGTTAGTCATAACAGAATTGGGTTATAACGGCTATAATGAAATCATCACTAGAAATCATTTTTTCAGTTTGGAGGCCTTGGAGATGAAATATCCTTGATGTCTAGTTCCTGAAGTGAAACATCTAGGAAGTGTATCGATCTCAGTAGGAAATATACAGACAGCTCAAACATTCTTTCTCTCTCCAATTTCTGTCCTTCCCCTGGGACGCAATATTGTTTGTGATTTACTATTCTGGCTGGGGGAAGTGGCAGTTTTGGGCACTTCCACTTGGCCTTTCCCTGGCCTCTTTGATAGTTCTGACCCCACAGGCCCAGACAGCAATGCATGTGTCAGCCAGCTACCAAGTATACCTATTTTAGTCATACATTTAGGGGCCAGAGAAAGGACCACTCGGGTGGGGGGATCTGATGTCCCAGTGGACCCACTGGGAGCCAGACCTGGGCCAATACTCCATTTATTACCTGGTCCCCGTGCGACCACATGCTAACAGGGAGCCAAGGCAATGCTTTGGGTCTCTGGGCCTCAATGTCCCCTTTCCCTAGTAAATAGCCATAGACTTCTTTAGGGAAGGACAGGGGAGTCATTACTGTGTTCGTTTGCTGTGGTAGTGCAGGGTCCTTCTTCCTGGGGACTTTGCTTTTTCTTTAGTCACAGGGTACCAGGTTCAAAAACTGACTCAGGTTCAGAAACATTTTATTGGGGTGACTGCCCTCAGCCTCCACACCATCCACCCTTCATTTCTTTTGATTTCATGGATTGAGCAGTACCCATGTTGGCTGCCCGTTTTTTTGCCCTTAGGGATGCTATATTTATTAACAATGTCCATAACATTCTGCACAGGAGACCCTTCCTGCCTTTATGACTTTGCCTCGCATTATGATAATTGTGTCTACCTGGGGGTCTCATCACTCACCCCCATTGCTATCAGGGATGGCATCTCCTACCATCAGTCCTAGCCTACAGGGGACAGCCACCACTGAACTTGTTAGAGATGCTGGTGCCCCTCTTATTCGCATAACCCTTGTTGCTTGGCAAATGATGCTTCACTTTCTCCAAGGCCTCCTGTAGATCAAGGGCCTCTGGTGGTTTTCCAGCTTTGCATAGTATACCCACTCCAGCATGCCCACTTCCCTGAGCTCTTAAACCCATCTATCTCACATCATCTATCGGCAACTTGATGTGCTCCATTGCTTTTCCTAGGAGTCACCTTAGTAGTGTTTGTACCATCTCCCAGGGTCTTTGCCAGGGTGTTAAATCCTATATCCTAAATAAACTCTCCCTTATCCAACCTTACATTTCACTACCCTTGATCAAGTACTCACAGAATCCAGGCCTGTGCACCCTCATCTGGCTCCTGCCAGTTCACCGGCTATTTGGGGTCTAGTCCATTTCCTCTCTTACCAGGCTCATTATGTCCTTGGCTGGGTTATGCTGTGGCTCAATCCTGGCTATGGGCCCAGCAGCGAGCAAGGCAATGTGCTGGTCCTTAATTGGGAAGGGTCTGCCCCTTCCTTGTTCAGGCTCAGTGGGTTCTGAGAAATCTGGGAATTCACGATTCTCATGCACACTAATCCAGATGTCTCATCCACTCACCCCGACGCCCCACCCCCAAGTCAGGGCCCAACCTTGGCAGAGCAGATCTGCCTTGCTCAGGAGCTTCACCGTCTTTTGAGCTCTGCTACTGTTAGGACGAAGTCCTGCCTCTGATCCTCAGCTCTCTCTGCCCTCACTCCAGGAGATGAGAGCCTCTTTATGCCACCAAGGAGATGCTTTCTGGCTTTCACAGTTAGCTTTTAGTAAATTTTAGCTTTTTGTCAATTAGTCACTCTCTGTTTTTTGTCATAATTTTTTCCCCCAGAGTGTCAATGAAACCTAGGAATAGACAACCAATTCCACCAGCCTTCAGTTAGTTTTTCCGACACATTTCTCACATTCCCACTATACCACACCAGCCTGTACTTTTCCCTCCACTGGTCACCAATGGCAGAGGTGTTAACAATAGTACTGCTGCCTTGTACCAGAGGTTACCTGGGCACCGCCTTCCCCTGTGATGGGATTTGAATTGCCAGCCAAGAGCTCCAAATTCTATCCCAGCATCTGCCTTCTCAACCATTCCTGGTACCAATTGTCACTGATTAAGTTCCCCAGTAACTTTGAGATGGAGATTAGAATTCAAGAGGTTTATTATGAAGCCTCTTAGGATCTCTACCTGCAGAGGAGAAGAGACAAGGCAGGATTGGCAAAGGGAGAAGTCAAGCTGTGTTGCAGCTGCAATTGACTCTACAAGGACCTCTAAAACTGGGATGATCTCTGAAGCCATGTTGTCCTGACATGGGGTGAGAGGCTGGCCGTTCTACCCCAACACTGATCAGTCACTGGATGCAAGTGTCCTGGGAAAGGGGCATGACCTTGGGTGAGGCAGCTGTCTTCAGCCAATGCAATCCCCATAGGGGGCTGACAGCTGAGGGCTCTCTGCTGGCAGTGCTCCCAGCAACTGGGAGAGTACTCCTTCATCCCTGAAAGGGGTTCTGGGTGGTGCATTGCAGTGTCCACCACACCCCATATTCAAGGCTCTCTTAGCCAGATGTTCCTGGCTTGGTGAATCACTCTTTGCAAAGGTGAATATTAATATTAAACATTTGCAGACAATAGCTAAATAACATGTGGTTCTGGATATTACTTCCCCAGTAATCAATATTGGCTTTACAGACTCATCTTCCAGAACCCTTTGTCATTCATAGTGTTCTCTATTCATACCAGTATTCTTTAAGTCTACAAATCAGGGACAGGACTTGGTTTCTTTGGGAACATTGGGTCCTAAGGCTGAAACTGCCTTTCCCCACTCCATCTGGATAATCCCTGGTTACCCTTTAAGACTTGGCTCAAATGTCACCTCCACTGTGACACTTTCACCTACTCCCCAGATAAGAGCTATTTGCACCCTTCTTTTTGTTCCTGCGAGCACCTGGTAGTATAGCACTTAGCAGGGCCTTGTTCATAATACTAAGAGCTGAGCTTGGCAGTCAGAATCCCCCTTGATTTGAATCCTATCTCTGACATTTGGTAGTTGTGTAAGCTTGAGTAAGTTATTTAACCTCTCCTAGTCTCAGTTTTCACATCTGTAAAAGAGGGATCTACTTCATAGGGTTATTGCAGGGATTAAATGAGTAAATATGCAAAAATCACTTAAAACTGTGCAAGCCATGTAATTCATGCTATACATCTTTGCCATTGCCCCATTTAACCGTTCTACTTGTGCCTCATTTGTTGGCTCATCAGGAGGAAGGACAATTTCTTATTTGGCCTTAAATAGCCAACTATTAGCACAGTGACTGGCACACGAAACATAGCAATAAACACTCATTGAGTAAAGTTGACTATTGATCTAAGACCCAGAAATCTGCATCTAGCACCAAGATCATGATGACTCGCTATTGCTAAAAACTAACAATATTATACATTGTAACCTTGAAGAAATATATATATTTTTCTTTGCGATGGCGGTGTTAAACCAGTGTTTGCCAAAGCTTCTTCAATGGAACACCAGTTCTGTGAAATAATCTACAAAAGTGAGTTCAGTAGCCAAATAAGCTTGGGAAATGGTATATATACAATTAGATCGGTATTAGTGTATTATGGGCTCTGCAATGTTCTATAGAGATTATGTGGGTTTTGTTTTAAATTTCAAAGTATTAAGGAGGTACAAATGTTTTTGTTACGTGGATACATTGTATAATGCTGAAGTCAGGGCTTTTAGTGTGCCCATCACCAGAATAGTGTTCATTGCGCCCGATAGGTAAGTTTTTATCCCTCACCCTCTCCCATTCTCTCCCTTCTTGGTTTCCAATGTCCTTTACATCTCCTTGTGCCTGTGTGTGCCCATCATTTAGCTCCCATTTATCACTGAGAACGTGTGGTATTTGTTTTTCCACTCCTGAGATACTTCACTTAGTGAATATCTTAGGATAATGGTCTCCAATTCCACCCAAGCTGCTGCAAAAGACATTATTTCATTCCTTTTTATGGCTGAGTAGTGCTCCATGGTGTATATATACCAATTTTCTTTGTCCACTCATGAACTGATGGGCCCTTAGGTTGATTCCATATCTTTGCAATTGTGAATCGTGGTGTGATAAACATTCGAGTACAGGTGTATTTTTGATAAAATGACTTCTTTTCCTTTGGGTAGACACCTAGTAGTGAAATTGCTGATCGAATGCAGGTCTACTTTTATTTCTTTGAGGAATCTACATACTGTTTTCCATAGAGGTTGTACTATTAATAATTTTCAGTCCCACCAACAGTGTATAAGCATTCCTTTTTATCTGCATCCATGCCAGCATCTATTGTTTTTTGACTTTTTAATAATGTCTATTCTGCTAGGGGTAAGGTAGTATCTCATTGTGGTTTTAATTTGCATTTCCCTGATAATTAGTGATGGTTGACATTTTTTCCTATGTTTATTGGCCATTTATCTATCTTCTTTTGAAAAAATTCTGCTCATGTCTCTTGCCCACTTTTTGGTGGGGTTGTTTGGTTTTTTTGTTGCTGATTTTGTTGAGTGCTTTAGAGATTCTGGATATTAGTCCCTTGTCGAATGTATAGTTTGTGAATATTTTTGTCCCATTCTTTAGGTTGTCTATTTACTCTGTCAATTATTTCCTTTACTGTGCAGAAACTTTTTAATTTAACTCAGTCCCATTTATTTATTTTTACTGTTGCTATATTTGCCTTTGGGGTCTTCATCATAAATTCTTTGCCTAGGTCGATGTCTAGAAGAGTTTTTCTTACATTTTCTTGTAGAATTTTTATAGTTTCATGCCTTACTTTAAGTCTTTTATCCATCTTGAATTAAGTTTTGTATATGGTGAAAGATAGGTGTCATCAAAGGCATGGCAGCCTCTTCCTTGTTCTTTCTCTTGATCACTCACTCTGGGAGAAGCCAGGTGCTATGTCTCAAAGAGAAGCCCACATGGCAAAGAATTAATGCCTCCCTCCAGCAGCCACATAAGTGAGCCATCTTGGAAGTGGACCATCCAGCCTCCAGATGACTGCAGCCCTGGACAGCATCTTGCCTGCCACCTTATGAGAGACCTCCAGCCAGAACCGTCCAGTTAAGCAGCTAAATTTTGGGGAAATTTGTTATGTAGCAATATATAATCAATGCATAATGAAACATGTTTAACTTTATGCAATCCAATGTTTCACCCAGGACATTCATCCCACATAATACCTATTAATGCTGTAGCCCACGCTCTTGTTAGAATGTTAAAAATCACTGTATAATAATCACATTTTATCAAGTTTCTCTGAAACTCTGTTGTAAATCTTTTAGAAATAACCATTTTTAAAAATCATTCTAGAGTTGATACATTAAAAAACAAAAACAGTCATACTATAATCTCTATGCTTTCTAAAGATCAGATTTAATATCTTTGTTCTGCTAAAATGCCACCTTCTCCTTTAAGAATAATTTCACTTTTGTTAGCCAGAGATTTATGTGTGGCTTTTAAAATACAAAGTAGGTTTTATTATCATTTAAGTGCATGTTAATGTGCCTTATTTAAATTAATTTATATCTAATGCAAATCAAGCATTAAATATTTTATTTAAAATAAAAGAATTTGAAAATTTCTACAAGTGCTCCTTTCCTCTGAAAAAAAATCCTTCCAACTTGATGTTATACTACATCAGCTCTTTAGAATCTCACTTAAAAATAAATTAATATCTCTAAATAAGTAATAAAATCAATGGTGCAGGCTTTGTTTTAGTATATTCAGATCTATGCCTCATAAATATTCAAAGCACACTGCTCTTAATGTTAATGAGTATTGTCCTTGGGTGGTTTATCAGAATGTTGGATTATCCATAACAAGCTTGCTTTCAAGTTCAGTGCAGTTAGTATTGCATTTGCTTAATTATGGTTTTTTAGACATTTCAATTTCCTCCCCTTAGTTTGCATGCAGAGAAGCCCTTTGAAGCTCAAATACTTAGCCATCTCCTTACTCTAAGGAAGTTTTGAGAGAGCACAAATTTTTCATCTGTAAGGGAAAACAGACTTTTGTTGTTGTTGTTACTACTGCATGGGTTAAGGGAAGAGCTGGATAGAGAATCTGGATGGGAGAACTGGGCATCTTTGTGTCTGAGCCCCCAGTTCCTTAATACATCTTCATCATTTTCTTTGAAGTGAATATCAGACCACCAGACACACCAATTTTCAAATGTAAGAACCAAACACATTCCAAAGCCAAATGTAAAGAAATTTTAGTTTCACGGCTGTTTTACATTAACCTAATCTGTGGTCTTCCCAAATAGTTTGAATAATTGAGAAGACCTAAGTGACAGTTAAAGCCTAGGATTTCTTTTTAGTTGGTTAACTTTATTAAGTTCTTCTTCTTCAGTTTCACAGCCAAAATAACAAAAATAAGTATTAATAAAATATGTATTTCTGTTATTTACCACTCTGGACTTTAGAATTTATGGATTCTAAAATAACACTAACAGATAGAGATAAGCACTATGTTAGATCCCTTATATATAGCATCTCTCTTTATCCTTAAAACAGTCCTTTGAGACGAAAAATATTTCTAGCTATGTTTCATAGAAAGGAAACTGAGGTCAGAGAAGTAATTTGCATCAGAAATTATAATCAGAGATTATAATTGAAAA
Organism: Daubentonia madagascariensis; assembly: GCA_023783475.1. Classification (NCBI taxonomy): domain Eukaryota; kingdom Metazoa; phylum Chordata; class Mammalia; order Primates; family Daubentoniidae; genus Daubentonia; species Daubentonia madagascariensis. Next base: position 49,420,988 of record JAKFHU010000600.1, on the reverse strand, counting down.
TAGATTTATCTTGATGTCAAAATCACAAATAACTATAGGAATCATTATTTTAACCCTATTACCATAACTTTTGTCCTTTTAAACTAAAAAGTTTCTGTTTATAGGTTGTTCTTTAATTGATAGAATTATTATATGTAAAAACAAATTTCAGTATGAAAAAAGGTGCAGTTTGCTTAAAAGATTATATCTACTTTCCTGTTATACCTTGAAGTATATCAGTTCTACAATCAACTATGATAATTAGAGAAACAACAAATGCCCCAGAGGGAGCATTTTCTAGTGATTATATCATAGATACATAATAATATCTTTATAAGCTAAGCAGGAAAACATTCTCAGAAGCATATTGTTCAGGTCAGTGATTTTAAAAGAATTCCATAGGATGAATAGCCCCTCTGTCAGAATAAAAGTTGTGGTGCAAATTCCATGATAATTCTCTTTTCTCAGTCACTTGGAACTTTCTCAAAAAGTCTCTTTCCAAGTGAAACTGTCCCTGGTGGCTGCCTCCCAAATGTGATTTTTTTTTTTTAAGTAAAAGGAAAATTTGTTTCTCCATCCAAGAAGGAAATAATTATTCAATCACTTTTTCAAAGGCTTTTAAGTATAAATACCTCAAAACTCAAACTTTAAAATACTTAAAATTGTATGTAAAATTAGGTAGCACTCATTATTGGTTTTTTTGTTATGTCATATGAGAAATTAGAAAAAAATTCATCTAGAATTTTCCAAAGTTCAATAAATTGTTTACCATATTGAAAATTGGAATAAAAGCAGGCCTGGTTTCATAGAGCTGTATTTGGATTGAACTTAACTAAACACGTGATTAGAGTTTAATTCACTGTGGTTTATCTACATAACCAGTCATGGTGTTGAGACAAAACATCACAGGCCCCTCTGTTCAAATGCCATTAAGGCCAGCAGCAAAGCTGGCAAAGTCGTACTTTTGGGATTTGCCTCTGTGCCTTCAGTGATTTGCCTCTGTTGAAGGAGCTCTTCCTTCAGGTGAGCTTAGCAGACTTAGGATCTACAGACGCCAAAGTCTCCTTCAGCTTTAAGGTTGACCAATCAAACATCTCCACTCCACCTTCCTAACCTCAGAATGTAGGACACTAGACCTTTTGCATGTGAATTAATTCCCATGTCATTCACACAAATACAGTTTCAGAAAACTTTATAAGGTAGGCACACAATATATTCAACTATTTCAAAGATTGTTTCACCTGCAAAATCTGCTGAACTGTATATTGTTAGATATTATTCAGAACAAAGAAAAATCATTTTGTACCATGAAAAATATGAGAAATGTTAACCACCAAGCAAATTCATAAGCAATCAAAACTCAGCAATGTTCTGATCATGCAAGATGTATGTTTATACCTGCTACCAGAACTCTGAAATTAACCTGTGCTAGACATTGTTGAGATACTTTACAAGCAATAAAGATCAAATGGGATAGTAGATTGTGTATCATTTTGGATAAATTGGATTGATTGCAAGTTTTAAAAAAGCAGATTAAACAAGCTGGAAATATATCTTTTATGTTTAAGAAGTCTGAAGGCAGTTGATCCTGACCGGAATGGCTTTCCCAAATGGCAGAAATTTACCTCCTTCCAGGTGGGTTGCCTTGCTGTGTGAAGCCTACGTTTCAAGATCACTTCATTTTCAAAGATAACTGCTAAAGCTCCAGACATCATGTCTCCATTTCAGTCTACATAAGGAAGACACTAAGAAAGGGCATGCATTGGCTGTTCCTTATTTCCATTTATGTTCCATTTGCTAGAATTATTCAGGTGGCCTCTACTGGCTGCAAGGAAAGCTAAGAAATATAGTCTTTATTCTGGAAAACCATATGTCCAGCTAAAACTCAGGGGTTCTCTTTTTTTGAGGAAGAGGGAAGAATAGATAATTGAGGTAAAACTAACAAACAGCTTCAGCCACATGTGATTAATAAAGAAAATAAAATTGTGAAGTTATAGCAATTACAAAAACTGAGGGGTAGGAGAAAGCCTGGTAAAGACTGAGATATTTTGATTGAATTACACAATAACATAAAATCAATTATTGTGGAATATTTCCTTTTATACATTACTTACACAAGGTCTTCTCAAGGTCTTAAGGTTCAAACATCTTAAAGGTCAAGATCTAGCTTAAAGGCTATATCTGCACATTCCAAGCCAAAGTTGATATTTGGCAATTAATGGGTAAATTCAGATTGTGCAGCTAGCAATCTAAAAGTTAAAAAGAATTCTACGTTGGGGAGGGTTGAGGTGGGGAAGGGCAAAAACCCACCTAATGGGTACAATGCACACTATTCAGGTGATGGACACATTTATAGCCCTGACTCAAACCATGTAACAAAAACATTTGTACCCCCTTAATATTTTGAAATAATAAAAAAAATTCTACTTTGAATCAAGAATTGCCCTGGTTGCCACTCTATGGTATGTTTATACTCAAATATTTATGATCTCCTAGAAAGATATTATTCCTAAGAAAATACATGTAATGTCATCCTTGCTATTTAGTACTTGGCTCTAGTGTACATTGCTCAAATATCTTAACAACCTAAAGTTCTCATTTTTTCCCTAAATTTTTCTGTTTAAACAAGAAAGAAAATTATTTAGTTAATTTAAATATAAAAATGGAATATACAATATTTAAGAATGCAAGTGATACTAAGGAAATACATGATGGGTGATGTGAATCATCTTTAGAGAGACAATACAGGCTGTGTTTAGATAATAATACAGGACAGATTTCACCATTTACTTGAGATGTGATATTAAAAAATTTAACTTTTCTGAGTTTCAGGTTTGTTTGCTTGCTTGTCTGTTTTAAGTGCAAGATACATACTTCAAAGGATTGTCATGAAAATTAATGAATTTATGTATGTACGCTTGGCATATAGCAAGAAATTAATAAAATTTAAGGATACATTTAAATACCAATGTTGTCTGTTTCACTCCAGCTACTCGTCATTTTATGCTCATCTCTCAGCTTTTTTCTATCAAAAGTTTTAAATTGATTGATTTAAAGTTTTCAATTGGGCTTACTTTAAAAACATTTTTTAACTATATATAAAAACATGTTAATATACTTTCATAACAAAGTAAATAGGTGGAAGTTAGAGATATGTGATTATGCTGAGCGATATCTCTAATTCACAGAACCTCTAAAATATAAAAATTCAAAATCAACTTTCCTTTTTCTTGTAAAGTTCATTTAATTTTTTAGAACTACATGTTTATAATTTTCTCTTTGCTGCCAAGGATGTTCCCTTCAAAGATATTTTAGTAGTTAGTGCACTGAAAATATATCCCTGTGTATATCTATACCTACATCTATACTGTATATTTAAGTGGTTTTGCTGCTTGCTTGGAAATTGTGTCTTTTAATAACTTACCAGTAGTCCAAGATCTACCAAAAGGGCCTCATTCAAGACATAATGAACACATGTACAAAGATTGTTTTTTAGCTTCCATTTCCTAAGCCTAAGTTGTACTGCATTTGCTGTAATGTAACAATATATTATCTTGAAACAAACTGTGTAAGCACTTTTTTTTTAGTTGAGCTAACAAAATTTTAAAGAATGAATATATCACAGTGAAAAACTGGAAAATGTGAAATATTGTGTCATTTGTTTACATTTCATATAAACATCAATATTGCTATTTCCAAAGAAAATATGGTAGAATATTAATTCTGATAAAAAAAATAAGTATTGTTAATGAGCCAAGCACATTAGATATTTGTCTTACACTTTTGTTATAGTTTTATAACTGTAACTCTACTAAAAGAAGAAAACTGTTACTTTTGGGCCCCATTCTGCAATTTTTTACATAGGAAAAACCTCCTCTGCTTTCCTGGGAGTGTGCTTCAATTAAACATGATGAGCATATTTCAATTAAAGTTTATATTTCATATGTATTTTCACAGGTGTTAGTGCCTAGATCCATAAATGCAAACAAGAATCACATGGCTGTATAAGAAGGTCCTATTCTGTGTTACTGATAGTGCACATGTGTAACTCCAAATGTCCACACAGCCAGTAGTTACAACTGACAAGTTTTTCTTATTGAAATCATATCAACATAATGCCAAACTACTATATGTTCTTGTCAAATTGCTGTCAAAATCTGAGCACCACCTCATCTCAAAAATCACCTTTGCATCAGAATTACCATTACAGTATCAGTTTTAACCATTTTCTGGCTACTGGTTACAGGTTGAAATGTCCTTCGGGATGAGTGAAGAGATAAAGCCAGCTCTTGATGCTTCACACTGTTGGAGGGACCTAGAGGCACAGGGCATCTGAAGTGGCAGCTGGTGTGAAAAGAACTTTGGTGGCATGCATCGCTCTAGTCATATTTGAATATGGCCACTAAGAACTAAATTCCAGGTCAAGGTCTTATTAACATCACTTGCCCCAGGAACTTGAGGTTCTTATGCAATGTCTCCATCTTTCAGACTGATGACAAGATGTGCTCACTGAATTCTCTTCTTTAAGCATTTGCTTTACGAAGGACTTCTCTGCATATGAAGTCAATAGTTGAGATATATAGATAAACACATAGATAAAGAGATGAGGGTTCTCACTTTAGAAAACAGCAAATGCAGTCCATTGAGTGAAGGAGATATGGAAATTCAACAAAACAGGGGAGTGTGTAAAGAAAGTTGTCAGCAATCATAACATCGTGCTGGCTGGTATGCTTACAGAAAACACTAATCTATTAGAGTCACTCACTCATTTTTTCCCGCCCTGAGGCAGGGAAATAGCATGATTATAATATTAGAAGCATGAAAAAGTTATGATCCATCAGAGACTTTCTGATGATTAAATGAAACCTACCATTTGATTTTAGTTTAGAATTAGAACAATGAGGTTGACAGATTTCTTTTTTTTTGAAACTGACCGTTTGACTTTAGTGTATTAAAACTGCTAAGTTGATTTAATCAAAACTACCCTTGACTTTCCTCTGGATTATGTCTCCTGAGGGATCAAGCCCCAGCTAATAGAGCATGGCTCTTAACCCCAAGATAATCTTTCGTGAAGCCATCCACGTGGTTTCTCTCCTTGCAGTCATTTTTAATTTTTTAGTAAAACATTTTAGAAGCAAGTTAGCAGCATTGTTTTCCTCTGTTGGGTTTCTGAAATAACTGTAAACATGACATAAGTGTTTTCAAAGAGTACCCTTTCCAAACTCAACAGAAATCATTCTAGACAAAAAGATTATGAGCACAAGGAGTGTGTGTTCTCTTTCATTTACTGACAAGTCTCTGATTAATTCTGGAGCTCAAGGTTCCTTTCCCATTGGTGTAACTGTTGATTTAGTTTTGGAATAGCTTTATGCATTTTAATCTTTGAACTTTTTGTTTTAAGGTAGCAGTGTGTAGTGGGTTGAATTGTGTCTCCCAAAAAGACATGTCTAAGTCCTAAGCCCTAGTTCTGTGACTGTGACCTTATCTGGAAATAGGGTCATTGCAGATGTAATTAAGTTAAGGATGTCAAGATGAGATCATTCTGGATGCAGGGTGAGCCTTAAATACAATGACTGGTCTTTATAAGAAAAAACAGAGGGAGATGTGAGACACAGACGGGCAAAAGGGAAAGCCGTGTGAAGAAGGCAGCAAATATTGGGATAAGGAATCTACAAGCCAAGGATTGCCAGCTGTCAACAGAAGGCGGAAGACACGCATGGAAAACCCTGTCCCTTAGAGCCTCCGGGAGAAACCAACCCTGTCAATGTCTTGATTTCAGACTTCTGGCCTCCAGTACTATGAGAGAATAGATTTCTGTTGCATTAAGCCATCCAGTTTGGGGTAATTTGTTATGTCAACCCCAGGAAACTGATACACAGTGTAAGTATCCTGTGTGGCTCTTGGGACAGTTCTTTTGTCCTATATGCTGTTAGAATATGTTACAATTACAGCCACAGAAGGCAGAACAACTGATGCTTCACCACCAGCTGCTTTTGTGACCGAGATGGGTACTCACGCAACCATTTGCTGGCCTCGGTTGGTGGGAGCATGTGGCCAGGATAAAAGCCTATGGTTTGCTTGCAAAGTTCAGTGTCATAAATTAAAAAGTGGATAAATAGTCTGATTTCTCCTATGCCCTTCAAAGTACCAGATTTCCTCGCCCAGGAATGCCAATACCAACTACCTACAGTTACAAACCTAACTTAAAACAAACCCATGTTTCCTGTAACAGTGTAAATCAAATGACAACACCATTTCCTGAAGGCAGCACATTTTCTCCTGAGCATAATACAGTTCCTTTTAAAATTTCTCTTAACTTGCATAATATGAAATGACTTACTGCCCCTCCAAAAGAAGAAGAAAGGAAGGGAGGAGGGAGAGAAAGGGAGCAGGAAGGACAGGAGGGAAGAGAGGAAAGCAGAGAGAGAGGGAGGGAGGAAGGAAGAGCCTGGAATGTGGAACGTACCACATTAGTAGTGAAATCAGACCGCTCTCTGGGCAATGCCGATAAAATATTTGAATATATTATCCAATCAAACCTTGCCTATCATCTTTGTTGACTACAGAAAGGTAAATGCGTAGGCATAGTTGCCCAGTGAAAGATGGGAGGGCCCAGAGGAGAGCAGAGGGGCCTGGGATGAGGGATGAGGGACCCCAGCAGCCAGCCTTTTAAGAGCTGCAGCAAGTCCTCACATACTTTAACTCAGACCCAGGCCTGGGTGGCAAGGCAGGTGGGCCCCTCCATCTGCACATTAGCCTGAGATTTAATGCCATCACAACACACGTCGGTGTGCTGTTGAAATTCATGCTGTCTGAATTTCTCATTGTACAGAATAAGTGACCCAGTGCCTGCTACAACATTGAAAGCTTTTGGCTAATCAGAAATTTTCTTTGTAGTGGAATTTGTGCTAACACATTTTTCTTTTATTTTTGGGTCAGGTCTTGAGTAAAACAGAAGAAGTTCCTCTGCCTTTTCCTCTTCTCCCCGCCTCCCTTCCCCTCTCAATTTCACGAGGCGGGAGGGGGAACCACAGGACAGGATATCTGGCTTTATGCCACTACGTCCTGCAATTGAACAGTCAGCAGATGAGGAGAATGATGGTATTTAAGAACAAACAAAGAAATATATATAAATCCTTTGGGCAGCAGATATGTATAATTTACTCTAGTTTTCTGTTTCAACTTTTAAAAGAATGCAAGATCGTAGACAATAGCAAGTCAGAAATAGGCCAGTTACAGCACTAAATCTCCCTTGATTAGGGTCATAACAAAAACACTATTTATAAACATATGGTGCAACTTGATGGAATTAAAAGAATGGTGGATCCAATTTGCCATCTCCATCCACAATGTCCCAGGAGTGGTGAAAACCTGCTCCTTGTGGAGTCATCTTAAGCACTGTCAGCAAATCTTTCAGACTCCCTGGATTCCACGGAATGACTACATTTTCTGCTATTGACTTGGGCTTCGGGCCTCATCTCTTTATTCTCCTCTATTACATTTTATTTATGTAAAAGTGTCGTTTAGTGGCACACCAATGTTGGTGAAAACTGTCTCTGTCTAAGGAAAATAAGTATTTGGCACAATAGCAACTATAATGCCACTAGTTGGTATCCATTTGCATTCCACTCTGTATGATTCTGACAGATTAAAATCCCTAAAACCGGATTTAATCCTTTGAGTCCCTACAAACAACTTTGGGCTTCTGCCTGCCATGAGTTGCTTAGACCGGCCTTCGTGACCCTCTGTGCTCTGGCCCTGCCCTAGCTCTCTGCCCTCACCTTTCGCTGCCCCCTTCCAGACAACCTTCCAGATGGAATAATTTAAATTATACATATGTATCAAGCTTTCCCTCTTCTCCCTTCCATTAACCATTTGCTTTCTTGACCATAATTCTCTCTCCCTGCCCCATATTTCCTATCTTAACTTTGTTTGCAGAGTTGCTTGTATGTTGGGTCTTGTTCTTACTCATCTGTAAGCTCTCTAGGTGAAGGGACTTATTCACTTTTAATGCCCCTCTCTCATTATCAGTGCACAGCACTTCGTGTACAGTAGACACTCTACAGTTATTTGTTCCCTACATATATGAAAGAATAAATGATGAGTAGATTAAAAGTTGGAAGATGAACATTAAAAAATTAAATAATGACTTGGGGAGACATAAATAGGGAAAAATAAATTTGAAACACATAATTAGTGCTTCCTGAAAAGTATTCTGTGCTTTAAATCATTTTGTATCTTTACCCTGTGTTAGAATCTAAACCGGAACGTTCTCACTTAAAATGTCTGTGTACATTATATGTTGCAAGACAAGTCAAATTAGTAAGAGGCTGCACTGTATTTATAAAATGATATGTCATATCAACATTAATGTCACTTTTATGCTGTTTCCTGGTAATTGGAGAAATGCACATTTTAAGGCTAAGACTGTACCACAGAGGAAATTCTATCTTGAAGTTCTGATGCCAAGCCACTAAAACTTCATTTGCTTATACTGTGAAGTCATCCAAACACCTGAATGGAATTTTTTCCTTGTACTACATGATTGCTCACCTGAACACAAGAGGAAAATTTACATGTTATACATACGTGATGAAAAACTTATCTGATATGGAAAATACTGAAAAAGTGTAAAATAGTATAGAACCCTTGGTAAAAGATTAATTTTAAAAGAAAAAACAATCTGCCTTTCTACTGGATGCATATTCAGTGAGTACTGGAGCAGCTAGCAGCTGTATGCTTTCACTGAAAGTGTGGAAAGACATGATTTCAACTTCTGATTATTATTTGCTTGTTAATAACTAAGGCTTTGGAGCATCATGATTCTAAATACCAAGAAGGAAGAGAGAGAAATTAGGCTGAACACAAGATGCAAAAAAACCTAGCTAAAAAAAGATATAAAAGCATTATCATTGCCTTCCGGAGTTTCTCTCCTTGATCCTAAACTCTGCAGCCTACACCACTTCAAGCTTTGGGAAGGGAGAAAAGACGAGAAACATGAAAATGGGAAAGAAGGAAGGGGGACTCAGGAGTGGTTAGAATCACAAAAAAGAGGGGAAGGAAATAAAGGCTGCTGTGAGCACCAGAGACAAACCAGACAAAATGAAGATTTCTGTAACATGTATTATGTACTACAGCTACTACTTCTGCTACCATACCCTAGCGGATGCCATGTGCCAGGCATGATTCTAAGTGTTTTACATATATTAAATCATTTAACCTCACGACAATCCTACCGAGTGAAAGTCACAAAAAGCCCAACCCAAACAGTCTTGAACAAAACACAAAAAGAAATGTGTCGGGTGACATAACTGAACCACCCTCAGGTTCGGCTTTATTCAGGGATCAAGAAGTGTGTCCCTCTTTCCATTTCTTTCCTCTACGGACACTCTATGGACTCCAGGTCCTAGGAGGCTCCCCCATCCTGGTCCCAAAGTGGTTGCCTATACCTACGAGCTAGGTACATATTTCCTGATCAATGGAAATGAAAACTTCTGTTGTGCTTGGGAAAAACATGCAAATCTCTCACCATTGTCCAGAAGAAAACACTTGCCTATCTCCCCCTCCTCCTCTCAGGCCCTTCTCTCCTTGCCCTCAACGCTTCAGTCGCTCTGGGCTTCTTTAAGGTCTTGAATTCCATCAGGCCTTTTGGTGGGGATGGAAGGAAATAAAGCTTAAACAAAAGTCCCAGAATTTGTTGCCCTGATTGGCCAGATTTGCTTTTGTCATCGACCCACGAAACCAATCTCGGTTCTGAGGAACGTGGGACATGCTGATTGTTTTAAGCCAATTATAGATCGCCCCTGAAGGTGAGAGGGCCCAATTCCATTCAAACTAGATTGATGAGAAATTCAAGGAACCATTAGAAAGGGGGCAAGAAGGGAATCCTTATAATGGTAGACTGGTGAAAATGAAAGTAAAAGTAAACAAGTGACTATTAAAAAGGTAAAGAATAAGAAGCTAAAATATTTTTGTGATGCTGTTTTTGTTAAAAGTATATCTAGGCCAGGTGTGGTGGCTCATGCTTGTAATCCCAGCACTTTGGGAGGCCGAGGCAGGAAGATCACACGAGGCCAGGAGTTCAAGACCAGCCTGGGCAACATAGTGAGACCCCATCTTTAAAAAAAAAAAAAAGTAAAATTTTTAGCCAGACATGGTGGCATGTGCCTGTAGTCCCAGCTACTCAGGAAGCTGAGGGGGTAGGATTTCTCGAGCCCAGGAATTAGAGGTTACAGTGAGCTATGATCATGCCACTGCCCTCCAGCCTGGGCAACAGAGCAAGATCCTGTCTCTAAAAAAAAAAAAAAGTACATCTATATTTTTATCTATGCATATACACATGTGCATGTATCTATACTGAATTGCAAGCAAGGGAAACCAACCTACACTAATTTAGGCAGAAAGGAGGATTTTTTAAAAATGGATTTTGACTGGTGCAGAATCTCTTGGAAGCTGGGTATCTTAGGTCATATTGCCAAGGAGCAGATCCTGGAAGGGTTGTGCCCTAGTGATTTATTAAATGATACCAGGAGAAACCAGCAAGGGAGTGAAGAAGCAGGGCAGGGAAGGGGAGAAAGTCCAGCAAACTTGCCATCCCTGGCAAAGGTAGTTTCAGCCTGGTCCCACAGGGCAACTTTGTAGCAGAACTTATGCCTCAGTGTTGCCCCAACCCAAGGGACTGGAGCTGGGCTCTCCTACTCTGCATCTTTGAGTCACTGGTTAAAAGCTGCTCCCAGAAGGCAAATTCCCAGGACTTTCAGCTCTCCACGCAATCTGGCAAAAGCTAGCACCAAGAGCCAGAGGATGGCCCTCTAGAAAAAGATGTAGGCACCTGGCTTTTGCAATAGAAAGCACCTCAAGATGCTGGGTGGAGGTGGTGGTGGCGGGTACAGAAAAGAGTAAAGAGGAATCCAATGAGATCTGGGCAAAGTGTAAACAGAGCGCACCACTTTGGGAAAATCACCTACGCAGGCAGTGTAGTTCCAATGCTGCAAACCATACCCCGCAGCTGCCCCAGCAGCAGGGAAATTTCTGATGCCGTTGGCACCCTGCCAGCATCGCTACCCACTACTGCTGCTTACTACTGATTCCAGCTATTGCACCTTCCTCACCCCGTGGACTCCTGCCACCTACTCTTGGAGTCTCTAACATCTAAAGTCTAGGGGACTAATGACAGAGGCCAGGATGTGTGTTTACACTGCTGCTGCAAGAGATGCCAGAAATGGGAATGTCTGGCATTTTAGCTTTATATTGAGAGGCAAGATCTCAATAAAATATTAAGTGGGAATTCCCAAAACACAGGGAGAGAATGCCAATCTTGTGAGGTCAGAAAAGAGCAAGAGGTATTTGCTACACACAGACTCACAAATGCATAAAACATTTAGAATTAACAAGAAATTGCTAACAGAAATCACCTCTGGAGAGTGGAACTAGAGTTTGGGAAGTAGGTGGGGGAGAGTCTTACTTCTCATTTTATTAACATATCTTTCTATAGTATTTGTGGATTTTATAAGGAACATATATTTCTTTTTTCTCATTTTAAAGAACTGGTTTACTCTTTTAAAAGACCTGTCCCTTTATTTAGAACTGCTTTTAGGAGGCCAGAATGTTTAAATTAAATTATGTACCCTCTCCTTTCAGGAAGGGAGGCCACTCAGATTTGGTGGCTACCATTTATTTTTTCATCCATTTATCAAAGATTATAGGCAAGGCCCAAGGGATATAAAGGTAAAAGACAGAGCCTCTGTTCTCAGGGAAGGAATTAATGGTTATGATGAAAACTGGGAATGAGATGTCTTTGAACGTTTTGAGGTTTTTTGTGTTTTTTTTAAATATTGGTGAGGCTTTAACTGCAAGTAATAAATGCCTTCTACTATATAGATTTAACTAGATTTACTTATATATATTTTCCTATTAAATGTAATTAAGAACTTAGCTTGTATAGCTTCATGATGATTTCCAAGCTAAATGATGTTGGTGTCTTTGAAATGAGTTACTGTGAAAGTATTTTATGCTCTTGAGCTTCATTCAAGAATTCAATTTAACTTTGCTAAGTTTCATTTAAAGATTTAATTAGAATTAGGTAACATCACCTTATGTTTTGTGTTGGATTGCAAAAGACTTACTGCTATCCAGATGTATTCCTTTAGCTGATAGTAACATAAGCATTCTAAAAGTTCACATTTCTAAGCCTGGGTTTGAACATAAAACCATAAGTAATAAAGATGTATAAAATCTACCAACTGAATTATTCTGTCTTCCTGACATCTAGTTTTGATTTATGAAACGTTTACAATCTGATTGAGCCAAGTGGTAGCTTGAAGGGGGATTGCTTTATCCCATCCCCCGACAATCGCTCTCAGCCCCCCAGAGCCACCTAAGGAGCTTGCTGTGTGAATGCAGCAGCAGGATGAATCCAGCCCCTCCTGCAATCAGCTTACCTCATCTAATGCCCTTCTCTCCAGAAACTCTGGAGTTACCACTGTTTTAAAAAGTCATCCTGGTTGACAAAGGCTCAATTAGGTGACATAAAATAATGCGCTACCCTTATGGGTATTTAAAATTCTTTGAGTTGGAATTAATTTGTTATATAAATCGTATTTGAAACCCATCCTTACATTCTGAAATATAACATGTCAATTTGGTTAAAGCAATGGTTTCCAGTCTGTATTTCATGGACCTCTAGGGCTCCACAAAGGTGTCTTGGGTCAGGGAAAGGCAGAGGTTGAGAGACAGGCTAAGGGGTTGGAGCTGCAGAACTCTGCTTCCCTGCCCCAGCTCAATGCTGTCTTAATTTTCTATACATTGGGTTTCTGTGGAAAAGATTGTTTGGAAGTGATTTCTGCTGATAAAAATAATAAATGACTTGAAATTTATGATGTGAATTGTCTTCAACTCAGAAAAGTAACTTTTAGGAACTACGCTGCAGAAATACCTGCACACGTGTTCAGAGATGTATGTGCCAAGAGCTCCTTTATCATTGCTTTGTAATAGTAGTAAATTGGGAATCATCTAATATTCTCCAACAGACGAATAGTTAAGCAAGCTGTATTGTGAAATATTAGATATCTGATAAAAATGCATGGAAATATCTTCAGGGCATGTTAAGTTTTCTAAAAGCAAGTTTCAGTACAATGTGCATAGTATGGTCCCACTTATGTAAAACAAACTCTATAGGTGCCTATATACACATGTAAATGCTTAGAATAAAGAACTAGAAGGACACATGTCAGCTGTTTCTGGTAATTACGTCTGGGGAGGATAACACATAGAGTTGGGAGGCTGGTAAAGAGGGACTTTCACACTTTCATGTTTTACTGCAAATATTTCTGAATTTTTTGAATGTTCTACAATGAGAATTTATTCAAGTGTAGCTTGTGTACATTAATAAGAAAATATTCTTTAGAAGAGTTTGAAAACCACTGAATTAGATCCTGGTGCTAAGGAGGCCATGAATACCTGCCTTTTTCCTACATGTAGGCAAGTTAACATCACACACAGAAAATCTCTCTGTTTTCCTGAAAAAGATTGCACCCAGTGACCCCAGCCAGCTTTTGCAACCACATATGCCATTTGTCACAGGCAAGATTAGGTGAGAGAGTGTAACTGGTTAATTGCCCCTAGCTCATGACATGTGTCTTGTTGGCAGGTTTGTGACTTCATCCTTTGTTCTTTGTTTTACATGGCTTTATTGAGATATAATTCACATACCATACCATCCACACATTTACAGTATACAATTCACTGGCTTTTAGTATATCCACAGAGTTGTGAAACCATCGCCAAAATCAATTTAGAACATTTGCATTACTCTAGAAAGAAATCCCTCACCCATTAGCAGTCACTCCTCATCCCTCTGCCCCCTCTCCGCAAAGCACAAATCTACTTTCTGTCTCAACCGATTTGCCTATTCTGGACATTTCATAGACATGGAATCTATAATATCTGGCCTTTGGGGTCTGGCTTATTTTAGTTAGCATAATGCTTTCAAGGGCCATCCCTGTTGTAGCACGTGTCAGCACTTCATCCCTTTTTATTGCTGAGTAATATTCTATTGTGTGAATATACCATTTAGCTTATCCATTCATCAGTTGATGGGCATTTGTGCTGTTTCCATTTTTTGGCTATTATGAACAGTACTGCTATAAACATTCATGCATAAGTTTTTGTATGTATGTATGTTTTCATTTCTCTTGGTAATATATCTAGAAGTGGAATTGCTGGGCCATATGGTGATTCCACTTTTAACATTTTAAGGAACTGCCAGACTGTTTTCCAAAGTGGCTGTACCATTTCACATTCCCACCAGCAATGTGTGAATGTTCCAATTTCTCCATATTCTCACCAACATTTATTTCATCTGTCTTTTTGGTAATAGTCATCCCAGTGGGAGGGAAGTTGTTTTTATATGTTCTTGTGTTCTTGAGGATGACCACCTGCATTAATTAGACTTCTGCTCCAATAGCATTTGTATAATAAACAACCTCAAAATTCAATGGCATGAACCATAAGCATATATTTCTCCCTTATGGGTTTGCAAGTTGACTGTGGCTCTACTGGGCTTGGCTTGGCATTAGTTCTGGTCTATTTCTTGTGTCTTCATCCTAGAACCAACCATGCTGTTCTCATAGTGGAGCTTAGAATCTCAGGCAGCAAGCGGAAATACTTTGTGAGCTGGCACTGGCACTTGTCACTTCTGCTCTCAAACCATTGTCTAAAAAGTTCATGTTGCCAAACCCAACTTCAATGAAGCCACTAAGTAAACTTGGCCCCAGTGGCACAGGGCAAGAGAATTTTATTAAGCAGGGAAGGGAAGAGTGAGGAACAATGATCCAATCTGCTTACTACTCAGGTCTCTGTCCCTAGTTCTATCCTCTTTTCTGTTTTCTAGAACTGCTTAGCCATTAAGTGTTACATGTTGCTGTCACTCAAACTTCCATGTGTTTCTAATCCTAGAAACCCTCCTTATTCCCCAAATAACTCCTCTTCCCAACTTACCATTTGGAGCAACAACATCCAAATTTGAATTTGTTAAAAGCCCAAATGATTAAGAATTAGAGTGCCCTTCTCCCATCAAGCCTTCTCTTTTGTATCAAATACTACTAGTTGCTACCCGATATTTCCTTTCTTCTTCTTTCTTTAAAAAAAGAAACTGATGTTATTCAGAGTAGCAATATGCATTTTCCCAGCCTCCCTCACCTGCAGCTGGGGTTGACCCTGTGGTGAAAATCTACTGGAAAAGTTTGACTTCCTTGTCATTTTCTTCTGACTGTTGTCCTGTCTAAGACATGGATGTGAAACTAGAGGTGGCATGGCCATATTTTAACCATGAGGTGATCGAATAGATGAAAGCCACATGCTAAGAATTGGGCCCCAGAATGGCAAAAGGAACATGAACACTGATAACACTGTGGAGTCCTGCCACACCTGCCCACTTGTGGAGTTTTTGTCATGTCACTCTGTGGTTAATAAAGCATCAGTGCCTTTACATGAACTATCAAGTAATTTACAAACACCCTAGTGTAGTAATTGTGATGTTCCAAAATCTTCTTTAAATTTCTAATCTTTCATCTCATGATTATTCTTTGGTCCCTCACCAACCACCCACCTAAGATCTATTTGTCATCCTTCTCTGGCCTGCTCTGCACCCTACCTGGAGGCTGATGCTGGTGGCCTAAGTCACCCAGGATCCGTTGCTTGTTGGCTGCTTGTTGAGTTTGGCCAATGGGATGCACTGGCATGAGGAAGAAAAGTGGGAAAAGAAAGAGTTAGGGTATTTCTTCCCACCTCCCTCTTTTGGTGCCTCCTTTCTGGCAGTGGTTACTTGCTTCCTGACCTCAGCTACTACCCGATAGCCCTTCCTCCAGGGCTCTCACTCTAGCAGGGTCTTCAACACTACTTCCTCCCCTTACCCCTTCAGCCCTAGGGTGATAATGGCTCCTCAACACTGCTAATATCTGGGAGCCTCAACATCTCTCTTTGTTCCTATAACACTGCCCAATCTCTTTACGTGGTCCTTGCATTTAAGAGCCTTCACAAGAACCATCTGTAGTGAATTGTTTCCAGCTGGCATCTGACTAATACAGTGAAACCTCTCCTGGTACACGCATTTCAGGTTTGCATTTCAGCAACTTTTCTCATAATCCTCCCTTTGCTTGAAGTCCCTTTCCTCCCATCTCTGTGTCTAGCTGTCCTTCAAGGCCTTCTCAACAACCACTGCTCCCGAGTAGCCCTCCTTAATCCCCACACCGTAGGAAATCTCTTCTTTCCTTGAACTCACTCAGCACATACTTGATAGTAATTATCTTTTTCTGCTTTAAATTATAGTAACTTATGTACATGTAACTCTGGCCAGTTTGTAAACTCTTTGAAGTCTAAACCCACATCCAGGTCTGATTTGTTTTTATTTTTCTCTCTCTCCTTTTTGTTTCTGCTCAGCCTTTGCTTCTCTCTCCCAAAAGCACCTGAAAGAAAGCTTGGCACCAAATGGGTGCTCTGTCATTCATTCACATTACTAATTATTACTGCTTACCACTTATTACTGTTTCTTATTAGTACCATAATAGATACCAGTTACAATGTACACTTTACAAAAATTATGACAATTATGGAACAGACTAAAACTTTCCTTTGGTGATAATGCATTTGTTACACTTAAAATATGCAACAATCATTCACCTATGACACATATATAATAGGACATTTTATTTTTATTTAAAATTTTCAGGTGATAAATCTGGTTTTCTCCCAACACTTTTCTTTGGTGTCAAAGAAAAAGATCATGTACAAGCTGATATTCATCTGTAACTGAGGTAATCTACCATTGTGAATTGGAATCAGAGGTATAGAGTTATCTTTTAATCCAGTGTTTTTAAGCTCTGCTCTGGGAAGTTCTAGAGATTCTTTCTAAGAGTGGGGATAGGGTGAGAAGGCTTCAGTAGGCTTTCACTTGAAGAAACAAATCTAGTCTTCAAAAAGAATGAAAACAATTTATCTAATCTCAACCCCCAACCCTAAATATTCCTACAATTTTACTCTGTTCAGTGGGTAAGTCTCTGCCTAAACATCTCCACTAACTGGGCATTCATTTACCACTCTAAAAGATCATACAGTATGTTTTCAGAAAGTTCTACCTTACATTTGGCTGGAATCTGACTACCTATCATTCTTCTGCTTGAAACAAGAAAGAATAAATCTAATTCCCTTTCCTTAAAATGGCAGTAGTTCAAGATGCTGATCACATTGCCACAAGTCTCTCCTCAGGCCAAAAATACCCATTTCCTTCGAATGGTCTTCATATGACATGTTTGGAAAACCCATTCTGGTCACATGTTATTTGTCAACACCCTTCTTCAAACACGATGCCTAGAACTGAAAATAATTTTTTGATATACTTTGACCGTGGCAAAATATGATATTATTACCTTCTCTATTGTGAGTCTTTAAAAGCCAGTGATGGGGACTTTCGGTCTCTAGTCCAGCATATAAGAAGCTTAGAAGTCACCACTTTGTTCTAACAACAAGTAACAAGCTGAACAAACTGAAAAAACAACTCTTCTGAGATCTGTCAAAGAGGTGAGGTCACAGGGCAATTGGCTACCCTCAAATTGGAGGGACAGACAGCAGGATACAAAGAGTCCCAACTTACCAAAGCAGAAACCTCCTAGGAAACCAGTGCCAGAGTAGGAAAACATGAACTATGATATAATTGATGAATTGCTGGAGGCTCAGTGTGGGCAAGAAGAAAGACAGAAAGGAACAGAAGCAATATTTGAAGCAATAATGACTGGTAATTTCCCCCAAATTATTGTCAGATACCAAACCACAGACACAGGAAGCTCAGAGAACACCAAGGATAAATGCAAGAAAACAAAAGCAAAAACAAAAACAAACTACATCTAGGCAGAGAATATTCAAACATCAGAAAATTAAAGATAAAAAGTCTTGAAAGAAAGAGGAAAAAACACTTTACTTATAGAGGAGCAAAGATAAGAATTACCTCTGACTTCTCAGAAACCATGCAAGCAAGAATAAAGTGGAATGAAATATTTAAAGCATTGAAAGAAAAAACCCCATCAACCTGGAATTCTGTACCCTGTAAATTTATCCTTCAAAAGTGAAGGAAAAATAAAGACTATCTCAAACAAACTAAAATCGAGGGAATTTGTTGCCAGTAGACCTGTTGTGCAAAAAATGTTAAAGATGTTCGTCAGAGGGAAGGAAAATAATATAGTTTAGAAACTCAGATCTGTTTTCCATAATGGCTATACTAATTTACATTCCCACCAACAGTGTATGAGAGTTCCCCTTTCTCCACATCCTCACCAGCATCTGTTATTTTATTTCTTTTTGATAATAGCGATTTTAACTGAGGTGAGATCATATCTCATTGTGGTTTTGATTTGCATTTCCCTGATGATTAGTGATGTTGAGCATTTTTTATGTACCCGTTAGCCATTTTTATGTCTTATTTTTGGAACTGTCTATTCAGATCATTTGCTTGTTTTTAAATTGGATCATTTGTAGTTTTTTGCTATTGAGTTGTTTGAGTTCCTTATATATTCTGATTATTAATCCCTTGTTAGATGGATAGTTTGCAAATATTTTTTCCCATTCTATAGGCTGTCTCTTCACTTTCTTGATTGTTTCCTTTGCTCTGCAGAACCTTTTAAGTTTGACATAATCCCATTTACTATAAATCTACAGTAACCTGGATAACCTTGGGTATGGCAATGACTTTTTAGTTATAACACCAAAGACATGATACATGAAAGACATTTTGATTACTTGGACTTTAATAAAATTAAAAATTTTTGCTCTGTGAAAGACAATGTCAACAGAATGAGAAAAAACCACAGAGTAGAAGAAAATATTTGCAAAAGTCACATTTGATAGAGGAGTGTTATCTAAAATATACAAAGAACACTTCAAATTCAACAATAAGAAAATGAACAATCTGATTAAAAAATGGGCAAAAGATCTGAGCAGACACCTCACCAAAGAAGATTACAGATAGCAAGTAAGCCTATGAAAAAATGTTCAACATCGTATGTCTTTAGGGAATTGCAATTTAAAACCACAATGAGATACAACTACACACCTATTAGAATGGTCAAAATCTAAGACTCACAACATCAAAAGCTGGTGAGGATGTGGAGTAATGAGAACTCTCATTGCTTGCTTATGGAAATGCAAAATGGTAATGGTACAGCCACTTTGGAAGACAGTTTAGCAGTTTTTCAGAAAGCTAAACATACTCTTACCAATCCAGTGATTCAGCAATTGAGCTCTTTGGTATTTACTCAAATGAATTGAAAACTTATGTTCACACAAAAACATCCATATGCACATGGATGTTTATAGTAGCTTTATTCATAATTGCCCAAACTTGGAAGCAACCAAGATGTCCTTCAGTTTGTGAGTGGATAAATAAACTGTGGTACATCCAGACAATAAAATATTATTTGATGCTAAAAAGCAATAGCTATCAAGCCATGAAGAGACATAGAGGAAACTTAAATGCATATTACTAAGTGAAAGAAGCAAATCTGAAAAGGATATATACTGTGTGATTCCACCTATATAAAATTCTAGAAAAGGCAAAACTATGGAGACAGTAAAAAGATCAGTGGTTGCCGGGGGCTAGTGGGGAGGAAAGGATGGCTAGGCAGAGCATAGGATTTTTAGGGCAGTGAACATATTCTGTATGGTACTACAAAGTGGATACATGCCATTATATATTTGTGAAAACCCACAGAATGTTTATCACCAACAGTGAATCCTACTATAAACTATGGATTTGGGGCAATAATGATGTTTCAATGTAGGTTCATTGTAACAAATGTAACACTCTGGTGTCAATGTTGATAGTTGGGGAGGTTGTTGAAGCAATAATGACTGGTAATTTCCCCCAAATTATTGTCAGATACCAAACCACAGACCCAGGAAGCTCAGAGAACACCAAGGATAAATGCAAGAAAACAAAAACAGAAACAAACTAAATCTAGGCAGAGAAAATTCAGACAATTGAATGGGGAGGTGGGGACATGGAGACATGGGGTATATGTCATATCATAAAAAGTCAGTCACCTTGTAACTTATGCCAAGCATGCACTAATTAAATCTTCTATCAACTAAGAATTACATTTGGCTATTCATGACAGAGAATTGAAATTCTAGCAGAACTTAGAAGTGGCTTAACAAGATAGAAGTTGAGTTCTTTCTTATAAATTAAGTCTAGAGATAGACTGGTCAGGGCTAGCATGGTAGCCCCAAGAAGTCATGAAGACTCATTGTCTTTCTATCTTTCCACTCCACCAACCTTAGAGTGTGGCTTCCATTTTCAAGGTTATCTCATGACCCAAGATGGCTGCTGGAGCTTCAATTATCACGTCTGAAATCCTGTCAGGAAAAAGGAAAAAAAAAAAACAAAAAAGGAAAATGTGGAAAGGGCAAAAGGAGAAGCCTCCCAGTTGACAGGTCCCTTTAAAGGGCTTTCCCAGAAGTACTTCCCAAAGACTTCTGCTTATATTTCATTGATGACCCCAATCTGGAAAGGAGGTTGGGAAATGTAGTTTTACAGTTGGGCATATTGCCGTACTCAACACTATAGGTGTTCTTTTACTAAATTAGAAAGGCAGAATGGATAATTGGTGGGATTTTAGCAATACCTGCTTCTTAGTCTTATATGTAATTGTAGGAATTGTTTTTAGTCACTTTTTCTATTCTTTACTGGTGTGGCTAATTTTTTCCCCTTTGAAACTAATTACATACTTCATGTTCATCTTTTTAAATTGTACTATGGTTTGTTGAGATCTTCCTGAATCTTAATTTGGGTATCAGTAGAGTCAGCTATCCCTTCTATCTTTGAGACATCTGAAATTTAAAATTATGCCAGGATGCTGATAGAAGAGACCACCTTTGAAGTTGATGTCAGCAGAAAGGAATGCATAACATCCAAACCATATTTCTTCAGCTTTTCACAAGGATGTCATAAAAATTTTTATCAAATACTTACTTAACTCCAGGTGTTCTATTTCTTATATATACATTAGAACACATACAATGAAGCCATTAAAAGTAGTGTTATAGAAGAACATCCATTAATATATAATTATATGATATGAAATAATATGAAATTCATGATGTGGTATTTAGATAAAAAATAGGTTATAAAACTAAATGTGCAGTATGAACTTATATTTGGTCACTAAAAGTCTAGAAGTATTAAAATGTTTTAGGGTTATCTCCGGGTGGTGGGATAACTGGGGATTTTTTTCCTTTACTTTATTCTAACCTGCATTTTCAACAATGCATTTGTGATGAGAGAAAAAGAAAAATAGAAATAACTGATCAGAAAAAGAAATAGATTCTTCTCCAAGTAGTGTGGAGGATAAATTTTTAAAATGTAAGACTGAAGGCTGGAAGACCAGGAAGAAAGGTATTGGAGTAATCCCAGTGAGAAGTGGTGACAGCTCTAAGGCAGTGCCAGTGCAGGTGGAGAGCAGACAGATTCGAGAACTCTTTAGAAGGCAGAACTGTAAGGACTTGGTGAACATTGGATGTGGAAAGAGAAGGAGGATTCCTAGCTAAGTGTGATTCCCATTAAGAGTGATTTATAAAAACAGAAACTAGTTTGGGGGAGAAAATTATGGGCCAGTTTCTGTGGCCGCGTAATAATCCACCTAAAGACTTAATGGCGGAAGAGCACAAACAACACGTATTTCACTCATAAATCTGCAATTGTTGGGGGGGGGGCAGAGCTCAGCAGGGGTCTCTCCTTTCTGCTCTACTTCACATCAGCTTGGGTGGCTTAAGGCAGGGTTTGTGGGGACCTGGAATTATCTGAACGTTCATGCACTCACCTATCAGGCAGTTGATGGGAAAACAAACATCTAGGAGCTGGCACAGCAGGGGCTCCTTGGTATTTCTGTCTCTGTGTGGCCTCTGCCCATGGTCTCTCCAGCATAGTGGCTTCAAGATAGTTAAGCTTCTTACATGTTGGCTCAGGGATTCCAGGGTGCTGGGAGTCAGGAGTGGGGTGGGGGGACAGGGAGACAGAGTTGAGATCAAGGCAGTAGGTGTGTTATCCTTGTAGCCTTGTCTCATCTAGCCTCCAAAAGTATGCAGCATCACTTCTACTGCCTTTTATTTATTACAAGCGAGTTAGTAAAATTGAACCATGTTTAAGAAGAGGGGAACTAGGCGCGGTGGCTCCCGCTTGTAGTCCCAGATACTGAGGAGGCTGAGGCGGGAGGATCGCTTGAGCCCACGACTTCCAGACTGCAGTGAGCTCTGATGGCGCCACTGCTCTCCACCTTGGGAGACAGCAAAACCCTGTCTCTAAAAAAAAAAAAAAAAAAGAGGGGAATTAGGTTTCACCCTTTGTGGGTAGGTTTCACCCTTTGTGGGAAGAGTATTGTCGAAGACTTTAGAAACATGTTTTAAAACCACCACAGATGATCAATTCAGTTTGAGAGAGATTGGGTCTCTGGGTTCCTTAGCCTCGTTCACAAGAAAATAGAGTTTGAGGTAAGGATTAATCCTTATTTTTTATTTGAGAGGTATTCACCCAGGGCAGTGAGAGTAAGGAAAAACGGAGGTGAGACCAGGAAGGATGGAAAGCAATTCAAGATGATGCATTTTCATGCTGGTCACTGCTTCAGACCAGCCCAAAGAGATGGGACAGGTGGCTTGGTAGTAGTGGTGCAACCACATGGAACCTCTCCTGACAAACTGCACGAGTAATTGTGTTTTGGAGCAATTCATGGGACGGAGAAAGGAGAGGGAGTTTATTTGACGAGCTCTCTCTTGTGTTAGTTTTCCATCGCTGCATTACAAATTACCGCAAATTCAATGGCTTAAAATAGTGTTAAAATACCCATTTATTAGCACACAGTTTTGTAAGTCAGAAGCCAGGTGTGTTGTGGCTCGGTTTCTTGTTTGGTGTATCATAAGGCTGAAATCAAGGTGTTGGTCTGGCTGAGCTATTGTCTGGAGGCTCTTGGGAAGATTCCACTTTCAAGCTCATTCTTGTTGTTGGCAGAATTCAGTTCCTTGTGGTTGGAGAACGGAGGTCCCTGTTTCCTTGCCAGCTGTTGGTCTGGGGCTGCCCTCAGCTCCTAGAGACCACCCACATTTCTTGCCACGTGTCTCCTCCATCTTCAAACCAGCCACAGTGAGTCAAATCCCTGTCCTTTAAATCTCCAAATTCATCTCCTAAGAGGAGCCAGAGGAAACTCTCTGCTCTAAACACATGATTAGGTCAGGGTCTTCTGGATAATTTCCCTATCTTAAGGTCAACTCTGCCATACAACACATGGTAGTCACAGTAAAATCCAGCATAAGACAGTCCCAGGGATTATGTACTCAAACTCTTGGGGGCCATTTTAGAATTCTACCTACTATAGCTCCCATCCCTAAATCTGATTTCAAAGCCCTGTTCCCCCTGCTGTCCAAAGCTGCTTGATAATATTAACACATAGAGACGTGGATTGTTTGGGACTGACAGTATAATAATGTCAGTAGATGAGAAGTGGAAATGAATCTCTTCCATTTCTGTTCTGCTTCTATGACTTTTTTTCACAAAGAATGTTCTGTGAATCCTAGCACGTATTAAGCGCTCAATACATAGTTGTTGAGCAAACGATGGATTGGATAGAGGAGAATACTGGAAGGCTTAATGTGATAGGTAAATAGATTTTAAACGAGCATCTAGTTGTTTTAAAATAGATTCTCTCTAGTTCCAGATGAATTACATTTCTGAGTCCTGAGAGAATAATAGGTGAGATTCTGCAAAACCAACTCAATACATATCTGTTGAATAAATGAGTGAACAAATGCATTTTGTTTGTTGATCTGACTTCCAAAATATCGAATTATAATAAATTTCTGTTTAATTACACATGAAATGCATTCATGATTCATTCAATTGGTTATAATCTGAGAAAATCATTACACTATTATTTAATTTGTGAATGTATTAAAATGTCAATGTAATGTGATCAAGTGCAATGTGGGAAGCTCAATCTCTTTATCACAGATGCATCTTTCTTTACTCAAAAGAACTTTGAAGACATTTTAATATATATAATGTTTTTCTCATCCTGTGTGGTACATTTTGTAAAATAGTAACTTTATTATAAGTACCTTTGTCATAACAATAAATTAGTAAATACCAAAAGTCTATTATGAACTAAAAACTACTTACACAAAACTGGCGCAAAAAAATTTACATATAAACATGTATACCGCTAAAATAGAAAATATACTACCTAGTAAGTGATAACTCAGTGTGAAGACGCCTTGAACTTTAAGATACAGCCCAATTTCCAAGATGTTACAGGTGAAAATAAAACCCATCTTAATACAGTTTTTACACAAACGCACTATATAACTAAAACAGAAATTTTACATGTGATACTCTCTATTCTATTTATTTTTAAAAATGATGTTCTGGATCCACTAAATTAATTTTACCACCCACTAATGAGCTGACCTGATCTAAACACTAATCTACAACATGTGTCACAGATAATTAGAAACCTTGTTAACATATACAACTAAGGTGCTAATTGCTCAATTCTATAGTAGGTGCAGAAGAAGAAAAGAAACATTTTAATGTGGACAGAGGCCACCTGGAAAGTTTTAAAATTAGAAAGAAAAATTTAGCCTTGAATAGATGGGTAGAATATGGTGAGATAAAGAAGAGGAAGTGAACAGTTGAGAAACTTAAACTGGGGGGGAACCCTCAAATGTAAACACAAAAAAAATCTATTTCTTTTAAAATAGAATCTAACCATTTAACTTTATAAAAAGAATATATAAGAACACCATTTTGTAGAGTAAAAGTCTCAATAATTTCAAAGATGAAAACTAAGTTTAATGGCTCCTGTACAGAAAATGTACATAAACCTGAAAAAATTAAGTACAGCTTCCAAAGAAGGAAAATACTATAAAACCGATTTAGATAAAACTTGCTGCAATATTTGTTTTGTATCCTTCTTGTTATAAATTCAAAAGGAATCAAATTGTCTGACAGCAAAGTCATAGCAGCTTGAAAACAAGTGGCTGGACATTTCCCCTGCCCCATAACTTTTCTGTGCTTCTTTAGGGATTAATGCAAAAATAAAATTCTGGAATCCCCTCCTTGCCGATCTCTGTGCACATTAAAAAAAAAAAATCCGAGGGTATAATGAAGTACCCAGTATAAAATTGGCTGGCTGAAATCCTCAATGACTTCCACCTACATTCATCCTCAGAATTTCTCTTTACTCTTGGCAAAAAGCAAACACACACACACACACACACACACAAACCCCAAAACCCATTTTGTATGTGTATGTAAAAATGTGTACACTACACAGTGCAAACATGTGATCGCATTAAAAAAATGTGCAAACTTGGCAGTTAGGAAATGTTAGTAGGTGAAATGCAATCGTTAGTAGGTGAAATTTCAGTCCCTTTGATGAAGATACCATCTTTCAGCCAAGCCCTGACAGAAAACCTTTGGTTCCTGTTAGACCCCTCCCTCCCCAGTCAGCTGCTGGGCTCCATCCGGAGGGATAGGGGCTCTCCCTCTCTATCATAGCTAAGCGTTCTCAGACTCAGGAGAAACCGGGGGTTCCCGCAGAGCACTCAACGTGCAGCAAAGTGTCCCAGCTCTGCAAAGGGCAGCTGGAAATGGATTTAAAATGGCAGCACTGACCAATCAGGGCCGCCGCGCCAAAGCAGACATTTACATGCGCCTCCTCCACATGCACCGCGGAACCTGGCGGTGCCTAACTCCCTGCTTAGGGCTGCAAAGTAGGCGTTTTTATTCCACGGTGGTCTGTATCTTGGAAAAAAAAATTCTTCCCCAGGTGAAAGTTTTTATTTTGGAATTAGTCCAAAATAATTTTGGGTGTGATGTGTGAAAACCCGAACCTAATTTTTTCAGAGTTTTGTGTTATTCAAGGATGAAAAGAGGTACATTTTAAAATGTACTCCACCTCTTAAAAACGGACCATGGCCATTATGGTGTTCACGTAACTCAGAAACAGCCCAGCCTATAAAATTAGGACTTGGCAGAAAGGGAGTTCTCAGGGAGAAGGTTAAATCGAGGTAAATTGAAGGGAAAGTTGAGCAGTTGTTGCAATTGTGGGCTTAGGAACCTACGAGGTCCCCTTTACACTGCTAGCGTCGCCACCCGGGGAGACTTAGGTCGCCTCAGTCTTTCCCGGAGAAAAAAAGTTCACTGAAGAAGCTGGCGCACTCCGTGTGTGTGAGTGCACGTTGTTTGCACGTGCCTGCGAATGTGCACTATCTGCGGGCCTGTGTGTAAATGTGCGTGTGTTTGCGAGTGCATCTCAGTGCGCGAGTGTGCACGTGTATCTGCGTGCAAGTAAGTGTGCAATGTGTTTACACCGCGTGCGTGTGTATCTGCGTGCATGTGTCTGTGTGTGCGTGCGCGCTCGCCCGCGCGCTCTGTGGGGAGGGCATTCCGAGACCGAGTAGGGCTGTCAGGGGCCGTCTCCTACTCCTCTGCAGTCCCTTTCCACTCTCAGGGAACTAGGACGCTGCCGCGGGTGTAGCTAGAGTCTTCCTGCAGTGTTGGCTCCGCACCGTGGAGGCGCAGGTAAAGGCCGATCCCCGAAATGTGGCTCTGGGATAGTCACGTTTCCGCACCTTCCAGGACAACTGCCCAGGGGTGACCTCGGGCGGCGGGTGGGGCGAGGCCCGAGGCGAGCCGGCCCGGGATCCCAGGCCTGTCCCTTTAACCCCGCCGCCGGGCGGGAGCACGTGAGCGGGGCTCCGGGTGGCACCCGGGCGCCGCCGCCGCCGAGGCAGTTGTATTTCGAACGCTGCCTCTGGCCCGCGGCCAGGCGCCTTGGCTCGGCGGTCCGCTTGGCCTCCCTCCTCCTTATACTTTTCTTCCTGCGCAGCCCCCTCCCCTTTATCCGCCCACGATTAGAGGTGGCACTCCCCACCCCCCGGCCGCCACCCCCTCCCCAAACACACACACACTCATCCCACTTGAATCCTGGGGCAAGAACTCAGAAAACTTCCAGCCGGGGCAGCGCGCGCTTGGTGCAGGACGCAGGAGCGAGCAGCCTGTCCCCCTCCGACTCTCCGGTGCCGCTGCCGCCTGCTCCCGCCACCCGAGGAGGCGCAGTGCCACCCACTGCTCTGTCCCTTGCTTGTGCTCTGTGCCCGACCCTATCCCGGCGGAATCTCCTCATCCTCTCTTTACTTTCCGACTGCCCAAGGCACTTTCTCTCTCTCTCTCCCTCTCTGTCTCTCTCTCTTTCTCTGCGAGCGCGGAGCGGGGGGAAGAGGAGGAGGAATTCTTTCCCCGCCTAACATTTCAAGGGACACAATTCACTCCAAGTCTCTTCCCTTTCCAAGCCGCTTCCCAAGTGCTCCCGGTGCCCGCAGCTCCTGATCCCAAACCGAGAGAAGAGCCTCTCCAACCTCAAGCCCTCTTCTCCTTGTCCTTCGCTTCCCTCCTCCTCTCGCTACCTCCACCTCCACCGCCACCTCTACCTCCGGCACCCACTCACCGCTGCCGCCGCCACCGGCAGCGCCTCCTTCTCTCCTCCTCCTCCTCCTCCTCCTCCCCTCTTCTCTCTTTTTGGCAGCCGCTGGACGTCCGGTGTTGATGGTGGCAGCGGCGGCAGCCTAAGCAACAGCAGCCCTTGCAGCACGCCAGCTCCCGCTCACCCAGCCTGCTTCTCCAGCCCTATCACCTAATCTCCCGAAAGGTGCTGAGCAGATTCGGGCAGTTGAGGCGAAGCGGCTGCAGCGGCGGTAGCGGCGGCGGGAGGCAGGATGAGCGCACGCGGTGAAGGCGCCGGGCAGCCGTCCACTTCAGCCCAGGGACAACCTGCCGCCCCGGCGCCTCAGAAGAGAGGACGCGGCCGACCCAGGAAGCAGCAGCAAGTCAGTACGCGGGCGCGGTGGGGGCACCAGCCCACCCCGCGTTCCCCCTGCCGGGGCCCTGAGACGCGCCGGGCGACCCGAGCGCGGGAGCCCAGTGGCCGCGGCCGCCGCACGCTGCCCGCCGGCGGCGGGGGGGCGGGTGGCGGAGTCCCCCCACGACTGCGCCGCGGAGCCCTGGGGCGCCCGCGTCTCTCTGGGCGGGGAGGTGGGGAGCCGCGGCAGGCGGCCGCGGGAAGACGGGAGGTGGGGTTGGGCGAAGCGCTTCCTCGGACTTTCGCTATTGTGCACGGCCCTGAGTGGCGCGGTGTCGCCTGGTGACTGGAAGCGGCCGGGTCGGACAAACCAGGGCTCGCCAGGGCTTTCCGAGCCGCTTTTGCAATTGCCCGGGGGGAAGGAGGTGCCGGGGACCGGGGCGCTCTAGCCGATCAGGGATGAAGAGGCTCGAGTCCTGGGGATCAGAGGCTCTTTCTCCCGCCTCCCGGGGCTGCTCGCGGGCCGGAGACTGGCGCGTCGCAGTCACCCGGTTGGCGCCCTCCCCAAGCTCTCGGTGGCCCGAGACTCGCGCCCTCCCGACAAAGAACGCGTGGGGACCGGCCTGCCTGGTCCTCTTAAGGCTTTTTAAATGCAGTGCGGCAGCCGCCAGAGGTAGCCCGGGGAAGGGGGTATGGGGGAGCCTGGGCCCCCGCGGGACGAGGTTAACTCGTTCGGCCAAGGGCGCGCTGAAAGGAGAGTCCGAAAGGGTGCGCGGTAGCTAGGGTCGCTTCCTCGTCAGGCGCCCTTTCCGCCTTTTGCCCCCGAAGCCAGCGCCTCAGAGCTGCAGACGTTAAATGTTCTTCTCCTGGGCGAGTGGCTGGGGGTAGGGAGGGGACGATCGAGGGGAGCCCGGGACCCCGCAGAGTGGAGGGTTTTGTCTGCGGATACAACCAATTAAGCGTGCAGTCGGCGCTTGCAGAGCTGCGCGCAGAGCCCAGGGCTGGGAGTTTTGTTCGCTGCAATTTCCAAGCCGCGGCGGGCAGGGTTGGAGCGGGATATGTCTATTGAGAACATTTAAACTCCACTTCCTTGGGCTTTAAAACTTCTCCTTCGCTCCTTAGCCTTAAATCGCTTCCTTCATGGCAAATAGGCCGATTAGAAAATAATCCTAGAGTCCCAAAGCTGCCCGAGAGCAAGGTAGGGAAATTGAACAATGTTTGCTTGCCAGTGCATTTTAGAAAAACTGGGAGTTGTACCTTTTTGAAATCATCAAAGGAAACAAGCCAATCTAGAGGCCCCTGAGTTTTCCCGCCTAGCCCAAGCGACACTTTACCCCAAGTTTGGATCCTGTTTTACACCTCCCAGGAAGTCTCTGCCCTACCCCCCTTATTTCCCACCCGCCACCCAGCTCTCTCTAACTCTACTAATTGCCCCCCCCAAATCCAAAAGAAAATGCACTGAGGTCTGGAGGTGATTGGATGTTTTTACCTTTGAGTTAAGACAGAGTTCACAAAGAAAGAAAAATGTGTCTCCAATGTGTTTGCACTGGATGTGCCCAACTGGCGCTAGTGGTCCTACAGAAAGCTTGCAGGGAACCTTCCCCAGATTCTGTAAATAGGATGCGAATTTTCATTGAGGACTTTCATGTGTTTTAAGTTAATTAGTCTCACTTAATCACCGAATCTGAATGAAATGTGAATAGATGATTCACTGGATAAATATTTAGGATCTGGAATATTAATCATCACATTCTCTTAACCACTTGAGTATTTACTACTTGGCATGGGAGCCATTTAAAGTTTTGCTAAACCCAGTGATTGTTTCAATTTCTCCTTCCCAGACACTCCATTCCTCCTCACTTCCCCCACCCCCTTCAGTTTTCTCTAATCCACCCCCATAAGAGTTTTCTCAAAAGAAAGTTTTGAAGAAAAGTTGTTTATTTTTATCAAAAGCTATTTAAATTTAGACTGGAGATCATGTCTGCTTCTCCAAAAGGAAGTGGAGAATTGAAGCAATTATGTAGATAATTCAAGCACAACCTCCCACCACAGATTTACCATAATTATTTGGAAAGTTTAGGGGGAATGGAGTTATTTTGAACTGAAGAACTTGGATAATTGCTCCAATATTTCACTCACAATGTGTCGGTTGAGGCGTAATCGACCTAGAATGCAGGTATACAGAGATGATTAAAAATTACCTTTTCAATATGGAAAATGGTTGAAATATCTATGACGTTAGCTTCATATTTCTGTTGTTTGAAATGCTAGTATAATGGATAGTGGTATTCGTATAAAATGCATATTATTTCTGTGAGTTGCCAAATGCATCACCATGTAAACTTTACACCTTCAAAATATATGACTTTCTTTCTGGAGCATGCAATATCTTGGCCTTTGTTACCATTATAGGTTTGAAATAGGATCTAGTTTTCATATACAAAATAGAGTTTCCTCTTTGAACCCTTGGATTAAAAGTATAGTTATTTCCATTTTCTGTAAACTCTGTACCATCATCATCCATTTTATGCTTGAACTGAATGTGTTCTAACAGCTCTGTTGAGCAGCACATGCAGAAAATATAGCTAAAGAGTCAGGGTCAATTTCTTTCAGACGGTCTTGCCACAACAGCATTTTTTTCCCCCCACAATTAGGAGCCAACCGGTGAGCCCTCTCCTAAGAGACCCAGGGGAAGACCTAAAGGCAGCAAAAACAAGAGTCCCTCCAAAGCAGCTCAAAAGGTGAGATTTCTCAAGTCAAGCTCTCCTAACTTTATCAATGACTATAGGAACCTCCCTGTTACTTTCCCATTCTGAATTCATACCTAAGGATTTGTCCCAACTGGGTAACCCAAGACTCTTTTCCTACATTCAACATTAGTTAGATGGGAATTAACTTTTTTTCTAAGTAGATGCTTAGCATAAGAAATTCATGAAGATACTTACAGTGTTGTTTTTAAACAAACAACCAACCACCAAATAATATGAACCTTAAAATCAGGGTGGGGGAGTAAGGAAGGAAGGGGGGGTGGAGAATGACAGAATAATATTTGCACCAGTTGTAAAATAGTTAAAAATAAATGAAAACTATAGATTTGCCTGGTGGTGAAGTTTTTGCAATTTCCTCTGAAAAATAATAGAGTTTAATTTACTTTGTGCTTATTTACATGACTACTGCAAACCAAGTCCTATTAAAGTACTTTGCCAAATAGATGATAATTAGAAGTAACTCCAATTATGGGATACTGGAAACAATTTCATGAATTTTACAGCTTTAATTGTGATGATAAAGTATACTGTTTGTTCTACAAAAAACCCGCAATGTAGTATATCATAATCTCAAAAAGCCTTTCCGTCAAGTGATATAGAAATGCTCTGAATTAAACAATGAAGAGCTTTAACAAATATTTGACTCATTTAATATATATTTTTGGGCAGGATAAAACCCAGTTAAGTATAACAGTCAGTATTTTTCTTAATAAATTTTAAATTGCAGTTTAAGTTCATGTTGGTTGTATTTGAGCCATAGAAGAGGAAATATCTCAGGGTCAGTGCGTGTACAGAGAAGTGAAGGTGACTATAAAAGTTAGTCATTTTTTTGGCTTTATAAATAAATTGGGAAAAAAGTTTCTGCATTTTATTTGTAGGTTTGTATAGTTGTTGAGAACAAAAGTTTAAAAATCAGAAGTAAATTTTGATATACCTTTTCAATATATTTGAGTATACCATGTACAGTATTTGTTAGAAAGGACTATATGCTCATCTTTTTGGAGTTAATGTTTTGTGTGGTTTTTTCTCCATGATTGTGGGCACTAACCATATTATATGTGATAGTTTTCAGTGTTGTAAACTGCCATAGCAACTAGTTATTTAGGAAGTAACTATAAAGTTATTTAGAAAGTAACTATGACTTCTTGTCTGTTTTATTTTAACAGTTTTGAACAGAGTTGAAGGAGCAGATTTTTAATATATTTAAATTTAACTGCTTCTCAGCATTTAGATTTAATTGTGATTTATATTTAGTAAATAAACTTTAAAGTAGCTCTAAATAACCTTGTTATTTAAAAGTGACAATATATAATCTTGTGTTCCTAATATGAATAATTTGTTTGTTCCATTTTACCTGGTTTATAAATTAACTAAAAAGAACTAATTTTCCCAGGGAGTTTTTCTGTTACTTAAGTGTGGAATTTACCTTATTTAATTTTATTCTAAGGAGATGTCAAGGAATATCTTGGTTGGTAGCCAACAAACATTTAAGTTTTGATGTAATTGCTCTAAAAAATGCATCATTATAATATCTCCTAGGAAGAAATCTTTAAATCTCACCATAAACAAATTGTTTGGAATTTAATACAAAAAAGGAAATGAATTACTTTCCAGATTTCTCTCTATTACATTTTTTGAATGAGTAAAGAGAAAGGCTCCCATCACTTTCCCTTGATTTTAAAAAGTTTACCACTAACCAACAAAATCTTTATTGACAAAAGGAAAGCTGAGACTTGTGCCTAATTTACCACCTAAAGCAAATTAGAAAAAGTTGCTCTATTCCCAAGTAAGGTTGGATTTATTTTTAGTGACTTTAGTGATAGGCATTTACAAATTGACCCTATTAGGTAACTCATCTTCCTGATAATTCTTCATGTGTATGCATACGTTATTACGATTTCCAAAACAGAAGTAGGTTTTCTTTTTTTCCAAAGAAGTCCTTCTCTTAAATCTTTCATTCTTCCAGACACAATTATTTCATACAATTCTGTTATAAAAGTCCCTCTCGCAATAAAAAATGAATAAATACATTTGCCCATAACATGACTGTTATTTTTCTTCAGTTTTGTAAATTACGCTTCATTTGGAGAAGATAATACTTTGCATAATAGTGAATGACATTGATGAATCATTCATGGCATGTGTAAACTTAAGGTATTTTCACTTTCAAATCAGTATTTGTTAGTATGCTACTACTCTATATAAACATGACGTTCAAACATATTTATTTATTGAGTATATTTATGTTCTAACAAAACATATATTTGTTAGGATTTTGAAATGCAGATCTTTTTAGAAAAAGTTGTATTTTTCATAAAATGTAAGATAAACATACCCTGCTAGACTGACCAGAGTAGAAATGAGAAGTCTTCTATGGTTAATAAATTGGGTGTTTTCCTGCAAACTGAGACTCAACACAATGAAAAATACATTACAAAAACTGGTAAGTATAGTGGGAAGAAAGAAGTCAAAAATTAAAGAAGATGCAATGACACTGGACTCCTGATGATGTTGTGTTTAAAATTTCTTGCTGCTTGAAGTTTCTTTACTTACAAAGTTTGTGTTTGCACTCAGTAACTGGCCTTGGGGCATTTGAAAACAAAACTGCTTGTTAGAAAATTAACAGTGTGAAACTTGACAATGCATGCAGAATGCTGCAAGACCAAGTGGATGACTACTAAATTAGCCATCACTTTAATTTCAGACCATATTCAATAGAAAAGTGATTTATGTAATATGTAAAACAAACACATTTATAAAAACACAATTTGTTATGCTTGGAACTTTTGAAAGAGAAGATAAGTATTCTTCGATCTACTTATATTCCATTAAAACTAATTCCCATGGATGCCCATTATATGACAATTGTAGTCATTCCTGAGGAATCCAATCTGAGTGCTCAAAATTTGTCCCTGAA
Source organism: Daubentonia madagascariensis (assembly GCA_023783475.1). Taxonomy (NCBI): domain Eukaryota; kingdom Metazoa; phylum Chordata; class Mammalia; order Primates; family Daubentoniidae; genus Daubentonia; species Daubentonia madagascariensis. The sequence goes on along the minus strand of JAKFHU010000600.1, from coordinate 49,387,434 downwards.
CCAGTTTCATATTGTTACCTTAATAAAAGGAAAGAAATCAGGTTAATGTTTTCCTGAATAGGTAATTTATCCATGTGTCTGTGTGTTTGTATATGTGTTTTTACCCTTTTATTTATTTTTTAGTTTGCTGTATACCTATGACCAATTGTCTCTTAATTTTTTTTTTTTAAGTTTTGTTTTCCTCTTATGGTTGTACTGGATAGAAATACTTTTTGTTTTTACGTTTCCTGTGTTTGGAGAGAAGGAAGTTATAATCTCCTTTAGGGTTTTTTTGTTCCTTTTTAATCATGAGAGAGAGGGGTTGTCACTAAATTCTTCAGTGTTTATAGTCACAAGTCAAATTCATCTTTAAGTTTCAAGCCAATTCTCACTCAAGTACTTTTAGGAAAATTTTTTTTCTGAAGTTGAATTAAATTTATTAGAAGAAAAATGAATATAACAAAATCTCAGGTATAAGATAACCCTACTTTATAATGTCATAGATTTGCTTAATCTTCTTTTTGACTTTAGATGTAGTGGCCAGACGTAGACAGCAAAATGCACAATGAAAATATCATCTAGGTAAAGTAGCTATAGTTCAAATATCTGATCAGAATAGATACTTAATTTCTATCTTCAATTTGCTATAAAAGAAGTCCTGATATTAATTGAATGCTATAAAGACTAGTTCATGCTCCTTCTAATCATTTGCATTCCTAGAAGTGTGGTTTATTTTTCATAAATCATTGCTAACACCAATCACAGATGTTTTAGGAAGAGAAAATGTGGGTTTTACTCACCATTTCAGATAAATCATTTGGCATAGATGCTGAGGACAGAATTTTCTTCAGAATATAGTAGGCCTAACTATAGAAAGTAACCAATATCATTATAGGTAAGTCAGGGAAAGGGGTTGGAAGTTGTCATATAATTCCAGCCTATGGTTTCTACAGTACTAGTATGATTTAGTTTGATTCCTCTGTGTTTTAACAGGCAGGTAAGTTCCATTTTGGGATTCAGGGCCCTATCTGAGTATACAAATGAATTTAGGCAGGTGGAATTAAGTAAAGCCCGACTGCTGTCTCCATTATCTTCATATTTTAGGCTGACTTACCTAAACAATCGACTCATTTTTTTATTTTACTTTACTAGGGAAGGCAAAGCCTTACTTAATGCATCAGCAAATTCTATCTGGCAATGCCTTTTTTTGTCATCACAGATTATATCCAAATATTGGAGATTTAAATACTTTTGAATTATTTTATCAAGTAGCTTTATTTCAAGGGACCCATAGTTCTAATTCTCTGGAAGCTATCATCCTCTGAACTCTTCTGAACTTGAAAGCTCCTCATTACTTTGACTGACCTACATTCCTGGCTCATTTTTATCTCAAGGTCTCAACAGATCATTTTGCTAAGGAGATAGAATATACCAGATTGGTATTCTATTGCATTTCAGTTCTTTCTTGAGAATAGATGGATGCTGAAGGATTTTTCAAACCTGTCTTGTTTTGTTAGTTGACTTTCTGCAGTTTCCAGAACAGAAGACACAAGGTGGAAACTGAATTGCACTGTCCTAGATTCTGAAGTTTTTAGTTACGAATCTTTGTTTTGCCAACCAGGAGAGAAAGATGAGTGGAGAACTAACTATATTTTAGGCTATTGCTTTTATTTTATATTGCTTTAATACACTGAATAATTTTGAATGGCATATTCTATTTGATTTAGTGAGAAGTAGTACAGGCATTCTCTTTTGTCTAGGATAATAACAAATTTGTTCAGAAGGTAATCCCTGTGAAATTTTGTATCATTGCTATTGATTTTTCTGATTACAAAAGAGGCAAAGGGAAGATTTGGAGGAGGAGAGTCTTAAATTTTGAAAATGATAACTTTTTCTGTTATTTTGGCTTTGGTTTTAATTGTTTGTATACGTGAAGATAAGCATGTGCAAAATGATGATATAGAAGTTGACAATCAAGGCTTCCTTAGGTAAAATAAGAAAGAACTACAATGGATGATGGAAATTTACTTATATTTCCTATTGAAAAATTTATTGTGATAGCAAATTGTAACATCTTTTCAAGACTAAAAGTGTTGTACTTAAAATTGGGAAACCTACAGAACTGGATTATCAGAAAGGTAAAATGAAAATTTCCTCAATGCTTAGTCTGATTGCTTAGTCCAGTTGATTTTGATGCCAGTGCACATTGATTTATGCTGTTTATATGTTTTTTAAAAGAACAACTGAAACAAATAAAGTGTGACTCTCTCGACTTTGGATAGTGGGCTCCATAGATTCTTAGGTTCAGCAGGTCTAAGTCTTAAACAAAACAAAACAAAACATGAAAACAAAACAGGGACCATCACACCCAAATATTTTTCTAGCTCGTTTTTTGTATAGATTGATTTGGAGTAGGGGAGTTCTGGCTTTATCCATCATTCATCACAGTACAAATAAAATATAGTGAGAGCATTTATAATAGCAAAAATTTAATAGCCATCTCAATTTGTCCTTGAAGTCAGAATTGAATTATTCTCTTGGTTCCCAACCTCTGTTCTTATCCATGTGTTTATAGGAAACTTGGAAATATTTTACTTTTAACTAATTTGATTTTCAACCTAGAAGGTTATCTTTTGTATTTTAAATTTTCCCATGGCAATTTTATTTTATATGGGAATAACTCCCCGAAGAACAGACCCTTTACTGCCTTGAAATCAGATTGGGTCTCAGTTCTACCACCTATGAACGTGGGCAGGTTGCTTAATCTCCCATTTGTGAGACAGGGGAAGTAATAGCTGCCCTACTTAAGTAAGATAATGCTTGGAAAAATCACTGTGGAAACTTACAGAATTGATAGTTGTTCTTTTTAAGGGTAGCATTTTAAAAAAAGGGGAGAGAGAAGAAATTACATTTGACTACCTACTAAATGGCATAGCTTTTGTCAGGCACTTTACATATATATTAGCTCCTTTAATCCTCTGACATAGGCATTGTGGTCTTCATTCCATAAATGAGAAAACTGTGATTCAAAGATGTAAACTGTGACATGTCTGATATTCTGCTCTAGCAAATGATGACACTTGGGTTTGAATTAAACTTTAATTCCAAAGCTTATACGCTTTCCACTACTATGTGCTGTCAAATATTTTATAAAATATTTGATACAAGGTAGATTTCTGTTATCTCCAGTGATCTGAAATACAGGTTGGAAGTTAGGTTTTGAGAAACCTTTAAAGTGGCCCTCCAGAGGTTATAAAGGGATTGGAAATGTGTGCCTTCTACGACTGATACCCACAGATTTCTGGCCCCGAAATAAAGCATAGGGCTATGCCTTTGGGGATTATATCATATCCAGAAGTTTCCCTTATTTGTTCAATGAGAAGGCTAGATGAAATGATTTCTAAAATTTCACCGAGCTCCAGCATTTGGATGGTAAGAAGGAAATAAGACACTTGTATAATACAAATTCCTTCCATCCTTCCTTCCTTCCTTCCTCCCTTCCTCCTTTTCTCCTTCCCTTCCAGAAATATGAAGTGAACACTTCCTGTACATCAGGCACTAAGCAGTGTCATGGAGCTCAAGAAATATATTTGCTAGATGAATTTTCTTTCTTAATGTTTTTAAATGGAGTACATTTAAGAGCCTGGAGTACCAGAACTTCTTACAGGAAGAGATAATTACATTTCCCATTTAACATTCCTCCCAAACCCTCTTGAACTTGCTTCTAAACATATTATAAAATTAAGTTTACAGCTATGAATCTTTAAAAAAAGAAATAAAAAATATGGATGAGGACAATCAAGGAAGAAATCATACTTTTGACAAAATATGATGATTGTTGTGAATATTAGCATAATAGTGCTGGTAATATTCTGAAATTTCAGTTCTTACAAATGCAGAATTCCTACTGTTTCTCCCTTTTCTCCAGCTATATAAGCAATAAATACTTAGAACTAGTTATGTCTCCATTATCCATGGGTTTTTAGTATCGAACTAAATTCTATTCTGGCAAAGGAAAACCAAATATACACTTCTACTGTATTGTATTTGTTGATATATTAAAACAAAACAAGCCCCCTGAAAGTTTTGTTTGTCTTCTTTGAAAAATAATATCCTGAAGAGCATTAAACACAGGAAAACAATGTTAAAGCCAGTGTTTTCCAATATGTAAAAATCTTGCATCTGTGCTGGTTTACAAACTAAAATCCTAACTTGTTTTGCAGCCTTTGTGGAGTTTGATTAGCATGATTAAATAATGTGGGTTTTAAAGAACAATGAAAACCTCCCAGATCGACGCCACACAGCACAGCTAATGTATTTCTTCTAGATGTAGTCTCAGAAGAGGGTTTCAGTTTACATGTAACACTGGCCTGAACGACCAAGGAGCAAGTTTGCTTTTAACAAGTCCGAGTGATAATCGTGATATTTTGCCCTTTAGTTAATGGTGCGAATTTTATTTCTCAATAGGCTTTTTGTAAATGGGATGCTCATTTAAAAGTCATCTTATTGGCAGGGCTTTCTCTCTCTTTGAGAGATTTGCTTTCTCTGACTTTGAAATGCAGTAAAACCCTTTTAGAAAAAAAACTCCTCTCTTCAGTAGATTTTAGATACACCCGGATCACATCATGGCCCCTGAATCATAACAACTGTACAGAAAAAGCCTGGTATAGCACCATTAGCCTTTCAGGTCAATAGCCTCCTCCCCTCAACCCCACCTACCGCCCCATTCCCATTAAAAAGGATTTCTATCTTCCATGTTTGTGTAATTTACCGCTGGGTAAACTGCAATCTTACAATTGCTCCCAAAGATTAGGTCAGATGCTGCTTCTGTACTAGAGAATTTTGTACTCATATAACTCACTATGCACTATCCAAAGGATTTCTTGAAAGCTTCATTCTAAAGGTGATGGATGTAATGGAATATTTGCATTTTCTGAACCGTTTGTGAGATGGAACTAACTTGAAGAAAAACTTTCCCTTTAAGGGTTCCATCTTGTTAGGAGTGAAAGAGTATCTATGGCAGGCACTTCCAAGTGTCTTGATGACTCTTCCAGGAGGCATTATCTCCATTTTACAGGTGAAACTGGATTGAGATTTTCAGGGACCTGCCCTAAGTCATAAACCTAAAATGGCAGAGCAGAAATTTGAATCTGAGCTTTCAGAGTGGAGTCTGTGGTCCTATCAGGACCCCTCCTTCTCTCTATGAAGCAGCACTCTGAAAGACGGTGTGATGTACTGGGCACTCCTGGCTTTCACTTAATTCATGCTCATATGACTGAAGTAAGACAATGCCACTAACCCCTAACAATAAATGATTCCTTTGTGGAGCCATTCAAAAGTTATAAACAGCAATTCAGAGTGCCCAAATCTGACTGTTAGGTACAGCTCCTAAAGGCAACCAGGTTTCCTTTTGTTCTGGAACATTAGCTGAATTGGTGACAATTTTAGTTTCCTAAAATATTTTCTATGGTAGCAAATGCTTGTGTACTAAGGGACAGTAACATTGTTAAGAGGGTAGGAGCACAGTCATTAGAGTCAAACAGCTGGGTTCAAATCCCACGTCTACCATTTAAGCTGTTTTGTGTGTGACTTAGAGCAAGTTATGTATATAACCTGTCTAAGACTTAGTTGCTCATCCACAAAATAAGAGAAATATCATAACAATACCCACTTTATAAGATTGCTGTGAGGATTAAGGTAACACACAACTGACTTAGCCCAGTGCCTGGGGTATAATGCTCAAAAAATGTGAGCTAACATTACAGTCATATAGAATTTGGGTTAATGCATGGAACCTGTTACATACTAATGCCAGATCAGGGAGATATTATTTGGTGAGAAATCTTGTGGCTTATTTTATCTGTTATCTACCTGTGTGTCTGTCTGTCTATCAACTATCATCTATACCCATCTATTTTTTACTAAGCAGATTGAAGAGAGAAAGAGGAAAATTTCATTCGGAATATGTCTACACTGTAGTATACATCTACACTGTAACAGTGTAGACAGTTATAACATGTCATTTTAGTATCACTATACCAAGTACCCACTGGCTGCTAACAAAAGTAAAAGGCAAAACAAGTTATCCTGGCTCAGGTTACCTACATTTTTGTGTTGATATAAACTTGGGAAGATTCTCATACACAGAATGATATGTACTAAGTTTTCTGTATCCTGAAAAGTATAAACACATGTTTTCATAGAAGGTAATTTGGGTGTGTGTATGTGTTCATGTGTATTTTTGTTGTGTTTAGGGATTGGAGTAGGAGTGACAAAAACAGGGGGAAAGCTAATTACTTTATAGATAATGTTAAAATTTGATTCAAAAGGGGAAAACAACTGTGATACCAGAAAAATCTGGTGTGAATTAAAGCAATGAAACAAACTCTCAAGTTAATTAGAAATATATTCATTTCAGGTCTGTGTTAAGTGTGGAATTGTTAATAATGTACATTTTAAATTAATTATTATTTTTAGGCACTTAAAGTTTCCATCTCTGGGACAAGCATTGATGATTTCTGCCAGCTTTTTTTCCCTCTCTGCTTTAGGTGAACTGATTGACAGGTGATTGTTTTGGGCAAGAAACAGGAAATTGACCAAGTAAAAGTGTGCAAATGCTTTTTATTTTGAATTAGAATGCTTATGTATTCCTTTTTACATTTAGACTTGCTTTTGGCTGCCAATATAGGTTAGAAGTGCTTTGTAAACTGAAAAGCAACATAGCAACATTAATTTTTGTAACTTGAGTTGTGAAATGGAAAGAAAATCTTGATCATTTAAAAAAACATTAATTTTCTAAAATACTGATTTATGTAATTATGGAATGGGGGATAATTTTTTTATTATGGACAGAAAGAAAAGCAAAATACCTGTTTAAAAAGCATTTTCATGCATTTCAGAAGAGATCACTCCAGGGGAGTCTTTTAGGGAGAGGGGTTGCATAGGTAGCTCTTTACATCACGCAGTGGAAAAAAAAAATAGGGAAGAAGAATCTACTGAAAAATGCAGAAGATGAACCTTAGAGGAGAAAGAGGTTGTTAAAATAATCTAAATACCTCATCTGCAAACCAGAACATTCTACTTGAAATTTGTCCCCCGGTGCAGTACTTATAAATAATGTTGGGTAGGAAACTATAATGACTTCCTTTTTCATGTTGCAGAAAGCAGAAGCCACTGGAGAAAAACGGCCAAGAGGCAGACCTAGGAAATGGGTGAGTAATAAGATATAATTTATTTCTGTTCTTTTCTTGTAAAGAAAAATTTCTGGTTTTTTAGTGAGAAAGTTGTATTTCATCAATTATATGAATTTCTATCTTACGGTTTGATGAATCGTTTGAAAGGGTTAAGGCAAGTGACAAAGTATCACCACTTCTTACCATTAGGCTCCAGGTGTTTACCCAGAGCATTTTCCTTTCCTAAAGGCGACTCCTTTTTCTTTCTCTTACCAACATCCAAAGAGTCTCCACTCTTCCTTCAAATGGGGTAACAATGAGATGACTTTTTCGGTAGGTTGAAAAACTAAAGTTAAAGAATATTATGAAACCTTGGAAATTGATTACAAATGGTGATAAAATTCAGATGAAATGTGTATGAGACAACTTAATAATGTTTTCTTTTTTTTTTCCCTTCCCTTATGGCTATGTTTTGGACACATCTGATTTTCTAGGTGGCTTGTGTTTTCTTTTTCACATTGGCTTTGTTAGGAAGCAAGGATTTAATTTCCAGTTTTTCTTGCTTCCCTAAGTAATCATTCTCTACGTACTGACGTTAGAGACAGTTGCATCCACGAAAGTGCACTTGGTCCCAGGCACATAGATCCTGTATCTTTTGAGGCCAAAAATTCAGTGATCACTGCAAAATGTCACTAATTTTACCACTTGAACCTTGGTCACTACGTTACCCACATTCTTCTGGTCTGTCTTTCCCACTGACAGAGGAGAAAAGTTTGAGAAATGAATAAAACCATTTCTCAAGAAGGGTAAAGGCATCCTCTATACCCAGTATTGTCTATGATGGGTTCTTTAGTTTTGCTTTTCCCTCTTCCCTAGTTTATTCTTCATGCTTCATTTTTTTTTTTTAAGTTTCTTTCCTGCTATGCTGGATTATATTTTCCCATTAGTTTGCCATTCCTTTCTGCTCTATAATTCTATATCACTTTCTATTTATACTGTGGTATTGCTTTTCATTTAATTTATTCATCTTGTATTTTTCCTCTGCTCGACATGTATTGGGATTAGATTTCCTAGCATGAGGAAATGGGATGATCTTTAGATTAAAAACATCTCAGTGTTACAGTACAACTTTAAAGTAAGGGTATTTTCCTCAACCTTCTGTTCAATAAATGATTTACAAATGTACCCACCAGGTGATGATCCTCTAGCCTGTGCTTGATTACCTTTAATGTTAGGAAGCTCACTACCTATTAAGGATGCATCTTCCTTCCTGGAAAGCTCTGAACATTAGAAAATTCTTCCGTCTGACTCACTATAAGTTCTACCCACTGTCTCTAGGCCTCCCTCCTGGCAATACACAGAGTAATTCTTTTCACTTTTACTCATGATGGCCCTTCCAATATTTGAGGACAATTAACACATACTCTTTGTTCTCTTTTCTGGTTTCAATGTCTTCAATCATTTAATTTTTTTTCCCATAAGGAACATTCTTGTTATTCTTTTCTGAGCATGTTTGTTTTTTAATCTTTTGAAATATGTCACCCAGAACTAAGTATCAGATTCCAGGTGAGGGTTCCATAACCAGTTTGTCTATCACTTCCCTTGTTGTACATATGGTTTCTGTTATTTATTTCTGCTTAATCAACCACTTCAAAAACTTAATAGTGCAAAAAAACAACTATTTTATTACGCTCGTGCATTCTTTAGGTCAATAATATGGACAGGAAAGGCCTGTCTCTACCCCAAGATATCTGGAACCTCAACTGGCAGGACTCAAGCATCTAGGGATGACTCTAACATTTGGAGTCTGGAATCTGGAAGCTTCTTTACTTACATGTCTGGTGCTTTGACAGCATTGGCTGGAAGTCTAGGCCAATGTCCTCTGGACCACCCACACATGGCCTCGCCAGCTTGGCACCCTCAGGGAAGTCAGCCTTCTTATATACACTCAGGGCTCCCAGGGAGAGTGTTCTGGTAACTGAGGAAGCTGGAAGGCCTTTCTTGACTTAGTCTCCAGAAGTCAAAAAGTGCTACTTCCATTATACTCTAGTGACCACACTGTTGACTAAATTGGTATTGGCATACATATCAAAGATAGGTCTGCTGTTTCCTAAGCATCAGAACTCTGAAAGGACATCCCACCCTGTTGAACGAATCAATAAGAAAGACATGTATAGTCTTTCTAATAGGCAACATAATAGAAAATAGATGAGCTCTTTGAAGTCATGGGATTAATGTGGCTAAAATCAAATAAAATAAATTGTAAGCAAGATACAATGACAGCTAACCAGAAAATTAACCTTCATCAAGTGGGTTCTCTTAAGTGGTTCTCTGCCTTTCATCTCTTCTACCTTGGCAATATCCTATAACGTTCACCAGTTTACTTCCATCAGTTATAGTCATGTCACTGCTCATCTCAGAACCTTTCTGTGGCTTCATGGCTGTCCAGCGAATTAATTACAACCTACCCTAGTCCTTGGAAATTGCCCATTTTACACCGCCCTCTCTTTACGGCTTTCGTCCCCACCACTCTTCCTCACACAGCTGAGGTTTCAGCTGAGCTGGACTAAAATATAGCACAATGAAAGGATCTGCTATGTTTTGTTCTTAATGAGCTCTTGCTAATTTTGGGGGGGATCGGGATTCCAAGCATCTCATCTTCATGCTGGGTGAGAAACCCATGTGAGGCATCCACCACAGAAACCCTTGCCTTTCTGGGAAGAGCTGGACCATTCTCTTTGACTCTCGTGGTTTCTAATTTTTACTGGCTGTGAGAATGGAAAATATTGTGTGGTGAATTGTTACAAGTCCCTGATTTGGTCCCCAAAGAAGAGTTGTTCTACTTAGAAGAGGAAATAAAAGGAAATTGTATATTTTTTCTAGACAGCGTGTTTCCTCTTTGCTTGTATATCTTCTGTTGGGTAGAGTGTGCAGCCAGACACAGCAAGGCATTCCACTCAATGGCATTCTTTGCTGGAAAGCTTGTACTGAAGAAATAAATCATTGCATTTTCCATAGGAAATGGGCTTGTACTTTATAGTAAGTTCAGTTCTTTCCAACAGTGTCGTTCACTGATTTCCTTGAGTTAGAGATATATTTTTGAACTGACTGGATTTCCTAGGTATATGGCTTAGAAACCAAATTGTCCCCCTTTTATTCTTGTGGATTGTTTTGTTTTGTTTTAAAGTTCTTTTGCTTTTAAAAATATGTTCTGTAAATCTTATAGGTTCATGTAACGGGCCTGGGAAAAAATATCTACAGTGTAACATTTTCATCTGATGTAATTGGGATCAGTACTTGGTAGGTTAATCAAAAGTTGATTAACCAAAACATGTAGGTGTAGGAGAGACACTTGCAGCAGTCTTGCTTGGGGTGGGGGGATAGAGCATTGGCTAAGCCAGTGATCCAGTGGGCATGTTACTAGATTTGCTTAAGAACACTTCTCCTGTTTGTTTCCCTTTGTCTTTTTTTTTTTCTTTCATTTGAATTAGATTTCAGATCTATTATTTTGATGAGATAGTCAGGATTTTCACTCTGTGTGTGTATGTATGTGTGTGTAGAAGAGGTGAGAGGTAAAGAAAGGAGAGAGAAAAGGAGCCTGTCATTTTTCTTCTGGTTTTTTAAGAAGTTAAGAGCTCAGGAACTGGATTCAGATGGCTTGGGTTCAAATTCTGGGCTACCACTTGACTAACTATGGAATCTTGATCAAATTACATGACCTTTTAAGGTCCAGTTTCCTCATCTGTAAAAGTACATTTCTCAAAGATTTGTTGTGAGGATTAAATGAGATAATGCATGCAAAATGTTTAATAAAGGGTATGGCACATAGTAAGTGCTCAATAAATGTTAGAAATTATGGTTAATTTCACTGGACACTTTCATGCTGTTATTAGCTATATATAGCCTCAACCATAATTACTTAGAGCCACCAGCAGTTACACACGGAGTGAAGTGACACAGTTATATGTCAAACTAACCAAGTACCCCTGGTGGTATCATTATGTCTTTGATATGGGTATGCTGAGTATTGTCAAGTTTAAGAATTGCTTATAAATAATATTAAAGTACATTTCAATTCTATTTGCAGTTAAGGGGGAAATTTTACATTGCAGCTTATAAGCTTTTCTTCTAATAGTAGAGGTTTGGTGTTATGTGGTGTTCACCAATTAAGTAGCGTTCCTCCTGTTTGCCTCAGTGTGCACATGCAGAGATGTGCTGGTTCTCTGAATTCCATTAGCCAGTCTTGCCAATTGAAATTAGGCATTTAATATTTGCATGTCTCAATTTTTGCCTAGGAGAGGAGCTCATCATATAACTAATTTAGTGATGGAAAATTTTTGGGAAGAGTTTTAGAGAGTGGAGCTAAGGCTTAAGGATACAATGAAATAATTAAAGTTGTTAACCTCACGTATGAAGTGCTCCATTCACATGTTGCTTAGTGAAACAGCTAATGCTTCTGGAGGAAAAGAAGCAAGTACCAAATAGTAAAGAATAAATCAGTGGGAACAAGCGATGCTTTTAGATGTTTTGTTTAAATTTTTATGAGAAAGGAAATTAACAACAGAAAGAAAATATACCCCACTATGAATTAATGGGTTTTAAAGAAAAAAAAATCATTCTGGAGATGCTGAAATTGACCCAGAAATTGACCGAAGGAGCAGATGCTGAAATTTAACTTCAGTTGGTCACTAGAAAGTTACTGACAATCCCCAGCTGGTTTCTCAAGCTGCTGATTTTCTTCATTTGGCAATGGGGTGTGTGCAGTACGTTGATTTAAAAATATGCATTTCCATTCCATCTCTTTTGTGGGGGCAGTTGTCTTTCTTTTATTGAAGAGCTTGTGATACACAAGAAGGTGATGGAATTTCATTTGTTGGTCAAACGTGACGATTCTAGATAGGCAAAAAGGGCTTTTTGTTTTTCATAGTTTGTAGAAGTCTAGAAGCTTAATTGATGATTTAAGGATCGAGAAAGGGGAACTAAATCAGAATAAAATCTACTACTGAAGCTCTTTGCTTTTCTTCTAAAGATCCCACGTATTAATGTATTGAAGAACCTGGAAACCTAATTTTGAAGTTAAAGCATTAGGTTTTCATTTCCATTACTTTTTCCCTCCAGATGTTTGCTACTTTTTTTAAAAAACCTAGCCATTTGTAATTTAACACTTGCCTTGTTTAAACTGAAATATAAGTTCATTGCTTAGAATGGAATATCCAATAATGCATATTGCAGATAATTGCAACTTTGTACTGGAGTCAGAGGAGAAGAAATGACTTCGATATAACATCAAAAACTGTCGGCTAATGGAGTGTATGAAGGTATAAACATTTTCACCTAGAACTTGTTATAATAACATACTTTGAAAAACAGGAGATGCTCTTTTTAAAGCACATGGCGTTTTGATATATGCTTGGTAATTAAATAATAAATTTTCTGATACATATAACGCATTCAAAATTGGTAAGTAATATTTTCTAAAACTATCTCCTCCTTTGCAATATTTCATGATTAAAATAGAGTACTTTCCAAATCCTTTTCCTTATGGGGATGGTGGCTTTAGTTTATTTTCTTTTAATAGCTTAGTGCAAAATTCGCTAAAATGATCATTTAAAATTGCAAGATTAAATATGAAAATGCTAATAAGTCATACCCAAAAGGCAAGAATTGAATTTGATCATTAATGTTTTGATTCAAGATTAATCTCTTTGTTGTTTGTTTTCTCTAAGTGCTATTCTTAATTATACTGTTAAATGAGGTCTTTAAAAAGGAGATTGATAATCTGCCCTACTCGGTCATCCAGTTCTGTTTGGCATGGCCAACCTCTACCAGACCCTAACCATTCAGGACTGTGAAGACGTTGACCACAGGGTCTGAAGCTCAAGTGGCCCCGTTGCAGTGCTGCAATACCCTTGTGATCTTATTCAATTATAATCAAGGAAGAACATGTTTTTCTCCCACTCACGGTGGAATGGCAAATTCTAGACAGCCAGTAGCTCATATAAATGTCCTGTTTCTCCACAAGATATCATCAGATGAATAAAATCCTGACCAAGACCATTATTTCAATTTTGCTCTAATAAAATGACAGATATTATGGAATTCAGTGACCATTTTGCATGACAATAAATGTTTGTAAGACTTCTGTTACACCATGTACTATCCCTACTCCCATACACACATTTACCTATACTTACCCAACTTTAAGTATTCATGGGTGGTAGTAAATATTTCTAAAAGATGGGAAACTGTCAGCAGTGTATATAAATAAAATTAATATGCCACATTTTTTAATTAGGTAAACTATTACTCCATATTCCAAGAGAACATTTTTGTTCTGTTTTTAAGGGTGAAGTCTGTTTTTATTTTAAGATTTTTTTTTAAATCAAAGAATTCTTGATTCCAAACTTTAATACTTAACACAAATATTTAAACATTTTTGAAAAAATTTCAACACGATGGGTTAAACCAAGCCTACTACCTCTACTCCAGATTAAAATAAGGACCTCTGCATTTTTAGAAACTGAATACCTCTGGGCAGGTCGCTTAATTTACCCGTGCTTTTTCTCATGTTTAAGTACTTGACAGGAACATTCTGTCCATAACTAATGGCTGTCAAACATTTATGGTTGTAAAGCACAAAAACCTTTATTGCCATAGCCAGCTCTATCATCCAGGGACTGATTATTGAGTTTGTCATGATCCAGCCTCTTGTCCCCTTCTTTGCTCTGTTTTCTCTGCTCCCCCCTGCTGCCTGCCCTTTGGCCATTTCACTGCTCATTAGCGCCTCCACCAGATGGGGGGCAGGGGCAGGAACAGGAGGTCAGCTCTGGTGAAGGCTTGGTGGGAAGGAGGCTGGGAGTAATGGCCAACAGAAGGTTTTCAGATTATCTCTGATGTATCCAGGCTAACCCCAAACCCTTTCCTCAGGAAGAATTGAATGCAGCCATGATACTGAAGTTTGTTTTTCATTCATTATTTATTCATTCTTATAATAAATATGGTTTTATAAATTAGATAGGAAGTCTTTTTCAAGATGCTATAGTGAAACAAAAATCTCTTTTTTATATATTTCCTTAGTATTGATGAGTGGCTGCCAATAAAGCTTGTTCTAGCAAGTCTTTAGCCTCTGTTCAAATTTGGAAGAATTGCACTAAATCTATTCTTACATTAGACTCAGGTTGTAGAATGATAGTTATTTAAATTCAGGTAAAGGGAAATTGCCTTATGGTGCTGAAAGGGTCCTATTTGGGTGTTAAAATGACATGTAGACAACCCTAGCTATATGACTAAGGGGAGGCCCATGTTATCACTTTGTACTGAAGTTTCAATGCATTAAGCCGGAAAGTGCACCTCAAATGCCTCTTTGAACATAGTATCATGCAGAAGGCTCAGCATATAAGATGGACAGTGCTGTTACAGATATTACTTAATCACTTTTTTTGTTCACTTGTTTGCTTGTCTCTTTCTTGGCTGGGCCATTTAAACCCTAGGGCTCCAGTTCTGAGCCCCTTTGATTTTGTGACTTTTCCATTTGTCTAAACGTTTTGCCAGAGTCTTCTGACAGTGTTATAGATCAAGCCCTGCGCTAGGTCCTGGGGATGTAGAGGCCAACAAGATAGGTGGGGGCTTCCTTTGGGGAGCTTATAGTCTGGGGAACCTGAAAAGGAAAACCTGAGGCCTACAAAGGAAGATTACTATTCTGTGCTTCAGAAGTAAGGCTAAATTCAGTTACAGTTTTCAAGTATTAAATATTTTCAGCTCTTTAGAATTTAACAGACCCTCCATAGAAGTAATTATATGGCTTTCTAAATGCTAACACACTATTTGAATTTACTTATATTAACACCATTATTTGGATTTATATTTATACATGTATGTATGATGTATGAATTAGTTGTACTGTGTGGGCCTAGGATTACATTCTCTCTTTACTGCCACAAAAAATATTCAGGTAATATCAAATGTATACAGATTTGATTTATCAAAATAGTGAATCACATTTTATCTAGTTAAGATAGGCTTAAAAAGATAGGTGTTAGTTAAATTGTCAGTTACAGCCTCCAAAAATAGGGGAGAAAAGCCAGGATAATTCTTTTGAGCTACCACTTCAACATATAGTGATATTATTTTCTCTCTTTGTTCAAGTTGAATATAATTTATGTTTAACCAAATAATTTTTAAATCACTAGGTCTTAAAGCAATGTAATTACATAGTTTAATATTTCTGAATAGTGCTACCCTTTGTATGTGAAAATGAGCTCTTTGAGGGTAGAACACATACCATATTTATCTTCTTACCCTCAGCACCTAGGACATAGGAGGGAATTTAGCAAAGTAATTAAGAGCTCAGACTGCCTGGGTTTAGGTATCTGCACAATCAAGGCAAGTTGCTCATTGTCACCAGCCCCAAGTTTCCCTGTGTGTAAAACAAAGAGAAATCATAGTTCTTTTCTCATAGGATTGTTTTGTAAGAATTAAATGAGAAGCCATCAAAGAACTTTATTCAACATATAGCAAGCACTCAATAGATGATAGTTGTTGATGTTGGTATAGTTCAGGCCCATAGTGGTGCTTAATAAATGTTTGGTAAATAGAATGACAGTTTTTCCTTAATGTGTATAAAGCATAGTCTTTGGATTTTTGTTTTCTAGGAGTTAATGTGGATTTAAATTGCATTCTTTGACTTAAAAAACAAAATCTGATGATTTGCATTTTCAAAGGGGCTACACTGGGTTTACAACCTGTTTGCATCAAAGCAGTGTTTGCAATAATTTTGAATTCCACCTTACGCCCTTCCACTTAAGAAGTAAGTTGGTAGCCAGTATCACCCAGGCCTAATAGAGACTTTGAATGCTTTGCCCTATATTAATGTTTCCATTCCCTCACTCCTGGAAATAGCATTCTGCTTTCCAAAATAGACTCTAGTGCTGTACCTTAAAAGAATTTTTGTCACAGCCTGGGATCATCAGAAAAACAGAAGAGAGCTTTGTTGGCCAAACCTCATGAACAATTTTCTAAGGTGAGTTTCTCATTTTTTCTACAAAAACTCATTTTAATGGCCCATTTGTGTCCCATTTTCTTACTCTTCATTTTTAGTACTAACATGAAAATAAAGAAAAGATGAAAATCAGTTAGTAACTCTATTTGTTTCTTTGACTTCTTTCAAGGGCATTTGGAAGCACTTAAAGTGACACTTTAAGGCAGTAGGGTGTACAACTAGGGATTTATTGGGGGAAAAAATCTAAATCCCTAGGCTTGCATCAATACAGGAATGAGCATGTCACAGTTGGAATACCATAGGTAGCAATGTTGCATAACTTAGAAGTTTAAGGACCAACACTGCTAATAAAGGAAGTGCAGGTTTACCAAGTTCCCAGTCAATGCAAATATCTCCAATCTTGAGGGAGTGTCTCATTATGGGAAGCACCAAATCCCAGGGAGGTGAAAGAATAACTCTATGTGGATAGAGGAACATGGGATCATAAGCTTATATAGTTGGTAATGTTCTAGAAAGTGCCATACTGGTTTTTACCATTCCCTGTTCAAAATGATTCTTATGTCAGAGAAGATACCTACCACCTAGTTTGTGTCAGAGCTGATAATGGGGTATGATTTCCTTATTACAGGGTCTCCGTCCCTGCATTTGCCTTCCTGTCATTATTCTGTCAGATAATCTGACTTCAGTGTTCCTTAAATTCTGTCCTGGAAATTTGACAAGGCATTTGCAGGCCGGGCCTACTCTCAGTGGAGCGACGTGGGTGCGGGTGGGAGTTAGAATGTGTGAACACAGCCGTCTCTGTGGCCCTGCACTCCCTTGAGAGGCTGGTGTTCCTGGCGCTGGGTACACACCTTATGAGTTTCAAGAAAGGGATGGAAAGGCAAGGAATGGTAATGTTGTGTATCCTGTAACATTTTTATTCTTCTGTGCTTTTGCTAAATCTGAAATTTCTCTTTTAAGAGGAAGTAGCATTTGATTTAAATCCTTCATTCCCCTTTCTTGTCTTTGGACCGTACATTTCCCATATATATTGGATGAAAATTGTCTCATTCCCAGCCGAGATTCTCCCCTTGGTTGTCCCTTTCATAGTGATGTTGGAGAGTTTCATGACATTCTGTTTGGATTTGCTGTTTACAAAATGCTCATTTGCAGACTGTCAAACCAAGACAATGGCGGGTTCTGTGTTTTTTATTATTTAGTCATGCTCTTCCTCCAGTTGTTTGTCTACTTTTCTTTGTGGGTATTATAATTTGTCACTGAATCAGATAGGCAGGCGTAGGGTTTTGTGCTTTCCATTCTATTTAGGCAATTGATGAGCTACATAAAACCATTTACAATTCATAATTTTATAAGCAATAAATTGATGACTTTATCTAACATATAATCTGCCTTGCTATTAAATCACTAATCTTAGTGGAGATCAATTGGGATCCTTTTCAATAATTAAGACCTATGGGAACAAAACTGTTATTACTATTATCTTACTTGCATTGTTGAAACTTAGAGGTCCATAGTATTCACAGGAAACTAATTAATATTGTACCCACTTATACTATGTTGTCTCCTGCTAACTATGATAAAGCAAGTGGGTTTATGTACCTTATTGTATTAATAGGATGACCAATGCATATAGATTGAATAGTGTGAGAGTGCTTGGTCATACATAGTTATAGTATGAATAATTCTCCTGAGATTGAAAGTTGTTTTTACTAAAAAAGACTTTTTTGCCTGGGATTATTATAATGTGGTATGTATTCAGAATTACCATTTGCTATTCTTTTAAGTAAATATATTACAATAAACATTTGGACTCCCACTTGAGAAGCTAACTTTGTATATCTGTAAGATAAACACAAAATTTTCAATTTGTGTGAAAATTTAGGTTTTTTATTTTTTATTTTTGAGTCTGAGATATTTTTGAGTCTGAGAAAATGTTTAGATTAATTTACTTGCAGTCTTGAAATTATCTTTAGTTGAAAAATATCCATAAGTATATGAAAAAAGCCATCTAGAAAGATTTCATAAGTACTCTTGATAATGGTGTACAAGTTTAATCATCTTCCCTGTGACAAGAGGGTCTTCATATATTCAACCTAAATTTCTCCTTTTACGGTTCTCAGTCCATTTCCTCTTGTCCCGTTCTTAATGGTGATAGAGAACATCTGCTGTGTTCCTCTTCAAAATAAATCTCCCTACTTGTGCTAGTGTAAAGTGTACACACTTTGGCTCCTAACAGATCTGCGTTTGACTCTGAGCCTTGTTACTTACTAGCCTTAGGCCACTGTTACCTCTCTGAGCCTAAATTTCTTCTTTTGTAAAATGAGCCTGGTAATACCTCCCTTGCACTTTTAGCTAAAGTATCCAGTTCCTAGTGAATGCTCAAAACCTGGTCCCTTGAATCATTATTATTAAAACCTATGAGAATCTATTAAGTCAGCTTTCCCTTTTCCACAATAACATTCTCAGATCTTTCTTACTATGTCCTGTTTTTCTAACCCATTAACCAAGGTTCTAAATGAGACTTCAGATGGTTTGGTAGATAGGACACTAGGTTTGTGATAAAAGGCCTATCTGACTTGCTTTCTGAATTAATGACTTTCTAGCTTTGTGACCTTGGACAGGTCACTAAACATCCTTGAGCCTGTTTGCTCATATGTAATGTGAAGATAGTCATTATCATATCCTCTGTGTCTTCCTCTCTGGGTTGTGGTTAGGATAACATAAGAAAGTAATTTATAAGTCACAAAGCACCGTACAATCGTAAGGTGATAGCAGCTAAGCATCAGCAATTAAAATTTCATACTTTACAATAGGATTAATGAAATTGTTCTTGTTATTTACATGGACTTTCAAAACTTAGCTGACTATCTTCAGCCTTACCCTGTCCACCGTAGCAGTTTATTTGCTCTTTTTCCGTTTCCATCTGCTCTTATGGTTAGAAGGCTAAAATGGACAACTTCCAGATGCAGCCACATACTAAAACAGTTCCAACATTAAAGGTATTGAGTTTGTGTGCAGAGGTGGTGAGTAAATGAGCAGGTTTGGGTGAGGTTAAGAGAGAGCTAGTTGGATGATCTAAGTGGGAAGAAAGAGGTGAAGTGACCCAGGAGAGGTAGAGGAGCAGCAGAGATCTCTCCAGTGGTAGACAGTAAAGGGGAGGATGGCAGAACTCATCTCCTGAGGCAGTCACTGCCGAGTTCCAACAAAAGAATGTCATGGTCAAAACATATCTGAAAGAGATAGGAACTTCGCTTGGGACATAGTATGGAAGTGCCCTTGAAGATCGCAGTGATCCCAGGCAGGAGGGGACAATGAGGGTGTCTGCGGAGATACAATCTAAGGGGAAGGTTGGGACAACGCACTCAGGTGTGGGGAACGGGATATTGGAGAAGACCAGTGGGAAAGCTGATTGCCCCAGCTATGAGAGCTGAGCTATAAGGACTGTCTTACAGCACTGAAATTGGGGAGAAAAGAAAGTAGACTGGACGTAGCAATGCTTGAATGAATATTTACATGTGCTGCTGGTTTTATATTTTAAATCTATTGAATATACAGCTAGAGTTTGTAGAAGCAAGAACCTTACCCCATGTTTGTACCGTATTAATCTTTTGGCTGTGTTGCCTCAATTCAGTTTTGTTTCTTGTTTAATTATGGGGCTGCAAGTACATAAGTTTGGGTCGTCTATAGTGGAATTTGGTTAAATATCCCTGCAGATTACTTTACATGCTTCGGTACTCTAATAAAATCAGCCACAGTGATCCAGCTAGCCATATGGGATTTGTAGTTGCTGTTTTCCTGAGGCCCTTTCCTCCATGGCTGCCTGTGACCTTAGCCATTGAATCACTTAATCGTTTTTGGCCTCCTAAGTCAGTGATTCTGAGCGGGCAGGGTGGTAATGTGATGTCATGTCTGGGGCATGAGCCTGTATCCTCGCCGCACATGGGTCCCACCCTTCCTGGTCTAGGCAGCTCAAAGCACAGTGCTTGGCGCATAGTGAGTGCTCAATAAATTTAGTTGCTTTTCCTGTCTGTCTCTGGATCTCAAATAGAAATATCCAAATTTGAGAATGCCGCCACAGCATTAGGTTCCCCAGTGAAAATCCATAGTGGAAGCTGAGGCAGATGTGTGGGAATGCAGTCCCAGATCCTTGAGTTAATCCAGGAGAGATGTTCGCTCTGGGTTTACAACCAGGCTTCCCAAGCTCATGAATCATAATGAGATCTCTTACAGGATTAATGAGTTTTAACTTAATGCAAAATTTTTAAACTATGTGTAATACCGTGACATTTCAAAGAGTTCGTCATGAAAAATAGCTGGTGAGGGTACACTTTTGGAGATAGTCTGTGTTCCACCTACATTGTTTGTATCTTATTGAACCCCCCCTCTTCCTTCCACAAAAAGGTCAGAAGGAAGGCCTTCTATATTTTCTGCAGACTCCTAGATAAGAAAAACATCAGACTAGAAAGGAACCTTTTGATAGCCTTACAGATTTATAATTTTTTAAAATAAAAAGTTTCTTTCCTGCCCTTTCTCTGGTAAAGAAAAAAATTAGACTCCATTTCTTTCTTCCTTTCTCCTTTACCCCAAATTCCAACAAATATATCCTCATCTTTCTTTTTAATTGAGATAATTGTAGATTCACATCCAGTTGTAAGAAATTACACAGAGAAATGCTTTGTATAATTTGCCCAGTTTCCTCCAGTGGAGGCATTTTGTAAAACAGTAGAACAATATCTCAGCTAGGATCTTGACATTTATGCGGTCCACCCATCACAATCAGATTTCCCCAGTTTTACATGTACTCATTCATGTGTGTGTATTAAGTTATACACAATTTTATCACATGTGTAGGTTCATGTATTCACCACCAGAAGTAATATCTTGTAAGGCTGTCAGATGCTTGAGAGTTTTTGGCATATCCCATGATGGCAGACACTAAGATGTGTCTTCTCTAAATATACAGGAACTTTGCATGACTATAGGAATGTGTGGAGTGGAATTCTGGCCCATGGTTCCTGCCTGTGGCTGTGTAGTTACTCTTTCACATTCCCTCATTATAAAGGGCTGGCTGGCCTAGGCAAAATCATAGGTGGGCTTGGCACACAGCTAACTACTTGCCTGAAGTAACTTATGCTTTTGTACTGCGTTAAGCGTTCTGCCAACTTCAGAGGCCAAGGAGGAAGCAAAGAGTCGGCCTAAGAGCGTAACACACCTGCTTTTCCTGAGGCCACATACAACAGGCCCATTTGAGTACCTGCTTGCCCTTTGGGATATATTGAAACATGTCTCCATAGTCCTGAAGTAGTGGATAAATACCTCTTTCCCCCTAGAAATTCTTTGTTTCACATAGATGTTAGATGACCACAAGGGCTGATATTCACTGGGGAAACTGTCCTGTTAATTGTACTTTGGCTATGTGGCCTAGTCTCTAGAGTGAATTACAGTAGAACCCGGTCATCTTGACACCTTTAGGAATATCTGCATTTGAGAATTCCACCATGGCATGAGGTTTTCCAATTAAGATTTAAAAATTGCAACCATGTCTCTCTCTTTCTCTCTCTCTGTTTCCCTCTCTCTCTCTCACACACACACACAGAGCAAAGCTGTGCTAAGATGCAAACAGTGGGCAGGTGGCCAAGCTGCCTCGCCAGCTAAGTGTCTCAATCCTGTACTTCAGTCTGAGAAACACTGGATTTGCAAATAGCTCAGACTGTGAATATAAAATTTGAGAATGGCCAAGGTCTATTGTGTTCCACTAGTCACTCCTAGAATTGGAAATGTTCGATTAGATGGCCAGAACACAGATGATGCTGATGCTGATGATGTTTGATCATAATAACCAATGAGCAAAATACTGCAAATGTGATCATTATGGGGTCCTTTTAGAGAATACGTTTAGTGTATTTGGATCCAATGCCTTATTGAATCCTAAATCCCAACTATGCTGTGGCATACAAAGAGCTATTTCTCATCTCTTTGGACTAATACTTTTCCTATTGGCACTTTAAAAATCCATGAATTACAAGTGACATCCCTAATTTTTGGTGGTAACTATCATCCTATTTAAACAAAAGCTTACTTTTCAATCAGTTGGAGACATTTTTGAGAATCTTAGGAGTGTAGAAAAATCTGTATTTGAAAGAAAAAAATTATAAAAGAATACCAGGACAGGCTGCTATTACTTCCATAGCAAACTCCTTTGGGCCTTACATAATCAAAATAAATATGGTCAAACTGCTGGTGTGGGCATGGCTAGTGGCAAGGGGAAGACTGCAGTTCTGCTTCCTGTGTCCTGCCTGCTGTCACTGAGGTCCAAGCAATGCCAGAACAGTGAATTTTGAAAGTATTAAAATGTTTGGTGCTTAATCTTTCCAGCTACAACCCTAGACTTGGTCTAGAGGTTATATAGTCAAATGCTCTCATATTCTGCAGGTGACGAAAGGAAAGCTGAGAGCAATTAAGTGTCCAGCTCAAGGCCACACAACTTCGTTAACTCCGACAAGAACCAGGTTTCCTGACTTGCAGTCCATTGCTTTTCCCTGAAATGAGGCGCTTCTTGCCTCACCCATCTGTCTTTCCTTCCTTGGTTTTCCGTTTGGAATGTTGACCACAGTCCTTCCGATGAACCTCTTCCTTCAGGTCCTTATTGGGTTTTTTTAGGGCTGCTGTAACAAAATACCACAAACTTGGGTGCTTACCACAACAGAAATTTATTTTTTTACAGTTCTGGAAACTGAAAATCCAAAATCAAGGTGTCAGCAGGGCCCTGCTCTCTCTGAAGGTTCTAGGCGAGAATCTGTTCCATGCCTTTTTTTTTTTTTTTTAGCTTCTGGTGTTGTTTTTTGGTAATCCTCAATGTTCCTTGGCTTTTAGATGCATCGCTCCAATCTCTGCCTCCGTCCTATGTGTCTCTTCTCTCTCTTTTTTTTTTAAGAGACAGAGTTTTGCTCTGTTGCCCAGGTTCGAGTGCAGTGGCGTCATCATAGCTCACTGCAACCTCAAACTCCTGGGCTCAAGCGATCTTCCTGCCCCTCCCTCCCAAGTAGCTGGGAGTACATGCGTGTACCACCACGCCTGGCTAATTTTTCTATTTTTTGTAGAGATGGAGTCTTGCTCTGCTTAGGCTGGTGTCAAACTCCTGGGCTCACGCGATTCTCCTGCCTCGGCTTCCCAAAGTTCTGGGATTACAGGTGTGAGCTACCGTGCGTAGCCGTCTCTTTTTCTCTTACAAGAGCACCAGCCACATTTGATTAGGGCCTACCCTAATGACCTCATTTTAACTTGATTACATCTGCTAAGGCCTTCTTTCCAAATAAGGTCACATTCATAGATACAAGATGGGTTAGGACTTAGCATATCTTGTGGAGGGACAGAATTCAAGCTATAACATGTCTCTTTAGCTTCAAACCCATTTTTAGAACCAGTCAGGTATTTGTAACACATAACAGAGAACCTGCAATGAATTTCATTATGTGTAAAGCATCATATCCAACATTTGTAGTTTGTTACAATAACACATTGAAAAGATTTATAGACTGTTTTTGGTGTGATTTTTGGATTAATTCCTTCTTTTGAAACCATTTGTTGGGCCCAGTTTATTTAAAGGAGGTAATGAATAGACCCGAAAACACCTAATTTTCATTTTCAATTTAGCCAGGAAGCTAGTAAAAGCCTTAGAACTAAAAACTATGTCACAGAGCACCAGCACCATACTTATCATTTTGACCTTCTGTTTTATTAAATGCTTGTTTGCATGTGCTAAGCCTCTAGGTAAGACAAAGAAAGAAATTTAAGGGGTTTTTTTTGGTTTGTTTTTTGCTGTAATGAAGTCTAAAATAAAATGTTTGCTATATAATATTTAATGGTGTATATATAATTTTTAAACAAAAATTAAAAAGAAAGAAATCCTACTCTCAGCCCTCTCAACTGTATGCATTCCTCCAGACTTCACTGGTGGAATATAATAATTTGTGTTTGTAAACAATCTCCCTGACCTCATTCGCTGTAATATTAGTTGTTTGATTGGGGAGGAAATGTCCAAATAACCTTAATATTTGTACTTTTAAAAAAAATGTTTTTTAAACCAAGTAAAGGGAATGGATTGTGTCTTCCATTAACTTTTATACATATGATTCCAAATCTCCCTTTAAATTAGTGTCTTTTAGCTTCAAATATACCTCTTCCCATAAGGCTAGTCCCCATTTCCTATAGTCTTACAGACTTAGGAGAACAATATTTTCCCTTCTGTTGTTTTGATAATTACGTCCTCTGTGCTCAGTGGTGGCCTATTAACTCACATGAATACCATGGGCTTGCAAAATAGCCTCAAATTTCCATATATTGGAACTGTGAGAATTTTCTATAATGGTGCTTTAGCAATAATGATGGAGGTGCAGGCATTTCCTGAGGATTAATGACCAGCTGGGAGGAACCAGTGGCCCTTGGCTCTGCCTCCCAGCCAGCCATTAATTCCAAGGAAATGTCTTTTGCTGAGGTCGTTATTGCTATTATAAGCTTAAAATGGAAAAACATAATAGGCGCATGAGTTATTTTTATGGGTTGATGCAGTTTCCAATGGTGTGTACTAATTCGAGAAAATGAATGTGTATACATACAATAGTAAGTCAGATTGTTTGAATCATCCCTCAGTATTCCATATGTTTTATGACTGATTTTACAGTTCTCTGTACCTCTCCCACTTACAAAAAAAGGAAGAAAATTTGATTCAGTAATTCCTACATTGGTTCAAGGCTTAAAAGTGTTGTAACACTGACGTATTTGGAAATGTTAGTTTTCTGTTATCAACTTCAAATAATAGGCTTCATGTACGGTCTGAAAGGAAAAAGAGTTTATTTTTCGTTTCTGTGATAATAATTTTTCTTTAGAATAAAACGTTGCAAGAAATGAAAGAAAAAAACACCCCTGTAAAGATTTTGCTGTGCTGCTTTGATTTTTCTGTTATTTGTTTAACAGGCAGCCTTATATTTATACCTTCACATATTAAATCCATGAGAAAGTAATGCACAGCCTAGTTATTCAGCATTCCAGAGTTTAAAAAATGTATATCAAGTACTACAATAATGGGGAACTTTTTAACACAAAACCATAACAAAACTCCTAAAAATGAAGCCAAAGAATTGAAATGTTGCCCATTGTGCTCCTTTCTGATTATTTTCAAAAGCTAGCCCTTGTTGTACAGTATTTCTACTTCTGCCAATCTTGATTAACTGGTCTGTTGCAGAAATTTTGTCTAGATTATTTACAAGGCCTTTTCAGAAACATTCTTAAAAGTCATAAAAGGGAAAATCTTGACGATCTTGGAATATTGCCACCCTTGACCTTTTGAAGAAATGTGGACAGCATTACCCAGGCATGATACCCAGCGACCATTTTTACTGTCATCAATTAGTGACTCCATGTTTATCAAGCATTGGCTATGGGCCAGACTCAGTGGGGATTTAAAGATTTACAGGACACAGATTTGCACTAGAAGAAATAGGAATCAAGCCAAAAAGCATTGTCCTGCTAGGCCCTCAAGTTCCTGTCCCATTTCTTTCTTTCCTCTACCAAATTCCTTATACCTTCCAAGTAGTGTAACTGTCAGTAGCACGCCTTTCAATCCCCAGAGTGTCCTAATTTGGGTGGGTAAGTTGTATGATAGTTCTACCTATGATCTGCTTGTTTTTCACGTGCATACCTTGTCCTTCCCCTACTCTTGGTACATTTGTGTTCTTAGGCCACTTCCAGATTGTTCTTTCGCTGTCATTATTATGTCATTCCTATTCTCAGAAAATGCAAAGTGGGTCCTCATTAGTGACTGAATAATTTATAAATATTTTAGGTCACATAAGTAGAATCCCTTGGCTCTTGGTTTACCATTTTCCTCATATACATGTAGCCAAACACCCTATTTCCAAATAAGTAACTGATAAAGTAAACTTCCTATGCCATGAACAGAACAGACATTTTCTCACCTTCACTTTTACTTAGAATTTCCTTCTCCCACTTTCAGCTGCTTAAAATGTTCTTTAATCTTCAAAGTCCAGTTTAGATGCCAGTCTTTTATGAGCTAGCTCCTGATTTCCTAGTCAGAAGTGGGCTGTCTTACCCCTGGAGCATGAACACACATTACAGATGCTCCTCAACTGGGATTATGTCCTGATAAACCCATTGTTAAGTCGAAAATATCCTAAGTAACAAATGCATTTAATACACCTACCCTATCGACCCTCGTGGCTTAGCCTAACCTGTCTTAAACATGCTCAGAACACTTTCATTAGCCTACAGTTGGGCAAAATCCTCTAACACAAAGCCTATTTTATAATAAAGTGTTGAATATCTCATATAACTTATTGAATACTTTACTGAAAAACAAAATGATTGGACGGGTACTGGAAGTACAGTTTCTACTGAATGTGTATCACTTTCACAAAATTGTAAAGTAAAAAAATCCCAAGTTGAACCATCGTAATTGAACCATTGTAAGTGGAGAACTATCTACATTAATGCCTTGCTTATATTGTAGCATTATTCATTTTCTCTTGTACTGATAATTTTTGAACATTTCTTATCATTGGATACCAGTCTTGTAAGCTCCTTGAGAACAGTTTTGCATTTTCTTCAAAACCAAGGGCTGTGGTATACAGTAGTTGCTTAATACACATTTGTTGAATGAAGAAAAAAATACGTGGCTAGTCTACTCAGGTCATTCCCACAAAATGATTTCTTAAAACTGCATAATTGGAAGTTTTTGGGTTTTTAGAAAAGTATTTCCACAGTATTACATCATTAATTACTGTACCCTGAGGAATTACTGCTGCTGTTAATCTCTTGGATCCAGTACTTAGTGACATAAATATAAGTGACATTAGTACTACTACTGTTCAATGAGATTACGAAATAGAAAGTAGACTTAGAAGCAGATGTTGGAAAATATCTGCAAAGATAACAAAAATGTAGAAAATCTTGCTAGGCTGGGTTCAGGGACATAGTCTAAGGTGAAGCTGCCATGCATGGTGTTTGACAACACCGTGGCATCCTTTTCTGCAGAAATGGAAAGAGATGTGACTATTTTGGGGGATTTTCCTCCAAATTAAAAAAAAAAACCACTGTGTCTGTGATTAGTTTTTAAAAGATAATTTAAAGAAACAGTACTTGCTGATTGAGATCAATAAAACAGTTCTATGTGTCAACCTAGTATGTGAATGTATTTCTTATTTTTAATCATTGTTTTATGTATGTGTGTCACTATGGAACACTGATTCAGAAAACAAATTAAGTTTCTTTTTAAAAATATTGCATTGGTAGCTTCGTCTTTTTTTAGATTATATCAATTTATCCTAAATTGGTAAAAACCTAGATACTATATATATTTAATTTAAGCACCTTGTATTTCCGTGGTAAACAAAATGATAAAATTTTAAGAGCAAATTGGGTAAAGAAATATTGTAACTATTTTCTGAATAGACTATACTGGAAAATTTAATGTACCAAAGTATTTTTTGAAAAAAATCAATTTATGCACAGGCATGATCCTAATTCCACAGTGTGACTTCATATTTTTAGGGGAGTTAAAAGAATAAGCATTGAATATGTTTACCTTTTCTCAGACTCCTGCAGCAAACTTATGAAAACACACAAACACACATCCACACGTATTCCCCCTCAAACCTCAAACAACAGAAAATGGGTTTCTTTCTGCCCACTTTGTCCCCTGTGTCCCACAGTCAATACCACCACCACTACTACCAATAGGCTTAAATGTTTTAGGTAGTTTTACATTTTTATATTACACAGGAATTGAGGAAAAACTAAATATTTCTGAAAGTGTGTTTAAAATACTACTTTAGAACAATTGATCTGCTTCGGTGTACAAAATGGAAGCCAATTGGTGGAAATCTCTTAAATTCCAAAAATTAAAAAGTGTTAAGTGTCAAAGATTATACCTGAACTAAAAGCATGGGTCACTTGGTGGATGGCCATGTCCCAAGCTAAGAGAAAACACTCAGGAAGCAGAGTGGATTTCGAACTCGAGGTAGAGATGAAACATGTACTTAGTTATGCATGTGGGAAGTTTAGGAGAGGGAGCTGCACTGAAGATAAGCTATGGGAGGTACTGGTGGTAGCAGCTGAAGCCATGGCTATGGATAAAGATCCTAAGAGAATGTGGAAAATGAAACATAATGTAGAAAGAGGAGAAGAAAGCAAATATGTGTACCATTGCACACAAAGGAGATAAAGTAGGTTGTCAGCTGCCAATGATGGCATGTGGACCAGTGGTCATCACTGCACCCTTCTCCAGCTGTCCCACTGTACACAAGAACTTACATATGGTTCCCTTGCCACTCCCCACCCACGCTCAGCTTATGATAGTTGACGTGGTTGTTTCTTCTCTACTTGCTCACTAGATTGCGCTCACCACTGAGATAACCAACAACAGCAGTAAACCCTAAACCCGGCGATGCTATTAGCACTTAAGAAGAGCAAGGGAATGAAAGTAGGAGAACCCTTTGTGGGTCAGATCATTAACTTATATCTAGTGACATCCTTTTTTCCATCTGGAAAAGTTAAAGTTGTGTTGTGCAATTAGCTTTACAGAATGGAGCATTTCTGTTGGTTTACTAAAACTGTTAAGCCAAAATAAGGCACAAGTGCAAGTCCTGGTTCCAAAATTGGCTTCACCTTTCTTTCTGCAGTACAAGATGAACACCTGTAAAAAAGAGTGAAATGTCCCTGGTGTGTTTAAATGGACTGCCTTGGCTTCAAGGATCATTAGATTTCAAACGCACACACGCAGAAAAATCACAACAATATCCTTTGCATGGATCAGATGATGAGAAAGTGAATTGTAATTTGTGATTCATTCACAAGAAAAGGCCGAAAGGTTTTCACATGAACAGGACTGTGAGGGTCTGGAACGCCAGGCTTTGGTGCCCAGCTCAGTCTCTCTGACCTACTAGAGAATGTTGTCTTCAGACTACAGAAGTTGCAACCTTCACACCAAGCAGGCAACGTGAGGTTTTCAAACCTTTCGAAGGGTGCAATATTTCTAGGTAAGCTGGCTTGGCGCAGGAATTGCACTTGTGCCCGATTTTGGCTAAGCAGTTTTAGGAGTCCAACAAAAGTGCTCTATTCTGTAAAGCTAATTGCAAAAAAAATCTTAGCTTCTCCAGATGGAAAATGGGATACAAAAATATACCAAAGGAAGGAAACAAATTGTTTCCCGCACTATGGCTCTGCAGTCTTAGAAAAGTTCCATGAATATTATGTATGTGCAGTAAACATTTATGACCATATTTAGGTCCAAGCAGCATGTGGGATTTTGTGCTAGTAGTTGTTGAAGAGTATCACCAATAGGAATCCTTTATATATGAGGTAGCCATAGTAACTAAGTAGGGCCCATGTCCATTGTGCTTATTAACTTCCAACCTGCTAACCATGCTTAGACTCTGTGGGCTCCAGGATTGCTAACTCATGTAACACCCCAGAGAGGGGACTAAGGGCTTTTCAGAAAAAGCAAACTTAAGCAAGGGATTTTTAAGAGATCTGAAGAATACCACACAGCAGCCAAGATGATAATTTTTGGCCCAACTGTCAGTTTAATTGAGTATTGTTATAAAGACAAAATTATATAATCTGAAACAGAATTATGATTATTAGGAAAATAATAGCATTTTCTTGTGCCTCCATGAAATGTTGTATTATGTTACTAACTCCTTTGTTGGCTATTCTTTAAGTAGCACACATTCACCTTGCATCTGGCAGGGAACACCAGCTTTGCTATTAGTGTTCACAATTTTTTAAATACAGGGAAATATTTAACATACTAGAAAAAATAGTTTAAATTTATGGCATTAGCATTTATATTGTAATATTAATATAATCCTCTTTTTCCCTAGGATATGCCACAAATGATTTTATAATGTTTACATTTAACACACATAGCAGGTTTTCCTTTGGGTTGTGTGTACAGTGATCATTGAACAACAGCACAAAATTGTCAGTGGCCTATATTTTTTAGCTTATTTAACTGTGATTAGAAATATTTTGATCTATTAATTCACTTCAGCTATTTTGCATAGCTGTGTACAGTTGATCCTTGAACAATATGGGCTTGAACTGCACGGATCCACTTATATGCAGATATTTTTTCAATAAAAGTTACACCAAGTGAGCCTGCCTCTCCTGCTTCCCCTTCCACCTCCTCCACCTCTTTTACCTCTGCTACCCTGAGACAGCAAGACCAACTCCTCCGCTTCCTCCACCTCAGAATACTCTACGTGAAGATGGTGAGGATGAAGACCTTTATGGTGATCTGCTTCCACTTAATGAATAGTACATATATTTTTTCTTCCTTATGACTTTCTAGATAACACTTTCTTTTTTCCAGCTTACTTTATTGTAAGAATACAGTCTATAATACATATAATATACAAAATATGTGTTAATCGATTGTTTTTGTTATCAGTAAGGCTCTGGTCAATAGTAGGCAAATAGTAGTTAAGTTTTTAGAGAGTCAAAAACTATACTCTGATTTTTGACTGCATGGGGGTTGGTGCCCCTAACTCTGAGTTGTTCAAGAGTCAACTGTATTTTTGTTTGATTTCATGAGGGTGAACTTTTTACCATATATTTATAGGTGGAAATGAAAGTACATTATAACAATTAAATATATATGCACTGAAAATATTATAGCTGTTGTTTTAAAATAATATCATATTAAATTGAAACCTAAGTTAGTCTTAAGTTGTCAAGTTTGAACTGGAGTGCAATGCAGAATGCACTAAAATATTTTTCTGTTTCTCCAGCGTCAAGATGGGAAGGCACTTGTTTTAAACATCTGTATCCCCATCTATTTTTCACCAATATTCAAGCTATAGTTACTGGCAAAAATGATGGAGAATCAAAATTTGTGAACTCTAGGGATCATACCAAATGTATAATTATAATTCCTTTGTGTCCAAGGAGGAGGACCTCTATATTGGAGGGAAAAACAATTCACAAATATAGGAGAAAAAAATGGAAATTAAGAATGACTCCTAAGAAGACATTTGCTCACTTACTCAGCTGACACTTATCCCATCCCTGCTAAGGCTAGGTGCTGTGGTAGATACTGGAGAGACACTGGGGTTCAAGGTCCCTGCTGTCATGGCTCTTACATTCTAGAGAGAGATTATAAATGATGGCCTAGATATTAAAAAATAGTGACAATGATTTCAAGCAGTGATAAGAGGTGAGAAGAAAAGTGAACCAAGTTAATGTGATGGAGAGTATTGGAGTGAACGAGGCTGCTTTAGATCGGAGAGTCTGGGTGGACTTGATGGCAAAGGTCATGGGTAAACTTCCAGGCCCAAATGACAAGAAGGAGCCATCCTTGCAGCTGGTGGACCTGTTGGGTGACATTAACAGCAGATGGGAGGAGAGATTTAGGGGCTAGCTGAGCATTCACCTTTATTTTCTTTATTCCCTGGGTTATAAGAAATGTAACCAAGCAGAACACCCAAGGATATGTTGCAGGTGTCATAAGAGGCAGGTAAAAGTTGAAATGATTGATGATAGCTGTTCTTTTTGTGACACCTGTGTGACTATTTGTAAGCTTCAAAGTGAAATAAATATTACTTCTTCCATTTTAGCCTGCCTGTCATTCTTCATTACAAATTTAAGAAAGTGATCGATGCAATCATTAATGCAAACAGTCATTCTTTTTAGCAGTGCTAACTTAAAAAAAAATCTCTGGCACTTAGCTGAGATGCAGCCAGCATGTACTGACATCGCCTGGCATTGGGCTCTCTTGACCTGTCTGAGTTAAATTGTTCTTTCTGCTGTTCTTTCTGTTTTTCCTGTAGGAATGAGAGAGGGAGAGAGAAGGGATGGGGGAGGAATGGGGAGGAGAAATCAGTTCTGATTTTCTGGTTTCTAAACATAGTAGAGGAGAAAGCAGAGAGTTTGAGGAAAGAAATGGAAAGATATGCATGAGATTCCTTGGCTGTGAGTTAAATCACTAGCTTACATAATGACAAAAGATATTAACCCTATGAATCGAGGGCCTGCCATTTTTGTTAACTGGTATTCCTGAATGTAGCTAATGGCACAAGCTGTGTAGAAACAGGCACTTACCCTGTTTTTGTAACGAGCAGAAATCTAGCCCACCGAAGCATTGAGTTCTTTTCTAACTTTTTGCTCTGTGAGAACATCTTTGCTTTGGATACAAAGGCAGCGTGCAAATCTGGAGGCCTTCGCAGGAAGGGGAACTTCTAGGAACTTAATCTGTTAGAGGGAGAGCCAGGAACCAGCACTCTTGGAGTGTTATCTGAGCAGGAGGAGTCAGAATTGGCTGGCCAGTTTTCCCTTAGTGAGTGTTTATTATGTTTAAGCTACAGAACTAATTACTGTGAGAAGACATAAAGGAACAAGAAGACCGAAACCCTATCCTCATGATACTGACAAATCAGTTGGACTGAGCACACATGAATCAACTAAAGAACACTTCTGCCAAGTTCAAGTTGTGTAAAATGGAGGATGTGAATCTTGTGGGGACACAGAGTAGAGGCGTGAGCTATTAGTCAGTGCTGCAAGGCTGCCTGCAGGAGAAGAATTTTGGGTGGAGTTTTGAAAGAAGTGAGGAAAAGATTTGAATTAATGTACATAAAGCTGTTGTCACCTGAGCAAGACTGGAAGCACCTCGAGAGCAAGAATGTGGCTTCTCTTTCTTAAACATTCCCGGAGGTCCGTTGTTCCTTGTCGGACTCTCCGTAGCAGTATTTACCAAGGGCTTGAATGACTGGATGTGGGCACCATGTTGCTAAATTGATTAAAGGTTGGTCTTCCACCCTGCCACTAGCCACAGCACGAAATGGAAACAGACATCACAAGCACCTTGTAGCTCTCTCCCTTTTGCCTTTTGGTGTTCACCTCCTTTTAAAGCTCTTTCTCCCTCTAGCATTGCTCACAAAATAATCTCTCTGCATCTCAGAAGGAGAAAATATCCAGTAACCTTCTGCAGCTGGCCTCACTAAAAAGGAAGAATCTGTTAAATGCCACTGGAAATGTAAGGATCTCTTGTGACAGTAGAGTCTCCTGAGGAAACTAGTGGTTAAATTGCTAAGTTCTTTGAGTCTGAAGCTTTTTTCACTTGCAGTACAGATAAGTGACTGATCTTGCAGTATCATGTTTCTGACTTCTTTGTTCTGGCTTCATTTTTTCTTCAAAATTCCATTTTCGTTTGTTCTCAGAGTTCAGAACATGTCAAAGAGCTTCTCCGAGCAGTGGGTGGTTTTCCACAGCACACAGAGAATGAAAACTAAATATCATCCCGGAAGCAGTCCATTGCAATCAGGGAGGAGTTGGATTACTTTCCAGTTTTGGCTCTGTCTGAACATGAAACAGGAAAGGAAGAACTGAGGCAATGAGTCACCTCATTTGGGCCTCATGGAGAAAAATGGAAGAATATGGAGAATAATTGGAGCATATGGAGTAGAACTGGAGAAATGGAGATTTTACTTGAATATGGAGAAAATTGAAACAAGAGTTTCTTTTGATAGGTACTCTATAGGTAATTGCTGTCTTCTCCATGATTCTTATCCAATTCAGTATGTCTTAAAGGATGGTTTATGAAATCATGAGATGGCAGAAAAACCCAGGTAATATCAGTATTGCCTATTCCCGCTGAACTTTTTCACCTAAATCTTCACAAGAATCAATGGGAATGCTAGCATCAATTTTAATAAGTTGTCAGCTTGGTGATTAGTGGTTTTTATTGGTTATTCTTAATGGAATAATGGAATCATGACATTTTGAAGTTGAAAAGTGAATTAAGAATTTGTGCCAAAACCCAAAAATAGGCAATGCCATGTTATAAACTTTAATGCTGCCCAAACTGCCAACACATTGCGTGCAAGTGAGCCTAACAGACTACCATTGATTTCCTATACTCCGTGGTGTAAGAGATTGGCATTGGTAAGCTGCTATACTTCTTTGATCAACGAGGCAGAAATCCTTTGTAAAACATTAAACTGATGGAAAGACTAGCTAGAATGAATCTAGGAACTGTTTTCTAAGGATCCAACTCATTCAACTCAATACCAAGTAGATGTAGATTCATTTTTGTGTAGGGTTCCCTGGGCCATATTAGTTTGAGTATACATCATTTGAAATAGAGTATTAACATTACCTTCATCATGTACATTCATAAATCAAAGCAAGATTAGACAAGGAATATGGTGAATCACAGAGCATCTCAGAAAGATGACAGCAACGACTAGGAAATGAAACACAATGGTTGTTTTTCATGGACCTACCCAGCGGATGGGAATTACTGTAGCTCTTAGAGTTTCACCTGGTAGGTTGATGGATCCTGAAGTCTAATCTGACACCATAGTCTACACTCCCTTCTTGCTGTCTGCTGAGGTTACCAAGGAAAAGTGGAAGAAACTGTCATCCATAGGGACACTCTTCAGAGATCGTAGTGAATACCTGCCATTTCTCTGGCTGTTTCCCACAAAATGAGCCAAAGATTGCTGCTCTTTTTATGTACTTAAGATAGAATGGTCAAGACATACAATTCACATTTCTTTCTGGTATGTATACTGTTTTGAGCATTAGTTCACAATGTTGGTAATGTAAATAGGGCAATTAAACACAGTCCTGTTTAATAGTATTAATCAATACTTATTAAATGCCCACCAAACCAGGCATTGTTCTAGACACCTCAAAATACACCTTTAAAAGCACATTTTGTTGCCAGTTTTAGAAATGAAGAAACCGAGTCTCAGAAAATTTAAGTAACATGCACAGATATACAAACTGGAAAGTAATGAAACTGAATCTTGAACTCAGGTCTGTCAGACTCCAAAGTCCACGATTTTCTGTACCATGTGGCCATCCCACTTAGAAAGTTTATGGAAATCTTACAGTTTTTCGGCCCTTCTCACACTTAGCTTTAGGATTAAAAGTATTGGTTATGCTTTCAAAAAATGTAGTGCTCAATATAATACAATTATATTTAATAAACATTTATCAAGCACTTAACACATGTGTATGCAGGTCACTGTTATAGGTTTGTGTGTAAGTAAATAAGGTATGGCTGTTAGCTTTAAGAACTTACAGTCTAGGGGTAGATAGGCATACACATACAATTTCTGTTTATTTTGAACTCCAGCTATGTGTCAGGTGTTGTGCTAAGTGCATTATAAACATTGTCTTGCCTTTTTATTATTTAATCCTTGTAAGAGCCTTGTAAGGTAACAGTTTTATAAATACTTTTGCCAATATGTGAATCATAAATAACAATCTTTGAGGCCTTTGTTCCAACTAGGTAAAATAAACTATTAGTGAATCACATATATTAAAGTTTAATTTTTACAAAGGAGGTGAATGAGTTTATAAAGGAAGTGAATGACTCTTCTGCTGAGCTCTGAAGAATGAATAGGATTTTAACAGGATAGCTGGAAGAGGAATTTCCTGGAGAGGGCCTTCCATGCTATTTGGAAGGTACGAACAAGTCAATGGCAGCAGTGAAGTGTAGGGTGTGTTCAAGTAAGAGCAGTTAGTTTGGGTTGGATAATGTAAATTAGGGCCATAGCATGGGTGAGAGGGTGGATATGGACAATGAACCTAAACATTAACTGGTATTAGGTCACGAGGGCCATACAAAATAGATGCATACAGAGATTGGATATTATGGGGAATGGGAAGCTAGTAAAGATTTCTAAGCAAGAGAATGATAGATCAAATCTGTTTGATTTAGAAAAAATGTAGGCTCAGTGGACGCCTACATCATTAGCCATAGTCTAATGACCAATCCATCATCAGTATTTTGCTACACTTTTCTTCTTTAGAAATCAGTTTTTAAAATATATATTTATAATGCAAGTTTACATTTTAAATAGTTGAAAAATCAAAAGAATTGTAATATTTTGTGACATATGAAAATTATGTAAGATTCAAATTTCAGCATCAACAAATAAAGTTTTACTCGGCACAACCACACCTATTCGTTCAGATATTTTCTATGGCTCCTTTCCTACTGTAGTGGCAGACTGAGTACCTGCCACAGAGAGTGTCTGGCCAAAAAAGCCTAAAATATTTACTATCTGACCCTTAACAGATGAAGTTTTCTGACTCCTGCTCTAAGCATGTCCTTCTGGCCCTCTTAATCCATTTATATAGGCTTCTTCCTTTAGTGTGTGAATGGAAAATAAATTTACGTTCATTAGTAGAAGCAAGAAACCTTTAGCTTGGCCTCCAGATATTATTTTTTTTCCTTCTCTTGAGAATTTTGAATGTTCTATATCTAGATTCTCAAGGCTAAAGAATAATGAGGCAGAATATGTTTTATTCATTACTATATTCCTTTCCTACAAGGATTATGAAGGTGTGGTTTTTCCCTTTAGGCTAGAGAACTATATTCTTTTTCTAGGCAAACTCCACTTTTAGTTTACGCTCAGGCTGTCAGCTCCATAGAACAATGTCAAATGAGTTTCTTAGGCTCTCTTAAAAATCTCTTCCAGTTTGATTTCTGCCCATACCCCATCTGGTTAGATTTCCTCAGAAAGGCTCAGGAACATTGGAATAACCTTGGATCATCAACAATATCTGTAACTTTCATGTTGGGTGTGCTAATGTCACAGTAGCTTACCAATTGCCTTATGTGCTTTGCAGCTTTGTGCTTCACTGTATCATAGCCTTCTTGGGTTTAGGGGTCTTTGGGCATAGCAAAAGGAGGTGGACAACCTGTCCTTTGTAGACAGAAGCCAATCTGAAGTGGCAGGGAGGCCACAGAATGCAAAGTGAAAAATACATCTCAAAAGTCACCATACATAGGGAAAATGGGAAATTGTAGC
Organism: Daubentonia madagascariensis; assembly: GCA_023783475.1. Lineage (NCBI taxonomy): Eukaryota > Metazoa > Chordata > Mammalia > Primates > Daubentoniidae > Daubentonia > Daubentonia madagascariensis. The sequence goes on along the minus strand of JAKFHU010000600.1, from coordinate 49,350,445 downwards.
TTAATGTACCTTTATTTACAAAATATTAATTACAAAATTTTTCCTTTGTATGGCGACTTTTGGGACACCCTGTATTTTCTCACCTCTTCGTTTCTTTCATCCACTCCTAAGCTGAATGTGATGTGGCTTCCACCCCCTTCATCCTTCACAGAATATGCCCACAGAAAGTACTCTATATAAGGTCCCCAGTCACCTCTTATCTGCCAAATCCATGGGGCACTTCTCAGTCCTCATCCTGATGTCTCTTCTGAAATATCTGACATGTTGGCCATGCTTCCCTATTTCAAACTTTCCCTTCTTAAATCCCTGAAGGAAAACTTGTCCTCATATTTCTTCTCTTGTCTGAAAGCTTCTTGTATCTGGCAGCCTCTTCTCCCTCTACCTGCCCTCTACATGTTGCTCGTCTGCAGGGTCATATCTGAGGTCTTCTCTGTTTTTCATTCCCTGTGCTCATTCTGAGTTAGCTCAATGACATGTGTTTCAGTTACTACCCACATTTCAATGACTATATTCTTAGCTTCTTTGAGAGTGCCATCATTCACGTGGTCATTGTGGATTCCCTCCTAACTCCACTTTCAATATTCATGAAGTCTTGCTATTTACTGCTCTTAAATATACCTCGAGCCATGTGTTTTGAGTTCTCTTTTCCTCCATTCCCACTGCTACTTTCTTTGCACAGGTCCTTATCATCTGTCACTTGAACTATTTGCACTAGCCTTCTACTAGTTTCCCTGCTGTCTGTAGTCTTTCTCTGTCCAACCCACCCCCAATATCACTGCAAGTGTTATCTTCAAAACAGAAACCATATCACTGTCCTGCCAAAAACTTTCAATGGCTACCATTCACCCAAGGGATAAAGTCCAAACTTCTTATGTTGATAATAGCATTGAGTCTAGTTTCTAATTTAGCCTTCTACCATCCACCAGTTGTAGTCTTCACTTCATTGGTACAGAAAGATCAGTTTTTCTGAAACTTACATTGGTTCTCTCATACCTCTGCTCTGATTAGCACATTCTTTACCTTTGTCTCCATCTGGACAAATCTCAACACATCTCCCAAGGCCCAGTTCAAATACGGTACTCTCCCTCCAAAAATTAGTTATCTCTTCCTCTTTGCCATCATAGGAGTTTGTACCCAGCTGGGGTAGAGCACACTTCACAGTATACTATAATTATTTGTTTACATGTTTTCCATACATGATACTCTGTCTCATTTATCTTTGTATTTTCAGTGCAGAGCACAGTGTCTATCTTATGAAAAGTATCCAAGGAATGAATGTGTCCCAGCTGTGTGTCTGTGTCTACACCATGAGCCCTCCAGATTCTGTTTTTGGGCATGTTAGAAATGAATGATGTTGTGAAAACCTAATAGGGCAACAATAGCAGAAAAGGTTTATTTACTTCTCTGAATATTTTTTTTGTATTGAATCAAGAGTAAGTGTAGATGGCTATATATAGTCACTCATGAAGCCAGGTGGGTTTCTGGGTTACAGGATAGTATTTATTTTAATAGAAAAGAGTGGAAGAAAAGAGGAGAGACTTCCAATGTCACTATTAGTGAATCACATATATTAAAATTTAATTTCCCATATAAATACTGAGAGAGCTTGGTAGAAAGCTAGATACATAAAGTATGTATAAATGTGTTTTATAATGTATACATATGTATATGGATACATATAGATTTAAATGTGACCATTATCATATTACTCTGTGTTATATTTTATTATATTCATCCTCAGAAAATTATCAATGTAAGTCCAATAATAAAGACAGGGGACTGGGGATGTGTTTTCAAGTCTTGCTTGTGGTATTTGCCCGTGCTTATACAACAGTAACAATAATGACAGATTATTAACGTGATCAGGACACCCATGGGGTTTAATATATGGTCCCTGCCCTTATGGAATTCAAAACTCACACATATAAAAAGATGATTAACAGTATAGGGCAGTTTGAGGTATGCCAATTAATGGTACACAATAAGTGAGATTTTATTTTGTATCTCTCTATAGCCTACCATAGCGCTTTGCACACACTGGATGTTTAATAAATATTTGCTGATTGAATGGGCAATAAAACAGAAACAAATTTATAGTAATTGTCAATTGTTCTTCACTGTATGCAGTAAACTAGAGTTGAGTCTTGGGCTATGGTATTGACACCAGCTTGTGGTGAATAAGAGTAAGAATTTACCCTTTATACTTTCATAGATCTCATTTGTTATCTATGAGGATAAAACATTTTTATTTTGTAAATTTAAAATTAAAATTAATAAATATATAATATAAATGATAAAGATATATGAAGCATATAAGAAATATATACAAATATATATATAATTTAAATCTATATAAAGCCTACTACTTAGGTGAAGACTTTATCAGTCTTCCTAAGACACACTGAGTGAAAATGCATATGAAAGTCCTTAAGGATGTGAAGTGAATCCTCAGGAAATTTTAATCATCTTCTTTTCAATGGGAACGAACTACTCTCCTACGACAAAGCCTAGGTTTCCAGTAGTAAGGAAACCATGTGAAGATATGGTTCCTTCTAGAAGTTGTTTTAGAGTCTGTTTCAGAAGGAGGTGTAGGGTGACACGAGGTGCCTCACCAGCTTCTTCAGAGTGGAGTACAGGTGACCTATAGGTGCTTGTTCATTGAGCTGATCCATAATAAGCACCTGGATGCCCAGATTTACCCATGGAACTGCCTTAAGTCTTCGCAAGATAGCCTTTTTTTTTTTTTTTTTTTAAATAAAAGCATGGATGATCATGATTCTAACTTATCTGTTTTTCTGTATCTGTATATGAAAATTAACATTTTCACAAGTACAGTTAAAAACATTGGAGGAGTTTAAATGGTTGGCCCCGATGTGCTCTTCCTTTTCTTTCCAGTTTGGAGCTCCATCTCGGGAAAATAGAGTCACATTTTGAAACAGATATAACTCTTTCTACAAGTTTTTCTAGCACAAGAAAAATTGGAACCTCAGGGAACTGCATGTGCTTATTTTATCTTGTCATCTCCCTTTATGCAACTAGAAAGGTTTTTCCCCTTGGTAATACTCTTTTTGAATTACCATGTTAACTTGATGCTATGGCCAAAGTGGGTTTTGTTTCATTTTGTTTAAATCATATGTGTAAAAATAAAAAGAAATGCTTATATTTAAATAGAGTTAATACAATAAGTAATTCTTCCCAATTAGTCCCAAATTGAATGTTTACTCCTCCATTCTCATCCTAGAAGATATACTGACTGTGATTCAGTTCATACTTGCTTTGTTTGTCATATTGGCAATGATACCAGATGTATTTCATTTCATTTGAATAGCTATGTTCCTAAATGAGTAAATGATATTATTCTAAGTTGATCTATTTACATGCACTAGAACTTGCCATTTATAACAACTGTTAGTTTATTATTTCAAAGACCATACTGCAAAGAATCCTTCATTCAAATTTTCATGTATTCACATTTGCTTGTTTTTTTTTTCTTTTTAAATACTAGGCCTACATCAAACCATCAGTCAACTTTCTATGAGTGTGAACTACCTATTTGGTGGATGTTCTTTTCTTTGTTTTCTTATTTGCTTTTTTCCTTGAATTGTTTTTACTATCATTAAAGAATGAGAAAGGTTAGTTAGTAGAGAATGAGCTCATCTCTGCTACTCCAGCTATTTTAAAAATCTTTGATTTAAAAAAAAGTGGTTGGAGGGAAGAAATGGAACTATGTTCACTTAGGCTAGCCTGGTTTCCATTAACATGGGGACGGGTGAGTTTTTTTCTCTTTTGGTGTTGTCTTTAGTTTTCAACAAAACAATTTCTTTGGAAGTTCTTTTTCTCCTAAACTTGTTATATAGGAATGTTGGAGCTACAACAAGTCAGTCTATCATATGAATACATGTTTATAAATGATTTACTTAGCTGTTCTGGTCTGTTAATTAAATATGTATTTAAAGAAATTTTTTTAAAAAATAGGAGGTCTGTATCATGTTTTTCACATGATACAGATTCTAAGTTGCTACAAAACTAGTTAATCATTTATATTTAAATATTTTCAGGAGTTACTGCGTTAGGAATTTACATTGTATACTCACTCCCAAATCATGGTATAAACAGTATAATCAGTTAGATATGTTAAAACAGTGACGGAAAATATGTTATTTGATAATTGCATATTTGCCAATAAGTTACTTTGCATATGACAATATGAAATACTCCCATTCCTTTCCTAATTTTAGTATGTGCACAACTGTACATTCAATATTTCTTTCAAGAAAACCAACTCCTACACACCCAGAAAGGGATTCTAGATTGGTAATTCTCATTTTCTCTTCATGTCATTTATAAAGCAGGCAAAACAATTTCTGGCCTCCAATTATTGAAAACCATAAAATCATTTCACCACTTATGCCCAAAGTTTCTAAATCAAATTTTAACCTAAGAACAAATGTTTTTTGCCATTTCAAACCTTTGAAATTAAGATTTCAAGTAGCACTTTTCAGACAGCCTTCAAAGAAGCCATGTCAACACATGTCCCTAAAGCACATTAAATTATGTAGCACTCTACCATGTATGCCCAGTATTTGCCACAGAAGGAAAAGAACTTAACAAGTGAGCAGGCCAGTTGGTCAGTGGAGGGGTGACAGGTGAGCATCAGTGAGGGTGCTGGAAGAAGGTGGGTGTTGGGGGTGTGAATGTTTGGGGGTGGAAAGAGCTCACACTCTGGGCTCTGGGTTGCTGGGCTCATTCTTTACAGCTCTGGTTTGTGAAGTGATTTATGGGCCATACATCACCTTCCTGGTTGGCTTTGTTGACACCTTGTCACATTCTTGCTTGGGCTTGAGGAATTCATTGTTCTTGTTTGAACTGATAAGGAAAAGAAAAAAAAAGAGAAGAAGAAGAAAGAAAGAAAAAGAAAAAAAAAAAGGTTTTCTCACTGAGACCTTGGGAAAAGCCAAGGGGGTGGAATGTGGACAGGGCGCAGCGGCTGCACTTTCCCAAGCCATGCCACTGGCTGGTGCAATCACAGGAAGCTCTGCCATTAGGTGTGCTGGCTGAAGCTTTGTGTGCCCTAGGGAGGTAGTTTCCTGATTTGGAGCTGTTTCTTTTTGCTGGGCTGGTACTGTGGAGAGGGGCCTTGGGAGGGGTGAACAAGGAGGGGATTGGTTTCTCCCAGAAGTGGGAGACAGAATGGCTTACAGGAGATTCCAATGGAAGATAAAATGACCCTGGTCACTGGGAGAATATAAAACATGCGGTGACTTTTGATGTGAGCCAGTCTCTTCGAAGTTCATCCTGCTGTACAGCATGCATTTCGGGCACGGTGCCATGCTGACCTCTCCCCTTTAATGTGTAGTGCCCCATGCTTCACTTAGTGTTTTGGCAGCCTGCACACAGAGGCTGGCATTTGAGTCCAGTGCTTTGAAGACAGCAAAAACATTTTGGAATGGGAACTCATCAAGCCACTGGTCAAAAGTTTGTGTGATGTGTGCATAGGGTATTATCTCTCACTTCGGTAGAGCAAATGAATGACCTACGTGTTTTTTTAGATCTGTTCTCTGATATCTTTGCTTCAAAAAAAAAAAAATAATGGATTAAACTTTTTTTCACCCAAGAGAAGTAACGGGTGAGATCATATGTTCCAGGTCATGGGATTGTAAATGCTCACACTTCCTTTTGTGAAAATATGTTTCCTTTAACAGCAGCCAAGCACAAACATATTCTATTCACTAATATTCTCTATCATCATGTTATTGTTGATTGGAAGGAGAAGAGCCTACTTGCATCCCAGCCAAGGGTGAAGTATCCAGGGAGTGTTCACGCTTTTGTGTTATACTGTTAATAAGTTCCTGATGTTATAAATCACTTTACCTGGAAGCGCCATTCACACATCTCCACTACAACCTCATTGTGAACTGGAGCCATAGAGAACTGTTTTCAAGCTTCTTAAAATGGTTCTCTGCATCCATATGCATTGTGGAATGCATATGGATAAACTTCTTGTACAAGATTTGATTTTCCAAGGCATCCCTGTAAACAAGGGATGCCTAAACTGCCAAGATACGTAGCCAGAGATTGGGATTCAAGAGCTGACATTGTGGTGATACTCAATGCAAATGAAAGGGACCTAATAAATGTGCAACAGTAAAGCTAATAAATATATAACAGTACAGTAATTGCAGGATTAAAATAAGAAACTAGTTTTGGAAAGCACACACTTTTTCTTTTTTGTCATGTACCTTGCTATAAAGTGATATTTTGACTAAGATTTAAATATCTAAGTATATGCAATGTTGTGAATATTGGCATCAAACTTTTAACACATATCCATTTTTAATTTTAATCCTACTAGCCCAGTTTCCCCAGTTTCTTTGTAACTCTGATGAGCCTGCCAGTTCTGCCTTTGCCTTTTTCCTAGCTTGGAATCTACTCTGGTTTCCAGAATTAGATTTATTGACAGTGTTTCACTGCTCTCTGCTGGAGAAGCCCAAAGCCAGGCCAGGCATCTAGGGCTCTAATCACTCACAAGGAATGCAGGTGAGATGGCTCAGCTGATAAACTCCTGCCCTCCGAAGTTAAACTCAACACAAGACTTATTCATGCTGGTCGTAGATCACAGTTTACAAATCAGGTTGTACAGACTAGAAATGGTTTTCTCAGAGAGGAGTATGGGTGACATGAAAGTGTCACACTGCCGAAACTCCAATTTCTTATTTCAAATGTCCTGTATAATGATAGCCTATATAATGATGCACAGAGACAGTGCTGTTTCTCAAGTCAATTTTCATCCTTTCATTTTTGATACATAAAAATATAAACTTTATTCTGGTATGTTCATCTGAGACAAAAATCCCCCACCCTCCAGAAGAAAGAAAAGAAAGCTCTTTATGTTATATGTTATATGTAACATATACATGTTATATGTATAACTCATATGTTATACATATAACATATAACTCATATGTATAACTCATACATGTTATATGTATATATATTTTGGCAGGAGTAGGGAGCAAAGTTATGAGCATAACCCATCTCCAAAGTGTTTTATGTTCTTTTCAGTCTGGCATCTTTTAACTTAAAAACAACTTGATGAATAGAAATCATAAAAAGCCATTCTTACAAGAGCATTAAAATGCTATTCTATTCTACAGCATTCCAAGTGAATTATTGCTGTGCTGTCAAAGAAAACAAAAACATTTGGGAAGGACTGTTTATTTTACAGTGGTTGACCAAAAGTATGCAAGTGGTTATAAAAAAATGTAGACAGCTAATGATGGGAGGTGCCACTTGCACATTCTGAAATCCATTCACAAACCTTTGACACTAACTCTTGATCACTGGAGACAATATTAGAAGTAAAAGCATTTTCCATGGGGAAAATCTCAGCACTTTCAAAGAATTTCAGTTCAAAGCAAATAAATAAAACCTCTACCCCCCATCCTGTATCACTGGCATCTCCTCAGTCACAGAGCCTAATTGGCATGATATTTTTTCCAAGAAGATCAAGGAAAATTTTGCAAACTGTTCCTCTCTCGGAGGTTATGGCAATGAGGTATTTTTGTGCTATGAAGCATGTGTTGCTCGTTGTTTTTAAAGATAAAATAAAAGCTACCATTGACAATGTTAAGAGATTTTTTCATTAAATAAATATTTCATTTTAGAGCTACATGGGAAATTAGAGGCCCTAACACAGTCCCTTCGTATTAAAGATAATAAAATGTATACTTAGAGAAGATAAGACTTGCTTAAGGTCACACAGCTAGATAGTAGAAGGACAAGAGTTAGAAATAGAAGGTCAGTGTTTGTGTTGTTGTATGTTTTGCCTGAGAATCAGACAATGCACAGTCAAGATCTCACTGATAACTTCCGGTAAATGTTTATTTAACGTTTAAGGATTTCTCCTTAGTGGAGAGATCCTCGTTCCAGGAATCTAGGTCTTGGAGTTTAGGTTTCTTTTACTTTTTTAAAAAATTCCACTGATAAGTCAGGATCCATTTAACCTTCCGGTGGATCATTAGATAGACTTTTGAGAAATGGGAATAATCATAACTGGCTCTCTCTATCCTTATCACGGGGTGAAAGATATGAAAAGCTCCTTGATACCTCTAGCACGATTCTATCACATAAAACCACTCAATAAATATCGATTGAAAGGATGCATATAGGCAAACGCTTCACATTTCCTTTCTGTCAGTGCCATTGCAGCTTGTTTTCTGGGCGGTATGTAAATTGTAAGGAGTCACCACATTGGACTTATCCTGGTGGTCGAGTGAATTGACAGTTTACCACCATTTCCATGCAGTGGACATCTGGCTGTCCCAAAGCTCTGCCCCCACAGTGGAGATAGCGAGAGAGAAGGAGAGGGAGAAGAGCTCTTCCCGTCTGCGTCCCTACCTCGGCAGCTCCTCTTTCTTGTCTCTGAGGGTCTCCGAGGTCTGAGAGGTTTGTGCCATGTTGGCCCAAGAGACAGTTGTCCTTTTGACAGCTCGGCTGTTTGTGTCTCCAGAATGAAACAGCATCAGATATTTTTCAGATGTAGCATCTGCCTTCCCTCCTACATCCTTGGGTTAATCACGTGCTTGCTGGCCAGGATATGTAAATAAGAGTTGGCTAAAAAACCCTTAAAGGATTATGAAGCAATCTTGCTTAATAGCAGCGGAACAAAACAAAACAAAAAACCACTCCAACAAATCCTCCTGTGTGCTACCAAGTAGTGGAAAGATCCAGTTATGACTGGAACTGTCCTGGCCTGAGTCAGAGGGAGGGAAGGAGGCAGGGAGAAGGGGGGAGGGGGCAGGGAGGGAGGAAGAGAGAGAGAGAGAGAGAGAAAGAGAAAGAAAAGGAACATGACCACCGGAGAGGAGAAACAGGAGAAACTACCGGAGAAACTGCCGGAGGCGAGCTTCACTCCCTGGCTGGGCTCATGTTCCCTCCCGGCGGTTGCTAATGAGGAACAGTGTGCTAGTGAAGGAAGCCTGCTAATCCCAGAACCGGCCTTGCACGCATGTGCTGGGATGACTGACACATTCCCTTCCTTGAGCTGCACCCTTTTTCTCTATGCTCAGAGGTGGCCCCAGGGAGCCCCTGGTAGGTGCCTGAGTAGCTTCTGTGCTGCAGAAGGCGTGAAGGGATTCTGATCGTGCAGTTCCTACATGGGATTTGCAGCTGAATGTCTCCATCTCCTGTCCCTGGGCGGTCAGTTACTGGCTCGGCTGTGCAGAGCATTACCTTCCTGTTGTCTATCACCAAAGCTGTCTACCCTGCCTGGAGGGGAACGAGCGTGGAAACCCCTGGTGGCTGTGCTGCCAAAAGCAACCTTAGTCAATGACAGAGCTGGGCAGGAGGTGAGGTCCTGCGGGCTGGCCTTTCTGCTGCTCACAGGAGAATCATGCGCTGCTATTTTGGAGGCTTCTGCCAGTTGGCCCCTGCCCACCTTTTCTGTTCATACTGAAGCGGCCAGGAGCTGAGGGAAGGAGGAAGCCTCGGCTGTGCTCTGGGCTGCGCTGCCAGGGACTCGTCTGTAGTAGGTCCAGCAGTGAAAACAAAACAGGCAGAGCCCAGGGAGGCCCAGCCAGAGCAGCTGAGCGTGGAAACAAAGCAGCGCGCTGGCCCAGGGAAGCAGCAGCAGGCTGTGGAGTCAGGCTGGAAGGGAACTCCTAAAGTAGCTGTGTCCTCTCAAAGCCAGGACACTGAGGCCTGAAAAGGATGTGACATATCTGGGCAGTGACCCAGCCAGGAGTAGAAACAACCTCTCCTGGGGGTCTGTCCACACTGCTGTTTGGATTTAATACCTCTGCTGTTAATGATTCACCCTGGACAAGTGACTGACTGTCCCCAGCCTCTATCTCATCTGTAAAATGGGGATAAGGGTAACCTCTCAAGGTTGTTGTGAGAATTACACGAGGAAGTAATGCCCAGCCACTTAGTAAGCCCTCAGTAAATGTTGGCTAGTTATTTGAGCCAGAACTTGAGATGTAAGTGAAGCAGGAAAGATAGTGAGTTGTTCATAAATACCTGATCTGTTAGGGAAATATTTTTTAAAACAGGGCTGCTTTTCACAAGAAGCGGTGAGCACACTTGAATTAAGATCAAATTGATTATATGATTTCATTCCGTTTTGATGTTGAAATGTTTAATCACATGGCAGACTCTCCTCCCCCTGCCAGGAAGAGCCCAACTTGAATTAGGAGGAAGCAGGTAATGTGAGCCCTGCCATCATCCCTGTTCAGTTCAGACTTCCTGAATCTATGTTTATCCCCTTAGTGAATGTACATCTGAACCTTCCTGACAGAGTTTAAAATGTTTGACTTCAAAGTTATATTCAGATGGAAAACACTTCCTAAAAGGCTGAAGGATTGTTCTAGAGGTGAAAGAAGAGAAGAGGTGATGAAAAATACTATGTTTGGGGAAAACATTAGTGGTAAATGATTTTGCCTCCTTAGGTCCAGGTCTATAGAGGGAGAAGAAACTTGTTTTATAACAACAGTTTAAAACAACACTTATTCCAAAAGTACTTTGCATCCTGTTCTGACACTAACTAGTTGTGAATCACTTGATAAAGATAAGAACAACAACAACAGTGACCATTATTAAGCCTTTAGTGGGTGTCAGGTAATGTGCAAAGTCGTCTATATATGTTACTCCACTTAATTTCCACAGCAACCTTCTAAAATATTTCCCCCCTTTTGTAAAGAGGAAAGTGAGGCTTAGAGAAGTTAAGTAACTTGTCCAAGGTCACTCAGCTAATAAGTGCTCTGTGCCCTCAGTCACTGTGCTATGTCCTGCTTTTACCCCTTAATGTTTACCTGAATTCTAACTTGAATTCAGGTTAATCTCTATGTGCTGCTCTTTTCTCACCTGTAAATTAAGGGCTAGACTGCATTATTGCCAAGGCTACTTCTTTCAAAATTCTAAATGTTTCCAGAAAGTGGCATAGTTTACAATAAACTTATTTGCTTTCCAAGTAAGTTCTGTCCTATTGAAACCTCATGTGTATTCATATTCATACTGTTTAAGACAGAGAATTCAGGAGGGAATTTAAAACTGGAAAAAATAATCTTATGTGATGTTTTGATATACAGTTCGAGTATGCCTAATCTGAAAATCTGAAAGTTTCTGAGCATCAACATGACGCTCAAAGGAAATGCTCATTGGAGTATATAGGATTTCTGGATTAGGGATACTGAAAAGCTAAGTATAAGGCAAATATTCTAAAGTCTGAAAACAGCTGAAATCCAAAACCCTTCTTTCTGGACCCCAAGCATTTCAGATAAGGAACACTCAACCTGTATTTGCATGCCCCTTGGCCGTCAGGAAAAATTAACATTTTTACTAAATTGTACCTGGTCGGTTGACAATACCTGATCAATATTGATGCACAAGTATATCTCCTTTTGCTGTCAAGGACAAAATTTAAACTGTATTTGTGCTGGTCCTTATTTCCAAGGAAGGTTGCACATTTAGGCATGTAATTTGGTGTCCTGAAGGTATCAGTCCAAATAATCCAGCATTATTACTTTACTAAGTGAAATTTCTCTCTCAAGATTTTTCGTGTCCTAATGGAATTATGCTATTTAGAGTAATTAATTCTCAATATTTATTAGTATCTTTGAAATTTTGTGAATTAGACTCATCTAGATTAATATGTGCTAGTAATCACTGCCTGTACAAACTTGGACAAGTTTCTTTAACTCTCCAGGCCTTAGTTACCTCAACTACAGAATGGAAATGATAATGGCATTATCACATTATTATAAGGGGTTATTGAGACCATTAAATGAGTTAATTATGTAAAGTGCTCCAAATTGAGCCTGGTACATGGTAAATGCCATGAAGTGTTAATTACTAATCATTTGTGATTTCCAAACTGGAATTTTCTTACTATTGTATCCAATAAGTTTTAAATCATAATAAGCCTTCCAACTGGTTCTATTTTTAATTGATAATTCAGTAGTATAATTCTCTTCCTTCATTTCTCTCTGGTGTGTATAAATTACATTTGCATAGAAAGTCTTCTCTTTTAAGAAGTTTTTATTCTTTTACTTTATCTTCTTTTTAGCACTATAATAAGTGGTTTCTTACTGTTTATTCATTCCTTAGAACTTTACCTAGAGAAGCTTTTTGATTTTAAGCCATAACATACTAATGGGTCAAATTACATTCATTGAATTTATTTTCTCTGAATTACAAGTTATTTTAGGTAGAATTTGTCTCCAATTTTTTCTTGGTGCTCAAGTCTCAGAGAAACATGTTTTCAGCCCTGGTCATGATAAATATTGGGTTTTTAAATGACATCACGAGATACATATTTCTCAGATACAAAAGATTGTTGTTATGTTCTTTTGGCCAGAAGAAACTCTTCTTCCCGAGAAATGTAGCCACAAAATGCTGGGTTTGAGTTTTATTAATATCCCTGTAGATTGAAAACAAAATGTTTTCCCTCAAAGTTTTTGTTCTTTTCCATTTGGCAAACCCGGTGATTTGCCACATGAGCCAATGTTGTGCACTAGCAGCCCTGGTGATATCATTTGGAATGTGTGTAATCCCTGGGAACAAATAACATGTTGGAAAATAGTTTGCTTTGAGGCAGTAGAATCACTTATGCACCTTACAACACATGCTGAATATCTCAAGCCATTTTCCTTTTTTGAAAAATAATGTTAAGGCAGGCTGCCTCTCCCATATTTTTTGGTCCAAATAATAATAATAATAATAATAACAACAATGATCAGAAAAGATTTTTATAACTAATGACTGTAATTTGAGAGTCATATTTTCAAAATTATTTTAAAATTTGATCTGATGATATATCAAATATCTATGCCACGAAAATGTCTTTTTTTTTTTTTGAGGCAAATTACTAGATTATACTGAATCAAGAAAAGATCAGACTTTTAAAACTTGGCTTACATATATATCTTTGTTGCTGTATTTTCACCATTCTTAAAAACTGTTCATTGCCTAAATGGTGTACAGTTTTAACAGGTTATGATGATGACTGGAATTGGACTGTTCTCAAACTGCTTTCAAGCTGACATTCACTTAAGGGTAAAGACTCATTCACACCCTTAGTCCCTGTTTCTTCCTCCTGGTTGGGAACTTCTGATCCATCATTCTTGCAGGGAATTACTGAGAAGGATGTTGGGCTAAAAGACAACACAGAAGGTTCAGGGAAGGAGGTGTGAATGTGGATCCAGCCAGGGTGTACCATTGAGTTCAAGAGAAATTTCCAGACAAGGCTTCTCAACCCACCAGCCAAGACCCACCTCACAATGGTCACCTTCACTCTCTGTCTTATCTTGAACATACTCTTGCTTTTTGAAGGCACAGTCCATTGAATTCCTCATTTCCTGTTTTATTCGTTGCCTTCCCTGTGCCCTTAATAAGAAAGCAAGACTCTATTGAAGTATAGATTATGAAATTCTTGGGATTTTTAAGACTTTGAGCTCATTTAGAAAGAAATGCATGTTCCCAATGGCCCAGAAATATAGAATGCCAATTACCTCACTATTTATCTGGCAATTTAAGTGATGTCTTTTCTATAAGAGTTCATTACACAAATGGACCCCTGTACAATGCATGATATTTTAGTGAGGAATTTCAGAGACAGAAGAGTTCAATGACTTGCTAAGGCCAGTTCAATTAGGCAATGAAAACCTTATCTTGGCTGTTCTTTTTAAAGTTGGCATTCCAGTGAGTCACCTGATGGAAGAGATTTAAGAAAAACATTTTTCACTTAGAATTTGTGCAATTCTAAAAATCTTAAAGAACAATAGTCAGATCTTAACTTCTATAATTAAAATAATGAAATAGCAAAGATTTTTTGGCATTTGATCACTAGGACCTCTACAGTAAGATATATTACTAGCCAATATTAGCCTGCCATAGATAAGCTTTTCTTTTTTTAAAGCAACAATGTTTGAGTTTATTATTCTGATTGCACCTTCCTTGCCTTTGACTCCAAGGCATTAACGTGTCTTTTGGATCACCCCATTGGGTTTTCTATTAGCGTTTGCTCTCGACCTCCCTCATTTGCACACACACCCTCCTTCACTATGACTATAAGAAACAGTGGTTGGTTTTTCTGAGGTTATTAATCCCCTTTTCCATGACAGTTTGGGGACATAGGATATAATTTGTGAGTAGGGAAGGCACAAACATTTTCTTAAAAAGGAACCTTTGAATAAAACTTCGTTTACGTCTTTGACTCATTGATTCATTCACCAAATCTGAACAGAGTGCCTACAGTGTGCTAACTCTTACAACAACCATGACACAGGGACCCAGGGACCACCCTCTCCTGTCGTAGATATGCCCATGTTCGGCTTGTCTGACTTCAGAGCCTGTGCTCTTCTCACCTGTTCTGAGCTGCATTTTGTGTCCCTACTAGCAAGAAGGACTATAGGCTTGATATCTTGTTTTATTATGCTTTTGAATTTTTCTGTCACTCTATTCCTGTCTACACCAAAATATCCAAAGTATTAAACATTTCTTAAAAGAAATATTTATTGTGTCCGTTTTAATCTCCTAAACTTTATTATCCTTGTCACATAAACTCCAGTGTCCAGCTAGATATTTAAGACTTCTTCCATTTGGATTTTGGTAAGACTTATTGTTGTAATTAATACAGGATCATTATCTATTTTTTTTCCCTCAAGTCCCAGAAAAAAAACAAGGGCTCTTTCTTACAAATCAAACAAACCTCAGTGCACCATGAGCTGCCAGTGTTATCTAGCATTTGTTCCTTCTCTTTGCCAGCAAAGCACTGAATCAAGGATGTTCAGATGTGTTGTACATGTCCACAGAGGATCCTTTATGATAAATATATAGTAAATACATATCTAATAAATAAATTTACACATATACCTGCAGATAACAGGTGAGTGTCCTGGAGAGTTTCCATTCCAAAAATGCTAACTGAAAACATAGTACACGAGGCCAATAAGTTGTAGGACAGAATATTCCACCTTTGCAGAGAGGTGAATGAATTGGGCTCTGACTGTAAAGAGGTAGGTGGGTAGTTGTTGACAAATCTTAGTTTGAAGGTGGTTTAAGTCATGGGAAAATACCTATAAGGGCTGATTTGAGGATTATCTCATTTCTTTCTCACAGTAGAATGAGGTAGACGCTATATCATCTTATTTTACTGATGAAGAAACCAAGGCTCAGAGAGGCAAATTAACCTGCTGGGGAACTCAACAGCTAATAAATGAAAGAGCCAGGCAGAGCAGCTTCAGAGTTGTCATGTTTTGTGACCTATTTCCTTCTAATAGCCTAGCCCTACTTACATGGCGGATCACTCTGAAAAATTCTTCTGCCTTATTCACTAAAAAAAAACTCACGCTGCCTTCCCACTAATTCTTACACACTTTTATTTCTTCCATAATTAGTACAAATATGGGGCTATACAACAACAGCATCACCAACTCATAGAGTAGTAAAGTAGCAAGAAACCTTACAAATTCCTCTGGGCTAATTTTATCAGCAAAAACACTAAGCAAAGGTGATGGAGACCCCAAGTACACTGATTTGATCTTTACAAATAATATGTGTGTGTTAAATTATCACATGTACCCTGAAACTATGTGTATCTATTATGCAGCAATAAAAATTAAAAAATAAGTTAAAATAAAAGAATATTCCAAAAAAATGAGTGAAAAACTAAGCAAGGCGAGAGTTGCCCAAGTCCTGAAAATTATTATACCACAAAGTTAGTAGTTTCCACATATAGAAACTACCACTATTTAAGTATAGTGCTTAAATCATTGTATTATCCCAGTATACTTAACCCCAATAGGACAGTAACCATGTTTTATGTATCTTTGTATGTCCGGCCCTTAGCACAATGCTTGAGATATAATCGCTGCACAATTTATGTTTGTTGAATGAATAAATTAATAGGTCTTGGTTTAGAGTCCTTTCAGAATCCTGCTTAATCTTTCATTAATATGTTCTTGTGATTTCATCAATACAAAGAAGAGCAAGACCATCATTTAGTATTATTCTAAATACTATATTTCTACAGTGCTGTCTACAATGTAAAGCTTTTGTTTTTTTTCTTTTTGACAGCCATATTACAACTAACTCAAGCTAGCCACATATGCCATGAAAATCAGCACCATGCCCCGCCGTCTTGCCCACCCCCAGCTTTTGGGTAGACTAGAATTCCATGAAAGGCTGAGATTCAGAAGCCACGTTCCTGCTTCTTCAGTGCATTCTTATGTGTGAACTGGGCCTTCCGCTCCTTCCTTTACCTCCTCTTCCATCCATTGGAGCCCCTCCAACGTTGTTTTGATTCCAAACCCTTGTACCTAACAGGCCACTTAGGAAGACTGTGATAAACAAGCAGTGTAACTCCAGGGAGCTTCCTGGTTGGTTTCATGATCCATTTCTGCCTCTTAGGGGCCAGACAGTGCAAAGCTTACAGGAGATTCAGCCAGAAAACTGGCAAGTCGATTAATCTGTAGTTAACCACAGCAATAAATGAACACAAAGGAAATGCAGATGTAAGTAGGGGATAAACTTTGAGTGGTTCCATCAGTAGTGATTCATGATGTTGAACTACGATAATATTTTCCTCTAACACTCTCCCAGTTCCCGTGGTGACCCTGGAGCAGCATTTGGGGAAGACTGTTAGGCTTGGAGGTGGGTTCTGTGGTCTTGGTTGTGGAAGATTGGTCCTACGGCTGTTAATCTGGCTGACAGATATTTTCATAAACATGTGTTGTTGCAAGTGGCATTATGCACAATGGTAGTTAAGAGAATGGCATAAATATTAAAAAGCACAAGACAGGAGAAGAGCAGTTTTCCAGTTTCTCCAAGGTTAAGCTGCAGAATCAGAGGTGGCAGAGCAGAGAGGGAAGAGACAGGGACACTGGCTTGGGTTCCAGCCTAAGCTCTGCTGCCCTTTGCTATGTGACTGCAGCACATAGTAGTAACCTTATCTAGTAACCGGGGGTCTCGCTTTCTTCACCCATAATGTTAGTGATCATTTCTCAGGAGTATTAAATGAGAGCATGGAATTTAAAGAGCCCGGCACCATGGAGGCTACTCTCCCAAAGGTCAGTCCCTTTTTTGTGTGTCTTGTCCTTTCTCTGCAGCCTCTTTACCTCATCTCTCAGCTGACTTTTGTCCCCTTTCCTGCCTACTTAGTCAATTCAGCGATCATAGTTTTTACAATAATGTGCCTCCTTGTATCCTCGCTGGTAAATCTGGGGCGGGGTGCTCTGCCTCTCCACGCCGCTCACACTGATGGTGTTGGCTGGAGGACAGAGGCTGCTGGCAGAAACCTAAGAGGGAACATACCGTGGTAGCAGCATGAAAGAATTTGGCAAGGAGGTGTTCGTCACATGATTGTGATTCATACTGTACTCTCAAAATGTGGCAGGAGGGCTAGGAAAGGCTTTTAATGCCAGCACACAGAGCAGAGACACTCATTTTCAAACATCACATTCTTTTTATAGTACAAGCATGCCTCACAGGGAAAATATTGAACTTGGCCTGCCAGCACCACTAGAGTCGTCCCAACTGTGATTTTACTGCCTGAGTCACTCCCTGAATCAGATACTAGCTGCGTGGAGGAAGTCTTCTATTAGGGATGCTTTGACATTGTGTTTTTAATTAATTAACACCAACTCTGGGCTGGTTTTGCATTTACTTCTAGCCGTCTCTTTTTTTTCTTTTCTTGCCTGAAACTTTTTAGATGATTTTCTTAAGGTCTCAGTTGGTTTGTGTTTAAGTATCTTGGTGAAAGAGTCATCTGTGTTGGGTGAACAAAGCAAGAGAACACTTCAAAGTAGAGTTCATCATCTCTGAATGGATCTGATCCATGGGAACAGTGTCATTGGGAAAAGGGTCCCTGAAAGTCTGGCGTAACACTTTTTGATGCCTTCAGCCATCCTCAATCCATTCATCCTGTTGTTAAAACTTAAAACTAGAGCTGGCCAGCTGTTGGGAAAAGTCCTCAGTTTTATTTCAACCAAATGGTGCTGCCTCCTAGGGCTGGAAGGGGGCTGACTTCAAGCACAATTATAAATGTGTAGCTCTTTCAAACGGTGGAAACCTACAAAATGGCCTTGAGTCACAGGGCCCCTTTGGCTCAGAGGCTCTCTGCTTCCCGTGTGTCATAAATCTGTATCTGCATCAAAAAGTGTAAAGACTGCAGTGTGTGGAAGTCCCTCTTCCTCTGCGAGTGTGTCTGTGACAGATTTATACTGATGGCTACACTGCACCCTGGTCACAGAGTCCTATTATAGTCATGCCCCACTGACTCGGCCCCCATTTCCTGTTGAAGGTGAGACAAGGTCCTGCATAGAGGAGGGTGAAATTACAGCTCAACTTCCTAATTGCTGTTAGTACAGGAGGACCTTTAATGGCTGTAGCAAGACCCACTTTGTTCATAGCATGTCTACTGTCTCTTCATGACGGTTTGGTCGCAGCTAAGATCCGAGGCATTTTGTTTCATGACAAGATCTGCCACGACAGGGCACTCCAGAATTTGACATTGTATGAGTAGAGGCCAAATGGATACATGTGAAAAGAGCAAATAATCTCTTTTGTTATAGTTTTTGTCTCTTCAAAGTGATTTTTTTTTCTTCCTGAGGATACAAGTTTAAAAATTTTGAAAAATTTTTAAAAAGCATTGAATCCATGTGTCTATTAGTATTTGCTAATGGATGCAGAACAGAACTTGGTTTTGAAACCACCTCCTGATTTGAGTTTTTTTTCATTCTTAGCGAACGTTGTAGGGCTTCAGAAGCAGTGGCTGGTTAGAACCTCTTCTGTTTGACCTTCACTTTCAAGGTTTAGAGCTGTCCTGCAAATCGTAGTGTGGTGAATTTCTACTGGTAAAGGGACACATCAGAGCTGTAGTTCCAAGAGTTAAGCAACTAAGTGACAAAAGTTTAATTGGTCTAATTTTGGGGGATGAGTATTGAAGGGGAAAGAAGCTAAAATAGTTTGAATCTTCCAGGAGGAGAAAGGTGTTTGATTTTCTCACTCTATTTAGAGGACTATGTTCACAGGGTAGCTGTTCTTTATCATTGTGTTTGTTTTTTCTCAGAGCACCCCAAAATGTCACTAGCTGATGTAGAATGTTTGTGATGGTATTCTTTAATTCACTTTTTTTTTGGTAGATTGTAGTACTGTAAAGAGATAATGCAGAGGAGTAAAAACTTATATAGCTAACAATTGGTATGATATTTTTGAATTCACAATTCTTACTAATTTTTCTCCTCTTCCATTGGCCAACGTACTGAGAGCATGTTTTTGTGCCTCTGGAGTTTGTGTTATGTCCACTGCATTTTTGTCTAACATGTTAAGGATTCTGTTTTAAATTCAAAATCAGATTGCCATTTGAGAAACTTAGTTTTAAAACTCTACCATCTGCTGGATTTGTGAAAGAGGATCTGAAAATTGTGTGTGTATGTGTGTGGTTTATTTTATAGGCACTGCATATTTCTTTGATGATCTATTTTCCAAGCTCATTCTTATCTTTTAGAAGATGTTTCCAGGATTTATGCATTTGGCAAGATTTCAGAGAACTCTGTAGTGGTGGAGAGGTACGCTCCATTTATAGGGAATCCTGAATCAGGGTCATTCAGAGCATTTATTTTGTTCTGTGCTTAAATTTATTTCTGCTCTGGACATTTCTTTCAAATGGACCTTTTTTACATTGGCAAAACTAAGCATTTTATTCATAAGAACTCTAATAATAAAGCTTTTTCAGTCCAGACATAGGAGGAAGTTTGCAAAATGCATCAGGAAAGTATGCCAATTGTTTTTCAAGCCATAGTGCATGTTGAGAAAGTGTTGTATTCATTAGTGTTTGCAAAACTATACATTTAATGATGCAAAAGTAAAGTTGACCTCTCCCTTTTGGTGCACAGATGCATAAACTTTATGGGAGTACACTCCAAAGTAGAGACTTATTGGAGTAACTCTTAGAAAGGGCAAGGCTGGCCATAAACAGTGATGCAATAACCCCACAATTATGTATGCTCAATTATTTGGAAGAGAAGTCTGGGAGAAATGTTTTATATGGTTATATGGGCAAATAAGATGTGAGTATGGAGAAGCACAGTCCAAAGGTTTGCATTTGTTGTGTATACCCCAAATTGCATCCTAATACAGCTTTATAATGTAAATCCACTGGTACCAGTAAAATGGCATTTAAAACCAATTGTAAAATGAACAACATTTGCAAAGCAATAAAGACACCACCTTTGCAACCACTTTACTATAGTTTTGAAAAATGTTAGTGAATAGCTCTCCAAAGATGCAAATAAATAATATTTTATTAGATTTCAGACTAGGAGAGAGGGGAGGAAAACCTTCAACTAGAATTACATGATTATTACTTTGCTCCTCCCTCAACCCAGCAAACATTAAAATGGAACATAAAATAAGTCTATAACAAGATTTATGAGGAAAGGTATTACACTTAGGGGCACATTGTGCAGAAAAGTCATTAAAATTGTTTGGGCCTTTGGAAGAGAGAAAAAAACCTTTTGAGAAAAATGAGAAAGTCAGATGTACTAAGTGCCTTGCTGACGATTACCTAAGGCTTTAGGTTTTAAAAAGCCATGTACCTTAAGATTCTGATTTGTTCTCTATTATTTCAGCTTCTTCCCACCAAACAAAGCCGAAAGATTTTGTTTTCTCTGAGAAAACATAGTGAAGGAGGTATAGTAGGCCTAGCATCGCTTTTGCATGTTCTGGTAGACCCAGGCTATTATATGGTAAAAACAATATAGGCATGTTATATTTGCCATATATTCCTTAGGGGGTTTCGGCAAACAAATATTGCCCTCGTGTACAGAAGTAGATGACTGCAAAGCTTCCTGATATCTAAGGTCCTTATGCCTTAACTTCCCCTCTTTATCCTATTTAGGCTGCCTAGCAGATTTTCTTTCTGGTTGGTTGTATGCATATTTGGATAATGGTGAGAGCTCAGCATATTCCTTATGCTTTGTTCTGGTCTGAGGATGGTTTATACACTCAATTTGGTATTATATGCTTCCCTATTTCCTTGCCTGATGCTTTTATGTTTTGCTAAATCTCAGTTTATTCTGTCAGTAAAGTCGAGGTGAGTGCGTGTGTGTGTGTTTGTGTGCATGTGTGTGTGTGCGTGTGTTTTCTTATCGGTAAAGTTTTAACTTTGGCTTACTGTTTAACCAGGAAACTCAGCAGGACAAAGGCGATCTAACTAAAACTATATTCCTGCTAAGAATCTCAAAGGTTATATACAATACCATAAAATGGTGGTTTGGGTAGAAGTTCTGTAGTTCATCCTTATCAGAGGAATAGTTTTGGGTTTTTTTTTTTTTTAAAAGGAATGTTTCAAGGAGGTCTTTGAAAACCATTTTCTTCAAACGTTCGTTGCATCTGAGATCCCATTTTTGTGCCTTTATTTGCTCCAGAATACCGCCAGACTGCCAACAAAGAGGGGCCTGTGCTCCCAGGAATTTTCTGCATTCCTCTCTGGAGTAGGCATTTTTCTCAGCTACAAAGGCCTTTTGGCGAATTCCCTCTAATCATTGGATTTGCCCTGGGCTCTGATAGGTGCCATTCATGGACTTGGGCTGCTGTTTGATGGAGCTGAGGCATTCATGGGATCTTTTCATGATAAACAAAACTGGGTAACGTTAGCAGAGGGATCACAAAGCTCCTGTTGTCGGGAGGTGTGGTGCTTTCTCTCTCTCTCTCTCTCTCTCTCCCCGTGTTCTCCTTCTTCCTCTTAGTCTACTCCTCTTATTTCCTTCAGTGAATGCGCATTTGTGTATGTGCGCAGCATGGCCATTTCTAGAAGCAGGTCTCCTGACCTCTGCGGCTTCTCATCAGTCAATGGCCAACGGCAGGTCTTTGCTGGACAGAAGACGATTCCATAAACTGATCTACAGTAGCTCCGCAGGCTGCCGGGAGCTCTGTGTTTTCCTAATAGATTAAACATTGGAAGAACACTGCATGAAGAATCTGACTTAGAGATCTTTCTTACATGCTGGCATCTAATTACTGAAAATATCTGGTAGTTGAGATCAATGAGTGAGTCGGTAGGAACAAACACTTACCACAAGAATTCGACTTCATGGGGCTGCTCTGCCTGGTACATCTCTAGCTGTGTTATCAGTGTCAGACTTAATGGGGCAACTTCAGTCACTGTTGTTGCTGTTGTTATATCCTATTCACTTCTAAGAAGAATGCAAAATTGCTTAGTCGAAACCTGATTCCTGCAATAGTGAAGAAGTGAAAAATACTGTTCGGAATTATTTTGGGTGACTTAACACTATTTTTTGACAAAAAGAAACTGACATCACAAACTAGAGAACATGCAATCATGTCATCTACATTTTTTTTAAGTGTCTGAGAAAATTTTTTAAATTTTCTTATTTCAAATGGAAATCTCTGTCATGTAATTTCAGAATGCGTAGAGTTTTAGGCATCCCAGTAGAGGTATTCTACTTATTTTTGATGCATTTTCCTATGTTCTGTCTTAACACTGGGGCCCAGGCAAAAGGACAAAAAGAGGAACGGCCAGAGAGAGCACAAAGTGAATAAATGGGCAGAGCAGCGTTTTAAAGGTCAAAAGGGACATGAGGTCAGGGGAGGGCGGGTGAGGAGCAGTGCTTATCATTTCTCCTGAAGCAATAAGAAAGATAAATGATTCGTCCGTAGGAAAAGATAGCACAAAAGCTTCATGATTCTGCAAGCCATTGATGTTAAATTTTCATTTTAATTCTGACACAACCTCCTGATTAAGTGTGGGTATTTCAGTGTAAGTCCTAGCCTCAACAGGTAACAAACATGATACCAGGCAACTTTCTAGCCAAGGTGTGATGATGCTGTTGAGTAGCTCCCAAATCCCTACCTCAGTAAATTTTTAGATATCCAGGTACTATAAGTCAGGTGGAGAAAAAAGTTTAACAGGTCATACAACAGTGTAGAAAATCAGCATACTCAGTAAGGCAGCACTTTATTGCTTTTTTTCTAGGTTTTGTTTTTTGACTAATGCTATTTGTTATAATCCACCCAGGATAGACTGTTGTTAATCACAAACCCAGCATTCAGATCTGTATTCAATGACTTTTGCAACTTGAAAAGTGGAGCTTCCCAGCCTCAAAAGAAACCTGCAGTGGCTAGTGTTGCCTGCAGGGCCCTGTTACACCAGCCCTAAAAAGGTGCTAACAAGGCATCACTTTTTCCATTAAGAAAACATCATGAGTTTTTAAATGTCTGTGTTATTTAATAGTCAGGTGTTTCATACATATGGACGTTGGATATATTTGACAGCCTTTAAGGGCTTAAATTTCATTTATATCTACTATCATTCAGGTAGTAGCAACTATATAGATTGAGCACCTACTATGCCCAGCACGGCGCTTGATTTGCATTATCCTCAATCTTCCTAGCAACGCTGCAAAATCATGTTATGATTATTCCCATTTTAGAGATGAGGCAACGGGGGCTCGGGGAGGCTATAGTGTTAAAGGACAATGGAGTCAGATTTCACCTATGTCTGGAAAATTGCATTGGCTGTGTTCTTCTTATTCTTCCTTCTTGTCGGTTTGTAGCTCATGCTTCCTGACAGATGAAAACTTGAAAGTTTAGTTAAATATCCAAATGTTTCCAAATATCCTTATATTTCATAGCTTGTGGTTTATGACACGTTTGGGAGCAAGTCCTTTCCAATGTTTATTTATTCTCTATAGTACCTACATTTAACTTTTTTCCTCCATAATGACTTCCGATCCTAACCTCCCTGATTCAGAATTCACTCCATGACTTCACTGGCCCTCTTCCTTATTATCACAGGACACACACACTTTGGAAAATCTGCCTTATGATATGATAATCGCAGGATGTTTTCTGTAAATGCAGAAGGCTGGAGAAGAAGGAGATGAGGGTTTGAATCAAATTTATCTCTGGATGGGAATAATTCTGGCCTAGGAAATTAGATGGAAACATTGGGGCCAACTTTCTGAGTGCTGATTAAGGAAAAGCCTCATTCATTACAGGCTGTTTTCTACATTCTAGACATTTTACCATGGTCTGTACCCTTTAGGATTTTATATTCTGAGGAAGAAAATGATTATTGTGTTATTTTTATTATGAGATTTGAAGATCTTTTATCTCTGGATAGTTTTCATTTTGATTTACAAATATCCCACTGCATCTTAGGAGAGCTGGTAGTTCTAGTTCCATCATGAACTGCCCAATCACATTTTACCTGCCAACACTTTTGCCACCTCAGTGGTTTCCTGACACTTGGGTTTTTTCTGCTACTCATGAAGTCAGACATTAAGGGAGCTATGAGGAAATTTAAGCAAATAATAAAATCAAAAGGGGGAGAAACCCTTTCTCTCGATCATTGGAATATTTTGTGTTTTCAAAATCCTAATAGGATAGAGTAATACTTATAGGATAATTACTTCACTATCTTAGATTATTTTGTATATGTAGTTTAGATCATTTTGCTAATTGCTATTAACAAATTAGGTCGTGTTTACTCTATAGTCAGTGAAAACGATTTGTTTGAATTGAGGTCTCCTTGGATTATTTCAGTCACTGCTACCTCTCCATTAGAAAGAAAGGACACTAATTATCAGTCTCTCTACACTCTCTAGCAGGGCCTTATGCATCCTAAATTTGTATATGAAGAGTTTGTTATGAAAGAACCAGATCTTACCTGAGTAAATGGCACACTGCTATTCCAAGGGCTCGTTTTTGGTTTTATTTGCAGGGTAGGGTCAGGCTCTTCCCCTCAAGACTCCTTTCCAGGGTGTTTTCAAGCAAGGTAGAATCTGTTCCTTTTTCACAGCATAGCTCAGTGCCAGAGATCAGCGCTTACCAGACCAGAATCTTGAGCCCGATCCAGGTAGAAACCAGGCCCAGTGTAATTAACTTTTCCTCTTAGTAGCCACAGCAAGCTCATTGTAGCTGCAGGGACGTGGGCTGCAATAAGTACACAGAGTGGGGTATGGAGACCACAGGAACAATTTTATTTTTTCCTATTCTCAAAAAGACAGCTAAGAACAAAATTAGCCCAATTTTTGTAGTAGAAGAGCTAGTTATTTCCGAACACTCACTAAATTCACCTGTTTACAGAAAAAGCTAGGTTTACCCAAACAAACCAGAAATTTTAAGGGGTTTTGTGGTATGCTGGAGCCAGCTTGGAGCCAGTTATTAAATTTTCAGGAATTTTGTGAGCTGGCTGTTAAACACAGCCATTATTAAAAATTAATGTATATAAATTTATAATTAAATAAATTATGCTTAAAGCAACTCATGTGCAAAGCTCATTATTTCCAAATTATTTTTTTAGATTTTACTATTATTTAGGCTCTTAAGGTTATAATGTTTATTGTATCCGTATGGAGAAAATACTTTATAATGGTGTGCCACTGCTCATCTCTTCCCAACTCTGTGTTTGGTGACGACACATTGATAGCTTGAAATTGACCATGGTAGGAGCATTTACACCACAGACATCGGCAAATGCTATGAGTAAGACTTGACATATTGTTTTGATGATTGTCTAGACTTAAAAAGTTAGTGAGAACATTTTAATAAAGCAGGTTAAACTTAAAAGAGTGTTGTGTCTGTAGCCTTTACATTTGAATAGCATATAAAATTTAAGGAAATATTCTCTGGGTATTCAAAAACTATCATCTAGTTCAGCAAAGAAGTCACTCACATTATTGATGAGTGAGTAAAGTTCTGACTTCACTGTTTCACTTCAGTCTTACTTACTAATGTAAATGAAAATATCAAGCAACATTCATGTTGTAACTGCACTCATTTATTAAGGACTTGAGCTATTTCTTTGCTGAATTGAATAGTAACCAAGCATTTGTTTGTAGCCTGATTTTGTGATACTGTTATTGGTGATAGAATTATAAAAACTGATATTGAATTTTGAAAAAAATAGCAAATGAAACTGAAGTTACAGGTGTGTGGAACTTACAAATAAAGTATTATGTATTTTATTCTTATTTTTAAGTTGTTTACTATACATTGTTTATATCATAAAATTTATAATAAACTTGTGAAATGTATATATACACACTTTTTTTTCTCTCAGAGAGCCTGGTGTTAAACATTTACTAAATAATGGAAGACAATGGAAGCCTTATGACCTGAATCCACAAATCCTTCACAATTTTCTGTTGAGTCCTATTTTCAGGTCCTTGTTATTCCAAGGACACAGGCAGAACTTTTCAAACAGAATGAAGCACAAAAATACATACACACAAAAGCCTAAGAAAGAAAAGCAATCTCTACCAACTTATTTTGTTTTTGAAAATCTAATTGAAGTATTTATAACTGAAATATACTGAAGTATTTAAAAACTAAGTCTTTTATGTGAGGCCCACAAAATTGAATTTCATATATAGTAAAAATTGATGGTGTTGATAAGCATACTTTTTAAAAACTCACCTTGGTTTATTTTCTGCGAACCAGCTATTTACCAAACTTTGTCCTTGGCTCTACACTGATATAAGTGAGACTTGGTCCCTGTTCTCCAGGTCAAGCTCAAATGTTTGTTCATAATATGGACCACCACCCCACTTGAAGGAGTTTTTTTTCATTCCAAATAAATAGCTAAAGAGCCCTATTCCGTTTCTTAAGAAAATAGGCACGAATTTATAAAGATCGTTGATAATCTTAATTTGTCTTCCATAGAATGTAATAAGCCAACAATATCAAACACCTGTTATGTGCTACGTTCTGTACCAGGTCTTTTAAAGAACTCTGTGAGCTCGGTTCTAATATCTCCGTTTTACTAAAAAATGAGACATTTTATACAAAATTAATTATGCCAGTAATAAATGATGGAGGTGAGATTTGAGTTCAGATCTTTTTGATTCAAAAATTCTTTCTTTCCTGAAAAGATTTTTACTCCATGAGCCCCTGAAAAAAAGAAAAGAAAACAGACCAACAAAATTTATACTCCTTTATATATAATTACTGAACACACACTGAGCCTGGGGAAATGCTTTTCAACAAGTGTGAGAACAAAACCAAGTGACAGCTGGGTGACCAGATCCATTTTCTGCAGGAGATAGCACAGTCTGAGAAAACAGCTGCCCAGAAAGGAGGAAGTGGATCAGACAACAGTATGTTTTGGTATCATTTTACATTTGGGAGAAAGTAGAGAACCATATTCTGATCTCATTGGTCATCTCTGGTACAACCAAATTTTTGACCTGCTGATGCCATAAGATTTAAATTATGCAACTCATGGTGTAGCCTAAGATAATTCTGACTTCCTCACTCTCCTCTTGACCCACACAAAATGGCAATGTGCTACTTATTAATATTAATTCAAATTTTTACATCTAAAATTTGTAGGGTGAGATAGTTTTATAACCCAGGTAGTATGATTAGAAAGAAAATAAAGCAAACTGAAGTATGATATAAAAGAAGAAAGAGAGAATACATTATTTATAAATATTGGTCCAAATATTGCCCAATTTTTTTTAAAGAAACAAGCACCAGGATATGAGATGTCACTGGGAATACCATTTCCCTTCAGTTGCTTCATATTTCATAGTATATTGATCTAGGACATGTTTTTATATGAATATAAAAATACACAACTTGGAACTAGTGGCTTTGATGATTCAAAAGGCTGAAACTTGCGTCACTTCACTAAAGCAGTGCCTAAAAAATCGTGCCATAAAGTTAAATGCATATATATGGTCAATATACACTAGAAAATAATGGGAAAGGTAGAATTATGGTCAATGTACACTAGAAAATAATGGGAAAGGTAGAATTGTTTAATTAATTGATTTATTTTCAGCCATCAGTTTGAAGCAACATAAATTGCAGACTATTAGGAAACTTTGGAGAAATGCAGAAGCTCACAGTAAAATAATATGAGTAGGGGAAAAATACATTCTAGGGAAAGCCAAAAAGACTGGTCACAAGAGCAGAATGAACATACTGAGACGCAGAGTGGTTAGGACAGAGCAAGGGTCCCTGGTGAACAGGAGCCACTGTAAGAAGGATCCAATATAAAAGGTTCGAGGTGTCACAGTGAATATATTTTTAGGTCAAATGTTAGCAAAATGTTTCTGACAGCCCTGTCAAACACTGTATCAGTGGACCTAGAGAGGCTGTTTGTGTTCCAAGGGGAGTCGTCCCTCATTCTGAGAATGAACATGAGTTAAATCACAAGATATCTGAACTCATATTTATATCACATCTTTTGGCTTCCTGGTTGGTGAGAAACAGGCTTCTGAGGATAATTAGGAGATAACAGATAACATTCATTTTTGTTGCTGTAATGAAATAAGACTCAACACTGACAAATTTACATTCATGATAACTGCCTAGAGCAGCTTGATTTCCTAGTGGAGATAAAGAGGAAATGTTTTATTTGGGGGAGGTGGAATTATATTTGCCATTACGTAATAGTAAATAATAAAACCAAATATATCACATAGTGATAATCGTGAGTGGTAATGATAATATCTTGAATTTGTACAGTAATTTGCAAAGCCCCACTTTATTAGACAGAATTTTAAATCCTTATCTTCATTTTCCAGAGGACCCTGGGCTAGGGAGGTTTGGGAGATTTGTCCAATGTCATAGGGATCATGGGTTGAGAGGCTGGGACTAGAATCTGGACTTACGGGTTCCATTCAGTGCTCTCTGTTGGCTCAAGCAGTCTGCTGAGTGACCAAAGCATTACAGTCACTAGATCTACTTCGAGAATCATCTAGCAATTGCAAGCTGCAGAGCAATTCATTTTAAAATGCCTTTTAATATGAAGCACTATGCAATGATCACGTCATTTCTTTCAACATACAATTGTGGCACGTCCTATTTTTCCATAGTAGAAAGCATCCAGAATCAGGATAGTGCATGCTACCTACTCCAGTTCCTTAGCAATTTGTTCTGTAACTGATTTTTTTTTGTTACAACTTTACAGCAAAAGTGTTGTTGTTTTATAAATGAATAAAGCAAGGTGCAACAGAATGGTTCTGATTGGTATGATGGTTCTGAATGATGCTATCTATTAATTGATTCAAACAATTATTTTGATATTTTGAGGATTAAACTAACTGCTGATTTGTTGGTATTAACTACTTATTTTAAAATTCTTAAACATCTTGCGTATGTATAACTCTACAGCCAAGTCAGATTTTGGTTAGGTGAATTGTGGAGTGAAACAGCATTAAAAATTTTTTTAAATTGCAGTTAAATAAGAGAGTCACTTATATCAGACTTTGAAATGCATGTCCTAATTTTTATTTCTTAGAGGCATGGCTTTCTGATTATTTTGAGTGTAGGTTATAATAAACTGACTTTATCACTTAAATATATATATATGACAGGGACATAAGGATAAATACTAAAACGAGCATTTATTACATATAACTAACAATAGTGATATATTCAGTTAAACCAAATGAAATTGCTGTTTTCATAAGTAAAAAATGGTTGAATGTTGTCTGTTTCTTATGTTTTCATCTACTTTATTTTGTTTACATCTTTATGAAGATTCTTCAATGGGATTCTACTATATTTTGAAACCAATTACTCTTCCAGGAAAAAAAATGGAAAAAAAGTCTTACCATTATTCAAATACCTTGATTGTTCATTATTACAGTTTTGTAGGTTGAGGAATAAAAAGAAAAATAAACAAAAAATTAAATAAAGTACCTCATGTCAAAACCTGTGTGTGAACACTACCTACATTGCAGGGATATGTTAGCTCTAGACGACATTTGTTCTCAGAACAGCTACACAGTGCCAATAACGTACGTGTAGATGCTTGCCCCTGTATATGCACAGTACTTTTTGCATGCTTCTACTAATGTAAGAAATATTTTTCTTTAAAAAACATATTTTCCTTAAAAACACTATATTCTTTTTTCCTGATATTAAAATAATATTTTCTCTGTAGAAATTTTGGATAATTCATAAAAACACTGTAACTGAATAAAATAAAATAAAACAGGAATAAAATAAAATTGTTGTCTTAATCCTACTACCCAGAGGAAGTCAGAATTAATGTTGTAGTATAATTTTTACCTATATGAAGTAAAGAATTTTTTTAGAACTATGTATAGTATAGAGCCCATCTCATTTAGAAAACAGGGATTATACCTTGCATATAATTTTGTATTCAGCTTTTTACACTTCACATTATATTGTGAGCATTTCCCCAGTCACTAAATATTCTTCTAAGTAGCCAGAAGAGATTGGCGATAGTTCACTTAAAACAGTGAACAAGCTGCATTAAAAACCAGCCAGAGCCTTACCAAAGAGCTGATGCTATGAATACCAATCATAGCTTAGTTGCTGTTCCATATGTTAATTTAATTTGACAGAGTAAGAGTCTTTGAAGTCCTAATTCTCTTTTGCATCCAATAAACCAGTTTTTATAGTGCCTGAACTTTTAGACATCAGCCTGCAGCTAAACTCATGTCAGGAAGTTGGTGTGAGGTCACATGTCACAATGGCTGGAGGGGAGTTCCTTTGGAAGTCCTGTGGGAGAGGTGAGGGTCTGTCAGGGGTCACCTGGGGGGGGTTAGTGCCTCTGGTGGTAGCATCTTCTGGGCATACAGATTTGTTGCCATTTTATGTGAGCTCTTGAAGGTCGATTCCTACAGAAGTGGATCCACAGTAGCCCAGCAACCTTCATTAATAAGTGTTTATATACATCTTTATGTTTATTAGTGGGTTGTGTGGCTCTAGAAGGGAAAAGTGAAGCAGAAGTCTCTTGCTGCTATGTGGTTTTGCTTCCCATACTTCAGCAAGAAGGCCACTCTTTAGTCCTCTCCACCATCGACATTTGGAATCCAGGTTGTGAGTTGGTTCAACTCACAAAATGTTCTTTGCGGATATTTTTGTTCCATGCTTATTAGAGTTGGTGGTACCCATGAGAGGGGTGGAAAGGAAAAGGGCAAGGGCATTAGAGAAGATCAAAAAGAAAGAGATTAAAAATAACACATTATGCTGAACATTAAGTTCTTTAGAGGAAGGATTTTAAGTTTTCTTTTATTATTCTTTGTTTAGATTGTAAGTTCTTTGAGGGCAGAAAACCATGCTTATAAGATAATTACAAGCTTAGGAAGTTATCGTCTAATAGTCATTCCAGGGGCTCAACATCAAATATAGAGTTGTAATTAAAGACTGATACCTCGTCAAATTGGGTTTCTTTCGCAATTACTGATCACCCACAATGTGCCAGGACCTGTGCAAAGTTAGCACTTGACTCCAGCGGTGAGTGGGCAGTCCTTGTAGCTGAAAAGGAATGGGGAACCAAGCATGTGAACTGCTAACTTCAATAAAAAGGGGTAAAGTGTCCTGGTAGAGTTACGTGCTGAGAGTTCTGGCCTCACAGCATTTGTCTGAAGTTAGGGGGTCACTGAACAATTAACGAGCACGAGGGAAAATGACGGAGAAATTAAAAGACGAGTCTATGCCCTTCTTTGGAAGGACCTGGGGGCCTGTTCTTTGGGGACTTCTTCATTAATGACAGCGATTTGAGAGTAGGTGTCTGAAAGATGGAGTGGCCACTTAAGAGGCACAGAAGCCGACATTTAGGGAAATTGGTCATTAACAGGAAATTATTGGACAAGAGCTTGATTTTTCCAGTAAGGATGTTTCTAGGTAACAATCCTGTTGTGGCTGAGTGGTTCTGGGAAGTGGTAGACATGGGATTAAGCAGCTGCGCTGGATAGTAATGATGTAATTGGGTTTCCAGCATAATTTCCAGTCCTTGTACTGCTTCTGGGTGGTTTCGACGACTATATGACCTCAGTTCCATTTTGGCAGTCCATTTCAGCTTCTACCATTGCTTTTCAGTCTTTACGAAGGTAGCTCGACTACCTCTTTACACTGAATTACTCATTCTTACTCCTTTAAATAAAATTGACATCATATCAATAGAGTCTGCCAATTAAGCATTTAGAGGACATTAAATGCTTAACTTTGTGGAGAAAAAATGCCAAATTAGACAATCAAGTGGACCAAGAATTTGCCTAAGATTTGGTATAATTTTGTAGGAGATGACCTTATTTTTATGGTGTGTCATGGTGTGGTATAGAAGGCACGCTTTGGATTACCCTCACCTGACTTGGAAACAGCCATTGTGTACAAATGTCAGCCCGTATACAGCCCGGGCTTCCCCTTCCTCCTTGAGAATGGGCACAGGGAAATGTTGGCATGAGTCGTTCTTCTCAACTTGGGATCTCTCGTGCGTGTATTGTAGTTCTGTTCTTCAGTCTGTCTGCTCTCCTGTTCCGTGCAATTTCTTACTCATAGAGTCCAACATCTTCTCCAGACTTTTCCTCATCTCCTTAAAGTCTTGTTCACTTGTCTTTTACGTATCTCCCTTCTCTACATCCCGTCCTTTTTCCCCTTTGCCTTTCTCTTTATTACCCTCTTTACATTCTCAAAATGAATTAAATCTGGCCCCAGTTGTTGCTGGGAAGTGGAGGTAGGTGGTCCTCTCCCTGAATATCCGTGGCTTTTTTTATAGCACAGTGTTATAACTATTTGTTTACGCATCTGTTTCTGCCTTGAAGGGGCTTTCATCTTTAGCGACTTCCTTGGCATCTAATGGGGACTTAATAAATGCTCATGTTTTTAACCATCATAATTTCAGTAAGAAAGTTTATTCCGCTTTCCAGATAGTTTACAAACAGACCTTTGAAACCCAGTTCCTATATAAGTTGAGGACTTCTTTCAACGTGACATGGTCAAACTACAGCAAAAGGCTTTTTGCTACAAAACTGTAATCGTGATATACTTTGGCCCCACCATTATAATTCCATTATAATTACCTTTATAACATATATCCTGCCATCATCTTAAAGAGGTTTAGTTCTGAACACATCCTCTGGCAGAGGGTTTGTTTTGCTTTCTTTTCTAGGAAACTGTAGCTTAGCAAACTATTATACTGTCTGACTTTAATTTTTCTTACTTTTTAACTGTTGATCTAATTTTTTAAAAAAGTAAGTAGATTAGCTTTAATTTGTTTATTATGCTCAATAATCACATGTTAGCAATTTAATAATTTTAACAGCAGCACATACAGCTAAATCTTCTACTGTTTGTATGTAAACCCCATATGTAGGAGCCACAATACTTTCAAAAGTGCACATCAAAGTAATTGTTTTGTCTGGCGCCAGCACAAATTTCTGCTGGGACCTGCCCCATTTAATATAAATTATATTACCTGTGGAATTTAAGAGGATGTAAGGTGTAGCATGGCCTGCAGGCAGGAAATTTAAACTATGGATTGCTTTTTTAAAAATCTGTAATTTATTCCTGTAATGTGGAATATTTAGCATCCTTAATTTCTGCTTAATCTTTTCACAGGCATATTTTGAATTTTGCAGTCATATGGAAGACAAGTTCGAAAACTCTATTATTCTTTCAGGCTAACTTGAGAATAAAAAATGTCTAAAGCTAGTGGTATTAAGGCTATTACCTAACCATGGTGAAGTGAGAAAGAGATGTCATGTGTGAATGAGTCTATTTAGAAACAAATAAAAATGATAATAAAGAAAAATAGGAGAATTTGACCTAATTTAACTAAATCATCAAGCTTCAGACCTGATGTCATGCCTCTGTTTTGCTTATATAAACATGAAAGCAGGAGTAGAACATCCATGGGCAGGAATACGGAGACATAACCTCATGTTCATAAATCCATTGAACACAATTTTATACCCCGCTTATAGGACCAAGATGTTAGATTTTAAGTGTGTGGCAGGAACACATGGCAACCCAGCTCTTCAGATGGAGAGCTCCGGCTCTACATATGCATTCACATCCTCAGTGACTCAGTTCTCCCAGCAGATATCCCTGATGCCCTGTGGTCAGCCCATTTGGCCCATGTGGTCCTCTGACATGAGATTGCTGCATACATAGCATCTTGGGTGTTGAGCGTACAGAATAAACACTCTCACTAGGACAAAAAAAGGTAAATAAAGTTAACAGCACAAAAGAGAATATGTTGAAAATAAGTAGAAAGGAAGCGGGGAGAGAGAGAGCAAGTGTTCGAGAGCGTGGGCTGGTACTAAAGAGCCCGCCAGCGCTAGAAAAGGAAATTAGAGGAGCTAAGACCAAAGCAATGAAAAAAAGGCTCCTGCCCACCTCACCTCTATGTCCCCCAGGTGATTCTTGTGGTCAGTCATGCTCTGCCACAGCTGAAAACACACTCCTTTCTCTGCTCCCGGTGGGAGGAAGAAGCCTCTGCTCAGTCTCTTAATTCAGTTGTTGTCTGACCATTCCTAAGACAGGTCCCCATCATCAAGAACAGATATTTTCTCCAGGTTTTTTTTCTTTTTTGTCCAGTAATCAAAATATTCTCTTGAAGACTAACACTGCAATCATGAACAATAGTTACCACTGACTGAGGCACTGTATTAAATCTTTTGTATTTACTTAAAAATCTTTACATCTTAATCCTCACACCTAAAAGATAGGTACTACTGTCCCAATTTTATAGATTATTGAGTAAGATATTATAGATCTTCAGCCATGAATATAAGCACATGTAGTTGATAATTCTACGCAAGACCTTGCTGTTGTCCCTTTGCTCCTGCGTGTATTTCTGTCTGTTCATTGTCTGTGGTTCCTGATTTTTAATGGGTATCTCCTGGTAGGAAATTTGGGTACCACATCCATGGCCATTTTTTACAGTTTCCTCCTTTTTTTTTCCTTTTCTTTTTAAAACAGCTCTTTATTAGTTCTTGGAGCACTGTCCAACTTAAACTGAATGCACACCTCTATGGTTTTTTTTTGGTCTCTGACATGTTTCCTTTTGCCTTAAAAACAAAAAAATAAGGCTAAGTACCCTCTGTTCCAAGGGTTGACTGAATTCACAGGCTGAATTTTAACTCTTAAGTTTTTGAACTACTTAAACTAAGAAGCAGCACTCAGTAGTCACTGAATGTCAGTGAACTCCTAACGTAGTTAGGAGCACAGGCGTTTAGCTTTCTTTGAGCCCACACTGCACTCACCTTTGTTCCTTTCAGCTTTGGAGTCCCCACAGACTGTAGCAATGGGCAAGATCCTTGTGAGGAACAATATTCGGAAATAAGGCTTCAGATCATGTAGGACATTTTCTAGTCCTAAAAGCTGATTTATAACTAATAGAAACTTAACTATTTATTTCAGAACAGCACTCTGTATAGCCAACTCACTTGGAATACTTTGATGACTTATATTAGCCTTTAAGGTACAAGCAAGTTTAGATGATGCCTCTGGGCTCAAGTGTTGGGTGCTGGGAAGAGCTGGGTTTTGTTGTTAGAGAAACAGATATTCAAAGGTTGGGATGACAGAGGAGCCATTGCTATCACTTGACTTTAAAGTCAGTTTTTGGATAAAAGGATAGCTTTATAATGGGGCCAGTTGTTGGGAGGATCAAGCTTCTAAAAAACCTTAATATGCTTTCAGCCTTCCCTGGAACCAGGTGACAGGGTAGTTAGCATCCACATCCTCTGCTCAACAGAGCAGCTTCTCTGCTGGCACATTGCCTGGCAGAGCTCCAAGGAAAGCAGTGCAATAGCAGCAAAATTAGAATGCAGGAAGCAGAGCTGGGTCATATGCTCTAAGTTGTCCATTTCCCCTCTTCCCTTAGCGTGGTCGATTCCACTAACACTGCTTATCCCTAAAGCCAGCCCTCCTAATGAGAGTCATCTGGAGTCCCATCAATACCATACTGAATTACATTTGGGACCCCTCTTGGTCTTCCTTGTCATATTTGAGATGATGGGATCCCTCATCCTATAACCCCCCCACACACACACACATACTCAGAGATTCAGGGCATCTGTGTAGAAAAAATAACATGCCATGATAAAGGTTTGGTATTGTTGGATCTCAAGATTTGAGATTCACCATGTTTAGCTGTATGTTTATGAACAATTTCATCCTTAAAATTATTTTATGAGCATGGCCAAACAGGAATGAGGCTATTATAGTGGCTTCTCTATACTAAAGGCTGCTCTATATTGACCTGGGCATATCTACACTTACAGATAATACATTATATGAAGGCTCTAGATCCCTGATAAGGACACTGTACTTCTTTAAAATTTATTATCTATAACTATATTCTATTCCCATTTGTCTTTCTGTCCATGTTCTCCTTACAATCTCCAATAGTTGCAATCCTTACCACATTACACAGAATGATTCTTCAGGTAAATGATAAGTATTAAAATGTTTTTATTTATGCTTATTATTTTGGTAAGCTAATCAATTAAAAAAAATTTTTTAATGTTAAAGTGAACTTGATTTTTTTTTAATATTCTGGCATTTATTTCTCCATAGGGTACCCTACTTTAAAATTTTTGGGTGCTGCAAAAATAGACCAAAACTTGTGACCTCATCTGTTTTAAATTTGAATAAATGAATAAATAAACAAATGAAGGAAAGAATGTTCTCAGGGGACAATCTTCATAGTGGCTTCAGCAGAATAAAGAACAAAAACTTTGAGACGTTGCTTCCCGCTCAGTCTAGAATGATTCTGAAACTAGTCTCACCCATATTTCTGTAGATTGGCATGGAAGTCCTAGATACTTGGGTCCTTTGTATTGTCCTGTTGCTCTGAATTGTCAGTTTTATTGAACGATTCTTCTGCCACCCACGCAAGCAGTCTCTAGCATTTACAAGAGATTAACATCGACCTTGAAGGAACAGCCTGAGGTGGTATTGTTGACAGATAACCAACCCTCAGAATGTGTTTGAAAATACAGGGTAAGATTCTGGAGAGGATCCTGGATTCAGAGTCTGCTCACGGAATTAACGTCAAGTCTCAGCTCTGTCCGTTATTAACTGGATAAGTCTTTTTACCTCTTTAGCCACAGTTTTTACAAATCTAAAATGTAGATTGTGGTAGGATGATAACGCCTAATATGTAGGGGAATATGAGAATTAAATGAAGCATTATAGTTTTTAAAATAAGAACACTATTAAATCTATATAAATATAAAGTTTACAAGTAAGCTGTTTCGAGGAGTATGAAAACTCCTAACATGCTCATTTAGCACTTACGTATTCCTGCTCTGAAGCAGGACCACGCTTAAATTCTTCCATTCAGATAAAAATCCATATTGCTTGAAAATACCTTCAGAAAAGGAGATGCTGGAGGGTTTTGCTCTATAGGCATAGCTACACCAGACATTATTAAAACAAACGTGTTTTTATTAATTATTTATAATTATGATTCTCTTGTTTTCTATGTATTTCCACATCCAACATTTCTTCTGTTCCTCCTTCCTTCTGCCATGTGGTGCTCTTTTGTGGCACACTGTTCTGTGGAAGTTTTCCTCCTCTTCCTTTTCTCTGGTCAACTCAGTGGTTTTCTCCATTTTAAACAAACTTCACTTTTCCTCTCCTCCCTGGGGTCAGTCGTCTTGACTTCTGAACAGGAAGAAGATTCCACAGTGTTCCTCAGCCACTAACTCCAACGCATGTAACCCTTCTGGTAAGGAAACTTTCCTTCACGTTGCAGTTTGAAGCCCATTTCCTATTCTTATTTCTTCAGAACAAGTTTCGAAACAGCTGGTTACCATCTTTTATGTTAGTCCTTCCTAGACAGTACTTCAAAAACACTATATCACTTTTCCGTCTTTTTTGTCAAGCATGAGTTATTGAACTTCCTTTAACTTTTTGTCATAAGGCATATTATTCAGCCTTTTAATAAGCAGCAGAGTGTAATTGAAAGAATATGGGCTTTGTAGTTAGACCTGGGTTTGAATCTGGGCCAAGTTACTCACTAGTTGTTGGGCCCCGGTCAGAGCTCCTAATGTCTCTGAACTTCAGTTTCCTCATCTGTCAGGTGGCGCTAATGGGACCTATCTCACAGGGTCGTTGTCAGAACTGATGGTGAGTGTAATGCTCCTGATGTGTGATCAGTGGTCTAATAAATGTTAGTTCTCTTTCCTCTTCCTTTTTGGTGACTCTCCTCTGCATCAGATCACTACTTCCTAGTAGTTATGGAGCCTCAGCCTGAACAGTGTTGAGAATTTGAAATAATTCCCTTTATCCATCCCTGCAAAACACGCCTTTTTAAAATTTTGCCATTACACAGGGTGTCCCAGAAGTCTCCATACAAAGGAAAAATTTTATAAAATTTCATAATGAATATTTGTAAATAAAGGTCCATTTGGCTACAATTTCCCATTTCCCCATGTGTGGCGACTTTTGGGACACCCTGTAGTTCCATCACTAGATCTCGTCTGAGGTATTATTCATGCCACTTCCATATGCCCCCTGCCCTGACACCATATCCACAGGACAAGCTACTACCAAGAACCAGCTGTGGAAAACTATATCAAAAGGAGTCACTTAATTGGCATTGGAAAGGAGTTCACAGTAGCTCTTGACTTCATTTTTACCTTGAGAAATTTCCCAAGTTATCTCTATGAGGCTTATCTGTGGCTCTTCATATCATTTCAAAATACTGAGTTACTCATTTTGAGGTTTCCAACTCAAGTGGGCACCCTTGTACAAATTCAAAAAAGGCACCCACTCCAGCAAGTGCAGAGCCATGCCTTGGGGGACAGCTTAGAGAGCAGAGGGTGGGCTGAACCCATCACTCTTGTACATGGATTCACCTTTTTGCAGAAATCACAGTGTTGGCTCTGGTGTGGTTTAATTTTATAAAACAGATACAAAAAATATTCTGTGCCCCGTCTTGTCAGCATCATCTAATATCGGCCTTCTCTTCTCATTCCATCAGTGTTCTCCTTTTCCTGTATCTGTTATCCTTGATGGAGTTTGTCAATAACACTTCATTCTCTGCTTCAGATTGGCTCCAATTACTTCTACCAGTTCCAACTGTTTCTTTGCATGCACCTTTGAATGCCTGCCTTGACTTAGATTTTTTGTGGAGTTACTCTTTGTGTTTAATCTTTGGGCATTTGGGGATTAAGCCAAATAGATTTTTGCTAAAAATTTCAACATTCTATTTACAGATTCTTATTAATAGCAAGTTAGCAAAATCTATATAGTTAATTCATGTCAGCGTTGCTTCCCCTTCTTCTCTACCATGCCTCTGGAGATGACTTAAATGAGCATCTAAATGACCTAAACTGAGGTACTGGGAAGAAGAGGAAGAAGGGAGGCTTAGATCATCCACACACATAACTTTCACAGGAAGTGAGAGTTCAGTAGTCTAAGGGAAGTGCGGTGTCATCCTCCTTAATAGGGAAGAAGGTCCTTTTATACTAAACTCACACCTATGAACCAGCCCCTTGTAGAACAGTAAAGGGGGTCAGTGGACAGTGACATTTTCCGGGGCTCAGTCAAATCAGTTCTGGTGATCAGTGAAACTACAAGTCTCAGCCATCTTGTCCCATGTCCAGTAACTAATAGATATTCTTACACTCATCTCAAGGAGGTAGAAGAATAATGCAAAAAATAAAAATGTGTAAAAAGGGATGAAAATTAAGAAATGGGAAACTTGAAGATAAGCTGGAGGCAAACTTCCTGGACAGCATGATGTGCCAGACTGCAGAGAAGTCTTCTGGTGGACATGCTTGGCACGCCATTATTAAATTTACCTTGTCTGCATGTCTCTTCATTTATTTCCAATGTGCCTGTTAGGCTGGTGGCTCCCTGGGAACATGACAATAAAACAACCATTAAGTTAAGTAAATAGAAAAACCTAATAACTATTCATATAACCCCAGCTTGAAGCATTTATTTATGCTCTATAAATCACTAGAAAACATGTGACAGGAACCATTCCTGATCTGTCTTAGGATGTGCAGGATACCCAAGAAAGTTTTCCTGTTTATTACTTCTTTGAGAGTATGGAAATATTTGTTTTTGACTTTGAGATAAGTTAATATCTAGCATAGTTCTTTGGCTGCGGAAATAGCGGGGAGGGGCTGGATCTTAGAAAATAATAGAGAAGATGAATTAGTAGGGCTTAGTAGAAGACTTGAGGGAAGGGTGCAGGGAAAAGGGGATGATGCATGGAAAGCCGAGGCTGGTGAAGATAGACTCCAAAACTGGGGCACCAGCACTCGTGCTGCTCATGGGGAGGTAGCCTGCAGAGGTGGCTTTGAGGGGAGCGAGCATAAAATCTGGTTTTGACATGTTGTTTTAGATGGCGGTGAAATGTCTAGTCCATATATTTTGTAGACATTGAGAAATGTGGGACTGAAGAGAGGAAGGAAGGTCAAGGAAGGATAGGAATCTGGGGCTCATCTGAGTATAGGTGCTAATTGAATCCATGTGGGTGCACTGAAGGACTAAGGAGCAAAGGAGAAGAAGAGCCTGGAGCCACTGGCTGAGTCAAGTGGTAACGCCTGGAGGCAGGAGGGAGAAGTCAAAAGAAAGAAGAGAAAGCACACAGAAGTATCTGAGAAGTCCCAGGGCTAAGGTCCCTGCCACTGAGGCCATGAGAGTATTGAGAAGCCCATCGCAGTGTGGAAGGCAGCCCAGATCCCTAGAACCGGGGAGCTGCTAAGAAGTTCAGTAAGGAGCCACGGTGCTTGGTAGCTCCCACAGAAGCAAAGAACAAAAGCAAGGACTGCAGAGAGGTGGAAAATGGGGCAGCATCTGAGTTTGATCATCCTGTTCCCTCCACGTTGTCCGGCACGTGCTTTGTAAGAAAGCATTGGCTTAATGGAGGAGGGAGGAGGGAGGAATGGGTAAATGAGTGAACCAAGCAGATAAGCAGGTCCAGCTGACGATGAGTTTTTCCGTAAACGAGAGGATGACAGCATAGGACTCGACAGTGCCGTCAACATCACTGACAGGCCTCACACCTAAAACAGGCAGAAGGGAGAAAAGGAGTTGAGAAGAAGAAGGAGAAGACAGAGGCAGGGAGGAGAGGAGAAGAAGATGGCAGGAGGGGTGAGAGAAGGCCAGAGGCGGCCTGGAGGGTGCAGTCACGGAGGGAACAACCTAAATTTATGGGTTTGGCCTTTAATTTGTTCATACTTCTAGTAGTTTCTTAGACATTCATCTTGTCTCTTTGGTGGAACTTTAAGCTTCTTGGCAAAGCCAAGAACTGATTTTTGTATATCTCTTTAGTACCTAATCCAGTTGTACAAGCATTTCCTCTACGCTTAATAACAGGTTGAGAGAAAGAAAGCAAGTTTTCAGTAATTTCTAAAAGTGAATCATTATCCAGAAATTTATTTAGGGAGAACATCCCGTTTTGATAAATCAAGCGAAAACATTTCTTCTCCACTTAAAGGAGGCTCTTAAACTTGGCTTTTCTAAATAACTTACTCAAGCCCCTATCTCTCAAAGAGTCTCTAGGTGCGTTGCTTCTGAAATGTCCTTCTGAGTCGGCTCTACAAAATGTCCTTCCTAACCTTTGCAGGATGAAGAAATGGGCCTAAATGATTGGAAATATGTGCCTCTGTTTTCCCTCATTCCTTTTTTGTTCCATTTTCATAAGAATTCCTGCCAGCATTTGCAGGTGAACTAAAGGCAGTGTCCTTCTGGAGAGAAGTCACATGTTCATTTAACTTTGTGAAGTGAGGACTTAAAAAGAGAGATGTAGTTTGGTTAGTAAGGTGAAATGTACACGTGGGAAATGTAAGCAGAGCCAGTGAGAAAATTTGGTGGGGGCAATGAATTAATTCTGAACCTCGGAAATAGTTCTATAGTTAGTCTATAAGATCTCTTTTATCCTGGACTCTTGGAAAACTTCAAATTTTTTATTTTCAAGCAATCTGTATGCAGTAATGACAAGAATAAGGAAAATGGCCTTGAAAACATAAAAAATGCAATTTCACTTTCTTATCCTCTGAAAACATCTGACCACATTTTTCTCAAACTTCAGAAAAACAAAATTCACCTTTTGGTGAAGATCAAGATGAAAGTGTTGACAAGTTTCAGGAGGCTGGACTGGAGACTGAAAATTGTCTTCTGGATGACATCTGTACATAACTTTATAATGTTCTACCACACATGCTCCAAAAGGGTGATGGAGAGAGAGTTGAAAAGGGTAACAGTGTTCCTTGTTTTGTTAAATAAATGTATAAGGGTTGTTTGCATCCATTTCCTGGCAGTAATTCCTATTTTTAGGAGTCAGGTCAATGACACTGTAGAGCAGGAGATACCAGTGGGTTGATTATAACTTTCAAAGCACCTCAAGATGTTAAAAAAAATAAAGTTTCTGCAGGAGGGAAGGGGTACTGCTCTAGTAAATCTCTCAGCAGGATGAAAAAGAAAAGGGAGGTCTAGACAGTCTTGTTTCATCTGATAGAATTTTCCCACAAAAGATGAGCGAATATCAGATAAGAACGTTTATCAGACCTCACAGATTTTTACAACCACATCCATTTGGGAACATTACGCAGCGTAGACTTGCTAAGTCCTCAAAATAGAAGACAGAAAGCACTATAAAAAATACAGACTGGCGCCCTGAGAAGAACAATAGACTGTCTTTATTACTCACCCTAATATATACATTAGGCATTTTTGTTTGCTTATTAAATGATACATAAGGCAATATCTCTAATGAAAATACAGACATAGCCCATGAGATCCTGGCTCAAAAGAAAGCAAAAATAAATTAGGCAAAATATCTAATAAAAAGATGGTAGTGGTCCTAATGGAAAACCAAATATATGCTGGTCCGCTTTACCATTTCTGTTGTTACCTGATTTTCATCACAATGGGTGACTACAGAATTGCAGAGCAGGATTACAGAAGGCAGATACTTACAGTCACCTAATCCCAAACTTCAGAAACAAGAGTTGATAAACTGGCAATCTAGGAGATGCTTTAGTAATAGGAGCAGGTATCACCAGGGCAGATTTTTTGCAGATGAAATAGAATTTAAGATAAATGTTTATTCTTAAACATTTATGTAAATCTGCCATTTTCCCAACTCTGGAAAACAGATAAAGAGAACCACATGGAAAGATGTGGCATGTTCTATTACTCACCATTAAATTGATGAGGATTAAAATGTCTGTAAATCCATCAACACTAATGAAAGACATGCCGTAGAATCAAATAAGTGGTGGAATCTGTATATAAATGGCAAAATATAACCAAAAATTTTCACCAGATGGTGTTCAGATCTGCTGTTTATTTTTGTTTATTTATTTTATATTATTTGTTTAATATTATCCTGTTTTTCTTCAATCCACAAAGGATTCAAGGCTGCTTACAAACAACACAG
Organism: Daubentonia madagascariensis; assembly: GCA_023783475.1. Classification (NCBI taxonomy): domain Eukaryota; kingdom Metazoa; phylum Chordata; class Mammalia; order Primates; family Daubentoniidae; genus Daubentonia; species Daubentonia madagascariensis. The sequence continues at coordinate 49,307,310 of JAKFHU010000600.1, read as the reverse complement.
TGGACCTCAGGCAACCAGTTTCCAGTGACCAAAGACGGACCCTGAGGTCCGTAACATTTAGTAATTTGTCACTTTTCTCAGGCACAAAGTTGAATTCCAGCTCCTGGAAGCTGATGTTTGGCAGAAAATCATTTAGTTTGTGGATGAAGTGAGCCAACACATTGCCAGAAGTCACATCCCAGTGTGACTTGTTTGTTTCCTAATTTGAGTTTACATAGTAACTCTCTTAAAGAAACTAAACCATTTTTCTGTTGGTTTCTTTGTGAAAATAGGCACCAAGCAAGAGATGAGTCCTTGGTAAAAGTTGGAAAGGGAGTTAACTTGTGGTATGAGGATGTGCACAGGAAACGCTTGCCTCTAGATAGTAATACAGTTTCAGGAGAAATTTCCAAACCAGAGTGAAATATTTCCTGGATTCCCAAATTTAGAGACTGTGAATTTGGGGGTTTGCCAAGTCCTCAAAAACATCAAGGGCCTACTAAATATAATAGAAAACTCTAGAAAAAAAAGAGAAAAAGACAAGGAAAATGTAAAGGATTTGTTTAGAATGTGTATTTTACATTCAGTTCTCCTACTACCAACCTTGGGAACCCTAATTGCATGACCCTTTCCTTAGTTTCTCCAACTGGAAACGAGGGGAAACTGCTCATCCCCACTAATTGGTATGCCCTAAAGAAGGGCAGTTTGCTCCTCTTGCTAATTTGATTGGTAAACTCAGGCCCAAACAAGTAAAAGAGAAACAAAAAATCCTTATGGCCATTCTTAAAGAGAGCGCCTCAGGGAATAAAAGGACAAGATTCTGGGTCCTTTCCCACCCCCAAAGCAAAGCAGCTCTGTTTTTGTCATTTGTATAAAATGATGTTCTGAAGACTGTGTGGGGGAGGGCAGGGAGCATGGGGAAGTGGAATGGTTACTTGATGAAGGAACACTCATCACCCACTATGGGCTTCCCTGTTTAAGCTCCTGTAGGTTCCTGTACCCAGTGGGAACCCAGAATAGTGTGGTAGGACACCAGTGTAGGTGCCATTTCATGGCTGCAGATGGGAGCTCTAGAGCTCTGATCAGAGATGCCAAACTTTATCAGCCCTAAGAAAGTCATTCTCTGACCCCGCCCCCAGCCTGCCTGGGGAGGATACTATTCAATACTAACTTAAATTCCTCTTACTGTAATTAAGGTCCATTTTGTCATGGTTTATTTAGGGCAGTGGAAGCTTTACCCACTTCCTACTCTCCTTCATGTTACTGAAGGTGGTTTTTAAATGAACCGACTTAAAATAAAAATTATTTTAATTTTTCTTCATCTGACCTACTTCTAATCCCGTTGTTCTTTTTGCGGCATCTGAAGATAGTCTGCAACTTCTTCAATACGTTAATTTCTGGCCTGTAAATTGGATATAGGACAGGCACCCAAATTTTGTAAATGTCCTGGGGTTGCAAATCACCAGTTGCCCTTTGTGTTGCCTCAGCCTACCACAACACCACCCTGCACACACACCTGAGGTCACTCTAGATGTCAGTAATGAAGATGTCTTTGAACTTCTTGAGGTCTTCTGCTTCCTTCCAGGTCTTTCAGAACATCTCTCCCTATTTTCTTCTATGCCTCTGCCACCTTCTTGTCATATTTCTAGAGTGGCCCTGGCAATAAACATATCAGAGAAGAGAGAAACCATATGTTTTGAGGTAAAATTTAACAGAATAAAGAAAGAATGCCATTAATCTCCAGCCCTTGAAAATGCCCAGAAGCTTCCATTCAGACCCTCCTTACAAGTTTCCCTCCACTGTCTTTTATTAAGCCCTGGTATTCCTCAAAGGTTAAATTCCCAGATGAATTTTTAAAATATCTCTTATAAACTTTTGTTTGACTCTTTTAGTTAATTATGAGTAGCTCAAAAGTATTTATTCTACAATTTCTATTATAAATGTGCTATATTTTAGGTGCTGGGCTTTTGTCACACCACCTACAAATCTAACTACTGTTTATACCTTTTGTTCATTCAAGGTAAAACATGTCTCAAATTTGAAAAAAATTCACACAAAAATCAACTTTTAGACTTCTAATAAGGATTTGATTGGCCCTGAACAGGAAGAAATGTTCTTCTAGTTTGTGAAATATAACTAAGGAAAACATTTTAGGCATATCAAGGAAACTACATTTCTGAGACCTTGGAAAGTAACCTGACTTGCAATTTAGGAGTATCATTGAGATTGAGAACCAGAAATTTGGATGTCAGAGTTCTGATTCTGCTTCTAGTGCCATCTTTATCTTTGCAAAGTGTTGTTTGCAGCTCATCATATTTTGTGAACACTGTCTCTTATTTGTCTTTGTGTCTAATACAGTGCTTCAAACGTAGGCACTTAGCAATTGCTCCCTGAACTGAATTTAACCCAAGGCTAATTAATTCATGGTTCTTCACTATCGGATTTGGGATAAAAATGAAATTAAATGAAAAGCTTTATAAAGTACTCAGGTTAAATCATGTCAAGTGATCATTAAATTTTCGATGATCTTGCAGATCTTTGAATGAAGACACAGATCTCGGGGGCATTTCCAGTTGTGTGTGCTGAGATGTGCATGTGTGTGTGTCCTCCCCACATGCGTTCTAACACAGCAGAAGGAAGTTGTGAAAAGGGAGAAAAGAGAGCTATTGACTGAAGAGCCATAAAGCTGTTCTAAGAATGACTGCTTCTGTTGTATTGGGGAATGCTTCCTTTGAGAAGGGGATAGTATAGTATGCATCCTCTTTCCATTAAGTCTATTTTTGGAAGAAATTACGGAGGATAATATATTACCAACTCCCAGGGATCTCTTATCAACATAGCCTCTGTTCTCATACACACCTGCTTAGAGCAAAATAAATTATTCTGTTCTTAGGAATACCAACCCCAGGCAATCAAAATCTCCACTAAATCACTATGTTTATTAGAGAAGCACTGATTTTTGAAAAAGCATTAACCTCTAAAAGCAGTAAGTGAGAGCAAACAGCAGTGGTGTCGGTGGTTTGAGCATTCAATCAGTTGTAACAGGGGCAAAGTCTGCGAATTGTTTTCCAAACAGTGTGGGGCTCCCTACCCAGGGAAGATTTACCTGCATTTGGCAATTACTCCACTTACTGTGGGACAAGAAGTTTACTTTTCAATAGTTTTACAAATTATGTGTTTAACTTTGTCTCTATAGAATTAATTTGAGGGAGGTGGGGAGAGGGGGGTGGAGAAGAGGCTTTCAAGGCCAGTTCACAAGTTCAACATTTAAAGTGATAGTAGCAATTTTTCCCTTAACCACAACAGTTTGGTGAAGTTTTGTTTCCACCTGAATGCAGTTTGCACCCCTCGTGTACATTGACTTAGGCATTAAAATAAAATAACTTAAATATTTAGCAATATAAAGTTGTTTAATCATTAAACAACCACCATTTTCTTTTGTCCTTTAAACCTGCATTCAATCAGCCTGGATGCTGGTGTACAGTCTCATTAACTGCAAGGATCACAAAGGAAAGGTTAGCTAGAGCAGCAGCAGTAGCAGCAGGAAGCTCAGAAATGCTCCCATTGTCACATGAAACATTCATGGAGACCTTCATCTGTCTCCCAATACACTCTTTCTGAGGGAGGTATGGGTGAGAAAACTGCAACCTCCAATTCCAGAAGCAGCCCCCCAGATCATTCAAGGAAAGAAAAAATAAGTGTTCTTGCATTTACTCTTCTGTGTGGCCATGTTGATCATTGTTACTGTGCAATAATCAGGGGACTTCTTGCTGCTTTCGTGTAACGTGAAGAGGTTGCATCATTGCAGACTCCTAGGTGAATGGTGTGGATGTTACTTTTTTGTAAGGCCATGAGGAGTTGCGGTGTTTTATGGGCTTCTTTCAGCACATGGGAGTTTTATCACTCGTTTTTAAAAGAACAACTTAACACCATTTTCAAACCAGCCTGAGTTCCACCCCTGGATTGTTTGTTACAAAATGGTCCCTTTCTCCTCAGAATAGGATGGTCACAGGTGCCTGTTAAGTGCTATACTTTGTAGAAACTGAATTTATTCCCTTCAACAGTATAGGCGCCAGGAAGGGATCACAACTTTCTGAAAAGATGAATTGCTGCTTTATCACAGGCTGGATTATAGACAAAATTGGTAATTGGTTCAGTTTTAAAGAAGGCAGGGACAAATAGTTCTTTATAGAATTGCAAAATATGACAATGATCTCCATTTGAGATGGAGAAATAGAAACCTAGAAAGTTCAAGAGACTTGCCCAAGCTCTCATGGCTAGTTAGAAGCAGGAAATGGGTTAGAAGTCAGAATCTGGACTTAAAATTCATTGTGTTTTTGGTTGTCCAAACATCTTTACTGGATAAATACAAATTTCTCCTGACTTGCCCTCGTGAAAGATAAGGCTCATTGGCGTTCATTCTTTATATATATTCTATATATTCTTTATAAAGATATATATGTGTTTCTTAATGGTGAGGATACATTCAGATAAATGCTTTGTTAGGTGATTTCATCATTGTGTGAACATCATAGAATGTACTGACACAAACATAGATGGTAGAGCCTACTACTACACACCTAGACTATATGGTATAGCCTATTGCTCCTAGGCTACAAACCTGTATAGCATGTTACTGTACTGAATACTGTAGGCAATGTAACACCATGGTAAGTATTTGTATATCTAAACATATCTAGACATAGAAAAGGTACAGTAAAAATATGGTATAAAAGATTAAAAAATGGTACACCTGTATAGGGCACTCACCCTGAGTGGAGCTTCCAAGAATGGAAGGTGTTTTGGGTGAGTCAGTGAGTGAGTGGTGAGTGAATGTGAAGGCCTAGAACATTACTGTACACTACTGTAGTCTTTATAAACACTGTACACTTAAGCTACACTAAATTTATAAGAAAATATTTTTCTTTCTTCAACAATAAATTAACTTTAGCTTACTGTAACTTTTTTACTTTATAAACTTTTAAATTTTTTTTAACTTTTTCACTCTTTTGTAATAAAACTTAGCTTAAAGCAAACACATTGTATAGCTGTACAAAAATATTTTCTTTATATCTTTATGAGCTTTTTTCTTTTTAAAAATTTTTTTTTTTTTTTATTTTTAAACTTTTTTGTTAAAAACTAAGACACAAACACACACATTAGGCTAGGCCTGCAGAGGGTCAGGATCATGAAGGTATCACTAGGTGATAGGAATTTTTCAACTCTATTATAATATTTTGGGAGCACTGTCATATATGCAGTCCATATATAATATATGACTGTATTTATATCTATATAAAGATTACACATATATAAAGAATGCATATATATGTATCTCTAAGACAGTTCTCAAGTCACCAGCATTCTGACCTTCTTCATGCTAAAAAATCCAATTCCTTTTCATTTACTTTGAGATTTCCATTTTTCTAATCTTTTTACCATTTTAGACTTGGTCTGTGTGCAGCAAACTTTTAGAATCTGAACCAAAATATTCGGGGAATTGGCCAAGTTTTTTTTATAGATATTTGGATACTGTGCAGACAAGTTCTACATTTCTCTGCTCTCATAGCTGCTTCCTAGGTAAGTACTGGAAGTTGTTCTTTGGCCAAAGTTTGTTAAACCACTTCTTTCAATAGGAAAACTTCCTCATGTTTTCCATCCTTTGTATTTCAGAGTTGCATCCTTAATATGTTTGATTTTTTAAAGCAGTGTTTTGTTTTGCTTGCTCATAGTACATCATGACTACAAAATTTAAATAATTTTCCTCTTTGAAGATGAAAGGAAGATATTGCTAATTTTAAAAAGTCACTCTTGATTTAAAAATTTGAAGAAAAACTTCATCAACTTGATCTTTCTAAAAAGGTGCATATTTAAGTAGCTGATTTTCACAGGTAGATATTAATAAAATAAGCCTTGCACCAATTCTTCAAGTACGTCAAATGTCTTACCGTCAAGTACTTCAATGAATGCCCATTTCTACTCAATTTTAAATTAAATTAAATTAAATTGAAAATATTTCTTTACTTTAAAGAGGATATTCAGTCAACTCACTGAGGAAAAACAATTGGTTAAGCTGGTTGTTTGCCCTCACCCAGACAAAATCACGGATCAATTAATTGAGTGAATTTTTCTAATGCGTCAAGACACAGGTGGCTTTAACGATCAAACACATTAAGTATGAGATATGTGGCAGGGAATGGCAGGTTGTTCTTACATAGTAGTAAGAACTGTAGGGACAGGGAAACCAAGAAAGATGAAAAAGGATGAGAGGAAACAAGAGAGAGATGATACGCTCAAGAAAAGTTGACTATTTCAGAGTAAAATATACTGTTATCCCCAATATAGTTGACTGCTTATAAAAGGAGATGCTTTCAGCGATTCCTTTATTTCTCAATGTATATACTATATCTGAACAAAATGCTTCTTTCCTGTGAGTTGGACAGTAGGAAGTAATCTGTCTTCGACCTTGTTTGGTTTGTAAATAAAACTGTAGAAAGGGTCTGCTGAACTTTGGGCAGGCAGTCTCCGTGTGCTCTCCCTCACTCTTTGAGGCAGGTTAAAGGGTAGGGCCATGACCGTCACCTTAATCCTTCAGGAACTATTTACAACAGATTGAAAAATGTGCCTGGGGGCCGTACCTGCCGCTCTGTGGCACAAGCCCAGCTCAAGTGGGCTGGCAAGCAAGGCTGGCTTTAATGGGAACAGAAGGGAGAGTTGGGGGTGAGCCTGGTATCTTTCAACACATGCTTTTTGGCTTCTTCTACTGAATTTTTAATTTCTGTGAAATTTGGTGGGGAAGTGGACACTGGCCTTTTTTTCTTTTTGTCTGCTGCTTTGCAGCTATTGGGATTCTGTGCCTTGGGATAATGAAGCAGGCTGTCATTTCCTCCTCCCAAATAATACATTACAAAGTGGAAATGCAAATTTCCTGTGCAAGCTCTAAGTAGCAGGTGGTATTTCCTTAATATATTGTTTTTGACCTTTGGGGAAATTGGTATTATGAGCTGACTTTGGAAAATTAAAATAGCATCGAGGTCCTACATTTTAAATAAAACAATCAATATCTTAATTTTCAAAACTTAGACAGGAGTACTACACCAGGAAAAGACATACATAGTTTGCTTTTATGTGTTATTTTAAGATTTGTAATTCAGAGAGGACAAGAAAAGGGATATGGCACATCTGAATTTTCTAATTCATTAAGAGAGTAAAAAAGAAAAAAATATATTTTTAGATTTCATTTTAAACTTTTCTATTAACTAAATGCTTTGATACGATTAGTCGTACAAAGAGTTAAGCATGGGGCTGTTCAGATGGCATATTTGAGTTGAGCTGAAGGTAAAGACATCTGTATTTTTCATTCATTTGCTCAGCAGCACTAAATTTCAAGGTTGTTTTTTGTTCAGCATCAAAGAAAAGGTTGTTTTATGGTTACTGGATTTTTTTTTTAAGCCCACTTATTTCATGAAAGGGACTCAAGTCACTGGGTCTTTATATTCTTTTTAGTTATTTTTCTGCCCACAGCCCTTCTGCATGCCACCTTGTTGAATAGGGAAAACGTTATTTTATTCTTTTTCTCTTCCTTTGAAGAAAAAAATTTAAGAGGTTTAAATATCATTCACATTTTGGAATTTCCTTCTTTACTCCTTCCCAAAACCATCATCTCACAACTATATAAAGCAATCAAATGTTGAAAGACTTAAGAGATTTTCACTCCTATAAATATCCTTTATATGCTTATAACTGTTCTACTTATCAAGGGCAACAAGAATGGAACCCAGGAGCTAACTAAGTTTATAGATATGTGTATATATGTGTATGTGTGTGTATGGATATATATCCAGATGTGTCCAAATGTACACAGTATTTTTAGCATACAAATTGCTGATTTGGCATCTTATATCCTTTTCCTTTAAAAGTTCTGAGTGTGTGGATCTATTAGTTGATACGGGCCAGAACAACAGTCAATGGAGAACTGAAATAAACCCAAGAAATGGAGGTTTATTTAATAGTTTAAACTATTTAAACTTGGATAGTTTAGTTACCTTTATTCTTTAATTGTTTTGTAGCATAAATTTGGCTTCAAGGTCCAGGTGTTTGAGCACAAGAAATCCACATTTCATCCTAAGAAGTATAAAGTAAGATAGTTATATTTCACTTAGGATTCACATTCATTGTCATTGCTGCTTTTCTTCCCAGAAGGAAGGGGAAGTGATAGCTGAAGTCAAGACCTGGTACTGTAAAAGCTCATCTAATCTTGGACTCTCAGAAAATACCCATTTTCCAGATAGTTGAGTTAATGTCTTCACATTTTAACTTTGAATTTTGTTAATATGGTTGTATATGAAAATCTGGCCAATATATATGATGTGTGTCTCGAACTACATTGATGAATGCACTGAATGAAATTTTATGTTTATTGCTAATGTTGGATTATTATCATAAGCATCACTAGACTTTGTCAGGTGGCAAAGATTATATTTTTTCATCCTGTCTTCCTTCCTTATTTCTTGAGTGCTGAGTATATGCCAGGGACTATGTGTCCGCTCTGGTCCTTGGTATATAGAAGGCACTCAATGAATGCATGTTGAATAAATGAAGAAATGAATGAATAAACAACAGCTCAATGGATAGTTAAAAGGGAGGTTCAATTCAGCAAACTTTGTTATGGGTGTAGGACCAGCCACAGTGCTGTGACTATACGTAGAGCTATATGGTCGTAAATAGTGTGGAATACAGAGGTGAATGTGTCCACTACCAGGCAGTGAGGCCTTGTCCCTCCTTGAAAAGTACTCCAGATATAGGAATTTTTTTTTTTTTTTAATCATTGACCACTTTCTATGCGATTGGGGGAAACCTGTGTAGATGCAGTACTCTCTGGGCATTGTGACAGGCTACTGTCTACAAAATTCATGTTCAAGTCAAAATCTAAAGCAACCTTCTTTCAAAAGGGTTTCCTCACTTTCTAAAAATCAATTATTGTAACAGCTACCGCCAATGAACTTTTCCTTGCCACTACCATTCAAAACATCAGTGATTTTGGCATCTTAAGCACACACCACAGGCACCGACTTGTTGGTTTTCTCACCACACTGCTGTCCCATGTACACTAAGTTTATTCTTGGGCTGTGAGAGGAACATTTCTCATCACTTTGAGAAGTTGGGCTTGGATAGTTGGGGAGTGAATTGCATTCCTACAAATTCTTTATTATCATTACACTGCTATCCAGCATAATGTGAAGGGAAAGTATAGACTTTGCAGGTAGGCACACACAGGTCTAAATGTTTGCTTCATCCGTTACCAGCTACATGGGTAACTTGGGGAAGTGTCAGTGCCTCATAAACATGGTGATATACAGGAAGGACCTTTGCAGAGCTCCATGAAAGTTTGTTTTTATTATTGTACTGAAAATTACATAAGCATGACCAGACACAAAATTAGGCTAGAAGTTTTTTTTTTAAGTGTCCTTAATATTTGCCCTTTAAGTATAAGTGATATTGCAAAGTACCCCTTTAATTTATCCTGTCCAAACAATCTCTATAAAGTCTGCAAAATAGATTGAATTTCTCATGAAATCCATTTTGTAATAACATTTCGTATATTGAATGATCCATACAGTGAATCAAAGGTAATTAATGCTACAGGATAAAAAGATTATAAAGATATTCACAAAACTACGCCCTGCTTCCTCAGTAGCTATGCTTAGGTAAGCCTATTGTTCTGAAATTACTGTTGACTGAAAGAATAAATATAAAAGATGCTTTTATAAAATATAAAATAAAAGACATAAAAATGTCTTTATGTTTTAAACATTGGTTTGCACTCTAAGCAACAAGCAATAGTGAGGATTTTTTTCTAATCACTAAATTTTTATTTACCATTTGTTAGAAGAGTTAACCTGTCCTTAATTTGCTTAAACCCATGGGGACATGATTCACTGACACCAGAATAGAGCATGAAAAGCAATGCCAGCATAGACTCATTTTATCAGTAATATAAAACTGTTTTAGGATAGAGTATGCCCAGATATGAGTTCTCAGAAAAAGCCACAAAACTCTTTTGTAAACTCTTGTATTAACCACATCTTACCTCCTTTTCTGCCTCAGTTTGCTATAGCATTGTCTCTCTTTTGGAAGATATGTAAGTCTCCATTAACTGTTCAAATTCCTCAGAAAATGTATATTCACTGGACAGTAACCCTCATAGAGCAGGGAATTCTCACACCTTCTTAAAAAGAGGCACCTACAGAGAATATGATCTAAGTTCTTGAATTCAGATTTAAATGGGTACATTGTGAGATATTATTCCACATAGTTTGAGTAATCAAGAATTTCTACAGATTTTTAACAGTGGCACTTTCTAACCATTGATAAAATACAGGGTGGATAAAACCAGTTTTATGGTTTCAATAGATCCAATGACATTTTCCTGTGCTCACTTTTTCTAGTTGTATAGCAATGACCATATTCTTTAATAACATTAGCTCCTATTTATGCTTCAACCTTTTTGCATTTCATTAGGAGAATACTGGAATTCATGCTGTAGAATGATTCTTTTTACACCTCAGCCCACTGTGCATTTATGTTTTTATTTTGATGATTTTATTATCTAATGTAACGTGGCTATAATTGAAGAATGCAAAATTTGTCTTCATAAGTGCCTTGGCCTCTAGGTTTTCTGCCAAATCAAGGCAAAGCCATTGGAACACCCACAAATGTCATCTCTTAATGATGAGTAGAACTAAGGAGCTTTTATTCTGGTGCTTACTTTTGTTCACATGAATGAAAGTTTATAAGTTGAAAGTGATCTGCATATAGATTGAGGAACTGGGAATGTAAACACTCAATCGAGAGGCTGGCATCCTTCATGCTATTGGCTGTTGATTTCCTCATCTTCTCCCTGAGGTCCTTGAAGGAGTGGTGAGTATCCATAAAGGTGTCAGGAGACCTGGACTTGGCCACCTCTGTGGCAACCAAGCAGGTGTTACCCTGCAGGAGTTGGAGGGATCTTAGAGAAGGAAGGCAAGGTTCCTCTTGCCAGTGGTCAGAACAGAAAATACAGAACAGCAAGTTGCAGATTCCAGCAGTGATGGTTTATGAACTGAATAGCAACCAAACCTTTCTCTTCTTTCCTTGGTTCTTTTACCCTGGTCACCACAGGCTTTATGGCCTCCCAGTAGAAGGGAACGTACAGAGTATGTATGGCTTTGCATGCTGAACATACTGTAGTTGTCAAGTCTGTTGGGAAAACATCAGGAAAATTAGATTGTTCAAATATTCAAGCTCTTCCATATTAACTCTGCATTCTATTTGATATTAAACTATAGGTTGAAAAATTAGCTTAATTTTAAGGTTGTATGTATACAGGGAACGTTATATTAGAACAGTAAAAGTGTTGTCAAACAGTAAACTTATATAGTTGAATGTGCTCTATTAGATGGCTGCTTAACAGTTGTTTGGGAATAATCTGTTAGTCATCTAAGCACAAACTAGCTACTTGAAAATTTGTTGAGTAAATGAAATCTCTTTGACAGATATCTGCATAATTGCATATGTTATACATACTCGTTATAGTCTAAGAGCATCTGTTTGAATTTGGGTTTGGTTTTTTTTTATGTCTGTGTAATACACATGCAGACATCATAGTGTGGAAACTTACTGTTGTTATTGTAAAGAAAAGTGTATCTCTTGACTCTTGACTCTTTTAACAGCCTAAGCATACTAAAGGTAGTTTGCAAGCAACACATAACTTTGAACACAGAAGAATTAAGTTTGCCTTTATTGAAATTCTAATTTTGTAACTCTCTAAAAGTTACTTTTACAGCGTGGTAATTTTTTTTTAATCAGATTTTTTTTTCTTTTAAATCCTGCAATGTAATTGGTAATCATTAATTAAATTTAATAAAATATAGGTCCCTTTCAAAAGAAATCCCTGACAATAGTGCATTTTAAAGCCTGGTTCTCTTTCCCAGCAGCCCAGGGTGTTTTGAAGATAGGAGAACAAGGGAAGTACTTTAAGCTGTAAAGTCTTACAGGGTAGCAGTTAAGTGCTTAAGGCATTGCATTCTTGATGCAGCATCATGTTACAGTAATATTATGAAAAAAAGCTACAGGGAATTCTCACACATGCCTGATACATATAGCTTTAATGTTCACATGGCTGGATCCATTCACAAATGGAATCTGCGGGTCAGATGTAGTTTGCAAGCCGCTATTATTAAGCTGTTTTCCTTTTACTATTAAAGTAATGGTTCCTTGTTAATATTATGAATACGTGTGTTCTTTGCTCTCTCTGTAAATCTTTTGTTCCATTCATTTTTTTTTTTTTTTTGGCCCAAAAAGAATGTGGGGGGAGGATATCCCTATCCACAAATCAAGTGCTTTAAATAGCCAGGCTAGAGCTGAATGAAGGAAATCAGTATAGATAACATCTTTGTGAAATGTATGCCTATGAACTCTGCATCACACAAAGGAAATTGCCATTGTCCTGTGCAAGTTAGGTGAACAAAGCACATAAAAATTTCTGTTCTAGTTGCCATGCATATTCCCGTGCAGCTGAAACCGGAATCTTGAAGGCCACAGAAATGGCAAGACTTAAATGACAAATTGGTAAATAAGAGAGTATGGATTTTAAATTTATAATGCAGAGTCCTATAATCATTCACCGGAGTGATACCACATTCTTTGATAGTGAACACTGTAAATCATGAACAATGAGGATTGCACCACAACTGCTGCTACTATTCCTGCTACTGCCACTGTCACCACCCTCCCTGGTGCTATTAAATAATGCTTATTGAGTTCTTACAGCCGGCAATGGTGCTATGTACTTTAGTGGCATTCATCATATTTAATCACCCCAACAACCCAATAAGGTATCCACATTATACAAATTAGGAAATTGAGGTTTAAATTGCTACCAGGTCACAAAACTTGTACATAGCTGGTCCCATACCTGATCTCAGAAGTCTTTCTGGCCCCAAAGCCCTGTTCTTTACCACTACCTTAAACTTCCTTTTCTGTTTGCGTAGGGAATGGAACTCTTCAGGTACCAAGATTTACCTCCTGAACTTTACAAAGCCCGTTGAGTTCCTCAGGGGATAATTTTTCCCAAGGCCAAAAAGCTGCCTCTGTAACACTCCAAAGTAACTTCCAGATCCTGAAAACAGCAACTACAATCAAAGATAGCACGTTACAAATATCCTTCCTTTATTTTAAAAATTAAAAATTAAAAAAAAAAGCTACCACCACCAACAGTCCCTTCCAAGATCAGAGATACCTGCACATCTGGCAATAAGCCTAGACATACCAAACCGTGTATTATCTAGAGCCAAGGACTTGAATACCACTGCATCTGCAGAGAGACAAGCATCTCATTTCAATAGACAGCTTGTTCCTAGAGCGGGATACTCCCCTGATGAACTGACAGGGAGCCGGAACAGCTGCATGAAACAAAGGGAATAGTTATGACTGGACAGCAGACGGCCCCAAGCACACCCTCAGGTTCTGCTCTTCTTCAGTTTAACCAAGCAGAACTCCGGTTGACTCCCATTAAAAGTCAGTAGACATTTAGTCGGCTTCCAGAATGTGGGCAGAAGCTCATGTTAGTTATTTACTACCCATCTCTGGAATTCCTTTTGGACATGACCAATGAGTTACAGCTGGTTTTTAGGCAGCATGGCACACTCATTAACTAGCTGTCAGGAACAGCTACACCCTTTGGTCCACAAATCTGGATTTACCAGAGGAAAATTCCAAACAGACCAGGAAAGCAAAAACCACTGACACCATCTCCATAATAACTGTAAAACTGAAACATGTACATTCTACAAAGAGGGCTGTTCTTCTACCTCCTCAGAAACAGCTCAACAAAAGCAGAGGCTTTATGCACGAGCCCTGGACAAACAAGGCAAAGAAAAATCTTGTGCAGCTAATTTCAGAGTCAAGAAGACCTTTCTTACCAGCGCTCAAAGACAAACCAGCACAGAGAATAGGAAAATGTGCAAAGCCAGACTGGTTGCTACTCTATATCTATCCTCCATCTTCCTTTGTTCACAAAAAGCGACCCTTTCCGTGGCCCACGGGTAAGTCTGATTTGTCCAAGCTGGTCATGGGGTTTCCATTCCCCTTGCAGGGCAAGGAAATCCGCTGGGGCCACAGGGAGAGACTGTCTCTCCTTCCGCCGGACATGCACATTTCTGGAAGTGCCACCGCAAATGGCCGTATCCATTTTGTGAATCTGAGGGAGATAGATGGAGAATAAATCCCATATGGTAGAGCAGAAAGATGGAAAGAATTTGAAGCTCCAACAATTCTTGACCCACTGAATTTACCAACTTTGGCGGTGCACTATCTCAGGCCTTTATATTATGTTAGATAAATAATATCCTTATCGAGTCAGTTTGAGTTGGGGTTCCCTGTTATACCCAAAAGCATACAAGAGTACTTTTCTTTGGTGGGCTACTTGAGACTCATCAGAATTCACTATTTACATTCTTGTAAGTTGGTTTAATTTCCATAAATCTCCTTGCATACACTGATCTATAGGAAACATAGGGAGATAAAATCATATTTAATATGTCTTGTCATGCTTTAAAAATATACTCATTTTCTTCTCCCCACTTTGGGATCTATGAAAAAGTAGCTCTCTCATGTCAACTACTGCCTTATTGGAGGGAAGAATTCTAGTTGTGCAAGCACTGTTTTCCCATGACAATGTTTCTTGCTTATTTTTAAAGCAGGTCACTGGTCCCCTCCTGAATCTAGGAATGGAAGTACAGGAATCTGCATTTCTCACAAACACTCTTTTACGAGATCTATGAAAGGTATGACGTACCATTTGAGGAAAAAGAGCTAGAAGAGGACTTCTTCCAGGCAATGAGAGGGCTTAGAAATTAGTTGAAAATCTTTTTTGTATATTGACTCTATGCAGAAGACAGGAAGTGTGTTAGGGACCTAATGAAGTGGGTGGGCAATATCCCTGTTTGGGAAGAATCTCCCAGAAATTTTCCACTGGGGGCATGGTCTGCTCAGGGTTTGTGAGCACAGCCTCTCTGAGGTTGCAGCATGAAGTGATGTGTCAGTAGCTTTGACTAGTAATTGTGCCTTAATGTAAATATATATAAATATTACATACACACACATATATATGCAGGCTTTAAATGGAGTGTTTTAAATGACTCTCTCTGTATGGCAACATATATTTACATATATCATGGGTGAAAAATAAGTGTCATGGGTGGTAACATTGCAAAGAAATGAACACATGCACAGAGGCACCAGCCAGTGAATGCAGAGACCATGCTGCACAAAGGATTAAAGGCGAGAGATGTGCAGATTTCTTGAGTAGAAAGCCACGGGGAGGAGAAGAAGAGAGGTCTGGTGATGTAGATGGGCCTGTATGGGAAGGACCTGTGTAGCATCTGTATAGGAAGCAAGCATCTTCATTCTTCCTCGAATTTTGATCACAGACAGTAATATATGATATACGAGATTATAAACTGCACAGAGACAGGAATTGTGTCCATATATTTCCTATGTCATAGATACCACAAAATTTATAGCTAACATTTGGAACATAATCAAATATCAGAGCAAGTGATAAGCAAGAAGGAAAAAACCAAAAATAATTTCTTGGCATTTATCACAGGTATTTTAGCCTTCACAACCTTACCTGAATTTTTTTCTATAGAGTTTTCTGAATGAATAAGAGAAATAAAAAGATTAAGGAAAGTATAGATAGATAGATAGAGATATAAATAAGAATAGCAGGATAGGATTTCTACTTTTATAGAAATCTAGTGAGAAGCAAGATGTTATTTATATTTCTAAGATCTCTTGAACTTTTAGATGAGAAAACTTTCTACAGAGCAATGCTGTTATTACAAATATAGTTTTCTAATGCTGATTTGTTCTTTGAATATATTAGAAACATTTTTTTGAACTAAGATCTTTTAAATTGTTGCATTAAATGCAGTTTTTCTCCTTATTTGCTGATTCTTCTTCTTAGTGAAATCATTGTCCTAGAAAACTAGAATTTCATTATGTTTTTTAAAACAGATGCTATTTTTATAGATAAAAGAGGATGGGTGTATATAACACTGATTTTTTTTCATAAGAAAATAGAAAGCACAGACTATGCTGCCTAATTGCCCACAATTCTTTTCTGGAGCAGTGTGGCATAGTGGAAGGGGCAAAAGCTTTGGAGCTGTACAACATGGCAGGCGTTGCAGCCTCGTTATATCCTGGCCTTGTAATCATTTGCAAGTCATTTACTGTCCTTAGGATTCAGCTTCTTCATGCGTGAGTCTGAATGGCCGTACTTCTTCAGATGGTTGTTGTCAGGGTTAAATCAGACAGTGCACTTTAAATCACTTTATAAACTATGGATCTCTGCATTGGTATATGATTGACATAAATATAAAATGAAGAGTCATCTCATTCTGAATTAGAATTAAAGAATGTTTGGTTGGTGGATGTGATCATGAAGCAGAGTTCAGAGAGACATTACTGGAATATTCTAAACAATTCTAAACAAAAATATATAGTTATTAAGTGAATAGAATACAGGTCTCAGAATCCTCAACTTTGGAGAAGTTGAACTAAGTCAGGTAGTTGAAGCGGTTGCCTGAAGCTCCACTTGGGCTTGAGAGAGAGTAGATTTGGGAGACAAGCCAAATGAAGTATTTGGTTTTCTAAAGAAGGAATGGAGACATTTTAATTTACAGATTCTGAGGAAAGGGCATTAATCCAGAGAAAACCTTGAGGGAAGGTCCAGGAAGAAAGTATCCTCTGGAAGGACCAGGGTTCTAGGGCCACTCTGGAAGTGTGAGGATGTAGAAGAAAGAGAACTCACTTCCACAACTGTTTAAAAAGTTTAAGGATATAAACTTAACTATTCAGGAATAGTTAACATTTCTCGGATTGAATATTAAGATTCCTCCAAGGAAAACAACTCAACTGCTAAAGTCAGCCCTAAACTAGTGCCAAGGAAATAGTGCTAAATTAGGATTCTAGGAGAGATATGACTCAGTTATGTATCATAGAGCTCTCAACCCATAAACTATCCCTTTGTAGTACTTGAGAACGTAAGAGATTACAAATAAATGTACTGACTCTTTACTTAAGGGAAGGAAATGCCTAAAATCATGATTCAGCTTTTTAAATTCAGTTTCCATGTGTAATTGTTATGGCTGTTGGGAAATACTTACTAGTCAAATCATTTTGTAAAACTGTTTTGAAATGTTTTAGTCTAACACCCAGACAAATGTTCTTAGAACCAAAGAAATTTTGGTTCTAAGTATTGATTTTAAATATCTTTGGTCAAAATGAAAGTAATAAGAACTATTTTAAAAATCACATTATTTCTATAAGTATATGGGCGGGCATGCAAGAGAAAATATACATGTCATGTGTAAAATTGTGCATATGTAGTTCAAGTCCAGATCCAATTTAATATAACCACTATCTGGATAATAGGACAAATGTCAAGAACATGTATATCTTAAATGGACTTTCAAGTATATTACCAACAAATTTGGAGTATTAACAAACAACAAATTTGGATGTTAATCACTGGTCATCTCTGATAGTATCTAATTTCATTTCTGTTATTTCATAGGTATCTCACTTTCTTCTAATATTGAACCTTCATCTTTCTACCTGGCTAAAGTTGACATTGGCTAAAGTTTGAACTTAGGCTACAGCATCTATGCATATGAGTTTGATTTGTTAAAACCCAGCAGCATGGTGTTTTAAATATTCATTATCCTTTGGTGCTCTTAAGCATGTGTGCATATGCAGTGACTGAGCTTTGTGAACGGTAATATACACAGAAAAAGAAATACATATGCAATAAATAATTTGAGCCTTTAAAAAATAGTTTCTTTTTAAAAAACTTGTAGGATAAGGAAATGAGCCTGAAACAGATTAATTCTTTTTCTATGAAGTAATGTTAATCTTGCAATTTTCACTCTGCTTCTTTGCCTAAGGGTGAATCTTTCCCCCCAAATCTTAGAGCATCATAAAAATTGAGATGAAAAGTGAACTCATAGACCATGTATTCTTTTATCCAACCTGTGTGTGACTGTTTACTTCAGACTGCTTTATGTTCCCCAAAGCACAGCCATCCTCCATAAAATAAAAATGCCTATTAAACTGCTATAACTCAGGAGCACACCAAAGTATCACCTTAAAATTTACCGTGATTTGACAACGCTATCCTTATAACTTCATCTTTTTGTTTTTTAAGCTTAATTATAATCTTTAACTTTCCAAAGTAAAGGCAAAAAATTTTCTTTTCTACCTGTATTTCTTTGTGATAGGGAAGAAGTGCTACTTTTCTTCTACATCATCTTCAAATTTCTTCTTGTATTTTTTTCAATGAATTTATCTCTACTTTCTCATTTTCCCTATTATAAGGAAAGTAGCCATCTCTTTCTTCTTTATTGTAATTATTGTTCTCTGTATTTGATAAGTATGTCTCTCCACATTTAAGAATACATTGTAGGAAAAAAATTAATCTAAAATTGCCCATTGTATTCTAATATCTGTTTTTCCATTTGTCTCCCCCATTAGACTCTGGGCACCTTGAAATATTTCTTATTAGTTTTGTACACCCAGTCACTCTCTGAGATATAGTTTATCAAATATCAATTAGTATTTGATGAGCCACTGAGTAATTTTATCAGGTCAGATTTCAGAAGGATAGATTTTGAAACTAATCAAGAGAACGTGATTTTTAAAGAGTTTCCCATTGACCTTTCCCCTCCATTCCAAAGGTGTCTGAAAGGCACCAGAGGGAAGGCAAAAACTCCAAAGTATTGGCCCCTAAATCTGTTCTCCTGAGAGCTACCATGGCTTATTGCCATACACACGCAGGCTGATATTAATCAACACTAACTAGAGTAGACTGTGGCTTTCTCATCCTTGAGCAGACAAAATGAGACCAGCAGCAGTGAGGGCATTTTGCTATAATAATCCAATAAATACTTTTGAAATGATGCTTACTTTTGCCTTCTGCATTAAAGTCTAAGAGTAAAGCTAAGTAGAATAGCAAATAAAGAACACTTCCCCTTTCCTCCAATACCAAGCAGAAATTTCAGAGATTTTGCCAAAACTCCCCCATAGATTCATCACTTCTTAGGAGACTTTGTAAAGAGAACTACAAAATCTCCTTTGCACTATAAAGGCCAGATGTTACCATCAAGTTATAACCATCCGTGGCTACATATGTACACACAGTGCACGGTCATCTGTAAGTGCGCACTGGAGGCACAAAGAATGGGAGTTATGACCCTACCCAGGCCTTTTCTAAGTGTAGAGAATATTGTCACTAGCTACTCATGGTAGATGGTTTCTCTTCTTTACCAAGGCCTCCTACCAATAGGGGGCAGTGTCACTCTCAGTTGAGGAAGCCATTAAAACAGAAAAACTTCCAACTTGAGAAGGGTGGAAAACTTCCAATTCTAGAGATCAGAATTTCTTTCCTTGACTTCCCCTAAGCTCTGGTGTTCCACTGAGGGGCCTCGGGGGCATCCCGGGAGGGCAGGGATGGGTTGGGGTGGAGGCCCCATGAATGAGTCTCAAAATCCTCTATGGACACTAGGGATGTGATTTGTATAGCTAGCTATAGCTGAGTGTCATCCTCACATTGTTGCACCAACATTTGATCTGAAATAAATTCTTCAAACTTCAGCTGTACCATATTCCCATCTAATTACCAAAATACATTCCTTAGGTAAATCAAATTTTTTTTGACCACTTGCCATTATAGAATACCTTGAACTGAACTCCCATATATTGGTGTCAATAACTGAGAGTTGACCATTAATTTTAAGTTTAGTTAGAAGTTACAGTTTTCATTCTAGAGCTTCCTGGATAGCCACAGAGAATTGTTATGTACAGGTTACTCCAGCCATCCGGTTTCAATGAAGAGGTAGATCTCAGAAGGACTTGGAGTGGGTACTGAGAAATTATCCTCACAGTCACAAGGATAGCCCCAGAGGAAGAGCTGCAGCATATGCCAGAAAACTGGGATATCACAGCTGGTATAGCAAGACCCTCCTTTCACCACAGAGTCTGGCAGTCTTTGGCAAAATAAGTGAAGGGTCAGGACCCAGGCTGGAGAGCAGTAAGCACGAAAATTGAGTGCAGGGTCTATACACATAGAGGTACAAAAGTCTGTTAGCTATCACAATTTAGTGACAAATCACAAAAAATATATAGCTGAATTAAAGAGACCTTACCTTGATCCTATTAAATTAAACCATAGGAAATTGCTGATATTTGACTGGTTTTGATCTACAAAAATGCAAGTCCATATGGTTCAACCTAATAGTATAAGTCACTCTGGGTGAATGCTATGGAGATGCTCTGCCTCCACCTTTCCTGGTAATACAGGTCTACAGAAGGATTTGCATCTAGAGATCAGAATTTTTTTTCCTTGACTTCCCCTAAGCCCTGGTGTTCCATTGACAGGCCTCAGTGGCATCCTGGAAGGATAGGGATGGGTTGGGGTGGAGGCCTCGTGAATGAGTCTCAGAACCCTCTATTGGCACTCCAGGCAGAAGAACCATTGTGTCTGCTTCCTAGTGTAGGGTTCCACTTAAGATCTGAAGGAGGCGGGAGGTTCCTATGCTTTAAAAAAAAAAAAAAGTGTTTCAAAACCTCTAGAGCATGAAGTTCATTTTTTTAAAAAGTGACCCACACACAAATCTTGACATTCTGGAATACTGAAGTTTTAAAACTGTAAATCCAGAGGGCCATGAACAAATATGTTTATCATATCATTTCATGAAAGGCAGGAAAGAATTTTCATTCTTGATGATGGGTATCCTCCTTCAGCCAGGTTAATGTCATATTCAAAGAAAATATATTCAGGACAGCACTGTGAAATTTCAGAGGATGAAAAACATGTTTCTTAGCACATGAATGAAAGTGAATTTTAGTGAATTATTATATACAGAAGCTGCTGCTGGCCTTGGTGGCCCATGGCCATGTGGAGTGTTTACATAAAGACTTGATAATTATTTGTATTTGTCTAGAATATGAGCTGTGTCTACTTGTTCAGTATTTTTTGACATTTTTACTATAAATAACCAATCAGTTTGGTCTAGAAAGCAGTTGAAGTAATTGGGGCAATAGGTCTATTTATTCATTGAAATTTTGTCCATGTGGTAGGGATGCATTCATCAGGTGGTTCAGGCAGATATAGCTAGCTGCATTTGTGGGGATACAAACATAATCAGAAGCCCCACTATTTCAATGAGGTGACTTAAATATAAAGGACTCTTTTGGAACTTTAGAAACAAGTATTTTTTTAGCAATCACTTTTAATATGACACTATATTTAACTTAAAATTTTAAATAACTGAGCTTATCCTGTGAGATGTTATTTTGTGAGGCATGAAAGGCCTCTAAAATGTAACTGTTATTGAGAAATTCTCACAGAAATTAGGGTTTTTAAATTCTTTTTCAGTAAATAGCAGATCTGTCTTATCCTATACTGCTGTGAGAATGAAAAACACTCTACTTGATAAAAGATTATGCTAAGGAACAGAAATACCTATCAATTGAACAGTGGGCATATAATTTTAAAACAAAATGGGCAAAACTACCTACTACCAGCTGGCAACAAACAAAGGATCTAATTAGATTAACATTCTGCTGTTTACATTAAACCCAAAGACCCACCTGCACAGAGATCCAGCTGAAGGGCTACTTTCTTTCTCAGGTCAACTTAAGATATTTTGCATAATGATCATCTTTACCATACATTGGACCTAATTTTTTAAAAAATTATAAGTTGGTAAGCCCAACTCAAGCCTCTCTTTTTCTTAATGTTTAGATTAGTACTAAAATGAACTACTAATGCCTAGGTCCTTAGTTTTCAAGGATTTTCTTTCAATATCTACTAGAAGGAGTGGCTTAGCTGTCTAAGTATCAGCTTTAAAATACCTAGACTTCCTAAAACCATAGGTTGTCTTCTCAGGAGGGCTGGGGAACTTCTTAATTATTCTGAAATAGATAGGTGGTATGTGGCAGACCATTTCCTACATAAGTGTCTTACAAAATCTTAAAAACCGAAATACTCTGTGGACTTTAAGAATTTGGTAACTTTTTTTCTTCCATTTGGAGAAATGCTGGTTTGCTGTATGATCTCAGAATCCAAAAATAATGTGTTTTCCTTTTTTTAGCCTACGCACTTTCTTAGCATGTTGTACCCTAAGCTATTTACAAAGACTTTAACAATTATGTTTATTTGCTTCAGCATTGTACTTTCAGCTGTGGCTGAGCTAGTCTATTATAAGGGCTAACCTGCAGAGAGCTACACATTGAAGTGCATGTGGTTAGAGAGAGCCTTTCTTAATCTTTACATGATACATTTGATTGATGGGGCCTCTCAGTTCTCACAGTTTTGTTTTAACATTACATTAATTCAAAGCATTTCTTCAAAGTCCTTTGATGCTGTTGTTGTTGATGATACTGATGTTTGTTCTAGGAGGAAGCTCTCTTTCACCCATTGCATTTTAGAAGTTTAAATGCAATGGTAGAATTTTCATGTCAAGCTTTTTGAAAGGTGTAATAGTCTTTTAACATAATGATCTCAAAATCTCATTGCATTGAGATTTGTGTGCCAAGTTGACAGAGTGCCTAAACTGTGTAAACTCACTGTATGCACATTCGTTAGAAATGGAATCATCAGAATTGTCTACATAACAATTCGAAAAAAGACTTTGCTATCTGTTCAATACAGCAGTAGTTATGGCATCCACACATGTAAAAGGGACTTGCTCAGACCCTCCACAATTGATAATGAAGGAAGAATCTCTAAGTGAGGGAGGGCAGCTGGACCTTGCAGGCCTAACTCTTGTCCCGTGGGATTCACTTTTCATCAGCAACCTCAGAGAATCATAGCTGGGCCCTGCTGAGGAAGCCACAGGCCTCTCCAGCTGTGGGGAGTCCTGAGCAATCCCAAAGAGGAAGGTGAATCTGGAGGTGAAAATCAAGGCCAGGAAGTACAGCTTCTCCTGGATTGGATCTGGATTTGACTTTTTTTTTTTTTTTAAGGAACAGAATGGGTTTCTTCAGAGCAATATACAGGGGATTAAGAGAATTAGTAAACTCAGGTTGTTTTAGTTTTAGAGAATGATCTTGGGAGATTATTTAAATGCCCTATGCTTTAGTTTCCCTATGAGAAAATGAAAACAGTAAGGCCTGAGCCCTCCCCATCACAAAGGGGGAGTTGTTCAAAATATAAAGGGTTTTAGCTTCTATATAGGAAATGCATGTGCAAAATATTACTCGTGCATGAAAATATACTGTTAAAACGCTGAAGATTAATATGCATCACTGATATTATTCAGGTCTTCTTATAAAAATGTAGTGGCCAGTTATGTTTTTAATGCCACGAACCCTGAGAAGCAACTGGTTTCTAGGTATCAACACTGAGTTCTAAGCTAAGCGATGCCTCAAGGAAGATAAGAGACTTGCAGTTTGTTTGGTGTCCAAAAAGCTCTCCAGACAGCAGCTTGTTTCCTTTCCCTTTTTATGAATGGGGGTAGTATTATGCTTCAGTCTGCGTTTTCTACCAAAGCCATTCATAAAAATAAAAACAAAACAAAATAACAACAAAAAACTTTCTCAGCACAGTCTGGAGCCATTGGGTGCCAGGGGCTGGGAAAACATCCTAGCAGCCATAACCCCAACCAGCACTGAAAGTATTCAAGGGTCTGTTTGTTTGGTGGTCTGAAAAGTATGAAGTGCTGTGTCTAAGGGTAGCTAGTAGAAGTTCCTTGACACGAACTAGGCTGGGAGCCAGGGCTGGCAGAGTTTCAGACATTGTCTTTCCCATCATTGAAGTGTCAGGACCTAATTCATGGAAAATTGGGTGAGCTGGCAGCCCTTTCATACGATTTCATTGAGCCGCAGTGTGCAGGAGTCACATGAATGCGAGATCTTCGGCCAAAAAAGGAGGGGGGTTTCTGAGCAGCAGGAACCAGTCAGCCTGCAAGAATGTGTGTGGATTTGAAACGGTTTGGGAGTAAACATGTGTACAGGTGTAATCGGCAGGAAAAAAGAGGAGGAAGAAAAGTGGTCTCTTCTTACAAACGACCCTTTTGAGATGAATCCTCTATTAGCACATGCTTTTGGAGTCCTAATCATCCTTGGTTTGATTCCACCTGGAGAAAACATCATGTCAAAACGTGGGCTTTGATGATGATGTCATCTCTGCTGTGATTTAAAGTCAAAGGGAAGAATGGCTTTTTTCGTAGCGCCAAAGCATCTTGCCGTTTATTTTATTTTTATCTTTTGTATCTAAAGCTCCGATAGAGATTTTTATATAACATTTTTAATATACTAGCAATGAAACAATGCACTCCCACAGAAATTCTGAGAGGAAGGAAAATAAATAGGAGCTCATGATCTAGTGGATTTACCCTAACTTCTGTTATTTGGGAGAACCATAGCAATTTTATTTTCTTTCATTTGTACTAGGAAAGCATGTCACTATCCACATCAAAGTGGCTCAGTTGTATTCACAAATCTCAGTGATGTGTACATAGAATAAGTCAGGCTTATATTCAGACATGATAGTGAATGCTAGAAGTAATCCATCAAAAAGCTTGGGCTTCAAATCCACCTTTTACAGTACCAAACAATAGCAAATACTTTCTAATATTCTATTGGAAAATTAATTTAGGCAGATAGAAAAAAGTTTCCTCAGATGTTTCACTCAAAATAGGAGAGTTTTGCTCTACACATACAAGGAAATGTATATCCATATAGATGTAACACAATATTCTTCATATGATACTACCAAAAAAGTGCGTAAACTTACGGAATGGGAGAAAATATTTGAAAATCATGTATCTGATAAGGGACTTGTATCCAGAACATGAAAAGAACTCTTACAAGTACTTTACGAGGAGAGAAAACGAAATTTTTTAAATGGGCAAAGGATTTGAGTAAACATTTCTCCACAGAAGATACACAAATGGCCAATAAGCACGTGAAAAGATTTTCAACATCATTAGTAGTGAGGGAAACTCAAATCGGAACAGCGATGACATTCAATTTCACACCCAGTTGGGTGTCTATAATAAAAAAAAACAGGCAGTAACAAATGTTGGCATGTATGTGGAGAAATTGGAATTCTCAGACATTGCTGGTGGGACTGCTTTGGAAAACTATCTGGCAGCTACACAAAAAATGAAACAAAGACTTGTCATATGACCCAGCAATTCCACTCCTTGGTATAGACCCATGAGAAATGAAAACATGTCCACACTAAAATTTATATACAAATGTTCATAGTAGCATTATTCATAATTGCCAAAAGGTGGAAACAACCCAGATGTCCATCGACTAATGAATGGATAGGTAAAATGTGGTATATCTATACAATGGAATATTACTTGGCCATACGAAGGAATGAACTACTGATGCTACCACAAGGATGACCCTAGAAAATACTAGGCCAGTAAAAGAAGCCAGACGCAAAAGACTATAGAGAGAGAGAGAGAGAGAGAGAGAATGATTCTATTTACACGCAATGTCCGGAATAGGCAAATATACAGAAACAGAAAGCAGATTAGTGGTCGGTGTGGCATGGGAGGGCAGCTGGGGAGGTGGAAGGGAATGAGGAGTGACCACTAACGGGTATAGGGTTTCTTTTGGAAGAAATGAAAATGTTCTAAGTTTGATGATGGTGATGGTTGCACAGCCCTCTGAGTATACTATAAGCCTTTGAACTATATACTTTAAATGAGTGAATTAGACACCTTCACTTCTCAATTTTTTGATACGCAGACTAAAAACAAAGTGAATAAAACAGCAAGTTTCTTTTGGTATAGTCTGTATGTATGTCAGACTTTAATTGGGAATTGTTTTAATGGAGATAACCTGTGTCGTATTAAAATAGCAAGATGATGAATAAACACCTTTTAACCTTAGATAAACCATTTGAACTTTAAATTTTCCTCTTTTCTTTGCAGACAAGTGTCTGTGTTTGAAACATGTATACCTAATTTTTTCCATAATGTATGTTTCCTTTTAAAATATAACATTTCTTTTTTTTTCTTCCTTAGCCACAACAAGTCGTTCAGAAGAAGCCTGCTCAGGTAAGAGATGAACATTATGATTTTTTCTCCCAATTAATATAAAAGGTAAAGTGAAATATATACTGAAAAAAGTCCCCAAATAAAACCTTTAATTAGTATTTTTCTAATTTGGATTATGTCAGCATTGCAGTATTCTTGAAAATTTGTTGTGTCCTTCAAAGTCAGGGATATATAGTCTGAGGTTGTGTCATGAATAACCCAAAAATTCAAGGTCTTAATTGTATTTTAAATACTTTAAAAAATAAGACTAGTTTATTTCAGTGCTTCATATGTAAAACAAATATTTAATCTTATCATATGTTTTAACAATTCTTAAACATCAAATTTTATCCTTTTCACCTGACTGTCTATATTCCATTGACTTGACATGGGACAAAATATTTTATGATCCATGACTGGAAACATATCTGTTCATTGAATTATTTCATAACATTTGATGATCCCAAAATTCCCCAAAGGAGGCTGGGAAACTGGGAAATTAAATTGTATTGATTTGCAGATTGATGAACTCTCAGGTCTTATTTAAATGACTAAATCACAGTCTCTGAAGTTTTTGGAAACATCAAAATTAGGAACCAGTTTTACTTCTCTTGTTGCAAATGCCTGCAGTTCCTAATCCAAACTACAATCTATATATAGAAATGTAAAAATCATATTTATTGAGGAAGTATATCATGAGGAAAACAAAACTGAAGAATAAATTCATCATGATTGTGAAGAATGTGAGCCATTATTAAAGTGTAAGAATGTCCTGCTGTTCTCTTCCCTTCTGGATTTACATAGACACTTAGGAGATCTAGGTGGTATCACGCAAAACCTGCTAAAGTCAGTCATTAAGCAGTGTCCTGAGTTACCAAGCTCCTTGTAGAATCTCTTTTACATAATTTCAAATATCCATGGAATCTTTTTCCCTAGAGGTCTTTAAAAATCTATCTTGCATCCTGTTCTCTTAGGACAATGTTACTTTGCCTAGGAAAGACCATGGGCAATCTTACATGTGTACTATTCTTTAAAGTTTCTTGGAAAAGAATGGAAACTTCTGAACACATGTAAGGATCTAAGGAAAGTGTATTCAAATAATTACACATGAACTTTAAGTGGAATAAAAACAGAATTACCACCAAAAAAATCATTCTCATTGCTGCTCCCATACCTAAAAGTCAAGAGTGGGAGGGGCACACTAAAAATACTCAGTGTGTGAGTATAAGCAATACCGAACAAAACAAAATATAAACTAAAACTTAAGTTTTAAGTTTTAAAGTAGGAGAATATTTAGCCTCTCATCCTTCATAAGTACGAAAAATCAAGAGAAAGTAAATTGATAATTCTGTGCATTTGAGTCAAAGGATACTGCAGAGTTCACTTTGGCAGCGCAGGCTGTAAACTATAGATTAATAACCTTACATGGTTTGTTAACACTGATTCATTCCCCATTCTTGGTGTTGTAGGGAAGATGAGTCAAACAAAAAAACAGTCACTGCATCTGAGAAATGTGCAATCTGATTCAGTGGTTCTTAACCTTGGCTGCATGTTAGAATCACCTAGAGTTATATATATGCCTGCACCATGTTGCGTGGTGTGTAGGAGACTGCTCTTGTGAGCGAATTGAGCATCTATTCCGAATTCTACGTTCAGTGATGTCAGGTAGGTAGCTTGAAATATTATGAGAGTAAGTACACCATGGAATTTGACAAATACTACAAATCAGGACTTTTTTTTCTGCACAGCAAGTTGTTTAGCATTTGCCTACATACCAGTGGCCCCACCCTTCAGGGATTCTGTTTATTTGGTCGGGAGACCTAAGCATCAGTATTTTTTATGAATTCCCTAAGTGATTCTATTGTGCAACCAGGCGTGAAGATACTCCATGAAAACACATGAGAAGATGTTTGAACATTTGTTGAGCAAATGACCACAAAATGTCAATGTACATGGGGCACATAGGGGATACAGATGAATGAGTGGAATGTCTCAGGTTATTAAGGGGATGATACCCTGAAGAGTAGGATTTTATTGTTTTGTCTGATTTTGCTGTTGTTCAGTTTCAGAAGGGGAAATGGAGACATAAATTAAGGCAAAGAAAGGAAGACGTTATAGTTGAGATGCATGGTATATGCAAAGGTGGAGAGGCAGGAACAAATACATCATAGGTGGAGATTATTAATGTGGCGGCACTGATTGCAAATTGGACATTAATACACCGAGAAATAATGTAAGTGAAATCACAACTTGTTTCCCAAGAAAATCAGGAATCTCAAAGGAGCCCCAAGTGATTGAGTTGCTCCTCACTGATGCCTGGCTGTCTTACAGACCCTGCTCCAGATTTCCCCTTTAATGGAGAGGAGTTCAGACTCAGAATTAGAGAAAAGAACATGAGCTTATTGGGCTACCTAATTTATACTGTCTAAGGACACAGTGATGAGTTCTATAAACATGGGGACTACATGGATGTTCATGGAGGTTAATGTAAATTTTACACTACATTCAAAAGGATCTCTTCTTTTTTTCATCTGTTTCTTTCAAAATATCCTCCCAGGTGGCTTTTCCACGTGGCAATCTGGGTTAACTCAGGCTCATATCCTTTCTTTATCAACAGCACTTTGAAGGGTTACATTCAGATTCTGTTTTGAGGTGGAAAGATTTTAGCACAATTAAATATTTTACATCTAAATAAAAGGGCTCAGTAGTGTGTAAAGAGACTTAGGTTTTCCTTCCTGGCCCCTCCACTGGGGGCTAATTAATTTATCTTTGCCCTATTTCTCCATCTAGGAAATAGGATAGTAATAATGCCTCTTTTGTTACTCCCAAGGATACTATGAGAGATTCATAATTATATGAATTCCAGGGGGCGTCATGTTCTGACTTATTTTTGGCTGCTAAGTTTTTCATTTCCAGAGGCTTGTGTTTTCAAAAATTCTAGAATTCTAATCGATTCAGAAGTACTACCTTTTTTACCTCAAGTGTTTTCATTGCATGTTTTTAAAATTGGGATTTTATTTAACTAGGGGAAATTTTATAGTAATTTCTACATCCTATTGTTGACTAAAGCAGTCAGAAACACCTTCCTTGCATGTATGTTACATGTTTGTGTAATTACAAAGACTCTGTGGTAGAGTATCCTCATGCCATCAAATTCTGAAACCTCCTCAGAGCTTCAAAAATGCACGTTTTTGAAACTGGGATACAAAACAACAAAGTTTGTTTTGAGGAGACAAATTCAGAATTATGATAAATCTCAACATCTACATATGTGCTTGTGTTTGTGTTTATAAGTACGTGTGTCTAGAGAGAAATAAAAATTTAAGGGAAACCCTACTGTGGGGGTTTGTGTTTGGAAAATCCACCAGGTGCCATCAGCTGCAAACCTCAAGTGTGTCCTATAATCCTAATGGGAAAGTTAATAGCCTCTTAAAAATCTAAAGGGGAAAATCTGCAATATTCACATTAATTTTTTTTTAATTCCCAAACCAGTGAATATAAAGTTTACTCAAGAACTCTACCCTATTTTCATTTAAAGTGATAAAATAAGCAATAAATAGAAATTAGCTAATTAGACACAAATAGAAATTAGCTCTTTTTTTTTTACCAATTTGAGCAGTTGAATTCTCAGCCATATGAATTACATTCTTTAACAGGAAATGGTGGTAGGTTTTTCTTTTTTTTTGTAATAAAAGAAACACCATAAAAGTATCAGATTATTGTTATTGATAGAAGGTGCTTTGTTTCTTGAGTTTTTATTTTGATAAAAATAAATCTCTTTCCATCTCAGATGTCTAAAAATGTTTTGCTAGTTTATCAGATAATCTTATTGTTTCTTGATGTTCCCTTTTTAGGGATTTAACCTGAGATTAGAAGTGACTCCTTATATATATAAAATTCAGACATGATTTTTCACCTTGCTTCCCTACCCAAAGGGGAAACAGGTTTTTGAATCTCAACAGTTTCCCATCATTTCAATCTACTTTCCTCATTGTTGTACATCCCTGGCAAGCTCTGCCTCTAGCAATTAGGACGGGTATAAACCTGCTTCATTTCAATTGCCCAATGAGAGAATTGGAAAGTTTTCAGTTTCTCAAGGACCAAAAACAAAGCTCTCTGTTTCAAAATAGAGTTTTTACCTGAAAGTAACATCTTCTGTGGGTGGTGTGCATCAGGGCAAAGAAATCTCAATAAGCCTTGGTTATCAGGGGATTTTCCCCCCTTAAAAAAAAAGTTGAATGTTTTTACAGAGACTTCAAGAGCAATTTTAAGAATGTTTATATTTCAGACAACCTAAACATTGTTTGGAGCAAAATGAGAGATTTCATTTTGGGACAAGCAAGTTGATGAATTGCAGTCAGCATTTTGTTCTCAAAGAAGGCATTTTTACTGAGGGCTTTTAGTCTAGACATACAAAGAAGGAAGGAGGAGAGGGGACAGTATCCTCACTCTAACACCCATCTTTCACGTGGTACCTTGGCCACTGCAGTAAATAGTTCATAATAAATCAGGCTTACAAATAGTCACTCGTCTACTCACCGAGGGAGCATAGTGATTTATACCACCTAAGTCATAAAGAGTACTGATTTATTTATTTTCTTACTTATGCTCTTTCAAGCTGGTAAAACATTTTGTGGGCCAGTAAATGTTTAGTCCCAACTGGCAAAACATGAAGAATCATATCAAAGGCTGCCCTGAGTGGCACTGTTTTGTTGTATAGGAAACACTTTTTGATTTAACCTCTGACCCCTGACATTACAAAGGTCAAAGGAAAAGGAGAGAGCGAAGTAGAAACCAGCGTTTAACCCTTAATAAAGTAGTTCAAGGACATAACAGCACAGGGAAATTGGAGGGCAGAGGAAGCATATCAAAATGATTATTAACTGTAAACAGATGAAGTAATTAGCTTAGCTAACAGTTGAAATACAGGAATATTGGCAAGAAGACGTCAGCTGTTTCTTGGCAGGGAATATCTTATAGAGATGACATAGCTTCTAACAGAAGTGAAAGAACATCACTCAATTTGGGGCAATTTATAAAACTCCAAAAGGCAAAATTTAGTGTTATGAACTTGACAGACTTGCTGTAGGAGTTTTTTAAAAGTATGATTGTTTTTAACTGTGTGGGGAGGTCTGTGGATTAGGCTAAAAATAAGATGGCAGTGGCTACCTCCTTTTCCCATCTCCATTGCAGAATGCTTTTCCTCTGCATTTTGATGTGAACTGGCTAAAAAACAATTATTTATTCCACATTTAAACTTTCTTCTTACTATCCAAACTAGTTGACCGGTATTAATATGAAACAAATAGCAACTGGCTTTAAAACCTGGTCTTCATAAGAAAATCCTTAATGATTGATTAGAAATAAGTTGCTTTATCTAAGATACTTCCTTTACATTCAGAAAAGTTTGCTGGACACTCAAATGTCTACTGAATAATTATTTGTTGACTTATGGTTATTGATATTTTTCAAATCTTATTCAAAAGTCATAACTCAGGATAATGAAAACCATTTGGTGCAATAATGATTAAAATCCAGAAATATTCTGTTCCCTGGCAACAAATGCAACAGCTATGCAAAATTTTATACATATAGAAAACAAAAGAAAAAGGCTTTTCCTATTCTATGCCATTAATAAGCATATCTGGAACATAACCATTCAGCAGCCTTTAACCTAACCATGTTTTAAAACTACTTTGCATAAAAATAAGAACATTCCTCAACAGTTTTGGAAATACAGAAATAAATTCCCTTCTTGTGAATACTTTCTTCATGCAAAGATCCTTTTGCTGCATCTTTAGCTATTAAACACAAGGCTCCTTTGATAAGAATTGGACCTGGCATGGAAAATGATTAAACTTGGGATCCTCAGAAATCATGACTCCTGAAACTTGTAATTAGTTTATACATAAAATGATTTCCCTATCTGAAAAATGTGAGTACCACCTCAAGATTTTTTTTTAAATAGCCCTTTATACCAGAAAGAGAAATTTGTAGTATTCCAGGGACCAGTGTTACATCCGTTGCAGTATTTTCAACGATAGAACACTGTTGAGAGTGCAAACAAGACAAGCAGGAGTACATTTTAGGAATCTAAGACTTCGTATTTTATTTTCTTTGGGGGACATTGTTAATAATTTTCATTTCTCAAAAATCTATCATGGAATCACAGGTAAAGAAATAATCACTGCAATTAATAATCACAGTTCCATGCTGTAGTCCTACAGGATTTTTACTCTTTTTTAAAGTTTTCCCATGTGGTTGTCACATTTTTTTCTCACACAACCCTTCAGTGCAGCTAGATGTGTATTGTCATTACTGGTCTGACATGGTAGGATAAGGCACAGGTTACACAACCTCTTAGTGTCACAGCTGGCACCTGTGGTCAATGACATCTAAGATCTAAGATCAATCATACCCCGTAAGACCTTAAAACGAACTTTATTAAGTTGATGCTAACTCTCACAAAGTAGTCCTGACACTTCCATGTTTTTATACACATAATGCAAAAATAAAGACAAGATCCGTACAAATGCTGTACATATCTCAAGTTTTCAAGTCTCTTTTTGAAAAACGTATTTCCCTCCTAGCATTTCTACCAGAATCCCTTGCACTTAGAACATATATAGATATGTTCCATTTAACATGTTTTTAAAAAATCTATAAAGTTTTCCGAGTTGGAGGAAATAATCACTTTCTATTAAGTTAAACATCCCCAATCCATTTTAAATTAAAATATCTGACAGAGAAATAGAAAAACTCAGCCCTTGTGGTCTTGTGGGTCACTTAGCTGCAGATGGAACTTGAAAAATTGGTTCCTGGTCGTTGCTGCTGAGAAGGAGAGCTCTTTATTTCCATTCTGACAAAACCAACTCGAGGTATTTGTGAACATGAAAAGCTCTTAAATGTGTTGTTGGAGTTCTTAAGGATTTGAACATATTAAGATGATAAAAAGAATGTCATTCAGTCATAACTACCCTTTCTAGATTACCAGGTTTATTGGCAAGATAGCTTAAATTACAAATGTATTTCTGGCCTGCAGCATCATATAATAAAAGAGTTGCAGAATTCTTTGTAGTTAAGAAAAAATATAAGGACTTATTAAAGCTGACGTGGACTTTTGTGATTTTTGCACTCCTCACTACAAACAAAGAGGGGCATTGTGGTGACACAACCGCTGAGTTTGCAGGGAGAGCATTTCTATTTCCCAGTTCCATTTGGAATCCACTGGCTTCTCTTCCACTGCAGACCTGCTGTTTAGTCTGCATCTGAAAATTAAACCCAGAGCTTCAGCTCTTAGCATTAAATACTGAACTTTCTTCCAGCACACACCCTCACCCGTGCTTGTGTGGTAAGAGCTCTGATTAAACTCAAGACATTTTAAAATTCCATCAAGCATTAGAACTTACGGTTGGATATTGGGCTGTCTTCTTCCTCCTTTTGAATCAATTAGCTGAAGTGTACCCGAAAGTATATACCACATGCACCATGTTGAACCAAATTAAAAGAACAGTGATATGTGCAAACTATATTTCTGGGTTTTAGTGGGGGGTTTTTTCAAGCTTAGCCAAAGCAATGAAAGAGTTACATTTATTAAATCCCTTTTTTCATGAACAAAAGAAAAACTAAAGCAAAGTGAGTGCAATTTTCCAATAGTTGTAATAAAAATACAGTTCTCCAACCCTGCCCACCCCTTTTCCCTCTCATCGGTTTCCTGCCAGAAAAACTCATATGTTTCGGCCTGGTGTGGTGTAGCCGCACTTGTCTTCGTAAAGTAGCTGCATGAATGGCCGAGAGCTGTTCAGTGTTTAGAGGCCTTAGTGGCTGGTGCTCATAAAAATGTCATTGTGCACTTCGACTTTGAAAAGTCCTTTCATCCTCACATTCCAGCAGGTAAGCCTTCTTGACCAGAGAGCTGCTGTTTAGCCCTCCCATCCCACCACCTCGTTTCTAATGAGATGTGTGTAACTCTTAGCCACAGTATTTCGGTCTCCTTATTACTTCAAGGCTGTTCCCAGGGAGCTACACAAGCTCAAAGGTCCTTTGGCCATTGTGTGGCAAACATGAAGCAATTTCTAAAAACATGTGGAGGTGCAAGCTATTGTCTGCAACACACAGCTGTGTCTTCTAATTTAGCAAAGAGGATTGAAGCTCGGCAATCCCTACCCAACTATGGTACTCTGTTACGGAAATGAGAGTCTTTGGGGACTTTGGAGCCAGCTCCTTATTCTCCATGTCAACTGTCTCTGTCCCTTCTTTGTACCACAAAAGTGCCGTGTGTGAAGTCCAGCCAAACTGTGACACTTAGGGCAGCTGAGAGTGGGTTTTCCAACTTCATTCCTGACAGGGAGGATTGTGCGTTTAGTCCCTGCATGCATGCTTGTGTTACAGCAGCCACACATGTAGCAAAAGGCCAAGTCACTGGGAAGGTGAGAACTGAGGTTTGCAGAGGTGGAAAGTGCCACCCACCCTGGCAGCGTCATCAGCTTAGGAGTCATACCTTCCTTTGGAGGGTGGCCAGTTGGGACTATGCCAAGAGGAGAGAGTCCCCCACTAACTAGACATTTGACAAAACCATCGTTCTGAGCCCGTGAGAGTCGTATTACCTCCAAAAGTTTAATGGAGTGAGGCTCCCACCCCTGACATCCTAGTCATGTTCCCAATGCTAATTGATAGTTACTAGTAGAAGAATTGCAAGGTCAGTGGAAAGATACATTAATAAAACAACTCTCCACGTTGTGTTAAGGACTGTTAAGTAAAGAAAACAACATGAGGGACCATCATTTTCAGCAGAGTTGTGTCTAAGGGATTGGAATATCAGGAGTTTCGGGAGCTCAGATCAAGCAAAGTGTCTGGGAATGTTTTGAAAAGCTGATCGCATTCCATCTAGTACAAGGTCTTTGTTAGTTCATGGCCTGAAAATTCTGTTTCCTTCTGGATTTGGAAGTACCTTGGTTTCCAGAGAGTACAGAAAAATCAAGCAGTTAGACATGGAATAATCACTGCTCGATCCAGCTTGACTGCATTCTATTAATTTGTTAGCTGTGAGAAGAAGGAATAAAATATACCTCCGGGTTTTATGCTGTGGTCTGTTTCAGAGTAGCCAGCTAAATCCACACCTCATGTCATAGTGGGAAGTGAGTCATTTGGGGACGGACGAAGAGTGTATCTGCCCAACAGCTTAGTGACTTTCTGGAATTTAAATATTAAGTGAAAAGACAAGGTCACAGGGCAGCTGATCCCTGGCTTGTCTCTCTTTCGTCTGTCCATGGCTTTGATCATGCCACATCCTCCTTTGTGGCCAGGACTCCACAGAGAATCTCAGGGTCATGGCCTGTTGCCTAGTCAAGAGGTATAAACCTGCTGCTTAAATATATGAGGCCCGCAATGTGGGGGTTGGGAAGAAAGGGGATAGCTTCATACGTTCCACATTTCCCACAAAACCCAAAGCAGACTAAACAAAACTGGTGTGAAATCTCATGACTTGATGCTGCCATGGTTATATTTTTTAAGCTGTAATCCATTCATTTGTATGTGTGTTTATTCCCAGGATTTACAGCTCTCTCAGTCTTTAGGGGAAAGAGAATGTTTGAAACCTTTTGCAAAGGGTTTGCAAGTAAGCAGTGGTCTGTGATTAAAGCCCAGGATAGAGTCTGCGTAAGTGCGTGTGTGTGTGTGTGTGTGTTTGTGTGTGTGTGTGCGCGCGCCCGTTCATGTGGGCATTTTTCCTCCCGTTTGCTGCTTTTACGCAAAAGCGTCACACATGGTAGCATTTAGGAGCCCCTTCACAGCTGAAGTGTTTCAAACACTAATGAATGGAAGTTTGGTCATATAATGCAGACAAGCTTTAAGGCATGCTTTACTGAATGGTGTACTGTAGTGACCTGGGAAAGGAAGAGAGGTATAAATTGTGTCGGTTAGCCACCCAGACAAAATGAAGCCATGTGGAAAATCAAATCTATTAAAGTATGAAGACTGTTATAAGCTGTTTTAAGCTGGTCACTCTTAAAGGGGCTCCATTTGCTGCAGGAGTAAATGTTTACCTCTCCTCCCAGATCTTTTTCACATGCCGTCTTATGAGACAATGTGCAGCATTTGATAAAAATCATCCTCTCGCTAACGACGCTTTTATCAGAAATGTTTATTGTCTCCGCTTTACCACCCATGTCCTGAAAGGTACTGCACATTTGTTAAATAAGCAAAAGGAAAGAGCTTTGCGGCTCAAGCCGGCTCCCAGAAACCCCAACAAATTCCAGAGCCACAGGAATCAGAAAAAGGGAAAGAGAAGGAGGAATTAGATTTATATGAAGAGGGGCCCCTGCAAAAACATGTATGTTAGATTTTCTCTGCGTGGCCAGCCCACCGTCAAATGTTTGGTCAATGTGGATTTAGTATTGAGATTGAGCAGTTATGCCGAACTTGGGTTGTTGTCTCAAAATGTGCCTCAACAAATACGAGAACGAAGAAATAGATTTGTAAAGGTTTGTCAACCACTCGCGCAGCTCTTTCTGGGCTCCTGCTCTCACACTGCCTCTGCTCGGTGGCACAACGGTCACATGCAGGTTCTGCCACCTGCCTGACTTGGTCCAAATCCTGGCCCCACTCACCCTGTAACTTTGGGCACATAACTTGTCTGTGCCTTGGTTTTCTCATCTGTAAAACAGGAATAATAACAGGCAGTACCTAAAAGCATCTGGTAAGTACGATAAAAATATAAACTATTATTGGCAGTATCTGGAGGATGGGTTTATTCATGCCTTAAAAAAGGATCCCCTTAACTTTATTTTTTTTACTTGTATGCCAGTTTTTAAAACTGATGACTGGCATCTGTCAGGAAAAATTTATCCATTTCTTTTTTTTCCCTAATTGGTGAGTAAGCTTGCATTGCCCTGACATTCTCTGGACTGCAAACAATTGAATTTGCTGACCAGCCGCCATGATGTCAAGCCTTAAGTCAACAGTAGCTAATGACCGCTCTGGGAAAAAACAACACCTTGATTCTTCAATTACAGTTTAAGAAGCCCTGGGAATGAGGGCTTGCCAATCACCGTCATCTTCTTTTGAAGCACGCATAATGTGCTGTGGAGACCAGTCACCTCTGAACTGTTCAGGAGAGCAGCCCACACAGTGTAACGGTTGTTGCCTTTGTGTGTTCCAGGAGGAAACTGAAGAGACATCCTCACAAGAGTCCGCGGAAGAAGATTAGGGGGCGCCGACATTCGATTTCTACCTCAGCAGCAGTTGGATCTTTTGAAGGGAGAAGACACTGCAGTGACCACTTACTCTCTATTGCCATGGTCTTTCCACGTTCATCTGGGCAGGGTGGGGTGGGGTGGGGGAGGGGAGGGGGTGGGGCGGGGAGAAATCACATAACCTTAAAAAGGACTATATTAATCACCTTCTTTGTAATCCCTTCACAGTCCCAGGTTTAGTGAAAAACTGCTGTAAACACAGGGGACACAGTTTAACAATGCAACTTTTAATTACTGTTTTCTTTTTTCTTAACCTACTAATAGTTTGTTGATCTGATAAGCAGGAGTGGGTGGGTGAGAAAAACTCTGACTTGGGTTTAGTCAATCACTGCACTGCATGCGAACAAGAGACGTGTCACACTCATGACGTCGGGCATTCATATAGGAAAAGCGCGGTGTGTAACACGCGTGTGCCTCCAATGCCACCCCATCCCGCTCGCCGTAGTGAACCCTCTGTTTAGAACACCAAAGATAAGGACTAGATACTACTCTGTCTTTTCCATATAATCTTGTAGACACTTACTTGATGATTTTTAACTTTTTATTTCTAAATGAGACGAAATGCTAATGTATCCTTTCATTCAGCTAACACACCAGAAAAGGCTATGTTCATTTTTCAAAAAGGGAAGTAAGCAAACAAATATTGCCAACTCCTATATTTATGGATATCACACATATCAGTAGGAGTAATAAATTTACTCTTAGCACTCATTTCTTTTTTTTTCCAGAACAACACTTCATTTTCAGGAAATCTACTTCCTACAGAGCCAAATGCCATTTAGCAATAAATAACACTTGTCAGCCTCAGAGCATTTAGGGAACCTAGACAAGTAAAATTATCCTCTTTGTAATTTAATGAAAAGGTACAACAGAATAATGCATGATGAACTCACCTGAATTATGTGGTGAGAGGAGCGAAATCTAAATTTCTTTTGCTATAGTTATACGACTATTTAAAAAGCAAAATAAGCAGTCTCTCTCTCTCTTTCTCTTTTCGTTGTGTATCAGTTTCCGTGAAAGACCTAAATACCACTTACCTCAAATTAAGCTTACGTGTTACTTCAAGTAATACATTTTGACATAAGATGGTTGACCGAGGTGCTTTAGTTCACCATCTCTTCATTCAAACTGCACTTTTAGCCAGAGATGCAATATATCCCCACTACTCAATACTACCTCTGAATGTTACAATGAATTTACAGTCTAGTACTTATTACATGCTGCTATACACAAGCAATGCAAGAAAAAAACTTACTGGGTAGGTGATTCTAATCATCTGCAGTTCTTTTTATACACTTAATTACAGTTAAAGAAACAATCTCCTTACTGTGTTTCAGCATGGGTATGTATTTTTCTATGTTTTTTTTTTAATTAAAATTTTACAAATACTTGTTTCAGCTTCTCTGCTAGATTTCTACATTAACTTGAATATTTTTTAACCAAGTCGCTCCTAGGTTCTTAAGGATAATTTTCCTCAATCACACTACGCATCACACAAAATTTGACTGTAATGTTTAAATATTACCCTCCAAGTCTGTACCTCAAATGAATTGTTTAAGGAAATGGACTAATTGACTTGCAAAGACCTACCTCCAGACTTCAAAAGGAATGAACTTGCTACGTGCAGCATTCATTTTTTTCAATGTTTGAATTAGTTCAAACTGCAACTATCCCTAATCAAAACTATTTTTGTAAAAGACATTTGATAGAAAGGAACGCATTTTTACATACCTTTGCAAAATAAGTAAATGAATAATTAATAAATAAAATAAAAGCCAACCTTCAAAGAAACTTGAAGCTTTGTAGGTGAGATGCAACAAGCTCAGCTTTTGCATAATGCAATCAAAAATATGTGTTTTTAAGATTAGTTGAATATAAGAAAATGCTTGACAAATATTTTCATGTATTTTACACAAATGTGACTTTTGTACTATGTCTCAACCAGATTTATTTTAAGCGCTTCTTATGTAGAGTTTTTATGCCTTTCTCTCCTAGTGAGTGTGCTGACTTTTTAACATGCTATTATCAACTGGGCCAGGAGGTAGTTTCTCATGACGGCTTGTGTCAGTATGGCTTTTAGTACTGAAGTCAAATGAAACTCAAAACCGTCTCTCTTCCAGCCGCTTCAGGGAGGTAGTTGCAAAGGCCACATACCTCTCTGAGACTGGCAGATCGCTCACTGTTGTGAAATCACCAAAGGAGCTATGGAGAGAATTAAAACTCAACATTACTGTTAACTGTGCATTAAATAA
Organism: Daubentonia madagascariensis; assembly: GCA_023783475.1. Taxonomy (NCBI): domain Eukaryota; kingdom Metazoa; phylum Chordata; class Mammalia; order Primates; family Daubentoniidae; genus Daubentonia; species Daubentonia madagascariensis. Next base: position 49,267,725 of record JAKFHU010000600.1, on the reverse strand, counting down.
GCAAATAAACAGTGGCTCATAAAAATAAAAGTCGCATTCCATATCTTTGGATGGGCCTTTTAGAAACCTCATTGGCCAGCTCATAAAATCGAAGCAGTTGCTCACGTTGGCCAAACTTTGAGCACCGAGTGATTTCCATCTCTGATGAAGTTACACTTTTATTTCCTGTACGTTGTACAATCAAAACACACTACTACCTCTTAAGTCCCAGTATACCTCATTTTTCATACTGAAAAAAAAAGCTTGTGGCCAATGGAACAGTAAGAACATCATAAAATTTTTATATATATAGTTTATTTTTGTGGGAGATAAATTTTATAGGACTGTTCTTTGCTGTTGTTGGTCACAGCTAAGTAAGACTGGACATTTAACTTTTCTACCATTTCTGCAAGTTAGGTATGTTTGCAGGAGAAAAGTATCAAGACGTTTAACTGCAGTTGACTTTCTCCCTGTTCCTTTGAGTGTCTTCTAACTTTATTCTTTGTTCTTCATGTAGAATTGCTGTCTAAGATTGTACTTTGAATCGCTTGCTTGTTGAAAATATTTCTCTACTGGATTATCACTGTCTGTTCTGCACAATAAACATAACAGCCTCTGTGATCCCCACGTGTTTTGATTCCTGCTCTTTGTGACAATTCCATTAAATGAGTAATAAAGTTTGGTCAAAACAGGTCGAGGAGGGAGACATTCACAAGTCATTTTGTTGTACCCCTTGTATATCGTGTGCCCTTACCTTTGCATACACTGACATAAAGTGTGTTTTTAAGTATCATACTTCCTAAATCAACTGCCCTGAACTCACTTTTCAGATTCTGACATTTAATTCCACAGAGACAACCTTAGAAGAAATACAAAGGAAGAATAGGCTGTAGTTTAAAACTACAGAATCTTTATGTAAGACTGGCATCTACATTTGTAAGGGAATTAACTGACATACCAGTTATCTCCGAAGTAACATTTGGAGAGAGATCTAGAAGTTTGGCCAAAAGAATAAGAAATGAAGAACACAAAGTTCCTCCTAAATAGGAGTATTTTAATTAATTCTACAAAAACCGTTAGCAGAGTTAGAATTATTCCAACCAAGTTCAAAGTCATCTTTACACTTCAATTGCTGATTATGAATAAATCCAGGATTTTAAAAAGCTGAAACTTAGGCTGGACACGGTGGCTCACGCCTGTCATCCTAACACTCTGGGAGGCCAAGGTGGGAGGATTGCTTGAGCTCAGGAGCTGGAGACCAGCCTGAGCAAGAGCGAGACCCAGTCTCTACTAAAAAGAGAGAAATTAGCCGGGCGTGGTGGCACTTGCCTGTAGTCCCAGCTACTCGGGAGGCTGAGGCAAAAGGATCGCTTGAGCCCAGGAGTTGGAGGCTGCAGTGAGCTATGAGGACACCACTACACTATTTGCCCATTTTAAGACATCTTTCAGGAAATGTGTTATCAAACTTACTACTTTATTCTTTTATTCATTTATTCTCACCCCCAGTATATTGTGAGTGCCTACTTTGTGGCAGGCCCAGACCAAGAGGCCCTTCAAAAGATTACCTCATGGGAGAAGATTGCGCAGGTACAAAAATAGTAACGACACAAGCAGCATGTGAATAGAACTAAGTACATCATTTAGGTTACAAGTTGCAAGAATTCAGAGGAGGGAAAGCCATTTCCTTCCGGGTGGATCGTTTACCTATATCAGTTCGACCTGATAATAGACCAAACGCATTTAATATAACCCACATTTAGTCTTTTCATTTTTATTAGAAAAGCATATAAAAAGCAATTACTTCTTGAAAATGAAAATAAACAAACCAAGAGAGAATCTTTGGCTTGAAAGAGAAAGAATAAGAAATGATATATTCTGCCTAGAATAGGATAAGTAGATGAATAGGATAAAATTTTTACCATATTTTGGAGATGATGTCCACTAAATGATCTTTGAATCAGGTTCGGATTGTTTTTTTAAATATTAAAGTATTGCTCTCACACAACATGTGAAGACATCTTATAAGTTTGCATCTAGGTTCAAAGAAAGGGTCCCCCCACAATCAGCCAATGCCTTTGAATAACAGTGGAGCCTCTAATATGTTCTGGATATTGTTTAGGGCAACAAGGTCTCAATTAGGGTAAATGAAACCTCAGCGCTGCCCACAAAGAGCCAAAACCTCTGATGAGGGAGCTGGACCCGAGGGAGATCTATGTAAGTTTAATCTTACTGAGTTACCCTGAATAGCGGATGTGTCCTGAACTCCCTGTCAATCCCAGGGAATCGCAGGCCCTCACAAAGGGCTTTAAGGTCACCATCAGAGAGAGATCCTGGAGCTGCCTGGACAGTGCGTTTCGGCCAACGTAGCATTTCATATGGTGTGTGGGGAGGGGTGTATTTTTGAACAGGGCTAAGGACACTCAACTCTTTGGTAAATTCAGGAATGGTAAGTGGTTTAGGAGTATGGGCAGAAATAAAAACAGAACTAAAGAATGAATAACACTCCAGCTAGGGGGCATGTGGTGCAAACTCAAACTACACCAAAACTTCAGAGAAATGAAACAGTAAGAAGCGCAAGGCACAGAGCGGTGGTGCGCACCTATAGTCCCAGCTACCAGGGAGGCTGAGGCAGGAGGGTCACTTAAGCCCAGGAGTTCAAGTCCAGCCTGGGCAACACAGCAAGACTCTGTTTCTTGGGGAAAAAAAGAAGAAGAAGAAGAAGCCCAGAGCAGAGAAGAGGGCAGAATGGACGAATGGATGCCTTTCTTTTCAAGTTAGCTCTATTTACATGGGATGACTTTTTATTGAACAAGACTAATTCTTAAGAGTTAGGTAAGGTCATCTTTGAGCAATTACTCTTCAGATCTAGGATGTCTGGCCTAAACGGGGAAGAGAAGTTGAAAAGAATCAAAATTACTTGTGAGATATGTAATGCAGATGGACAGTGACCAAGGAGTCAAAAGGCAACAACAGAAGTCTACACCCCTGCTCTGAGTTAAGCCATCTGTAAAACTTGGCAGTTTGCCCTCTTGCTGAAGTAGGTGGGAAATGGCTGTGGATGTGACCTTCTGCATGGCTCCCTGCTCCTTGTTCCTCATTTTCTGCATTCAGGATTTTACCCATGCTAACTAAGCCAGCCATGCCTCCGTTCCGCTCTCATGCCAAGACCCAGTTGTGGCCCATGGGAAAATGCCTCATGACAGCGAGCAATGCCCCACTTTGTGCCTGGTTTACAATAGCTGGGTTCTTGCATTTTGCTTTTGTGCCTGACTTGACACCTTGATGACCTGCCTCCACCTCATACATCCAAGGCTAGGCCTTTGCCTTACTCTTCCCAGTCTTCCCAGGGCCCTAAATCCTTCCCCTGTTCCTCCACCAACCTCGGGGCTGATGACCCCTTGTGACCTGTTAGTCCCATCTCCCGGTCTCATCTCATCTGATTACCTGTTTTCTCACTCTTGGGTTTCACCTGTCCTATGGCCGCCCTGGTCCTAGATTAAGCATACATTCTTGGGGACATGAAATAGCAACATTTGAGAACACTGCACTGCTAGAACCCAGGTCATAGGGTTGGAAGGAACTTGCCTTAGGAAGAAAATGGTAGACACAGATGTAGCCCCTTAGTCTGCTGCCCCTGAGCACCTAGAGAAGTAGGAGCACAGAGGAGCCCCTTAACACACTGCCATGACTGCTGCCTGAATCCTGGACTTCTCAGAAGCTCCAGTGTCCTCCCAAACCATGTCACTGACTGATGTCTGCTGTTCTGCTGGGCTTGTTGGTCAGGTCTTAGAGGAACCTAAGGAAGAGGAGTTGCCATTCAAGCACTCCAAGAAATGCAATGAAACAAAAAGTTAATGTTAAAATTCAGGTAGTTCCATCACCTTTCAATAGTGGTGATGACTGATGTCCAGGGACACTGAACAAGACATCCTATTGTACTACAGGATGTAAATTGCTGAGAGTGTGGACTCTGGGGCTGGACTGCCTGGCTTTGAATCCTGGCTCTGCCAATAACTAGCTGGGGACCTTAGACAAGTTACATCACCATTCTAAGATCAATTTTTTTTTCATATTTAAATAGAAATAATAGCATCTACATAAAATGATTGTTGCAAAGATAAGTCAATATTTGTGAACTGATTAAAAGCACTTGGTATATATAAGGCATTGTATGGTACTAGCTGTTATTTGTTATCCTGCCTTTGGCTGCAGGGTAAGTTTAAAGCTAACTTTTTCCCCTCTAGTGTCTATTCATTATTTGATCTTTGGCACACAGAGATATCCACAGATCACAGTCAGAAATGTACTAGGGTATCAAGCACAATTTTGGTTGTATATTCCATACATGGAAATCATTAATATATGTACATACGCCTTTTTCCCATGTGGTTTGTGCTGTGTTTGATCTCAGTGGATTTGGTTACTAAAGGGAGTCACCCCTGGAAAATCAGCAAAATGCAAATTGCCTTCATTACGACAGCCTTAGTAATAATCCCTTATGCTCTGCAGCTTCGCAGCCCTTAGGTCCCAGCCACCCTCAGCCTTAGTTGCTCCAGCCTCCTGACTTTGTCCTTGGCTGGAAGCATCACAGCGTTGGAGTACAGGGCTTCCTGGTGGTTTCCTCCTCCTGGCTGATAGCATACAGTTCCTGCTACTCCTTCAGATTCCAGCCTCCAGCTGTAGCCCACCCACCTAGCAGAGCTGAGCTGCAGGCACTTCTGCAGCCAATCTTTGCACCTCATTAGCATTCTTTAGGCCACCTAATTGTCCTCTTCTACCGAGTCTTTTTCCCACTGAACTTGGGCTGATCTGTATCTCTGTAATGCCAAAGGTTATCAAAGGGAAAACCTAAGGATTCTAGGTGCCTTGGGCAAGGAATAATTGAAGACGTAGCAAAATTCTAAGAGAGAAAAGGAGTGTAGAATAAACAAGGAGACAGATTTCTCCTGTTTTCGATTTTCCCTAATGACTGGTCAGAACTGGACGTCCATCTTTCACCTCTATTACATCTTTGGCCAGGCTGGCAGTTCCTGCACTAGAAATGAATGGTTCTATTAGCCGGAATTCCTTCAACAGCACGTGACAAAAACCCAGTTCAGAATGGCTTAAGCCAAAAAGAAAATGTAGTGAGCCAGCTGATAAACTCAGAAGTCTGGGATGCTGGATCTTTAGGCTTGGCTTGATCCCAGGATGTGGCCAGGAGTCTGACTTCATATAGCCCGCAGTTCAGCTTTTCTCCAACTTGGCTTTGTTCTCAGGTAGTTCTCCTCTGCTGGTAACAAGGTAGCTGCGGGAAGCCCCAGACCCACATCCTCTTGGTCTAGCAAATATCTGCAGAAAGATATTTATTTTTTTCAATATTTTCAACAAAATCTTGGGGTTGAATATCATTGGGCCAACTTGGATCTCAGGCTGATCATTATACCAATCATTCTGTTGGGGACGAGGGGCTATGGAAAGGAGAAAGCACTGATTGGCCAGATCAGATGTGGGTCACATGTCTGTCCCCAGATCCAGTCCAAGAAGGCAGAGCTCTGTAAATGGGGGCGGGGGGAGGGCAGAGAGGAGGACCAGCCCCACATGAAACATAAAATGGGTGATGCCCCAAAGAAAAATCCAAGTACACTTCCAGGAGAAAGGAAAACAGACACAGCAGAGGGGAAAGACAACAGCTGCCTGCTACAGTGGCACAGCCAGCAGGTCCCACTGAGTAGCCAGAAACTGAGGTGAGATCAATACGAGCAAGGCTGAGTAATATCACAGACTTCGCTGTTAACATGAATGGAAGACACGTACCCTGAGAGTTGCTGGCCTGGCAGTGGACTTCACAGGGGGACAAAGAAACCTTGTTTTAAGACATTGAAACTTTGTTGTTTCTCACCACAACACAATGTAGCCTATCTTGACTGGAAAAAAGAACAATTCTTTTTGCATCCTCATTTTTTGCTTAAAAACCACTTTCACCAATTTCCTTGCTTTTCATCTTCAGCCCCATGCTGGGTAACATAGCAGGTATTATTATTATGATGTTTATTTTACAGATGGGTTAACTGAGGCTCAGAGAGCATAAGTGACTGACTTGGGAAGACAGCTAGTAAATGACAGAGCATAACGTAATCCCAAGTTCCATACTGTCTCTTCTAGACTAATGTACATCCATTGAATATCCCATGTAAATGCTGCTTAGTATAAACCTTCCCTTGGGTACACATCACTAACATATTTAATCCTAGCTGCCCAGGCGTAAATTAGATTTTCCAGAGCTGGTTTTCCAGGGGGCCCCCAAAATAACAGTCTCTGAGTCTTCAGTATCCATCAACTGGAATTCTTTCATTGCATTGCAGAACACCTAAACCTAGCTATTCATCCCATTTAGCAATCCAAGAATAAACATTGGGAGAATATGAGCTCTACTAGATTTAAGGGATTCTCTAGGCTGCAGCAAGCAAGCTGGCTGTAGGACTCAGAACATTCTGCAGGACCACCACAGTTTAAGGTCTCATTCCTTTATCTTCAGTCCCCAGATCTGTAGGTTCAACAAAGTTCCCTGTGGCCTTGTCTCTTAAATCAGGCACCAGGTAGGCTGATGTATGGTCATTATTTATTACAATAGGATATATTTAACCATAAAACAATTACGCTTAGCCTAATCCCCAGCCAATTTAATACTATCACAAAAAATGAAACCTACAGTTCAACCAGCTAATGAAAATGTGAAACTTATCCAAAATCCACAAGATATATTGTACTGCCTGTACAACTACTGCAGAAGAAGTCATCTTTACAAACCTAAGATCTTCAAATACCTCATGAATGTGCTCGCTTTCTCTTTGTCTCCACTGCTGCTACTACAATTCGAGCCACCATCAGGGTTTGTATGCTCTATGTAGTCACCCCTCACTTCATTTCTTTCTCTTCCCACAGCAAATATCAACTTTCTAACAACACAAAACTGATCACAAGTTGAATGCTCTCTAAGTAAAATTCAAAATCTTTCCTATGGCGCAAATGGCCCTGCATGGTCTGACTCCTAATTCCTTTCCCAGCCTGAGCTCCCTCAGTCTGTTTGACTCTGTGCTCCCTGGCCTTAGGATGGCTTGGAATGCACCATTCTCTTTCCTGTAACCTTGAGCACTTTTTCGCAGGCTCTATCCCTGCCTGGGATTCTTTTCCTTCTCAGCCTCTCTTCCACCCTAGCAAACCTCTTCCTTAGTCTTCAGATCTCAGTTTAAATGTTTCTCCCTCTAGAGTAATTCCTTTGCCTTCTGACTCTCCATACCCTGACATACAGTCAGATCCTCTAGTGTGTATTCTCTAGAGACACCCTAGACTGCTCCCTGGTAGCAATTACTGCAGCTGTCATTAACCAGTTGTGTGATGTGCCCCTGCGGATCTTGAGGGCAGATCTGTCCTGCCACCTTTGTATTCCTAACACCTGGCACAGGGGCTGAAAAATAGCCCCTCCAAAACAGCCTGAATGAATGAATGGACCACACCCAGTTTCCAGTGGATTGAGCAGATAGATTCTTTCTGGCAGCCTCTCACCTAGCCTTTCCCAGATCTCTCCTGTCCTCCAGCATCCTCATGACCTTCACTCGTAATCCCCCCTCCCTCCCCAACGCAGGCCTCTGCGTGCCAAACCTCTCTCTGTCACCTCCGCATCACTCCCTCAGCATATCCAATAAAATCTCTCCTCTGTTCCATTTCTGTAAGTTCAACTTTCTGCCAGCATGTTCATCTTGAAAAAATATCTGAAAAACAAGCGAATGGACAACAAACACTCCATAGACAAATACCCAGCACAGTGTCTCAGATATAGTATGCACTCGAAGGAGTGGTGGCTTTGAACTACTCAGCATCTATTTTATTTTACCTCTGGTAACAGAACTTCTTTTTCCTTTAGGAAATTTCTTTCCCTCACTCTCAGCCTGTGAGATTCAGCTGGAGCTGACATCCACTCCCCAGTGGCAGGGTAGGATATGTGATTTAGGGCAGGCCAGTCGATATGTTCCAAGCTCTAATTGATTCAAGCACAGGCGCACAACCTAAGGCAAGCCCGTGAGATTTAATGTCAGCACTTTCCTGGGACTACTAGGAAAGTGAGCCCTTCTCACTTTGGTAGACAACTTCTGAGGGAAGGGTGGTGAGGAGGCAAGCATGTGGCCATAGCATGCGATGAGCTTGCCTAACAATGAATCCAACACAGAAAGCAGAGACAAAATTTGGAGAAAGACCAGGTGTTGAAGACATCGTTTGAACCACTGGAGTGGTTGATCCTACTGTGCTTGGAGGTTTTCAGTTACATAAGTAAATAGTTTCTTCTATTCTTGAAGTTTGTCAGAGTTGGGTTTTTCTCACTTTCACCCAGAAGTATCCTGACGATGCCATAAATTAAACAATGAATAAACACACGAACACAGTGAAAGATAGCAAAACTGACCTTCAGAAGACCCTTATTGTAGTCATGGTTCTACAACTCTCAGAGTGCGAGACCTCGGACAAAGCTCTGAGTTTCAGTTTCCTTATCTATAGACTGAGGATGGTGGTTGGATCAGATCTTTAATATCCTTTCTAGGTTTAAACTTCTAACATTCTGTGATACTAAGATGTACACAAAGCTTAAACACAAAGGAACTAGTTCATAGTGGTGAGAATTTAGATTAAGAGCTGGTAAAGGAAATAGTACTGGATAGAGGGAACTTTCCTGGCTCTGCCGTATCTCACATGTGCACAGCTTCCTGGTGTATTTCCAGGTTAGAGAAATGAGGAGCCTCCTGAACTGATAGTAGAACCTACTAGAGTTTGAAGCCAAAAATAACAAAATAGCAACCCCACAAGCAACAGTGGAGTTTATTTCCGTGCGTATACACACACATACACACGTATATGTGTATACATGTACATGTGTTATGTCCATATATATGCGCATATATACATTACTTTAAGTAATAAGGAGACGTGGCCTTTCTTAAATTTAAGACAGTATAAAAATACAGTCACTCATAATTAAGCATATGTGATAATAATGATAATAAAAATTATAAATTCTAGCCAAAGGCTAGTAAAGAAAGTAAATGAAACATCACGTATTATGGCACATGGGTAAATGTAAGATGATGTGGCTGTTGTTCTGGTCATAATGGATAACATGTATAGATTTGTGGCCAAGATGGTTTCAACTCTTAACTAAATATCTCTGGAAAACCATTTGAATCAAAGATTCATTCTGCTTAAAAGAGGTACTCTTCTTACAAAAGGAACAACTGCCATATGGAAATAGACGTTGAGCCAAAGTCTAATCTTACATAAGTCAATGAAAATCCTTCCACAATTATTATTAATTGCATCCTGATTTATCCATTTTCCCCCAGAGTTATGTAAACTGAAAAATCTAGCTTCACACCTAAAATGCATAAACTACCAAACTTGGATAATTCTCTGTTTCTTCTTACTACTCATTTGTATGTCCATGAGGCTGTTTCAAGGAATTATTTTCTCTTTGATTTGTTATTCTTTAGCCTGACACATAACTTGAACTAAAATATGAAATCTTGCCCAATTTCCCAATAATCGCAGACAACCATACCTCCTTAATCATCTTTCAACTAGACTCAGATTACAATTTTAAAACCACCTTTAATGTTTTCTTTCAAGTTGCTCATATCATTTCTGAGGGCATTCAGGGCATATTAACTTTGGTCCAACGAAGAGCAATAGAAAAAGCATGAAACGCCATGATGCTTCTATGGCGTCTTGCGCCCCACCTGAGAGGATGGTGGGGGAAGGGCTGTACTGAAACCATTTTCGCTTCACATAATCCATAACCTGATCTCATAAGTGATAAGGCAAGTTAAGTTTTCAATGTGGTCTTTGTTAACTATTATTCAAAGGCTCTGAAGAAATAGGAAAATACAACAACTTTCCCTCACCTATTTGTCAAGCTATAAATAAGAGGCTAGGTTTACAGCATGTGGCACAAACCATCTTGAGAGCATTTTACTTTCTTCTTTCATGGGGCTATAAAATTATACGGTGCAGTCTCAATTTACTTAGGAAATTGCTGGAGGAAAAGAGTTTAGGAAATATTCATTTCCTATGGAACACAGGAAATATGCATAGCCTTCTCTCTATCTCTTTTTCCCTTAACTTTTGGGTTTAGGCCAATATTTTTTAACTCATTAGCCCTTGACTTAGCAATTGTTAAGCACAGCTGTGCGGTTGTTTAGGTTGTTATTTTTCACGTGTAATCGGTATATGCAAACTAAAACGGAACTATACACAGTGACGGTGGCTTTCATTCAGTCAGTCAACAAATGTTTAGTGAGCACCTACTAGGTACCAGACACTATGCCATGTACTGGAACTACCAAGACATAGTCCAGTCTCTGTGCCCATGGTACATAAAGTCCAGCAGGAGAAACTGAAAACAAATGGCAGTGATAATAGAGTATATGAAGTGAAATGTCACCGGGATACACCAGGAGCTGCAGGAGGTGCAGCATCCCCATTTAGGTAGTGTCATTGTCAAGAAAGGCCTCTCCAGAGAGGACTTCTAAGTTGAAGCCAGAGAGCTGAGAAGGAGTTTAGCCAAGCAAAAAAGGAAAAGCAAGAGGAGGGTGTTCCCAATAGATCCATAGTATAGTCTAAACACCGGCAGCATCCAAACAAAAGAATTGTGCTCAAAGGATTCTTTAAAACAACTACCGATGTTTAAATCCCACCACCGTGATGATTGCAGAATGATTTGCCATGGTCACTGGCTCTGTGTGTTCCTGAACAACTGGTGGATGACAGCGGTACAGCCGAAAATCTCAGCACAGACAGGGTGAAGTAGATCAGAGCCGAGGCTCAAAAATGACTCTGTCGGAAGCCATTTCATGTCGTGACAGTCTCATGAATTTCCTAAAACAAAGGTCATGTACATTCCAGATGAATAGACTGAAAGAGAAATATGGAAAGAAGGATGGAGAGAAACCAATCAGATGACACTGACAGATGTTTCCAAAAGAGCGTATACACAATTTTTCCTTCACTTTCTACAGTTTCTGCTGCAATAAATCCTATTGACAAGTGCTTTTGCAGTTCTACAAGAATGTCCTAGTAAATAAAAGCTTTATGTAAAAAATTATTGTGTGATGCTTTTTTCTTGCATTTTAAGGATATGAGGAGGCATATCAAATTCATATCTGTTATGAGGATTGATAAGCAGAATTGATTCAATTGAGTTTATATTACTAAATATTTATATTTTGGGATTGAGTTTTTTTCTGCTTTTGGGTTAAATCCAGATGTTTTCAATTTATGCAAGATGACAACAGATATGTAATATATGCCTCAATAATCCATATAAAGCTTAACACAATGCCTGGCATGTAATAAGTGCTCAATAAATGTTAGCTATTATTATTGTGGATACGACATATTTACAGTAAATAGATACAAAATGTTTTCTAAGGAATGTACACTCTTTTTCAATCAACAATACAAGCACATGGTGAAAACAGTGAGTAGTTCACAAAAACTTGTAATGAAAAACAACCATGACTTGTCACCCTCCCCTCCTCCCGTTCCTCACTTGCATCTAACTGCTTTTAACTCTTTCAGCTGTTCTTTCAGGTGGTTGCCTTCATATTTCTAAATTTTAGACATATATCTTTTTATTGATTAACTAATTTGAGGCATTATCAATTGACATCTTTCCATGACAGATGAGGATTCAGATCTCTTATTCATTCACTGAACACGTAATTATGGAACACCCACGGAGCCCAGCGTGAGCTAGGCACTGAGGATAACTCGGTGAACAAAACTGACAAAAACCCTTGCCTGCAAGGAGCTTACGTTATAATAAAACAAGTAAAATGCATAGTTACATATGGAGGGTTATATGGTCAATGGAGAAAAATTAAGTAGGGAGAAGAACATGGAGCGCTAGATAGAGAGGCCTCCAGTCTAAATAGTTTGATCAGGGAATGCCTCACTGACAACTTGATATTTGAACATGCTCTAACCTTGGGAATTTTCTTATGTTGTTTCTTTGATAATTCTTTACCTTCATTGCCTCTATTCTATCTTTCTGGATACCCTATTAATCAGACATTGACCCTGATGGTTTAATCCTCTACACTGCTTGGATTTTCTTTTATATATTTTTCTGTCTTTATTTTTTTGTCGTGTTCTCTGGGAGATTTTATTGATTTTTGTCTTTCTAATTTTTCATACAACAGGTACAGAGAAGTCTTTTTTCTGAGACTCTTCAGGTCTCCTGGAAAGTTACCTCTGAACTCTAGGCTTGGGACAGAAATCAGGCTGTTGACATTTTATACCCAAAGAAATGGATGGAAATCAATTGACCCATATAATCTCCCTGTTTTTAGACCTAAGCCCATATCCCATCCACTACTTTCCTGGGAATTCCAGAATCCTAAGTCTTCCTAAGACTCTTCTGGGCAAATCTGATCTCTTTTGTCTTTATCTCCCTCTGTGTGCAGTCAAAGAAGCATTTTCCTCTGCTCTGCTAAATCTGTATTCCAGAAATGTGTGGAAATTTCTTATCTGCAATTGACTCTTATCCTATTCTTTTTGTCCTCATAAATCTTTTATATGCCTTTACTATGATTCTAACGGAGTCTAGGGAAGAAAAGGAAATTAATATATTGGTTAATCTGCTGTCTATCATTGGATATCTGTGTACAATTTTTAAAATCATTTATTGATGGTAAGCATTTCTATCATATATATACATATATGTACATTTTACATATATGTCACAATATCCAAAATATATATTATATATGTCTGTATATATGTGTTCATACATATGTGTGCATGTATACACAGGCACATGTATGTGTGTATAATCTTTTTTCCATCATCCCACTCTTTTAGAGATAAGATATATAAACTCAAGAAATATCATCAATCTCAAAGACATAAATACATAAGACATCTATATATTGTGTTTAAAGGTGAATGGCATGGGTCATGTCAAGACCTGCAAGATGGCCAGAGTACAGATTTGATTTAGAGAGAGGGAAATGATCACAGAAGATGCTGGAGGAAAATTTTTTTAAAAGAAGCCCATAGGCAAAGTTAAGCAGTTTGAAATTGATTCTAAGGCCTGTAGAAAGCCACTGAATGAGTTGAACAGAGGAGAATATAAGCAGATTTTTATTTTAGAAAAATCACTGGCTACAACAGAAAGAATTTAGTAGGGGGCAAAACAAACATGAGGACCAGTGAACAGGTGATTGCAATGATCCAAGCAAGAGATAAAGGTGCCTGAATGGAGGCAGGGGTAGGTGGAGACACAGTGGGCCAATTTGGGAGATATTTGGGAAAGAGAGTTGATGAGTCTTGGTGTTCATTAAGAAGGGGGTTGGAATGGGGAGAGAAGCTCAGGATGATTCCTGGTTCTAGGTAGGTGGGTGCTGGTGCCATCCACTAAGATGGGAAGCACAGAAGGAGCAGCAGGTTAGGAAGCTGAGGAGGAAAGACAGAAGAGACCAGAAGCCAACTACACACCAAGGCTGGCCACCGCCAACTACAGCCCTCAGCACGGAGGGAGAAGAAATCTCACCTGAGTGTAGATTGAAGCCCTGAATGATCTCTCCTGCAGGACACCAGCTAGAGATGATGATTTGGGGACCCAACAGTGAAGGGGACTATTACTCTAGAGTCCACAGAAAAGACACCACATTTTCCAGAATTTGCATCCAGGGACAGAGGAATTTTACTCCCCTTGAATAAATTTAAAGTTGTGTTTTTGTTGCAGGCCACGCACCATGGATTCAATATATTAATTACAGCGATATAAAACTCTGTACTCCCCAAACTGGAAAATACACATTCTATCTAGCACACATAAGACATTTATCAAAGCTAACCACATACCAGGTCACAAAGAACAGCTCAAAAATTTTTCAAAAATTTGATATCATTTATTGAGATTACATTTTCTAAAGCACATTATCCTTAACTTAGACACCAACAATGTCTATAGAAAAGGAGAAATATTTGATTCACATTTTGATTAAATGCACCTCCAAACAATGCATAGGTTAAAGAAGAAATGACAATAAAAATTATAAAATATTTAGACTTAAACAATCATAAAGTACTACATATTAGAGTGTATAAGGTACAGTTAAAGTGGTTCTTAGACATAAATTTATGGCCTCAAATGTTTCTTTAAAAGGGTATTGAAAACAAAAAAGCATTAACTTCAAGAAAGTACATTAAGTCACTCAAGAAAAGTTAGATATCAGAGTAAGACTGCATCTTTTTTTAATACCAAACATTATTGGGTAAATAAACAAACTCTTATTTGCCTTAGTAAAATTTATATCAGCCAAGTAGTAAAAATGCTAATTTCATTCACTCTGTCCTTTTTGTCTTTTTTATATCTGTATTGAACAAAACTTCAGTGGTTAGCAGATGTTTGGCTTCGTCATATATATTTTATATATATGCTATCTGCATGTATATGCGATACGAGTCTCTGTATGTATGGATTGTAGTCCAACTCGGACAAGTTGCCTCTAAATGGAGAATAGCCCTGAGAGAAGCAAGAATGCGGGTGAATAGGACCATGGGCCCGGGGGGTCTGACAGCACTGAGTTCAGTCTCCACCTTACCTCATATTAGCTGGGTGGCTTTGGGCACATCTCTGTAAGCTCTGAAAACTTCAATTTCCTTCTCTGTAAATCAGAGTTTCTGTAATGCTGGTACCAGCCACAAATGATTGTTGTGATGATCACAAGTTACTGCACAAGTAGTGCCCACTTTGCTGCTCAGCAGAGTCAATGATCACTAAATAGTAAGCTATTAGAATCAGAAAAGAAAGAATACTTTATGGTAGAAGGGAGCTTGTAATTTTGACAAGCACTTCAATGTACATTTTTCATTTGGTTTTTGATATTCATAACCCTCCATAAGGTAAGTTTAATTAGGCCTTATTCCCATTGTACAATAGGGCAGCTAAGTCCCAAGGAGCTTAAGTGCTTTGTCTAAAATCCCAAAGCTAGTTAGGGACCATCTGGCACTGGAACCCTGATTTCCAGACTCTGTGGTTCATTGTTCTCCCTAGGATATGTTTCAACAGGGCGACTACTTGGAGATCTCTTGTAAAGGACCTTCATTCTATTAGGTTAAATAGGGCACAGGTTCACTCATCTGTCTCTTAAGATAATAGAATTAATACTCTATAAAAATGTAGACCTAGGATGAGAATCTTCTTACAACAAAAAGACCTGTACACTTTACTCATTTTCTTTTTAAAAAAATATAAATAATTTACATAAAGATTTACTCTTTCTAGCATACAGTTTTGTGAGTTTTGACAGATACCTACAGTCATGTGAGTATCACCACAATCAAAATATAGAACAGCTCCATCACCCCCCAAAATGCCTCTCTGTCACTTTGTAGATAGCTTCTCCCCTATCCCCAGTCACTGGTAACTACTGATCGATTTCTGTTCCTATAATTTGGTCTTTTCCAGAAAGTCACAAAATGGCATACAGTATATACAGCCTTTTGAGTTCGAGTTGGGCTTAGCATAGTGCATTCAAAATTCATCCATGTTGTCGAATTTGTCTATGATCTGTTCTTTTTTATTCCTGAGTAATATGCTATCATATGAATATATGAGTACTTGTTTATACATTCCTCAGTTAAGAGATATTTGGGTTGTTTCCAGTTTTTGGTGGTTACAAATAAAGCCACTGTAAACATTTGCATACAATTTTTCACGTGAACATAAGTTTTCATTTCTCTTGGGTAGATACCTAGAAGTAGGATTGCTCTATGTTAAACCTTAAGAACTGTTAAGAGTGTTGTCCAGGGTGGCCGTACCGTTTGCACGCCCACCAGCAGTGTACGAGAGTTCCAGTTGCTCTAATTCTTGTAGGCACTTGGTGTTGTCCTGTTTGGGTTTTGCCACTTATCATCTGCTTAGCCATTCTAACGGATGGTAAGTGGCATTGTATTCACCAAGAGATACTTATGATGATGATAACCGAAGGACCTCTATTCAAACAAACAGCTTTCTGCCTGACAAGGGAAATGTAAACAAGGCCCTAATCAACAAATTTGCTAGTTGTTTTTCTTTCTTATCCAATTGGGCATATAGCTTAAATATACATGAATGTGCACAAAAACACAAGAGACGTTAATAAATCTCACCATCTTGGCAAGGGCCACTCTCTTGGACTATCAGAAAAGACTTTCTTCCAGACTTGAGTAGTATGTACTTATTTATGCTTTTCCAAAAAGGAATAAGCAAGTACTTGTAAAGTATGGTAGGCAGAATAATGACCCCCAAAGATGTCCATGTCCTAATCCACAGAACCTGTGAATACGTCATGATACGTGGCAAGAGGGGATGAACGCTGCAGATAGAACTAAATTTGCTATTCAGTAGACCTTGAGATGGGGAGATTGTCATGGATTATCCAAGTGGGGGCAGTGTAATCAGAAGGGGTCTTATGAAAATGGAAGAGGGAGTCAAGAGAGTCAATGTCAGAGTGACGCAGCATAAGAAAGACTCAACACATCATTGCTGGCTTTGCAGATGGAAGCAGGTAACCAGCTAGGGCCTGTGGGCAGCCTCTAGAAGCCAGAAAATGCAAGGAAACAGATTCTCCCCTACAGCCTTCAGAAGGAATGCAGCCCTGCTGATGCCTTAATTTTAGCCCACTGAGACCTATTTTGGACTTCTGACTTCCATAAATTCAAGAGAATAAACTTGTGTTGTTTTAAGCCACTGAGTTTATGGTAATTTGTTACAGCAGCAATAAGAAACTAATACTGCACATACTTAGTTTACCTTAGAGGGAGAAAGACCATATGGGCACTAACTGGAATAATTTCTGAAAGGTCTTTTTTCCCATAAGCACACAAAAAACTTGAATATTAATATGTTTATGATCCCTTCTCTTGTTACAGTTTTTCAGGGAGCAGTCTGAGGACATCTTATCCCCTCTCTGTTCTCCCTGCCTCTGGAACTTCATCCACATTCATGGCTTTAGATATCATTTGTATATGTGGATTATTCAGAATTTTGTATCTCTCACCTCACCCTCCTTTCAGAGCTCCATTCTGGAATATCTCCATGTGGATATCTCACAGGGATCTCAAATGTAATGTGTCCAAAGCGGAACTCTTTTTTTTTTTTTTTTTTTGGGTCTTGCTCTGTTGCCCAGGCTAGACTGCAGTGGTGTCATCACAGCTCACTGCAACCTCAAACTCCTGGGCTCAAGCAATCCTCCTGCCTCAGCCTCCTGAGTAGCTGGGACTACAGGCACGCGCCACCATGCCCAGCTAATTTTTCTATGTTTTGTAGAGACAGGGTCTCACTCTTACTCAGGCTGGTCTTGAGCTCTTAGCCTCAAGTAATCCTCCCACCTCGGCCTCCCAGAGTGCTGGGATTACAGGCGAGAGCCGCCCCGCCTGGCCCTTAAACTCTTGATTTACCATTTCTCACCCACCATCCTCACATCCCCAGCCTGCTCGTCTACACTCCCCCAATTTCTAATGAAAGAAACTAGTCAAAAAACATTTGACACCTTTCCTCCACATCCGGTTACCCAGTCTCGTCAAGTGTATCTTCAGAGACAACTGTCATGCTTGTCGTCGTCAGCTTAGTTCAAGCTATCATCGTCTCTTCCCTGAGCTGCGGCAACAGCCTCCTCACTAATACCCTTGTTTCTCCTAGGGCTCCTTTCCAGTTCATTCTCCACACTGCAGCCAGAGTAATCTTTTAAAACATAGATGAGGACAATGTCATCCCTCTGCTTAAAAACCCTTTATTTAACAGCTTCCCATTGCTCCTACAAGAAAACCTAAACTCTTGCGCATGGCTTAAAAGGCCCTTCAGACTCCTCCCTATCTCCCCAAATCTATCTCTTGCCACTCCCCCCAACTACTGTGCAGCCACCTTCTTTAATGCCTTGAACATTCCAACCTCCTTCCAACCCCAGGGGCTTCATACAAACTGTTTCTTCCGCCTGGAACATGTTTCTCCCAACTTTCCACATGACTCTTCATCCCTCAGATTTCACTTATTAGACAGATCTCCCCTGCCTCAAGTGGTTCTTATAGCATCCTGTTATTTTCTTCCATAGCTCTTACCAAAATCTGTACAAAATTCTCTTTGTACTTATTTGTTTAATTTCCATAATCCTTACTAGTCTGTAAGCTCCTAGCACATAGTATGTGCTCAATAATGTTTGATGAAAGAAGGTGAATTTCAACAAAGTAAATAGAATTTCTTAAGATCTCCTATTCTATCCCTTTCTGGAGATTATTTCTTTCTCTAGCCCCCACTAGACTATCCTGGCCACTCACTCCTACCTTCCTTAAGCAGTGCCATATGCTCTGAAACCTTTCCTTTAGTATCAAAATACATCCGTCCTATGTCACACTCCCACAGGGACTCTGCCCTCTTCTGGTCAATATGAATACTGATTCTTTTTTGTTTTGTTTTGTTTTTCCTATTCTATTTTAATGGATGCTTAAGGTATAATTTATTTTCCTTCTCGGACCATATTTTTATCTTAATTGGCAATTTCTGGAAAAACAAGAACTTACCCCAAAATAAAGACTCCAAACACAATTTAGTAATATATATATATAAATAAAGTCTATTACCAAACTTGTGAGTGATGAATCCATGTATATAATTGTGGCGATCTTCATTCATTAGTTCAACACCTATATATTAACTACCAACCTGATTCAAAAACTTAAGATTTTTCAATGAGTCCCAGATCCAGAAGGGGAGAAAGATACTGTAATTAAAAGAATGAACCTATCCCCTCTGTAGATAACTTCTATCTCACCTCCCCCATACCAGTATATTGGGGAGGAGGATGACCCCAGCCCTAAAAATTTAATCAGCTCCTATACTCCACGGCACACTATTAAGACCTTCTCATATTTCCATCATGTCCAAGACAATATGGTAAAGGCAACCTTTATGATAAAGGTTAAGGGTAGGATGGAGGGAAACAGCTAATACCACTCTGCCTAATGATAGGGGGAAACATTTCTATCTTATAGATTTCTGCTTTGAAAAACATTTCTATCTTACAGATTTAGATGACATTATCTTTGATAATTGTTACTGTTTATATGTGTGTGTTCTAATAGTTAATTGTTGGACAAGGGAAAACACTTGCTGGACAGGGTGTCCACAAATCACCCTAGTAGGGAGACCTAAAAAGGAATATGGATTTAGAATACCCGTGTCCACTTTGGGCTACTCTGAGGTGCTTGGAATACCAGTGGCCACCACAGATGGTCCTGCTGAAGCCACCTCTTCCCACCACCTTCCCTAGTCCACTCTCACTTTTGGCTATCATTACAGGCTGAATAACTCGGACTTGGGGAAATGTAATGCTAAGGAAGAGGAGTGGACCCAGGAATAAACCAAATCTTGCGTGTAAAGGCAGGATTTCCCAAAGATGGGTGGAATTTCTCTCATGGGAGTTGGAAGGGGGAAGCATGTTTAAAATTTTATTTTGTTTATTTATTCCGTGGAACCAGGGGTCTCGCAATGTTACCTAGGCTAGAGCGCAGTGGCTATTCACAGGTGCCATCATAGCACACTACAACCTCAAACTCCTGGCCTCAAGTGGTCCTCCTACTTCAGCCTCCTGAGTAGCTAGGACTACAGGAGTACACCACCACACCCAGATCTTAATTATTATGTTATGTTATTAACATAATATTAATAAATTATATTATTACTACAATCTTCCATATAGTAATTTTGTTTAGATGCACCAACCAGCCAGGCGTGGCGGCTCACGCCTATAATCCTAGCACTTTGGGAGGATTGCTTGAGTCCAGGAGTTTAAAACCAGCCTGAGCAAGAGCAAGACCTCATCTCTACAAAAAATAGAAAAATTAGCCATGCATGGTGGCATGAGCCTGTAGTCCTAGCTACTTGGGAGGCTGAGGCAGGAGGATCTTTTGAGCCCAGGAGTTGGAGGTTGCAGTGAGCTGTGATGATGCCACTTCACTCTAGCTGGGGTGACAGAGGGAGATACTATCTAAAAATAAAAATAGATGGACCAAGCTTTCAGAAAGTTCTGATTAACCCATACATCCTTGTATGGGAATGTTGAAGCAAATATAGAGGTGATGCGGTATAGTTATATTCATCAGAATCTTTTGGTTTCTGCAAATCAAACTGGCTTAAGTAAAAAAAAAAAAAATGAATTCACTGGATCATTTAACTGGAAATCCAGGTTCTCAAACTATGTATTCAGGGATCTCCCTTTCCTTCTCGTGACTCTACTTTCCTCTGCGTTGTCTTTATTTTCAAGCAGTCTCTCCCACAGATTGGTGGAATGGCCACTAGTAGCTCCAATTTAGTAACTCCAGCAAAATCAGAGCTTCTATTTCTAAAACGTTTGAGCAACAGTACTGGGCAGACACTTATTTGCTTCACTTTTCCAACCCCAAACCAATCACTATGGCCAGGGATGGCCAAGCCTGGGTGAAATGTCCCTCTCTGGAGCCAGGGGCTAAGGCAGGCCCTTAAACCACATAGACCAAATCTGAAAAGGGGATGACAGATATATAGCTTTAACAAATAGATAGGTACTATTATATCAGGTATTGATAAGTGTCCCAAATAAAAATAAAGCAAGTTAAAGAAATAGAGGAGGACAGGTTTTCTTTTTAGAGAGAGTCAACAGGGAATGAGGAAGCAAGATGTTGATTCCCTGGGGTGGAGGATTCCAGGTATGGGGAATGACAAGTGCCAAGACTCTGAGGGTGATGTGTGCTTGGAGTATTTGACAGATAGTAGAAGGCCCATGTGGCCAGAACACCGTGAGCCAAGAGTAAATGGTCAGAGATGAAGAGAGAGAGTTAGCGGATAAATCAGGGATAGCCTTGCAGACCACTGAGAAGACCATAGATTTTATTCTAAATGTGTCATAGAGGTATTGAAGGGATTTGAGCACAGGAGTGACATGACACTTATATTTTAAGAGGATGACTGCCAACTGTTATAGACTTTAGGAGGGGGCAGATTGTAGGGTGGGGAAGAGAGGAAACAGATGAGTTAGGAGGCACAGTGCAGCAAAAGATGAAAAATAACAGTGGCTTGGGCTACAACGCTAGTGGTGGAAGTTGAATACGTGGTCAGATTTGAGAATTAGGGCCAGGTGCTGCGGCTCATGCCTGTAATCTTAGCACTCTGGGAGGCCAGGAGTTCCAGACCGGCCTGAGCAAGAGCGAGACTCCCATCCCTACAAAAAGTAGAAAAATTGGCCGGGCTGGTGGTGCGGGCCTGTAATACCAGCTACTCGGGAGGCTGAGGCAGGAGGATTGCTTGAGCCCAGGAGTTTGAGGTTGCAGTGATCTGTGATGACGCCACTGCACTCTAGTCTAGCCTGGGCGACAGAGGAAGACCCTGTCTCAAAAAAAAAAAAAAAAGATTCAAGAATTAATTTTGAAGTTAATGTCAATAGGATTAGGAGATGAGTTGTGGAGGAAAGAAAGGAGTCCAAGATGATTTCAAGGTTTTATGTTAGAGGAAGAAAGGGAAGATCACATTTAAGTAACAATAGGTAAAGAATAATGGCAGCATATTGCCACACACACACTCACATGCACCCGCACACACACGCACATTTTATGAAAGAGCTCATGAACTCAGTTACTTGGGATCTGGCACTGAATGCCTGCACATGTCTTGTAACCCTAAACATCCGCTCTCAAGACTAACATCCTTCAAGCCCCCAGGGAAACCCTTCTCCATATCTCTTGCCCCACATCCTTGAACTAACAAGCTTCTGATTGTCGTGACGGTGTGTAGGTTATGCCATTGCCAACTCTGGAGAGAAACACTTTGAGTAAGAGGATTTGAGCAGTGGAAGCACTCAGGTAAGAGAAAGACAAATGAACTTGTCACAACTTTCCTCTAGCATAAATGGCATAATTTCCCAGTAGTAGTGAGCATCAAGTTTCTTGTTTCTCCTGATGTTCCAATTTGTGACCTTCGAGATGCTCACCAGTGACCTCATTATTCAGAACAATGATATAATTATTCAATTGAATAATTCAATGAATTAATAATTCAAAAAGCATGTGGCTTCTAAAGAAAACAATGTGCAACATTTTTTAAAATTCACATTACTTTTAAATTTATGTGCGTAGGCCTAGATCTAACTAATGCGTGAAATGTAATACTGATTCTTAACATTGGTAATTGGATGAACATTGAACACTAGATTTGCCATTAATTTTACTTTTATAAAAATATTTACTAAGATGTAATTAACTTTTCAAAAACTTAAATTTAAATACATGAAAATTAGGAGATGAGGGCACAGAGCCATGTACAGGCAAATTTTGAATGTTAGCTGTGCAGAGTGACTAACGGCATTTCCTCATTGGTGGAGAGTCAATCTACCATGGGCACCCCAGCACCAACCCATTGGTGTGAAGGGTTTTGGAGACAAAAAGGTTTTATTTAAATAATTTTGATTTAAAATGTTGACATACATTAATTATTATACATATTTTGCCTTTCAATTTTCAAACACACAAAAGTAATTTTTAATTTTATAGTCTTGACATTTATTCTAATACATTTTCATGAGATATATGCAATTTCATATCCATTGAATACAACTACATATTATTGTTTAATTCTTTAGATCATTACTGGAATATAACACAGGTTAGATGAAAATCTCATAACATAAATGATTTTGTGAAAGTCAAGAAAAATACATTTTATGGAATTACTACATAAAAATTTACAAAGTAATAGGTAATAATGTAAAATTACATATAGTGTCTTTATTTTATTATTTCCAGCCTATAAAGTAAATAATGTTTGATAATGATTGTTAAATTCAATTCAGTCATCCTCAGTATTTTGCCAACTTTCACTTTTACAAACACTATGGATTTACTCATAGTTTTTATTCTGTTATCATAATGGCCTATTTGATAAGGAAGTAAGATTAGAATACATGTTATTCGACCATTGGTTATCTTGATTTATTACTTCTCAAATGTTTTGTATGTGGACCATTGATGCTCTTGCCTGGGCCCTATAAATGTTTGGGGCAGCCTTGCTCACAGGGAAGAGTGTGATTAACCTGGAGGATCAGGGAGGGCTTCACTGAGGAGATGGTGCTGGATGGGGTCATCAAGGATGGTTGGGAGCTCACATATGGATGAGCTTTCCATCATGCAAGGGAGGAAGGGCGCTCAGAGCACAAGAACAGCAAAGTTAGGTGGTCATATTCTTTGAAATGCAGGAAGTTTGACACAGTTGGACATACAGTTGTTTGGGAATAGGGGAATGGTTGGACATGGAGCTAAAGATACAACTCTAGAACCAATATGTATCTCTCTTCTTGGCACTCATCATTGACTGCTTTTATTCATTCAGAAATCTCTTTCTGAGCACTTGCTGTGTGCCAGGCACTAGCCTGGATGCTGGGGGCTACAGCAACTACAAACCAGGCACAGCTCTTGCTCTGCAAGAGTTTATGTGGAGGCAGTCTAGTGATAGTCACTTTGCATGTCTTAGGACATACTCTGAGTGAAGGATGCTGGTATAGATATCTTTGCAATGCTACCCAGCCCAGGACCTTAAACCAAGTAAACATTCTATGAATATTTGCAGAACTGAAGTGAAAAAATTACTGTTAGAATATTTGAATTTATTCTTAAGTCTACTTGTTAGAAACGCTATAAGAGAGTTAAAGCCTTGAGAACAATAAAATATTAACAAAAATTAAAATAATGAATTATTGTTTTTATTATTACCAATAATAATAATAGCTGCCTTCTATCAATAACTTAGTATGTGGTGATCAATATGTTAAGTGCTCTACATCTGCGGTCCCCAACCCCTGGGCCATGGCCTGGTATGCTCGGTCCTGTTAGTAACCAGGCTTCACATCACTGCCTGAGCTCTGCCTCCCCCCGCCCCCACCGAGTCTGTGGAAAAATTGTCTTCCAGAAACAGGCTGCACAGCAGGAGGTGGACGGTGGGCAAGCAAGCAAAGCTTCATCTGTATTTACAGCTGCTCCCCATCACTCGCATCACCACCTGAGCTCCACCGCCCCGTCCATGGGAAAATTGTCTTCCATGAAGCCGGTCCCTGGTGCGAAAAACACTGGGGACCACTGCTCTACATGAATTATCTCTTAATTCCCCCAGCAACCCTATGATGTATATGGGTTATCCAGGAGCAGTGAGATGAATTAGCCTGCCCTGAAACAGCTAATAAGTGACAGACCAGAAGTTCAAACCCAGGTCTGCTTGGATCTAGAAAGACTTGGAAGGTGTCCCCACACTCCCATCCTGCCACACACAAGGAACAGGCAGGGCTTTTAAAATAGTTCAAAGGACTGTGATCACCCTCAAAATGCACTGCCTTGTGTTTTGTTTTTTTTTCTGCTGGTGATTTTATAGGATCTTCACAATGGCCACGTCTGTATGATAAACAGATGAAGCATGGACTCTTCCCATCGAGTCCATCTCTCAAACACGCTCACCTCAATGGATTGGTGCTGGGGTTTCTGTGGTAGATTAAGGGACTCTTCAGCCAATAAGGAAACACAGTCACTCAATTGACAGAGCTAAGGGACATGGATTTCCTTTTGCAGGATTCTTAATTTCCATCAGTGAGAATCTACTTGCTTCATCAAGGAATCAGTTGAGAGATACTTTTTTCTCCCCAAATTGGAAGCATTGGCTTCTATTAAAAATGCTTAGAAGAATGCAAATATTAAGAGAAGGGAAAGAATTACTTCTCAGAATACAAAAACTTGATGAGGAGATTTCCTTACAGATGAATCTCAGTTGCTGGGAGCCAGAAGATGACAGGAGAGTTTGCTGAAGAAAGATGAGGGAGCTGGGCTGCCATGTATGACTGTGCAGGTTGTTCACTGCATAAGTGCACCTGGCTGGGGTGGCAGATGAGACCAAAATCTAGAAATCACTCTGCTTGCCAACTCATGCACACTGGTACAGGGTTGTGTCTGCCAGAAGAAGGGGAACTTTATTCGAATCTGAATATATTCACCATATAGTGGCAGCCCTGCCCTGGAGTCCTTCTACTTTAAAGGTGCTTGTGGTAACACCGGAAATTCCTCCCCACTCTTCCAAATCTCCCCCACAATTTGGAGCATTCAATAGGCTATATAGAGCAGTAGATTCTATCCCTGCACTGTCCAATTCAGTAGTCACCAGCCACATGTGACTCTTGAACACTTGGAATGTGGCTGATGAAAATTGAGATGTGTTGTAAATGTAAAAAACACGCCAGACTTTGAAGACTTAGTATGAAAAAAGAACAAAAATATTCATTAATAATTCATATACAGATTACATGTTAAAATGGAATATTTTAATATATTGGGTTAGAGAAAATATATTATTAAAATTAATGTCACCCGATTCTTTTTACTTTTTAAATGCAGCTGCTAAAAATTTTGAATTTACCTAATTGGCTTGCATTATACAGTTGGCCCTTGAACAACATGGGTTTGAACTGTGTGGGTCCACTTATACGCAGATTTTTTTCAATAAAAGTCACACCTGCCTTTCCTGCCTCCCCTTCCACCTCCTTCACCTTTTCTGCCTCTGCCACCCCTGAGATAGCAAGACCAACCCCTCCTCAGCCTACTCAACGTGAAGATGCTGAGGATGGAGACCTTTATGATGATCCACTTCCACTTAATGATTCTTACGGTTTTCTTAATAACACTTTCTTTTTTCTAGCTTACTTTATTGTAAGAATATAGTCTATAATACATGCAACATAAAAAATATGTGTTAATTGACTGTTTTTGTTATTGGTAAGGCTTCCTGTCAACAGTAGGCTATTAGTAGTTAAGTTTGGGGAGAGTCAAAAGTTACAAGCAGATTTTCAACTATGTGTGAGTCAGTTCCCCTAACCCCCAAGTTGTTCAAGGGTCCACTGTATTTCTGTGGAATAGTGCTGCTCTAGAGTCAGGCAGAGGTGGTTTAAACCGCCTCCCATCCACTTACCAGCTCTGCTTCTTCAGGGAAGTTCCTTAATCATTTGTTTTCTGTAAAAATGAGTTTATAAACTCACAGTCATTCTGAAGATTAAATGAAGTAATGCATGCATCCTAACACTGCACTGACATAAATATTTATTATTATTCTAGTTTTCTGGTTACATGGCCCGAGAGAGAGGGACAAGAGCAGCAGGTGGATATTCCCCACATTCCAATGCACAGGTAGAGGTTGGGTGCCAGAATCAATCCATAGCCTCTAGCTGGGGAAAGAGACCTCGCAAAGGACCTTGCCCTTGAGCACCGTTTTCATTTTTCAGAAATTCTGTTTCTAAGAAGGCTGCTCACTCTAAGGAAGTATTCTTGCTGGTGGTGTTTGTTGCCACCTACCTACGCCACACCTCATCAAGAGGACACAGACGACAGGTCCTCAGGGCAAAGATGCAGATCTGTTTTCTTCACTAGATCTCCTTTGGGGCACACTTCTAGTTTATGTGTTTCCATCAGCACTATTCTTTGCACCGTGAGCATACTACTCTTTTCCCCTTTTAGGAGGCTAAAAACAAAAACAAACAAACAAACCCAACAAGCTATTCTGCAACCACAATACTCACCGCTATACCTGTAACCATCTTTTTCTTGGGCCAAGTGAAGGTAGAAGGAAAGGTTCATAGTTTTCATTTTTGAAAAGGCCTCAAAGATCTTTATAAAGCCTTGGTCCAGACATGTTTCTTTATGGGTACTTTCACAATCTTTTAATTCATAAATTAGGAAGTGAAGACAGATGGGTTAATATGAATGCTTAACTTCTGAACAGGATTGAATGTTCATTCACCTACTCATTCCACATTTCAGAAGGGTTGACACCAAATTTCCAGGAGCCAAAAAGTATGTCATTTTTCTTTCAACCCCAACCTCAGATGCTTCAGTCATATGTTCAGTTCACGTCCTCACTAAAGCTTGCCACAACTGCAGAGTTCCCCACTAAAATGAAGTTTTTAACTAACTGATAAACTCAATACTTACTGATAAAGAGAACAGCAATAAAAAACGAGGTGTCACTGTCTTTTGATTAAATCTGCACTCAGAGAGCTATATACTTTTCTGAGTTTCAAAATTTTCCAGCCCAAATCAAAGAGAAGTGTTAAACTGTGTGTTGAAGGCTTTGGGGGTGGGGATGGGGTTAGAATAAAAAGCAAGTGATGAATGTCACTTATTTAAGAAATCTGGACTCCATTGACGCTCATGATCTTTGTGAGTTCTACACCATCCTTAGGCAGAAGGTCTCTGCCCTGTTCCTCTTTCTTTCTCTCTCTGTCCCTTCACTATTCTCTTCTGTTTCCAGTATTCTCTTAGTTGGAAAATAGTTTATTTTTCAGTTCTGAAAAACAGGGAGGCATGGTCTTAAGCCACATATTGTTTTTCATTAAGAAAGTGTTTAAGAATGTTTAGTAGGTCCAAGGCACTGTCCTGAGATGAAAGGAGATACAAAGACAAATGAGCATCGAGGAGTTTCAGTCTAGAGGAAGGGCTTAGATGTGTATTCAGTCATTCAACAAATATTTATTAAGTGCTTACTATATGACAAGCATGTTCCACATATTGGGAAAACCTCAGAGAACAAAGCTAAGACATTGTTCTAATGCAGCTCATATTCTGGAGAAAGGAGATAAACAATAAAAAAATAACTATAGAATGTGTCTGATGTTATAGGACCAACTTACTGCTGTTCACCAAACATTGCTTGCTCTCTGCCTGCTGGGCACACGGTGACATCACTCTTCCCTTCCCTTTCTCGAGTTAAGTGTGGTCATGCGACTTGTTATGATCAATGACATAGGAGCAGAAATTACACAGGACACTTGCAAGCCCGAGCTTTAAGAGTCAGCGCACGGTGGTGCAGTAACTGCGGAAGCACGTGCTGAATGATGCCTTATCGCTCTGAGACCCTGAGTGATCACCATGAGTGGAGCCCCTGCTGGCCGGCAGTAGACATGCAGCATGACCAAGACATGTTTGCTTTATCACCCATTAACATTTGGGGATTATTAGTTACCAATTAGTTATCGTCAGACCTTCTCTGATAAGAGGAGGTGGCTAAGTACTCTGTAGAAAAATCAAGCAGGATTAAGGGTATAAAGAATAACATGGGGTCAAGTGGTTCCTATATCAGATAGGGTGGTTAGAGAAGTCCTCTCTGGTCAATTGATATTTGGGCAGAGACTTGAAAGAAATCAGAGTGCCAGCCTCGAGGATATCTGGGCAAAAACCCTCACAGGCAGATGGAACAGGCAAGTGCAAAGGCTTGAGAGGGGAGCATGCTGGGAGTGTTTGATGAGAGCAGTGTGGCCAAAGCACAGCAAGCAAGGAGAAGAGTGGTAGGAATGCACTGGGCAAGGTTGGTGGGGGCTGCAGGTGAGGAAAACTTGTGGTTCACATGTATTCCATGTAAAGATCAAGTGTGATGGGAAGTTAGAGGTGTGTGGGATGATGGCAGGTGGGCAGCATTAGAGCTGGACATCTTTGACTCTTGTCTCTGCCTCACTACTAATGTCTAACTCATCATCGAACCTTAGTTTTACCTTGGATTTCTTCCCTCCTACCCTGCCCTCAACCCCAGTGCCGCAACTTTGGTTCCAGCCTTATCAGCCTTTACCCAAACCATCGTGGTAGCTTTCTATGGCCAAGTCCTTTCATTCTCATAGCCCTCGAAGGAATCTTCTGTGTTACAACCACTTCCTCCGGGAATGGATCCTTTGAAAACTCAAAACTGATCAAATTACACAGCCCTGGTTAAAACACTTCGGTGGCTCCACATCCCCTAATGAAAAACAAAACAAACCCAACTCCTAGCATGAAACGTGAGGCCCTCTTGTCTTAGTCTGTTTTGGGTTGCTGTAAAAGAATACCTGAATCTGGGTAATTTATTAAAAAAAGGTTTATTTGGCTCACAATTCTGCAGGCTGTACAAGAAGCACAGTGCCAACATCTATAATACTTCTGGTGAGGGCTTCAGGGAGCTTCCACTCATGGCAGAAGGCAGAGGGGATCTGGCATCACATGGTGAGAGAGGGAGCAAGAGAGAGGAGAGAGAGGTGCCAGGCCTTTTTAGAACTTACCATTACCACAAGGACAGCACCAAGGGACCCTCCTCCATGACACAAACACCTCCCACCAGGCCCCACCTCCAACATTGGGGATCAGATTTCAACATGAGATTTGGAAGGAACAGATATCCAAACTATATCACCTCTCCTGTGCCAACCTATAGGTCCTTCTCTCCCATCTTGACCTTAATGTCACCCTCTCTGCCTTCTCTCCAGAATCATCTCACTCCTACAGCTCCCGACACCGTGTTGTTTCACACCTCCATGTCTTTGCACATGTCATTCTCTTGGCCTTTTCCATTTCCTTATCTGCCAGCATCACTCAAAACCCTGCTTAATCATGGTCTTTTTTGCAAAACTTTCCATGGCACTATTTCCACACCAGACCCAATGAGGCTTCTCTCTCCTTTACCTTAACATTTTAGAGACTACATCCATGGTTGCACGTGTGACCTAGTGTACGTTTGTCTGTTTATGTAGCTGTCTCCTCTTTCAGTGTGTACATTCTTTGAGGATGAAACCTTGCAATTCACTTCTTTGATCTGGGCTGGGCCCTGTACAATTCTCCCTCCACCATGGGGTTTTTGTGATGTCTCCTTCACAGGCACTTTCTGAAAGATTTCTCCAAACCTTGCCTTCCAAACCTGTTCTGAGCTCCTGTTGCCCACTCTTTGCTTCCAACTCTTGTTTGTACTCGCTGTGAGATATTTTGGACTTAATGTTTTAGACTCATCCATATTTCCAGCCTCAGACTTTGCATTGAGCATCCAAAATATACAGTCTTGGGTCTGCTTGGATCAATCCTGGCAACTGGATGACTTCCAGAGCCAAGGTCCTATCCCCCAGTTCAGCCGGCAGGTAGGCATTGCTCACTTCTGTGCACAGCAGCTTCTCTACGCAGGATTGCAGAACTAAACTGACCTCATGTTGCTTTACCGTTCCTGTTCTTCCCTGTGCGCTAGCTTAGGAAAATGGAGGAGCTTTCCCCAATTTTGCCCCAACTTCCCCCAATATGATGCAGAGTTTCAAAAGGGTTGAAAGGTGAGCGGCAGCAGCTTCCCGTAGCAGTCTGGGCGGCCCCACCGGGGACCATCAGATTTATCTTACCCACCTTCCCTTATCTCCCCCCTCCTTGTCGCCTTTCTCCCTTGAGTTGCTGGAAATGCCTTCAGAACCATCGCTTAGCAATAGAATTAGTAGAATTTGTCCAAGCTTGTCTGAGATAGGGATACAAAAACCACAAGAATGAAGTTGTGTGCTCTTTTTTTTTTTTTTTGCTACTTGGCAATTATTCTCAAATATGCGTTCTGATAGGGGTGAGGGGTTGGTGTCGGAATGAGCTCTTGTCAGACTCTGTTATGTTAGCACGAATCTCCTCCTGGGGCCATTTTGCCTCAAAGGGTATGTTTCGAATATTTTCTTTCCTGGAAAAACCCACAGGAGCTATGAGTAAGCCTGGTGGCATGCAGGGGCCTGGGTGTGGGCTAGAACAGCTCTCGCCTGCCAGCCCCCGAGTTTCTGGGAAAGCAGCATAATTGTGGTAGGAAGAATTTCCAGGCAATACTGATTTGAGAAAATGAAGATGAAAGTGAAGGGAAAATCAAGCTCACAAATGAAAGTGAAAGATAAAATGGTCTTATTTTTCTCCAGACTGATTAAGCCTATCGCTTCTTGGTTGACTAAAAGAGGATCCAACCTAAGGATTTCAAGCTTATGCTGTCCGTGGTGACTTCATATCTGGAAAGTATAAGGTGCGCTCAGGTCCCTGCTTACAAGAAAGAACAGCCCAGCACATCAGAGAGGTCATGGTTAGTGCCAGAGCTCACAATGGGAACCAAAGAACTGGCCATCGCCACACAGGCCTCTTATTCTAGAATTCTTCCTGGTGGTCTAAAAACATCTACATGAAGCCTTCAAATAGCAGGTAACTGGGTGCTTGCCATCTTCTCCACTTTCTTATTTTGGTATAGTTGAATGGCTTATGATATTTCTTGAAAGTGCTTTATTACAACCGGAACTGACCTCCCTTGAATTGTAGTTATGAGGGAGGTTTATTCAGAGACCACTGAGAGTGGGAAGGATGCAGTTGGAAAGGTGTAGAACCATGTTTTCTCACAGGGCCCCATTGCTCCTAATGTTTGAAGTAAGGTCTTAACCCCGAGGTTAGGTGTTTTGCAGGTCATCCCAATGAGCACCAGGGAGAGAGTTCCTCTGAGAATCAGGCAGAAGTCTAGGTCTGTGTTTCTCTGACCTCACTGCACATGTAAGTCATCCGGGAGGAGTTTTTTTAATTCCCAGATAAGGAAGACAAGCTTAAGAGGTCTTCAAATGGAAAACTGGAGCCATTACCTGAGTAGCTGTAATACAATGCCTGCCTCAACTTTGAGGTGGGAGATATTAAAGGTGTTGGATCGGATTCTCACCCCTCTCCAAAGAAGTCTTCACGCTGCCTGTGAAGTCTTCCCTTGCTTAAAGTGCTTCCCCACTGCCCCAAAGGTAAAATCCAATGTGTAGCATTTCTGAAGATCAGGGCCCTTTCTCCCATCCCAGCTTCCTTACCTACCACACACTCACAGCACTTCCACAGTGCCTGTTTTTTCTAGGTGTCTAACCTCATCTACACAGCCATGTATCTGAGCAATAGCTGACTCTATCCCTATGTCCAGGACGGGGTCTAAGCCAGATGTCAGCTAACTATGGCCCTTTGTCCAAATCCAGCCTGCCGTTTGTTTCTGAAAATAAAGTTTTCTTGGAACACAGCCATGCTCTTTCATTTGCGTATTGTCTATGGCAGTTTTTGCACTGAACAGCAGAGCTGAGTAATTGCAACACTGATATGGCCCACAAAACATAAAATATTTGCTGCTTGGCTTTTTACAGAAAGGGTTTGTGAATCCTGGCATAAACCTCCTTACCCAGCGATTGATTTAGGAATGAGAACATGAGCTATTTCTGGCCAAACAAGTATGATGAGATACCTGCTACAACTTCCTAAGAAGACAGAACAGGAAGAGACAATCCCTGTTCATCCTGCTACCATTGCCATAGCTGGATATGAGCACCAACCCACTGCAGATGGCAGAGAGGAGGTATGGAAAGAACGTGTGTCTATGATGATGTTGTTGAATCCCTCAGTCGCCCAACTTTGCAGACTACCCCACTCTGGACTTCTTAATGTCTGACATACTAAACACCTTTATTGTTTAAATTAATTGGTGATGGGGTGCTCTATTATTTGTACATTAAATATCCTGAGTCTAATATAAATTATTAAAATTGACCCAAGAAGAAATATTAAGCTTAAAAATACTGATAAACATTTAAAAAATCAAATCATTGTCAATAATCTGCAAAACAAAGATCAGTTTCAAAGAGTAGAAAGTGTTTTACCAAACCTTCAAAGAATAGATAACTCCTATTTTATGCAACAGTTCTAGAGACCAAAAAAGGGAGAAGCTCCCCAGTTCCTTTTATGAAGGAAGAAAAACCTTGATGTTAAAACTTCATGAGGGCAATATAGTACGATAAAAATTTTATGATAGGCATAGCTGCGAACATAGGTACACACACTTTTTAACACGCGTTACTTTTTTACCAAAGACAGTAAGGAAGAGAAAGAGAGAGGGGAGGAAGAGAGAATGAGAGAAAGAAAGATAAAAAGAAAGAGAGAGAAGGGAAGGAAGGAAAAAAGCAAGCAAGCAATAAACATGTAGTAAATTTGGAGTAGAAAGAATTTTCTTCAATCTTATGTAGGTATCTACCAACCCACCAACAACCTGAAGCAGATGCCATACTAAATGTGAAAATTAGAAGCATTACTTTTAAAGTCAGGAACATGACAAGGAAACTCACTGTTACTGCTTCTATTCAGGACAGAAATCCAGAAACAGAAGAGAGAGAGAGAGAGAGAGAAAGAGACAGACAGAGTTCTTCTTATCTCTGTAAGAACTGGAAAAGTGAAACATTACAGTCAATATCAGCCAATGATACTGTTGTCTACAGAGAAAATTGAAGATAAATCATAACTAGATTAATAAAATTAATGACAGCACATCAAAGTTTCTGGATAGAAGAATAATATATAAAAACAATAGCTTTGCTATACCTAATAAACAACCATTTAGAAAATGTAATTAAAGAAAAGCTCCCATTCACAATGACAGGAAAAAAAGTAAGGAGCATAATAAATTTAACAAGATATATACAATATCAAAATATAAATATGTATTAAAAGACATAAATAATAAATAGAGGTATAGAATATTAAAAGATGGAAAGACTCAATGTTTTAAAAATGATATTTTTTCCCAAATTAACCTATAAATTCATTGCCATTCTAATTCAAATTTTAACAGGGTTTCTGACTGAACTTGACAAGCTAATCCTAAAATTCACATAGAAGAATAAAGAACCAAGAATAATCAAGACAATTTTGAAAAATAAAAATAAGAAGGGGGACATCTTGCCCTCTCAAATATCAGGATTTATTATAAAGCTTTAGTGATTAAAACAGTGTGATATTAGCTTGAGGATAAATAGACTAATGGAACAGAGTATAAAACTCCAAAACAGACGTATACATATAGAGGATGTGATATATGTAGTTCTGGCATATGGGAGCCTCTGAAAGTGGCCTAATAAATAGTGGGGAAAGAAGGAGCTATCTAATAAATGAGGCTGAGAAAATTGACTATTCTTATGGTAAAAAAAATTCCTACAAAATCTTTTATATAAAAATGAATTCCAGGTTAATTAAAGTCCTAAATATGAAATGAAAACTTCAAAATTGTGAGATGACAATATGGAGGTTATCAATATATAGGAATATCTTTATGATCTTGAGGTAGAGAAGAGAATTTCTTAAATAAAACATAAAATTTACCTCATTAAAATAATTTAAAATTGTTGGATGACAACGTCTGTCTAAACAAAATTTAAAGACACACTATGAAAGAAGTGTGGAAGATATAATCAAGAAAATATTAGTATGCAAAATATGCATTTTAAAAATCTATAAATAAATAAGAAAAAAACATCAAATAGGAAAATGGGCAAAAGACATGAATAGGCAATTTACAACAAAAGGAAATCAAATGGTCAATAGCCACATGGAAAGGTTTTTAACTTCCCTAGTAATTAGGAAAAAGCAAATTAAACAAAAATGAGATAACACTTTATACCAAGCAATTTTGCAAAAAATTAAGAAGTCTGACAACACCTGTGTTAATGAAGATGTGAAGCAACAAAAAACAGTATTCACTGTTAGTGGTAGTGTAAATTTGTACAACCATCTTGGAAAACAATTTGCTGATATCTGCTGAAAGTGAAAATGCTCATACTCAGCGATTCCCTTCCTAGATGCTGGAGGTTTTTGCACACATGTGTAAGGTGTAATGTATGAGAATAGTCACTGTAGCATTTTGTAATAGTAGTAGAACTATTAGAAGAAAAAAACCTAATGTTGATTAGTAAAAATGTAAAGTAATTTCAAAATGAACCAGATCTACATATGCAACATGGATAAATCCCATAAACACAGTCTTGAGGTTTTTAAGAAATTGGAAAAGAATACATACAATAGATTTCACAGAGATCAATTTTATTATATAAAAATAACATGTTATTTGTGGATATATGTAGTAAAAATGTAGAAACACGGTTAGGAAGTATATTTTTGGATGCAGGAGGAAAGGGAATAGGAAGGGGGTATCTGCACCTCAGCTTATGTTGCCACTGGCCTGGCTGCCTAGTCTCCTGACCACTGGAGGCATGACTAGGAACCAAAAACTTGACATATCCCCCGCATAGCATCTGGACACCATAATCCTGAGGTAGGTACCCTACCTACTCAGCTTGCCACCTCTAGCCACATCAGTGCTCACCTGTCTCCAGCCCATCAGCCACATTCAGAGATGTGCCTTTCCCAATAAGGGACAGAAATAGTTCCCAGTTCTGATGGTTAACTTCATGTGTCAAGTTGACTGGGTCACAGGGTGCCCAGATATTTGGTCAAACATTATTCCGGGTGTCTCCATGAAGATCTTTTTGGATGAGATTAACATTTAAATCAGCAGACTTTGAGTAAAGCAGATTGCCTTCCATAAGGCAGGTGGGCCTCATTCAATCAGCTGAAAGTCTGAACAGAAAAAAAAGGCTGACCCTCCCCCAAATAAGAGTATTTTTTCTGCCTGATGGCCTTTGAACAGAGCCATCAGCTTTTTCCTGCCTTTAGACTCAAACTGGAACATTGGCTTTTTCTGTGTCTCAGCCTGATGGCCTTTGAACTGGAACTAAATCACTGGCTCTCCTGGGTCTCCAGTTTGCTGACTCGCTCTGTAGATTTGGGGACTTGCCAGCCTTCATAATGTGAGCCAGCTCCTTACAATAAATCTCTTTTTATATATATACTCTATTGGTTCTGCTTCCCTGGAGAACTCTAATACACCAATGTTTTGGCTTTAAAAGATCTACCCTGTTTCTCCTCCTTGGAACTTCATCCCCCAAAGTTTAGACTCATTACTCAACTGGGTTTCCTGTTGGGTAGCAAAACTTTTCCTCTCAACACTCTTTAGGCGCTTAGTCTGTATTTTTTCTTTAATAATGGCAAATTGTTAATAGGTTTAACATATTTAACATATATTTATGTTTATATTTAATATATTATGTATATATAATATATGTTTAACAGTCATTCTTCATTATTTGCAGATTCCATATTTGCAAATTCTCCTACTTTCTAAGATTTACCTGTGATCCCAAAATCAATATTCACAGTACTTTCATAATCCTTTGTGGACAAGCACGAGTGGTAAAGAATTTGAGTCACCTGATGCACTCATTCCCAGCTGAAATGAAACAAGGCCACACTCTGCCTTCTTGTTTCAGTTCTCATACTTTAAATAAGTGTTGTTTTGTGGTCTATTTAGTGTC
This sequence comes from Daubentonia madagascariensis, assembly GCA_023783475.1. NCBI lineage: Eukaryota > Metazoa > Chordata > Mammalia > Primates > Daubentoniidae > Daubentonia > Daubentonia madagascariensis. The sequence continues at coordinate 49,231,681 of JAKFHU010000600.1, read as the reverse complement.
ATGTTTTTTACATAGAAGCTTTTTAATTTAAGTAAGTCCCATTTATTTATTTTTGTTGTTGCTATGATTGCCTTTGGAGTCTTAGTCATAAATTCTTTGATAGGCCAGTATCTAGAAGAGTTTTTCCTACATTTTCTTCTAGAATTCTTATGGTTTTATGCCTTACATTTATTTCTTTTATCCATCTTGAATTAATTTTTGTGAGTGGTGAGAGATAGGGGTCCTTTTTTATTCTTCTGCATGTGGCTACCCAATTTTCCCAGCATCATTTATTGAATAGGGATTCTTTTCCCCGGAGTATGTTTTTGTCTGTTTTATCAAAGATTAGTTGGCCGTATGAAGATGGTTTTATATCTGGGTTCTCTGTTCTGTTCCATTGGTCTATGTCTCTATTTTGATGCCAATACCATGCTGTTACCATAGCCTTGTAGTGTAGTTTGAAGTCTGGTAATGTAATGCCTCCAGATTTTTTCTTTTTGCTTAAGATTTCTTTGTCTATTCAGGCTCTTTTCTGATTTCAAACAAAGCGTAGAATTATTTTTTCTAAATGTGTGAAATACGGCATTGGTATTTTGATGGGAATTTCATTGAATCTCTAAATCACTTTGGGTAGTATGGACATTTTAACAATGTTGATTCTACTGATCCATGAGCATGACATGTTTTTCCATCTGTTTGTGTCATCTGCAATTTCTTTCCTCAGTGTTTCATAGTTCTCCTTGTACAGGTCTTTTACCTCCTTTGTAAAGTGTATTCCTAAGTACTTTATTTCCTTGTAGCTATTGTGAATGGTATTGAGTCTTTGATTTGATTCTCAGCTTGACTGTTATAGGCATATATAGAAATACTACTGATTTGTGTGCATTGATTTTGTAACCTGAGACTTTGCTGAATTTATTTATCAATTCCAGGAATCTCTTGGTGGAGTCTTTGGGGTTTTCGAGATACAAGATCATATCATCAGCAAAAAGTGATAGTTTGACCTCCTCTTTCCCAATTTAGATACATTTAATTTCCTTGTCTTGCCTGATTGCTTTGGCTAGGACTTCCAGCACTATGTTGAATAGTAGTGGTGACAGTGGACACACTTGTCCAGTTCTGAGTGGGATTGCTTTCAAGTTTTCCCCATTCAATATGATGTTGGCTGTGGGTTTGTCATGTATGGCTTTTATAATTTTGAGATATGTTCTTTCTATGCCTAGTTTGTTGAGGGTTTTTATCATGAAACGGTGCTGGACTTTGTCAAATGGTTTTTATGCATCTATTGAGATGATCATATGGTCTTTGCATCTGTTTATGTGAATCACATTTATTGATTTATGTACATTGAACCATCCTTGCATCCCTGCAATGAAGCCCACTTGGTCATAGTGGATTATTCTTTTGTTGTGTTGTTGATTTCAGTTTGCTAGTATTTTATTGAGGATTTTTACATCTATATTCATAAGGGATATTGGTATGTAGTTTTCTTTTTTTGTTGTGTCTTTTCCTGGCTTTGGTATCAAGGTGGTACTGGCTTTGTAGAATGAGTTATGGAGGATTCCTTCCTTCTCAATGTTATGAAATAATTTCTGCTGTATGGGTACCAATTCTTTGTAGGTCTGATAAAATTCGGCTGTGAAACTATCTGGTCCAGGGCTTTTTTGTTGGAAGATTTTTAATTTCTGCTTCAATTTCACTGCTTATAATTAGTCTGTTCAGGAGTTCTATTTCTTCCTGACTGAGTCTTGGGAGGTTGTGTGTTTCCAGGAATTTGTCCATTTCCTCAACTTTTTTGAGTTTATGTGCATAGAGATTTTTATAGTAGTCACAGATGATATATTGTATTTCTGTGGTATCAGTTGTAATATCTCCTTTTTTGTTTCTGATTGAGCTTATTTGGCTCCTTTCTTTTCTACTTCTGGTTAATCTAGCAAAAGATCTATCAATTTCCTTTATCTTTTCAAAGAACCAACTTTTTGTTTCATTAATCTTCTGTATTTTTTTGTTTGTTTGTTTTTGATTTCATTTAGTTCTGCTCTGACCTTAGTTATTTCTTTTCTTCTACTGGGTTTGGGTTTGGTTTGCTCTTCCTTTTCTAGTTCCTTGAGACAATTCATTAGATTGTTGATTTGTGATCTTTCTGTCTTTTTGATGTAGGCATTTAAGGCTATGAATTTTCCCCTTAGGACTGCTTTTGCTGAATTCCACAGATTTCGATAACTTGTGTCCCCTTTGTCATTTGGTTCAAAGAATCTTTTGATTTCCACCTTAATTTCCTCCTTGACCCAATAATCATTCAGCAGTAGGTTGTTTAATTTCCATGACTTTGTGTATAATTGAGTGTTTCTGTTGGTATTAATTTCTAATTTTATTCCACTATGGTCTGAGAAGATACATGGTACAATTTCTATGTTTTTGGAATTTCTTGAGACATGTTTTGTGGCCTAAGATGTGATCAATCTTTGAGACTGTTCCATGTGCTGATAAGAAGAATGTATACTCAGTAGTTTTTGGGTAGAATGTTCTGTAAATGTCTGTTAGGCACATTTACTCTCATGTCCCATGTAAGTCCAGTGTTTCTTTCTTTATTTCTGCTTGGAAGATCTGTCCCATTCTGTCAGTGGGGAGTTGAAGACCCCAGAAATTATAATGTTACAGTTTATCACTTTGTTTAGATCTAGTAGGGTTTGCTTTATGAATGTGGGCACACCTATGTTAGGTGCATAAATATTTACAATTGTTATGTCTTCTTGATGAGTTATTCCCTTTACCATTATGCAATAACCACCTTTGTCTTTCTTTGCCATTGTTGATTTGAAATTTATGTTATCTGATATGAGAGTGGCTATACCTGCTTTCTTTTGATTTCCATTTACATGGAATATTTTTTTCCATCCCTTCACCTTGAGTCTGAATGAGTCCTTGTAGGTTAGATGTGTTTCCTGGACGGCAGATATTTTGGTTATCTTTTCATCCTTCACCGCTATGTCTCTGGTTGGGGGGATTCAAGCCATTCACATTTATTGAAAGAATTGATAAGTGGGATGCATTTATGTTCGTCCTGTTGGGTAGAACCTTATTGCTTTGTTTACCTCTTGAGCCATTATTTTATATGGGCTCTGAGCTTTAGTTTTTGGGTGACTTTACACTGGTGGGGTTCTATTGTGTTGATCAATGTATAATGCAGATCTGAGTGCTTCCTGCAGGGCAGGTCTGGTCTTGATAAACTCCCTCAGTGTTTGCTTGTCTGAAAAAAGTATTTATTTCTCCCTCATATAAGAAATTTACTTTTGTAGGATACAAAATTCTAGGCTGGCCATTATTCTGTTTAAGAAGACTGAAGATGGGGCCCCAATCCCTTCTGGCTCGTAAGGTCTCAGTTGAGAAGACTGCAGTTAGCTTGGTGGGTTTTCTGTAAGTTACCTGATGTTTTCACCTTACGGCTTGCAGGAGTTCCTCCTTCATGTTAACTTTGGCTAGTCCAATGACTATATGTTGTGGTGATTTCCTCTTTGAGATGAATCTCTCAGGTGTTCATTGAGCTTCTTGTACCTGGATGTCTAAATTTCTAGTAAGACCAGGGAAGTTTTCCTCAATTATTCCCTCAAATAAGTTTTCCAATCCTTGTGTGTTTTCTTCTTCACTCTCAGGGATGCCTATAACTCTTACGTTTGGCCTCTTTACATAATCCCATATTTCCTGTAGGCTTTGTTCCTTCCTCTTAATTTTCTTTTCTTTATCTTTGACTGACTTGTTTAATTCCAAGGTGTGATCTTCAAGCTCTGAGATTCTTTCTTCTGCTTGCTTTAGTCTATTCTGAAGACTTTCCACTGTGTTTTGTATTTCCTTGAATGAATTTTTCATTTCCAGAAGTTCTATTTGAGTTTTTAAAAATAATTCAATTTCTTTAGTGAATTTTTTGTTCATTTCCTGAAATTTTTCTGTGGTTTTGTTGTGTTGGTTTCCATTTTCTCTTGTATTTTGTTGAATTTACCTTTAATCCATATTTGGAATTCTTTATCTGTCATTTCAATATTCTGATTTTGGTTGGTATCCATTGCTAGGGAGCTGGTGTTCCCTTTTGGGGGTGACTTTTTGCTCTGATTCTTCATATTTCCAGAGTTCCTTCACTGATTCCTTCTCACCTGAAGCAGCTTTTGCTTCTTATTTTTGGATTTTCTTTTGTTTAGCTAGGACTTTTCCCCCTCACCTCACTTGTACAGGTGTGCTTGTAGCATATGTTGGGTAAGAACATTTGGCTTTGCTTGTGGGTGCTTTGATGGTGATGTGGGTTCTGGATGGATGCCTTGGTTATAGATGTCCTTGGTGTGATGGTTTTCTCAGTTGCTAGTTGTTTGTATGCTATAGGAGTGGTGAGCTATGTGAGTGGGCAGATTCCCTGCCTCTCTTTGATGAGGAAAGTTGGAGGTCTTTGAAATCCTTTCTCTTTCCCCAGCCCTGTCATCTTCATAACAGTGTGAATTGTAATGGCATGCCCAGTTTAATCTCTGAGACAGTAGGTGGTGCTTGTGGGTGAGAATCAACCACACCTTGTATGATTGATTCAGTAAATGCTGTAAAGGGTGCAAAAATTGATCTCCCTATCAGTAGATGGCACTTGCCAGAAGGAATAAGCTGCAATGTCATTTTGGGGTCCTGTGACTAGCTCTAGTACCACAGGAGAAGCACTCTAATGCCCCAGGTGGTTAGTGGGGCCCTGAAACTTCAGGTGAGTCCTTATTCTCTGCCTCAGCAGAGGCAGGTTTGGGAATGTGGCTGAGTGGGGCTGGTTTGGGTGAGCTTGCCTTCAGGCTCCACAAAAGCTATCGAGGCATCTGTTTCATCAGGGCTCAAAGGTCTGCCCCCAGCTTCTGGGCAAAGCCACCAGGGAGGGGCTGAAGTGGTCCCACCCAACCAGAAAGTCTGCTTGTGGAGGTAGGGTCATCTGAGATTCACAATCTGGCAGTCTTGAGCAGGCCTTGCTCCTCTCTGTTCTCCCCTGCTCTGCGGTTTCCTCCTGGCATCTGCCAGCAGGCAGGAGCTAAAGCCTGCTGAGCTCCTTGACTGTGACTGTGATGTGGGCTGGGAGGTTTCCTGCTCAGGATCCCAGCCTGAGCTGAGAGTGTGACCCTTCTGTGGGGGGCAGGGTGCCCTGTGGGCCCACCACAGCTAGGACCCACACTGCATTCTGCCCCCTGATCTGCCCATGCGGGCTACCTCACCTCCCTAGACTAATTCACAATTCTCCCTGCTATGCCCCTGAGATCTGGGGGTATAGGATATGGCTTGCAGGCCCATCCCCAGGCCCCCAAAGATCAATCCTTGACCATGCCAGAGAGAAGCATGCTGGTCCCAAGTTGTCCATGGGATGCCCAAGCAGTTTTCATGTCCCTCTGCCTCAGGGCATGCCCTGCTCTGATGGAGTCACCAAGCAAGCAGCACCAGGGAGGGCAGGTGGGCAGGGAGCTCATAGTCCTAGTACCCTTCAGTCCACTGTAAGACCCCAAGAGGAAAGGTCTGAGCCTTACTCCCTGTGGAAGCCTCCGTGTGGTGGCTCAATTGTCTCTCTTGGCAGCCACGAGTAGGGGAGGGGAAGCGGAGAAAAAGAGTCTGAATAAAGGAAAGCTAGCACGCTGGTCATGTCTGTCCCTCGCTCCAGGAGGCCACCTCCCCAGAATGTTCAGGCACTGGAATCATGCAGATCACCCAGGACTCATTGGACCCCTGTGGCTCCTGCAGTCTGGGCCAATGTTGGGAAATATCTGTGTGGGAATGAGCAAGATGAAACCTGAGGAGTTGAAGCTGCCTGGGGAGGACAAAGGTGCACATTGGGTAGAGAAGCAATATGGTGCCTGCCATCCCAACTTGGGTCTGTGGAGACAGGAGGCACCCCAGTGGGGCTGGGAGCCTGGTACCCTGTCCACAAGAAGTTCCCAGCTCACTGGCAGCAGCAGCCTCTTGGCTCGTGTGGGCAGAAAGTGTCTCCAGCAGCTTGGGAAGCTGCCAACTGTCTGAGATGCGAAGGAGGGAGAAAAACAACCACTCCACCTACCTTTCTCACTGGACTCCAAGCCTCTCGGGGGTTGATCTCTGCCGATACCTTGCCCCTTCCTGTTCTGCTCCACAACTTCTTCCCGTGGAGTCTTCTGAAGGTTCTGGCACCCTTCCCTCAGATCCAGTGGACCTGCTCTCTGTTTGTCTGTTCATTTTTTCTCTTTCATCTAAAACTTCTCCTTCTTACTGAGACACTCTGGCAGCTGGTGTCTCTGGTCAGCCATCTTCCAATTAATGACTTTATAATCACCATTAAACCTGTCCCCACAATTCCATGAAAAAGGGAAGCAAATGTAATCATGAGGTGCAGAAGTTAAACCACTTTTCCATCTAACTGACCAGTTAGATCAGTTTAACTGTATGTCAAGGGCCTTGAGTCTTGTTTGCTGCACTCCTGTGATTGGACTAACTGAGTTGGCTACTGCTCAAGGTCAAAAATACACAACCCCAAACTGCCAAGCAAAGGAAGAAATCAGGAGTTGGAGTAAGATTACCAGGCCAGAGCTAGACATACAAAAATGAAGATCTGAGACAGAGCAGACACAGTCAACAGGAAGCAAGGAAGGCTAAGAGCTTTGGAAGTCTGAATCAGGCTTTCAAGCCATGGTAGGACAAACCAGAGGTCAAAGGGGAGGCTCAGTGGAAATTCAACCCTTCAGGCTTTCTGCCGAAATAGGATGGGGTCAGGGAGGCCAATTGCCAGCTTAGAGGAGAGAGCCTGAGGTTGAATATCTTCTTCTACCTGGGCTGTCTTATACCCTTTCTGATCCGGATTCATAGATTAACTTTTGCTTGCTCAATTTACTTACTCTGCTCCTCTTCAAGGTCCAGAACTGATCAGTAAACTCAGCCAAACAGCTAATTTTGTGAAATAAAAAAGCCAAGACAGTTGATTGAATTGACAATGTCAGTAATTTGTCAGATGTTTTGGTGTCCTTTGAACAGAGCCTATTCATGATCATTCCTGCTTAATGATTTAAAATGTGATTTTAATTTATATTTAAAATATTAATTTATATTTAATTTATATTTAAAAGGAAACATGGAGTAGCAGACAGAACAAATTTTGGAATCAAACCGACTTTAGTAAAAATCACTGCTGTTTCTGTACACATGACTTTAGACATTTAAAAATCTCCGAGTCTCAATGTCCCCGTATATAACATGGGGTCAATAATGTCTACCCCCTGTGAGAAATAAATGAAATGATGTTTGTAAAGTGCTTAACACTTAGAAGGTACTCAATAAATAATAATAATGATCATTTTATTATATTTCCTGCTTATATTGAAACTTGGACATTCTATAAATAATCCATCTAGTTCATTTAAGAAATATTTATTGCGTACCTACTATGGGCCACAAATACTCTTCTAGGTACGTGAGATTCAACAAAAAAAAAAAAAAGTCTCTGTCATCTTAGAACTGGCATTTTTTTTGGAGCCTTGTATATTATATGCCATTCACATGGCAAGAGATACTTCTTCCACTGAGCCCATAGTAGAATTCCTCACCCTATTTACAGCTGTGCTGGTAATAACTAAGGCCACTGAATTAGACCCATGGGGGGAATACTCTCCAGATTTCCCAAACACCTTCTGCCTCAACATAATAATACCCTGCTAAAGAAAAAGGTCCAGGTCTGCAGAATGGATAATATCCCTTGAAAATAGGAACTTGAATTTTGCAGACCCCTTTGTATAGGTACACCAATAACACTGTTGGTATTTCAGAGTAATCATATGCTGCGGGGATCAAAGACCCAAATGCCAATGGGGAGGGATGGGTAAATGAGTCAAGAAGCCCAGTTTTATGGTTAAAGCATGGGGAAAATTATAAAAAAAAAAAAAGTTAAACTGTCTCTATAAAATGTGCAGCCACTGGTACTTTCAGTTGACACTACCAGAGAAAATGCTAGTATGGTCAGATCTGATTTTTTAATAGAAGCTGAAATCTGGATTTTTACATAACATTAAATGATTTTCCAAATAAAATCCGTCAATAGTACTGATTCAGCCCACGAGACCTAAGTTTACAAGCCCAACAGAGCTTTAGAAGACCATAGTTTTGTGTCTTTAATCAGTTTTTAATCCTTTCTCACTTTCTACACTGAAAGACACTCTTAGAATTGCAAAATGCCAGATGGCAAAGATTTATAATCGTATTTGTTTGTTTGTTGTTTTTATCTGAAACCACAGTTGTTATTCAACATCTAAGAATGTGGAGCTCAACCGGTAGATCCCATAATTTTTGAAGAAGCTGCAATAAGGCTGGAATAATGACAGATTACAGGGACTAGGTTGCCATCACCCTAATGTCTTGTGGCCTCCTCTTACCCCAGCATTGAGACATGCAGACTTGCTTGTAGTTGCAGATTTGTATCCTCTCTTGACGTGGCTGCAACGAGAACACACATCTGTGAAGTGTTTGCCAGCATGTCAAGAGTAACAGGACTCTTGAAGCCATTTCAAATGTCATACCAATCCTCGAGCATAACATCTTTAAAAAGATTGTTGCTTTAGAGATCTTAATATTAAAAAAAAAACCGAAATGCAATACTTTTAGCCACTTAAAAGAGTTCTTTTTCACTGAGCAAAGTTGAACTTTTTAAACTTCTTTACCAAACAAGCCTCTTTTTGGTGGTGAGCAAATAAATTAGCATGTGGGTCCTAAGTGCTCTTAAAATCGTTTTGCTATAGATCTGTCCACTGTTTATAATTCTTGAATAAAGCTAAAAGTAAAGAAAGCCTTCCTCTGAAGGTTTATGAGCATTTTTCCATGAAGCAGAAGTCAAACAGAAGATCAAAGTGATCTAACAAAATGCTCCAAACTTGGGATAGAGTGGGCTGAAGGGCAATGAAGAGAAATTAACTCTTCCACATAGTTTGGGAGATATGTCTTGTTATTTAAAAGTAAAACAAAACTAAATCATGAGAGTCTGAGTGTATCAAACTGACATTTCAGAACAATGTTGTTAAAAGTATCCGTCTTTGATATTTTACCCGTAGTATCAAAGACATTTTAAAAGAAGTTAGTCAACTGTTTTACCAAGTGGCAAATCAGGTGAATTTCCTACCCCTCTGTTCTTAACAGCTGTTCTCCAAGCTTCTCTGAGTCTTTCTGCAAAGGGTGGATTTTTCCAGGCTCACAAAGGATTAATGTACAGTCTTGAACTGTCTTGGGAAGTATAATGCATTCTGCATATTTTGAATACTAATTAATTGATGCTTAGCTTTTCATACGCTATCAATTTAAATCCCCACTAACCATTTACTTTAAAATAGAAAACTAAAACAAAAGAAATAAAATGAATATATTTGCTGAAAAGGCATGAGTCTACCCAGCCATGATTAAACCCTCAATAAATTTGCTTCTAATCACCCATTGGTATTTAAATAGATAGTAACTACTCTATTAAATTTAATTCTCTCCATTTAATGACAATGATTCTAAATTTAATGACAGTTATTTGAAATATATACCCACAGATTATTAACAACATTTTAACAAGATTTTTAAACCATGGAATGTGAGTATGAAGTCATCAGATGTCATAAATCAATTACTATTTAATGCAGAATGCCTGAATTGTTAAGTCAAAACATACCCCAAGTGAGAATGTTTTAAAAACATTTCAGTGAAAAATAATTTTCCAGAGGAAGAATATCCATCTGTGAACTACTACTACTATTTCAGAATAAAATTAAGGATATATAACTTTAAAATATATTTATTTTTGTCTGAAAGTATGCATTTGGAGGAGCACATTAAATTTTCTTGATTTTAGGAGTTGATTTTATCCAGAATACCATTTTAACATTGTAAGTCAAGTGGTTTTACTTTTTCTGTTGCCAATTAAATATGTGCTAAAAATATTACACATTATTTTATTCTAGGGATTCACAACCAGGTTTCTACAAAACATTCTTTTATACTGATATAAGGAAAACCTTTTTCAAGTTATGGTACTCACTAAGTCCCCATCCCTTAAATAAAACAAAATCCTTAATCCAAATAATTCTCTTTCTGGCTACTGGCACAGTTTGCTTCCTGTCAGATGGACTCTGACTGCCATATCTTTCTGTTGAGCATGAACGGTCCATGTCATTCTTGCATGAACTTTCCCTTCCAGGTATCCTCTTCCGCATCATTGGGGCATTTACTGGGACCAGAAGTGTAGATTGGCAAGTTCGTATGATGTAAGAATCCTAACCTATAAAGCACATCAGTAGACACTTTGTAGCATGTGCCGTTTATTAGGGTTTCCATTAAAAGTATTACGTTTCCATACTTTACAACCATAAAAGAGTAAATAATTTCAAAGGATTGCTTGATAGGAGACTTCTGTTTTAAATGGAACTTGGAAATATCTGAGAAATCACTGGAATAAATGTACTTAATAGACCCAATGCTGTGAAGTTCTTTTTAACTGTTTTCTTAAGTACATAAAAAGATATACCATTTCCTCCAACATTTTTTGAAATAGGTTTTGGTTTGGGGTTTTTCTCTGTAACATTTGACTTATAAATATTTCTTACAATGCTTTCATTGTTCCCTTTCTTTCTTTCTGTGCTGAGGTTGACTTCTTAACACCAATAGATTCTGATCCCCTTTACTGCTTTAATCTGCAAGGTAAGTTAGAGTTTAAGACCAGAAAGTAGCATTACATGCCACTGAAGAAAGCTGCTGCACTACTTGATAAGTTGGAAAATGTATACTAAACGTCCCTATTGAGATATTTCCTTTTTTAGAGGAAACAAATTCCATCCATGGGACTAAGCAAACATATCAATCTGGGCTGTATGAGAAGCCAACACAGCATTCTTTGCATGGAAAAGATTAGATCAGGTCAGTTTCAGAAAAAAATCATTTTAAAAAAATATTGCTAATAACAAATATTTGAAGAAAATTTAAGTAGTCCATTCACATGTTATAATCAAATTGTAATTGTCCGGATTAGCTGTCTTGATGACCCTTATTCTCTAGGAAATTACATGAATTTCTCCTTCATTTTGTCTGTGTAGGCATGGCATTAGATAGCACACTTTTTTTTTCAGAGTTGTATTTCTGAGCACCAGCTAAAGTCCATCAGCAACACTAGGCATCAGAGATAATACCTAAATTGAAAATTGTTTGATTATCTAACTGTACAAATTAGAGGTTTCAGAAGGGAAGAGATTAATTTTTTTAAACCAAAAAGTTTAAACCCTCAATAACAACTCTTAGAACCAAGAAGAGTGAGCATAGCATGTTATCAGGTGGATTGACTTGGTGAACTAGTCACTGTTAAATACTGGTAACTGACAGTAGCAACTACCAGACTTGCATGCCAGACTCTTTGCTAAATTCTTGGCCCATATTGTGTCATGTAATCCTTACAACCCCTCCTCATCTTTGTTTTACAGATGAGGAAATTGAGGCTCAGAAAGATTGAGCAACTTCCCCAAGATCACAGAATTAATAGCGTAGCTGGGATTTTAATCCAAGTCTGGCTGAGTCCAAAGTTTATACCCCTAACTGCCATGTCCAATATGCCTTCAGCTTCAGAGTTAGTTAGGGCTAGAGGAAAGAGCCCAGAGCCAAATCTAGAGAGAAGGTTGACTTTTAGGAGGTGAGAATGCAGTCAAGTCAAGAAGGGCATCTCCCAACATAGAACCAAGCCACAGAGCCCAGGCTGAGTCCTGCTGGAGTAGGTCTGGTTGGCAGGGAAGGAGAATGGGAGGTGCATGGGCAGCCTCTGGGATCTGGGGAAAAGACTTAATTTTTGAATGCTATCAAGGGGGACGTGAATAAAAGCTATGTCCCTCCCTGTGTTACTGAGCCAGGCTTAAGTGTCCATTTGGTGGAAAGCTGGTGGATTCATCTAGCTGAAGCAGACAAGTAGAAGGGAATGAAGGCAAAGAATGACAACCCAGGGCACGTCTTGCGGCGGTCAAAGCCTAGCCCTTCCCATCAACACACGCAGCCTCACTGCATGGGGGCACTTTTTGGGAGCAGCTGGGAAAGGAAGCAGGAGAAGAATCTGGGGCAATTAATCACCTTGCCTGCCAAGGAGGTGCAGTTCAGAAACCAAAGGGGAAAACAGGCCTTGCTTCCACAAAGCACTCAATCTCCTGAAAGAAGCAGCATAAATAGAGTCATATCTGCCATTGAAGGTTTCTAAATGTTTAAACTAGCCAGTAACACCACACAGATGGAGAAACTAATGCTTGCGGAAGTTAATGATTTGTACCGTAGTCACTCAGTGAGTCAGAGATAGAGCAGATGTAAACTCCCAATCTCTGGACTCCCAGATCTGCATATAAACCATCAAAAATACAAACTTTCTAGCCCTGAAATCTGCCCAGCCCTTTGTCTGTGTGGTCCCTGTCAACCTTCAACATTGCACTACACAGAAGGGATTTCTTTGCCCTTATACAGCTTCCGAGTCTTGGTTAGCTACATCACCAGGTCTCTGTTTTTCTTTTGTTCTTTCGTTCATTTGGCAAATATTTGTTGAGTGCTTACTATGCATCAGGCACTGTTCTAGATGTCGGGGACACAGTGGTGAATAAGACAGAGACCTAGTTCTCCTGGATGCAGATACTAGGAGGGGCAAACAGACAACGAACAACAAACAAGAAAATACCAGAGAGTGAAAATGTTATACAGAAAACAGAGCAGAGTGAGGGTGGGAAGTGACAGCAGGAAATACCTTAGATCAAGTGGTCAAGAATGGCCTCTTAGAGGAGGAGCATTTAAGCCGAGACCTGAATGCCAAGAAAAAGCCAGCCACATGAAGGTTGGAGGAAAGGTATGATTTCTCACCCAAAACACACTCAGTTAGACTTTCCAATTATGCACTCTTAAATCTGTTTTTTCTTCAACTCAAGAGTACTTAGATTGCAAGCAAATGAAAATATCATTCTACTAGGACTAAGGCAAAATACTTTATTCTGAATTTTAAGGTTTCATTAGTATCTTTGATATTTGGACCATTATTAATATTAATCTTTATTAATATTAAATTCCCTACTTAATTCACAACAGATTAAGACACAGCAGTCTTCTCAAAGAAGTTAGTGTACAAGGGAATTGAGAGGTTCACAGAAGAGCTCAAGGGCAGGGCGAATGTCTCACTCAGATTATGCTCAAATTCATCTGCAAAGTAGACCCTACACACTCTGTGGTCCGCCACTGTCACCATCTCTCCCCATTTCATTCTAACTGGTCTTCAAGTAACCCAGAGACCGTGGTGGTCCTTTCAAAAAGAAACTCTGATCACATCTCCCCACTGCCAACCTCACTCTGAGTTACAACTTTCTGCAATTGTGGATTGTTGTGGGCTGAGTTATACGCCTCCCCCCAAATTCCTACATTGCTGCCCTACCCCCCACTTTGACTATATTAGGAGATCAGGGCCTTTAAGGAGATAAATACGATTAAATGTGGTCATGATCCCTTTACCCAATAGGACTGGCGTCCTTACAAAGGGAAGAGACACCAGCGATCTCTCTATCTCCACATACACACAGAGAAAAGGCCTTGGGAGGACACAGCAAGAGGGTGGCTGTCTGCAAGCCAGAAAGAGAGGCCTCGCCAGAAACCAGGCCTGACACACCTTATCTTGGACTTCCACACTCCAGAACTGTGAGAAAATAAAAGTCTGTGGCTTAAGACCCCCCGAGCTGTGCACTGCACGACGGCAGCCTGAGCAGATGAATGCGTGGTTACAGACCATCTGTCCACCTTGCTTTTCTGTCTGACTCATCTCTTGTTTTGTTCCAGACATGCTGCTGGCCTTGTAGTCCCCTGTGCCTGAAACACTCCTCCCCAGATAGCCACACCGTTCTCCCTCTCTCCTCCTTCAGGGCTCTGCTCAAATGTCCCTGCACGGGGAGACCTTCTCTGACCACCTCTATGCAAAAATGTCAAACCTCCCTTCTGCCACAGCTCACTCCATTCCTGTTCTTTCTTTCTCTCCACAGTGCTTATCAACCGCCCATATAATAGATAGGTAGCTTATTTATTTTGGTGTGTTGTCTGAATCCCCCCACTAGTATTAAGCCCCTTGAAGGCAGGGACTATTGACTGTTTTGTGTCCTGCCAGATGGGGACCGAGTGGAGGAGTGTGTGGGTGTGTGGGGGACAGAGAGAGAGAGAGAGAGACAGTGTAGATCATCAGTTGGATCATGATTTTGCCCACTAGGGGCAGTTCTTTTGAGTTCTTTGACCAAATTTCCTAGATATGGACTTATAAGTGCTAACAAAACAAAATAACAAAAGATACTTTAAAGAGTTCAAAGTGCAATGCAGAGGTACTACTGCCCAGCACCTGGCAGAGGGCCTGTCACAAAGTGGAGGTTCAGTAATTACTTTTCAAACCAAATAGTTCATGTTACCAGAACTATCAACTCCATAATCTAGTGTCCCCCCCCCATTACTATTGTCTGATTATGAAAAAGTTTTTCATCATCTGGAAACATCACAGCTCATTGAGAGCAGGGTCATAAGTGCTGCTAGTGCCTAGAACAATGCCTGGCTTATAAGAGACTATCAGTAAATATTTGCAGACTTAATTGAATGAATTATTATGTTTTTTAACATTTGCCAGTTTATTATAAAAGATATTACAAAGGATACAGATGAAGAGATGCATAGGGGCTAGGCTTGATTGATTAAATCATTGGCATTAGTGATCAACTTAGCCTTCAGACCCTCTCCCCTCACTGGAGCCTGGGGATTGGCATTGAAAGTCCCAACCCTCTAATCCTGTCTTGGTTTTTCCTGTGACCAGCCCCCATCCTGAAATTACCTAGGCACTGGCAGCCACCAGTCACCTCATTAGCACACAGAAAAACACTTATTACTTTGGAGATTCCAAGGATTTTAGGAGTTGTATGCCAGGAAACAGGGACCAAATATATATTTCACAATAATACAGTCTACCACCCCTAGTCTTTCAATATGGATCCCTTACAAAAAGATATACAACTATAAAGGTACTGGCAAATTACTGGAATCCCATTTAATCATTAATAATTAGTCCAGTCCATCATTATATCATATGAATGTGTCTCTGAGGGCAAGGCCACCCAGGTTTGTAGGCTTCCATTCAGTCTTGCCAGGTTCCAAAAGCCCACGTGGTCTTGGCAAACATATAGCTCCACCCTTTCAGGAATCTGGTATATTGAGCTAAGACAATGTCATCTCTTGCTCAGAGCCTCTTTGGAGGTATTAATGTAATATTGGATTTTCTCATTACATAATTTGTTTATTTATTTCTTCAACCTCAGCTACTATTCCTCTTTCTCTTCGTTTATGCCCAAACTTTTCCACCTTTGCTAACACAGCGAAAATCTGAAACTCTTCTATGTAGCCCATTATAAGGTATCCTATGATTCAGTAAATAAGCTTTCTTTATTCTACTTGGCTCTGAGCATAGTGTTCAAATAGGTTCCAATACCAAAGCCACCATATTTTCATCTTTGGAAATAAGAAAACTCAGAATTTCTTACATGGTAGAATGGGAAAATGTTACCAAAAAATGTAGTAATAACATTTCACAGTATGCATTTCACAAGCTGCATACAACACACAAAGGACCAAAACTTTGTTCTAACACTTAATTTTTCAAATGAGCTATTTTTTAATGCAATAAAGATTACTGGGTTTAAAGAAAAGATTGAGAAGGAGCCTTGTATAAAACAAAAACTCTACCTACAAATAATTATCCCTTTGTTAATCCTGAGAGTTGGAGTAGTAGGGTAGTATTCCTTTGTTGGCTTTTTTTTTTTTTGTATGTAAGTGATTTTCTTAGAGTAGAAAGTTTAATATTGGAATCAGCTGTGTTGTATACATGGGAGTCACTTTTCAGATAATTGCCTGTCTGTTAGTTCAGGGGCTTTTATTCTTTCCATACCCACTCCCAACCCCCACCCACTGCCAGCTTCAAATATGTTTATGAGTATCTCCACCAGAGAGCAATGCAAATCAGTTGACTAAGTCCAGGTAAGTAAAACTCACATGGGGTTGGTAGTTAAAACTATTGACCAAAAATATTATGCTCTGATATTTCTCTGTGGATTTCCATGAACC
This sequence comes from Daubentonia madagascariensis, assembly GCA_023783475.1. NCBI lineage: Eukaryota > Metazoa > Chordata > Mammalia > Primates > Daubentoniidae > Daubentonia > Daubentonia madagascariensis. The sequence goes on along the minus strand of JAKFHU010000600.1, from coordinate 49,215,568 downwards.
TGGGACCCTAACCCACTGATCTAGATAATTGAGCATATGACTATATACATCTTTGCAGACAGTAGAATGATTTCTCCCTCAATCTAATAAAATTTATATTGCTAAATACTTGATATGTTGAGCATAACTATTTTTTATTTTTTGTTTTGGGAGATTGCATGTTTAGATTTTAATGTGTTTCTTGTTTTGTTTGTTGTTTAAACAAAATCAGAAAATTATCCCTTATCAGTGCGGCATTTGTTTAAATTTTTATTTGCCCAGCAAATATTTATTCAGTGCTATGTTAGTATTGAAACATCAGAAACACCAAAATAAAAAATACTTAGACATTCCTCTTTTAGATGTTGATTTTAAGTAACAGAAAGAGCTGCCTTCGGAACATAGAATTCAGGGAAATGAAGAAAAGAAGTAACAGAAGGCAGTTAGTGAGGGCTGAGGCCACTTGCGGGTATTTGGGCACCTTTACATTCCATGCTATAAAGTGATAAAAGTTAAAAAGTTGACCTGTCTTTGAAGTTTAAAAAACAAAAAAAGCAGTATGAATAGAGGAGGTACCTTTTATATCTGCTTCAGAGTTCATTTTGGATTTTTTTTTACATCCTTCTGATAATAGATTAGAAAGAGAACAAAGTTGAAATTATTAGTAAATAATGAAATTAAGTCAACAGGTTATTAAATATCACCTCCAAGTTACCACAAATTGAAATACAGAGTTACAAAAAAAAGAAAAGGAATACCATATATACAGTGGGATTGTATGAATCTCCAGACCCCCATTTCTGTAAATAGCTCTCTAAATATTCATAAATCTAAATAACTTCCTACTAGGACATCTCTCAAACAAAGTGTGGCTGCACACAGCTGAAATACCTAAAAACAGGCTTTAGTATCTACTTTGACTGTCTGGAATTTATTAGGAAGCAGAAATGCCACCAAAATGGAAATTGCACACAGGGAAATAATCCCACCATGCTTTTATCCAGCTAGGTTGGAAGTGATGTAATAAATGCACCATAATTTATGTACATACACATGTGGGCAACTTGTCCAGGGAGTGGCAAGTGTAGAATTCTAGTGGAAAAAAAAATATTGTACATCAAAGAAATTTGACCAGCTGCGAAAAACAATTAATGTCTTCATGACCTTTTAAATATATAGATGCCAAATAAGGCTTGTGATTTTATTCCATCCCTCAAAGCAATACATTCTTATTTATGAAGTCATGAGAGAATATAACATTATACTTTATTTGACATACAACATACACAGAATGTACGGCAACCTTGAGAAGATTTCATTCTTAAAAATGAGGACGTTGATAAATCAACAGCCATACACCTCAAGGATAATGGTTAAAGTCTAACCATAGTCCTCAAACTTAATGTGATTGTGATCCTCATTCATCTTTCCATGGTCAGCAACCCACATCACAGAAACCACTGTATGTGATACATCACCAACAGCCAGCTTGCTAACCAGAAGAGACTTCAAATAAAGATAGCATTGAATTCTTTCAGATGTGGAGGCATGAGAGAAACCTTCAGAACTCAGGTTGAATAATTTAAGTATCACACCAAAAGAAAACATGTGTGTAGTTGTCCAGAAAACCTAGGAGTTGTTGTTACCACAGAATTATAGCATTCCATGTGATAACATTGTTAAGTGATAAAACTTTCCATTGATGTGGCTTTACCAGAAGCCACTTAGCTTCAAATTCATAGCTTGATAGGTTTCCATGGAGAGCGTCCCTTAAAGATATTTCCTTCTTTGGATTTCTACAATTCTATATCTTACACACCTCAGCAATAAAACACATGTGTTACTTATTACTACTTTTGAAATGAATAACCAACATTTCCCACCTTGAAACATTATTTCAACAGAGTCTAGATCAAAATATTTCTGTTTATCTGGACATGAATTGAAGAAGTCTTGCAAATAATAATTTAAAATGTACTCAAATAATGGTATAGCTATATTATTATCTTTCCCATTGCGACTTCAATACATATTTATAACGAAGACTGTGTGCATGAGAGAGAGAGAAAACGGGGTGGGGGAAAGAGAGTAGATCATTAGTCAGATCAAGATTTTGCTATCTGAAAACACACAAACGGCCAACAAGCTTGTGAAAAAATGTTCAACATCACTAATTATCAGGGAAATGCAAATTAAAACCACAATGAAATATCACTTCACGCCTGTAAGAACAGCTATTATCAAAGAGAAGAAAGATAAGAAATGTTGCCAAGGATGTGAAGAAAAGGGAACCCTTGTACACTATTGGTGGAAATGTAATTTATTGCAGCCATTATGGCAAACAGTGTGGAGGTGCCTCAAAAAACTAAAAATAGGATTAGCACAGAATTCAGTAATCTCACTTCTGGGTATATATTCAAAGGAAATGAAGCAGTATGACAAAGAGATATCTGCACCCCTACGTTCATTGCAGCATTATTCACAATAGCTGGGGTGTGGAATCAACCTGCATGTCCACTGACAGATGAATGGATAAAGGAAATGTGGTGCATTTATATACAATGGAATACTATTCAGGCTTAAAAAAGAAGAAAATTCTGTCATTTGCAACAACATGGATGAATCTGGAGGACATTATGCTGACTGAAATAGGCCAGACACAGAAAGACAAATATCATGTGATCTCACTTAACATGTGGAACCTAAAAAAGTCAAACTCACAGAAGTAGAGAGTAGACTAGTGGTTGCCAGAGGCTGGTGTGGGGAGGGGGTGGGATAGGAAAATATTGGCCAAAAGGTACAGAGTTTCAGTTAGGCAGGAGGAATAAGTTTTCAAGATCTATTGCACAGCATCGTGACCATAGCTAATAATAATATCTTGTTTATTTCAAAATTGCTAAAAGAGTAGATTTTAAATATTCTCATTACATAAAAATGACAAGTATGTGAAGTGTGGACATGTTCATTAGCTTGATGTGATCATTCCACAACATATACATATACCAAAACATCACATTGTACCCCATAAATATATACAATTATTATTTCTCAATTCAAAATAAAAATTTAAATAAAAAAAAGATCTTGCCCACTGGGGGTAGTTCTATTGGGTTCTTTGACCAAGTTCCCTAGATGTTGACTTGTAAATGCTAATAAAATAAAATAACATAACAAGAAATACTTTAAAAAGTTCAAAGTGCAATGAAGAGGTACTACTACTGCCTAGCACTTGGCAGAGTACCTAGTACAAAGCAGAGGTTCAATAATACTTTTTGAACTGAATAGTCATTGTTACTACAACCGTCATCTCTATAATCTAGTGACACCCCCCCCATTACTATCGCCTGATCATGAAAAGGTTTTTCATCATCTGGAAACTTCACAGGTCAGCAAGAGCAGAGTCTTATATGCTGACATAGGCCTGCTCATAGCAACCAGCCCTGCTGGCCTTGAAAAATGAATTTCCCCATCTTCTCCAAAATGGTCCAAAAACTAAGACCTTGTAAGAAAGTTATGAAGAGAAATAATTCTTCCCCTATTTATCCGTTTGGAGAACAGACCAGAGTCAGAGTATATAACCTAATCTCAAGACTCCTAAAACACATGAATATTGGATCTGTAGAGAGAAGACGAGGTGTCAGAATTCATGATCATCCTTCCAGGTTCAGACTGGGCTGCAGCACCAACCCATTCAGAATGTTTGTCGTGTAGGTCTGTATTCTCCAGGAAGCAAAAAGAAAATGAAGCCAACAAAACCAGCATCATTGAACAATTATTCAGGGATAGTCCTTACTGTCTTTCTCTTGGTTAATGGCTCTTTCTGACAGGTCCTAAAACCAAAGCAGCCGATGTCATCACTATGGAAATACAGAATGTAAGTGGCACTTAGAGAGGAACCAGCTGGGGGCTATGTATTCACAAGTGCAAGAATGGAAGCAAAACCGGAGTATGGATGTAGACCCAGAATGTGCCAAAAGATGGCAAATCACACTCCAGGGTTAAAAACGGATCCAACTGAGACACAGAATAATTGTCTCCTCCACAAATCCTCCTCTCACGGAACACAGAATCCCTCAGATTTACGCACGTGTTCTGACAAAACTGGATGGTTCCTGACATCCAGGAACACTGAAAGGGTCCCATAAAGGAGGCAAACAATTAAATAGGGCAATTTTTAAGAGGTTTCAGTATCCTTTTGACCCAGTCAAAAGGCATGCACCAACACCAAACCTTTGTGTGTACCTGGAGGCTACATGCCACCCACAAAAGCCCCCACCCAGATCTGACATTCTGTCCCTCCTTCTAACTCAGCTGTCAGGGAGCTGGGTGCTCTCATTGGCTACAACAAAGCCAATTCATGTCAGCATGCTGCTGCCCAATGGATTTTAGTTCCACTTTTAACATATTTATGTGAACTCTTCTCACGCTCACCACTCAAAATTAGTAATTTCTTAAGATTCCAAACTCATACATCACTGAATTCACGTGGTTCAATTACTGAGTAATTCAAAAAAATCTCATTACTAGAGTGTGACACTTATCTAAAGTCAAATCTAGAAGTGAGGGGGAAGTCGTGATGGCAATAAACTACTATTGAAACAGAATCATGACATTGGATGTCAAACAATAGGGCATTGTAAATAACACCCTCCCCCAAAGGTTCTCTCTAATAGCTGCAGCTAAGGAAAACATATGATAACAATAATATGATTTCCATAACCCAACAGTCCCTTCACCACTTGTTCCATGTGGGGATGATATGCAATAGCTCTGCTCTGCATTTTTTGTTTAAAAAAGAAATTCTTTCTCGCAAATAATAAATTTATAGCCAGGGAATTTCTTTGTGACTCAAGCTTCCATTTCTTTAACCTACTGCTTTTAGGGACATAAATTCTGTTAGCCTCTGTGTGGAAAGCTTGTTAGGGCAACTTGGGATCAGTGGGAATTGGTAAATGTCTTATAGTTTAAGAGGAAAATGTGCAATTCACTTTAGAATCTTTTCAGAGCTCTACAGCATTCCTGGCCATTTCAACTCAATATGTAAACTCAAACTACTTCAGTCAATGCTAAATTAGGCAATGGTCCACATTAATTCATTACATTTGGGTAAAGAAAGATCAATTGAAAAAAATAACATGGCATGCACGAATGTGTGTATTATGTCAGCCAGCTGTATATGTATTTCAGAATACCATACCCTTATTTACATTTTAGAAACTGTTTCATTCTTTATTTCAGTGTTAAAATCAATTCATTCTTCTAGTGTTTGAATACAAACAGGGCCGATAGGATAACAGAGAGATACTCCACGTATATAGTTTATTTTACTTAAGCAAACACTTCAGCGATTTAAAAAAATCAACACTGCCCAGGCAATTAAATATCTTCTCTCAAAAGAAAAGAGTTCATAATTATATAAGGAAACTAAGTTATTTGAAAAATACCAGAATTGGTCTATATTTCAATGGTAAGTTAATGGCTCTGAACTTAAAACAGTCTAAACTGTTATCTGTTTTTTTATTTAGAGACCTTTCCTTTAGCAAACATCTAAACTAGTACCACGCAAAGGCTGTTCCCTGGACGGCAGTGGCCCTAAGCTCACTGTCACCGTGCTGCCGTAGGTTAAGCACAGAAACTGAGAGAGAGTGTTTAGAAACTTTTATAGTAATCTGACAGGTAATGTTTTTGTCTGTTAAATCTAATATTAAATATTAGAGACTTGCATTTTGCATGACTTGGGGTGTTTTTTAATTTAATTTTTCTAGAAATACATTTTTGTCATATTTTACAAAAATATCAGTTCCTGACTGATTGGAAATTTACTGATCCTTTGCCACAGATAGTTTAGAAGCTCTACTCTAAACTACAGAGTGATCGGGATAGTCAGGTAACCGTTTCATGAGTTAAATATAGATTTACACACACACACACACACAGGCCTTATCTATATAACAGAACAGCCAACTCAGCAGAAACAAAGCTCAAATCTCCGTGAACTCACTTCCTCAGTATCTCCAGATGTGCCACAGCTGAGGATATTGTTCAGAAACAGGAATGGTTTGATTAAATGATTGAAGCAAATGGATTTGTTACGCCTTGGTCTTTTTTCTTCCTTTCTTCCCTTTTTCCTTGCCTTCCTGCCCCCTTCCCTTCTCTCTTCCCTTCCTCCCTTCCTCTCTTCCTTCCTTTCTTCCTCCCTCCCTCCCTCCCTTGCTCTCTGTCTTCCTTTTTTCCTTCCTTCCCTTCCCTCCCTTCTCCCTTCCTTCCCTCCATCTTTCCTTCCTTCCTCTCTTCTTCTTTGTTTTCTTTTCTGTGTGTAGACAGTACCTGTATCATCTTCTTCTCTCTCTTGAAAGAGTTAAACCAAGAGCCCCCATTTGTACACATCAACAAAATACATCAATAAAACTCACCGACGGGGAGGAAGGAGAAACAGAGTTCAGGGATATAGGGAGAAACAAAACTATGGCTGGGAGATGCAGGTAGATTAGGATCTAGAGACAAGTGTCTACACAAACAAAAGAAACATTCCTTCATGAATTCCCAGGGGACATTTTTTTCTGAATTAAGTCTACTTTTTATTAATACATTTTAATTCTCTAGAAAAGGCATTTTCAATCTGAATTTTTGAAGAATTCTTCTTGATTGCTCTGAAAATCCAAAGGAATTTCTTCTAAAAGTCACTGATGAACATTCCTTTAGATGCTTTTGGAAAGAGAATTGGTGAAATTATTTTCCTGCTGCTCCCCTCCCCCTGGCCGAAGTGTTGCAGAGCTCAGAGCTTTCCTCCAGCCCAAGTTATTTCTCCCAGACTCCGAAATATGAGTGGTTAAAAATAGGACACCAAAACAACCCTGTTTTCTCCCACCGCGCTGCCTCTTTATATGTACTCAAGACAATGCAGATTTGTTCTGCCTCACCTGTGCCTAATGTTAGACACATGCCCAAGACTCTCTGACAACTTATGTGTTTTATTTCACAATAAAAGAAATGTACTGCCCAAGGTCACAAGAAAACACAAAAAAATGAATCTGTATCCCTTACGCTTTGTAATTCATCTTTCTTCTTTGTCTGTTGTGAAAACAGAATTCCCTGGGTTGGGGTTTTATGCTACGATTTTGTCTTCTGCCTTTCTCTCTACTCCCCCTCTACTCTCCCCACCACACCTCATTGCCCCCCTGGAGTCTTTGGCTCCAAATCAAAATGGCTTTCAAGTGGCCAGGACCAAGATCCAAAGCTTCTACATTTCCTAGAGATTTTCCTTCTTTCCCAGATTTTTTAAAGCTCCAGTCTTTGTAGGAAGGCATGCACCTCCAGGGGGAGTTCTGACTGTATGTACTGTGCCTGGGCCCCCACCCCAACTGCAGAAGTTTATTTGAAGTATGTTACTCTTTGCCTGCTTCTTTACTTGAGGCCCAATAGTCTTACAATGTCATTTTTTTCCCCCTACTGTAAATCAAGGGACAGCTGTCTTTGGACTAAATTCCAAATAGTTGGTCTGGAAATGAACTTCGCAGTGAGTCCCTCCTCCATTCTGGCTGACATTTCCCCATTAATTTATTTTTCTCTTTCATCCATTCATTGGCTGATGAGTCTATAAATACACCTCATCTGCTTTTACTTTGCTTTTTAAGAATAAACTGATACCAAACACACTGCCTTAATTACATCCACAGGCAAAGCATAACAAGTTTAAATGTTGTCACAATATAGTTTAAAAACTTGACATTGTTAATTATGCCAGCTGTGATAAAACTGTGAAAGGAAAATCTTAATTTGAATGTGTAAATGAGTAATTCATCTGAAAAGGAACTTTTAACATTAATAAATGAGAATACCCAGAAACCTACTAAGTAAAGGAAGGGAGTTGAACAGGAAACTGATATGTACATTGGTAAGAAAGCAGGGAGATGTGGCCTCATCCCTCTTGGTCACAACACCTCTGAAATTGAGCAAGTCAGCCCTCCCAAATCCAGATCAGACTGGGGAGAACATTGTTTCTCGCTCTGTTCTTGAGTGTGCACATTCTGAGGTGGCTGCTGATCCATAAGGATCTGAATCCTAGGGGCACATCAGGGAAGACGGCCCAGGATGAATTCTGGTTCATTCCCAGAAGACAGTGGGCTTTGGAAAATTCTGCTTTTGTGATATAGACAAGATTAAAGAAAAGGATAAGGTATCACTCATATGTTCTTAATAGAAAATCACTTCTTTTAAAACCTTTGGTTGTGAGGGTATGGCTGATAAATCTCAGATTATAGTAGCCCATTGGGATAAATTAACATTCTGAATTTTGTAAAGAAACTCTTGTTTTCCTGAGGTAGTCTCACATAAAACACATTCTTAATTGACAAAGAGCAATGGGGAAATGGACATTCATTTTTGATTGGGAAATAAAAGTTTCTCAGGTATGAAACTATTATAATGCCCAAGTTTTCACACACAAAGAGCTGCAAGAAAATCACAGTTAACGTATGTATGAAAATTCGTAGACATATCAAAAAAGATTTAAGTGAGTCAAAAGAAGAAAAGACTTAGAGATGGCCAATGGCTTCGACATTGATGGAGAAGAATAGAAAGAGTGATGGTCAGATGTTTTACTAATTCAAAATAAATGGGATTGAACTGTAGAAAAATCAATTTTGGCAACATACAAGAAGTTTCATATTCTAGATGGAACCTATCCATCATTAGAAAAGTTTACTAAAGGAGACTATATGGAAGAATCTATTTTCTTTGAAAAGAGGATTCCTCTTCCTTGAAAGAAAAGAAGAAAACCAATGTCTATGCCAGTAGTTTTCAAACTGAGAACCACCGGTCAGCATGAACTCGGTGCTAGGCATTTTCACATAAATACCTTTCTGACTCTTTGCAACAACTCAGCAATAGAGATGTAATTCTGGGAAATAAGATATACAGATGGTCTCCAAGTGCCACACATTCACCTTTCATATGTCATGTGTGGACGGCTATAAACCGCTCACTATATGCCAGAAGCACCTTTCTATACATCAGTTAATGAACAAACTTTTTGAAAGACTTCTTGGAGGCTGCTTGCCAGCTAACAATTCAGTTTGACAGCAACGTTGTCAGGCAAACAATGCTATGGAGTCACCAAATCATTTTGTGTCTCCCCTGGGCACATGAGAAAACTACTTCTCCCGGTCCTCTTGCATCTAGATGACATCTTGTGACAACTGATAGCCAGTGAAATGTGAGCAGATGTGATATACGTACTCCCAGCCTTCGTCCTTAAACAGACACATGAGAGTCTCCTCATTTTCTCTTTCCTCCTCAGCTGCTGAATATAGCACAGCCAGCACAGGCCTGCCAGGGAGGCCCTGGCAGGTAGAAGAGCCACTGAGGAAAGATGCCGGGACCCCTGAGTCTGACATCTTAAAGAAGAACTGCCTAAGCAAGATCAGCTCCATTGGACTCCATGTGAGCAAAAAAATTGAACTAAACAACTAAGGTTTGGAGGTTGTTTGTAAAAACAGTAATTAACAATAACTATCCCCAACAAATAACTTCTGTGGATAGAGTGATCCAAGCAAAGATCAATATTTGTGCAACTATTTGAATATTTTATGGCAATTTGTCATTATTTTTCAATTAAGTTATAAAAAACAAATAGAAAAATAAAGGTATAGATACTAGTAACAGGAAGTAATACAACCCAGAAAAAGATGAAAAGATGAAAATTACTTTTCATGCATGTTAAAAGTGATGTCTTTAGGCCAAGCACAGTGGCTCACGCCTGTAACCCCACACTTTGGCAGGCCGAGGCAGGAGGGTCACTTGAGGCCAGGAGTTGGAGATCAGTCCAAACAACATAGCAAGACCCTGTCTGTACAAAAAATAAAAAATAAAAGTAAAAAAATAAAATAGCTGGCGTGGCGGTGCACGCCTGTAATCCTGGCTACTTGGGAAGCTGAGGTGGGAGGATCCCTTGAGCCCAGGAGTTCCAGGTTACAGTGAGCTGTGACTGCATCACTGCACTCTAGTCTGGGTGACCCTGTCTCTAAAAAAATAAATAAATAAATAATTTTTAAAAAGTAATATCTTTAACCTCAGACCCTCATGTAAACAGGCTGACTATATGTTAATTGCAAAAAATAAAATAAAATTAGAGAATATGTGCAAAATGCTAGACTATAAATCATTCAACTATTGTATCTAAAAAGCAAAACTTACATGGAAACAGGATCCCTCACCTCCCTTTTATATTAAATCCATTGTTTCACTGTCTTACAATCAACTTGCAGGCACGTTTTCAGGATGAAAAGTACAAAAGTGCTTATTTCCTCATTTTTAAATATAAGAAAATTAAAAATCAGAAAAGTTGAACAATTCCCCCAAAGTCTTGTTAATAAATAATAGAATTAAGACTCATTCCCAGATTGGCATCAGACTAAAGCTTTGTTCTTTTCATTATGCCTTACTGCCTCTCATCTCTGTAAAAATTTGGATGCCTGCCTATCTTTGAAGAAGAAAACATATAAAATGATCTTACAAAAATAAAGCTAAAAAAATGATCTTGCAGCGCCCCCTTTGAGCACTTTGATTCTGGGATAAAGATATTCCCAGAAATTTGTAATCTTGTGAGTACAGGAACCTTGTGAAAAATATCCCTTGGCTACCAAGGTGGAAGAGCGCCCAAAGATATGGTTTTGGTCAGCTATGGCATGCTGCCTCTACAAAACAGCATAATTTCTATGAGGTATTTCTATTAATGTGGAAAATAAAGTTATAACAACATTAAAGAGGATCTTACAGTTTCACACTCTACTCTGTTGGCAGAAAACTGCCTCTGTATCTGCATTCTGCCCCAACTGGCCACGTCTCAGGAGGAAAGAATTTCCCTCAGCTCTCCACAGCAGCGTGTTCTGCTTAACTCAGACCCCCACAGAAGGGTGGTGACAAATACAAAAGGTTTCCTGAGAGAGAACTGGCAAGCAGAAAGTTTGAAGACACCCTACCTCTTGAAAAGAAGAAAAGAAAAATAATAAATTATATATTAATATCATAATGGGCCTTAGGAGAGCATCATAAAAACATCCTTTGTCACCATTACCATTATCAAAGCAAGTGTGTATGAGATATTTTAACTGGGAAAATTATTTTTTGGGGACTATCCAACAACTTTGACCTTATGCAGTATTTTAAGAGCCCACTTTTATAATAAGTCAGTTCTACCGTCTTTTGGACTTAATAAAATGCGTATGTAGAGGTTAGACTTTTGCTTATGGATGATGTCAGTGTAAAAATAAGCTTTAATAAAGTTGCCAGCATACATGTACCTCTGTACCCATAACCACTTCCATGGCACCAGTTTGGCCCAGATTTTTGCTTGTTTCCTGTGAGGGTTCCTCTCCGCCCCCATCCATAGTATTGCCTGATAGCCTGCACAGGGGCACAAGCAGCCACTTGGAGAGATTGTTAGGTGACCTTCCAGAGTCAATCAGAAGTTGAGGCCATACATTGTTTGGAGCACTACTGCCACAAGCCCATCCTTCTCTGTTCATGTTCCTAAGCTGTGTCCAAAAATGGAAAATGAGACACGATGACAGACTGAGAGTAGGAAGAAAGGCGGGATCTCAGGGTGAGGGTTCATGTCAACAAGTGGAATTCCATGAGCAAAATCTTGCTACATAAGTCACTCCTGAAGAGAAAGTTGGGGACACTGGGAAGTGTGTTGGGCCTTCCAGGCCACAGAGAGTGTGGCACTACCAGGAGGTGTGTACCCAACAGAAGGTGTAGAGCAGTGCTTCTCAAACTTGAACGTGCATATGAATCACCTGCACATCTTGTTAAAATGCAGATTCTGACTTAGTAGTCTGGGGTAGGGCCTGAGATACTACCTTTCTAATAACTTTCAGGTGATGATGCTTTGAGGAGCAAGGTGTAGAAAGTAAGAACACTAAGTCCAATTTCAAAACATACGAGAGGTGAACCCTTGGGCTTCGGTGTTTTTATCCATGAAATGGAGATTGTTTAAATATCTTCATGTCGGATTATTGTGAGCATTAAATGACATGATGTCATTTACCTGGCACATAATAAGGACTCAGTACATTGACTACCATCAATATTTTATTTTTACTGCTTTGAGCATTGAGGCAGCTTCCAAAAAACTGATGCCACTTGTCAATTTGGTTCTTTAATGCTAAGACTAAGGTGTGCAGGATGAGGGGAAGTAGGGTGGGTCAGGTGGAGGAGGTGGGAAGAGAAGCAAATCTGGGAGGAATAAAAAGAGAGACCCCACCTGTACCTTCATTCATGCTCAGATAGAAACTTGTTCAGTGACAGATGCATCTTGAAATACATCAGGAAAGGTATTTCCTGGAGAAGATGAGGGACATGCTTTGTGGTTTCTTTTTTTATTCCAAAAAATAAAGGCATTGAAGTGAGACTACAGTGACCAAAATACTGCATTGCTTTAACTCTCATATTTGTGATTCTCACAGAATATTTCCACCGTAAGGATAGCATAAACTTATCAACTGAATAAAAGAAAGTAAACCAAATAATTTTGATGCATACTCACAGTACTCCATCAAAATTTTAGTCAACTGCTTTACTCCTAAACCATTTCCTAGTTCCCCGAGATACAGACAGTATGAGCTCATTTGTGAAAATAGTACATGAAAATGACCTCCAATTTAATAAGCATTTGTTGAGTGCTTACTATGCCAGGTATATACTAGTCACATGAAATATAAAAATAAATAAGATATGGCTCTTGCCCATGAACAGTTCTAATGTAGGTGGGAAGACATATATTTGAACAAAACATTGGAATACAAGTATATCAGAGATACTCACTGAGTATTATGAGATCCCAAGGGCAGGATACCTAAAACAGTAATTGTACTGTGGTGGCCCAAAGGCTGAATACAACTCATAGGTATGGTATATATTGGGGTCTTGGGTATTGGATGATTTAAATTAGTTGCTAACATTTAAATAAAGGAAGAGTTGGGCTCAATTCCCTCCGAGCAACAATCATCTGAAGTTGAATAATGGATACTTCCTTGAAATGAGACACACATTCTCCAGTTTACTACTGTCCCCACTACTTCTTACAAGTGTACCTGTGTACACTTTACTTATTTACCTTATCATTCTAAGCCTATATAGGGAGTTGAGTTTGTTACTCCTGACCTAAGAAGAGGTGGTAGAGAAGCATAGAATTTCTTCTTGGAAGGATAGAAAGATGTAGGAAAAAATGAAAAACAAGGGAAAAAACATATATTTTATATTTACCCACATATTTACCATTTAGAGTGCTCTTTATCTCTTTCTGTAGGTCAAAATTCCCATCTGGTGTCATTTTCCTTCAGCTTAATAGAGCTTCTTTTAACATTTCCTATAGTAAAGATCACTTGCTTTTTATTGACCTGAAAAATTTTTTATTTTGCCTTTATCTTTGACAAATATCTTCACTAAATATAGAATTCTAGGTTGGCAGTTTTTTGGTTTTTGTGGTTTTCTTTTTTTTCCCCAGCACTTCAAAGATGACCTTCCATTGTATTTAGGCCTTTGTGGTTTATGACGAGAATTCTGCATAATTCTCATGTTTACTTCTCTCTGCATAATTATCTTTTTCCCTCTGGCTATTATTTAGATTCTCTCTTAGGCATTGATTTTAGAAATTTAATTATGATGTGCCTTGGTGTGATTTTATTTATGATACTTCTGTTTAGAGTTTATTGAGCTTCTTGGATCTGTAGGTTTACATATTTCATAAAATTCGTATGATTTTCAGCCACTACTTCTTCAAATAGTGTTTCTGTTTGCCATACACCACATTTCTAGGACTCCAATTACACATATGTTGCATAGTTTAAGAAGGTCCCAGAGTTCACTGGGGCCCTGTGTGTGTATTTGTGTGTTTGCTTTTGGTTTTGTTTTTAGTCTTTTTAACCTGTGCCTCATTTTGGATAGTTTCTATTACTATGTCTCCAGGTATGGTGACATTTTTTTCTACATCATGTAATATGCTGGTAATCCTATCTAGCCTATCTTTTATTTCATATATTTTCATCTCTATATATTTTACTTGGGTCTTTTTATATCTTCTATTTAATATTCATCATGTTTATATTCTCTTTTACATCCTTAAACATAAGGATAAACCTTGTTAAGGTCCTTGTCTACTAATTCCATTCTCTCTGTCATTTCTTGATCTGCTTCTATTGACTAATTTTTCTCTTGTTATAAATCATATTTTATACTTCCTGGTATGTCTAATAATTACTTTTTGAGTTATAGATATTGTGAATTTTGTTGGGTGCTGGATTTTATTGTTTTTCTTTTAACAGCATTGGATTTCGTGGCAGAACAATTTGATTCATGAGAGTCTTGTTTTTAAGCTTTGTATGGTGGTTCCAGAGAAGCTTTTATACTAGGACTAATGTAACCCCACTACTAAAGTGTGGCCCTTCTGAGGACTCCACCAAACACCCTACATATTTTGAGGATTCTTCACCCAGGCTGGTGGAAACACAAACTCCTCCCAGTCCTCTGTAAGCTCCAGGTATTGTTCAGCCTAGTGCTTTCTGGGTTCTTTCCCAGGTCTTGGTAGTTTCTTTACATGCCTGTGCAGATCAATAATAGTCAGCCAAAGACTTGGAGTGAACCCTCTCTGAAGCTCCCTTTTTATTTATAATAGTTTCTCCTTTCCGGTAATCTGCTGTGCAAATTGTAGCTGCATCGGTCTCACCAGACTTTGATCTCTGCCTCCTCAACTCAGCAAGACCACTGGGTTGTTTTGGTTATCCCACCCTGAGCAGTGTCCTGGAAACTGCCTCCAAATGTAGGCCCTGACAATCACAGGGCTCATCCCATCTGTTTTCCTACTCACAGGGATCAAAATCTTGCTGTCCAATGTCTGACATTTTGTTTGATATCTAATTGTTTACAATGGAAGGGCAATTGCTGTAGCAGACAATCATTCATCGGGAGAAGCAGAAGTTAACATAGTTGTTAGAAAATGAAGGCAAGGAGAACATTTCAGGCAGGATGATCACATAAGCTGAGACAAATAAATGAGAAACAGCAATTATGAGTATCAGGAAATTAACAATTTGGTGTTGTTGCACCATGAGGCTAAGACTAGAAGGGAGTGGCAAAATGTGAGGCTAGAGATGGAGTCCACAGCCAGAATTTGGGGCCTCTGGGGACACAGGGTTAAGAACTATGGAATAGGAAAGAAAACAATGAATAGTTATAAAACCTGGGCCTATTACTAGCTACATAACCTTGAACAACTTTTTTGTGCTTTAGTTTTCTCATTTGTAAAATAAGAGGCCTTCACCAGTTCTTTCCCAAGACTATATTTCAAGGCAAAATTTCTATAATTGAGTTCAGTAAAGGTAGAGGACACTTCAGGCTGGGATCTTTAGAAAAAATAGGTTATTGACATCAAATATTTGTTGGTCACCTACTACATGCCAAGATTTGTGCTCAGAGGTTTAAATACATGATTTTTAGTCTTTAAAACAAGACCCATTTCATAGATTAGGAAACAGAGAGGTTAATAGCTTGTCAAAGGTCACATGACTTAAAATAGTGAAGATAGGATCTGAACCCAGGTCTGGATGACTACATTTTGCTGCTTCTTGGGACCAGGCATCAGTATGTCTTTAAAGCTCCTTGGCTTAATTCTAATGTGCATCTAGGGTCAGGAGCCACCAATTAGAAAGATTAAAAGCAGGTTTGAGACAGCTACCTTAATAATAACAAGTGCCCAGGCATGGTGCCTCATGCCTGTAATCCCAGAACTTTGGGAGGCCAAGGCAGGAGGATTGCTTGAGGCCAGGAGTTTGAGACCAGCCTGGACAACATAGTGAGACCCCATCTCTAAAAAAAAATTGTAAAAGGAAATTAGCTGTGCATGGTGGCTCATGCCTATAGTCCCAGCTACTGAGGAGGCTGAGGGGAGGAGGATTGCTTGAGTCCAGGAGGTGGGCGTTATCACCACTGCACTCCAGCCTAGGTGATAGAGCAAGACCTTGTCTCAAAAAATAAATAAATAAAATAAAATAATAATAAGTAACACCTTCGATAATGCTTCCCCCATCCCCAATTACACCAATTTGGATACACTGTGATTGTACCTATACTACATACAGCCCAAACCCGTATAAAGGGCTGGAGAGTGGGTGGGTAGCCCTTTGGTCTTCTGGAAGAGGATGCATTCAAGAGGTGACCTCCTTGTGGACCTTCTTAGTTCATCAAATGGTCAGTTGTATTACCTAATTATCTTTGTGCTTTTTGCAACAGTACAGATTAACTGAAAATATATTTTTATTAGTATTTATTAATGTTGGAGCAAATTGACCCCACATTTTATGCAATTTAATTTTGGGAGCACATTGATGTCATTACAGCAAGATTTTACTGTAATCATAGCAAACAACTAAAACCTTACTAAGGCCCAGGTACTCTACTGAGCACATACATTATCTCAGTTAATTCTCACAACAACCTCATGAGGTAGGTACAGTTATTATTCCTGTTTTACAGAAAACTGAGACTCAAAGTTACACAGCAAAGAATCCAGAAACGCACCCAGGCAGTCTGGCTCCAGAGACAATGTTCCCAGCCCTTCATCACTTCCCTCCTCTCACAGTGGCTGCCAGAGAAAGGAAGAAGGTGTTCTTTTTTCTTTCTCAGTTATAAATAGTGAAACAAGAGCAATCAAAAGGCTAAATAATGTTCTCCTATCATCCTTTTAAAATGTAGACTAGCACATAAAGGAAACTCTTGATACCCTGAGACCAAAACTCTTACATTCTTCCGGTCTCTTATAGGCGAAACCTCACTCAGTTTTGGCACATGGTTGATTGCTCAAAAGTAATGTGTGCCTTTACCTTTTTGATCTGTGTGTGGTCTCAGTAATGTGCGCGTGTTATGGGCCGTGCCACAAATCTGGCTCTCCCTTCACCAGTAATGATTTTACTATGCAGACTACTTTAACATGAAAAACCTGAAACAAAGAGAAACTTTGATTAGCAGCATTGTTTTCACAGGTAAATGGGCTATATGATGTATCACCCATTGATAAGAAAAACAATTTTAAAACATTTTCCTTCAGGGTGAGAATCATTAACATCTAAATCAAAGATAAAAGATCCAGGGAGGTGAGTTTGGATGGTAATATAGAAGTCTCCATTCAAATTTCCTGGAAACTTTCACCCAGATTTAAGCAAATGAGCACAAGTATGCCTCTGATATGAGACAAAATGTTTTATGGAACGCAACTTTACCTTAGACAAGTCTTGATTATCCAGCAGGTAACAGGTTTTAGTGAACTTCTCCAGGGGACAAATAGATATTTTTTCCACTAGCATGTGAAGTGACTTTTCACACTTCTAGGAGAAAAAGGTAGGGGGGAAAGTGGCTTCCTGATCTGAAAACCTTCCTAGCAGCCTCCAATCATAGACTTTTTTCCCCTTTTTTCATTTAGGTTGTTAGTTTCAACTTCCCTCAAGCAAACAAACAAACAAAAACTCTTTGATCGAGCTTTACTACAAAGTATGAAAATTAACATACATATCATTCCACACAAACCCCCAGCTCCAAGGGGGAGGAGCCTACAAAGACAGCAGAAAAGCAAGCCAGATCCCAAATAATAGCAAATAGCCAAGAATTAACAGTGGGTCAACTTTACATTTCTATCATTTTTCACTTAAGAAGCTTTGACACAATGTAAAGATTATTTGTTCTAAGGAACCCTGAAAGTGGTGAGTACAGCCCCAGGGCACACTCAGTATCAGAATTATTGTGGAAGGGATTTCCCCATTGGGCAGGCGTTTGGACTAAGTGATTCTAGGTGTTGGGTAGAACATGCTGAATGTGCAGATTAAAAGGTCCATTCAAGGACAGAGGAAAGCCTGCACCTGACCTAGAGACATTGAAACACTTCCAACACTGTTTGTAAAGTGAAAATATGGAGTAGCTGCTGGGCATGTTCCAGTGAATATTCATTATGTGGGGGGCAGGTACGTAAGGAAGTCTAAACATCCCTGGAGACTGTGCTGCAGCTTCTCTTAGTATTCTCTGTGGTCTGCCAGCAAAGGCCAAGTTCCTGGACTCCATGCATCAAATGTGGGGTCCATTTACTCCAATATTAATAAATAGTAATATATTTTCAGTCAATCTGTACTATTGCAAAAAGCACAAAAAAGTCTAGATAGCACAACTGACCACTGGCTGAACTAAGAAGACCCACCAGGAAGTCACCTCTCGCACATATCTTCTTCCAGAGAATTAAAATATTACCCACCCATCCTACAGGCCTTTATAGAGTCGGGCTGTAGTACAGGTATAATCACAATGTGTCCAAATTGGTGATCTTTGATAACTCAAACCTTTAAGTCCAGATTTCCTACCTAACAGATGGGAGATCTTTGCTCAGTCTCTAGCCTATGGAGTCTGAAGCAAAGTGGTACCCACCTGCAGCAGAACAACATGGTGCTTCTGGCCCCAGAGAAGAGTTCCAATGACAGCCAGACTCCCATAGTGCTATTTCTCAGCCCATATGGGAGAATCAAAGAGGAACTGATTTCAGCCGAGGCCTGCCAACAGGACCGAATCCATTCAAATTTCTCACACTGCAACTTGAAAACCCTCGGAATGCAGTCATCATGTGAACATTTTCTTTTGGTCCTAAGTTTAAAAAAAGTAAAATCATTATTAAAATTGAAAACCTAATAACTGCCTCAGTCCTCCAAACTAGTAGCATGAGTTTTAGAACTCACTCTGTTAATAGATGTGGGACCTCCAAATCTTACTTGAAATCTTTCTAAGACCTGCAGAGAGCCTTGGACTTTGCTGCCACCAGAGCACGAATGGTAGTTACAAGCATCAGAGGATGCAATTCACCCCACTTTCCCTGTGCAGACAACATGGCAGGGCTGCAAGGGAAGTGGTCTGTGCCCAAGCTGCTGATGAGAGCTTTCCTGTGTGTTTCATCACAACTGAAGCCAAGCCCAAAGGGTTATGTCAAGGAAATCACATTAGACAGTGCCCTTTCAACATCTAAACACCCATGCTTTTAAAAGCCTGACAAGAATTGATGATTTTTCCCCCTGAAGCTATTTGTTCATAAGGAGCATCAGGAAAACCATCTTTCTTTTCTCTTGTTTACAAGAAGCACTGAATGCAAAGGACATGCAAGAATCGGTAGGGAGGGTACACTGCTAGCAGGCGACATTAATGAGACAGCATAAAAGTGAATATGAGCTGTTGTGCTATTCTTATTTTTGGCTGTCAGTGGTAGCAATTGGAAATAATAAAAATAAAATAAATACAGTTGTTGGTAGTAAGAGTGGGTTGGGCTTGGGGTGGGGAAGAAATTCTCTTTCTGGTGCTTTCCCATTGCTGAGCAACTAGAAACTGCTCTTGAACATTGCCCTTGCCCTTCCCGGCCATGTCCTGTCTCTTTTTCTTGTCTAGGCAGTGGAGTGACATGGTTAAGGGAAAAGTCACTGGCTTCAGAGACACCTGAGTTCTAGGCCCGGCTCTGCCACCACACTATTTATAATACAGTTGTGCTTATAACCTTGATTGGTAATAAAAATAAGTAACGTTTATCAAGTACTTACTATGTGTAGGGGACTCATCTCAATGCTTTGTGTCTATTAATTTAGTTAATCATCCCAATGATGATAGGTACTATCTTCACACCATTCTATACCTGAGACAGCAATTAAGTCACTTGCCCAATGTCACACGGCTCAGAAATGGAGGACCCAGGATTCAAATCCAGACAGTCCAGCTACAGAGCACAAGTTTTTAATGACGACACTGTCTTTCACCTTATCTGAGCCCCTGTTTTCTCATCTTAAAAAATGTAACCTATAAACCTCATAGAATTATTGTGCTGGTGCCATGAGATAACGCATATATATATTTAGCACAGGGCCTGGGATATAATAAGCAATCAAAAGATGTCAGCTGTTATTTTTTGCCTTTCTCTCCCTGTCCTTTCGGCCCAGACCCAAAGAGGTAGAACCAGCAGGGAAGACTTGAAGAAATTATGCCCGTTCCTTTTCTTCCCCACCCAGGGAGTCCTGTGTTCATATATACTGTTGTGCTACATAAGTAATACTCCAAGGAATAATATAATGAGGCCATTGAGTGCCAAGAATATGTTAGGCATTATACAAAATCCGTCATTCTACAAAACCTGCTTGCTTCCCAAGCCTGCCCAGTCTCTGCTGAGCGGGTTTAAGATTACTGGCAATATATCCATTGCAAACCTTTTTAGTCAACAGAGCTTGTTGCTTTGTCTTTAAGACTCTGTCTCTGCAAGAATACAAGACTCTTTGATTTCAGCTGCAAGGGTGTTTGGGTAGCAGCCAGAGTCTGTAACATTTTGCGTCCTTAAAGCCTTTATGCATCTGTTGTTTGGCCATCACAACTGACTGCATTGACTTGGTTGGAATTACAACTCAATTTACACTCTATATTTTCCCTTTACTTCTTCGGCATCATACAGGACCGGAGATTTAACAGCATTTCCTTGACTTTCTGGCCTCCTCTCGAGACTTTGATTTATTTCTACAAGCCATATAACAGCATTCTTGGCAGCCAATAGTAAGCCTTCAATTGGACACTCTAATCAGGCTCTTTTCCTTGGCAACAAGCTCTAGCCTCCTCCTCTTCTATACTGCAGGCAGACAGAAAACTCAGCAAAAAATGTACTCTGGTTTTAGAACGAGGCAAGAGCTAACTCAACAGGTGAAAGAAAGCTGACTATCATGAAAGTGGGGAGGGTGGTTCCTCTAAGAGAAAATTCTACTCTATAGGTACTTGTTTCCTTAGGAAGCCATAAGGCCAAAATAACTGATTATAATCCGGGGCATTGAGTATTTTTCCTGATGCTCACTTGTCACATGATTTAAGGCAAGACTGTTTGCTCCTCTGGGACTCAGTTTTCCCATTTGTAGAATAATATTCTCTGGCATCTTTACCATAGAATTTAAAGCATTTCGCCATATGTGACCTCATTACTTCTCACAATCCTGTAAGAGTCGGGCACAGATACTTTGCTTTAAGACCCAAAAAGAAACAGAGGAGCGAAGAAATTTTGTGACCTGGCCACAGTTGCAATGTATCTGGGTAAGAATTCACATTGTTTATCTTAATGCTAAATTCTGTTGTTTTCCAGGAACTTCTTTGTCAAAAAAATCGAATTATTAGCGTAGAAATAAAGCACCTTGCTTGCAAGTCACTTGACTTGGGTATTTAAATGAACATAAGGGATTTGAAAACCCAATCTCATAGAAGACATTAGTGCTCAGTTAGGAAAAACTTTGGTCAAACAGAGTTTAACATTGGGACCTACCACCTTGAAACACCGACTACTTTAATCCTCACAGTTACCTTGTGAAATACATTATTAGTCGTTATTAGTTCCATTTTACAACTGGAGGAGCTAAAGAAGAGAGTGCAAATGGCTTCTCTGGGGCCACAGAGGAAGTCAGTACTACATGGGAGAAATTCTTGCTCTCTTTTTTACTCACACAAATAGAGAAAGCAGGTTTTCTGGAGTTGTTCTCACAGCTGAAATCGTTCCTGCAACTAGAGGCACATTTACATGACATGAGCTGTTGGGTACAGTCAGTCGAAGCTATAGCACTTCTAAAATTTAAAAAATACAAGTGAATGTAAGATTCATACGAGGAAAACAGCCTTGAGGTTATGTTTCTCTAATTGCGTCGCTGGACTGCCAGGAACGTGGGAGGCCTCTAAATCACGCACAGAGTATGACACTGACTCTCTCATTCAGGAGTTAACTGTATATTGGTGGCATTCAGTTAAAAGCTGATTATCTTTTCATGCATATTCTAGCTAAAAATAGTGCCGGGCTTCCTGATTCTTAATATGTGGATGTTTGTGTGTGGTATGTGGTGTGTGATGTCAATTAGA
Organism: Daubentonia madagascariensis; assembly: GCA_023783475.1. NCBI lineage: Eukaryota > Metazoa > Chordata > Mammalia > Primates > Daubentoniidae > Daubentonia > Daubentonia madagascariensis. Next base: position 49,193,647 of record JAKFHU010000600.1, on the reverse strand, counting down.
CATTTACAGAGCATTAGCTGTATATCAAGCACTGTGCTTATTTTTGGGAAATAGAAGCAAAAATATTCTCCTTCTCTTTAAGGAATTTAGAATTTAGGTAAGGAAACAAAACACATATGTTATATATACTAGGTTCTGGTAAAACCTAGAGTTTAAATATATGTTATTTTTAATTTTGCTTAACCCCATATTTCTTTAACTTTTTGCATCCTGAAATTTTTTTTCAAGAAGCACCTGATAATGCCACTATAATTAGTTCTTTACATTTAAAAATTAATTTTTAATGTCTCAATCAATATTCAGGTTTAGAATTTCCTAAAAGGTCATTGTACTTAAGCTTCCTTATAAAACAATTACATCATCAAAATGTAAATAAAGACTGCGTAATTTACACTTATATTCCATTATTTTATATTAGGTTTAGGCCTCCTATCTGCCAGGTTCTATGCTCTGTGTTGAGCATATAAGAAGGAATCACACATGAGCACTGCCCGGTAGTGTAGGGGAAGAGCCATGTAAACCAATGATTGCAATACAGTGAGGTGAGTGCTGGTTGACATTCCTACAATATGTGACCAGTGCCTAGAGAGACCAGCCCTATGAGCGTGTGGGGGTCCACAGGGGTGTGCCGAGTGAAGGAAGGCTTTATGGAGGAAGTGATGTTTGAGCAGTTCTGAAAGAACAGGAGGTCCCCATGCTGAAACGAGGACTTTTCCAGGCAAAAGGAGGAACATGCGCAAAGGCAAAATGGCGTAACTTCAGAGTCTCCCGGGGGTCTACCCATCAAGTGAAAGCCTCCTGGGAAGGGCGAGAAGTGGGGCAGCGTCTACAGGGGGCTTTGCATAGCAAGTGAGCCAGACACCAGACTGCTTCGGCTAGTGAAATCTGCCACCAGCATCTTCTCTGATCCGCAGGCTCTGAGACACCTCTAATTTCTCCTCTGTCTCACCTTCTTCCTCTGTCAAACAATGGTAGTATCTGCTCCTAACTTCCCAAGCATGTTAAAAAAGACCTTGAGCTTCATCAGTAAGACCAGATAAACAGCAATATGTCATCAGTGTTGGTGTTGTCTTTGTCAGTCTTATGAAAGAGCCTCCTTAAACAATAACTTATAGTCAAAATTCCAGGGTATAGTTGCTCATACATGTGTATGAGCCATGTCCCCAATACCTCTTCCTTCTGTTGTTTACCATTTGGCTATTTCACCGTTTGTTAGCATTTATGCACACAATTGGTTGTGCAATTCCACTCATTCAGGTACTGTTAGTTCTTGTGTTGATAAATGTTAAAACAGAGGGGTGCAATAAGATTTGGGAATAATCTGTGGACTTTCTTTAGTGTGATCTACATCACAGAAAATAGAGATGTTTATTTTATGGGAAATTAATATTAGTTTCAAAATGTTCCTTTATAGTGTTTTTTGGTGGAAAACACTTTTAACTAGTCTTCACAATTGTTGGATGGCTACTGTTCTGCTGAATTTCTTAAGTAGTAGGAGAGGTCCCTTATAGCAAGCAGTCTGCTGTTTTGACATTATTTGCAAGGGAAAGTACTATAATATATAAAGATAATTATGTTGTGGCTAAAGACCTATCTTAGGCTAAAGTCCTCGAACAAAGAACAGTTATAAGCATGTCTTTGTTTGAAGTTTTGTGGGGAACTAACCATTGGAAGCTTATGTAGATATGCCTCAATTATTAACTATCCTATGAAAATATTTTTTAAAATTTGAACATTTGCTAGGTAACAAAGCACATTTTTTAAAAATCCACATTGATGAAAGTCATGTATATTCACTCATCAAATCTTTACTGAGTTGCTTCATTTGCATAGACACTGATATAAGTGCTTGACACATCATTTTTTAAAAACGTAATGACTGTAATTACTCAATGGGAACTTCGAGTGATTACTGTTGGCAAAGACAAAATCATAATAATATTGGGTTACTCTATAGAGAGTAATTACTAAATATCAGGCACATACTAAATGTCCAATGTATATATTATCTCATTTAATCCTCTTAGAAATCCCTTGAAGCAATTTCATTATCCCCCTTTTTATAGGTGAGGGATCTGAGAATCACAGAGAAAAAGAAATTTGTCAAAGTTTATTAGAGCTAATAACACACAGAGCCAGGTTTTGAACTCTGAAATGTCTAATTCCAAAGGCTTGTCTCTTAACCACTATCTCCCATTATCTTAGGCAATATATTTCCTAATAGGAGAGCTACTTATTGCAGATACTTATCCCTGGTTGGTAACATGCTAACGCATCACTTTACAGATTACAAAATATTTTTGTATATGTTAGAATTTGCAATCACTAACAACAACCCTTGAGGTAGGTGTTATTAATTCCTCTATTCTAGAGCTAAGTAAATTGAGGCTTAAAGAAATAAAGTCACACAATTAGTATGAGGCAGAATAAAGACTAGAAGCCATGTCCTCTGACTGCAAGTCCTCTGCCATTATTACTAGGTTATCTTGTACTCCAAAGAAGTAGAAAGAGAAGTGATGGAAAATTTGTCCTTCACAAACACGTGCACATGCACTCAACAAGTAAGGAGGTACGACTATATATCTTTGTGTTAATAAAAATAACTTGAATTGAAACATTTATCAATTGTAATTTTTTTTACAAAAACAGTAGCAATTAAAATCATTAACAAGACTAACAACAAAGGCCAAAAGAATCACATATTTATAACCCTCATGAAATGTTAAGATTTTATTGATTATAAGGTATGTTTTTCTTAGTTTGTCTATTTAATAACCTTTCAAAGACTGGAGATTTTTTAGAATTATAGATTATGATTTTAAATATTTTTCACTGTATGAAAATAAAACAAGTAATTTATATCTGTTTTAATCTGAAAAAGGAGAAATTTTCCAAAATGGACTGTTAATGACAACTCTGAGAAGATAATGAACTATGAAGAGATCTTTGGATCTTGTTAATTCTTGAAGCTGAAATTTTAAATTTAAAATGGAGAGGAGAGAGTAAAAATCTATCCCTCTTAATGATGTTTAGAGGATAATATCATTCAAAAAGTCAGTGCCAACAACAATTTATACACAAATTCTGCTTCTGTGGTTTATGTCTGGAGAATAAAACAAGTCCAAAGGAAAAATTCCAAAGAAGGTTCAAATTTATTCTCCAACCTCTGAGCCTAGTTCAAGTTCGCCTGTGTGGTTTTATTGCTTAGTTCACACAGACAAATTAGCACTGGAGATCCTAAAGGTCCATTTTTTAAAAAAAATCCTTTGCTCCTGGTGTTGATGCAAGAAAACTTTCTCATATATAGTATCTGATTATTTGGTTCCTCACAAGTTCAAAATGTGTGAAAAGAGAGAAGGGAGTGTCTTTAAAAGAACATCCTTCTACCATGAAAAAATATTGAAATGTTGCTCTTTGCAGTCAATGATGGGCAATTGGGGACTTCTAAAAACAAAGAAACATAATGGTATCTTTCAAATTAGTCAGCAGGGAATTTAGCATCGAATTATGTATATATCCAGATTACTATGGAGTTAACTTTCTGTAGTTACTCCTTTATAGGGAAGAAATAATACAATAATTTACATTTTAAATCATTGGGATTTAACATTGACCTTTACTACAGTAAAATCCCACTGGGGGGAAAAATCTTGCCATGACATTCCCTCAGGAATAACTTTTTATAGTTATAGCCAGATAAAATATGATTTGCCTGTAAGGTGAAAGCTACTACTATATCTTACCATCTGCATTTTGTATTACTGTAAAATTATATTGAAGTTATGCTGAAATAAGAATTAGAATAAGACCAATTGTCTACCCAATGAAAGCATTCACAAATCTAATAGTTTAAGAAAGGATATGAGACATATAAAGTACAAAATGTGTATTTGCTAAAGTCATATAACAGAATAATCAGGGAAAGAGCATGTAAATTGCCTAGAAGTCCAGAAGTTCACGGTCACTTGTAAAGTCCAAGATGGGTAGAATCTCACAGTCCTGGCATAACCACATGAACCACTAGTAAATATACCATGTACATAAGTATTTGAACTTTATTTAATATCTTTCAACACTTCAGAGGCCACTGCCAATCAAACTATTTAATAGTTTTAAAAAGATATATTAGCTCTTTTTGTTTTGGTCAACCCAGTAAAGTCTTTTGCAATTTTGTTCTGGGTAACATCCACAGCTTAGTATAGGTTTGAGAAAAGAAAAATCTTAGAATTCTTTTTTTTACTTCCTGAAAAAGACACCAGATCCCAAATCTGTACTTTCATTCAAGTTTGCTCATTTCCAGTTATTTTATCTCAGCATCTTTTCACATTTTGTAGGTGAAAATTTTCCTCTTGATTTAACATTGTCAAGAAAACTTACACTATATGTGAGGATTTCAAAGCTGTCTCCTAAATCTGAAAGTATTATCTACATCCCCCAAAATTTACCATCCCAAAAGTTTTTTGAAAATTAAAACGTTCAAAAAAACAGGATGCATCAATTTTCTGACTTTAAATATTTCAGATGAATCTAATTTTTAAATGATTTTTAAAAACCAAACCAGGTCTCTCTGGCTGAACCTCCTATGACCACCTACTCTGGGTAGATGTAATGAAGTTGAGATATTGGGGTACAACATCTGGTAAGGACTTGTGAATTACAATTTTCTTTTACAACTGAAAACCATATCCTGGTCAGGTCTCAGTGGGGTTTAATGCCGTCAGAGCACAAAAGGTTTGTTTTGATCTGTTATGGAGGAACACACATAGCTTTCTGTTCACACTAATAACATCCCTGTGTCTGGTATACACCAATCCAGAGGCTACTAATTAAAGGTTGGAATTAACCAAACACAGTTTCACTACAAAACATGTGAAACTTATTAAAACTTAAAAGTAACTGCTGATTCTCAATACAGGCAAAACTAAAGAATGTAGGAGTCTTGTGAGGATATTTAAGCAAAAATTTTTAAAGCACATTCAAGATGCTTCAGTTCTGCCTATTTGGTACACAATGTGTTAACATAATAGAAAAATGTGCTGAACTTTTAAGATTACTGACACCAAGAGATGAAAAGGATTTAACAGGGAAGCGGCCCATTTCCTTCACCAGGGTTGACTTCCACTCTGAGTCTTTGGTCTAACAAATACTCATATATGCAGTTATTGGAACAATTGCCTTACCATTTTCTCACCAGAAAACTGTTTGTTGATTTGGAAATGAAAGGGGAGCTGGGACCCATGGAAGATGGCCAGAGGTGGTGAGTTTCATCAGCTAAGTTTCATAATTCAGAATAAGCCTACAGATGCATTTTGTTTTTAAATTTTTTATCTATGTATAATATACATTCAGAAGAGTGCATATCATAAGTGTACAGTTTGCTGAATTTTCACAAATTAAATCTATCCATGTAACCAGCACCTAGACCAAGAAACAGAACATTATCAGCACGCTCAGAATTTTTTTTTAAATTTAGCAATGTATCTCTACTTACAGTGGGCATTTAGATCTTGCCCCGTATCATGATTTTAAAGAATAGTGAAGCCCTGAATCTGGAAAGCAATAGAGAATGACAACAGCCAGTGATGAGTTCTCTGTGTTTGTGGTTTTAATAAAGCTACTACGTCCAACATGGCATGTGTGACAGCAACTGCTCAAGGTAGATTCGAGAAAGGCAAAGGAGGCCAGGCACGGTGGCTCATGCCTGTAATCCAGGCACTTTGGGAAGGTGAGGCAGAAGGATCACTTGAGACCAGGAGTTTGAGGCCAGGAGTTAGACCAGCCTTTCAAAAAAGAGAAGAAGCTGGGCGTGGTGGCACGGGTTGGTAGTCCCAGCTACTCAGGAGGCTGAGGTAGGAGGATCGCTTGAGTCCAGGAGTTTGAGGCTACAGTGAGCTATGATTGCACCGCTGCACGCCAACAGCCTGGGCAACAAAGCAAGACCCTGACTCTAAAAAAAAAAAAGAAAGAAAGACAGACAAAGAAGTAGGGGAAAAACACTTCAATTAAAGCTCTTTCCCTGGGAGGTGTCCTCAAAGCTATGGTTTACAAAAGTCTTGAATACACCGTGGTTTGGAGGCTAAGATCCCAGGCTCTAGAATCACAGAGACACCATCCTATAACTCAATAGCAGGGAGACCTGGCCCAAGTTGTTTAATCCCTCTGAGCTTCGGTGGTCCCATCGTCTTTATTTAGAAGCACCAGTCTCACCGGGTTGCTGATAAGACCAAGTGAGAAACCCTGCAGCTGTACACAGAAAGTGCTAAGCACAAAATAGTGATAAAAAATGGCATTTATCATTATTATTATTAATATTATTGCAATGGCCAAAAAGCTGATTCATTCATTGGAGAAGAAGCTTTTTGGTTTTCTGCTCTGATGAATATCAGTCCACTCTCCTCTTGTGGATTTTGTTATCTATCTCTTAGCCTGTTTGAACCAAATTTGAGACTAAAGGGTAAGTGATCCCTATTGGTGAGAGAACCAGTGTACTCCATCCCTTCTCTCTTCTGGGTTTACATAATAGAAGAACTTTGAACAGATACCCTCTAATGTTTCTTCTATACCATGTTTTCAAACTTTGATTTGAAACATGAATTTCTGAATTTCTGGCACCCCATACCTAAACATTCTCTTCTAGAAGATCTGGGGTAGGGCCCAGGAATCTGCATGTTATCAGGCAGAATCTGCATATAATCAGTACCCAGGTGATTCTGGTCTCCACGCTACCCTTTCAGAAATTCAGACCCGCTGAATCTCAGGACCTCAGAGATTATAAACAGCATCTGTTGAAACAGAAGGATGTTCACAGATTGGATTTTTCTATGCTAAGTAGACAGTATCCACAGCTGACACTTTCCAAACATTAAAGAAATTTTCCAAGGAATAAAAAAATTCTCCAAACATGTGGGTGGCTGGTCTTCATGTCAGATAGATCATTTGCATATCATTAAAAGTCCTAAGCAGAAATGAGATGCCAATAAATTTGGCTGAGTCAAATCAATGCAACTTTAAAATTCATGAAAGCAAAAATAAGACTCCTCCTACTGTATAAATGTAGCATTTTTCTCATTATGGTTTTCCATTTCTTGAGCATATTTCTTGGCATCTGACATTCTTTATTTTTTGACATTTTCAGTTCTTCTTATTTTTTTCTCTAAAAAGAGAAAGCCCATCAGCACCACAGCCCAAGACATTTTTATAAAAAATTTCATTTACATGTCTATAGGTAGAGACATGTATGTGCACACGCGTGCATGTGTGTGTATTCATTGAGATAAGCACATGCTTTGCTGAATGAGTAACTTTTTCTGGCCTTCACATTTCCCTCCATTTTCCCCTTTTCCATTGTCATCATCATCATCACCCTTTTCCATGTGTATTAAATTATGTCCGCATTTGCCTAAAATCTGTATCGATTAACTAAGTTCAATGATAGGTCTTACATAAAAACAAGCTGATATTCTTAGGTGAAATGGCTGTCCAGATTATAAATTTAGTCTTCTTCAGTTGAGCGCCATAAGCATGTATAAAGGACCTACTATGTGCCTGATTCTGTTAGGCTGGACTGGTTATTTTTACAAGCTGACAGGGAAATGAAAACCACATTGTGGTGAAGGACAAGTTGGAATGAGGACAAGATGACACTTATCTCAACCAAAAAAGCACAAGTAGCAAATAGGAGCTGTGAATACATCACTCAACTCCCAACACATTTGAATTTGCTTTTATAGAACAGATCATTTTCGGTTCCCTTCCTGGAACACCACAAATCCCTCCCCAGAGAGCACAGTAGTTGTAAACTCTTCCTTTACACAATTGTATTCTGCCAAACTCTGGCCTATGGTCTGACATTGTCAAATTTGCCTGACTTTCTAAAAAGATCTGAGCCATCCCTTTCTAAGAAAACATCTGCTGAGAAAAGAAAGAAAAGATTTAGGGCTAGATAAAGATATACCAATATTAGCACTTGTCTTGAGAAGAAGGGATGCTTAAGTGTGATATTAATATTTTTAGTGCCCTTCAAATTTTCTATCATTAAAATATAACTTTCATAATTGGAAAAAGTAACTTTAAAAAAGTAAAATAAGGAAAATTATGCCTTCAGTTGGGGCACCCTACCATTAGAAAATATGGTATGGTGCCGTTGTAATTGGTGCTATTATCAGATATTCTTATTTATATTTTAAATTCAAATGCATATTAAATTCAATAACGTAATTACTTTTAAAAAGGACCCTCAACAGAATGCACAATTGTTTTTTTCTTGTATGTCAAGATTTCAGGCATGAATGAGATAGAAAATGGTTTTGTTTTCTTCTTTTTCCCCCCAAGTTTTCTGAAATAAGCATGAATAACTTTTATAATTAGAAACATACCAATAAATGTTATTGTTTGAGAATAAGATTTTAGACTCACTGAAGCCCACAGATATTTAGGCTTTGCCCTAATTTATTTCTACAGTCCAGGAATTTGCCTGTTTTCAGTGTGGGAGACAATTTCTTAAAATAACATTCAATAAATTTATTTGCTTTCATGATTTTATAATTAGATACACCTTGTAAATATTCTTGATTTTTAAGTCTATTTCATGTTGGGATGAATTGAATCCAAGAAACTGTACGATTAACAAAATTCAATCTCATTTGGATACGGCCTTTTAAATAAGCAAGCATTAGATTTACAATGTGGGACTTGTGAAAATGTCTCATTACCTAGGATTATCATGATCCTGGAAATGACAAATTTTTAAATTTGTAGATTCATTTCAAGACCACAGAGAAAGCTGAAAGAAGGAGCCTATATTTATTGTGACCAGGTGTTCCTGGCCCACTATCTTTAATAGCCAAGACCACATTGCTCTATCCCCAGAGCTCTGTTCAGGAAGGCATAAAAGGTATGAATATTTAAGAGGGCCTGGTAAAATCTTCACCCTAACTGCTCAAAGCGTACCTCATTCTAGGGGTAGAACTTAGCAGCTTCCAACTAAAGGTGAGAAGTACTGAGATTTCTAAAAACAGATGTTGAAGTCAGTAAATTCCGTGTATGTCTAACATATCATCCTACTGGACCAAATAGGATTGTAGGAAATTGAATTCATTCAAACAAACAGACATGAAAAAGCAAATGATAGAATTGGTGAATTCTAGGCTCAGCCTGAGTAGATCATCACAGAATTTCTATGTTTCCATTTAAAGGCAATCTCTAACATCAAAAACACGATTTAAGACATACAATACTTTAAAATAATACTAATCAGGAAAAGGAGAAAGATGCACATATCAGCCTCTTTTAACTTACAGGATCTGTATTTATAAGCCTAGAAGAGATTATATGCTTTAAATACAACTAAGGATAATTGTCTTCTTCAATGGGGGCATCACTGAGAAGAAAGTTCTCTTAATATTTTATTCCATTAACAACTTTTTTTTCACAAGGATAATTATCTTTAAAGATTTATTACTTTAAGCAGCAAAGCTCAGCTCAATGAATGGCCTATTGAAGGGCACATGAGCAGAGCGTTCTCCAGCACTGAGACCCAGAGGCCACTGGTTGCCCTGCAATGTTTTCTACCTTGGGCTTGAGCAAGGCCCTCTCTGTAGTTTGCTTTGCATAGACTAGGACATGAATGGTAACGGAACTTAGTGGTTAAGGTCTGGCACTACTCTGGAGCCAGACTGCTTGTGTTCAAATCCCAGGTTCCCTACTTACTAGCTTGTGACTTTGGGTGGCTTATTTTGTTCTTTCTCCCTCTATTGCCTTGCCTGTATAAATGAGAATAAGAATATTACTATAGCATAAGGCTGTTGTAAGGTGTCAATGAAATCAATCCTTTAAAGTTCTTAAGGCAATGCCTGATACATAGTAAATTGTAAGTATTAACTGTATTCATAAATACAGTCAGTGTGAAGAGAAAAATCAAGGAGGAGGATAGAGCAATTGCCAAATACTATTAATGGAAATCATCTTAGAAAAATTAGAAATTACATGCATGGTTCTAAGTTACGCAGTTTTGGAGTTTTCTTTTCTCTTATATCCAGGTGAAAGTCACCTGAAAATTTGAATAGAGCCTTCTACATCATCACCCTAACTCTCTCATAAACAAAAACCCATCTCCCACAAGGCTGAGATGGCATTTTTAAAGAAACAGCAGACACTTGTGAAACATGTTCACCTACAAAAAATAATGGCCCAAAACTTGGTCTCAATTTCACTCAGAACCCATCCTGTTAAGAAGTGAATCTCTTGGGGACCGAGTATCAATTGCACGCCTGTGTCCAAAATATTTTTTAATCACAGACCGCCAGTGGAAAATGGCCAGAAGAGTGAGGGGCCATCTAGTGAACGGGGAGCACAATGATGAGAGTCTTATTCAACAGATTTCTCAAAGGCCTTTCCAACAGCTATTACAGCAGTCAAATGAAGGGGAAGGTAACAGCGGATTATTACCTTTCACTCAACATTTCTCCCTCTGCCAAGAATTGTTTAAATGTCACAGGAATATAATTCACATGCTTCACAGATTGTGAACAATTTTCTCTAAACCTTCAACCATGTATCCAGCGGCACCTAAGCTCAATATAATCCGAGCACGACAGCAAATGGCCAACACACCATCTGTCCTGCCACTCCAGTTCCCCAGGGTATGAAGGAGAGGACTCCCCGCGGCACTTGACCACAGAGGTGGAAATACAAACGCTGCCAGGAGTGGTGCAATGTGAACGTAGCTCTGCCAAAATATTTGAAAAGCTGGGCGCCGTCACACAAAGTGAGCGCAGGGAAAAGCTCCTGTTGACGGTCATTTTATCAACTTGGCTGATTGAGGAAAGGGAAGACACTCTTGAGCACTGACGCGCCAATCATTCGCAAGCCGTGAACTCACCGACAGCCAGGATTGCCGTTTCTCCATCTTTGGGTGGTCAGAGTTTAACACCCTTCCTGACATACACAAAGAATGATGATCACTAACATTGTGGAAAGCTCACTGTACGCCAGGCACTGTGAGAACAGCTTCCCTACGCGTATCATCTCAATTAATCCTAAGAACCCTATTTTATATTTAAGCAACTTAGGCACATGGAGGTTAAGTCTTTTACCCAGTGTCACCCTTTGGCCACTTTGACATTACATACTCAATACTCAATATATGTTTGAACAAATGAGTGAATACATTTCAAAGTAGGAGTCTGGTTTCCCAGCACACAAATGCACTGTATTCACATGTTGCTAGAACTGAAGAGAAAGGTAACACAAGGGTGAGGATCTTTGAAAAGCACTTGCGTTGCTTAATACAAACGCGAGGAAGCATTAATCGCACGCTGCAGGGAAACATAGCGTCCCTCCTCCTTCTCCCTATCTTTTTTCCTGCTGTTGTTGAATTTCCATGAATGTGTTTACATGGGCTTTTAACCACTCTGGATGCCCATTATCAGGATTGGGGTTTTGCCTGGAGCTAGCAGTTCATCCATTTCTGAAGATACTCGGGGAATACCTATGGAAAGCCAGGCCCTGAGGTTTGGTGGCGAACAAGACAGACTCCTGCTTTCAGGATCTCACAACCTCGCAGGGAAGCTTAGTGGTAAACAAATAACCGCCCAAGCCTCAACAAATTACAATTGATTGAGAAGAGGTAATACGACCTGCAGAAAATAAAAAAATAAAAGGTTTTTTTTAAACTTACAATTGAGAGACATGCTATCAAGGAGATACATCACACGTGAGAGATGTGACAGTGGTACCCACGCAGCCTGGAGGAGTCAAGGAAGACTTCACTGACATGATGTTTAAGCTCAGACCTGAATGCAAAATGAATGCACATTTCTGGGGGGGGGGGGGGGGGGCGGGGCAGGAAGGGGGATAGGTAAAAATGTTCCAAACAGAGGGAACAGCACGTGCAGAGACCTTGAAGCAGGAAGGGGCCGGATGCAATATGGGTATTAGTTTTCATGATTAAATAATTAACTCTTTATTCGTTGGCTATAGAGTAGTATCTTTTAGACACCATGTAAACCAAGCACTAGAAAACAGGATACTGCAAATCAGACCAAAAAAAGTGTTCACACCCTAAACAATCACACACACCATTGGCCATAGTGTCGAAAATTCTTTGGAATTGTTTAACCTAGAAGCAACCTCTGAAGTGTTCATGAGTCCACCGTGAAGATCCTATGGCCTCTCTCAGGCTCTGCCTACCCCATCTCCCACCACACAGAATCCAGTGCGAGAAAGCAGAGGGAGAGGGAGAGAAGGAGAAAGAAACCTATAGTCTCTGGTATTAAAAAGTCTGTTCCAAAACATCCATCTGATGATTATTCAGGTCTTCCAGCAAAGCAAGGCAGGGTGGTGGCTGGCCCACCGCATTTCCATGTTTCCCCACCCCCCTCACCCCCCCCACACTTCCTCCCCTTGAATGCCTCCACCCATCTATAACTTAGACTTAAGCATCTGCCAAAGTAAACACGGATGGCTTAAAAAGAAAAAAAAAAAAGGAATACGAAGGGAAAAGCAGAGAAAGGAGAAATAAATCCCTCCAGGACTTCTTGCAATCCGAGATTCACACAGCAAAATTATCTGAATGCCAACCTGACTCCTGAAGCTTTTCAAAACACACAAACAACCCCCTCACCCAGTTTAAGTGGCAGAAAAAGCAGACCCACCAACTGACTGCATTCAAGGTGTGTGGTCCAGAAAATCAATCCATTTCGAGGACAAAGCCCACACCTCTTCTTTGCATTCAGTTTCCTCGATTATTGTTTTCTCCAGGTAATGCCTGCAACCTAAGTAGGATCAGTAAAGCAAGTAGTTGATAAAGTACAGGAAATACAGGAGAGGGGGAGGGGGTGGAGAGAGGTGCAGAAGAGGCAGTAGGGAAGCCGTCATTGTCCTGGAAACTTAGAACCTTCTGATTGCTTGAGTGTACTCTCAAGGTACGAGTAATGAAGCATACAGCTAAGTATTACTAAATTTTAACTCAGAAATTATTAAAAAGCTGAATCACCAGTCACTCAGCATTTTCCTAATTTTGAATCCCTAGAGACCACTCTGACTGAAACAGTCCCAATTTGGCATAGAAATGAGGTAAGTGCCTCCCAGCACACACAGGCTTTTCAACAACCTCAAACCTTTTCCAAGAGGCCAGGCGGGGATTTCATCTCGCCCACCTCTCCACACAAAATCACTCACAGTTTATGACTGGCTTTTAAAAGTGAATTCTGAAGAAACTATGTACTGTTTAAGCTTATCCTTAGTTCTTTTTTGACTTTTAAAGGGATCTCATTGTTCGAACCAAACAAAAAAGTTTTGACATCAGCAAAATAAATAAATATTACCTGAAAGGAAAAAAAATATAAGCTATAGGTCAAATTTTCTTTTCTTCAGAAGATTTCCTCTCTGTCAATAGTTCTTAAAGCAGGAAAAGTCAGAGCCTCAAGGGTCATGTTCTCATTTTCATTTTGTCCTCACTCAGTTTCCACAAGAGCAACCCCTACGTTGCCCAGTTGCAGGAAACACTGGTTTTTCATAAACCATGGTGTGAATGGTTCAATGTGGAAGAACTGTTTCAAAAGTACATCGAGGATGGGGGCTGTAGAATATTCTAGAACATTGGCCTGAAGTACATCAGCTTCTACATTTACACAGTGCTTCTCCCAACTACTCTCTTTCCAAAAATAATTCTTTTTATGCCACAAAAGCCCTGTGCAAGGGAGGAAAAAAGAGGACATGGGGAAGTAGGGCCAGATGAGAAACAGGTTTACTACAAACACACATTCAATCATCCTTCTGAGCCACTATTGCCCTGAAGAAGCCTAAAGTCCATTCCCTTTTTGCATCTTCTTAAATCAAAGTATTTTCCGCTGAGTGCCGTTTCAGCCGCCCTCACTGTGAATATTACACAAAGATTCACAGGACTTTCAGAACCTATGACTATAGTTCATTTCACAATTGAAACCTTGAGCTTCGTGCATCAACTTAGTTTCCTGTTATTTCCCCCAAGCTTTTGCTCTTCAAAAAGAGACAACCCTGGGCAGCAGCACAATTTTTGCTGATAAAGTTAAATTGACCCTAGTGATACAGGGCAATTTGAACTAACAAAGAATTCAAACTAGGGGGGATAAGGAAAGGTGCGTGGAAACTAATGCCTTAGCTTTTGAATGCTCTGTTCCCAGGCTGTACTCCAGGGAGTATCAAACTTCGAGGACACTTAATATGCTGGGGAAGGTATACAACCTCAGCAATGGACTGTTTACTACATAGGGAACGAGAGAAAAACAATTTTCCCTGGAAGTGTTGGAGAATCCAAAGGTATACATAATAGTAATATTTGATGGGGGTGGAGAAAGAGCTTTTTTTCAAGGAGAACTTTCTTTGGCACCACAAAATTAAAGGATTTTCTAACCCTGTCTTCTTTTCGTCTTTCCCAGAGGAGGAAATTGTAAAGGCCAGCCCCTGAAAAATAATATAGTAAAATCTAACTTTATTCCCCTAATCTCTTAATAATGCTGCAGCTGGCCGTGATCTATTTAGCATAACACAGAAATAATGTGTTTGTACCAAGCAGATTGAAATGCTTTAAAATAGGCAAAGCTATTTACTTGATTGATTAAGTTAAAGTGTTTACATAAAAGTGTCATATTTTGACATCAGTCATACAACACCACATCTGGTACTTCTAATTAAATTGTGTGAAAAAGACTACATTTTTTATTCAGTCACAACAATATGGCTAATGGGAAGTACAAACGTGTTCGTCATGCCCAGAGCCTGGGATCTGTAGTTATGGCATGTGGCTGCTAAAATCCCCAGATTTGGATTTTGCAAAGCTTTCATAGCCTCCAACACATGTTTTGCCTGAACAAAGACTAAAAAACTGGGCCCCACCTCTGTGAGTCAACGGCTATTATTTTTCCCCTATTTTGATTTAAACCTCTCCAAGCGCCATGAGTGAACTAAAATGTAAGGAGACTTAGAAGAAAGTTGTCTTAAGGAATTGGTGCTCAGAGCCCAGGTAAAGCGCTTTGTTTTGTTAAGCTTTATTCCTGCAGATTAGGAAACAAACTCAAGAAACTTTAATGGGGGAACAAGGGAGTACAACCCTATTATTCATTCAGAGAGGGAGCTCATTTTTATCTTCATTTAAGTGTGGAACACATACATACCTTAAAAATGGCCGGCTCCTTACCGAAGCACTTGATTTAAACCGCTGATTTTTTTTTCTTCCAAAATTAAGATGAAATATTTTACATACAGCAAATAAAGGACAAAATGGTTTGGCTTGTTAGGGCATGCTTACTTCACTTTTAATATAGACAAATAATACTTCAAAATCCCCTTCTTATTTTTTTAAGTTAAATTATGTCCACCCATGTGCAGATTCAATTTACTGACTAAGTACACAACCAAATCTAGCCTCCCTGGGAACCATCCATTTGCTTAAGAAGGTAGAGGAGACACTGCTGTATTTTCTTGAAGAGATTCCTGGCATTTTTTTCCTCCTTCCTTTCGTCTTAAAGACTACCTTGAGAAATGTTGCCCAGCAGTAAAAGGAAAATGAGTTCAAGCTTCAAAATCAGGAAATTTGGGTAGTAAAATGTGTGTTATAAAGTCAATGTTGATCGAAAAATAAATCGAGCTCTTTTAAATGGGTTGTCAGCCATGAGAATAAGGACCCTGAGACTTCCTATAGAATTATTCACCCTTCCTCAGGCAAATGCTGCCTCCAAAAGGCTCTGAAGCTGCAAAAGGATATGTTGGCCCAAGATGGTAAAGTATTTGAACACACATATGGGGTATGCACTTATTTACCATATACTATGTTCAATTTAAAGAAAATAAACATGAAGCCAGGAACCATGAACAAATAGAGGGCACGGTTTTCCATAATTGCAAGGAGACTTAGGTAATGCTCTATGCGGTGTTTGATTTAAAATGTTAAAATATTAACAGAAGTTTTCTACAGCAGAGTGTTCCTATCACAGTGAAATGACTCATAAGAATGCTAAATTCAAACCAGATGGGCACAAACATTAACTGAAAAAAAAAATCAGATATTTAGGGGTCATAAAAATGAAGACCTTGTCTGAGTTAATGAAAAATGAACTTTCAGTGATAAAAAAGAAAACACGAGAAAATATTAGTGACTTTATTTTAATTATACAAGCCACTGACAATTAAAAAAGCTAACATTTACAAAACTTTCTATTGCCGTTTTAATTTGAAAAAGATGACTACGGTAATCTTGAGACTTCAGATAAACAGGGACGTCAATGTCTCCTCTACAGCCAGAGTCAGAGACTCACTAGCTCAGCTGTGTGCCATGCTAACAGTCAACCAGAATCTCCTTGCTTCCCACCGAGAAGTAACCCTCACTGAAGATTTGTGTGGTACAGAAACCTCCAACCGTCAATCCACGGCATGATGCCAGCCTTTGCTCTTCCCTCAACAGACCACAGAGGAAAATTCTCATTGCTGGGTCAGACACCCCACCAAATCTCCTCTGCTCTCTTGTTAAAAATATGTTTCCTTGCACTTCTCCATTTTTGTTTGTTCCTCCAGAGCTTTTTACCATTTGCAGATTGTCTGCAACATGTGCTGGTTTTAAATGTGTACATACCCTACAAGAAGAAAAATATGTGGGCTCAGAATTAATATTGTTTTTGACTTATAGGGAAATTCCAGTTGTGTTTAACTTGGACTGTGGGATCCGGGAACTTTACGGAGAGGAGAAACGAATATGTTTTGAGCAAAAATGTGTATAGGGAGTTCCCTACTGTTTTGTTGCTGGAATCTTGGACAACACAGGGAAAAATGACAAGCACATAATTTAGTCTGGCAGCCATACCACTTTGTGCTGTGAGCCTGTCAGTTCTTACCAGCTAAGTAAGGGCTGGCCTGCTTTGGTGCAAGGATGAGAGACCTCCCAGGAACAAGTAGGTACTTCAGGAAATGGTGTTTCACATTCAGTAGGTGGCCTCTCCTCTCCGGCTCCGTGTGAATCGATGCCCCGTGTGGTGTTAGGGGCACTATGCTACACTGAGCTGTTTACCTTTTGTATGAAACTTAAAACCACAGACCTAACCATTTGTGGTCACCAGAGATCTTACGGCAGACTTTCTAAGAGCAGTTGTGTTAACTCCAGAATCCTGGCCCGAGTCCAACTAAAGTAATTACATTCTGCCTCCCTAAAATTCCCCCTGCAGTTTCAATTGAATATGATAGTCTCAACCCTCCGTCTCAAAGCATTGCTGGGCATGATGTTAGCATTCCATGTAGGAACAGCCTGTAATTCCATGCTGGAAGAAGTGATTCCCTGGTCCTCACCAAAGAGTGGTGACAATTAATTACTGCTCATAAAAGCACGTGGAGTTTAAAAGCGCTCACAGTACACAAAGTGGTAGGAATGTTCACATGTTCATTTGTCTGTAAGAGCCAGCAGTCATTGTGATCTTAGACTGCTTTAACAGAAGTATAAATTCAGAACAAGGGAGTTGGAATTGGAGTCCCAATGCCCTTTGACCTGGAAATATCACATCTGGAGCAGTGTGTTCAATTCTGGAGACGCCTTTAAAAGGGGTACGTCATCTGGGTAGAACACATCCTCAGAGGCCACCAGGATGATGAAGGGTCTAGAAATGATGTCATATGAGGGATGGATAAAGGAACTTGGGGTGTTTAGCCAAAAAGGAAGGAAGGAAGGAAGGGAGGAATGGACAAACAGAGGGAGGGTGGGCAAAAAAAAACAAGAAAGAAAGCAAGCTGAAATTTGAAGAACAAACATCCTTGATAGTATGTTTATAGAACAGAAAGAACCAGGACCAGTGGGTGGAAGTCACAAAGAGATAGAGAAAAGCCCTTCCTCCCAGCCCTGGCCTAGAATATCTTTTCCCACCACCTCTGCGCATTGATTCAACTCTTATCCACTCACCAAGACCAAATTCAAGTCTATCACCAGATGAAATTTACTCCTCCAAGAACTTCCTTAGTACTTACTGTCTGTAGCACTAATTTGGTGCTTATCACAGGCTCTCATTGGATAGTTCCTTATTTCTGAATATCTAATCTCATCAACATGTTTGTAAAATTTACCAGGGCAGGAATCATGCATTACACTTCTCCATATGCAGTAGTGGCAAGCAAAGTACATTCAACTCAGTCCTTCACAATAGCTATTTATTAAGAACCTATGTGTGCTCAGTATACAAAGACGAACAAGAAAAACCTGCCATCAAGGGTAACCTCCTACTGTATGGCATAAACTATAAATATAAAATAATTCATAAATAAAAGAAAGAAAACCCCCCACCAAATTGGAAGGTTCAGTAAAGATTTTGATGAAGAAAGAATACATTTTTAATAAGCCAAAATATAAGGCGGAAACATTTTACAGGGAAAGAACCTTAAGAGCAAAAGCCTAGAAGTGGGAAAGCATGGAGTAATTTCTGGGAATTATGTAAAGATGTTTCTTGAAATAGAGGATATAGTCGGGGAGGAGCAGGAAACAAAAGGAAAAGCCAATTGGAAATATATTTTGGAGGGCTCTGAAAACTTAGTACTTGTGGTGGTTTAAATATGTCCCCCAAATTTCATGTGTTGGAAACTTAATCCCCAAATTCATATGCTGATGATATTTGGAGGCAGGGCCTTTAGAAGGTAATTAGGATTAGATAAGGTCATCAGGGTGGGGACCCCATGATGGGACTGGTGGTTTTATAAGAAAAGGAAGAGAGACCTGAGCTGCTGGTATGCTTGTCCCCTCTCGCCCTGTGATGCTTTTGCTGTGCTACCATGAGGCGCTCACCAGAAACTGACCAGATGCAGCCCCTCGACCTTGGACTTCCCAGCTGCCAGAACTGTAAGGAACTTCCTTTCTTTATAAATTACCCAGTCTCAGATATTCTGTTATAGGAACAGAAAACTGTCTAAGACAGTACTTAACTCTGTAAATAACAATTGGCTATTGGCAGTCTTACCTTTGCTTTCAAGGGGGAGGAAATAAGATGAGACCTGGGCTTTAGGATGTTGATGTGGCAGGGCTGTGTTAGGCGGACAAAAGAGCAGAAGGCTGGAGTCCAGGTCAATGTAATTATGGGTCTAAACAGGGAGAAGGCTATGGTGCAAAAGATGTGTGGATGGGGGTCCCTTTCTCCACATTGTAGGTGATCCCATGGCGGATGGCCATCGTGACTCTGAGTAACATGGATTACCCTGACTACTTTCCCCTGCTACCGCAGCACCCCCTCCCACACTCCCACAGGCTATGTGGTACACCCAGGGGAGTAGGTTAACGATTATGAGCCTCAGCCCTACCAAGTCTTGGAAATCCTTGCCCTTTATCTCTCTGCCCCCATAACCCAGAGCAGAAGCTTAGATTAACAGCCAAGGGACTGCACCCAAGTAAGGATGGCCTGTGTACTGGAGGAACTGGATTTATTCTTTAGTTGCTAGGCCTGGCTCCAGGTTTTCTCTTTCCTCAGTGGAAGACCCTAGCTATGAGTCATTATTCCTCACAACCATTTCCTCAGGGAATTTGGTGAGGAAGGAACATGATTAGCGGGCCCTTCGAGATTGCTGTAGTCTCAGAATAGAAAAAGAAGAAATCGCTACGTGGTGGGGACTGCATCCCAGTCCTGCCATTTTGTGCTTCTCTGGGGCCCAGAGACTTTTCCTTTACAAACAATGCAGTCTGTACATTCAGATGGATAAGAATTTTGCTCTTGACTGCGCTTTGAGAAGACCACAGTGTATTTTGCCTTAAATATAAGCGCCAACATTTTACCAGTCTCGCAGTCTTTATAGTTCACTTCCAACAAGGTTAAAAAAAATTTAATAAAATATTTTTAAAAGCTGAATGAAATCAACAATTTTTTTGACCTTTTTGGCACAAATTGTGACGTGTTCCAATGATCTGGCAAATTACTATCTCTAAATTCTAGGAATGTGTTTTGGTGACCTCCTTATTTTGAGGACAATATAGACAGCCCAAAGATACAATCTAAGTGTTTTATCAAGATAAGAGGGGGTTGGTGACATAGAATAAGGGTGTTTCCAAGAGGGCTCAGGACTAGGGGGAAAAAATAACCCAAAGTTGTGACGGGTCTTGTACCAGCACCCAAACATAACCAGCGTAAACTTCCTCTTAGATAGTTGCAGGAAACTGGAAGGTCCTCTTATTCCAGCACCTTCGCTTTACAACTGAGAAACACTCAAACTGAAAGAGAAATTTTATTTTCTTAAGCCTTATTATAAGAAATTAATTTGTATTTAAGCCAGGCGTGGTGGCAGGCATCTATAGTCCTTGCCACTCAGGAGGCTGAGGAGGAAGGATCGCTTGAGTGAGTTTACAGTGAGCTATTATTGGGCCACTGCACTCCAGCCTGGGCAATTTGTGGGGACAGATTAGTTACAAGACAACTTCTATAAGTCTTAAGGTTGGTTCATTGAACCTATGTTTTGTTGATCTACAAACTATAAATTCTAATGCAAGAGGGAAAAATATGTAAAAATCCATTCCTTTTCTGGGTCCTTGAACATGCAAAAGCATTCAATGATAATAAAAAGAGAAGAATGTTAGGATTTATCTATTGCAAGCTCATTGTCTTTTCTTATTGCAGCCTCTTAGCACCCTTGTGAAGACAGCATTGTCATCTCATTTTGAAGATGAGGAGACTTGTTTGCATAAAGTCACACAAGTTGTAAAACGTGAAAATGAGATATATCTGGCTTCCAAGCCTAGTTTTTTCAGTTACAACATAGTTTTTTTTTCTGTGTTGATTTCACATAAATCCTGAGTTTGCATGTTAAAATTCCAATTATGATTTCCATTTTGGGAATGGTTCACACCCTAAACCGCATGAGGGTCTTTACATGGCTTATCAACAACTAGCGGTTACTGGTAATCCCTCTCACCTCTTCCAGTCTTGGTGTCATCAAACCATTCTCCAAAAAAAATGATTCAAAAATCAGATCCAAGGAGTGATGGAAAGATGTGCAGAGGGGAATCCATTCAATCTCGTCTTCCTGTCCTAGTTCAGAGTTCTTCCTTTCACTTATCTGGCTGTGGTAAAGATATTTTGTCCTGCTTAAAAAATGGAGGTACAACAATATTCCATCCAAATAACAGCTAACCCATCTTCTGCTATTTTTGAAAAAGAAGTTTAACCCAGAAAGTGTATAGTTTTCCTGCACTTGATCATGGAAGGCAATCTTTCTTTTTAATGGAGAACAGGAGGGCAATGACAAGGAATAGAGGAATCTTTTCTGATATCTCCAAGGTGGTAGAAATTGTTTTTAATGAAAAGATACATTGCAATGCACTCTGTAGTTAATACAACCCTTTTGTTCTTCTAAAAAATACTTATTGGGTACTTATTACGGGTTAGACCAGGGGTGGAGAACCTTTTCACATTGGAAGGCCGCATTCAAGAAACTTCAATTAGATATACTTAAAAATGTCCATTATTTTGTAAAAATCTAACTACTATGTACTGAATAATTTCAAAAAATGAAAACTGTTTGTTAATTTTAAAGTTAACTAACCTTTTAATGACTTTGTTGCATCTGCTTTTTGTTGGAAAGCATTTGAATATTTGGTTGCAGCAGGGAGGTCCTCAGTTTCAGTTGATTCTCTAGATTGGTATCAGTCATTTGTGACCTTAATGGTGTCTTGATTTGGGTTAGGTAGGAGAATGTAGATTTGCAACAATAAGTGGTTGAAAAGCAAGAAAGCATTTTTCGGGCATGTTGCCAAAGGTATGAGTATTCTACTGCAATTCTCTGTATTTCAATTGAATCTTCTTAGCATCAAACATTGACTTTAAAATGTCATCTACTGACAGCTCAATCAATTTCATCTGTAGTTCTTTAGGTGCCTTGGTGATATAAACTAGGTGAGGCCGAAATGCTAATTTGAGTGTGATGTCATGGTTCTCAAAGTCAGTGAACCTTTCATTATATTCTCCAATTAATAGGTCTATAACAGCTGAGTAGTCTTCAAATGATTCATATCTACATCCTGCTCATCAGTGACCTTTGCTAACTGGGGGAAATGTTCATCTGAAATTTCCTTTTGAAGAAGAAGTGTTTTTGAAAAAAGATAGCTTTTTTTGAAATGCTTGGATTTTTTGCCACATATCATATAAAGACTTAGTTTCACCTTGCAAAGAAATATTCAAGTCATTTTGATTTGACATGATATCACACAGAAATACTGCAGTCCTATAGAAATCTTTCAATAATTCACATTGCTGATTCTGTTCTTTATAAAATTTAACTATCTGTTCTCACAGAGATAAAATTTTGGCTAACACCTTCCCTGCCATAGCCAACACACTTTAGAATGATATGGCAAATCCTCACTGAATATCTTATAGTACATCTTTAGCATGTTATGAAACTGACGATGCCATGTTGCATTTGCAGGAATATAGTTAACAATACTTACAACTTGTTGCAAAGTGTCACTTAAAATAGCAGCTTTAGCACAGAGATTTTGCTGGTGCAAGGTACAGTGAAAAGAAATGAGAGCATCTGGATCTGTTAATACTTTCTATCTGTTCAATAAACCCTTCATGTTTTCCTGTCATGGAAGGTGCACTGTCTGTACAAACACTCACTAAATTTACCAAATTCAGTCTAACTTCATGACATTTATCTTGAAAGTTGTTGAAGATATCTATTCCCAGTGTTCTGTTTGCAAGAGTGCTCAAAGCAACTCTTCGTAGCAAAGAAGATCTTCTGACCCAAATGGGAAGTATAAAACCTGCGCTGAGTCAGTAGTATTGTTGATTCATCCAAAGTGATTGAATAATATACATTTTCCTTTTGAAGTATTGTATGAAGTTGTTCTGTTAAGTCGAAGGCTAATTCATGCTGCTGATCAGTTATGGTTCTCCTTGAAAGAGGCGGTTGATTGCACGTTGAAACGTTATCAGGATCTAAGCATCCTACAACTTTGACAATGCATTCTTTCACAATTTCTGCATCACTGAATGGCTTCCCTTTTGTGTCAAGTATATAAGCTACTTTGTAACTTGCCTCAGTGACATTATTTCCTGCTCTTATTGTGCTTGAAAGAATTGTCTTTGCTTTTGCTTTTCATCTTTTATGAAATAATTTCTGTTATACAACCTTTCTTGCCTCTCCCTCTAATTTAAAATATTTGTGGTCCTTATGAGTTTTATAATGCTGAGGAGCATTGCATTTCTTTAATGTTGACATTGCAGCATCACAAAGCAAGCAAATCATCTTATCTTTAGCAGAAATGAGATAATATTGCAATTCCCAATCCTTATTAAAAAATCAGTTTTCTTCCTTCAGCGTTCTCTTGGTCTTCTTTGACACGATGGGCTGTTAGGCAGACAGAATTAAAAAATACTGTTGTGCTGTGCAACTATTCACAAATTCCACTTCAAACAGAAACACAGTGCACCATTGTCAAAAGCTGATAACAGACTGGTGTACTCGACCCCCATAAACTCTGGCCAACCAACCCCGGGTGGTAGTGGTGCAGTCAGGCAGGGGAAGTTAGAACTAAATCATGAGCATAGCAGCCATCAATTTAGTCCTTGTGGCTTACTAATGTTCTAATTGTGCCGCTCAATCTGGGAGGGTTATTTCATTGAAACTTATTTTATTCTTTGGTATTTTAAATATGTTCATTTTAAAAAATAAAATAAAAATATAAAAGATTAGCAAAAATGTATTAAAAAAATAAAAGGATTTGTTCTGTAAAATTTGGTTTCAGTCAAAAGACCTCATTTAAGGACCTAGAAGGCTACATGTAGCCTTAAGGCCAGAGGTTCCCCACCCCTGAGTTAGACACTATCAAACTTGCAATTTAGTCTCATAACTGAAATTGGAAATAAACAAAGGTTTAGGAACCTTGCCTCATGAACTGGAAATGTGAGCCTAGCAGTAAGCTATATATTTCTATTCGGTAATGCAAATCATTAGTTAGCTTTTTTATTAAAAAAAAGAAAATAGGAAAAAATAAAAATAAAAATACTGTGAACACTAAAAATAGTTGCAAAAGGAAAAAAGAGGACAAATTTTATTGTGGAAGCTACATATGTTGATACTAGTTGCAAGGAAGAACAACACAAAACATCTTATAAACTTGAAATAATGCTTCAAGCATTTCTTGCTTCCCACATAAATATATATCTGGCCACAAATATAGATGCTGTCTTCCCACATGGTCCTGGCATTGCAGAGGGAAGAAGGCATGAAACAAGAAAATTTCACCTCATGACCCCTTTTGTGTCCCAGCTAACACATGGTAACAGGACCTTTTCTGATGCATCTTATTGAAAGTTCAATCAACTATCCTTAAATAATATATATTTTTAAAATACAAAATGTGAAAAATATTTTCATAATATATTTAATTTGGTCTTCCAGAAAGAAAATAGATTTCAGTGTTTGTACTATCACTATTACTATTACTGCCTTGGGTGTAAATAACATCTTTCTTAGAAAAAGTCAAGTTTCTGACAGAGAAAGTGAAATGCAGACTATTTAATTTTTACCCAATCACACAGATGCCTTCTAAAAGACAAAAGTAAAAGCCATACTCTGTTGTTGGAATTGGTACTACTATTTTAGAACACAGCAGTTCACTTCCAGGAATTTATCCCATAGATAGGCTTACGTGAACATACAAAGTATACAAGGATGCTTATTGGTGTTATATTTCTTGAAAAACTAGAAATGAGAAGCTGAGTGTCCTTCAACAGGGGATTGATTAAATGGATTATGTTACAGCCACAAAATGGAAAACCAAAAGTTGCTGTAAAAAGAATGATTTAGGTCAATATGGGCTGATATGGAATGACCATAATATCTTTCGACTCCAAGTTTCGTGTTCAATACACTCTATTTTCCTTTTCAGTCAGTGTTTGATCAGGAAAATAGAAGTCACTCTATGTATTCCAAGTATGAAGGACTTTCACAGAGGGAAGCAGACGCTTACACAATGCTTGGCAGGGCTGGGGAACAAGGGCCATGGAAGCCACCCCTAACTAGCTCAATCTCCAACACTATTTTGGTGGTTCTCAGGAACTCTTCCGGAGGCCCTCCCGATCCTTTCAGCCTGCACTAAAGCAAATGACTCTCAAAAGGCCACCACCAACTACAGCAGCCACTTAACAACACCAAAGCAGGCAATTAGCAGGCACTCACCCAGTAGCAGCTATGGGCCATTCTTGTGCCATCTGCCCACACGCCTGCCTGAGACTACGTCCGAAGAGTGACGGCCTTTCCTTTCCTTCTCCCTTCCAGATCTCACCCATGGGCCTCACACTGGCTGACTCAAATTCAGAATCAAGTGGGGAAGGGGATTCTGGGAGACGTGCTGCAGAAGAGACTGGGGCTGGGGGCGTGGCAAAGATGTGGATTTGACCACAGATTGCCCATCACTCTCCCATTTACAATAGAGATTAGCACAAGAATCCTTTGACGAGTGGCCACAGCATATTTGAAATACAATTTCAAAACAAAAAAATTTTAATTTATTCTCAATTTCTCTAAAACGATATGTTCATGACATGTACCCAATTCTCTCTTGAAGGTAGAAGTCATATCTTACATTCAGAACTTAGAAACCCCAAAAATCTTCTGAGCTTCGAAAAATTTGCTGCCCATTTTTAGAGTCCTTGCAATAGATGGAAGAATCTACAGAAAAGTTTGACCTTTTATTTTATATGACAATAACATCAGTTAATCTTTAAATTACTTTAGTGCTTATTTGTACAAATGCTTAATGAATGATGCTTCCTGTGACCGTCCAGCAGTCCCAGAGGGAAGTGGTGTTAGCCTCATTTCACAGATGACGAAAATCAAGGCTGAGAAATTTCTGCAAGATTACATTGTAGCTGTTTTGTGGAACCTAGACCTGGACTCTGACTCACTCTAAAACCCATGTCCAAATTGACTTGATGATTTCATATCTGTGTGAATCGAAAACTATAAACATTGGTGGGGTGTGAAGGCTCACACCTGAAATCCGAGCACTTTGAGAGGCCAAAACAGAAGGATCACTTGAGGCCAGGAGTTCCAGACCAGCCTGGGCAAATCCAAAGATGAGCCTGTAGAGACCTCATCTCTACAAAAAATTTAAAAATAAAAAATAAACATAAAAACTGTAAAAATTATGGCCTCTGTAAATATGATTTAGGAGGTTGAGGCAGAGGGAGAAAAATGCCTTATCATGAGTGGAGGCAAATATTTAATAAATCCTGGGTTTAAATTAAAATGTTGAATGCTTTAAAATCCCTGCTAACATATTTGAGCTATAGTTATTTAAGGGTCTATATTGCCAAGTAGTACCAAGTTACCCTATGACAAAAAAGAGACAGAATTCATAGTGCAGAAGGATGAAACTAATTTTTTTTCTTAGAGGAAAAGAAATTGAATTTCTTTAAATGTCTTGAGTACATGGTGTAATATCATGTACCCCAGATGAGAAAGGAATTTTCACTTTCAGGAGGAACTTGACCACCCCCTGAATAGGTGATTTTATCCCTGCCCTGAGGAGTTATCTTCCAGCCGTGCCTTTGCAGTATGGATGCCCCTGCTTTGTTTTTGGATTCCACTGGGCTGCAGTTCTTGTACTGTCTGCACAAGGCTTGTTAAATTGCAGAATTTTTATGAGGATAGCCTTCAATACATCAGATTGGTGGCTACTTGATTGACCATTTGATCCAAATACAAGGTAAGTTCAAAGATGATGGAAACTATTAGCAACCTGATAAACTTTGGTTTCAAGAGAGCTTCAAGAGAGTTCCAAGAACCTTTCTTGGGTTAACAGCAATGCCAAGAATAGCCCCAGGTCATTGGTTTTCCATGGTTTAGGATACAATGGATCTGATTGAAAGGCTAAATGGCAGAGATATCACTTTGGCCCTTTGATCCTCTACAGCCCAGGCCACAGCTTGACCTTCAAAATGCTCTAGAATCTGGCCCCAATATCCCTTTCCACCTTCAGATTACATCCTAACCTCAAACCTCTGCTCTGCCCTTCCTTATCTTGCACATTCTCCTGTGTTTCCTTTTCCCTAAAATGAACTGTGATGAATAACATATAAATCTCTTAGATGCAAAAGACTGAAACTCACTCAAATTAGCGTAAGAAAAAGAAAAGATATTTAATTGGCTCATAAAAGTAGACAGTATTCTATCATCAGACACTGGTTGCATCCAGGCACTTTGATAACATCAATAAGATTTGTTCTCTCTACCTTTTGACTCTGGTTTCCTCTGTGTTATCTCCTTTCTCATGCAAACTCTGCCCTCACATAGGCAAGACAGCTGCCAGGGCTCCAAGCTTACAGCCCATCTTCTCAACAACCTCAGTGGAAAGGGAGATTTTTTTCTTAAAGCTGCTTGGTCAAAAGTTCTGAAATTGAGGTTTATGGATCTGATTGGATTTCATGTCCCCACCTAAATCATTCACTATGACCAAAGGAACACAACACTTTGCTCAGTCAAGCCTGGGCCACTGGCCTATCCCTGAAGCCAGGGGTGGACTTGGCACCCCACAAACTGCACGGAGTAAGAATGGAGATAGGAAAGTGGGGAGCTGTTATCAGAAAAAGGAAGGGGGAATGGATAAAACAAAAACAGATGTCCACTACAAAGATAGGGTCCTCCTTACCCCAGATGCCAAGTTTTGTGAGGGAGATATACAGGCAAACAGATAATTACCAATCTTGTTAAGTCCTACAATTCTTAATATTTTCCAAAGAAGTATGTCTGTTCAATAATTATTGTCAAGAACTTATTTTACTTCACTATTTTTATGAATTGCTGTTGTTTTGAGGCAGAAATACTAAAACTGATTTCTTTGTGTCCAATTCAATAAGAAATTCTTTTAATTTTGAAAAAAACATATACATTATCCCATGCCTGATAACTATTTTTTTTTTGTAACTGTAGGTCCTTGTTTTTATGCACACATATATTTTTATAGTTGAAATCTAAGTGGTAAACAACATTTTGCATTCAATCTTTTAAAAGTTATATAATTATAAACATCTTTCCATATTTTTATAAAAACAGCCTAATGATCTTGTTAAGTAATATTCCCTTGAGCAAATCTCCTACGGTTTCCCTAACCATTTGCCTATTGTGAGAAATGTAGGTGGTTTCCAAATATTTACTACTGTACAATCCACTGCAATAAACATCTGTGTATATGCAGTTTTTTTCCAAAGAACTGCTTCCTTAGGTTACATTTCCTAGAGTAGGATTACTGAGACAAAATTCGAAGTATATGAAGAGGGTTAAAAACATGGGATTTGAAATCAGATATCCCTGAGTTCAAATCTCAGCTTGGTTATTTACTATGAGCTGAGACATATCACCTGCCCAACCTTTCTGAATTTCCATTTTCTATCTGTAAAATGGGGATGAAGAAGTCTAAGGTTGTTGAAAGGATCACATGGAATCATTCACACAAAGTATTTAGCATAAATACTTTATGCTAAATAACATCTGACACATAGTAAACACCTCCACAATTATAGTTAATATTGGGGTTGTTGTCCTATGACTCTTGATGATATTAATAAATTGCCATATTGCTTTCCTAGAACATTTTACTAATCTGCACAGAAATCTAGCCAGTTTTATTACATTTGTAAAATATATTTTTCAATTTTACAATCTACCAATTTAAAATGATACTGCAAGACTATTTTATTTGGAAGTTTTCTGATAACTTAAATAAATGAAACTTTCCTCATACGTTTTAAAACCAAATTTTTCTAAACTAAAAGGACACTATCTTCTCAAACCTCAAGAAGTGAGTCACTTACAATTAGTGGGTCTCAAGATTTTTCTAACCTAAAATACCTGAGGGATACAGTGTACCTCCTCAGTGACAATTTATGAGAGTGACATTTTATGGCAGGGTTTTTTCACCTGAGGACCATATCTCTTGGAGGTTATACTAGAATTAAGAAAGACATGGTTCGAATAAGTCTTTCAGGTGATTTACCTCATTCAGTTTAGAATCACTCATCTAAATAAACATATACATTTAATTGTATCAAAGGTTTAACATATCAACACCACAACTTTTCATCATGCTTGTTTTTCCATCTATGAATGTGAGATTGGACAATCTATAAGACTGGAGGGCTGAGAATCAGGCTATAGAGGGTGGCTTTATGCAGAGTAAGTCCCCCTCGAATGGGACTTCAACATACCCTTACTCTACTTCTCATCAATATAGGAGCTCAATTCTACCCCTACCCTATAGCTGCAGTGAAAGCCACCAAGTACTGGGGTGATGGAGAGGATGGTGATGTGGTGCGGCCAGAGACACAAGGCTCGTTAACACTCGGCCACAGAATGATGGATTTTCCCACGTTAAACCCTGATCCCTGGATGGCCCCCACCTCACAGGGTCTCTCTTCACATGGAGTCAGTGTTTGGGGCCCAGGTAGGACAGAGGGGAGGATTCAGTAAAAACAAACAAAAAACCAAAAACCAAAAACCAAAACCAGTGGAACGAGCCAGATAAAGGAGAAGAGAAGTCCACGTGTTGGAGTAGGCAGGTTAGTTAGGTACTCGAGAGAATTAACATGTCCTTAGCATTGCATTTTCCTCCCCCCAGCGGGGGATGGAGCCGTGACATTTCCAGAAGAGGCCAGAAAAGGAGAAAATCTCTCCCGCCTGTTGCTAGGGCGGAGACAAACACCCCATTGCAAAATTCAAATAACGTGGCCCTTTTTCACTAGGTGGAGACGATGAAAGCCCAGAGGCCCAGAGGCCGAGAGCGCCCTGGGCCGGGAGTCTGTGCATACGACGGCCCGCTCCCGCGGAGTGCGCTTCCGCTTCCTTTCAGCTTGCAATAAAGCCCTTTTTCTAGCCTTGCTTTGTCGTCTGCTGTCATTCTTTGTGGCAGGTAGACAAGAACCGGGGGATTCGGGTGCAAATGGTAATACATGGAAAGGGGGAGGCAGAGGGCTTCCAAGCAGAGTATAACTGTGAATTAATAAGAAAAAATAGGTAGTGTTAGCATCTTCTTTGCCATTCTCATCCGAGAAAGAGAAATCTGTATTGAATTTCTAAGCGTATCAGTTGGACTTACAGTACTGACTCCCCAACACTACAGCCTCCCACCCTCACTCAGAATGCGGAATAAGCAGTATTTCTGCAGTTCATATACACACAAGATGAAACTGAGTAGCCCTTGACATGAAAGTGATGGAATTATTACTTTAAACCAGTATGCCTGTCTGATAACATAGCATGAAATAAGAAGCCTCCTAAATGACTGAGAACAAATTTATGGCCAAACCTTACAGGCAGAAAGCAGAGTAAACCTCACCTAGGAAAGTAAAATAAGCTTCTAGATAAAGATGGCATGGGCCTCTGCTCTGTCCCAAAACTCAACTGAAACAACAACAGAGAGAAATATTTCAAAGCATATACCCACAAGTATAAAGAAAAAGAAAAAACATAACAACAAAATTTTGGAATCAAGAAAAATGATGGAGAAATGGAAATGCATTTGGCAGACTTGAGAGCTAAATCCTAAGCCAACAACTAAGAATGCTGACGAGCAACTTGAACTACGCTGCGGACCCACAAAAGGCTCAAATATTGGTGATACAACATCTCTGGTGGTAGACATGAAGATGAAACTGAAAACAGAAGGGTCTGTTGGAAGCCTGTTTGAGAAGTAATTACCCCCTTACCAGATCCCTCTACTCCACTCCATACAGTTAATCAACTGCGCTTGTTCCACCCCAGCAGAAGTCAGGAGGCTCAATCTCTAAATAGAGGGTCCCTAGACTGGAGGACACCAGGCTCAGTTGAGGGCAAGGGAATTGTGTTGGAAACATAAGGACTCAGTGAGAAGCGACATTCTTTATGTTGAGACCACCCAGCCTTCTTCTCCAATCGAGTGCTCAGAACCCTGATATCCAGGCAAGAATTGGAAAAGTCTTCTCTAGGTCACGTGATTGGCCTTAGAGAAAAATCCTCAACAAAATGGCTTAGCCAACTAACAGTCCACATACGCCAAGCCCCTCCCACATGCATAGAGACTCCAAGCAGCTTCTTAAAGTTCAAATATTAAATATCAACAGAAAATAAGGATCACTAGGCCTTTGAAGAAATCTCTGATATAAAAGACAGGGGTTTCCAGCCTGAGCAACATAGCAAGATCCCCATCTCTACAAAAAATAAAAAAATTAGCTGGGTATAGAGTTGCATGCTTCTAGTCCTACCTGCTTGGGAAGCTGAGGCAGAAGGATGCTTGAGCCCAGGAGTTTGAGGTTGCAGTGAGCTATGATCATGCCATTGCCCTTGTGCCTGGGCAATACAGCAAGACCCTATCTCCAAAAAAAAAAAAAAAAAAAAGACAGGGCCCCAGTCAAACAAAGAGAAGAAAACAATGTAGGGGAAACAAACTGTGCAGTAGAAAACAAAATGTCAAAAACTGTTATTAACATCATAAGAAAGATAAAGAAGTCATGACACAAGAACAGGAATCCATTTTTAAAAAAGAAAGAAAGAATGTTCAGAGAACAAAAAAAGGGATCTTGCATATTAAAATATATAATAGCAGAAATAAAAACTGAATTGAAGGAATTCAATTACTTTTTTTAAAAGGTCAACATTATTAAGCTCGTACTGGGGAGTTTTCAATTAGCAATAATCCTGCCTTGTATAAACCTCATTGGCTATGATACTGTCACTGCACGAAGCTTAAGCACAATTTACTATTTATCATGTCTATTAGGACATGAATACCTTAAAAATATTTATTTAATGATTATCTAGTCATTTTGAGATACTTGTTAGCAAGCAGGAGTTGATGTGAAAAACCTCTACATGTCCAATTACCGTCAATATGTAGGGCCTTAAGAAAACTTATAGAAACAAGTTCATTGAATTTTAGTACTTGAAAGCATGGTTTCATACCACCAAATTTGTACCAAATACTTGATAATTTGCAATCACCACTACCTCATAGCATCTGGCAGTTTATTGGAATACCTACTTATGGTAGATTAGGTTATTTATTTTTCACATTCTCTCTCCACCCCACTGCTGTCAGGATTGGACACTGATTTGTTTTGGTCAGTGGAATGTGGGCTGAAGTAGCAGAGCACCGGTTCCTAGCTTAGGCCTTAAAAGCCATCACTTGTTTCCAATCACCCCTCTGGGAGCTTCTGACTTCTGCCATGGGAAAAACATACCCTGGTTAATTGCTGTTCCTCTAGCTTAAGCACTAGAATTAGACACGATGAGCAGACCTGAATTCTGGCTGCACCCTAGCCAACCCACTGACCTCGGGGAAACAATACATGCTTATTGTATTGTATTGCGGTTGGCTATTACACAGCAAAACTAATAAACTTACAGATTTCCAAAGCATGCTTCCAAATGCTATTTGAAGAAAGGACCCTAAAATGTCACACTGTTCAGAAGCTCTGTACAGGAGAAGAATGTTCAGGCTTTCACGCTCCCTTCTACGGCGACGCTCATGCTACTCGTTTTTCTTTAGTTTTCATTTCATAGATACCATTTCCTGAATTGAGCATATGTCCATATCCATTTTCAGAATCCCATTATTTACAAACCACAGCATTACCAACCTTCCAAACATGGCAGAACTAAATCATTTAGACCAAGCTCCAAGCTTTGCACTGAAGCAAACTGAAAGAACAGACGGTCTTCCTGAAAAGCATCAAAACGCTAACGAAATAATGAAGAATTGCTGGGCCAAAATCCAGGTGAAGACAGCACGCCCCCCCACCCCCAGGTAAGCCCAGCATGCAAAGCTGCTTTGCCCTGAGGGCATTTGCTGATTCATAAGAAGCAGTTTTGAAACTAAACTGCTTTGCGTGGGCTTCAAAGGATTGGGAGGATGAGAGTAAAAGCCTAGAGCTACCACAGGCGAAGACTGATAAACTCTCCTACTGTAAGATCCAGGCAAGGACGCAGGAGAAGTAACCCAGTCTTCACCGGGATTTACAGCTGGCATCGTCTGGATTGTTCAGGAAACATCAAGCCTTGAAGGTGGATTATAATGGTTTCAGACTGGTAGTGTTCCCAGGCTCCTGGTTGAAGCAAAATAATATACTGTAGAGGAAGATCGATTTTTTAGGCCTCAAAGTAGTATTACTAATAAATTTTTCTAAATATGGTGTCCAGCACACAGCCAAAATAACCAGGCACACAAGAAAACAAGACACTGCAAATGACCACTGGAAAGAAATAACAGATACACACACACAAACACTAAACTTATAGAAATTATCAGATGACGATCACAAAACAATTATGCTTATTTTTGACAAGGAAATAAAAACCAAGTCAGAAAATGTCACTGGAGAACTAGAAACTGTAAAAAGTGACAGGGCAGACTTGAAAAAGAACTGAATAGAAATTATACAATTTTAAAACACAATAGTAAAAATATAAAAGTCAAGATATTAGACAAACATAAAGAACTATCTTTATACAGGACAGATGCAGGACAAATTATGGCATTACCCTTCCTCCAGGTTGACAAATTTCTGTAGCAATAACTCTTGCAGCCACGACAAAATTCATATAATTCTTTTAACTCTTCTAGCTATTTCTAATGGTTGGTGCACAAGCAAGGTCACCTGAGAGAAAAACTGCCTATGCACAAACATGGAAAGTACTCTGTGGAGTAGCAGCATCTTATCTGACTTTAGTTTGCATCTCTCTCTCTCTCCCCCCCCCCACCCCCCATCCTTTTAAAGAATGGATTATTTCTGTTGAATGGAGCAGAAAGCCAAGTCCAAGCCATTGATCTGTTCTATGATTTGAGGCAGTGGCTGACAAATATAGAGACTCCAAATCCACCAGTCATTTTAAGGAGCAGTTCCATTATGGGATGTTGGGCCACAGTCTCCCACTAACTACTTGTGTCTACAAGGCAATTTATTTCAGAACGTAGCAGGAATAGATCCAGATGAAAATTTAGAAAGAATAACAACAAAAACACATATGGAAAATTCAACAGTATATCTCTCTTTCTTTCCCTTTAAAATAATAATGATCCTTTACTTTTTCAAATTTTTGCTAAGAGAAGAATAAGCTCTGTCTTCAGAGGACCCTGCAGATTAGCTCTGGCACATTGGCTTCCTCGGCCTTTGGGGAAAATAGCTACTTCCCCATTACACAAAGCCCTGAACCAGCATCTAGGGCATAAGTAATTATAAAAGTTTAAAAAATTGATGAACTCTGTTTAGAATATAATAGGCATTTGATAAATATTTATTAATATTAATAATGTTTCTATGTTCATTATTAACATAGTTTCATTTAATCTTTGAAGTAGATATGATTGTCAAACTAAGGCTCAGAGAAGTTAAGCAACTTGCTGAAAATCACACAATATGTATTGGAGAAACAATTCAAAACCAGATCTGATACCAAAGCTAGCACTGTACAATAATCTTATTTGTTGAATGAACTGAATAAACTCCCAGACTTTCCAACATCTTTTACTCCCCTGTGAGGTGGAAAGAATCAGACTTAGCTTGTTTTTGCCATTTAGAAATAATTAGGTATATTTTTCTCCCTATGCTTTCTCCCCTTAAAAGTCTTCAACATTCCTGTGGACACTATAGCAATATATTGATCTCATGATTAACCATTTGCTGGAACGACAGCATGGTCCCTTTTTGTGTATTTCAGGCAATTCCTTAATAGTCTTCATATTTACTTTTCATGGTTTGCCATTTGAAATATCTATTTGGAAGACTGAAAGTAAAACTTTTTCCCACAGATTAGTTTCTGTTTCCATTTGGCAAACTCTTCTTTCTTCTCGTATTTGGAATTCAGCTGACGTTAACATGGTTTTGTTTTTGGCCTCCTTTTTACTATTTTCATCCTCATGCACCAGGAGGGTCAGTGAGCATGAAAACACATCTGCCTCAGGGAAGGGTGTTAGGGACTCCTAAGGCTGGCTACCTTTGAATCTGCTTCCCAAGGCCACACACAGAGGCACTTTCCCCCATAGGTCTGAGTGCCTAGTGACACCAGACTCCAACACAGCCAATACCGGCCTTGGGTATGGGCGCCAGCGACCAGGATTTCTCTCCTTCTGCAGCTCCAGCCTGTCCTCCCCTCCCATTCAACTTCCTGAAGGATTTCCTCAAACCAACTTGCAACCCAAATGATTGAAAATTCCCACAGACACCTAACACCAGCTCACCCTCTCTGGACATTCCTACTTGCCTTTGATATCAGATTGCCTCAAAGGATGATTATTTATTTTTATTGTCTGCAAGATATAACTCTGTGTCAAAGCTAGAAATTAAATAAACGCTGAGTTAATGATTGAAGTGAATATTTGTGATTGAAAAGAGATCAGTAAGTCTGTCCAACGCTGCATACAAAAAGGAGTGCCATTGAGAAGGGCAAGAGGCACGCCTGACCTGTGTCTTCAAACAGAACAAAATTACAAGCAAGCACCGTTCATCCCAGGAAGCCAATCTTGTTCTCCTGCTCACGATCTGTGCGCACCTTCAGTTTTGAGTCTCCAACGCTCCCGCAGTTTCTCCTCGTACATGTACCTCTGGAACTTTGGTGTCTCTCATGAATGCCCTTCTGATCGTTGCCCCCAATTTTGCTTCTGTCCCAAATACAGTTTGGGCATGTGACTTGAGTCTCTGATCCTCCAATCTGTCCTTTAGTTTTTGTTTGTACTCCACCATGTCTTGTTTCACTGCTCACCCGGTAAGGGAATATCCACAGACAGACAGTGGAAGGTTTTGTTCAGACTTTCCACCCAAGGCAATGTCTTGTTTGGTTAAGGGATAGCTTCTTTTCCAAATACTTTAATCTACCACTGAATTCTAAGGGTCATTTCCTACTCTAAAATCTTCAGGTTTGAGGGTAGAGTGGAAACTGAGATAGAATAGCATTCCTACATTAAACTACCCATATATTTGCTAATCTTGATCAAGAGCTGTATGTGTTTGTGTGCATATTTCCATGTAGATGCATATATAGAAATAAAAACATTTATTTACATTGTTCTTTAAAAACACACATGCATGTATTATACTGCTTTTCTCCTTCTTCCTATATGAGCATGTATTCTTCATTGGAGTGTTTAGATAACCAAAAATATTCTCTTGAGTTTCACTGAGCAATGGTATGACACGTAACCACTAAACCTCATATTAAGAAAAAGATAACTTAAATAAGAAATTGAAAAATCTGCCTGCAAATAATGCTATAAAAGTTTACAGTCCATCCTAACCATCAAGGATATTTTCCATAACTTTAGGGTTTGATAGTAAAATATATACACACACATATGTATGTTTCTAATAACAAAGCACTAAAGTAAAATAAACCTGCTTGTCTAAATACGGTTGCGTTTCAGTCAAAGTTTTGCTTAATATTTTGAGAAGAGCTTTGTGAAGATAAATACTCTCAGGCTTGGATCTTAAATCAGATGTTCATGGTGCCATCTACCGGCGGTTTGGTAATTAACTCTTGAGTGGAAGACCTGGAGTTGGAAAGTTTTGTTTTCTGCACAAACCAAACTCCATGTTGCCATTTATTCACAGCTCCACTGTGAACAAATGTTTCAGTTTTAAGACAATGCCTTCTGTGTTGATATCCTTTTTCACAAAAAGACATCCAAACTGTTAAGTCTTGTCAGAATGAGAAAGCATCTCATTTTTGAATGGAGATATTTGTGATAATGCAAAGCCTGAGCTACCTTCTGCTCTAGTAACGACAGGTTGTCATTTGACCGCAGCCAGGCGCTTTGCTCTGTCTGGGGCCATCTGAGCATCAAGATGAGGACGCGCAGCTGGCCTGGCCTACTGCGGCTTCACGGAAATACCAACCCAGGAGCATAGAGTGTTCCTAGTAGAGTGATGCTGTTGAGAAAAGAGGGGAGGTGTTGGGTGTCGGTGCCTAAATGGTCATCTCTCTGCAAAGAGCAATTGAGATACCTTCTTCCTCCTCTTCAGGAGCCATGAAGTTACTGCAGGCTTCAGGAGACGGTGCACCTACTCCAGCGACTTTCTGGCAAGTTCTCTCTTGAGGACTCCCCTTCGAGAGCAGGTCCAATGTCCTCCTCCTTCATCATCTCCCACTGAGTGCCTGCCCTTTTGGTGGCATTCGTCTTTCAGAAGTCAAGCTCGTTCCCCCGTTAACGTTTTCTGTGTCTCAGGCACAAAATGCTCTTGTGGACATTCCACACATCACTAATGAGCCCATTTATCATCCTGCCCGGCCCCCTCTGGAGCTACTCTGAGTTCAGAGCTCCCATGGGCCTGGACGCTTTCGAAGGTAAGCCCACCTCAGCCACAGCAGGAGGGTTTCAAAGCCGCCCCAGCTGTTCTTTAAGCCAGGGACTGAGCAGCCATGGTCCTTTTACACAAGGGGGTCGTCCACAAATCAGGAAGTGTCCTGTAGGTCTCTATGTGGAGACCACCTGATTGTACTTCTAAAATCTCTTTTTTATTAAAAAAAAATCTATGAAGAAATTATTTTCCAAGAATTAAATTAAATTCCAAACCTGATGTGTGTGTTGAGGCTGGAATCCAAGAGTCTGAGAGGAGAATAGGGTCCCTCTTCAAATATCACCCTAGCCCTCTTTAAAATGTTGTGATTACCTGAGGTCTCTAAAAAAGACTATGTAAAAAATTTGGCAGAAATTAGGAATCAGAGACAATTTCTTCACCCCTTTACATCAAACACAGGTCTACGGTCTACTTGTATGTCCTTAAAAATACTAGTATGACTTATGCAAACAACATCAGAAGTGTAGTGATCATTTTAGCAATCAGTCTCTCTCCCTGAGAAATAAGAATGCAAACTTGGAAAGGACCTAGATGTCTCCAAGAGCACACAGCATAAAGTCCCAGACCCCATCAAAAATTTTAAACAATAGGTTCTATAAGCATGAGTGATTTTAAAAATAAAGGTTGTTTGCAAACATTGTTTTATTTTAAAAAGCCAGTCTCGCTTCAGCTGGCACAGAAAAAGAGCCTAGAAAAAAAATGGTTGTGTCCTGAAAGATTTTGTGACAACAAA
This sequence comes from Daubentonia madagascariensis, assembly GCA_023783475.1. Lineage (NCBI taxonomy): Eukaryota > Metazoa > Chordata > Mammalia > Primates > Daubentoniidae > Daubentonia > Daubentonia madagascariensis. Next base: position 49,155,601 of record JAKFHU010000600.1, on the reverse strand, counting down.
GATACTCTGCTACAACCCAACTAATGTCTCATGTGTCTGTAAATAACTGCAGGATTCATTACCCAAAACAAAACAGTAGTTTTTCTACCTGAGATATCTGGACTACAAAAGAAGCCTTTTAGAAAATGATGTCTTCAATAATTTAATGAAATATAAAGGGATACAAAACAGATATGTGAAGCACAGAGAAAGAATACAAGATCACATCTTCGACTGTGTCTATTCGGGGCCCAAATCCAGCTGATATAACTTGTGACTTTTCAACTTGATATACTAACATAACAGAGGTGTGGGTTTTAGTCTGGGTCTTTGAAGGGTCATCATCTCGTTTCAAGTTTTCTAAACAAAACTAACAATTCTTAAGTGCTGTTTTTACTACAAAAAAGAACCCAGGTTATTCTACACGAGCACTGAGAAACATGGCACACCCAAGAAAAAATGCCTCTGTTGAACTAGAGCCTCAATCATATTTGCAATGACAGTGATGAGATTATCTGTGCAGCAGAGAGAACTAAGGTAATTTATTTGCAGTGCCCAAACTTCCTACCATCCCAAGTGCTCACTGCTCTGTTTTGAAAGAAATATACCCCACATTCTGGATTCCCTGCAGCTGATCCTCCTGTTTGATTCCAAAGATCTCCTTGCATCTAAACAGTACAGCCAAGGAAAAGTCAGACATGCTGAATTCAGTGAAAGAAACGTAAAGATAAGGGTGAGGAAGAGAAGGAGGAAATTGAATTTCCAGAGAAAAGAGAGAGATGGGGGAAGGGAGGGAGAAAGCAAGAAACAAGGAGAGAGACAGGAAGAGATGCAGGGATAAGGGCAGGAGAGAAGGGGAGACAGAGAAAGGAACTTGGACGAAGAGGAGGTAGAGGAGGGAGGAAACAGAACATGAGAAAAAAAAGTCAAGAGAGGAAGGATAGAAAAAGAGGGAAAGGGAGGCGATTATAAGAAGGAAAAAAATTGAAAGAGCAAAAAGGCAGGTGGGGAAAGGAAGATGCCTGGAGAGGTTGAGGAACAGAGACAATAAAAGTTATCCAGCTATTGAGAAACGCAGCAGGTCCGAGCTGGAAGGAATATTGTAGAACATCTCACCCCACCCTTTCGGAGTACAGATTCAGACATAGAGGCCAGGGAGGTTAAATAACAAGATGGAAACCACATAACTAGATATTGTTCTTGAAAAAAAGTCATAGTAACCAAACAAATAGGCACTTAAAGGCAGCTTTTTGAAAATGAAGAGCCTGACCCGCACCCCCGCGCCTTAGATGCACCGACGTTGCGGTTGGGGTCGGGAGAGCCGGGCGGGGCGCGGGTACCAGCAAGCGTCCGTATCTAGAAAGAATTCGGAAGCAGTCGTTCTTCAGCATCGTCTGATGTCATTACTTGGCTCAAAGTGAATTCCCAGTGCAACCGACAGCTCCGTAATCAAATAGAAGTATCAAAAACAAAAGAGCAGGAATAACAAAAATCTAATCCCTCTGGTATTTAGGGGAGAATGGGAGTTTGAACTCCAGGGTCAGGCTGCCTCAGTGTGAACCTCACTGAAGCACTGACTGAGTGACCTTGCAAAGGCGTTTTCCTTACCTCAGTTTCCTAGTGCGTAAATTGAGATATTAATAGCATTTAGCACCCAATGTTGTCGTGAGAATTAAATAAAATAATCTGTGTAGTGTGGTAATTGCAGTGCCTGGCACACCAAACACAAATGGTTCCTGGATCCCATATTGGATTATTTATTTGAGCTTCAGCACCACACCAGTCCAGCTGTATTTAAAGCATTGAACTGACTGTATTTTGTTTTTGTAAAATGCTCAATTATGAGACGTCTTTGACATTTATTATGAATAAATAAGAAGAGATAGTACCAGGCTGGCATCAAGCCATCTAAACCTCTCCCTGAGACAACCACTCAGTGAGTGAGGTTTTCCAAGCACTATTTACCTATGTTTTAAGACCTAAATGTCCACAGGCCCCAGTCTTAGTTATGAAGTATAAACTTATTTTGGCATTGGACTTGCTTGGCTGCAGACCCACTGAAGGCTATTTGTTTTGAAATGAAAATAGAAAATTTAAACTAAGGCAGGACTTATTAACTGACAAACATGAATGTTGATCTGTTGCTTTCACTATTAAAATAGCCTTCTATCCATTTCAGCTGAGGTGTTGGTCCCTCAGTGGCCACTTCCATGGCTTTCATGTCACTTCTGAGCGCTCTTTTATTACAGGAAGTGAAGTAAATCAGTGGGGAGGCTGATTAGATTCCCCGTTAGAGGCAAGTGGATAAAAATGAGATTAGGGAACGTGAGTGCATCTCTAAATCACTGCGCTTGACCAAACCAATTACGTTTGAGGATGCCTTCTCGTTCCACCCAGAGCAGTGCATGGTGACCCAGGAAAAAAGAGACGCAAGCTCTGAAAGAGGTAAGCAGTAGTCATTGGCTTTTCACATACACGCATGCATGCACATGTGCACACACACACTCACACATGCACATAAGTGCAGGCACGATTTTCCTCAGGTGAAGTGGTATTTTGCCTCTGTAAAACTTCTCCAGATGTTCTTAAGTCTGCTTTTCAATAACATTAATTCCTATTTATGGTGTACTTTCTAAATGCCAGGCACTGGGCTGGGAGTTTTACATATCTAATTTCATTTAATCTTCAGAACAAACTAGTGACATGCATATTGTTGCCCTTTTAAAGATGATAAAACTGAAGCCCAGAGAATAATAATATTATTAATAATCATAATAGTTACATTTTTTGAGTATTTACATGTGCTAAATGGTTTTACATATGCTACTTCATTTAATCTTTTTAATGATTCTGTGAGATAGATTTTTGTCCCCATTTTAGAGGTGAGGAACGTGTGGCTGTTAACTATTAGTAGTTTGCAATAGCTACACTTCTTGCAAACTAATTGTGTGCCAGGCGCTGTGTCGTGTTTTTTAAACATTGCACATTACCTTTTGTAATTCTTACAACCTAGTAAGATAAATATTATCCTCTCCACTTTACAAATAAGTAAATGAAGCAGGCAGACAACTTGTCCAATATCATTCAACAACTAAGGCAAGTCAGAGCCAGAATTTTAACCGAGAATTTGATTTCAAAGCCTGAGCACTTAACTTATGCCAGGCATTGCACCTGCTTTCTTGTTTTTCTAATTTTGCCTGTATTTTTCCTCTGTCTCTATTTATAGTAATGTGAACGGTATAATGAAAGAAACTCCAGCTCTAAAAGACAGAGATTCAAAACCAGTTTAGAGGAGCTCCCACTCTTAACATATGGGACAATTCGAGAATCAAAATAAATAATGACAATAATGGATTATAACTCACTTGTTAAACAGGAATTCACGATCCACGCTGATATGAATGAATGAATGAATGAGTGAATAAAGGAGAACAGACAGCTCTTCCTTGCAGTAGAAAGCAAGACAAAAAGTACAAAAAGAATGATAGAATTAGAAAGCCACCATTGGACAACCACTCCAGTAGTAATTAACTCTGGCAGGAAACGTCAATGGATACAAAACCGGCGGGTGAACGTGGAGTGAGGAATGGGGTTTCATGTGATCTCAAGGCACCTCCCTACAACATATTTATTAATAACAAGGGGGAAAATAACTCCACAGTAGAGAGACCAGGCAGACATCCTAATCCTCATCAAGAGGTCAAAGTTAACACCACCAGTAATAGGACAAATAGACATCACACTGCTGCCAATAAGACGCAGTGAAAAGAACACAGTGTCCGTAATATCTTACCTAAAAATGCATACCAGGGTCTAATCATGAGAAAACATCAGAAAAACACAAATTGAGAGACACTGTACAAAATGACAGGTGTATAATCTTCAAAAATGTCAGTCTTTGTGGAAAGACTGAGGCTCTGTTCCAGAATGAAGGGACTAAAGACACAATTGAGTATAACATATGTGTCCCTGGATTGGATTCTTTGCTGGGAAAATTAGAAAAATTTGAATGGGGTCTCTGGGTGACGAATACAGAGTTCTTTGTACCATTCTTACAACTTCTTGTTAAGTTTGAAACTTGTCAAATAAAAAAAGAATTTTTTTAATCCATCCACTTTCTTTGTGACCTTGGACAAGTCATTGAACTTTGAGTTTGTTTTTTGTTCTGTAAAAACGGGAAAATAATTCCATAGTTTTGTTGGGATGATAAATGAGACAGTGTATATGAAAACACTTGGCCTTTATTGGATGATCGATAAATACTAGTTTCCTTTTTCTTTTCAACCTGCTTATCTAACACTTTGAACTTGATCTACAGGAACCAGGGGGAAGAGCATGACTTATGTTTTGTTTCACAAGGTGAACAAGTAACAGTGTTAGAAACATCCTGGAAACTTCAAGCTCAGTGCATTACTTTGGGTGGCCTTATAAACTGCTTAGTAATTATTCTATACGGCAGTGTTTCCCAAAACTAGATGTATTCTTAGAAGTCCAGAGAGTTTTCTGGAGTCATTTTTAGGTGTTTTCATTTAAATTACAATAAAAATTAACATAATTTTATCAGCATTATATTTGAGTGATTTCAGTGTCCATGTTTGTAATTGTTTTTGAAAGTGTGAGCCCACACTTACAATTGTTTAGAAACCAAATAGTCCTACTTTTATTATAATTGGCTAATGAGAAAAAGAAGTGGACTCTATACATAATTTATAAATTTGCACCAAGTGAAGGCTAGCAAATGTGGCACCCTTGTGTGAATACAAAAAAGATGTGCCTTACCTCTGTCTTCAGACAAATTGTCCTGCTATAAACAATAAAGATAATAAATTAGTAAATTATATACTGCCTAAAGGTGATAAGTATTACGAAGAAAGAAAAAGTAGAGCAGGTTAGGGGAATCAAGAGTACCAGATCAGAGTTGGGGAAGGTGTCAGATTGCAATATTAAATATATTGGCCAGAGTTGGTTCCATTAAGAGGGTAACATTTGAGCAAAAACTAGATAGAAATGAGGGAGATATCTATGGCAGATATCTGAGAGAAGCAGATATCTAGAGGAAAAGAGTTTTAGAAAGAGAAAGGGGCATTACTAAGGCAAGAATACAGCTGGTGTGCTCAAAGAACAGCAAGGAGTCCCATGGGGCTGGAGCAAAGTGAAGAAAAGAATGGTAGGAGACCATTGCCAGAGAAATAAAGGTAGAGAACAGATGATATAAGGCCTTGTAAGGCCTTATATTGTAAGAATTTGGGCTCTTAGTCTGGGTGGAATGGGGTTTTGAGCAGAAGAATAACATGATGTGAATTGCATTTCAAAAGGATCACTCTGAATAGGCTGTAGGTGGCAAAGGCAGGGCAGGGAGGCCCATTTGGAGGCTGTCTTAGTGGTCCAGGTGAGAGATGATCAGGGCTTACACAAAGGCAGTAATCAGCAAGGGCGCTAAGAAGTAGTAAGATTCTGGTTCTCTTTCTGAAGGTAGAACCAATTGCATTTGCCTAGAGATTGGATGTGGATGTGAGAGAAAGAGAAGACTCAATGGTGACTCCAAGGTTGTTGGCCTGAATGATAGGAAGATAGATTTTCCATCTTTATGGAAAGAGAGGAGGCTGTAGGTAGAGCAGCTCTGGAAGGGACATAGAGTTTGAGACATCTGTTAGGCATTCAAAAGGATTATGCATCTGGAGCTCAGGAGAGCTGGCCGGAGATGGAACTGTGGGTGTCCTCAGTATTTACAGCCATGAGAGGAGTCAGTAGAGAATGCAAAGGAATGAGCCCTGGAATCCCCAATGTTGAGTGTCTGTGGAGAGGAGAAGGAGCCACAAAATAAATTGAGAGGGAATATCCAGTGAGGCAGACAGAAACCCATGAGTGAGGTGTCTTGGAAGTCAGATGAAGACAGGGATTATTGGTCTAATTCTCTATTGCTATGGTTTGAATGTGTCCCTTCCAATGGGATTAGGTGCCCTTATAAAGGGGCTCAATGGAGGGAGTTCATTCCCTCTTACCTTTCTGCCTTCTGCCATGTGAGGACACAGCATTTGTCCCCTTTAGAGAATGCAGCCATCCCCAGACACCAGATGCCAGTGCCTTGATTTTGGCTTCTTCCTAGCCTCCAAAACTGTAAGAAATAAATTTCTGTTCTTTATAAATTACCAGGTCTCAGGTATTTTGTTATAGCAGCACAAACGGACTAAGACATCCACTCACCTGTAGCGAGACCACACATCCCTACCATTTGGCGTGTAAGTCACAGTGCCTTCCCACTGTGGGCGCAGATGCACTCCCACCCACTCCCACCAGGTTTGGGCACATCACTTGCTTTGGCAGGTGTGACTGAAGCAGAGGCTTCAAGTGGACTTGCATGGTTTGTTTTATCTCTTTCATTCCTGGCATTTTCTGTGGAAAGAACATGTTCTGAGTAGCTGCTGGCTGAAGGAGAATAAAGACTCATGGGGCACACCTGAAGCCAACCTGTAGCCTGAGCCTATCTGCCCCATCTAACCTGCCAGACCTGTGAGCATAAGAAAGAAATGCTTATTTTTAATAAGCCACTGAGTTTGGGCTTATTGTTATAACAATAATAAGCTTACTGGCTTATTATTATAAGCCATTGAGCTTCCTCTGCAACATCATTTTGCAGCAATAGCTAACTATTATAACCACACAAAAGACCCCAGGAATAATTATAACACCAAACAGAAGAAGGGTCTCCTTACTTTGGTCAGAACTACCTTCATTTGATTTAGATAAATGTAACATTTCTTGCACCTAAGTGATGTGGCAAAAATTTGTTCTCCCTGGTGTGTGTGTGTGTTTTAATACTTCTCAGTTTTGATGCTCATGATCAGTCTCTGGAATCACTAGATTAGATAATCTTGTTTGGGCTCAGAAAATGGTACCCTAAAAGTATCCTTCTCCTGCCCTCCTATCTCTGGCTTCTCATTCTCCCCTAAGGTTAGCTAGAGAAACCAGAACCTCTTTTCCTCAAAACCAGCCATAAAACCTAAAAATATTTCTTTAACTTTCCCCCTGCCTTTCTGTGTAAAAACTGGCCATAAAGAAATTCTCCGACCTACTTATTTGACTGTAGGTGATAAGACCCCATTCCAGAGGGGGTCCTTCCCCACACCCAGAAGGAAGAAATGCTGCCCAGACAGGCCTTGCTGGGTTTCCCCCCTCAGACTATTAGCATTAGATCATACCCTTTTTGTCCAGCCACATTTCAACATAGCTGTCCATACTTTGTTGAACCTAAGCATAAAAATGGACAGTTTCCCCTGTATCTTTGGGTCTTCATTCTGAAGGCTCCTGTATCACAGAAAACTATGATCAAATACATTTGTATGCCTTTTCTCCCATTAATCTCCTTTTAGTCAGTGATTTGCAGTGAACCTTCAGGGGGTGAAAAGGAAGTTTTCCCTTGGCCCTTACAACCTCTAAGATTTCTTCCAAATCTAAAATGTCAGATTCTATATGATCCAGCTCATGCCATTTGTTCACTGCTTCACATGTAGCTCCTCCATTCTGGCAGCTTCTGCTTCAAGTTAAGTGGAGGTCACTCTCTGCCCTTCTGCTTTAATATCATTAATTCTAGGATTCATTGCAACCGGAAAACGCAAGAGGCCTCCACATTTCCAGAGGTTTGTATTACAGCCTTAAAATAAGGGGGGAACAGATGAGTTTGGAGATGGAGCGGGATGTGGTATGAGTGAACAAATGGTGTGGGGAGGAGAAAAAGGGACAGTTGGTGCTGGAGGACGCCAGCCTCCTATCTTAGGCTTCCAGATCAAATGGCTGCTTGCAATAGATTGGGTGGAGGTCTGGAAATAGAGCAAAATTCAGTTAATAGCACAAATGTGGAAATAAAAGTAACATACTAGACATATTGGCTAGATCTTCATACTTAATAGGTACTTAATAGATTTGCCATTTGAATAGAGAACATATGATACAGGAAAAAATGAAACTATGTGGAATATTTGAAGGTCTCATCATCATGGATGTCCCACTGACATCTTGGAAATTCCTAGACAGGGCCTGACCTTAAATTGAGGTGTATTAGGAGAATAATTGCTGTGTTTCTCTCTCTCTGTCTAGTGAGCTCCCTATAACTTCTAGCAAGCATACAAAGTTAATGGGATATAAATTCCATCTTTTGGGAAACTTCTGAGTACTTTTAGAGTTGTAATTCATCTTAAAGTGTCAACATGGAAAGCAGACCAATATTCACATTAGCCATGAAAGAATTCTTTCTATCTAAAGAGCTTAAAGTTTACTGGATTAAAAAGGAATTTCCCTCTTTATAGAGAGAGATTATAGTGTTCCTTCTTTTGTTATTTCCTTTTCTTTCTCTCCTGGAAAGCTGATCTATTCTTACTTCTTTCTTACTGGTCCAAATCCCATTCTACTCCAGATAAGTTGAGTTGAGGTTTAGACAGATCACAGACTATATTCCATTGTCCCACTACTGTCAAAGAGGCACAAGGGTCCTACGAGCACTGCTGACTTTTCTTGACCATCTTGAGACCCTGGTATCTTTGCTTGGTGACCTTTAATTTTAGCTCAAGTGGCACATGCTAGCACATGTGTGTGTGTGTGTGTGTGTGTGCATGCACACGTGCATATGTTAGAAATGATTACCTGTTTTTCAGGCACAAAACAAATGTTTTCAAAAATGCACCCAATATGAAGTCACTCTGGAAGGCCATGTGCTTACTCCAGTTTTGAGGCATTTATTCATCATAAGCTTTTAAAGGCTGGCTACACTGATGGAAATATGGTCATTTGACAACATAATCTTTGTAAGGTTCATCAGTCTCATTTAAATAAATATATCAGTTAAATAAATCAATTTCAGTTAACTCAAATGATGGTACATACCTACAATGGAAAGTATTTCCAACTCTGAAGCTGTTAAAAAGAATTATTTAGCTCACCTCCAAGATACATTATTAAGTGAAAAAAGACAGACGCAACAGTGTGTTTAGTGAACAACCATTTATGTGAGGAGAAAAAAGAATATATATGTACCTACTTATAAAAGTCCAAAATATTTCTGCAAGACTACACAGGAAATTATAACTGTGGTTGCCTATGGGAGGGTGGCAGGGAACAAGGCATGGAAGGAGAGAAATCTGTCTGTGACTGTGCATTTCAATTTATTGTATACATATGTATTTTGCCTATTCAACAAACAACAACAACAAAAAAACCCAAAATAATAAAAAAGAAGTCAACGTTAGTCCCATTTTTAGTAGTCACGTGCTAGAACACTCTACTGACTTATGATTGGGCTTTGGGGTCAGACGGGTTAAGTTTGAGTCCACATGTTAACTGGGAGTCTTCCTGTAGGTCCCTTAACTTCCCTGACCATCCAACCCCTTCTCTGTAAAATAGGGGAAATGATAAACCACCTTAAAAGATTACCTGGGGGATGAATGAAAACAGTGACGGGAAAGACACAGTTGGTCCTCAGAAAACTGTAGTCCTGTTTCCACCCTGCGTGTAGCAAAGGGCCTACTTTGATTATATGACGTCCTTAATAATTTTTAAAAAGTGAACTGATTACAGCCTGCTCCTTTCCATCTCTGTCTCATCCAAAGGTTGTAAACAGACATTCAATAAGAAGTGCCTCCCTCTGCCACAAGGAGCAGATCCTGGGAGCAGATCTCCGTACCTTGAAGCCAAGATCCTGGCTGAGGGATTGCCTTGGAGGGAAGGTGGGTTTGAAGAAAAAAGAAAAGAAGGGAAAAAACAAACTTTTCTGCTTGTCTTGGTACATGAAATTTCACCATTAAAGTCTCTCTTTTATATCTTGGTGGCTAGTAAATCTCTAGCAGCCTTAACAAAGATGATACTTAAACCTCATCTGCTAACACTTTGCTGGGAATTAGTTTAAGCAATTAAAATCTTCCCTTTCCTCAAACACCACCACCCATAAAACAGAGGACTGTGAAAGCGAAGGCCAACCAGCCTCTAGTCTAGTCCAAACTGTAACTCGATGCGAGTTCAGAAGAACTCCTTCCTCAAGACCCTTTACTGCCATCTGCCGGAAAATGTAGGTATTAACGTACAGATTGACCCATGACTACGAGACAGTGGACCCCCTGGGGTTGTGCAAAACACAGCCTGCACAACTGCACAGCTCTGGGCAACACCCCAAAACAAGCTTCATGGTTTTGCCAAGTGCTGGCACTACTCGCGCAACACAGGCACCACTGACAAGCAGCTATCCCTTCAGGTGTGTGCCCCTCATGAATTCTTTCCAGCAAGGACTTTCCTTGGCAGCTTTTGCCCATCCATGGTACTAGACTGAATGTTGGTCCCTTTTCCCAGAACCTCTAGAATGAAATACCTGCAGGGCCCCTTCAGACCATTTCAAAGACCCCTTTAGGGGTCCATGACCTCCCCAGGTGAAAAAGTTTTTAAGGAGTGTGAATTCATCTTTCCTTCATTGCTTGAGGCAGCACCATAAATTGTGACAGCGGTGGAGGCCTAGTGGAATGCAGCATCACATGCAAGCTCCGTGGATGGGAAACAGATCTGATTAGGTGCCATCAAAACAACACAACTGGCCATTGGAAACTCAGCTGAGGTCTCGGGTGCTGAGAAGCAGGAGAGGAGAGGAGGAGAAAGAAGTCCTGTGGGGCTCATACAGCCAGCCAGCCCCTCATCTCAAAGACAGAAATGAGGTTTGGCTTCATTCTTTTCAGCCCACTGATTGCTTTATTTTAAATTACCCTAACTACTTAGCATGGTAAATTAAGTTGAAACCCCCAAAAGTTTGTGGAGAATGTCATCTAATCTGATTGATTAAAAGGAATAGTCCTGTCACAAGCTAGGAAGGAAATGGAAATTACTCTGAGTGCACTGCTATTAAATAATTTGCATAGACTTGCATATGCTATACATCAGAAAAGCATATGCTCTTTAGATTTAATGGAATAATTTTCTCTCTCTAAAGACTGATGTAGTCTCTGTCCTTCCCTATCTGTCTTTTCCTCTTCCCATCTGTCTCGTTTTGAATGTTAAAATTATTTCATGGGAAGGGTACATAGCTATGCACAAATTACATGAAATATGTTAATAATCTTCCTGCTGGCAGGGCTGGGAGGCCCTGAAACTGTATTGCCAAACTTCCCGAATGTCCCCCTTGTCAATCTCGCATAATTAAAGGCACCCTTTACAGTCCTTAAAGGTTCAGCTTGATTCATTTGGGGCTTCCATTAGTGGGGGAAGGGTGGTCACAACCAATCCTTTGGCTTTACTTTCCAAATAATGTCTTCCTCACTCTCCGGAATAGCATCTAAATCAAAATGAAAATGAAAGGAAATATCACCATCAAGCTCATGTCATCCACATTGGTCAAGTCTATGATGCTGTCATTGTGGTTGCACATATACAATAATCATCCTTCAGAGATCTTTCGTGCCTGCTCTGCTTTTCAAGGTTCAAAACCCTTGACAAACGTTGGCTGCTGTTAAAGCGTCACCCCCATTTTATCAATGGAGACAAGGAAGCCCAGATAGATGAACATGATGGGTTAGTGGCCAGTGATGGGGGAAGAGGGGCAGAGGGGATGAAATCTATCTATTTTTGTATTCTCTATGGATAGTCACTAGTTTTTTGGTAATATTTTAGCAGATCTCATGTTCAGTTGTAATGTAGCCAACAGAGGAATTCTAGTGAATTCCCCAACAAAATTACATTAGGATCAAATGTGATCGTTATAAACACTATCCAGATGTTGGGGATGGACTGGATATAACTCTTTAAGCCCCAAATTACAGTATAATAAATGCAAGCATGGGGATCTGCCAATACATCTGAACTTCGTGTCGGAAACCAGGTCTGACCTTAATTTAACTCTATAAGGAACTAAGAGTTTCCCCACTTGTATAGTTAGGATGCATCCAAACATCTCCAAGTGCTATATTGTCACGAGTTTTATCACTTACTTGAAGAATGATCATATCAGATTCTGGAGTCAAGCCAATCTTAATGCAAGCATTTTATTAACACATTTAGAAAGGAAACGGAATCACAACTAGAAATAACTACTGAGGTTATGAAACAAACCTGTGAAGTGAAATACAATATAATATTAAGATCACATTTGTCCTTGGTAAATCTCAGGGAGTTAAGATACTATAATAAGCACACACTAAAATATTCTACTATGTAAAACCAGTGATGCAAACTAGTACAGGCCCACAAAGAAAGATAAAATTTGGTAAGAAAAAACTTCATCCTCTGCCCCTGAAATATTTTTTCTGTCAACAGTGTTGTTATAAATTGATAACTTTGTGTGCCAGCTCAAGATCAGTAGTGAACATATAACTAGAATGTCAATGGTTATAAAGGAAGAAGAGTATTTCGAATATTCTGCTGTCAAATATTAAAAAAATAGCACGCATTTTGGAAAATTGGGATCAAGGAAATAACCAATTTGTTAAGTAGTAAACTATAGCGTGACTACTAGCTGCATGATATTTTGTTGGATGATGCTGGAAGAAACAAAAAGCAAAAGGAAACATTTTAAGGAGGCCAAATATGCATCAAGTCCTCTAAAAAATGTATGTCCTTTACCTGATTTTAATGTTGGATGTACTAAACTGTAGACTGGTCTCCTCCCTAGAGAAACTTAAAATATAGTGCCAAAAATATGAAAGATAGAACCCCCCCACAATTCAGAAGTTAAATCACCAAACAAAATAATAGATGTCCCAAGTCAGCATAAGTAAAGCATTGAGGGTCTCTGCACATCTCCCACCACCAACTTTCTGAATGAAAAAAGCTATTTGTAACAGTTGAAAAATATTGAAAACATGTGAAATCGGCTACCAAAAAATGTGAAACCTATGTCATCATTATAATTATTTACCAAAAAGTATTTTTTAAAATCATTCTTTTTTTGCAAAGACAAAACTGTATCACTATCACACCTCTATGGTCTGTGAACTTTCCCTTTGCTCCTTCCTGTCCCCTATCCCCAACATTTTTGTCACTTGGTATATGACTTTGAGGCAGATGAGAAGTAGACCAGAAAAAAGGAGTTGTGAGAAGGAAAAGTTGTCTCAGAATGGAAAAATTGGATGAGCTGGCACGGTGAGCCTCAAGATATTATTGGTGGAACAACCCAAGTGTACATCGAATAGATACCCAAAATGTGGTATATACATACAGTGGGGTATTCCTTGGCCTTACAAAGGAGTGAAATACTGATACACGCTACAACACGGAAGAACCTTGAAAACATCATGCTGAGTAAAAGAAGGCAAACACAGAAGGAAAAATATATGATTCCATTTATATGAGGCACCTAGAGTAGTCAAATTCAGAGACAGCAAGTAGAATAAGGATACTGGAGGGTTATCCACTGGGGGCGTGGGGAATGGAGAATTATTGTTTAATGGGTACAGTTTCTGTTTGAGATGATGAAAACGTTCTGGAAACAGCGGTGATGGTTGCACAACATTGTGAACGTCCTTAATGCCACTGAATTGCACACTTAAAAGTGATTAAAATGATAAATTTTTATGTTAGGGATATTTTACCACAATAAAAACTGTGTTGGGGGAAAAGCAGTGCCAGCTGAGAGAGCTCTGGAGCACGCAGGGAGAAGAAATCACTGCGTGTGAGAAGAGCAGGTGCACCTAAGGCGGCCTTCCTCCCACGGCACTGGGTAAGTGTGTCCACACAAAAAGGAGTGAGGACACTGCGGGAATTTGGGAGTGCCTGACCCACCTAAAGGCAATAATCCAATCTAAACAAAGCAAACACTGTGTAGACAAAGTCCCTTCAGGGCGAGGGTGCCAATGTTTCACTCCTGATATTGGACATTAGTACAATGTTAAACCAACCCCAAATATTTATTATGGGGTTTCTGTTTCAACGCGTGTCTGACCAGAAGATGAAGGTAGAACACGGGGAGGGAGGGAGGGAGATAAGAAGACACATAAGGGCACGACCACCGCCACCGTTTACAGTAAGATTACTGTGCGCAAGGCCCCCAATGCGTTTTACGTGTATTTTCTCGTTTATTCCTCACAACCCCCTGTGAGGCAGGAACTACAATGGTGTCCACGTTGCAGATGCAGCCGCAGAGGCAGAGCGCGCAAGAGCCGGCGGGCTGCCTGTTCCAGCCTGGAGTCCCCGCCCCCAAGGCCAAAAAACCAGGGGAGACCAGTGATCCTCCAACTGGACACCTTTTTCAAACACACAGGGTTAATGAGACATGATACTTAAGGCTGTGAGAGGAAACGAAGTTGGCAGAGGCAAGCACATGCCAAAAGCAGATGATGAGGCCGGAAGTTCGCCTCACATCCGTGTTGAAGCGGAAAATGAAGAGAGCGCAATGGAGACCAGGGGTCCTTACAGAAGGAGGAGGGCACCAAGAGGGTTAATGACACCAAGTCAAAGGAAAAGAGGGTTTCAAGAATTTTAATAACCTCAAATGCCATGGAGGAAAAAAGGACTGAGGTGAGGCTGTCACTACTGGGTTAGAGCACAAATAGAAACAACCTCATAATCTCCGGCTTCAACAAAACAAGGTCTGACTCTTGCTTAAGATACAGTTCCGTCACTGGCGGGCTGGGGTGCGTCTGTGCACTGATGCCCTTTCTCCAGGCCCCAGGCTCGTGGGGCAATGTCCGTCTGCTGCATTTGCCTTCCCCGTGGGAGAGAGGCCAGGAGAGTGGCTGAGGAAGGCCCAGCTCTCAAACAGTTCTGACCCTTAGGTGCACGCGCCATCGCCACGCAGGGCACGTTGGCCAAAGCCAGTCACGTGGCCACACCCAAAGGAACCAGTGGGGAAGTAAAATTCCACCGTGTGCCTAAAAGAATTCAGAAATATTTGTTGAACAGCACTAATGACGACCACACTACCCCCAGGAATAGCCTCAATAACAATACATTCCTAATGTCTACCTAGTGCCCACAGATTAAAAACATTGCTTACATTTATTATCTCACCGGAGCCTCACAAATCAAGGTCTGTTTTATGATTTCCATTTTAAAGCCGAAGATACAAGCTCAAAGAAATTAAGTTACTTGCCAAGGTCACAGAATAGTAAGTGGCAGGGCTGGTATTGAACCCCAGTTTCCTGACACTTAGTCCAAGTCCAGTCCAGGGCTGCTTCCTTGATGCTTCCAGGCAGACAGCTGGGGGCAGATGCCAGATGAAAGTGGTTGAAGAATCAGTTGGAAGTGAAGAGGTGGAAGAGAGTACACCTAAGACGCTTAGACGTGATCTTGCAGCCCTGGGAAGTCTCATAGCAAGAGAGTAACCTATTAAAAGGAATGTTTTCAAAGGCTTAAATTTTACAGCCCTTCAAAGGTGCCCTAGACAAGCACTCACACACTCCTGGAAAGATTATTAATTGCTTCAGCCTTTCAGGAGAGCAGTTTTGGCAACATGGATAAGGAGTCTTTTTAAGAAAAGTTCATACTCTTCTAGAACCCTTCCACAAGAGTAGAATCAGATAAGGATTAGATTTACACATAAGGCCATTAATATTACAAAGAAGTATTTTAACAGCAAAAAAATATATTTTGGAAAAAATTTAAATGTTCAAAAGTAGACAAAGAAGAAAATGTATAGTTTATCACAAGACAGAATATGAGAGAAATTTTCAAACAACACTTTTAAAGACTTTCCAGTGGCATGGGAAAAAAATCCTCATAACATAAAGTTAAGAAAGCAGGATATAAAATTATACAGTGTTAAGACAATTATGAAAATATACACACAGTTACACATTTTCTGGGTGGTTGGATTATGAATGATTTTATTTCATTTATGCTTTCCTGGGTTTTTAAATTTTCTACAAATACATGTGTTACTTTTATAAGAAAAAATAATAAAAGTTATAAAAAGAAAAAGAAGTTGACAACCACACAGGATGAATTAGAAGAAGAAAGGTAGAGACAAAAGAAAAACCATTCTGGCCTTTTATAGGGGGATGGGGAAGGGGAGAGGTTCATTACTGTTACTTTGTTTTGTTTTGTTTTGTTTTAGTTAAGAGATATTATATCACCTGTGAGACAAAGAGGCACCACTACCAATGGGAAAGGTTGGGTTATTATAGTAACTACAGCAGAAATACACCTGCAGAAAAGATCGCTAGTCACACACCATAGTTCTGTGTAGCAGCCCCTCTTTTTATAGAAAAGAATACAATTAATTTTGACATTAGTCTGAAGGTTACCATTTATGTGGCTAGCTGACACTGATTTATTGTTTCAGAAAGATTGGTTTATGAATGCAAAGACCTGGGCTCCTGGACTCTGCCACAAACTACTAAAATCAGCCTCAGTTTCCTCATCGGTTAAGAAGCACAGGATTTAAATAGGTGATCTCTAAAATATTTTCCAGCCTTAAATGCTATGACTATTTTAGTCCATATTAATTTCATGTTAATGAAACCAACCTGTAAGTGTATTTGTGTAAAACATTTTCAGCTAGACCACCCACCAAATCAAACTAAATTGGAATGCCTTTACATGTGCCAGCATTCTAGGTGCCATATTAAATTAAAACAGAGTTCTTTCTCCAGCATTTGACATTTTCAAAAATGGTTTGTAGACTTAAAGGAAAGGTCAGCTATGAGATTTGTGAAACCATTTTTTTTTTTTTTTTTAATCCAAAGACTAAAAGGAGCCCAGTTGAAGGTGGCAAATGGGGAACACACTCCAACACACAAACACACCACACATGGCAACTTTTTGGTTCCACCCACCTTGCTTTGATACACAGTGGGAATAAGCTTAATTGTCTTTTTTCTTTGGGATACAACTGCCTTTAAGTAAGAAATTTGGGGGGAATTTTCAAATATAAAATGCAACAGGGTGGAGACATAAAACAGATCCAACTCACCTGAATTTCCAAATAAAGAACAAAAGTTTTCATTTAACGAATAGAAGCTATTTTAAAGCAGGAGTCAGCAAACTTTTTCTTAGAAGGCCAGACTGTAATTTAGGCTTTGCAGACCACAGAAGAATCTCTGCCATAACTACTCAATTCTGCCTTTGTAGCACAAATTAGCAATAGACAATACATGAACAAGTGGGCATGGTTTTGTGCCAATAAAATTTTATTTACAAAAATAAATGGCCAGCCCATTTGCCTACTATCTTAATCCATTTTCCATTGCTATAACAGAATACCTGAGACTTGGTAATTATAAAGGAAAGAGAATTATTTAGCTCGTGTTTCTAGAGGGTGGGAAGTCCAAGATTAGGCTGCCACATCTGGTGAGGGCCTTCTGCGGCTTCACAGCGCGGCAGGAAGGAGGAAGGGCACACAAGCACCTGCGAAAGAGGCAAAACACGAGGGGCGGCCTGGCTTTATGACACCTTGCTCTCGCAGTAATTAATCCAGTCCCACAAGAGCAAGAACTCCCTCCCTCCCATGAGAATTAACGCAGTCCCTCGACAGTGGTGGTAATGCCTCTTAATGACCTAGTCACCTCTTACAGGCCCCACCTTCCAACACGGCCACACCAGGGACCAAATTGCCAACACACGAGTTCTGGGGGACACACTCAAGCCATAGCACCGAGCCCCGCTGTAAAGCATTGTTCCTATTCATATCACATCCAGTTCATGTTAGGAGATGAGGGTGAAAAAGAAGAGTAAGAAAAGCATAAGGCGTGGAAAGAGTGCGGTGGGAGGGGAGGAGCACGCGGGAGGGCGGGGCAGAATGCAACAAGGGCTGTGATTGGAGCCCGTGGAGCAAGTTAAGGTAAGACCCACACAGAAGAGGTCAGGGCAGAAAGGGACAAAGAGGGAAATGCAGAGGACTCTGTGATGAAGAGAGACAGCACAGAAGCAGGAGACCGATTTCTATTACTGTCACTGAGCCACTAAGAAAAATGCCAGGGGTCATTTATAGACAAAAAGCACTTATAATTAAATTTGGTGGGGTTTTTTTGACTCACAGCTTTAAATCTTTATTCTAAAAAAACAATAAAAAAAGCAACATGTAAGAAAAAACAGACTGAAAGAGAAAGAGAAAGACCAAAAGTAAAAGGCTGCAAAGAAAAGGGAGGTGCGTGGAGAGTGCCAAGTGGGGGCAGGGGCAGGAGCAGTGACAGGCAGAAGGGACGAAAAAGGAAAAGGTCCATTTTTCCTGTCCTCCCAGTCTCTGCTTCCTGGGATTCCAAGTGCCAAGTTTGATCTGCAAGCCTCTGGCCTTGCTGGAGATTTCCTGTTCAAAACGGTCAGCTGACACGTGCCCGGCACTGGCTTGGCAGCGCCCCCACTCTCCAGCCCTCCAGCACCCCAAGCCAAGTGGTCTCAGCCTACCACCCACTTGCCTTTCCAGAAATGGCTCAATGTCACATCCCTCCCTGACACTACGAGTTCAGTGTGTACAATGACAAGGGTGGAAAATTAACCATAGATCGGGTTCCTCATTCATCGGTCACATTTTGGCATTTCTTTTCAATTAAAAATTACATGGAAATGAACTAGGGGTCCTCTAGCACTTTGGTTCTAATGACTAAAGTATATTCTTCAGTTCTGACCTTTTAAACCTCATAACCTAAGGTGTGAGTGTGAGGAAGGAGAATAAAGGACTCGGAAGCGTTGGGCAGAAGTACATTTAAGCCTCCTCAATTAAATGGGGATTAATTTCTCTCCCTGCCCCCTTCCACTTCTTTCTTTCCTGCTCCATCTCTCCTCCAGAGACAATTCAGCAGCTTCTTTTCAATTCATACCTGGCTTTAAATAACACTCACGTTCAGGAAGTTCTTCTTTACATTTAACCCAAATCCTTTCTGCTACAGTTAAAACCCATTTCCTCAGTGGAGATTTGGAACAGCTGGTTGCCATTCGCCTTATGGCAACTCTTCTTAAAGATTCACAGGCTTACAAAGGATGTCCATACCAACCTCACCTAAGGCATACAGCTCCCTTTTCTTAAGCATTTTCCTATGCATTTATCAACAGACAATTGCTTCGCCTGTGAAGATCTGACTCACCAAGCAAATTTCTGTAGCACAAGAAAGACAATAGCTTCAATAACTCAAGGAGCAAAGGGGCATAAAGGCACTCACTTTTTACTTGAATTATTAAATACCTGCTTTTGTGAAGACACTGCCATTTTGAAGTTTGGGACATAGAACAAAGACTTAAACTAGAGCTTATGTCTGAGTAGAGAAGCATGTGGGAACGACCAACCTTCCGCCAACTGCCTACGGCTTTGCTCAAGAACATCGCCTGTGTGTGAGCAAGCCGAGGCATTTTAGAATTTTAACAGCACCCAATGTTGGGCTCGCAATGAAATTTGTAACTGTTTTCACCCCATCACATATCTCAAACTGTTTCTTCTCTAAAGCATTAAAAAAATATATCCGGAGTAATACAAAAAATCTTCAGCTGACTTTTAGGAGCAAACAACATATGTTCTTGAACATCTGTGCTTTTCCCAAGCTATTTTTTTCCATTATTGTCAAGAGAAAACTAGTTCAGTGGAATGTTTCTCCACAGAGGCACAAGTCTATAATACTCCCTGTTGATTACATATAAAAGACACAAAATATTAGTTTATTAAAAGCAGCTTCAACCATTGCTGTACAAAGCAGTTCTCTGATGGAATAGATTTATGAAGTAACAGCTGAAAGGTATGCAGATCACAAGATACATGACAAATGTACTTTATTACACGGATCAGAAATACCATATGTACTAGCAGTTACTGTACAATGATACACAACACCCAACTAAGACTATTTAAAAGTTTTGCTGATATTGAAAACTATAAAGACACAATGTGAGAATAAGAAAGTGTTTCATAAGATAGCATAATGCCAAGACAATTCATCACTTTAGGAAATTAAATACATTCCACATATTAAAAACTTAGTGCATTATAAAACAATGCCATTGTTTAAATTAAAATTTGAAGGACTTTACCCCATTCATTGTTTAAAGCAGATGTTTATAACGTTTTCCCACACTTTAAAGTGGAACTTTGCAGAATGAATACCAGACTCAACATTAACAAAATTAAGATTTCATATTTTGTTATTTCCACCAAAAAGATACTTAAGTCTACAATCATGTAGTGCCAAGAAACTATATAGAGCAAAATAAGCACAATACATTTCAAACATGATGACTTCCTACAAGGCATTTCTTGGCTGGAAAGGACTTTCACAGCTTTCAACCTGAATATCAAGTACAGTTGACCCTCCTTATCTGTGAGTTCTGCATCCTTGGATTCAACTAACCAGGGATCAAAAATTTTCAAAAGAAAAATGATGGTTGCATATGTACTGAACACGTACCGACTTTTTTCCTTGTTATTATTCCCTAAATAATGCAATATTACAACTATTTATATAGCATTTACATCGTACTAAGTATTTTTAGGAAACTAGAGATAATTTAAAGTACAGTCATGCACTGTATAATGGCATTTCAGTCCATGATGAACCACATATAGAGGGTGGTCTTGTAAGATTACAATGAGCTGAAAAATTCGTATCGTCTAGTGTCGGCCTAGCCATCATAACATCAAAGTGCAACACATTACTCATATGTTTGTGGTGATGTTGATGTAAGCAAACTTACTGCACTGCCAGTCATATAAAAGTATAGCACAATTATGTACAGTACATAATACTTGATGATAATAATGACTATGTTACTAGTTTATATATTTAATATACTATATACTTTTTATTGTTATTTTAGAGTGTACTCCTACTTATTTAAAAAAAAAGTTAACTGTAAAACAGCCTCAGGCAGGTCCTTCAGAAGGTATTCCACAAGGCGTTGATATCATAGGAGATGACAGCTCAAGGCATATTTTTGCCCCAAAGACCTTCCAGTGGGACGAGATGTGGAGGTGGAAGACAATGATATTAATGATCCTGACCCTGTGTAGGCCTGGGCTAATGTGTGTATTTGTGTCCTAGTTTTTAACAAAAAGTTTAAAAAGTTAAAAAAAAAAAAAAGTAAGAAATCTAAAAATAGAAAAACTTATAGAATAGGGATATAAAGAAAATATTTTTGTACAGATGTACAATGTATTTTAAGCTAAATGTTATTACAAAAGGGCCAAAAAGTTTTTTAAAAATTTTAAGTTTATCAAGTAAAAAAGTTATGGTAAGCTAAGTTTATTATGGAAGAAACAAAAAAATGTTATACATTTAGCGTAGCCTAAGTGTACAGCAATGTCTTAGGTCTTCACATTCACTCACCACTCACTCACCCAGAGCAACTTCCAGTCCTACAATTGTAGCTCCATTCATGGTTAAGTGCCCTATACAGGTGTATTATTTTTTATCTTTTATGCCACATTTTTACTGTACCCTTTGTATGTTTAGCTATATTTAGGTACACAACTACTTACCATTGTGTTACAACAGCCTAAAGTATTCAGTACAATAACATGCTGTACAGGTTTGCAGCCTAGAGCAATAGGCCATACCACATAGCCTAGGTGTGTAGTAGAGCATACCATCTAGGTTTTTGTGTAAGTACATTCTATCATGGTCACACAATGATGAAATCACCTGACACATTTCTCAGAACATATCCCTGTCATTAAACAACACATGACTGTGTACAGGAGGATGTGCATAGGTTATATGCAAATACCTTACCATTTTATTTAAGGGATTTGAGCATCCGTGGATGTTGGCATCTGAGGGGGGTCGTGGAATCAAACCCTCATGGACACTGAGGGACTACTGTACAATGTTTGAATCCATTCTGCTAGTGACTGTCCAGCCTTAGCCTGACACCCCATGGCTCCCAAGGCTGCCTTTTCATCTCCCAACATCTTGGTTAGAAGTTCCTCCTTAGATCAGATCAAAGTCTGTCTCTCTGTAGTTTCCCATCATATGTATTCATTCTATACTCTGGGACAGTCTTGCTCACTACTTAACAGTTGCACAACTTTGGGCAAGTTTACTTACCTTCTCAAACTGTTTCCTTTTCTAAAAAAAGGGATAATAAGAGTAGTGATCCCACAGCATTGCTTTCAGGATTAAATAATATATGTAAAGCATTTAGCAGAGTAAGCATTCTCCAAATGTTGGCTGTTGTGTTCTTTTTACTATTATCCTACCAAATCAGTCTTATTTGACATAGAATTGTATTTTTTCCCTTGCTCTAAAATAGGTGTAAAAGACCCTTGGCATTCAACTATGTTAAATTTAGGGTTCTTTTTGTAAGCAGGCCCAAACCTGGCCTGGCCCTCCTGGCTACCTGATAGGCCTCTGGGGACAGTAGAGTGGCCTTTAACCTGGTATAAGTACTTAACAGTCCCACCTCACCTCCAAACGTTTCCTTGTAAAATTGGTATGTGTCTGCTGCAATGGTGTTTTTGTATGCTGGCAAATACAGGCAAAAAGAAGCATATTTTGTGCCTAGCATAAATTTCAATCACTCTGCCAGATGGCATCAGAAGTTAGTCACTTGGCTAGTAAGATTAGTCAACAGCTCAACATCAGCATTTCAATTTCTTTATAAATTTGGCAATTCCTTGAGATCGCTTTAGACTCCCACCAATTCTATCTTGTGGCTAGCACTTCACTAGTCTAAACTACACATTGTTGTCCCTCACTGTCTCCACCAGTTCATTCCAGAGACTTGAATTAAGTCATTTATAGCTATTTTTTCTTCTCCAACTCCTGTAAACCATATCCCAGATATGTAGATCCAAATTTTGAAAACATCTCAATTTCCTAATAAGCAAAATATATACTGCTGCAAACCATACTTGTTTTATGTAGCATGTGAGCTATATAGTGAGAAAAGAAATAATATATCTTATATTAATGTGACTAGAAAAAAAGATGTGGTCAAAACCACTACTTCAATTTACCTTAGAATTTCAACTTCTGTTCTCATTTCTTCACTGATTAGTGGCTTGGGCACTACGGTCATGGCCTACGCCTTTCCCTTTCGGACTGGAGAGCCCATTCCTAACGAATTGTTACCTCAATTCTGCCCCAGGCCTAGGGACTTGAGGAGGATTCTGTAAGTCATTTCTCTACTAAAACTTCCTCTTTATGTGATCCTGAGCTTTTATCAACCCAATCCATCATAGGTTGAACCAAAGAATAGGTATTCTACCCTAACATTACCTTCTCTCTTAGAAAGAGTTTGCACATCCTTGAGAGGCAGA
Source organism: Daubentonia madagascariensis (assembly GCA_023783475.1). Taxonomy (NCBI): domain Eukaryota; kingdom Metazoa; phylum Chordata; class Mammalia; order Primates; family Daubentoniidae; genus Daubentonia; species Daubentonia madagascariensis. The sequence continues at coordinate 49,132,482 of JAKFHU010000600.1, read as the reverse complement.
ATGGCATTGTGAAAGTACAGACTCTGGAGCCAGACTGCCTGAATTTGAATTTAGTTATATGGCCTGTGTGCCTCAGTTTTCCCATGTATAAAGAGAGATAATATTGGTACCAAACTCATGGGATTGCTGGGTGACTTAAATGAGTTAATACTTTAAACAACTTTGATTATCCTTAAAATGATATTTTAATTTTAAATTTATTTAAAAACAAAAATAAAACGTTACATTCAATTCCTAATGTGACTTAGCTCAATCTAATTCCAAAAATGATTTGGTGCTTAGCTTGAGCTCCATCTGGTGGTTTTACAGCAACTCTCTGGAAAACATCAGTCAAATAAAAAAATGACAAATTTCAAAAAGATAAGCTAATTATTTAAAAGATTAAAGGACTACTCTATACTTTCCAATTTATAATCTTTAAGAATAAAGTGATTAAGAAGTGATCATACCCCTGCATTAATTATAAAATGCCAGTCTAAATTTCCTGCCAAAATTTTGAGGTAGCAACTTGCTGGCAGTGCAGTTCTGGGACTCAGTGCCTTAGAAGCTACTCACAACACCGTATAAGGCCATTTCTCTTTAGTAGATACATTTCCAAAGGCCGCATGAAACTCGAGAACATGATTTCCCAAATAAGTTTTATGGTAGTGGTGTTCTGCTTTTTGATCTTGTTAATGTTTAAACTAAATCCTGACTGGACAGGCTTAAGTGGACACCCTAACTAACGTCGAGAGGCCCTGGATGAAAGCTCAAAGCTACCATCATGGCAGTAAAATTAGCAGTTATCAGGCACAGAAAACGTGAACATATCCCTGGCCTTGGTCTCTCACTTTGACTTAAAGAAAATCCAGTTAGAAAATACCTGACAATGCTGCCAAAATTTAAATAAGTGCCAAGTATATAACGTCACCAATGTAGACAATTCCTATAATGGAAAAAGAAAAAAGGTAAATGATCCAGCTAATACATTTAGGCTGATATTATCAGTGGCTTAATTGGTTAATGTATGCAATTTTTAATGTTATGAATAAACATGTATCCACTTTTCCCTAACAAACACTATTGTCACTCATAACTATACCAAAAGGCAACACAGGCAACAAATGACATCCATTATTCAACTCACATCTTCTTTCTTAGCTCCTTTTAATAAAATTTAAGTATTTTAAGTTATCCACTAACTTTTTAATGAACTATTGAGTAAATTGAGAAAAGCCTATTAAAATAATTTCAAGAGTTTACTGGCATTAAACTCTACAGTTTCAAATCTCCTAAAAGATTTTTCTCTACATTTTTTTCTCTATATTGTGCCCCAGCCTAGCAGTGTGCCTGGCACAAAGTTTGTGACCTCATGACCAAGTGACCTCATTCTAATATATTTCACCTTTTACTTGGTTTTCTAGTGAAGTTAACATCCTCTTCTGAGCAGATGCACAGCTCTAAGTCCTATAACAGCAGACATCTTGTCTTGTTCCCTGTGTTCCTAGCACCTGGAAAAGTCCCTGGCACATAGTAGGCACTCAATAAATATTTGATTGTTCCGGTTAACACATAAGATGGTTAACATGATTACAGTGAAATTCCAGAGGGAATGCTAAGTTTAGATTGCTTAACTAAAAGTAAATTTAAATAAGAGTGAAATTAGCAAACCATAGCAAGACAGCTTTAACTAAAAATCATTTCATTACACCAGCATTTCCAATAGTACATTCTATTTCTCAGAAAACTAGTTTCAAAGAATCAAAGTTAAACAGGTGCCTTTACCTCTAGATCTCTATGCTAATCCTAAGCTAATACCTTCTGTGAATTTTCAAGTATGTGGCATCTCCCAGATTGGTGTGAACACAATTTTTTTTTAATCAAGCATCTGGAGAAACTGATTCTGAAGAACACATCCTGGGAAATGCTGCATTATATATATTAGGATACACAATATTAACACTGAAGAACATTAAATTAGTTTTCATGAAAAACCTGAGATGTTCTAATTTCCTAAAAAGCACACTGATTTGTACAAGGTAATATTCTACCTAAAATTATGACTTTAAAAAAGTTGAAGAATGTGGTCTTTTTAGGACTAGAAATCCTTAAGGATATATGAAAGAAAAGATCAAACTTCAAAGTCTACACATAAAATATCTTTTACTCTGTATTATACAAAATCAAAACTCCAAACAAGTAACTGTTTATAAGATCTACTGTTATGATTTTCAGTGATATGATTACATAATAGCTTTCTTTAAATCTGAGTTAACTCATATTTGTCAGCATATCACTTGTTTTATCTTTGCTATAATTAACAAGCTGTAAGAACAAACAATTACAACCACATTAATACCTGACAGAATTTGGATGTCTGATAATACCTGGACACTGAGCAGCATCCAATTAAAATGTGAGTATAGCTTTCATCCAAAGAAAATATTTTATTCAAAGTTCCCAAAACAAACTTGAAGAGTTATGTTAGGTTTGAACTGAAGAAGACATGCCAAGTTTTTCTTGGTGGAAGCTGAAATCAATGTATACATTCTAATCAAACATCTGTCCCATGTGGCACTTTCCAAGTTTTTAAGAGTCTACCAGGCCAATCCCTTCGCTGCCTTCGCTGCTTTTGCTTTGCTTTTCCCCTTTCTTCTCTCTCTCTTTGCCTTCAGCCTTTTTCTTTGCCTCTGGTTCATCCATACTGGGTACTGTCCATGCTGGTCTAGAAGACTCTTTTTGTTTCTCTTAATGTCAGTCTCCATTTTCATGTCATCTGAATAAAAAGATGGAAAAACAACCCTGTGAAAGCCTATTAAACATCAGAACCGAAGGTTGTCTGAAACCACAGAAGAAAAAAGTCCCTCATCTGTGGAACGCTCTTTGACTAACACTGAAAACTCCTTACGGCAAATTCAATGGAATCAGACACATGCTGCCACATGCTCCTGCAGCCATGAAAGACATTAAGAAGTGTTTGTGAGTAACTAAGGACACTGTCTATTTACTCTTTGAGAAACTTTCTAAAGATTATCATGATTGTCTTTCTTTGGAACAGTAAAGGTAAATAGGAAACATTTAGGATGTATGGCTTTGAGTTAGTACATTAGTAGATACAAGAATCAGAGCACATGTGAGTTCTAAGAATATTTCTCATATTAAGTGATACCTTGAGTTGAATAAAATATAATAGTTGAGCCAACAAATGCACCCATACTTCTAACAGACAGACCTTAGAAGTAAATGAACTGATTAGGAATGATTGGCTATTTCTAATGAACTTGAACTAAATTCTAATGAACTGAGAATGGAACTTCATGGAAAAAGAAAGACCTGGACACATCCTTGGGCTACCACACCTTTTCTATCCAGATAACACCCAGAGATCCAGATCTATTGACAGGAGACTTGGCAGGAAGCTCAGTGCAAGCATGCTGTGGTATATCCATCACCAACCTTATCTACTGTGAGTGACATCCCTCCCTGGGACCTTACCATGGTATACAAAATGTGCTATTATCTCCAGTACCTGACATTATATTAGACATTCATCATTGTTTCCACAGTGCCTAGAATAGTGCCTGGTATATAACAGCCTCTCAATGACTAGTTGTTGAATGATTATTTTAGGTGCTGTTCTAGGTTCTGGGGATACAGTGGTCCATATAAGCTCCTTCCCCTCACAGAGTTTACAATGTTCTGTTGAGGGGAGAATAACAAAGCAAACAAACAAAAGGAAACTTTCAGCCGGGTGCGGTGGTACACACACACCTGTAATCTCAGCTACTGAGGAGGTTGAGATGAGAGGATTGATGGAGGCCAGGAGTTTGAGGCTGTAATGTACCGTGATCGCACCTGTGAATAGTCACTATACTCTAGCCTGGGCAACAAAGCAAGACCCCCCCCAGTTTTTTTTTTTTTTTTAAGAAAAAGAAAGAAAGAAAATTTCAGTCTATGGTAAGTGAGTGGTTTTTTTAGAGAGGTACTAGAACCAGATTAAGTTAAGACCTGGTAGGCTCTGGTAGGCTCTGGTAGGCTCATGGAAAGACAATGAGATTTTAAGCACAGAAGTGATATAACCTGATTTATATTCTAAAAAGATCATGATGGTTGAAATACAGAAGTTAGAAGGCAACAAGAGCTGAAGAAGAGAGAAGTAAAAAGCCTACTATTACGGAGCAGGCAAGAGATGATGGTTCCTTGGATTAAGGTGAAAGCATGAGAGCAGGAGAAAAATGGATAAATTCCTGATGTATTTGGGGGATAATCAATAAGACTTGATAATGGGTTAGATGTGGGGAATAAAGGAAAGAGGAATCAAGGATGACTACTAGGATTATGGCTTAAGAAATTAGGTGGGCAGTTAAAAGAGTAGAAATAAGGAGAAACATGAACTTGAGGGTAGAGATGAAGAACCACATTGATAACACACATGTAGATTATTACTAAATGGGGAAACTCCCCTACTCTCAGCCCCATCCCCGCTTTAGCTCCTGAAATACTCCAAGAATGATGACATCCAGATATTCCCCAGGCAGGAGATGTGAGAATTCCTCTCTGGGGATGATGAGAAAAGAGAAAAGATTTACAGATTCTGATATAGGAGACCTAACAAAACTTCTGGGGCCAATCCAATTATTCTACAAGTCTAACAGTTGATAGAAACGCCCCCACACTCTGATACCCGCCTCCAGTTTCCAATCATCATTTTAATGCACCACTTTTAAATAATTTTTGGAAATTAAAAATATAAGAGTAAAACTAAATAACAAGAACTAGAAAAAAAAGTTGAAGAAATCAGAGAGTATTTAACAAAAGAAAAGAAATAGAAAACAGGAGAGAAAGGAAAATTAGATGATCAATCCAAGAGAATCAAGAGTGCATGGGCATCTGGTATCTAGAACATATAAAGAACTCTTACAAGACAACAATAAAAAGACAAACAACCTAATTTAAAAACCAGGCAAAGGACATGAATAGACCTTTCTCCAAAGAAGACAGACAAATGGTCAATAAGCACACAAGAAGATGTTCAACATCATTAATCATTAGGGAAAACATAAATCCAAATCACAATGAAATACTACTTCACACCCACTAAGATGGCCATAATCAAAAAAATGGAAATTAAGCATTAGTGAGGACATGAAGAAACTGGAACACTTGAACATTTGCTAGTGGGAATGTAAAATGGTGAAAGGATTACCATTTGACCCAGCAATTCCACTCATAAGTATATACCCAAAAGAACTGGAAACAGGTATTCAAACAAAAATTTGTACACAAATGTTCATAGCAGCCAGAAAGTGGAAGCAACCCAAATGTCCGTCACCTGAAGAATGGGTATGAAATTTGGTACATACAATGGACTATTACTCAGCCTTAAAAAGGAAGGAAGTACTGATATAGCCTACAATGTGGGTGACCCTCAAAAGCATTATGCTAAGTGAAATAAGCCAGCCACAAAAGATCCCATGCTGTAAAATTCCATTTATTTAAAATATCTAGAACAGGTAAATCTATTGACACAGAAAACACATTAGTGGTTGTCAGAGGCTGGGGTAAGGGTAAAGATAGACTGCTTAACAGGTACAAGGTTTCCTTTTAGGGTGATGAAAATGTTTTGGAATTAGGTGATGACTGTACAATATGAATATACTAAATGCCACTGAATGGTACACTTTAAAATGGTTAATTTTATGTTATGTGAATTTTGCCTCAACAGCAAAAGAATGAATGGGCAAGAGTGGCATGTATGTGAGGAAATGGAGACAGCAAGTGAAGTTAAGTGTTTCAAAAAGTTTCAAGGAGAGCTGAAACAAAGCAGCAGATTGAGAGAAATGTGAGATCAAGGGAGTAATTTTTCTTTCTTTTTTGAGATGAAACATCCCAGAACACATTTATGCTGTTGACAATGACCCCACAGAGGAGACTGATAAGGGGGATGCATGAGTACAGACCTTGAGAATGTAATGAGGGAGTGGATCAGGAACACAAGTGGAGAAAGCAACCTTTGAGGAAACATTAATGAAAGAGGGAAAACAGACTATACATTCAAATTTTTATAAACTTGGGTAGTAGAAAGATGAGGTTATTTCTGTGGATTGTTTCCATTTTTCACAGAAGCTGAAGTAAAAAGCTTTTTGTAATTTTTATTTGTATTAGGTAGGAGAGGGATGGAATGGGAAGAGAAAATAACAAATGGTCATTTTGAAGAATAGGAAAGGAAACTTCTAGTATTGGAAGGATGAGGAATACTATTCTCTTCATTGACCATAAGACACCAAATATACACACTTCTATTTTAAGAGTCTGGGTGTTGAGTACTTTATTTAGTTTGCTGCCAAACTGGTACAATTAGAACATGAAAACCAGTGAGATTTTTCCTCTGCTGAAACCAGCATCATACATAGCCTTCAACTTCAGGCTAGGATTAAGACTCAGAGGTTCCTAGAATCTGTCAAAATGAAATACAGTGAATCCCTGCATTTTCAGTATAATAGTACAAGGGCATAGGACTCATAGAATGGAAACCAGATCTTGCAAAGAGTAAAAGACGACCTTCTATTCTGCCTAAACCCTAATAGAATTGTGTAACCTTCCAACCAGGGTGTGTCTAGATTTGTCTATTCTTGTAGTAGCATTCATTCCTGCGACACTCTGGGAGCTAGACAAGCACCAAACACTCACCCGAATAATCCAAAACATGCCTATTCACATGAACTGGCTTTAATATGGTTTAGCATAGAATCTCTGGTAGCACTATAAGCCTTCAAACAATAAAAATGTGGACATGGCAGGTTTGTAGGGAGCACATATAGGGTGGGTAAAGGAGAGTCAAAAAAGTAAAAAGAATCACAAAAGGAAATGGATATAATTTTTTTTTAAATGAAGCACATGAACTCACCTTTTTCATCTTTCGCCACACATTGCATTTTCTCCTGGGAATGTCTGGGGACCACCACAGTTGCTATCTCTTGAACATCTTTCATTAAAACATCACTGTCTACTTTGAGAATACTTTTAAGTCTGCTGAGCTCCTTTGGGGCATTCTTTTTTCTCTTCTCAGCACGCATCTTCCTTTTCCACTTACTCCGTAAGCTTTTAGCCATGTTTTACCTAGAAATTAACAAAAATACACATTCAAAAGCAAATATTTAGTGTATGTATGAATGTGTGTATATATATGTGTGCGTGTGTACATATATAAAGTAAGGCAAATCCTTAGAAAACCAGGCCAACGGGTATCTCTATAAAACAGGAGCAATGGAAGGGAAAATGCTTCAGTCTGTTCATGCCTTCTGACAGCTTCGCGTGCAACTTATGTGAGGATCAACATGGCACATACAGCCATTAAATAACAATTAAGAACACCACATCAAACTCCTTGTGGCCAAGGGCAAACTATAAATCAAGCCAATTTTGAAAGCTCCATGAGTTTCCTTACAAGATGCACAAATTAAATTTCCCTAGAAATGCATCATCACCTTACATTTATGCAACAGCTTACAAACGAAAATGATTTTATAACCACTCACCCTCAACCTTCATTATCCACCCTCTCAAGCCAACCTAACTACTTTAAATTTACCTATTTCCATTCTTAATTTCTTTCCCCTCCTCAGGCCCAGACCTAAATTCTCCACAAGGCGGTTAAGTGTGAACTTTTAAAGACTTAGAGCACACCCCACCTTTCTTAGAATTCTTTAATGACTCCCCTCACATATTCAGGACCTACAAGGTCATTTGTGTTCTGCCCCCTTCCTCCTTTAACTCAATCTCTTACTCTCCACTCTCCACCCCCGCAAGCTCCAACTATATGTGAAAAAAGTCCAAACTATGTCCAATTCAGTAGCTTCACATTTGCAGTTCCTATGCCTGGGACTGCTCTTCCCAAGGCTTGCTCCTTCATACAGCACCTCAGAAAGGACTTCTCTGACCTCCGTAAAGCCCGCTCCCTACTTAAGACGTGCTACAACCGGAAACTATTTTGTTTGTTTTCTGTCACACCCACTCCCCCCTGTAGACTCCACGAAGGCAGAGGCTAAGGAGGTCTTGTTCGTCACTGGATTCCCCCCCGCCCCAGTGCACAGAGCTTTACATATAGTAAAGTTTATATAAACACTCGTTGAACGGATAACTAGTTGAGTGACATTTCTTGAACGCTAGCAATCACAAATTCACTCTGCTCCCTTGTCTCCAATAACCCAATCCTTGCGAGGGGCTAGAAGGGTGGCGGTAAACAACCTCGAGGGCCGATGTTAACGCTAGCGAGACGGAACCACAGGGAAGGGCTCCACTTTAGACAGTGCGCCAGAGGGCCGCCACCAAGACGACCGGGGACCCTGGCCCTCGACGGAGGCCTGCACCGCCGCACCGGAGCTCAAGCTTGGCCCAGCGAGGGTCGAGCCTTGACACGAAATTCTTTACGGGAGACAAGCCACACGACCCACCGGACCCACGAGGCACTAAACTTACCTGCGAAACTCACAAACCCGCACGCCGCAGGATTACACCGACCGGAAGTCGCCACACTTCCGCCTTCCGGGCGGTGCCGGCCCGGGGTTGGCGCACTGCATGCCGGGAGCCAAGACGTCCCGGAAAGCCTGGAGGAGCTGGGTCTTTCGTACGCCGGCGGTTACTCGCTTCCTGCTTTTGGTATGAGCGCGGACCTTGAAGCTTGGCCTGTCCCGTATAGGTATAGAAGTCGGATCGAAGAATACAGAAGAGAGTCGGGTCAAGGTCGGGCTTCAGGTAGGCCCGCTTCCCGAACATGGGCAGGGTAGCCCCGAGACTGCAACACAGGGAGTGACCTGGCTGGGGGACCCTACCTGTCAGGTGGGCTCGGAGCCGACCTTTAGGTCTGGTCTCACCATTCACTTGATACTCTTGGATTTCCTTAGATCGGATCATCCTAGATCACATGTTCTTCCAGAGGCCGTATTGAGATCATCTTTGTTTGCAGCTTGTAAATTTTCCAGGTGATGTTCTCACGGATGTATACGTACGTCAAAAGTTATCAAATTGTACACTTAATATGTGCAACTTATTGCATGTCAACCATATCTCAAAGGTGTTACCAAAAACAGAAAACAAGCCTTCCACCATAAAAAAGTTTAAAGGGTAAAATGATCACACTATTTCAGTTCTAGTCTGATCACTTACATACCAGACAGTGCTAAGCCTGGGACAAGTATGTTAGATCACGAACAACACTTATTTTACATAAGCTTCTGATAGCATAGGCTTTGGAACCAGACAAGTCTGTGTTGCATTCTTGGTTCCAACATTTGTGAATGATATGGGTAATTAATGTCTTAGAGTCTGGACTTCCTTGTCCCTAAAATGAAGATAATACAACCTAACTGATCCTGTGTAGGTGATAAGAGCTCAACAAATGGTAGCTCTTTTTTTTACATTATGCTTTCCAACATATAGCTACACAATACTATTTGTAAGCAGTGTTTTCTACAGATCTACAACACATACCAAAAAACAGGAAAGGAACTGTCTTTAATGATAGCCTGGTAAATTCCCGCTGGTTGCTAGTAAAGGAGAGTTCTTTCTGAGACAATTTGTGGGTACCTTTTTCCTTTAAATATGTGTCCTTTAAGAAACCATGCATAGTATGGAAATTACTGAATTCAGACTATAACAAGGGTTTTTTGGTTTTTTTTTTTTAACAGAGGCTGAAAACAACTTATAATGTGGTATGGAAAAAGGAAGCATGCCTGGGAAACCTGATTTCTTTAAATGGAAGATTAAGTTCTTATAGAGCAAATGAATTTCTATTTTACGAGTTAACCATATACTATACTTAGTCTTTCATATTAGAATTTAGCTACGTTTCCCAAAAATGTATGTGCACATTGCATTTTAGATTAGAGAGAGCTCAATTTCAGATAGTCCAAATTTACTGCATCTTGTTTAACATACCAGGCCAAGACTTTTGAATAGACACTTGGCACTAGAAAAGAGAAAATAACTTACCTATTATGAAATGTCATGGTCTTAAAATACATACCACAATCCAGCATTAGAAATGCTTTAAAAAGCTGAATCAGAAGCACACCGAGAAAAGGCCATGTGAAGACACAGCAAGCGGGAAGGAAGCCATATGCAAGCCAAGGAGAGACGCCTCAGGTGAAACCAAACTTGCTGACACCATCATCGTGCAATTTTAGCCTCCAGAACTACTTCAACTGTGAGGAATGTCGTTCAGATTTGGCCAACATCTCATCAAGCCCTCTGTGGTATTTCTTAAAACAGAACTGTCCTTCGCTCTTGTGAATAGGAAACCTGTGGTACCAGGACATGTCCTCGTGTGCCCGCTGCGGTCAGTGGAGCGCTTCTGTGACCTGCGTCCTGATGAAGTGGCTGATTTGTTTCTGGCGACCCAGAGAGTTGGGACAGTGGTAGAGAAACATTTCAAGGGGACCTCTCTCACCTTTTCCATGCAAGATGGCCCCGAAGCTGGACAGACTGTGAAGCATGTTCATGTCCATATTCTTCCCAGGAAGGCTGGAGACTTTCACAGGAATGACAGCATCTATGATGAGCTCCAGAAACATGACAAAGAGGAGGAGGGCTCCCCAGCCTCCTGGAGATCAGAGGAGGAAATGGCAGCAGAAGCTGCAGCTCTGCGGGTCTACTTTCAGTAACACAGGCATGAAAATAACTTGAACAAATCCCAAGGCATAACAAAATGGGCCTCATTCTCCAGGACTCTGCAGCATTAGAAATGAAGCTAAGCAGACTTCATTACATCTTACAATTCTGCAACCTTTTGCAAAGCATTTTATTACACTTGTGGAAGTCATTGGGGTTGTGTTTTAATCATAATGACTGACAGACTAACTTCAGAACAACGGCATCAACAGCCCTTCTCACTTCCTTGGCTATGTACTTAGAATAGAACCTTTTCTAAATTGTTCCTTGGCCTTGATAGAAATAAAATGGTAGTTAAAATAATTTTTTTAAAAAAGCTGAATTGTGGACTGCATTATTGAAAAAATCTTTTTTACTTCTGTTCCTCACCAGTTTGTATAGAAGTAGTTATAATAGAATAGTTAAATGGCCTTAGTATATTTAAAAATCCTTAATTTATTTCCTCATTTGTACATTTGAGTATGCACTCTGTTATAGACACTATGATGAATCTACAAAGGAAACCAGACTACTGTGTTCAGGAAACTTTAACCCCTGATGGAGAAACATTGCTGTGGCTCCTCACAGAGCTGGGAGGAGGCTATGGACTAGAGGCACAGTGGGTAGCACTGAGTACCTGACAGGAAGCAGACTGATTCCCCATCCAAAAGGTGTGCTACAGTCCAGCAGTCCCCAACCTTTTTGGCACCAGGGACCAGTTTCATGGAAGACAATTTTTGCACAGGTCTGGGGGAGGTGGGGGATGGCAAGTGATGGGGAGTGGCTGTAAATACAGATGAACCTTCACTTGCTCTCCTGCTGCTCACCTCCTGCTGTGTCCCAGTTCCTAACAGGCCACCAACTGGTACCAGTCCACGGCCCAGGGATTGGGGACCACAGTGCTACACTACGGACACCAGTCAGTGGGGCCCCTGCAGTCAGGCCTTTCCCATGGAATCCCTGATCTGCATAATCATTTAGTAAGGAACAGGAAGGCTTCTGGGATTCAGATAGTGACACCCACATGCCCATTCCCTAGATGATGAGGACTTCAAGACAAATCTATAAAGAATTAAACAACAACGCAAAAAGAATCTAAGTTCCCAGCGCTTCAAAAAAGGACTGCAGGCGGCTGCTGACACCACTAATCGCAAGAACTACATCAAGGGGATGGAAGCCAGGTCTGAGGCCTGCAGAGAAAAAATGAAGGCAGGTACACAAGGCCCACTGCACCTCTTTTCCCAAATTACATTCAATAAATACAGTTCTCAGATACTGCTCTTTCCTCGTTTCCTTGTTTTCCTCCTACCTCTTTGGGTGTTCTTCCTTTGTCCCTTGCCTGTTGCTCTGTCCAAGTCCTGCTAATTCTACTTTCTTAATACTTCTGGAGTCTGTATATTTTCACCTTTACTTGATGTAAAAAATTGAAGTTCCATCATCTAGCAATGCTTTAAACTTATACCTATGGACAGTGGGACACACAGGGACTTACATAGCAGCACTGATTATGATCATAAAAAAGGAGGAACCATATAAAATTCACTGACAAAAGAATGTGTGAATAACTATGATCCATTTATAAAATATATTCTACACCTAAGGTTTTCAAACTTCTTAGTCTTGGGATCCCTTTATACTCTTAATTATGATATATCAGAAATTAAAACAATTTTTTGGAAGATTTATTAAGTCATTTACAAAGGATAAATTCATTACATGTTAACATTATTTTTATGGAAAATAACTGTATTTCCTAAACCAAAAAAAATTTAGTGAAAAAGAATTTTACATTTTACATTTTTTGAATGTAAAATCTGCTTTTGCTTACTGACTGTCTTTAGTCATAATTCAGTTCATTCTGTCTTTGGATTGAAAATAATACTATTAATACCAGGAGCTGACATTAAGTAGGCATTTAGTTTATTTGGTAAATCTATTTCATTTAATCCTTATAACAGCCCAATAAGCTAGGCATTATTATTATTATTCCCACTATAAAGATGAGGCAAAAGACCTAAGAAAGGATAAGTAACTTGTCAAATGTCACATAAGCAGTTGGTTGCTAGGAATCTGATCTAGATTCTCTTACACACTATGCTGTGTTAAAACTTGATTGCACTGCATCATGTACTTGGGTATCCAACAATAAATTGATGATGATGGAGTCAAATTTGTATCTAAAAATCACTTGAGGTTAAATCAATACTACTAACTTACTTCAACGTATTAGCTGGGAAATGATGCATAGTGAGTGTTATAGGCTGAGCTGTGTCCCCCAGAAATTCATATGATGAAATCCTAACCCCCAGTACCTCGGAATGTTACTTTATTTGGAGGACAGGTCTTTAAAGAGGTACTTAAGGGAAATTATGAGTGTTGTCCTTATAAGAGGAAATTTGGACACAGACAAGTACAGAGGTGAGACCATTTGAAGGCATGGGGAGAAGAAAGCCATCTACAAACCAAAGAGAGAGACTCAGAAGAAACCAAGCCTGCCAACACCTTGATTTTGGACTTTTAGCCTCCAGAACTATGTGAAAATAAATTTCTGTTGATTAAGCCACCCAGTCTGTGGTACTTCATTATGGCAGCCCTAGCAAACTAATACGGTGAGGGACTTTGACCAAGTTTCATTGGTTACTGGTACACTGACCTAACATGCTGTGTGGACCAACACAAATGAAACCACAAGACATAATTTTCCAAATATTTTTATTTTGAAGTGTATATACTTAATGGCAGATGAACTAGTATATTTGGAGTCTTCTATGCACATTAGCATGCTATAATTTTAAAATGAAACCTATACTTTAAAAAATAAATAATTAACATCAAATTTTATTGCATCTAACTTTCAAGCAGATCTTTAATTTTACTACATCATTTTATAATGATCATTAACATTTTAATATAATACTGAATAATTCTCTATGGAATTTCTCTTTTATGTTTTTTTCCTTTCTAAATGAGATTAAAATCTCCTAGCAAAAGAGATTTACACTTTATAATGGTAAAGACACTACTACTTTAGAATCAAAATCAAATCTAATGTTATTTAATAATTCAGGGAAAATTTAGATGAAATCATTAGACAAAGGTAGATTGATATTCTTAATCTAACCTACTCATAAAATTATTTTTAAATTGCAAATGAACAGCTATGTATGGCCAATTTAGGATTGAAAGAAAATTTTAAATGGAATTTTGATATCTCTTACCTGAGATTCTAAATCAAGGATTTAGAGATCAGACATCATAAAGAATAGTAAGATTTTAAAGCTCAGAAGTACAAAGGATACAAATAATGATCATAAAAGTATTTAATATTTAGTTATATTTCAAACTTTATTATTTAATGAAACAGTTTATACATACTGCTTTCAATTACTTTTTATTAACTGCTTCCAGAAATCGTAACAGGTGCAGGAATAGATTGATGATATCCAAATAGAGGCTGATGGCAGCTAATACATACTCTTCAGGTGACAGTTTATGCATCAGTGCGTGTGTGTCATAGATGATGAATCCGCAGAAAAGAAGGGCTCCTCCAGCAGCCAAGACCAACTCCACTGTCTCATTATAAAAAAATAACTGTAGACAAGAGATTTAAAAAATTTGTTGATATTTAAGAACAGTGTTAAGAATACTTAAGGTACTTCCTCTAATGCCCCTATGTTACATACATAATTAATAATGGTATAAAACTTTGAATACCAATGTTAAAAGCAGGAAAAAGCAAGGCAAATCCAAGCTTGCTTCTGTTGGATGGATGGATGAATGGACGAATGTGTGGATATCTTCCTTTCAATTAAATTACCCACTTGACTCTCAACAGTAGCATTCCAAATATAAATTATTTTAAAATATATCTCTTTTTTCAGAATTAAATGTGCCATTGCAGGTTGCCAATTAAAAGTGAGGGCCTCTTTCTATGTAATTTAACTCATTTGTTCATTCACCTTTCTTTCAATCAATCAGTAATAATGATCAACATAAGACCTTGATTTTTTAAAGAGATTTTTGTATAATCATTCTCTATATAAATGTTCTAGATAGTTACAATTAAGTGTCCTATCATAGGAGTATTTCTTATAACTTCTTGAGATTATTTATATTGACATAGCCAGGATTTTATTTCAATTTAATCATTATAACACAACTTACCTTCAAGAATCCTGACAAGCACAAAATCCACAAACCAGCAAACAGCCTATAAAAACAAAATTTTAATAATTTAGAATATTGTTCCTTACAAAAAGACTTTGTAAACACATTCAACATTTTCTGAAGAAACAAATCCATCCAGATTTTTGCCAAAGAATAATTAGGAATGTAAGAACTTACAAATATACAATGAATACAATACCCATTTTGGATTTTTTTAAAGAAATTGAAAGACAGCTATCTATTCAACATTTGTTTTCATAGTGTACAAACCTAGTTAAGAGTATCATTTTTGAAGTTTTCAATTGGAACACAAAGAAAATATTGACATAAACATAAATATCATTAGATTTTAATTCAGAGGTCTTAAAAACTTCTTGAAAATATATACATGAACAAATGAAACATGACTGCATTTTTAAACCAAATAATAATAGCAAGTTATTCTGCAAACATGCATATTAAAGTTCACAATGTACTTTCTATTTTATTCTTATTTATTATAGAACTCAATTTATGGACACAAATTTGACACTGCTATAATTTTATGGGTTACAATTCAATTGTTATATATATAAAAAGTTTAGTTATATGACAAAGGACATCTAAGAAGTCAGTGTTTTGTTATCAAATATGGGACGTATCTGCTGCTTCAGGCCACAAGGAATTACAGAGGCCAAATTTATCCTCCCTCCTTAAATAAAACCAGACAAAATATATGAAACAACAGCTTTCAGATACTGCACAGGAAGCAGCACAGGAGAGTAATTCCTGAGATAAGTGAAACCAAGAAGGTGAGCTCTATAGTTGCCCCAGCTAGAGTTTCCAGGCCACGGAGTAGGGGCAGGAACCCACACAGAGCCTTGTGGTCTTGAATTGAGACAAGAATTCAGAGTTCAGGGAGGCCAAGGTGGCTAGAATTTGCAGGGTAGAGTACCAGAGAGGGGAGAGCTATACAGAGAGACATAGAGAGAGAGCACACACACGCATGTTCTAGTAATATGCACAGCATTCCCCTAGAGTCTTTAGCTGCGTTCTGATCAATGCATACATGTGAGGAAGTGACGAAGGCTGGAGAAAGAATCACCATAGAAAAGCAGGCAAAATAATCCTCAGAGCTCACACAGGGCTAGAAACAGTTTGCATTCACACCAGCCAGAGTAGAAAGACCTTCTAAGACATGCACTGGATAGTCCTCAGAAGGGTAACAATTAAGGCCCTAAACTGAAAGCTGTTCTGGACCCACCTAACAGAGCCTCAAAAGGTTCAGACAGTTTCCAAGGAACTTAACTGCATCCTAGAAAAACAATGCCCCAAATATTTAAAGTTAAGACAAAAAAATTCAGCATCCAACAATGTAAAATTTATGATGACCAGCATCCAATCAAAAACATAAAAGCAAACAAAAGAATGAAGGAAATATGACTCATAACAGGGAGAAAAACCAATCTATAGAAACAAATCCAGAAATGACACATGATAGAATTAGTAGACAATGACCTTAAAAAATACACTTTCCCTATGTTCAAGGAGATAGATGACAACATGATCATGAGGAGGAAAGGGAAGATACTATATATATACACACACACACACACACATATATGCACACACACTTAAAAGACACAAATTGAACTGAACTTCTGTAAGTGAAAACTACAATATATGAAACGAAAAATATTCTGATTGGGATTAATAGCAGATTAGACACTGAAGAAGAAAAGAGTACTGAATTTGAAAACAGCAATAGAAACTAACCAAAATGAACAGAGAGAAAAAGACTGAAAAAAAGATGAGCAGACCATCAGTGAACCATGGGACATCAAGAAGTCTAACATATATATAACTGGAGTCTCAAAGGAGGGGAGAAAGAAGGGAAGACAGAAAAATATTTGAAGAAATGATGGCCAAAATTTCCCAAATTTGAGCAGGGCACAGTGGCATGTGCCTATAATCCCAGCTATTCGGGAGGTTGAGACAGGAAGATCACTTGAGCCCAGGAGTTTGAGTCCAGCCTGTATAACATAGTGAGACCTCATTAAAAAAAAAAAAATTCCAAATTTGATGAAAACTTTAAATTGACAGAGCCAAGAAGCAGAAGAAAAATGGAGGGGGGTATCACACAAAGGAATATCATAATCAAATTATTAGAAATTAGTAATAAAGAGAAAATGTTAAAAAGTAGCCAGGGGAAAAGAACATGTACAGAGGAACAAATACAAGAAAGATAGTAGACTTCTTGTCAGAAAATACATCAGCCAGAGGACGGTGGAGTGACATCTTTAAAATACTGAAAGCAAGAAAAAACCCCCAAACCTAGAATCTTATACCCAGCAAAAATAACTTTCAAAAACAATGGCAAGGCCAGGCACGGTGGCTCAAGCCTGTAATCCTAGCACTCTGGGAGGCCGAGGTGGGAGGACTGCTTGAGCTTGGGAGTTCGAGACCAGCCTAAACAAGAGTGAGACCCCATTTCTACAAAAAGTAGAAAAATTAGCCTGGCGTGGTGGCACATGCCTCTAGTCCCAGCTACCCGGGAGGCTGAGGTTGGAGGCTGCAGTGAGCTATGATGATGCTACTGCACACTAGCTGGGGCAACAGTGCAGGACACTGTCTCAAAAAAAAAAAATGACAACAAAGGCAATAAACATTTTTTTTTTCAGACATAGGAAGCTGAGACCAACAGACCATCACTATAAGAAATGTTAAAAGTCCCTCAGGCAAATGACATTAGATGGAAATTTGGATCTACATAAAGAAATGATGAGTAGAAATAATAAATACATTGGTAAACAGAAGAAACTTCTATTTTTTAAATCCCTTTAAAAGATAATTTAATGTTTAGAGCAAAAATAATAATACACTATGGGGTTTATAAGATATGTAGAACTAAAAGTTATGGCAACAATAGCACAAAGGTAGAGAAGGGGAGATATAAGTATACTATACATAAAATTGTATATTATTTGAAGATAGACTGATTATTTATAGTTATATACTATAAAACCAACAGCAACCTCTATTTAAAAGAACTACAGCTAATAAGCCCATAAAAGAGATAAACTCAACCATATCAATAATCGCATTAAATATAAACGGTCTAAACATATCAATTAAAAGCAGAAGGTGAGATGGATTTAAAAAAACAAGATCCAACTATATGATTCCTACAAGAAAATGATTTTACATATAAAGACACAAATAAACTAAAAATAAAAGCATGGGACAAGATATACCACGCTAACATGTTACCACAAAGGAAAGATGAGGTGGCTATATTAATAACAAAGTGGATCTTGGGGCAAGGATATTACCAGAGATAAAGAAGGTCATTTCATAACGATAAAAGGGTCAGTTCACCAAGAGGACAGAACAATCCTAAATGTTTTTGCTTTTAAAAACAGAGCTTCAAATAACATGATGTAAAACTTATAGCACTTATATGAAAAATAGACCAATCCACACTTGTAGTTGGAAATTTCAACACTTCTGTCACACTAATCGATAGAATAAGCAGGTAGAAAATCAGGAAGCATACAGAAGACTTAACACTTTAAACCAACTTGCCATAATTGACATTTTTCAAATACTTCATCCAACAGCAGCAAAATGCATGTTTTCTTCTAGTGTACAAAGAACATTTACTAAGATACTGTAAAACAAATCTCAATAAATGTGAAAGGACTAAAATCATATAAAATATGTTCTCTAACAAGAACAGAATTTTTTAAAAAATCAAATATACATAGTATTATAATGCTATTTATTTAGTGAATTGAGGGTATGGTGAGATTCTGGCCCTCAGTTCTCTCTGAAATGGCCACAAAATTTCTCAGGATACATCTGGCATACCTAAGCTAGAATAAAGTATCATGCCACCTCACAATATAGATCTTTCCAGATTGAAAGGGCCTTAGGATTTGTTTTTTCATTCTTAAACCCTAGGGAAACTCCAAAGCTTCTATACCACGGGGTATGGGGAAGGTGATATTAAGAACTGTAAAGCGACTAAGATTTTACCCTACTTGCAGGCTAACAAGTTAGCCTGACACAGTTTCATGGATGCTAGAAGGCATGAGACTCCTAGGTCTGAGATAAAGGACAGTTTACTACAGCAATAGCAGTAGTCACAGTATCAGCATTTTTACACCAGACCCCAGTTCATACAGGGTGATGCTAACAGGGCCAAATGACACCTACACACATAGTGGGTTGTGTTATAAGAGAAGAACCTTAATTGAGGGAACTGAGTCTTCTTTTCTAATAGAGAGTAGGTATGCTTGCCCCCTGCTCCACACGGAGGTGCTATGTCTATCTTACGAGGCTATTCACCATAAAAGCAACCTTGAAAAGACAGTCTGGAACAAAGGACAGTCAGTACATCATTTACAGCAGCGGGCCCCTAACCTTTTTGGCACTAGGAACCAGTTTCATGGAAGACAGTTTTTTTATGGACTGGGGTGGGGGGTGGGAGGGGGAGGCAGCAGAGCTCAGGTGGTGATGCAAATGATGGAGAGCGGCTGTAAATACAGATGAAGCTTCACTTGCTCTTGCCTCCTACTGTGCGGCCTGGTTCCTAACAGGCATGGACCAGTACCAGGCCTGGGGGTTGGGGACCACAGATTTACAGGCTCCATTTGGTAAGTCTCTGGTAAGAACTTGAGCCTAAGAGTTGTCAGTTTATGACAATATTCTCTATAGATACAGTAATAGGTAAAGATTTGAAAGTCATGTCCTACAAATATTCCTAAGTTGTTACTCCACTAGCGCTCTGCTTTGATTTATGTCTCATTAAATATCTAAACATCGAAGACAGCAAACTTTCTGAGAATAAAGACAAGATTAGATGAGAAATGCCATGGATATAGTGCTGATTTTGCCATTCTGACTCTTCCATCTACAAGACTGGCAAAAATAAATTCCATCCTCTTCTATCTCAGCAAGAACCACAAAATAAGAAATAACCAACAACAATGATGTGCTGGTAAATTAGCTCTCTGGGGAAAAAAAAAAGCCCTGATTTGTAGCACTTCCTAATTTCTGTAGTGTAAATACATCCACCACGGCCTATTTTAAGCTTCTGACAGTTTAACAACTGACTTGCAAGATGCCTCTTGCAAACTAGTACGAGCTGGCTGTGGCACACCAATGACAAGATGCCACAGTTATAAGTAGTTCTGAGATTTAATTCCTTTTGTGAGAAAATTAGTATAGGATAATAATGATGTTGCAAAAATATTACAGCTGAAAGTCAATATATGAAGCACTGCCACCACTGCCTGCTACTACCATGCATTCACACATTTAAATATTTCTTCAGTCCCTACTCTATCCTATAAACAGGTCAGAATGAACAGCCTATATACCTTTTGGAAGAAAGTCTTTTTGAAGAAAATCTTTTTGCTCAGTTTTTCCCATTTTGGCACTTAGCCTCCACCACCATTTTGGCCTTGATGCTTCACAATAAGTAGTGCCAACAAGTTTTGTTAAAATGCTAATCTTAAGTATCTGAATCTATGGCATACTGACCGAAGTATAATTATTAGGCTTTTTCTAGAGAATCATTACATGGCAATATCCAGTGACTGATGGCACTAAATGCAATTCAGTGGAGAACTGGGCTGTATCTCAAGAGCAGTAGTGAAGTGTTAAGGGTGTTAAATAGGTATGCCATGATCAAATTTGCATTTTCCTATCACCTAGTTGCTTTGTGGAGAACAAGCTAGAAACTGGTACGACTGGAGATTGACAGGCTGGTGGTAGTAACACAGGTAAGAGACAATTTTGAAAGGGTTTCTAGTATTACAGCAAACAAGACTGTTCAGACCAATTACTACCCCTGGCCCCAAAACTACTAAAATGATGGATTAAAAAGAAAACAAAGAATACCTTTTTAAAAGCATCAAATAACTAACAAGATAGAAGGGAATTCTCAAGCTGAAATCTAGGTAAAAGTGGAAACCCAAAGAAGTAATCATGGTACTGCTGCTGAACTTGCCCAAAGCTTATAACCTTAACATTTGGGCAAATCATATATCACCTCCCCACCGCCATGCAGGGAGTACAAGGAAAGTTATCAATGCACTAAGCAGGGGCGAGGGGGGACAAAATCATCCTTGAGAAATTGTCACCACAATCTATCCCTTTGCCCATTTGTAGTCTAAATTCACAACACCTGGGTGGTGGAGACAGTATCTTAAGCCATAAATTTAGTTTCAAGTGGACCCAGTCTAATAGTTTTCCCAGATGCCAGGCAACAGCAACCCAAATAATCTACGGAAGAATGCACCTTCAACTTAGGCCTCTAAGAAATTCAACAAATAATTTTTCAAGGACAAATACATAATCAAAAATAACCAAACTCACAAGGAAATAAAATATCATAAGAATTATCAGAAATAGCAGACACAGATGTACAAAGACTTCAGGAATATTTGGTCTCAGATCTACATATAATAATTGTAATATCAGTTGTATCAGTAAATGTAAATGTATTACAAAGGAGCTGAAATATAAGGAAGGTTGTTTACCAGAACAAGAGCTCGAGAGACAATACTGGAATGGATGGGAGGGAGTTGAACAGTTGGAGGCTAGGATGCGAAGAGGATGCAGAGCAAACCTTTCATCACATACACCACACAAATATGTATGAAACATCTCCCCAGAAAAGGAAAAGAAAAAAGAAAATGTTGCCTCTCCCTAAATCAAACTCCATTCTAACAAAACTATTTAAGCAGCTTGCACAATTGTCAGTGTTGGCTAACCAACTATATATTATCCCAATAGAAACTTCTGGTAATCTGGATTACCAGAATAAAAGGAGGGAGGGAGTGGAAAGAAAGTTTTGCAAGAGGAGACTTTTGTAAATATTCAGTGTTATAACAGGAAAAAGAACAGAAAGTGGTTGGGTGACTGTGTGCCAACAAGAAGCCATTGTAAGCTTAGAACAGAGTCTACCCATTCTTACCAGGTGAGGGCAACACAGTACCATTATCCTAATATAAAAAGGATCATTCTATGTTTGTTTGAAGAAGGATACAGGTTAATCCAGATGGATTTAAAAGGTTTTAAAGTTCATGCAGACATTTTTAACATCAGGCTAATTACAGTGCTTTTTCCACAAAGATGTGGATGGTCTTGGTAACATTTATGCTAAGACAAAGACAAAAATAATTTCACTAAATTCCACACTGTTCATAAAGCATACAAGCTTAGTCTCTCTGGAAAGCTGATTTTTTGTTTTTGGCATTTATTTCCCTTTCACTGTAGAGGGGAAGCAAATGACTCAAAGCCACTCTCCACCTACTTGTATGCTCTGGGAGAGTAAGGCCTGGCCCTAGTACTCAAAGAGATGATCTCTTATTACCCTACATTTTAAAAGGCAGTACCCAAAGCTAACAGTATAGCACTTCTCTCAAAACCACCCAAAGTAGAATAGATAAAGACATTTATCATTATATCCAAGAACATATAACTTACCCTGCTCCAAATTTGCTGAAATCTCTCTTAGATTGTAGAGTATATACAGTCAAACCAAGAAATACTGCAGTAGTCAGTATAAAAGCTTGCAGAATAATATAGACATCATAGAAAGTAACTGTAAAATTAAAACACTGGTTAAAATGCATATAAACATACTCAATATAAAATAGCTTTTCCTGGCATTTAAGAGAATGCTTTATTTTCTCCTGTACTACATCCCAATAAAAACAATTATGAAAAGATTTCTTATCAAGCCTTGAATATATTGGTACTGTAAAACCACAACCATAATGCAATAAACTGTCTCCAAAAAATTCATTTATACAAAATAAGGGGGTCATATTATTATGAAGTTAATGAAATGACTAGACAGATATGACAGAGGTAGCCAGTTAGGAGTTTTAGGGATATAGCAGAGTGATTCTCATCCATCTCTGTCCCAGCTGTAGCTTATCACCATCTGTGGTAATTGTCTATTATGACTTAAATATCAACAGGAATGTTTCTGGGTCTTCTGGAGAGCTAGGAATCCCTGGACAGTAGCAGCAATTCCAGCAATCACCTAGTTAGTTATACCAAGTTCATCAGCCTTCAAGGCAACTGGGCAAGAAAAATATTGGAGCTATTTGGGGTGGGCTGTCATTCAAACTCATGGGCTCAAGCGATGCCCCTGCCTCAGCCTCCTGAGTAGCTTGGACTACAGACACGTGCCACCATGCCTGGATAATTTTTCTTATTTTTTGTAGAGACAGGGTCTCGCTATGTTACTCAGGCTGGTCTTGAACTCCTGGCCTCAAGCAGTCCTCCCACTTCCCAAAGTGCCTCCCAAAGTGCTAGGATTACAGGTGTGAGCCACCGTGCCCAGCCTTCCATCCTACCTATCCTGCAGAGGACAGAAACCAACCACTAATTGCTTTACATCCAAATCCACATTATTTTGGAGTATATTATTGTGGGTTTACTGAATATATACCAAATTCCCTTCTGTAATTTTAAAATGACCAACCAGTTGACGATGGCTATTACAATACAACTGCTTAACATTTTAACAGAATGATAAATTATAACCTCTTTAAAGGAGGTCAAGTACTTTGAACCCAAAGCCATTTAAGTAATTTTTAATTTTTCAGAGATTAATTATCCATGTTATTTCTATTCCTAAATGCTACATTATTGGAATTTCTCTATTTATGCCATTACAGGATTAGTAAGGTGAACACAGAAAAGATAAAATATGAAGCCAATCTTGCTTCTTTTCAGTAATTTCAGTATATGATTAGGTGGAAAAGATACTAATGAGGAAAATAATGTTCTCAGATTACCCCATCTCTGTATTTCTACCCACAATTCCAATAATCTTAAAATAAATCTCTCCCCTACATTCCTTATACTTGGTGGGGGCTGGAAGAGGGGAGAGACAGACTTGATAACATTAATATTAAGTAATATTAATAATAAGTAAATATTAATACTTCCTATGTTGAGAAGCTTGCTTCAATCCTATCTATTTTCATATTTATTACTATTTATTTTATTCTGATTCTTTAAAAAAAGAGGTGGGTTACCAAAAAATATATTCAACGAAACTGGCATAGAAAAATTAAAAACAGTAATGATAAAATAGGAAGAAATAAATATATTAACCATAAGGATTAACAATTTGCTGTTATTGAGAGTAATAATTAACTCTGATTTTTTTGGTATTCAAGGCTAACCATTTTGGGACAATCAGAATTTTTATTGTTAATTTCTTGAAATTTTCTACTTGAGGTATTCCATATAGTACATCAAGTAATTATAACAGACACTTGGCCTTCAAACACATATTTAATAGGAAATAGAGAGCAGAAATTAACACTGTTTCTTGTAGTGCCATTGGTAAAATATAAGGATGGAACATTTAAAGCACAGTTCAATGCAGGTAACTTAGAGGAGCTAAACTCGTGATTTAAGTACATGGCTCAAAACACATATTCTTGGTTACTCTAAGATCCCGTTAAATTAGGGAAAAGATTAGCTACGGTTGCCTTAATTTTTATAAATGGGTAAACACAAATGAAATATTGTTCTCCATTCTTTTGTTTTTGCTTTTCTTAAACTTTTCCACTTCCTCTAAGCTCAGCTGAAATATGTAAAGTATAAATATCTGACATTTGTTTCTATTTTAGGAATTCTTCATCCCACGCCACAGTTCTGAAATATGACATTCCATGATGTTAAACTTTAGCCACAAACACCTTTTTATCTGAAAGATTATCCACATTAAATAGTTACTGTAACATACAGAAGTACAATTATGGCTTACCAACAACGGCCACAGTCAGAGCTTCCAACAGTGTCTAATAAAAAAAAAACCTGAAATTAATTAATGCATGTAGAATTTATACTATCTCATCTTCATTTTCTAATTTCTAGCAGTTCAATGTGTTCCCATATGAATGATCTCATTTTAGTTTGAGAACAGCCCTGTGAAGTGTATGGGGCAGTTAGTAAGCCCACTATAAGGAAAATGAGACCTCAATATATCGAGTAAGACTTTCGCCTCAGTCTCGAGCTCTAGCTGGCAGCCAGGCGTACGTGCTCCGGGATCTTCTGTTCCCGTGGCCGCCGTCGACGTCGCTTAGTTCCTCTAGTTTTGTCTGCGCCATTTGCCTGATACACATTCCGCCGTCATAAGCCGCCATCATGGTGAAGCTCGCAAAGGCAGGTAAAAATCAAGGTGACCCCAAGAAAATGGCTCCTCCCCCAAAGGAGGTAGAAGAAGATAGTGAAGATGAGGAAATGTCAGAAGATGAAGATGATGACAGCAGTGAAGAAGAGGTTATCATTCCTCAGAAGAAAGGCAAGAAGGTTACTGCAACCCCAGCAAAGAAGGTGGTGGTTTCTCCAACAAAAAAGGTTGCAGTTGCCACACCTGCGAAGAAAGCAGCTGTCACCCCAGGCAAAAAGGCAGCAGCCACACAGGCCAAGAAGACAGTTACACCAGCCAAAGCAGTTGTGACACCTGGCAAGAAGGGAGCCACACCAGGCAAAGCACTGGTAGCAACCCCTGGTAAGAAGGGAGCTGCCACCCCAGCTAAGGGGGCAAAAAATGGCAAGAATGCCAAGAAGGAAGACAGTGATGAGGAGGAGGAGGACGACGATGAGGATGACGATGAAGATGAGGAGGAGGATGAATTTGAACCAGCAGTGATGAAAGCAGCAGCTGCTGCCCCTGCCTCAGAGGATGAGGATGATGAGGATGACGATGATGAAGATGACGAGGATGAGGATGATGACGAAGAAGATGACTCTGAAGAAGAAGCTATGGAGACCACACCAGCTAAAGGAAAGAAAGCTTCTGCAAAAGCTGTTCCTGTGAAAGCTAAGAGCATGGCTGAGGAGGAAGATGAAGAGGAGGAAGATGAGGATGAGGATGATGAAGATGATGACGATGAGGATGACGAAGATGATGAAGAGGAAGAGGAGGAGGAGGAGGAGGAAGAGCCTGTCAAAGAAGCACCTGGAAAACGAAAGAAGGAAATGACCAAACAGAAAGCAGCTCCTGAAGCCAAGAAACAGAAGGTGGAAGCCACAGAACCAACTACATCTTTCAATCTCTTTGTTGGAAACCTGAACTCTAACAAATCTGCTCCCGAATTAAAAACTGGTATCAGTGATGTTTTTGCTAAAAATGATCTTGCTGTTGTGGATGTCAGAATTGGTATGACTAGAAAGTTTGGCTATGTGGATTTTGAATCTGCTGAAGACCTGGAAAAAGCCTTGGAACTCACTGGTTTGAAAGTCTTTGGCAATGAAATTAAACTAGAGAAACCAAAAGGGAAAGACAGTAAGAAAGATCGAGATGCAAGAACACTTTTAGCCAAAAATCTTCCTTACAAAGTCACTCAGGATGAATTGAAAGAAGTGTTTGAAGATGCTATGGAGATCAGATTAGTCAGCAAGGATGGGAAGAGTAAAGGGATTGCTTATATTGAATTTAAGACAGAAGCTGATGCAGAGAAAACCTTTGAAGAAAAGCAGGGAACAGAGATCGATGGGCGATCCATTTCCCTGTACTACACTGGGGAGAAAGGTCAAAGTCAAGACTATAGAGGTGGAAAGAATAGCACTTGGAGTGGTGAATCAAAAACTCTGGTTTTAAGCAACCTCTCCTACAGTGCAACAGAAGAAACTCTTCAGGAAGTATTTGAGAAGGCAACTTTGATCAAAGTGCCCCAGAACCAAAATGGCAAATCTAAAGGGTATGCATTTATAGAATTTGCTTCATTTGAAGATGCTAAAGAAGCTTTAAATTCCTGTAATAAAAGGGAAATTGAGGGCAGAGCAATCAGGCTGGAGTTGCAAGCACCCAGGGGATCACCTAATGCCAGAAGCCAACCATCCAAAACTCTGTTTGTCAAAGGTCTGTCTGAGGATACCACTGAAGAGACATTGAAGGAGTCGTTTGACGGCTCTATTCGTGCAAGGATAGTCACTGACAGGGAAACTGGATCCTCCAAAGGGTTTGGTTTCGTAGACTTCAACAGTGAGGAAGATGCCAAAGCTGCAAAGGAGGCCATGGAAGATGGTGAAATTGATGGAAACAAAGTTACCTTGGACTGGGCCAAGCCTAAGGGCGAAGGTGGCTTTGGGGGTCGTGGTGGAGGCAGAGGTGGCTTTGGAGGCCGAGGTGGTGGCAGAGGAGGCCGAGGTGGATTTGGGGAGAGCCGGGAGGCTTGGAGGCCGAGGGGCTCGAGGTGGAGAGGAGGAGAGGAGACCACAACACAGGAAAAAGACGAAGTTTGAAGTTCTTCTGTCCCTGTCTTTTCTCTTCCATTTGAAAGAAGACTCTGGGTTTACCGTACTGATCA
This sequence comes from Daubentonia madagascariensis, assembly GCA_023783475.1. Classification (NCBI taxonomy): domain Eukaryota; kingdom Metazoa; phylum Chordata; class Mammalia; order Primates; family Daubentoniidae; genus Daubentonia; species Daubentonia madagascariensis. The sequence continues at coordinate 49,105,357 of JAKFHU010000600.1, read as the reverse complement.
TGACAGAGCTTGAGACTTCAAGACAGTATACAGTTCTGTTACTGAATCCTAGATAACATTCAGATTGCCTGTGTTGATGATATTTAACTTTAAGAGAGAGTAGCTACCTTCTGTAATTTGAATATTGTTCATCAGACAACATTTTTCTCAAAGTTTTTTTTTTGTTTTTGCGTGGGGTGAAGCAAGAATGTTATCAGTTTGCTCAGGCTAGCAAAATAAAAATCACTTGTTGCAAAAAAATATATTGAGTAAGAATATTTAGATTCTAATTGTGATTCTATCATTCTTTCACCTCTAATCTGTATTCATTGTACAAGTAAAAATAAATAAAAATTCGATTTCACTGTAATTAATAAATAAATTGCAATCATGTGCACATTTATAAAAACCTTAGTATGTCCCGCAAACACAGAAAGAATAAAATATTTAGGCAGTACTTTGGTGTGGCAGAATCTTGAAACAATCTCCCAATATTCATTCTCTCTTTCTTCCCTAGTTTTTACCTAGACACAGGGCTGTTCAGATAAACATTACCTTTTTCAGTCTCCCTTGCAGTGAGGTCTAGCCATGTAACTATATTCTAGCCAATTTAATGTAAGTAGAGAGGTGTACAACTTCTGGATTGTGCTCTAAAAGCAAAAGGTTTGCTCTCCCCTTTCTCTTCTCATTTTTTGATAACTTGATACCATGTAGAGATGGTAGTGATCTATCTCATACCATGAAACACTTTAGGGATGCCTGAACCACAGCAGAAGTCTGGGCCCTTCACAACTTCACTACATAGTCACTCAGATTTTTATATGAAAGAGAAATAAACTGTCTTGTTTAAGCCATTGTTATGTTGTCATTGTTTACGTCGTATCACAGGCAACTGAACCCCCTATCCTAAATAAAAGACCTGGGGATATGGAGCCTTGTCCTCTAGCCTTTCTTTCCCTGTTATTACAATATCTTTACTTTCTCTTATATGCTTACCCCAGTTAGATTTTATCAAGCATCTGATAGATCATATCACAAAGGCAAAGCTAGAAATAACAGCAGTGGCTATATAATCATACTCCTGGTAGAAGCATCCCTTGCACCTCATCCTACCTGCAATCAAGAAATCATCAGAACCAGAGCAAAAACGGTATTAGAAATTGTACACAGACGTGGACCAATGAAGCTGCTGCCACATCTTAAGGTTGTTGGTAGTCCCAGCGCAGTGGTAGCAAAAGATGATAGAAATATTTTTTTTCTGGTCAACATGATTATACTACATTTGATAACTGTGATATTATTTTAGAAAAGAAATCCCACCCTACATTCAAGTATCTGAAGGAAACAGGATGGTAGAAACAGGAGTAAAAATAAGACTAGGAGACCATGATAATGTCATCCCAAAATAATGCCCCCCTTAAAAAAAAACTACAGATGCACCTTGAGTTACAATCCCAATAAACCCATCATTAAATTGAAAATATTTAAATCGAAAATGCAGCCCAGAGAGTCTTTCTTTGGTCAAAGAATCACGGGCGCTTAAAGTCTGAAACCTTGTATCGCTTTCATACCATCATAAAGTCAAAAAATCTTAAGTTGAACCATTGTAAGCCAGGGACCATCTATCTATACACACATACACACACCTCCTGGCAAGATAAAAGATAAGATTCACGTTCTTTCTTATTTTGGTGGAGCAGGACCAAAAAACCTACTGTCAAAGGTCTCTGGGTAATCTGAAGAAATGTATTTTACATACTTCCTCATTTGTTAAACCATTTTTAGCTATGGACATGATGAAGAGATTTAGCAGTAACTGACCATTTTGCCTATAAGTATTTGGCTGGTACTTTTCTAGTGGGGCCTCTCCCTTCTGGAAAAAAGTTGGCCCATACCCTCTTCCCATATAGAAATCACAGTCTTTCTGAAAGGAGGCTGTATGTAGATTTGAAGAGGAATTTTACATGACCTTGTTTCTTTTTGTACCTCCTCCCTTTCTCCTGGGACACAGCTGACTGGGCCAGGAGTTGGCAGCTGACCCAAGGACTGGCAACCCATATATTGGCTAACAATCTACAATGTGACCTGTGCCAACAACTGAATGTGCCAATCAGAGTCTTTCTGACTCAAGAATCTGCACTCAGAGAATGAAGCAATGGCAGTGGGAGCTAAAGCTAAAAGGCACATGACTATATGAGGGCAAAGAATGCGTCATATAAAAATTAAAGATAGGACAAGCAAAAACAATGTATAAGGACAACTGTGAGATAGCAAAGAGATATAATGGAACAACAGAGAGAAGGAGACCACAAACTCTTGCCATTGAATTTCCTGTAACACCAGTATTGCTAGAACCTTCCTTCAGTTCCTCTTCTTGAGGCCTGGTGGATTTGAGTTGGTGGGTTCCCAAGCTCTTACATCTTAAACTCCCTGTTACTTGAGATAACTTGGATTAGAGTTGCAAACAAAAGAGCTTAAAATTTAGATGAATAATCTTTCCTATAATTGAAACTTTCAAGTCATGAGCTTTTCTTTCATCATATTAACACAAAGTCATTACCAGAATTCACACACTTTCCTCAGTTTAAAGCATTTTACTCTAGTCAATAGCTTTTTTACTCTTATTTGACTACAAATATTCTTAGTAGTTTAGAATGTTTTAAAGTAAATTTTTAGGTCAGAACTCAGTCTGAGAAGAGGCAAAATAATTTTAAAACTACATAAATTGACCCTTACCAACTCATTCTGGTCATATTCTAAGACTGAATTTTTGTAGGTGGTAGTTTAGGTTTTGATTTTGACAAATATCTCAACAAACATCACATAAAGTTGGGTTATCCCAACCATGATTTTGAAACAAGTTAGTAAAGGACATCATTTGAGCAAAATGGTCCTTAAAAAGAACAGAATAATAAGATAAAAATAACACCGAGGAGTTAATCATAAAGAATTTTTCTATGAAATTAAGGCCACAATATAATTTTTTCCCAAGAAATTTACAGATTATTAGAGCTAGAGAGTATCACAGGGATTATCTACTTTAAAATTTTCATTTTATATATGAAAAAACTTAGGTACAGAAAAGCTAAATGCTTTGCCAAATGTCACATGACCAGATAGCGACAAAAGCATATCATTTAATTCCAATTCAGTATTTTTTCCACTATATGCTAATATTAATAGAAAAACCTTTGAAGCTGACAAACTGTTAAAAATTCTAAAAGACTCCTAAATTACAAGTAATTTCCTAAAATACTCTAGCGGAAAAAAAAAACTCATTAATTTTGTTCTGCCATTGTTATATATGTATATGTGTTCAATTAAATAAATATATTTAAAAGTCACGAATATATGTTAGAGGAACAGATATTATCAAAGTACTCACAAATCCAAAAAGCAGGTACAGGTTAAGAGGATACTTATGTCTGTTTAAAGTCAATGCAAACATCAAACTCAAAGATCCAAAGGCAAACACCAAAATTAAGGCAGGACTGAAAGACATAATATTAGAAGAGTTTTGAGTTTAAAAAAAGGAAACAACAGCATGAGCAGTATTATCCAATTTAATAAAATTTATCTATCTATTTTATGTGTTTATGAAAGTATAGGGGAAGAAATCTGGAATGATCCACATCAAACTATCAAAAGAAATTATTTTACACATGGAAAATTTGAGGGGTATGAGGTGAATAGTAGCAGCAAGACAAAGAAAAGAACCCACAATGAAGGGCGGAAGACTTCCTTTTCACTGTATGAACTTCTATCATATTGGAATAATGTTTGCAATTAGCATATTATTTTTGTAATGAAAATACGACAGAGAAAAGATATTAAATAATAAATTTTATACCTAACTACTTTTTTAGGGTATTTACCATATGGCTGTAATGTAAATTAAAGAATTTTACCCCAAATAGCAAACTAATAGTTCAAGACTCCCTTTTAGTAGGGGGAGGGAGGATAGAAATTCTCTACTTCTAAGAAAATATTCATTCTTTATTTTTCCTTTCCTTTAATATAAAGAAACTGTTATTATTTTTAGCCACAGAAATAATTATGTTGGTAATCAGATCTTTAATTAGGGATGAATTGAACGGAGCTCTTTTGAAAACTTCTCAGTGAAATTACCCTAGTCACGAGCCAAAACTAAAAAGAACACACATTTATTAAGTACCCTTATTTTTCAAGCATTGTCTTAGGCTTTGGGGATAGGGCATATAGTCCAACAAAATCAAAAAAATTATGACTTAAAAAAAAGTGCAGGCAGTAAAAATTCTTAATACTATTTCAGGAGATGAGGGTTTAACCCTAAGAAACTATAAGCTAAAAAGTTTAGAGGTAAATACGATGTTGTGGAACATTTTCCTTCATCAAAAACAAAACTAAGCTGACTTGTAAGAGTCAACGAAACTTTTTTACATTTTAACCTCAAAAGTTAATTTTAAAAAATGAACTTTGCTTATAATATGCCCTTTTGATCATATGCAATGTCTGAAAATCATTTGGAATCATCCCATTACCTTACCTTTCATGTACAAATGTCCGTATAGACTCAAAGTATAAAAAGGCTGTAGAAGTCATTGTAGTTAAGAGAACTTGCAGAGAAAGGATGCTGTAGACTTTTCTTAGAAAGGCTAAAAGAGAAAAAAATTACACATGACTGTTTTCTTAAGTATTTATCATACAACAGTAAAATCAAATTTCTTCTTAGAAAAATTAAGTTGTTTTACATGCATTCTTTCTTAAATCTTAACCTAAATGATGTAATCTGTAACTAAAACTAGACAAAAAGAAAAGCTTCCCAAGTAATTCAAAAATTATAAGGGATAGCTAACCCTCCAAAAAGCATGAGCTTAAAAACAATTAAGTTAATGGGCCAGAATGTAAATGTTTTCATCAAAATAAAAAGAAAGTATTAAATGCCCATTCGTACACAACAGCGTACAACAAAGCAAAAGATTAAAAGCAGAACATTTTTAAGGAATGATTATTTCTTGAATCTGAAAAGCAGAAATACAAAGCAAATATACATAAATTTTTTTAAGTCTTAATTTCCACAGCAGTAAAAATGTTTCCCCAAAGTGAAACTTATCCTTAAAGGCAAATAATACATAAACTTAATTTCACTCATCTATTTTTATTTCTCATTTATGGTACCTATGCCTCTAGTTTCTATACAATAGGAAATTCCTACTTTCATAATACTTTATCAACATCCATAAATTACCTCCAAGGCCTAGTGATTAACACATTAACTGCCAGGGGAGTTGTATTTAATTCACACTGGTTTTGTGCCCAGGGCCTCATGAAGCATGTGTAACTCACACGTCTCTTTACCTTGGAGCCGCGTGGTGTGCAGGCAACTCATGCTGCCATGCTGTAGCATACAGGTTATGTAATGGGTGGCCCCCTGGGCAAAACCCTGCAGTTGGTTCATGAAAATCTTACTTATTGATGTTCTTATTGTTACAATTAATATTGACAATTTAATTGCATATAACTCATGCACAGAAAACAATAAAAAATAATAAATTTTTCATTAAATAGGAAAGGATCATTTTGTTCTCAAAGTTCTTATTCTATTTTCATAATAAAACACCGTGGCCCCACGGAAAAAAATTTTTTTTCTAGTGTGGCGTCAATGTGGTAAAAAATACTTATTATTAAAGTCTGATACACACAACTACCCAGATTCCTGACTCTCAGAAACTGAGATAATAAATGTTTATCCTTTTAAGCCACTAAGTTTCCTGGCAATCTGTTATGCAAATGGAGAACTAACACATATTTTGGTGGCTGGAAGTGGGGTGCTGCCATACCAAACACCTAAAACATGGCAGAGGCTTTGGAATCAGGCAATAGATAGAAGCTGGCAGGTCTCTGATGTGAATGCTAAAGGAGCCTTGAAGAAACTGTAAAAGGATGATGCCTTTGAGGAGGCTGCACGTGAAGGCTTAAAGGAAAATAAGGAAAATCTTGTGGAAACTGGAGGAAAGAGAATTCCTGTTATATACTGACAAAAAATTGAGCAACACTGTTACCTGTGGTAACACAGAAAGCAGAAAATGTGTTTAATGAAATGGGTGATCAAACTAAGGAGATTTCCAGAGAGTGTTAAGGTGCCTGCTGGCTTCTGACGGCTTATACTAAAATGCAAGAGGAGAGATATAGGTAAAGGAAGAATTGTTAAGCAAAAAGATGAAGTTAAGAGTATAACTGTAAAATCCTTAGTTATCCTCACAAATATCCAAAATTGTGCATCAAAACAATAGGGCTTCTGAGAAGCTTAAGGAAGTTGTCACTCAGCAGTTTCAGCCAAAGTTCATACTAAGACATTTTTGGATGTGGCTTTTATCAAATGGAGTGAACCCCAAATAGAATCACAGGAGACCTGCAAAATTTTTTGAAGAGTTATATTGGCAAAAATACCACCTTACATTATCCATCATTGGATGCTGGGTATAGGGGGTACAGATAACTTGTCTTTTTAGTTCAAAAAATCTTTGAGAGGAGATGTACTTAAGGAACTACAGCCAAGGCGCTTCATCCACACCTGGACTTGATTTAGATTATGAAATACTGGACTTTGAGATGATGCTATAATGGAGTATTTTGGAGGACCCTGATTTGTATGTGGAAAAAAGATAATTGGTGGCCAGAGGGAAGACTGTGGGGATTTAAAATAAGCCTACAAATTATTTGACGCTTGCTTCAAAAGGTGAAGCCTAAATCCCCTCCCCTTGAGCGTTGACTGGACTTAGTGACTTGCTTCTAATGAATAGAATAAAGAAGATGTGATGGTGTGTGTGATCCATGGCTAGATCATAAAAGGCACTGTGGCTTCTTCCTTGCCCTCTCATGGATTGCTTCCTCTGGGGGAAGCCAGCTGCCATGTCATGAGGACACTCAAGCAACCCTGTGGAGAGGTTCACATGGCAAGGAACTGCGGCCTCCAGTCAACAGCCATGTGAGTGAAATTTCCTAGAAGCAGGTCCTCCAGCCCAGTCAAGCCTTCAGATGACTGCAGCCCTGGCCAACATTTTGACTGAAGCCTCATGAGAGACTCTGAGTCAGAACCACCTAGCTAAGCTGCTCCCAAATTCTTGACCCTCTGAAACTATGTGAGATAATAAATATTTGTTGTTTTAAGCTACTAAATTTTGGGGTGTTACAAAGCAAAAGATAGCTAATATACCTGGCAGCTCCTTCTCATACAATCCAATTGCCATCTCCCTTAAGAGTTCTTTCCCTGGCCATTCTTTAACTAAAATAGCTGCCACTATAACCCTAGTTTCTATTCACACCTCTCTGTTTTTTTCCTTCAGAGAACTTACCACAGTCATTAGTTTACTTACTTGTGTACCTCTTTAGGGTCTGTGTCTCCTACTCCCCTATCCAAATGACAACTCTTGAGGACTGAGACATTGTCTGGACACTGTTACATCCTGTAACATCTAGTACAGAGCCCAATCAAGTTTTGTAAATGCAGGAAAATGCTCACCTTCACTCACCCAGCTAAAGAAATGCAAATTAAAACAAGATAACATTTTTCACCTACCACAAGAGTCAGCATACTATGGCATGGGCCAAATTCAGCCCAACCTGGTTTTGTAAGTAAAGTTTCACTGGGACATAGCCACACGCACGCATTTATGTATCCTCTACAGCTGCTTTTGCGCAATGGCAAAGTTGAGGAGTTGGAACAGAAACCATATGGCCCATACAGCTGAAAATATTTACTACTTGGCCCTTTGTAGAAAATGTTTGCCACTTCCGATCTACCAGATTGTCCAAGATTAAAAAGTGTGATGATATTCAGGTTTGGTGAGGGTGCAGAAAAATGTATCCTCACATACATTGTTTGCAGAAGAGTCAATAGGTACAATCTCTTTGGAGGGGAATTGATGACATCATCAAATTTAAAATGCATATACCCTTTTGAACCTATAATTTCACTTTTAAAAACTTATATTAAAGCAATACTTGGAGAAATTTACAAAGATGCAGAAGGATGATTCCTGAAGCACTATTTGAAGGAAGAAAAACAAAGAAAGGTAAGAACCATCAAGTGAGGATGGTTAAATAAATTATGGCACATACATACTACAGAAGACCACTGCAGTTTAAAAGAATATTATAAAGCTATATGTCCTGTTATTTTTAAAATGTAAGATATAGTAAGTGAAAATACAAAGTTGCCGAATAAGTATGTCTATAACATGATCCCAGAGATTATAATGTTGTGCTCCTGAGTCTACAAAGTATCTTAATGTTCAAAAAAATACATGTAGCATATTGTTAAAATAGACTAGCTTAATAGACTATTATACATTACAATAAACTAGTCAGATGAACTAGTTTAATCAGCACTGTAATAGTGCTCAAGATAGAGACTATACTCAGAAATTCACTCTCATATTTTTCTGTAACATCATGATTTGTTGTTTTCTACCAACCAGCCTTGACATTTTAGATGTATAATATTCCAAAAGTATCTTTCAGGAAATGTACACTTTACAAGCAGCTAATTTGCTTTTTAAGAAATGGAGCGTTTTTATTTAACCTTTTAAGTAGTAAAGCACCAGAGACAGATGAGAACCACTTCTTTAATACAGATATAGTCACCTTAGTTACCAGCCTGGGTGCCAGGGAGTATCCGGTATTGCCTTCAGCATTGTTATAGTGATATGAGGTACACAGAAGTAGATCAAGTATACGATTAATTCTTTCCTTAAAAACAGTTTATTTATGCACACAGGTGGAAAGAACATTCATCTAGGAATTATGAAACCTGGGTTCTAGTCCCAGGCTCACTATATAGAACTATTAGTATAGAAATATTAGTTTCCTGTAAAACATAGGTGTGCGTTATTTTAGGGATTGTAATTCCAGGGAAAACAACAATATAGTTATACAGACTTTTTTTAGCATAGTACCAAAATACCAGGATTAGTGCTTCTAGGAAAGATTAGAGAGACTTCAATGTTTAAAATAGAATAACTGCTTGACCCTTAAAACAACCTGGTATAGTTGGAAGAGCAGCAATTATGCCTCTTTTACAGATAATGAATCTAAGGATCAGAAAGGCAAAGCAACCTGCCTCTCTACATTATTGTCAACCAGGACTGTGTTTAATTTTAAGGCCCTTAAATCCAGGGCTCTTTTTACTAAACTGTAGTATTCCCCAAGAATTGAATTTTGTGCAAGGCCAGCTGCTGAAAAGGCCTGCTTTAACCCTAAGACCAGTTTTCCCTAGTGGCTGCCAAAATGACCTGCTGTGACTCTTAAGATTAGTTGCTTGCCAGCTCCCAAAAGCTTCTCTAGTGCCAATGAGCCTTCTTTCAAAGCAATATGTAACATTTCTCTTTCTAATAGAACACCCAACCTTCTCTTTGTTCTTCAGACATACAGAAGACCACTCCAGTCGTTGTGTATGCCCCAAATTGCAATTTTCTGATTCCCAAATAGAACATCTAATTTATAGATTCATCTCCATATTTTATTTTGACTTCAACAACACTTTCAAATCCTTCCCCAAACTCCCTCCAACCTTGGCACTTTAGAATTTAATTAAGCTGCTACCACAAATTAGTTTGGCTGCTGGCAAACCTAATACCTTATCAGAACAGTGACTGTGACTTCCAAAACTTTTATTTACCTCACTGTCTCTATATGCAGTAAAAACCCGCACATGGCTGTTTACAAAGCAGCTTTATCTATAATTGCCAAGATGCAATTGCTTGGATGCTTGAAAGCAGCCAAGATGTCTTTCAGTAGGTGAATGAATAAACTGTAGTACATCTAGACAACAGAATATTAATCAGCATTAAAGAGAAATAAGATATCAAGCCATGAAGAGCCATGTAGAAAACCCTAAATGCATATTACTAAGTGAAAAAAGCCAATGTGAAAAGACTACATGATGATTCTAACTATATGGTATTCTGGAAAAGGCAAAACTATGGAGACAGTAAAAAGATCAGCAGGGATAAACTGGCAGAGCACAGAGGATTTTTAAGGCAGTGAAACTACTCTGTATAATACTATAATGGTAGATATATGTCATGATACATTTGTCAAAACCCATATAACGTACAATATCAAAAAGAATGAACCCTAATGTAAACTATGGACTTGGTGATAATGATGTATCAGTGTAGGTTCATTGATTGTAACAAATGTACCAATCACTCTGGTGCAGGATGTTGATAGTGCAAGAGGCTTTGGGGGAGTGGGGGTTAAGGGGAAAGGGGCATATGAGAACTCTGTTCTCTCTGCTTTTTTGCTATGAACCTAAAATTGATTTAAAAAATAAAGGCTATTTTTTATTAATTGCACAAAGGACTTGAATAACATTTCTCCAAGGAAGATATACAAATGGCCCATAGGCATTATTTTTTAAATGCTCCACATCACTAATCATTAGAGAAATGCAAATCAAAACCAAAATGAAATATATCACCTCACACTTGTTTGGATGGCCACTTTCATTAAAAACACACACACAGAAAATAATGTGTTGGCAAGGATGCAGAGAAATTTGAACCCAGTGCACTGTTGGTGAGAATGTAAAATGATGCAGCCACTATGGAAAACAGTATGGCAGTTCCCTAAAAAATTAAAAATAGAATTACCATACAATCCAGCAATTCCACTTCTGGGTGTATATTTAAAAGAATTAATGCAGGGTCTTAAACAAATAGTTGTACACCTGTATTCGTAACAGCATTATTTACAATAGCCAAGAGGTAGAAGCAACACATATGTCCATCAATGGATGAACAGATAAACAAAATCTGGTATATACAAAGTAATATTATTCAGCCTTAAAAAGGAAGGAAATCCTGACATATGCTACCATATGGATGCAGCAAGATAGTATGCTAATTAAAGTAAGTCACAAAAAGACAAATAATGATTCATTCCACTTACATGAGGTATCTAGAATAATCAAATTCATAGAGACAGAAAGTAGAAGGGTGGTGCCAGGGGCCGGGGGCAGGAGGGAATGGGGATTTGTTGTTTAACAGGTATAGAGTTTTAGTTTTGCAAGATGAAAAAATTCTGGGGATTGGATGCACACCAATGTGCATATACTTAACACTATTGAACTCTACACTTCAAAATGATTATGATGGTAAATTTTATGTTATGTGTATTTTACCACAATTAAGAGTCTTTTTTAAAAAGCTGAGCTTGAGCCAGGCTCGGGGGCTCTCGCCTGTATCCCAGCAACTGGGGAGGCTGAGGCAGGAGGATCGCTTGAGCCCAGGAGTTTGAGTCCAACCTGGGCAATATACCAACCTCATCTCTAGAAAAATAAAAAAATTAAAAAAAAAATAGTCCCAGCTACTCGGGTGGCTGAGGAGAAAGAATCACTTGAGTCCAGGAGTTTCAGGTTGCAGTGAGCTGTTACTGCACCACCGCACTCCAGCATGGGCAACAGAGCAAGACTCTCTCAAAAAAAAAAAGAAAAAAATTCAATTCCAGAAATATAGATGCTAGGCACCAAGATTCTTAGTGTATCTTCTTAATTCAAGAACTTGAAAATCTGGGGCAGCTTCTGTGATCAAATGGCTGAACTAGAGCAGACAATGAATTCCACAACCACGCATTTTAAATTCGAAGTAATTTCTGCCCGTTGGATATGACATAATAACTTAAAACTAACATCTTTTGATCAATTTAGGAAGCTTCCGTTTCCAGCAGCTTCCTCACCAATACTCAAACATACGTTGAGTTCTAGGCCCCGCGGAGAGGAAATAGTGAGCGAGATAGATGGAGCCTCTGCCCTCACGGAGCTTACAGTCCAGCAATGGAGACAGAGGAGTAAAGAAAAACTTGTAAACTCCACAAAGCAAAAACATCAAGCAAATAACTCCATTCGAGTGTACGTCACAATGATCACACAATAAACTTGTTTTCACCAAAAAAGTAACCGTTTGTTTCTTTTTTTTTTTTGAGACAGGGTCTCACTCTGTCACCCCGGCTAGAGTGCAGTGGCATCATCACAGCTCACTGCAACCTCAAACTCCTGGGCTCAAGCGATCCTCCTGCCTCAGCCTCCCAAGTAGCTGGGACTACGGCGCGCGCCACCACGCCCGGCTAACTTTTTCTATTTTTAGTACAGAGGGGGTCTCGAACTCCTGAGCTCAAGCGATCCTCCCGTCTCGGCCTCCCAGAGTGCTAGGATTACGGGCTTGAGCCACCGCGCCCGGCCAACCCTTCGCTTCTGTTAAAGATGAAAAAATAAAGGCTGCTGAGGTGTTCATGTGTGCCTTTCTACAGCGCAGGCGCCGGCTCAGGTCCGGCGCTCACAGCGCGGGGCGCAGCGGGCCTCTCGGGAGCGGCGCTGTGCCCTAGAGCCCTGCGGCGGGAAGGGCGCTCTTCCTCGGGTCGGTCCTCGGGCGCGGACAGGGAGGGCAGGGAAGGCAGGGCGGGCAGGCGTGCGCAGGGGAAAACCTTCCCTCCGAACCCCGGGAGATGGGCGCTTTCCCTCTGAAGCCGGAAATCCGCCTCCAGGGGCCGACCGCGCAGCGGTGCGACGAGGGCCGCAGAGGGGCGACGTACCCATTCGGATGTGCACGCTGGCTGAGGCCACGCAGCTGCCATAGTTGAAGTCATCCTCGATCGAGGAGCAGGGGTACCGGGGGTCAGGGTCCGCCATGTCGGCAGCACACCCCCAGCCACCCGGAGAGCCGATGAGACGACACCCACCACAACGGCCTTCAGCCCACTTCCGCGATGAAGCAATCCAGCCCGAACTAGCCGAGCTGCCTCAGCGAGGCGAGCCTCGAGCTAATCGATTACCTCGCCTCCAAAATGCCTGTGGTGCTGGACGCCGTAGCGCGCGCCTGCGGTCCCAGCTACGCGGGGGGATCGCTTGAGCCTGGGAGTTCGAGTCCAGCCTGGGCAACACAGCAAGACTTAACCTCCTCTCCCCCCCCCCGCCCTCCTTAAAAAATTTCCAGTTAGGCTGAGGAAGTGGAGATTGCCTCAGGTTAGGATGGGAGAGAAAATGGATTACACTCCCAGCGTCATATGAAATGAAATTTTTCTCAGATTTTCCACAAAAAGTTTTAAAATCCTCTCACCTGGAGAGGATTTTACACTTCTTTCACTTCTACAAGTGAAAGAAGCGATGCCCCGTTCACCCATCCATTCAACAAATACCCATCTCATTCATCCACTCCTTCAATAATCATACCGGGGATGCGCTTTTACTTCTGTTAGTGTTAATAAGAATAATCCCTACGTGTACTGAGCACTTCCTATAAACCAGGTTTTCTGAATGAGGTAATACTTAATCCTGAAAGGCAAGCAGGAGCTAACCAGAGAAAGAGTAACGTGGGTAGGTTCCGGGGGACCAACATCTGCAGAGAGGAGGGTAGAGCTCAGCTGGTGCAGGGGACAGGTGGCAAAGAATGAGGCCAGAGAGATAAACAAAGTCCAGATCGCCATATGCCAAATGTAGAATGCACTGGAGAGGGTCACAGAGAGGGAAAAAGGGTTAATCTAAGAGAGAGATGATGGTGGTGGCAAATACAATGGATCAGAGTGAATATTTATGATATTGTTGTCATCCCAATACAAAGATGAGGTGTAGACATAACCAGAGTAGTATCATCCCAGTGTCCCTTGGAATTTTTTTGAAGAGTTTACTTTGATGCACACACATTGCCTAATCCTCACTTTGACCATAGCACCCTAGGTCTCAGCAAGTGGAACTCAGACAGTCTATTCTGAAACTGAATCCTTAAACTTGTTGTTATAGGAAGCTTTTGTCAAAAGAACTAACCTCACTTCCATAATGACAAGAACAATAAACCTTACCTTTTACAATTTTACAAACATTTTATAAACATATTACTTATTTTAATACAGAGCCATAATAATAGGATTTATTATAGAGGACAAACTGGAATTGGACTGGGAACTCACTTTTTATTGACTAAAAACAGCATTAGCAAAGTTTGATCCCCTACCTCTTACCAGTTGCAAAAAATAAATTCCAGGTAGGTTGTGGATCTAAATGTGACAGGCAAAACAATAAAACTTAAAGAAAATGATATAGAAGAAGATCTTTATAAATTGAAGGAAGACAAAGATTTCTGAAACCAGATACAAAATGGCACTTAACCTCAAAGGAAAAGATTGACAAACTAAACTATATTAAAATTAGGAACTTCTAGTAATCAAAATATACTATAAGAGAGTAAAAAGCAAGCCATAGAGTGGGGGAAGATATCTTCTACACATATATTCTACATAATGCTCCTTTCCAGAATATAAAAACAATTGTTACATATCCATACAAAAAAAGACAGGCAATAGAAAAGTAGGCAAAAGACTGCAACAGGCACCTCACACACACACACATACACACACACATAGCCAACTGACTAATAAACATATGAAAAGATGCGTACCCCCATCAATAATCAGAGAAATGCAAATAAATGCCAAAACAAGATATCTCTAAGCACCCACCAAACGATTAAAATTGAGAGATTGACAACATCAAATTTTGGCAAAACTGGATTAACTAAACTCAAACCAGAGCTGGCTTCTTAGGCATGCAACCTGTCTTATTGCACAGGGCCCTGGACTGTGTACTTGGTTTAATGCTCAGCTGTTGCCATTTTGAAATTCTTAATAATTTTGCCTTTGTACTTGTTTTACAAGTGAAGTCTGAAAAGAAAATAGAGCATGAGCATGAGTGGAAGAGGTTCACACAATATTGGTGTCTACTCTTCCCTGCAAACCATTTGCAATTAGCATACAGGATCCCCATGAGCAAAGAATTCTGTTGGACCTATTATGCATGGAAGTTAAGCTAGACTCAAAGCCAGTACAGACAAGCATATCACTTCTACTACTGAATAAAGGGAGAGGACAGGTGGGCACTGACAGCCCCAAGAGGCCAAGATTTTCCAGAACTTACTTTGAATGCAGAAAGAAGGCAATGGCGTTCCAAGAAACATGAATGACCAAGGAATCTTGACACATCCTTTTTTACTTGTGTTTCTTCCCTGTATTAGCCAACCACTTACACTAAAAACAGAGACATAGAAAGAAAGGGAAAGATAGGGCAACCATAGTTTCCTTTCTTTTCAGTCTATCCTTTTCCATAAGCTGAAGGTAGACAGAATTCGTTGGTATAATGTGCATGTATCAAGAAGTGCAATAAAAAGTCGTATTAGTTTTGTCTAGCTTTTACACAGTTCTTATAAGAATGAAATATATATGCATGCACAAGCTATGAAGTACAAATTGTGTATTTTTGGTGCTTCTGCATATGAGTTAAATGCCCCTTTAAATTTGCATTGCAGGCTGGGCATGGTGGCTCACACCTGTAATCCCAGCACTTTGAGAGACCAAGGCAGGTGGATCACTTGAAGCCAGAAGTTTGAGACCAGCCTGGGCAACATAGCAAGACCCCATCTCTTTAAAAAATGAAAATAATTAGCTGGGCATGGTGGTGTGTGCCTGTAGTCCTAGCTAATAGAGAAGTTGAGGCAGGAGGATCACTTTAGCCCAGGAGTTTGAGGTTGCAGTGAGCTATGATAACAACCACTGCACTCCAGTCTGGATGACAGAAGGAGACCGTGCCTCTAATAAATAAATAAATAAATAAACAAACAAACAAACTTGCATTGCACAATAAAAAGATCAATGGTAAAATTTGTGCAAATAATTTTAAATGATATTTTTTTCTTTACTTTGCTACATTAAATAGCAAATAAAAAATATCATGGCAAGTCAAGAGATTGCAAAATAAGTGTAAAAGCTTTATCTTTAACTACCTTTAACTGGGCTTTTTTTCCTGCTTTTTGAACAAGAGGTTCCACCTTTTTATTTGCACTGGGCTGCACAAATTATGTACCTGGCCCTGACAGTGGTAGTGTAAAATGGAGCAACCTCTTTGGAAAATTGTTTGGCAGTATCTACCAAAGCTGAATACACACTGCAAGTTCTATGATTTAGCAATTCTACTCCTAGGTAAAGTATATGCCCAACAGAAATGCATGTATATGTTTACAAAAGACATACCCAAGAATATACATAGCAGCATTATTCATAACAGCCAAAAACTAGAAACAACCCAAATGTCCACCACTGGGAAAATGGATACATAAATTGTGGTATATTCATATAATTGCATACTTTATACAATGGAAATGAACAAATTACTATTAATATTATACATGACATGGATGAACCTTACAAATATAATGCTAAGGAAAAGAAACCAGATACCGAGAATATATACTATACAATACCACGTAAAGGTTGAAAAGCAAACAAAATCTTTGGTCTCAGACATCAGGAAATTGTTTATCTTTGGGGAGAAAAAAGGGATACTAATTGGGAAGAGGCACTTAGAAGGATTTCTGGGATTCTGGTAATGTTCTGTTTCCTGGCTAATTACATACGTTCACTTCATGAAAATGAAGCAAGCTGTTTATACTTAGGCCTTGTGTGCTGTTCTGTACATTATACTTACATTTAAAAAATTGTTTCTAAAAAGTGAAAAAAATTATTTGCTCCCTCTCAGTTTACATAAGAAAGGTATTTTGTGACAATAAAGCATTTACTTGCAAATATGGAATCTAATAACTCAGTATTCTGTTGTTTCTCTATTTCTTTTAAAGGTGCAATTTCAAGGAAAGTGCTTTGTAAATAAAATCTCTAATCTAAAGGAAATGTTAATGGTTTTAAAGACCTACCTGCATGCTTCCTCTTCCTTCTAAGCATCTCTTCATCATTCTCCTCTCATTTTCATCTAATATGTTTGCTCTACAAACCCCACGTTAAAATATCTTCTAGTCTAGACTATTCTCAGACTATAATTCTGTCCTTATTTCTGGATTGCCTAGAAAACACACACACAAAAATTTTTTTTGGCTTTTGGATAATAACCTACATTCAACATTAAAGGCAGTAGAGATTTAAGTTGCAATTATCTTTAAATTTTTTTATTCATAACGTTTTATCGACAACTCAACTTTAGTGGTCAGAATAGTGGAGGTTTATAAGACTCATGGTTTAATGAAAAAGAGCAAAGGCTTTTAGAGCCAAGTAAATCTAAGTCTGAATCCTAGCTTACTCATTCATTTCCAAACACCTAAACAAAAGTCTCCAGGCCTAGGTTTTCTCTACTGTAAAATAAGAATTAGAAATCCTAAACTGTGGAGTTGTTGGAGTATTCAATGAGATCCTATGCAAAGCTCTCAGTTCTGGGATAGTAGGTGCTCAAAAAGGTTACTTTTCTCCCTCACTGAACTGTACGGGATAGCAGGATTTACTAAAAGGTATATCATAATAGGAAGGCAAGAAGCGGAGAATGGAGAATGGTAGAAGGAATGAATGCAAACCACCATAAACTGGACTTTAGACAGCCTTGGAAGGTAGGACTCCATTATGTAGTGGAAAGCCACTGAAGATTTTTTTGAGGAAATAATGTGTTGAAAACTCTGTTTAATGTAGATTAGTTTGGATAAAATGAGTTGGGAGATAGCTGGGCTAGAAAGGCAGCATGGCTTTGTGGACAGCTAGGCCTCAGTTTTCTTGTCTATAAAACACAGATAGCACTGATACCTACCAGTCCTCACAAGGCAATGTATCTGTGTTGTATAATAAAAAATGCATTTGCCCATTGCTCTGGCACAGACAAAGACTAAATACATTTCCTGGCACAGGGCTTAAAAACCCTTGGAATTGAATTGTAGGACACCCAGTTGGTGTTGGAGAACTGTGTTCAGAACATAGTGTGTAAAGTATTATACTAACATAGTGCCTGGCACAGAGTGAATGCTAATAAATGGTAGCTGTAATTATTATTGGCTAGAGATACAGTCATCACTCCTTTCATTTACTCTGTGCCAAGCAATATGCAAGGTACACAAAGATGACTATGACTTCCCTGCTACACATCAATCCTCAACAAGCCCACAGGGAACAACAACAACAACAAAAGTTCTGATAGAAATAAATAGTGAATGTTATGGAACCTAGAAAGAAATGATTAACGTTGAGGAGACTGTAAATAGTTTCACAGAGTGTTTTAGTTTCCTAGGGCTGCTGTAACAGTTACCACAAACTGGGTGGCTCTCAACAACAGAAGGTTCTGAGGGCCAGAAGTCTGAGAACATGATGTCAGTATAGTTGGTTCCTTCCAGAGGTACTGAGGAAGAATCTGTCCCATGCTTCTGGTGGTTGCCAGGAATCCTTGGAGTTCCTTAGCTGTGGCTACATCACTCCAATCTCTGCCTCTGTTGTCACATGGTCTCCTTTCCTCTGTGTCTCCATGCTAAAATTTCCTTCTTCTTAAAAGGGCACTAGTCATTGGGTTAGGGCCCACCCTAATCCAGCATGACTTCCTCTTAACCTGATTATATCTTCACAGTCCCTATTTCCAATGAAGGTCACATTCAAATGTACTGAGGATTAGGACTTAAATATATACCTTTGGGGTACACAATTCAACTCACAACACACAGGTTGTGACTTTTCAATTGGGTACTAAATGGTAAGTAGGGGTTCACCAGGTAGGAGATATTGCAACAATCCAAACATGAAGTAACTAATACAGACAAACTGGAAAAGACCCAGACACATAGGAAAGATACTACAGAAGAACAAGATTTAGTGACTTATTAGATATAGGCACCTAGCACAATATCTGACACAGTTAGTGCTCAGTAAATCCTTCTGAATATAGTATTAATCAAGCAGTCAAAATTACTCAGAGTTACCTTGGCCCACGTGACCAGAAACAAGGAAGTTGATTGATTTTCTAGGAAATGATCAGTTTGGGGCATGCTGATTTGAGAAGAAAGCAAGAAATCCAAAAGGAATTGTTCAATAAATACTGAAGAAAGGAGGTGAAAAGGGAATCTGCAGGGAAGGTTAGGGCTGATGACACAAATATGGGAGTGGTTGACTTAGAGATAATACCTAAAACCTCTAAGACCTAGAATAAAAAGATCAAAGAATTCAGCCTGTGGGTACACAGGACAGGCCAAAGGAAGAGCTAATTAAGGAAACAGAAGAAACAGTCAGGAATGTAGGAAGAAAATGTTAAGGATCATCATGGAGAACAAAAAAGGCAAACATTCAAAAAAGATGGTGTGATGAGGGGCTAATGCTATGGAATTGTCAGAATTAGCCCTGAGAAAAGGCCATTTGATCTGAAAAATTACTAAGATTTTTAAACCTAAATATGCTCAATATTTTCAGATACAAATTGCTATTGTCTTCACTATCAAACACCAGTTTATATCCAAGATTTATTTTTCTTTCAAAATTTCGGAACAATGGAATAAATTCAGTACAAGAAGAACAAAGGGAACTATAACTACTATGAAAGGCTAGAAGATGTGGATAACTAATTACCAAGTACTGTTAGAATGTGTACTCTGAAACCTGTGATGTAACATCATTTCTTGAATTTATGTGCAGAGGGTTTGTTGTGGACTGAACGACTGTACCCTACCACCATCCCACCCAAATTCTTACATTGAAGCCCTAACCCCTAGTGTGGCTGTATTTGGAGATGGGGCCTCTAAGGAAGTCATTAAGATTAAATGAGATCATAAGGGTAAGGCCCTGATCCGATAGGATTAGTGTCTTTATATGAAGTATCTATATAACAAGAGAAAGAGGGCTTGCTCACTCTCTCCGCATGTATGCAGGAGGGAAAGATCATGTGAGGGTGTAGCACGAAAGGGTCCAACTACAAGCTAGGAGGAGAGGCCTTGCCAGAAATTGAACCTTGCCAATACCTTGTTCTTAGACTTCTAGCCTCCAGAACTATGAGAAAGTAAGTTTGTTATTTAAGCCACGCAGTCTGTGGTATTTTGTTATGGCAGACTGAGCTGACTAATAAGGGTTTATTGGGGGGATTTCCTCAGTAGCAAGGAAAAGAAAGCCAAATCCTTGAGAGGGAAAATACACAAGATTTTTGTTCATAACATGCCAAAGAAATTTTGGAAATCCTAAAATGATATTTTTATTTTGAAAGCATTTTTTGTAAGTATTTTTCCAACAAATATTACACCCAGTAGCAGTTTTGTCATCTGTAAAATGCAGGAGTTGGATTAGGATCTCTAAGTCCTTTAAAAGTCTCAAATTGTAAGCAATGTGAGTAAATATTTTAATGCAAGAGAACATTTAGCTATAATCTTAGATTTTTTTTCCATCTGGGGTTCTTCTTCTAAGGGTAAATAAATGTTTGCTTCAAAAATAGAACTGTAGCTAATATTGAAATTATCATTAAAAGCCTTGGGCTGAAAGCTATTCAATTATACAAACCTGACTTTTAAGAGTCGGTGGTGACTAGGCAAAAGTTATAGCAATGCACTCAGCTGAATAGTGCCATGAAAATGATTAAGAAAGAAAATAATCAAATAAGATCAACCATGAAAGTGTTGGAAGAAATTATTTTCTATAGTTGAGGGGTTTCTAATCATGGAAACCCTACATGTTAACTGTAGAAAGTTTTGAAAATATAAAAAGTACCCAAGTAAGAAAATGAAATTCCAAACAATCCTTTCCAAAAATCCTAAAAGGACAGATGTTAAACATTTTAGTTTATATCATGTTATGTAAATAATACATTTTTAGAAAAATGTTTTTGACATACTAAATAAGAAACGGTTGAGTTATAAGATAACACAAACCTAACACTCTTTAGAAATACTGTATTTATAAGTATATATAATATGTATATACACACACATATAGAACTGGAGGAATAATTAGTATATGTTATTTTCATGAGGTCACTTTGATGCAAGCCTAAGAAACTATTCAACCTTCACTTTTTAAAACTACCAAGTAATGCATATTACAAATGTCTTCATCCCATTCCTGATCTTTACTCTATCCCTGAACCCCTATGTACATATGACCCTCTAGGGTAAGGCTCAAGGATGGGATGAAGCTCAATGGTGAGATATGTTAGTAATCTTTGTTTTGAAAATTACTTCCAAAACCAGAAAATATTCTAGGTCCCCCAGGCCCGGGTATCCTTTGAACATTCATCCCTAGGGATGAAATAGCTACTACCAAGACAGTTATCGCACATATATTAAGAGCTGTTGTTTGCCTCACCTGTTTTCTCCTTCACCTCTTTAAAGATTTCTGAGGCTTTGGTGCCTGTGCTTAGCTAGGGCACTGCATATCTGTGCCATTGTCACTAGCCCTCAGGATTTCCTCAGCACCTTCACTTGTTAATCCTTGTGGTTCACTACTCTCTTCTTTCCAGCTGGGATGGAAACACTATCTTCTTCTAGTATTAAAAATTTTGTGAAGTTTGGAGAGGATCCCACAGCAAAGGGCTAGGTCACATAGTGGTACAGTTTTGTGATTTAACCACAGCCCTCTCTTTTCCAGAAAACATGTATGCTGGAAGCGGGTGGGCAGGGCAGTGTTTGAGGGTCTGGGTCTGTATGTATTGTAGTACAGTTTCATGTACATCTAGAACTTCAGACTGCTTCCACCCATGCTGCCAGAATCATTTTCTACCAACATTTATTTTCTCTCAGGGGCTCAGTTGTCTCTCTCTGCAATCCAGTTTCCATGCCCATGTCACATGCCACCAGATATAGTTGTATATATTTGAACTCCAGTTTTAGACAGGGTTTAGTTGTTTTTCACAGGTTTTACAGGCACTCAACAAATCAAAGAGTATTACCAAATGCCTGCTCAGTGTCTCAGATAGGATGCATTTGACTGCAAAGAACAAGCTTCCTGGCTTAAAAAGGAAGTTTAGCCCATATATTATAATTATGAGTCCACAAACAGGACAGGCTCCAGGTACAGAACGAATGAACTGCTCAATGATGTTATCAAGAACCTGGTTCTTCCTCTCACTAAACCATTCCTAGGGCTCATTTCATTTTAATATTGATCTCCATGTGGTTGTAAAATGGTTCTCAGAGATGGCCAGAGCTCCTATTCAAATATTAAAGAGAGATATCTGAATGAGATATGCTTCCCCCAAGCCATATATTATTGGGCCAATTTGAGTCACATCCCAGCCCAAATCTGAGTGCATGGACCACTGCAATATTAAATATGGAGGTCAGAGTAGACCTTAGGCATGTGGGAAAGAGCATACCAAGCAAGGGAAGAGCAAGTACAAAGGCTCCAATGTGGAACTCTCCCTGGTGTGTTCAAGGACCAGCAAGGAGACAGTGTAGCTAAAGCAGAATGAACAGGAAACAAGATCAGAGGGTAAAGGAGTGGAGTGGGAAGGGGAGGTAGAATGCAGATCATATAAAGAGTTTGACTTTTATTAACTGAAACTAGGAGCCATTGCTGGCTTCTAAACAGAAGAGAGACATAATCAGATATAATTTTAAAGGGTCAATTTGGCTGCAGTGTTGAAGAAAGGCTGTAGGAAGGAAAAGTGGAAGCTACTTTTAGTTAGCAGGCTACTGTAGTAATCCAGACAAGATATGATAGTGGCTCAAACCAGAATGGCAGCAGTGAAGGTGGGAAAATTGGTCAGATTCTAGATATATTTTGAATAGACTCAGTAGGATTTGCTGGCAGATTGAATGTGGGCTAGAAAGAAACAGAGGAGTCAAGGATGACTGTATATATTTTAGTTCAAGCTACTAGAAGGATGGAGTTGCTGTTAACCTAGACAGGTGGGAATGTGGGAAGAGCTGGTTCAGGAGGCATGTTCAAGAATTCAATTTTAGACATGACTCTGGAATTCAAGAAAGAGGTCTGGGCTAGACATATAAATTTGGCAGTTTGTGGATATAGATGGTATTTAAAATCTTGACTGATTTATATCATCAAGGCAGTAGGTGTAGATAAAGAACCATGGATTGAGCCCTGGAGCACTCCAACATTAAGAATTCAGGCAGAAGAGCAGGAAAAGCAGAGGAATTTGAGGAGTGACCAGTGAGGTAAGTGAAAAATGTAAGAGAACATGATGTCTTAGAAGTCAAATGAAGAAAGTGTCCAAGAAGGAGGGAGTGATCAACCCTGTCAACAACTACCATAGGTCAAGTAAGATGAAGACTGAAAATTGACTATTTTATTTGGCAATGATGTGGACATGGGCGACACTGAAGAGAGCAGTTTTAGTGGACTGAGGTGGGAGAGGTGGCTCTAATTAGAGTGGGATTAAGAGAAGATAGGAGAAAACTAGAGACAGAATATTCAACTCTTTACTGCAAAGGGGAGCAAAGAATTGGGGTGGTAGATGGAAGGGGGAAGTGGCATCAAATAATTTTTGCTTGTTTTAAGGTGGAAGTAATAACATCATATTTGTACGCTAATGGAACTGAGACAGTAAAGAGTGGAAAATTGATAATGTAGCAGACAGCATACATGCAGTAGGTAACCTGAGTCTAAAAAATGAGGAGGAGGAATTGGAGTTGAGGAGAGCAATGGATGATGACAGCAACAGTGAAGAGGAGTGAGTAACCTGATGACACAAAATCCAAAACTCAACAGGTGCCCTTCATGCCTTTGAATAGGGGACAGGAGATAGGACCCGGTGCACAAGTGAAGGGATCAGACTTAGAGAGGTGCCTAGACAATTCACCTATGGAAAAGGAAAAAGAGCATATGTTGGTACAGATGCTAGTAGGTAGGGCAATGTGCTAGTAAGATTCTGTGGAAGTTTTTTCCTGATGCATCAGTATTCTCAATAAATATTCTCAAGGTTATAGGTAAAGCATGAGGATGGGGGAGAAGGTGATGGGAGTTGAGAAGAGAAAGTATAACACAATTTTGAAGGAGACCAGAAGAATACACGGACTAAAGGCGTATAGTATGCTCTCCTGGCAGCATAAAGGACCCACCTGAAAGTCATGGCCTTGATTTTAAATTGAGTCCAATTAACAGGATTTGGGTTTTCTTTCCCCCAGCTACACACAGGTGCATGGTTGCAGATCCAAAAATTGGAAAACTGGATTTAATCAGGATGATAGATTCGCCAAGAGAATTCAACAAAGTGAGAGAGGAGCAAGGGAGTAGAGAGCACATGCAAGGGACTGAGTATAATAATTGACTGTGGACTTTACCCATAAGAAGAAAAGTGAGGACATCGAGAGGGTGGAGCCAGAGAAGAGGCAGCAAGATTCTGGGTTAGAGATCCTGGTGAGGGGGAAGGATTGTTGGGGTCAGAGTACTACAGGCAATGTGCTAGAAGGACAGGAGGTTTGGTCAGACAGTGGATTGATGAAATAGAAATTACGGATGGATGCAGTTATTGATAATAACAAGTTCTAGGGGGTGATGGTGGGAGTGAGTGGCTGAAACAGGGCGTAGAGTGGAGCACAAGGTCACAACGATGATGACAGCAACAGTGAAGAGTAGTAACCTGATGATACAAAATCCGAAACTCAGAGGCAGTTTTAGGAACAGTCTGATAAAAACTGCCAACACTGAAAATACAGGAGATTTCACATAATATAGCTTTCACGTAAGGTCCTTGCTTCATGGTAAATTAAAAGATCTAGCAAAGTAGGCCTTTCTGACAGCTTTCCTCATCCACAGTGATTTTCCTGGTTCCTCCGCGCATTTCCTCCCCTGCTGTAGCAATTCAAGAGCTAGCAAATACTCAACGGCATCATGCCTCTGTTGCTCAGCATATTCAGGTAGTCCCGTTAAGACGTACAGAGCTTCTGTACAGGCTGACAATAAAACCTTAGTCATTTCAACAAGGGGATATCGAAACCCGTACCCAAACAATATTGGCTTTACCGCTTTTCAGGTATGTTTTTATGGAGTACCTTCGCTGAGAATGAGGAAATTCAGGTAGGGGTTCTAAGTGACAGTGTGTCATCGCTGGTGATCTCCAGGGGGCGCTGTTCTCAAAGACCACAACCTGAACGGTTTCAAATAGGTGCTGGCATTTCTCCGCCGAGGGCCGCCGTCCGCTCTTCCCGTGATTAAGGTTGAGATTTTGCTCACCACTTTCGAAGCATCTCGTCTTTTTGTCAGTGTCATTTGTATCGTGCCTACGGTGGGATATTAACGTATAGACGGTAGAAGATTTCAAAACGATTTTACTTAAACTCCGTATTCAAAGCAAAAGGAAGATTCTGTGAAGCATTTTGAGGAAGGAAGAATTGGTCGAAGAATGTTTCATCAGAAAAGCCATGGAGAAGAGAATGTCGTAAAACCAAACAGCGGCGTGGAGCAGGGGGCCGCCTCGTGAAGATAAAGAACATAATTATACTCTGATTTGGTCTCTCTTTTGCTTTCCTGTTGTTGGTATCTATATTTATGTTTTCCAACAATCACCCCATATATGCACATTTTCATCCTTTCAATTCAGTAAAACTTGGGAAGAAAATGTGCCCACACGTTTAGAGGGGTTGTCGTTGGCTGGGTGGGGTTATGAGAGATTATTTTCCTCCTTCGGTTTTTCTGGGTTTTCCAAGCGTTCCTCGATGAACCTGCGTCTCTGTTCCGACAGGACTGAACGAAGGAGACGTGTAAGGAAGTAACGACAGCTCTCCCGTGCGTGGGCGCCAGGGCAGGCGCAGGGGTCCGTGGGCTCTCCCAGAGCCCTGCAGCTCCGCGCTTTGTGCGACGCTCGCTCGCTGCTGGGTCTCCCCGGCCACGTCCCACACCCGGAGGCACGGGAGGGCCGTTCCGAGCAGAACGCCAGCGAGCAAGGGGGAGCCCGCGGCGGGCAGACCCCGGGCGTCCGCGGGGGCCTCTCCGGCGAGCGGCTCTGCGTCACGTGGGCGCCGCCCCTTCCAGGGCCCGCCACGGCGCGTTCCGAGGTCTTGGCAGCCGTCGGGGCGGCAGGATTTCCGCGGTTGGGTAACGGCCCCTCGCGGGCGCGGCGGCCTGGGCTGCGCATCCGCCCTCCGCCTCGTCCCGGGCTCCGGCAGCCGAGCCATGGCGGGGAGCGGCGGGGCCCGCGGCGCGCTCTCGGCGCACACGCTCCTGTTCGACCTGCCGCCCGCGCTGCTGGGCGAGCTGTGCGCCGTCCTGGACAGCTGCGACGGCGCGCTGGGCTGGCGCGGCCTGGGTGAGTGCGGCCCGCGGCGGACGGGCCGGGGGCGACGGACGGGCCGGGGGCGGCTGGGGCTCCCGCGCTCGGCCCGCTCGGCGCCGCCTTGGGCAGCTGGGGCCGCGTGCGCGGCTGGCGCGGCCTCCGCGAGGTTCCGACGGGGGTCTCCCCCCTTCCTCTCCCCGGGAGGGACACCAAGACTCCCTGAGACCCAGACACTAGCTCCCCCTTCTTTTTCAAAGAAACTCTGGGTATCGCAAGGATATCAAGTGAGCGGAGGCTTGGGAAAGACAGACAACCCGCGTGGAAGCATCTTACGTTTGTAAACGATTTTAGCCTTACTCGGTTCGCAGTATATGATGTCTTCTTGTCGTTGCAAAATCACGCCAGAATATAATTTTCATATTAAAACATTTTTAGAACTTCAAGATATTTATCTTTTGGTGTTTTCAATGCATCCCCAAGTCCCCAACTTAATTAATTTCAAGTGAAATGCTAAAGTAAAATACTACTTGTGATTAACGCGGCTCCTGGTTTTGTTAATTATACATATCTTGTTATTCAGTTTACTGGAATAAAGATTTATGCTCAAGAATGGCTTTTTATTTTAATCTAGAGAGTTGGCTTCAAAACTTCATTTTATGCAGACATTGGGAAGTTGAGCAACTGCCTGTTGGAAGTGTAATCAGAAATGATTCAGACAAAAATCTTTCTGTTAAGTACCGGGGTTTTGTTTAGATTTGGTACTCCATGATGTCACATTTAATGTTCATTGAAAATAACATGTCAAAACAACGTAGCTTTAATGACCTGAAATAACGATTTTTCTTACCAAGAATAGCAGAAGACCCATGAGGAGAAAATTTTCTTTGTTGTTGATGAACAATATGGTCACACTTTCTGGAATTGTGGCATTGGGCTTCTAATTATGTAAAAATTGTTTATATATTTTAAGCTCTGTAATTTTTAATTATGGCTCTTATGTAAAAATCTCTGAAAAGGGTATTTGACCCTAATCTCTACAAAACACAGAAATTATGTTTCTATGTATTTGAGGGATAAGATCTCTTCCCCACCAGATCTTTTTGAGATTGATCATGGCATGAGCAGTATTTACACCCATAGATTTCCTAGAGTTACTGAATTTGTGAAAGAGGAATGTTTTTAATCCAATCCACAGGTAGTGAATGGGGCCAGGTTGATATCATAAATGAGTGAAGCAGGTTAGAGACTATGAAAATGGAAGAACATATGTCCCATCTAAAAGGACAGTCAGCACTCAGTCCCTGGTCACTGCTACTTTTCAGGTAGTGCAACCCAGTGTTGCTGGATATTCTGTCTCTCTCACTCACTCAATAGCATTGAAATCCAGATATTCATGCTTTACGTGAGTTGTCTCACATAACCCCTCCAATCATGCTATAAGTCAGGTGCTATTATCATCACCAGTGTTTTAACAGGTGAGGAAACTGGTACAAATTGGTTAAGTAATGTGCCCAAGTTCACACAGCTGGAAGTGGCAGAGCCAGGATTTGAACCATGGTAGTCTGGATCCAGCTTGTGCCCTTAACCCCTGCCACTCTACGCTTCCCTCCTATTGCTGTGCTCTTTTCTGCAGCATCTCACAGCTTCCCTAAAGTACAGCCATTTCTGCCATGAAGAACAATTCAGTGAACCATTTTAAACATGTCCCATTTTCCTAGTTGTGGAAATAAATGAAGACCACCCAAATGAGAACAAGGAAAGGCTATTTACTCCAAGCAAGGGAGTCAGCCACCATTACTTGCATTTGACAGAGATTCAAAAGGCAGGCAGAGGAGTGTGAAAGCTTTATACTGAAAAAAAGAGAAGGCTTCAGGTATGTCCTGATCCAGTAGGCTGGATGTAGGCTACCTAGAAGGGGGCATTCTGTGTGATTGTTTAAGGGCTGCATATTTGACTTTCTCTGGTTGGTCCTAAGTTGGAAGTGGGAGCAAAAATTAAGGAAACCGTTATTACTCAAGTCCTGGCCATTTGGGGCTGGGACTACAGGGGTTATTGTTTGGCTTCCTGGACTGGTTGCTACAGTTTAACCTAGTTGCTACTAGCTTAACTTCTTGGATATGGTAGATGGTTGCTTGGCTTCTTGGGCTGGTTGATGCACATTGTGGGGCAGAATTCTGTTTTTATGTGTAGTCTGGCCATTGTCCCTTTGTATATCCATTCTCTTATAAGGGAAGATCTAAAGTGTTTACTCCTTCATACCCAGCTATAAATCATTGTGCAGGGAGTTGTGCCTACTGACAGCCTGGACCACATAGCTGGAGCTGACCAGCTGCTTCACAAATTGTTGGCCCAGCAACTGTCTGTGTTAAACATGCTGAGTTTCCCTGTTGGAACAGTGAAGGGAAAAATAGGGGAAGAGGTGCAGGGAGGAAAACTTGACCTTCGATGGGGGGTGGGGGAGTGATGGAGGACTGAATCAAGGGGATAGTCCCTTTTATGCTCAGGACAGCCTGAAGGGACAGAGGGCCCAAAATTACATATAAAAAACAACTGTCATAGTAATAGGTAAGACTGTCTCGAGCTGATCATGATTCTTGACGATGGTGAATATCAGGCTACGTTTACACAAGCAGCTCAGACAAAGGCAGATCACATGGCAGCCTATATGATATGGTCAGTGTGTACAGGATAATGTAAGTCAGTCCGTCACAAACAGAAGTCACCTGTGCAGTCTTTTAAATATACAAATGCCCAGGCATCACTCCTAGAGCTGCTGATTCAGTACGTTAGATGTGATTTTTTTCTAATCTTACGCTTTTTGCCAAGCCCCGCGAATGACTGATGCACAGCCTGATTTGGAGCCATTGCTTAGGCCGAATTCTCTTCTTTACAGCTTCTAAATATAACAGTTATTTTACTACATCCTTTCACTACTTCACTTAATTCTTTTTATCTTTAAACATATTGTACATATTACTCTTCAAATCACTTTTGTCAAGTATTGTTATTAAAAATGGTATAATCACAAGATAATATATTCTCTAGTTAACATTGATGACTTTATGGCTTAATAGTGAAATCAGGAGCCCAAGTTGGAAAATGTTATTTACCTTACAGACATGATAATGTACATACAGAACCTCCGGTGACAAGTCATTTCATTACATGACCATAGATTGGTATTTAAATTAAATTGTTTAGAGCAGCTGACACTGTAAAACCTCTCAATACTTATAATACATGGAGAGAGAAATCCTTTTTATGGATACCGTATAATAGGCTGTATTCAATTTTCTTCCTCTTAAAAAAGGAAAGGAAATTATCATACGAATTATTATTAATTACTGTAAAACAAATTAAATGTTAAATCACATTAAATGTGTATTTGAATATTCAATAAAGATTTAAAATAATAGTAGTAGTAATAATAATAATAAAGCTGCCACCTATTGAGTGCTTACTATTGGCCAGACACTGTGCTAAATATTTTACCTGGATTATCTCATTTACTTATAATAAAAATTCTATGAGGTAGGTACTCTTCCTATTTCCATTTTGTAGATAGGGAAACTGATTCTCAGAGAATTGAAGTAATTTGCCTTAAGTCACAGTCTATTAAATGACAGACTAGGATTCTAACCAGATGGTCAGACCCCAGAGCCTATATTCTTTTTTTCTTTATTTTTAATTTTTAAGTAGACTTTATTTTTTAGAACAGTTTAACTTTGCAAAAAAATGTAGAAGATAGTATGAACAGTTCCCATATATTCTGCATCCTTGGCATATACTCTGCACCCAGTTTCCTCTGTTGTTAACATCTTACATTAGTATGGTGTATTTGTTATAATTTGGCACATTATTATTAATATTACCTAAAGCCCATACTTTATTTAGACTTCCTTTGTTTTTACCTAATGTCCTTTCTCTGTTCCAGGATTCTATCCAGGATACCCCATTACATTTAGTTGCCATGCCTCCTGACTGTGATAGTGTTACAGCCCAACCGAGTTGTATTGCGCATTGCTCAGAGAAGAGCCAATACACTGAGACAGCTGGAGTTGCAGGAGATAAAGAGTTTAATATCGCAGAGATGGAAGGAATTTCTCAAATCCATCTCTCCCAAGAATTTGAGAGAAAGGATTTTTAAAGATAGTTTTCCCAGTAGGGCAAAGGGCTAGGGAATTAGGTCTGCTGATTGGCTGGGTTCAGGCTGGAACCATAGGGGTGTAGAAATTGTCTTCTCGTGCTAAATCAGTTCCTGGGTGGGGGTCGCAAGACTAGTTGAGTCAGTTCCTTGGTACGGGCCACTGGTGTGGGTGTGTCAGCCAATCCACTGGGATGCAGGGCCTGGAAGATATCTCAAAAACTAGCCATAGGTTTCACAAGGGTGACGTTATCTATGGGAGTAATTAAGAAAATTAATAATCTTTATGACTATCAGCTGAGTCCTGGGTAGCAATTATAGGAAAGCAAACTAGGGGACAATGGCTGGTTATTATTATTTTTAACTATGCCTTTGCAGAGTTTAGACCCCTACGACAGTTCTCACCTTGCACTCCTTTATTACTTTATAAAGTGCAGTTTCAATAGTTTCTCAGACTTTTCTTGTTTTTGCTGTCCCTGACAGTTTTGAGGAATACTGGTTAGTACTTTTCTACTATTTTATAGAAGGTTCCTCAACTGGGATTTGTGTAATGTTTTTCTCATGATCAGACTGAGGTTATGGATTTTTGGGAGGAAGACTATAGAGGTAAAGTGCCATTTTCATCACATCATAAGGGTACATAGTATTTACATGAGTTGTCACTGTTGATGTTAACCATGCCTGAGGTAGTGTCTGTCAGATATCCACACTGTAAAATTACTCTAGTTCCTCCCTTTTCATATTGTACTCTTTGGAAGGAAGTCACTATGTGCAGTTCCCACTTAAGGAGTAGAGAGATGTGCCTCCCCTCCCTGAAGTGGAGTAGAGCCTGTTTTTTTGACCACTGTGTTATTTCTCCCATCTTACAATGTTCTCTCTAGATCTCACTTCTACTCTAAGCTACCACCCCATTTCTCTGTTCCCCTTTATGGTAAAATTCCTTTAAAAGGCTATTTGTACTCCAGGTCCTCCATTCCTCCTTGAACCCTCTCCAGTCAGGCTTTTACTTTCTACCGCTCCATTGAAATTCCTCTTGTCTAAGGTCACCATGGTTAAATCCAGTGGTCAGTTTGAAGTTCCCATCTTATTTGACATAGTTGGTCGCTCCTTCCTCCTTGAAGCACTTTTTCTACTTCTAGAACATTACACTCCACTTATTTTCTTCTCTCCTTACAGATTTCTCTTTATCACGTATCCCTGGGATTAGTCCATGGACCTCTTCTCTGCTGTTTATCTGCTATATTCACTACCTTCTGAATTCCATCTATATGCTGAGAGAGAATGCTAGCTTCATCCATATTTGCCTGCTTGACAGACATCTTCAACTTAACAGTCCAGAAATGCTCCCCCTACCCTCCCAAAGTTTTCCCATGTCAGTTAATGGCAAACCCACCCCTCACTCATTCAGGCCAAAAATATTAGTCTTTTGTGACTTGTCACTTTCTGTCACAAGCCACATCCTGCCTCTCAGCAAATGATGCTCTTGACTCTGCCTTCAGGATCTGATAATCTGACCACTTCTTATCACTGCCACTACTGCCATCCTGGCCCAAACCACGAACAGACCCCCCACCCCAGATTATTTTAGCAGTCTGATGACTGGACTCTCTGCTACTGCCCTCGCCCTCCTCGAGTCTCTCTTCAACACAGCAGTCAGTGAGCCTCTTAAACGTGTAGTATATTCTGTCCTTACTCTATTCAGAACCCTCTTAGCCTCCTGTCTCACTCAGAATAAACACTGAAGTCCTGCCTTTCTCACTTCCTGCTCCCTCTTGTTTGCTTGACTCCAACCACATTAGTCTTCTTGTTCCTTGAACACACAAGGAACTTTTTTCCTGCCGACAACCGTGAGGCTTGCTGCTTCTCTTCCTTCATGTTTTTGCTTAACTATTACCTACACTTACGGCTCTTTTAAAATTGACACCCCACTCCCTTCTGTCCATTTCCTGCTTTGTTTTTCTATGTGTCATATACCACCTTTCACATACTTCATATAGGTATGTATGTATAATATAAACATATACACATATGTAAATGTATATATATTTTTTGTTTATTTTCCAACTAGAAGTAAGCTTCAAGAGGGCAAGGACTTTTACTTGCCTTGTTTCCTGCTGACTCTGTTAATGGAAAAAAACAAAACTGTAAAATAATTTAAAGAGATTTATTCTGAGCCAATGAGTTACTGTGGCCCAGGGAAACAATCTCAGAAGGTCCTGAGAAAGTAAGCACAAGGCATTTGGGTTACAGGTTGGTTTTATACATTTTAGGGAAGACAGGAATTGCAGGTAAAATCATAAATCGGTACATGGAAGGTGTACATTGGTTTGGCCCGAAAAGGTGGGATACCTTGTGGGGGTGGGGGTGGTTTTACAGATTATAGGTGGATTCAGAGTTTCTTTGATTTGTAATTGATTAAAGGAATAAAGCTTTGTCTAAAGGCTTGGAGTCAATACAAAGAAATGTTTTAAGTTAAGATAAGGAAGTCTGCTAATCGTAGAGCAAGCCACAACATAGGATTCAAAGTGATCCGTTAAGCAAACTGATGGTCTGTAGGTGTGACTTAACCTTTACTTTGCATGGCCTTAGATCCTGTTTGCATTAATAATTCAGTATCTTATTGTCACTCAGCATCTGTTTTGTCAGTCTTATGATCTCTATTTTAACATTAATGCTGGTCAGTTGTTGCATCTAAACTCCAAAAGGGAGGGAGTATAACCAGGCATGTCTGACCTCCCTTTCCATCATGGCCAGGAACTCAGTTTTAGGGTTTTTCTGGGGTCCCTTTGGCCAAAGGGCTTAGGATTTTCTTTTTAGTTTACACTCTCTTAGCATCTAAAATTGTACCTGGTACAGAGCAGGCATTCAGTAGTTATCTGTGTTTTGAATGAATTAATGAATCAACAGACATCTATTAAATATCCAAAACCTAATTGGGCAGAATCTTAGACGAAGCACTGTACTAAATACAACATCATGGTCCCTGCTTGTAAGGATTTTCCAATTTGATGTAGGCAACAGACCTGTACAAATGCTATAAAGAAGTTTAACAAGGGAAGAATATGTGGGGAAATAGTATTGATCATCACCTGGATATGAAAGTACACAGCTTTTGTGTTGCAGACTGAAACACTGGTGTGGAGGGTAAACTGTGCTTAAATTCTCTTCCAGAAGTAGTTAATGTTAGGTCCTTACCTGTGTCTAGGATTAAGAGAGCAGGAGAGACAGAGGGGAACCTGCAAAATTATGCACAGCCCTCCTCAGTTATGGAATATGAATCCTACTCAAGTATGGTGTAAAAAGTACACATGAGCTTAAGTATGTATAAGAACTATTTCTCGAAAAATTTGTTAACTAGTGAGTGTCAATGTTTACAGTCTTGTATGAAGAAGAGAGCTAACTTAACACCTTGAATTTTGTTTAGACTTTTTGGAATTAAAAATATCTTTAATCTTAAAGGTTCTTTTAAAAAATTGCCTAATTCCTTTGTGTATTTTGTAGAAAGAGAGCATACACTGTTATGTTATCTAAAAACAAGCTTTGTGAAGAATGCAGTCTTAATTTCCTAAGGGTTTTGGTATGTGGTTATATGCAAATACAAAGATTCCAAATAGGGGTGTGTTGCGTATTTGGAAAAAACCCCTTCAGAGACATATTTGCATACAGAGACATGATTTCTGCAACTGAATTCCCCAGTGGTTAGCACTGCCTAGATAGTCCTGCACTCTTAAAACAGCCTTTAAGGACTTTTGAGCAATGAGTGATTATTAAGCAATCCATATCTTCAGATAAACTGATCTCTGAACTTCTTAGGTTGACTTTTTGCATTAATTATGCCAAGATGACTTTCAACAAAAGATTTGCCTTCCAAAAAAATGGTTTTAAACATTGCTTAACTACAGAATATTTTTCTTAATTTATCCTTTCAGCTTAGAATGTTCTTAAATTTAACAACACAATTAGTCATTGAGAACTTCCCTCTTTATTTTTATTTGATTTGTACTGTGAATAAAGGGAACAAGTAAGGAAGGATTGGAGAAACTATGAATATTCAAGAATGTAATTAACATGTCAAGAGTTTGCATTCCTGTTGCATCAAATTGGAGCTATTATTTTATAGAATTTGATCTAAATGAATTATACATTTTATGGATGCTAATAATACTCTTTAGTGGTGTTTCTGTTCAGAATGCATCATCATTAGAGAAAAGCCATTAAGGTTGCACTGTGAATCACCAGTTAGAGAAAGAGAAAACATATTTCATTTCTGGCCCTGGAAGCAATCCATGCATGCAGGCAGTGTCCATTTTAACTGAGCCAGGGTCAGTTTCTCTCCATGAACTTCTACAATTAGAAAAATGCCTTGCCTAATCTAGCTTTCCTTAGATTTAGCACAAACTCAGAACCCTTTGCCCCTGGCTAGTGTTTGGGAACTAAAAACCCCAGCTCATTTGGCATCTGTTCATTCATGTTCCAGCTGAATCTCAGAAATGTGCTTAAGGGAGAACATCTTACATTAGCAGTTTCTCAGCCAAGTCACAGGATGGGAGAGCACAGAGTCATGGCCTGCTGCACTTATAAAGGGAAATTCGGAAATTAAAAAAAAAAAGAAAGAAAAACCGGAAATGGAATTATGGAAATTATGGAATGTAAAGCTGACATCCCCTGGGACTTAAAAAGTTAACTCTGCATTTCCTTAATAGTTGTAAACTGTTACTTTCCTACTGTGAGAATTGTTGTGAGCTATAAAATGTTTATACCTTTTTATGTGTAAATATTGTATCTGCGACTCCTGCTACTATTGCCACCAGATGGATCTTCCAAAAAGCAAAGCTGTCATCTTTGCATCACCTTTTCGGAAATGTCAGATAGGTCTCATTGCTTTCAGAATGAAGTTTTAAGTTCTATGCTAACACTCAGAGCCTCAGTCTGCCATTCAGCAGATATGTATTGAATGTCTGTTATGTGCCAAGCACATTCCTGGAGATACAAAGTCACGCAGAGACTTCATGGAGTTTGTTCATCTTTTCTTTATCCTGAATCCTCTGCTCTAAGCATATTGGTCTCCTCTTTGCCGCCTTGTGCCCTCTTCACCATTTCTGGAACAATTCCTTGTCCCCTTTTCCCTCAGCCTAGTTAAACCTTGCCTCAGTCCTCCTCTGTGGCAAAGCTAGCTGAGGTCTGGTCACCCTTCCATTCCTTCCCTCACTGTGGTAGCCCACAAGAGCATCTTCCTCTTCACCCCTGTGAAATTATGTGCATATGTCTTATCCCAAAGATTCAACTATTTAATTTTTTTAAAAAAAGGAAGAAGCCTGTCGTATGTTACATAAATATTCATTATTATTAATTTATGTGGTACATTATGCCTAATACTCTGTAAATATTAGCCAATTAATTTTCTAATAGGGAAAGTAGAAACCTAAACTTTCCCTTTGCTGAAATTTGATAGAGTTCTTTTGTTGGAATGTTAATTTTGAGACTGAGAAGTGTTATAAAGACTAGAGGTGTTTTAAAGTAATTGCCTGTATAATTAGCAGGCCAAGGAAAAGCAACCAAATTTAGTATACGTTTTAGATGGGACTACTTCAAAGAACATTTACTAATGAGAAGTTTGAGCTTGTTCAGTGAGGCTGTGTCTTGCCTGGAGTTGCATCATAGTTGGACGGGAGAGCCATCACTAAACACATGTGTTCCCACACTTACCCAGAGGCCCACGGGGAAGCTCTATTTTGACTGAAAACTTTTCTCCTTAGAAGACAGAATAGCCAGGTGTGGTGGCTCACACCTGTAATCCATCACCTTGGGAGGCTGAGGCGGGAGCATCCCTTGAGCCCAGGAGTTTGGGGTTATACTGAACTATGATTGCGCCACTGCATTCCAGCCTGGGTAACAGAGCCAGACCCTGTCTCAAAAAAGAAAAAAAAAAAAGCAAAATAATAATAATAAGAAGAAGACAGGATAGTCTATGGGACTCAGAGTCATTTTCTTCCCCAGGGTGGCATACCCTATCTAATATTTCTTTAAGAATTGGCTTTTCTTTAGAAATACTCATTGTTTTAAACTTGTCTCGGGCTCCAGAAACGACCCCTCCAGGAAGCCTTCCCTGTTGTTCCCATCTTTTGTCAGGGTCCTGTCTTCATGGTCCATTCACACTTGGTACATGTAACTACTGCTGGCACATAGAAGATACTCAACAAATGTTTGAATTACACTGATTTGCAGTATTTCTCTCAAGAACTTCTAGAAATAGCTAAATAAAATATTTATGAAAAATGTACCTCAACCAAATAGGCTGATTATCTCTCATCAGAAAGAAATATATTATTAATAAAATAACATTATCACATCTTGCCAATATTTTTATTTTAAAGGCCTTTTTTTCTTTTTTTAAGCAACATGCTATCTAAAGCATATATTGGCATTTGGATAGTCCTTGCCTCCTTGCATCTTTGTGACATGTCATCTCTTCAAAGAGATGGGGAATCAATATATTCTTACCAAAACTTAAAATATAGGAGGAAGGGCAAAGACCTTCCCACTCAATGATATCAGACATTTTATTATAGCTGTTTTTCTTTCCTTACAGCCTAAACATGCATTCAAATAGAATGTCTCAACTTTATCTTCCCTTGTTTGATATGTAATCACAAAAGCTGCCACTCCCTTTTACTCTATTCTGGTGCAAGATGTGACTGAGTAATAGAAAATTTGTGACACAACTTTGTGTGTATTAGTCAGGATAGACTAAGTTATGCTGCAGTAATAAGCACCACCAAAATCTCAGTGGTTTAACGTAGCAGAAATTTACTTTTTGCTCATGAGACGAGCACTGAGAGACCAGCACAGCTGTCCTCCGTGTGGTGGCTCAGCATTCCAGACTGCTTTGATCTCAAGGCACCTCCCTGTCAACATGTGGTGAATTGTGCCCTGGCTCTTCAATGTTTCTGGCTGGAAGAGACACATAGGCATGCCTAACCTTAAGGGCAGGGAAATGTAATCCTCTTTGATGGGGTAGAGGATTGGAAACATTGGTGGCTCTGGTAATGTCTACCAAGTCAATTTTTGGCTCACAGAAAGGGGTGCAGTAATAGTTTCATATTGTGATGTCTTTCAACTTTCAGGATTTACTTACAGTCTCAGCAGGGGCGTAAAGTTGAGGTAAATTGAATATTCCAGCAAAGCCTTGTAGAACTGAAAACGTGGGGAAAGGGGATGCCATATTAAGGCAGAAGACATTTGCCTTTCTGATGTCTTGATTTTAGATACCATAACTGGTATAGAAACTCCCTGAGAAATTAAAAATCTCTGGACTCTGAAACAGAATTTTAACAGAAGAAAGTTCCATAAAGCTTATTGCTCTTCTCAGATCTAAGCACCTGTTGGCCTTTTAAAAGGACAGCAGCCTTTAAAGAACATAGTTGGTGGGGAGTCCTTCAATGAAGGTACCCTGGTTACTGCTGGAGGGCAGCTTCCACGTGGTGAGTGGCAGAAGGAAAGAGTACTAAGTTCCTGTAATCGGTTATGGTGGCGTGTTGGGGGTCCTCAGGACCACTGTCAGGTCACTGTTGGATTTTATCCACAGACCTGTATGTGGGATCCTAAATTTTTTAGTCTCTCTAGAAGGGGGGATGCTTCTAGAAAGCAGTATGATGGGATACTGCCATCACCATCGGTGGCCCCAAACCACATTGCTAATTGTACTGCTCAAGATGACTGAGCTAATCCGGGAGTATTATCACAAGAACAAGACCAACCTTTCTGTCATTCGCTTTCTTTATCCTTCCTTTGCCTTAAAGTACACTTTAAAATTTGGAAGTTGTGCAGAAAGGCAGTATAAATTTTCACTTGAAGAATCCTGTCAACTCAGGGCACCATAAAAACTCATATACTTTCAGTACAGTGTTCATACATTTATACCAGACCCTAACTGAGCAACTGAAAGCCTAGTATCCCAGAAAAACATTTCCCTGATCTTACCCAGATATTACCTTTTAATTGCTCAAAAATACTCAACAAGAAGACGTGTGGAACAAACACTTAAAACGCCATTCCATAAACTTCAACAACTGAATCTTACTGTATTACAAATGAATAATAACCACACTGAAGGGGACGAAGAAGAAAAGAGTTAGCCTAAGTAACTTTGGAAAACAGC
The DNA here is from genome assembly GCA_023783475.1 of Daubentonia madagascariensis. NCBI lineage: Eukaryota > Metazoa > Chordata > Mammalia > Primates > Daubentoniidae > Daubentonia > Daubentonia madagascariensis. Next base: position 49,067,092 of record JAKFHU010000600.1, on the reverse strand, counting down.
ATCTTAGGCTAAGGACAAAAAGAATTATTATACACTAATTTAGTTAGTTAATGTGTTTCTAACAGGGGTATGGTTTAGCAATTCTGAAAGTGTTTTATGTGTACAGTAGAATTAAATATATAAGTAAATATATTGTCAATAACAAGAGCGGAGTTTCTTACTGTTCAAGAATGAAGTTACAAACGAAGAAAGACTGAAATGTACCCTGTGATGTTGGATTGGAATCAGAGTTATCAGAATAAACTCTTAGTTTTTAATATGTATACAAGTAGATAGAGAAACAAAGATCCATGGATTAGTGCACATACATATATTTCCTAGCTCTGTGTGCTTGGAGGGCTTAGAAGTGATAGAACCCTGGCCATGATGAATATATATAGCACCTGGATCTTAGCTTGGAAGCTAAGAAACACCATTGTCCAACAAATAAACCAGGGATCCTTGGATAAGTAATTACTTCCAGTGCGGGGGAAGGGGAAATACAATACAAAATGAGCCTGGAGCACCTTGTAGAGCCAGAAAATAAAGAAATGCTCAAAAAAAATGATAGGGCTGTCAAAAGAACGCAAGAGCCAACCTAAATGGACCAAGCTAGAACAGTTTAAGCAACAAAATGATGATAGTATTGGATTTTAACCTATAGAATAAAATAAATATCCATGAGTTCATACTGATATTAATAAAAAATTGAATAAATAAATAAATGGGGGAGAAGGGACTGCTCTTTCTTACAAAAGAGTTACAATCAATGAATGTAGAAGGAAAAAGGGGAAATAGAAAATCACCATTAAGGAAACACCATAGTACTTGTGACAAATATGATCCGCTGATGCATGCAAGTATTAGTGGGCCACATCTGAGGAGAAGCAGGGTATTTGCATAATCTCAAAGTATCTCCCCAACATAGTTGTTAATTATAAAGGGAAAGATAATTTTATAGTGGAGAAATGTTGCAGACACCACCTTCACCAAGCAATCAAGATAAACACTACTAGTGACAAGACATTGATATCATAAACCTCTTGATGTTACGTACTGAAAAGGACACAGTATCATTTCACTGCTGAAAGACCAGGAAAGACTGAGCAACCATCACAGATTGAAGGAGATTAAGGAGAAGGAACAATTTAAATGCTATGTGGGAAACTGGATGGGATCTTAGAAAAGAAAAGGGACGTAAGTGGAAAAACTAGTGAAATTAGAACAAGGTCTGCAGTTTAGTTATCACTGATTCTGATAATTGTGTCATAGTTAGTAAGATGTTAACATTAGCAGGAGGTGGGTGAAGAGTATATGCTAAATTAGTTCAAAATAAAACGTTATAAATAAAGTGAAATAAGACATACAGGTTACATAAAAACAAGTATTCCAATAAAAGTGCATTTAACTGTTATTTGCTTCATCTCTGTTGCAATTTCCACAGCGGAGCGACTTTCAAGCAGCTGGCTGGATGTTCGTCATATTGAAAAATATGTAGATCAAGGTAAAAGTGGAACAAGAGAATTACTTTGGTCCTGGGCACAGAAAAACAAGACCGTCAGTGACCTTCTACAGATCCTCCAAGAGATGGGGCATCACCGAGCTATCCACTTAATTATGAACCATGGTAAACACTTATTCTTATAATGGGCTCTCAATCCATCTGATAGGAATTATGATTTGTATGTGTAAATATTGCAATTTATCCAAGACATTGACTCGTCATCCTACATGTCAGTGACTTCTTCCCTGTGGCTTTTATCTGGAAGGGACCTTGTAGCTTCACATTTTCTTGTGACACCTTGTTTCCCTTATTGCCTAACTTATACAACACATTCCTTTCTACCACTTCATAGTTTTATTTTCTTTTGTTTTTTTTTCCACTTTTACTTGCAAACTACACCTCCTAAAATGTTTCGTTTTTAGCAGCTAATAGAATCAGCTTTCTGTCCAAAACTCTGAAACTCCTTGAGTCATAAACATAATTAGAATCACAATCTTTAAGAAAAAATAGGCCGGGTGAGGTGGCTCATGCCTGTAATCCTAGCATTTTGGGAGGCCAAGGTGGGAGGATCACTTGAGGCCGGGAATTCAAGACCAGCCTGAGCAATGTAGGGAGATGCCGTCTCTACAAAAAATAGAAAAATTAGCTGGGTGTGATGTCATGCACCTGTAGACCCAGCTACTCAGGAGGCTGAGGGCAAGAGGATTGTTTGAGCCCAGGAGTTTGAGGTTGCAGTGAGCTATGATGACACTATTGTATTCTAGCCCAGGCAATGGAGTGAAAGCCTATTTCAAAAAAAAAAAAAGAAAAAAAGAAAAAAAAATACAGATAATGCTATTCTTTGTTTTATTATGTGATTAGAAATTATATTTTAGTGCAAATGATACCTCCAGAATAATTTTGGGATTTTTCTTTTCTCTTCACTGCTATTTTTACACCACAGCCTTTAACTCTGCCTTACTTATTTACTATCCATTCCACAGTAGCCTGATTCTTCCCTTTGTTCCTCTTGTCTGTTTCTGATGCTGTGCCATGCCTTACATTTAAAGTTCATGAAGTTTTCTCCATTTATTCTTTGTCAGTAAAAATAATCTAACATCACCTGTTCTGTTTATTCCATTTAGATTTATTCACTTCAACAATAATGAGCTTGAGTGATCTCGGGGCTATATGTTATAGACTCAGAGCTCTTAGGTTGGAACCTCTTTTGAATCAATATCTTTATTCTTTTGGCTTTTTTCATGTAGGCATCTTTTTTGTTCTGTTTATTTGCACACATGTTCTTTGGTAATATACTTAGTGCACATGAGCCTTTGCACACACAAAGAAAGCCTGAGAGATTTGTACCAGAAAACTGTAGCTTCAGATTGACTTTTATTTTGTAGATTTTTCATATTAATGAGATAGTCATTCCCAATACACTTCCACCACAATATTATCTGTATAACTTGGCTAATCCCTTTTGTCTTTTGCACACTGTTTCTTCACTTAGTTTAGTACAGCAGAATGCCTTATTCTGAAGCTGACTGAACAAGTGAAATTCAGTGAGTCCCTGGCAACTGTAAAGCCATTGCCTTTTCATTATCTGAGCCTTTTCCTGCCACTGAAACCACTCACATGGCTTGCTGTTCACAATATAACTTACACCAATTTAATAGGACTCACAGGTATGTTTTATACTTCAGTGTTCTGGAGTAGATTTTAGGGTATATTTTCACTCTGTATGTTGTTTATGCAGCAGAGAATGATTTGAACTGTATGTAGACGAAAATTCCACATTCTTGGTTGATTCCTAGTCTGTTGCACATGCAAAGTTGATTTCTTTTTTTTGATGTGAGATTAGCTGATTGGTAGAAAGACATTTACTTACTGATGTAGTACAAAGAGATAGGTAAATCTGAGATAAAGAGGATAGTGTCTTACTCCTTTACTAAACAAAGAAAATAGCATTATTTAATTGTAATTTATTGAATTGATGCTTTGAATTACAATTTTGAAAAAGTTAGTCATATAGGTTGTTAAAAGTGAGATGTGATGATTTGTTGGAAACGTAAGTTTAGCCTGCTAAACAGGCATGCCCTATGTTAGCTATTTAACCCAAATAGGAGTTGGGAGCTGCTAATTGAAAATGCATAAAAATATTTAGTCTTTGCCGCTAATGTGGACAGATCTAGCCAAATAATCAGTTTTGCCTACGTTTCCTTAAAGTTTTGTTCTGTTTGGTGGGATAGTTTTCATTTTAGAGGAATTTTTAACCTTTTAAATTCCAGCCTTCAAGCATCACTTTGTAGACTTGCATTTTCTTATAAGTCTTATTGAGGAAGGCCTTTTATTTTCTCCCAGGCACTATTCCTGCAATTCACATTGCCCCAATTAGGTGATTTCTTCACATCTATAAAGCATTCCCTTATATCTCAGGATACAACCAGATTGTTCAAGAAACTAGAATCTTTACTTACTGTCACTATGTTTCTGGCATGCATGTCCTTATCACATTTTGCATTTATATTTCAAGGATCAGCAGTTGTTTTCCAGTTTTGACATGAAATCCGCAGCTTTCTACTGGCTTCTCCGTTTTGAATTTCCATTTTACTTGACAATGAAGTATTATCTATCTTTTCACAAACAACAAAAGGACAGTGACTTTTAGTGCCCTTACAGTCCCCACATTTCACATTTTATTCTATACAACAATCCGTAATTCAATATGTTTGGTATTTTTTTTTCTTGCCCACTTGCTCTGGCTAGAACCTTTAGTGTAATGTTGAATAGAAGTAGCAAGACCAAACGTCCTTATCTTCTTGTTCCTGATCTTAAGGGAAAAACATTTAGTCTTTCACCATTAATGATGTTAACTGTGGGTTTTTAATAGATGTCCTTTATGAAATTGAGGTTATTTCCCTCTGTTCCTATGGCTTTTGTTATGGTAGGGTATTGGATTTTGTCAAATGCCTTTTTGCCATCTATTGAAATGAACATGTGGTTTTTATCCTTTCTTCTGTTAGTGTGGTGGCTTTACATTGATTGGCTTTCAGATATTAAATAAATCTTGTATTCCTGGGATAAATGCCATTTGGTCATTATATTTGATTCTTCTTACATGTTTCTGGATTTGGTTTGCTAATATTTTATTGAGGATTTTTGCATCTATATTTATAAGGAATATTGGTCTGTAGTTTTCTTGCGATATATTTATCTGGCATTGGTATCAGAATAACACTGGCCTTATTGAATGATTTGGAAATTGTTTTGTCCTCTTCTGTTTTGGAAGAATTTGTGAAGGACTGGTGTTAATGTTCTTTAAATGTTTGGTAGAATTTACCTGGGAAGCCATCTGAGCCTGGACTTTTCTTTATGGGAAGTTTTAAAATACTAATTCAATCTCTTTACTTGCAATGGGTCCATTTAGATTTTTTATTTCTTCTTGAGTTAGTTTCGGTAGTTTGTGTCTTTCTAGGAATCTGTCCATGTTATCTAAGTCATCTAATTTTTTGGCATACAGCTGTTCAGAGTATTTCCTTATAATTCTTTTTTATTTTTGTAAGGTTGGTACTTATGTCTCCTTTTTCGTTCTTGATTTTAGTAATTTGAGTCTGCTCTTTTTCTTTTTTGGCAAGTCTAGCTAAAAGATTGTCAGTTTTGTTGATCTTTTCAAAGAACTGACTTTGGTTTCATTGGTTTTCTCTCTTTTTAAAAAATTCTCTATTTCATTTATTTCTACTCTTATCTTAATTATTGCCTTCCATATGCTTGCTTCAGTTGAGTTTGCTCTTCTTTCTGTAGTTCCTTAAGGTGAAAGGTTAAAAATTATTGATTTAATATCTTTCTTCTTTTTTAAAGTAGGCATTTATAGCTATAGGTTTTCCTCTAAGCACTGCTTTTGCTGCATCCCATAAATTTTGGTATGTTGTGTTTTCATTTTCATTCATCTCAAAGTATTTTCTAATTTCTCTTGTGATTTCTTCTTTGATTAATTATGAGTTTGTTGTTTAATTTCCACATATTTATGAATTCCCAAATTTCCTTCTGTTGCTGATTTCTGCTTTAATTCCATTGCAGTCAGAAAATATATTAATACTTTGTATGATTTCAATCCTTACAAATGTACTGAAGCTCATTTAATTGCCTAACATATGGTCTGTTCTAGAGAATGTTCAATATGCACTTGAGAAGTATAATATGTGTATTCTGTTTTTGGATGGAGTGTTCTATGGATGTCTATTAAGTCTAGTTGGTTTATGGTGTTGTTCAAGGAGGTTTGTTTTAATTGTTTTGTTGCTAATCTTCTAAGCAAAATAATTTAAGAAACACTAGAACCTAATCTAAAAAACTAGAAGATGAAATAAAAATTTTCTGAAGTCTGAGTCAAAATGTTAGAAATGACAGCAAAATATGGCAGGGTTCTAATCTTTTGTTGGAAGCTACATAGGACTACCTCAGTTCAGACAGAACTATAACAGATAGAAATTATAGTCTATATTTGGGGAGGGGTGGTAACTATTTGTGTTTGATAACACACATACACACACACACACACACACATGCTCACACATAACCACCTCTAATACCTTATGGCACAAGATGGTATAAAAATTAAACTAACCCAGGGAGATATAATCTCATAATGATAAAAATTTTAAAATATAAGTGAAAAAAGCTGGTAATGTTTTTTTCTTTCAGTTTTCTACTTTGTACTTTAATATTTTTAATTATGTCTAACACTAATTTAAGGTAGCTATTCATGTTTTAAGTGAACAAAAGTATGTTTGCATGATGATATTTGATCATTAGAAAGCTATTTCACGTATGTAAATATGTAACCATTCCATAGGAATGAAATTGAACTTTAGAAATGAATGTTACTAGCAAGGTATTTATTTTCCCAGTCTCAGAAAGAAAAGAAAACATGTTTCTTAGGGGCATAAAATTTTTTGTATCTAGCTCCCCTAATTTCTCTTTCAGGAGCAATCTTGAATCCTTCAGGGCAAAGTCATCAGAAAGATGGATTTCCAAACGTGTCATCCAAGGTAGAGTGTATGTGCATAGGAAATTACCATTGAACTTTTTTGCATGTATAATTGAACATAATTATGAAACTATCAGGCAGAAAAATTCTGGATTTGCAGTTACTTTTTAAAAACCGGATATGCCTTAGTTCTCTCATTATTCTTTACTTACATAAGGATTCAGGAAATTAGAGATTCATAAATATTTGAAGAATTAAGACCTTTCTCCTCTCAGTGATCTGTCAGAGATGAGACTTAGAAATACTACAAATGCTGTGATTTATGCGTTTGTCTTAACTCAGCTTTTAATTTCCCTTTTCTGGTTGATGTTTTTCCTGTTGCTGTTAGATTTTATTAGAGCAAATTAGCAGTGATCATTTTTATAGCATTAGAAGTCATTTAAATTGGACTGTAACTGACTATGGCATTGATGCTTGAGTTTTTACAGTTAATATGGAAGCCTTAAATATATATGGCAATGAATGCTATTGAATAAAGTGAAATAACTTTGCTTTCTACTAGCTTTCTTCTAAATTAGATTCCACTTTGTTGCACTGTATGATCCAGGGGGAGCTTTGGATTTCTGTTGAGGCTCTGTTCTTTCTAGACTTACAAAATGGAATTACTTTAGTATGTATTTCGTCTCTTAGGAAATGGCCAATGTCACAGTGGATAATGTTCTTATTCCTGAACATAATGAAAAAGGTAAAAAAAACAAAAAAAACTTTTCTTTAAATTGTGCTTTCATTTAAATGGAGAGGGAGAAATAGCCAATAAACACATTATCCATTTATATTCAGATTCAATGTAAAATTTTATAGATATCGAAATAGTTTCAATTTTGTTTTGACACTTACAGTTCTAATGGATGACATGTTACTGTTATGTTAAGAATCCATTGGCTAATGAAGAACATAATTGTGGTCTCTTCACCTGGGGGATGTTTTAGTTTTTTGTTAGTAAAATTTGCTATTTTTATGTGTTATAGGAAAACATTTTTAAAATTATGTTGGGTTTTATATGGTTTTAGAAATTTTCATAGCAATTGCAGAAATCTTTCAAGATAATTGTAGAGCAATGCTGAAGGTCAGTATGAAAATCTAGATATTTTCCATATCAACTTTCCTACTTTATCAGTAGGGAGAATAATTTAATCCCACCTGGGAATAATTCTGATAAATTATAAAGACTATTTAAGGCTGACTTGCCTAATCTTTGCCACTAGATCTGAAGCTTCTTTGGTTGAAAAGAGAATTAGAAAAGTTAGATAAGGTTTTGGTTCTTCAACAATAAGGTCTAAATCAAACATTAAATGTCTTTAGAGAGGACTTTGTATTAGCTATGGAAGTATAGCCAAAATTGGGCTCTGAAGGATTTAGCCAAGCTTTTCCTTTTGAATTTGTGTTTGATTACCTTTTAAATGTTTTCTCCCAATCTCTGCTTTGGATGATTTTTCAAAAAGCTGAAGCTTCTTTATAATTTACTCTGAGGAAGTAAGTTAGGCATTTAGAGGATTTGGCTCAGGAGAAGTGTTTCTGTCAGTCATGCTTGGGGAATATTGTTCAGTCATATTAAGACTTCCACTTTCATAGTTTTTTAGTGGTTTTAGGTTCATAATGGGTGAACAGCAATATATTGACCTAATGACATGGAAACTAAATCTGGGCAAAGTTTCCCCAAATGAGCTCTTTGGCTGATCTCTTTGCAGAGGTGATAAAATCATAATGCTACTGTTCTCAAAAACCATTTGATCTGTGGAATGGTAGGAATTAGACCCAAGTCAATATGCAGAGAGCACACGGTGAGCTTCAGTTTTGGTTCCTGGGCCTTCCTCTCCTGACCTTCTGCAGGGCTTTGATTTGTTTCTGATATGAAAGTTTTGGTTATAATAATGACATTGATTCTTAAAAAGAGAAAAGGTAACTTATCTTCTCCCTGCTTTCCTTCCTAAGGAATATTGCTTAAATCTTCCATCAGCTTTCAAAACATTGTGGAAGGAACCAGAAATTTCCACAAAGACTTCCTAATTGGAGAAGGGGAGATTTTTGATGTATACAGAGTGGAGATTCAAAACCAAACATACGCCATTAAATTATTTAAACAGGTATGGAAAGAATTACTATCACAGGATATCAGTTCCATTTATTTGCTCATACTTCATATTAAAATTTGTCATTTTCATCAACATTGAAAGGTGTATTTGAATATAAAAATTTCATAAATGGTAGGGCATGGTGGCTCACGCCTATAATCCTAGCACTTGGGGAGGCTGAGGCAGGAGGATTGCTTGAGCCCAGGAGTTCAAGACCAGCCTGGGCAATATAGCAAGACCTCATCTCTACCAAAAAAAAATTTTTTTAAATTAGCCAGATGTGGTGTTGCTCATCTGTGGTCCCAGCTACTTGAGAGGCTGAGGCAGGAGGATTGCTTGAACCCAGGAGTTGGCAGCTGCAGTGAGTGATGATCATGCCATTGCACTCCAGTCTGAATAACAGAGTGAGACCCAGTCTCTAAAAAAATATGTGCATATTTTGATCGATTAGTACCAATTTAATGGTGAGTATATGTGTGTACCACTTAATTCCATATAGACATCTCAAGGTTCCTGAGAAGATGAACAGTCTAATAAAGAAACAATCTGCTGGTAAAACCATTCAACAAATAGAATGTGGTTGCTCTAGAGGTGGCCTTACTGAAGCTTGTTTCTTAGTGCCAACATGCTCCTGGCCCCATTTGTATATACTCTTATGGTTGAGCCCAGGGCCACCTTCCCAAAGGGTCCATCTGCTCTACTTTCCTGTTCTTTCTGCAGCTGCCACCAAATCACACTCTCTTTTGGGAGTTTTCTTTCTGAGTCTATCTTCAGAATGGGATTTCATTGCCTCTAGATCCCTTTCCTTTACTGTCTTAAAGACATTATTTTCTTGATTGCCTCTGACCCCTCCAGTATGGTTTTGGTGACCCTCCTATGTGTCGCTACAGCATCATAGCTTTATCTAGCAGTATTGATTCCTTCATCTGCCTCTCCCAATGGACTAGGTGGCTTTCTTTGAGGAGCTCTTATTTGCCTTTGTATCCTAGTACCTTATGACAGGACCTGGCCCATAGTAGTTACTCAGTAAATGTTTGTTGGATGAATTGAATGAAGCATGTGTGCCCTTTTCAAGAATTTCGTTGCTAATCATTAGGAGTAAAAAAACCCTAGAGATGACAAAGGACCGAACAAAGTCCTACTATCCCTACAATTTAACTCCCTCTTAAGGTAGTGAATAGAAGTGTGGCTGGACTTTGGCCCTTCTGCTTTTATCTCTACCCCCTTTAACCCAACACACACACACATGCACACACAAACTTATCAGGAAAGATGAGATTATTGAATGAAGCCTTAGCCACAGAACATTTTTTAAAGAAATGCAGTTTTGTAACATTGGGACATTGCCAATTACCTTTCTTAGAGGGACTGAGGTGGGGGATTGTACTAGACGAGTTAGAACTGTGCTTCTCGAACTTTGTATGTACTAATTCACCTGGGAATTATCTTACAATGCAGATTCTGATTTCAGCAGATCTGCGCAGGAACCTGAGATTCAGCATTTCTCAGCAGCTCCCAGTGAAGCTGAAGTTTTTTGTATATAGATCACACTCTAAGCAATAGGTGTTAGAGTGCTAGGTTAGCATGAACACAAAACTAACTCCTTCATTTTTGGGATGAAGAAAACTATGACCTTAGGGAGGTTAAGTGACTGCCAAAAAGTCACAAATAGCAAGTGTTAGAGGTGGGCCTGAACCCAGTCCCCCTGGCTCCCAGGACAGTGGTCTTGTGAAAAGCAAATTCTGATAAAGTGGTCCTTGAAAATGATTTTTTAGCCTGATTTGTTATTTCTGACTTCGTGGCTTAACTTGGAAAATAGCTTCCAGAATTCCTGTTGAGTTTTTCTCCCTTTATTCCTGAGGACAGAGCTCCAGAACTCTGCCTTCTCTAGCAATTTGCAAATGACAGAGCCTTATAGATGATGAGACCTGGGAGTATACTTAATTTATTAATAATTCTTCTGTGGTTGAAGTTAGGAACCTGAGATCCAGAGACATGCAATGACATAATATGTGTAAAGGCATCAAGAACAGTGCCAAGTGTAGAGTAGGTGCTCAGTACAATATTATTGAATTCTTTAATTTATTCAATATTCATGTGTCAGGCACTGGGCTAGCTTCAAAAGCTTCTTTGAGGTAAGGAGTTATATTTTCATTTGCTTAGTAAGCTCATCTTTTCAAAATTAATGCAAAGGTATACTTGAGCTGACATATTCAAATGACCCAGGTAATAAATGCCAAATTAGTGAAATTTTGCAGCAGAATACAAGTAACACAAATTGGATTCTTTGGGAGATCAAGTGGGGAGGTTCTAAATGTCGTGGAATTTTCTTTGAATACATAGAATACTTTGGAATTTTTGTACATGTGTGCAAAATATGGTAAAAGAGTTTAAATAGAAAATTTGGCAACATGATATATTGCATGATAAACCTTTAATTCAAGAGCAGTGGTTGTAAATCTGTTTGGGGCTAATAGATTTTCAAAAATATGATGAAAGGTAAGGATTCTCTCCCCAGAAAAGTGTTCATATGCATTTACACCAAAAAGTTCATCTAATTTAGGGAGACTATAGACCGTGGGTTAAAAATCCCAGAAATAGAGATCCTTTTCTTAATTTTTTTCTTGTCTTTCTATATGATATTTAGGAGAAAAAAATGCAATGCAAGAAACATTGGAAGAGGTTTTTATCTGAGCTTGAAGTTTTACTACTGTGAGTATATCTTGTGTAGAATTTTCCCCTCTTTGTGCTTGGGTTTCATCTCTATTCATCTTTGATTTTACAGCACAGTGCTTGGCATGGCATTTAATAAATGTGGGTCGGATATTAGAACATTGAGTAAATTTTTGACATCTGCTTTGGTGTATTCCTTAAAGTACCTTTTAAAATAGATCATGTATATAATTCACTTGAACATACTTTAACAAGAAACTGTCACAAGGAAGTGGGTTAAATCATGTGTGACTAACATGGCTGAATAATAATTCCTAGAACATTAGAATTGCATATATTTTACCATTTCCCCTGTTCTTTAGAGACATTCCAGTCTAGAAATTGTTTCATTAGTATAACTCTGTTCAGAAAGAGAGTTTTAAACAAAGAAATCAAGTGCTTTTGATGTGCATATTATTTTTGGGGAATTCATTCATGAGTCTAAAAGTCCTTGGAGACAAATTAAAATGACTTCATTTTCATATATATTCATATCTGCAGTTGTGCAGCCTTTCTTATTGAAGGCCCCAACCCTATACAGTTCACTTGCTACCCTTTACAGATAGAAAATGTTCAGATGTTTTCTGAACCAACATGTGAAGTGGAGAGGCAGGGAGGAAGGTGGGGAGAGAAGGCATTATATTGATACTTTCCTTTTGTAGCCAGGACCAGAAATCAAAATATTAGAGGGTAATCTTAAGAACTTAGCATATGTCATTTAGTCAATAAAAAACGAAACCCAAAATTGTTATGGTAAAAGGTTTTTACATTTAAGTTTTGTTTATTTGCTCATGAAAGTAAGATTCAGGCCAGGCATGGAGGCTCATGCCTGTAATCCTAGCACTTTGGGAGGCCAAGGCCAGAGGATCACTTGAGGCCAGGAGTTTGAGACCAGCCTGAGCAACATGGTGAGACCCCATCTCTACAAAATATATTTTTAAAAAATTAGCCAGGCATGGTGGCGTGCACCTATAGTCCCAGCTACTTGGGAGGCTGAGGCAGGAGGATTGCTTGAGCCCAGGAATTTGAGGTTGCAATGAGCTATGATGACACCATGATCTTCTAGCCCAGGCAATGGAGTGAGACCCTGTTTCAAAAAACAAAACAAAACAAAACAAACAAAAGAAAGAAAGTAAGATTCAGACATTTCAAAATTCCCAAAGTGCAAAAGGGATTTTTCAAGAGGTTTTTCTCCCACTATTATCATCTAGCCACCCAGATGATTTTTCCAAGGCAACAGTATTATCAGTTTCTTGTATATATTTCCAGAGATATTTTATGTGTAGACAAATAGGTATTTTGTTTTCTTATTTTCCTCCTTTTACACAAAAGGTAGTATAAACACATTGTTCACTTTGCTTCTTTTCATATTCTATTATATCCTGTACCATAATTTACTTAACCATTCTCCTGTTGATGAGTTTTATATTTTTCCTACTTTTTTATTATTCAAAAATAATGCTTCAACAAGAAAATCTTGTATATATGTTATTTTGTACCTGTTTGAGTATATCTGTAAGATAAATTCCCATAAATAAAATTATAGGATCAAATGGTTATGTGTATTATATAGTACCAAATTGTCCTCTAGTAGAAGTTGTACCGGTTTACACTTAACAGCAGTCATATATGAGAGTACGTGGTTTCCCATTGTTGCCAACCTAGTGTTTATTCTAACCTTTTAATTTTTGCCAATCAGTGTTTTTAAAAAAATACTTGACAAATAAAAACTGTATATATTCAATGTGTATGATGTGATGATTTGATATAGTACATACAAGTTGTCTAACGATTACCACAATCAAACTAATTAATATATCCATCACCAGATCCCCAGAACTTGTTCATCTTATAACTGAAAGTTTGTACTCTTTGACTAACATCTTTCCATTTCCCCCACCCCTGACTCCTGGTAACTGTTGTTCCACTCTCTGCTTCTGTGAATTTGACTTTTTTAGATTCCACATATAAGTGAGATTGTGCAGTATTTGTTTTTCTGTGTCTGGCTTATTTCACTTAGCATAATGTCCTCCAGGTTCATCCATGTTGTTGCAAATGGCAGGATTTTTTCTTTTTTATGGCTGAATAACATTCCACTCTTGTGTATGTATATGTGTGTGTGTGTATCACTTTCTTTATCCATTTATCTATCAGCGGACACTTAGGTTGATTCCATATCTCCATATCTTGGCTATTGTGAATAATGCTGCAGTGAACCTAGGGCTGCAGATATCTCTTTGAGATACTAAATTCATTTCTTTTGAATATATACCCAGAAGTGGGATTGCTGGATCATACGGTAGTTCTATTTTTAGTTTTTTAAGGAACCTCCATAATGGCTGTACAAATTTACATTCCTACCAACAGTGTGCAAGCATTCCATTTTCTCCATACCCTTGCCGGTTCTTGTTATTGCGTGTTTTTTGTTTTTTTTTTTATAATAGCCATTCTAATGGTGTGAGGTGCTAGCTCATTGTGGCTTTGATTTGCATTTCTGTGATAATTAGTGATGTTGAGTGCCTTTTCATATACCTGTTGGCCATTTGTATGTCTTCTTTGGAAAAATGTCTATTCAGGTCCTTTGCCCATTTTCAAATCAGATCATTTGCTTTTTTGCTATTGAGTTGTATAAGTTCCTCATATATTTTGTATATTAACCCATCATCAGAGATGTGGTTTGCAAATATTTTTTCCCATTTTGTAGGTTGTGTTTTAATTTTGTTGACTGTTTCCTTTGCTGTGCAGAAGCTTTTTAGTTTAATCTGATCCCACTTGTTTATTTTTGCTTTTGTTACCTCTACTTTTGGTGTCATATGCAAAAAATCATTGCAAAGACCAATGTCAATGAGATTTTCTCCTATGTTTTCTTCTAAGATTTTTATGGTTTCAAATCTTACGTTTAGGTCTTTAATCCATTTTGAGTTAATTTTTGTACATGGCATAAGACAAGGGTCCAATTTCATTCTTTTGCATGTGGATATCCAGTTTTTCCAGCACCATTTGTTGAAGAGACTTTTCTTAACCTGTTGTGTATTCTTGGTGCCCTTTTCAAAGATTAGTTGACCATATATATGTAGGTTTATTTCTGAGCTTTCTAGTCTATTCCATTGGTCTGTGTATCTGTTTTTATGTCAGTGCCATACTGTTTTGATTACTATAGCATTGTAATATAGTTTGAAATCAGGAAGTGGATGCCTCCAGCTTTGTTCTTCTTTCTCAAAATTGCTTTGACTATTTGGGGTCTTTCATGGTCCCATATGAATTTTAGGATTATTTTTTCTATTTCTGTTTAAAATGCCATTGGAATTTTGATAGGGATTGTATTGAATCTGTAGATAACTTAGGATAATGTGGACATTTTAACAATATTAATTCTTCTAATCCATGAAATATATTTCCATTTATTTGTGTCTTTTTCAATTTCCTTCATCAATGTCCTATGGTTGTCAGTGTACAGATCTTCCATCTGCTTGGTTAAATTTATTCCTAAGAATTTTGGGTTTTTTTGATGCTATTGTAAATAGGATCATTTACTTAGTTTCATTTTCAGATAGTTCATTGTTAGTATAGAAAGGTAACTGATTTTTATTTATATTTATATTATCACAGTCAATCAAAAAGAGTAACTAGTATTTGTTAGAACTCCTTGGACCAATTTGAAAAGCAAATTTGTGTCATGTGTCCAATGAAATTACTTCTTCCTTGGCCAAATTTATATTCTGCTTTAAACCTATTCCCCATCCCACCTTGCTACCCCCAAACTGGGGTGTTGTTCATTTCTTATTTGAATAAACAATTCAACGGCTTTAAAAATCTTTTGTTTCAAGGTTTCATCATCCAAACATACTAGAGTTGGCTGCGTATTTTACAGAGACTGAAAAGTTCTGTCTGGTTTATCCATATATGAAAAATGGAACACTTTTTGACAGATTACAGTGTGTGGTAAGTCATATCTATTATTCTACCTGATCCTCTGACCCCTGGGACCCCTGGGGGAGCTGCTGAAACTTTCTAAGAGAGTTGGGGCACGGTTTGTTCTCATGAGGGGATAGCTAAGGATGGGTTTCCCAAGGAAGTAGAATACCTCTCCTTGAATTAATTTATTACTCTAAGAGGTCTGTATAAATACCTGAGTTACCGTGTTTTGTGCAACATATTTGCCAAAAGATTTGCTGGGTTCTTACTCCTCATTGACTCTATACCTCCAGTGAGTTTACATCAACTACCCTTATTTCTCAGATAATTTTAATTTGTATAACTTTATACAAAGTATCCTTCAATACAAAGGATACATATAAAAGTGATACAGATTTCTCAAAGAGAAGGAAGTTGAATAAATGCCATGATTTCTTATAGGATTCCTAAGATGTTTTTGAAGGGTCAGTTTAATAATTAATTCCAAATAGGTTGAGTTTCAATTAGGATGAGAATAAAAGCAGAATATTTCAATTAGCCACAATTATTGTGCCACAAATAATTTAAAAATCTTAGTTAATGAGCTTTTAAAGTGTTACCTTATTGGCTATGTTTTGATTAAGTTAATATTAAAAATTATTGAGTGTTTTCATTGTCTATAAAGAGGCCTAGAACTGTCATCAGTAGCAGAGAGAAACCCATCTGGGATTAAAAATAGGTTGTGGCAAACCAAAATGTTGATTCACTCACCTTGCTATCTGTTTCTATTCTGGCATACTTCAATGTAATAAATATATAGTTTTTACTCAGAATGTGCAGCCAAACCAACTGCTATTGTCTTTTTAGGGTAACATGGCACCACTGTCTTGGCACCTTCGAATCAGTATATTAATAGGAATATCCAAAGCCATTCATTACTTGCACAACACTCAACCATGCTCAGTCATCTGTGGCAGTATATCAAGGTAAATGATCCCAGAGCTTTAGATTACACCTGAAAGCCCCTTCCACCATCACAGGTAACTCCATACTTCACACTGTTTTTTGCTGTAGTTCTCCTGGTATGTATGTATATATGTTAGTTTTTAAAACTTTACATTTTTATTAATGAAAATGTGTCTACCAAATTTAAAAAGCTATATTCATGTTGCCAAAGGGAGAGTTTACATTATCTTTGGGAATTATTAATGAACAATGTAGGACAGACAATTCTGTGTACAGACAGTCCCAATTTACAGTGATTTGACTTAACGATGGCATAAAAGTGATTTGCATTCAGTGGAAATCATACTTCCAGTACCCATACAACCATTCTGTTTTTCACTTTCAGTATTTAATAAATTACATGAGATATTCAACACTTTTTTATAAAATAGGCTTTGTGTTAGATGATTTTGCCCAACTGTAGCCTAATGTAAGTGTTCTGAGAATGTTTAAGGTGGCTAGGCTAAGTTAGGATGTTTTGTACGTTAGGTGTATTAAATATATTTTCAACTTAATATTTTCAACTTATGATGGGTTTATCGGGATGTAACCTCATCGTAAGTCGAGGAGCATCTGTATTTTATTAATTATACCTGATGGCACACTGTGAAATGAACCTGTATTTATCTCACTTTTTTTTAAACTGAAGTTCAAGGAAAGGTTAAGTGACTTATATGAGAATTCCTTCAAGATAGCAATAGTAAGTAGCAATTAAGATTCTTTGTCCTTGAGACTCCAGCGTCTTGCTCATTCTACTGAGCCTGCTGTCTCATAACTTTGTATATTAAACAGTGACAAGCCAAGCAGCAACGCTAGGATTCATTTTTGAGAAATGAGAAAATTAGAAGCAACGTCTTCCATATTCCTTGTTCTTCAGTAGACATAAAGAATCATTCAGAGTAGATACACTGTAGCAAACCCCCCCCCCCGGTGAATTTTTTTCTGTTTGCCCTTTATCTTGAACCTGTTCAAAAGGACATAAATATACCTTTGCTGAATATCAGGGAAGACTGAATTTAAAAGGCTGCTGCCTCTTTGAACCATTTCCAAATATTTTGAAAAAAGCTTTTAGTGTGCTTTTGACTTAAGCAGAAGAGGGGCTGATTGCTTGTTTGTTTTTCTGAGGAATGAACTCCATATGAAAAGACTAGATTTTACTTGATCTTGGGGGAGTGGGGGGAACTGCCCATAGACGTCTGTTCCACCACCTGCTAATGGCGCCATAGAATGAGCATAAAAATGATGCACCCTCATGGTCCTGAATATAAAGGGACAGTGAAGGTCCCAGGGGTCAGTGGAATCATGCTTTGGAACTGCTGAAGTGGCCACCCCAACCTAAAACAATCCCTCTTCCACCCAGCTTGAAACCAATACAGAACACAGTAAGTGCTCAAATACATGTTTTACTGAGTAAATAAATACCTGGAATTTGGCTGTACATAACCTTACTTAGGTCTCAAGTTAAAGTAAGCTTTGCCTTATTTTAAATCCCAAGCAGTAATACATTAATTTCATTCAGTTTCCTTTTGTGTGGCTGACTTCATCAAATCCTTTTTTGAACGCAGAGTTTGAAGGAGAGAGAGTTAGCAAGGGAGAGGGTGTCAGGGTTCTATTAGGTCATTAAATATAAAATGTCCGATTTCAAATCTGAAGTGTAGTTTATTATATCTCAAACAAGAAGCAGTACAATTAATCAAAGTATGTGCCTAAATTATTGAAACAGTTTTGCCATCTTAACGATTATAGCTTGTTTATGCCAGCAGCAAAGAAGCCTGGAGAGCAAGTGGCAGTGAAATTGTGAAAGGCGTTTTCCACAGATTGTTGAGAATGGAATAATTTTCTTTGCAAGAGGTGGGCCAAAGCCTGGAAGAAGTGGTAGTCAGGTGGTGCAAGGTCTGGTGAATATGGTGGATGACAGGGTTTCCAAGTCCAGCTTCTGTAGTTTGAGCAGCACTGTTTGTGTGACATGTGGTCGAGTGTTGGATTGTTGGAATAGGAACATCAGACCTTGCTGCTAATTCACGCATAGGTTGAGATGGATTCATTTCCACTATAGCTTTCAGCTCATCATTATCCACCTTGGTCTCAGGTTGTACACGTGGCTCATTTTTAAGATTAAAATCACCAGAATGGAAATTCTCAAACTGTCGATGTACTGTGCGTTCATTAGCCACATCCTTCCCACACACTTTGTTGATATTTCGAGCTGTCTGCACTGTATCGTTTCCATGATGGAACTCATATTTGAAAATAACATGAATTTTTGATTTATCCATGGTTTCACAAAAATTGCTCTAAAAAAAATTTGAAACATAATCACAAGCCAAACCATGCGTTTGAAAGACTGAGGGTGTACCTTCACAATAAACATAAAACAAGAAGTGTCAAAGTGAAATGTCAGAGATATCAGCTCTCAAACTTAGTACTTAAGGAAATCAGACATTTCATACTTAATAACCTAATAGTTCTTCATGGGAGAGGGGGACAGAGCAGGCCACCAACTAGAGCAATGAGGGCATCAGGGCAGGAAGGGAAACAGGCTGGCTCTGCCTTCTTCCCAATATGTTTCCCAGCTGACACTGGGCAGGGCAATTCAGATGTGCCTGTCCTGCACACCTCTAGATGAGTAGAGGCTGTGGGCCCACGTTTCCACTTTCTCACTGTTGGCTAGTGTCTCCAGGCAGGTTTCCAGGGAATGGGCTCAGAGGCAGAGATTTGCCTGCAGGAGATTCTTAAGGGAGAGAAGGAAAAAGTCAGAATTGGGCAGTTGGAGAGGTTGAGCTGGGATATTGCTGTAATGGAGGCCTCGGCCCACGCCATGGGGTAGCGCTGAAGGTGGGAAGGCCGCAAAGGTATCCCAGAGGCAGGCAGGGCACTCGGGTCTTTGCACTCCTACGTCTGACCAGCCCTGGAGTGGGTCTGTAACTCCACTGTGAGCTATCGGCAGCCGCCCCTCCCTGCTGGGGAACAAGAGCCTTCCTGTGGCCTGAGGAGGGAGCTGGGGGGCTGGCGGCTGTGTGTGTGACTACGGCAGCCAGCACAGTTATGGAGGAAGACTTGACAGGACAGAGCTCTGAAAAATGTGACCTGAGGATTTTTCTTTTACACGTACTTTCCTCCCCACCCTCCTCCCATCCTTTCCCCTTACCTCAGTAATCCGCGATGTTGAAATAAGAGAGACGTGATTTACGAAGCAGACCTTCCACTTAGAATGTGATTCTGCGCAAATTGCTTCACTCCTCTAAGCCTTGGTCTTTCTGCACAATGCTAATAATAGATTAGTGGCTTCTGCCTCTTAGGGTTAAATGACATAAGGTGTATGTGGTCCTTAGCAAAGAGTACACACTCACCCAGGGGTAACTCCTGCCCTGACTGGTCAGGAAGTGGTGGGAGTGACAAGGGCAGAGGCTAAGTGGTGTGGTGGCCACTTTTACTTACCTCCATTGTCAATTTATTGTGTTTGAAAAGTGAACCCACAAACTAAGCTCTGTTTTAAGAAAAAAATCACTTATGTGTTAATATGTGTTTATTGAGTATGTGGAGAATCACATTCATTTTAGTTCACAAATCTTTATGGAACATCTGTTGTGTGCAGAGCATCGTGTTAGACCATGGTGGGGACGACATGATGGTTAATAGTCTTGTCCTTAAAGGATCAACCTAGTGATCAGAGAGAGAATACAAAATATATAGTGCAACAATGAGTGTGCCAAGTATGTGGCTGCTCTGAGAAGGCTTCCACTAGTTAGAGTTCCAAGCCAAGCCTTGGAGAAAGCGGATCATGGCAGTGAATTGTTGGAAAAGAAGGAGAGAGGATATTCCTGGTGGAGGCAGAAGTTTGGTCGAGGGAACAGTGTAAAGAGGCCTCGGCCCACGCCATGGGGTAGCGCTGAAGGTGGGAAGGCCGCAAAGGTATAAGTGTATAACAAAAGCTAGAAAAGTTGGTTGGTTGGAGAGTAAAGACCAAGGTTGGAGAATAATGTGAGATGCGACTGAAGGGGATATAGGGAATGTGGTAGGTGGGGGTTGGAGGGGGACTAACTAGGCTGAGGAACGAGGTTTGATAAATTCGGGTCTAGTGAGGGACTCTGAGGCTCATCTGGGGTATAGGTGGGGACAGAAAGGTTCCGGAGTCTCTCAGGTGGTCTCACAACTGAAAAGGAGGCCAGTTCTTCCAGGCCAGTATCCCACGTACTTGTCTGGCTATGCGGAACTATAAAATCATTTAAGTAATACTGATAGACCTAATGCCCAATGGGTAGTAAAGATACTACCAAAAGAGATCTTGTCAGAGACAAGGAGAATGTTATAGCAGGAGCAGGATTTGAGCTAGAAATGCAGCTAGCAATATATTTTGTTTTTTAGTTGGTGGAGGGGCTGCTGACAATTGTTGCCTTTCTGAGTTTTCCAAAGAGTTTGGGGACTCAAATGTAACTCATCCATAGACTATGGCCACCCAGGCATGTGTCAGGGTATGGGGTTCTGAGGCTGTGGGTGTTTGTTTGGGAACTCTGGTGTCACAAGGGCTGGTCAGTGTGTCCTTCCCTGTTCCACAGCAAATCAGCCCCCTCCATAGCCACTGAACTCTTGGCCTTTCTGCCGAGCCTGCCTGCAAAGATGTTAGTGCCAACTGTGACAATACATTTTCCCCCTCTTGCTTGGTGATTGCATACCTGTTCTCTAGAAACTGGAAGGAGACCAACTCAGTTCATTCAGGCCACTAAACGTCTGTCAGGTGGTAATGACAGTCAGTCCTCAGCAAGTCTGGGCCAGACGTGAATTGGCTGACCTAGATTACCCTCCCGAAGCTCTTTTAAATGAATCGTCCACTTTGCTCTGAACCTTGGCCTCCCTGATGCTTGGTCCCTCTGTGTACAGCTTGGTGCTTTTAGGAAGATCTGAAATCCCTGCCTCTTCTGCCTCTGTCATATTAATTTTCTAAATCTATGTGAGGAAAAACAACTTCTAGGAGGGATGCAATTTTATTGTACATCCCTGATAACTGGCTGAAAAAAGGGCATCTCAAAATCTGTATTAAACAGTGACCTTTTCCATGAGTAAGTCAGGGCTCTGTTTTTGTTGTTAAATGGAAGATGTTACTTTTATTTTCGTGTCTGTATTTGGGCTTCAGACTGATGAGTCACAGAAAACTTTATCCTAAATCATTTGAGGCCAGGTGTGGTGGCTCCTGCCTGTAATCCCAGCACTTTGGGAGGCAGGAGGATCTCTTGAGGCCAGGAATTCAAGACCAGCCTGGGCAACATAGTGAGACGCCATCTCCACAAAAAATAAAAAAAATTAGCAAGGCGTGGTGGTATGCTCCTATAGTCCCAGCTACTTGGGAATCTGAGGCAGGAGGATGGCTTGAGTCCAGAGTTCAAGGCTGCAGTAAGCTATGATCATGCCACTGCATTCCAGCCTGGGTGACAGAGTGAGGCCCTATTTCAAAACAGTAACTAACTAAATAAATAAATAAATAAATAAGTAAAACATACAAAAATATCAAGGCTTTATCTGGATGGAGAGACTTATGGCTTTTTTTAAATAAAATGACTTATTTTTTACTTCTATTTTATGCTTTTTAAAATTTTATTTAAGAAATAAAGTCTATTAGAAAAAAATAATAAAGTCTATTAGAAAACAAAAAACTTGGCATCAGACCTTTGTATCTCAGACCCATCTCAAACCAAATAATTGGAAGAAGTTCCAAAAGAGAGTTTCAGGTTACTAAATGAAATACTTAAGTTATCAGTTCAGTCTTTCTCTGTGATTAATTCTGTCTATAAAGAAGCTTGATAATCTTACTTTTTTTTTTTTTTTTTGAGACAGAGTCTTGCTCTGTTGCCCTGGCTAGAGTACAGTGGCATCATCATAGTTCACTGCAGCCTCAAACTACTGGGCTCAAGTGATCCTCCTTCCTCAGCCTCCCGAGTAGCTGGGACTATAGGCATGTGCCACCATGCCTGGCTAATTTTTCTATTTTTAGTAGAGATGGGTTCTCACTCTCGTTCAGGCTAGTCTTGAACTCCTGAGCTCAAGCCATCCTCCTGCCTCTGCCTCCCAGAGTGCTAGGATTACAGGTGTGAGCCACCTGGCCTGGCCAATAATTTTACATTTTTATGGTTTTAAAAATGAAGATTGGAGGGTCATTGTACACCAGTCTAGTGTGCAAAGTGTGAACAACATCTTTTGTCTAAGCAAAATGAAATGGTGTTCATTTCCTCCTTCCTCAGTGGGAAGAGGAAGGATGATGATGTGGAAAGAGCACATGAAATCGGGGTTCAAGCCCAGGTCCTGCCTCACACTCTCTAGCCAGAGAGTGGCCAAAAGTTGTACATTCAGAGCCAACCAAGATGATCTCTAGTTGACCTCTTCTTGCTTTCAAACTCTTTGACATTACACCTGCCTGTTTTTGTACTGTGCTCTGTACTCACAACTCTAGAGGTTGGGACAAGAGAATGATGCGACCCCGTATTCTCTTAAGTCCTGGCCAAGCTTTACCCTGATCAGCTTCTGAATTGGGATGAGTTCAGATATGTGTAGGAGGCACTTCCAGCCACCTGTAGGCAAAGTCTTGAAACACCTTTTCCCCAGGCTTTTCTCTTTCCTTCCCCTTTTTCAGCAACTACCCCGGTGATCTCATTGTTGTCCCTGTCTCTTATCACTGGTTAAGAGTGTGGCCTGTGAAGTCACACAGATCTCAGTATAAGTCCCTGCTCCACTACTTTCTTGGGTGAGTCACTTAATTCCCTGAATCTCAGTCTCCTGCCTCTTCTGGAACTGGATGTGATATTACTGCACCTCCTCCCAGGATGTGAGGATGAAGGGAGATAATACATGCAAAGCACAGCCAGGGGCCTGGCAATAAGCTGTGATTATTCCCACCTAATGTGAGTCTCTTCCACCTCTGCCCCCTCCTCAGTGCTTCATCCAGCCTGTCCTTGGCCTCTTGCCATCACGTAGGGCCCAGCACATTGTGGAGGTCCTGCTGCATTTGGATTCAGCTGTAATTATTACAACTTCTTTTATATTGAACTAAAATCCTGTGACTCTCCTATTAGTTCATTTTGTCACTGGAATTATCTATGTACAGCTAAAGAAAAAAAAAGAGCTAAAAGTTCATTTCATTTCTCTTTGTAATCAACAGTTTCTTAATCTTTCATGAGTAGCTGAATAAAATGATATTTTTTTCAGGTAAGTGTAGTAAATTGAAAGAGCACCGAACAGGGACCCAGAAGGGCTAGGTTTTAGTCCTGGTTCTGCCATTAAGCTGTTTTGCATAGAACATGTCATGTCAACCATGTGGGCCTCATTTGCCTCATCTCCAAAGAAGCCATTATACTATAACAGCTGTGACATTAGTTTTGTCTCACATTCCATTTCTCATTGATTGACAATTTCCCACGGGCAGTGTTGAAAAGGAACCTAGGGTAGCTGCTTTCTGAGCTCAATTTGTGATGTCTGCCAAGGACAAGGGAGGATGTTTTGGGAGGATAAATGTTTTGGCAACATTTGGGCCACATATTTGCCATTCCTATGCTGTGTAGTCTAAGGCTACTTATGGTTTCAAATCCTTTTAACAAATCAATTATCTCAACAAATATTTACTTAGTATAAACATCTTCTATAGACTCAACCTTATGTTTAAGTTAACAACATTAGGTGGTCTCTGTAATGGCCAAGTGATGTAGTTCAGGCTGTACCGTACAGTAGGAACTTGGAGAAAGGAGGAACACTGGAATTCAGAGTAGTTGAGTGAAAACTTCATGGAGGAAGTGAATCTTATGGCTGCATAGAGGATTTGGATAAAAATAAGGGAAGGGAGAGTATTTTCAAGATGAGGGGAACAGAATAAAGAAAACCCCAAGACCGCAATAAACACAGTTCATCCCGATTGCATTGGTAAGTGCTGATACATTAAGGGGAACTGATAAGCTGCAGATGGATTAGGGAGCTCAATGACAGCCAAAAGACTTTAGACCAGACATGAACGCCCACTGAATAACTTGTTAGTAATCCTCCCAACAACCCTGAATTTAGGTATTATTGTTATTATCTCAGTTTGACGGAGGAAAAAGCCGGGGTTTACAGAGCCTAGTGACTTGCCTCTGTCACTTGGCTGTTAAATGGGGAAGGGGAGGTTCCTTTCCATGTTTGTGCGAGTCTGACAATCATGCTCTCATTAGGAAACTAAAGGTCTAGGATTACTGGGAGCATATTGGCTTCATCAGCAGAGACAGGGAAATTGGGAAAAAGAGGAGAGCATGATTAGCGTATGGAAATTTGGAAATGTTGACGTTGGACTCTAGTGAAAATGACAGTAGGCAGCAGGCTTTGAGGGGGAGATTTGTCCTGGAGATGTACGTCTGTGCAGTCTTTGCTTGTTCAAGAACTGAGAGAAAATTGCTTTCTAAGGAAAAAACTGTCAAGGACATGGCTGAGGAACACCCACAGGAGGCAGCAATGCCCACATTTCAAAGGTATTTTCAACCAGTCTGCTGGTTTATTTAGCCCAAAAAATGTCTTAGTAATTTGAACTCTTCAGTGAGAATGTTATAAAAACAAAATTCACTTCCAGATGGTGGAATTTGAGGAGGAAAGGATTTAAAGAAAATAATCTTGAAAAGTTACAGTGTGTGTTCTTGGCTAAAGACCCTCACATTTTTATTTGGGAAATGAAGAAGTTTTTGAATTACAGGAACACTTAAAAGCATCTGAAAGCAGTAACCTCCTAGTTATTTCCAACCTCTCCCTTAGTGAGCTTAATTGTTTTCACATTTGCGAATGATTTAAAATTGAAATGCATTTCATTCGTAGCATTTTCCATCCCAGACATTCATTCCAGCTAATGTTTCCAAAGCAAGGAGATAATCTTGGTGAGCGTTTCTAATGTTTCCTATAAAATCATGTTCTTTAATCAGTATTGCCATTTGTCCCCTGCCAAGTGAAACGGTCTTTCATACAAGGGAGGTGGTCTTGGAAAAAAAGGAAGGAAGAAGCCATTTGCTTCAAAATGGATTTTTAAAAATGAAAATCGATCAGAGATGTAAGGTCAGAATGAGCAAGTGCATGGAGAATTTCCTTTGTGAGGGTCTAGAAAAACTGCATGGTTGGGAAGAGAGGGAGGGTAGGGAGCACAGACTGGCCCCTTCCCGAAACCATGTCACCCTTGCCTGAGGACCCAGGCCCCTCCTGCCTCTGCCCCCAGACCTGATGTCTCTGTTCCTGAGGCTGATGTGACTGGCAGGGTTGGGCTCCAGCTCAGTGTTGAACAGGGATGTCAGCACCTGCAGGGAATGCAAAATCTGTTTGTTTGTTTGAATGATTGTTTAATTAATGTCTCCTCCCTCTTCCTCTCCCCTCCAAATAAATCTATTTTTATTTTTCAGAAACATTTTAGACATAAACAATTCTTTTTCCTCAGACTTTCCTATTTCCCCCAGTACCTCCCTTCTTCTAAAATATCCAAATATGTTTATTTTTTCTGAGGGATGCCAAAACAATGAAATATGACATAAATTAAAATTTCCCCTATTAATTCTATTTCCCACCACTGTATCCAAACCCCAACATTCATTTATTTATACACATAGATATATACATGCATGCGCCATACATGCCAAACAATTTTTTTCCTCTCTATTGTCTTAAAATATCTAGAAATATTACTTTAATTAGGTTTGTCCAGAACTTTTCTGGAATTATTTTGAAATTTAACTGATTACTTGAAACTAATTAGCCCAAGGGTCCTCAGATCTCCGGGGTCATCCTACAACCTTAAATTAGTGTCTTTGAACTTCTTTTAGAGATACCCAGCCAAGCCTCTTGGATTTTAAGGTAAGACCATGGTTTGGGATGGACGATGGCCAGCCTACATCTTTTAAAGCGCATTTCAAGGCCCTCTCTGAGTGTCAGGAACTCTATTTATGTTTTCTTATCTAATCCTTGTAAGAACTTGGTGAGGTAAGCTTTATCAGATCTTTTTACCTACAAGGAAGCAGGCTTAGGGGTGTTGTGCTAGTTTGGTTAGAGTCAAAGTTTCACATTTAAAGGAGGAACACTTCTTACTGCCTGGGCCTTTGCATAGAGAACCTACACTCACAAGGCACCAGTAAAGCAAAAACAAGCTTTAATACTGTCTCTAAGACCTGCCTGGGTTTGATGGGGAAGAAAGAGAAAGCTCTATAATCCAATGTGGGAATAAAGGGTTTCAGCTTCCTGTCATTCCAAGCAAAACACAATGCTTGCTCAAGTAGGGGAGGGGTGTGTGTGCATAACTTTTCCAGTAACCTGCAGGCTCTCAAGGACACTAGGTCTTGCCTCTTCTGGTGAGGAGAGACAGGACATCTGGTGAGGGGTGTCTCGGTGTTGCAACAGCCGTGGCACAGCAGGTGTGTCCTGTTGCCCCAGCTGTCACAGAGAGGCTGTTGGTTCCTCTTTATCTCTGGGGCCAATACATGGCTCCCTACCCCCTCTACCCTACCTCTTTCTTTGGGTGGAGTCCTGACTTTTCCTGAGAATTGCCAGGCACTCAGGGGCTGGACTACTGGGCACCAATAACCCCCTTTACAAATATGCATGTTTAACATATCTCACATGTCCTCACTCATATGTGGGAGCTAAATATTAAAGACAATTGATCTCATGGAGACAGAGAGTAGAATGAGGCTGGGAAGAGTAGCAGGGAGGAAGGTGAAGTGGCAATGGTTAATGGGTGCAAAAATGTAGTTAGATAGAATGAACAATATTTGATAGCACAATAAAGTGACTATAATCAACAATAAGTTAGGGTATACTTTAAAATAACTAAAAGAGTGGAATTGGAATGTTCCTAACACAAAGAAATGATAAGTGCCCTGAAGTGATGGATACCCCAGTTACCCTGATTTGATTAATTCACATTGTATGCCTGTATCAAAACATAACATGTACCCTGAAAAGATATAGACCTATTAGGCACGCATAATGATTAAAAATTTAAAATATATATATATATCTTTAAAAACCAATCATGTGCTTACATGTGAAACATGATATTTGCACTTAAATTCAAATCCTGCATTATAATCTAGGTGAATCATCTTGCTATATATTTAAGGTACAAGGGGTTCAACTAAATAGGAGACAAACTGGTGAGCAAAGAAAGCAATTCTCACTACAAAGCAGCGTGTGTTTGGGGGATTTAGAGTCCCAAAAATAATTGTCCTAGAGACCCCTATTAATAGAGAGATTAAGTAATGTCCCAGAGTCAAGATATAAACTCACCACCTGTGTAGGATTCTCCCCATTTCCTCAGTGTACAACCAATGGTCTTTCTGCAGAAAGAATTATCTGGAGAGGTGATGGACTCTCTGTTATAGTAAATAGCCTTGTGGTGAAAGGTAGAAAAAATAGGTTGTAGAAACACTAAATTGAGGATGTGGACCTTTAGTGTGGACCAAAGATGTTTTTTATCTGTCTTTTTGGTGGCCACGATAGCTAGCAAGCTGCCCTTTTGCATTATATTGCTATGATTTTAGTTATTTTAGGTTGTCTTTATTTTGTTAGTATATTTTCACTCCACAGGAGAAACTTATTCAGTTGACCTGCATGGTAGCAGAAGGCACTTATGTTTCAACATTCTCTTTAGGGTTGAAGCAGGGTAAAATTTGGGTAGAAATTGATTGTGGAAGGGCCTTTTGCAATTTCCACTTTCCTAAAACAGAACATCCTTCTTCCTCAGCTACTGTTAACCTTTATTTAGAACAGCATAAATCACTGGACTCAAAATTTATGTTATACACTAAAGTCTGCTGGAAAAGAACTTGTCTTTTCACCCAATATCATTATTCAAAGTGTAATTGCAGTGCCCTGGAATAATTTCACATCTTCTTCGTGGCCTCTCACTGACGGGAAGTCCTCTGCGGGCTTTGTTGTGTAACCATCGTGTGTCCTTACCCAGCTCACCTCTGCCTGCCTTTCACAAAAGCGTGACTCACTAGTTGCTGAAAGCTTCCCACCAGTTTTGCTGAGGGTCCAATAAATGGATTAGATTACAAGTTTTGTTGTTGTTGTTGCTTTATTTTTTCCTTTTGTACTTAGAAAAGATTCAGGGATTCTTAAGTGCTTCACAAATTCAGCTTTTGCGTTCTCATGGTTCTGGCATTTTAAATTATGATTTTAGACCTTCTATAGAGCTGGGGTGGAGGAAGAAGAGGGTTAGGTGTTTGACATTAAAAATCTGGCATTTGGAGCTTTTCTGTCTTCTCCCTGTGCTGAAATGAAGTGGGAGCGTGCAGAAGCGGCTCTCAGAAGCTGAGGGGCTGAAGCCTGGGTCCTGGCAATGAGAGTTCGTGAACCTTTCTGCCCACCTCACCTCTGGGTGCAACTGGAAAACTCTTGCGTTAAAATACCCCCAGCACTCTGAAACAGTCAGAATGTCTCCACGGGCCTCAGACTTGATCAGATCAAGTGAAGTGTACACCTACGGAGGAAGTAATTATGAACTAAATGTCTGTTCTTATCTAGAGAAAGTCAGATCTGACTCCAGTCTGTTCCTCATCTTATGAGGGATATCAGGATAGTCACCACTGTTCTCCAAGTGAGAAAGCGAAGGAATGGTAAGGAGTGACAGAGACAGGCTTTGTGAGACCCAGGTGGGCTCTAGCAGCCGCCAGGGTCTCTAAGGAGAGAAGACAAGGTAAGGAGAAAAAGGAGGACGATGCTCACACAGGTGAGTCTTGGCAACCAGGCCTCTCTGACCTTCTCCCCATAAATGCAAAGATCACACAACAGATAAGGGGCCCTAGAGCTTATCCATAAGGTGGGCTCTTCGGATTTTGCAATTAGTAGAGGGAGGAGTTCAAAGTGTGTCTTTCTCTATCCTTAAAGGACCCTGAGGAATCCCTTGATCTTATCTATTGTCAGTCGTAGACAAAGTCTGGGCTAGAATTCTTGAGGCCATAGGTTCAAACATTGGAGTGTTCCCCCCTCCAAATATCCTCTGTATCCTCTAAATAGAAGTAGGACTGTGGATCCTCTGAACAGTAGTAACTCCTGCAATCCAGACCTGTGGAACTAGGGCCTGCCTGTTGACTGACTTGTACAGGGACAACAAGACTTCTTGAACTTTTGCAGGATCTGATATTTGTTCAGGATTAAGAATTTCTTGTTATCCAGTAGCTGTTACTGTGCCAACTTTAATAATAGGGTGTAGTACTACAAATATACCACTTGGCATTTTGGATAGGCAGGCCTCGTATTAGATACTTTAGTTTCAGGGGACAAAAAGCAAGCTCTCACTCTAGCCCTAAGCAAAACTGAGAATTAGGTGATTTTCTCTTGGCTGACCCGCCTTCTCTGTCAATGTCCATCTGCTCTCTCATGATTGATTGCTAATCTTTATCTTAGCTACTACATATTGAGCATTGCCACATGCCAGGCAGTAGGCTATGCACTTTGTATCCCCCACGTCAGCGCTGTAAGCTCAATTGTTCTCCTTATTTCCTATTGGAGACAAGAGGGTGTAGAGGCTTACTGGGTGAAGTAACCTGCCAGTGGCTGCAGAGACAGGGAAAGGCAGGGCTGGACTCACTCCCAGGTGTGCGCCATGGGAAATGCATCTCTCTCGTGCTTACTCTTTCCCACCCCTGCTGTGGCAGCCCATTGAAGGTAAAGGTGAGCTGATGCTTAATGTCAGCCAAGATGTCAAACAATTCTGAAAGTTTTTATGTGACAACCGCTTAAACTGACTATAAGTACTTTGCCTTTGCCTCTGCAGATGTTCATATTTTTAAAAAGACCAAAGAAAAAAAAAAAGCCACAGGGATGGAACAATGGGGTAGAACTATCATTAATGAAGGGGCTGCCAAAGATTCCTGAAGTCATTCCAAAGTAGTGGCTCTGTGCTCATAAGCCAAGCATTCCCTAGCACAGCTCTGTGCACATCACAGACACTTAATAGCTGATCAAAACTCAGTTCATGTTCTCATTAAGTATAAGAAAAGTACAAGGAAAGCTGCTCTGGTTAACTTTAGTTTCACCTATTGACAAAGCATCAGCTTTTTCCAACAACTCCATATATGTACCTTTAAATTTGAAATGCCCACTGTTCCTAGGTTGGGTTTTTGTTCTAGGTTTTATACAACACTTGGATTTATATATTAAGAAAAAATTTTAAAAGTTCTCTAATTCATGGAAATTTATGTTTGGCTTTATTTTGTCTATGTTTTGAATTAACCAGCTATGAAGAAGGTGAGCTTACCATGTTGTTTTACGTTGAAATGCCTTTGTGATATTTTGTCTTGTTTGTCCTTGATCACATTTTTAGCGCAAACATACTTTTGGATGATCAGTTTCAACCCAAACTAACTGATTTTGCCATGGCACACTTCCGACCCCACCTAAAACATCAGAGTTCTACCATAAATATGACCAGCAACAGCAGTAAGCATCTGTGGTACATGCCAGAAGAATATATCAGACAAGGGAAACTTTCCATTAAAACAGATGTCTACAGCTTTGGAATTGTGAGTACCAACTACCAGTTAGCAAAGGAGGAGAGTTTATTGCCAAGAATGTTCTAAATTCTAAAAAGAATTTTTTAAGAGCTTTAATATTTAGACTTAATGATTTTCTGTTACCTGTCTTATACATTAATTTTGTGTAATCAAGCAAGTAATAAAATATAAAGTCATTAATTAGATTGAAGTATATTCATAGTCATGGTTAATAGTTGCAGTAAATTGTGTGTATATATTTAACATACATAGCCAACTTTCTGTATCTTCTTGTAGGTAATAATGGAAGTTCTAACAGGGTGTAGAGTGGTGTTAGATGATCCAAAACATATCCAGCTGGTAAGCATTGTCTTCACCTCAGCACCAGTCTCTTGGGCATTTTCTTGATCGAATTCTATATGATAAGGTTGTCTCCTTTTCTTCCTAGCGAGATCTCCTCATGGAATTGATGGAGAAGAGAGGCCTCGATTCATGTCTCTCCTTTTTAGATAAGAAAGTGCCTCCCTGTCCTCGGAATTTCTCTGCCAAGCTATTCTGTTTGGCAGGCCAATGTGCCGCAAGGCAGGCAAAGTTAAGACCATCGATGGATGAAGTGCGTATATACATGGTTTTATTCAAAACTGAGCCCACAGAACCGGGGAAAATCTCAATGGGATAAATTGTGTATCTACATGAATTTTTTTCGATGAGACAAATCCAGCCTCTATCAGAGAATGCCAATCTAATAGATAGCTTTTACAGGTCAAAAAGTCACATCATTTGCTACTCTGGTAGAGGTTATTGGGTGGAGCCAAGCCTCCACAAAAAATTTAATGAAAAGACATAAGTGAGTAGTTTGGAGGGAATATTTTAGTCAATCTGCATTAAGAAATCTGGCCCATTAAAAATGCAGCATTTATTTCCCTTGCTAATTTTTAAGTTTATTCATCTATCCATAGATTTAATTATCCATTCATTTATTTGCTTGTTTGTATAAGTAAACAAATACTTACCTAATGCTGACTTTGTATGTGCCAGACTTTGTATTAGGTGCTGGGGATACAACAGTGATTGAGATACAGTGGCTACCCTCAGGCTCGCAGTTCAAA
The DNA here is from genome assembly GCA_023783475.1 of Daubentonia madagascariensis. Classification (NCBI taxonomy): domain Eukaryota; kingdom Metazoa; phylum Chordata; class Mammalia; order Primates; family Daubentoniidae; genus Daubentonia; species Daubentonia madagascariensis. The sequence continues at coordinate 49,035,314 of JAKFHU010000600.1, read as the reverse complement.
GGAGTTGTCAGATTAGTAACATGGAATTTTGGTCCAGCAAGGGAAGCATAATGATAGAAGCCCGCGCCTACATGGGAACATACAGTCAGAAATCAAACCAGCCTGTGGAAGTCAAGGAAGCTTCTTGATAGAGGTGACAGCTTAGCTATGATCTGAAGAACAGGTTGGATTCAGGCAGCAGTAAGGATGGAAGGACATTCTAGGCAGAGAGAATCAACATCTGCAAAGGCTCCGAGGTGATGAAGTCCATGGCACTAAGACTACAGGTAGTTCAGCATCAGGGAAGTGGTGCAGGGGGTGAAGGAAAGGCTGGAGTGCTTAAAATAATAATAACTTGGCTGGGCACAGTGGCTCACGCCTGTAATCCCAGCACTTTGGGAGGCCAAAGTGGGAGGATTAGTTGAGACCAGAAGTTCAAGACCAGCCTGGGCAACATAGCAAGACCCAGTCTCTACAGAAAGAAATTTTTAAAAAATAACAATAAAACCTTTCAGGTTGGACATGAATTCCATGCTAGGAGTTTGGATTTTATCCTAAGTGTATCGTGGAGCCAGGGAAGGGTTCTAAACAAGAAGGTGACATAATCAGAATGTGAAGAGCCTGGGATTCAGGAGAGCTGTATTCCAGGCCTGACACCACCAGTGAGAGCTGTGTGGACCCTGAGCCCAGGAAGGAGCCATGGAGGGACAGGGAGGGACAGGGAGTTGGGAGCCACGAGATCTGATGTCAAACAACAGGTTTCCGCCTTACTGGCTAGTGATATTGATTCATTTTTTTGAGCCTCAGCTTTATTATCTATAAAATGAGAATAATAATGTTGTTTGTACAGGTTTAATGAGATAATATATGTGAAAGTACTTTGTAAATTGTGAAGCTCTCTATATGTATTTTTTAAAATTATGTGTATGTGTGTGTGAAGGAATGTATTGTATGTGATGTTATATTAGGTCAAGGGTTCTCAAACCTGGCTGCACATCCATATCACCTGGGAAGCCTCTAAAATACAGATTCCTGGACTCTTGTCTCCTTACTTTTTGAATAACAATCTCTAGGTTGGGCCAGGGATCTGTACTTTGAGAAAGCTTCCCTACGTAATTCTGGCCCACAGATTGGGCCCACCATTCCCCACTCCCTTCCAATCCTCCACATATTATGGTTGAAGTAAAAAATGTAAAGAGACTTGTCTAAGGTCACAAAGCTAGTTGGTGGCAAATCTAGGGCTACAGTCTGGTCTCTGGATATTTAATTCAGTGCAGTTTTCTTTTATACCTTGCCTCAAGTCACTTAATTTACTCTTCAAAATAAAGGGATTTAGTTAATCTTTAAGATCTCTTCTAATTCAAAATTCTGTAGTTGAACTTATTTCATGAAAGTGAAAGAATGTTCTTTAATAGAGAGAAAAATGGTGAAAGGAGAGGTTATTCAAGCTTAACTCAATGTTTGTTTGCTTCTTTGTTAATTAGGTCCTAAATACTCTTGAAAGTACTCAAGCCAGCTTATATTTTGCCGAAGACCCTCCCACATCACTAAAGTCCTTCAGGTGTCCTTCTCCTTTATTTTTGGATAATGTGCCAAGTATTCCAGTGGAAGATGATGAAAACCAGAATAATCATTCACTACCTTATGATAAAGGTTTGAGGAAAGATAGAACGACTCAAAAAACTCCTTTCGAATGCAGCCAGTCTGAGGTTACATTTCTGGGCGTGGACAGGAAGACAGGGAGCAAGAGAAACGAGGAAGCTTGCAACGTGCCCAGTGCTTCTTGTGAAGAAAGTTGGTTCCCAAAGCATGTGGTTCCATCACAGGACTTACGGGCCTGTGAGATGCATATAGACCCTTCTTCAGAAGCTCCTGGCCGTTCTTACAGGAGCAGGCCAGTGGAGACTATCTGTTCCTCCGAGTTTTCTTGGAATGAATATGAACAGTACAAAAAGGAATAAAGGTCACTAGAAGAAAAAGGACAAAAGCGAGTATTACCGAGACACCTGAGTATAGGGATCACCTTGGGAAGACATTGTCTCCATAAGTAGTGCCAAGACAACAATCGGTGGTGAATTTGGGAAATGCATATAAATGATCTTGACAATTCTATTCCTTTCTTCCCAGCCCTAAAACAGAGTGGCTTAAAAAATTATTTTATTGGGGCCAGGTACAGTGGCTCACACCTGTAATCCTAGCACTCTGGGAGGCTGAGGCAAGAGGATTGCATGAGGTCAGGAGTTTGAGACCAGCCTGAGCAACAGCGAATCCCCGTCTCTACCAAAAGTAGAAAAAATTAGCCCGGGTGGTGGCACATGCCTGTAGTCCCAGCTACTAGGGAGGCTGAGGCAGGAGGATCGCTGGAGCCCAGGAGTTCGAGGTTGCAGTGAGCTGTGATGATGCCACTGCGCTCTACCCAGGCAACAGAGCAAGACTGTCTCAAAAAAAAAAATTATTTTATTGGGATAATTGCCTTATGATCAAACCGAGGCTAAATTAGAGCCATTCGAAATTACTCAAGATCATGGGTTCTGACTTAGCCAAACAAAACAATCAAAACCTGCCACAAAGGGCCTGGATTCTGATGTCTTCGCCATCATCATCAGTGTGAGTCCTCAGAGCCTCCGTCTGCTGAGAACATTCCATTGGATTCCATCATTTGGTTTAGCTTGCTTTCAAGGGTTGTAGGACATGTCTAATTTGTAAATGTTAATAGATACCTTTTTAAAGAATCGCCTTTTTGACTGGCCTTTTGTATTGTTCTCTTCTGTTCATCCCTGTCAAGCCTGCCTCTCTGAAAATGAGCCAGGTTCACCCTTGGCTACAGTAGAGAGAGGATTACTTCCCAAGATCTGTATTTCTATATTAAAACTCTCAGGATAGTTTATCACATATACTACATATAATGTAGTTGTTAACTGTTATTACAGTTTTTTAAACAAACTTAAAGACCTATTATATCCTGAGTAGAGTATATGAAATTTTAATCAAGTAATTTTTGTTCCTGAGAAAACAGCTGGTCACAAGGGCCTAGGTCAATTTTTTGTTTGGTTCTGTACCTTCCAACTCCATAACTTTACTGCTGCTGTTTCCTGGATTTCCCCATTTTGAAATCCTACCCAATCATCAGGGCTCTGCAAAACTGCCATCCTCCAGGAAGCTTCCCTAATCTTTCTACCCAGAAGTACTCACTTTATCAAGCATTTTCATAGCAATTTCTTTGTATTTACATTTTATACTTGTCACCTTCTGAATTATGTCAAAGTTGTTTGTGTCATCTTATCTTTATTAGGTGGATTATAAGTTCCCTATATTAGTTTTCTATTGTTGCTGTAACAAATTATCACAAATTTAGTGGCTTAAAGTAGCATAAATTAATTGTTTTATAGTTTTGGAGGTCAAAAGTCCTTGGCATTCCTTCTGGAGGCTCTAGGGGAGAATTCATTGCCTTACCTTTCCTAGCTTCTGGAGGCCACCTGCGTCCCTTGGTTTGTGGCCTCTTCCTCCATCTTCAAAGCCAGCAATGTAGCACATTAAAATTCTCTCTCTCTCTCTCTCTCTCTCTCTCTCTCTCTCTCTCTCTCATTCACTCACTCTGGCCCTCCTGCCTCTCTTATATAAAGACCGTTGTCATTGTATTAGGCCCACTCAGTTAATCCAGGAAAATCTCTGTGCCTTAAGATCCTTAATTTAATCATACCTGCAAAGTCCCTTTTCGCATGTAAAGTAACATATTCACAGTTTTCTGGGATTAGGACATGGACCATATCACACTCTTGAGTGTGAAGGGGCCATCTCTTCAGGGCCTAGCATGTTATCCTACACAGAGCAAGTGTTTACTTATAAATTAAGTTGAATTAAATTATCTCTGTGAACCCACATAATCAAAAATTCAGCTACAATAAACATTGCTGAGTAAATTAACAAAGGGAGGATAATGACTCTGTTTATGATGGTGGAGAGAAACACTGAAGAAAATCATTTCCAGATCTCCAGGAGGCTTGTAATAAAAGGGTAGAGTCTAGCTTTCTGTGCATCAGAGGAATAGACCCATGCCTTTTTTTTTTTTTTTTTGGTGAGTCAGTATGGTTGGGTTAATCACAGTCAGATTCAAGTCTGGGTTCAAGAACTAATCAAAGAAGGAAATCATCAGGAATTAGAGCCAGGTTAACAGAACAAGGTCAGAAACATGGAGTTTAAATTATCCAAAAGCATGAAATGAGGTTAAAAACGTACTACGCCTTAATCTGGTTGACAGGCCTAATACAGGCCCCAAGTTAGCAGCTGGAAGAGCCCATGCTCACAGGCTGCTCTGCAGGGTGCTGGCTGCCCAGAGCCGTCTTCTCCATCTGACTGTCACACACGTGGTCACACGTGTGTTCACAAGGCTCCCAAACTGCCCATGTGTTAAGACTGGTAGGGGGAAAGGGTTGGCCTAGATGTCATATAACTTTTGTTCTTGTGACCTGTCCTAGTTTGGCAACTCTTGAATATACGTGTCAAGGAAAGGAAGCAGCAAAAGTCTTTGGAATTTAGCTCAAACCATTCTGCAGCTGATTTAGCTTATTTTAGAGATACAGTCTGAAAGTATATTGGCTGAATTGGGAAAATTAGCCTGGAATCTTGAAAAGTTGCCACTAATAATTCACAAAAGAGAAAATCAAGAATTGATCCTGTGTTAAACTGTTTTTCACTTTGAATAGGGCCCTTCAATGAAGGGTCATTAAGGAAGCTCTGATTAACACCAGGCCCACGCAATTACCCAACACACACATAATATGTTGGTATTATGTTGCTTTGAACTTGCTTAGTTGACTTAGGGCAGGGTTTCTCAAACTGTAGTGTGCATCAAAATGACTTGGAAGGCTTGTTAAAAACAGATTGCTGGGTCCCACCCAGCCTCTGATGCAATAGGTGTGGGGTTAGAAATACCCCTTTCTATCAAATTCCCAGGTGATGCTGCTGCTGTGAAGCCCACTCTTTGAGAACCACTGCCTTAGAGTGTTAAGTTGTTAATTGGTAGATCCTACCTACCTTTCTATCTAGGTTATATATTTTTTGAGAAAATAATAATTTAATTATTTTATATTTACCAAGGATATTGGTTAGCATAGAGTAGAAGCTCTAGAAATACTGTTGACCAATGATCTTATTGACTAGATCATCTTTCTAGGGTGTGACTATTTTGGACATCTTAAAGACCATGTCAAATTAGCTGGCAGTGACCTAATGATGAAGTAAGCAGATGCCACTGTGGCTGAAAAGTACCAAAATCTTCTATTGACTGATCCTGTTGACTAGATTTGCCTTCTAGTGGGTGTATTAATAAATGTTAATTGATAGGAATTAAATCTTGCATCCTATTATGGGTAGTAAGAGGATACTTTTATGGTTTCATGATATGGAGACTAAGATACATGAAGAAACCAAGAATGAGCCTCCAGATGTTCCCTCTGATCAGCAAACATGAATTAATAAAGAAGTTCACTTATCTTCATCCTGGTAGCACACATGGGCAATCCTCCAGGCAGATGCTATTTACTATGCTTCTTAGGGCTTTTGTCCCATTTTACAGTGCCCCAAAACATGGAGAAAATGTTTTGTTGTTTTTGAAAATAGGTATTAGATTTCTGACATAATCAATTTTATTGACTTCCTGAGAGTTGTAATGATCTGTGACTCACTGCATAGTAGTGTAATTTTATGGAGTGGTAGATCAGCCTGTGTGGAACAACTTTTATGACCTGAGGTCTGATGGGTATAGGAAGAAAGGTTTATCATGGGTAGCATTTATTATCTGCTGCAATCAAGGTACTGTGTTAGCTACTAGGGTACTAAGTAAGGAGCAAACAGTTTAGTAAGGAAGAAAGGGCATCTACTCAAGTTCACAGTTCAGTGACATTTGTTATTTGAACCGCACACCAGCAGAACTGAAAGTAGACGCTGAAAGGGTAAGGAGGAGGAATAGATGACTGTGCACTAGGCTTTTTGGAGGTGCTTCCTGGAAAGAAAGGATTAAAAGAAATAGAAAAGAGCACCAAAGAAGCTCTGCAGGGTGGTTATCCAAGGAACTGGGGGCCCACAGTTCCAGCAGAGCTCTGCAGAACCCTGTCTCTGGAACTGGCAGAATGGGGTGAGGGTGAAGGGAGCTGGGTTGGGAGCTTTGCATGGTTGGTTGTGGCTAAAGGTGTGAACCCTGTCTTATAGGTGAGGATGCTGACTCGGGGAAGTTAAGTCACTTGCTAAAAGTCCTCCCAGATTTGGAGGAGCCAGGATTTGAACCCATATCTGTCTGACTTCAAAGTCCTTGCTCTTTCTTGTAGTCCACATTGCACAAAGGAGCCAGTGGAGGTTCAAGCTCATATGAAAAGGAATGGATGTGAAGTCATATGTTGATTCCACAATTTTTTTTGTTTTTTTGAGACAGAGTCTCACTCTGTTGCTGGGGCTAGAGTACAGTGGCATCATCATAGCTCACTGCAACCTCACATTCCTGGGCTCAGGTGATCCTCCTGCCTCAGCCTGCCAAGGAGTTGGGACTATAGGTGCACCACCATGCCGGGCTAATTTTTCTATTTTTTTGTAGAGACAGGGCCTCACTCTTGCTTAGGCTGGTCTGAAACTCCTGGCCTCAAGCAATCCTCCCGCCTCAGCCTCCCAAAGTGCTGGGATTACAGGTATGAGCCACCCTGCCCGGCCAATTCCACAAATTTTTAGTAGGCATGCAAGGCTTGCTGTGTCTTCTGCCTTTTTCACTGTCCTGTTCCTCTTCTACAGGCACCTACCTCTGTTGTCATTTAAATGAATTCGTCCATCCATCCATTCATTGAATAAATATTTATCAATGGACTCCTTTGTGTCAGGCACTGTCCTAGGAGCTGGGGATACAGTGAAGATCAAAACCAGCAAAGATCCCTCATGGAGCTTATGTTTGAGTGAATAAATCTCAGAGTATTCTCCAGTTATAGGGCCCAGCTTCTCTTCCAGCCAGCTCTTCCAGATAGGTTCAGAGAGGTTTTCTTCTTGTCCTGTTGTGTAACTGATAACCCCATGGTGGCCTGTCACTGTGCTATTAGTGTACATTAAGCAGTCTATGGCATGCTTTGTGGCAATCATGACAGACCCTGTTCTATTGACTTATGGTTTTTTCAGGGCATTTATTTGGCTACTGGTGGCATCTTCAGCAGGCATCGTCCAAGGGGGCTGAAGCACCTACACAAACCTCACCTCACTATCACGCGATACTGGAATTGCCTGTTGAATTATCTTTCCTCCTCTACAAAACTGCAAGTTCCCTGAGGGCAGGGGCTATGTCCTCATTTTTGTATCCCCAATGGCTAGCACAGTACCTGGCACATAACATGGTGTAATAAATATTTGTAAAATGAATGAATCAAAGAGTCCTTCAAAACATCGTCATCAAAATCAACATTGTCATCTAGATTGCATCCAAAGTTTGTCTTTCTAGTATCCAGAATATCACCAATCATTGGCCTAAATGGTTTAATTTCACTATTCTTGGATGAAAGTTATTGATTTCAAATATTAATATCTGAGATATCTTTGAAAAAAGGAATTAGACATTGTATATGTTGCTTATAAATTTGCTCTATGGTACAAGATATTCCCAAACCGTGTCTAAGCAATGATAAACCAACATTCAGACAACAAACTTATGTCTGTTGTGTTTTGTTCCTGTCTTCTTGTTCCAATTTATTTATATATATCTGATGGTCCATGGAATTGAATTGCATGTATTTTCCTGGAAGGCATTTTTATTCCAAAAATCTGTATTGCCTACCAGACTTCACTTAAGAGCCTTCTTATGGGTGTCATCTGCCTCATTGCAAACTTTGTGGTCATAAATAACAACAGAATATTTACAGAGTTTTTCATTGGCTCCTTAATTTTAAAATATTTTCATAGACCCACATTAATTGGAATCAGCTTACTTGTGGGAGATGCAGACTCAGTTAACGTTGTTGTGTCTAGTAGCATGCTAAGTGCATGCATGCGTCATTTAAGCTTTAAACAACCTATTGGGTAGGGTTATATTACTGCGAGATCAAGGAAAGTGAGGCTCAAAGAAGTTGACTCTTGCCCTGAGTCACACCATTGATGCAATGGGAATGCAAACTAAAAACTTTATTCAGGTCCAAGAAATATCTGCCCTGAAAAAGGGTAACTTAAAAATTGAAAGTATTACCTATTTGAAAATGAACACAGCTAATAAATATATGTGTGTGTTTATTTTATTATTATTAGTTTTGTCCTCCCAGATTGGCAACCATTAAAGCAATTGACAAGAATGGCATTCTTGTTCACTGTTGCCAAGAGTGAAAATTGGCACAACCTTTCTAGAAGGCAATTTGGCAATATGTACTGAAAATCTAAATCATGCTACACCTTTACCCAGCAGTTTGTTTAGGAATTTATCCTGATGAATAAAAATTGCACAAGCGTGTAGACATGAGCCCAAAGATGTATTTCATGATGTTTATGATATTAAAACATTGGAAACAACCTAAATACCCTTCAGTAGAAGATGGGTCAAATAAGTTGTATGCAGCTAAAAAATTAAAAATTTTTTAGATCTATGTTTATTGCTATGGAAATTTGTCCCTGAAATAGTATTGAATGAAAGAGCAGACTATAGAATAGCATGTTTAATATGAGCCCATTTATAACATTGATTGTTTTAAAATAAGATATGTTTTATAGAGAGAGCTTTGCCAAATGTTAATGATGATTTTTTCCTGGACTGTGGTATTTGGGTGGTCTTTACATTCTATAGACTTTTATGTATTTGAAATTTTTATAATGAGCATATGTCATTTTTATTATTAGAAAAGGATAAAGCTATTTTTACTTTGGAAAAAAAAGTTAATTCTCCACATTTCTACATTTACCTGGCTGTTTGCTTAGTTGTGTCTTTGGTAGCAACCAGCAGCTAGTAATAATGCTTCTACTCCATTGCCTTTTATTATTAATATTTTTATCTTCTTACCTTAGTGACTTAAGCTTAAGCTACCAAATGCATTTGTCTGGTATCCCCTGAGTAACAAATTTTGAGAGGGTATGTGAAAAAGCAATCCAAGAGGCAAAAGCTAGAAACGCTGAAATACAGAAGAGTGGAGAACAGATCACAGTGCACAACTGCGAGTATTTTATAATTAAATATTAGTTGATTTTGCTAAAATCTTTTTAAAAATTACCCTTAAGATTTATACTTACCCACAGTTAAATGAAAAGATCTTTGGGGAGATGACTTTTCTACCATAAAGTATCCAGTCCCCAGACTTGTGCCCCACTGTCCATTTTTAGCCTACATAAAATTTTTAACTTGCTGTATATAGTAGAGTCTGGGCTGTAGTTATCAGTTGGAAATAAAACTTGCAACAGTGCAGAGGAATTGTGACTGAATACAGTGCTTTTTTGTGGCAGGTAGAGATGGAGCCTATGTAAAAATGCTAATGAACTTCACAATAATGCATTAATTATAAAGGGAAATAGCAAAGTATACTCCAGGGTAAAACATCAGTTCTAATGGGTTCTAGCAAGAGGGGCTGTTTTTTGGACATAACTAAGTTACAGAGTGTGTAAATATGGTAAAAAAAAATACTTCCTAGGCAAATCCAGCTAAAAGATAAAAGAGTACTGGGTTTTTAAGAGCATAAAACAGATACAAATTTTGTTCTTTTGATACCAGATTAATGTTTTGATGCTATTTTGTGTTTCCTGAAAGGGAAATGCCAGGTGATACCAATGATGATCATTGCAAATATTTCAGCAAAAGAGAAGTTAGGGAATTTAATACACAAATACAATGTAAACTGGCGTCATTTCTAAACAGCACATTGTAGTGAGGTTACTCTGGTGGTCCTCTTCATCTTCTTAATCCCATTACTGACTAATGCTAATTTCATTTCATTTTGAATCTGTATAGGCTAATTATAACACAATTGCTGGACCGTTAAACATTGGATCTTGTGATATTTCTATTTCTTTTATGATTATAACAGGATTTTTTTTAAGAGCTGCAATGACTTCAGCCAAGGGTCAATATTAATCTATGACCTTTTATTGTTTTTAGTTTGTACACTCTGGAGGAAAATTTAAGATTCTAGCATGCTTACAAAGCCAAATACGCATGATTATATTCGCTCACTGCTGGCAGCTCTAAGGCTATTGCATGAGACAGGAGGCAGAGCGATCTCTGACATTTTTATTATGCATTTGTCTAGCAGCGCAAAGAAAGGGAACACTGGTGGGGTAATTCAGTCTGAGTCCAAAGGCCTTAGAACAGGGGACAACACACTGGTCTTGAAGCCTGAAGGCCTAAGAATCAGGAGCTCTGTTGTCTGAGGGCAGGGGAGAATGGATGTCCCAGCTCAAGGAGAGAGAGTGAATTCTCCCTTCCTCTGCCTTTGTGTTCTATCCAGGCCCTCAACAGATTGGATGATGCCCAGCTACATTGGTAAGGGAGATCATCTTTACTCTGTGCACCAACTCAAATGCTAATCTGTTCCAGAAACACCCTCACAGACACACCCAGAAATGATGGTTTACCAAATACCCCAGTCAAGTTGACATAAAATTAACCATCACATTTGTGTAGGCTTTCTTCCCTGATGATAGGCACCAAATCTTCATTTCTGAAGGGTCTCAGTCCTCAGTGATCCTGCCTTTGTTGGGGTGCTTTGATTTTACATTAACTTTCACCACTGGATATGGAATTATTAGTACCCAGAATTCCTTAGATTCCAAACTTAAACCTCCCTGTCTTCATTCATTGTGCTCATAAATCTGATTTCCCCTGGGTAATTGTAATCAATACCCAGAGCCATAGAATAGCCTCCTTCTTTCTTCTTAGTTCAGTGGCATAAAGATCCCAAAATGATAGTCTCTAACTTCCTGGTCCATGAAACCATTGTTGTGTCCACATGGAATCATTTCTCACTTGAGATCTAAGACCTTTAAATTAGCAGAACTCAGAGCTGAAGAAATGGGAAGCCAAAGGGCAAAAAAAAAAAAAAAAAAGTGGATGCCTAGATGTAAAAGAGAGAGGGGCCATTCCCACTTCACCCTTTGGTTGCCAGACCTCTGTATTCTGGCTGTGAAAGAAACAGCACTGTGTATCAGTCTTTGGTTTAAAGCCTGTATTTCATCCAACCTCCCAGAGCATTGTCTCCCAGCTAACAGCGTAACTAAGCTCTCTCAGCAGGCCAGTTCAAAGTTCTGCAAAGCCAACTGCTTCAGGGTGAAGTATGCAGTAAGACCAGTGTAATTCCATGGTGCGAGCCCCGTTGCCTCAGCTTATTTTATTATAAAATGAGTTTTTTTCATCAGAGCTGTTTTAAAAGATACTGTAAATCCACCAACCAAGATCCTAACAGAGACATGGTGGCCAGGAAAGGCCAGGAAAGGCAAATCCATATCCACGGTAAGCATCGAGTCTGATGAGGACAAATCACTGCTCCCTTCAGGCCAGAAGAGTCCAATGCAGTCAACCTGTCACCAAGTAGCTAGCTGGCTGGTTCCCCTGAGAAATGGTGCCAGGTCGTAAGTTCAGCATTGACTTCTCCTTTTGGTAGTTTAGGCACTCAGCCACAGCGGTAACCATATCAGCTTTGATGTGAAGGAACCCACATGTGACTTTTATCTTTGTTGTCATGCCACCCTGTACTGCTTCCACCAGACTCACTTGTTCTGGCACTGAATCATGAGTTGTTTTGAAAAGTATTGTCTTGTATGCTTTTGCATTTCCTTCTGCTCTTGGGAGGATTCTATGAACACCAAGCATTCAATAAGTGCGGCACTGCTGGCATAAATGATGGCAGGCAAGGGAACTTCCAAGTAGGCTTTGGCAGAGTGGAACAGTGCAGAAACCAGGGAGGACTTGGCAAAGCACGTCCATGAGCCTGAAGCGATGTAGAGTGGTTAGAAAGTAGCAGAGAACAATTTGGAAACGTAAGTAAGGTATGGTACTTCGCAGAGCCTTTTGAGTAGCAGGCTGAAGAATTTGAATTTTATCTGAAAGGAAGGCTTTAAGCAGTTTAAACAATTAAATAAAATATTAGGAATTGATACGCACATCAAAGTAACCTTGTACACCTTTTGATGAAAGCAGAAATCCTCCTTATAAGAACATTTGATAAATTCTCATCCCAGGACGTGCTGGAAGAATTCCCAGGACAGGGAGAGCATTACTTTGAGAAGAGAACTTGAAATCATTCTCCCACTTTCCTGCAGTTTCTTCCACTTCCTACTTTGGCAAACAGGGATGGCATGTCACTCTGGAGAGACGGTGAAGGCCTGCCGTGTCGGGGCTGGGCTAGTGTCAGGATGGCTGAGGAGGCATGGGCCAGGCTCTGAGTCCCCCACTTGGCGCTTACCTGCCTGCACTTCCTGCTGCCTCCTAGCCTGTTTTTTGAAAGCCCAGGAGGGGACGTCATCGGAGGCGCCCATTTAACTATGAGTCCAGGCTGAGGGCACTGATTCACCTTTATCAGCAGTGTGGTAGACTCCCCTCCTGCCTCCTGTCCCTCTTTCTCATCTGCTCTGGAGTCCAGGCAAGTGAGTGAGAAGTGGGTTACCTGGGCCGGGCAGCCCGCTGTGTTTACGGCTACCTGTACCTGGCTGGAAGTTCTCTCAGACCGAACTTAATCTGCTTCCACCATGAGGCATTCAGTCCACAGAGGCATAAAGAATAAGCCTAATTTTCCTCCTATGTATATTCCCACAATGATTTTTCAAGGTTATTATTTCTATCTTTCTAATCATCCTGGTTATTGAATAATGGGAAAAATTTTAATTCATCAATAACTTTCTTAACATTTGTCATCCTAAATCCAATGTAATGCTTTAAATATGGTAGATACAAAGAATAGTAGTTTATTATGTTATTTAATTTGGGCATGTTTTTATTAGTTTAGTCTAAGGTTGTGTTAGGTGCGGGTACGGTCACATGTACACATGTGTGTATGTGTGTTGCAGTCACCATTTCATGCTAGTTCAAACTGCGCTTGTGGATCTACCAAGGCCTTGAGGTCTTTTTCACGTGAACTGCTGATAAGACATATCTCCTTCCACCTTCCCTTGTGCAACTGATTTTTATGAAATAAAACAGTCTATTATATTTTTATTGTTATAACACTACCCAACTATTTTTAAATGACTTTATATACATCATGGTTCAACGACATTTTGTTTGTTTTGCCTCATTGATCCAATTTTGAGGTGGCCTCTGAATAATTCTCCATTTCTTACCACTTCCCCCTCGGTCAGTCAGCTCCATCCACACTGGCGGTCTTGCATGCCAAGCTTGCTCCCATCTCAGGACATTAGCACTTGCTGTTCCCCTGCCTGCAACTCTCTTCCCTCAAAATTTCTCCCTCTGTTATTATTCTCTGTCACCTTTTATACTATATCAGTTTCCTTCCCTTCTTTTGCCACTACATGACATCGTATTATATATTTATTTGCTTTTTTCCCATCATTTTTCTCCCTAAGAATATAAAACCCATGAAACCAAGGACTTTGACTTGTTCCCCACTGCATCCCCAGCACTCAGAAAAGTTCCTGAACCATAGTAGATGCTCAAAAAACATTTTTTGAATACACGAATTAACCAGTCTTTTAAAATCTTAATTTGATCATCTAATCTTGTATTTCTTCTTTCCAGATTTGTATCATGGGCCAGTTTGATAAAGCTGCTTTCTCCACCCATAAAATTCTTTATAAAATGTGCTCTATGGGATAGAGCCAATTTCAGAACCTCCTGATCCTCCACCAAGTACCCTCTTTCAGTTTTACATCTTTCCAATAATTAAAAAATCCTTAAAAATAAATTCTACCAACTCTGATTTCACTTCATTTTCCAACATTTATTTCTTTATCTTGAATACAGAATATGGTCCAAAATCCTTTAAATAACATAAAGAATCTTCAAAAACTGGCCCCAGACTATTGCTTCATCATTTATATCCCATCACTACCTCCTTCCTGCCTCCTTCCCATAGACTTTGTGCCTTTTGTTCTAGACTCACTAAATTTGTTTTGATTCTTCAAGGATGCCATGAGCCTTCTCATCTCCATGTCTTAGCACATGCTGTTCCAGTTACTTAGAATGCCTTCTCTCCCCATCCCACCACCAGCCAAGTGGATCCATTCATGATCCAGCATAAATATCACTTCCTCCATGAATCCTTCCCATACTTCCCCAAGTGATCAGTCACTCCCTTTCTGCTCTCCCTCAGTAATTTAAATGTTTCTCCATTTTAGCATTTTGCCTGTTGTTTTATAATCACTGTCATATTATTTATGGGTCACTTGCCAGTGTTAAGACTGTGACCTTCTCCAGGGTATGGCATTAGATACCCATTAATACCTATTGAATAACAGAAAAACATAATGACATATTTTTTTCATTGTTCATTGGAGTTTAAAGAAAGCAGGTCATGCCCAGTAAGACTGGCTGACATTCCAGACTGTCTTCTATCAAGGCGGCATTGACTTTGTTGAGTTTTTTGAGTCTATCTTACCTTGCTGTCTCAGAACCCAGAATTCCTCAGTCTTGTTGGAATGGGCTTACCTTTCAATGGGAGACTTGCATTGACCAGGTTCATGTAGATTGATAAAAATCAGCATACCAATTTTCTACTGCTACAGTTTGAATGTTTGTGTCTCCTCCAAAATTCATGTTGAAACCCTAATTAAGTTGTGATGGCTCTACCTTTATGAATGGGATTAGGTCCCCTTAAAGAGAGCCCCTGGGAACTAGGCAGTCTTTTTGCCTGTCGTTCTACCACCATGTGAGGACACAGCAATAAGGTGCCATCTTGGAAGCACAGAGTAGCTCTCAGCAGACACTAAATCTGCTGGTGCCTTGATCTGGGACTTCCAGCTTCCAGAAATGTGAGAAATAAATTTTTATTGTTTATAAATTACCTAGTCTGTGGTATTTTGTTATAGCAGCACAAATGGACTAAGATATCTACTTTTTAATGAAGAATATAACTGTCCAGAGAGCTGAAATTCTCAAGTCAATCTCTTAGTGCATTATCTCCCTGTAGGCAAGCTATATATAAGATGATATGATGTGGGACAGGAGAATTAGTTGATCTTAAGTATTTCTCAATGAAGGGGGCTCAAGACTGTCTCATGCACTAGAGAAATAACCTCTCCAAGGAAACCATGATGTTTGAGGTTACGTAGCCAAGACTGTCACTCCCTGGACAGATCCTAGAGGATCACCTTCAGCTTGGTCACTAACACCCTATCTCCTGCACAGTTGCAGTCAACCACCATCTCTCTGCCAAAACAGGATCCAAAGAAATGTCACTAAATATCGGGTGACTAAATTATATTTGTATTTAAGCTCCAATTGTTCCCATTCATATTCAGGGATGCTCTCCTAGTTTGCTCCTAGTCACATTATTGTGTGTGAATTTAACTAATTTAACTCCAAGGACAACTGTATTTCTGCCTCCTTGTCAACTCTGTTTAATGACAAGACCTAAAGGGGTTGAGTGACTAATCAACTTGTCAGTGGAAGAGGCAGGAATTCAACCCTGGTCTTATTTCCATCATACTTTCCTACATGGAAATGCCTAATAATTATTCAAGCGGACAAGTTCTTAGCCTTTTCTGCATGTTTAAAAGTATTTTTTTCAAAAGGCTTAAAAACGTGCCTAAACTTTGACACATTACTGACACTTCTATAAATCTATCCTTTGTAAATAGTCATAGAGGTATAAAAATTTATAGCTAGAAGGAGGTCCATTGCTGCATTATTTATGATCATAAATAGCTGGAAAAACATAAATATCCAACAACAGGAAATTTATTAAATAAATTATAACTAAAGGTAGTCATTGACGTAATATATACAAGATTGTTCATCCTGCAATATTAAGTGGTAAAAGGCAGATTACTAAACACTATGTAAAATAGGATCCTACTTTTTGCAAAAAGAAAGTGTATGGATAGATAATCATAGAAAAAAGACTAGAAGAAAATAAAAAAAAATCTAAAAGAAAGTGGGTGTTAGGATTACAGTGATATCTGTTTTCCTTATCTATACAGGTTGAGTATCCCTTATCTGAAAATCTGAAATTTGAAATACTCCAATGAGCATTTCCTTTGAATGTCATGTCAGTGCTGAAAAAGTTTTGGATTTTGGAGCATTTTGGATTTTAGATTTTTGGATTAGGGATACTTGACCTATATTTTCTAAATTTTCTACAATGAACATGTATTACCTTAATTTTTTTAAATGATTGCTATTATTAAAATAAAAATTATTTTTTGTAATCTTACTTGATGAAATTTGAATGGAAAATAAAAACCATGTGCAAAGATATATCAGTATTTTCGTTATGTAGCTTTCTATGTAAGAAAGCTGCTTTTATCTCTACTTCACACTGTTAATTTCCTGTACTGATATTCCACTGTGGTAGCTCTTTAAATGTATTAATAGCCTGTATCTACCAATGTAAATGCAGACAAGCCTTTTTTGTTGTTGTTCTCTAGGAAAGATGATTATCAGATATTGAGGGTAACAACCCCCAAGCAAATATTCAAGGGACTAAGCTTAATTTGTTAGAGTAATAACAGTTATGTGATAATAATTATGATTTTGTTTCCAGTGTGGGAGACTAGGCAGTATGCTAAAGCTACAGGATGTACCTCTTCATAGTCTATCCTCCCTAAAGATTGCATTGATTGGAACTGAGGCCACAGAAGAACAAGGGTAGATCAGCATGGAATATCCTTCTGCTGGCCCATCAGTGACACCATGTTTGTATGTGACACACAGCAGCAATTGGATCAAGGAATGTTAATATTTAAAATTCAATTGTGTTAATTTAATTTCTAAATTCAAGAAATTTAAGGCCACTATAATTAAAAATAAGATGTAAAGTCCTCTGGTTATGTATTTGCTTTGTTCTCCTATTCTCATCCTCATACACTTCTCTTCTCTCCAGGGTTTATTTGCTCACTGCTGACCTCCCTCCCAGATGTTTTTACCCCATCCAGTAGAATGTTCTATTGCTTGCAAAGAAACTCCACTCGATTCTCCACCTGCTTAAAGACATTTTCATGCTTTACATTGTCTTAACAAAACCTGGCTCTCATCCCAGGACACTGCTTGGCTTCCTTCACAAGTCTGCCCAGCGAAGAGTGCTCATTCTTCAATGAGCCTGACACCTTTAGGTCTGGGAGGAGGGGGTTAAATCCTCCGAGCTCCACACTGCTGCTCCTACACCGCTGATATCCCACCCCAGGGCTGGCTTCCTGGGCACTTGTCCAGTGTGGTCACAGGGCCCTGTGCACAGATGCCCCATGCTTGGGATCTAATACTCTGGAGTTGCTATCTTAAAACTCTTAACAATTGTTATGGGCTGATTTGTGTCCCCCCAAAATTCATATGTTGAGGTCCTAACCTTGAGTACCTCAGAATACAGTGATTTAATTTGAAGATATGATCTTTAACACATTAACTGCCATGTTGTATTTAACTCACGCTAGTTTTGAGCCTGGGACCTTGTGTAACTCACACGTCTCTTCATCTTGGAAGCCTGGAGAACTATTTTTCGAGTTGCATATAACTCACGCACAAAAACAATAAAAAATAACAAAATTTTCATTAAATTGGAAAGGATCGTTTTGTTTTCCAAGTTCTAATCTATTTTCGTAATAAAACACCATGGCTCCAAGGAAAAAACTTTTTTTTCTAGTGTGGCAGTCAATGTATTAAGGAGGTAATTAAGGATAAATGAGGTCACTGGGGTGGGCCCTAATCCAATATGGCTGGCGTCCTTATAAGAAGAGATTAAACCACAGACAGACTCAGAGAAAAGACCATATAAAGACAGAGGGAAAAGACAGGCAGATGTGGTGGCTCACACCTGTAATCCCAGCACTTTGGAAGGCCGAAGCGGGAGGATCGCTCCAGCCCAGGAGTTAGAGAGCAGACTGGGCAACATATTGAGACCCCTGTCTCCACAAAAAATTAAAAGATTAGCCAAGCGTGGTGGTGCACACCTGTAGTCCCAGCTACTCAGGAGGCTGATGCAGTGAGCGATGATGATGCCACTGCATTCCAGCCTGGGTGTCAGAGCAAGACCTCGTCTCTAAAAAAAAAGGAAGGAAAAAAAAAAGAGGGAAAAGACGGCCATTTGCAAGCCAAGGAGAGGCCTCAGAAGAAACCAAACCTGGAGACACCTTGACCTTGGACTTCCAGCCTTCCAGAACTGGGAGGAAATAAATTTCTGTTGTTTAAGCCTCCTGGCCTATGGTACTTTGTTACAGCAGCCCTAGCAAATGAATACAACAATTTTACCTCTTAATTTGTGTTTGGTAAGTGAAGTCTGGTGGGACAACGGAGCATATGCCAGAGGCTCAGAGCCTCGGCTGATGTGGGGTCCTACTTCCGCTGCCTTCTGCCTTCCCCAGTCAGGTTTTGGCCTCTGGCTCCCTGCGCCCCCCACCCTGGGTCCTGTCCAGCCCGCGCCTCCTGTCCGATCCCTGGGGCAGTGACCGGGCCATATCAGTGGAGCAAGCCCGCCTGTGCCCATTAGGGTTGGGCAATCATCCCCTGTGGCAGCTTGGGGGACGTGGGGGAAGGGAAGGAATGGCCGCACCGGCTCCCCTCCAGGCTGGCGGCGTCACCGTGAGTTTGGGGGGCTATTTGGCGGGGGTGAGTACAGTGAGTGCTTAAAACTTTATGTTGCCTCAGCATCCATTTTTAAATACAAATTTAACTTTTTCATGGCAGAAGCAGGGCTCAGTCATGCTTGACACAGTTTCCAACACTATACCCCAGCCAAATGGCTCCGGCTGGTGGCCAGAGATAAGAACTTAGAGGCATCTCTCTCGCCTAGCAGGTTGGGCTCCCGGCTTTCCCATCGCTTCCTTTAAACAAAACATTCATTTTCTTTTTTATTGATACATATTAATTATACATATTTATGGGGTACATGTGATATTTGATACATGCATACAATGTGGAATGATCAAATCAGGGTATTTAGGACATTAACGTGACATTAATGTGACATAGGATATCCATCACCTTGAACATTTACCATTTCTTTGTGTTGGGAACATTTCAAATCTTCCAGCTATTTTGAAATATATTATTGTTAATATATTATTGTTAACTATTGCCACCATACTGTGCTATCGACCGCAAGAACTTATTCCTTCTGTCTAACTCTATGTTTGTATCCACTAACCTACCTCTCTGTTCATTCCCTTCCCTCACAACGCTTCCCAGCCTCTGGTAGTCGCTCTACTCTTTACCTCCATGAGATCAACTTTTTAGCTCCCACTTACAAGTGAGAACATGTGACATTTGCCTTTCTGTGCCTGGCTTATGACACATCAACATAATGACCTCCAGTTCTACTCATGTTGTTGAAAATGACAGACCATTTAGACATTTGCCCTCGAACTCAAAGTGACCGCCTGTCAGTGATGGCATGACCTGTTGGAACTTGTGCCCGCTTCCTTTAAACCCACACGTTATAGTGAGAAACTTGTTTGGATGGTGCCCTGAGCCCAGTAAAGGTGTTGGCATATAAGTCCCTTCTCACTTTCTCTGTATGAGCTGCCTGGCCTCGTGTGTGTAGCCTCCAGGTGTGCCAGGTACCCCCCTATGGTCTGTAAGTACTAAAAACTCTTAAACTTTCACATTGTGGCTGCGTCATTGGTGCACATCTGCAGTCTGAGCCCTGATGGTGACCCAAGGAGACTCATGCAGGGGGATCCCCTTCTGGCGATCTTCTTTGTGGGCCTCTGGTGACTGCTGGAGACAGTAGCTGTCAGCTAAATTGATAGAGAAACTCAGAGACTTTCATTCACAACAGCGAGACTCTCGCCCACCCTGGCCCAAGTCCCAGTGCATCTGGGTGTGGACGTTGCCACTCCCTGCTTGTTGCCCTTCTGCCAGGGATGCGGGGGTGCACTGTGGGAGTGGGGAGATAAATTTCCCTGCCCCAGCCAGATGCAGCACGTCCGGAGAGGTAGAACTCAGAAGCCAGCGGGCCAGGCACTGAGTCATGGGTCAGAGCCTCCGATGGGCATCTAGAGGGTCTGCACTCCCTCTGTATGTGTCCCCATGTCCAAGGGAAGGCGACATTAAATAGCAAATAAAAACACCACGACAAGTCAAGAAAGAGACACTGCAGAAGAAAGGATATAGGTTTATATTTTAGTACCTTTAACAGCACTATATTTAGGCCCCCACATTTTTATTTTACACTAGGCCCCTAAATCACATAGCCAGCCCTGCCCTGCCCATACAAAAATGTCACCACTTTTAGGGCTCATACAACCTGGCTATTTCACCCTCTCTATCTCTCTTTAGCCCTTTAGCCCCTCCCAGCCACGTGGGTTGGTAATCCATTATTCATGTGCCGGCCCAGCTACAAAGCTTGCTCTCTATTTCACTGACCTTGGAATCCAGTCTGGAAAGACAATTCACTGTTGTGGCCTGCCCTCATCCTTTTCGTCACCCACCTGCTCCTTCTTTCAACCTTAGCATTGGCATTGAATGCACAGGCTTTGGGCAAACCAACCAGCTGTGTGATGCGGGACAAGTTAGCGGCTGTATTTGAGCCTCTGTGTCTTCATCTGTGAAGTAAGAAGAATAATAGTAACTTTATAAGTTTGCTGTAGGGATTAAATAAAATAATATAGATGATGGGCTTAGCATGGTGCCTGGCACATGAGACATTCTCACTAAATGGCTAGTGTTCTCCCCTTGAACCATGATGTCCTATCCCTCAGGATTTACTCCCTCACTCCCGTCAGAACTGGCCTCCAACACCAAGACCTCTGGACCCTCCATGTCTCCCTTTTCTGTCACTTAACATGACATCCTTCCACCTCCACCCCTACGCTTTACTTCCTTTTTTATTTTTATTTATTTTTTAATCTTGGCAGTATCCTCCGTTTCTTTTCTACCTTATCTGACCTGCAAAATGCCAGCCTCGTGATCTGCTTTCTCTGTTCCCATCCCGATCACTGTTGAAGTCACCCGCAGCACTAAGCGGCCTCACGCCGCTGCGCATGGATGGTCTCCGTGTGGGCTGGTCCCTCGCCGCTGCTTAGCCACCTGATTGCTTGTCTCAGGTCATTTGTGCCCCTCTTCCCCGCAGCAGTTGCTAGAAGTCTTCTCTTCAAGCCTCCTGGCCTTTTCTGTCCCTCTGGCTCTCAGATACTGTCCCTGCTGTCAACTCCAGAGAAAAGCAGACACTGGGCTTGACTCCTCATTCCCTCTTTTGCTTATAGACAGGCTCACAGGTCGCGCATTTCCCCCTCCCTCGCTCCCTCGCTCCGTCTCTCTCTTGGCCAATCCAAACGTTTTCTTCTGAGCTCTGGGTCCCTTTTTCTCCTTTACTCAATCAATTATTGTTTGTACTTTTCCTCCAGCCTCTTATTTTCCATGTCTGCTTCTCCTTTACATATAAACCTAAACACGCAGCTTTTTCAATGTTTAGGAGGAAAAACCCCTTTTAATCATATATCTTCAGCTAACTTCCTTTTCTTCTCAGCCAGGCTCTTGATAAAGCAGGTTGCACTAGCTCGCTCCCTCTCTCTCGCTCCCTGTTTGTTCCTCAGCTCCTTTAATGGAGGGTTTGCCCTCCACTCCACCGCGGTTTGTCCCTCGGAGACAGTCAGCGTCTGCTAACTACCAATCCTAGTGACCGACATTTACCTTCGCCTCACTTGATCTCTCTGCAGCGGCTGACGTCATTGAATACTTTCTTCTGGAAAGTCTCTTTCTCTTTCTCTTTCATCCCCCTTCCCGGATATGGCTCTCCCTTGGTTCTATTTTTACCACCCCTCTGCTTCTGCCTTCTTCCTCTCTTCCTCCTCTGTTGTTCCCTCGGGGGTCGCCATTCTCTGGGCTCCTACCTCTGCCCCTCTTCTCTTCTCACTCTCACAGCCTCCCCTGATGAAGTCATTCACTCTTGTGACTTGCACAACTCTCTGTTTTCTGATGACTCCCAAAGTGCTGGGCTCGCAGCCTACTGAACTGGAGTCACACGGCAAAGTCAGCATTGATCAGGCACACCACTTACCAGCCGAGTGAACTTGGGAAGCTCAGTTAACCTCTGTAAGTCTCAGTTTCCTCACCTGTACAATGGGCCCAATAATATATACCTGATGGGCTTATGGTGAAGATTAAAACAATATAGAGTAAACACAGCTCCTGGCACGAACAAATGACTCAATAAATGGTAGTGCAGCTACTGCTGCTGCTGCAAATGGGGATGCTATTTAAAGGTGACTACTACTGCAGCCCTGCTGGGGATTTGTAAGATCTTGACCACACATGCTGCATCCCATCAGCTGGTAATATTAACTGTAGAAATGTTTGGGCCTGCTGGCACCTCTTTCTGTCTATAATCACAGTCTTTTGAACTGTTGTTTGTTCTGTAGTTCTGTCGTCCCCAACCCCCAGGCAGCGGATGGCTACCTGTCTGTGACCTGTTAGGAACCAGGCACACAGCAGGAGGTGAGCGGATGAGTGAGAGTGGAGCTCCATTTGTATTTACAGCCGCTCCCCATCACTCGCATCACCACATAAGCTCCGCCTCCTGTCAGATCAGCAGCAACGTTAGGTTCTCACAGGAACGCAAACCCTACTGTAAACTGCACACGTGAGGGATCTAAGTTGTGTGCTCCTTATGAAAATCTAATGCCTGATGATCTGAGGTGGAGCTGAGGTGGTGGTGCTATTGCTGGGGAGTGGCTGCAAATACAGATTATCATTAGCAGAGAGGTTTGACTGCACAATAAATGTAATGCTCTTGAATCATCCTGAAACCATCCCCCTCCCCCACCCCGATTCGTGGAAAAATTGTCTTCCATGAAACTGATCCCTGGTGCTAAAAAGGTTGAGGACCACTGCTCTAGTTCCTGTCATGCCTAACTCACTTCTGAGTTCTTTCTTTGCTCCCTGACTTGAAAAATCTTCTAGTCTATCTCACATGGTCTTTCTGAGGTCTGCAAATGGGTAAAAAAGCCCATTTTTAAACAGTCTCCCATAACTATGTGAGGTCTAGTTAATACCAGCCTTCTGAATGTGCTTTTGTGCAGTATTGGTTACCTCCATTAATATCCAAGGAACATACTTTGGGGAACATTATCCAGTAGGATAAAGGCCTCCTCATCCTTGCCTGTTTTTCTAACCTTATCCACGCTCCTATAAGTGCTCATGCCTCACCAAATAGAACCACTGGCAATTTCCAGGAGGCACTATGCTGCTCAAGTCTCTCTGTGCAAGTGGCCTTTCTCATGTCTACCCTCATCTGTCCAGCCATCCAGACTACCTCTCCCCTAGCCGTTGCCAAATTAGCTACTTCCCCTCTATCTTTCTCATAGTTCTGATCAATCTTGTCTATAAATACTTGCTTCTCAATGATCCCGGACTACAATTTCAATCATGTCTTTGTCTCCAGAGCCCAACACAATGCCTGGCACACAGCAGCCAGTTGGCATGTCTTGATTGCCTGAATAAACAAGAAACACTGGAGAAATGCCTCATCAGAATTCCACTAGGGGCCGCTGTCTTTACATTTTAGGAAGAAATAGTGCTGGCATTTAGTAAATCAACTCTCTATGAAAAATTCAGCTTTGTGTTTAATTTTTAAAGTCATTTGTTGTTTATTCAATGGAAACTGAAATTCTGCCATGTCGTACAAGCCTCGAAGCACCATTCGATTGCCAGCTCTTTCTGGTTTTATGAATAATGTCAATATTCATGTTTGTGTAAAAAATGACATTGAACGTGGCATTTAATTTTACATATTAATAATTCAGATCACTTACTTTATATGAAAGGTTCTTCCCTAGTTTTAGGTTAATATCTTTAGATAAGGTTAATATTTAATTAGTTCATTTCAAATGTTTCTAGATTATCCCAAAGACCTGTTCTTCTAAATCTTTATTTCTTTTTCATATTTATTCTCATTTAATTTCTGTTGCAAATTTAATGGTGTATTCCTACTAATCATCCTGATCTGCCTAAGATCACGAGATTTTGATAAAAGGATCTGAAGAATGAGAAGCTGATTGTACTAGCAATTAATAGCCATTTAAACGCAGTACAAATATATTAGAACTGACATAACGCTTTAATATTTTGGTGACTTCCTCAAATACAACACTCTTGACTGGCCTCCAAAGCAGACAAAGTATTAAGATTCGGTTTTTAAGGAAAAATATTGTTCTTAGCAACACTGAACATATAATGGCACAGAGAATCAAAGGGTTGAACACTGAGCTATGCTCACTGTCAACCTTTTTGGACACACAGAGACATCAACAAATGATTAAATACCACAAAGTAAGTGCATTGACAGAACATGCAGTAAGTGCTGTGGGAGCACAAGGGAGGAATTACTTAAAGGGCAGTTTCTTGATAGAATGGACTACAAGGAATATTTCCTGTAAGCTTTGGGAAAGCCCATGAAATGTCTCCAGCCCATAACAGAATCCTCTTCCTCTAATGACTGTATGTGGATGTGGGTCATTTCTCCGTAGTATGTCAGAGAAACTATATTCAGTAAATTCAGTGTGTACATGTGAGAGATTGCATAGGGATTTTGGTATTAGAGATGTTCTCACCACTTTGGAAAAGCCTCAACATTCACTGATTTTTCTGGCATTTCTCTATGCTACTGAGCCTTCCCTTCATGTCACACAGGCATTTTCTCAGATCACTTTTTGTATTTAGATCATGTGGACTGTTTCCAAAGTGGTTGCACCCTTTTGCAAGCCCACCAACAGTGTGTGAGGGTTCCGATTTCTCCACATCCTTGCCAATACTTGTTATTCTCTGTTGGTTTTTTAAATGGTCAACTTAGTGGATGTGAGATGCTATCTCATTATGGTTTTGACCTACATTTCCCTAACTAATGACACTGAGCATCTTTTTATGTGTTTACTGGCCATTTGTATATCTTCTTTGGAAAAAATATCTATTCAAATCCTTTGCCATTTTAAAATTGAGTTATTTGTCTTTTTATTGTTGAGTTGTAATAGTTCTTTATATATTCTGAATACTAGTCTTTTTTTTTTTTTTTTCCCAGAGATGGGTTCTCACTCTGTTGTCCAGGCTGGAGTGCAGGGGTGCTATCACAGCTTGCTGCAGCGTCAAATTCCTGTTCTCAAGCAATTCTCCCACCTCAGCCTCCCTAGTAGCTGGGACTGTGGGTGCAGGCCACCATGCTCAGCTAATTTTTTTTAACTTTTTTTGTAGAGATAGGGTGTTGTTATGTTGCCCAGGCTGGTTTTGGACTCCTGGGCTCAAGTGATCCTCCTGCCTCAGCCTCCCAACATGGTGACATTACAGGCATGGACATAATCTTTATATATTATTAGAACAGTGCCTGGCTTGCAGTGGGCACTGTAATTTTTATCATCATCATTATCATCATTAGGAGAAGTGTCTACGCAGAATGAGAAACTTTTCCTCTGGGGGGGGGTTAGAGAAGTTCCCCTAGAGAGATTTGTACCCGTACAAAGACCTGAAGGCAAAGAGAGCCCAATGTATGGGATGAATGGCACAAAGTCAGTGTAGCTGCCACTTAGGGTGATTTGAAAGAGGACAGTGGCCGGAGAGAACATAAACTAAGGAGTTGGGCACAAGCCAGCTCAGAAAGAACCTTTTCATCATGTTTTATGCTCTGAGCAATGAGAGGCTGTTGATAGAATTCATTTTAGGATGTCTCTGGCTGCATGGTGGAGGATGGGCCAGAAAAACACAGAGGTGAGTCAGCAAGACCTTGCAGGAGGCTGCTCAGGAAGAGACAATGGTGGCCTGGACTGGGATAGTCCAGAGGGGATGAGGGGAAGTGGGCAGAGCAAGCGTATTTTTAGGAGGTAGAATTTATAGGACTTTATGAGGGATTGCAGGGGCAGGTGGGGAGGAGACAGGCAGGAGTTGAAATGCCTCAAAATTCCTAGCTTGAGCAAGCAGGTGGAAAAGAGTATGATTCAATGGTCCAGTACACTCTGTTGGAGGGACAGGTGTCACACGTGATAATGAAGTCTCTCCATGACCCAAGCAGCTGACGTGGATCACCCCTTTCTCTGGGCTCATTTAGTATGTCATCTCTCTTTCTGTTAGAATATAGAACACACATTAGTACCACAAACTGTTGGAGCTGTATGGGATCTCAGAGATTAGCAACAACTTCATCTCAAATGAGCTTTGAGAGAAAAAAAATTCTCCAGCCTTCTGTAGTCTCCTTAAACAAATATTTCACTCCAGTCCATATGGTGTGTAATTGCAGGAAATACAGTCACATCCCAGCTATTTCTGGGTGTTCTTAGGAGGACGTGTCCACAGCCCGGTGTCATCTGTAGCCACAGGTGCTCTTGTCTTTGAAACCCTCTGTCCATCCCCTCCTTGCCTCTCTGTGCTTCTCCAACTCTCTCTGGACCACTTCCCTATAATTTGGCCGCACAGTCCCGACCTTCCACGTTCAAGACCCTAGGAGTTCAGCACTGTTGACTGTAACTTGCTTTATAAAAGGCTGAAAGGAAATAGAGTGAAATTACTGCAAAATTAAGAAACTTTAGAACCAGGTGTCAGACTTTCCCTTAATCCCACTGGCTGTCCAGCCTCCTTGTTTGGCCAGCTGCCATGCTGCCAGAAGTGCTCTCATTTACAATAAATCTCTTCACCTGGCTCCTCCCTTCCCTGTTCTTTGAGATCCCAATCCTCTGTCCCCAGCTCCTTCCCTGAATTGCTTCTCATCCAAAGAAGCCCTCCCAGGACAATGCCCTTGTCCATTTTAATCAAAACCGTTTCATTGGCTGGGTGCGGTGGCTCACACTTGTAATCCTAGCACTATGGGAGGCTGAGGCAAGAGGATTGCTTGAGGCCAGGGGTTCAAGACCAGCCTGAGCAAGAGTGAGACACTGTCTCTACAAAAAATAGAAAAATTAGCCAGGCACGGTGGCATGCACCTGGAGTCCCAGCTACTCAGGAAGCTGAGGCAGGAGAATCACGTAAGCCCGGGAGTTTGAGGTTACAGTGAGCAGTGATGATGCCACTGCACCCTAGCTCGGGCAACAGAGTGAGACTCTGTCTCCAAAAAAAAAAAACCAGCTTTATTTACTTATGTTTAATTTTTCTAGGCTCTGGGTGTCGCCTTTGCATAACCAAGAGGTTCCCCAAAGTTTTTTTTTTTTTCCAAGATAAACTCTGCTGTACTTTTCAAATAGTATTTTCCCCTCCTGGTATCTATTCTCTCTTTTAATGAGAAAAATCCCCAAAACTTAAGTGACTTCAAAGTTGAATAGCTTGTTGGTGATAGATTTTAGACCAGAACATTTTTTTTCTGAAACTTCTGACTCCCTTGAGGACATGGAATTGTTAGCTAGCTCATCACAGTGCCTGGAACACAGAAAGATGATGCTCCAAGAATGTTTGCTGAGTGGGGGCATGCTTCATCCGTATTATCTTCAGCTGTCTTTCAGGCCCAAGCTTCTCCCTCTGGCGCCAGTGACCAATCATGGCCAATAGAGGGCAGCAGAGGTGCAAGAGCTCTGGCCCTGGAGAGGATAGTTGACGTGTTGGAACCAAGTCAAAGCCAGAAACATCATGGAATACAAAGCGTGGGGTTGCCAGATTTACCAAATAAAAATACGAGATGCTCTGGGACATACTTATATTAAAAATTGTTTATTGTTATCTGAACTTCAAATCACCTGGATGTCCTATATTTTACCTGCAACTCTAACAAGTGCCATTGCACATGAACCTGAAGCTCAAGAAGGGGCATGGGTCCTTAGGAGGAACATATGGGAAGGAATTTGATGGGGGAAGGTTCATGGTGAGCTTCCAAAAGTCAAATGTGAGTGCTCATTGCACAGGGGATTGCTGAACTCAAGGTCAGCCAATATCGAAGTCGGCCCTGGAGGAAGACCCTACGATGGAACTTGGAGTGAGCAGGGTGACATATCCTTCCTCTCTTACTTCCTGTATGAGGGCTGGTCCTCCATGCAGGTAGCCATTGAAAGAAGCTGTGCAAAATCTTAATATGTAATCATAGATTGAGTAACTCCACACCCTGACAGTTATAACTTCTATCAACCCTCCTTCCTTGATCTTGGGGTCTTTCGACTTGCATAACAATCCAATTCCCTTATTCCAGAATCTACCATTTTCCACATATTAATTTCCTACAATATTTCCTCTTCCCTAAGGCTCATTTTCTTTTTAGAGACCTCCTGTAATTCTACTCCTTCAATGTACCTTTCACTAATTAAGTGGAGATGTCCATACTTAATCCAACTGATAAACATGAACATTGAATAATTTGAGACATACATTCATTTCAGTGCACATTTACTGAGCACCTACTGTGTAGAAGAAAGGCTTTACCATTAGGAAACTCATAATCTAGTTAATAAATCATTAGAAACCAGAGAGGAGATCCTCCATCTCACAAGCACATTGATCCAGGTTGCTGGAGAACAACTGGCCCCTTTGCAAATTATTGTTCTCATATTCCTATGAATTCCTTTGGAAGTCACCTCAGAGTAAGAAAAGTCATGAGTATGTTACAGTTGGCTTATGAAATTAGAAAAGTTATCACTAGGGTGTTCCTTAAATTCCTTCCTCTCTCGGAGCACAGTTGCTTGCTTCCTCTTTAGATGCAGGCAGAACTGGCAAAGCCCAGCCTTGGTCATTGTTCTGAACGTGGAAGCTATAGAAACACGCACAGAGACACTTGCAGCTGCATGGCTGCAGGAAGAACGGGTAGAGATAACTGGCCGGAGGAGGGCAGGCTTCTAAGAATCCGAAGATGTTAGCACTTTGGAGACTTTAGGAATCAATCATCTGGTCCAACCTCCTCATTTATGGATGTGGTACCCACGGACCAGAATTTAAAGACTTCCAAAAGGTCCCACACTAAGCTTTGATAGGGCTAGAATATAAACCCAGGACTTTAATATATGTCTAAGATTACATTCTGAAGGACTAGATATGACCCTCTGTGATGTTTGGCTAATGACCATTTTCTCCTGGGAAACTCTTTAGGCCCTTGACTTCTATGAACATATCCTCTCTGGGCTGTCTGCCTCCTCTCCTGAATGTTCCTTCTCTGCCTCCTTTGTTAGTATCTTCCTTAACTCCATCCTTAAAAAGGAATGTCCCTTGGAGTTCATGCTCTTTTTCACTCTCCCTGCACAATCTCATCAACTATCATTGTTTTAGTTACCATAAAAACTATGTCTTTGACTCCCAAATCTTTATCTTTAGTTCTGACCATTTCCCTAGGATTCATACATTCAACTGTTATCTAGATATCTCTTTCCAGATGTTCCACAGACACCTCAAACCACCCAACACTGAGCCATTATCTTTCTCATCTTTCCCCCAAACTGGTTTCTCTTTCTGCATTTGATGATTTAGATAATGACATCATTATCCATCCAAATCACCTTGTCCCTGGCCCGGTCATCTAATTGGTCACCAAGTCCTCTCAATTCTGCCCCCTTAACATTCCTTGAGCCCATCACCTCCTTTCCACCCCCACAACCCTTGCCTTAGTTTAGGCCAGGACTCACGGATTCAAGTGCCTAAGAGAGGTAAACAAGTGAGCTGGGACAAGTGTCATTAACAGAGGTCAGTGAGGACTGTGACCAACCAGAGACAACAATCCCCATTTAAAGGGGGCACAAAGTACTTGGTTTAAACAGACTCTTGCCATGAGGGAACACAGGCCCAGAATTGCCAGATATCCTAAATTCAAGAGAAGCCTACATTTTTCATGTGAAATCTTCTAATTGTTAAATGGGCAAGTAGTTCAGTTTTTAAAAAACCCGAATATTGGATGGGAAATAAGCACTTTCTGTTCTCCATGAGCATGGACATGACACACTCTCACACACACACACACACATAATGCCTGCAGGCTAGTTTCTGCCCTTGGGCTACCAGTTTGCACTTCCTGTGCAGGCTGTCATGTTCTCCTGCATAGACTACTGCAAAGGTTTCCTGAGTAGTCTCCCTCACCCCACTCCATTGCCAGAGTGATCATCCACAGATGCAATGACATGATGATGTTGATCATTATAATTATGGTTTTGAGCACTTACTATGTGTCAGTTACCATGACATATTTAGCTCATTTAATCCTTCAAATAGCCCCACGAGGTACTACCATTATCACCATTTGGCAGATGAGGAAACTAGGTTAAGTGCCTCTGATGTTCCAACCCCAGAGTCTATGCTGTTAGTGACTGTTTTCTACCACATTGCTTTCTTATGGCCTCCCATTTTCTAATCCAGCAGTTTTTAATGTTTTGTAAAGCCTTGATCCCCTGATAAATACTGCAGACCTTGGAAAAATCCATACCTAATTATTTTCATCAATTTTATGTGCAGTGGCTGGGGAATCCTTGACCCACATGAAGCTCTTCCATGGTCTCAAAGGTCTCTGGATCCTAAGTTTAAAATCCACTGGTCTATAGTATAAAGTTAACACTCTGTAGTATGGCATTTGAGAGCCTCTGTAACCCAGGTGCTGCCAGCCTCTCCAACTTCATCTCTCCAACTACTTGCAGCTGCTAAAATCATGCTGCCTTGTTCTTTCACCTCTGTATCTACTATTCCCTCTGTTTGGAAGGCTCTTTCCTCTACCTTGTCAGCTGGCTCCGTTTCTACAGGCTCAGCTCACAGAAAGCGTTGCCTTTCCATAACCTAATCTAGCACCTCTACACTTCATTGCACTCATTGTTCACAAGGCTGCTCCCCCATTAGACCATGAGCTCCTCCTCAAGGGCAAGAACCACGACTTGTCTGTCTGTAGCTCTGCATCTAGTACAGTGCCTGACACCCTGTAGGTGATCAGCAAACACTCAAATGAATGAAAGTGGACAACTGAGGTCCCAGGAAGCAAGCTAGACATGGAGGTCAGAAACATGGACTGAGTATGGACACAGGGTGGGATGATACGGGAAGTTTTAACCAATGAGTTTTCCGTGATTTACAATCCATTGACTTTCTTAACTCATTCAGTACCTTGAGAACTGCTCCCCTTCCACAGACCAGGCAAGTGATGTCAAATTCTTAGTTTTTGTTTAAAAAAGTGCAGAAAGATATGAGAAAGCCAGCTGACTGAGTCCTCTGCTCCCCCACCACTATGCAGCCCCCCAACACAATGTTCCAAAAATAGAAAATAGTCCCTTGAGGCAGGGAGAGAGGGTGGGAGAAGAGAAGGAAAGGAAGTGAGTGAGTTAGGCATTGGTAGGACTTCTGAGAAGGGAGCCACGGCTGTCCTCCGTGATCTCAGCTCCAAGCGGTGGGGTGGGAGGGTGGCCTTCAGAAAAGTCTGGGGGTGTGAGAAGACAGGTCTTGTGTCCTGCTTTCTGTCTGGGGTCCTGGAAGGGAGCAGCCTTGGGAGAGTTCCCTGCAGCACTATGATGCAAGAGAACTCAGGCTGTGGATGGCTGGATGGGGCACCAGTGGCCAGATACCTTCAGGTGGCCCCACCACATTTCCTGCAGCCTTGAGAATAGCCAAATTTCCCTGGGTCCCCAAGAAAAGATCCAATGTTTATTTGAGACAAGGATCTGGGCCCTGAATTTGGCATGCAGTTGTAACATGGAAGCACCACAGTGACAAATGGCATGGACCCTGGAGCCCTCAACCACATAGGGCTGTGGAGGCTTCAGTGGGCACAAGAGGTGCTATGCCCAGGGTCAAGTGAGACTTGCACACCTCAGCAAATGCTGTTGTAGTTGCAAATGGGATATCTCCTTCAGGATCATGAATACCTAGAACTTAGATGCTACCACAGAACAAATGAACAGGAGTAATAAAATTCTTTTCTTTTTCTTTTTTTAGAGAGAGTCCCACTCTGTTGCCCAGGCTAGAGTGCAGTGGTGTCATCATAGCTCACTGTAACCTCAAACTCCTGGGCTCAAGCCATTCTCCTGCCTCAGCCTCTGGAGTAGCTGGGACTACAGGTGCATGCCACCATGCCTGGCTTGTTAAAAATTATTATTATTTTTGTAGAGGTGGGGGGGGGGTCTCACTATTGGCCAGGCTGGTCTCAAACTCCTGGCCTCAAGTGATCCCCCTGCCTCAGCCTCCCAGTATGCTAGGATTACAGACATGAGCTACCATGCCCAGGAGGAGTAAGAAAATTCTAACAGATATTAAACCTGACATAAAAAAAAAATCTTAAACTTACTGAGTTACTTGAATTGACTAGATTAAATTTCTTTTAATCAGGAGGAATAGGAGCTTGAGATAAAAATCAAGTTCAGCTTTGGAGATATAAATAAAATCATATTTTTGCACAGTGAGTGTGTGCAGCCTATAAAATATTATGCCTGCAACAGAAACTGTTGTAGCTAGAGCCAGGAACAGGCGTGAAGAATGAAGGATGGAGCTGGCTGGGGTAAGAGAGGAAGATTAGATGATTGTCTTCAATATAAGCTGAAGAGGAATGTTTTCTTGAATTTCCAGGGGAGCTGATTCCTATGGTAAGTGAACACCAATGTACAAAGATTGGTAGACACACTAGAGTGTAGATTATAATAAAGAAAAATGTACTAGACTGGTAACTTGATACCAATTTATCAGGTAGAGTTCTTTGGTTGCAAGCAACCATTGCTGAGAAGACAAAAAAATGATTCTCTACATTATTAAAATATATTTAAAATAATTATTGTGTTGTTTATAGTTTAAACTAAAAATTAATTGTAATTACTAAATTATGTGCACATTTTACAAATGAAACAATACAAAAGTATATCAAGAAAGAGTCTGTTATTTTTCTACTCTGTTCTCATACCATTTTGGTGACTGATGTTTAAAGCTTAGTGTATATCCAGCTACACTTTCCCCATGGTCTTAAAACAATTACGCAGATGTTTGTTTTGTTTTTGTTTTTCAAAGATGTAATGACACTTCATATATTACTCTGCAATGTGCCACATTCACTTAATTATACAGCATTGACATCCTTAAGCTTCTAAATTTATTATTTTTAATAGCTTCAGAATGTTCTTTAATGTGATGTACAATAATAAATTCAACCATTTTTCCACTGGTGAACAATCAGATTGTTTTCAGTTGCTTTTTGGCTTATGAAAAATGGTACAATAAATATTCTTTTATATTTATCATTACATAGTGGTGCTCTTATTTCTATAGTAGAGATTCCCCCAAATGGAATTGCTATATTAAATAATGTGTTGATATATTTTAAAATATATTATGTCCATACTGCCCAAAGTGGTTTACAGGTTCAACACAATCCCCATCAAAATACCAACATCATTATTTCACAGATATAGAAAAAATAATTCTATGCTTCATTTGGAACCAAAAAAAGAGCCTGAATAGGCAAAGCAATCTTAAGCAAAAAGAACAAATCTGGAGGCATCATATTACCAGACTTCAAATTATACTACAAGGCTCTAGTACCCAAAACGACATGGTACTGGTATAAAAGTAGAGACATAGACCAATGGAACAGAATAGAGAACCCAGATATAAAACCACCTACCTACAACTAACTGATCTTTGACAAAGCAGACAACAATATACACTGGGGAAAGGACACCCTATTCAAGAAATGGTGCTGGGAAAACAGGGTAACCACATGTAGATGAATGAAATAGGACTCCTATCTCTTGCCATATATAAAAATTAATTCAAGATAGATAAAAGACTTAAATATAAGGCATGAAACCATAAAAATTCTAGAAGAAACTGTAGGTCAAACTCTTCTAGACATTGGCCTAGGCAAAGAATTTATGACTAAGACCCCAAAGGCAAATACAGCAACAACAAAAATAAATAAGTGGGACATTATGCAATTATTTTTAAAAGTTTCTAGCAACTTACATTCCCACCATGGGCCTTTAGCAGAGTGAACAGGGTAAGTCCCATTGAGAATGTGATATTTAAGCAAAGACTCAAAGATGGTGAAGGAGTTGGCCATGCAGATCCCTGGGAAAGTCTATTCCAGACAGAGGTAACAGAGAGTGCAAGGGCCCTAAGGCAGAAGCATATCTGACATGTTCAAAGAAGGGCAGGGCCAGTGTAGCTGAAGCTTTGTTCACAAAGAGAGAGTAGGAAGAGAGGAGATCAGAGAGATTAATGGGAGGGCAGAGCACATCAGACCTTACAGGCTTTTGTTTTCACCATGAAGGTGGTGTGGAGTTGTTGCAGGGTTTTGAGCAAAGGAGTAACATAATTTGACCTGTTTTAAAAGAATCAGTATGGCAGCTGCATTGAAGAAAGGTTGTAGGGAGCAAAATTGGAAGCAGGAGGTCAGTTAGGAGGCTATTGCAACAATCCAGCACAGAGAGGAAGGCAGCTGAGACTAGGGTGGGAACAGTGGAGGTGGTGAGAAGTGGTGGAATTCTGGGTTTATTTTGAAGGGAGAGCCAGTGGGATTTGGTGATGGATTGGATGTGTAAGATAGGAAGCAGAGAGGACTCAGAATTGACTCCAAAGAGTTTGGCTAGAGCCACCAAAAGGATGAAGTGGCCATTAACTGAGACAGGAAGACTGCAGGTGGAGCAGATCTGGGGAGGGAGAAGGGTCAGAAATTCTTACCTGGCCATGTTAAATTTTAAATATTAGAGATCTAGCTGGAGATGTTGAGCAGCCAGTTGGAAATATGAGTTTGTAGTTCAAAAGAGATGTATAGACAGTAACACAAATTTAAGAACCACAGCATGTAGGTGATAGAGCATTCATTTCTCCTGCATGTACTATTAACCCTAGAACTCTGATTATAGAGTCTTACAGATTGATCCAGCAGCTATATGAAAGATAAGTAACCTTGCAATTGATTTATCACTTATTGATGACATGAAGTTGTGGTTTCTTTATAATTGTTTTAAACCTACTGTAAGGTCCCAGAGAAGCACATATTTGTTTTACAAATCTCAAAGAAAATAGACGCAGCAAATTAATGGGAATTTATATTGTGCTGCAATATATGCCTCCTTGCAACACCAAATGTGTCCTGGGTGCCTGCAGAGATACTTAGAACACAGAGCTGTGCCTGAATATGCAGCAGCAAGAGCACAGGTACTGGAACTGGAGCCAGGCTTCATAGGTTCAAATCCTGGTTCAGCCACTTCCATCTTCAAGCAAGTTATTTAACCTCTCAGCAGCAGTTTCCCTGTAAGTAAAATGGGCATTTTAGTGGTACCTACTTCATAAAGCTCTTGTGAAGAGTAAATGAGTTAACTCATGAAAAGTACTTTATGGTTGGCACACAAACACTCAATATTAGCCATTAGAATTATTGTTTATAATTAAAGGAAGAAGACAAAAATATGCAAATGTTCTGTTTTCTGAGTGTGAAAGCATTTTCTTTGCACTCTCCAAATTCTGTGTTTTCTTTCATCAAATATGGAATTTCAGAGATTTGTATTCCTTAATGAAATCTGCTATTGGGTAAAATGAGTTGTTACCACATTACGGCTTTGGTGGGGTTTGTTTGTGTTTTAAGGAAAATTTTCAAATTCTTTTGAAATTGGCCTGCACCTGCTTCTTTTTTGAAGCTGCCCTGCATCTGCTTCCTGTGTCCTCACTGTATTCTCTTTCCACGTTCTCCTTCCTGTCCCTCTTTTGGTCATTCCTTCCCTTTTTGCTCATGATCATCCCAACCTAGTTCTTCACATCACACTTTTCTGCAATGCTGCATGAGCTGGATGATTTCTTTTCTACCCCTTCTTGGCCAGAAGTAGATGTTATATATGGAATCTTCGCATAAATGGAGGGGATTTCCAGCCATTTAAAATAAACCCAGGAAAACACACCTGCTAATCTGAATGCTGTTTGTCTTCTGCAACAAGACGGACTCTGTGGAATGTTCAAATATATTTCTATTCCACAAAGTTGGTCTTCTTCATCTATTGCTGATGACGGATTGCATAAGCATAGCACTTTTCCCATGTTCCCTGATTTGCATTCCTTCCATTCAATACTTCATTCCATAGAAAATATAGCACAATATCTCATCATGTCAGTTTTTAAAATCTCTGCCTCATTTTCCAGCAATCACTATATCTGAAATAGCAAACCTCCAGTCCTGTCACTCTCTTAGTCTATTTTCTGCTGCTTATAATAGAATACTTGAAACTGGGTAATTTATAAAGAAAAGGAATTTATTTCTTATAGTTATGGAGGCTGAGAAGTCCAAGGTTGAGGGGCTGCATCTTGTGAGGGCCTTCTTGCTAATGGGACTCTCTGCAGAGTCCCAAGGTGGTGCAGGGCATCACATGGCAAGGGGACTGACTGTGCTAGCTCAGATCTACCTTCCTCTTCTTATAAAGCCACTGGTCTCACTCCTGTGATAACTCATTAATCCATTAACCCATTAATCTCTGTTAATCCATGCTAACCCATGGATTAATGAATCCATGAATGGATCAACCCATTTGTGAGGGCAGAGACCTCATTACCCAGTCACCTCTTAAAGGCCTCACTTCTCAATACTGTCAGCATTGAGGATTAAGTTTCAGCATGGATTTTGAGGGGACAAACACTGAAGCCATAGTATTCTCTCTCTCTCTCTCTCTCTCTCCCCCCCTCCCCAACCCCCCAGGCTAAACACAAACTCTGTGCTTAAGTGATCATCCTACCTCAGCTTCCTAAGTAGCTGGGACTACAGGTACACACCACCACAACCAATCCTTGCTCTCTTTTATTTTCACTTCTAGTACTCATCATAACTTGCTATTATATTTACTTGCTCTTTGCCTATCTCCTCCTTCTAGGATATACAGGGACTTGGTCTGTTTTGTTTTGTTTACTGTTATTCTCCAGTACCTAGGACAGTAACTATCCTGAAATATTTATTGACTTAATAAATGAATTATAATTATCTGTTTCTTCTTAGTAATACTTTCCAAACTTTTGCTGCTTTTCAAACTTGTCATGTAAGGATGAGATAAATAATTTTCATAAAATGCCTAACTAATAAAGACCAACATGGCCAACTAAGGATTGGTTCCTAGCACTGTCTTTCTGTGCTAGCAGAGTTCATGTGGTTTTGCTTTAGTGCTTACCTCCATCATGGCATGTTTGTTAGGAAAGGAGCTTCTATAAAATGAAGAGGCAGTAATTTTTAATCAACATACTGTCCTACAATTTACACTCATATGCTGAAACAGAATTATAAGGACATGGATTTAGCCCTACAAATATTTTAGCCTGGGTAAAACTTATGTAATAATACCATCTAAATTGAATTGTAATTGAGGTAATTGGGGCCATTACTTTGCTTATAATATTTAGAGACAAAGGCTTTACATTGGTATCAATTAATTAGATCAACATTTCCACTGAAGCACTCATACAGCCAAGAAGAAGGCATGAACGCCCCATGGAATCTTGAGGTATCACCCAACCTGTCCACTCAAAGGTGGAATTCCTTTCAAGTTTTATCTTTTCCCTTAAATATTCATGTCAATTTTTCATTCTATATAATATCCTTATTTGTTTTAACATAAAAACAATGTGTTGAATAATATAATATGAGTCAACTGGGCACCACAAAGCCTTTTACCTTGCATCTTTTTGTTCCTCTGGTATATCATCACTTACCAACTAAAAGTCTGTATTCCTACTTAGAGAATTATGGAACTACAGTCATGTACCACATAACAACATTTTGGTCAACTGTGGACTGCATATATGATAATAGTTCTTTAAGATTATAATACTGTAATTTAATGTACTTTTTCTATGTTTAGATACAGAAATAGTTACCACTGTGTTACAGTTGCCTACAGTATTCAGTACAGTAATGTGCTGTACTGGTTTATAGCCTAGGAGCAATAGGCTATACCATATAGCTGAGGTATGTAGTAGGCTGTACCATCTAGGTTTGTGTAAGTACACTCTATGATGTTCACACAATGACGAAATTGCCGAACAACACAGTTCTTGGAAGGTATCCTCATAGTTAAGTGATACATGACTGTAGATGTCAGTTCTTTGTGGGTAAGACTTTATGCCTCCTTATATCCATTTTGGCACTGTACAATATTATCACAGTGTTTTAGCATCCAAAGCTCCTCTGAATCAGGTCCCCAATGCAGTTTTTCATTCTCTTGTTCCATTAATCCTCAATATACATACCTTCTTAATTAAACTATAGAAACTTTTTTGCAAGGGTCTTTACTGTTTCCTAATGTCTCTCCCTTTACCCACCAAATGCAATCATCCAGTCCATGATCAGCATTGTGTTAGGAAGGTTAGGATAGTTTCTGATGAAATAAGAAACAACTCCCCAGCCTTAGTGCATTAACACAACAAAGATTTATTCTCATTTATTCAAAATCTACTGTGGGTCCACATAATTCTTCAGGGAAGTTGCCCTTTACATGATGGCTCACTGTTGCACCTCACTATCTCACAATGACAAGGCAAGGAATAAGCAGGGTGGGGGGCAGGGGGAGAGTTGATCACCCACAATTAAATGCTTCTACCCTGAAGTGACCTTTTGCTTTCATATCATTGGCCAAAGCAAGTCAGATGATCATGATGAACTTCAAACAGATGGGGAAGTACAGTCCTACTGCGTGCCTAGAGAGGAGACCCAGGTATCAGTGAGCAATAGTACTATATGTCATGCATATGCATATCAATTGACTGAATGAAATCTAACACATCTTTATTATAATTTCTGTTCTATATATAATTGCCAGTCTCTATGGTAATGCTACTATTGACTCGTTTCTTGTCTTAACTCTATCATTGCCCTTTGGACTCTACTTTAACAAAGAAGACAGATAAAATACAAGTTCAAACATTCATCAGGATAAATTAATTTGAAGTGCTTTCAACATAACTATGAAACCATCATTATCATGGCTATACCTTAATTGCATCCTTTACCTCATCACATTAATCAAACAGGTCACTAAACCTTATTCCCTCCCCATTCCCCCAATATAATGTTAGGTTTTACAAATGACAAGTTCACAGTGTTTTACCTGCCTTGATACCTTCCAGGCACACTAAAACAAGTGTATTTCAGACATAACCAGAAAACACATTATGTAACATAGGAAAAAAACTCTCCCAAGTGAGAAGCATTATGTATGAGATACTGAGCAACACAACTTCATTATTTAGATTCATTGATTTATTTAACAAACATTTCCTAGGATATTTCAAGGGAATGTTGCCATGACAGTTTGGTTTATGTGAGACAAATAGCCATGTTTCCAAAAGAAAATGGTTAAGCTTCTGTTTAAGCTTCAGTGGCTTCTCATTGACCTTGCCATGGCCTCCTGAAACACTGCAAGTTCTGGCTCCAGCGCACTTCTCTCTAGCCTAATTTTATACCCATTCCTTATACCGTCTCCTTCAGTAACTGGCCACTGGCAATCCTGGAATCCCTCTTGCTCTTTCCTGCTTTTTTCTCCATGACATTGACTTTTTGGAAAATCCAGGTCAGTTGTCTCATAGAATGTCCCATATTCTAGATCAGGTGTGGGCAAAGTAAGGCCTGTTTTTGTACAGCCCTAGAGCTAAGAATAGTCTCTACATTCTCAGAGGGTCATAAAGAAGAAGAAGAGGAAGAAGAGACGGAAGGACGAGGTGGTGGTGGTGGAGGAGAATTATGTGACGGAGACCACATGGAGTCTGCAAAGCCTAAAATATTTACTATCTGCCACTTTGCAAAAAAAAAGTTTTCTGACCTCTGTTCTATATCTTTCTGTTTCTTCATGGTATCATTTAGTTGGTACCTTAGTTCCTTGGATTTGGGGAAAATTGGAAATTAGATCTATAATTGTGCTGTCCAAAATGGTAGTCACTAACCACATGTGGCTGTTGGGTACTTAAAATGTGACTAGTTCAAACTGAAGTGTGCTGTAAGGTAAAATACACACCAGATTTCAAAGACTTAGGATGAAAAAAATAGTATAAAAATACTTCATTAATAAATTTTTATGTTGATTGCTATGTTGAAATAATATTTTGGATATGTTGGATTAAGTAAAATGTATCCAAATAATACTAAATAAAATGTATTACATTGTCACCTGCTTCTTTTTAATGTGGCCACTAGAAATTTCAAATTATATATGTGGTTCACATTATATTTCTGTTGGATGATACTGGTCTAGAGCCTTAATTAAAATCAGGTTAAATATTTTTGGCAAGAATACTTCATCACTAATCTTATGTACATAATATCGCATCACAGCATGAGACACACAACATTAGCTGTGTCCCATTATTAATGACACTAAATTTGGTAACTTGATTAAGGGGTGATTGACAAGTATCTCCACCGTATAGGTATAATTTTCCCTTTGCAATTTGTAACCCGTTACTGCCATATGACTGTCAGTTCCCCAATGACTTTTTGTTTATGGTGTTAGTACCGTTTGGTGATCCTTGCTTGAATCAGTTATTACATTGGGGATTGCAAAATGTTATTTTCTATTTTTAGAATTTCTTCTTAAATTTTTTCTTGACTGGCACTCTTTTCTTCTTTTCTTTTTTTTTTTAAGTGAGTATTACATTGAACACATCAATTTTTATTTACTCAGTATATTACAATCAAGTGCAATCATTATTCTTTTTGACACTCAAATGTCCCTAAATTTGGTTAGTGAAAGGCCCTTCAAGCTGGCTCCTGAATCTTTTTATCATAAATCCATTAGTTTTTGAGCGCTTCCTTGCTTTCTGGAACAAGAAGTTCCAGGTTCTCCTTGTTCTTTCTCCATCCAGAGGTGAAATCAGCCATTTCTTAAAAAGCCTCCATTTCTTTTAATAAGAAATGGTATTCAAAAACCAAGATTAGGGGGGTAGGTGTGATTAGAATTACTAGGGTTACATTGCTTTCAGATCCTTTCAGTAGACAGAGCTAGAAAGTATATTTTAAGAAATCGCATTAATATTTCCAACTCAAGTTTAACATTGTAGGAGTTTTTCTTAACTTCTTTTATTTTATATTTGTATTTCTTTTCATGTACATTGAAAACCTTTGTTTGATAAAACATAAATACATTTACATATTTTCTTTATCCTACAACAGTGGTCCCCAACTTTTTTGGCACCAGGAACAAGTTTCACAGAAGACAATTTTTCCACGAAGGGGGGGGTGTTGGGGAGGGGGAGGCAGAGCGATGGGGAGCCCCCGTAAATATAGATCAAGCTTAGCTCACTCACCTGCTGCTCACCTCCTGCTGTGCGGCGTCTGCAGCCCCCAGGGATGGGGATTGGAGACTGCAGTCCTACAGTACATAACGTGATTTCAAAATTACAGTAACAATATTACAACTAACATTAACCATAGTGAGTGAAGTTTAAGATTACTTTGTAGATCTTTTGTCTACAGAACATAACCTACTAAGAGTGTATAGTCAGAATAACTTCAAATATTTATTCAAAGTATGCAAAAGTAACTTGAATACTTGAAATAATTATTTTCCCCTAGAGGTTAGCTATTCATTTGATAGACAGATTCAATTGTTTCTGTTTGTGTTCAATTTTAGGTTTTGCTTTTTTAAAATTTATTTTTGAATGTGTAAAACATTTACATGGCTCAGAAGTCAAACTATATAACAAATTAAACTCAAAGATCTTGTCCCTGTCTCTGTCTTCTCTATCTTGCTTCCACCTCCTCTGTAGGTAACTGTTTTCATTAATTTTTGATTTATCTTTCCTGTGCTTCTTTTTTTAAAACACACACACACACACACTCACACACATAAATGTATACACATATAAATAAAACTATGTACATTGTTTTATGTCTTGCTTTTTTCTTACTTAACATAGTATCTTGGAAACCACTCTCTATCAGTTTGTAGAAATCTTTCTCATTCTTTCTTTTTAAAATAGTTGAAGAATACTCCATTGTATAAATGTACCACAGTTTATTCCATTGGGCCCTTACTGATGCACATTTCTGATATTTCCAATCATTTGCTATTACAAAAATCACACAGCAAATAACCTTATGTCTATGATGTTTTGTGTTTGTGGAAGTGTAGCTTCAGGGTAGATCCAGGAATCTCATTTTTAGGACTATCCCAAGTTATTTTGATGCACAGCGAGGTTTAAGTACTATTACTTATTGTGTATAGTAAAAATGGTATCCAGGAATCCAGAATTGTTAATTTTTTTTAAAATGAGAAAACAATAGGTAAAGAGGCATGGTTCTTACCATCCTAAATCCCAACTTACACTACTCAGTATATGTTTGAGTTATATGAATAGAAGCTTAACATCTGGAGTCTTGTACCCAAGTCATCATGTTGGTGATAAGACTATCCTATGTATATACACATAAGTGACCCAGATTTGGGCAGCAGAGGAGTTTCAGTTGGATATATTGAGTCTGAAGTAGCCAAGGGGCATCTAGTAGTAATATCTAAGGGGCGGTTGTTTCTGTGATCTGGAGATCAGATTAGCATGCAGGTGACAGACTAGGTGAAGAATGGTTGAGGGAAAGATTATAGAGCGAA
Organism: Daubentonia madagascariensis; assembly: GCA_023783475.1. Classification (NCBI taxonomy): domain Eukaryota; kingdom Metazoa; phylum Chordata; class Mammalia; order Primates; family Daubentoniidae; genus Daubentonia; species Daubentonia madagascariensis. The sequence continues at coordinate 48,992,828 of JAKFHU010000600.1, read as the reverse complement.
GCTGCTTAGGACAGAACCCTGGGGATACCAGTGCCAGGGTGGCACAGGAGCCCAAGGAAACTATAAATGGCCAGAGAGAAAGAAGAAAAGCCTGAGAAGACCAGTCACAAAAGCCCAAACAGCAGAATGTTACAAGAAGAAAATGGTTATCAGTATCAAATACTGCTGAGAGGTCAGGTAAAACAAAGGCTAGAAAGTATCCACTGGTTTTAGCAACAGAGACAACAGTAAGTGTGACATTTGTCAGAGCAGATTCAATGCTGCGGTGGAAACAGTAGCCACGTGAATGTTAAGGAAGAAATTCAACCTCACACAGCTCACACAGACAGTCCTTGGAAACACTAAGGTTTTGTCAGCTGCAACAAAGTTTTTCTTTCAAAAGCAACAAAAGTGGACATTTGTCCATTTGTATACCAAAGAAAAAAATCAATTTTAGTATTTTCTCCCATAAAATTTTCTTGAATATTTGATGCTGGCTGTTATTTATCTATATTGGAATCTAGCATAAGATGCATTTGGATTTAGTAAATAGTGTGTGCTTAGTTACTTTAGATTTTTAATTATTATTTTTAGAGACAGGGTCTCTCTGTAGCCCAGGCTAGAGTGCAGTTGGTGAGATCATAGCTTACTGCAGCCTTGAACTTCTGGGCTCAAGTAATCCTCCTGCCGCAGCCTCCGGAGAAGCTGGGACTACAGGCGCGCACGATCATGCCCAGCCGGTTTATTACTAATAGAGTAATTACGCAGTGAACAGAATTAATATAGTTATATAGTAAGATATTTTATGATGTTCCTTAAAGAGTACCATGCCTTTCAAATACTATCTCCATCAAGTGAGAGAATCATGGCTCTAGAATAATTTTTTATTTTATTTATTTTTTCTTAATTAAAAAAATTATTATGGGTACACAATAGTTGTATATCTTTATAGGGTACATGTGATGAATACAGGCATAGAATGTGAGTTAATTAAATCAGGGTAATTGGGGTATTCATCACTTCAGATATTTATCATTTCTTTGTGTTAGGAACATTCCAATTCCACTCTTTTAGTTATTTTAAAGTATGCCCTAACTTACTGTTGATTATAGTCACTTTGTTGTGCTATCAAATACTGTTCATTCTATCTAACTATATTTTTGCACCCATTACCCATCGTCACATCGTCACTTTATCCCCTCCCCGCCCCCCCCCCCCCCCGGCCGTTATTCTACTCTCTTTAAACCACTTTCCTGTCTCTGCTACTTCCCTTCCCCCACCCCCGTCTATACTCTGGGACGCAAGGAGATCCTTCTCGCCCCGCTGTCAGCAGGTAGCAGCCTAGCTTAGAGAAGGCTGGGAGAGGCACGCGTACTCACTGAGGAAAGGGTGAAAAGGACCGTGAATGTCATCTAATCCAGCCGTTTCCAAACCAGGCTGAGCACCAAAATGGACAACCTTGGAAGCACATTTAAAAAAACAGCATCCTGGGTCCCAGCCCTAGATTCCGATTCAGTGGGTCTGAAACGGGGCCTGGAAATCTGTACCTTGAATAAATGCCTTTAGATGAAATAAACCCAATTCCTCTGCAGCTCTTTTATAGTTAAGGAAACAGAGGCCCAAAGCAGTCACCACCGGAGTCTTCTGATTGGCGATTCACAGTTCTGTGTTTTGGGCGTTGGCAGACGGTCCTGAAGGGCATCTGCTATAATTTCGTTTTGGGGAGGTTGGGGAGGGCTTGCTTTTCTGGGTTCTCTAGGCTCCGCAGACGTAGCCTTTCTCCGCGTTCCTCTCTTCGCAGGAGATGCGGTGGACTAGCAATTCTGCTGGTGCCACACCTGTCGCTCCCCAGCGCCGGTGGTCCCAGCACCTCGCGGATCCTCACCACCAGGTGCAAGCCTCAGGGAGGAGCTTCCGCTCTGCCCTTCGCCCCGCCCCGCCCCATGACTCCTCGCCACGCCCCTCGCCCCCCCCACCGGAGACTTGGAGCGGGGCTTCGCCGCCGCAACCCCCCTCCACGCACGCCGACTGGCGCTTGCGCATGCGCGGAAGCTGACGTCTCGCAGGGGCCGAGGCGATTGCCGGATCATGGCGAGGCGGTCTGGGCGGGTTTTTCGGAGTTGTTTGGGTTGAGCTCCGGACAAGTATGGCCAGGTCGAGTCAGTACCTGCGCGAACTGCAGGGACCTCTGCTCCCACCCAAGGACGTGGAGGAGGAGGACGATGACTATCTACGGGAGGATGTGGAGGAGGATGAAGACCCCGTGTTCGTGGACGCCGAGGAGCTGTGCAGTGGGGGCGCGAAGGCCGGCAGTCTCCCTGGGCGCCTCCGCGGTGAGGAAGCAGCCTGCCCCCTGGGGTGGACTGGGGGATTGAAGCGAGTGTTCCCATTCTGGCTTTGTCCTGAGCAAGGCGCCCTTCGAGGTGGTCTAGCTGCTTCATCCTACTTAGGACAAAATAATAACAATAATAGTGGCGGAGACGTGTTAAAACTTGTCCTTTACATATATTGTGTCATCTTAATGTTCACAGTTCTTCGAGGTAGTTTTGCAGTTGAGGAAACAGTGGATGTCGAGCCTGTATTCCCACCCAGAATCAGGACTTTTAACTATTGCCCTATACTGCCTGCAGTAAAATACGTGATTATGCTTCAGCTTCTTAGGAAAAAAACCCACAAGGAACACCTCGATGCCTTGTTGATTCATTAACGTGTGTTATTAACCTTGTGGTTGATGTTAAACTTGTGTAGTTTCCAATGCTGTAAATTATACCTGTTATGTGTACTTTGTGACCGATAAAATGAAAATTAAGCTGAGGTCTGTAGTAAATGTGGTAGACAGTAAGGAGGGGAACATTTAAGGCAAATGGAACAACCTGGGCAGGGAACCATGACTGTTTTTTTTTTTTTTTTTAGAAACTGCACGAAGGCCAGAATTGACTGAGGTCAGAATAGCAGAGAGGTACTAGTTTTAGAAGAGGAACAACAGACATTTAACATGTACTGTGCTTACCTTTTGAAATACAAAGATAAATAAAACACTGTCCTGCTGTAGAGAGCTTACGGTGTAGTAGAAGGAGACAGAAAAACAGATAGGCAGAATAAAGTGTTATAGGCACCCTAACAAATGTCTATATAGGGTACTATGGAAAGAGTTAAAGACAGTGGTAAGTTTGATGAAACATTGGGGAAGAAGTTTTTAAATCTCCTAAATTAACTTTTTTTTTTTTTCTTTTTTAGTTTTAATCCCCGATGAAAACACTCAAGAACAGTGTACCGTGTTTGGACGTTTTCCAATAACGGGTTCTTGGTGGCGAGTGAAGGTACACGTAAAGCCTGTGGGATCAAAGTGCTATCAAGTTCAAGGATTTCCATCTTATTTTTTACAGTCTGATATGTCACCACCAAATCAAGAACAAATCTGTTCCCTCTTTCTTAAAGAGTGTCGGGTCTCCGATGATTATCGCCATAAATTTTTAGCATGGGTAAATGAGGTGTCAAGCTATAAAGACCTAAACTTTGAAAATCTTAGGGAAAAATTAATAACTTTCCATAAAGAAAGTACAAGGAAAGATCAAAAACAATCTGCACAGAATGAACAGGAAGAGTTGCTATCAGATTGTGAGATGAGTCTTCCTCTGGAAAACACAAGTAAGTGAGATTTTTATCATCGAGTTTTGGTATAATTGAGATACTTAATGACTAGAATGGTTAAAATATTACCACTGTCATGTCTTGGCATAGCATTCTTTTTTAAAATTTGTTTTAAAATTTTAAATCATTTTAAAATGTTTGTTGAAAGATGTGTTTGTGTTTGTTGAAAGATGTGTTTGTGTTGCTTTTGGAATATGCCATTGACATTTCAGGTTTCTCACCAGTAGCATGAGAGGATTGTATGAGATGACCTTTAAGATCCTGTCAGTTGCTTTCCAGCTCTAAAATTGTGACTCACTCTCTCTCTTTAACTTTTGTGTTCATAGGGATTACTTTGAGCCATTAATAAAAAATTCAGTTGTTAATTATTTGTTTAAGAAGGCAGAGGAGAAAGACAAGGATATGAGTAATCCATTTTGGAAAGATTTCAGTCGAAAACGGTTTCCAATAATTTTTTAATATGGCTTGTTATCTGGACATCCATGTATGTATGAAATATTTCATTTCTTAGATGTATCAAATAAATTTGGTGGTGCATCAGTGAATGACTTCAGTGACAAAAGAATCATGATTATAGTGGGGAAAAATGAAAATAAAGGTCAATATGTAAATGATTTATTTTTTATCCTTAGCTTTAAATTTATCTATATATAATTGAGTCAAAATTTTTATTCTGATTCTATTGCAAGCAATAGGAAACAAAAGGCCAAGAAGTAGTTATCTAAGCATTTAAAGAACAAATTTTGGTGGTAGACACAATGAAAACCATCTCAGTACAAAAACAGTTTTCATAAGATGATCAGTTTTCTCACTGGTTAAAGCAAATTTATTAATTTCTTTTTGACTTGGATTTATTGAACTGGTTGTGTTAAATGAGAAAGTCCTTCAAATCAGTCATTCTTTGGGCTCATTTGTATGTTTTACTTTGTTCTTTTCTGGTATCCTGTAGTTCCATTTATAAATGTAATGACAGCTTTAAAGTTTCCGAAAATAATGGAATTCCTTCCAATTCTTCTGCCTCGACATTTTAAATGGCTCATAAACTCGGGTTCTGAAGAGGTGTTGGAAAAGATAGAAGAAATTTTAGGTATGCATCCATGGAAACTTGGATTTAGTAAAGTAAGTAAGACATTTGCTTGGCATTTAGTGATCTTGTATAAGGCATGGTTTCTCAAGTTTGACAATTTTTGCATCTCTTTCAGAGGAGAAAAGTTTGTATGGACCCCAATGTTGATTTATTTTTCTTCGAGTGTTACAACTAAACATAAACTTCTTATGCCTATAGCTCTTATGCAACTGTTAAATCAATAAATTTATAAATGAAAAACAAAATAACAAAATTGATGACATTGAAGTTATCAGTATTAGTTTAAATATATAATTTAATTTAACATGACAAATATTTTCCTGTAACTAAATTGTCATTTGCAACTTAAATATAGATCTCATTGAAGACAAAAGTTTTTATGAATTTGGCAAATCCATTCTGCTGTGCAACTCAATTTCCCACTTTCCAGTTTGAGCTATTGGAAACTTTCATTATTCATAATGATATATCATGATATCATTTGACTTTTATTAGGCACAGTAACATCATTTACAAATGAATCCACTTATGTTCTTATTATTAGAGACCAAGAGTTGTAAAGTGACACTCTGAGGCTCCAGAGGTGTTGGAAACCAAATGTGGCATTTAAGTCTTGGTAGCACTTACTTATAAGGTGGTTTTCCAAATGAAAATATAGTTAAGAAATTCTGAGGTAATTCTTGGACCCTTAGAATGTTTGCAGACTCTCAGTTTGAGAAATACTGGAATAATGAATTTGTTTCTTATGTAAAATGTCTATAGATTCAGTATACTTTGAAAGATAAGATTCAGGAACATCAGATTATTATATATATTTATTTGGTGGAGAGGAGAGGCAGAGCAATGAGGTGTAAGAGGCAGATAATAATAATAGTTTACCTTTTGTTTAAAACCCTGTAAAATCTGTCATTCATTCTAGATATATTAAGAGAACTTTAGAGATCTAAAAAATTATGCCTGTTACTAAGAATAAATTATATAAAATATTACTGTTAAAAATATATATTGTGTTAGGCTTATACAATCCAGTGAACATTTATTGAGACCTTACCAGTGTAGAGCGGAGATGTGATCAGGCCCTCACCCTTGTCCTCGCTGAGCACACTCTCTTCCTGGTGACGAGTAGTCCTTGTGTTTTTCTTTGTGGTCAGTAAGTTTGAAGCTATGTCTATAAAGATCCTAGGGTCAGCCTTCTGCCCTCCCTCCCACTATCCCTTCCTGTAAAGCATTGTCAGCCAGGTGCAGTGTCTCATGCCTGTAATCTTAGCACTTTGGGAGGACAAGGCAGGAGGATCACTTGAGGCCAGGAGTTTGAGACCAGCCTGAGCAACATAGTGAGACCCCTGTCTCTACAAAAAATAGAAAAATTAGCTGGGTGTTGTGGCACGTGCTTTTAGTCCCAGCTACTCAGGAGGCTGAGGCAGGAGGATTGCTTGAACCCAGGAGTTTGAGGTGCAGTGAGCTATTAGGAGGCTGCTGCACTCCATCCTGGGTGACAGAGTGAGACCCTCTCTCAAAAAAAAAAAAAGCTGTTGGAGCTCCAGACTTTCTTCCCAGTGTGGGCATTAAGTGATTACTGCTTCCCACCCTAGCAAGAGACTAGAGGAAGAGAGGTTCACCCCGAAGATATTCAATTGAGGGATTCCAAACTTGGGGACACCAGGTGAGGATAAGGCAGGGATTATCTGATGGTGACTCAGGTTTTTCATTAGGGAACCGTCCTCTTCCTTTCCCTGTGTCAGTGTCTGGAAGTCTTTTCTTCTGTCCAGTCACTCTTCTCTGAGAAGACTCATACTTGGGGACTTTAGGCCTGGTTGCAGCATTCTGGAACTCAAATGGGAAAAGGAGGCTTGAGGTCCCACTGTTCAGCGTGTAAACCACCATCCAAGTATTGTATGAGTTTGCAGGGGCTGCCGTAACAAATTCCACTGACTGGATGGCTTAAACAACAGGAATTTATTGTCTTACAGTTCTAGAGGTTACAGTCTGAGATCAAAGTGTCAGTGTGATTTTGATTTTTTCTGAGGCTTCTCTCCTTGGCTTGTAGGTGGTCATTTTCTACATCTTCAGATGGTCTTCCTTCTGTGCCAGTCTGTGTATCTCTTCTTAAAAGGACACCAGTTATATTGGATTAGGGCCCACCCTAAGGACCTCGTTAATGAGATCAATGATCTCATTTAACCTTAAGTATCTCTTTAAAGGCTATACCTCTAAATATAGTCACATTCTGAGGTACTGGGGGTTAGGACTTCAACATATGACTTTGGGGGAGACACAATTCAGTCCATAAAAGGTATGGAGGCATCAGGAGTGGTATCTCCATGAAAAAAAATGGAGCTGGTAGATGACCTGCTCAGTGGATTATGGTGAAGGGAGTTCTATACCTCTTCTGTAGAGTTGGACAGAATTGTTGTTAGACACATAGAAAACTAAATGAGCCAAGAGAATGAGGCAGATGTTAACTTCATGATACACACCAATTTCAGCACAAAAATTAATGTGCTCATAGTACATCATGTCACTCAGCTGTGAATCCTATTTACATAAGCATAATAGACACCCTGCTTAACCAAAATTGATTAACAAAATGTATACTGCAATTTTTTTCAAAGATGGGGGGAGGAGAGGCAGCACATGTGGAGGTGATGGTATAAGATAGAGTGATCTTCCATAGAGGAAAGACTTTCCATAGGGAGTTAATAAATATCTAAAATTTTTTTGAAAATCAAGGAATAATGTAAGTAGTACTTACAAATGTAGAGATAAGTGTGGATGAGATAACTAATAAAAGTGTTGGAGGTGTTGCCTAGAAGGCATGGGAAAGGGTATGGCAGAGATTCCTATTTTTTGTAGTATTATATGACTTTTAAAACTGTATGTGTATTACTTTGATAAAATATAATTTTAATTTAAAAATTATGTAGATCTCTAATCACAGTACAATTAACACATTAACTGCCCTGTGAGTTGTATTCAACTCAAGCTAGTTTTGAGTCCAGGGCCTCGTGAAATGTATGAAGACTCAATTCTCCGTAACAAATTCACATACAACTCAATCGGTGTGCAGTGTAAAAATTGATTCTAGTGCCACGTGAGTTGCGTATAACTCACGCACAGAAAACAATAAAAAATAACAAAATTTTCATTAAATTAGAAAGGATTGTTTTGTTTTTGAAGTTTTTATTCTGTTTTCATAATAAAACACTGTGGCTCCGGGGAAAATTTTTTTTTTCCTAGTGTGGCAGTCAATGTGTTAAAAAAATGAGTGATGTTAGTTCTATAGTTTTTTCCCTCCAAATTTAGTTAAAAGTCATGTCTTCTAGGACTTAATAAAATTATTAACAAATAACATAGTTTTTACTGTAATTCTAATAATATTCATCAACATTTATAATTTTTATAAAGCAACTTGCACTTTATTTCTTAAAGGTAACCTACAGAGAATTGAAGCTTTTGCAATGTGAGGCAAGTTGGATAGCATTTTGTCAGTGCACAGCTCTTCTCCAGTTGATGACTGATTTGGAGAAGAATGCATTAATCATGTATTCTAAACTGAAGCAGATGTGTAGAGAGCACGGGCACACGTATGTTGAAGAAGCTGACTTAACTTCGATATTGTCAGAGCATATGTCGTTTCATGATGCTTGGGAGTCGCTGAAGTTTTTAAAGGATATTGGCGTGGTAGCATGTGAGAAAGCCTGTGTCTTCCCTTATGACCTTTACCAGGCTGAAAGAAGCATTGCCTTTTCAATATGTGACCTGATGAACAGACCTCCGTGGCACTTACATGTTGATGTCAAAAAGGTGCTTGCATCTATTCACACCACAAAACCTGAGAATTCAAGAAGTGATGATGAATTGAGTGAAAGTAAACCTGATGAAACAGGATTGGAAAATCCTGTGGACGTAGACTCACAGGACAGTGGTGACCATATCTGGAATAATGGTGAAAATGAAATTAATGCAGAAATAAGCGAAGTCCAACTGGATCAGGATCAGGTAGCTGCTTTGAAAATGATTTGCTCTAATGCTGTGACAGTTATAAGTGGGAAAGGTGGTTGTGGGAAGACCACAATTGTTAGCCATCTTTTTAAGCATATAGAGCTGTTGGAAGAAAGAGAAGTAAAAAAAGCTTGTGAAGATTTTGAGCAAGACCAGGATGTCTCAGAAGAATGGATTACCTTTACTGAGGAAAGTCAGCTGGATGCGGACAAGGCTATAGAAGTTTTGCTCACGGCACCTACAGGGAAAGCAACTGGCTTACTGAGACAGAAAACTGGTCTCCATGCGTATACGCTATGTCAGGTAAAACCTTTGACATTTTGTCTGTAGATAAAACGTTTGCCTTAAAGACAAACTTATTTCTTAAAACAATCAATGGTTATTTATTGAATGTCTCCTAGATCCCTGTCTTGCAGTAGCTAATCATTTAGATCAGTGCTATTTTCAAAACAGTCAGTCTGTAAACTGTTACTGGTTTGTAGTGAGAAAGGAGCTAGTGCCAGAAAGTAAATCAGTGCACTACTTCCTTCATTGAGAAAGTCTTGGCTGGGTGCAAGACTCATGCCTGTAATCCTAGCACTCTGGGAGGCCAAGCTGGGAGGATCGCTTGAGGTCAGGAGTTCAAGACCAGCCTGAGCAAGAACAAGACCTAGAAATAGAAAAAGTTAGCCAGGCATGGTGGCACACACCTGTAGTCCCAGCTACTGGGGGGTGGGATGGGGGCTGAGGCAGGAGGATTGCTTGAGCCCAGGAATTTGAGGTTGCAGTGACCTATGATGATGCCACTGTACTCTAGCCAGGGTGACAGAGTGAGACTTTGTCTTTAAAAAAAAAAAAAAAAAAAGAAAAAGTCTTAATGAAAAAAATGTCAGTTGAACCAAAGTGTATGCTTAATGATGTAGTTAGTTTAGGTCCTGGCACAATGTCTATTTCTCATGGGGACTTGTTGCAAACATGTCCACAGACCATATTTTGGGTAGCATCAGAAATGGAAGGAAGTGGTTTATACTTTGTAGAATGAAAGCTCCATTAAAGTGAAGATTTTGATCATCTGGTATAGTTCTTTATTTCCTTCACATAGAACAGTGCCTGGCAAATAATAGTCACATAATACAAATTTCAAATGAATTCATATTCTTGAAGAAAATAGAATGTATGAGCTGTAATTAAGAGTTGTGGACTATAAACTTGTAAAGAGTTTGGAGAAGTTTCTCTAGCCCTGACCTGCCATTTTATAAATAAAGGAACTTGGTAGTTGGAAGATTTTCAAAGAAGGTAATAATTGAATTGTACCCTAAAGGATGTGGAGGCTCACTAGGGAGAAGGGCATTTTATTTAGGGGAAAGGCCTTTCCAAAGGCATTGAGGAATATGGTCATAGCAATGTGTATAGAGGGTTTTGAGGTGATTTCATTGATTGGGATAAAGTCTGTCTGGCAGAATAACAGAAATTAAACTTGGTTTAGACAGTGAATTCAAGCTTTAAAGTTAGTAAAGTATTTTGACTTATCTCATGAAATCCTTGATAAAGTGATGTTATCTCCACTTTTATAGAAAAGCCTATTGAAGTTTGGGGATGTTAAAGAACTTGTCCAAGATCTCAGTTAGGTGGAGAACTAGGACTTGAATTGAGATTTCCCAGTTCATTGCTCTTTCCACAGTGCCATAATTTCCTCATTTATTATGGATGTTGCACACCTAACAACAAAACTTGAACTTTATTTACTAGAGAGCCATTTAGGTTCCGAAGTAAACTGTATGAAAGTTTGAAGGGTGAAATAAAGAAAGCAGTTTTAAGGAAGACCATATAGTATCATAGAGCCACGAGGCACCTCAACATTTATTTTGCCCATTATCTTTATTTTATTACATGATTTAATGGAGACCTGGAGAAGTTCAATGTGGCTTATTGGTAGAAGAGTCTTCTGACCAGTTTATGATTTTTTGTACTATGCCTTCATGTCTGATTAGTCTGAAGGATTGAATTAGAAGGGGAAAGACCAGAGAGGGATCATTATTAAGTTTCATCTTATGTGTAAACTCTGATTAATTGGTAATATCTTAATATCTACTTGGATGCTAAGAGAACATTTCTGAAGTCACATTTAGGCTCAAGAGAGAGGTCAAGAGCACAGAAAGCGCTCTGGAGTAGCATTTATACCACTTATTTATCATCCTTGGACTAGGGTTGCCAGATATAGCAGATAAAAATACAAATAATTTTTTAGTATAAGTATGTACCAGATAGTTCATGGACACGATTATACTAAAAAGCCATTTATTGTGTGTTTGAAGTTCAAATTTAACTGGGTGTCCCATATTTTATTTGGCAGTCCCATCTTGGCAATTGTATAGGCGAACCTGGCTACAAAGCTATTGGAGTCATCAAGGTGCTCATAGATGGGGCATGTATTGAGTTGGTAGCACTAGAAATACAGTGGAAAATGTCAATCAGGCATTTCTAAGATAACTATTGAATGTATTAACTAAGAGAAAGGCAGGAATCAGAGGTAATTCCAAATGTACTATTATGAGACATGGCCCCTGAAAGAATGAGGGTTTTGTTGAAGGGAATTGATACTTTTGGGTGGGAAATATGAAGGCTTTACTTAATAGACATGTTGAATCTAGTTTTGGTAGAAAAATTAAATAAAGATATGATATCATTTTAAAAATCTGTATATACATACAGGTTGAAAATCTGAAATCTGAAATGCTCCAGTGAGCTTTTCCTTTCAGCACTATGTTGGCACTCAAAAAGTTAAAGATTTTGGAGCGTTTCAGATTTCAGATTTCCAGATTAGAGATACTCAACCTATAAATATCCACATTTATAACAGAGAACCATTGTTGGAATGATATACACTAAAATGTTGAATATTCTCTGGTTGCAATTTTATAACCAATTTTTTCTTATCTGTATTTTAAAAATAATATACAGTATTACCTTTGTAACAAATAGTTTTGCTGTGTAGTAGTTGTTTAGGTGGTGGCGAGGTTTTAAAATGTTGAAGAGGTGAGGAAGCTTAGAATACTTGAAAGAAAAAGTAGTATTCTTATAATTATGTTGAGAAAGCAGCGCTGTATTTCCAGAGTGGAGTGATATAGTTAAGAGAAGAGGAGGGCTTAAGTGGGATTTCTCAGAAGGCCAGGAGAATGTTTATTTGGGAATGGAAAAGAATAGGGAGCTCTCTCTGGTCCAGAGTGAGGAGAGAAGTGTTGAGACTTGCAGTGCAATTGTGCCGTGTGTGAAACTTACTGAATTAAACACACTGCTCACTGGGAGGCAATTTTTAAAAAGTATTTGATCATTTTTTGTTTTTAGATTTATTTAATCTATCTTTTTCTGTATATTCATCCCCGTAACTTTTGTGTTCTGTTTCTTTAGCCTTTTCCCTATGTTTCTCTACTCCCCCCCATTAAGAGTTTTGTTTTAAAATAACTTGCTGTTAATATTTTTAATAAATGTTATAACCTGACTTTAGAAATGCCATACTTTGCTTGTAGGTCAATTATAGCTTCTATTCATGGAAAAATAAAATGACGACCAAGGACAGGCCATGGAAATTTTCTTCGGTTAGAGTTCTCGTTGTGGATGAAGGGAGTTTGGTATCTGTAGGAGTCTTCAAATCTGTTTTAAATTTATTGTGTGAGCACTCCAAACTTAAAAAGCTTATTATCCTTGGTAAGTTAAAATACTGTTGGAATTCTGAAGTTTAGTTCAAAATATTGTGGTTAGTCAGTATCATTTCACTGTATCATTTCCTAAAGGTAGAAAACCATTTCTCAGAATGCATACCAAAGCTACACTGAGTTAAATCTGACCATTCTCCTAATCAGCTTGGGTGGTATTTTGTTTTGGCCAGGATATTGGCAGGCTAGGATATGAGTGAAATAAGGTTGGGGAGGGTGACTGCTAATCACTTAAATGATGGCTATTAAAGTAGTAAAAATGTCACAGACTCAGAGTAAATCAAGAAATAGTAAAAACTCTGAGTTATAAACCACTTAAAAGTTATTTTATAATGCTAAGCTAATAACTCATATTAGACCTCACCAGCCTCTTTAAGTCCTTTCAATTCTGGGGATGAGGTTCAGTTAGGTTCTGCTGGGTAGTAGTGATCTGTAGACTGTATGATTTAATGGAGAAAATATTGCAATTTGAGAATCTAATTGATATAAATACAGTTTTTTAGATATTTGAGGATATTTTATAAGCGGTTGGTTCTATTAATGGCTTAAGCATTCTCCTTATTTCCACCCAGTACCTATTTTTCTTATCGCTAGGTTGATTTGTTTGTTTCAAGCAAAAAAAAAAAGATTTTTAATAGAGCAGAACATTACCATTAGATTACTGAAATTTATCTGTTATCAGATGCATTTAGTTTATTTTATATTTTTACATTTATTTTATGTATTTGAGGCCATAGATTCTTCCATGTTTGGTAAGACTTTGAGCAGAATTGAAAAAGTAACTAAATACTAGATATCTAAGGCCTGTTTATTTATTTATTTTTTAAATATGTTGGCTAAAATATATGCTCCTACACAGTTTTCCTGTAGTTGTAAGTATGAAAGAAGTTCAACTTAGATTTTGTTACCTTATTGTGTTGTCACTATTTTGTATATCTTATACTGTTTACTTTGAATGTCTTTTGTTAAATATTTTTAAAGACTTATATGCTTAAATAATTTTAAACAAAGATTTTTTTTGGGTTTTTTTTTTTTTCCCAGTCAGAATAAGTCTATAGCATGTATCAGTGGGGAGAAATAAAAATGCTTTCTAAATTTTAAAATCCTGGTTACCTGAAACCTACTGTATCTATTTTTTTTTTTTTTCCTTTTAGGTGATATTAGACAGTTACCCAGTATTGAGCCTGGTAACTTGCTGAAAGATCTTTTTGAGACTCTTAAGTCAAGAAATTGTGCTATTGAGCTTAAGACAAACCATAGAGCAGAATCTCAGCTAATTGTGGACAATGCTACGAGGTATAATATAACTAAGATTTTGCATTCTTTCTTTTGTATTAAGAATAAAAGGTTAAAAAAATCGACTTTTGAATTAGAATGATTTAGTGCAGTACATTTATTAATACTATACCTTTTAGCAAACCTCTTCTCTCCTTTAGCTGTATACTATTTGCCCCACAGTTAGAAAAACAAAGTTAATGTTTTTCATTACTAGTCCAACGTAAGTTGTTATTGGAATTTAAGAATGGATGTGTTTTCCTGATTTTAAAAATGTATATATGAATTAAAGTTGCCTTAACCTTAGAGACTGGAATAGGCCCAAAGAGAACAGAGACTTGGAAATGAGTTCATTCAAGTTCAAGGGAGAATTGGGGAAGTAATTTCCCCTAATTTTGTGGGGGAAAGCCCAAAGCAAAAAAATTTAATGTAGTATTTCACTCCTAGATGAATCCTGGAGGCACCCACGGCATATGACTAAAAAGAATCCTTCTCTTTCCTTCATCTTTCTATAAGCCTTTGGAGTGATCCTCTGTGGGCTTAGGCATTTGGTTTCTTCATAATCTGTATATCAGAAAATCACAATTAGTATTATTTCATGACATTTATTTTAATACGGTCACACGCTGCATAACGACATTTTGGTCAACAACAGACAGTGTCTATGATGGTTGGGCCCATAAAATTACAATACCGTAATTTTACTGTACCTTTTCTATGTTTAGATGTGCTTACATACACAAATACTTACCATTGTGTTACAGTTGCCTACAGTATTCAGTACAGTAGCATGCTATACAGGTTTTTAGCCAAGAGCAATAGGCTATATACCATATAGTTGAGGTGTGTGCTAGGCTATACCATCTACGTTTGTGTAAGTATGCTCTATGATGTTCACATAACAATGAAATTGCCTAACGATGCATTTGTCAGAACATATCCCTGTTGTTAGCATTAAGTGATGTGATTGTATTTAAAATCTATAGATGTGATGGGACCTTGGAATACTAAGAGGCTTTTTTAATCACTGGACCAAAATTTATCTTTGTTTTTTAATCTTTTTTACTAAGTGTTGTTTTTGTTGCTTGAACATCTCCTTGGTTGGATATCAGCAGAAACTAGAACATTCGGAACTTACTTTCTCTATCCCCTTGTCTACCCTGGACAGGATAGTGAGAGTAGAGGAGAAATTAACAGGAATAGGGTAGATAATGTGGGTTCGTATTAATATATTAAGAAAAACAATGGAGTTGGATGTGTAATATTCTTTTTCTGAAATCCTTCTGCTTCTCCCTAAAGGCCACCTCATTTTTGGTAGATGATTGGTCATTCTAAAGGCCAAAAATCTTGGAAGACTCTAAAGCACATTAGATTTCTTAGAACTCAATTTTATCTGAAACTCAGGAATTTTTTTAGGTAACCCAGTATCATTTGGTTTGAGCTGTGCTCCTTTCATCATTTCTTCTTAATCATCTTCCCCAAATATTTATTGACTGTGAAGGATCCCTGTGATATACCAGGGAAAAGCTCCTATGATAGAAAGATGCTGTATGTCCTGGGTCCAAAGCAAAACAGGAAAATATGTGATGATTCTTAAGACTCCAATTAAATCTGCACTGTTTGCACTGAGGACAGCCTTATTCCCTCTTCTTTCTTCCCTTTCGACTCTCGTTTGAGAAAAGTTGAAGATGACGCAGTAGGGTTCCCCGCCTCTGATAACCAGGCAGCTGTTAGGTCTGCTTGGGGAGTCAGTCTTCCTCCAAATAACCAAGAAGAGGCTCTGTTACGATGAGGCACCCGTACCTTAACTGTGTTTTCTGATAAATTTGCTAGTCTTGGGAAATACAAGAATGAAGGAAAGATGAGGAGGGAATGGAACCAAATAGGAGTGGACACTTGGTTCAATTGGGAAAATGGGAGCATATATACAATATACACAGAAGAAAGGAGAAGAGTATGGTGTAAATGGATGGAAAAGGCCCCAAGGAGTCCTAATTAATTCAAATAGAAAGGGATATGGAGCCAAATGGGCCTAGGTGTGCTTTCCATTTCCCCTGTATTCTATCTCTGTGGCCTTGGGCAACCCGCTGTCCTTGACTAAGCCTCACGTTGCTCACCTGTGAAATGAAGATAATACCTCCCATGTATGGTTCTTTTGTGGTCTGGAAATAAGTAGGTCAAGTTCTCAGAACGGTACTCAGTAAGTCCTCTGATAATTTTTTCTGATGCTTTTAGTTTGCTAGGGGTTAGAGACCAATTGCTAAAATGTAGTACCATAACTACATGGTCTTCTGTTATAAAACTCATTTACTATTTAAAATGTATATCTGGGTGGCCTTTTCTCCCTATTTGTTATTATCTATTAACAGATATTAAGTATTACAGGGACATAAACTCTGATCATATATGAATGCACATTTTGGATGCCAATGCTCTTTGTCTATGTCTTTTATCTTTATTTAAGAATCTCAGGACGCCTATTTCCAAAATTTGATGCAGAACTAAATGTCTCTGATAATCCAACACTCCCCATCTCAATTCAAGATAAGACATTTATTTTTGTCAGACTTCCAGAAGAGGATGCCAGTTCTCAGTCATCTAAAAGTAACCATCACTCTTGTGAGTATAAAATTCTAGGATATGAAGGGTTAAGTATAAATATTTCAGTTTTTAATATAGTTATTAAATGACTAGTTATAATTTTCTTTGATGGTAAAGATATCACTAATAAAAAATGAGGCACTGAAAATAAATAAACTAACTTATTAATCATCAAAAGCAGAATACCCTAGAATTTTGTTAAGAAGTAAGCTTTTGACACATAGTAAGTGCTCAGTAAATACTTGTTGAGTGAATAAATAGACATAGATGATTTCACTTAAAATAAAGCAAAGCTCCATTAATCCACGTTCATTCAGGAGAATGCAATTAATGAAGTTTTTCTTTTAGAGCAACTTGAAAAGCAAATAGTTTTATTTTGAGTAAAAATACTTAATACTAATATGAGCAAATACTTTTATTTTGCTTGTGAAACAATAGTTCTGGCTGTCAAACTGTTGCCAAGTTGAGTTCCTAGTAGTTGTGTTTTATAAAATATCGCTTCTAATTATGGGTGTTAGGATGGCAATGTGACAGGGTTAAGAAAGAACATGGGACAGGAAGTCTTCTCCCTTATGTGTATGACCCCTGTCATGTCCACTTAACCATCTGTAAAATGGGAATCATAGTAGCAATGCCTCTAAAGCTGTGGTGAGGCTTGAAGACATTCATCAGTTATGAGGCACTATAGAAATGTTAGTTTTTTGTGACTAATAGATACTATTAGATTAGCTGTTGCAAATGAATTTATTTAAATAGGTGGAACCTCTCTTGATCTTTACTTGCTTTATAAACTGACTTTGCAAACTTTAAAAAAAATAATGTAATGATTTACTCAAAATTGAATTAGTAAAGATTTAAATGATAATTATTGAGGATTTATTGTAGTTGCCAAGGGTATACAATACAGTGTATATCTTTATATGTGCTTCCCACTTACCTACTTTGACTGTGTATGTGAAATTAAGTGACATACAACTTTATCTGTATGCCTTTTCTCCTTTGTGTGTGTCACCAGTCTTGCTTGCTCTGGGTTAGTGATCAGTCACATATTACAATATTCTTTTTTATTTTTTTAAATAAGTGGGGTCATATATTATATAGTGTTCTATAATATGCCTTTTTGGTTTTTTGATTGTAGAAATAATTTGTATTCCTTAAAAAAAAGTCAAATGATACAGAAGTGTTTGAAGTAAAAATTTATGTTCCCTGGAGTCCTTTCTCCTGTTCCCCCAAGACAACGCCATAAAGGTCACATCCATAACACAGTGTTTATCCTGGTAAACCTTATATCCATGTACAAACATTTATTATTTATTTTAGTTTTACATAAATTGGATTATAAGCCATATATTGTTTCATTCTCACAGCATCTTATTTAATAGTAGGTATGACAACAGATGAGGAAAATGACACTTAGATGGTTAAGTAGCTGTCTTTCTTTGTCACTCCATTTAGATCTACTTTAAATATCGTTAATTTTATTTGTGGTACCCATTCTTTACATTAATGAGAGTGTACTTAAAAAAATACGTTGTTCATTTCAGAGTGGTAGCAGAGCTCACTTGATGTTGTTTTTCCATCTTAATTAAAAACTTCTGCCAGGAAATTATTCTCTTCTTTAAGAAAATTGAGTAAAATTCCTTAGAGAAACATATACTACTTTTTCGTTAATAATTAGGTTGTTGGCTGGGCACTGTGGCTCATGCCTGCAATCCTAGCACTGTGGGAGGCCAAGGGGGGAAGATTGCTTGAGCTCAGGAGTTCGAGAGCAGCCTGAACAAGAGCAAGACCCCATCTCTCCTAAAAATAGAAAACTTAGCTGGACATGCACCTGTAGTCCCAGCTACTTGGGAGGCTGAGGCAGGAGGATCGTTTGAGCCTAGGAGTTTGAGGTTGTAGTGAGCTGTGATCACGCCACTGCACTGTACCCGGGGTGAGTGAGACTCTGTCTCAAAAAAAAAAAAAATTAAGTTGTTGAGCAAATTATACCCATTATCGCAAAGTACAAAGACCTAAGACAAGATTCGTATCTGGACTAGCATTTCAGATATGCTAAAATGTGAGAAACATTAGAATCAATCTTAGAATCTTAGAATCAATAAAATACAGGGTGTTTATTGATCTGTAAGATGTAGAGAGGGTGAAAAAAGCAAGGTATAGAACAGTGAGATCCTGTATGTGTAAAAGGAAACAATGTGCTGGGAGAACTTTGGAAATCCCTGCTCTGGCAGCCCAGGGGTTGGCTGAGGGTGAGCTGAGTCTTGGCCATTTTCTAGTGATGATCCTCCCTTCATCTGAAAAATGAAGGGCTCAGCAAACAGCTAAGTTAGTCTTCTCATAGCAGGGCATCACAAGGCCTGGGCCTTTTCATTCCCCCATGATTCACTGGCTGCTAGGGAAGCACACAAAATCCCAGAATGTTCTTGCCCTGAGTTTTATATCTTCTCTCTCTCTCCTGAGAAATGTTTGCCTTTTTATACTATTGGCAAGAGAGACTACAGGAAGCCTGCTTCTCAGCATTGCTGGGTGAAGGGACAAGTTGTAAGTAGATGTCATCATTGTCAGTCATCTAGGCTCTAAGAAAGGGAGGCAGGCTACCCTGCCCCATCTGGAGATGACTTGTACTTCCATGAGCCTTAGTTTTCACATTCGTGATACAGATGTCATAAGAGTTCAAACTACTTAACAGCTGGTGGGGTATGAGAACCATCGGAATAGATGTCTCCCGCTGTGCCAGGGTCAACCTTTTAGTTGCTGAATTGTGGGGAGGTCTGGAGAGACAGGTGGTTGGGGTAGGGAGTAGGGCATTGTGGTGTTAGGGGAGTGGCTATTTTCCAGCTAATACAGCGGTATTGTAGTATTTTTTGTTGGTACATACCAGCTAAATGTCAGCTCTGGATATAATACCTACCTCACATGGGTGTTGGGAACATTAAGTTAAGTGAGATAACATAAAGCATATAGATTCTCAAATTCTAACTCATTACTGCTACTACCACAGGGCCTTGAAACAGGAAGTTTTACGTTAGTAATTCTGTTACTCGTTTTGTACTCTTGCTCATTGCTTAAATTCAGCATTCACAAATCATCAGTGAACACACAGTGAGTATGTTATAAATTAGGAGCCCTCCTGGCCAGGGGTTGTCCTCTCTGCTGAAAGTGGGATGTCTGGAATGTCTCTTTTTTCCATTCCCTTTCCTACTGCTCTGGCTGATGTAGGGAATGACATTGACATTTCCATGGAGAACTTGCATTCCATTTGTTTTCTTGGGCCCCTTAGCAGAAATTCCAAATTAGTTTCTCCATAGAAATTGTTATAATTTAATGATTTTCTGTGTTAACTTTTTTCTCTTGAATTATCAGATTTATATTCTGCAGTTAAAACTTTACTGCAAGAAAAAGACTTACAAGATGCAAAAACTTCACAATTTATTGCATTTAGAAGGTAAAGCATTTACAATATTTTAACATTTTTAATCTAGCTTTTAATCTCATAATTTACTAATGTTTGGATCCTGTTTGGATGGGAGACTCTCATATTTCATCACTGTTAATTCTCTTTCTTATTTTGGGGTATTTTTTTGTTGGACATGGCAGAGGGCACTTTCTAAATAGGGCTTTTTCTACCAAATATTATATTTACAAACTCATAGGAAATCTGAATGGAACAAAAGTTCATGTTAAGATAAAAATTACACATATGCTTCTTCCTGGAGAAAGTTCTGGAAACTTTTTAGAGAATCTGGTATATCATAATTGTTGATAAGATAAATAAGCACATAACAGATACCATTAAGGTGACCCTTGCATTTTCATGTGTTTCAGGCAAGACTGTGATTTAATCAACGACTGCTGTTGCAGGCACTACACAGGCCACCTGATCAAGTGAGCTTCTTCAAGAACTGAAACTTTTGAAGACAGTCCTTTCTTGATTTACTGTTCTTTTGTTTGCTTTGACATTTATCACCTGTAGCCACATATTTAAAAATCATTTTTTCCCCCTCATTTGTGAAATATAATAATCTCTTCAATTAAATATAATGTATGTCCTTAGGAATTGACTTTTTGGTAGTGAGTATAATAAGAAGAAAAATAAGGAATGAAATTTTCCTTATGATTTCCAGGTTGGCAACCTGCAGCTTCTCCAAGATGAGTGTGGGGGGTTCAGGCAAATTTTAAAATTATAATATGTGTGTAGTGCTTCCAAGAACCTTAGCAATAGGATGCCTGCAGAGAGCACCTTAGTGTACGTCAGAGACCTGTGAATGTAGAAAAGCCACTCTGTTCATACATAGGAAAAATTAATTCATTTCTCTTGAATTTAACAATACCTACTCTTTGCTAAGTGTTGAAAGCCTAGAGATGTACAAGGTACAGGAGGAGCTCCTGTCTGCTGAGGGAAGATACCCCAAAATCTGTAGGGAGCTTAACAAAGAGCTAGAAAGCGTGGGCTGGAGGCCATATGCTCAGGGTCCCAGTGACTCTGATGGTGGGCAGGTAACTTCCCCTTCCCATGTATGTGAAAGAGGATCCTTATACAGGATTTCCCTTATAGAGTTGTAGTAAGAATGAAATGAAATAATAAAGCACTTACCACAGTAACTGGCATATCACCACCATTTATCCAATTTTCTGCTGTTATTCTGATATAATGTCATAATTATTATGATAGAAATATGTATAAGTGTTGTAAGACCTGAAATAGGGTAGTAATAGGAGAGATTGGAGAGGAAGGATGAATTTTAAAGGAAGAATCGGTAAGATTTTTGGTAACTTAGAATATAGAGGGAAAGAGAAACATTAACATTTATGCCAAAATTTCGAACTTGAATATATTTGGCTGGGAAATGTCACTGAGTTTGAGGAGATGCAGAGAGTGTGTGTAAATAATCAGACGACAACTATGGGAGCCTGATTTCTTGCAGACTGTTGGAGAATGAAAGTGATGTGCAGCGAGTATGGAAATTATTTTGATAATTGGATCAGGTCTGAGTGGGAGTTAATGTTCAAACAAATGAAATTGAAACTTTCCAAACTTTGATCATGTATTTTCTAACCCAGAGACCATCAGAACAGACTTATGTTTGGAATTGGTGATAAAATTTGTTGTACCAAAAATGCGTACCTCTCAGAGTTACTACCTGAAAATACCTCTGGAAGTCAGCAAGACAATGATCTAGATGCCAGTGGTAAAGACTTTTGTGGTACTCCTCATGATTTTTCTAAAAATAAGCGTGACTTTGAAAGTAGTATTCGACTGTGCAATGGAGAAATATTTTTTATAACAAATGTAAGTGAAAACAAAAAATAATACCTTTTTACCAATTATAGATATATTTGGGTTTTTTAATTGCACTAGGATTGATTCAGAATCTAATTATATGAGAGTTGACATTCTTGTTCTATAATTTTATGTTAAGGATTTTTGCATCCATGTTCATGAGGGATATTGGTTTGTAGTTTTCTAGTGATGTCTTGTCTGGTTTTGGTGTCAGAATAATGCTGGTCTCATAAAATGAGCTGGGAACTGCCCCTTCTTATTTTCTGGAAGACTTTGAAGGAACATATTTTTAAGAAAGTTGAAATGTTTGAGTAACAAAAAACAAGGCATAAGTGAGACCCATATTTTAAAAAGCAGCATTTCCTTGATTGCTGCTTAAATATAGAAACTATAGAAGTGGTTGCATTGTTCTTTGCTCTCATTGTGTAGGCACCTTCCTAAACTTACAGTATTCTCTGAAAACTGTGAGGAAAAGTAAACTTTTCAAAGAGTCTTTGCAGACTTATGTAGTCAATACAAGGAATGAAATATATAGGCTTTAAAGTAAGAAAGAACACAGACTGTTCTTCACAGAGTCAAACTGAAGTTAAGTTTCAAGGATTGAAAACTTCTATTTGTGTTTATTAAAATATTTGGATGTGAATATAGTCAGTTTGTGCTCAAGTGTAGATTTTAAGCCTTTTGAAATTCTTAATTGTAATGAATATACATGCTATTTTACTTATAAGGTGCTTATATTTTATGTTTGACCCAAAGGTAGAATATCTTTACAGTGTGCGTATTTGAAGACATACAAAATAATTCTTTGTTTTGGTGACAGGATGTAACTGATGTAACTTCTGGAAAGAAAAGATTTTTGACCATTAATAATATGGCTGGTTTGGAAGTCACTGTGGATTTTAAGAAACTAATGAAGTGTTGTCACATAAAACATGCATGGGCAAGAACTATTCACACTTTTCAGGTAAGAGTGGACTTTTATACAGCTATTTAAATAGCTTACTACCAAGTCAGTAGAGGACCTTGCATTATTTTCTTTGTAATTTTTGTTGCTTTTATTTTTTTAATTAGGAAACAAAATGCACAAAAGTATAGAAAATGTTATCCAGACACCAGCCTTTTGTTCTTTTTTGCTTCAGGAACTAAGATATGGTTAAAGTCTTCCCCTCCATGCCTCAGTCTCCAGTGTGGCTTGGCATGGCACTGTACTAATCTTGTCTTTGTTTAAAATGTTGATATTTTGTTCATCATGGATCTTTTTGTGCCTAATTTTGATTTTTAAAAATATTACATTAAAATATTATTCATCTTGATAGCTGAGTTTCTCCCCTTAAATTTGTGCCTGAGGTAAGCGCGTCACTTGCCTTACCCTAGTCCTGAGCCCGCCTCTCACCTTCCTCCTAAGTGCCTCTGCCCTGAACTTGGCGTGTGTCATTGCTATTCATGCAGAAACAAGATACGTGATTGCTTTCTTCGTTACCAAGGTTTGCATATGGTGTCATGTTTCTAGATGTCCACAACTTGCTTTTCTTTTTGGCCTAATCAACTTTATTGGGGTATAATTTGCATACACAGTTTAATTATAAAGTTGGATGAATTTTGGTAAATATATCCTCTCCCTCCACCTTTGTGAGGCAGCCACTTTCTTTTAATTTTAAACCTATTTGGGAATAATGTTAGATTTACAGAAGAGTTGGAAGGATAGTACAGAGAGTTCCCATGTACCCTTCACCCAGCTTTCCTTAAAGTTAGCATTTTATGTAACCGTGATATATTTGTCAAAACTAAGAAATTACTATTGCTATAATACTGCCGACTAAACTAACCACCGTATTTGAATTTCACCAGTTTTTCCATAATGTCCTTTCTCTGTTCCAGGACAGCATATTGCATTTAGTGCAACTTGCTTTTAAGCTTTATTTTAATACCCTTGAATTCTCATAAGTTATTGGGGCCTCTGTTATTTATCTTACTGTTTTGAACTACCCTCTCTGCTGTTGTTATGTTGCCTTAATGGGGAAGCTGCACCAACCCTCATTTTTATGTAGAAAAATTTAAGTCAGCCCATATCTTCACTAGTAGTAAGCAAATATTAATTAGAACAGAGTTTTGGGTTTGTTTTTTTTTTAAGTGGATGGGATTTTATTTATTAACTTACCCCATGTCAGTTCTAAAAAGAATTCGAAATGGCTTATAAAAAGTGCCCACCATTCAGTATGATTTTTTAAAACGATACAGAAATGATGTCAAGAGGAAAATAAAGGTAAGGATGGTAAAACAGTCCCTGCCATGGGTGGTTGGAATGGGGATGTGCATGCTTTCCTGTCTGCTTGCTAAGGTAGACTCAGATTTGGCTTTTAGTTCCCTTGAGACCGAAGTTCCCAAAGTAAAGAGAGAAGCAGTCAGTTGATTGTGTCTATTGGATAAAACAAACCAGCTGTTAGAACCAAACCAGCTGGCTGTGAGATCCTGGAGAAATTTCTCCCGGGGATCTTTATGATGGGGGTCTCTAATTCTGGAAACTCATGTCCTTCAATTTTGGGAAATTTTCTTGAGTAATTTCATTAAGATTTCTTGTCCTCAGTTTTCTCTGTTCTGTCCTTCTAGAATTTCTATTACATGTGGATATAGACCTAAATTTTTTATCAAACTGTCCTAATTTTTATCTCATTATCATTTTGCTCTATTTTCTGAGAGAGTTCCTCAAATTCATAATGTAGTTTTTCTGTATGAACAAACGAAAAGTGAAGGGGTCTTTATTATTACTAGCTTGAGATTGGAGTAGGTATCTTTCATTGAATCCAGTTCTCGTTTCATAGTTGAAATAGCATCTCTTAGCTCTGAGGACATTTGTGATTGTTATTTTATATGAGCACACTTTGTTTCTTCCAAGTTCAATTCAGTTCAACAAATATCTATTGAGTCAAACTCTGTTCTTGGTGCTTGGCATAGGTCAGTGTGTGAAAAGGACAAAGAAAGATTCCTGCCATTATGAAGCTTACATTTGGTAAGCTTGGGGAAGGCAATAGAGACAGACGCAATCATAAAAAAAATAAACTATTTATGATGTTAGAAGAGGTAAATGCTATGAAAAAGAGGTGGGGGTGGGTGCAATTGTGATTTTAAATAGAATGTCAGTGTAAGCGTCATTGAGAAGATGGCACTTGACCAAAGACCTCCTTCAAAGGAGGTAAAGAGGTTAACCATGTGGGTGTCTGGGACCATCCTAGGGAGAAGGAATAAACAAAGCCAAGGTTCTAAGATGGGAGTCTATCTGGCATATTTGAAGTATAGCAGGTACAGGAAGGAGTCCACTGTGGGAGGGTGGCAAGAGATGAGGCAGGAGAAGTACTATGGGGTAAAAGAGCAGGAGGATGGGGGCCCAGGTCACCTCCTAGGGCCTTCAAAGCCTGCATGATCCAATATGGTAGCCACTAGCCACACATAGCTATTGAGCACTGGAAATGTGGCTAGAGTGATTGAGGAACTGAATTTTAACTTAAAAAGCTGATACTACGATTCAGTCATTGGAAAACATCTTAAGTATGTTTGGAACAACTTGGGTATGTGAATCTCCTTTTTCAACTGTAAATTTTATGAACTCTAAGTATAGGTTAAGTATTTCTGATGAAAATTTAGCATCCAAATTGAGCTGTGGTGGGTGTATAAAGTACTCACAGAATTTGAAGGACCTTGTCTTCTGCTAATCATTTTTATGTTGATTATATGTGGAAATGATAATATTTTGGATTTGTAAAACACAGGTATATTATTAAAATTAATTTCACCTATTTCTTTTTTAATGTGACTACTAGAAAATTTTAAATTACATGTATGATTTGTTTTATATTTCTATTGGCCAGTGCTATTCTAGACTTTGGCTTTTACTGAGTGAAATAGGGAGCCATGCATGGAAGATTTGGGCTATTCAGTCAAGTTGTTGGTTGAAGAACACATTTAGAGAATAGACATATACATTCTTAAAAGTACATATGTAAAACTTGTCTCCTTAAGAGGTTCGGCAGTTCTGATGATTCAAGGGAGATTTGAAGAAATGGTGAAGTGATTTATAGCAGGTTATTGAGGTGAAGTCGGGTGTCCCCGTCCCACTTTCTGTGTTAGATTTAGGCACCATCTTGGCATGCAGAGCGCCAGGGTCAATAGACCTTGGGCTGATGCAGCATGGCATTTTAATTTTTAACGTCATTCATCCAGGGAGGCACTGGAGAAAAACACAGTGAGCAAGAGCGATGTGAAGCTCTGTGTTCACGGAGCTCACAGTCAGTGAACAGTCTGTGATAGAGGAAGTACATAGAGGGTGCTGGAAAGTAATGGATGGGGCAGCTGACCCGGAAATGGGCCAGATGGAGGCCATGGTCTGAAGAACACTGACAGGACCACAGAGAGCTCCTCGTGCTGGAGGGAGCATGGTTCATGGAGAAGAAGGGGAAAGAAGAAGGGAGGGGAGCAGGGCCAAGACTGGCTCTTGAAGGGCTTACATGCCACATTAAGAGGTTAGGACTTTATTTTGAGAGCCTAGGAGCCATTGGAGAGTTTTAAGCAGAGTCTGATGTGATTGGATTTGCATTTTACAAATATCGCTGTGGCTGTGATGAGGACGATGGATTGGAGTGAGTATAGGTACAGGGAGACAGATTATGAGACTGTTACTTTTCTATTATTATTGCTGTTATTTTTCTGAGTGTTACTTTATGATTAAGAACTAGGTTAGCTAAGTTTAGGTAGACATTTTCATTTTTAGGAATACACGATATAAAGTCTAAGAAGAGAAGTGGTGCTGTATATCTGTAAAATGTATTTAGCATTTGTATAATCAAGTATCGTTTAAATCAATTTCTGAGACCCAGCAACATTGGAAAGAGGTATTTATCAAACTTTTGCAATCTGAGGAGTTGGTTCAAACTCTTTGTCTAGGGTTTGCTGTGCCAGAGTGTTTTTACAGTGGATCTGTATTTTTTACATGCCTCATCTTGTCAACTGTCTTCCCACAATTTTTCTTTTGACAGGAGGAAAGTGGGAGCAATGGGGGAGGTAATGGATCAAACCACTTCTTTGTCTGGGTTGGCACCTGATATGCTGATCTCAGAATATAGAGACTAAGAATAATCCAAAAATTTGAAATTGTTTTCTTACAGTTATTTAGTGACATTGGGTATTTTTCTTGCCTATCCAATTCTTGGTTTGTTAAACTTAAAAAACAAAGATTCATTGTTCTCTTTCTTGTTTATCTTGATAAAAATAATAAATGGTTCAACAATGGGAAAATACAGGAGAGTAGAAGAAAAAAAATCATCCATAGGACCTCTATTTGGAGACAAATTCATTAAAATTTTGGTAGTATTTTCTTCCTTTTCTTGTGATTTGTTTTGTTTTGTGTTACATATTTATGTTCTTTTTTTACGTGCTTTTGTTGGATCAGAGTAATTTTATTTTGTTATATAGTTGTGACCATTCTTTATATATATGTATCCAGTTTTAAAAATTTTGTTATATTTTAAAGCATTTTTGATGTTTGCAAAGTAGTATTAATATATCAAGTGTGTGTGTATGTGTGTATGTTTATGTTTAGTCTATTATTGGCTACTTAAGGCATCCATTTTTTGCCATCATAAGTAACAGTGGGATAGCACATTTACACATAAAGCCCACACAGTTGTTTCAAAGTCTTTTATTAGGGAAGATTTAGCACTGCATGCAGGCTTTGAAGTTTGTTGCTGGGTTTCTACAAGCCAGTTGTGAACCTGTGAGAACTGAACTTAACAGCGTATTTAGCAAACGTGAGATCTTGGATAGTAAATAAAATGGAACCCATAAGATGGAGTTAGAAGAATACTGTGGCCAGGTAGAAGGTGCTTGAGAGCACTTTGAGGGCTTGTCTCTTTTCCTCCTTTGTAAACTGTCTGAAGCCATCCTGTGGCATTCACACCATGTTATTGCCTCCCAGGGATCCGAGGAGCAAACAGTCGTCTATGTGGTGGGGAAGGCGGGCCGCCAGCACTGGCAGCACGTCTATACCGCGGTGACTAGGGGCCGCTGCAGAGTGTATGTGATTGCAGAAGAGTCTCAGCTCCGGAATGCCATCAGGAAAAACAATTTCCCCAGAAAAACTCGTTTGAAACATTTCTTGCAAAACAGGCTCTCCCTTAGCTGTGCACCTCCAGCAGATTTTCCGTCTCCGTCGAAGAGCGCCGGAGACAGGGGAGGACCCAGCACACCGTCAGCATCACCACTCCCTGCAATCATGGCCGAAATGGTGACAAACAACGTCACCAGGAGCAAGGCCTCTTTGGCTGATGACGGGACACTCCCCTTTGACGGAAGATGGCAATTATTGTCCTCCGATGAAGTGGATACGGATGAGGATTTATCAAAATCACGAGGGTGCAAAAGGACCAGTGATGTGAATGGTGATGAAAGTCCAAACAAAATGCTTATGGTAGGAGTGATGTTTGCATGTGCTCAAGCTTTATTTAGATATTGCTAACTTCAGTGTGCTTATACATGACTGTGTACTTCTATCAGTGGTGCATTGTGCTGTAGGACTTAAAAACAGCTGTTTTCTAGTCTGTCAAATTTCCCCTCCCCTGTGCCCAATCGGTCCTATCGCTCTTCCTCTCTCTGCTTGAGGCTGCCTGGAGTGGCAGCCTCCACAGACTGACAAGAGGTAAGGGACCAGAAGACACCTCGTTGTCATCTTACCAAAATCTTCCCAATTGTCTTCCTTGGCAGCACGCCCCCTCCCCTGCTCCACTTTGCAAGCCATAATCTCACTTCCATCCCCTCAACCCCATTGAAACAGCTCTTCCCCGTCATCTTGCCAACCTCAGGGACTTTTTCATAGGTCTTGTTCTCCTTGACTTTTTTCTTGACATTTAATTGTTTTTGCTGTGGCCTCTGTTGCCGTGTGTCCTCCCTTATCCGGCACGTCCCCTGCCTTGCGGTTCTGTCTCCCCTCCGTTTCCTCGCTCCTTTCCTCCTTCCCATTCTCTCACTGGAGTCATCTCCCCGAGGCTCGGTTCTTGTTTCCTTTGAGAACTGGTCCCATGCTCACAGTTCCCCTTGCACCAGGATTCATTCAACACCATTTCAGCTGTAGTGACATCCAGGCCCTGGGAATTCAAAGATAAGTGAGTCACAGTTCTCACTCTTGCACTGGTTGCCGGTGGTGAAAACAGATGACACTGTAAATAACCTGGTGCTTGCAGAGTGCTCAAACACTGAAGAGGAGTTAACAAACCAACCGCCTAATTTGTGTCTTTGTGCCCAGAGATTGACTTTCTGGAACCACAGTCCAGCATGTTACTCTGTCTTCTGATTTCCCCCATTTCAATCACCATTCTCCTAGTTCCACAGCTTAAAGCCCTGGAATCACCCTAGACTCACCTTGCTTTCACTCTCTACCTGCAGGGAGTTGCTAGCTTTACTACAAAATGTCCCCTCAGGGATTTCTTCCATTCCATCTAGTCTGCCCTATTTTAGGTCTTCATCTCATCTTCTTAGATGATTGATGATCTGGCTTCCCTCTCCTCCCTTGTTCCCATTCTCCTAACACAGTAGTCCCCCCTTTTCTGTGGTTTTGCTTCCCATGGTTTGTTATACATGGTGAACCACAGTCTGAAAATATTAAATGGAAATTTCCAGAAATAAACAATTCATAAGTTTTAAATTGCCAGCCATTCTGAGTAGCATAATGAAATCTCACACCATCTTGCTCCATCCTGCCCAGAGCGTGAACCCTGTCTTTGTCCAGTGTGTGCACGCTGTGGGAGCTCCCTGCCCAATGGGCACCATCAGATTGTTGCAGTATCTCACTGCTTGTGTTCAAGTGACCCTTATTTTATTCAATTGTTCTATTTTATTATTAGGTATTGCTAATTTCTTACTATTCCTAATTTACAAATTAGACTTTATCATAGGTATGTATGTATAGAAAAAACCAATATATTTGGGTGTGGTACTACCCGGGCTTTCAGGCAGCCATTAAGTTGGATAAGGGGGGACTATTATATATGCTACACATTGTCACCAGATTACAGATTACACCTCCCCTTCAGTGCTCAGCTCACTCCTTTGTCAGAAGTCTTCAGGGGCTCCCTAGTGCCGTAGCATAAATTCTAGACTGTTTGGGCTGGCCTCTGTCAGCGTGACACCGGCATTCCCAGTGTCATTTCATTTCCCGCTGTTCTGTTTCTGCTTTAGTCAAGCTGGTGTCTTCACTCGCTAAAATGAATCAGACTTTTTCTCGTCTCTTCCTGTTAGCTCTTGCTGTGCGACTCAGCTTGAATGCCTTTGTCTCTCTGCCTCTCCTCATTCAGCATTTGGAAAAAAAATATAGCAAACATTTGAAACAAAAAATCTGCAAGTCACTGATCTAAATGTTGGAGGGAAGAAAGTAGACAAGTCCTTGGCTTCGTGGACATTACATTCCACTGATGGGTCCTAGGTAATAAGTAAAAGAGAAAATTGAAATTTTAGGTCAAGAGGCTGTGAAGAAAATAAAATGAGGCAATGGGATAGGGAATGGGGGGTGGGGCGCGCAGGAGGTGCCACTTGGGCCACGGCAGCCGGGTCGGCCAGGTCAGGCCTCACCAAGGAGGTGACGTGGGAGCACTGAGGGGGCAGAGGAGCCAGCATGTGGAGCTCCGAGGAACAGCGTCCAGGCTGAGGACTTAGGAAACGCCGCCTGAGATGGAGCGGTCTCACTGGAAGGGGGAGAGGCCAGTGGCTAGTGAGTGAGGAAGGGTGTGTAGCTGGTGATGATGGAGCGATGGCAGGACCACGAAGGGCTGGGATTTTATTCTCCTTGCAGTGGGAATCCCTGGAGGCTTGAAGCGGGGGTGTGATGTCGTCTGACGCCTGCTTACCCACGATCCCCCTGGCTCCTGTGGAGGGGACTGTGGGAAGAGCAGTGGAAGCAAGGAGACTGGCCGGGGTGTCCTGAGAGAGCTAGCGAGACGGCAGGGTGGGGACCCGTGGTTGGGTGCCGATGCATTTTGGAGATGCAGTCTGCACGACTTGCTGGTTAGATGTGACGGGGTTAAAGAAAAAGTAATCGAGGATGATGATTCCTGGATTTCTGGCTGATGCAATTTGGGGACTAGCGTTGCCACTTCCTAAGATGGGAAAGACGCGAGGAGAACTTGCTTGAGGAAATGAAGCACGCTCTTGTGATGCGCTGTGCCTACCCTACGGTGCCAGGCAGAGCCGTGCAGGGACTTGTTGAGTAAGTCAGCAGTTGGTAGAGGAGTTTAGAGCCTCATGGCAGGGAGGTGGGAAGGCCCACTTGGAGTCTTTCTGTGTGCAGTGATACTGAAAGGACTAGGAGGACCGCAGGTAGAGGAGGGGCCCTGAAGACAGAATTCGGGGGTGCTCCCAGCTTTTAGAGATCTGGCAGAGGAGGAACGAGCAAAGGAGACTACAGAGGGCTGTGGGTGAGACAGAGGAAAACCAGCTGTGGGAGAGGGCGAAAGCCTGGTCAGAGTGGGCTGGTGAGGGCATGGGAGGTGAACGTGGAGGAAGCAGTGCAGGAGCTTTTGAAGAAGGTTGCTGTGGAAAGAAGCGGAGAGATAGGGTTTATCTGGATGGAGGACTTGTGGCCCGGGAAAGATTTATAGGTTTATTTACTTTGGGTGGGTACGTTAGGCATCTTAGTGTGTTGCTGGAGTGGTCCAATGGAGAACGAGAAATTCAGAAAGGGAATGAGTTCCCAGCAAAAAGATTATTTCAATAGCTGGGTGAAGTGATTAGGCTCTAACGTTAGGTACAGCAATGGGGATGGGGAAGAGACACTGAGGGGTAGAGTTGGGACTTCGTGATCAGTTATGTGTGGGTAGGGTCAGGCCTGAGGGTGGCTCCTTGGCTTCTGGCTTGGGCATACAGGTGGATCCAAGTATTGTTAACCAGGATTGGGAAAAGAGGCTGTGGCACAGGTTTTGTGGGAAAAGTGCTTAAAGTGGACACAGTGGGGGAAAAAAAATTTTTTTCTCCCCCCCACCAGCAGTAGTAGTCTCTGCTGGTTCTAAGCTTTATTCTGTATCCCAGATCAACTAACTCTTTGATACAAAATTTCCATGTCAGTAAAACATCTTTTTCTGAAAGTAAACTCGCCTTCTCTTGTAGAGGCCCTGGAATAAGGCTTTTAACCTGAGCAGAAAAGAGAGGCAATTCCAAAGAAAGAGCCTTTTTCTAAGTTTCTTGCATTACATTCCTTAGCACCAACATGGGTTAGAGGATTGTGGCTTTAGTGATGTCACAAAGAAAATGGCAGCTTTCTCTATCCTCAGTTCTGAGCCTGCCAAAGCTTTTAAGCTCTGGCCAAGGCCAATACTGCAGGTCTGTGAACACAGAGTGACAGTGGGGCTGATGTCACTGCCTGACGGCAGCAGCACAGAGTTCTCTAACTGAAGAGAGTAAGTTTTCTCACAAGGTTTGCCAAAAGTATGTGACATCTACAAGAATCCCTAGAAATGAGGAGACTAAGAATTCACACCTTCAGGATTAGTAAATGAGGGACTTATGTGTTTCCCTAATTCCAGACTTTCGGGTGCATTGAGACTTGTTATTTCTAAAAGGTGGAATTCAGT
This sequence comes from Daubentonia madagascariensis, assembly GCA_023783475.1. Lineage (NCBI taxonomy): Eukaryota > Metazoa > Chordata > Mammalia > Primates > Daubentoniidae > Daubentonia > Daubentonia madagascariensis. Next base: position 48,960,656 of record JAKFHU010000600.1, on the reverse strand, counting down.
GACAAGGCCTGCCCACATACCTGTCCTTCACATTCACATTGCTGCGCAGGAGCCAAATCAGCATGTAATTCTGCAAATACTAATGACTGAGCACCTCCTAGATGAAAGCTTTTGTGCTTCTGCCTGGATTAGTAGCTTTGGGTTTTGAAAAAAGCCTTAAAAGAAAATGTTGACCTGATATTTTGCCTAGCCTCCCCCACTAGAAAAAAAGAGGAAAAACAGAATGTGCCTCTAGATAAAGACATGTGAGCATATGTTGCTAAATTTTATTGTATAAAGCAGTCACTTCCAGAATTTTTCTTAAAGAAAATGACATTTTAACATAAAAAAACAAACTAGAAAGGACATAATCACATAATTCCTGAATAAGGACCGTCCTTGTATTAGTCAAGGTTCTCCAGAGAAACAGAACCATTAGGATGTCCATATCTTCCATCTGTCTGTCTATCTGTCTGTGAGAGAGATTTATTTTAAGGAATTGGCTCATGTGATTGTGGAAGCTGGTAAATGAAAAATTTGTAGGATTGGAAGGCACACTGGAGACCCAGGGAAGAGTTCACACTGCAACTTGAGTCTGAAAAGAGTCTGCTGGCAGAATTCTTTCTTCCTTAGGGGAGGTCAGTCTGTTTTCTATTAAGGCCTTTAACTGAGTGGATGAGACCCGTCCACGTTGTGGAAAGTAACCTACTGTACTCAAAGTCTGCTGATTCAAATGTTAATCTCATCTAAAACATACCTTCACAGAAACATCTAGAATAATATTTGGCCAAATATCTGGGTACCTTGGTTTTAGCCAGGCTAACATAAAAATTGAGCCATCATAGTCCTCTAAATTGAGCAAATTTAACGTTGTGAAAGCTGAATTGAATTGTGTTTATATTTCTCATTTCTCTGTGGTGGTGACACTTTACCACGATCATACTGGCCCACCGCCTTGTGCTTGGGAATCACTAACAGTATGAAGAATGTGATCAGGGCATCGCAGTGTTTCATCTTACCACACATCCAGAGCTGGCTTTGTGGACACACAACCTGAGCAGGCATCCTGGACTCTGCTTAGAAGGGCCCCACACTTTTTTATTGTTCTGTAGTTGCCATCTTGAAATTCTTAATTTTTGAACAAGGGGCTAGCATTTTAATTTCTTAATGGGCTGCCAAATTACATAATGGGCCCTGTCCATACCTTTAGAAGTTAGATGCAAGTACTCATTCAGTAAATAGTCACTTCTACATGCCAGACCCAGAGCTGGATGCTGGAGAGACCACAGGGAGTAAAAGCAGACATGATCCTACATGGAGTTGATAGCCAACTGCTCTGGTTGCTCAAGTCTTTCCATGGTTGGGGAAAATGCATTATTTCTTTTTCAGAAACATTGGGAATAGAAGTATATAAGGGTAGACTACATTTTTACAAAATTAACTGTATTTTTATTGTTCTAACAGGTGGGAGAATCTCCACAAGTATCTTCCATACTTCAGAATTTGAGACTAAATAATTTAAGCCCCAGGCAACTTTTCAAACCCACAAATAATGAAGAAACCTAATTTTATTCCAGATTGTTCAAAATAATCATCTGTTTTTTCCATTCAAGACAAAATGAACATCGTAGCTTCAAAATATCAAGAGAAAAGATGATGCCTATAACTGGAGTTTTATTTTAAGGTGTTTGTGTTAGCAAATGTTTTTAAATCCATTTGGTCAAGGAAACCTTAACAATTTCACCATCTGTCATCGTAAGAACTGGCAGCTCTGGACATGAATGAAGGGAAAAGATTTTTTTTTATATATTTTTTTATAAAATCATGTACTTTAAAAAGTGTTCTAACTTGTTCTTAGGATAATGCCATAGTAACTTTCATAATCATCGTGGGTCATCTTTGCCAATGTGTTGAAGCAGTGGCAAAGATAAACTGTAATCGCATCCGCTGATGGTACTGATACACATTCCAGGACGTGGTATTTTCTGCAAAGTGGTCATTTTAAAAAGTTGCTCCTCACACCATCACTGCTGCTAGGGCCCAGCATATATGGGACTTTCTCCTGGAAATGCCTTCTGGATTGGGAGCACATTGTTTTGAATATATTCCACTTTGGAAAAAATTTCTGGGAGTGATTTTATTTTTAAATTTTTATTTATTGTTAAATGGTGAAAGAAAAAGATAAAAGGAAAAATGTGTTTGTTATCCCAGTGTTTTTTAATAGCTTTATTGAGATACAGTTCACATACAATTCACCTATTTAAAGTATACAATTCAGTGGCTTTTAGTATATTCACAGAGGTGTGCAACCATTATCACAATCGATTTTAGAACATTTTCAAACCCCAAAAAGAAACCCCACACCCCTTAACCATAATCCCCTGACCTCCCCCAGCCCTAGGTAACCACTAATCTACTTAGTCTCTATGGAGTTACCTATTCTGGACATGTGGTCCTTTGTTCCTGACTTCTGTGACTAGCATAATGTTTTCAGACTTCATCCATGTTATATCAGTAGTGTGTCAGTGCTTTATTTCTTTTTATTGCCAAATAATATCCTGTTGTATAGATATAGCACATTGAATTTGTCCATTCATCAATTGGTGGACATTTGGGTTGTTTCCACTTTTTGGCTGTTATGACTATGCTGCTATAAACATCCGTGTACAAGTTTTTGTATGGACATATGCTTTCATTTCTTTTGGGTATATAAGTAGGAGTAGAATTGCTGGGTCGTGTGGTAACTCTGTGTTTAACCTTTTGAGGAGGTGGCAGACTGTTTTCCAAATCAGCTGCATTAATTTAAATTCTCACCAGCAATGTATGAGGATTCCAGTTTCTCCCTATTTTCTCCAGCATTTGTTGTTGTCTGATTTCTTGATGATAGCTATCCTAGTGGGTATGAAATGGTATTGCATTGCATTTTTGCAATGGTTTTGATTTGCATTTTTCTTACGGCATGATGTTGAACATCTTTCATGTATATATTGATCATTTGTATGTCCTCTTTGGATAAATGTCTATCAAGATCTTTTGCCCACTTTTAAATTAAATCATTTTTATTTTTATTATTGAAATGTAAGAGTTCTTTATATATTCAGTGAATAAGTCCATTATCAGAAACAGGATTTGCAAAATTTTTCTCCCATTTTGTGGATTTTATTTTTACTTTCTTGGTAGTGTCCTTTGAAGCACAAATTTTTAATTCTGATGATGTCCAGTGTATCTATTTTTGTTGTTGCTTGTGCTTTTGGTGTTATATCAAAGAAAACATTGCCTATTCAAAGTCATGAAGATTTACTACTATTTTTTTCTTCTAAGAGTTTAATAGTTTTAGCTGTTAGCTTTAGATATTTGATTAATTTTGAGTTAATTTTTGTATTTGATGTGAGGTTGGGGTTCCACTCCATTCTTTTGCATGTGGATATTCAGTTGTTCCAGCTCCATTTCTTGAAGAGATTATTCTTTCCCCATTGAATTGTCTTGGTACCATTGTTAAAAATCAATTGACTATAAATTGAGGGTTTTTTTTTTTTTAAAGGATCCTCAGTTCTATTCCATTGATCTATACATCTGTTCCTATGGCATTATGGTAGCTTTGTAGTTAAGTTTGGAAATCAAGAAGTGTGAGTCCTCCAACTTTGTCCTTTTTTCAAGATTGTTTTGGCTATTCTGGGTCCCTTGCATTTCAAATGCATTTTAGGATCCGCTTTCAGTTTCCACGAAGAAGCCAGATGGGATTTTGATGAGGATTGTGTTAAATCTATAGATCTGGGGAGTATTGCCATTTTAACAATATTAAGTTTTATGATTCATGAACATGGGATATCTTTTCATTTAGGTCTTCTTTAATTTCTTTGTAGTTTTCAGAGTGTAATATGAAAACTATAAAATATTTCTTTCATTAAATTTGCCATGCTTTTTTATTGAATTCCAAAGTATTTTATTTGTTTTGATCCTATTATAAATGGAATTGTTTTCTTAATTTATTTTTGGTTTTTTCACTGCTACTGTGTAGAAATACATTGACTTTTGTAGATTGATCTTATATCTTACAACCTTGTTGAACTTGTTGATTAGTTCCAGTGGGTTTTTAGTAGATTCCTTAGGATTTTCTGTATAAGAGATCATATCATCTGCAAATAGAGATGCTTCTAGTTCTTCCTTTTAAACATAGATGCCTTTTATTTCATTTTCTTGCCTTAATGCTCTGCCTAGAACCTCTAATATTCTGTTGAATAGAAGTGGCAAAAGTGAACGTCCTTTTCTTGTTCCTGATATTAGGGAGAAAGCATTAAGTCTTTCACCATTGCTGGGCATGGTGGCTGGGCACTTTGGGAGGTTGAAGCAGGAGGATCACATGAGTCCAGGAACTCGAGACCAGCCTGGGCAATATAACAAGATCCTGTCTCTACAAAAATAAACAAAAACTTCCCCAGGCATGGTGCAAGTCCTAACTACTCGGGGGGCTTAGGCAGGAGGATTGCTTGAGCCTGAGAGTTCAAAGATGCAGTGAGCTATGATCATACTGCTGTATACCAACCTGGTGACAGAGTGAGATCCTGTCTTTAAAAAAAAATTTTTTAAAAAACCAAAAAACTTTCACCATTTCCAGTGATGTTACCTGTGGGTTTTTCTTTGAAGCCCTTTATCCAGATGAGGAAGTTCCCTATTTGTTCCTAGTTTCTTGTGTGTTTTTATCATGAAGGGACACAGAATTGTCAAATGCTTTGCCTATCTATTGACATCATCGTCTCTGGCCATACCACCCTGAATGTGCCCTATCTCATCTGATCTAATGAGATGATCGTGTAGTTTTGTCCTTTATTGTACTGATATGTTGTATTACACTAATTTTTGGATGTTAAACCAACTTTGCATCCCTGGAAAATCCCACTTGGTCATAGTGTATAATCCTTTTTATGTGCTGCTGGATTCAGTTTGCTAGTTTTTTCTTGGGGATTTTTGTATCTATATTCATAAGACATATCAGTCTATAGTTTTTTAGTTTTTTTTTCTTGTGATGTCTTTGTCTGGTTTTGGTATCAGGGAAATAATCACATAGAATGAGTGGAAAAGTGTTCCCTCCTCCTCTATTTTGGAAGAGTTTGTGAAGAATTGGTACTAATTCTTCTTTAAGTGTTTGGTGGAACTCACCAGTGAAGCCATTTGGGCCTGCGCTTTTCTTTGAGGAAAGTGTTTAAATTACTAATTAAATCTCTTTATTTGGTATAGGTCTATTTAGACTTTCTACTTCTTCTTGAGTCAGTTTTGATAGTTTGTGTCTCTCTAGGAATTTGTCCATTTCATCTATGTTATTTAATTTGTTGGAATACAGTTGATCATAATGTTCCTTTATAGTTCTTTTTATTTCTGTAAGCTTGGTAGTAAAGCCCCCCTTCATTCCTGATTTTAGTAATTTGAGCCTTCTTTTTTTTTTTCTTAGTCTAGCTAAAAGTTTATGAATTTTGCTGATCTTTTTAAAGGATTAACTTTTGGTTTCAGTGATTTTTCTCTGTTGTTCTTCTATTCTCTATTTCATTAATTTTAACTCTTATCCTTGTTACTCTTAGGAGGGGCTAAGAAGGGGTTGTGTGCTGCTTCAAGTTGAGGGTTGGTCAAAGTTCAGAGGCTGGTGGAAGGAAGCTTAATATTTTGTCTAGATTGGTCAGTGGGTCCAAACAGTTCAGCTAATCATTTTTGAGGCAAAGAATGAGAATTTGCAAGGGGGGTCTGTGTCTGATTTTGTTATAGGGGCATCTTTGAGTCTTATCTAAATCACATGGGGAAGCATGGTTCTTTGTACTGAGTCATTTCTTGCTGGCAGGGTGGTTACTACCACACTTATAGAAACAACATTTCTTTAACTCTGGCTGTATTCCAGAGCACAGGACTCTGGTAAAATTTAGCACTGTCAAGAAGAACGTGAAAATAGGCTTTTTTCCATTAAAACACAATGAAACTATAATAATACTATGTAACTGAATATTCCAAAGCACTAGTTCTTATATTATGAATGTACTGTTGGCCAAAATGCAAATAACTTACCCAATTCAAAATTCTATAAGGTTTTATTAAGAGGATACTTCTAGGATCCCATGATTTGGATTTAAAGCAAATATTGTTTAATCGCAGCATGTTAAAATTGCAAGGGTCATCTACCCCAGCTTACTGTTTGCTAGATGCCCCTCAGTCACACACTTCTGATGCTAAATGTCTTGATTGGATAGTGAGAACCATTGCACAACACTAGTATTAGAAATCGCTTCTTTATATTAAGCTGAAATCTGCTTCACTGGAACCTCTGTCCATAAGTCCTAATTCTGACCCAGTGATACAAACAGACCTTGTCTGTCTGCACCACCTGGCTGCTTATCCCCAGTCCCTTCTGCCAATGTGGTGGTGCTGTAACACCAAACCCTTCTGCTCATCGTTTGGCGTGGCCCTTTTTAGAGGAATGGAATGCTCCAAGCCGTTGGCTGACCGTAGCGCGGAGGACTCTTCTGTGGCCTGGTCACTGTATTTGAAAAGTGCTACCTGCAATCATGAGGGCTTTTTTTGCTTGTTGTTTTAACAGCCATGTTCTATTGTTGATTCATTGTAGTTTTGATTACAGCTGAAAATCTGAGTCTTTTACATGAGAGACAGCTCCTCATTTGCCTTTATTCACACAGCTCTAACCACACAAATCCCATTGGCTTCAGCCTCACTCTTTATACAGAAGTTGGGCCACACTATATAACTATATAGTGCAATAAAAATTTGAACAATTGCTTGGATTTTGAGATAACAGAGCTTCAGCTGGGGTCATGTGACTCCTGTGTGCTAAAAAATACCCTTTCAGAATGCAACCCTGGGAACACTGAATGCAACTGTATAAAAATGAATGTGAATTTACAAGGCCTGCAAGGCAATCTGAAAAAATGAAAATGTTGGGACTATAGGTGTAGTCTTTTTTTAAGGTAGCATAATTAAAGTTTGTAAGTTTTCACAGTTTATGTAACTCTATCTCATAGAATACATGTAATGTTCTCTGAGGACAGATGTCGTGATCCTTGATCCTGTATTTGTCACCTGGAGTGAATGCACCATTGGTTTGGGAGGCGTTCATGTGTGCAGGTGTCTTTAGCCCTTTCTCCTATATTTCATCTCTAGTCCTCAGAACAGTCCTGTGGTAGAGACAAGCTCTTTAGTATCAGGTAGAAAAGCTGGCTCATGGTAAGTAGATTTCATACCTCCAATGAGTACCAGAGCTGGAATTCAAACCTGGATCCAATTTCAAAACCCATGCTCTTCCCACTCTTCCATGGTGCTTTTCAAGTTTATGGCAAAACCTTTCCCCTTTAGAAAATTATGTAAAAATAAACATTGTGTAGGACTCAGCTAAAACGCTGAAATATACTCAAAGCACCAAAAATGCATGTCATATTTTTTTTGGCTTTTTAAATTCACTGTTTATTCCATTTGGTAGAGGGTTTTTTTTTTCATACAAATATTTGCAACAATTTTTAATTCCCCAAAACCATACATAGACGATAAATACCATGCTATTAAAGTATTAAATTTGTACAAAAATACTTTACAGTTTAATACTTGTTTGTTACAAATAAAAATACATATTTAAGTGACTCATGATCTTTTTTTTTTTCTTAACATGATTCTGCTTTATACTTTCTTGCCCTGGCGGTTCTGAAATGTGATTGAAGTAATATATTTCTTTGCACAAAAAGAAAGGTGAACTTTTTCCTTAAACAAAGGACACAGTGTTCAAATGCTTTGCCTAAGTGGTAGTTTGAATTATTGACCAAAATGAAAATGTTGGGAAAATAATCATTTTGATATGGAGATTCTACCATCAACATACAGATCTATTTTTTTTTTGTATTCACCAAATAACATTTATTAGTGTAGCTATTCAAAATATCTGAACAGATGAAAACAGTTGCTGACAAACAATATTTGCAACTGTCACGATTTATTGCTGCGAGGGATGGTAATAACTGGCAATGCATTTTGTGAAAAATGTATTTACAATTTCAGTAAGTGGCATGGCTCAGAACAAAAGATAGTCCAGTGTCATTTTTAAGTACATGTGCTGTACACCCCTCAATATTACCAGTTTTCAAAACATGTCAAGCAGTGTGAGTTTGATTTGCCTATCATTAAAATGAACCTCATTTTAATAGACTCTTCATTCTCTCTTAAGTTCTTAGTCTTGAATTTTAAAAATAAGATTATAACTAACTCTCAGTGTGGCTACACACTCTAATTCATTGTCAGAGATTCTCAGCTATTAAAAATGTGTCCTTAAAAAAAAAACAGGTCACAAGACATATCCTGTTTGATAATTTGTTGCATAGGGAATAGCATACATCTTAGTTTTAAAAATCATTCCTATACTTGGGCAAAACATTTACCACCACCTATTATGGTCTTCTACGTGCATCATTGCGGGAACGTTTTAAGATAATTTTATACCTGTGCCCCTCCCATCGTTGCAATCCCAGCAGTTTACCAAACACGAATTCCCCTGGTAGAGCCAGCTTATGAAAAGCCTTGTTGGCCAAATTCTTACATTAATGACTTCATAGTAAGAAACTGATTTCAAAGTGAATTAAGGAAATTATCATGGAGAATATTTTCAAACAGGCATTTCTTTTTTTAAAAAGTGATAGGAAGATGAACTTGTAAAAAATTTCCTCTGATGTTATTTGTGGGGAGGGGCAACCTACCTATTCTTCTCTACCATTGGGCCAGGCAGGGAATTACCTCCCATATACCATAGTGGTCACCAAAAAAGAAACCTCTTCAACTTGAAAAGGGAAGTGAACATGAGCCATGAGAGAGATTTAAAAGACCCCTGTGCTTGCAGTTAATGCCACGTGATTATCTGTGCTTCAGATGTCACAGAAATCTTAAAGGGATTTTTAGCACCATGTAGATAGTCTTTTGTCCTGCTTTATAAAAAGCATTGCTATAATGTATTAGTGGGTTCTCGTGTCTCCAAATTACCACCGTGGCTAGGCTGTTGGAAAAAAGCACTATTCTGTTCACTCCAGTCTCCTCCTGGTAGAGTCTGTTGTTCTATAGACTTCTGTGAAGCCAGCGGGTTTCTGCTGATAACCAGGTCCAGCTTGTTACCGGATTCTGCTATGAGGGGCACAACCAGGCAGCAGTCAAAGTCTCTTGTTCGGACGTGATTAACCTGAAAGGTCAAGAAGAGCCATTTTGAATTATGGTTACTACCATAATTGAATTATGGTTGTAACCATAATTCCCAAAGCCCAGAGGAATACTTCAGGTGCAAAAAGCTGTTTAGAGTCTTGAAGGTGCTTAAGCGAGCACTGTGTACAGAGAGGTCAATCCCTGCTCTGACTACGCTATAATGTGGCTCTTGGCTCACTTATCATTCTCTGTTACTAGACTCTAAGGCAAGGAAGAAGGACACACCCTATCATCCTCATGCCTCACCCGCGGGGGGTGCTCTGAGTGCTGAATATTATCCCCCCAAAAAACCGAAGCCCGGAGAAGTTAAGAGCTTTGTCTTAGATCAGCAGTTGGTAAGGTTCAAGCTAGGATGTAAGCCCAGGCAGTGTGGCTGATTGCGTAGCTCGTGCTCTCAGCCACGATGCTGAACTACTCTCTCGAAAGTGCGCTCATCCCCTCTTCAGCTTACACATGTGCTCCTCTTCCACTTCTCCTTTACAAGCAAAAGTTTTAAAAACCATCTACATGCTGCTTCTTGACTCCTTGCTCCTTGACTTCCCAGTGGCTCGATCTTCTCAGGTATGGACCCTGACACATTGCACTGCTGGCAATGACCCCACTTGTCACATCCAGGAATGCTCTGGAGCTCTCATCCTCCCGGGCCTTAGGCATTTGCTGGTCTTAACACTCTCCTTCCTGGGTTCCTATGACACCACTTTGTTTTGATCCTTTTACCATTTTAACTGCTCACTTTCAGTCTTTTTCTGCCTTTATTTCTTCCTGTCCTTTAAACTGTGTTATGGTTAGAATTCTGTCCTTGGTTCTCTTCTCTTCCTTATTATAAGCCCACCAAAGGCAACTAGATCCAAGCCTACACCTGCAGTATTCAGCTCTGTCTCTAACATCTCTCCTGACCAACAGATCCACACTGCCAACTGCCTTCCAAACTGCTCTACCAGGAAGTGCTGAAGATACCGAAAACTCATTAGGTCTGAGACAGGCATCTTACCCACATCTACCTGGTCTCCTTGCCTGTGACCTTCCTCTTCTCCATCATACCCCCAGCCACTCACAATAATATCATATTGCCTTTCTAAGTTACAAATCATGTCATCATGGCCAGGCGCAGTGGCTCACACCTGTAATCCTAGCACTCTGGGAGGCCGAGGCGGGAGGATTGCTTGAGCTCAGGAGTTCGAGACCAGCCTGAGCAAGAGCGAGACCCCGTCTCTACTAAAAATAGAAAAATTAGCCAGGCTTGGTGGCACGTGCCTGTAGTCCCATCTACCTGGGAGGCTGAGGTAGGAGGATCGCTTCAGCCCAGGAGTTTGAGGTGGCAGTGAGCTATGATGACACCACTGCACTCTAGCCAGGGCGACAGAGCGAGACTCAATTTCCAAAAAAAACCAAAAACAACAACAAAAAAAAATTATGTCATCATTCTGCTGAACAAATTAATATGCCTCCAGTATAAAGCCCAAGAGCTTTACCATAATACCTTCATAAGTCTACTTTTATAACCTCAACTTTCATGAGAGTAGGTATACCTCCAATTTATAGATTAGGAAGACACAGAGGTTAAGCAACTTGTCCATAGTTGTCCATTCAGCAAATATTACAGCTTCTATGGAAAATAAAGCGTCCCCATGCTCCTAGGATAAACCTGATTGCTCTACTGCCATGTTAAAAATAACTACCGGAATTGGTTTTAAAACTATCTAATTGATCAATGCCAACTTGCTTCAGTGAACAAATCTCCGAAAGCCAACCCATCAGTGGCAGCCTCATGCTTTGAAAGTCAGCTGTTTGGTGATAGACTCATTCCAGGTGAGTACATTTCTAAGATTGATGTCAACCTGCTCCCTTTCCTGCAAAATGCTCTTCTTAAAACCTGTACATAAGATCAGAAATCTGCTTTGCTAAATGAAACTGTACCCAACCACAATAGTACTACATTAAGTAAGGCAGGTTCAGCTTTTTGGTTTCAGATATTGTGTGAGATGCTGAGATATCAAGCACCGTATAACAGGAAATGAGAGAGTAAGGTACTAGCCCTGCTTTGAAGTTTACAATGTGCTGGGGATATATACAGGGAAACAGGTAGTTTTAATAATAAATTCTGCCAAAGGAAAAAGCTTCTATCCTATATAGGAGGGGCCCCTAATCCAGTTTTGGGGCAAAGAAGGCTGGGTGGGCATTGGTCAAGTAAGACCGAAGTCCTCTAAGCCAGTAGTTTTCAATTTGGCTGTTCACTGTAATCACCCAGGGAGCTTTAAAAACATACTGATACCAAATCTCACTCCTAGAGATGCTCATTTAGTGGGTCTTGGATTTAGTCTGGGCAAATCAGGTGATTCCATTTTTTGGTCAAGGTTGAGAATCACTGATCTACATGAGACCAAAAAGTTAAGTAGGAGTTAGGCTGGTAAGGAATGGGGCGTGGAAGAGTGTTTCAGGAAAAGGGAATAATATACTGCAAGGTTCAGAACCAAAATGCTTTTATTCTTCTATGCAATACCGACCACTTTTTATGTGACAGGCATTGTTCTTAGAAGCAGAATAGAGCAGTGAGTAAAATCCCTGCCCTCACAGAGTTACATTCTGATGGACAATACAGAGGACACTGATAACTAGTCTGGCTGTACCGCAAAGAAAGCAGGGTGAGGGAATGGAGAGAGAGAGGGAGGGCCCTTTTAGATAGAGTAGTTTAACACGGCCTGTGAGCAGGGACCTGAAGAATGGGAGGGAGCATGTGCATGTTTGGCAGGGGAGCAGCTCAAGCTCAGGGAACAGCAGATACAAAGGGCCTGAGTCAAATGCGCTTGGTGTATCAAGGAACAAGTGGGGCATGAGTGGTAAATAAGGTGCGTGTTAGATAGGAGGCCAGGAGGTGGCAGGATATGCCATTCCTGAAACAAGTCTAGTTGTAACTAGGGAGTAAATGAAGAAAAAGGCAAGACAGGAAACTGGCAAAGCAAAGAGAGGCCAAGTCCCAAGGGTCTTGTAGGTCACGCTGAGGAGTGGTGAGTAGGAGACTGGTGGGGCATGGAGTCAGCTAACTACGTATTATAATATTTATGTTATTACTATATGACTGTGGGAGATGCCCGTGGTAGGCTGTGGTCTGAGGAATAAGCATTAGATTGTGAAAGATGGCTTTGAACTCACTGCCAAAAAAAAAAAACTGGTAAGAAATCAGGGGACTTTTGGGGCTGGGATAGAATTTACTAGAGCTGAAAATTCTTTATTCAGCCCTTCACTCCTACCAATTCCATAATCTTGATGATAAGGTTTGAAGGGGAAAAGAGCAAAAGGCTGCAAGCATGCAGGAAGATTTGGAGGAAGTTCCCAGTTATAAGCTAGTTGCAAGGAATTAAAATTCCACCTGAAGGCTTACCTGTAAGAGCCTGTCATAAGGCTTTAAGCCACCAAGATCCCCTGGCCCAGCTGGGCGAATATTTTTAACATACACTCCTTTCTCCAGCAAGCCATCTGCTACACTGAACCCAAAGTCCTCCATGTCAGAGTCCTTGTACAAGGTCACCTGAAAAGTGAGAAAATGTGAAGGGAACATTTAGCTGGGCTGGAGACTTTTGCTTCTGAAACTTCTTGATGAGCAACCTTTTCAAACTAATTTCACTAACATAATGGAATTATAATGTAAGTATTACGCAGCTCCCCTCCCCAACCCTGCAGCTTTTTTTCCACTCCAAGAATATCCTTATCCTTGGAATTTATAAAGTCCCATCCAGAACTCAAAAAGGAGACGGAGAACTGGAGAGTTCTCATCCGTCCTTCTGTCCTTTCTCCCTCCCTCCCTCCTTCCTTTCTTCCCTCCCTCCTCCCTCCCTTGCAGGAGAGAATTTCCCCAGGGCAGGTTGACTTCTACTATTTTCCTGGAGCAACCCCCTGGTATGAGGCAGCCCTTCACAACTGCTGAGATGTTGAGGAATAAGCCAACTGCCCTCCCCACTCTTGCCTGGCACTGCGCTAAGTACGGCACTCAGTGTACCCTCTTCCTTTAAGCAAGTACCACAAAGTCCATCACTTTATGTGCTCTGGCACCCCAATTAGTACCATCACAAAACACTATCTAAAGGACCTGAAAGTGCTCCTATAACAAACACCTTGCCCTGGGACTTGGCTTGACTCGCTCCCTGGGCACTTGCCTAGGGTTTGGTTTAGCAGCTCAAGGCATCCACCCTGTGTGTTGCAGGCCTCTGCTGTTCTCTTTGCACCTGAGGCCAGCTACTGCTAGCTAGAGCTTGCCCCAACCCTCATTCCTGCCCCTGACCACCTGCAAGAGCTAGTCTGTGGTGAAAAGAATAAATTGTTTGTGCATTCATGAAATATTTATTGAGTCCCTACCATATTCTAAGCACAGTTCAGGGTGCTGGCAACAGCTGTGAACAAGAGAAAGAAGAGCCTGCCTTCCAGCGGCAAACACATGAATATGTAGCAGTCCCTGAGCACTCACTGTGCTAGACACTGGGCACTTTACACGCAATTAACACTTTGAGGTGGCTGCTGTCTTTATCAAGATTTGCTGGATGCCCTTCACAAAAACTGATGCACACTTCAAGCAATTATTTAGGCTTACTTTTTTTTTCTGTAATTATATATATTATCTATATATATATAAAAAAAGGGATGTCCAGAAAGTATCCAGCCATTGTTAATATAACGAGAACAGTTACATAGCTGGATACTTCCTGGACAGCCCTTTTATATATATATATATATGCACACACACATATACATATATTTGTTTATTTTTACACAACTAATACATGAATACATTCTTGTAAAATAGTAAAAACATTCAGAGCTATACAGGGCAAAGTGAAGATGAAAACTTTCATTGCAGGTTAATTTTTTATCCAATGATTTTACTTCGGAGAGGTATGGAATACCGAAGGAAATATGAAAGTGATCAGTGTGTGGATTTTTATTTTACTGGACAGAGAACTAAAATATCAAGCTGACTGGGTCAATACTAATCACCAGGCAAGCCTAATGGTTATTGCCATATTAGAGGTGAGCAAATTCAGTTTCATAGGGTTAAGTAACCTGCCCAAGGCCACAAAGGTGATGAATGGTGGGGCCGTGTCCGTCAGACCCCAGACATCAAGCGCAAGCGCGTCACCATTTATATTCTACTGCTGCTCAAAATGCATTATTTCATTGATTGTAAGATGTATTTGTTTTCCACATTTTAAAATCTCTGAAATCAGATTGTATTTTATAATCGATGGCATCTTTGATCCCACGAAATATGGTCTATCAATGGTCCACCTCTACCTGCATCTTACCCACAAGTACATCAGAAGGTAAGGGGCAGAACTTTGTTGCAACTTTGCTTTAACTGAAAAAAAAAATTTGCCTCTATGCCTTGCCACCTAAGAGTGTCCTCCCAGACAGGAGCAACTCTCAGGAGCCTGTTAAAATGCAGAGTCTCAGACCCCAGGCCAGACTGACTGATGAGAATCTGCAGGTCTAATGTTTATTGAGATGATACTCTTGGCAGACTCATTCCATCACTATGTGCATGTGAATGGGCATGTGTGTGTGTGTGTGTGCGCACTCATGCACACACTAGACCCTACTATGTGCCAGGTACTGTTTTAGGGACTGAGAATATAGCAGGATATCATGAAAAAACAGATAGACATAGCGATGACCAAAATACAGCCTTTATGAGTAGTCCAGTGAAGAAATATGATTTAATTCTCATAACAATTGTGCAAGATGGCTAAGAGCATTAATTTGATGTGAGGTGAGTTGTGTAGTTTTCTCAGTCTGAAGAAATGACCTGATTTCTGTGGAAGGATCACTTTTGTGGCACTCAGTTACACAAGTATAGATTAGTGAGCCCCACTTTACTAAATAAGGGGTTGTGTGTGTGCCTGTGTATATGCACACGTGTGTAGAATAGTCAAATCTGGCCCCCCACCTGACATGCACACTGATGACGCATGGAGAGAAGCAGGCTAGGGTCACACTGTGATTGAGAGGGCACCCCCCCCCCAAGCAAAACTCATTGGTGGGGGGTGGGGGAAGGAGTCTTTGTTGGCCACCTGGGCTCAGGGATGTGGTAGATGCCCCCCCAAGCTCCTTGAGGAGGGTAGTGGTATTTTTTTGTTCAGTGATATATCCCAAGCCCCTAAAACAGTGCCTGCCACATAGTAGGGTTAGTATTTTGTCAAATAGAAAGTGCTCATCTTGGCATACCATGTGGCTGAGAACTGGCCATGGATGTGCTGTGCCTTTATCAGCCATTGCAGAAAATGTGTATGTGAACCAAGAGGGATTTAATTCTGGGGTTCAAGCCATCCCCCCTCACCCCTCACCCAAGGCCATGCTGGGAATTAACAAGGCCATCCTGTGATGGGGTGGCCAGGCAGGATGAAGCTCCAATGTTGACACTGTGTGGCCATGAGAAATGAGGTCCCCTCTGATACTGCAGCCAGGCCTGCCCCACCTGTGGGCTGAGGAAACCCAGATGCTTGGGCAGTGCAGGAGGCAGGGTGGAGGGTGCTCCAGTGGGGGATGCTGGGCTTCCTGCTAAAAAGACCTTTGGGACTTGACTGAGTAGCTTAAAAAGCAAACAGATATTTCTGTCTCTACCAAGTTTGTGGAGCAGATCATATAGACAGGGAAGTGAAAGCTCAAAGAGGGGTAGAAGCTTGCCCAGGGTCAAACAGATAGCAAGCAACAGAGAATTGGTTCAAACCAAAACAAGGTTTCTGACTGCAAAGCTGAGATCTTGCCATGGCACACTATCTCTTTGCCTAGCATGCAGTTGCTTAATAAATACTCATTGCAGAGAGGAATATTGGAATGCCCTTCCATAATTATGTTTTTGCCTTAAGCCATAACATAGGAGATTTCTGCCTCTCTTGCCTATGGAAAGGAAGAGTTAGTTATTGGAGGAAAATTATTTTTAACGAAGAATTTCAAATGTATTCAAGAGTAGAGAGGCCAGAACAGTGAATCCCCATATACTCAGATCTGACAACCATCAAGAGCTTGCCACATTTACTTCATCGAGTCTTCTATTTTTCTTCTTTGGGTTAGTATTTTAAGGCAAATGCCAGTCCTCAAGTCATTTCACTCCTTTGTACTTCAGCATGCATCTCTAAGGAATATCAGTTTCTTTTGTAACCTCAATATCAGTAATTTGCTGGCAGAATTAACCATTATTCCTTGATATCCTCCAGTACCTAGTCCATAATTTCCCCAATTGTCTCAAAAATGGATTTTTAGAGTTAGTTTAAGTCAGGATCCCAACAAGGTCCACATATTCCATCTGTGTTAAATCTCTTAAATCTCTTATCTAGAGCACATGCCATCCCCTTCCCCTGTGCAATTGACTTATTGCTGACACTGTGTCATTTGTCCTGTAGCATGTTCTGTCTCCCATATTTCTCTAAATGGAAGTTAGCTCTGGATGCTTGATTTCAGTCAGGGTCAGCTTTGTAGGGGGCTGGATGAATGCATGACTAGATCACGGGTGGTGCAATGCTTCCGAGGATGTCACATCACTCAATGTCTAGTTGTCCCACTTTGGGTGGTTTCAGGTGATGACAGCCTAATTCTTCCATTGTAAGGTTCCTCCTCAACCTTTAATCTAACTGTTTCATCCACTGAGGATCATTGTCAGAACCAATAATTTCATTAGGGGTTGCAAAGTGATAATCTTTTTCTAATCCTATTAATATCTCCTATATTTATTAGCTAAAATGATTTTGTAATGGAGAATTCTCCTTCCTTCAATTAGTGCCATTTGGTTACTCCGAAACGCAGTTTATATAAAATGGGCAGAATGAATGCTATTTCTTTCCTTCCAATTTCAGAACAAGGAATTAGTGTATCAAGTACTTCCAATGGTATTTCAATGAGAATTTGTGTGTGTATGTGTGGGGGGGGGGCTTTTGTTAAGTAAAGTATCAAAACGAACCTATGGGTTTTTATGTATTCAATGCATTTCCATTAATTGCATCATTATTCTTTTGGGTGTGCAAATGTTCTTATCTTGGGCCACAGGCAGTCTTTCATGTTGACTCCTGTGTCCCTTCTATAGGATCCATTCATTCTGATAGCTTCTTTGCTTTCTGGCACAAGATATCATAGACTCACCATGAATATTTCCTGCCCCCGATCTGGAAGCAGCTATTCCTTCAAATAGCCATGACTGGAGGAAACATTGCTGGTTTAAATCACCGCCTATTTCCTTCTGTCTCCATGCTGCTTTCTCAAAGGGAGGGAGGGAGAATAGAGGAGGAAGGGAAAGTGAGGAGGAGGAGAAGGAGGTGGGTAGCTGGTAGGATTGGTTATAGGCTGACGTTCTTGAGACCCTGTTTACTAGTGGATGAAATCTCTCTGCCTGAGGTTCCTGCTCATGTGTCACTCTGACTTTATCTGTGAGATCACTTTTGCCCCTTGTCTTCGTTCCTAGCCACGTTCTTTCTGTGTGACAAGCAGCACACCTGGGGCAGGGATCATTACCACCATTGCTAGAGAGCGGTGCATCCTCCTTGCTATCTCTGTTCCACTTGCAACTAGGTACGAGGGTGCAGTCCTCTGGGCCCTGTGCCTGTGGCACTTGGGTGTGTGGATTGGCTTTGTCCTGCAGGCCTAGCCACATTCTTGAGGTACACCCAAATGTGAGGGTCCCAAAGCCAAGCTTGCTATGGATGTTAGGAAGCCCACTTTGGTCTTAGATCTGAGGCATGTTTTCTAACACAGTGAACAAGAATCCTTGCATTTGAGAAGACATTTGGTGTGGGCCTGGAATAATAGTGCAGCTCTTCAGTGCTCAACTGGCCTGTGATTCTTGGGTGTTTGCTGCCCAGGCCAGACCCCAGAAGGGACAAAAGGATGAGTGGCACCTAAAACCGCCAACATTGATCAATGGTAATACATGGACCAAAACATTAGAGATGGGTGCCAACCACAGCGGCTCAGGAGAGGAGCTCATTAACTTTAAAGTCACAGCTGTTGGCCAAGAGCCTTGGTTTTTCTGAGCCTCAGACTTGATGTATTTCTATGGCAAACTCTTCAGGAAATAGCTTAAAACTAGCAAATAGTTTAAATTTGAAAGTAATCTGTTTCTCTAGAAATATTTCCTACAGTTAGAGGATACTGAATTTTAATAGTCAGCTCTATGGTTCTCCTGGAAATAGCTTGGTAATAGCAAATTAACAGAAATGAAATTATTTTAAAACCACATAAAAGAGAAGATTCCAGAAATCAATAAATCACAAAAATGGGGAGCACAGCCAGCTGCCCTCAAAGCAGCAACGATAAATTATGCCATGTGGCCCTCTTTGCCTAGAGATGGGTAGTGGTTACCTTTGATTTATTTCTTATCCAAAAAATAATTCTAAGGAATCTGAGGTTTAAGTTACACTTTTTTCCCCCACAAATGAATCCCTTATCCAGGTACTTTCGTACATATGATTGCTTTTGATCTTCCAAATCATTCCCTTTCCACTAATGAGGACACTGAGCCTTGATGACATTGATGGACTGACTTGTCCAGTTAGAAAGCAGAAGGTCTCGATTCAATACGAGAATATCTGACCTCATTTTCTGTGTTCTCTCCACCAAATCATATATTTTTTTCTGGACGTATAATCTCCTAGCTAGTCAGGCAGCTTTTATCCATTTCCAGCTGCCCAACAAACTAAACATGAATAATTTATCGTGTCTGCTGTGTTCCTTCTCATCAGAGCCCTTTTGTGGCTTTCCACGAACATCTGCATATACTCCTGCCCCCTGCTCCCTGCTCCTGCAGCTCACCACCCTGTCAGTTGGCTTCACGTTCTACGGTAGCCCATGTGAAGCAAGATTTTTCTTGTAGGGCCTCTATTTTGTGCTGACTAGAGGATGCCTCCAGGGAACCCGGACCATGAACACAACTGCAAGATTTTTTCTGTTCTTAAAGAGCCAACTCTTGGAACATAACACTCCGGGCTAGGATGCAGTTCTACAAAGCGCAGTTCAATTTTAGCTATTCGTCAGCATGTTCTGCAATTGCTTCTAGCCCTCCTGAGAACAGAAGCTTTAACAGGAGGCAGGGTGGGTTCACCATGATTTGAGTTCAGCCTTGTTTTATATTTCTAAGTAAGTCTACCTACATGTCTGAACAATGTCCTCAAGGCAAAGATCAGAAACTCAATGCTTATGTTTTCAGTGTTGACACATGTGAAAAGCTTTAGCTGCAGAGCCAACTCTCTCCACTTGGATATTAAGGGAAATTACATCTGCTATCTTGAGCAAGTCATGGTGAGTGACAGCCATCCTGGAAGCAGTTCCCAAGCTCTGACAGCCTCTCTCTGGCTCACTCCTTTGTCCCAATGGCCTTCAGGACCAAACCAACACCTGCTTCTCAGAGATGGTGCTGGTTTTCCTGTAAATCACCAGGCACTTGGGTTTACTCTTGGCAGACACCACAGGGGTGGCCCTGTTCCTTTAAACCTGACAATTCAAGTCATGTCAGTTTTGAGGACAATCCTATATTGCCTGGGGTGCTGGAAGAAAAAAATAAAATATAGTCTTCTTAACTGTAATCTTCCAGCCCAAGAGGAAGCAAGTTCAGTTTATGCCACCAGAAACGCATGGGTTTTAAGACAAATTGGGTCAGAAAGGCAGCTGCTGCCCTCCCATCTGGGGAGTCCCCTTGGCAGAGGACAGACAGGGACAGCTGCTGCATATGCTGCCTCCCGCTGCTCTTCAGAAACAGCGTGGCAGCGAGGGCTGGATAAACAAGGGTTCAACAAGGGAATGAGTAGCTGGGATTTTGGCTCTAAGTGTGAGCAAGTCAGGGGCTGACTTGGCCCTTGGAGAGAGCTGAGTTCCGACCAAGGGAGCACCACAGTGCTTAAGATCTGTGGCGGGTGTGTGTGTTGCTTTCCTGACCCAGCCCAGAGCACCTTCACACATCTATGAGGTCACATGATAACAAAGAGGAAAGAGCTGGATTGTCCTCCAAATTCTCCAGGAGATCAAATCAAGTTATTAGCCACTGACAGTCCCCTAATTATTGTCAGCTATGTCACGGGATCTCTCCACTCACTCCAGCTACCACCAAGTTTGCCTGCTGTGTCAGAGCCCCTGCCACGGGCGTCTCTGTCCAGGTCTGCCTTGCTGCCTACTCCTGTCCACCCAGCCTCTGTTTTCTAGCTCCCAGGTCACTCTGTCCTGGCCCTTCTCCACCTCTTAGCCCTTCTCCATTCCCTCTACAACTTACTGACCTCCGTTCCCCTCAGGCACGTGTGGGCCTCCTGGATTCAGGAGCCACCTGTAGCACTGGGTGGGCAGCATGCCTTCCACCCCCCGCTCTGGGCCTGTGGGGCTTGGGGACCAGGCTCACTGTCATTCAGAAAGGATGACCAGTTACAACTGACCAAACCCCCACTGCACTGAGCGCTAACAGTCTTGGTTTTATTTCCTCATTGTAGGGATTGCTGATGTCTGATGTTACAAAGGGCCTTGGACAAGGAAAGAACTCTATACCTCATCTTAGGGAAAGAAAGAGACAAGCCCTGGGCTGGACTATTATCAATTTGGTCCTTGCTATAGCCCTGTCAGACAGGTAACATGGCAGGACAAGGAGGAAGAGGCTGACAGGGCTATTCTCCAAGAACCTGGACATTAGGGAAGCAGAGTGACCATCAGAGAGCTACCCCATTTGTAAGTAAACATCCTATAGATAATATAAAACTTTCCAACCTATAAATAAACATGTTTGATCACAACTGAGATGCAAAAGGACACGAGGGATAGAGGAATGGTTCCCAGGCCAGAGTCAGACTTAAGGGAAGCTGTTAACATTTCTGAAGAGAGGTGGGAGGGATAGATCCATGACAGAAGCAATAAGTCGAATGATCAGACACAAGGGATAGGCAACCAGGACACTGTCTAGCCAGCCTGCCTAAGAGTCACTCGAGTACGGGGGACAGCAGCTCTGACTTTCTGTTTCTATTGCTCAGAGCTCAGACTCTGCAGAGGTGGATGGCAGCTTGTAGGCGAGTGATAAGACGCAAATCGAGTTCTGTCAGAGATGCAAATGATTTCTGCCCCTCAGAAGATAACTGCAAACACTTTGCTTGTATTTCCCTTGAGCAGCTTTGATTCTAACTTTGAAGTCTTATTCCAACATTCTTTTCTTCCCCACTGAATGAGAGGCACACACAGGCATACAAACATATATATATAGTTTCTTTATCCCCCTTTAAACAAGTTCTGCCATCCTGTCTGTCATTCTTTGTTAATGAGTTAAACACATATGTTTTGACATGAGCCAATTATTTGCATAAGAATTGTGTTTTTCCAGGTAATTCTGTCATTTGTGACAACAGGAATGAAGCTAGAGGACATTATGTTAAATGAAGTAAGCTGGGTACAGAGAGATAAATACCGTATGATCTCATATCTAAAAAGTTGAACTCAAATCTCAAAAGTTGATCTCAAATCTAAAAAAGTTGAACTTGTACAATAGAGAGTGGTTGTTACCAGAGGATGGGGAAGGGGGTCCCTGAGGAAACGGGAGAGGTGGGTCATGGGTACAAAGTTACCATAAGACAGGAGGAATAAGTGCTGGTGTTCTACTGCACAGCAAGGTGACTACAGTTAATAATAATATATTGTATATTTCAAAATAGCTAAAAGAGAGGATTTAAAATGTTCTCACCAAAGAAGTGACAAATATTTGAGGTGATGAATATGCTAATTACTCATGTATACATTCCACAATGCATACAGGTATCAAAACATCATTTTGTACTCTATAAATGCATATAAATTATTATGTGCCAATTAAAAATAAAATAACACTTTTACAAAAGGAATTATATTTTTTACATCTTAAAATATATGTTTTAGTAAAGTCATACACAAGGGAAGCTAATGGAAATGATACATTTTGAAGATTGTCAGGGCTGGATGCCATTGTTTATTTAAAACATATAACCCATATTTGAACCCCTGTTCCACAATTCCATGTTCCCCCAACAGTGTTCTGACTGTTAGCTGTGCCTGGCTCTACATGGAGAGAAAATCCTTGTCAGACTGATACAGTGACTTGTCACTAGACACACATCCATTCCTTTTTGTAAATGGATTCTCATTCTGGTTTATAGCTCTGTCTCTGGTGGCTTTAAGGCAGCTGTCTGGGTCTTGTTCAAGTCTGGGATGCTGAGGAGGTCTCATTTTCTGTGTTTCTGACACTGTAAGGCAAGACTGAATGATGGTGACTTCACCAGGAAAAGTGCTATTTTGTAAAGTCTCCCTCTTCTGATAACAAGTGACCCTGCCCCTTTTTTGGTAAGTGAGACAACTGAGGTTCAGAGAAGTGACATGGCTAACGAGTGGCCGGCTAGGTCTGCCTGACGAGGAAGTCTGTATTCTCTCTGGTTCACCATTGCTCACCTGAAGAAAGAGAACCTTGATCTAGCAAAGAGTGATAAACAAAAGCAAAGTGTTCATATATTCAGTGTGTTGCTTTTAGCTTTTAGTGATTTCCACAGTAGACAATTCTACACTAGCTATTTGGAGGAAGTCTAGGCCTGGCACAAGGACTCATTCGATCTTAACTCCAAATATTTAGTGATGAAAGAGGCATGTGCAGGAATAAGCTATGTATTTCCATTTCATATTCCCTCCTAGGGCTCAGACTGCTCCTGACTTGGGGACAATATTGCAAAAGAAGCTGGTATTAAACACTGGAAATGACACTCCTTCCAAGGAGTAAAACAACTTTATCACATCAAGAAGAGCAAAGCAACCCTTTTAGAAAACTCAAATATATTGAAAATGCAAAGTGAATTTGGCTGAGGGAAAAGGTGATGGTAGGAAAAGCAGCTGTGAGAAATAAAGAGATTACTTGTGAGTGACTCAAATGTTCAAGCGTTGTGCCACCAGCAGCCATAAATAAAAGTAGATTCTGGAAAATTATTTTTAAAACCTTTCTGTAAAAAGATAGATAAAAATAGCTGCATATAATTAAGAAGCTGCATATAATTACAAATAACAGGGCAAAAGGAAATGTCAATATGAATTTTTAAAAAGTTCAACGACTCTGAATGTGGGGAACTTTCCATGCTACAAAAATTTTTTTTGCCTTAAGGTGTGCAAAGAAGTGAAGCTAGAATTCATCTCAGAAACAGATTAAGTGGACACCAAAGGATGTTTAAGCTTCAGAAGGAAAAGGAGGGTTATCAATGAACTGTAGCTAAGATCATAGGCTCCTTATCTGCAAAAAGAGAGAATCTGTGATAAGCTGTTCTATAAAACAGAATTCATTTGAAAGATAAAATGCAGAAGCTCTGATGCCTAAGGTGCAGCCTCATTTCCTCTGTACCCTGCCACCCAGCTGTTGCCTATGATTTCACTGAAACAGAGTAATCACCTCCAGTTAGCAAAACCTAAGGGAGTGATGCTGATTCTTTAGTCGGCAAAAGAATCCACTGAAAAGGTTGCTAAAATGTAGGTTCTTGGCCTGCATTCCCCAAAAATGCTGACAAGGTACGTCTGAGTGAGGCTTAGGAACCTGCATTTTAACAAGGATCCCATGATAAAGATTATCCGGATCCCCACCCCAAACTATTTTCTAAGGCTGTAGTCCTCAAATTATTGGTTAAGACCCATTAGTAAGTTTTGAAATCAGCTTAATGTGATTAGCATTTGAAAAGAAACAGAAAAAAAAAACCATCAGTGTATATTATGCAGTAAATGTTTGGATTCATCCATACATACTAGTGTGGGTGTATGCGTGTGATGAACTGTGGGGCACAATATATTTCAGATCATGCATCCCTCCTGAGAAAGTTGGAGAAGCAGTAGCCTAAGGAGACATGAGCATCACTTCCCTGTGACCTGCTCACTGTTCCCCCACCCCCACCCAAAGTCCCAAATCACTCCAGCTCCAACTTCCTCCCACATCTACAGAGCCAAAAGAGGAAGTGAGGTGGCCTTTGTTCTCAGGTGTCAGGATGACAACTTATGTTTTGGCTTCAGGAATGAATGTGGACGACTTGAAGGAAGGCCTTCCAAGACCATGGTGGAGCCTCAGACACAGTACATGATGGAAAATGAGTGGAAACCATTTAGATCTGACCTGCAGTCAGGACCTTCCGAAGGTCTGAAGGAAGAGAAAGAACTGCGGGAAGAAGCGGGAGGCACTGAGGGGCAAACAGCGGAGGGTAGGTTGAGACCCGGAAACTGGAAGATAAGCCAATACTTTACTCTTTCTGTATGAAGATGATGTTAGTAACCCACCCTAAGGAGATGGAGTGGTTTTAACTTTTTTTTTTTCTGGCCAGCAATGGGATGTATCCTTGCCCATTCATGCATATTATTTTGCTCCAACTTCTAGTGAAAATAACAAAATTTTGCAGGTGCTGGCCTGGACAAGAACAGGTCCACAACTTGTTTTCACTGATACAGCCTCAACTATGTGACAAACAGCCCCCAGAAAGATGGTCACGGGAAAATAACACCAAGCATGTCTAGGACGCTGTGCTATTTATCTCATCCAGCCTCTCCACGCTGGTCTTTGCAGCCCCTTGGGAATTTTTCCACTAGGTCCACCTGGGAAAGGCCCCCAAGGGGGCTCAGGGAACTGAAAATCCTACCTCATTCTGATTGCTAAGCTATGCACTCTGGCTTGGGTTACCTTCAACTGGACAAAGGAGAGTTTTTCTAATTCCCTCTCCCCAAAAGAGTGCCTTTTCCTAATTTTCACAAAGGTTTAACTCAGGCTAGTAGTGCCCCAGTGGGAAGATAACTCAAATCCATCAACAAGTCACTGTGCCTTTTCGTGATGCCGGGTAGTCTTTTGGTGTTCTGAAGACACCATCATGCAAGACACAAGCACAATGGCCAGTCTTTGCTCTGAGATAAAGAGCTTTTCTAAAGACCATTTCTCCTCTCCAGCACTTCAAAATTGGACGGTGTGTTAAGCAACAAACATTTTGGGTGGCCTATCAGAGTAATTGAATTCCTTAAAAAAGAACACATACCCTAGATACGAGCATAAGTCACCCCAAGAATTGTATAGTATCAGGCCACGGGCTCCTCTGTTATATCATCACATAACCATTTCAGGGGTCTTATAATGGCCAGGACACCACTTATTTTTGAGATTCTCATTTTGTTGGGGATCAATTCAGAAAAAAAAGTGATGCTACATGGGAAATGTACTTATTGTCCACTCAGGGAACACGACTGAAGTGAAGGAAAAAAGAAGCATCCTATTTGTTAGGTCAAGTTGGCCCATCTGTGTCTGTGACCTTGTGGTCTCCCGGTTGACCCACTGCCACACAAATGTTCCAACAGTCCATCCACTGCCACACATTATGCCAGTTAGTGGAAGATCCTTTTTTTTTCTTTTTAACAAGATCCATATTTTAGCAGAGCCACTTGTTTTAAACCTCAGCTATACCAACTTGCACATCCGATTCATTGTCATTATCTTTGCTGAGTGCTTTCAGTGCAGGAGAGATGAAGGAGACAGTCTTTTGCATTCTGGGGCTATCAGTAATCTTCCTTTGAGGAGACTGCTTCACTCCAGAGGAAAAACGAGTCTATTTTATACTTGGTCTTTCTCTATCCTGTGTAAGTGAGTGCTAAAAACATAAAGCATATAGCACTTAGTAGGCACTCAATACAAGTTGGCACGTGTTCTCTTTGGGGATGCAGGAAGGTGGGTTATTGAGCATGTTCTTCTCTCCTGGACAGTAGAACTGGAGAGAAGAGGGGAAGGCAGTGTCCCAGACCCTTGAGGGAATCTGCAGGAGCCAGCCCTTGTCTTGGTACAGCAGACTGAGCATTGAATATGCACCTTCTGCAACCTAATCACCGTGGCAGTTCTTACGGCCCAATGGTGTGTGTCAATTAGTGTATTAGGACATGTGACTTACCAAGCAGACACATCAACTCAGGGTAACCAAATAAAAAAGCTAACTTGTGGCCTGGGGCTAAACCTTGGTCCTCATGCTAAAATGTCTTTGCTTTTCTGTAAGTCTATAATTCCTCCTACCACACAGGGCTCCAATTGTAGGCTCTGGTCATGTTGGGATATTTGCATTCCCTCAGTGCACCACCATCTTTGACACCCCTTTGCACATGCTTCTTTCTGTGCTTGGAATGCTCTCCCATCCACCACTCTCCTCTGCATAGGCAACACCTACTTCCAGGAAGCCTTTTTTGTCCCCTTTATAGTGGCTTAGGGTCCACCCTCTGTACCCCAAGTCTGCCCAGACTTCCCTCTATCATTGTACTTATCCCATTATCTTCCTACTAGTCCCAGACTGTGTCCTCACTAGACTAGGCACTCCCTGGGGATTTGCAGCACATTCTTTGAGTGGAGGAGTGCCCAGTATATGTGTTAGATGAATGCATGCATGAGTGGTGAAAGCATGAACCCAAAGGTCAGAATCCAGCTTCCCATACTGTCCTTTCTTTCACCATATCCTTTGTCAGCTGCAAAATAAACAGCTAGATTTTATAAGGTGGTTAGGGAAACTGAGTTCTTTGGAGGAAAAAGAGAGTAGCTGGCCTGTTACCTTCCCTGAAGCTGACATTCATTTGCTCATCTGGATAAGACAAATAACTAACCTAGTCAATAGATTATTCACTACAGAGGAGGTCTTTGTTCTTAAGAAAAGTGGGATGAGAATGTTAGTATTTTATACGCCCTTATGCACTGACAAAAAATAAAGCACTAGCTCTAGAAAAGAGAATAAGAAACACCTCCCTATCACCACTCTCCTTGGCCCAGGGTTCCGCAAACACTGTCACTTGCATATGCCTTGTTTAAAGTCCGCTAGCAACTCTGGAATTCCACTCTGTGGACAATAGTGGGGTTTCTTCCGTGAAGTAAAGTGAGTAACTGTCATGGTCAGGGATGGAACAAAACCATTCCTTACCCTGTCCTGGCCCAACACATATAACTTATATCTTGAAGAGAACTTCGTATCTCCTGAATAACATAACCGTCTACTATAAAGTCTGTAATTGAGGATTCAGACTTCCCACACTGAACCTGAACCCCCTTTTCAGCAAAGCTATGAGCGAGTGTATGATATTTAGAAAATCCCTCTGCCCTTCCAATGAGATTAGAATAATAGACCAATTCATCCAAGCTCCATTTGACACTGGAGCCATAAAGTTTTATTAGAAGATTTTGGCCATAAATATATTTTTGATAAATACATTGCTTGAAAACCAATTTTCCCTGCTTCCCAGGATAAGTTCCCAGGGATCATGTTTTGAGAACAAAGTCTGAAGATCTGCCTTTAAGCTTTTTTGCTTGGTTGAGCCCACAGGAGAATGTCACTGCCATACTTACATCAGGGCATGCACACGATGCAGAATGGCTACTAAACTTGACCCTAGGGAAAGAGAAGAAAGCTTACTTACCTTGTGCAGCTCCACAGGAGTTGGGGACATGATCTCTTTTATTTCTTGTTTCATTTTTCTCAGGGTTACAGACTTCCTGCCCACATCTGAGGGCAGGGTGTTGCTCCGTGTTGTTTGGCTATAGTGTGGCCGTGGGCTGCTCCGTTCCTGGAAGCTGGCCTGTCGCCCCAGCTGACTGCGAGGTGTTGGAGCCTCATGATTCAAACTCATCGTGCTCCCCGACATGATTGTTGCCTGTGGCATTGACAATTTTCAGGAACAATTAAGCCATGGACTAAGGAAAGGGTTTAGTTGCTCAACATTAAGCACATTTCTCCTTCTGCCCAGTCAAAATACAGTCTCTTCAGGGCATAACCAAAGGCGGGAGAATGGACGTGCTAATTGAACTATGAAAGTCTGGAAAATGCTTTGCAAGTGACATTTATAATGCACATCTCAAATCCAATTTAAGTACTTAAGCCATTAAGTTTATTTAATCAAATACCACCCCTGGCAGTTTTGAGGAAAAGTGAAAAGCTCTAACATTTGCTTACTGCAAACTACATTTTAAGCATTGACTTTGCACTGAGTGGCTCTAACAGATGGGATTCATGAGGCCACCTTCTATTTATCTTACAGAAATGAACTAAGAACTTCTTAGGGGGGACTGGGCTGCCTCTATTTGCAACACTGCCTCTAGCTCCTAGTGGAGCTACCAATTGGCTGGAACGGGATTACTGATTCAAAGGCAAGATTTCTGTCTAGCACTGTGTATTGTCTTTCCTTTGGCCAAGTAGCCTGTCCTTGAAGCTTGTAGACCAGCTAGGCCTCCATATCATTTGGCATAGATCAGTGTTTCTTAGAAATGGTCTTTGTGTAAGATCCTCAAAGAGATGAAAAAATAATAATTTATTATGTTATTGTGTTCAACCCTTTGCTCAAAAGCTATGAGACTTGGGTGGCATTTCACCAGTGAATTGGGAAGTCTGTTCAGTTTCAAATATGTTCCCTGCATCATTCACAAGCAATGGCAAGATTAGACTTTCAGAACTGAAACAAAAAAGGATTTGAAACCAGTATCACATCGGGGATGTTCATTTCTCATGGTTGGAAGAAGCTGAAATTCTGAAAATATGCCGGTAGCCAGCTCTGTACTCCTAGATGTGATGGTATATAAAGGTAAACTAGCATTGGTAAATCTGCCTGAAACCATGGGAACATAAAATAAGTTCGATATGCCATGTGACTGGCTGCAATAATATTTAGTTGCTTATATTAATAACAATGCTAAAACAACAGAAGTTTGATTTGTTGAGTGCTCTGAATGTATTCACTCCTTTAAGCATCACAACAACTCTTAAGAGGTAGGCACTGTTACTCCTCTTAATTTATAGGTGAGGAGACTGAGACACAAAGAGGCTGACTTACCCAAGGTCACGTAGGTGGTAAATGAGCTGAAGGCATTTTACTAAACTATTGATCAGGAGGGAACACTGCAAAGTGAGTAGAGTTTTCATTTGTTATCTCTCTAAGATTTCAGAGTTCTAAAATTCACCCAGTATTCAGCTATATACACACTATTAACAAGATCTTTGAGTAACAGGCAAGTACTGGCACACATATACATGTACCTAATGACCCTGTTGAAAAAGAAACAAGTAAACTTATCAATATCCTAACTAGATCAGTTATCTCACTGATAATTTTGAAAAAGAAAATTATAACTGTAAAAAAAATTTGCTGATCATTAGTCATTAACACATGCTAAGTCCCATATATACTGTGGGTAGAATATCATACTTAAGTAACCCTACATGGTAGATATTAAAATTATTATACCTCCCATTTCAGTTAAGAAAAGGGGTGCCCAGGCAATGTAAGCTACTGCCCAAGAGTCTGGGATTAGAACCCTAGCACTCTGACTCCGGAACCCTTGTTCTTGACTACCTGGCTGCTTTGCCTTTCAGTCAAGTATTAGGTTGAGCCTTATAAAGCTTCCTTTTATTAGGTTAAAAAAAACCTAATATTTAAACAAGTATGGGTTATCCATATTACCGTTTATTTCAGATAATTACCCCTTTTACGTTTATTGAAATCTTTCCATTACTAGCTTCATTGGTGTTATGGGATAGCCTTTATTTTATGGCATCTACTCATATATATCATTTGTATGTTCAATTTACTGTAACTGTTAGCACCCAATGATTGTTTTCTTGCTGTGGTGACCATCCATCTATTATTTTTACCTACTTAGACTAGTTATTTGCTTTTTAAAAAATATTTATATTTTATTAAATATTTTTTATATTCATTTTTCATGGGAACAGCAGGAAGCATGTTGGAAGTAAAACACTTAATCACTACATCTGGGAGACAATAGTTTCGCTATGATGAGCCTTAGCTGTCATAGAAGAAATTACACATTGATTTAGAAAGGGTTCTCATGGAAGAAATGAGATATTATCAATAGTTCTTTAGTTCAAGTTTTCAAAATATGGCTTGATTGCTTTAAAATGAACTTCAAGTAGCATCTAAGAAGGAATATAGAACTAAAACAGATATAAAAACTAAAATAAAAAACTAAATGTGTGTGTTCAAGATTCCTTGTGTATGTATTGGTGAGCATTCAAAGAGACACAGCTTTGTAAAAAAAATAATAATTATTATTTTAAATTACTTAGAATTTGTTTTGGCTTCAAGAGTTTGTATTGCCTGTTTTCATTTGCCACAATTCATAATTATAAGTTCTTTCTAAGGCAACTTAGAGTTCTCTATCTGACATTTATTCAAACCTTCTTCCTATATTATATTAAACAAAAAATAAAGAGGTGATTATTTATCAAGACATGGCAAAAATAATAATAGTTAATTTTTACTGAATACTTTATTACTTTATTGAACATTTGTTAAGTGCCACATAAGCGTTAGCTCATTATAATCCCCATATTTTATAGAAATATCTAGTAAGAGAGGTTAAAAGCTTACCCAAAGACTTGTTTAAATTTTTCTCCTTTGTTAAAGCTATACATTTTTCATTGCTAAAGCTGAACCTAAATTATTGCTAGCAATAGGGAAAATGATTAGTGAATTAATTAATTTTCATTTTCATTTCAACTGTAATCATTTTTCATCTTAGCTAAACTTCTACCTTTATTAGTGTTATAGTGTTATTTAACTTTTAATACTGGATGTAAATTGCATATGCAGGAATCTAGCTCCAACAATATTTTTTGCTAATAGCATTTCCAATCAAGGGCATGGAGTTCGTCTAAACTAATAAGTGAATATTCTTTGTGATAAAAGTGTAAATATGACTCTAATTTATGAATTTGCCAATCATCCTTCCTAGTTGAGGATTTTAATTTCTCTTTGGCTTATAAATTCAACCCATTTCCTTTCTGCATTTCAAGGGTCATATCAGCCTGCCTGGAGCTATGTTAGAGCAAATTTATACAGGCTGTGGTAACATAACTTCTACGCTGATGGATGTTATTTTCATAAGATAACTAAATTTCTGGGTGAAAATACAACCTCATCGTATTACTTTTCATGTCATTTTCTTTTTACCTAATGTAAAAGAAGCTATTAGAAGACAGCTTTTTCTTCAAAAGGAAAGTATTAAAATGCAAAATGAAAAAGGAATATGAGCCAAAACATGCTTTCAAAAGCAAGGGTATGTTTAATAATTGTAAGCTGTGCCATTATTATTCAGATTTGGTCACTTTTACCCATCATTCTACATACAGGTGGTGGTAAGAGTTTAAATAAGCCAGGTGATACTTAAGCATTCTGCTCTTTTTGAAAGTTGTATAAAAAGGAATCAATTGCTAACATCTTAATTAATTTAAATTTTATAGGATTATCCATGTCCAGGTCCTTTAACTGTGCTCTGAAGCTGAAATTCATGCCAGGTAATACTATCATGTTTACAAATTCAAACTAATATTTTTCTTTATAATTCTCTTTGCAGATTCACAAACATTAGAATCACATAAAAAATCCACACATGCAATTGAGAAGCAAAATAATATAAAGATGAGTAATTATTTTAGAATTGCAAGAGTTTCACCCCATTATGCCATTCACATTCCTTATGGTGCCTTGGGGACCTCATATGACATCAAAATAAAAATGAGACTTTTGCCACTTTATTTTTTACAGCTCAGAAAATTTAAAAGAACATAAAAGGAAACAGTCCAGGACTTCCCAGGCTAAAGTGTGAATACCGTCAGCAAATTCATGGCTTTGATTAAAGAACTCACCAGGAGTTCAGCTATTACACTGCATCTGCTTCTTCCTCGAATTCACACTAAGTTAATATGGAATCAGGATTTGCAATTAACAGCAAAGTACTATGTAATATTTTGGCTGCTTATCAAAGACTGGCCTTTTTCACCAGCTGCATTGTCATCTACTGTAAGGGCAGAACAAAATAAAGTAACATTTCCTCTTATGTTCCTCTTAACGATCAAATTTCTATACCAGGTACAAATGAAAACATGCCAAAGAAACCTTTCTAAAGCAACTAAGAGAATGGGATGCGCCACTGCTGGGAGACTCAGCTCGCTTTTTAGCGATTTGGTGGGAGACAGGTACAGTCAGGGTTAGCAGGGAGCAATGGCAGAAGCCACAAGTCAGTAAGCTTGGGGGTGGAAATGGGGAAGTAAATACTTTCAACTGCATTGTCTAAAATCAAATTGCTGTCCAGAAGGCAAGGGGGCGGGGAAGGCAGCTTCACAAGCAAAAATATAAACATAAAGGGTAGCTACCAAGAGAGTCATGTTTCTCAAAGACACACGCCTGTCAGCTTTCTCCTGTGGAAAGGGGTTAAAGCTTTTAAATGAACTGGTGTGATAAATGCAAACTTAAAAGGACCAAAAAAATGAATGTAGAAATGATAAAAGTAAGTAGCAGGACCGAGGCTACCTCCAGTTCTCTCAGAATTCCTGACTGTCCACAGGTTTCTAAATCCTCCAGGGCTTGAGACCAGAAGTTCTCTTCTTGTTCGGCCTCTGCACTGTCGGAAGCCCCTGCAAAACTGTCGTCAAAAAACACAGGCTGGGTTAGGAACTTGCCAGACATCATTTTCTTTTTTCTATATCCAGAATCCTTCATCTCACATCAAAAAACAGAAAGAGATTCATTTTGGATGTGGCTTTCTTCCAAATATGGCCTGCCAGTAGAGTCGGTTCCGATGCAAGGGTGCTTTAGGAAATGCAAAGTGTCATGAAGAAGGAAAGGATGGTCCATGGTCTTACTAACTGAATTCCAGATTATTCCTGGCTACTGCTGAAGGAGCTGCATCAACATGGCCCTATTGGAATGGAATGGAACATGGGAATATATTTCAGCTGCTATATCTACAGGGAAAGGTAAATCTAATTTTTCTTTAAGAAAGAAAAATGTGTTTTTCCCACTTATTATAAAGATCATTATAAATAAATATCATTTTTTATAAATTTCCCTAAAATGTTTTGGTAAGGAACAAAATGCTAAAATATACTTCTTTGCTGAACATATGGGACTCTTGATGTATCTTTCTTTTTTAAAATCTCACTTAATGTGAAACTTTTGAAAGAAAGGAGAGAGAGCTAGTTGTCACAGAGTGAGGACACAGTTTATAGAAGTAGATGTTCCCAGGTACTACTATTGTTTTCCTTAGGGGAAACCTAACTCTTGCCCTGTTGTGTGGTGGTGCCCAGGCTGCCACTGGTCAGGCATAAGTTTTAGAATCCTGCCATGTGGCCAGCCTGGGTGATTACAGTGGCTTTACGAAGCCCATGCTAACAATATGTGCCACTGGAAGTAGCGAAGTTCAAATCTTGCCCCAATGCCCATGAAGTCATCTTGGATGGGGCAGCACTGGATGAAACCTTACCCACTGGCTGTGGACCGGTCCCAGTCTTCATTACTCAGCCCCACATCTGGATAAGTTTGGCTCCGAGGCTTAGAGACTGGGGACAAACTGCCTCTCTGTTTTGGACTCCTCCAGTCATAGGTGTTGAAATTGTATCCTGGGGCCTGAAAACCAGCGCCTAAAATATAAACAAGGTGTTAGCATTGGGCCTGGGGATTACTGAGTCCATTGAGAAATGACATTGTTAACCAGTAGAGGGGTTGAATAACAGCAGCAAAAACAATCATGGTTGTTTAATAATAATAATAATTATGGTAATAATAATGGCATGTGCTTATTATGCACCCAGGACTTCACTAAGTACTCTATTGTATCACCTTGTTCTTCATAACCATCTTTGAAGGTAGGTACCATTATTATTTGTAATTTACAGATGAAGACACTAAAGGCTTAAAACAGTGGTTTCAAGTACCTAGGGCTACTTGCAAACTGTCTAGGAGTTCAAGCCATAATTTTAAGAGAATCAGTTTTCAGATCCTCGAGTTCCATATGCACTTGGTCCCCAAACTGACTTAGCTGAGAAAGTACCAGGGGTCCGAGATCTGCCAGTTCTCCATTCTCGCCTCTTCTTTCACAGTTGTCCTTCTGCCACTCTACAAATGAAAGGCTTATTTCTCATCCATCTCAGACCTTGGAAGGTGCTTGGGCCCTGGGATATAACTCCCAGCTGGCAAATCAAAGAATAATTTGGAAAAGTCTTGCTCCTATGACGAAGTCCCTTGGGAGCAGGGCCTTATTTCAACCAGGCACAAATTCACGGCAAGGCTTTTACCCCTCTCTCTTACCCACCTATCACTCTGTCCCAGAGCTAGAATTCAGAAGCATGATGGATGTCAGGGTTAGGAGGCTGGAGCATTATTATTATGTTTATTTGAATTGCAAAATGAAGCCTGACTTTTCTTTCTGCCAGGGAATTACATCTGATTAGCTTGATGGGTGAGACAGTGAGGAATGGCTTTGGCAATTAGGTTATATAATGGACATATTCCAGGAATTTGAGCTGAATCTGTGGCTCCAAGATTTTGACAGAAATACATTTAAAGCATATTTACAACAAACTGGAAATTATAGTCTTTGCAAGTATTTAAACTTCAGGAAAAATACATTTAGACAACAACTTTTAGTGTGTGATGGGGTATACAGTTTTTCAAAATCCTTTTGGGGCTCAAGCAGGCAGGCAGGGGGCCTCGATTGCAGGTGACTCCATAGCTTGTGCTGTGATCATCACACACTGCCTCACCCACCACTTCAGGCTGTGACTTGTGTGTGTGTGTGTGTGTGTGTTTACACATGTGCACTGGATTGCAATGTGATATGTGTTTCTTACTGTGTTTAAAGCACTTAATACAGCATAAGCATTAACTGTATGACCATTAAGCTCCCTAGGGAGATTCCTGGGCCCCCATTTTCATGTACAATTAAATGGCCTGATCACATAAAATGATTCTGTCTCCCTGACATCCCTACTTCCTCTTCCCCCTTCACTTTCTCTCCACTTGTTGTTGGATCCTATAATGCCATCCTTGCTACTAGTTAGAGCCCAGGCAAAGCAGGATGTCCCGAGGATTTGGTCTCGAGAACCCGGGGCAAGCCTACCACCACATGATGGAAATACTCTAAGAACCTTCTATTTTAGGACACCAAGGATTAGAAGTCCGAGCAGAGGAAATATTTACAGTTCCATATCTCGTTCCCTCTCTTTTTCTCAGACACCTGCAGGCGTGTGGCTGGCCACTTGGGAAGAAGTCTTGGGTGATGAATGTGCAGTTTTCTGTCCACAGTGTTGAATTAAGAAAACACATGAGTCTTCTCTTGAAAGGGAGGGACTGAGGAACACTGAATTCCAGCCTGGCTCCCTCCAATGGACTATCCATCTTCTCCATCAGAACCAAACAAATCAACCCCAAATATGTGAAGTCTCACTTCTTGTGATACAAAAAGAGTTAGGAGAAGTCTGTACCTCACTTTCTTTATATGGTTTCAAACTTTCTAAGAGCCAAACGCTAATTGGTGGTGTCCTCCTGGAGTATCCCTTCCTGATAAGCATTAACCCGTATGTATGACCATTAAGTTCCCTGGGGGAAATTCCAGTATCTTTCAGACTTTCTGATTTTCATTCCAACTGTTGTTAGTAAGCAGATCTTGGTGACTTAGGCAAGAGCGTAAGGATGGGCTCAAGCAGATGTGCAGCACCATCAGTAGGAAAATGCCAGCCTTGAAAGGCACGTGTATCTCTAATAAGGATGCCTCGCCTTAATAAGCACTATTAATTATTATTGCATTACAACAAATCAGAGAATGAAAAGGGGATAAGATTCAAATCTCTTTGGGTGAGGCATAAAGTCAGAAGACGTGGGTCTGATCCCAGCTCTTGCCTAATCCGTGCCATGTTGACCCACAGACTACAGTAAGAAAAGTAGGTGGGTGTGGTGGTGTGGGCAGGCTGAGGCAGGAGGATCCCTTGAGCCCAGGAGTTCAAGACCAGCATGGGCAACATAGCAAAACCCCATCTCAAAAATAAATAAGATTTTTTTAAAAGGCTAAGAAAAGACTAAAGTTCAAATCCCAGCTCAGTCACTCCCTTGCTTGATACCTTTGGCCAATGAACCTCAGTGTAAAATGGGGATAATGATATGTAGTTTACCAGGTTGATAAGAGATTTAAGGAGTAGGAATATACCTAAACACTTAGGAAAATGCCTAGAACACAATGAGGTCTTAATTAACATAGATGTCCACTGTTACTATTTACTAAGTCCTTCAACTCCTTAAGATCTCAGTATCCTTACTTATAAAAACGTAGGCGGACTAGGAAAGGAGGTAAGCCCCAGCATTACCAATGCAGTAAGTGTTTGAGTGTTTCTTAAGTGTCAGATACTATATGAGGAACTAAAGTGCAAAGATAAATAAAACTAGGTTCCTGTACTCAAAAACTGCACAGGTTGGTATATGGATGTGAAGAGAAGAAATAGGCACAGAAAGTGTGAGTTCTAATAGCATGTGAAAGTGCTATCCTTTTAGTCTGAATACACTAATATGGAACAACAGACACCTGCTTAGGGGTTGGAATGTGGAACATGAAAGGTGCCAAAGGGAAAATGACATACAAGCTTGGAATTAGAGAACGAGTTGGCATTTACTAGGTACAGGTGTTGGGTGAGACAGTGTTGGCAAAGCAGAAGAGAACTTGGTAAAGGTACAGTCATGGTAAACACTGCTTCCTGTCCTCAATTCCATCTGTGGGCTTCTGCTCTACTCCTAAGGAGAAAAAAGCATTCCAGGAATATTCTAGTCCCTCTTACCACCTGTACTTATTCCTCCCCATAGAATTAGAGCACATTCTCCCCAGTGTGATTTACCTAATCAGCAAGTTTTGGAAAAGAACACTGGGCATGCCCCTCAGCCCCTTCCTGCCTCCCTCTGGACTTCTTCTCTCACAGTGTTGCTGTGCTGTGTAGCAAGCAAACCTGGGTCCCATTCTTGGGCCCCTCTGAGTTTGATGGAGGCAGGAAGGGTTTGACTGGGCAGTTAGGTAACTGTGGCAGAGTATATTCATTCTCCCCTTCATCCTTAGTAGCAGAATACCAGTTTTGGGGTGGGTAAATTATTGCTCAGACTAAAACTATTTTTCTTAGTTTCCCTCAAAGCTAGGTGTAACTCTGTGAGACATTCTGGTCAATGACATGGCCAAGGAGACTTCTGAGGAGGTTCCTTACAATCCTTGTTCCTGCTGCCTGGAATGCAAATGCAATAGCTGGAGCCCCAGTAACTATCTTGGATCATGAGGTGACTCCAAGGATGGAAGCCAAACGCTAAGCATAATAGAGCAGAAATATCTGGGTCCCTGATGACACTGTAGAGTTATATACCAGCTCTGAAGTGCCTACTTCTTTATAATTCAGGTCACTATATTGTTGGGGTTTTCAGTTCTATTCAGCTGAACCAAATTTAAGTCCCAATGTCTAGACCTGGGTTGGGGGTAGGGAAATAATAATCCTGATTCTGGCTGCAGGACCAATCCAGCTTTTCTAGTAAATAAATGAAATAAAATAAAACACTGATATTTTAATTCATAGCTGACTCCAGTTTGTATTTCTCAATGGATTTAGAATTGATAAAGGAAGGGGTGGATTAACATATCAAAACACCTAGTGCTAGCCGCTAGCAAAGTAGCAAGGACCAAAGTTTGCTTAGAGGACAGTGAGAAGTCCAGGGTGTGTATAGTGAAGGGTACAGCAAGGAAGTGTCAGAGATGACACTGATAGAGTAGGTGGGGACTAGATTACAAAGAACTCTGTGTTTTAAACTAAGGAGCTTTGACCTTATCCTATAACAACAAAGAACCATCAGAGAGGGTTTTTCTGTTTGCTTTAAGGGAGGCATGACTAGATTTGGTTTTTCCAAAGATCACTGATAGAAATGTGGGATGTTAAGAAGCTCAAAGAAAGAAGACAAGTGAGGAAGTAGCTGCAATACTTCGGGCCTGATGGAGGTTTCATAACAGACGGGGAAGGGTATCAGAGATGCTGCTAGTACAAGTGAAAATATACCTGGGTCCTAATGTCACAGTGGGGCTGCCTGTCTCCTCCAGGACCTGTACCATAGTGGGAGAAAAATAAATCCCTGTTGTCTAAATGCCATCATTTGGATTTTCTACGTAGCTACACTCAATCCTCAGTTGATGCAGGTGGATGATGATAACATGATATAAAATAGGGACTCTCGCAGGAAAGTTAGGTTTAGGTGAAAGGCGAGCTGGTTGCCACAGCTGAGGAGAAGTTAACAAGCCCCGGGGAACACCCCTTTACACCAGGAGTCACACTGAAAAGCCAGGGAGGGAATGGAATAAACGAGGCAGCCCAGGTGTAAGAAAAATGAACCACCAGGAATATAATTAAACTTTGTTTTTATTCAACGGTGGCATAAGCACATAAAATTAAAGTACATGTATGATATTGAAAACTACATTTTAAATTAAAAATTGATAAAAGAAGCAAATTGGAAAAAGAAATAACTTTTAAAATTGAACAGTCCTAAGTAATTCCTCCTTTGATTTAGAGTTGGAAACTTCTTTTTTTTTCCTTCTTTCTTTCTTTCTTACGCGTCCGCGTTTCAGTATCTGTTCTTAGCTTTGTATCATAATGTGAGGCAAAAAATTCAGTCCAGATTCCTTTCACTGAGAGTAATGTTTACTTTTATTTATTTGCATAATGGAAAATAGGTCTTCACAAATGTAGATATTTCTGAAAGTGAATGGAATCTTGACATGATGATTTTTACTTTTAGGATAACTATACCTTAGATACTTGTAAAATTCTGATACTCCAACACTGTAATATTTAGTTTTCTGTACAAATGCAGATTAGTAACTCTTAATTCACACTCAGTATTGACTTAGAAAAGTGAACTAAACAACGTTGGTTCATATTCACAAAGTTGGGAATTCAATCTTCAATGCCACAATTTTGGGACCATAGCTCTTGCTGTTAGTTTCATTTTTAGAGGCCAATTTTGGTACAGGAAAGTGAGCCACATGAGTCCCTGCCTAATCTGTTTCATAAAGCCCTAATTTGGTTAAGAATGAGAAAATCAAATCATATGTTTGT
This sequence comes from Daubentonia madagascariensis, assembly GCA_023783475.1. Classification (NCBI taxonomy): domain Eukaryota; kingdom Metazoa; phylum Chordata; class Mammalia; order Primates; family Daubentoniidae; genus Daubentonia; species Daubentonia madagascariensis. Next base: position 48,921,543 of record JAKFHU010000600.1, on the reverse strand, counting down.
GTAACTATTCGTAATTGTTCTTGCCAAGAAATATTCAGTGTTTGAATGAGGCTGTGGTTTTAAAAGGGCAATGGAAAGGTAGTTCTGCCTTCTTTCAGAAACCCCCTCAAAACAAAAAGTGACGACAAGTTACAGAATGCAAACCCCATCTTAAACACAACTAGAATATTTGTGTATTCCCAAACAATAATACATAAGAAAAGCTGCTAAATTCAGTGAAAGTCAATGGGGAGAAAGGTGATGGTGGTGGTGAGAAGACACCTATGGCTAGAGATATCAGAGACAGCCCAGGCCACCAAAGCAGGGACCATGACGTGAGGCAAAACAGCAATGCTTTGTTTGGAATACTAGAATGCATTGCATGGGCGGTGGCAGGAAGTGCCCTGGACCCCATTAGCACCAGGGAAAGTCAGGGAAAGAAAACACACACAGATGTGCCACAGACTGCGGGAAGCAATCTCTCAGTGCGGCAGGGTAGCAGAGAGGAAATCTGCCTTGTGAGCAGTCTGCAGTTGCTGCTGTCTGTTCGCTGGGGAAGAACATCCTCACATGCGCAACACTGTGAACTGGGGTAAGCGTGGTAGCCTGGAACACGTCTGGGCTCTTCTTTCTCAGAACCTCTAGCAAATTTCCAGTTCATCATCGCTTTCAATGATAAGCAATAATTTAAAAGGAACTGGCATAAGATGTATGCCAAATTAATATATAAAAAAACAACAGGAGCAAAGGAATAGAAAAACAAAGCAACAGCAGATGAAGAATACTCATGAGAAACAGCCTGCCATGGAGCAAATGATAAACTTGACTAAATAGATCATCACAAAAATTTAAAAATACATAGCACAGCAAAGCCATCATCTTTGTAAAACAAGAGATCAAAGCAGAAACATGGGAAATTGGGCAAGGCAAGATAATAGGAGGAGATGAAACCCGAGTTTGTAGAGATCAGAAAAGAAATGTAAGAGAAAAATAAAACCCCACCAATGGGGAGTAAATGGTTGAGTCCCTTGCTCGGTGCTGCTCTCTGTATGTAGTCTGTTATACTCTTTAACTACATTAAAAGAAACTTGGGCTTTGTACATGTTGGGGTCCTTTATCAGTTATCATCGTCCTTATGAAAACAGAAGGAAGGAACACATCCTAATGAAAATAATGGAAATCAATAAATTATGCATCCAATTCAAATAGAAAAGAAACGAAGTCTAAAAGGAACTGAATGGAAGAGTTAATCAAATTAAAAGCAAAATTTTATGTTAAAAAAAAACCCCAGAGTAGTACTAATAAATAAATGTAAGTGCAAGTCAGTTCTTTCGAGGAAGGGAACAAAACAAAGTACTGCTACTCTAATCATGGGAAAAGAATAAAAACAAAAATACACCAGCTAAGAAATGATATTGGGGATATAATCAGAGAAACTAAGAAAATAAAAAGAATTAAATAAGAGATTACTTAATTATATTCAAATACATTTGAAACCTGGATGAAATAGATTTTTTTTTTCGGAGAGAACAGAAATGATTAAAATGACCTCAAAAGAGAGAAAAATAAGACAGAAACATAACTACCTGAGTTGAGAGTCAAGAATTACAGAGACTGCAAGAGCTACTCAGTCCATGAGAATGGCAGAGTCCAGGCCAGTATTTGTCAGTGTCCTTTTATACTAACTGTTGCTAAATCCAAGTAAAGCAATCATAGGGTTTTCTAAGTTAGGAGGGAAAAATGGCCACTAAAGTTCTTATTTCGAGGTAGGCTACATTGATTACTGGTGCTACTGTCTTCAGTGATGAAGGTGACAGGCTGGCTTCGCTCTGGGCTATCAGATTGTTGTGTGACTTTCCTTTCTGAATGCTACACTTTAATAAGTATAGAGTTAATTTGAACACATTCACAAGAGAGGCCTTAGGATGATAAAGATACTCAAAAGTAAGTTACACAAGGAACAGTTCAAAGAACTGGGGCTATTTTGCGTGGAGAAGGAAAGCTTCCGAGGAGACATGATAGCTGTCCCTGAGTACATGAAGGCTTTCAGTGGAAGAGGCTTTAGTCTAGCTCAGAATGACCTTGAGGGTGGAACTAGAACTAATAGGCGGACTTCAGCTCAATACAAGCGAGAACTTGAGTTGCCAGAGCCACGTGCAGATGGGAGAGGGCTGCCTCAGCACAGAGAGCAACCTGTCACCTCGGGCACTCAAGAGCATGCGGCGCGTCGGAGTGCAGCGAGGCAGGACCCGGCACCAAGGGCTGCACTGGACTTCAGGCCGGCTGACTTCTAGACCCTCTCCAAACACTGAAGTCCTGTCATCAACACTGGCCTTCAACTTCCATGTTCGTTATGAGAATCACAGGGGATTAGTGGTGTAAAAGTACTTCGTAAACTCTGAAGTGTTCTACAGATATAAGGGATTGTTACTATTTTTTCATTACCTTGAAGGACTTCAATTCTGTCTGGATTGCCATTATCTCTACTCATCCTTTAGCTCCTTTCAACCTCATAGAGATTTCTAAATTGTAAATGCCAAACTTAATATTAGGACTACTATTCAAATTTTCAAGATGCTTCATAAATAATAACCGGTTCCTCGTCCCTTACTAACGAGGGACAGGTCCTATATTTAGCATGCTAATTATGGTCTTGTTCCTATGGTTAAAGGGATGGAGTAGCTGAGTTCTGACGTATCCCCATATGGGACAGAACTTACTAACATCAACAGCATCCTCCCAGAAGTCTCTGTGTAACAAAAACGTCTCCACAGTAATAAATCAACAATAAACAAACACACACATTAATAAATTCACCTCAGAGTCTGCTCTGATAGAATGTGACTTGGGTCCTTTACCTGGTGCCCTCTGCTGGCCCATTCATTCTCAGGCAAGGAGAATGTCTGTTATTTGGTGGCATAGCTAACTTGTCACAAGGTACTATGATTTAGAGAAATTAATTGCTAGATAAATGAAAGCCCTAATTCTATTTTAGGTGTTCAAAATATTTTCTCCACCAAACTCCAATATCCTCTCTAGTAAAGTAACAACTTGACAACTTTGAAATATCATTTCCTTTTGTTTTTTCCGCCTTTTTTCCCCAGAGGACTTAACAGAGAGTGACACAACAAAGGCAGGCTGAGACAGAAAAACTAGGAAAACCAGAAGAGAACAAACTGGAGACAGACTCTCTTCAAAGTACAGTTCACTAAGTTACAAAACAACGTGTTCTCCACACTGTTTGTTTATATATTTTATTCTTTGACTGACTTAAACCTAGAGCAGACAAGGGATTCATTTGGAGGCTGGAATTCATACAGGGCATTAGAGAAGCTAAGGCTCAGGCAAAGAGAAATACCAAGAAGTTTTGACACACTTCTCTTTTGATGCTACAGATCACTGGGAATGAAGCATTTTTTAAAGAAGCTATTAGTTTATGTTCGGTATTCAGTCTGACACTTTTTTAGGTATTTACATTCTGGGAAAAAGGTTTAACTTTTAATATATATAATATTTCTTCACATGAAGATTATATCTATGAAGAAAAATCTACCCTATACTTTCCTATATTGTGATTACAACTCTCTAATAATGAGTATTCAGGGAAACCCCCAGAGGTTTCTATTTAAAGTCAGGAGTGGGCAGGAATAAATGGGGTCACGAATCATTGGCTAATCTCTTAGGCACTTCTTCAGAACTCCCAATTCATCTTTGTCGAAAGCTTGCTAAAAAAATAAGACAATGGGGCCTGTCTTCAGTGAGCCACTTTATCGTATGGTTTGCCTCATATTAATCTAAACTTGAAGGACAAGCTCTGGACTGAACACTTGGCCATCAGTAGATCTAATGGGAGCCTGTTAGTGTTTGATAAACGTTCCTGACTTATCAGCACTGGAAGGAAATGCAAGGCCAGCTGAGTGAAAGTATTCAATGTGTTCAATATGGTTGCACTGAAGCAGACACAAGTTAAAGAAAGATATTCTCCTCATGGAACAGAGGATGAATCTTTGAGAAGCACTGGCTTCAAAAATGACAAATCCTCTGTCCCCAAAGCAAGGACATACCTTGATTTCCATAGCTGGTGTCTATTCCAGACCCATCCCATGAGTCCACAGCACTGTCCACACTGGGCACTGTGGAAGGGTACATGTCGGAGAGCTTGCCTGGCTTCTGTGCCGGAGAAGAGTCCTCCTCCACGTCTCCCAGGTCACTCATGTGGCTGGGAATGGGAAACTTCTTGGGACTTGATGCTGACTGGGCTTTACAGACAGGAGAGGAGTTTAAGTATCAGAGTAAATTTAAATCAAAAGATATTCAAATACTCTGTGGCTGGAGATTCATTTCCCTAGAAATACACACATAGACACTAGCACATTCTTTTATGGAAGGAAATGCACTGGAAATCCTTAATTGTGGCTCTCGACCCACTCACCATCTGTCTGTTTCTTAATTTTCAAGGTGACAGTCTCTCCTGCCATCTGCAACAAATGGATGGCTTCACTCAGAGGCTTCCCTTTCAAGCTGCTGCTGTTGATGGCTAGGATTCGGTCTCCTATGTGGATCGCACCAGTCCTAAAACACCAAATAGTAGTAGGAAAGATAGAAATAATCCCTTTGTGCTACTGAATATAAATTCCCTGACATACTTTATACATTCATAATAACAAGACTTGGCAAGGGTCTCTAGAAGTCCCTTCTTCTAGCTTTCTCCTGAGCAATGTTGTAAGATAACTGCATCTGTTGTGAATTAATTTTAAGTTTCCAATAAAATTGGAAAAATTGTTTTAATTAGTTTTTAAAATGGTGTGCTTTTTAAATTCCAAGAAAGCTGAGTCATTTGGTAACCCCCTTAAAAATCCCAAGAAAAGGAACGATGTGGAACAACGGATGTAGCAATGTGTAGCATGGAACATTCTTTCTTTTTACAGATTTAAAATGTTTAACATAATTAGCACCCAGCTCACCACAAGTGAGGTTCAGAGAGGTGGGGACACACACCAGACCCTGGTGTGGCAGGGCCTCCCTAACTGATGATTCCAATGATTGAAAAAGGCTGAACGCAGGAATCAATTAGTGTACATTTGAATCCAACTCTCCCACCTACCAGCTGTGTGACCTGAGTATCTTATTTTAACCTCTCTGGGTGTCAGTTTCCTCATCACTATGATGGGGGATAATCATATGATTGGGAAGCCCTGAGGATTAAATAGGAAAACATATGTAAAGGGCCTTGTATACTGCTTGAAATGTAAAAAAAAAGGAAATAATTTATTGGACAATGAATAAACCTTTGATCTTTTCCCTTCTCTTCCCATCCTCACCCAATTCTGAACTAGCAGACTGGAATTTACAATCCTGGTGCTCAGCACACCTGTCCTTGTCTGGAGGCACTGGTGGGGAAGGAATAGGCTCATATCTGGGAAGCCCATGGATGGTATAAACACTCAGATCTCTCTACTGGGTTGAAGGCTGCAGAGTCGGAATCCCATGTGCTAGTCTCCTATTGTACATGCTCACTTTAAATACAGTGAGCGAAGGAATTGACCCAGCTCACAGTGCAGCTCGTGACTCTGCTCTGACACAGCTTGCTTCCATGGCAGTGGCAGCCGTGCCGGGCAGCAGCAACGGGGGCAACAGAGGTGACGCAGGGTCATACTGGGTTATGAGAGGCCACTTAACAAGTCTACCACTGCATCTACTCTCAAGGAATATTTTCCCCTGGGGAAAAAAAAAAAGATCTCTTCATTCTCTCATAAAAAGCCTCTAGGTTGTGAAAGCTGCATGTTGTGTACCATAGACACTTTACCAGTAGGTTCCTGAGTTAGATCAATGTGAATCTTTTCTTGGTTGTCTCTCTACCAGAGATACTTAAGACTGTCTCTATAACAGAGAGATCTAGGACAGGAGGATGTCTGAAGAATACCATATCACAGGTGTCTCTGCTAATATCAGAATATTAAATTCCAGCAGGGTAACCTTTTCTGAGCTGCCTCAGTCCCCTCATCTGACAGATGAAGATGTTGTATGAGCTAATTTCTAAGGTACATTGCAGCTCCAAAATTCTGCAATGCTATGTCTCTGTTTTGCAAACCATTGTCTTCAAGTGTCAGCAGAAATGATATCTTTGTGCATCCTTGAGCTAGGTTACTGGAGGACAGATTTTGTTACAGGGTTTGTTATATGCCTGACAACATGCCTAAGATAGAAATGTGGTTTAACAGTGAGTGGAGAGCGAACGCGGGGTGGGGTATGCATCATTGCCAAAGGAACAAACAGACATTCCAAATTACAAGGTATTACTGGGATGGGTCACAACACTTTGTTTCCCATAATCTTTGAAGATGAAGCCGCCTGTATCATCCCCTTTTGAAAACACAGCAGCTGAGTACAGCACCTATCTGGTAATAGAGGCTCAGTAAATGTTTGCTGAATTGAACTGGACAAGCCTTTTAACCTCCCTGAACTTTAGTTTCCTCCTCTCAAAATGGACACAATATAAATCCACCTCCAGTCAATTGTGGTCAGGTTATGCATCTCAGAGAGTAACATCAATGCCAAGCCCATGACATCTTTTACTGCCTGTAAGATGCCCCTCAAAGTCAAGTCAGGTCTCTGCCTGAGAGTTCTCAAGCTCTAAAATCAATCCTTTGTGCAGATTTGAAAAAGTCAACAGATTACCAAACAGGCGAGGGGAGCATGTTTTTATGCAGCTGTGAGGAAGGAAGCCCATCTCAGACACAGGTAATTATAGCAGTTCCTTCAAATTTTACCTTTCAGCTAATCCGCCTTTAGTGAGGCTTGAAATGATTATAGGATCAAACGGCTCTTCAGTTCCTGAAATTGTGATGCCAAGGGGCCCCCCATAGCGCTTAAGCTCCACGGTATAAATAATTGCTCCGGAACTTTCTTGCTCATCTGCAATAAATGCCAAGGAGTTATAATTGGTTTCTTCAGAAAAAGCAAAATAATAAGACACATATATTCATACATAAAGTAGAAAATTGAAAACATCATCATCAAATGCATCATGTCTGAGAAAATAATTATTTTGGGAAGTAGCATTTCCTTAATAGGATCTTACATTCTGATTCAGGATGTAGTCATCGTCAGTGCCAGGGAAGGGGAACACTGCTTAATGACCTGTGTTTTAAATCTGTGACTGATCCATCCAACTGAGGCTGCAGGTCCTTTAGACTGTGTCCATGCCTAGCATAGTGCTTGCCTAGTGTTTTGTAAGTTTGTGATAAATACCTGGGGAATAAACATATGGCTGAGGAGGTAATATGGGAGGAGAGAGTCACACAGTAACAAAGAAGAGATTGGGCCATGCTATTTCCGTTTTCAGGCTTTACTCACAAGCTAACTTTAATATAGAAAAGTTGATTTTGCTAATGGTTGGAGCAAATGATAACATACACATGGTTAAGTGGGACTTACCTTGAAGGCAACAGTGGGCAATCTAAAATCCCTTACATATCATTCCACTGACTGTCTTAAAATTTGAGTCCTATAGATGAATTCATGGATATTAAAGGGGAGGTTTGAACGATTCTCTCTCCTCTCTTAATAGAGTAAAAGCTGTTGTAAGCTGTGTTTCAACAGCAATACCAGGCTACCACACTGTCATGAACTAATTTGGGCTATTTAACATTAGTATAAAGAAAGACGTTTGTGAATGTGGTCTGCCTAAAGCATTGGCCATAAAGATGTCTCAGGCCACCTTCAATATGGTGGGTGCTGTTACTATGTCAGGGTTGCAAATACAAAGTCTCAGAATTCAAAGGGTTGTATTTGCTTCTGACATGCTTAAAGTTCTTGGGCATTTATTGTTTTATTCCTTGGGCCTGGGAGCTGTGAATGGTTAAGGAGCTGTTTCATTTCTGTACCTAAGGATACAATGAAATGGTCCAGTAACTACTTTAACAAAACAGTGAGCTTTTACAGTTGGACGGTATCATAGCAAAGCATTAACATGGCCACATTTTTGCAATGAACAGCTGTTCATTTATGATATGAAGCCCTAAAATAAGGAGGGAAAGAAAAGCTTGAGTTAACAATTCAATTATCTGTGTGTGCAGTGAAGGACTAGGGTGAACATAAAATGAAAGGTCTGTAAAGTAATGTGGGAAACAACGTGTCCTCTCTTGCCAGCACTTGCTTCACTTCTGGCGGCAGATTGGAAATTTTGGAATGTAGCCATCACCTCCACTTCCTGAGTGCTCTACTCCTAATAAGCTCCCTCCATTGAGAATTAAAGACCACCCACCACACACTGCAATGCTTAAATCAACATTTTAGTGTATAAAAATCTTCAATATTAGACTCAAATTTATATTAGTGGCTGAGAATCTTCAGAAAATGGCTCTGTTTGGTGGTTCACAAACTTCTTCCACACGGCTGCTTAAGTTGTGGCCATTGGGCTGGTGGTGACCTGCTAAGTGCTCCTGAGAGAAGAATCAGCATGCAGGGTGATCAAATAATAGGCAGTGGTGAAAAGTCTAAATTTGCCTATAGTATGATATTTTATCACCCTTCAGAGCTGGCTTTAACCTAAATGAATAGGTTATTGTTGGATATATTACATGTACTTTGTGGCCTGCACCGTCAACTATATTCTGGATAAAAATCTGGATAAGTTATTCAATTAGTAACCCCTGGCATAGTTAAACAGTCACTACTGCTGGGTGCTCTGCTGGCCATTCAGTAGGGTGTGTATGCCACAGGAAAGTCCTTGACCCTTTCATGCTCTCCACATGGGACAAGCCTGAGCACAAGCTTGACAATGGGCACCAAGGATTTTGGATTTGGGCATCAGCTCTTTATGCGATTTAAAGGAAATGACAGTTGTCCAGCACTCGGAGACCCAGGAACTAGTGGAAAGTTTCAGTTGAAAATTTATTCCAGACGAAAACAAACATTAGTTCCTGGGAATGTGAGTTTGGGTACAGGCCCACTTGCTGGGCGAAGGGGTTGACCTGGTTCTAGTTAGCTTATTCCTCAGGCAACCCAGAGTGAGCACTCTGTGTTATTTTTAGACGATGCATCTTGTGTTACAAAGATGACAAAATAGCCAGAGATGAAGGAAGTGGGTTTAGGATAGTCAGTTTCAGGCCACCTTACTTGGGGACACTTTTTATTAGGCACGTGCGGCCTCACTATAACTAGTAGGCAACTGTCAGGGCACTCGATGAGTTTAGATAGTAATGGAGACGCAAATCAAGAAAATGACAGTATCTTAACTAGGAAGGACACATTCCTGTGACCACATTGGGGTGGAAACAGGATGAGGTGATGCTGTATTTAGATTATGACAGAAATGAAAGCTTATTTCTGATTTCTTCAACAAATAAATTGCTAGAAACAAAAAACAGAAAGGGGAGATTTAAGAGATTTTACAACCAAAAGCAATGAGTAGATCTTTTGGGATACTAATTCAATCAAAGCACTATTTTAAAAAAAGCTATCCAGTCCAGACGCAGTGGCTCACGCCTGTAATCCCAGCACTGTGGGAGTTCACCAGGAGTTCCTGGTGACAGGAACAACCCGGGCAACATAGTGAGACTCCGTCTCTACAAAAAAAAAAAAAGAAAACAAAATTAGCCAGGCATGGTGGTATGTGCCTGTAGTCCCAGCTACTTGGGAGGCTGAGGCAGGAGGATCCTTTGAGCCCAGGAGTTAGAGGCTGTAGTGAGCTATGATCACACCATTGTACGCCAGCCTGAGCAACAGAGTGAGGCCCTGTCTCAAAAAAAAGAAAAAAAAAAGAAAGCTATCCATCTATCTGTACATATATATAAAAATCAGGGAAATGTGAACATTGAGTGAATATTTAATGATATTAAGAATTATTGCTAGTATTTTAAGGTGATGATGTTATTTAGTTATGTGTTTTAAAAGAGTATCTTTTGGATACATTAGTAATATTAAATATTTATGGTGCCTGGAATTTCTTCAAAATAATCCAGTGTTGGCGGAGGTGGAGAAACAAGACTAGGAGTACAGACGAAGCAAAACAGGCTGTAAGTTAATAACTGTTGACACTGCGTGATGTATGGTGATTCATTACACTATTTTTCTCTATTTTTGTATATATTTGAAATTTCATAATAAGTTTTTAAAAAAGAAAATAATATTAGAAAACCCTACTTGGCTGCCTTGAGTAAACAGATATTTAATTACACTGGCTCCCTTCCTTTCATAGATGGTGGTGGTGGCAGCTGCCTGCACATGGTCTTATCCAGACCATACGGCCCGTCTGCCCACACAGCAAGGTTCCCAGAGCATCGCATGGCCACTGCTCTCCAGGAGGCCGCCATCTTGGCTCTGCCCAGTTTTTCAGAGCAATAGCTTCCTCCTAAATGGTTTTCCTGCTTTCCCTAAATGGGATTCTGCCTTTGCCCCTCCTCTGTACATCTCTTTTCACCAGTGCTGCCGACACATAATTCCTTCTTTTTTTTTTCCCAGCATATTTTAAAAACACAATTCTGAATATGTCACTCTCTTGCTTGATGCTTTTCATTGGTTCCCCAATTACTTAAGGTAAAATAGAACCTCTTGCAAGAGCTCAGCTGGAGCCTCTCTCTCTCCACAGGGTCACACCATCCTCCCCATCCCAATCCAATCTCCTAAATTCTCTCCTCACTGGACCATTGCAGTTCCTTAAAAAGCACTTTTCTAACATCTCAACCCTTGCATCTGTTACTCCCTGTGCCCGAGCATCTTCCTTCCATCTGTTCCCCTGAAGAATTTCTACTTTTACTTCAAAGCTTGACTCAGATGTCTTATTGTTCAAGAAGCCTTCCTGGCTCCTCAGCTCAGGCTAGAGGCCTTTCCTATGAGACCCACGGCTCCTGGGCATTCTTCTAGTGTTTCTAAACTTTTTATTTTCATTCTTGCTCCCTGCCAAGGAGAAAAGGCAAGTTAATTTTAAATTCTCCCTAATGAGAGAAATTAAATAGTAAGGAATAAGATCCAATCAGGAAAGGTTGAGATTTGGAGGGCCACAGACTGTTGTGATGTAATATCTAGGATTATTTGCTCCCCAAGCAGTTTTTGCTCCCCTTCAGAATGCATGTTCTAGCATATACTTTCTACTCTGTATTTTAAGGAATTCCTTACTCATCTCCTTCATTAGCATGGGATCACCTTGAAAACAGAGATTTTTAACCTTCATATCCTCATAGCCTAGAATTATGTCTGGCACCAAGGAGAACTCAGTAAATGCTTGAACAAATGAGCAAAAGGATGAATGAATGTTAGCATGTAGTCCTTGGTTCCCAGGAAAAGATCTCTAAGACAGCTGTGTGAGTCAGCCTCCTTGCTATGCCAGGGCAGGTGCTGTGAACCCAGTCTGGCTCATTCAAAGTGGGAGAATTCAACCTGGGCTGCCACTGATGGGAGCAGCAAACCTAGAACTTCCTCCCTCCACTGTTCCGAGAATGTTGAGTCAGCTTCAGGCTCAACTTCCAATTCCATCTGCCTTCTTGGGCTTTAACCCAACTGGCATCTGCCTGGCTCTGCAGCTTAGGAGGAGGGTAATAACTGCCATTTAGAAAGGGATGCTCAGACCATTTCAGAGGTGGGAGCACTCCAGGATATCCTTTCCTTGAGGCTGCTCCTGGTAGAAGGGTTGGAAAGAAGCAACTAGAGTATTTAACGAGAAGGGAAACTTTCTGAGAAGGAAAAATACAGAATCACCAGTAAGTTTCAAAGTGAGCCTAAACAGATGTTAATGATATTATAAGCAGCTTTTATATCACAACAGAAGGTTTACAACCATTAGTGAAAGACAGGAAAGGGGGCCAGCCTACTTGTTTGCTCTGCTCAGCTCTAGTTAAGAAAATTAATGGGACTGCGGAACAGATGCAAAATTGCTGCATTACTTATCTGCAATGTTATTTTCAGGCTTCTTGAGTACTGGCTGTTTAACAAAACGAACACTATCTGGCTTGAATCCATAATGGCAGCTGTTTCTGTGGCCAAACAGGAGGCTTGGCTTTGGGAGAGAGCCTTTGGAAGGCATACATGTGCAGGTCAATCAAAGTTCACCTCAACTAAAAGTGATGGAATTAATTTTAGAGTATGGCTAAATTTCTTGGAGTTGGACAGGCCTGACAAAATAAACCATTTAGAACAACACTCTACAGCTTCCTTATTGTTGGTGTGGTCATTTTGCCTACCGTCATGTCAAAATCATACATTAAGAGAGTTCCAAGCAGGTGTGGAGTGTTTAAGGATAGAATTCAAATTTCTTTATGTAAGTGATAATTTATAAGCCTCAAAACTAGGTCCCTTTTTAGGCAACAGCACTTCAAAGTGTAGTTCTAGGACCAGCAGTTTTGGCATCATCTGGGAACTTGTTAGAAATGCAAATTCTCAATTTTGCAAGAATTCCCCTCAAGACCTGTAGGAAACTCTGGGGAGGGGCCCAGTTATCTGTGTTTTAACAAGCCCTCTGGGTGATTCTGATGCATGCTCAAGTTTGAGAGCCATCACTGTGAGGGATCAAGCATGAAAAAAAGGGAAGAGTACTCTTTTTCCTATCACAGGTCCTTCTTGCAGCCAGCTTCTTGCCAACATACCCTCTTCTAGTGCTTTTAGCATAACCAGCATCATTCTTGGGAGCTTAGAATGGGGTATCTCTGCTACTCCAATCTCGGATTTAGGGGAAAAAGCTACTGCAAATTACTTAGCTTGGTTTAACACTGGTGAACTGGGAAAAAAATATATGAAAGCCCAAATCTTTGAAGGACAGATTTAATAGGTAGTAAGGCTGTATAGAGGTAATTTGCTTCAGACGGGACAAAAAGCAGCCTGGAAATGTTTCTGTACACAGATTAGAGCCTTTGAAGTACTGAATTTATGGTCTCTAAAAACATCCTATGTATTAGAGTAAGATGCTCTAAATCAAGAGAGAGATTATTAACAGCTGTATATTTGATTGACACAAAGGTGGTAATACAAAGCAGACTTTTGGAACCTATACGGGATAGATTTGCAAACTTCCTCCTCTTCCCACAAATCCCAAAATGTCTCTACTGCTTTGCTTCAGGGTTCCTTCTCAGGCCCTAGCCAGATCTCCAAACTCTCCCCTCTTCATTTACATTGGACACAGATGTAATCAAGGCAAACCAATAGATTTTATTTCAAGAGGATTATTTGCATTTTTGAGGACCTGGGGATTGGGTAGCAGTCATTGTACTGGAGCCTTGGGCCCATGCAAGAACCATTTGACTCTACTTGAGTTATGTCCCTATAGTAATGTAAGATGACAAATGCAAAAGCTCCTGAAGGCAGAATGGTGACTGAATCTAGAGGGACGGAGAAAAAAATACCTACAACCTCAACTGTTCCAAAAGATTTGGCCATTGTAAAATAAAGCTGAAATTAATTTTTAAAACACCCTCATACAGTAATGGCTGTTGACAGTTAGCATTCACTGGACCATTCTAGGTGCAAACTTATTGGTGAATGCTTAAATATATTACCTCCTTTGATTCTTAAAACAGCCTTGCAAAGTAGGCATTAAATGCACATTTATAGATGAGGAAACTTATGCTCATAGAAGTTAATTTGTCCAAGTTTCCCAGCTTGTCAGTTGTAAAGCCAGTCCAGTGTTCTTGGTCATTTCATTCTACTGTTACCCCCAGCCTGGGCTAGAAACAGAATTAATTCAGACTCTCTTGAATGCCTCACTTAACACTTTAGTAAAATGATTAAAACCAGTGTCACAGCTGGGCACGATGGCTCATGCCTATAATCCTAGCACTCTGGGAGGCTGAGGCAGGAGGATCGCTTGAGCTGAGGAGTTCAAGACCAGCCTGAGCAAGAGCAAGATCCTGTCTCTACAAAAAATAGAAAAATTTGGGTGTGGTGGTGGGCACCTGTAGTCCCAGCTACTCAGGAGGCTGAGGCAGGAGGATCACTTGAGTCTGGGAGTTTGAGGTTGTAGTGAGCTGTCATGATGCCACTCCCCTCTAGCCGGGGTGACAGAGTGTTTGTCTCAAACAAACAAACAAACCAGTGGTCACTAACCAAATACTATGGCTTCACACTTCTGCTTTAAGTTCTTTCATGGCTTCCCATTGGCTTCTGGGATAAAATTTAAGTTTCTTAATATGTTTTACAAGGCTCATAATGATTTCACTCCAGTGTGCTCACCTACTACCAGGTCCCTACACATACTTTATGCTTCAGTCACATCTGCCTTCTAGAATGTGCCATGCTCTCTCTAACCTTCTGTACCATCTCCCAAACCCTTTCAAGACCAAGATTGTTAGAATCATTTCCTTGAGCTCCCAGGCTCAAATGGATGCCTTTGCATTCTCTTAACATTTTGTGCATACCCATGGAACATTCATCATATTGTTAATTAATGATTTTCTGGGGATAGAGAGGGATTGGTTAATGGGTACAAAGTTATAGTTAGATAGAATGAATAAGACCTAGTGTTCAGTAGTGAAGTAGGCCAACTAAAGTTAATAACTAATTGTATATTTCAAAATAACTAAAAGAATGGAATTACAATATTCCTAACACAAAGAAATAAGTGCTTGAGGTGACTACCCTGATTTGATCATTACACATTGCATGTTTGCGTCAAAATTTCACATATACTCCATAATATATATACAATTATTATGTATCCATAATTAAACACAAAAAAATTAAAAATTATTGATTTTCTTCTGTTTCTGCTATTTGGTGTTGACTGATTTAAGGGCAGGGATTGTGTTCTTTTTATCTAAGAACTGATAGTGCCTAGTACAGTACCTGGTACCTCATAGACACCAAATAAATGCTGAAAGACTTAAACAACATTTGAGAATAGTTCTACCATCTCCTTGGGTAAGGTACCTGGCGGAGCAGTGAGCCTACTGCAGCTGAAGGAAACGCTTACATTTTGAAGTAACATTTCTTAAGCCCAACTGCAGTACTGGCTAGCTTAGGAAACCAAGTCACATCGAGTGTGGTTATAAACTTCCTGTGATGAACTGATGAGAGAACCATCACCAAAGGACAGAGAGGAGGAGGCAGTTAAAGAAAGAACTGGAAAACTCCTGGAGTGCAGAAGGTCCAATATGAGCAATATTTCAGGGGGTAGAGAATATACATTGCACATTACCATTTAAAAATATTGAGACAAAGGATGATAGGTTCAAACCATCAGCATAATTTCAGATTAAGTATAGTATCAAATTTCCAAAATCAGTGACTGTCATAATGATCAATGCTTATTTTCCACTCAGTTTATATCTTGATCAAGTTATATCTTAATCAGAACAAATGCAAAGAAAGGGATTTCAGGAGGTAATTATAATAAAAATAGTTCCCACTTATTGAATACTGACTGTGCCATTAAGTATTTCTTTCAACAAGTTACAACAGCTCCCTGAGGTGGGCATTATTTTGTGCATATCACTAAAAATGGAACCAAATCTCAGAGACGTTTAGCAACTTGCCCAAACTTGCACAGCTCCAATGTGGTAGCTCACCTCTGATTTTAAAGCATTTGCTCTTTGTGACTATATAGTCTGACTTAAACCAATCTGTAATCAGGTTTTACATTTCAAATAATAGGGTTTTTTCTCCCTTGTTTTGCTCTGAATAAGAAGTAATTCAGTTACTCAAATTATATTTACAATCTTATAAGGGAAGAGTATACTAGGCTCACACAGATTCTTCCAAATCAGTGATCAGATGATAATTGTGAAATAGTGATCTTTTATAAAAACATGTCTGAATGAGTATATATTTTGGTACACCAATTTGAGAAAATCTGGTTTGGGTAAATATGTCTCTCACGCCAATATTTATAATTTTATTTGGGGCATATGTGTGCTTTTCAATGGAATGATTTAGGATTTTAAAAACTGAACCTCTTAAAAATCAGAAAATATTTAATAAACATGACAATTACCATAATATTATATGTAGGGATTATAGGGGAAAAGTAGAAAGGGGAAAAACTGAGCTGAAGGAAATCAGCATCTGAAAATAAGATCTAGCTTTCTAAGTGCACAGTTGTTTCTGAAACTCCTGCCAATGTGTCTGCACAGCCTGGCTTTGAAATTGGACACATTGCCAACCACGCACACCATACATATTCATCTCTGCCTTGGCTTGTTCACTTTGCAAGGAAGGTAGCTGAGATCTGCTGAGCAGGGCACTGGGCAAATCATGCAAAACAGGTTTCTCCACAGGGCTTTGCCTCTTCACTAGGAAGAACCCAGGCTGATGCTGGAGGCTTTATCCCTCTTTTGAAACAAATCCCAAAAAGAAAGTGCAACTGAAGCACGGTTGTAAGGAGAGAAATGCAAATGTTGGCATAGAAAACCAGCTGCTTAAGAAACCACAAACATGTGCATATTTTCAAACATTGGTTACAAAATATATTTGGATATAATCATCACTACCAATTTTACTGATCGATGTAACTACTGATTTTTTTTACATTGAATAGGAATCATAAACAGATGGCCTGATGTGACCATGAACTCTAGATCTAGATGATTTGATTAAGGGAGATTCCAGACATTGACAATAATTCATTATTGGTTGGGATAAAATTATACATAGTAGAAGCTCTCTTAACCAATCTCCACTTAACCAATTTACTGGATTAATTATGGCTCTCCTCCCTCATAAAATATATAGGCCAGTGCAATGGAATGTTCCAGAGTAATAGGTTTCTTTCACTAGTCCCCCTATGCACTTCTGCTCCTGCTACTGCTTGAGTTATAAACTTAAAAATTTACAGTCAATTATATTTATTCCCAAACCTGTTTATACTAGTTGTACTTGTTATTATAACTCTGTAGTTTAATTAATCTTACATAACCTATGAAGTATGAGTATAGTTGTTCTATGAAAACAAAATCAAATGCTTTGGAAAGATTCAATAAGGGGTCATTGGGTGAAAATCTCTTAATCACATAAAGGAAAAACTCTAAAACATTGGAGAAAATAAAAATCTAGGTGGAGTAAGCATTCAAATTGCTTCAAATTCTTTAAATTCTCACTACATTAAAAACCAAACCAAACCAAAACAAAACTGGAAATCATAAACTATATATTATGGGTATGGTTTAGGCAAACAAGCAAAAGACTTGTAATTATAAGCAGCATAACCGTATTCATAGGAAAGGCCTTGACTTTACCCATAAGATTGGCAAAATTTTAAATCAAATGTTTATGATATGGATATATATCACTTTCTATAATTCCCTACATTAGCTGACTCTTTCAATTAATGGAGCTTTTAAAAATTAGCTCTAGGTTCTTATAATCAGATAAAGGGCTCCTCCTACAGGGCTACTCAGAATGTGGTCCTTGGACTACAGCAGCGGCAGCATCCGTAAGTTTGTTAGAAATGTGGAATCGCAGCCCTACCTGGGGTAGTGCCCAAGATCTGTGTTTTAACAAGCTCTTCAGGTGATTCTGTGGCCTACTAGAGTTTGAGAAGCACTGTTTCACTGTGTTCACATGACTGGACACCCTCAAAATGGATACAACGCTTTCAGAAAGCAAGAGTCTTGTTAGCGCAAGACTTAACAAGAATCATAAAAATTTCCTTTTTATTCTGACTCAGCCATCCCACTTTTAAGAGTATTTTCTAAGGAAATAATTCAAAAGAGAAAAAAGTTGATTAAATATATCTATGCATTAAGATATCTACGATAGTTAACTATCTACAATAATAAAATCATTGGAAGCAATCTAAGTAGAGAAGCATGATAAGTAAATTACAGGCAGTAAATAAAAATGATAGATATTAAGGGTTTGTAAAATGATAAAATGTTTATAATATAAAGTTAAATAAAAAATGCAACATTCCCTATGGCTCTAATTGTGTAATATAAATATCAACAAAGACTAGAAAATGACTTGTTCCATTGCATTAGGGTGGTATTGGGTGATGATTTAGTTTTCATTTTTAAACATTATTTTAGTGTAATTATAAGCATGTTTCTATAATGAAAATATCTTAATTATATCATTTAAAAGCACCATTATTTAAAATTCATACTACACTCTCAATGCACAATTTAAAGACCCTTTAACTAGCTAACACACTGTTGCAGTGTCACTAGCCAGCTGTTGTAAGTAAAACATCAAGCTCAAATTTCTTTGGTGACAGATGGGCAGTTAGAAAAATCAGTCTCAATTAAGGATGCTATCAATACCTGAATTATCTTCATCTTTGCGGATTTTGAGCTTCACCAGGTCTTCACACTGCTGGAGGATCTGAACTGCATCTTCCATGGAACAGTTGTCCAGCCGGATGTTATCTATTGCAAGTAATTTATCCCCAAGTTCCAGGGTTCCAGTCCTGTTGGTAAATGCATAGCAACACATGACTTATGAGGAGCACTTAACCAGGCCATTTAAAGAGGCATTGCGCACAATGTAGCATTATGGTAGTCTTCAGATTTTAAATTGTACTTTATTGACAACCCCCACCCCCATCCCTTTTCTAGTCTTATTTGGGATGGCTGCTGTGACATTAAATTGTGGAGTATTAGAAACATTTTTTCATTTGCTTCTTTCAATTAAACCAGGACATGCATATAAGCTTCACTCAGGAAGCCGAAGGATCCTAGGAAGGGAGGCACTGGGCTGGGGGCTGCAGAGACCCCAGGGGAGAACAATATGCTTCTCCATATCGTTGCACCACTTTTGATCCTTGCCAGCCCGCGGACTAGAAGAGGGCTGAGGACTGAGGGACAGCAAGGCGGGATGGAGTTAGTGGAGGCCTGAGACTTGGAGTCTCTGCTGTTTCCACCTGCACCTGCCAATTCACTGTGGCTGGAGTAGGGAGAAAAGGTATAGACGAATCCCCTACCATGTATTTGGAAAGTGGCCGTTGCGAATCTCATGCTGGCTGTGGACCAGTGCAGGTCTGTTGAAATTTTTTAAGGTCCATAATGAAATTTTTAAAAAATGAGAATGCAGTATTGTATATGCATTTGTATGTGCATATATATATATACACACATATTTGTAAGAAATGTCCTTTATGCATTAGTTCTGTGACAGAGTGCTGTTTCCCAGTGTCTATTCTCCCTTCCCTTCTTTTGAGTCACCCCCTAAAAATGCATGCCCCAAACTCTCTCAGCACCCCCTCCCCACCTCCTGCCTATGGCTAGAAAACAGTAATGACTGGAAAGCTTCTGGGATGTCCCCCCACCCGCCTATCCCCAGCTCTGGATTGCCTGTCTACCTCCCAACTGTTATATGAGAGGCAAACTTCTGTCTTGTTTGATCCCCTGCATTTAGATGTCTCTTTGTCACTGCAGCTGAGCCTATGCCTATATACCTAAACTCATACAATGCCCTTCCTACTTTCTGAGTGTCAAAATAGTTCTTTAATGAAATGATTGTGATAATAGATAGAAAATTTTTTAACTCCTTAATTGGAAAATAAAAAGAAAGTTAATGGTCTTATTATATCAGTACCCTCAATTATTTAAAGATATTTTTACCCATGAAATAAAAGGTTTGAGACTCCCCAATTTTGATGGTATATGGGCCAAAGAGGTGACATGAACATTACTTAAGGCTCAAGGATCTTGCTTGCCCAGGGAGGACGTTCTGGCACCTACCAAAACTCTTCCATAAGCTTTTATCTCCACGTGGAGTGGCTGTCATCATTTGGCCTACTTTCAGTTTTTTAGCCGGACAATGAAGGTTGGAAGATGATCAGTGAAGGGGAGCCTATGCTGGACTCCTGAAAGACCCTTAAAAATGTTTCCAGCTGATTGTTGTCTGCACTGGGTGCAGAAATAAATTGATATGAGGGGAGAGATCTAAGTAGCCATGGCCACTAGGGATGTCAAATATGATCACTTAATAGTGACTGCCTGGAAAATATTGAGAATACAGTGATCCATCAGCAAGGTCTGCCTTGGGTATGGAAGGGGTCAGTTATGCGTCAATTAAGAGATACCTTGGAATGAATCAGAAAATCCATTTTCCTTACCTGTGTGCCACACTCCCTTTCTTGATGTCTGAAATGACAAGGGGGTCCCCTGGTTTTCTACTGGATGGTGCTGTAATAATGAAGATGGAATAATCACATCTTTATATTTATGATTTACCCACTACTATATTTCCCCTGTTTTATAATAACTGTTAATGCAAGTAGAGTTTGTATGCAAAGCAAAGAGGATCAGCAAATGAGTTAGAAAATATGTACATTATATCTACAAAAATACGTTAAAATATTTATAAACTTAAAAACTAGGCCGGGTGTGGTGGCTCATGCCTGTAATCCTGGCACTTTGGAAGGCCGAGGTGGGAGGATCACTTGAGGCCAGGAGTTTAAAACCAGCCTGGGCAATAGTGAGATGCCACCTCTACAAAAAATAAACAAATTAGCTGGGCCTGGGTGTAGTGGCATGGGTCTGTAGTCGCAGCTACTAGGGAGGCTGAGGCAGGAGGATCATGCGAGCCCAGGAGTTTGAGGCTGCAGTGAGTTATGATGATGCCACTGCACCCCAGCCTGGGAGACAGCGCGAGAGCCTGTCTCAAACAAAACAAACAAAAAACTAAAGGAAAGCCATTTTAAATTTGCAATTAGAGGAGCAATTGGAGAATGGCCCATTAAGTTTTAATCTATTTTAATCAGTGGTTCTCAAGAGAGGATCTGAAGGGTGAGTACCCCAGTAGGAGAATATTAAAACTAATTGGGGACTCCCCTTACTGGTCCTGATACATGGTCCTTTCTCCCATCCCTTCCTTCACTCCTTTCCAGTGAGGAGATGCCGCTGTTGATAGAAATGTGCCCTATTACTCAAGTGTACTGGGTGGGAAAGTGGATGAGAATCACTGATTTAAAGTTCTTTTTTTTTCCCAGAAGGAAATCTTTTGCTAGATGGACTATAAATCTTTAAATTCTGCTCATAAATTCATACTTAGGAAGCTCTGACATGTTTGGGAATGTGACTCTTTTACTGATTGCAGTAAATATTTTGTCGCTACTTAACTAAGTTTTTATATATACTAATATTCTAAACATGTACATGTAATTTTTAGTGAGTTTACAGATAAAACCATTATTCTGCACAGTGGTCAGTTTTGGGCTTGACAAATTTTCTTAGGAATATTTCCATTTGATGAGAATGAAAACCAATTACAAATGAGCCTACATATAATTAACCCTGGAAATGAATTATAGTCCATATTAACACAAAAATCATCTTGATTTAGAAAGTTAACATTTAATTTAGGAGTTTGCTTCTTAAAATTAACCATACCAACATTTGTAAAAAACGATTTGCCTCTGAGGAGAGATGTTTTGCCAACCCGGAGCCTGGAGTGATTTCCTTTTAGAGATCATTAAAAGGCCCCTAAGGTAAGATTTTACTATAAACAGTCTGATCACCCCATAATAATCATAGAGCCATATCATATCCCATAATCCCATCTGAATCCCAGGAAAATGTTTATACACATGAACAGATGGCTTAATATCTTAACACAACATTTAAAGAAAAAGCAAACACGTATACCAATACCTTACTCACTGTCTAAATTAGCCCACACTAAATGTTAGTGGGACCTCATTCAATCATTATTCTTAGCTTCTAGCAAAGAATGTAAAACATTCTATTCACTACAATGAATTCATAATTTAAACCTTCATTCAATGATTTGATATAATTCCTCTAGAGACATATGAACATCTAGCATTTTTAGTCATGTCATGTTTCAAAACTGCAAATTGTTCTGGGCATAGGGCACAAAAATGAAAACTTTGTTATTACCAGCAAGTATAGCTTTTCTAGCATCTGCCAATGAATTTACACAATATTTTGCCAAGCTATAGTAACCATAACATAGCACTCAATATTTCCGTTGGCTTTTTAAAAAATCCACGTCTTGCTGAAATGGTCTGTGAAACCAAACAATAAATAGATGCAACAAAACACATCAAACCCATCTCTGTCATCTTTGCAACAGAAGAAAATAGCACTGTGACCTCTTGGACTAACCCACACAGCTTGCAGAGAAGTTTGAAATTTCTTGTGATCTATAAACATGTATGGTGGCCATTTTCACGTTTTCTAGATTCTTCTCTTTCTCCTTTAATTGAGTCCATATCTGAGACTTGAGACCTTTATCAGGGTGGATGCTCACTGGGGTGATGAAGTTGAACCCAGAAGTGCATCCAACTGTTTGAGCTCCTGCCTCTGTCACTACCATGCATTTTAAGTGTGGCAATGCACGGGCTGGGGGCCAATCATGGTTTACACACCCTATCACCATGTCTTAATTCTTCACTACCTGAGAAGAAGTCATGAACCAAGCATGCTTTGGTTGGCTTGTAGTGCTTTAAAAATATTAAATTAGTTGCCAATATTTTAAAATTAGTAGATTTCATGTAGATGTATGATATCTTACAAATAGAAGGGCAATATGGTGTGGTGATTAAAAGCCAGGACTTGGCAGCCAGAATGGTTAGGTTCAAAATCCTGGCTCTACCACTTGCTAGCTACGCATGCTTGAGCACATAGTCCTTAGGTGCCTTAGTTTCCTCATCTGCAAAATGGTTAGGATGAACAATAACAGCACTTACCGCAGGGTTTTTGTTGGGAGGATTATATGAGTTATTATACATAAAGCGATTGGACCAGTGCACATGGAATGCGTTACATAAGGGTTTATCGTTGTTATTATCCAGCAATATTGGGCTCACTTTCTCACTCCCCCCTTTAGATGGAGACTTTGATCTCCCGTTTGCCACTGTCCTCATCAGGCTGATCTCACTCAGAGGCTTGCCTCACCCCTGAGGGCTTCTGAGTTTGTGACCCTTTGAATGAGAATACACTAGCAGCACTCAGTGCTTTGAATTTGATTGGCATTCTCCACAGAATCATTCATTTATTTAGCACATATTTATTTAACACCAACTGTGAGCCAGGTACCTCTGCTTGGGGCACTGGCTATGAAACCCCAGAGAAGGTTGATAAAAAGGAGAGGCAGGGCTGATTGATTCCCCAGAGGTTAGTTTTCTGTCTTCTGAGAAGTGATTCTAACTGGGAAGTCCCCACAAACACATCATAAAGGGGTGGGGAGAGGCACTGAGTAGGTCAAGAGTGTGGCTTAGAAAAGAAGGGCAACACAAGGTTATTAAATTCTGAAAAAGCAAGAAAAACATCAATCACAATTCCTTGAAATCTCAACTTATCTGGCCAAACACAGAACTGAAAGTCTGACCAAAGGGAACAATGATGCAAAATCTTGTGTTACATGATATATATTAAAGTACTGCCTTTTTTCCCCACTCATATTTCATGAAATAATTTTAATTCAGACTCATCCCCTGTATCTCTAACGTCAGTGTTTTTGTTGTTACTAAACCTCCTTATATTTGAGTCATCTATGAGCTTGTTCAGAACTCATCATCGTCATGTCTGCCCACAGCTCTTCTGCAATCCAGCAAGGCAATGTCACTGGAAATTTTATCCCAGGTAACAAGTATCTATTTGTATAACATTACAACAGTCAATATTTTTCATGCTGCCCCTAGATATACATTCTTGATCCTCACAAGGCAACTATTTACTGTATTACTTTTTAAAATTTATTTTTTATTTGTATCAAAACTAGACATGCCTACACTTTAAAGAGTCGAAGTTCTGCAAGAGCAGTCCTCAATTTCCTGCTTCCCCAGATGCAACTACTTTCAACTCTTTTGGCTGTTTCCATATTGCTAAGTAACATACGACTATTACTACCAAATTATTTTTCAGTGTTAGTCATTCTCTATTTACTTTCTATTATGAAAGATGAAGAGTTAGTTCTCTCCCATCCCTAGACCACCGCACATGAATATGGTGTATGCTTCCTGTATGCTTTTTGTCCCTGCATTTTTCCAATACAGTTTTGTTATAATTTTTGTAAGATCAATATTTGATATTTACTTTAGCATGACTATGTCAACAGTATCCAGAGATAAGTCATGTAGCATTCCATGATTTCTCTCCTTTTCTACAGAACATATTTTTCCTGTCATTATCTGTTGTCTTAATGTTTTTATTTAATTAGTTTTCTTGTGTTTATCATTAATTCTACTTCTCACATTTCCCAGATTATGTAAATCTCTCAATATGTTAAATCTTATCGAGAATTCTATTAGAGTTTTCTGACCTGTCTGGACCTGTTGCTTTCTACGGCTGCTACACAGATCTTGGGAACCTCATTCCTACAGACCCTGGGAGGCCAGAGGTTCTTTTCGCTTGTCTTTTGTATCCTTGGAGCCCTTGCCTCCTGAGTCCAACTCTCCCTCTTTCTGGCTTTACTTTCACTCACTTTTGGTGGCACACATCCTCCAGTAGCTTCCTGAGGAAGAGTACGAGGGAGAAGAGTTTTTTGAGACCTTGTATAGCTGAAAATGTCTTTTTCTACCTTCATATTTGATTGATGGCTTAGCTGGGTAAAGAATTCTAGGCTGAAAATGCTTTTCCTTTAGAATATTAAAGGTACTCTTCCATTGCTTTCTAGCTTCCAGAGTTGCTGTTGAAATGCCTGATGCTATTCTGATTATTTGATTATTGTTTGTATTATTGTGACACATTGTATGACCACCCCCCCAAGTACTGAAACCCTGTGGGACTGCTTCTTTGTCCAGTATTCTCAGAACTCATGATGACAAGCTTTGGTGTGGGTCTGTTTTCATCCATGGGTTATGAACCCATCAGTTTGGAAACATATCCATAATTCTGAGACATTTATAAAATTAAATTATTTCTTTGATGCTCTCCTCTTTCTTTCTGTAATGCCTAGTATTTGAATGCTACGTCATTTGGACTCATCCTGTATAATTTTCTTATCCATTCTAGATTCCTCATTTATTTGTTGTTTTGTTCTAATTTCTGGAAATTTTCCTTAATATTTTCTAATACTTTTATTGAATTTAAAAAATTTTGCCACATTCTTAATTTTCAAGAGCTCTTTGTTCCCCTCTGAATGTGATTTTGTAATAGCATTCACTCCCTGCCCACCCCCATGAATGTAATATCTTTTTTTGCTAATGATATTAATGATAGGTTTTTTGTTTGTTTTCTTCTTCCTACATGTGCTGTTTCTCTGATTTTCTTCTTTGTTTTTGGCAGTAGTCTTCCATATCAGATTCTTCCACAAGTGTCTGCTTTTCTCCTAGCTGTCTATTCATATTAAAGAGTGTGGCCCTAAAAAGCTATTTGGTGCCCCCAAGTGGGGCTTGTGGACTATGGTCTTAACTGTATAGCTCAAGGCCAGGCTGTTTCTTTGGGTCAGATGGCCCTGACTCTTTCTCCCACTTGGAGGCTACTCAGCTTAGCTACCTTGCTGGAGCTTATTGGGGAAGAAGGCTGCAGTCTCAATACTCAGTATGCAAACTTTCACCTAATCTCTGCTTTTAGAGGAGTACTGCTGTATCCAGCTGTGTTCTTCCAGTCCTGGGAACTCTCCATTGCATGCTTTCCAGAGAATACAACTCTAGCCTTCTGCTGGGGTAGGGCAGGGAACTTGCCTGTGCTGAGTTGGGGAAGGCATCTAAAGACGAATTCATTCTCAACAGGCTTTCAACCAATCCTTCTGTCTTAGCTTTTCTATCACTCTTACTTCCAGCAGTTCCTGGTTCCACCCATTCCTGAGCCTCCTGACAGGACCAGGTGTAAATCAGGCTCATTGTCAGCTTCTCCTCTGCTTCTTCGGTTAAATTCATCTTTCTTCATCTTTGCCAAATCTGATTGCTGTTGTCTATTTTCCTTTTCTATTTTTCCTTATGGGCTTCTGCCTTTTGAAAAATCTTATATTGTCATTTAAAGTGGGGTATAGGGTGGGAGAAGAGGTAAAAGCATGTGTTCAAGCTACCATTTTTTGACCCCAGAAGTTTTAAAACCACTGGTCATCACTCAGTATCAGAAACTGGTTCTTATAGAGAACAAATAGTTGTCAAATGAGGTAGAAAATGACAGTCTCTGTCCTTTGTTTATATGACTTTTTCTGTATTTGAAGACAAGTGAACTATTCTGAGTTTTGAGGCTAATTAAATGGGAATCAACAAAGTATTCTAAGAACATTTTATAATATCCAGCCATTCATGGAACTTACTCTGTTAAGTCAAAGCACTCTGCTTTAAGAGTGTCTGATGAAGTGTCCAAACTACATTGGAGAAACACGCACACACTCTCTCTGTCTGGCTCTCAATCATTCAGTTTTACTTTAATTGCAGCCATGTATAATACATAGTGTGTGGCAAGTAAAACAAGTTATTTGATTTTAAATGGAGCAGTGAATAGAAAAGTTGCAAAGTTGGCAAAAAACATGAACCATTCTCTTCTAAATATGCTTAAGACTTAGGGGGAAAATGACAAATTTGTTGTGCTTGTCATAAAGGCTGCTTTATGACTTTCTAAAAAAAAATAAGGCAAGCCTTTGTTCCTGCAGATAATTCAGTCATAACTAAAAAGGAAAGCCAACAGATTAACTGAACTCACAAAATGCTGCCTTTTGCTTTTCTGATATAAGATCTGGGGAGGTTCATCAATTAGATGGTGACAGGGATGAGTGGTATAGTGACAGTAAAGCCAGTGTTAGGTCAGAGAGAATGGGTTTGGATCCCATTTTTGCTTTTATTAGTTCTGGATCTTTGAGTAGGTTACTCAGCTGAGCTGTACTTTCCTTTCTGTAGAATGGGGATAGATGTCACAGGGACACTTTAAGGATTAAATAAGAAAACATATAAAATCGCATAATGCCATGCCTGGTACAAGGTAGATACAAACCCCTGTAATAAAACCTCAAGAGAAAACACCTATAGTGAAAGAACTTTACTGATAACTGCTTATGAGAGAGACAACCAGGGTTCTCTGACTTGAGAGGCAGGTGGGCTGTGCAGGAAGGTATAAGCCTCGGCCTCTGATTGGCTGAGGTGTGGAGGCATCAGGATGTGGCTTCCGTCCCAAACTGCATCCTTCTGCTAGGTCGTTCCACTTTATTTGCTATAATAAATCACTCCACATTACAGCAATAACATCAATAAAAGTAATGCCTGGTGCTAATGTGCTGTGAACGTTTCATCGGGAACTTAAGAAAATTAGTCTGAAACTGCTCACCACGTCCAAAATCAGAGGGATTCATTTCTCAGTCAATTAGGTAGGAAGAGTGAGCCGCAAAGGCTCTGCTGGTATGTGTCCAGAGCCGGAGGGCTGTTTCTTAATACTCAGAGTTTTCATAAGGTGAAGAAGACAGAAAGGGGACTTTGTATAAAGATAATGAGAAAAGTCAATAAACCCTCGCGATGCCTCAGTTTCACTAACAGTACCTGTGTGCGAGAAGAGGGTCCCCGGATTTCTCACTTTAGTAATATGATTATAGTTGGCACTAGATTTTGTGGGCTAGAGCTGCGCTTAACATATTTCACGAGGCTCTGTGTGTAAAGAAAAGAAGGATCATCATGGTGATCACTAACATTTGTTAGGGTTCACAGTGTGTTCTAGGCACTTTGCCTTTCATTTACTCCTGTCAACGATGCCATGAAGGAGGTAATATGTACACTCTTTTAGAGATGAGGAAACTGGGAACAGAGAGGTCTAGGAGTCAATGCGTGGGACAGTCTGGGCTCTGAGTCCTTGCTCTTAGTCATCTGCAAGTCGGTGCTTCTTCAGTCCATGCAGTGGCCTTTGCACAAACGTCTGTACTCATTATCTCCCTCCCAGGCTCATTTCCTGGAGTGCACAGTGCTTAGCAGAACGTTGTTTGCAGATAAAGACTTCTTATTCATTCACTCAAGAAATACAGACATTGAGTAAGAACCTGTATGTGCCAGGAACTGTGCTAGGCCTCAGGAGGTTTACTATCTCATAACAGTGAAAATGGATTCTGGCCTTTTTTTAAAAAACAAATTCTGCTTTTTCAGCTGGCAAAATGTGAGTATTTTCCACAAAGAGACACAAACTCGGCATGGTGATGATGAGCTGTGTAAACAGGGCTGTAGCTCTAGAAGGGGCCGACAAGCACGTTTGACAAGCGTAGGGATCATCTCTCCACCCAGGAACAGGAACACTTTCAGTTCCTGTGAACAGCGTTTGCTTGTGGCTGGCTAAGATTCAAGCCAAACATGTGGCGGTTTTTAGGTTGTTGTCATTATTGCTATTAAAGTTAGTTTTAGAAATAATGCTTAGCACATATGAAACACTGTCATAAAGCAAAAATTTAAATTAGTCTTTGTGTGAATAAAACAAATATTTTGTAGTTGTGTGTACATGACTATATCTCAAATGAATTAGCATATAAATATCTACTTTCTAAAAAGAAATACATCGGAGGATTATTTTTTAAATGGATGCCCTCCTGAATAAATTATACTTTAATCATATCAATTTTTAAGAATAAATCTATTGTATAAAAGAACCAAAGAAAGAACATTTTCCTAGTAGAAATTTGAGGTAAAATAACTGTGTGGCAGTGGTGATAGAAGCTTCTGAGCAACAGGTGTCTTCAGAATGCCCACTAGCAGGAAGCATCTCTAGGGACAGGGTGTGTATCTCAAAACTTAGCATAGGTTTAGGGGACAGTGGACACTCAGAATGTATTTATTGAGTGCAGGCAGAAGAATGAAAGGATGGAAGGGAAGGCGAGTCTGTGTGTGCAGCAGGCAGGTCAGGTACTGCACAACTCCAAGAGGCTCCACTTTCGCAGCCAGTTCTGATGGAAGAAGTGAATGGATTGGAATAAACAGAATAAATGAGAACAGCCTTACAGTTACGTGGGAGTTGCAAATGCCACCTTGAGCCCCACTTTTTTGGAATAGTAAGTTCTGATGTGCTCTCCCTTAATCTCAGCAGCCACAGCTGTTGACAGAATAGTGACATACCATCTTTGCTTCACAGTGAACAAACTGAGGGGCTCAGTGACCCAATTAAAGGCATAAATGACTTTAGTAGCAACTAGAATAGGGCGAGAGTCTCCAAAATCCCACTCCACCTTCTTACTTTTCTGCCAGTAGGCCACATTGGGGGTTGAGGGGACATAGGCTGTGTCCCGTTCATATGACTTCTTGTTCTTATCATGTGTTCTGAATTGTGGCACCGCACTTTTTAGTGTTGCAGTAGATATGTGTGGTTTACTGGTTATAAATAAAATTTCATATTTCAGTATTAAATTAATTCTATCATCCAAGTTGAATTGGACAGCCCCATTTCATATGACCCAATTGAGAACTCTTTCTATTTATTTTTGCCTTAACCACTGACAAGAACACTACCCAACAGAGTGTAGTGAGGCACTTTAATGTAGCCTCGTCACTCTTTTTTGAAAGAACCACCTCTTGGTCACAGTCACTGTCTCTGTGTCTCCTTTGGTCTTTCAGCATTTATCATTTGCTTCATTTTCTTAGGGCATTTATGGATGAACTTAGTCTATGGATATTAGAAGTACAAAAACCCCTCAATTTCCATTCTAGAGAAGTCCACTGGGGCTAAAATTTTAAAGGTTGTTTTACCAAAGCAGTTACAAAACTAGAGCCTAAGGAAAGGAGGGAATTAAACACATTTATATGCCTTGCTTTTCTTTTTGGGTTGGTCACCCAGATACCCTGCACCATGGAGGAATGCAGGAATTTGCTAAAGTAACAGACATTGTTTTAGTCTTGTGAAAAGGATTATAGATGCGTAGTGGACAGACGGGAAGATAGTCTTAAAAGTAAATAAATGTGATTTTTGTTAGTTAAATACATTATTGTGAATACACAATATATTAATCCACAATATACTAAAATGTAGAGAACCTATATGCATTTATCTGCTCATCTAATTATTCATGGGGAGTGTAAGATATGTATTTATTGGGTACTTAACTTATTACTTGCCAGGCACTATATTAAGTATATACATATGTTATTTTATTTAATACTTAAAACAACCCTATATTTTGTAAATATCATTATTTCCATTTTACAGATGAAGAAATAAGATCAAAGAGAGTATAAGTAACTTGCCCTTTTCACGGGGCTAGTAAGTGCTAGAGGTATGACTAGCTCCACATTTTTGTATCACAACATAGAAACTTAGCAAATACACTTAAAGCATTTGCCACACCTGCACACCATTTGACAACACAATTTTCTAATGTCTTTTTCAAATTCTATATTTTAAAAGAAATAACTTCTACTTACAACTTATGGTTATTCCAAGTTCCACATTGTGCTTCTTAGGAAGCTTTACATGAAATGTTCCACTACTTGGGATGACAGACTCTATAATTTCAAAACAAAAAAAGGATGTGTTAACAGAACACCAAAAACTGGAGAACCCATCAATAAAAATGCATCAGGAATACTTGCATCGTAATCATCTGCAGTTAAAGCCGCGGGCATTGAAATAAGGTGAGTACTTGTGAAATCCTGGTAAACTAAGCTCCTGGTGATGAAACACGTCCTACCCATAGGCAACTAACTGTGCATAATTCACAGCAACAGCTGAGTTCAGTATTTCTCAAGTATGATCCAGGCATCCTCTACATCAAATTTTCCTGTAATACAGATTCCTGAATCATTCCAGATCTATGAACTCAGAATCTCTAAAGATGGAGCCTAGAAATCTGTACTTTAATCATGTTCTCCAGGAGATTCTTGGGCACACTAAAGTTTAAGAACCCCAGGTCTGGTTATCTGGTTAGATTTTTTCTCCCCAACCATATTTTTCCAGAGTTTACAACCCAGCATTTTTTTTTTTTAATTTATTGTTTGAAGGAGGCTGGGAAAATAGATTTCAGGAGAGATGTCAGTTTGGTGTGATGGCTGTTGATTGGGGGTGAGTGTGGGTGGAGAGAGGTGTCTTAATTTGTAATGTAAACACTGAGAAGTACAAGGAAAGAAGCAGTACCAGGGGTGATGTTCCAAATATTTCACAGCCTATTGGACTGGGTGCTGACCACAGAGTTGGAACACAGGGACCCAGGAGACCCCAGTTGCAACAAGGATGACCCTTTAGCTTCTGGATCATGGGGAGCTCCAGGAGGTCCCAGAGAGGATGAGGGGACACTGGAACAGGGTGCAGGTGGCTCAGATATTGGCCAGCCAATACAGAAGTAAGCTAACATCACGGCAACCGAGAGAGAACCAGTGTGCACCGCTGAATCTCAACCCTGGAGAGAGCTAAGTTGATTTTACCAGGACCTGATGAATATTCGAGAAAGGAAAGAATTGCTATATATTCTTAACTAAACTGTTCTTAAAATTCCTTTAACAGTCTGGAAGACCTTCAATTAGCGATAAAGTTAAAATGCAAATATGCACTGAAGAGATAACATCTATTCACACTAAGTTGCTAATGACTATAATCCTTTCTTGAAGGTTTTGGAAAGAAGTGGGAAGAGGTGTCACCAGCAAAGGGAATGTTAGCATGAGGGGCGGATTGCAGGATGGGTGAGCTAAACCACTTGCGCGGCTTGATTAGCTTGACTCAAGGCAGGCCCCCACTCAGCACATAAGGGTAGAACTGTGAGGCCCTCAGACCCCTAGTCCAGCGTGTTAATCACATATTTAACACATTTAGAATCCCGGCAAAGCGGAGGTTGGAAGTTAGGATTGGACTCACGGAAACAGAGAGAGAGAGCACCCCCCTCCTTGTTCTGCCTTAAATTGCTCTTCTTGGCCTTTTGTCCTTTCCCATGAGAAATTCAGGCAGTAAAACAAGACCAGAATCTGATTTTTCACCTTAGAAGGATCATCATAGAGTGTTAAACTGAAGAACACAATAAAAATTTGATTTCCCTGGGCCCTCCAGGCTTCTAGGATCCTGTAAAAAAGGATCCCAAACTGGCCCTCTCGGTCTCAGGGGTGCTGCTGGGTCTTCCAGCTCTGGCCGCCTCTTTCTCACTCACTCACTCCTCTTCTCAACTGTCCCTGTGACTGGGAGAGCGTCACAGACTGAGTTAATACCTTGGGCTTTGCTGTTGTCCTCAACTAACACTCTGATGTGTCAGGAGGTGAACCCACATATACTTATTTGTTTATTTATTTATTCATGAAGAATTTGTACCCTTCCCATTTCCCAACAGGTCTTTAGATAGATAAAATTATTTATTTCCCCCAACAGATTTCAAAAAGACCAGCTAATTTTGATATATTAGGGCAGTAAACGAATAATGAAGTAGGTAACAGCACACTCTAGGTGTGCTTTTACTTCCTGACTTCAGGTGCTGCAAGTGTCATAAATATTTACTTCCAAGATATTTTTCCCATCCATGTCTTCCCTCCGTGTCTTTCCCGAGTCCTCCCCACTCTCCTCTCCAATAGCAGAAGGATAATTGCCACCTTATTTCTACCCTCAAAATGACCGTTTAAGAATTTGGAATTAGCATGCAGTCTGGGGGCAGAGGGGGCCTTTGGAAGTGGCCAGGTTTTGCCCATATGCACCACTAGCCAGTCTGCAGAGAGAAGGAAGACAGAAACAAGTGTGCATGAGGAAAGAGCGTGAGGTCTTGAGAAAGCCTGTGTTTGGCCTTGACCGCCCCTGACATCTGGTTCTAGCCCCTCCTGGCTGTGAAACACAGGCTGTGCTTCCACTGAATGCCTTTTCTCTGTCTAAACTAGCTTGCAACTGAAAGATCTCTAATGAACACATTGATTCAGTAGAGGGAACAGGATGGGAGCAAGCAGAAAGCCTCCATACAAGTGTTCATGAGTGTAGCAGGAATAAATGGTTTGATTACTTAGATGAAGCACACAGGTGGTCCATAAGTAAATGCACATGAAGCTTTGCTATTCGTGGAACTCATTTCATGAATGGGTAACTGTTTAATGTTTTCTGTTTTAAGAAAAAGTTCTCTGTGAAAGGGGAGGGGAGCATAATGTAGGTTTGTATATATGTATCTATGTATGTATGTAACATCTTGCCTATGACGCCATGCTTATTATACAAGTGAGGTCTTTGAATCACAAGGGCCAGAACACACTCACCTAGAATAGTTACTACAGCAACAGTTTGCTTTTATAAATTTTTAATGCAGGGAATCTTGACCAAGATTAACATTGTTAATGACACTGGAGGAGATATCACTTCCTGGAAAACAGTAATGGATCACTTTTGACTACATAAGACTTGAAATATTCGTAATGATGAACAAATATCAACTAATAAATCTCTTTGATCAAGCTGTGGCTTCATTTTAATCTTTAAATGCCAACATGATTTATTTTATATTTGTTATTTTTTCCCCCATATAATTATATGGCTGTTACAGCAAAGGCACATTTAATTTGGGGTTTTGTAATGAAATACTAGTAAAGAGGAAAAACATCCATTTGGAAAAACAACAGGTTTAGAGGGGGTAAATAGAATCTGAGAATAAATGATGTTTATTTTGTTAGATTTGCATGTGATTATTTTGCACTTCCCTGATTTTGCTTTGTCTTTGTTAATACGATAATTAAAAACCCATTTGGGTAAACGAAGGTTTCCTTCTTTCCAACTGGTCTGCTTTTCTGCCTGAAGCATTCATTGTTCACACAGTAAGATAACCACAACATCATAATTCATCAGTGTGGACACCCTTGCGAGCAATGTAAATGTTTAACTCCCACCCACTCAGAGAAAGGCACTGGGAGCTCTGTAATGATAGCAAACATCATTTGATAGGATTTTCCCTGAGACTTCTTTCCAGAACAGAGCTATACTTTTTCCAACAAAATAGCTTCAGAATTAAAGTAGAAATTTCAATTATTCATGATATTAATTGTAGATTGGTATTTAAAAGACAGTATTGAACAAGGCAAAATGTAAATTGTACATACATTATGATTATAGCTTTATAAAATTATGTGTATGGTAAAAGATTTTGGTAAAGGAAAATAAAAAATTTAAACTTATATTTATTAGTTTGATGGGGTTATGAGCATCTTCAACTTAAAAAAAATTTCCATTGTAGTTACTACAATGTTATTTGTATAGTAGTAGTACCTATTTAAACTGATAGATTTAGGCAAAAATATACTCATAGTCAAGCTTTTTAACCACTCTATGTCACTTAAAATATTTATAAAATAGAGATAATTTATCTCCACAACCCAAGTATTTGGGAATAAATCTGGGTATAAAATATTTCTGAGAAAGAATTTTAGAAATGGCTGGCTCACATCCAGACAATTAGGAATGAATCCAGAAGGACAGGGCAGTCTTTTTGTTGTTGTTGTTGTTTTGTTTTTATTTTTGAGACAGGGTCTCGCTCTGTTGCTCAGGCTGGAGTACAGTGGCCTGATCATAGCTCATGTAACCTCAAACTCCTAGGCTCAAGCGATCCTCCTGGCTAAGCCTCCCGAGCAACTGGGACTACAGGTAAGCACCACCATGCCTGGCTAAGGGCAATCTTGATATAGCTCACATCCAGAAATTCCCTACCAATGTCCCAAGTTCTCAATTGGCTAAAAAGGATTTTTCTGATTCCAATAGTTTATAATAGATTCCAGTAGATTGGTAATGACTGCCTAGAGTGTTTTACTGAGGACTCTGATACTGTATCTGGGCTTGGCAGGAGAATACTGGTATCAATTAGTGATGTCTGCCATGAGCAAGGAAGGAGGGAATGACAAGATGGGAACATACTTTTTCTTGCCTCATTCTAGATCTTTTCTATCTATTTGAAGTAGGTTGCTTTCTGGAACAATCAAGGGCAGGGGGAGATAACTTTATGCTCCTTTTTCCTGTTCCTTATCAAGTAAGCTGGGTACTGAACAAAGTGAGTTTAAAGTTAATAGATATAAAATTTTTATTTTATAGGAGCTTAAATCTAAGATATTAAGGTATTCAATTAACATATTAAAATACACATTGTTTAAGGATGCATTAAACAATGAACAAATTTCAAGGATACACATAAAATAAAAATGCATTTATAGCACAGATAAATACTTAGATTTCGCTTATGGAGAAGGTCAAATTGTGCTGGTCATTCTGCTACTGAAAAGTAGTGAGCAGATGCTGCTGAAAGTCCTACAGTGCACAGGACATTCAACAAACCACCTCCCTGCAGCAAAGAATGTCAGTAGGGCAGGGTTCAGAAATCCTGCTCTAATTGTTTCATGCTGGTGACATCTCTTTGAAGAGGCAGTGCAATATGATGTGCAGAAGACAGACTCCATCCAGGTCAACAGACCTAGGATCTACCATTCACTTGCTGTATAACCTTGAGTTTCCCCACCTAAACCTCAGTCTCCCCATTTATAATAAATAAAGGTATTAGATTGTAAGAGTTCTTTCACCACTAATGTTCTGTCATTGTAGTAAGTACATTCTAGGGTTGCTGGGTTTCTTCCTTGAAAACCATTCCCTTCACTGCCATCTGACTGGCCCTTGCAGGGTCCTTCTACCTGATTCATGTTTGGTCATAACTGACCGGAAGAAGAGAATATCAAACCTAAGCTGGGTCAGTTAGATTCTTTCTCCTGGGAATGAGAAATTAGAACCAGCTGGGCACTTTAGCAAAGACGGGAGAAAGCTTGTCTACAGGGACAAATGGGGCAGATATGCAGAAACAAGCAGCACTGAGAGACCAGGAGTCCCAGAGGATCAGTGGGGATGATCTCAGTTCCTGATGGAAAGTGAAGTTCCTGATTCCCATCCCTCAGGAGAGCTGACTGTACTCCATTCATTCACTCACCAAGCACTGGCTGAAGGAGAGCCCCCTGCATTCCAAGCACTATTTTAGGTGCTAGCGGTACATTTTTGAACAAAAGGCACAAGGTCCCTAATAGCATACATTTTTCTACTGGACAAGAGAGACAATAAACAAATAAATATACGACATAACATCGGAGCACGAGAAGGGCTAAGAAGAACCATAAATCCGGGCAAGAGGACAGAGAGTGATGGATGGTCAAGGAAGGCGTCTCTGAGTGAGTGACATTTGAGCAAAGACCTGAATGAAGTGAGTAAACCACCCAAACGTGCAGGGAAGAGCTGTCCAGGCAGAGGAAACAGCTGCTGCAAAGATGCTTTGATGGGATTGTGCTGGGTGTGTGCAGCGCAGCCCGTGCACGCTCCCCTCCTTATTCCAGGTCCTGCCGTCCTCCTGGGAGGTTTTGCCGCTGGGTGGCGCTTCCATCACACTGCGTTCCCAATTCCCAGGGCACCCCTGGTGGATGATCGTCCCCTCCGTTCTCCCCTTGGGCGGCTCACTACCCTGAGCCTTGCTTGACCTTCTCTGTGGTTCTAAACTCCGATTTGGCACCTCGGCCTCAGTCTGGCCGCTAGCTCACTCACCTCCTTTCTCTCACTAACCCATTTTCCTTCCTGAAGACCCCAAGTTCCTGAAGTCCTCCTTTCCGCAGTCTACCAGGCCGATCCGTTATCCAGTCCCAGCTCTCTCCCACTGAGAGAGGCAGCAGTGTCGTGCTGCGAGTGTGGCGTCTGGAGCCAGACTGCCTGGGTTCAAATCCCCGCCAGCCATTACCTATGTGTGCCTCAGGTTTCTGAGGACGTCATCACGGTGACCTCGGCCATCGCTGTCATAGGGATTAAATGCCCTAACGCACACACGGTGCTTAGGAAAGCGACAGGCCACAGAGTAAGCATTTGATAGATATTATCGTAAGAATTATTATGCTATTATAATTATTCATCTGCTCTCCCAGCCACATTGTAGGCATCCTTGATTCAAGCTCTTCTTCTGTTGAAGCCTCTCTGGAAAGCTCAATCTCTGGCTCAATCTAATCATCTATTTTCTCTGCTCTTCTTCCTCAGCAGCTGAGGTCTCCTGGAAAAAAAACCCCAAGCTATGTTACCATGCAGGGTGACGCTGCTATCAACTGCAAGCTTCCAGACTTGGCTTGGTCCACCACCTGGCCCGAACGTCCTTTACAAGCTTCTGGCTGGTTTTCTCACTCATCACCCCCCACACACAATTTGCTGCTCTAAACCATCGTTCTTCCCAGCCCCCCAGGCTGCTCACTCTTTCACCCTTGCTCGGCGGTTCTTGTGTGAACTACCTTGACACAGCTGAAAACGTACTTATATCCTCACGTCCTTTTCTTCAGACTCACAGGAAGAGCTCTCCTACCTCCCGTGCTGGGCTAGCTACATACTTACGTCCTAGACAACTTCCCCTGCTCATTTGGGGACCTGAGTCCACCTATTGTCTCTTCTCTCCCTCATTCATTTCTGGCTCCAAACATGCTCACCTCTCTCCAAGCTTATTAAAACAAGACTACAAAGCAAAACAACAGCCCTCTGAACCCTGAGTCCCCCTCTATCTGTCGTCCCTTCTCCTTTCTCTACAGCTAAATCTCTTGGCCTTGCCAAATGTCTTCTGGGGCAAACTGATCCTGGTTAAGAACTACTGAATAGAGCATATAAGGCAATACGAAACAGAGCAACAAACACGTAGCTAAATGCAAGACTAAAACAAACTCCTCTTCTCAAAAGGGAAGCCCACAGTGACCTTCAGTCTCTTTCATCCATTCACTGCATTTTTCTTGCCAAACCCTTTTCCAAAACCCAACTCCTACGCAGACAACCAGCAGAGCTTCTCTGTGCCTCTCACCCTCCACTCACGCTCAGCTCACTGCAATCCAGTGCCTGCTCCTGCCCCCTGGATCTATGCTGGCAATGTCTTTCTTCCAGAGGACATTTCCTGCCTTCTCTTACTTGAATTCTCTAGAGCACTTTTAAGCGACTGATCATGACTTTCGCCTTGAAACGCTTTCTTTGGCTTCCAAACACCCCCTTCTTTTGGTTCTCCTCCCACTTCTCATCCTGCATCTTTTTTCTCTCCTGTGCTAGCATCCTTCCCCTTTAAATCTTGGTGTTCCCCAGGCAGAGACCCCTCCTCAGTCCCCTTTCCCTAGCGGTCCCCCTTTTTCCAGTGACTTTAACAATCACTGAATGCGATTCGCTCCTCGGGCCTGCTCTCCGGCCAGACCCCCAGTCCTGGCTCCAGGAGGTGCTGCCTGTACTCCCTTGGGCACTTCCTGCTGCGTTCCAGAGCCACACACCCTCCGCAAGTCTATTCCTATCCTTCAACAGTTCTTTCTCTTGCCTATTTGGCTACGAGCTCCTTGAGAATATTGATCCTTTCTATTTTCTCTTTCAACGATCTGAACATAGCACCGTGCCTAGCACTTGGTCACTGGTGCTGGATAGCCGTCTTTTGAATTAAGGAATGGATGTACTTGTCTTTTTTCTCTAGTATTGGCAGTGGATTTGCTAACTCATCTCAAAAATAGAATTCTTTTTGCTATCCCCAGATTTTTACTTTTCCAGTCCTCTTCTTAGTGAAAGACATCACTGTCCACTCAGTTGTTTCCCCTCACACCTCAGGAGCCACCATGATCATCCCTCTCCCTCATCTTCCATATCCAATCCATAGCAGGAGCTGCCAGCCCACCCAGACCACGTCCCAAGTTCCACCATCTGCCCC
Organism: Daubentonia madagascariensis; assembly: GCA_023783475.1. Lineage (NCBI taxonomy): Eukaryota > Metazoa > Chordata > Mammalia > Primates > Daubentoniidae > Daubentonia > Daubentonia madagascariensis. Next base: position 48,883,161 of record JAKFHU010000600.1, on the reverse strand, counting down.
ACCTCTAGCGCTACCATCTTGCCAAGGTACCACCATCCCTCACCTGTCCAACCACCACCAACTCCTAACTGGTTTTTCTGCTTCTGCTATTTTCCCCAGAAGGATCTTTCTAAAGCATTCATCAGATTATCTCACTCCCGTGCATAAAATGCTCCATTGTTTCATTACACCCAGAATATAAATAATCTAATTCCTCACCAGGGCACTGTATTACTTGGCCTCTTCCAACCTCTCCTGCCCCATTTCCAAGTTCAAACCCAACCCCCACCCCCACCCCCAACTCCCTTAGATGCGCCAGCAACAGCTCTCGTTGCTGTTTCTGCTCCAAGTTGATCATTCTGGCTCAGGTCCTTACCCTGTCTGTGCCCTGCCTGATGCCCTCCTCCTAGAGCCTCTCATGGCAGACTCCTCAAGCTTCATATCTCTGCTCAATTGTCATCTGCTTAGAGCCTCATCCTATAAAAATGGCTCCCCCACAGCCATGTCCAACCCTCTATCCTGCTTTATTTTCTTCAGAGCATTTATATTTAAATTTATATTTGTTAATTTTTAAATTAACTTTTTGTGCTGCTATAATATAACCTTCATACAATGGAAGCTTTTTTTCTCTTTCCTGTCTACTGTTACATCTACATTGTATAAGGGAGTAAGTGGCCCACAGTAAAAACTCAGCAAATATTTACTGAAATAATGCGATCCCTATGTCCAAAAGCATATCTTTACTGACTGGTAAAGGTTATTGGGTCTATGGGGTAGTATTTCACTGTGTGAAGACAACTTTCTTAAATGGAAGTTAGCACCCACCTCTGTAATCCACACACCTCTTGGCTATTGATGAGGACTCCCTCCATGACCAAACTCCAGCCAGGCTCCTCTGGGCCAGGCCTTATACTTAGCCTGCGAGTCCAGTTTTAGCAAGAATCCTGCTGAATCAGTTTAGCAAGAATCCCCCCAACCTTTGATATCTAATCAAGTTACTCACTGCCATCTCCCACTCTGGATATCTAATAAAGTTTCTTTTAGTAATTTTCCATCCAATGATTCCTTCATCCTCACCTTGCCCATTGGTTATAAATTCCCCACTGTCCTGGCTATATTGGGAGTTGAGTTCAATTTCTCTCCTCTGCTGCAATAGTCACAAATAAAGTCTTCCTTGTCATTTTTAACAAGTATCTGGTGCAATTTTTCTTTAACATTTAATACCAAATATTTGTCTAATGGGCTTTTTTAAATATACCTGATGAATTTTCATTGCTTTCTAAAGAACTTTCACGTGGTCTTTGCTGTGAGAAGGGTCAAAGAGCCTTTTCTGGTCTATGTGGCTGAAGAATATGGTTTCTCCAGCACACAGAAGAAAGTCAGAAAGAATAAAGGCCAGATGATTTTTTTTTATCACTGCTATAGTGGCTATTACTTATTCAATTTGTCACGTTTATTTTCAGTTGTTCTTGTGGTGACACTTTAATGAATAATACAAAAACAATGCTCAATTCAAAATGACACCCCAAACCTCCTAAACAAATGCATGTTCAGTATATTAAAAAATAGGCCCCCCCGCCACATAACCAATATAATTCACATGCAGTCCACTCCTGCCTCTGCCGCTGACTTGAAATTATATGATTATACCTGCAACATCAAACTCGATTTCCAGTGTGACCTTGCTCGTGATTGAAGAGTCTCGGAGGAGCTGATTGGCTTCCTCGAAGGTGCTGTCCTCAGTTGGAATTCCATTGATGGCCATCACTCTGTCTCCAATCTGTAGCACCCCACATCTAATTTAGAACCACATGTTAGCAGTTATAGATAGAGTTTATAATTATCAAGTTGAGATTGCCAAATCTACCTTGTTTCATCCTTGCAAAATAGCCTAACAATTTGGTCTTATTTATTCATTGCTGTGGGCATTATTATTAGGTCAACTTCAATGTCTTATACTATTGCATTTCATAGTTACAATTGTGAGCAAGGGAATCGTGAAGTATCCCAGAGAAGTAATTAATAATTCATAACCATGATATTGTTAGAATCTGATCTGAACCAATATATAGTAATGATGAATGTACATTCCCCTATGGCAGAGAAATTATTAAAGTTTGAACTTCAGATATGTTTTCTATGGATTTTCTCCTTATTAGTTAATATAGCCTCTGGTCCCCTGATGGACAAAATCTGCCAGATAAAGGCATCCATGCTCATTATTCTTCTCAAACCTGATCAAGAACACAAAATTTTATTGTCAGAAGAGAGTTTATTACATCTTGCATTTCCTGCATTGAGCAATGTTCCATAATTTATTAGCCATTGAAAGACAGCAGGCACCAGAAACGCAGAACACAAAATGATGCTGTGAAAGAAAATGTCTCACCTCTCTGCTGGGCTGTCAGCTTCGATATAGGAAATCAGAGGTGGAGAGGACAGCGTCTCCGTGGCAAACACACTGCCCTGCAGCTGGATCCCAAATCCTGTGACAGGGTCTGCTGTCAGCACAACCTCTGTGGTTTCCGTGTGAACAACCTGCCCAGCCAATCCCACTGTGCTAGAAGCTAAAGACACTAAAGGAACAAATAAGAAAAAGAATGACTTTGTTCCTGGAGCAAACACCAGGAATACCAACATTTCCAAAATAGATTGTGTTTTTGAACAAAAGCTCATTGGCAATGGTGGGAGGTTAAATTTTGGTTTTCTAGAAAAAAGTTTAGCCAGAGTTGAACAAGATAAATGAAATCTCCCAATATTTGTCACATTTCAAGCATAACACCAGTGTATTCCCCTCCACGCCCCGACTCCTCAAAGCAGGCACCACTGTGGGGCTGTAGGAAGAGGACAGCCTTGGGGTCAGGGTACGTCATGGGTTCTAGTCTCAGCTCCACCTCTGAGCACCGGCCGGAGGACCCTGGGGTGGCCTATTTCATCTCTGTGCGTGTCTGTATCCTATCTAAGACAAAGGGAGCTGGGCTTGCTGGTCTAATGTTTTTTCCACTTTAGCCATCTGCATCTGGGCTTTAGTGACTTAAACAATCTGACCTTCAGCTTTGAAGAACAATTAATCTAAGTCTGGCCCTTGGAGTGCTGAGGCTGTGCTGGTCCTCAGCCTTAATCTAGCAATGCGTTGGCATGATAGAGTCATTTAAACTCTGTCCCTTCCTCCTCCCCCCAGATTTGGTCTCGTCAGCCCTTTGTTCTTTCCCACTGGGTCTCTGGCCTACCTGTTTCATTCATTTCTCTGATTCATCAAATCCTCTGGGCAGACATCTGTGTCGTATTTCTGTCCCCAACTCAGGTCATGAAAGGGCTGCCCTACTCCTGGAGTCCTCTCCCTCTGCCCTGTCCACTGGAACTGGGCCACCTGTGCTCTCTGTGGGCAAGGTCTCTGCCTGTAGGGTCCTATGCTGGACTGTCACACTTCCTCCAAAAAGGGTCTTCTGCTCCCCCTGCTTTAATTGAAACCTGAAGACACCATATACTTCAAAACTCTCTCCAACCAGAAGCCATTTTCTTTCACTCCCTTACAAGGGGCAAGAAGAGAGGTGTACAGCACTCCTTGCTCCCCACATGCAGCACTTTAACTCAAATTGCTCCTATTTAGAATTCCATATTCTGTACTTATTTCTGCCTTGTCTCACCTTCAAATGCACAGTCTAATTTTTCAAAACTTCCCCCTTTTCCTCACTGACTATAGGACTTGGCTGTTAGTCTACCTCCTTTCACCTGTAACTTTTCTTGGTCCTCCACGTCTTTGGCATCATGGTGATAACCTAACAGGCTGGCTTTACGGTTCTTTAGCTGTCTCAATGCCAGGTCCTAGCAATCCACCCCACTTCCGCTCTCTGCCAGAGCAGAGCCCTATGCTGGACCCCGTCTTCCTTCCAGACGGATGGATCTCCAAGAGCCAATATCTGAATCCCCTCACTGATCACATACCCCTTATTAGCTACCTTTCCTGGTCCCTACAACCTAAAACTTTCCCCTCTTCATGACTTCGAGTCCCTCTCATGTGTCTCCTAGCCTACTGGTTTTCAAACAATATTGCTGGCAACAGATTTTCCTCTCTACAGATGAAAGTCTGTAAGGGTTGTTTTTATATTCCAGATAAAAACAGAGCTACTACAGTTGAGGTAGAAACGGGAGAGCCCAGGGGCCTCTCCCTGGCCTCAGGTGGGGATCTGGGGAATGGAGTCAAAAAGCTGCCATTGTCTCTACCCACCACCTATGCTGGTGTCGTCCCCCTCCACAAGCCACCTGGACCCCTGGGGACCGTCTCAATGATGTATCTGCTAGGACCAAATATTCTTAAACCTCATGGGATTTTCTATCCTCTAATACTCTACACTCTGGTAATGTCCAGTCAACTCCACTGCTGTTACTAAGTTGCTGAACGGGCTAGAGAAAGTCACTACCAACTCACACTACTGTCTATTGGGTCCTGGAATCCTTTGTTGTATAATATCTTGACACCTTACTCAATTCCTTACATGATCTGTCTCAAGTGTTTCTATCCTGATAAGGGTTAAACTTCACTTTTCACCTCATTTCCTACAAAACTGAAAAAGCCAACCATTTGATAAGAGTTCCTTACACAATATTCTCCTCCACCTTAATTTCATTCCTCTGTTCTCTCTTTTTTTCTTCTTCTTCGGGAGGATATGGCCTTCCTTCCACTTCAAGGCTCCCTTCTCCTTTTAGTGTTTTTAATACGATCCCTTTCCACACTTTCTGTGATTTTGCGCCATAAAACACTTCTCTCTTGCTGCTTTTCCAAACTCCCCTGCACACTCCCCCAGCTTTCTAACCTTTGTCTACAGATTCGCACTGGCTCAGAAAGGGCTTAAAGTTTGGCTTCTGCCTTCATCCTTTACTGAAACTGCCCTCACGGATGGCTTCCTGATTGCCCAAATCAGTGGCCTCACCCCCTGTAACTACTCTGACTGGCTCTGGGACCGTACCTTTCTAAAATTGTCCTCTAGGCTTTGATGACCCTTTGTTCTTAGTTTCTTACTTTTTCAGCCCCTGCCAGTTCTGTATTCCCACCCATAGTTCTGTCCTAAGCCTTTTCTACTCTTGTTGTTGCCCTCGTTCATCCCCAACACATCCACAATATGACCTATGTGTGTATCTTCTCTGATATTCCTCTTTAGTTTCTGTTGTGCTCCAGCTATGAATTTCCCTGCCTGATGGATATTCCATCCACAAAATGTCTCTTCGACCCCTCAAACTCAACATTTTCAAAGCTGAGTCAACCATCTTCCCTTTTCATTGCCACTATTATTTCTGTGAACAGGACCATCATGTTTATAGTCCTCCAGGCTTGAAATCTCAAAGTAGCCTTTGACTCACAACTTGCCATTGTCTCAAATTTGATCGATTGCTAAGTCCTTTCAGGATGACCACTGAAAAAAATCTTGCGTAAATCCTCTTTCCCTTTCTTACTTTCAATGTCTTAGTTCAGGCTTTCGTTGCTTTTTATTTCAATTATGCTAACATACACATTTCTGGGTCCTCTCATGCCCAATGTTTTCTATGTATTGTTGTCAGATGAACTTTCCCAATATGATGAGACCCCAATTTACCTACTCCCCTAGAGTAGGGCCTCATCATCGCTAGTAAACTTTACTATATAGACTTCTAACCAGTGTCCCTGACTCTTACTTTATGGTAACAGCCTCCAATTGCTGCTAGAGTAGCCTTTCTAATATGCAAAGGTCAATCCCCCAGTTTAGAATCTTTCAGTGGCTCCCTGTTTCTTATATAACAAACTTTTCAATTCTAGCAGAGCACACAGGACCCTTTGTGAATTCATTTTCTCCTGCCCATGCATCCTCGTGTTCCTCTACACTTCCTCCGTGTGCTGTGCCCGGCCCTGCTTCCCTTGCACATTTTTGTGTCTGTATACACCGTGCCGTCTATCCCTTCAGCCCTTGCCCAGCGTCTTCAATGTCCCTTTCTCTGCTTTATCCAGGTGGAACTGGGTACTTACTTTTCTTCATTTCTACACTTCTAACACCTGGTCCTATTTCAGTTTTTATCAGGTTTTTATTTGCCTGCCTGTCTGTCTACTTGACCCTGACTTCTTGAAAGGTTGGGACCAGATCTTTGAATCTCTGAAATCCTAGTGCCTGGAACATTCAATAAATGCTGAATGAGTGAGGAATTATCAAATTTTGTGATATCAACTACATTTTTCTTTTTGAAATCAATACTTCATGTAGATGCTGCTGAATTGCCATAAGGAACTTGCTGTCACCTTGTGTTTGAATCCTGCTAATCGGTGTGTGCTGATATTGTGTTCAGGATTCGAGTCTGCTCTATCCTGCTCCCATTCACATGTGGAATTTGTTCTTCAGGACCCAAACTCTCCTACCATGATAGATAAGTGTAGCTGATAGGGCAGGGGAGGGTGAGGTGAATCATTTATCCAGAATGAGTAAGGAAAAAATATCTACTTTTCCTTAAGAAGCACCATGATCATTCTGTCTCAGCTGCATTAAGATTAACATGGCCAGCATTAGGGGTGAAGGTAGCCTCCACCCCTTTTACAGGTGGTGGCCTACAGTTCCAAGGTCTGACACATGGACGATCATATTTTAATTCAGATTGCATTTAATTCAGATTAAAAGTGCATTGCTGATGTTGAATGTACTTTGATTGCTCTTCAGATCATAGTTGTGCTATCGGTGGCATAAAACCACTAGAGGATACCATTTCCTGTCAGTAAGGATCTGCAGAGTGTGTTTCTTTCCATTTATGACTTGCAGCAGACAGGAGCATAATGTTACAGCATCACCTATTTGGTAGGTTACTTCCACTTGTCTTCTGGGTGAAGCTTTTTGGACTTCAGCAGGAATACTTTACTTTCTGTGAATCTTTCTATGCTTTCACATTAATATTTTTTCCATTTGAGATTACAATTTGATATAGATTTTTAGACAACTTAATTGGAGTTAAAAACTGTTTTTGAAACTTCTGTCAGCTGTTTGCCATCTCCACTAAGAAAGAACCAAGAAAAATCAGGTCAATTTAATAGTATTAGGTGAGATTAGATTAGATATAGTGAGTCTATATCTCTCTTAAAGGAGAGACTTACTATATTTTTTTGGAACAAAGAAGATGGTTGAGGAATTTCATTCTCTAGAAGGTTTTGAAAACAGAAATAACTACTAATTCAATGTATCATTAAATTTATGAGCTCTAGCTGCAGGCAAGTTGAGGTGATAGAAATAATTAGGAGATTTAACTTAATATTTAAAATAAATTTATGTATTATACATTGTTTTTAAAATTATATAAAGTTATAATTTATATTATAAATATAGGATTATATTAAATAATTTCAGATTTTGCAATGAACTCTGAAAGTCCTCTGACATATTGGAATCTTTCCATGGAAACAATAAAATTTCACTTGAAATTGTATGTATTGATTAGTCACATATATAAAAGTCTTGAAAATTATTACCAGAAAAATCGCAGATTTAAAGATATGTCAAAAGAAAAAAACCACCAGTATTACTTGGAAGAGAAGGAGATGAGCTTGATTATCCTGCTTCATTAATGTGATCAACCAGCAAAAGAAAATGAAGGTGATTAATGAATTATAACTCTGTAATTTAAAAATCTGTATGATCAATTCTCCCTCCAGTAACAGCTACATCTGCAAGGTATCCAGTCGGCACTAGGCTGCAAGCTACTGGCTCTGGCTTGAGGCTTATCTGTGTCCACTCAAGGTAAAGATGGAGATAACTCAATTGCTGACACTCCATGTTTGAATCCTGCTGACTGGTATGTGCTAACACTGTGTTCAGGATTCGTGTCTGCCCTGTCCTGTTCCAATTCACACATGGAGGGTTCCGTTCACAATTCTTCATGTTTGCAGGGAATGACTGTGTATGTTTGTCAATTCTTGTCTTTCCTAGTGTAAGGAAAGGCAGGAAGAGCCAGTTTAAAAATCTGCTAAATGTTTGTTTAATTTAGAAGGCTGTGAGATTTCCTATCAGATATGAGAAGCATTTTAAAAGTATAGAGAACAAAGGGCCCCAAAGATTTATTAATATAGTGTGTTTTTATTACTTGATCCTGTAATTTGAGACTCTGTCTCACTAAAGTGGTCCACACTGGAGTCTACGTGGTGGGGACCCAACACGTTGTGTATCATGTGATCCAGTTGAGAAGCGCAGCAGAGGTGGCCAGCAGCTCCCTTCTGCAAACAAGAGGGCAGCTCTTCAGTTGTTCCCTTTGGGGACTCGCTGCATGATTACTTATCAAAGCTTACCATTGGCTGCCCTTATCTTCCATTCTTTTTTCCTAGGTTGGTAGAAGGAACCAGAAAAGTTGTTATGTTTTTTCATTTTCTTCCTTTCAGCTCTTTTCAATGTCACCCTCCCTAGTAGTAAGTGGTGATGACAAAAGAAGCAAAGATCCTTCCTGGAAATGTGTTCTATCTTCTACTCTTTCCTGCAGTTCAGGCAGACTGAGAACAGACAGAGCCTCTGCACTGGCCCTGTGTATGGCAGCAGGGAGCAGAGAGCAGGAGAAACTAGCTGGATCCATTGTCAGGTGTGCTGCCATGACCAGGGTGTGACAGGGCTCTGGAAGGAGCCTTGGCCTCTGCGGCAGGAAAGGGGGAGGCCCAGGCAGTAGAGGAAAGGCCAGCAAGATTCTGGAGAGGAGGTGAGAGGGTTCCCCCTATGACATGGCTCTGCAACCGTCCCAGGGCTTTGTGACTCTCCTCAAAGCCCAGCACGTGATGTACTCATCATTCTCCTATGAAACAAACACGGCACTTTCCGTTGTTTCAGACTTCCTGTATTTTCCCCTTTGGTCAATGACACAGAATGTTTTAATATTTATTTGAGAAGATCTCATTCTTTTCTGGGCATGCACTTCCTTTGTACTGAAAACACATGTGAGAATTTTCTGTTTTGCAAGCTCTGGTCTCAACTCATCACCAATACAGCAAAGAGACTTTTTATTATATTTGTGACTTTTGCCATGATTCGCCATCCATACAAATGGCCTGGTTGCTATAGAAACGTATGCATTAGAAAGGGGGCAGCCAATGATGGCACAGAATAAAGACATAAATAAAGTGGTGGAAATAAACCATGGTATAGTGAAAGTGGCAATAAAACTTTTATTATCAGTTATTTGGGAAGACCTTTACATCTAATGTGGCCATACTAAGTTTAAGCAATAAATATAAGAAAAGAAAAGAAATTCTCAATTTTTTTTAAAGTTTAGAATTCTATAATTTTTTTCAGGTCTTTTTGAAGTGGGAATAAATGTTCACAGCACTTTGGACTTTATTGTTTAATTAAAATATAAAATGTATGATCTTCTGAGACACATTTATAAACATTCTGGTGTATATATTACAAGTGGTGCTGTAGTGGCTAATGTCTATAGCAAACACAAACAACTAGAAATTTCTTGAACCAGGTTTCTGTTTATGTTTCTACCAAGTTGGAGAATAATGCACTGATTCAAGAGAGAATTTATGAGTTGCTTGTACATGTCAGTGACAGTGTGGCCTCAGCTTTGTTTCCTACTACAAAATTTAAGATGTATAAATATAGACCTGAGGTAGCCAAACATATTATCACTCATTTGTATTCACTAATGGCCCTAATCAACATAGCTAGGCTTACCTAATACAAACAAATGGTTAGTCTTTGAAGCAGAATTACAAACATTCACGAATTCATTTTAATTGCTCTTTTCTGCTGAGGGCTGTTAGCCTGTTTCTGTCAGTTTTTTGTTTTGTTTTGTTTTTTGGGTTTTTTGAGACAGGGTCTTGCTCTGTTGCCCAGGCTGGAGCACAGTGGGCAGTGGTGCTGTCAGCGATGAGCATTGTACACAAAGCCTTTACACATAAAAAATTTAATTTGTAAATATCCACCACCAACCCTGAAGGTATTATATGGAAGACTCAAGACCTACGTATTCATGTCAAAGTGTAATCATCATGAAAAAGGCCTAAATTTGAGAGCAATGTCAAGAGATTTTCACACATGACAATTCAGATTCAGGAATGTAATAGGTAATACAAACTATTCAAAATATCTAAGAATTAGATAGAGCTTACTATTTACCAGGTGTTATTCTAACACGCATATGTGCACACACACATAATCTCATATAATCTTCACAATTACCCAATGAAGTAAGTACTATAATTATCCCTATTTTCAGCCAAGGCATAGAGAGCTTAGGAAACTAACTTAAGGTCCTACAAGCTAGAAAGTGATGATGCTGGGATGAGAACCCAGGGTTGAGGCTCCTAACCAGTTCACTGCATTGCCTTCAGCTAGTTTCTTCCAAGAGTGAATGATTCACTCTAGTGTCAGCAAAAAGAACAAGGACTCTAGAATCTCCTTGTTCTCATTTTGACTAAACTCAGTCTTCCTTCCACTTGCCCAATTTCCAATTTACTGTCACTTTCATATACCAAAGATGACAAATCTCTTTCTCTTTGAAGGTATATGCAAGTCAAAAACCATGTACATATCACAGTGGTGACCCTGTCTTTTGCAATGGATTTCTTTGTAAGGAAACCTTCAGGTTTCTGTAACATGAAGACATTACTTCCCAGCGTGGCTGACAGCTGGTTTTCGGCACTGATGGTGGCACTGGGGAGGTGAGAAACAGATCTTCCTGGGAGAAGAATCTATGGCAAACAAGCTGAAGGAACAACAGGGCCAAACCAGCCATGAAGTATCCGGGTTTGGTTTTATTTAGGTAACTTAAGGATGTTTCCTATTTTTATTCCCATGGTAAGCCCAGGAAGAAATCTCATCTTCTTTAAGTTTATTTACAGAAATTACAAGTCACGGCCACCAAAAGGGATATGGGACATGAAATACTCACACCTCTCTAGACTGTGACTGGAGCTGGCTGGAAAGGTAGGTGTTCTCTTCCTCCAAAAGTTATGTGATTATGATGAGAGATTATGCTCTTCCCCGACAGGAAAGACAAATTTAGGAGTGATTTGTATTTCTTTCTTTTTAAGTCATTCAGTCATGCTTTTTCTCTTCATACATACAACCAGCTATCCCAAAGCAAGTAGCCAACTACATTTTCCTACTCTAGCTTAGTTTATATGGTGTTTGGCTGTCCAGATCATATTTACAAGAATCATTGTTGAAATTCCTAGACTTTAGGAGGCTTGATGTAAACATGAGCATCCTTTCAACCTTCTTAAGGCTTGAGGGGACAACAAGAAATATATATTAGATCAGTAGGATACCTTTCTGGGAAAAGTATTGGAGTCTTGGGGAATGAGGTATAGTTTGAAAAGGAATGTTCAAATTTATCATTGTTTTTATGGAGGGGGGTTATAAAATATAATTTAGTATGAAATTTATAATAGCATTAAATGCATGAGATTCTTATATTTATCAAAAGGGGGGGGCATAGTTTTCACAAAATTGCTTTAGAGTGCATGGGAAACTAAGAACAAAGGTCTCCTGCTCAAAGCCACCCAGAATATAAAAAAGGAGTCTTAAAGGAAAAATCACATCTTTGGTTATGTTATGACATCAAAAGAGAAAGAAAAAAAATCTCAAAAAGTGGTAGGCCAAGGTGGTGTGAACTAATTCAGTCTGAAGTTATATTCAAGTACAATTAATATCATATATTTAATGGGTATCATGTCAATGGATCAGATCTACCTGACCAGCCAGGCACAGTGAAACCCTCTTCCCCTAGGTTTCAGGATTCCCAAGACTCCAAGGCCAAATGCCACTGGCAGATACTTCACTTACGTGAGCTTTTGAAGTCTTTCTTTTTCAGTCTCCTCCTCATCATGGTTCCACGTGGGCTCGTGGAGTAGAGGCTTCGAGGTAAGGTCCCCATGTTCAGGGAACTCAGGCTGTATGCACTCATGGAGGTAGGAGAGAAGGATGAAGACACCAAAGCTGCTGTAAGAGAGTGAAGACGTGGCACAGAGCATTCTCAGGTGGGGTGTGCACCCGCCGCATTTGCCAACCAGCAACAATCCAGAAAAACACACGTGATGCACAGCTATGGCTAGTAAGTACCCTAACCAGATGGACACCAGGCCTCAGGCACATGAGACAGCGCTTTAGAATCTCAGAGTTACAAGAGCCTATAAATGCTCAGGAGCAGCAGGATCCTCATAAGCACATAGGAACTAAAAGAGACTCTATGAGTTTTGCTTTAGACCAAAAAAAAAAAAAAAAAAAAAACCAAGTTTCTCCATGAACAACTCAATGTGTCAGATACATAATCTCATTTTCATAAATATTTTCTGACATGAATTTCATAAGTGATTCCACAAACACAAAGAAGATCTGAGAACATTGTACTCGATACAATATTCTTAATTGTTATTTCCTGAGCCACATAAAAAACAGTCTGAACATTTACATCCTTTCCTAACAACAAATGCTTTCTGATGGAAAAGAAAGAGACTTAGGAGATGTCAGAAATGATAAGTTGCTACTACCAAAAAAAAAAAAAAGCATCCAATACCCATGAAGCCAAAGATGCAATGGATTAGAGGAGGAAGGAGTGAGAAGAATATATTTTAAATAAAAGACCATGAGGAGAAAGCCTGGAACATTACGAGGGCTGTTTGGAGGAGGCGCTTTCGGGAATGTCAGGGCTGGCACTCTGCAATGGTCAGGGTGGTACGTGTTATGGTGATGGTTGGTGTGATGGCTGCAGTGGCTGCTGGCCCAGGAATCCCAGGTAAGTTGCCTGTCGCTCCTCTGAATTTTCACTGCCCATATGAAGTGATGATGAGAAATAAGAAAAACAAACAAACAAACAAAGAACCAAAAAAGAGGAAAAAGTAACTGAATTGCACAAATAAAAAGTGTAACAAAACCCAAAAGCTGCTTGCAAAGAAAAAAAAAATCTACTTGGCTTTGCCCTTTCTCAGTGGTCAGCAATATAGATGATTAACATTACGGATGGAAACTTTTCATCTTCCCAAGAATAATGCATGTCTTTCCCCAGCTCATTTTTCCTCCTTTTAAGATGACTATTGAATCAATTTCTAATCTCCCCCTGTGCTTCACAGCAGAGATTAAAAACATTTTTTTTAACTTAAAAGTCAGCCCCATAAAGACCTATGCACACAATTAGTAATTAAAATTTGCAAACCTTGGCCAGTTAGTAGCATTTGTTTTGAGAAAAAGAAAAGAAGGAACAATAAATCACATTGGTTCATGATTCGAGTGGTTTACTAGTCACACATCACAATTTACTGCTCTGACATTTTAATTACGCTCCGATCCATCACTCGGACTTGATTTTCCTCAACAATAAACCACTCTAATCATCCATCAGCATCAGAATTTTATCTGTATCCTGACTAATAAGAAGATAAAAGTCTCTATATTTTATGACTTTTTTGAAAAAGTATATTTACATTAAAAATACTTAATTCTTAAAATATTTCACATGTTCTTATATTTCCTTAAGATGCCATAAAATTTTAATAAAGTTTATTACAAAGTCTTGGTATCTCTTTTATTTTTCAGAAAATGTTTATCATGTTTCCATTCCGACTTCAATGTTAAGATTTGATTTTCTACCCAGTATTCTGAAATATGAACAATATAGTGTTTGTTACTATGTCTGATATGAAGTTTTCCCTTCAATAATCTTAAAGAACTCAGAATAACATATGAACTTATATCTCCTACTTTTGTGATTCTGGTGTTGGGTGTCTTACAGGTGAATTATTTAACAGTAATTATTCACGTAGAGAGGTTGATACTCTGTATGCATTTAAAGGAGGGTCATTTAGAAAAGAGCTTAAGTTATACCATCGGTGGTATCAGCTTCATCGGTCACTCCACATTCTTTCCGGAATGAGACAATACATAAAACAAAAGCACTAGCACGGACAGATCACTCGGGTGAGGCAGACCTCGCTGTACGACCTTGGCCAGCTACTCAGCCTCTCGGAATCTCAGTTCCCTCATATGTCAAATGGAGATTGTGAAAGCATCTACACTACAGGACCACTGTGAGAATTATGCATATAAGATGCACATGCTAAGAATCTTACGTGCATGGTACACAGAATAAAAACAAATGAGCGATGAGTAGTAATATCGACTCTGCCTACTTTTCTATCTACTTGCCAACAATAAAGTACCTTTTAAAGGAAATAAATGTATCTCTCACTCAACACATTTCACTCATTGGACAGTTAAGTTTTAGAGGCTTTCTCAGAAATGTGCAGAAGAATACTCTTGTAGCCACCATAATTCTGTAGCCCTAAACCATCTGGCGGGCTCCTTCTCTCCCACTGCTGTTGCTGATTTGGGTTCCTTCTGCTCCTCCAGTATCCTCGTTCAAGCCACTATCTCATCTAGACCACTGCAACAGCTGCAGACGTGGTTTCCTGGTTCATCTCCTACATACCTACGGTCCACAACACAGCCAGGGGGATCTTTCACATGCATAAGTTAGATCACGTCACTCCTGTCTCAATAGCTCACCATTACAAAGAGAGTCAAGTGCAGCCTCTACTTACCTCACTAGCTTCAGTCCTATCCCACCATTCATGTGTTTTAGCCACGCTGATTTTGTGTCTGTTCTTAGAACAAGCCAGGCTCTTTCCTGCCTCACTCAGGGCCTTTGCACTTGCTATTCCTTTCCCAGTTGTTTGTACGGCTGGCTGAAGCAGGGACATGACTGAAGTAGACTGAGATTTTGGAAAAGAAAATGTGACCAGAGTCACCAGGTTTGATCCATGCAGAGCCAGGAGGACCTTCCATTTTGGCCTCTTCCTATGGGTACTCCTAAGTCCCTCATTAGAGATAAGTAAACAGGAAATTTAAAATAGAATGTTTTTCATAACATTCTATGGCAACATAACTGCCGCAGTCTTAAGTGGTATATGGCACAGAAGTTACTTTTCTTTGTTCTCCTCTCTAATTGTATCTTCTCGTCCTGCCTGGGATGTTTGAGAAAGCAGGCAACTGCTGCTCCAGTGGCTACCCCTGGAGCTGCCAATCATGATTATGCCCCTTAAAGGCCCTCAGTGGGAACAATTTCTAATCTCATCGAAAACTCATTTTTGTCAGCTTCTTTAATGCTGCTATTTACCAGTGAAAAGCACAGCTAATCTCTTATTCTGAGTTGATATATTCATTTCTACATTGCCCTGAAAACACTGTGGTGAATGCTTTGCTGCTAACAAAATTTGGGAGATGCTGTATCTCTCACCCATAGGATGAGAGACACACTGTTCAGGCATCAGAGATCTTGAAAAAATAGCCAGAACTTTCTTGTGGGTAAAGGGTAAAACTATGTAAAACTCCATTAAAACAAAAGTGGAAGGTTGAGAATTGTAAACATGATATACATTTTTTGGTATTTTTTTTCCTTCTTCACTGTGATTTAATTATGTTTAGGAGCCAATATTTCTTTCCCCTTGAAAATGCAAGTCTGATTTTAATGTAAAATGTAGGGGAAGTGCCTGTGTGCTAGATAGGGAAGATAGTGAACAACTTTCAGCAAAAGTAGATGGGTCAGCAGTGGATCTAGAATTACGTGAACTGTCAGCTTCTTACTCCCCATACAAATGACACCAGGTCACCACAGTAAAGACAAAATTGTTCTTGGTACATACATTTTAGCATATAAATTAATCTTCTCAAATTATCTTGGCAGGTAAAAATATTTAATATTTCATGAGCTGGAAACTATTTGAACTATTTATGATTTATATACAGGGCAAATTAAAGGAAAATAAATGAGGTTGCTAAAGACAATGACATTTTAAAAGGGTCTGATACACATTTCCAATTCGCTGATGCCAGAATTTAGCAAGCAAAACCCCACGCTGAAAGAGCACTACACAGTATGCATCCTTATACCTACTGTGCTTCAACTCCAGTGACGACTTCTGATTAATTTAAAGACACTCAAACCGTTTCAGAAATCTCTCCTCTCAGCTTCTGTGCAGGAAGGGCCCATGGGCCACCTGAGAGGCACTGTGTACATTCTCACGAACTGCACCTTGCTGGAGCTCCTTGGCATTTCTATTCAAATACCGTAATGCTGATTTTCTTTTCATAACCTGCCTATGCTGCATTATTTCTCTACTCCAATGTGTAAAATTAAAATCTGATAAGGGTAATGTACTAGAGATTTTCATTAGCTTCAGGGCTGTCTAAGCTCCACTTAATTAAAAAGGTTGCATCCAACTGACTCATTCAGTATGAAAATCATCTAGTCCCTCTTTTCTTTTTCTTTTTTTCAAACTGTGGAGAAGCGCAGTGTGTTTTAGAAGGTGGGAAACACAATATAAATGACCTCCTCATAAGCAAAATTCAATTCCTGAGAAAACTGCACTGTCTCTAAAGACACAGAAACATATTCTCCTCCTTCAGGCCACCCTGCCAACACTAGTGAGGCCTCTAATTTCAAGGAATTAAAAAAAAGGGTATTTGATTTAAGGGACAGGAGAGAGAAGGAGTTGGAACAAAGACCCCACTGGGAAAGCCTGACTTCATTGGATTTTGGGCTCAAAGTCCCCTTTCCTGTACCAGGTTTTGTTTAAAGATGCCTTTAAACATCTGGTGGATGGTATATAAATACTCAGCAGTCATATCTGTGAACTTCAAGGCAATGAAAATGCAGATTCCCTCAGCTGATACTTTTTATTGAATAAATGGAGTCAAATATGCTGATTGTCCCAGGCAAGATGTTTGGTCAGAAAGGTTGTTCTCTATCCTAGGTAAAAAATACTCTGGCAAACAGACAAAATGTATAGAAAGTCAACCCTTCATACAACTTGTTCCCCCACGCCCACCAAATATTTGAAGGTTCTATTATTAATATCCACTTTAAAAAAGTGGGAGTTTTACTATTTGCCTTCATTGGCCTTCATGTAGACTGGAAATTCAATATGAATACCAGGAAGTCAAATTATTTCCCTTCTCTCCACATTCAATTTGCACCAAAGACTTTAAAAAAAAATCAAATAGTACTAGTTGAAAATTCTATTTCAAACAATGTTTCTTTTCTCCATTTTGGAGCTCCAAGTAAATTATGCATGGCTTGGAAAAAAGGATTTGGAAGATGAATTAGAGACAACCTTGTTTTGAAAAGAAATAACAAAGGCAGAATTAAGCTTAATGTCTTTCTGCCTTCTAACTCTGCCGGGGAAGGCGACAACTGCAGGGGCGAGATGAAAAGCTTTATCCAGAGGGATCATCTCACCATGGTCAGGCCCCTTCAGGGCCAGGCGGGTCTGATGATGGGGGAGAATCTCAAGCTTGACCTGGTCGGTGGTGTTTGCTAGGAACTGGGTTGCTTCTGCTAACGTGCAGTACTCCATGCTGGTTCCATCGATGGACAGGATGTGATCTCCCACGTGCAGTGCGCCACATCTACGGGAAGAAGAAATACTCAGGACGATGAAGTGCCTTCCCTTTTGGAATCTGACTTTCATGTCCTTCATAGTTAAAATTTCACACAGTTTTCATTTACTTTAAAAAAAAAGTTATAGGAAGTTATAGGAGTGTTATAGGAAACACCATCTGTCACATTTGAAGTACCTTGGGTAGGAATAGGAATGTAAAACCTTATAGAAAATGCAGAAAATTTCAAGGAAATGTTTTTCTCTTTGTCCCTCTTTAAAAAACTTATTTGGGTGTGTTGGTGCTGAAAGGTGAGGGGAGGTGAGCAAAGGGGGAGTGAAGAACAGGAAAATTTTTCCCCTTGACTGTTTTCTGTGTTTTTTCATTCTAGGCTTTTCTATCTATAAATATGACTTGGTAAATATTCAGAATCTCAAGACAGGTGACTCACAGAATTGGATTAGGTTCTATTTTATGTGTGAATGAGAATAACTCAGGGAGATTCAGAAAATACCTCCTCAGAATCCTCTCACACAAGGTCCCAGATTACCAGTTCTTTATTATTGTGCTTTATTTTGTTATTCTGGAGTTAAGCACTTATTATTAGTACAAAAGCTCTCGACAATGATGGAAATTATGCAGGAGTCCAGCGAGTAATAAAATCAGGCCTGCATGATGAGTCAAGGGGAGAGCTGGTGGGGGCAGGGGGTGCGGCTAGCTGCTACATCTTGCTGAACTCAAGAGACTGGCTACTGGATGAGTTGAGAAAAGCAAGCACAGCAGTCAGCATCCCGACGTACCAGTCAAGTGGACAGCTCCTTAAACTGGTTACCCCCTGCGGAATGGGAAAAAAACAGAGGGAGAAAATTAAAGCATCCTGCACCATTGAACTGGAGAACACCCCTGGATCAATGGCTGTCACTGTGAAGGACTGAATGTAGGGTAAGACCACAGTGGAGCTGTAGACTGACCACTACTGGGGGCTGCTGCAGGTCACTGCACCACAGTTGGAGGTTTTCCAAGCAGGGCGAGGGCACATGAGGAAGAGGGCTGGAAACATACAGGGGAGACTGGCATTCAAGTACAGTAGATCTAAAAATTTCCAGTGCAAGTAGTCTACTTCTCAAGACAAAAGCATTTCTAGTCATCCCTTCCATCTAAAAATATAATCCCACATTGCTGCACTTGGAGTGCTGCAGCTATGGAAGATGGGGGTTTTCTTACCAGGAGCTGTAAAATAATTTATTAGGTGGGAAGGCAGTCCTTTTTTTTTTTCCTCCCCTTTTACCTTACAAGTCTAAAATAATAATTAGGAACAAGAAATTTCATTTTTATTGTGACATAGAAATGAATGATGTTTTAAGAGACCTAGACGAAAGGTTGTGAAATCCTAAGATTAACATATTATGACAGAATAAGACCTTTCTTTAAAGATTGCATAATTTTTAAAAATATTGTTTTATTTATTTAAGAAAAAAAGGAATAAGATTTTATGGTAGCAGGATTTAATTGTTAATTCAGGAAAACCCATGACTTCTCTGCATGGGGCTTAATAAAGATCTGCTCAGCTACCTTACATCAAGAACTATGTCCTATTACCTAGGACACAGTGAGAAAACTTGCTTGGTTGCTTGACTTTTTTTTCTCTATTGCCTAAAGGCCACACCAAACATCTGGATGAGGTGAAATTACATCACAGGGTGGCCGATATAGGAGAATTTTTAAGCCCCACATCAGTAACTTGCTTCCCTACAGAAACTTGCATAAATTGGCAAGAAAGCTGTTTTTTTATTGTGTGTGTCTATGCATGTATATGTGTACGTATTATATATGGGTGTGTGTATATATGTGTGTGTGTATATGTATTTTTAAACACATCATAGTTTTGAAAAGTAGACACTTTCTACATCACTCACCTGTCTGCAATACTTGCAGATTTGATTTTGTCTATGACAATGACCTGTTTGTTACAGCACATCGAGGTAGTTAGGGCAACCCCAAGGCTGGCACCAGGAGTTTTGGCAACTTCAACTAGTAGTGGCCCGGATGCTGTTGCCACAGAATCTGTCAAAAAACAAATTTCAGAAAACAAAACAAAATAAAATAAGCAAACAGACAAAAGAAAAAGATAGAGAATATTCAGTCTGATGTTGACTATTAATTTTATCACTGAAAGTTAGATTTCCCTCCATATAATATCCTCACAGCCAGTGATAAATTCGTAGGGCACCTCTTAACACACGTGTTCTGTCCAGCTTGCACTGTAGTAATGTGTGCACGTGTTAATCTCTTCAATTAGATTTTAAGCTTCATGCCAGGTGGGATAATGTCTTATGTATCTTCATGCCCTCCACACTGTTTGGCACAGTGCCTGACACATGCTAGGTCTTCCAATAAAGATTTTTAAAATTAATTAATTAATTCAATAAATATCTTAGCACCTGCTAGGAACAAATGGATGGATGGATGGTTAGATGGGTGAGTAGGTGGGTAGAAGGAAGGAAGGAAGGAAGGAACGAAGGAAGGAAGGGAGAGAGGATGAATGGATGGAAAGACAGATGGATGGATGATGTCTCTAATTACCCAAATAGTAGGAATGGGCACACTAAGTTGAATTTGTAGACCTTTTGGGTCTTTTTCTATTCTGGACCTGACTTAGGGTCACCTCCCTCTCAGGAGTGACTTTACATATGCTTTATTTTTAGCTTGGAACACTCTTCAGCCCTTCAACTGCTACTCACCCCTGGGGACTCAGTGTAAACCTCAATTCCTCTGGGAAGCCTCTCCAGCTCATGATTTGGTGAGATGCCTTTCACATGTGCTCCCTCAGCCTGCTCTATTCCTGCTATTGTAGCATACATCTCACTGTTTCATAATGGCCCGTTTTGATTACATGGCTCTGTCCTTTGCCAGACTGTTAGCTTACTGCAAAGGCAGAGACTATGTCTTGTCAGTTACAGCATTCTCAGTGCGTGGCATAATGATTAGCACATAGGAGGTACACAACTAATATTTGTTGAATGAATGCATGAACAAATGAGAAAACTCACGATGTCGCTTAAAGCTCAGAAGAGCCAGGTGTCATATGGGAAAGAACCAGAACGTGGAGTTAAACCATTTGCATTTAATTCTTATTTTTACAATATTTGCATCATGGTACCTTAGAGTACATCTTTATCATCAAGGCACCACTCTGACAGAGTGAACTAGGAAATCTGTGTTCCTCTTGCTGAAGCTCAGGCACTATGCACTGAAAGGTCCAGGGGAGAAGCCATCTTCAGTTTGAGATAAAATAAGATATTTCTTAAATAAGGTAAAAAGGAGAACACCTATGTCAACAACATATTCCAGTGCTAAAGGTTCTTGTATGTATTATATTTCTTAACTGATTGGTAATATTGAAATAAATTAGTCTTAAAAATGGTTAAGAGACCACTAGGGCCTGTATCTCTTCCTATCAATTCCAGAGCAAAGTTTCAATAATACCTGGAAGGAGTCAGAAGTCTTAGTCTACTAAGAGGACTTTTTGGTTCTGGGATGTTATGGTTACTTAACCCAGAGTGGTTACTTTGCCCATGGAGCCTAACTCTATGGTGGCTGCTACTGTCTGGTCTTGCTCACCTTGCTGTATGAATTTCCCTGATCTCCTGACATCAAATGAGGGCCAATGACAATGTCCTTCCTGGCTTCTCTCTCTCCTTCTCCCTCGTTTCCTGCTTTGTTTCTCTCTAGCACCTCACTTGGTCAAGGTGCAACCCAGGGTCCTGCCTTACTCTCCCCTTGGAGTTTATAGTAAGTAGTCCCTGTGGCTACATGCAACAGTGGTTTGCACCTCTTCTACCTCAATGGGGAGCCTCTGGTAAAGAATTCTGGTCAGTCCCTGAAGCCTCTGTTTTAGTCATCCTTCCATCACTAGGGTGGTCGATTCTGCCCACCTCTCAATTCTAATAGTCAAAGGCCTGCCACTGAGCCAAGTGCACATATCTGATGCCTCCAGCTGCACCCCCAGCAGTCTGCCGTCATCCTTCTCTGCCTTGAGCACACTCTCTGGCAACTTCTTTTTCTGCTCAGGTCAAACGCCACATGAGCTCTGGCCTAGCAGGGCCTTTTCTCACATTATCTTTCTAGAACTATAGAATGACTAATTTTTGATTTCTCAAACCACTTTCCATAGTCTTTTTGGATTTTAATAGGTATATTTGTGGGATGACAATCACTTATGTTCTTCCTCATGGTTTTGTCATGTATAAAGATAAATTTATTTTGGTTTAACAGATGAAAATAATAAAGTTTCTATGTTACTTGTTACTTAATCTCTTACAGATGACAGAAACTGCTAGTTGTTCCCTGGTATCTCATCTTCCTTTCTTTCTTCTGTAATAGAGTTTCTAAGTTTCTTCCTTTTCTTTCTTCAGAAAATAGGGTTCTGAGCAAATGGCTGCCCAGTTAAGGACCACATTTCCCAGCCTCCCTTGTGGCGAGGTGTAGCCACATGACTAATTTCCAGGCAACAGGAAGAGAGAGGTGATGCGTTGCGGATGTGCTCTTAAAAAGAATGGCTGTGCTCTCCTCTCCCTCAGTTCCCTCTTCTTGCTGTTGGAATGTGGGCCAGAACTGGTGAGCTATCTTCAACCGTGCAGACAGGGCATGGAGCCCTGAGATAGATGACACCTAGGTTCCTGAAACCATATCTCCAGGGATTGCTTAATCTCTCAAGAAAAATCTTCTAGTATATTTAAGCTAGTGTTGGGAGTTTAGGTCTTTGTTATCACAGACAGGTCTGTATTCTGATAGATCTTTACACTTCAGTCGATCCCTCCAATGTATCTTTCTTGAACTGCTATTCTAAGTAGTAGCTATTTATAACTAGGTATTTGCAGATGTAAGTTTTGTAAAATTACCACCAACCATTACCCAATACACACACACTAGGTATTCATTTTTCTTAAAAGTGTTAAATCATGATTAAACATGACAGGTTTTAAAGAGGTTATCAGGATATTCAAAAGTTGTTTAAATATAAACTCTTAAGTTAGTTTTTTCCTGGCCTATATATTTGTCCAAGTATTATATGGTTCTCATGTTTCATTTATAGTGAAGAGTTAATATCAGACATTTTCTTATAGAAAGAAATGATAGGAACAGGGATATCAAGAAGCTTAAGAAAAGGGTGTAAGATCCTCTGCCATCATTAGTTTAGAGGGGGTGAGAGAGGGAGTGAGCCCACAGCTGCTCTGGCGCACCTCTGTGACTGGAAACTAGAATATCAGTCGCTCTTCAGGTAGAACTCTGCCCATGAAGGCCTTGAAGGGAAAAGTGCAGTATTTCCATTTGGGGGAGTCAAATGTACAATTAATGAGTCTCTTTTAAAATTTTGAGTAGAAAGCTTCAAAATGCTGAGACAAGAGAAACTTAAAGTCATGGTTAAGGGGAGAGGCAGTGTGGTATAAAGGTGGGCTCAGAGTAGGAGGCCAGGAGGGTGGTCCTGGCTATCACCAACTCATCATGTGGCCCAAGCCATCATCTCTCTTAGACCGCATTTTCTTCATTTATAAAATGAGGAGATTTCAATACAAGTTTTCTAGTCCTGACAATCTGTGAATCTATAGAGAACTAGTGATCCCAGGTAAGTATGAGGCTAGTGGCTAGCCAGAGAAAACTAAGGAAGGTTAACAAACTTTATAAAATACACAATAGCTGGAATCTAAATCCCAATATCCTACTAATAAATAGAAGAGGTAAACTGCTAGATATAAAAGTGATTCTGGATAACTGATATCTATGAAGGCTGGATGAAAATCCTCAGACTTTTAAATATCTTGATGACAATAACAACATCCTTTCAAGACTGGTTTTGAGGGTTGGTCCCTCACCTTCCTATATACATCCCATAATATGAAGCTTTTACATTAAGGAATTTCCCTCAACTTTCTATCAAGATTCTATCATAATGAAGTCCTAACTTATGCAGAAAAACATGGTGAGGAAAAGAGGATGCTTATCTCGTATAAAGATGGTCAGGGATTATTAACAACAGTTTACTGAACATGAGCTCAGTCCCATGCCCTCTCTCCTTAGTAGCCCGTAGTTTCACTTAGCATGCTCACTCTTAAATTTTTGTGCCCAGCACACATCATTCCCCCGAGCTCCCACTGCCACTTGGAACAATTCTTGGATGTCTCATAGGCACACCAGACACATGTCCAGAACTGAAGCGTGAGGCCACCCTACTCCTTTGCTTCAGCTGCAGGTTTCCTTCTCCCAGTGAACGGCTCACATCATACCCCACCACACACACCGGAGCCCCAGGAGTCATCCCCGACTCTGTCTTTTCCTCCATTCTCACAAATTCCTCTTGCGCCTACTTCCTGAATAGCTCTCAATTTAATCCTTTCTTTCCAACTCCATGATCACCATTTTAGTCCAAGTTACCACCACCTGATATCCCCACATCCTCTCATACCTTCCACTTTCCCCACTCCAGCATAACCTTCTAAGAGTGAATGTCTCATCATGTCAACCCCATGCTTAAAACCTTTCAATAGCTGTTCTAGTAACAGGGTAAAAGTTCTTCACATGGTCTACAAGGTCCTGCATGGTTTGCCTCCTGCTTACCTCACTAGTTTTATTTTCCACTATCCTGCCCTGGTTCTCTCTGCTCCAGCCCTCTACTCCTCTTTTGGTTCTTCTAAAGTGCTGTGAGCCTTCCTGTTGAAGTTTCCTCATTCATACCGTTCTCTCCACCTGGAATGCTCCAACTCTCTCTGTCCTCTCCTTCACCTGCTTTCGTTACCACTGCTCTGCTCAAGTGCCACATCCTCAGGGATTCCTCCCCTAGCCTGCAAACTTTGTCAACCTGCCTGTTATACACTTTCATAGAACGCTGTGCTTTTCCTTTGCAGCATTTATAATAAATGCAATTCAACAATTAATTGTTTGACTAGCTGCTGATTTATTGCTCCCTGATTGAAAATGTAAGCTCCCTGCAGCAGGGATTATGTATATCCTGCTCATGACTGTGACTCTCCACAGTGTCCAGGAAGCAGCTATATACACAGTAGGTGCTCAGTGATATTTGTGGATGGATTGAGTTAAAGAATGAACACCAATTATGTTATTCAAGGCACCATGTTAATGATACTGATGATATAGAAACTTAAGTCATGTTCTTTTGCTTGAAATAATCCCCAGTGTATTGGGGATCATGTTGACCCCATGCTTAAAACCTTTTGATGGCTCCTGTAACAGGGTGCATATGCATACATAGATGATGCTGGTGATGTGGAGAGATACTTTTCCTTTTGTAAGGAAAAATAAATTTCCTTACAAATAAATTCTAAGCCTGCACAATGAACTACATCCAATGCCTTATAATATCAGACTGTGAACTACCCAAGTTTATCTAATAGCTGAAGAATCAGGACACAGTCCTCTAGGGGAAAGGTAGCCCCCCTTCTTCCAGGCAGAACTTGAGCTCATTGGTCTTGGAAATGATTAAGTAAATAAGCCAACTCTAGGAGTATGAGCTCTTAAGAGACCAATGTCACTCAGGGAATGACACAAAGGTCCTGCACCTTAAAATCATGAAGAGATGTGAATGCAGTGGACACCAGGGACAGGATATTGTCTGGCTCTAGGAGAATCCACCAGACTAGCTTGTCTGCAGACGACTTGGAGCAAATTATGTTGACTGCCAGCTGAACAGAACCATGGAGTAGAGTATGCTGTTTAAGTCGGGGTCCCAGCAAGAAACACACAATACACTCAGATTAGGATAATTTCAGAACAGTTTAATAAAACAACTAGAAAGGTGTGAAAAAGTTATAGGGAAACCACAAGGTATAATACAGTAGTCCAGGGCCAGAAACAATAAGGCACCATACCCTACTAAGCCCAAAAAGGCAAAGAATAGAATGGTTAGTGGAACGGGGATTCAGAAAAGGATAAGTGGTAGGGGCTACCTGACATGAGCTGGGACAGTGACTCCACAGGGAGGAAGTCAGGGGGTAACGCTCTACATCACTGTCCTCCCTCCTTCTGATCTTCTGCCATGATTCTCTATCAGCCAAACCCAACTGGAAGCCAGAAGGCATGAGGGCCCATAGTGCAGCCCATGCAGGCCATAGCACAGAGCAGTGAGAAGGCTGGTGAGTGGCTCCAGAGGTAAAAAGGAGGATTTCTTTATTTGTATATATCTCCACTCATCATCTTCCCACAAAGTCCTGCTTGCTTTAAACAAAATATGTAATATAAGGAAACACTCAGCAAGAAGGAAAAGAGTTTACAAATGCCATACCCACAGGTTAATCAAGGTGCAGTCTGACTGCACTGCAAACATGACTCTGAACCACAAGTAAGTCCATAGGTACAGAAAGTAGATTCGTAGTTGCCAGGGTTGGGGGGAGAAGAAGATAACTGCTTAGTGGATACAGGGTTTCCTTTTAGGATGCTAAAAATGTTTTGGAATTAGAGGTGATGGTTGCACAACACTGTGAATGTACTAAGTGCCACTGAATTGTATACTTTAAAATGGTGAGTTGTATGTTATGTGAATTTTGATTCATTCAATAAAAAAATGACTCTGCACTTCCTGACAACCAGAATCATAAAGGAAACATAATCAATTATGTAGTTCTCACTACTGGAAAGGAGGAAGTCTACTATTCCCTATGGTGGAAATAAAGATTATTCTAGCAGGAAGCTCCAAAAGTTATCTCTCCTATGGGGTTTTCTATATAGATGGTGCTAAATGATATAATGGGTAATGCCCTCAACACATTTATATAACAGGATGCAGAGATAGTTTCCAGTGGCTGTTCCTTGATCAAGGTAAAAGTATAAGATTAAAAAGCAAATCAATGACTGTGTCTCTAGAATGGGACAAGCTAATGTGTTGGTCAACTTGATCTAACAACTTGATCTAAAAACAGATCCTAGCGTAAACAGACTGAATGTCTTTCTGGGGATCTTTCCTAGATATCGATCTTTTCTCTTACTTAGGTTTTTAACAGAAGCTGGATATTAGACAATTCAAGAAGGTCCTCTGTAATGAGACCCTGGTATGTTGGCATTTTATATGGGTGACTAGGACCAGATCCATATGCTTTGGACATCAGATGAATCAGTGGAGCATTAATGCACTATCAGGAGGCTGGAGGAGCCTAACTAGATTCTTGCCAGGATAGAAGGCCATTCATCTCGCTGTCCCACCACAGAAGAGGGCTTTCTAAGACAGCAGGCTAAGTCATCATTCATGCAACAACATGAATTTTAAAAATACATTTACTGAGTGCCAACTACATGCCAGGCACATCAAAAGGTACCGGGGACTCAAAGATGAGAATTTCTTATCCCTTCCTTCTAGTAACCCCTTGGGATCCTATGCCAAAAAGATGGGGGAGGTGTGTAGAACTCCTGGATTCCACTACGGAAATATATTCTGTTGAACTTCATGAAGTTTCTAGTTACTTTTTTTTCTTTTTAACACAGTTTGCAACCCCCTACCCCCAGCCCAATGAAATCTTTCATATAGTATGGTCAAAGTGCTTATAAAAAATATTGGATTATCTTCTAGTAGGATATGATTTCTAGGTTTCTAGGAAAATTAATGAAGTTTGTCAAAAATTTTAAAAGACCCACAGAAGGTGACTGAAGCTCCCTGTCCGTAAGAGGAATAGAAGGGTAATTTTTGTTACCAAATAACTGTGGTAAGTGTCAAGGAAATGGCAGCGACAGTGAGCCCATCTGAGGAGCAAAGCATGAGTAGCTGGGCATGGTTGTGATGAGCTTAGTAGATGGCAGAGATTTGATCTGAATGTTTCTCAGCTGACTTTATTTTGACGGGCTCTAGGAGAACAACACAACTATTTCAGCAAGTATTGCTTTGCAGCATTACCCATGTGGCAGTTACTTTCTGCACACAGAAGGGGATCTACAAATGTTAACGTTTAATTGATCATTAGCTTTTTCTGGCAATTGCTTTCCATAATAAATGTCTCCCCACAACAACATCACGAAGCTCATACGGCCTTGCGGCATGAAGACTATCTCCCTCGCTGCCACCCAGTTCCATTCGCAGAGGGCTTTATGAAAAGTAGGATTCCAAAAGCCCTGGCTTTATTCCAGGATGTCTAACAAGAAGCATAGCAAGAGTAAGCTCAAGCAGACAGGGTGGATGAATGAGGCACTGTTATTTAAGAAAGTGCAAGAGAAAAATTGGAGTGTGTCAAGATGAGAAAAATAAACAGAAGAAAAATCAGGAAGAAATAATCAAAAGCCCACCCCTAGACAGATTAGTTTATCCTGCTGAAATGAAGCATGGTTGAGAAAAATGGATGATGCAGATATAAATTATTCATGGTTAAAGACATCTCAGTCATTAAGATATTTACACCAAGAGTGAAGCCCATGCATGCTGTGTTGATTTATGGGCTACATAATTACATAAGATACGCTGATGACTGTTTGCATGGGAAACACTCAGGATTTTTTATTTTGTTAATCAGTTTTCCCACTTCTGAGCCCTGCATTTCAATCAGAGGCAAGGCTTGATTAGAACCTCCTAGGGGGTAGCAGAAAGGCTGTGCCTGGTAATATCAGCTTTGCCTGCCTTACATTCCTTCAGAGAAAACGTACCTTTTGGGTGCCTTTCTACTAACCCATCAGTTAAAAGTATTTTTATTAATAATATTCTATTCAAATAATGCTACCAATAATTTCAACCCTTTTCAGATAAGCTAAACACCAATAATTTTTTTTAAGTTTTAAAAAATGGCTTTCTTTTATTTTTGTCTATTGAAATATAGTACTTAAAATACTGACATAAAAGTGCACCTTCCGTGCTCAAATAAGCGTCATCCTAAATCCTAGCTTTTTCCTGGGGAGTTAAAGGAGACACAACATGAATATTTATTGTATTGCAAGAAGAGTCCAAAGCAAGTGAAACTCAATAACACGCCCCATGCTAACTTGAGTTTGGATAAAACATGATTGATGATTGACTCCCAGTCTCTGCAGCTGGCTTATCCTGGTGATTTTATTAACTTTGGAACAACTTGACCCTCCATTTTACATGACTCATTTTTTTTAATACCCTGCTTATTGGGTTATAGTATTTTAAAAACTTTTTACTGAAGTATAACAATGTACAGAGAATGCACAAGTCATAACTTTGCAGCTTGATAAATTTTCATAAACTGAACACATCTGTGTAACCACACCTAGACCCAGAAATAGAACATTACCAGGGTGAAAGAATCCCCCCACTCTGTACCCCCCCATCCCAAGGGTAACCGTTGTCCTGACTTCTAACAGGATAGCTTAGCTTTGCTTACTCTTGTACTTTTTAAAAATACTCAGTTGTATACTTTTTTGTCTGGCTTCTTTTGCTCAATATTATGTTTGTTAGATTCATGCATATTGTAGTTTTAGATAATTTATTCTCATTGCTGTATAATGTTTCATGGGGCGACCCATGCTACAATTTAACCATTCTATTATTCAGGTATTTTCCAGTTTGGGGCTACTACAAATACAGCTGCTGTGAATATTCTAGTATGTCTTTTGGTGAACATGGTTATGCATTTCTGTGGGAGTCACAAACTAGGAGTGGAATTGCTGGGTCATGGGAGGTGCACATGTTCAGTTTCAGTAGACACTGTCAAAGAGTTTTCCAAAAGAGTTGTACAAATTTACCATCCCACCAGCAGGGAATGAGAGTTTCAGTTGTTCCACGTGTTTGCCACCTCTTGCTGTGGTCAGTCCTTTCCACTATAGCCATTCAGGTGAGTGTGTAGTGGTGTCACAATGCAGTTTCAATTTGCATTTCCCTGATGACTAAGGTAGTTCAGCAATTTTTCATATACTGATTGGCCATTTGAATATTCTCTTTTGTAAATTATTTAAGTCTTTTTCCCAATTTCCTATCAGGTTGTCCAGTTTATTGCTTTGTGAAAATTTAAAAAAAACATATTGTGGTATGAGTCTTTGCTGGCTATACGGATATATAATATACACATTTTTCCCCCTCTATCATGGCTTACCATTTCAGATACTTAATGATGTCTTTTGACAAAGAGAAGTTCTTAATTATTCATTTTTTATGGTTATACTTTATGTGTTCTGTTTAAGGAATCTTTGCTTACTGTAAAGTCATGATGATGTTCTCTTATGCTTTTTTTATAGCTTTTATTATTTAATTTTACATTTAGATTGGTAATCCATTTGGAATTGATGGATTTTAAGGAGATTTTAGGAATTCACTTTTATTAGTTTTTATTATTACAAAAGTAATGTATATTCATTACAGATATTTTAGGAAAAAACCACCCAAAATCTCACAACCTAGTAACAATTGCTATTAACATTTTGATGTATATTGGGCCAAACCTTGTTCTGTGTATAAACTTTTTAAATTAATAAAATGAAGCTCATAGTGTATGTTCTGTTTCCTGATCTGCTTTTCTCCCCACTTATATATATTGTGGGATTCTCTGGACATGACTAAATATCCCTCAACAATATTATTTTCATGGATATATGTTAGTCCATCATATGGATATGTCATAACATTTTTAATCAATATTCTATTGTTGAGCACTTAGGTTATTTATAATTTTTTTAGTATTTTAAACAACATTGTAATGGGCATCCTTCTCCATGCATCTTTGAATTCTTTCATAATTCTTTTCTTTTTTTTCTTTTTTTGAGGCAGAGTCTTGCTCTGTAACTCTGGCTAGAGTGCAGTGGCATCATCATAGCTTATTGCAAACTCCTAGGCTCAAGTGATTCTCCTACCTCAGCCTCCCAAGTAGCTGGGACTACAGGCATGCGCCGCTGTGCCTGGCTAATCTTTTTTTTTTTTCTGTTTTTAGATGGGGTCTCGCTCTTGCTCAGGCTGGTCTCAAACTCCTGACCTCAAGCGATCCTCCCACCTTGGCCTCCTAGAGTGCTAGGATTACAAGTGTGAGCCACCGCTCCTAGCCTCATAATTATTTTCTGAAGGCAAACTTCTAGAAATGGGTTTGCTGAGTCAAAGTATATATAAAATTTGAATCAGATTTTAAAAAAATTTCAATCAATTTAGGGGGTATAAGTTGAGTTCTATTACATGTATATATTTCACAGTGGTGAAGTCTGGCCTTTGGGGTATCCATCACCTGAGTAATGTACATTGTACCCAATAGGTAATTTTTCATCCCTCCCTCTCTCTTCCTCCCCCTTTTAAGTCTTCAGTGTCCATTATACCAGTCTGTGTGTCCTTGTGTAGCCATAGCTTAGCTCCCGCTTACAAGTGAGAAGATGTGGCATTTATTTTTCTGTTCCTGAGCTAATTCACTTATGATAATGGCTTCCAATTCCATCCAAGTTGCTGCAAAAGACATTATTTCATTCTTTCTTAGTGCTGAGTAGTACTCCATGGTGTATGTGTGCGTATATATATGTATATATATACACCACATTTTCTTAGTCCACTCATCAGTTGATGGGCACTTAGGTTGATTCCATATCTTTGTGATTGTGAATTGTGAGGCATGGAATTGAATTGAATACATAGAAATGTACTGTGTGGGGTAGGGCCGAGATATATGTTCCCCACATGGATATAACTTACCCATCGTCATTTTTTGAAAAGACCATATTTTCTCACTGCATTGCAATGTCACCTGTGTCATAAATCAGATGACTATATATGTATGTTTTCTAGACACTCTGTTCTGATTGTCTGTCCCCCTTGTGCCAGCATAACAATGTCTTGATTACTTTAGGTTTTTAACAGAGCTTGATGTCTGGTAGTGTGAGTTCTCTGGTTTTGTTATTATCGTTCAAGACTGCCCTGACTTTCTTGACCCTTTGTAGGGTGATGTTTTACCATGTATTTAGTTCAGGGGGAACTTAGAGCTTAGTAACTAAATAAGTGAGAGAGATTAGTCCCTTGCCAGGGGAATAATAATATATGAATGATGCATCCCTTGCTCTACATTAAAAAAAAATATATATGAATGGAATAATCATGTTAGGATTTATATGACATGTTTCAGTATTAGATTTGATAGTTTTTATAGATATTTAAACATGCTTTGTAAAAGACTAATAAAAGTCTTCCAACTTACATTTCTAGGGTCTTAGTGCTGTTCCTTGTAGCTAAATGACAAAGAGTTTTTAAGCTTTTAAAGCAGATGATAAGAAAAGCAAGGTCACAAAACTTCTCAAAGGTCTTTCTGAGCTCAGGCACAGTGACTTGGGGCACACTTTGTAGCCACCATCACGTCTCTTATTGCATGAACTCCAGAAGCCTCCATTTCCATTGGTAGTACTAATGGGAAGATTTTTAAAAAGGGGGCCATAATTCTGTCCTTAAGGAGCAACCTTTCAGGAAACTCAAAGTTTATATCCTCATTTGCTTTAAAAAGTATAAATAGTCAAACCAATCCAGCATTAAAAGTGACTATTACCAATGGAAAAGTGGAAATATTTGTCACCCAAAGTGAAAAATCTTTTGCCCTGCCTGTTAAAAAGATTTGGCATATTACACATGGCTACTGCACAATCATCATATTCTGTATCATCATTTTCCAGAAAGTCTGATTCCTCCTCGGTATAAAAATAGTCACTGTCAAATTTTTCTGGGCTGGATAAGTGACTCACACAGAAAATGGAATCAATCTCCATTAGGGTCTGCTGAGGCAGAGAAACTGCGTAAGTAGGAGTGAGCATCTGCCAGCCTGAAAAAGACTCTTACTACTCAGGATTCTTAACCTCCCAAGACTGGGAAGGAACAGCCAGTCAGGAAGAGTTAATGGCTCAAAAGCAAGATGCAAACTCTCTTTGTCATCCTGTGCTAGACTTGGCTTTACGTTTACAGTTTAAAAAAAGTATCTTAGTTCTCTAGGAACCAGATCTGAAATGAGACAAATGAATATTAACTACTCAGACATCTTAAAAACGAATTTACTTGGAAGTTGCCAAAAATATATTTTGAAGTATTTAAAGCATCTATATTGCTCACTGACCTCCTTGTTTTTTGTTTTTTTTTTCCCCTTTTCTTTTTTTGACAGAGTCTCACTCTGTTGCCCAGGCTAGAGTGCAGTGGCATCATGATAGCTCACTGCAACCTCAGGCTCCTGGGCTCCAGCGATCCTCCTGCCTCGGCCTCCTGAGTAGCTGGGACTACAGGTACACCACCACACCCGGCTAATTTTTTTTTTTGGTAGAGATGGGGTCTCACTCTTGCTCAGGCTGGTCTCAAACTCCTGATCTCAAGCCATACTCCTGCCTTGGCCTCCCAGAGTGCTAGGATTACAGATGTGAGCCACTGTGCCCAGCCTCTTCTTGGGTTTTTACAGAAGGTAAACATAATATTAAAAAACAAACCAGCACCAGGCAAATGCACAGGGCTAGATTTAAAAAAGGAGCAATAACTTGATCATTATTATGTGTTAAAGCAACCAACACCCTATAAATGAGGAAGCAAAGGAAGCCTAACCAGGGCATCAACAGGCACTAAAAGGGCCCCCTCGACTTGGACCAATGTGGCCACTGCATAGGACTAATAAGCACACCTTCCAGTATCTTGAATCCAGGGGTCTTCAATAAATATTCATTTATTAATCATAAAATAAATGAAATTTCCAATTAGAAAAATTTGACATATAGCTAGAAGAGATAGCAAATAAGTTGGATGTCAGAATCAAAAAAGTTTAGATGGGCTGGAATAATGGGTGAATATTTAAAAATTACTATTTAATATGCTTTACATTTTTATAGAGAGTTTACAAAGTGGTTTCACATATATCATCTCATCCTCTTGCTCACAAAACACCTCTGGGATGGGCCTGGGTGTTTTAAATGCTCTGTAGGTGATTCTAATGTTCAGTAAGGGTTGGAAACTACTGCTTTAGGCTGTAGGACTGGTTGGCAGTAAGTTGTCCGTTATTAGAGGTGTTCAAATAGAGTTTGGTAAGGAAGATCCTGAAGGCTTCCCAGCCTTGTAGAGTGGTCTAAGTAAATGATGCCGACATTCAATTATTGTCGTGTGTTAACAACTTTGCAGACCATCATCTCCATTGAGCCTTAAATGCCCTCAGAAGCATGTTTTGAACATCATATTTTCACCTGTTCAGTGAGATTAGTCTTCTGAGGTGTGTGTTTCTTAACTAGATTTTAGATACGGAGGGTATTTGAAAGTGATAAATAGCCATTTATGCCACTATAAGATATATGCCACTCTAAGATTCACTACCATGAAGAGAAATTGAGGCAACTCCTGAAATACTTCAAAAGACCAAAGTAAAAAACTTTCCTAAACTGGTACGCATTTCAGAAAAAAAAAGCCAACCAGTTCATTGGGGAACTTTAGGATCTATGGAGTCTAACTACATCAAATGTATATTTTTACATATGTCCATAGAATTAAGGAAGGGGAGAGCCTTTGCCAAAGGGCAAGAGTTAACAGACTGTTTCATTTTAAAACCTTCATTATGGAACCCTGATTTTAATGAGGGCACTATAGGATCACTCATGATATCTTTATTAAGTTAAGAAGTGGAACATAAACCCTACTTTGGGAGTATACCTGTGTTCTTTTCCTGGGTTGTTTATTTCTGTCCTCAATTCTGAGGCAAGCTGGGTTCTAATACTTCTGGTTCATTATGGAAATCTGGGCTGCAGGTGTAGTGTCCAGGAATCTGTGCAGATGTCTCTGGGTATGTCTGAAAAAAGAGGTAGGAGGGATTCCAGGAAAAGTACGTCCCGCTCCCTTGGTTTGAGTAGCTTCACCATACTTTGAATCAATAAAAATGCCTGAATGGTTAAACAACAGCGGATAATTAATTCATTGTCTCGCTTTCTTCCCTCTTACTCAGAACTCTTTTAGGTGCTTAATGTTAAATTTTTGATGTTCTGGGATTTTGTTGGGGGGAACGCTCAATAATGCACTTAGGCCTAAAACTATTATACTTTAAATGATAAGATTTCACTTTTAATTTTAAATATTCCCTGAAAGATTTTTATTTTTGAAAGAATATTAACTGTCTGAGTGTTACACTTCAAATTCAGAATCTTAAGTTTAGAATATACAGACATATTCTATTACCTGTTCTGCTGCCTTCAAAACTTTTACCTACACTTAAAACATTTATTATTTCATACATCTGCTATAATTTCTCTCAATCTTCTGTGGGTACAATATCAAATTTGTGATATTCAAATTCATCTGGGTTTAATCCTAGGTTTAACACTACGTGATTTGTGTGACTTTGGACGATTACCTTAACCTCTTCAAGACACAATCACTTCATCTGTGTAAAAAATAAGGATAATAGTGGATGTGTCACAGAGTTGCTACAACAATTAGAGTTAATAAAATGTGTAAAATGCCTTGCACAATGCTTGGCAGATATTAACTGCACAAACTAATGTTAGTTCTCTTCTTTTCTACTTCTTGGGTTAATCCCAGGGTATACTGATGTCATCAATGATGCTTAGTTCGTTTCCCAGCTGATGTGAAAAATTACTTTCTTTACTTGGCCAGAGAAAGTTAGAGAAAAGGCTCTTAAGCCAAAAAATTAAATTACTTATTTATATGCCCCCAGAACTTTCAGCTGGTGTTGCTTCTATGCATGATGCAGTGAGGTTGCCCCCAAAGGTAAGTTATAAGAGAGAGAAGGAGAGGGCAGGACAGGAGAAGAGATCTAGTCAACCTTCTTATGCGTCATCAGTTAGATTTTCATGTGTTGTTCCACTTACTCAGCTTTAAGTGTTGTGAATGATTTCAGTATTACCCTATCTGCAATTTTAGATTATCTACACTGTTACGCATTGAGTTTTATAATCTATAACTAATGAATTCAAATCTTGAGCAAGGTATTAAAAAAGCATCTACATGTAGAACATGTGAACTATACAAATTATGAAAATTAGAGCAATTTTTATTGTTTTTCACAGGTGGCATATTTAACATTCCTTCCAAATAATATCTTCCACTTGACTGTCCAAACTAAAACCTATCTTAGGCCTCCCATGTGCCCTCCCAAGGGTGAGAATTCTGCTGGAAAGGCTGCCAAGCTTTCACTCTAATTTTGTTTGGATAGTAGACATAAGGGAAACAGATTCCACAAGGTGAATGGACCACTCAGCACAAAACTGTCTTTTAAAGAACTCAACAGATGCCTTACAGTTAAGAAAATCACCTCTGAGAAATGAGAGGTCCAAGAGTCACCCAAGCAGTTCTCCACAGTGTGAGGCATCTCAGATACAGTCTGTAGCAAAACTTCAAAGGAACCAAAAGCAACCAATAGTGATGAACAGGAGCGTACAAGGTGAAGGTGTCAATGGGATTTTACACGAATGCAGTTGAAACACTACTTTAGTACTGGAACCAATTTTTTTTAATTAACGATAACCACTCCTTCCCACTCTCTGAAAGAGCATGTGTGGCTTCGTAGAGTTTTTTTAAACGTCTTGAGAGCCATAAACTTAAATATGCCAGAATGAAAAAGTCTCCAGTGAGCTGGAAATGTAGAGTCTCAATATTCAGCTTGTTCAAAGACATGATGCTTATCTGAAGCCACACCTAAGAGTGTCCAAAAGAATTTCCCTTTTACCAGTCCCTACAAGGTGCAGGCTCTGTGGACGATATGGAATACCGCAGGGCTTGGGCAATGAGTGTGGATGATACAAAGATCCACATTCCCAATTAGCAGCACGGGCTATAATTAAGGAGAGGCTGTGGATCCTCAAATGACCTACAGAACACCAAGTTTTCAACCAGCCAAGTTACCGCGGCAGGGCACCTTTCAAAGGCCACACAATTAGGGACTTGTACCATGAAGATGCCTATTTGCTACTTTGCTAAAACAAGGGTCATCTAAATAGGAGGATTGGACACTAGTGACACAGGCCACTTTGTCATCTGATGCCAGTACTTCCCAATCTTCAAAGGACTGGAGAGGAATAACTTGTTGCTTGTGTACTAGTGTACTTTTTTGGGGGCCATCTCCTACAGTCCTTTAAAGTCTGAATCTCCAGACTAACATTTACTGTCAGATTCTGGAGCTGTGGTGTTCCTGAATCACTGAAAAATGCCAATGAAAATCTGGGCAAGAAATCAACTGTTGGTGTGGCCCAGTGAATGGCCTAAAACCCTTCCACGTAGTACTCTGTGATTCAGGCACCCTAATGCTTGCATCTGCAACTGGAGGAGATGCCTCTTTAAAGGAAGGAAAGGAGAAGGAAAGGGGAAAAGGGAAGGAAGTAAAGAGGCGCATGACTAAGAATATCACAATACGAATATAGATGGCCTACTTAGGTCTTTACTGCTACCTTTGGAGTTCTTCAGGGAAGAGTAAATATTTACTCTCGATTTAGAGGAACCACAAAATACAGGGGACACACTGCTTTTAAGCTGTCTGCACTTCATTTATTTAACAAATATTTAATGTGCACCTTTTTTTGCCTGGCAGGCACACACTGGGCTTACAATGGTAAGAACAATATATTTAATATAATGTCCCAATCCCTGCCCTTCTGGTGCTTGCAGTGTGGTGAAAGAGACCAGCAGATTAACTCACTAACAAAGCAGCATTATAATTGTGATAATTACTGCTAAGGAAAAGTAAGCCTTCCCTAGGGGAGTAAAAGAGGGAGACCTGATTTAGATAGGGTGTCAGGGAAGTTAGTCTTCTCTGAGGAAATGACATTTAGGCAGAGACTTTAAAGAATCTGTACAAAATAACTGGGTAAAGAATGTGTGTTTGTATACCTGTACAGGTTGGAGAATCACTTCTCAGGCAGGGGAACAGAACTTGCAATGTCCCTGAGGGCAAGAACCTGGTATGGAGAAGGAGCTAAAAAAAAAAGAAAAAAAAAAAAAGAGCTGTGGGAAGCAAAAGGGACAAGAGCAATTGGGAAGCCGGAATGTTGAGATAGAGGAGGCAGTTCTGGGGACAGGGCATGTGGGGACTCAGAGGCACGGCACGGAATTGGTGGGATGACAGCAAACGAGAGTGGCAGGATTCAATTCACGGCAGACGTGCACGAGCGTGGCTTTGAATGGAAGCGGCACAGAGAGCAGAGGCGACACAGCTGGGAGGTGACTGAAGTTCTTCGGGGGAGAGACGACAGCATCTGTGAGGAGAGGCCCGGACAAGTGTGTGGACAGCAGAAATGCAGAGGAGCGGGCTGACTGCAGAGAGAGGAGGCCTCTGTGCAAGGGCTGGGGTAAGCGTGTGGGGGGAGAAACGCGGGACGCGCAGCCTGCGGGGCTGAGAACCGCTCGGGGGCAGGCACGAGGGCACGAGACGCGGAAGACGCGAGAGGAACAGGCTAAGGCGGAGAAGTCAAGACTTCAGTTCTAATCATTTAGCTTTCAGAATTATCATATAAATGTCCTGTTAAAACCGCTCTGATTGGTTAAACCGTAAGCAAAGGGAATCAAGCATAACAGTTTGAATTCTGGCTCTGTTATTTTTTACCTAGGTAAGTTATTTTATTTCCTCTGATTCCTCAAAATAGAAATGCTTAGGCCTATCTCTTAAGGTGAAAATACAATGAGATAATGTTTATAAAATGCCTTGAGCATGATAGGTACTTAGTAAATCAAAGTTATGAGTACTGTAATCTGCTAATGGCAATGTGTTATGTCAGAGAAAACAATGAGTTTTGAGTTTGACTTTTATAAACTGTGTCATCTAGGCAAAAAACATATCTTAGATTTTTTTATTTTTAAAATCAGCGTAATACCCTCCTTTCCTACATCACCAGGTATGTAAAAACAATAATTACAACTCCAGTGTCTTTGATTTAGCCTTAAACCCACAGGTCCCGCTGGTAAGTGATGAGAAGTCTTGAATGAAAGATTATTTGTGCCACAGGTTAGAAAGGCTAGAAACATTTACAGTCTGTGAGCGCCAGTGCTGTGTGAAAAACAGTCTGGTGAAGAGAGTAGTGCATTAGGGGAAGGGCATTATTTAAGTTCAGTCTCCAGGATGTTCACTGAGAAGGAACAAAAAGTTCCCTGAGATATCCAAATGTTAACTACAAAGTTCTTACGTGATATTCTAGCAACGTGGCCTTCAACATTAAATGCATGGTGACCATGAAGCCTGCAAAGCCCTGCATATTTGTTTAGGGAATGGGATTTGTTCACTTAAGCTGTAAGTGAACTCATGAGCTTCGTGTGAACTGACCTCTCACTGTACAAGTCATGTGGATTCTTCCATTAATCAAAAAGTGCCCGACTCCTACATCAACACAACCCTTTCCGCCTTTCTCACAAAACAAAAGGTAGCCTAGTTTCCTTACCGGGTTAATACGAGGATGAAATAGGATAGGGATTGTAAAAGAGCATGTTAAACTAACAAGTGCTCTAAATATATGGGAAATTATTTTGAATATTATTAAATTTGGGAGAAAGATATGCTCAAAATCAAATACTCTTCATTTATTTGTTCATTCATTTATTCAACCAACAAAGAAATAAATAGTATCTTTTGTGTATAGGGCACTACAGCAGATACAATATGGTCATGAAACAGTACCGGTCCTCAAGGAGTTTCTAATTTCATAAAGGAGAGATAGTCACATACACAAATAACTAGACTACTACATGGAATGGGGTCGAGACTATGAGTGGTGTACTAAAAAGGTATTACGGGAGTTCACAGAATAGAGAGATTTACTCCCAGCTGGGTTTACCAGGTCTGACCTTAAGAAACAGTAATGATTTTGAAAGGTTGTAAGAGCAGGAGGAGAAAGTTCACATAGTAACAACAATAACGACAAAACAACAATAAAAAGCAGATTTTAAAATTTTCTTTGCATGCCAGGAATGTGCCAAGTGCTTCAAATGTATTAACAATTTTAATTGTCACAGTAATCACAAGAAGGAGCTACCATGACTAATCCCCATGATATAGATGGGGAAACTGAGACTTAGAAAGGTTACACATTTAGTAAGTTGCAAAGCCAGGAATCAAACGTGAGTCCTTTTAATCACTACACTATATTTTCTCCAGATAAAATGAAAGTCA
This sequence comes from Daubentonia madagascariensis, assembly GCA_023783475.1. Classification (NCBI taxonomy): domain Eukaryota; kingdom Metazoa; phylum Chordata; class Mammalia; order Primates; family Daubentoniidae; genus Daubentonia; species Daubentonia madagascariensis. The sequence continues at coordinate 48,843,788 of JAKFHU010000600.1, read as the reverse complement.
CGAGGAAACACACAAACCTGGTAAAACCTTGGTCACAAATCATTAAAACGTCCAGTGTGGCTGAAGCACAGCAAAAATCAAATCTGGAGAGGTAGGGCAGGGAACGCTTGGGTAGAGGCTTAGTGTTAGACTTAAAATTGTGGTCTTTAATTTATAGCTCACAAGCAGATGTATAAATAAAGATGATGGTGTAAACCATGGGAACTACAGAGTTCTTATGTGAATTCTGGTCACATAACAACCGTTCCCTCCCTCTAGCAATGTGGCCTTCAACATGAAGCCTATAAAGCCCTGTATATTTTGTTTAGGGAATGGTATTTGTTCACTTAAGTTGTAAGTGAATTCATCAGCCTTGGGTGAACTGACCTATCACCTATGTAGAAGTCAGATGTCAATGTTGTCAGAGAGTGTTTTTAGAGACAGGAAAGATAAAGAGGTTGAGGGAGAAATTCTGGAGTGGTCTTCTTGAATTTTACTTGTTTTAAAATGAAATAATTCTGTAGGAGAGGTGGTCTGTGTAATAGTCATTCAGTGTTCCTTGTGAATGACTCCATTAGATGCTACAAAGATTTTGAGTTGGATTAACTCTGAGCCATGGCGACCCATAGAGATCAGGTGAAAGCTTTCTGGCTTTTCCATTTCCTATTTTACTGCCATCAACACAACATCTTCAGGTGATAAGAACCAGGTGTTAAACAGGACACTGGGTATTGGTATATTCTCAAGGAAATTTATGCTAAAAGTATGGTCTCAACCTATTTGTGAGAATTCACAGAAGGGAAATTCTTAGTTCATCTTAAAAGTAAACCAGAGGGTCTTTATCAAAGTGCTCTGATCTCGTGACCTCAAGACAGATTCATGGCAGTTTCTATCATTGTAATTGCGGTTATGAAGCATATGTCTTATATTAGAGCCAGGAGGCAGGGGGACTGCAGTGGGTATTATTGTATTGAACAACTGTTCCCTCCTCAGTGATTTGATAGGGGCATCTAGTAGCAATTTTCAGTGTCAAAGCCACAGAGACAAGTAATAATATAGTTTATTCTCTTGGTAGCATGACTGTTGGAGTTAACCTGATATTTTAACATCCACTGGTATGCCAGGAATAATCCTAATATAGGATAATTTTACTATATACCAGGCACTGAAGTAAAGATTAATAGCAACAAAGACTGCTAAAATATGGAGAAAAGAGATAGAAGAGTTTCATACCTGACAGGGAATTTTGTAGTCTTCTGTTTCTTTGGAAATTATATCCTATAGCTCTATATTATAATGGCTAAGGGAAGGTATAAAGATTAATTTTTCCCCAGTGAAAGACTGTTTAGAGCTCATTTTACAATGAGGAATATAAAATTAGTATACAACCACAGAGCAAAGTAATCTTGATTACTTTTGGTAGCATTCTACAAAAGATGGCCCCAAACTGACCTTACGATCAATTAGAAGTGCCTGTCTGCTACTATTCTCAAAAGGAAAAGCCATTCTAGTCTAACTAACACACTTACATGACCTCAGAGAAACCACACAAAGAGAGACTGCTTCCCTGACAGAGTTCAGCCAGTTTTTCATATTTTTAAAACGTGCTAAAATTAAATGGCTGATTAATTTTAACAATGGACATGCTTCATTTTAGAAGCATCATATACAATGTAGAAAGGAGAGAATTGTAATCAACTTTCCATTAATTTAATAAATATCTCAGAATGCCAAAATCAAAATCTTTGCAGATAATGGCTTCATAGCAGCATGTTGGCCCTATGCACACTATATAAGATTGCTGGGAAATAATCTTTGGAAAATGTGTAACTGTCATTGGAATTTCTGGGTTTCATGTGATTAACAAGGAAAATGATCAACTTTCTTTTTTAGATAGTGGTTTTAGCTGTAACTACTTTAAACTGGTTTAAACTATAGTTAAATGTTACTTTAAATGATTCTTATTTAGAGCATTCTTATTTTGGATATATGCTTACATAGATGAGGAAAGTGATGATAACTTCTCAAATCTTATAAAAGAATTTACTAAGTTCAAAGAGACAGAATAGTGGAGCTGGAAGGACCTCTGAGATGATGCAGTTTGGTTTCCTCATGGTACAAGTGAGGAGTCATGGTCCAAAAGGTTTTAAAAAGACCCTTCTGATTCTATCACAATGGATAGATTGTGATATATATATAAAATATATATATATATATATATATAATATATATATATATATATATATATTTTATATATAACAATATATAAAATATAATCAACTGGGCCTTTAGAAAATTTAGGTATTAAATTATTTAGTCATGTTACTCCTACTCTGATACCACTACTTATCACCTTGGCACCTAATATGATACTAAGCTTCTAGAAGGAGCTCCTGAATGATATTCTATAATATTTTATATTCCTAAATTAGTGTTATTCAGGAATTTAAAAATGTTTATGAATACCTTTTACAATAAAATCAGACTATCCAAATTACTTCAGAGACCCAGAAATGAACAATTAATTTATTAGGAATGAGTTTCCAAGATATGTGTCTGCTCCCAAGCCCGAGGAAAACAATCAGGGTATGACAAACACTAGGCAGCAGACCCAGCAGGGAAAAAAATAGGGGAGCCAATAGTAGGTCAGAAGAGAGGTACTGAGAGAGTGGGCTGTGCTCGTGCTAATGAGTTAAGCCAAGGACCTCAACTCTTAACTCTGCTACTCTGCCAGAAATCTTCACACTTCTCCCAGGAGCCCTCAAATACCTGTTCTGGGAAATGTGAGGTTAGACAGAGAAGAATGCTGACGACTTGGAACAGGAACTTCCGGTAGGGATTTCCTTCTGAGAGTCCACACAAGTTAGACTGTCTTGAGGCAAGGCTGGCTGAAATGACAAGGTCATTGTGTAGAGCAGGGATCACCAACCCAAATGTCTGAGGGGACAGGCATGACGTGGACTTGCTCTAAGGCTTTGGTCTCAGGGAAATGACTTGGACAAACTGGAGGGAACATTTCCCATCCAAAGAGGCAGCCTGAGATTAAACTCAAGCCAACCACTACATGCAAGAATGCTGGCCCAGTGATGTCAAATTATTAAGAGTAACCAGATATTTAGATTTATTCTATATGAAAAGTCCTTACTTATGTTTAAGTGTTGAAAACTAATCCCAATTTCTCAAAAACACTATGAAGACCAAAGAATACAAGTTCATGGCCCTGCCCTCCAGTTTGTTGCCTCTCCCAGAGGGTGTAGAAAATGTGAATTAGTGTGTGGTTGTAGAAAGAAAGATAGAAGCCTCCAGTTACAGTGAAAAGATGATAACACAGTGTCTTATTAATCAGATTTATCAGACAGAAAGCCTGTAAGACTACCTATTACCTTTGAACTAATTCTATGGTCTAGAGGCTCGAATCTCAACTGGATCTCTAAGTGGGTGTGGGATGGTAACAAGATGCATTTGTAATCTCATATACCTGTTGTGCTCAGGTTGATGGTGTAAGTGATCACAGTGCTATTTTCCACTGAACTTGGTTCAAACTTAAAAATCCTTCTCAATGTAGTGCTTCGGATGGCCACTATCAGTTAATCAGCAATAACACAAAAAATAGAAAATTATTGACTCTCCCTAGCTTAGGTGAACCTCATATATGATGAATATAGTTTTGAGATACTTTATTAGTTTATTTGTCCAAGAACATTCAGAGAAAGATTATATAACATGCCACAGTTAAATATGGGGATAAAAGGAAAGCTCAAAAGGTACTCACTCATTATTATTGAGAGTTTACTTTGTGCCAGGCACTTTGCTAGGCACTGGAGTTTAGCTGATCATCTCTAAACAGTTGTTTAAACTTCTAACTGATGGCATTTATTTTCTAGTCTGTTCCTGTCTTTTTATCTTGATTGTGGTGGATAGTCCTTGTGGTAGGCAGAATTTCTGAATTTGTCCCCCAAAGATTCCAAGCCCTAACCCTCAGATCCTGTGAATGTGATGATTTGTCACTCCAATGTCATTTGGCACAGCTGACCTTAAAAAAGGGAGATTATTTTGGTGGGCTCAAAGTAATCAAATGAGTCCTTAAAAGTAGAGGCCCTTCTCCAGCTAGTGGTGGAAGAGGGAGGTAGAAGAGAAACTCAGAGATATTTTAAATGTGAGGACTCAATATACCATTGCTGGCTTAAAGATGAAGAGGCCATGTGAGAAGAAATGTGGGTATCCTCTAGGAACAGAGAGTGGTCCCAGCTGACAGCCAATAAGGAAAGGGGGACCTCAGACCTATCCCAAGGAACTAATTCCTCCAACAACCAATGTTAGCTTGGAAGGAGGTTCTTTCCTAGAGCCTCCAGATAAGAGCTTAGCCTGCTGACACCTTGACTTAAGCCTTGGGAGATCCTAAACAGAGAACCCACCCATGCCTGCCTGGACTTCTGAATTACAACTGTGAGTCACTAAGTTTGTGACATTTTGCTACATAGTAGCAAATATAGTCCTAAAACCCGATGGCAGTATCTACCTGAATATTAAAGAATAAACTAGATGACATTTTATGTATTCTTGCAGGCTTCTATGTGTTCTAATTCTTAAGAAATTTCTAAAAGGTAATCCCTAAATTTTTTGGAATGTTATAGATCATACCTACGAATTTTGGCATTGATTTTGCATTCAGTAACTAGGGTTACCTTGTAACACATAATTAACAAAGGGCTTGTATACACCATGTGTAAAGAAATCATATAAACCAACAGCAGTGATAGTTACCCAACAGAAAAAAAATCGATCAAAAGACTTGAGCAGACATATCACAAAAATATCCATATGGCCAATAATGAAAGGTGCTTAACATTCTTATTCATCTGGGAAATATACATTCAAACCGCAAAGAGATGCCAGTACACATCCCTCAGACTGGTTAAAAGGAAAAAGACTGACAACACCCAGTGCTGGTAAAGATGTGGAGGAAGTGAAACTGCTAGTGGTAGCGCAAATTGCTACAACCACTTTGAAAAAACTCTGGCAGCATCTACTAAAGCAGGTTACTTACATGTAACTTCAGACCTAGCAATTCCATTCCTAGGTACAATCTGATAGAAATGCATACGTATGTTCACCAAAAGACAAACATTAGAGTGTTCACAACAGCATTATTTACAGAAGTCTCAAATTGGAAAATGCCCAAATGATCTTCAACAAGGACGTATACAAGTTGTGATCTATTCATGCAATGGAATGCTATACAACAATGAAAAATAACAAACAACTGCTACAGGCCACAATATGAATGCCATCTTACAAACATAATGTTGGGCAAAAGAAGCCAGGTACCAAAGAAATATACTCTATGATTTCGTTTCTGTAAAGTTCAAAGCACAGCAAAATGAATCTCTGGTTTAAGAAGACAAGATAGGGGTGACATGTGGGGAAGGGATGGGAGGAGGGCTTTTGGTGATGACAGTTATGTTCTATTTCTTGACCTGGATGGAGACCACATAAATGAAAATTTAACAAGTTGTACAAATAATATTTCAGCACTTTCCAGTTTGTGTGTTGTACTGTAATACAAAAGTAACTTTAAAAGCATACCCTTTTCAAATTAAGGATAACTCTTTCCTCACCCACTAGGTTTAGCTTCAGAAACATACGACAAGTGGCTCTGAGTTTGAATACATAAGAGGGAATGAGGATGAGAGAAATAAGAATATTCTGTAAAAGTTTATTTTTTAAGCTAAAAAATAGAGAAAGTATAAGAAAATCCAAGTTTTATCTCAGAAAAATAACATTCTAAATAAAAGGCTATTCCCATTTAAAAATCATAGGCTTCTTTTATGTAGGAAACTCTCTGGGCTTCCATTTATGATATTTTCTATAAAGAGGAGGTTAGGCTGGTAACCCACAAGGAAGCATGTGTGTCATGTTGTAAATACTCTAGCAGCCCTTAAAAAACTCAGTTTCCAATTCAGTGAGATCACTTGTAAGAAATCGATTAAGAAGGTATGGATAGTGGCCAATTTACTCATGAGACTGGTGACTGAGAAGTCATTGGTGGAAGTTTTACATCTTGATCTTGATATCCCCAAAATATAAAATGCAAAGTATAGCCAAGACCCAGTTGTGATAATGCCAATAAACCTACAGTTTTTGATTGCAAAGGAGTTAATTATCTCTTCCGACGACTTGTAATATTCAAATCTATCCCTGATAAAACAATTACTTGAAAATTATTATTTTATGTTTGCTTAGGAGTAAATGCATGTAAGTAAGGACTATTCATATAGCTGGACAAAGACCTAAAACTGTAGGGCATTTCTAAGGAAAAGATAAAATTTTTCTCAGTATCCTTGATTTTGCATGCTGGCAGAGTCTAGGTGAACAAAAGGAAAGGTTTGAAGCTGAGCAGAGAAAGTAATAGCTAATGGGAGAGTCAGAGACTTACAGGAATTCAGAAAAACACCCCAGGTAGATTAAGAGGTGTTGGTGATTGAAAGATCTGTGATGTCCTTGTGCAGTGTAAGATAAATCATGAAGTAACTTCATTTTAAACCTATAGCATAAACACTGATGTTTTGCTACATTCTACATACTGCATTTAATAATGATTGGAGATAAGAACAGCTAATCTAGGGATAAATACATTCTTCAAATCACAATTATCATTAAGTGCCTTCTATGCATGTGTGAAGGCTCCCTGCGAGGTGTTATGGAAATAAGCAAATAAAGATGACTAGTTAGTGTCCCCACAGAATCTGTAGAACCTAGTGGCACAATAGAAAAATACATAGATATTAAAATAACTAAGACAAAGCAAAACGTAAATACTCTCAAGAGTTGCCAAGAAAGTTCTACAGACACATTGCTCCTTCCTCTCTCAAAAGGGAGAAAAAATGAGAGAGATTGAACAACTCAAATAAGAGTAGGATCAATAAGGGAGGTGGATTTGACCTGGGTCTGTATATATTCAGTATATTTTTGAAAAGTTTGTGCATGGGAATACTAGATAGTGGGCACAGTAGTGCAAAAGCTTAGGACATTTGAGAGAAATTTTAGTTATCGTTCTATCTTTATTATCAACTATGATAATTTGTTAGTTACATTTGAAATTTACTAAGATCACTGTAAACATTAACTATTAATATTTTGCTTAGTAAGAAAGCTCGTTTAGATTACACTACAGGGAGCTTCGTTTAAGCCAGGCAATAAGAATTCCATGTTTACTGACTGCCTTCTATGGTTCTTCCCAGGGCAGAAAGTTATAAAATAAACAATTGTTAGAGAATCATGTGATTTTAAAAATCCAGAGCAAGTTACAAGTTAGTACAGATTTGGTACAATCTTCTATACCTCTTGACTTTATAACACTGGCCTAAGGATTGATGTTCAGAACAATGTTCTTGTGATAACTGTGTGCTCCTCCACCAAAGACTCATGTATCTAACTTAGTATACATCCTCAGGAACATATTTTGTAAATATTTTCAGCTAAAGTCTAAGCAAAATAAGTATTCTGATGAACTTTTAGAAAATAGAGTGATCCAGAACACAACATTTCCCAAATATTCTTTCTAGCAAGGATTCAATGTTGTCACGGAATGAAGCATCAGCTGCATCTTGATCCAGGGTAATGGGAGACCCAAGGTTCATTTTGGAGATGTGGAGTATGTAAATAGTCAAATTTAATGTCCTGGTATTCAACAACAGTTTAGTTAAGATAAATACTTTATATAGAGTCACTTGCTTAATCCTTTCATCAATCCAGTGCAGAAGTACTATTATCATCCCTGTTTTAAAGATGGGAAAATTTGAAGCTTGGAGAGGTTAAAGAATTTGTCAAAGGTTAACAGATAGCCAAGATTCAAACTAAGTTTTTCTAACTTCATAAGGCACTATATTTTACTGCAGTCATTATTTTTAGAACTTTTGCTCCTTAGATGCTCATGATTTTGTTGTATTTTGTTACTTTTCCAACCAGAGGGCTCCCAGACCCAATCATTTGGTAATACCTTTCAACAATATTGGAGTGGAAGTGTTTTCCCTGTAAACATTTAAAATAATTTGTTCACAATTTATTGAGCGCATATGATGTGCCAAGCACCACATATGCATTAAGTCTTTTGCTCCTCATAGCAACTTGTGAGTGTGGTAGTGTAATTATATCACCGCTTTACACAAGAGAAATCTGGCCTCCATGACTCCATACTCTGCCTTGGTTCACTGTTTCCATCACTGGATGGTCTTTCTCAGTTTATTTTATAGGTTCCTCTTCACCTTCCTCATATAACTATTGGATGGTCCCAGAGCTCAGTCCTTGGGCCTCTCTCTTCTCTGTCCCTAAGGTGTTTCATCTAGCCTCATGGTTTAAGGTCCATCTCAGTGATGATGACTCAAAAATTTATGTCTCTTGCCCTGACCTCTGTACTGAACTCCAGGCTAAAATAACCAACTGTCTTCTCATACCCACCCTTGGATGGTGGATAGACATTTTAAACTTAACATACACAAAATTGAACTCTTAATTTTTTCTCAAACCTATTCTTCCACACTCTTCCTTATTTCAATAAATTTTACTTAAAATGTTAACAGAGATGAAATGCAACTTAGGTAACAAAATTGATAGTTTCAATAGCTTTCCTAAATAGACCACTGCTAAAATTTATGATCTGAGATTTACCGAAAAATATATCTGATTGCAGGGTTGATATTTTGATATCTATGTTGTACATACACATGCACACACATACTTTCTTAGAAATAATTTGTGTACTTGTAATAGTATGTAAATAAATGAAAGTATTAAAAGTAAAATCAAAGCGACAAGCATGTCCCATTGGCACATGAAAATGTGCTCCACGTTGTTAAATTCATCCAGGAAATGACGTCAAACTTACAATGAAAACACTACACAGCCATCAGAATGGTTAGAATGAAACAGATTGAGAATAATAAGCACTAGTGAGGATGTGAAGCAAAGGAAACTCTCATATACTATTAGTGAGAATGTAATATTTAACATCTAATTATGTCTTAAAATAGGCATCTTCTGTTTTCTTTGCCAACCCAACATCGTCTACTTTGGGGAACTGCCATATGTCTGTCTCATACTGCTGGGGCTGTTCAGCATACATTCTTGCCTCCCCTACCACAGATGTAGAGAGTGCACTACATCCCCAGACTTAGTGATTAGTGTAGTGGTCAGCATTTGCCCCAAGCTAAGTCATTAAGAATCTTTTAGAGGATATCCAGTCATCCTTCTTTCTCCGGCATCATAAACTCTCAAAATAATGTACACTTGTGGTCATCTTGCCATGACATAACAAAAGCCTTTCTTGGGCAAGGAGATCTGTGAGACAGAACTCCTATGACATTATTGAACTTGTGTCTGAACCCAGGATACAAGTTCCAGACTCACTACATTTGTACGCTAATAAATTCTTTCCTTAAGCTAGTCTAAATTCAGTTTCTGCCTTTTGTATATATTTGACGGTGTCCTCATATACTGCTGAACTATTGTTCCTCATATTTCTCATTTAAGATCTTAAGTTTTTTATTACAATTTTTGCATCTATTTAGCTTTGTCTAAGAGCGATAGAAGGGTATCTTAATGGAAGGCCATAAATAACTTTGAGGGGAAATAAACTACTGAGAAAAGATTTTACAAAAAACTGGTGACTAATGCCCTTAATATATAAGCAGTTAATATAAGCCAATAAACAAAAAACTAAGAGCACCTCCAATAGAAAAACAAATAAAGGACATAAACAGACACTAGAAAGTGAAAATGGCTAGTATTTGTATAAAAAATATTCACCTGCACTAGAAATTTTTTGAAAGGTAAATTAAAATATAATACAATTTTTACCTAATAAATAAGATGTATTAAAAATGATAATATTCAATGTTGACAAGCTCTAGCTATATAGACACACTTAAAACATTGCTGGTAATAATATAAAATAGTACAACTTTTCTAAAGGACAATTTAGAATTATGTATGAAATATTTTAAAAACAAATACATAGTTTGTCTTAATGAAATCAGAAATACAAAGATGTGGATAAAAGAATATTTATTCTAGTTATTTATAACAGCAGTCTATTGGGAAATGGCTAAGTAAATACAGAATTTATTTTGGGGTGTGATATAAAGTAGGAATTTAATTTTTATTTTTCCCATGTGGCTAATTAATTATCCCAGCATCATTTACTGAATAATTCAATGTTTCTTCACTGATATACGACTACACTTTTGATGCCATATCTGCAGTGGCCTATTTCTAGGCATTCTATCCTCTTCCATATTGGTCTCCTTATTACTCCATGTTAATATTACATAGACTTAAAGGCACAATTTTAGAACAGGTCTTGATACTGGATCAAAGCTTCTCTGCCTTCATACTGTTTTAAAAACATTTTGGCTGTTTTTCCCTTCTACCTTTTCTAACTCCATATACATTTTAGAAACAGCTTATTCAGGCAACTTCAAAGATCCTTTTTTGAGATTTTGAATAGAATTGAATTTATGAATACATTTGAGATAAGTGGCATCATTTAGATATTAAAACTTCCCCTTCAAGCACATGATATAGTTCTTTGTGTATGTAAGTATTCTTTTATGTATATGCATATGCGTGTCTATATTCTATATCTATAATGAGTTCATACAACTTTGGTTAGATTTATTCCTTATAGGAAGCTTATGATTTTATTGCTATTATAAATGGCATCTTAAAATTTTAACTTTCCGTTTTTGGCAGGTATACAGAGAGGCAACTGATTTTTGTATACTGATCTTATATACCACAACCTTGAAGAACTCTTAATGAATTTCCTTCTGGATGGCTCACTTTCCCCTACATTAGGGAGCTGGCAGGGGACTCTAGGGTGTGAAAACCATCAGGTGTCATTCAGAATGTGAGTGTGAGTTGGGAAGAAGGCAAACAGGCAGGTCACCCCGCCCCCTCTGCTGACCCTGGCAATAGTGAAATGTAGAGGCAATAGTGAAATGTGGAGGCAATAGTGAAATTGGAGGGCTCTTCCATCCATCCCAACAGGGAAGCCCTTGTCTCTCTGAGGTGGAATGCTCAGGCCTTACAGAATATTGTTGTCTTCAGTGAGTGGGTTCCTTCTAAGCCTTTGGTTTTAACCTAGCTATCACTTTTTCACTGACTACCCTATTTAAAGCACCTGCCAACCCTCACCACCCAGGCTCCCTTATTCCCTATTACAGAATCCTGTTCATGCCCTTTATGACAATGACCTCAATTTATGAGTTTATTTGTTTAGTGATGTTCTTGTTTACTGTCTATCATTCCTACCCATTGCAAGCTTTATAAGGGCAGGGATCAGGTCTATTTTGTTTACCTCTATATTCCTGGTACCTGCCATTTAGTTCAATACAGGTTTGTAGACAGACTGAATGAGTTAAATGTCAAACATCTGTTTAAGTTTTTAATTTTAATAATCCATTTGTCTCATCATTTAAAATGTTTCTTACTTACATAATCTTATTTTATCCTCATAATTGTCTTTTGAAATAGGGATTGCTAGTTCCCATTTGACAAATAAGGCACAGGGAAATCAAGTCACATGGTCCAAATAAATAGCTAGAAATCAGTTTAGTTGCAAACAGAATTCAAACCATCTAACTCAAAAACCATATAATAAAAGAAAATAAAAAGAAAAGAGGAAGGGAGGGAGGGAGAGAAGAAAGGAGAGAGGAAGACAGAAGGGAGGAAAGTAAGGGAGAGGATGTTCATCTGTGAACTCCACGTGTCAAGGGCATATCACATCATCCGTCCTGCTAAGAATGCCTTAAATCTCACACTTCAAGCCTGTTAGGAAACCTCATATCTCTCTAAGACATTTCCAGCCAGCACACAGATTAAGAATACTCTTAAGCAAGGTTGTTATATATGAATCATACAGAGTGGGAAATAAAGGAGTTTTTCTCTGTTAGCATAAAACTGGCTGGTGAAGCCAGGTCACCAAATCAAGTCCGATAATTCTAAGGAGTACTTACAACATGATTTACGTTTCAATTTCAAGTTCCATTTCATTCTCTCATAATTTTTCTGCCTTAGTTAACATTACACAAAATTTTGGCTCTCAACATTTAAAAGCCACATGAGAATATCTCGCCAGTTTTACTATAGGTATGAGTGTAGAAATAGTTTCTTTTCATTAGAATCATTATTTAAAGAAAGAAAGAATACTGCACTCAACTTTTTATTTTAATCAATTATACTACATGTCCCCTTTCTTTTCCTTGCCCCTAAATCTGATGATGAAATAAATGGTCATTTCTATTAACTCTGACTAGCTGGTTTCGTGCTGTAAAGTTACGAGAAGAAAAGGAATCTCCTACTGCTGCCAGTCTCCATGTAGTCAAAGAAAAAGTACCAATCTTTAAGTTAATAATACTATTTTTGTAATTTGGAAGGGAAAAATACTTTGCTGCCGAGGGCAATCCATATAGAAGAGCTGATTGCTAGGTGAAACACTCTGATGGAATGAGACTTTATCATGGAAACTATTGACATGAGAACTCTAACCTCTTCCTGAACTCAGAGTAAAAAAAAGATAGTACTGATGAAATTCTGTCTGCTACAGGAGGGCATAATAATACATACTTAATCCAAAGTGGTTTATCAGGGATAGACAGTGACATGTCCTGAAGCTTAGAGATCACACCCTTAGGACTCCGACATACCCATTACTGAGACGTCGTATTCTATCAGCAGCGTTGCTTCTTGTCCACATTGTTTAAGAATACTCATGGCTTCAGCGTGCGTGGTTCCAAGAAGCCGAATTCCATCCACACTGAGCAACCTATCACCAGGTTTGATTGTGCCCTCTCTGAAGAAAGAATAAAGAAACAGTCTTTACTAATTTAGCATATTGGGGCTTAGCATTAATAGTCACTTAGCCAAGTCATTCTTTCACACACATTCTGTCATCTACCCCATTTGCATTCTTTTTAAGCATCAAGTGTGACAGTGAGAGTGTAAAGAGGTAACCCTGAACAGAAAATTGTATAATATGAAAATCAGTAAGGAGAAAATAATTACATATTAGTAAATAACCTAATTACCCACAGGTAACTCTTGGAGTACAAAAGTAAGAAAGGCACATTTTCACTTTTCTAGGATTTTGCCAGAATGTCTAAAATTGATTTATTGGAGCCCAGAAAATAGCATTCACTTATTTTCCCAAAGTCAGGTGAGCAGAAAAGTCTGCTAATTTCATTCAATTTATTACCAGTGAACCCAAGCGGGATAGGGACTGCTGGTGAGAAATTTCCCTAGTCTGTAGATCTCCCTACTGATTTATAAGGCCATTTGGAAATCATTAAGTTGATTCAGTTTCACATTCCCTGGAAGAGGCAGGCAAATATTATTCTCCCTGCTGTGGACAGACACTCAAGGCATTGGGAGAAAATGACTCAGGACATTAGTGGCACCACAAAGGTAGAGCCAGGGAGGCCCCCAGATTACATCCTCCCTGCCTCAGGGAGGGGCATGAAGATGACAAGATCAAATGGTGGGATATAAGTTTAGGATTTGGAAAGAATAAAAATGACCTCTTAAGTAAACATCTTTTACCTAGATAACTCTCTAAGTATTTTGACTCTAAATTTTTGTCTTAAATTCTCAGATTTCCTTGAGTCCTAAATTGACTTGGTAATACAGGTATGTCAGTCGCAAACTGATAGCCTATTTTTGACATTTCTGTCAACTCCAACTCTAAATGTTAATAAGAAATGGAAATATTCTAATTTGCTTCAGGAAGAATAATTCACTAGAGAAGCATGAGAAGGGAAAAAGGCAACATTTTTGACTGTGTTATCCTCTGCAAAGGTACAACATATACTCTAGCACAGACGAGAAACCAATGTTTTCCTATTTTCTTATTTTATATGAAATACCATCTTTCTTAAAAGTGAGCTAACAGTTTGAGCTTTGAAGGAAAATGAACGTGAGCTCCTTTCCCAGTTCTTCTGCTTACTTGCTGGCAAGCCATTTAGCCATTCTGGGCCTGTATTTTCATCTGTAAATGTGGCTAAAAATACCTCATTGAGAGGGTGGTTGTAAGGATGATGTCTGCCAAGCACTTAGCACAATTTTTGGCACATAATAAGTGCTTAATAAATAGTGGTTATTATTGATATTTCTACCTCTCAACAAAGAATTTAATGTTTATCCTGGTCTGAACAGAGAGAGACAGGAGTAATCAGTCCATTTTCCCTCTACCCTTCAACAGCATCTAACGGCAGCAGTTGTGTTCCCCCATCGTTACGGAGTCAACTTTTGCTGTGGGAAACTAATACAGAGATAAATATCCCCAGAAACACATAAATTGTGAGTTTACTTGGGATGCCACAAGGTTTATGATAGGAAAGTTGAAGGCTCTTGTCTTTCACATATTCACATGAGCAAGGAAGAGAAGACTCTAGAGACGGACAAAATTCCTTCCATTTTACCAGAAGTCACTTCCATTCTGACCTACATAGTCACCGTCAAAAGGTAATGCTAATAATGATAAGGATGATGTTAATGGTAAGAATCTCACCACCAGCACCTATCTTTCCAGGCTGGGAGATTAGCAAGTGGAGAGGATGCATTTAAAGTGTCTGCCTTAAAAGAGCCAGCTGCGTTCTCCAAGTGCCTACCCTATGAAAGCCCCCTGCAAAGCATCCTGTAGCTCCAAACTTTAATAAAACTGAGCAACCCTCAAAGGTAGGTATTATTATCTACATGTACAGTGGAGGAAACAGAGCTCAGAACTAAGTCACCTGACCAAGGTAGGGTGTAGTAAGTATGGAATCTGGAGGCAAACCTTATTTTTTTCTGATTCCACAGCCCAAACTCTTTCAGTTTTCACATTCTAACATATATACTTAATACCTATCTTTTACTATGAAATTTCCAATTCATCAACTTCTATGCCAAAGTACCCAGCTTTATTTATTCTATCTTGGATAGTGACACAGCAAGATAAAGTTTTACCTGTCAGCAGGCCCTCCAGGACGAACACATGTTATCACAACTGGACGAGATTTATTTCTATCATCATGTGCTCCCCCTAGCAAAGAAAAGGAATACAGCTTAAAAATGCTTTCATTGTTGCCATTAAAAAATTTCACTTACAAAATGCCAGCTGAAAAATGCCATACTTGATGTATGGAGGAAAACATGTAAAATTTTCCTTGAGGCATATAATTGCCTTAAAGATCTTACTCATTTTATATAGAATATATATTTGAAGTCATTTCTCCACCTTTCAATAAATATATGGCTGCAACAAGGGAATACATAAAATACTTAATAACTGGTATGGCAAGAGGATCGACTGATCGCAACAAGTACTGGCCCAATTAGAATAGCTGCCAGTTAAACAAAGTTCAGGTGTGTATGTCTACTGCCAGTCAACCTGAGCTAAAATGCAGGTGAGTAGGTCTACAACCTGACCTAAAGGAAGCAAAACCCAAAGTAAAAGAAAAAAACTAAGTATTCAAAAAAAAGCAAGAAAAAATTCAAGTGACCAAAGTGGCCCCCATTAAAAGCGGGGTGTTCAAACAATTGGGGCAAATTTGGCAAGCTGTGTCAAGCCAGTTGCAATGCTTAAATAGGGATATTACTTTTCTGTAAAAAAAAAATTTCTCCCCAAGAATTCTCAGAAACAGATGCTTCAAGATGGAAGGTAATTTACTGTAAATTCTCTTTTTAATCCATGACACTTTTGTATGACTTCCTTAATCTGTGCTCCCGCAGCTTCTACTTGACATCCACCAGTGCTGGCCTACTTATTAGATTTGAGACTGATCACACCACATTTGGACACCTAGGGGTCTTAGAAAATTCTTCCTAGTGTTTAACTGATATCTGTCTTCCTTCAGCTTTCATCCACTGGTCTTTGCTCTATTGTCTAGAGCAGTAAAACAAAAATCTATCCTCACTTCTACAAAAAAGTTTTTCTGAAAGTTGAAAGCAGAGATTATACACCTGCTAAGTCTCATCTTCTTAAGGCTGAACATTCCCAGTTTCCTTAACGATTCTTCATGTGACCTGATTTCCTTGTACATCACCATCCTGGCTGCCCATCTGGATGGTCTCTAGTTCGCCAGTATCTGATAGATATGAATGCTGTTGTCAACTATTACCTCCTTAATGTTTGCTTGATAGAACAGACTGATACTTCCCAAACTTGGCACAGGTAGGGAGGTCAACTTAAAGAATCTAGCCTAAGAAAAAATTAAAAGGCATTCGCTATTTCTGATGAAGGTAAATGCTTCCTTTGTGCTCACTTCTGTTACAAGTGGATTCATTCAGTCTGGCTGATTGGTAAAAGCTCCATTTCAGTATTTTATACTTTGATTCAGTTTGATGGTTTCTTTAAAAATTCCTCTTTACTTAAAATTGGAATTTCACCACTTTCTCAGAAAAAAATTTTAAAATGAAAATCATGACAATAGGTTACATCAAATGCTGACTCATATTTATGTAAATACTATTAAGTAACTTCTCTTTTGCAAGGTGTTCATAAAAGGATAGATTTGCTCTTCCCTAAAGGGGGCATTGATTTAGAAAAAAATGGGGGCTGAAGACAGCAAGAAACCTTTCCATAATTTTGATTTACAGGTCCAAATTTAAGTACCTAACAGTGAATGTGTGTGAAAGTGTGAGCTAATTCTAAATTTCTTGATACGTGGCATTTTATCATTATTTGTAATGAATCAAGTTTGTGTGTGATTCACTTTGGTTCTAGAAGTTTGGAGCAGCAAGGCAAAACAGAGACCACTCAGAGACCAGCGATGTTCTCAATCCTGGCTGCACGTTAGTATTGATTGGGATGCTTTTTGAAAATATCAATGCCAGGGCCACAGTGCAGACCAAATCTGAACATCAGGCAGCATATGTTAAATGAGAGACCTACCTACAATTTTAGAATTGAGAATGACTAGTTAGAGAAGGTTTCCTTGTCCAAAGTGAAAAGCAACTTAGTGGCAGAGAGCTTTTCCTATTAGCCCAACCCATCTCTTTTGGCTCAGTGGCAAGGAGTTTACTGAAATTTAACTCTCCAAGGCTTAGACCAGAACATCATTTTTCATTTGGCGCAATGTTTCATTGTTTGGAAAGTCAAGGTTTTAGAACCTGTGACTTTATAGCATTAGAAATATAATACTATTCATTAGCTAAAAGCAAATTATAATGTTCAAAGTTCCATTCTAACACATTAAGAAGAAATTCTCCAGTATGAAATTAATAGGATCCATCTGCAATAACTTCTCCTTTTTCCTGATGGTCCTGGTATTCTCCATTATTCTAAGTTTAGCTCAAATCCCATCTGCACCAAGATGTCTTTTCTGCCATGCTAATTTTTACCCACAATGCTTTTTCATTCTGATTAACCAATGGTTCTTAAGGGATGGGTCTCCCTTTTGAGAAGAAAAACCCTCCAGTTGGGTCTCAAACTGATCTAAAAATATAAATTCTTTATTTGATTCTCATTGAGAAATTATGCAAACTTTCATAAACTTTATGTTATTCTAGGCTCATATTATAAAACTCCTGGGTGTGCACATAGATATTTGAAGTTCCTGCCAATTGCAGGAAGGATGTTTTATTAACATTACCTCATTAGTTGTCTTGAGGTGGTTCTGGATTTCAATTCCTTCTATTTTTATTTCTTACTGATAAATTACTATTGGTTTAGCTCTTTCATTAGCAATTTGATTTGTTATTGATTAGCTATACAGTAACTAGGGATGATATCTGCAAGAGCAGTATTTTTTTTGCTGCAGCTTTGTAATAATTAGGCTTGTATGCATGTGATTCAAGAATGCCTCTCTTTCATACCTATATTGCGAAAACAGATTTGTGTATACACCTATCCTTCAGCCTAAAATTACTTATATGGTAAATTTTCATTATATGTATCTAGTTATTTTAAAAAGAAATTTGGGAATGATTAAGGTAAATGATCTTGGGGTCTGTTGCTCTACCTAAAAATAGGCCTTGGTCAGAAAAATATAATAACTGCTAGTCTAAACCACTCAGTGGGTTCCTACTTCCCCACCCTCTCTACTCTTCACTTGAGCACTCTATCAATTTATGTCTTAAATCCACTGGAATATAATTCCCTGGAGATAGGAGTCTTGTCTTATGACTACATAATACTTGTCCCACGTGTTGACATGTGCTTAATAAATACTTGATCGATTGATTTGCTAAGTGATCGGCACAGAATGAAACCTAATGCTTAAACTCAGTCACTTAACAGAAGTCTGTACAAGTGAACACATCTCTTTCATTTTTGAATGCATGTATATTTATTAAGATGCTTAATTTTAACTAATGTTTAAATAATTTTGATAGAATTTTGACTCTGGTGAAGTACAAAATGTTACAGGTTAAAAAAAATCAAGAAATATGAAATGTTAAAAAATTCCTGATGCTTAAATAGCTTCCCATTGAACCTCATTGTCATTCTAGGAATTTGAGAGTTGTTAATGCAGTCATAGTCTTTAAGGGATGAAATTGTTAATAAGAAAAACAAAATAATGAAAGCTGGAATTACACCTTAGAATGAATGGTTTTATAGGCAAGTTGGAGTCACCTGAAATCTTTATTATCAGTGCCATCCTGTAATATGATGAATTGAATTTATGCACATAGGTACCCAAGAGATTAGATTATCTTCAATCCATTTTTAGAAAGCTACAATAACAAAATGTATCCCAGGAGAAATTAATTTAAACAAAGTTGCTTAATCCTAGTGTATTAAATCAAATCAAGCCATACTCGTCAACATTTTTGATTCAGTGATACAGAAAAGTATAAAAGGAAAGGCAAAAGACATGTTGAAAAGTGACAAATCAGTAGGATGACTGTGAATTGACAAGGTTTACAAATGGTGGTTTCTTGAACTGTATTAATGAACTAAAAAGAAAGCTACTTTGATTCTTACTCATTGTTTTATTTATCTGAAGAACAGGTGCAAATGTTAAAAGGTGACTTTACACAATGGAAACACCAGTTTTTTTGTGAATGACTTTCTGGTTTACTCGCAATATTACATTGGCAAATTTTCGAAGAGTATATGATGGTTCATATTTTCTAACCACCACCTACCTCTTATTACAAAACCAAAGGTATTGCCTTCTTTATGTAATGTGACTTCCACCGTTCGGAAAATAACACTTGATCCTTGTACGGCTGAATACAGGAAAGAAAGAGGGAAATATAAGTTATAAGTAATAATAACATTTCTAAATTTTTTAATGTGGCATAAAATACTACAGATCCCTGTTGCAAATAATTTTTGTTTTGAGTAACAAGAAAGCGATAATTTCCTTTCAAAGAAGATACTAGAAAAATAATTGTAATGGCATGCAGATACCATAAAATAGTCTGCATAGTGACTCATATAGGTCCAAGCGGAACCAAAATCATAGCTAGTTTTCTTTTCTTCTGTGTAGCCAGTTTCTAGCTAGAGGGTGATATTTATATTATTTAAACTCTACATAACAAGAAAGATAATATTTATATGATAAATACTATTGCTTTCCCTTTGTAAGATGCAAAAACTAGGGTTTTTGTAAAACTTATAAAATAGTTTCTGTATTTATTTTTACTTTTGCAGCTGGAATAGGAAGAAAAAGTATTGTTCTCAGATTGCAATCAATAATTAGGCTAATGCTAATAGATGTTCTGATGTGTAAATAGCTATTAAACAAAGGTATCAGCAACCCAAATAAAACTTGGAGGGCAAAAGAAATTCTAAGTACATTCAAAATATTATTACTAAGAAAATAAAGATTGACTTATGTTTACTTGATACATCATGCTTATGTTGTATTTGCCCAATTATTGCTCTCACTTCACAAAATGGAATCGCATTGCCATGTTGCAATCTCTAATTACATTAAATACAGGTATGAGGGTATAAGGTGTGTGAAGGTATAGTCACTAAAATATTCTGTAAGACTGCTCTTGAGAACCTAGTGAGTAATTCTGGTTGTCTATTTCTCCATTAAAAACACAAAATTTCTGCAAATTAGTATTTTATCATTATGAATACAGGGATGTTTGGAGACAGAAAAGCTTTATAAGGTATAGAAGTAGACAGTTTCAGATCTTTATTTTGAATTTGTACAGTGTTATCTAATTATATAATGCCACATTCAATATCAATAACATATTTTTTACATTGTTACCAGATCTTGAAGGGTTTATTAAATAAAACTGTCAACAAGAAATATATAGGCAGAATTCAAAGGCACCTTTTAAAAACTTTTCTTGCCATTTACAGAAATAGCAAGTGGTTTTAATTAGGCATTAATTACAATTATTTTTAATTATCAGAAATTCAGAACCCTCAAAGGAATAGACATGATTATGAAAAGTACACATTTAAATTCATAAAACTGCACACTATCCGGCTGGGACATAAAGTACAAGAAGAATTTGGATCTGCTGAAAAACAACATAGAGCTACAGCTGAACAAATGTTTTGGTATACGGCTGATTTAATTAAATGTCATATTCTGTCTATCAGGGGAATTTCAGCTTATTCTAATCAACTAGGAACAGTACATACAAACAGCTGAAAATGTTGAGGTACAGTTTTAATTAAATGAAAAAAATTGAGTTCATACCAAATGTTTTCTTATTTCCATGACCCAACAAGCCACTTGAAGAAATTGGTTAAGAAAATGATCTTTTTGTTCTAGTGGTAAGTGAGGAAAGGAAAGGGTGTGGAGAAAAATAATTAATGAGCATCTACTGTGGGCCCAGAATTCTGCAAAGTGGTTCACAAATATTATTTCATTTTATCGTTAAATCAACTTTCAATTATATACAACCAAATTCTAATTCTGGGCCACCTGTCCTTGTTGGCTGGGTGTCTGCTATGAGAATGCAAAATACTGCAATTTCAATTTTGCTTTAGCTAAATCTTGCTGACTACAAAATCTTGTAATCAAATCTAAAGTTGATATAAAGACCGTGGATTATCTGCAGCTTTAGATTATCCCCACTATTGCTCTCTATCATTTACAAAGATAAATGCAAATGCTGGCTGCATTTTAATATAATTAATGAAATTGATTTGGTCTTTATAGCTTTTATTTGCATGACCAGCTCTTGGTGACTGGGTTTTCACACTCAGTACCAGACATCCTGTATTGCCATGTAAATTTTACTCATTACTTCATACATGTGTGTGTGTACACTAAGATCCAATTAAGGGGCTTACCCAAAGAATCAAAGGGCTAGGTAGAAACCAGTTTCAGAATTCAAAAACACTCCTCCTCAGTATTTTAGTTGTACTGTTGTCCCTTGTTTCTATATGTGAATATGCATGTACTTCTATACAGTTATCTTCCTGTGGTGTATTAGATTTTTATAAATTACACACTCCTTCCCTGCTTCCCTACCTCCTATCTCAATAGAAGCTGTGGACTTTCCCACCTCATCATCCTGCTCTTGCCCAAGTGATTTGCTTTTGTCACTGGGATGTTAAGAGGTGCAAGCAGAGGCTGGAAACGTGCTCATGTGGTTGGGCTTGTCCTCTTTTCCCTCTGCCACTGCCACTGCCACAGGAAAAGCTTCTTCCGCGTCGCTGCTACTCCTTCAGATTGAATCCCAAAATGAATCATGTGGAGGAGACCTGACACTGCCTCTCTCCATCATCATCATCAGCAGCACCATCAGCACCACCACCACCACCACCGCCGCCATCTCTCATCTGTCTGCCCATTTTAGAATTGAGAAGAAAGGCTGTCACAGGGACATGCTTTAACACATTCAATTGAGTTAAAAAATGACTCCTTTTCAAAGAAAGCCAGTCTGATGTAGCTGATAGTTTAACAGTGAAGACTGCCTTTGCCAATCAGATTACATGGCAGACATTTTTTTTTTGAATTTTAATAATTCATTTTATTCAATCTAATATATCCCAAATATTATCATTTTAACATGTACTCAATATTAAAAACACTATAATGACATCTTTTTTTTATATAAAGGCTTTGAAATTCGGTGCATATTGTACACTTATAGCACATCCCGTTTCCAATTAGCTACATTTCAATTGCTCAATAGCCACATAAGGCCAGTGACTACTGTACTCGACAGCACAGCTCTACATTTCTACTGACGTGCCAGTCTTTCCTTTGTATTGACTGAGAGACTGAATACACAGACGGACAATGGCCAGGCCATATAGGACAATAAACTCTGATCTACATAAGAAGCCCAGCAATCTAACCCACGACCTCTGCAGCAATTGGTCAATAACCACCAGTTTCTCTATCCCTAACCACCCCATCCTTCCAACTCAGGACCAACCCAAGAAAGTCCAGTAGGCTCCTCAATCCCATGAGATACTCTCCTTCTAGTCAGCCACCTCCAGCTTCATATGCCAACAAACTCCCATCAGAGCATACCTGGAGCCTTCTCCTTTCTTTACTACAAAGCTTTCCCACTCCCCTGCTTGCCTTTCAGTCTTTGTCAAACACAGATGATGGCAGCTGACTACATGCTGTAGCATGCTCTAAATAAATAGCCTCTGTGTGCTATCATGTGGGTGGTCTTGGGCTATTTCAATAGGACTAGAGCTTCACTTTCAATTATGTGAAAATTCTCCTTTAAATTTGAAAACCCAAATATGCAAGCTCCCTATGTGAGTAGAGGGGGAGAGGGTGGTGCAGGGAGGGTGCTTTTGACCAAGGATATATGGGGGTAGAGCAGCTACATTTTCCTGGAAGCATACTCATTGAGGCTTTTAAAATAAACCACTTTCAGGTAGTGGCAGACAAACGTTCACCAAAATTAAAGCAGAATGTGGCATCATGCTGGTCAGGACCCAAGAAAATGGCCCTTCCTCATCTGTGCTCAGAGGACAATCACTTTCTAACATGGAGAGGAAAGCAGGGCTTGATATTCCTGGGCTTTTCACAGTCCATTTCCCACTCTGTCATCTGAGCCTAAAGAGACCGTGCAAAGCTCTCTGAAGAACACTGACCGGTGGCTGAGGTTTTAGGAGGAGCAGGCAAGATGTCTGCCCAACATGTGGGATTAGCACTTCATTTTGGACTAAAACTAAAGTGGGGAGAAAGCTCAAAGGAAAAGCCAATGGCAGACATTTTTTATTCAATGAGGTAAAACTGCAGTTTAAGGTTTGAATGGAAATAGAATTTAAAAACATATAAAATAGACAACATGCCAGAAATTGTGTCCTTTCAACTATTTAAGCTTATGATAATTTTAAGTATTAACTAAAAAATGGATGAGAATTATTTAACATTTCAAAATTCTTTATGGGTTAGGTGACCCCAAAATTTGAAGGCATTGCTCTAGACCAATTTTTAATATATAAATATCTAAGATAAAGACCAGCAGTATTCTCTCTACATGCAGTCTTAAAGCATCACATAATTTTGAAGTCAAAAAAGAACTTTAGAGCTCACGTAGACCAATCACTTCATTTTCATAAAGAAACTGAATCTCAGAAAAGTGTCTTGCCCTAGGTCAAACTTCAGTTTTTCCTCTATCAGAGATCTCTCTCTCTCTCTCTCTCTCTCTCTCTCTCTCTCTCTCTCTCCACACACACACACACACACCCCCTTCTTCCGGTTCTTTCTGAACACGAGTTGGCTGTGCCTCAAATTGCTGTGATCTTGAGAGGGCCGCCAGTCTTGGCCTTGGACAGCTTATCTCTCAGCAGCCAGTTCTCCCCACGGGGTCGCAGCTGTGGGTGGACTGTTTCTGCTCTAGCTGTTGAGCTAAGTGAAGGGGAAGCTTATTAATGCCTTCAACCTCTCTGAATTCCAAGATCTTATTAATTTCTCCAAACATAATAGAAAGAGACAGACATCATCCTTGGAGAATAGACCTCATCTTTTTAATTTCCACGATAAAAATTCACACTTTTGCATTTAAAAATATTCTTTCTCCTTTTCCGTCAGCTTTATTGTGTGAGGAAGAAAAAGCTGGTACTCTTAATCACCAAGTCATGATAGGTTTTAACTCCTAAGCATTTCTGATACCAATCTTCTCCTCTTGAGCTCTGCTAATGCTATATTTATTTAGGATATCACTTCTCTTTTAGAAAATTGTAACAGCCTTTTGGTTTATAACCTCTGGTCTATTTTTTATTTGGCCTCCTAAAATGATAAATCTAAAAACTCAGATCTGATAATGCTGTTCCCTAGTTTTAAAAGCCTTTAAGGGCTCCTTACTGCCCACTTGATGCCAAGCTCCATCAATATGGCTTAAAAGGCCCTCATCTGGTTCCTGTTTACCTCACTGGCCTGATCCCTCTCCAAGCCCTCTCTGACTTTCCCTTTGTGCTCCAGCAGCTACAGTCTGTTTGCAGTTTAACCTGAGCACTGGGCTATCATCTCACCTCCTTGCTGTACCCTCTGCCTGGAATGTGCTTCTTCCTCCTTGATTGGCACTGCCTCCTGCAAGTCTTCCCAGAAACCCCCAGCTCTGAATCACCCATAACACTGGGCAAATCTTCACTATTGGCCTTCCCCTGAAAACCATACTAAGAGTTCCTTTCGGGAAGAAGTTGCGTTTTATTGATATTCATATCCCCAGTGGAATAAAAATGTATAATCAAGGAACATTAGTTCTAGATATCCAGTTTCTCTTACCTCCTTGGCAATGGCTTGAGCTAGTGATTTCAAAGCAAACTGACTCTTTTAAAGTACAAGAAAACATAGTACTTTCAGTGTAATAATGTAATAATGGCTAACATTATTAGTTACTTACCAAGTACATGATAATGGTCTAATTAATGATTACATGATTATAGCATGGAATCATTACAAAAATCCTGTAACTACCATTGCCATTTTGCATATGAGGAAACTTAAGGCTCAGAGAACTTAAATAACATGCCCGAGGTCAGAAAGCTAGAAATGGGCAAAGCTGCCATTCAACTAGGGACACAGTCTGAGCTCTCAACTATATTTTACTGCCTACTCTTGCTGAAAATGAAAAACATTGTAGCAAGGTTTTTGAACATAGTCTTAAATTGATTTTATTACAAAATGACTACTAGATATTCAGTGTTAGATTTTATGTTCATAATAAGGACTTGTGATTGGTTATGTACACACTCCCTGAGTGCTTTAATCCAGTGCCCAAGCTTCAAATACCATCTGTATTTTCATTACTCTCAATTTTACATTTCCAGTACAGCTCTTTCTCCCAAACTCTAAACCATACCTCTAGCTCTTGACGTTTCCTCTTGTATGACAAATAGGCACCTTCCGATCTTCCCCCCACAAATCATCTCTGCCCTCTTACCTAGCCCTGTTAATGGCTACTCTATCCTTCCAGTTGCTCAGGCTCAAAACCTTAGGGCTATCCTCGGCTCCTCTATTTATGCACAACCCATATCAAATCCATTAGGAAATCCTGTTGGCTTTACCTTCAAAATATTTCCAGAATCTGACTGCTTTTCACCATGTCCACCACCTCCTCTCACACGGACCACTGCAATAGCTCCCAACTCATCTCCTAGCTTCTACCGTGGCCCCCTACAGCCAGACAGAGCCTCTGAAAACACAAATCAGATCGTGTTACTCCTCTGCCCCAAACCATACAGTGGCTTCCTGTATAATTCAGAGCAAAACTTCACATCTTCCCAATGGCCTGCAAGAATACCCCTACCACCTTACTGTTCTGACCTCATTTCCTAATTCTCTTCCTGCTCATTCTACTCCAGCCACACTGCCCTTCTTGATGTTTCCAGAACAACTCCAGGTATATTCCTGCCTTTTGGTCTTAGCACTGGCTGTTCCTTCTTCCTGGAACTTTCCCCCCAGAAATCCATACAGCCAGCTCTCTCATCTCCTTCAAGCCATCGACTAGTATCACCTTCTCAACGAAGCTGTTCTTAAGCACCCAATTTACAATTGCAGCCCCTCCCTGATCCCAGCATTCCCAGTCCCTCTCCTTGCTCTGCTTTCTTTTTCCTTTAGTATTCGTGACCTATACTATATAATATACTTATTTATTAGGATTTTACTTTATTATCTGTCTTCCTCTGCAAGAATGTAAACACCACTGATATACCCCCAAGCTCCTAGTACATAATGGTGGCTGGAACATAGTAAATGCTCAATAAATCATTGCTGAACAAATGAATTATTACCAACTCTTCATAATCAATCTGAGTTCTCACCAGTGTGGAAGAACAAAGAGCTTTCTCAGGGTAGCGTCTATGTTAAAAGCTAATAATAGAAAAGGTGGTGCTAGAACAGCATAACTTTAATGCCAGTCATATATTGTAATGCCAGTCATATACCGTAAGGTAAACCTTACAATAAATACGCACATGGATTTTGGGGTCGAAAGCATGGGTTCGGATAATGACTTTGCAGCCTACTAATTTGGGAAAGATAATCAACTATAAAATGAGTAAAATAATGATGATAATGCCGATCTTTTAGCGTTGATTGATTTATTATTTATCAAAAAGTTTTATAGTGCCAGGCTCCGTTCTGTGTTCTATAAATAATAACTCAGTTAATTCTCATAACAAATCTATGAGTAAGAACTAATATCATTCCCATTTTACAGATGTGGAAGCCGAGACATGGAAAGCTTAAGTAACTTTCTCCAAGGCATGTAGCTAGTATAAGATAAAGCTGGGATTTGAACCTGGCTGTTTGATACTAAAGTTTATCTCTGCTATGCTGACCCTCCTTGTGGTGAGGAGTAAAAAAAATCAAGGTAAGTCAAGTTCTTTATAATGCTGGACGTTTTGTAAGCAATCAAAATATGTTGGCGACTCTTGTTATTATCACTATTCTTACTTGACAACAATGTGTTCTGAACCTACTTTATGCTTTTCCTAAACCTAGTCACTACGTACAAAGCCTGGATGGTTCTTAGTGCATAGAACTTACAAATATGTTGACTGCTTATTAAAATAGCTTAAGTAGCAAATATAATGTTCACAGATCACCTTAATGGAACATGGGCCCTATACAATTTCATTGATACCTATGCTCTTTTTAATTCTTCCTGAGTGGGCTACAAGTTTTTCAATTTAATTAATTTTTAAATATCAAGAAGCTCTGCCATACCTGTAATAATGCATGTAAATACTGATGTCCAGAGGGAAAAAATTAAGAAGCTGATTGCTTTAGGAAAAAGTATGGTGCAGCTGTTCCACCCCTGGGTTGTGATTTCAGTAGTCCCCCTTACCTGTGGTTTTACTTTCTGCATTTTCAGTTACCCACGGTCCGAAAATATTAAATGGCAAATTGCAGAAATAAACTATTCACACGTTTTAAATTGCATGCCGTTATGAGTAGCATGATGAAATCTCACACCGTCTACTCCTTCCCGCTGTGGTCATGGAGTCATCCCTTCATCCAGGGCATCCACACTGTCTATACTACCTGCCTGATGGTCAATCTGTTATCAGATTGGCTGTCTTGGTCTTGCAGTACTCGCGTTCAAGGAACCCTTATTTTACTTAATATGGCCCCAAAGCACAAGAGTAGTGATGCTAGTATATTGTTATAATTGTTCTGTTTTATTATTAGTATCATTGTTAAGCTCTTACTGTGCCTAATTTATAGATTAAACTTTATCATAGGTGTGAGGTATAGGAGAAAAAACATAGTATATACAGGGTTTGGTACTATCCGTGGTTTCAGGCATCCACTGGGGGTGTTAGAATGTATCCCCCACAGATAAAGGGGCTACTGCACTTACAGACTGGCGGAAGCTCGTACTCTACTTCGAGAACCACTCTTTCCCCGACGTTCTTCAGCAAGCTGATGATCTCGTCATGGCGGAACTTGGCCAGGTTGATCCCATTCACTGCTTTGATATAGTCCCCCACGTCCAGCTGGTCACTTCTGCAAAACAGACAATGTCGCTTCAGTTACCTTTTCCATGTCCCCTTTGTGAATAAGCGCGCAAGCCCCCTGGGCGCCCATAGCAGGAGTCCCCGCCTCCTAGGAGAGGGCTCCCCTGAAGGGGGGCGCCAGCCCCGGGCAGACCGGAGTCAAAAGATCCCTTTTACTCCTGTCATACCTCGGACGTCTTGCTCTGGGTCTGCCGCTATCTCTGATTTTTTCCTAACCTTTTGCCTCTTTCATTTTTAAACACACCATAAAACAAAATAAAGAGAAATTTTTTTTTTTTAGTTACTCTACCCTAAAAAGCTGGTTCCGGGGGGTAGGATGCATATCCTAGACATGCTAGGTATTTTTTCCTCATTCCCTCTCATTTTTGCTGCCTGCCTTTTGCACAGTTCACAGCCTTTGACATCGTCACTGGGACTTTGTCCAGGACTAAGGAAAGGGGCAGCTTATTTTGCTGTTTGTTGCTTACAGCAGGACTGATGAGAAGAGCGTTGGTGAAGAAGAAATTACAAAACAAGTGTTGGGTTTCTGCAACGTTCCCATCTCCCTTTGCCACCACAGTAGAACTTCGGCTGCCCCTGGGCTGTTAGTTGGACTCTGCTTCTAAGCCAAGAGCAGGTAGCAAGACCAATAACAGGAGTTAGAATTCGTGTCACTGATAACATTTTCTCCCAAAATAGAAATAGCTAATGCGTTTATTTTATATAATCCAGCGCCAATCATTTCTCCTTCAGAGAGCCCTCCTAATCTACCGCAGCCTATAGTACATGTTGTGGTTCTTACCTCAGGTTTACTGACACTCATAGCAACTTAACTGCCTAATGCTCTGTGATAACTCCTGTGTTGCTGCTTTTTACTATCATGCAAGGCCATTATTCCTCCCAAATTTTTCATGTTTTTTATGCCTTATCTTCACCAATAGATTATAAGCCCCTTAAGGGCAAAGACTTCATCTTTAATTATTTTGATTTACTCCCTGTAAAATGGTAGTGCCTTAAACAATGAATATTTGGTGATTTTTAATACTCAATATAACTGGCACAGTACTACTTTTAATTATAGCATTAATACAACAGGAAATGCCATGGATTAAGCTTATAAATTATACAAATAGGCTGATCATCAAAAGTAATCACCATTTCAGATGACACTCTATAAAGCGAAGAACTATAACATTTAACTTAGAATTATGTGGGCAAGAATATTGGTGTCCAGGATTTAAGGTACATTATCCTCACTTTTAATGGAACCTGATCATTCCATCCCCTCTTTCTGCAGTAAATTTAGAATGTGTCTACAAAGCAAGCTCACCCCTGACCTGTATCCAGGACATTTTGCCTTCGGCAATGACTAGTGCAATTTGCAGTTCATGGAAAGAAGGGCAGGTGAGACCTCCTCCTCTAAGCCTTCTGTCCTTTCAGAAACCATCTCTTTGTCTTGGTGAAAAGGAAAATCTCACAAGTAGAAAAGTAGAGATGTGGGACAAAGAAAACTTTTACTTAGAAACTCAGAGTTGGGTCTCCCGTTCTTCCCAGGCTAGCCTTTTCCCTCTATGGCGGTTTCCCCATATACATTATGAGGGCCATCAGTTTCACATTTAGAAAATCAGAGTTTCTCATCCCCACTGCAGCTTATTTGCTGTTCAGTGGTACATTTGTGGACTAGATCCATATCGGTTTTTAAAAATTAAAACCTTATGAGTGCCTGGCAGCTCTTGAGATGACACAAGAATCTCCCTAGTGACTTCAGCATAGGCCAGAACAGCCACACAGGCAGACCTGGGGAGCAGCTTCTGAAACATGCCCCATTGTGCTTCTTCTGGGATGTGCTGCCCAGCAGATGGCAGCTGTCATTTATTCATTGGTGACCTTTTCTAATGGAGCATTAATTTTTGAATTAATTACACCCAGTCTTTCTTCCCCTAGATTTCCCTGAGAGGTAGTTACCTAGCAGCAATTCCTCCTTGCCGCAGATTAGATACCCTTGGCTTGCCATCCTTATCGATTCCTCCTGATACTGTCAGACCGAGGGTAGTGCCTTCCTTCTTCATCAGTTCAACAACCGTGGAGCCCTTGAATTCCTCTGTTGAAAGAAAAGCATTTGCCTTATTAAATGAGAGTAGAATCACAAATGTCATTTTGTGTGTGGTTAAGTGACTCCTCCCTAGAAACTCTTTCTACTTTTTCTTTTATGAGAAGAGATATCTGTGGCCTCTTTCCATTGTAATTTACAGAATATTTCATAAAGATGTGCATGCAGATAAAGCTAAGGCAGATATTCCATTAGAGGTTATTAAAATGGGTACCAGTGGGGCAGCTCATTCTAGGTTGACAAGAAATAGTCTGAATTGTCCTATATACAAATGATAATATCATGCTTTGTTTTCTGCCTTTCTCAAGTGATTTTCTCTGGTTTCTCTCCTTGTAACTCCAAAGAGAACAACTGAAAATAGTAAAAAGGAAGGAGTTAGAATAGAATTTTAAATAGTAATATAAATGTGTATAGTGCAGTAGCAGAATCCAGGCTCATGGTACATGTCAGCATAAGGAGAAGAAAGCTTTCTATAGGTTCAAGAAAAATACCATTGACTCTCTACTTTTTTGTCTTCAAAAACAAAGTACAGAATAGCCAAAGCAATCCTAAGCAAAAAGAACGAAACTGAAGGCATCACATTACCTGACTTCAACTTATATTACAAGGCTATAGTAACTAAAACAGTATGGTACTGGCATAAAAACAGACACACAGATCAATGGAACAGCATAAAGAACCCAGAAATAAAACCATATGCCTACAACCAAATCATCTTCGACAAAGTAGACAAAACATACACTGGAGAAAGGACATACCATTCAATAAATGGTGCTGGGAAAATTGGTTAGCCATATGCAGAAGAATGAAACTGGATCCCCATCTCTCACCATATACAAAAATTAACTCAAGATTGATTAAAGACTTAAAAGTAAAACCTGAAACAATACAAATCCTGGGAGAAAGCCTGGGAAAAACCCTCTAGATATTGGCCTAGGCAAAGAATTTATGACTAAGACCCCAAAAGCAAATGCAATAAAATAAAAAATAGACAAATGGGACTTAATTAAACTAAAAAGTTTCTGCACAGCAAAAGAAATAAATCAAAAGAGTTAATAAACAACCTATGGAATGGGAGAAAATATTCACAAACTATGTATCTGACAAAGGACTAATATCCAGAATCCACAAGGAACTCAAACAACTCAGCAGGAAAAAAAAAATCAACCCCCTTAAAAAGTGGGCAAATTATATGAACAGGTATTTTTCAAAAGAAGACATATAAATGTCCAAAAAACATATGAAAAAAATGCTCAACATCACTAATCATCAGGGAAATGCAAATTAAAACCATAATGAGATATCCTACTCCAACTGGAATAGCCATTATTAACAAGTCAAAAAATAATAGATGTTGGTGAGGATGGGGGGAAATGGGAACATTTTTACACTGTTGGTGGAATTTAAATTAGTACAACCTCTATAGAGATCAGTGTGGAAATTTCTCAAAGAACTAAAAGTAGATCTACCATTCAATCCTGCAGTCCCACTACTGGGTATCTACCCAGAGGAAAAGAAAGCATTATATCAAAAAGATACCTGCACTCATATGTTTATTGCAGCAAAATTCACAATTGCAAAGCTATGGAATCAACCTAACTGCCTATCAACTGATGAGTGGACTAAGAAAATGTGGTATACTTATACCATGGAGTACTACTCAGCAATAAGAAAGAATGAAATTATGTTTTTTGCAGCAACTTCGATGAACTGGAAGCCATTAGTCTAAGTGAAGTAGCTCAGGAACAGAAAAATAAATGCTGCATGTTCTTTTTTTTTTTTCCTTCAGTGTCAAAATCACTAGAATTCTTTAATTGATCAAGAGATTATCCACAAGGATCATATTACCACCAGTTTCAGATTGTATACATCATAACTATTGGAAATATAGGGACAAATTAACAGAATAATTTGAGAAGAGTATAAACACACTTTCTTCAGTCCTTCAACAGATAAAATGCCAAAGCATAAATATGGATATCTAGGATCTAAATATAATTAAAACATCTGTGGTGATGACAATTAACATTTTGGGAGTACATAGTGTGGTAGGTACTATTCTAAGCTCTTCATGAATTAACATATTTAGTCCTCTAAAACAGCCTTATTAGGTAGGGATACTATTATCTCCATACTCCAAATTTAAAAAAAAAACCCAGGCACAAAGGTCAACTATATAATTAATATGCTTTGTCTAAAAGATAAATAATGAACTCTGTAACTTCAAGCAGAGAATGTACTTTGAAGGGTCCAGGAAACATTTACCAAGTTAGTCGTATATTAGACCATATGTTAATAAACCTCAGTAAATCTTCTCCAGTCTTCTATAGCCCTAGGAAATTATAGAGCACATACCATGTTCTGTGACCCCTATGTAGTAAAACTAGAAATAAATTACAGGAATAGGCACTCTGAAATATTTTTCTTTATGCTTTTTCACATTGTCTGAATGTTCTACAAAATGTATGGACTCTATGATTATAAAATGACTTGTTAAAAAATAAAAAGGAACTTTGTGTGTGTGTGTGTTTGAATTTATGGAAACCAATGCTGCATGTCCTCACTTAAGTGGGAGCTATGTATGGCTACACAAGGCACACAGAGTGGTATAATGGACATTGGAAACTCAAAAGGGGGGAGGTTAGGAGGGGGTGAGGGATAAAAAATTACCTATGGGATACAGTGTATATTACTTGGGTGATGAGTACATCAAAAGCCCATACTCTACCTATTACAATATATACATGTAACAGAATTCAACTTGTACCCCCTACATCTATTAAAATTTTTAAAAAAGTACACTGGCTCATGTCATTCTTGCAGAATATATTACAGTATGGCAAGGTAGATTTGGTCCTTAATATTTCTGGGTAACTGCTGTAAATCCCTCATTCTCTACTTGCAAAATTTAAAAATCTCACACATCTTGTGGGGATAATACCTATACACCAAGAGAACTCAAATATTTTGATTTTAGGCAAAACAGAAGGTAGGAAAACTAAAAGAATATCCTTCCTTTCAGAAATAAAAATGAGTAGAGTCAATATTTACCTATCTGGAGGCTAATAATGATAAATACTCTTTTATTATAAAATTCTCTGTGATGTTATTCCCCACTCTGCACACTCACTTTCTGGGTAGGAATGGGGAAACTGCCCAATTTTCCAACTCCTCCTGAATCAGGTTATGAATTTCAGGGGTTATGAACTTCTAGAACATCAAAGACTCATGTTAATATGAAAAAACTAACTTGCTTTTTCAAAGTCAAATAAAAAAAGATTTGCATACCTCAGCCCTTTCCCTAATTACATATACAGTTAATTATAATTTCAAATATGTCTATGAATGCTTATCATAAAGGTTTTTAAATTATTGCTGCTAGTATATTATTCCACTAGCCAATGAAAAAATCAAATCATGTTAGGTAAGGAAATAGGCTGTCATCTGAGAGAGGACTTGGGGAAAGGAGACAAGGCATGGCAGACCACTCATTTCCTCAGCGATCTACAGAATGTCACTCAAGGCAGGGCTTTCAAGAGTGCCAGTTCCTGTGACTTTAGTACCCAGCACATACCTTCACTGGAAGCCTGCTTTTTTTTTTTTTTATTTTTTTATTTTCAGAGACAGGATCTTGCTCTGTTGCCCAGGCTGGAGGCTGGAGTGTGGTGGCACCATCACAGCTCACTGTAACCTCAAACTCCTGGACTCAAGTGATGTTCCTACCTCAGCCTCCCAAGTAGCTGGGACTATAGGTGCAGGCCACTGCTTCCAGCTTGGAAGGCTGCTTTTTCATGGCAGTCTCATGACACTGTATATATGAATTGTTATTGCCTTTTAAAGTAGAAGCCAAGGAAGAGTCTCTGAGTGTGTATGATACCAGCTTCATTTCTACATTTTGTATGAAAGACCAAATAAAAATTAAAATTCAAAAATCAAATCCAGCCACGCTCAATGGCTCATGCCTGTCATCCTAGCACTTTGGGAGACCAATGGAGGAGGATTGCTTGAGGCCAGGAGTTCAAGATCAGCCTAGGCAACATAGCAAGAACCCATCTCTACAAAAAATTTTTTTAAATTAGCTAGGCATGGTGGTGTGTGCCTGTAGTCCCAGCTACTTGGGAGGCTGAGGGAGGAGGATGGCTTGAGCCTAGAAGTTTGAGGTTACAGTGAGCTAAGATGGCACCATTGCACTTCAGCCTGAGCAACAGAGCAAGACCCTATCTCATAAATAAATAAATAAATAAATATTCTTGAAGTACATAAAAGCACAGGACCTTTTACATCATTTACCAGAAGCATTGGCAACAAAAACCTATCACTGTGAGCATTTTACCTGTGCCCCTTAAAACAAAATAAAATAACCCCCAGAAATCTCATAAAAACATATATAGGCCCAACTGATATTTGAAGACGTCATTAATAAACAACTCCTATAAATCCTTGTTGGCAAAAAGGCTAGATATAAATTATTTAACATTAAGTTAATAAAGTAACCCAATGACATAGTAGATGGTGACCATTCATATTACAGAGATGTAATGTGCCCCCAAATTTTGCCCAACAAAAAGATTCTTTGCATCTTTTTTAAATATGCAGAGTTATCCTGTATATTTAATCACCTGATTATAGATTTTCACTTATAGAGTTGGAAGCATAGTTTTTTAAGTGCCTGTCTTAAAGGTCAATCAGAAATTCACAAAGAAGCAACTATGAAATAATAATACCAGGCACGTGAGAAGTAAGTTTCAATTCATAAAAACTTTATTCCTACCCAGGTTTTCAAGGACATGCTTCCTGCATAAAATGGGATACCAGTATATAGGCACCAGCCTTATGGAAGACGGAAAATGTTGTTTTCTCTAGAAGGAATCCAGGTCCTTCCAGACTTCTGGCTGAATCTTGAAAATCTAGAAAAGCTCAATTCCTTTAGTTTCATTTGATCTTTGTTAAAATATAAATCTATTGATCTGGCTACTTTTTAAACTGTTAATAGTCAATTACTCTCTCATTTAAAAATATTTCAAATATTTTCCTAAGAGCTATTTTTAACAATGTGAAAGAGAAAATATTCATGCACCAGTTAATTGAGTAATTCATGCATTCATTGATTCAAGCATTTATTGAATGCGTACTATAAGCCAAACAAAAAAACTCATAGGATGGAAAAAGTTAAGGCCATTATCCTTAAGATGCTTGCTTATAGTCTAGTCACAAAGGCAAAGTCACAGACTACCAGTGTGAGCCATGAGGAAGGCAGCCACAGAGGAGATGGTCCTGGCACCAGTGTAAAACAAAGGCTTGAGGTTCCAAACACAACACCTATTTCAGTTTTGTCTTCTGCCCTATCTGCTGTACTTATTGACAAGGATTAGCTGAGCAGAGCAGACCAAAGAAGGAATATAAATTAGGCAAACCTCAGGATTAAAGATAGAACATTGTTGCAAGAAAATTTGCTGAATCATAAGAATGTTAACTGCCAATAAGTATCTCTAGTCTCTAAAGAATTGACTAAATTTTTTATGGGTGTTTCTGGAGGGGGTGGGAGAGAAGAAGCGGTCTGGAGAGGGAGGAACCTGCTTCTGGAGTTTGCTTTCTGCTAATTTGCAATCTCCACTTGACTATTCAATCATTTTATGTCTTTTTTGGTGTTTAATGTCTGCATAATGACCTAATGGCAAAGAGAGATGAAGGCAGATGCATTCATTTGCATGAGTTCACTGATACATCAAGGCTTACTGAGCAAACACTGTAGTAAAACAGCAGTACTTGGGCAAGTCAATATGTACTGACAATTTCTTTCTTTTGTGATTTAAATTGCAAATATCCCTCCCCAAATTAAGAGGACCTTGTAGCAAGCATTGTAGTCTTCAAATTAGCAAAGCAGCACAGGGAACAGATGATGTCCAACTAGCGAGGAAAGAGATGGTTCTGATTTGGATGTTTTCCTTAATCACCATATTTAATTATCTTAGAAAATAAATTGCAGGTTTACATCCATACCATTACTTACTCAACATAACCAGCAAGAATCCCACTGATAGAATGGGATTTAGTTGTTTGCTGTTTTTCTTTGGGTTTGTAATTCAATCTTTCTAAATTACTGAACTCCAGAAAGTTTTAAGAAAGTAATAATGATGCTTGGCGAAAACACATTATGAAAAAGTTCTTACAAACAAATAAGGAAATTTAAAAACACAGATGGTTGCAAAATTAATAGGCAGAAAACCTTATTCTTTATATAGATAAAAAATATCCAGTTAGAGCTTATCATAGAATACCCCATTTACAACCAAAAGGTAGAATCCTTAGGAAAAAACTTAACAAAAAATGTGCAAGATCTATATGAAGGAAACTTTAGAGCACTTATGAAGGAGATGAGATCAGAATAAGTGGAAAGGCATCCCATTCATTCATTCAATAAAATTGAGCACTTATTATGTGCCACGTAATGTCCTACGCATTGGTGATACATCACTGAACAAATGGATAAAACCCCTGCAATCCAGAAACTAATATTCCAGTGGGTAGCATAATTCAACATTAAAAATCTGTCAATTCTTCCTAAATTAATCTATAAAGGTAACAGTATTAATAAAAGTGCCAATAGGATTTTTTTGGCACAAGATATATTTTATATTATTGTAAAAATGGAACATGTATCCTTGCAAAGATTCTGTGAAAAATTGTGTTCCCAAAGTACGTTAGCTTGTTGTTTGACATTGCTATGAGGAACAGAAAAAGCCTACCCAGGGAGCCTCCCTGAAGGAGGTGATGGAATTACTGGATGTCACACCACCAATCACGCCTCTCATGCAAGCGACTGTAAAAAGAACCAGACACGTGGAAGCAGGGACCTCGGGTGGGGAGGCTGGCAAAGTCCTCAGTGTTTGCCTCTCCAAACTGGGCAGAGTCTGGATCTGCTTGGACATACATAAAAAACTAAAACAAAAAAACCCAAACAAATAAAAAACTAAAAAAAGAAAAGTATCATGGCATAGGGCATTCAGAACCCATATCAGATTATCTCACTGTTTTGTAAAACTGTTTTGCACAGGATAAAGGTTCAGCATGATGATCTTGGTTTGGTCTGTGAAACCCTCCTGTCTGGAAATTCTTGTCTCATTGCTTATTTAAAAAGTATAATTAGGCTTAGAAAGAAAGGGGGCATTTACCCCTAATTTTTGCCACATCCCTAAAATGCAGGAGCTAAATGAACAGGATATTACAACACGGACAATCGTAACAAGAATTGCTGAAGGAGGGAAGACAGGCGTGAGTGACAACTGTAACAGCGGGCGAGTGATGGGCAATGGTGGCAGGACTGGGAGGGCCCTGATCCGTCTGAGCCCGCAGCGTGCTGGATAGCGCCTTAGAGCCCTTCTTCCCAGCTGTCTTGAGACACCCTCAGCTAGGCACATGGAGAAACAAGAGGTGTTAAAGGCAAAGGAATAACGAATGGTAGGAGATTACATGGGTTCTGGGGAAAGCAAGTCCTATAGTTCAATTTACAGTTTTCTCAATTCTAGCTGCATGTTAGAATTACCTGAGGAGTTTTTAAAATACTGATGCCTGGGCCACCCCAGACCAGTTGAATCAGATGCCCACTAATGGGACATTTTTTAAAAAATTAAACTTTTAATTTTGAGATAATTACAGATTCACATGCGGTTGTAAAAAAGAACATAGAGATTCCTTGTATCCTTCACTTTGCTCCAATGGAAACATCTTGCAAAACTCAAATACAATATCACAGCTGGGATATTGACATTGATGGATTCAAGACACAGAACATTTCCATCACCACAGGACCAATCATATTAGCCTTTCATAGCCACATCCACTTCCCTCCTACCCCCAGCCCTTCCTTAGCCCCTGGCAACCCCTAACCTATTCTCTATTTTAATAATTTTGTCATTTCAAGAATGTTAAATAAATGAAATCATATAGTGTGAAACCTTTGGGGTTGACTTTTTTACACTCAGCATAATTCTCTATTTACTGATCCAGGCTGTTACTTACAGCAGTACTTTGTTCCTTTTTATTGCTGAGTAGTATTCCAAGGGATAGATATACCACATTCGTTTTACCATTTACTTGTTGAAGGACATCTTGGTTGTTTCCAGTTTCTGGCTATTATGAATAAAGCTCCTATAAACATTCATTTACAGGTTTTGATGTGAAGATAAGCATTCATTTCTCTAGGATAAATGCCCAGGAGTATAATTTCTAGGTCTTATGGTAGTTGCATATTTGGTTTCCCAATAAACTGGTAAACTTTTCCAGGGTAGTTGTCCTAATTTACATGCTCATCAGTAAGAGTGATCTAGTTTCTCTGCGTGCTCACTCGTATTTAAAGTTGTCACTATTTTTTATTTTAGCCCTTCTGATAAGCGTGTAGTAATATCTAATTATAGTTTTAATTTTTGAGTAATTTGAGCCGTTTCCCTAATGGGAAATGTTGAACATTTTTTCATGTGTCCTTACTTGCCGTCTGTATATCCCCTTTGATGAAATGTCTCTTCATGTCTTTTTCTCATTTTCTAATTAGATTATTTGCTTTTATGCTGTTGTGTTTTTACAGTTGTTTATATATTCTATTATAGATACTAACTGTTTGTTGAATATACGGTTTGCAGATATTTTCTCTCCATCCATAGATTTTCTTTTCATCTTCTGAACAAGGTCTTCCATACAGCAAACATTTTTAATTTTGGTGAAGTCAAATCGATCAATTTTTCCTTATTGGATCATGCTTTTGTCAAGTCTAGGAACTCTTTGCTAAGCTCTAGAGCCTAAAAATTTTCTCCTATGTTTTTCCTATGGTTTCTAAATAATTCCTACAGTTTCCATAATATTATGGTTTTAAGGCTGTGATCCATTTTTGAGTAATTTTTTATATAAGGTGTGAGAATTAGGTTAAAGTTCTTTTCCTTTCTTCCTTCCTTCCTTATTTATTTATTTTTTTTGGCCTATAGATACCCAGTTACTCCAGCACCATTTGCTGAGAAGGCTACTTTTCCTCTATTGAATTGCTTTTGCATCTTGTCAAAAACCAGTTTGGCATATTAGTGTGAGTCTATTTCTGGGTCCTCTGTTTTGTTCCACTCTTCCATCAGTGCCACACGGTCTTTATACTCTAACTATATAATACGCTTTGAAATTGGGTAGACTGACTTAATTTTTCTTTTTAAAAATTATTCCTTTGCCTTTCCATATACATTTTAGGATAATCTTGTCTATAGTTACAAAATGTTTTGCTGGAATTTTGATAGGATTTGTGTTAAACCTATCAGTTTGGAAAGAATTAACATCTTTACTATGATGAGTCTTTCAGTCCATAAACATGGTTTTCTCTCTCCAAGTATTTACAACTTCTTCAATTTTTTTAATCAGCTTTTTTAGTTTTCAGTATGTAAGTCCTGTATATGTTTTGTTAGTTTTACATCTAAGTGTTTCACTTTTTGGAACAATTGTAAATGGTATTTAGTATTAATTTTAATGTACATATATTCATTGCTAGTATATAGATATACAATTGATTTTTGTGTATTTACCTTGTATCCTGTGCCCTTGCTGAACTCGCTTATTAGTTCTGGGAGTGTTTTTTTCTTTGTAAATTCTTTAGGTTTTCTACATAGACAATCATATCATCTGCAAATAGGGACAGTTTTATGTTTTCATTTTCAATCTATTTACCTTCCTGGCTGAACATCCAGCGCTATGTTGAAGTGGTGAGAGTGAACATCCTTACCTTGTTCCTGTCCTAGGGAGAAAGCATTCAGTGTTTCATCATTAAGTATTATGTTAGCTGTATGTTTTTTGTAGATATTCTTTATAAAGTTGAGGAAGTTCCCCTCTATTTCTATTTTTCTGCGAGTTTTTATCATAAATGGGTTTGAAGTTTGTCACATTTTTTTGCATTTATTAATATGATCATGTGATTTTTCTTCGTTAGCTTGATAATATTGTGGATTACACTGATTGATTTTCTAATTTTGAACCAACCTTGCATCTCTGAAATAAACCTAACTCTGGTCATAATACGTAATTTAAAAAAATATATTGCTCAATTCTATTTGCTAATATTTTATTAAGAATTTGTTATTAAATTCACGAATGATAACTAGTCTGTAGTTTTCTTCAGTGTATTGTCTTCAGTTTTGGTATCAGGGTAACAATATTAATTTTATAAAATGAACAGGGAAATACATTTCTTCTTCTATTTTCTGGAAGAGATTGTATAGAATTGTTCTTAATTCTTTTTAAACATTTGGTAGAATTTTCCACTGAAGCCACCTGGGCCTAGAGATTTCCTTTTAGGAAGTTTTTAAATTACAAATTCAATTATCTTAACAGCTACAAGGGTTTTCAAATTATTCATTTCATATTGGGTGAGTTATTGTAGTTTGTGTTTTTCAAGGAATTGGTCCACTTCAATGAGATTGGAATCCTTGCAACTGGTGAACTGGGCATTTTTTTTTTTTAAAGCTCCCCAGGTGATTCTAACATGTAGCCAAGATTCAGAAACACTGATTTAGGGTTTGGTGCATAAGGAAAGATTAGTGGAAGAGGGACTAGGAAGCAAACAGAGATTAGACCATGAAGGATCCTAGGAAAGTGCTCAGATTTCACTTTTGGATAAGGTTAGCCTGTTGTTAGTGTGAAGCAATGTTTTTGGTCATGGTAGCAGGAAGTGTTGAGGAGAAAGACATTAGACTTGGGTCATGGAGAACCATTATAAGGCTACTGAGTAATCTAATGTATTTATTAAGTTAGGCTAGGTTGTGTTAACAAGTCCAAAAATGAATAATTGCTCAAATACAATAGATGTTTATTCTGCTCATATACAAATCTAAGGTGGGTGTTCCTGATCAACAGCCAGCTCCCCTCCACACAGAGACTCAGGGATGTATGCTCTTTTCCATTTTGTGACTTTGTCATCCCCTAATGCTCTGGTTCCCAAACTGTCAATTGTATTAAATTCATGGTGAGTTCAGAGGACCACCATGGGATGCTTTAAATTTTTGAGAAAAACACAGCCATACTTGATATCTACTGGACACAATACCACTAGCTTGAGGTAGTTTAGTTCAACGTTAGATCATACTACATTGCTTTTGTTGATGTCGTATCTTTCCAAAGCTGGGTTTTTGGTAGTTACTGTGATAAAAAGTAAGTTCCATGTGAAAATCAATGTGGAACAGGAAATTATGTTGTCAAAGTTTAATTTGAGAATTTGAGAAGTTGTACAATGCCCAAGAAACACACATATACCATTACTAAGTACTTGTGGCTACTTAAGAATGAAATATATACATTGTTTGTCAATTTTTAAAATTTTAATTAAAAAAAATTTTTTTTTGTAGAAATGGGGTCTCACTATGTTGCCCAGGCTGGTCTTGAACTCCTGGCCTCAAGTTATCCTCCTTCCTCGGCCTCCCAAAATGCTCAGATTATAGGTATGAGCCACTGTGCCTGGCCTGTTCTTTCAATTTATATGTATTTTTTTCTCAAGTGGTTAATTAGTTGTTAGGATAAAACATAAACTATGTTTTTTGGAGCTACCTACTTAATAAATTGAACTATTGGCATCTCATTTGGCCTAGAGGTGCTATAAAAAAATTTTCTGAGACTCTAAGGGCTCTGTGAAGTGAGAAAATTTGGAAATTTCTGCCCTAGGACTTTGTCTTATCTTCATTCAGCTGGTGGAAGGGGAAAAAGAGCTCTCTTAAAAGCCATCACTGGACTGCTTATGTTCACATCCTAAGGGTAAGAACTTATTCCATGTCCATATATAACTTCAAGGGAGGCTGAGAATTAGAGTCTAGACAGGTGCCCATGTAGTAAGGGTAAAATAGATCTGGGAGGACAGGTAGCTGACTATGCCACACAGAGGCAACACATGAGAGACTGAAACACATCAGTGGACTCCAGATATATCAATGAGGAGGAGTCTCTCTGAGTTAGAGACCAATTAGGCTGTGGGGAGCAAGGAAGAATGAGGGCCAAGAGTACCGCAGGGTTTCCAACTGGTTTGATTGGTGGATGTTGATGTCTGTCACTGCGGAAGTGAATTTAGAAAACAGGAGGGGTTTATGTTGCTGTAAGTGGTTGGCGCAGGGGTAGGCACATGCTACAGTGTCATGTGTGAGAAACTCAGTGAGATTTAAATACCAGGGGAAAGTCTTAGAATAGTTTTCATCACACCCCAAAGTGGTCTGTAAGACCCTCACCCCACAGCTGTAGCATAAAAAGAGAAAATGCATTTTAAAAGCAACCAGCAAAATAGACATTGGTGAAACTCTTTACTTCTTGAAGTTCCATCAACTGCATAGATTTTTAAAAATACCATAAACAGCAAGATAGAAATACTAGTGGCAAGGTACAGTGGCTCACATCTGTAATCCCAGCATTTTTGGGAGGCTGGAGGCAGGAGGATCACTTGAGGCCAGGAGTTTGAAGTTTGAGACCAGCCTGAGAAAGACAGCAAGACCCCATCTCTACAAAAAATTTTTTAAAAAATTAGCCGGCCGTGGTGGCACGTGCCTGTAGTCCCAGCTACTCAGGAGGCTGGGGAAGGAGGATGGCTTGAGCCCAGGAGTTTGAGGTTGCAGTGAGCTATGATGATGCCATTGCACTATAGCCTGGGTGACAGAGCAAGACCCTGTGTCAAAAAAAAAAAAAAAAAAAAAAAGAAAGAAATACACTATTGATGAAAATGCTATACTGTCAGTGACAATTTTGAAATGCTGGTGTCAGAGATAATGTTTTGTTCCCTGCTGTATTGTCAGTGTCTAGAATGGTGCCTGGATCATTAGCAGGTGCTCCCTGGTAACATCAGTCCCTACCCAGGGAATTATGACAGGGCGGTGAGCATTGGATTGTGGCAAACAGAATTATTGCTGGATGGTACAGAAGCACAATGGTAAAGGAGCAGAATTCGCACAGGAGCAGACAGTTATTTCCCTGAGCTTACTTGGTTGATTATTTTACCTATGCCTTAGTAAGGGATTGGGGCCCACACCAGAATACTCTAGTTATATCTGTGCAATACTGTGGAAAGAATATCATTGTTCACACTATAGTTTTATCTGTATATTACTTTTAGTGGTGCCACTAGGAAGTTTATCCCCCTCAGGAAATAAACAGATGCTTTTTCCAATACTCATTTCAAGTTCCTCCTAACATCCACTGGTTCAGCAAAGCTGTGGGGATCAGAGCTGGGTTTCTGTGATGAACTGCTGTGTTTTTCCCTCTCAGTGCTTGCCACCAGACTAGCACAGAAAGGTCTTTGGGCACTTTCCACCTCTGTGTAGTGACATGAAGGATGTACTAGAATTTTTCTCATCCCCTAGGAGTCTGAGCATAAATTAGACTAGCGCTAGGGATGTAAAGCTCATAAATATTACCTGGCACAAATATTCATGTGAAGCAAAATTATGATAGGTATTTATCTTATGCAGTGATGGGGAGGAACGGATTAATATCTGTATGTTTCTTGGAGCACTTCAAAAGAAAGAGGATATACAAATATACAATAACAAATATAAAAATCTGTGACCTCTGAAAGTATGTGATATATAAGTCAGGATTTTTCAAAAAAATAGCACAGAAATACTATCTTTTTAGTACAACTGATTCAGATATCATATGTCTCCTAAAGCATTAAGTTAAAAAAAATCACTGCTTGTAAAATATGGCAATACTAGAATTCTTTCAGCTCTCCACTTCTCCAAAATCAGTTATTTAATTGTCAACATTTGCTATTAAGATTTCCAGTGTCACAACTTATTAACAAGTTACTTAGTTTTTCTGCATCTTAGTTTCCTTACCCTTAAAATAGGGATAATAGTATCTACAGGGTGAAGTGAAGATTAACAGGGTGTGGTGAAGATTAAGATAAAATTCTTTTAAGGACCTTATAATAGTACCTGCCACATAGTAAGTGTTTGATATATGTTAGCCATGGTATTTATTGTTATCTTTATTATTATTATTTGGATGTTGGAAAATTCCAGATGTGCAGATTGCCAATCTTCTACTGTATTTTGATTGTTATGAATATAAGACAAAACAATCAGCAGTGGTATTTAACTGTCAGTGGAGTCAAAGACTATTTTGAGAATCTAATGAAAGTGGTAAACCCTTGTCCCAGAAAAATTATGTATATAATTTCAGGGGAATTCATGAGACACCCCCCTCACCCTGGGGTCTATCCATGTATCCTACTTAAGAAACCCTGACCTAGAGGATCAGATTTGAGTGATGTGACAATCAAAGGATATCCTATGCTAGGCTGACAGTTTATAATTTGTGTGCACATCAGGTAGGGATTGAGGAATAGCGAATAATGCCCAAATATATCAGTCAGGTATTCCTACGTAGTCATTTGATATTATACTTTAAATGAAATCATGATGGAAGATATCAGAAACAGGAAATGGCTCACCTCAGTGAAACCTCCCCCTTCCTGAGCATGATGACCGGCGTAGTAGACATTTAGATGTAAGAATCCATAAGGAGCAGAAAAGGGCACTGGGCAGAAGACCTAGTAATTACAATTGCTTAAAGAGCCCCAGACTATTTTCCTTGGGGAAAACTCTCC
Source organism: Daubentonia madagascariensis (assembly GCA_023783475.1). NCBI lineage: Eukaryota > Metazoa > Chordata > Mammalia > Primates > Daubentoniidae > Daubentonia > Daubentonia madagascariensis. The sequence continues at coordinate 48,799,220 of JAKFHU010000600.1, read as the reverse complement.
ATCTGTAATTTTTACTTGTAACTGGTTGTAATCACATTTTCAAAATTGTTGGCATGATTGAAAATTGGATTTTCCGAGTTAAACTTAAGTAATTGGCATGGCTAACTTGGAAATTACTCTGCTCTTCAATGTTCCCTTAGAGAAGTTAACTACATTCTTATAGCTACTTGTGGACTGTTTTGATCCAAAAATATTTTTGAACATTTAAGATGCTGTGTTAGGGGCTAACATTTCAGAGACCAACAATCACTGCCTCTACCTTTCTGCAGTTCACATTCTGAATGTTTAAGAGATAAGCATCTATACTAATAATTTCAATAAAGTACTGTTAGTCCACAGTATGGCCTGGGAGCCTGAAAGAAAATAACTGCTCAACCTTAGGTCCTGGGAAAGTCCCTGTAGGCTACAGATGTGTATCTAGAAGTTGAAGTTCTTCTTTAGATGAAAGTAGGATATTTACTTGCAATATTACTATCATTTCTACTTAATAGTTGGAGAAATAGAGGTACCAAAGATTGCTTAGCAAATTAATGAGATATTTTTGGGAGGAAATCTTTTATTCTTGCATGTCTTTTTGGGTATCCTTTGGCCAGTATCTTTTGTTGAATAACTATTTAGATATTAAAAAACCACACCTACTATGCAAGGATTAGAATGATCAGAAGTTTTGGTCTGGGAGTCCAGCTGAATGAACAATAAGGGAGATACGTCTTGTGCAGCTGGGCGGATGAGAGGACAGGAACACACTGGAAGTGAAGGAAGATGCTGAAACAGACAGATGTCAGGTGAGGCTGGACTACAGCTAGTGAGAGCTAGTCAGTCATCAATGAGTTAGGTAGCTCAGCTAGTGCTCAAGAGAAGGGGCAAAACGTTTAGGGGCTGTTGCTTCTTCAAACACAACTGAGAGGACAGTCCCATTCTGCCTGAAAGGAAAACAGAAGGAGGATAAACTTCAACAAGAAATCAGACTTCTTAAATAGTTATGGAAAAGTGGGACTTAGAGCTACATTCAGTTGGCCTCCTTCTTCCATGGATACATAAGTAACCATGAATCTAGCATGAGCAAGACAACCTGAATAGAGAAATTAAAATGAAGAAATCCCTGATACTTTTTAAGATTATTCATCATTTTAAAGCTTTATACTTTTCAAAATGTTCTCACATTCATGAACTAATTTATCTTTCAGAACAACTCTGTGAAGATAACACTACCATTTTACAGATCAGGGAAACTGAGACTTGAAAATTAGGGTCCTTAGGACATGAAATTGCCTCCTCATGTAACCGAGTGCTATCAATTTTCAGACTCATCATAAAGGAATTGATAAACAGTGGAACACCAGAATGTATAGATGAAATACTATTGAGAAAAGGGCTGAAAAATAATGCTTGCCTCAGGCAGATTCCAAGCTACTAGGGTAACAGTAAATCAGTCCATCCCATTTTGTTACAGATGCCTGTGTGTCAGGGGCATTTATTTGACTTTCCCTTGTTTTATGAGACTTGATCCATTTCAAATAAAGGAACAGATGGAAAACTAATAGTGCAATCACTGCAAATAACCAAGAGGCAAGGCATCCGGGGAGCCCTGTGGAAGCTCCATGGAGAAGCCAGGCACCTGCTGCAGTGAGTCTGAGTTTGATTAGAGCCCTACTGAGACCTGCTGGAGTTCATAACTGGAGGAGGCTGGGCGGCCGACATCAAGGACAGTGCTCACATCCTACTTTTGGCTTCCTCTACTCTAACAAGGAGGTAGCATTCTCTCCTGGCCACTCTCCTGGTCCAGCTCTTTTCTTCTACTCCACATGAGAAACAATTATATTCTTGTCCCAAGGAAAGGTTCTACATTAGGGTGAGCAGTAAGAGAATGAGCAGATATTGTCACTACTATTTCCTCTTTGGCTCTGTCCTTTGTATTCGTACCTCAATCACCACATATAACACCACCTTACCCAAATATGACTATTTTCTAGCCTTACTCTGAGTTTGAAATGTTTCAGTCCTTTCTATCCACCCCTCCATTCATCCATCCATATTTCCACTGAATATCTATTGATCATTTGCTAAATGCTAGTTACTTTGCTATTTAGCAATAAATGATATAGACTTAGTCCCTGCCCTTAAGGAATTTATATTCTAGTAAGAAATACAGACCTTAAAGAATTAAAAGTCATAACAATATGATTAGTGATGATTAGCAAAACAAACCATTAGTCTGGGGCTAACTTGGGACAGCCACTTGAATAATATTTGCAAATGGTTCATTATGTCCTGAAAAAACCAGCCATATTGCCATGGGTAAGTCACTAAACCCTCGCTGTGCCTTAATCTCTGAACTATAAAATGAGAGAACTGAACTATATGGTTTTAAAAATTACCATGTTTCATTGACTTCAAGATGCCATCACTTGTAAGGCACATTGTTATTTTATTTACCTCTAAAAAAGAATATGCTGCCAATTAAATTACAACATAATGCTTTCTTATCATTAAGATTTTTAAATTTTATACTTATTAACGAACTTAAAGTGAGTACATGAAAAGGAAAATGTAAGTGAAATAAATCGCTTAAGGTCTTCCTACAACTTCTCCACATTCACCAGTGTCATTGGTGTCCGTATTTTCTATATGATATTGTCCTCTGGGTCATAAAGAACACTGATGATATAGCATTTCTTAGAGAGTCCTCTGTTATTGTCTCTTGGATTTTCTTCCAAGCTGCTCAGACTCATTTGGTGAGTTATTTTTTTTTTTGAAAAATTACTTTATGAAGCCTTAAGAAACACTGAGTATAATTAAACTGTAAGCCAGAATTAGGTACGATTTTTAATAATAATTCAATTCTGAAATAAAAGTTATTGTAGGTGAGACAATAGAATTTCCTAGCACTTAATATATTGTGCTAATTTTCTAAAACAACTCTGAGGAGCCCAACTTTATAGTAGATGGAGTATTTATAAAAAATCTGGCATCAACTATATTTGGGGTATATGTGTATGTGTGTATATGTACCCTTGAACAACGTAGGGGTTGGGGCACTAACCCCCTGCACAGTTGAAAATTTGCATATAACTTTTGACTTCCCCCAAATGTAACTACTAATAGCCCACTGTTGACCAGAGCCTTACCGACAACATAAACAGCCAATTAACACATATTCTGTAATTATATGTATTATATACTATATTCTTACAATAAAGGAAAGAAAATGTTATTAAGAAAATTATAAAGAAGAGAAAATATGTTTACTGTTTATTAAGTGGGAGTGGATCATCATAAAGGTCTTCATTCTTATCTTCACGTTGAGTAGGCTGGGGAAGAGTGTAGAGGTTGGTTTCACTGTCTGAGGGGCGGCAGAGGCAGAAGAAAATCCCTGTATGTATAAGTGGACCCTCTCAGTTCAAATCCGTGTTGTTCAAGAGCCAACTGTTTTATGTATATATATAAAATATACACACACACACACACACACAAACATATATCCCAACATTATATGAACTAGAAAACAGAGGTGGTATATCCTAACAGCAGCACTAGAATGCAGTGTTTGAGACTTGGATTTATAAATGCTTTTCAATGTATGGGGTTTGGAAAAAGAGCAGATATCTTGTTTCCAAAACCTGTAGTTTTTCTCAGGACTGAAGTCAAAATCATTACTGCCACAGAGGAAAAAAGGGAAGCTTTTTCCACTTTGTTTATCTACATCAGAAAGTTCAGTATCCCTGAGATAGGAACCACTGTGATAAGAAGGGAGTAAATAGCCTCTCCCAAAGGGAGATTGTTTGTTGCTGAATTACACCTACTGCCCTGGCCAGCAGGTGTAAGCGTTGCATTTCCTAACCTAATGCTTGGCAGCACCAAGACATTTCAGTAAGGGTTCATCATAAACCAAACATTCTCCATTCATGAAATAACCTTGTCTCCCACTGAATTTCCTTCTCCTTTCTTTCTTGGGCTTCTGTTCTTTATCTTTCTTCAAGTCTGTGCTTTGCTTCTGTTACTGTATCAATGTCTCTAATTTTTAAGTTGAAAGTAACATCTTTCCAAAGGCAGCGGGATTCATACTCTTTCTGATCTTCCAACTTCCTCACTGTCTTCTTGATTATAAGCAACTTCTTGGTATCTGCAAAGACTGTATTTTCCCCTGTTGCATATTTTGCATACATTACAGCATTCCATTTCCCTTAAATCGAGCAAAAAGACTTCTCGGCATTTGGAGAAATAAATCTCAGTAGTAAATCTATGCTTCCTGTCCCCATAGAAAGGTTTAGTGCAAAAGATGATATCTGCACTATAGCCAGTTCTGGAAAAATTAATATTGCATTCTTCTCCTAATTCCACCCAGGGCATTGTGAGGGTAGTCCTTCCATAACCATTGGGAAATGAGAGAATGTAATATTTGTCATAGTCTAGACACGAGACAGAGCCCTGTCCTATGTTGTTCACCTGAGTTGACATCCAGGAATTTGGATTTAGTCCAGATATGAGCATTGAATTGTATCTTCTTGATAAAACACTCAGCAAAAATGGCTGAAATGGGTGGCTTGCTCAGCCACGAATGTTATACCGTTTTTGGAAACCGAGGGAACTGGTCCCTCTGCAACTAGCTGTGTTCAGTATCATTTGGTAATTTCCAGTGGCACTGAAAGATCTCACCCAAAATGGGGTTGTATGGCTTTTTGGCAACTGATTGTTTCATTCCTGCATGAAAGGCTGAGAGCTACCATTTCACAACCTGAACTGCTCTGTCCCCTAGATCCTTCTGGTCGCTAATGCTCACAAACAGGTCCAGATGTACAAAACGTCTTCATACATTTCTAAAAGAGGTCTTCTTTCAAGAATAAATCTTGGAAGAACTACCTTAGTAAGATCCACTCCAAGCCTAACCTGTGACAAGAGGTGCATGATAACGTTCGTGTGCCCCTCCACTAATCCTGCCTCCCTCTCATCATCTCTGTGGTCACGTGAATCAAAAAGGTCAGCATCACTTGTTCCAATGGACATGAAAGAATTAAGTGATTCTGTGGTATTTGGGCACTTTAGACTATTTTCCAAGCTGTTGTGTGTCAAGACTGAGGCAGATCCAGAAGAATCTATTAAGCACTTTGGGAATGAGCCACTTTGATGAAATTCACCAGCGTCACAGAATTCATCTTCACTGCTAGAATAAAGAGAACTCTGGGACTGTATTTGGAGACATGTTGACACAGCTTGGAGAAGTTACACTGCTACTGGGTGGTGAATGCTCACTGCCTGTACTATTTGGTTTTAGAGTCTGATAATGTCCCAAGGTGGCTAACACAGGTACAACTGGTAGGGAAGATGGACACACAGGTACAACTGGTAGGGAAGATGGACACTGCTCTGACTTACACAACTGAGCAGGTTCTGGAGGTAAGACAGTCTGGGAAGACATTGTGCTGACCACAGGTTCCAAGGGACTATGTTGACATATTGCATCTACAAGATTAATAGTACTTATAGCTCCATCTGTGTGCTCCTCAGTATTACTCTGGTCTTTAGCAATCTGCAGCAACACAATGCAGTGTTTCATTGATTCTACCATGCTATTTGTTGCCTCTTTGAGAGTTTCAATTTTCTTTCTCTGTTCATCATCTTTGCAGTTTTGAAGCTTATAATCAAAAAGCTCTAATTGTTCTATTAAGATTTGTAGGTAAGCATCAGCCTCTACAAGTTATTGAACTCTTAAACACTGGTAACAAATCATGAATCCAAACCCCAGAAGGCAGTGGGAAGGGGGCAGGGAGAGCATGACACTTAAACCCACAGCCTGGCCCCAGGCAGGCAGCAGGGCCCCTGGGACTCAGGGGTGGGGGCTGGCTCTTCTCCTAGACCCTCAGTATCTATTAGGTCCGCAAGTGGCCAGCAAGAAAATCATTCACCAAGGCACCCACCCTTTGTGCCTCCAAGGGAGGTAGCTAGGGACCACTCCTGAGTATCCCCCTTTCCCCCCTTCTTTGGTATTCTTACTTGGCAAGTTTTGATACTTGTGCTTTCTTGATCCTATGGGAAAGTATCAATAGAACATTTTAGATAACAGTGCATATTCCTTCCTCAAATGGTCCTTAATGGTTTATTTCCTGAAACTTCAAGAAGTTACATTTATCCAATCATATCACCAGGAATTGCAACCGAGTAAGAGCATGCACAGGCAACAATAATGACATCACAACTTCTATAAGTCTAAGAACAACTGTAAGATGCATTCCAGTTTCACAGTTGTTAAAATGTTTGTGTGTGTGACAGGGGGAAGCAGATCGTAGGTTAAATGAATACAGTATGTTCTTCCAAATTCTACTCTCAACTGAAGTTCTTAAAGTACTAAAGGAAGATGGAGCCAAACAGGTGTGACCCTAAGTCCTGGGTCCCACCTTCAGCTGCTCTTGTCAGTTTTCACTCTCCTTCCTCCATGTAAGATTTTGAAAAGAAATTTCTACTGCTAAAAAACAAGTATGAAGCCCTGCCAGGCAGCAGGTATAGCCATTTCCATAAGTCTGTAACACTAATGCACAGGTTAAGCTATCGAGTCTCAAATTCCTGGGACCTCTGCCGGCACAGGATCCTTCCAGAGTCTTGAGAGGGATCCTAGCAATGTATTCACACCATCATATGGTTTTGTCAAATTTGAAAATGATTTTTGTATTCTTTTCTTAAAGAGCTCCCTCCTCTCAAATGGTATTAATATAAGTTTTTGAAACCCGAATACCCAGATCTTCTGATAATATAATTTTATATCCATAAAGCATTTAAGTGGACTAGTAGAGTCATATACACATGATTTTCACAGAAACCCAGTATCCTAAAGATGAAAAAAATCTAAAGATTTTTGAGGTTAGATAACTTGCCTAAGGACACATATCAGGCAAATCATTTTGCTAGAACTTAAACCATGTGTTCTAACTCTAAATTCAATCTCCTTTCCACAATATTATTTTGGTTAACATGGATCACAAATCTTGGATTAACCAAGTTGCCAGAGTGACTCTTATCAAAAAAGAGTTCTGAATTCTAATTAAAAGTTCTAAGAGGCCGGGCGTGGTGGCTCACGCCTGTAATCCTAGCACTCTGGGAGGCCGAGGCAGGAGGATCACTTGAGCTGAGGAGTTCGAGACCAGCCTGAGCAAGAGTGAGACCCTGTCTCTAAAAAAAAAAAAAAAATAAATTAAAAAAAAAAAAGTTCTAAGACTATTTTTATTTTACTTTTTGAATGCAAATGTGAAACATTAAAACAAAATTGTAGTTCAAGTGGACTGTGAAAGTCACTTTCACACAGGGGGTGAAAGAATATTTTCCGAATTGTATTGAGTAAGTGAGCTGCCAAACCCTGATTTGTAAGGGCACACAAGTTCTAGAGAATAACAACTTTGTGTTGAAATTCCAGAAAATTTTCCTTGATGAATATCTAAAGAAAAAGCCTCACTCTCTTTATGTTTTGTTTTGTTTTGTTTGCATAATCTTTGTTAAACTCAGTGATATATGCACACATAGGAACATATTTTTCTCATATCTGAACTCTGGATACATATTTCCTGCAAATATACTACTAGTGTCATTATTTTTTCCATTACATATTTTTCTTTCATAGATTCATCATGTGGCCTGAATACTATAGCCACTCTCGTTATCAAGCACAAACAGAACAGAGGCCGGTTTCCCTTTAAATGCCCTATCAATGCCTTTAAAAGTCATTAAAGAATATCTCACCAAGCCCATGAGAGCATTATAATAATTGCTTCTCTTACGTAGGTGAAAAAGGACATATCTATCAACTAAAGAAGTGCAGAGGCAATTAACACCTTAATACTCCACTGGGAAATTGCTAAAATTAAAGAAATAACAGGGATGCTTCATGGTTATTGTATTTCTAATATTTAGTTACTAGCCCGGCTACAGAGTTGGAATTCTTCAGTCATTCACATTTATGTTCCCCAGCATGACGGGGCCAGGAGCTAGGCATGGGCATGACACAGGGTATATTTGGGTGAGGCACATATGGTTCTTTGGTCACCTTTTTCAGAGGCTGAATGCAGAAATAGAGCTGGCACATGTACTTATGAAATCAATATGCAAGGCTACGTATGTTTTAAGTCAATAATTTCTCAGGCATAAAAAACACATTTCTGGATTCTGTGCTGCCATCCATAAAACTGCCTTATCAGTCCTCTTCCAGGGCTGGGCTACTCAACAGGAAGTTTATATTTACCAGGCCTCTATACAAAGAGCAAATGCACAGGAATGAACTGAGGAGTGAATTGGACAGGTAAAAACCCTCATATGTCAGCAGCAAGGTCTAGAGAGAGCCTAGAAGACCAGTTCATCATCTCTTCCTTTTCTGGGAGATGCTAGATGGCCTTTATTGAGTACAGTTCAGGAAGACAAACCTGGTTAGGATTTTGAGAGACAAAGAAGCAATAAACACAGCCCGGGCCCCCTTTCCTTAGGAGGAAGTGAACTTGCAAGTCATAGTAGAGGTAAAATGTATTTCTTTCCTTCCCTCCCACCCCAACCCCAAGCATGGCTGTTCTACGAGGGACCAGGGGAACTCTTAGAATTTTCAGAGCAAATCATATAGGATGCTCTAGCTCCCATTTTTACACAGGTGAAATCAGGTAAAAATGAAAAAAGAAAGCAGCAATGAACCCAGGAAGGTGCTGGTGGAGACTGAAGGAGGAGGGGGTAATTTGTTCACCTTGCCTGGCGACTGAATCACAGGTGACCTCAAGGGCTGTCTGGCTCAAGACCTATATCCCTTTGGATTTCTTTGCTCTGTGCTGACAGCCACCATCCAGTACCTGTCTGAATACCCCAGCATGAGAAACTTGTCCTCTCAGAAAGCCACCCAGGCCTTCTGCAGACAGCTTCAATGGATAATAACCAACATCACTAGCATGTTATATGTACTGGGCCTGACTTTGTATGCATGCCATAGAGCACAGGCTCTGTGGCTGTCCTCATGCTCTCTAAGTCCTCACACTCAACACCCTCATGATGTCCCTCCTTTTGAGTGTGGGTATGACCTGTGACTTGTATCTAACCTGTAGAATATGGCAAAGTTTCCAGATGTATGTTATCATGTGTATGTGATTACACACATAAGACTGTAGTGTCCATCGTGCTGGAGACTCTCCCTCCCTTGCAGGCTATGAGGATGCAGGCAGCCACCATGGGGCTGAAGGAAGCCCCTGGCTGACAGCCAGCAGGAAACTGATGCCTGAACTGAATTCTACCCACAACCTGAGTGAGCTTGGAAGCAGATCCTTCCCCAGTCAAGCCTCAGCTGAGACTGCAGCCCTAGCTGGCACCTGGATTGTAACTTTGTGAGACTCTAAAGAGGATGAGATAAGCTGTGCCTAGAATCCTGACCCACAGAAACTGTGAGATGATAGGTGCATATTGTTTTAAGCTGCTAAATTTGTGGTAATATTGTTACATAGCAATAGATAACTAATATAGATGCTTTGTGTGTATTAACTCATATAATCCTCATTACTTTCTCATTTCACACTATGGCGAAACTGAAGCATGAAACTTAAACAATCAGATTAACTCCACATAGTAGTAGGTGGCGGGGCTGGCATTCAAATAAGGCAGGCTCGCTGCAGGGCCTGTGTTCCTAACCAGTCTGGTATGCCACCTTTCTGGACTTCTTAGAAAGTTATACTTAAGTGCTTCCAAATCTGATTTCCTATAACTTATCCTAATAGCATGAGTTAAACATCCAAATGCAGGTGCTAGTCAGATAAACTGAATGGAGCAGGCCGTGAGGGATACACATGTGCAGGATGTGGACATGAGGTGGGTGACGAGCCACAGGTGTTGTCTCACAGTACTCACTGGCCAAACAAAATGCATCTGTGGGCTCCCTCAGCCAGTGGGATAATGCTGGTTGGTGCCCTCTGGCACATGAGTTCTAGTTCTGCCTCTAAGATTGTAGAGAACATATTGACCCCTTTTCCATGTGATAGGAAATATTTGAGACCATGGATCATTTTTGTTTCAACTCACCTATTTTCTCACTTCTTTCTCTTTTTCTTTTCTTTTCTCTTTTTTTTTTTTGGAGACAGGGTCTCACCTTGTTGCCCAGGCTACAGTGCAGTGGCATCATCATAGCTCACTGCATCCTCAAACTCCTGGGCTCAAGTGACCCTCTTATCTCAGCCTCCAAAGAGTGGCTGGGACTACAGGCATGTGTTACCATGCCTGGCTAATTTTTCTATTTTTTGTAGAGATGGGGTCTAGCTATGTTGCTTAGGTTGCTCTCAAACTCCTGGCCTCAAGTGATCCTCCCACCTCGGCCTTACAAAGTGCTAGGATTACAGGCATGAGCCACCACACCTGGCCATTTTCTCATTTCTTTTATGAATGGTGAGACCATCACATTTTTGCTGTCTTTTGCAAATGGTCTTCTTGACACATGCATAAATATTTATAAAGTTGTTGGCTCTGTGTGGCATCAGCTGGCAGAAATGCCTCCTCCTCTTCCTCCCCATCTGCAGGGCTGGGCTTAGTATGGCCCCCCTAAGATATGATTCTGACAGGTATATCCCATCCACTGATATTCCTTCTTGTCATTATAGTAGTTAAAACAATTATCTAGGTAATAAACAAATACATTTTAGTATAAGATTCCAATGATACAAAAGTATTTGGGGCAAAGCCTGAGGGCACTTGTGCTAGGCACTTTGCACTGTTATAAAGGAATACCTGGGGCTGGGTAATTTTTAAAGAAAATAGGTTTATTTGGCTTATGGTTCTGCGTGTTGTACAAGAAACATTACGCCTGGCTGGATACAGTGGTTCGTGCCTATAATCCTAGCACTTTGGGAGGCCAAGGAGGGAGGATCACTTGAGCCCAGAAGTTCAAGACCAGCCTGGGCAATAGCAAGACCCCGTCTCTACAAAAAATAAAAAATTAACTAGGTGTGGTAGCAGTGTACTAGCTACTGGGGAGGCTAAGGCAGGAGGATCACTTGATCCCAGGAATTTGAGGTTGCTGTGAGCTATGATGACTTCACTGCACTCTAGCTCCAGAAACAGAGCAAGACCCTGTCTCTTAAAAAAAAGAAAAGAAAAGAAAGAAACATCGCACCAGCATCTGCTTCTGGTGAGGGGTTCAGGGAGCTTTCAATCAAAGCAGAAGGCAAAGGGGAGCAGCTGTGTTACACACCTAGAGCAGGAGCAAGAGAGGGAGGAGGCGGTGCCAGGCTCTTTCAAGCAACCAGCTCTTGCTTGAACTAATAAACTGACAACTCACTCATTATCGCGGTGACGGCACCAAGCCATTCATAAGAGATCCGCCCTCATGACCCAAACACCTCCCACTAGGCCCCACCTCCAACACTGGGGATAAAATTTCAGCATGACATTTGGAGGGGCCAAACGTCCAAACCATATCAGCACTCTCCCACCACACTCTCCTGCCACACTCTCCCTCTACTCCTTTTCCCATCTCAGAGGAAACCACTGTCAAAGTTTTGCCCGACATTCCACTATCTTTTCAGACAATAACATTAAACCTAAATTGGATTTCACAACACAAGATGACTTACTGTTTTCCAACACAACAATATGTCTTAGAGATCTTTTCATGGCATGACCTATAGGTCTACCTCATACTTTTAACAGTTTTGTAATCTTTCTTAGAATGATGGCATCCCAATTTGTTTGACCATTTCTCTATTGATACATATTTTAGGTTGTTTGCAATATTTCATTAACAAGCTTCAGTGGACATCTCTGATTTACTGGCATATTTTATTCTCAGTACTGCCCACTTTCATGGCCAACTCCACCCCACACGTCCACTTACAACTGAATGGAGGGACACTCAGTTGCCACTTTTCAACAGTGAGACATGGGAGTTGGGGGAGGTGCCTTCCTATTCCCACAGCCCCCTCCTCCAAAGCCAACTGACATGCTCCCTCAGAGGCACTGAGTGATGCTAACAGTGGTTTGTTGAGTGGCTACTTATATATTTTTTAAAGCATTTCTTTATCAGTTTGGGATGATTCTCAAAAATCACCACATCTTGTAAGTAAGCAAGTATAATTACACCTTTGTGCACAAGTGTGAGGATAACTATAGGATGTGTTCCCAGTAATGTTGGAAAAAGCATGTACATTTTTAAATATTTTTATTGATGCTACTAATGTGTCTTCCAAAAAGTTTATGCTCCTATCAACTGTATATGAGTATTTCCATTTTCCTATATCCTTGATAATACTTGATATAATCAGAATTTTAATATTTGCCATTTCATTTTTTGCAAACTTCTAATATTTTCTTCCCTTTATTCCTTGTGTCTGAAGAGCAGAAAAGGAGTTCTTGTTACCATCATTACCACTACCTTCGTCTGCCTTCCTAGAAAGAATAATTCCTGGATATACTCTATTAAGATTATGGACAATGTTATCATGCAATAATTGTAGCTAATGGGAGGTAATAGGGACAACTAGAGAATTTTTCCAGGTTCTCTAGTCCAGAACAAAAAGAACACGGGGAAGAATTGTACTGCTTGTAGAAGCTGGTATAAAGTTATTTTAGCATAGGGAAACACAGGGCTGCTCAATTCCAATGACGTATCTCTAGTGGCTTCTATGGAGAAAACTCTTACTCTAGAAAGGACAGGATTTAAGATTAAAATAAGAGAATGCTTATGCCAAAGGTAGGTAAAGTGATATTAAAAGAATACCCTACCTGTTTAAAATATATCCAAGTTTCTAGAGTCAGATCAATGACCAGATAAATAAGTCAGATATATTTAAGTCAGAGAATTAAAAGACATGATTATGAAATGAAGATAAAAATCAAATATTTGCTAAAAGGCTGGAATGAGTGAGTATCTCAGTTTCTATAATGAAGGACTCTGGAAATCCTAGACCTCTGGGATATGTCCTGGAAAAATTTGAGAAAGCATTATTATACCACTGAAGAGTAAGACATGCAAACCAACACCACATATAAAGATAATATATAGGAGGTACAATATTTTAGTATTTCAGTGGGATTTTAGAAAGATCTCCCATATTAAGCTGTGGAAGTTTATGGCTTTGAGGCTCACTGAGAGTGGTACCCAAAGGTTGCAAATCAGCATTCATGGTTGAGAGTCAAGATTTCTGGTGGGGATGCTGTAGAGCTCTGTCCTTGGAGCTGCTATGCTCAAAATTCTTAACTCTTTATTAGATGCGTATCAAATTTGTGTCTGGGAAACAAGCCTGTAATCCCAGCACTTTGGGAGGCTTAGGAGAGAGGATTGCTTGAGGCCAGGAGTTCAAGACCAGCCTGGGCAACATATTGAGACCCTGTTTCTATTAAAAAAAAAAAATTGTGACTAATTCACTACTAAGAAGGGTAGTAAATATATGTGATGATTAGGAACAGAGACTATTTCCACCAAGTTGGTAAGATGGGCTGAACCATTTGAGAAGTATGTACATAGCTAAAGGATGAGAATCTTTGAATTAAGGTGATCCTAAACTCAAATACCAGCTCTGCCACTGGACAGACTTGGGCAAGTTATTAAAGCTTCTGTAAGCCTTAATTTATTCTTCTGTAAAAGTGGGATAACACCTCTCTTTCTTTTTCTTAATAAATAAGACTGAATGATTTCTGGTACATGACAGATGCCCAACAATTGTTAGTATTCTTCTTCCTCTCCTCTTCTCAAATATTACTAGCTGAATATAATAGAAATAAATGAGCAGACAACTGAACAAAGGATAGTGCTGCCCAGCATTATACAGAGTGCTCCAAAGTGCTGTTAAGAGCAATTCATGAGAACACAGCCTCTAAGTTTTCATTGACAGCAAGTTCGATATAAACAAACATCATTACTTCCATTTAAAAATATAATTGTGATCTGCATTAATTGAGTATTACATCCAGATCAGGGGAGGTAATGATTTTCTTGTACTCGGTTCTCTTCAGACCACAGCTGAGGGAAGTGCTCAGTTTTGGCTGCCACATGATGAAGACTATTGACAAACTGGAAAAAGACTAGCAGGGTATGGAAAACATGTCATATAAGGCAGGACTGCAGGAAGGAACATATTTTAACTGGCTTAAAAACAATAACAACTACTCAGGGAAGAGAGGAGAGGTGTATTCAAGTATCTGAATGACTTACCTTGGGGAAGTTCAGAAAAATTAGAAGAGCCAATGGGTAGAGGTCCGTGGTGGGAAACTTCAACCCATAAGCGTAAGGAATACTTACCAAACAGAGATGTACAAGAGCAGGGGCTACCTTGTGAGATAGTAAATTTCCTGTCTCTAAAAATATAGAAGCAGAAGGTAGATGTGGAGTTTCCAATATTGAAAGCCGAACACAGAGGGACAAATGTGTGTATGTGCATGCATGCATGTGTGTGGGGTAGATTTAGGTGATTATTAGAGAAAGATCAGTAAGAATACTACTATGAATTCCACTCTATCTCATTCTGTAAGTGTTGATGCATAATAGCAATGGGATCCTAAAGTTAGTGATGAAAGGAGACTCTTTCATCCAACAAACATGAGCTGCACCCAGCTATGAACCCTACTGGGCAAAACTTTGTGGGGGAATTTTTAATAAACATTTTCTTGAATTTAAGGGGCTAATGCCTTAAATTAGGGATAAGTCTAGAATCCAGGAAAACAACTGGAGAGCAACTTGAAACAGGATGAGCTACTAAACTGTTGAAACTTTCAGTAAAAACCTCAACATATTCTGGGTGTTCATAAAAAGAAATGATTATGGAAAGGAGTTGTAGGAGAGCACCCATGGAAAATGGAATATGATATGACACGTGATGCATGACATGGGCATCAGCATTATCAGGTCATGTTCGTTTTATCCCTTTTTGATTTAAGGAGATTTGTAAGAGAGCAGGGGGTGATACTGAGTTAGGGATACACCGCACTGCAAGGTAATCTTTTGACACTGCCCTAGGGAATCCACTCCCCCAGTCTTGGAAATGACACCTTCTCCTCTCTCTACAAGCCTTTAACATCCTCTTCTTCTCCATACTCTTCTGTGGACAACCTCACCTCTTATTTCACTAAGAAAACAGAGCAGTCAGTAGAGGACTCACAAATCCTAGCAGGAGCTCTGTCATCCTCCTGCCTTTGTGCCCTTCTACTCTGCCTTCCCTCCCTGCCCCCGCCTCTTCAAAGACTCTGCTTTTGCTTTTCTATCCTCTCCCTTCCACATCATTTTCTCCTCCTCTCTTAGATCAACTACATCAGCATACAAACATGCTATATCCTTTCCTGTCTGTCTATCTATCTATCTATCTATCATCTATCTATCTATCTATATTTTAAAGTCCTCCCTAGACCACATGTCCTCTTGGGCTACTCTCCCATTTCTCTGTTCCCCTTGATAGAGAAACTTTTTGAAAGGGCTGTCCACATTCTCTGCCTCTGTTTACTCTTATTCTCACCTCAACCTACTCAAATCAGGCTTTCACACCTACCTTTTCACAGAAACTTTTCTGGTCGGGGTCACTAAACACTCCCCTCTTCCAGAACGTTATGGGCAATTCTCAGTCCTCATCGTATTGACCTTGTCACTGATATTTGACCCAGTCTTTTCCTTCCTCTTTCGTGACACATGGCACTTAACTCGGGTCCCAGGGTGCCACATTCTCCTGGTTCTTGTCCTGCTAACCGCCTCTGTTTCTTCATGTCTTCTGCTGAATCTTCTTTCCCTGCCACCTCCTGAGGGTTGGTGCGCCGCAAGCTCAGACCTCGGCCCTCACCTCAATCTGTCCGTGGTACCTAGATGGTCTATCATCCACCCCCAATGGTGTAAATACCATCTACTAACTGATGGCTTCAAGATTTATCTCTCTAACTGAGCTCTCTTCTGAGCTCCCCACCCTCCCTTCCACCAATTCACTTCTTCCTCAGTGACCCTCTGTCTCAGTAAATGACATCAGTATTTACTCAGTTGTTAAGAGCAAAACCTTGGAATCATCCTAGACTTCTCCTTTCCTCTCTCATCCCACATCCAATTTGTCAGGAGGTTCTTTGGGTTCTTTCCTCAAAATCTGATCATTTTTCACTACCTCCACCTCCATCATCCTTGTCCAAGTCACCATAATTTCTTGCTTGAAATACTGCAACAGCCTGCTACCTGCTCTTCTTGTTTCCATCCTTGTCTCCTTAAAGTCTATTTTCCATAAAGCAGCTAGAGAGATTAAGATAAACAAACAAAAACAAAACGAAAGGGGCAGCCTTGCTGAAATAACAGGAAAATATCTAATCCTGCAATTTCCCAGTAACAGTTAAAGATCAATCCTATGAGTTCTCCCGCTAACAGGCACCCCGCGGGAGTTCTGTTTTGCACAACTTCTGAAAAGAGCTGAGCAGAGGGAAAAGAGATGTAAATCTTTCTTTTTAAAATTGTTTTTTGAGAATCTGCTTTTACAGAATTCCCGAGTAAACAGCAGGAGAACGAGCTACAGCCTCAACCATATCTCAAGGGTAGAGGCACATCTCCTGCGATAATTCCCTCTCCAAGGGAAGCTGGGGAAACCAACTCTTGGACTTTGACATCCTGCTGCCACTTTTGTCATCAACTGACAGCCATCACTATTTTTTTTCTCTGTCCTCGTTAAAATCAGCAAGCCACTTGGCCTCAGTGCTGGCACGCCCTTCTCTTTCTTTGGGATGCCACGCTGTCTCCCTGCTCTCTTCCCCCCTGCCTTTCACTCTCTCTCTCTCCTCTAAGAAGATAAAATAAACTTTTTTACCTCTATATATACATCCTAATCACAGCATGAGAAATCTTTCTCCCCCGCACCATGAGCACCTACTAAGCTTTCTACCCTAACACAAATTACATCAATATCTCAACTGCTCAACCCCTACGATGGCTTCCTGTCACACTCAGAATCAAGTCCAAACTCAGCATGGCCTACAAGCTCTACAGGACCTACCCGTGTCTCTTCCTCCAATCTCATCTCTTTTATTCTCAGTGCTGCTTCCCATTCCTGGCCATGCTGGCCTTTGCTCAGTTTCTTCAACAAGCCAAGCTTGTTCTGACGTCAGGGACTTTGCACCTGCTTTTCTTTTAGCCTAGAATCATCTTCTTCCAAATTATTACATGGTTTTCCACTCATTTCAGGCTCACTCAAATGTTACTTCCTCATAGAGGCCATCCTTGACTTTCCTTTTGATCACAGAGCCCATGACTTTCTGCCCCCACCACCCTCTACTCCTTATACTAGTTCACTTCCCTTTATTGTATTCAGCATAGCCTGACCTTATGTTAGACAGTCACTATTTGCTGAACGTCTCCCCTACTAACATGCCAACTCCAGGAGGACAGAGGGTAGCAGGCCTGGTTCATATCTATATTCCTAGCAGCTAGAACAGTACCTAGCACATAGTGGGTGCTCAATAAATAACTACTGGATAATTACATGTTGAATGACTGTATGAGGGTCAGTTTAGAGAAACACTTGGAATCAAAAAATGAGAAAAGATCATTTTAGTTATAATGGACTTTGGGAACAAGCAAAGGATTGGCTGGAGAAAAAAAGGAGCAATGCAGTTAAGTGTGCCCTGGCGAAAGGCATGGAATCAGTGTGCAATTGGTTTACATTCTACGCAGAGGGCAGGAAAGCTCCAGGGGTGCACTCAAACTCCTAAAGAGAACAAAGAGATTTGCCAGGTGCTGTAAAGTATTTCCACCAAAATTTTGAAGGGGGTAATCTTTATAACATCTGTTTAATATCTAGCTCAATAATAGGTTTTCAAAATGTGTGAGAATATTTGATTTTAAAAGAATTTATATATATCATACTTTATACATATTTTTATATAGATATGTATTTATTATCAGAGTCAGTGAATAAGGACTGAGTATGATAATGGGAGATATATATGAACTGATTTAAGAAACCTCTTTGCAAGGTTAAATGCTCTGCCACAGAACACAGTGACTGACTTTATTCAGTGTTATTTTAAATCTTTGCATTATTCCACAGTTTTAAAAGGGAAACATAAAGCATACAGTTATGGTGTTACCAGTTTCAGAATAAGTATTTAAAAGCCTGTCTGGCCAATTTTATTTTATTTGAATTGAAGCCTCTGAAAATCATAAACATGCAGAATAAACAATAGCACAGCCTGAAGCACTGCTAGTTTGCCTTCTCAGTTTGTCCCAGCCCTCGGTTACTTGGAGAGAGAATGGTATGAGCCCCGTGACCCCACGCCACTACTCATTAACTCATCTCTAATCAAGGGTACCAGCCAGTGAGAACTGAGACGGATTCTGCAATTTGGATGGACAGAGACCACCCACACCCACAGGCTCCTGCTCACCTCGCACTTTCTGGATACTTCTGCGCAAAGGCTCAATTGGCCTCTAGAAGTCTTCACACCTCATTCCCAGTAAGGATTCTCTCTACCACCTTCTCCCTTCACTAATTCCTCGGGACTCTGGTAAAAATTCGTATTTATCTAGGGTTTATGAAAGCCCCGCTAGCCCTGTGACCTTAGACAAGTGATTGTAGCTCTCAGAACTTCAGTTTGCTCATCTGTAAGAAGGGAACTCACAAAACTTATTTCCTGGCGGTGTTATAAGGAAGAAATAAAATGATTTTTATAAAAATGGCTAGTCCAATACTTGGAACCTAACATGCAATGAATGGCAACTAGTACTTTTCTAATTATCCACAGCTCTCTCCCCTCCCCACCTTCTCTCTCGCTTTCTCTCTCTGGATTAGGTTACTCATATGATCATTTCATCCTTTTTATTCCCTAAGCTTTGGCTTAATACTGTTCAACCTCTTCTTTCTCCTTTAGTGTTTCTTTTCATTGTTAGCAGAAGCCCCAAATGCCTTTCACTCCCATTCAAATGACCTGTTTCTGCACAATAAATCAACAACCACGTAATTGATGTATGGATAAAGTGCAGTTTGGGGTTGTCAAAGTCATTTCTTCTGACAAGAATCTCATTGCAAGTCTGTGTTTCCCAGAGTATGGTGTGTATAAACATTGATAGATGCAAGATGATTTGAGGGGACACACAAACATTTGTTTTTAATTTTCAGAGTTAGAAAAATTTTAAATTTATATTGGAAAAATATAATTAGCATGTCAAATCACAGATATTAAAGCTTAGGATAAAGCTTAGTAAAAAGTGAATTGATTTAAGTTTACTTAAAATCATATTAATTATAGTCCAGGTGGGCACATATAAAACAAAAATTATGAAGATGACATGAGAGTGACTGAAATTTGGGAAGCTAAGCCATTTAAGGATAAGAGAGGAGAATTCATAGGCCCAACTACTCTATTCTACATTAAACTATGTAAGATGTTTCTTCACTTTGCCCAGCGCCAATCAAGCAATACAACTTTCACCCAGCCTAATTCTCTAAAGTCACTTAATTTAAAAACCCTGCAGTGAAGGTCTACCAAACCTGGAGAGTAAGAGAATTCATTTTTCTTCAGTGCAGAAGCAATAGAGGGAAAGACTTTTTCCTTGTAGCTCTTGTGCACATTTCCTTGAGTCTTCTTGTAAAAGTTTTCTCAGACACTGGGAGAGTCAGTCTGTCTGATTAATGTGTGTACCTGGAACATGGCATTGACCAAGTGCCCCCACTCCCGTAACATGGGAGGCTTGGGAAATATCAAAGCATCATACTAATGCACCACAAAAAGGTTCTCCCTAAATTGCATGCTGGAAGAATTAGTGTTTAAAAATCACTTGCTGCATATGGACCACTTTATTGTATTTCAGTCATGTTTACTAAGGCGTGAGAGAAGTTCAAACATAATAGATTGTCATTTCTCTGAATCGCTAATGAAAGCTACAGCACTGAACAAACAAAGCAATCTGCTGATTGTGCCTGGTGCTATTTGAGGAGATCTCAGTACATACCCCCAGCCACATGGCAAACTAGATCAGTTCTCTGGGGGAATCCTTAATGTGTACCTGACATAATAAGTAATAAGTTCTGTTTTGCATTATTCTATTTATAGACCCCATGTTCTTTGCACATTTTTCAGCCCTTTTCTGTAAGCAGAACACTTGAATGAATCACTCTCATCTTGTCAATTTTATTGTTAAGTTGTGCTCACACTTTTTCATCAGATGTTATAGGACTGAACAGCCATTTTCTGTTCAAGCAGAGACAAATGAGTCTGGGGGGAGACCTCTGGCCTTTAAAAGTCTCTAGATTCTGGCTGACCTATATTCTATTCATAAGTCTTGGGCAGCAGATATTTTCCTTAGAAATGTCATATTTGGTGCAGCCTCAAGGCCAATGAGACAAAAGATGTGGTCAACAGAGACTGTTCTGCACTTTTTTGTAGGAAATTATACTGGTCATAAGGTCACAGACTCCTCACAGAGAAAACCTACCTGCTGGTCTTTGCTTATTCATTCATTTCATAAATACTGACCAAATACCTAACATTTGCTAAGCACTGTTCTGTGCACTGGAGATACAGTAGTGAACAAAGCATAGACAGTACTTGTCCTTGTGTAACTTACCTTTTAGCTAGGGGCTAAGAAAGAAAAAAATAAATTTATCAGTTAATTTCAGATAGTGATAACTAATACGGAAAAAAAAAAAATGGGGGAGGGGCAGAATCTCAGACATATTTGCAGTGCTACCAATAATCCTGACTTTATCATCTTAGAAACTTACCTCTAAAGAAGTGATGTAATTTAGCTAATTTCTTAAATATTCAGTAATTTTAACACTTGTAAACATCATTGCTTGAGGTTCTTTCTCAATGGTAATAGTGAGGGACTTTGCTAGGGTACACCCTGGCCCACTAGGATGCTTGTGAGTCTGAGCCACAAAGATGCTGGTCCCTTGGTATCTTCCCTTGCTGGTCACATCCTCACTAATAGCAGATTCTGACTTAATGTCTTTGGGCAACAACTGCATTCTTTGTACAACATTTCATACTATCTTGATTGAACCAACCTTGGTTTCCCATCCCTGAGACTCACCCATTTTTTGAAGGGGCCTAATGGTGGAACTAAACAGAGGAAGCAGAACCAGGCCCCCAAATCAGGGTAAATGCCCTTTATACACCCGAACAGTGGTATAGCTATAAAATCCTAGTGTAAAAGTCATGCTATATATCTGCTGTAATTTTGATTGTTCAATAGATGTTGACCCTTCTATGATGTATTCTAAATAGCTTGGCTGAACACATCCTGGGCTCCTGGACACTTCAGATTCTCAGCTCCAGATCTTACCTCACCCCCCAATAACTAAATGTGAGAAGTAAGAAGGACTGATATCAACTTTATTCCATTATAACCAAATTGAGAAATGTCTTTTCTTACATTCTAGGAGGGGAAAAAGTCCCACACAAACTTTTTTGGCCTTATTCTGGATACAGATTTAAGATAATTTTCCTGGGTGTACCAAAGTTTGGATAGGCAATAGATATGAATACTAGACATCTTCCTGAGTTTGTCAATTGCCAATAATTCTTTGGGCAATTAGTGAAGACTAACATAAGCAAAGAAAGATATGCTATGTAGAAAAAGGAAGCAAGTCAAATAAATGATATACTAACTTTAGGCTTTGCAGTCTAGTGTAGTATCCTATTTCCTTCACAAATATCAGACAGACATGACTAAATGCCCCATCTGTAAGTGGGCAAAGCCACAAATTATTGAAAAATCTGTCAAACTCCAAGTCTGTATAGATTTTCTCTGATAATTTGGACAAACCTTCCAAGTGGTCAAACTGCAGTTCATCAGTAATCTGTCAAATAAAGGAGAATCAGATCAACAGATTCTTTTTAATAGACATAGATAGGTGGTAGAATCTGTTAGCTCAAAATACCTTTGTCCTCAGAATTTACCTTATCTTTGAAAAAAAATGGGCAGAAATGAGATTGAAAATACACTTCCTTAATATTTTTAACAGAATGTTATGTCTCTAACCTAAAATTAAACTTCAGTGTCATAGGGAACCTCATGTCATTTTTTTTAGTATCATTATTAGTAACTTTATAAAACCCTATAAAAGACTAAAAGATCTTTTTATTTTTACATTTTATGCCATAAGAGACATGATTAAAATGACAAGTTCCCAAATAACATGAATAATGCATTTCCCCTTTATCCAAAGCAAATGCATTTTGCTCCTAAGAGAGTTTAATCCATTCCCTTTTTTGGGAAGAGGAAAGGAGGGGATGAAAGAATTTACTGTTAGAACTGGCATTTAGTGAAAGACACATATTTGGCTTGTGATTATAAAATAATTGCTGTAGTTATTTTAAGTTTAGACAGGAGTAGTGCATTTTAATATGAATGAAAAGCAAATTATATTTCTGTTAGCATTCAAGTTTACTTCTTTGGGACTGAATTGTTAAAAGCTACTCATTATGCCACGGAAAATAGTGGAGCCCACGTTAAGAAATCTTATTTATGTATATGTATATACATATTTACTCCAGGAAGCACTAGATCTACATTTGTAGAATAAGTTTCAAAGAACAGCTTAAACTGTCATAAACTTTGGATGGAGAAGCTTAAGATGCCTTCTGCCACCTTACATTCCTCGACCACCACCACCCCCATCCATCAGAGAAAGTGCTCATTCGAATGGTCCAATCCAAGCCCCGCCATTGGGCCACTGGGAGTGAAGCTTTGGGGCAAATGTGAACAAAAGCTGTAGCTCTGTTAAGGCTTCAGCCTCCTTGTATTTGCTTATTCCCAGTGGCTGGGGCAGTTCAACAGCCCTGGGCTGTATCTGCCTGGGGAGGGGCCTCTGCACTGAGAGATCAGGGGCTGGTAGAGAAGCCAAGCTCTCTTCTCTAGGCCTTCCTTCCATTGGGGCACTTTTCTCTAGATGCAGCTGTCCTTACTGCCCGGGTGGTAATAATACCTTGAGGGAAGTAAAATTGGGAGGCAAACACAGGAGGAGACAAAGGCTGTAAACTTGTGTCTAGCTCTTATAGCTCCCTGTGGGCCAATGTAGTCCATTAGGAGATTGCCTGAGGATTTTTCAGCTGAAGCTCCAGTAAATAATAAAGGGCATGCATTTACCTGGCCTTTTCCCCTATGCATTTCTCTCTCTCTCTCTCTCTCTCATGGACTTAATAGGGGCAAAGGTGGACATGGTAAGTGATGGGTCAAGGCAAGACTTCTGGATGCTGGGTTTGAGCTCTCTTTAAGTGACTTCTTGGCCAAAGATCTGAGGATACTCCCTTCTTTTTGCCAGAACAAGAGTTCATAGGTACTTTTAAGTAAGACAATAAAGAATCAGAACACCATGAGTCATTAGTCAGTCAGGAAGCAGTTTCCAAGAAGTTCATTAATTTTCTCCTTGAGATAATAGCAAGTAATAATCAGCTATTATTCACGTTGATTTCTTAGCCCTCTGGCTGGTACAATCTTTCTTCTTGGACTATTCTAAATAACTGAGAAGATTGTCCATACTCCTGATGCCTCTGGCCCCTACGTCATGAGAGAGGAACAAAAAAGGGGCTTGTCCATGGTCAAACTTCAGGTAAACATCCCATGAAGACTACAAAAGAGTTCATGATTCCAATGACTTTTAAATCTGACATAAGGAGAAACAGAAAGAAAAACTCATAATAAAGAATCATTTGTGTGTCATGAACTAAGAATTATGATTAACCAATTCTGTGTATCTAACATGTAACTTAAAAAACTACTTAATGACTTTAAGGAAAAGTCTGCCCTTCAAATATGCGTTTTAATTTACTATGTGGCGCTAAAAGAAAACATTGATAATATTCAGTGTATGTGTTTAGTGTCACATAAAGTGGTAAGGAAGTCTCCTGCCTCTTCCCAATGGAGGAACACTGAATACCAGCTAATGTAGAGAAGCCAAGAAGGAATTGATGGATAACTGATAATCTTGAACTTCAAACTTTGGATACTTCCTCATTGCCGACAAGGGGAAAGCAGAGTACACAATTCATAGCTGACTGCAATAGTTTTCCTAAATGTGACTAGTGCTAAGAATGATGTTTCATAGTGTGACACAAAGGAAATCTCAGCACTGGGTGATGCCATCTAATTACAGAATTCAAATTACTTTAGAATCTTCAAAGCACCAAAATAAGGATGTATAACATATTCATATGTCTTTTTATAAGCCATGTACTTTCAAAATGAACCAAAGCCTTCAGAATAAGAGTAAAAATGACCACATGGAATCCTGATGAAAATAAATAATAATCATGAACAGAGTTGCTCAGACACTGAACTCCTCTTGCTCTTTATTCAAATGGGTACTTCCCCCTTTCAACAACACATTTGCCAAACCATTTAATTTAATGTAGGAAACGCTGCTTTGTTTCTCATGAATTGCTAAAACTACTTTACTATAAAATCCGGCAGCTAAGGTTTAGCTGTACTCAATTTACTTGTATAAAATATATAAACACATTATTTTTGAAAAATGTTTAAATGTATTAATGCTTTT
This sequence comes from Daubentonia madagascariensis, assembly GCA_023783475.1. Lineage (NCBI taxonomy): Eukaryota > Metazoa > Chordata > Mammalia > Primates > Daubentoniidae > Daubentonia > Daubentonia madagascariensis. The sequence continues at coordinate 48,774,777 of JAKFHU010000600.1, read as the reverse complement.
TAACCCTTCTCTTAAGCACAGTTTCTTTCATAAGGGTTTTTTCCCATGAATTATCTAGTTCAGATAAAGTGTGAATAATATTTTGAATTTCCTTTTCCCTTTAATTTGAGAACTTACATGCTTTGTGTCATTCTCAAAATCAAAGCTTCAAAATATTGACGTTTCAGGGTAGAAATATTTAAAGATATTTCTTCAAAATATTTTATTGGAAAAACACAGATATCACTCATTTTATTACAAGAATCAGAATCACACCTTCTTAAGGAGATCTCAGAATCCCAGAATTTTTACAAGAGCTGTCCAATGCAAGCAAATTCAGGTTCAAAGAGATGAGAAGAAAGGAGTAATTTTTTATTCAGCATACACAGTCTGTTGCCGCAATTTTAAACCCCTTAGTTCTGCCTGCTATGTCTCAGTAAAGAAACGGATGCTGCTATCAAAGTATCCCCTGAAAACAGAGGTGAGAGTCCGTAAATGAGTGAGTGTTGATACAAATTCAAGTCATTTTGCAAAGGATTTTACAATGATGGATCACAAGATGAATCCTCATAAGTTGGCAAGGTTTCCTTTCCAAAGTCTGGCTTTTATGAATATTGTTTGAACAAGTTGTGTAGAATGCAGTCTATGCACTACGAAATAACATGATTTTTGTTACCAAGTTGGAATTATTTAGGATCACCAAACAATAGGATTCAAAAGTAAAATAACTGAAAAATCCAACGGTCTGGTCTAACCTGGGATGCTCTGTCTCCTCACAGCCAACGCTCCATCAGGCGGCTTTGTCTGGCTGGCGGATTTAGTGTAGGGACTCTCATCTGCAAAGGTACAATGAAGGGTTTGGTTAATTTCCATCCAGTTTCTAATGCAGTGAAGATTTTTAATGGATTGCAATCCTTCTGCCAGACAGAGGTGATATGGTATAGTAGGAAGAGTCGGTAGACCTGTGTCCTAAACTTGGGTTAGCTGTGGGACAAATCTTTGAAAATGTTGTGGACATCAACTTCCTCCCCTACGAAAGAGGGATAAAATTCTCATCTACCTCTTAGGGTTGTCAGGATCAAAAGCTATAGTGCATGTGAAGACATTTATAAGATGGTAAGAAGTATGCAAATATAGTATACAGATTACTTGCCTGTCACCTACATTCATTGATTAAAAAGTATCAGTATGTGTAACAGAAAGACAAGAAATAAAATGGCTCAGTGGGCACTAAGAATAATCAGGCAGAAGAATAAAGGAAATGAAAAGAAATGTAATATTTCAGATAAGCAGATGACAGAGCATTAGTATCACAGGGGAATAAAGACACGCAGAGTTAGTAGGTTCCTCCGGGGAGTGTGAACTGACATCTGGTGCAAGGCAGAGGGATAGTGACGTTCAGAGGTAAGACCAGAGAGGCCAGGTTGAGAACAGGGAAGGAAGGATGGTTTGGCAAAAGAAGACATATATTGCAATGAGCTGATTTGTCCTCTTTTAGAAAGAGGTGAAAATAACCTGCAGAATCATAAAGAGAACAACTGAGAAGACAGAAGATCTAACGCTCACTACATGTGTGAGAGTCAGGCAAGACGCTGAGTGATTAAAACAGTGGGTGACAAGATCATAGGGGTGATGGGTCCACCAAATTCTAAGGAAGGTGTTTTTTTTTAACCTAAAAAAGGATTTAATCAGGCTTGGAATACAGGAGTAGTGAGCTAGGATGGCAAATATTAGGGTTAAAATAGAAAAGAACAATTGTTCCTGATTTGGACGGGAAAGAGATGTCTGAGTAATAACTTAAAAAAATTCAAGAATAGGACATGTATGGCTTGAGTAAATATAATGTAAAATAATTATCTAGCATATTCAGTCAAGCTAGATGACCCAAATGTCACTTCTGGCCACACTATAAGTTTTGTTTATTATTGTTGTTGTCCTTTGAACAGGAAATCATTAAAGAATTAAAAAGAACCTTATTGTGCATGGCAAATGATTAAATATAACAAGGATTTAATTCAGCAACAATGCTTTATGATCTGAGAACATTAATTCTCTCAACTAAGTGGTTTGTGTTGCAAAATTGAGGAACTCATTTCCTCTCTAGGATGTACTTCTGGTTGAAATGATTCACGATTTCTTCATAAAACTAACAAGGTCTTTGTAAGCAATGACAAAAAGGAAAGATTAACACTGCTGTAAACTGCAATTAACTTAAAAAATGGAAGACATGCTGTTTATGTTTATATTTAATTTGTAACACAATTCTTTACATTCTTCCAGCCATAAAGATAAACTACCAACTTTCAGATACCAATACAATTAACAGCATCATTTTGGCTTTTGAAGCAGTATCTTAGGTCTTTGACTCTTCTCTTTGCAAACACAATTTCGAGTATAATCAAGAACCACAAATCAAAATGTACACATTACACTTAAAAGTCTCCATTTGCCCCACCATTCCAGCCTGAGTATTTGAGTGCTTTTCTCACTGCGTTAATTTAATAACCAGGCAATGTGCTTTATACTATATGTATTAAAACAAACTTACTACGTGTTAAAATTTGGTATTCTTTATAAGACTGCTTTAAAAATATATTTTCTTTCATTATCCGAAACTTTGAAACTGTATATTTAGGAGTACAGAGCACTGAGCCAGGAGATAATCGCAACAACCAGGTTTAGGTACGGCATCTTGGAAGCCTAAAGGCTTTCCTCCATTGTCAATTTGTCAAGATTCCAGTCAATTAAAATCTTGGATTGAATCCAGTGTTGGATTTTCTTCAAGGGCAATAAGAGATTTGCCCAGGAGACTGTGGGGTTATCTGCACTTAATGCTCTATTTTAAGAAGCTATTTCTTTAGAAATTTACCCAGTTTGTATTACAGAAGTAGTCAATCCTGGTAAAATGGTTTTCTCATTTATATTTGAAAACAGTTTTCTTGATTTAGAGGTGAGACAGTCTAGTTGTGCACATTCTTAAAAGGTTGAAAATGAATTATAGATGGCCACTTGGCCAGCCTCTGTATCACCACCCTGCAGCCCCCAATCTCCCTCCCAGTAGCAAAAGTGTCCTTACTGAGCATTGGTGAAAGTACATAATTATCTAGAAGCCAAGTGTTGTATTGGTCAAAGGACCAGACTGAAATAAGTTTGATGTTACCTAAGAATAGCTTGTGAAAGTCAATCAGGGTGAGAGCAATAATTCCTAATGAAAGTGAGGCAGAAGCTTTGCAACATTGATCATGAGAGATCATAGCAACATTGAGGAGAGTATAGCAACAGAGCAGCCTGGCACAATTTAACACTTGGTTTTTAGGAAACTTTCCCTAAGAATGTGTATCTTTATTTTAAACATCTTAGAGGCACCATGGGCCTTGTATAAAAAGCTACCCATCACAGAATGGACATTAGCTCTTTTGATGTGATTTACTAAAAGTCAATTCTTGATTCAACCTTTGTTTGAAAATAGAAATGGAGAGAAGATACTGAGGCTCTATAACGTATACTAAGGGACAAAAATATCCACTTTTAATTTTTGAGCATAAAGTCATGGACAGCTACAGAGGCTTCTATCATGGTCTTTTCATGTGTTCCTTAATGCAGATTTATACATATGTCCCTAGAATTTCATGCTTATAAGGGACAATTTAGACCACTTTTTCATTATAATTGGGACTGAGGCCCAGAAAGGTAAATTTATAAATAGACACACATCTAAAGTGAATCTAGACTGAACTTCCTATATTCTTAGTCCCATGCTCTTTCCTCTTTATCTTATTTCCTCTTGGATAAATACGATTTCCTGGTCCCTGGGTCCACATGTTGCTGTATTACACAAGGAAGTGACTGGACACAACATCCCAGCAGAGCCCTTGTACAGTGTAAGTCAATTCCTATGGAGAAGCCTGCAAAATCGAGCCATCATAGCCAATTCTCTCTGTGTGTTTGTAAATCTCCTTTCCCCTCCCCCACATATTTGTTGGCTTCAAAGTGAAGAACACTTGAAGATGGTACTACAGAATCAATTTATATGTTTCAGTTCATTTTTTGGAAAATAAAACGTAAAAGAAATGCCAATACAGCTCATTGTTCCTCAGTATGAGCCTCAAAAGAGTCACTGAATTATAAGATCTATGTCAATACTTTTCCTTAGTTTCATGGGGGAGATACTAACTAGACTTTCAAGTTCCATCCAGATATATAAATGAATAAAAGAATAGGTTAAATAACAAAGAAAAAATTGATCACTGAGTAATATATCTAGAACAGTACCCAGCACCTAGTAGGCGTTCACTAAATATTTGCTGACGGATGCATAAATTATATTCAATTTTTCAAACTACAGCATTTATTGTACACAAACAACCTGAAGAAATTCAAACATTTGTTATGAGCTATACTTCCCCCACCTCTGATTTTCTTTTTTTAGGTTTGTAGCCTATTCCTTTTAAAGCTCATCATCACCTGATAGCTATTAAGTATTGACTTACAGTATGTTAAAAATCTGTGACTCTTTATAAAATAGATATGAAAATATATTTCCTTTCATTTTCATTCAGACTATAGAAGGATTTATTGAACAATCTTTAAAACAATGCCTTTAAACAAAAGAATTCTGATTTTTGTACCAGACTCTCAGCCTCGACTTTGATAGTAGATCATATTAACAAGGGATCCTTATTGAAAGTCACTATAGGGGCAAAGCAGACATTCAGCTAGTGAGCTACTGCTCAATGACATAAATGCTTCAAGTAATCACTAAGGGCATCACAGGGTATCAGAACTGCCACCCTTTTCTAATGACATCTTAGCAGCTAGATAATCACTGTCACATATGATGGCTTCTACTGTCATAGGGGCTTGTATGGGGATCACAATAAGGAAGAACATGGGTCCCTTTACAGGGACATTCCATGAGGCTAGGGAAAATGCCCCCCATTAACAGGAAGAGTTGACATGGTGACAAGGCACAGAAAGGGCTCAGTCAAGCATACACTTAAAACAGAAGAAGAACAACGGGGGGACCATCTGTCCCTCTCGTTCCCCCCAACTTGGCCAGTCTCGTCATGTGCCAAACACAGGAGGGGCAAACACAGGTCATTTGTTTTAATTACATATTCCAAGGGAAGCTGGTGTTTATAAACTTGGAAAGCAAACAGCAGGCTCCTAAGTAGCAATACTTCACTCTGCATCACAAACAAAGCCCGTGATAGAGCTGGGAGAGTCACATCTTGAGGAAGGGACTCAGGTCCCCTCGTGTTCTCGAATCCTCCAGTGGCATCAAACAACAACCATGTGTCATCAGGCTGGTTCTTGTCTCTCCGTCTCCTGCCTCTCCCAGATCCAGGGTCTGAACATCCCAGAGGAACCAGATATAACTATGGTTTCAGGAATCTCTAGCTGTGTTCAAAGCTTTGTTGAAGAAAAAAAAATTTAATTTCCTTTGGCTGAGACTAATCAGCCTATGCTAAACAATTCCTAGCAACTAATTATGCACAATTGCGGCACCTGCTAAGCCAGCAGATCCCTTAACTTCTTGATTAGGAAAAAAAAAAAAAACCCAGACATTTTGTGCAGTTAAAATTATAATCATTTCCTAGCAGCAGGGAGACAGGCAGCTCATGTCACAGTACTTATGCACGTCATCATGAACTCAGAGAAAAACTGTTTTCCATGAATGAACAAAATAAAATCCATTGTGAAGCAAATAATCTCTCCCTTGAATTCAATTAAATTCCACAATTTTAGTGCCTACTATGTGCAAAGTAAGACTCAAAGTGGACAAAAGATAATGAACCTTTAAGTGGAATGGGGATTACAGAGTCATTACTCCATAGGTTTGAGACTAGAACATGGTTCTTCTCCCAATGGGGAGAAGGAGCGTGGGCTTAGGGTGCTGGTGGAGGTGGAGCACAGGAAGAGAAAGGGAGATCCACCACAGTGAATTTACCCAGAGTTTTGCAATTAGAAAAATCAAGAAATGAGCCATTTTAGGCTTTTAGCTAACATGGAAATTTTGCGTGTGGGGGAAACCATAATCTTTTCAGTACTCGGTACTGTGAACATCTTATCCCAGTCCAGCATGAACATGTTGCAGCTATTTCCCTTTCTTAGACACTAGCCCTCCAGTTCAGTTTGCTGCCTTGGTGGTTGGATAGCACACTCTAAAATTTAATCAAGATTTCCTGCAGGACAGCTTTTAAAGGCTTTTGACAACAGAACTTAATTATGTCTTTCTTTTATTATTAAAATGATGTATAACTACAATCACGGTGCCCCACACAATTTAAAGAAATGTACATAATTTAAAGAAATCAAATTGTTCCTAATTCCTGATTAAAATAACCCCGTTTTTCTAGGGCCAAGCAAAAATCGCACTCACAATCTCTCCCAGAGTCAGACGCTTCTGGGCACTTCAGCTCTACTGCTTTGGCGTGTCCAGGCTATGGCATGGACAGCTGCTTACCATCTCCGTCCCTATCCTGATAACGTGGTTGGCACAGCTAGGTTTAAACCAGAAGGGAGGGGGAATGATCCAAGCTTGACGGCAGGAGGCGGAGGCAGCTTGATGCTCCGTGATAGTCTCTTTCCTATTAAGAGATGATTTTTCCCCTCCATCTATCTACTTTCCCTCCTCTCTTTTATTATTTGTTTTGCATCTGCTTGGCATTAATGTCTATCCTTGACTCTGCAGGTTTCCTTAGAGTTTCATAATTCAGACACAGATGTGCTTTATATTCATTCTTAAAGGGACCAGGTCTTTCACTTTTGAAAGTTAAAAAAAAAATCATCCAAACAGAGCACAGCTTCATTTTAAAAATAAATGTACGGTGGTTTCTTCACAATGCTAGAATGTGATCTAAAATTATATTAATTATAATCACATAACCATTTCAGGGATTCAATATGTCAGCTAAAAAGAATATCAATCACACCATTCATGTTGTTGGAGGCCTGTCTTGGAAGACAACTTTTCTCCCCTTACTCCTCCGTTATCTAACTTTTTGCTTCTAAAAATGTGGCCCATGGATGAGCAGCATAAGCATCACCTGGGAGCTTGTCAGAAATGTAGAATCTCAGGCCCCACCCCAACCTATAGATTCAGAGTCTGCATTTAACAAAATATCCAGGTGATATATATGCACATTAATGTTTGGAAAACCCTGCTCCAATTGATATGACCAAAAGCAACTGCACAGGTAGTGAGGATACACCTGTCCTGATATCTTACCTGGCTGTGTCAATGGCAGCCTACAAAGAAGCTAGCAGAATGCCAGTAGTATCAGTAGACTCCAGTGGTGCCCCCAGGCCTACAAGTATTAAATTGCTTATGGAGTGATTTCCTCAAATGGAAATGAAATGGTTGCAGTGTTATAGTTCGGAGTGAACTCCTTCTTCTTTCCATCCACTTTAAACCTTTCAATGGTCCTAAAAGGGCTGAATTATGGGAGTAACTAGATATATCTAAGGTCAGATTGCCTGGAACAATTGATTGATTGTAATAACAATCTATTACTCAATTTACACTTTAGGGTGGAGAGAGGAAATTGTACTGAGTTTACTAACCCCTAGCTAGTAAAGAACAAATGAAAATAAAAAGTTATGTCCTGCCTCATGGCAGAGACATGGGGGAAGAATCTTCCATGGCACTATCTCCTTAAACTCTTTCCCTTCAGATACAAAGTTTTTTCCTTGCATTTGCACAGTTCTCCTGGAACCAAGAGGGTCTCCAGGATGGAACCTGACCTCTGATCTGCACACAGGGACAAACAGAACTGCAGCGGCCTTTGAGCATCTGGTCAATCTTGTGGAAGTGGTCTGTGGTAATTGGGTGGCTTGGTGATGCCTGCAGGCCTTCTGGAAAAGTAATATCTCTAGCCAGGTTAATTTATAAATCCTCTCTGAAATTAATGAGCATGAAACTGCACATTTTCTGCCTCTGGCATTCCTATTGCTAATGTGTCTGAATCACAAACACGATAACTCCTATGTTTCTTCCTAATATTGTTTCCAGGCAGATGAACCAGTCTGTTCACAGTAGTCATAGACCTGCCTCATCACCAGACAATCAAAATTTCTGGAGGGCTGGACTCTTCCATAAAGTTCATTTTCATTACCGCAGCAGATCCCAATTCAAAATGTTAAAATTTTAAATTCAGTATAGCTTTCACATTTTCTATCTATAGGGAGGGCTATATGCTTTAACCTTTGGTTTAACCACTAGATTATGCCAGCTGGTATTTTCAGTCTCTCACACTATGAAATTCTCATAGGTTCAATAAGTTCTTAGTGTTAGAATGATAATCTGGTAAAGAATATGAATTACCACAGGGTAGGGAGTATTGGCCATTTAAACCATATTTTGAATTATTATTTTTAAAAGTACACCATTCTTCAGGGAAAAGGTATACATTAATGGGTATAAACAGGCTAGACCATATCTGGGTATTTCTAGAGGATCATAGCATCAGAGTTTGATTTTATGTAATAGCAACTAGAGCTTAGTGGTAGGATTAATAGAAATAAATAAGGCATTTGGAGAAATTAAGGTTCCCCCAGTTTTTTAAACCAATGAATATGAAATTAAGAAGTCATTCTGATACATACTGATCACAATTTGAACTGGAGAAAATTTGGGGGGAAAATTGAAAATAATACATAGATTTTCTTAAGATAACTCAAGAAACAAAATGTTAAAAATGTCTTCATGGACAAGATTGAGAGTATTTTTTAAACACTCCAGTAACAATGATCACAGCTTCAAAGTGGAATCATTTAAGTGATTATATGTCTTGACTACTTAAATCTCTTTGTTTTTGTCCCTTGTCTGAGACCTTTTTTGCATGTCTTAGGTAAATTGTAGAGACAAAGATAGAGTATTTTTGTTAAGTCAGGGCTTTCCAAGAGTCCTTCTTTTACACAATATTACTGCAAAGGTTTCTATAGTTAGACATTTTCTGTATGGTAGTTGCTAGAATAAAGTCAAGACTGATGGACAAACAAGAAGAAACGAAACGCAATCAGCATGGCTTCATTTTAGCAGATCTAAATCTTATGCCAGTGCGTGATTGAACACTGATGTCACTAGAAAAATGATTCACATATATCTGTGGGGTGGAACAGTCCCATCTAGGTTTGATTATTGAAAAAATAGCCTTTATCGTCTGTTGCTCTGACAATCAGTGACATGATAAAATTTTATAACTTAGGTAACCTTAAAACCCGGTTCCGTTGCTCAGTGTGATTTTTCTTTCTTCTTGTTCTTTTTTGGTTAATCAAATGTAGTGTAAACTGAAACAAATATCAACTGCAGGCAAATTATATAAATAAATGATCAGATAGCCACTACTGCTGACAAATTTCTAAATACAACTGAAAAAAAAGGTATTACCACCACTGTTTAGACTCAGTTTCCAATATACAAGCTGAAAATCTATGTCTATGTCTATATCTAGCATCCTGGAATTATAAAATGGGGAAAATGTATAGTGTATATTTATAACCTTGGGTAACATTTTGGAGCGAGGAGCATAGATAATTCTTACCAGGGTCACTGATCTGACTGAGGAACAAGGGTTACATGTGACTGCCCACATGTGCCAAAATCCACTGTGTGACTCCCAACTGGCTCCTCATATCTTGACTGAGCAATGGCCTTAGAAACAACGCTACAAAGGATATTTCCAATATACCAAGGAAAACCAAAGATTTTTCCAGGCATCTATTTACATTAATTTTCAAAACAGTGAAACAAGAGATGGGACTTTGTGGTAATGGAGAAAATGGATTAAGTTAGAAGTTATCGGAGTGCAAAGTAAATGGAAGGAAAAGTAGTCCTCAGATCAAAGCCCTTGGTTGTATGTAAGGGACGTAAGTTACATGAAGAAAAATGAGGGCTTAATTATAATCATATATTTTTAGATGCTTCTTTCATTACATGTCAATGCTACTGGTTTCCTCTATAAGCAATCTAAATAATTTCTTACAGACCTATTCTTTACTTCTGAGTTTAATTTGCACACACTTCAACCAGAAGACTTTTTAATGTCAATGATACTAATAACATTATCAATAACTATAGCTAATACTTACTGAGCATTCACTATATGCCAACACAAGTCTGTCTTTTATGTGTGTTATCTTATTTCTTCCCATGATAACTCAGTAAAACTTAAAAATCACAAAACAGATAAATTCATTTTACAAAAGGAGTACTGGTTTTAAGGAAGAATTTGACATCATTCATCCTAAATAGTAGATTGCATGGCAAATTTGAAATAGAACTGCTGTTAAAGCCTAGAGCAGTGTTTAGGCATATTACATGTCCACCACTGTGCTTGGTACCTCAGGTATATTTTTGACACTCACAACAATGTAATTGTGCAGATACAATTACACTACTTGAAATGTGAGGATACAAGGCTTAGACAGATGAAATAATGTGCCTAAATTTACCTTGGAAGCAAAGTGCAAAAATGAGACCTTAACATACATGTGTTTATAGAGTCTGCTCATAACCACCATGATATACTATTTACCAAAATTTGATTTACTTACTTATTTGCAGTGTGCATGTGTGTGTGTGTGTAAAGAGAGGCACACATTCACACAGCAGTTACTACTGAGCATATTCTGTGTGACTAAATGTCACTGACATAGGCACTTGGGGCTGCATTGAAGATCTTGTGAAACTTCAGTTTAGAAAAGAAAATATCATCTCAGTTTTTAGATCTCACCTCTTTGTCATGAATTCATGGTTGAATTTATGATATGAAGTTCAAGGTTCTTTCAGGCCCAATAACAAATCACTTGAAAGAATGCATTTTAGCCAAGAAGCTCCAAGCATTTTAGGAGATGAAATCCGGCTGAATTTATTTCTCTAACTCCCACTTTGTGCCAACCATTCTGTACTGATAGAGCATTTATGAACTGGTTTCTATAAGTGGTTTATCATTTTAAAACAAATAAATACTAGGACACTCTCTTTTCTCCTTTCGTATTCTAGACAACATGTTCATAGCCTGCTGCTTACAATATTTCAAACCTTTCATTAGCATTCATGTAGCCAGAGGGGGGAATAAATCTTGGACCAGGCCACATCCAGCACTGCAGTGAAGAAAATGGAGGTGTGACTTGTGCAGCTGGCAAGGAGATCATGGAGTCTGTCTTTCCTTTCCCTCTGGCTCGCCAAGCCCATCTCTGCCAATGGCCAGGGTCCAGAGCAGGGGTGCTGCCACCTCAGGTCTCAGACCCAGGAGTGGGTTGTGCTGCAGAGTCACTGGGCAGACAGGCATGGATTCTTAGCTAGATATAAGAATTTCATGGGGAGGTTTTGAAACCAAGGTGATTAACACCCACTCACCATTTTTTCCAAGATTGTCATGTCTCCTGACCTTGGATCATTTTAGGATCTATCCCTGAACTCACTTTTTTACAGGTTTTAGTTTAAAAAATTCCCAGATTTAAGCCCAATTTCTAAGTGTGGGCCAGTGTTGCTATACACCATTTCAGAACCAACACTTTCTTGTCCAGTGAGGGTGGGAGGAGGGAGTAAGGCAGGGAGTGGAAATCACATTTGGATGCCTTGCAAATAACCTATTTCATACACATGCCTGGAGTTGCCACATATTTTGCTTTATTAATTTATTGCTAGGTCAAGCAATAGCAGATGACTGCTTATCAAACAGATGACGTGTTTCTAATGCATGATTAAAGCAGGATTTATCATGGCTGTCAGAATCCTGGGAGTCTGAGATTTTCGTTATTTAAAGCTGTACTTTGGATACTGTCTGGTTTTACAGTGAGGCAGTGATTATATAGACAAAACCTCAAAAGGGTTTCAGACCAGAGATAATTTCTGTATGGACAACACCAAAACCATTTTCAATTCATTAGAATTTCACTGTAATGCAGTTTTCATAGTTCATACTGCTGTATCACTTACTAGCTGTGTGATCTTGGACAAGTTACTTATTCTCGTTGAGCTTCAGTTTCCTTACCTATAAAATGGAAATAATAATGACTTCATAGGATTGCCGTGAGGATTGAATAAAATAGCTCCCGTACTAGTCTGAGTTCAAGAGGTGGTAGTTTCATTCCTTTATCTGGCAGATGAGGATGGTGAATGATAGGCAAGAGCCAGGAGGGATCCCGTAGCAACAAATACATGCTTCTTTGCTAGCACATACCATACTACCTTGCAATCATCAACCTGCTTATTGCCACACTGTGAACTTCTTTGAGCGGGGGGGATTTACTTTTATAGTCATAGACATTATCTCAATCTTTACAAATGGGAAAACTGAATCTCAGGGAAGTTACAAATCTGTCTAAGGCTAAACAGCTAATGAGAATCAGAGACAGGATTCTAACTCAGGCCTGCCTACACCAAAGACCATTGTTTTCCCAGCATTGCCTCATTGCCTCAATAAAGAACATTTGCACAATAAGCAACCTTTAGTGGAGAAGAAAGGAAACTTATGCTTGACCATTATAAACTAATCTTCATGCTGCACAGATCTATACTTCTACTTTCTATCATAAAAAAATGCAGATACTTGACACATTTTTTTTAAAGCTATGGGCTACCATAGCTGAGTTTTTAGTTGCAGAAATTCATTGGTATTAAATGGTCTATAATGACTTAATTTGTCAGTGGCAAAATAAAAGTTAAAACATAGATACCTAGATTTAATAGCCCAAAGATTATCAAATTATCTTCATTTGCTTCTAAGATAAATTATTCAGACATACAATTTCCTCATGAATTACTTGCTTGTCTAACTCTCCTTGGGTTATGTCTACCTCATCAACTTCACTACTTTTTTACATAAATCTTGGCTGAACAAAGATTTAGCTTTTATAGTTAATTAGGATAAACAAGAAAAATGCAATTCAACTCCACAAAATGTGAATGTTTAATTTTGAACTGATTTTGTAGCATTATACTCAGTAGGACTCTTCCAATTTTCCAGTTAACGAGTTACTGACATTTATAAACATCTATAATAAAAGAAACCTTTCCTTCCATCACTGTTTGTCAATTTCATTACTGAATCTTGGGTCTGCTTTGGGACACTTCAATCATGAAAATAATCATGTAAAACTATATTGAATTCTATTAGCAATAATACCTTAGAGGAGGTTCATTTATGATAACTAAAATTTTCTGACTCATTCTCATCTGCCATGTATTTTGCCTTAAGGTATTTTAAAATCATAAAGTCAAAGCTTTAGAAGGGTACTCCTAGGAAGTTAACTCTGAACCACAGTATATTTTGAAACAGAGAGTTTTTATGAAATATAATATTGATAGGCAAATCAGTATTTTTTAATGTGAACATTTTTTAAATTTTCTAGATCAGTTGTATATCAATGCCTTATGAGAAAATCAGGAAGGAATACACACACACACACACATATATACATACTCATACATACATATATATTTAATAGATGTAGTCATCTACATAAATATCCATTTATAAGCACTGCTAAGAAAAAGTGCACATATGAACAGGAGACCCAAAAGGACTCCTCAATCCCAAGCTCCCTTCTCTCCTATCCTGCAGGGCAAAATACAGTGGGCAGAAGGTGGAGACCACCATCTTCATTCTCAGGAACTTCTTATGGAGCCATGTGGTAGAATGACCAGAGCTAATGGCAAGAACCAAGATGATACAGAGTTTCTGCAATATTCCAGGGACTTCAAAATTTCAGAAAATACATGCCAGATTTGTCCTTAATAAAATTCATAGACTTTGGAATTCTACATTTAGGATTGCCATATGATATCAAGAGATGCTTTCAGAGAAATTGTAATTTAGCTTAGAGATAGCCTACAAAAATGAAACAAATGCAGTGCAGGTCCACAGCTTGTAGAAGAAGAGCTATGTGAGAAATTAGTTTATATCAGTGGTCCAAGGTGAATAACTCAAGCTTGGCACAGTAGACATTGTAGAGGCAGGCATGAATACCAGTGTACTACCCACATATCCACTGCATAAAGAAGTAGCTTAGAAAGGTTATGCACTTATAACCCTGACTCAAGTATAACAAAATTGATACATGTAACCAAAAACATTTGTACCCCCTTAATATTTTGAAATAAAAAAAGAGAAAGGTTATACATTTGTATGTAGATCTATTAAACAGTTTGGGTACTGATTTTAAGCATAGCCTGCCTTCACATTTCTCCAATGTATAACTATAGCCTTTACTGGCTTCTCTTATTGTTTAAGAGAAGCGTAACAAAACATTCAATATTTGTTGTGATAGAAAGAGTAAACAATACATAATGGCTATTCTGGGTACAGGAAAACTCACATATTTACTTCTTTGACGATTAGGAATGTATTGCTTGAAATAAGTAAAAGCATTTGTGCATTATCTGAAAATCATCAAATTTATGTAGACAGAGATCATAAAACTGAAACACGTAAGCACCACTGATGCTACTCCTGTCAGCATCTTCCCTGTAGGCAATGATTGCAAAGGATATTTTTTCATTCTAATTATAAGAGATTTTAGCTGAAAAAATCTATTAGGTTAAAGTATTCTTTGTTAAACTAAGTAGAACGCTTTGCCTCCTTTGTTAAATATCTACAAACTTCATTAAAAAAAAGATGTTAAGTTTGGTGAAGAAGTACCAGAAAGCCTTAAGCACCTTCCATAATTAGATCATCTTTTTCCATTTCTTTTATCTTTTTTTTTTGACCCTAGAACTTCCTTCTTGCATTTCATATTTGTGTGTAATTGAGAGGAAGTGTAATGCAAACGCTGACCTCTCGTTCTAAGGACCTCAGAATCATTTGCGGGCTAGCTGTTCTGCGAATGATGTCTATCAAACTTAAAAATTGGATGTACAACCACTAAGTGATCTTGTCTTATTTAGATTGTGAATTCTGTAGACTTATTACAAATTTTATAAATATAAAGAAGGCATACATTTACCACATTTATTTTTCTGCTGTCAGCAAAGATAAGCCAATTGGAAATAAATGTGAGTAGGCAATACTTTATTTTTCTTCTAGAACTTTTCTTCTTAAGGTTTATACCAATAGAGTGCATGTATGTATTATATTCATGCAACGCCTAGTGTTTCTGTACTTATCTCAAGCTAGTCTGACTGCAAACAAATTGACCATAAGAATGGGTGTTCTTTTGTAGAGAGTTAACATGGTAATATGGAAAGCACACAGGCTTCATATTCATAAAATGTTTGAAACTGGGTTTCTCCATTTACTTTGGGCAGGTTAAATAAACCCTCTAAGCCTCAATTTTCTCATCTCATAAATGGGAATAATAATTTTATTTTCAAACTTGTGGGAATTAGTTGGTACGATGCATGTAAAGACCTTGGTATATAGCATAGGATGAACAAATATAGTCATATGTTGCTCAACAATTGAGATAACATTCTGAGAAATTCTGAGTGATTTCATCATTGTGCGAACATCACAGACTGTAGTTACACAAACCTAGATGGTATAGCCTACTACATATCTAGGCTATATGGTACAGCCTATTGCTCTCAGGCTACCTTTATAGCATGTCACTGTGTTTAATATTGTAGGCAACTGTAACACAATGGTATTTTTGTATCTAAACATATCTAAATATAGAAAAGGTACAGTAGTAATAAGATATTATAATCTTATGGAACCATAAGATCGGTTCATCGTGTGGTCTGTTGTTGACTAAAATGTCATTATGCAGTGCATAACTGTACTAGCTTCTCCATGCCACTTTGGCGTGGTATGATTTCATGAACCCCTTGGGCATTTGATAAATGTTAATTGATCATATATGGTGGAAATAAAAATTATGCAAATAGAGATTTTTAATAGTTGAGAATTTTCTTTTTCATGTTTTTATTTTATTATGGGGAAGAGATAGAACCCAAACAACAGAGAACAAAACCACTGCTGTTCACACGTAAGAATTTGAATTAATTAGAGATGAGTTCTGAGAGGGCTAAACATGGTTCCTTAATAATCTCCAAAATATACAAGGAACCTATTAAGTATGAAACATATCTTTAAAATATAATATGATAAATCCTCCCATAGGCATAACTTAGTCCCCTAACCCAGACACATCAGGTGGGCAAATGCCTGTTCTTTCACAGTACAAGAATATCATTTATTAAATTACCACTTTAATAGGGCCTTGGTGGCCCTAGAACTAATGCTCCTTGTAAAGGTTTAAGTTAGAATGAGGGAGAACATTTGCTCACCTGATCCTTTATGGATAATTATCACTAAATGCACAAGTCTGGCTTGTATTTGTTCTATTAAGTACCTCCAGCGATATCATTTTGTATACAGTCTAACTCTGAGATGCACTTTCTGTCTATGCAGAGAAAGTTTCCTACCTGTTACAATTCAGTCCAGAATTTTTTAAAAATAAAACGAGAAACAATTGAATAACAAGGCCTCCACAACCTTTGCATAATGAGTGTGCACTAGTCTCCTTGCTTTACATGACAAATGATGACAAAGGACAGAGTGGTATCATTATCCAGTTTGGCAACAACTATGGAAAAGAAAGAACTTTCCAATTTCTTTCTATAAAATTTTATTTTAAAAAATGAAATATCACAAAAGGGGAGTACTCCTGGGTATTATAAATCATCTCCCAGCTAGGAAGAGAGATCTTTCTGGAAAGCTGCCCAGGGCACACCAATTTGTTTTCTTTTCCTGAATCACTATTAGGGTGAAATCACTTTTCACTGGATTTAGGTTTATTCCGTGCAAGCATGAAATAAAATGCTCTTGCAAAATGGAGTTTAAAACTATAGCTACAGGACACATTTAAGACATAGTATAGGTAGTACCCACTTCTGGTCAGAAGGTCCTCTTAGAAATCATGTCTGAAAACATACCACCATTAATGTTATTTTACAGTATTTCCTCATCTCCTCATTCTTGATGTTTCAGCAGCATTACAGGAGTCAACCTATCTTCCACTTGGCTTTGGAGACACTGAATGGTCCTGGCTTCCCACCTACCTCACTGACCATACCTTCTCAGCCCCCCTTGGTGCTACCTTCTCCCCATCCCCTTCCTTTTTCAGACCAGTCAATAGGGATGTGCCCTCGGATTCAGCCCTCTTCTGTTATCCACACCCTTTCTCTCCTTATTACCTCACCCACTTCCATGCCTTTAAATGCTGAAGACTCCCATATTTATATCTACAGCCACGACCTCCCCTCTGAACTCCACACTCAGGATATGCAGCTGTCTATCCGGCATTTTTGCTTGAACATCTAGAAGGCATTTCAATCTTAACATGTCTAAAACAGAATTATTGATTCCCCAACTCTCCCACCCCCACCCCATGGCATCCCCTTCCAACCAGATACTCAAAACCCCTGAGTTATCTTGGGTCCTCTCTTGCCCTTACATTCTACCCTGAAGCCACAAGCAAGTTCTGCTGGCTTATGACCCTAGATCTTTGCACAACCACCCTCTTTTCATTATTGCAATCTTGCTAAAATGTCATCTTGTCACACTTAAACATCCTTTTCCAAGCTGCTTTCCTCTCCCCAAGTCACTCTCTATCCATTAACTTCTTTTTATTTTCTTCCCAACACCTAGAACTATCTGAAATGTCTATTTACTGGTTGAATGTCTGTCTCCCCCACTGGAATACAAACTCCATGAAAGCAGGAGCCTTGCATATATTGTTTACATGTCTTTGCACATAGTAGGTCTTCAGTAAGTATTCGTTGAATATTTTGAATGCATTTCTGACCACATACACATGTAATGATGTATAGACATACTATATAATAAAGTCACACATGACAAGTAAATCCTTTATAATAATTTAAAACAATGAAATCATGCTCCTGGTCATAGAGATCAAGGACTGGAAAGGGCTTAGAAGTTATAGTTCTACCCCCACATTTTACTACGTCCTAAGGCTTGGAGAAGGGGAGCCACCAACAGTTCACAAAGCGAGAAAGAGGAAGAGCCAGGCCTGGCCAGGTCCCCACTGCAGCATGAAATACAGCTGCCTGCTCCTTATACCACATGCGTGACTATATAGAACTTACTGACTATGAGTGGACATCCACTCTGCATAGCAAGTAAAAATATGACTTTGAATTATAAATTTGATTTATATTAAATGAATACACCAGTGTTCCTAATAAATGGCAACCTTTTAATTAACAGTACGCCTGCATTGGAATTTAGAAGGCTTTTTTAGGGACATTTGACTGACACGTGTCTCTTAAAAACATAACCAGGAAAGCTTTAACTGATGTTTACAGTTTCTCTTCATAAATATTCTTAAATATCATTCCCAAACATCTGCATAGATGCTTCTCATTATCTGGGAGGCCTTACTTAAAGGGACATCATGATGTATATAGTGGAGCCCTCTTGAGTACCCAGGGCTTTCCTGGAAATTGTGAGAGACCTGGGCCACAATACATTTTTGGGACTCCTGGTATTCTTTATTTTTTTTAAAATAAAGAAATGTTGAGAAGTAGCACAAGAATGGAAAAACAAGCTCCACTGGTGCTCACCATCAAACCACTAACTGATCCATACTTATGTCACACATGGCAATAATATTCATCAGGGGGTGGGTAGGCAGGAGGGGGGTGGAGGGGATGGGAAAACTCTCACTGAATGGATGCGGGGCACACAGTTTGGGGGATGTCCACGATTGTAGCTCTGACATGGGCAGTGCATGGGCAATATATATAGCCAAAGTGTTGCACCCCCATAATATTCTAAAATAAAAGAATAAAAAAAAGTTGAAATGATATTACCAAAATTATGAAATATTTAAAATATTTACACTGAACAAATTTACATATTAACCCCAAAAGAGTATGATTAGCGGTTCTGTATAATATATTTATTCTTAGTGCACTAGAGGCTCTGTGATGTATTACAGGGACACACATTGTAAAATTATAACAGGAACACCTACTCCTTGCAACCCTGTCTGTGAATCTCTGTGACATGCGTATGCAAATAATGATAAAGGTCTAAGTTTGAGGTTCTTTATGAAGGTGAGACCTGGCCAAGTGGCCCTCTTAGAAGTCATGACAGGCCTTGTATGTCTGATTTTTTTGCTTTTTACCTTCATTCCAATTGCAAGGAAAGGATGGTGGGGGTGGGCGAGATCTTAGCCACAAGAAGTCAGCTAAAACCAAATATAGAAAAGGTGAGGGAGGGATAGACCTTTTCAGTCTGAGAACTTTAAAATGAACCAGATAGGCTGGGTATGGTGGTTCATGCCTGTAATCCCAGCACTTTGGGAAGCCGAGGCAGGAGGATCACTTGAGGCCAGGATTTTGAAACCAGCCTGAGCAACATAACAAGACCAAGTCTCTACAAAAAAAAAAAAAAAAAAAAAAATATATATATATATAGCTGGGCACAGTAGTGCACACCTGTAGTCCCAGCTACTTGGGAGGCTGAAGTGGGAGGATGGCTTAAGCCCAGGAGTTTGAGGTTACAGTGAGCTATGATCACACCACTGCACTTCAGCCTAGGTGGCAGAGTGAGAGCCTGTCTCTAAAAACAAAAGATAAAAATAAAAATTATAGGTACCAGTTCTTCTTTGTAGGTCTGGTAGAATCTGGCTGTGAATCTGTCTGGTCTGGGTCTTTTTTTTTTTTTTTTTGATGGGGGATTTTTTTTATTACTACTTCAATCTCACTGCTCATTATTGATTTGTTCAGGGTTTCTATTTCTTCTTGATTTAGGCATAAGAGGTTGTGCATTTCCAGAAATTTATCCATTTCCTCTAGGTTTTCTAGTTCGTGTGTGTGGAGGTTTTCATGGGTGCTATTTTGTATTTCTGTGGTATCAGGTACAATGTCTCTTTTTTCATTTCTGATTGAGCTTGATTCCTTTCTCTTCTATTTCTGGTTAATCTGGCTAGTGGTCTATCGATTTTGTTTATCTTTTCAAAAAACCAACCTTTTGTTTCATTGATCCTTTGTATAGTTTTGTGGTTTCCATTTTGTTTAGTTTTGCTCTGAGCTTTGTTATTTGTTTTCTTCTCTGGCTTTGGGTTTAGTTTGCTCTTCTTTTTCCATTTCCTTGAGATGTGAGTATAGGTTGTGAATTTGTGATCTTTCTGTCATTTTGATGTAAGCATTGAAGGCTATGAACTTCCCCCTTAGCACTGCTTTTTCTGTATCCCATAGATTTTAGAAATTTCTGTCTCCTTTGCCATTCAGTTCAAAGAATCTTTGATTTCCATCTTAATTTCACCATTGACCAAGGGATCATTCAGCAGAAGGTTGTTTAGTTTCCATGACTTAGTGGAGATTTGAGAGTTTCTCTTGGAATAGATTTCTAGTTTTATTCCACTGTGGTCTGAGAAGATATGATTTTGATTTTTCCGAAATTACTGAGACTTGTTTTGTGGCATAACATATGATCAATCTTGGAAAATGTCTCAGCTCTGTTGAGAAGAATGTATATTCTGTAGTTTAGGGGTGGAATGTTCTGTAAATGTCTGTTAGGTCTATTTGTTCTAGAGTCCCTTTTAAGTCTAGTGTTTCTTTGTTGATTTTCTGCTTCAGTGATCTATCCAGTTCTGTCAGTAAGATGATGAAGTCCCTGGCAATTATGATACTACTGTTTATTTCTTTGCTTGGATCTAGTAGAATTTGTTTTATGAATCTGGGAGCTCCTGTTTTAAGTGCATACATATTTAGGGTTATTATATCTTCTTGCTGAATTTCTCCTTTTATCCTTATATAATGATGATCTTTGTCTTTTGTTTTTTTTACTATTGTTGATTTAAGGTTTATTTTATCTGATGTAAGAATAGCTAAACCTGCTTGCTTTTGGTTTCCGTGTACATAGAATAGTTGTTTCCATCCCTTTACCTTGAGTTTATGAGAATCCTTGTGGGTTAGATGGGTTTCTTGGAGACAGCATATACTTGGATTGTGTTTTTTCATCAATTCAGCCAGTCTATTATCTTTCAAGGGAAGCATTAAGGCCATTTACATTCAGTGTTGGTATTGATAGGTGGGATATTGTTCTGGTCATCATGTTGACTGATACCTTGTTGTTTTGTTTTCCCCCTTGTGCTTCTGTTTTATAAGAGCTGTAAGCTTTAGCTTTAGGGTGCTCTTACACTGGTGGGTATCTATTGTTCTCTTCCACATATAGTATACTTTTGAGCGTTTCTCGTAAGGCAGGTCTAGTTCCATAACATCAAGAAAGAGGGAATCCTCCCTAACTCATTCTACATCACCTGGATACCAAAGCCAGGAAAGGACACAACAACAACAACAACAACAAAATAAAACTACATACCAATATCCCTTATGAACATAAATGCAAAAATCCTCAGCAAAAATACCAGCAAACCAAATTCAACAGCATATCAAAAAGATAATTCACCATGATCAAGTGGGTTTCATCCCAGGGATGCAAGGATAGGTCAATATACACAAATAAATGTGATTCACCACATAAGCAGAAGTAAAAACTTCTTATGATCCTATGATCATCTCAACAGATGAAGAAAAAGCATTTGATAAAATCCAGCACCCTTTCATGATTAAAAACCATCAACAAACTAGGCATAGAAGGAACATACCTCAAAATTATAAGAGTCATATATGACAAACCCAGAGTCAACATCATACTGAATGGGGAAAAGCTGAAAGCATTTCCCCTAAGAACTGGAAGAAGACAAAGCTGCCCATTGTCACCACTTCTATTCAACATAGTACTGGAACTCCTAGCCAGAGCAATCAGGCAAGAGAAAGAAATAAATGTCATCCAAATTGGGAAAGAGGAGATGAAGCTATCCCTGTTTGCTGAGGATATGATATTGTATCTAGAAAATCCTAAAGACTCCACCAAAAGACTCTTAGAATTGATAAATAAATTCAGCAAAATCTTAGTTTACAAAATCAATGTACACAAACCAGTAGTATTTCTGTATACTCATAACAGTTAGGCTGAGAGTCAGATCAAGAGCTCAATACCACTTCTAATAGCTGTGAAGAAAATAAAATACCTAGGAATATACTTGACCAAGGAGGTGAAAGATCTCTACAAGGAGAACTACGAAACACTGAAGAAAGAAATCACAGATGACACAAATAAATGGATAAACATTCCATGCTTATGGATTGGACAATAAACATAATTAAAATGTCCATACTGCCCAAAGTGATTTATAGACTCAATGCAATTCCCATCAAAATGCCATCATATTTTACAAATCTAGAAAAAATAATCCTAAGTTTTGTCTGGAATCAAAAAAAAGCAAGAATAGCCAAAGAATCTTAAACAAAAAGAACAAATCAGGAGGCATCACATTTCCATATACCTACAACCAACTGATTTTTGACAAAGCAAACAAAAATATACACTGAGGAAAGGATGCTCTATTCAATAAAAGGTGCTGGGAAAATTGGATAGCCACATGCAGAAGAATGAACCAGGATCCCTATCTCTCACCACATACAAAAATTAATTCAAATGGACTAAAGACCTAAATGTAAGACCTGAAACCATAAAAATTCCAGAAGAAAAGGTAGGAAAAATTCTCCTAGGCATCGGCCTAGGCAAAGAATTTATGACTAAGACCCCAAAGGCAAATACAGCAACAACAAAAATAAATACATGGGACAATTAAATGAAAAAGCTTCTGCACAGCAAAGAAAATAATCAACAGAGTAAATAGACAAACTACAGAATCGGAAAAAATATTAGCGAACTATACATCCAACAAAGGGCTAATATCCAGAATCTATAAAGAACTCAAACAAGTCAGTAAGAGAAAAACAAACAAACCCATCAAAAAGTGGTCAAAAGATATGAACAGAGTTTTTTCAAAAGAAGATAGACAAATGGCCCACAAACCTATGAAAAACTGCTCAACATCACTAATCAGGGAAATGCAAATTAAAATCACAATAAGATAACACCTTATTCCTGTCAGAATGGTCATTATTAAAAAGTCAAAAAACAATAGATGATGGAGTGGATGTGGCAAAAAAGGACACTTATCCACTTCAGTTGGTGGGACTGCAATTTAGTATAACCTCTGTGGAAAACAGTATGGAGATTCCTCAAAGAACTAAAAGTAGACCTACCATTTGATCCAGCAATCCCACTACTGAGTATCTACCCAATGGAAAAGAATTCATTTTATAAAAAAGACACCTGCACTTGAATGTTTATTGTAGCACAATTCACAATTGCAAAGATATGGAAACAACCTAAGTGCCCAGCAATTGATGAGTGGATAAAGAAAATGTGAGGCATGCACACACACACACACACACACACACACACACGTGTACTATGGAGCACTACTCAGCCATAAAAAAGAATGAAATAATGTCATTTGCAGCAACTTGGATGGAATTGGAGACCATTATCCTAAGTGAAGTATCTCAGGAATGGAAAAACAAACACCACATATTCTCACTGATCATTTAGTGGAAGCTAAACGATGGGTACACACAGTCATAAAGTGGTAAAAAGGACATTGGAAAATAAGAAGGGGGTAGGGTGAGAGGGGGTGAGGGATAAAAACTTACCTGTTGGGTACAATGTACACTGTTCTTTTGATGGATACACTAAAAGCCTTGACTTCAGCATTCTACAATTCATCCATTCAACAAAAAGAATTGTACCCCCTTAATATTTTGAAATTAAAAAATATATATTTGTGATCATCTAAAAAATAAGTAAATGAAAAAAATAAAATAAAATCAACCAACCAAGCAAAACCAACTGATGTGACATCTTCATCTCTCTTAGTCCACCACCTCTCTGTTCCTAGAAGAAAACTGAGTAGCTGCTTGGGATTCACAGTTACTGTGGCCTAACTTAGGACAAGGACAACCTGCTCAGACCACGGCCAAATCCCGACATGCACATTCCAGACATGAATGAAAATCGGAATAGCTATCCACTAGAGTAAGTCACAAGGGCCTTGTTGGAGTTGCAGATGTGTGTTCTGAAAGGTCCATCTAGTCCAGAGAGGGAAGTCATAGGACAAAGGAAACCAAACTCATTTCCTCAAGAGTTAGGGAGCAACTTGATAAGCAACAGGTGGGAAGGCATTGTGTGTGTATGTGTGTGTGTGTGTGTGTCTGTCTGCATGTATGTGTCTAGGGGAGGTGAAGAGATACAGCCATGGGTCCCTTTCAATTTCAGAAAATAACTTCCATCTTGGGGCTGAAATATAACTCCACTTTATCCAAAGAGATTCTATCTCAGGCCTGGTTGTTTCCTCCACACAGCCAAAGAGAAAAAGAGATGCTTGTAAATTACTGCAATGGTGGCCCTCCCTATTCTTCTTTTCTAGTGACATTATCCATCTAATAAGCTTTAGTTCTTAATTGTTTTTACAAGAATGATGTTTAATCGAAGCTAATGATATCAGGGAACTTGAATCACCACATGAATTAATTTAGCAATATGAATGCCTCATCACACTCTCTCTTTATTTCTCTCAATATTAATTAGAATCATTTCCCAAAGAAATTGGAAGTCCCAGGGATGATCCGAATATTCCACTTTTAAACTTACAGTGGACATATTCCAACAGTCTGACAAGCCACAGAAAGACTGGTTTTGGTTAGAGATCACTTTCTAAGATTTGTCCAAATCTGGAATATTTGCAGATTCTTGATTTTAACAAACCATAAGCAAAAACCCACTAGAAAATGGGCTTGTGATATTAACAGAAATTTGCACAAAGGGAAATACAAATGGCTCTTATAAGAAAAGATGTTCAGCCTCACTCATAAGAAATGCAAATTAAAGCCACATGAAATGCCATTTTTTTCATATCTCAGATTAGCAAAAACCTGCAACTTGGTTAACATACATTCTTTTGAGGCTGTGGGGAAACTTACTCTCATACATTTCCGATGGGAATATGAACTGGCATAACCTTTAAAGTGGGCAATTTGGCAACACTTATCAACATTATAAATGTACACACCAGTTGATCCAGAATTCCACTATTGTAATTTCTCTTACAGATATATAGTAATACATGTAAAAGAATATGCACTGTAGCAATTTCATAATAGCACAATAGTGGAAATAGCACAAATGTTTATAAATAAAAGATTGGTTAAACAAATTGGAGTGTTATAATACAAAAAATAACATGCAGGTATAAATAGTAATTGGCACTTGTGCCAATATGGAAAGATCTCCAAGATATATTTTCAGTGAAAACAGTAAAGTGCAGAACAGTATGCATATAACGCTATATTTTGTTTGAGAAAAGGAAAATTATGAATATAAATTTATATTTGCTTATATTTGCATAAAGAACATCTGGAAAGATTTTAAGAGACTAATAAAGTGGTTTTCACTTTGTGCATGTAGTACAAATTGGCTGGCTGGGGATATGGAAGAGAGTAATCTTTTTACTATATACCTTTTTCTATGTTTTGAGTTTTGAATCATATGGCTGTAGCAGAATCTACCTATTCAAAAAAATTAAGTAAAAATGATGCATGATTGATTACGATGTCACAATTTCTGGATTTTCCAAAAACATATTGTATGTATATTACTGAATACACTTAAAAATTTCTTTAGCAACTTTCTTTGCCAGAAAGTCTAGTAAATATCAAAAGATAAACATTGAAAGGCATTTCATGAATACATGTGCATAATGAAACATTTATAAAGATCTACTAATGCATGTGATGAATTAAGTTTCCTGAGATTTAACATTGATTAAATGTCATACTTATAAAATAATTTGGAATTAAAGCTTATTGGATACAGACTGATGAAAAAGACAAGCACTACCATCATCTATAGTAAAAGACAAAAAAATGAGATGTTCAGTAGCTATCACATATCATCTTGGTAAGATAAATAAAGTATATGTTTATTTTATTTTTTTTACAGGTTTCTAATACTGGGAAATTCAAACTCCTATTACTCTGTTCCTGTTAAAAATAATGCTCAGATATAAACCAAGAGTATTTAAAATACTCACATAAAAGTATAAATGACATTTCCTTCAGGTTGTTGTTGCTGCTGCTGTTGTCTGAAGTCTTGTTTGGGCAATTAAAAATGAAAAAAAGAACCCAAGGAATCAAGATTAAATTCAAATGAAACACTGTGAATAGAGACACAGTTCAGAAGCCATAGGGAGAGCAGCACTACAATATAAAAGTTATATTTCTCTTTCAAAAAGGGAGCCAGAATCCTACATAAGGTACTTTTAAGTGGGCACATAATGTTCACAAGGCAACATTTTAAAATGGCACACAAGAACTGGGTAGATCATAGGGCCTAATGGGCCATTATAGAGTTTAAAAAAATGAACATAAGTAGAAAGAACCATTATGAGTGGTTTTCCTTGGCTTCTCCAAATCAACAACACATCTTAGGGCGTTTTTGCTTTCTTCCTGGTGGCATCTTTGATAAAAGTGGCAGCCCACAAAATTTGTGCTCAAGGCCCACTTCAAAAAGAACAGAGCAGTAAGCTTACAGAATTTGCCACATACCAGAACTGAAAGAAGGAAGAGCCATAAATGAACACTGAAGGTAAAATCAATGAAGGCTATAAAATGACCAATTTATTAAACTTTTTCATTTTTATCTGCCTTGTGCAAGAAAACCAAAAGGAGGAAAGAAAAAAACTTGAGGGTGATTATGAAGCAAAGACCTTCTAAAAATGGTTTCAAAAAAAGCCTGTGACTGGATACTGTCCATCTAATTTTATTCTCCTGTGAAAGATAAAAAAAAATTCTATATGTAAAGAAGATACAAAAGAATGACATTAAAAAATATTGGTTTACTATTGTATGGTTTTTATTTTTGAAGGAGGAGTAAAAATAATTGATCATTTGGGGTTGAACTTACTGCCTCATATAAACCTCTAATAAGAACAACTCTTATTTAGGAAGCATTTACAGTTTCAGTGCAACTTTACATCCATTATTTCATTTGATGAGCTGATATCATCCATATAATAAAAATAATATAGACACTAAAGCTCAGAGGCATTAAGCTACCTGCTCAAGTTTGCACAGGTAGAAAGTAGTGGAGCAGAGATCCAAACCCAGTTCATGACTCCACAAATTCTAAGCTTGGTGCTCCACAGATCCTTAAGAATGTGAATATGTGCAAGCAATGGTACCCTAGTGGTCTTAGATAAAAATGAGGCATTTAATTCCTCTCTAGAGTGACTAGCCAGGGACTAAAAGTATTTTAATAATTTCTGCCAATGGTTTGCTGAGGGAGCTCTCAAAACTAAGCTCAATGTTAGTTATGAAGACACATTGACACATTGCTGCCACCCCGGACCTTTGATTCCCTGCACCCAAAAGGACAATATAAGTTTGAGCCATGAGTTGAGCAATGAATTGACTTTCCTTTGATTCAAATTCCTGAGAAAGCTGCTTTGGAAACCTAGGAAAGCTTCACTCTCAACTTCTGGACATTCCACTTCATTATCAGGCAGCTGTTAACAATGAGAGATGTTCAAATAACAATAAACACAACCACGGAGCCGGAAGGATTGATTTTATCCTCCAGGTAATAGCTCTCTGAGGATATTGTGCCTCCTTCACAAAGCTGAAGACCAGTGCTCTTTTCTTGTTTTGTTTTGTTTTTTGGTTTTTCAATGACGCTCTTCCCAAATTCCCCAAAACCTCTTAATGGTCAGGTGGCAAGACTGGTGTAAGGGGCTTCTTTCTCATCACAAATTAAGGGTTAGATTGTAGAAGTTCTTTTGAAGTGTGGAAGCTGGGAGCATGAGATAATTCTCTCTTCCTGACCAAAACTCTCTGATTTGCTCAGATTTAGACTCTCCTAAGTCCCAAAGGCAGAGGATAATGAATAAATTAAATTTTTAGAGATCACTGTATTTATTTTAGCTTATATCTTTGGAAAAACTTTTTATAAATTGCAAAGTATAATGATTTCATTTAAAAATTTTTTATATTGTGGTAAAATATACATAACATAAAATAGATCATGTTAGCCATTTTTAAGTGTACAATTCATTGGCACTAAGTACATTCACAACGTCGTGCAACCATCACCACCACTATCTTCAGAACTTTTATCGTTTCAAACTGAAACTCTGTACCCATTAAACAGTAACTCCCCACTCTCCCCTTCCCCCAGCTCCTGGTAACTTCCATTCTATTTTCTATCTCTATGAATTTGCCTATTCTAGCTGCCTCACACACAATATGTGTCCTTTTGTGTCTGGCTTATTTCACTTAGCATAACGTCTTCCAGGTTTATCTGCATTACAGCATGTATCAGAATTTCATTCCCTTTTATTGAGGAATAATATTCCATTATTGTATGTATATACCACATTTTAAAAAATGCATTCAATCTGTTGATGGATATATGTGTCCATCAACAATAGCCAAAAAGTTGTGTCCACCTTTTGGCTATTGTGAATAATGCTGCTATGAACATGGGTATTATCTGTTTGAGTCTCTGCTTTCAATCCCTTTGGGCATATATACCTAGGAGTGTAATAGCTGGATTGTATGGTAATTCCACGTTTAACTTTTTGAGGAATGCTCAAACTGTTTTCCATACCAGCTACCACCATTTATATTCCCACCAGTAATGCACAAGGGTTCTAATTTGCCCACATCCTTGCTAATGATACTTGTTATTTTTCATTTTTTAAAAAATAGCCACCATAATAGGTGTGAAGTGCTATCTTATTATGATTTTGATTTGCACTCCCCCAATGACTAGTATTGTTGAGTATCTTTTCTTGTGCTTCTGTCCCATTTGTATATCTTCTTTTGAGAAATGTCTATTTAAGTCCTTTGCCCGTCTTTGAACTGGGTTGTTTGGTTTTTTGCTGTTGAGTTGTAAAATTTCTTTACCTATTTTGGATATTAATTCTTTGTCAGATAAATGATTTGCAAATATTTTCTCCCAATCCATAGGTTGCCTTTTCACTCTGTCAATAATGTCCTTTGATGCACAAAATTTTTTAAAATTTTGATGAAGTCTAATTTATCCAATTTTTTTTCTTTTGGTGCCAGTGCTTTTGGTGTCATATCCAAGATCCCATTTTGAGTTAACCTCTAACGCTATTTCTAAGCAGCATTCTTGAGTTATTTTACAAGGCACTTGGGCCCCAAACAAATTCCAGACAAATACAATGTGATAGGCTAAAGAGCAAACATACAGGGGTGACTTAACAGTGGTGTCCAATTGCTCTGAAGTTAAGGTCCAGACTTTGCGGCACAAGTTTTCCTTTGTGAGCTGGTCCCTGCCTGTTTTTTTAGCCTCATTTCTCCCTTGCCATATAACTCCAGTAATCATGAATTTCCCGTGTTCTGAAATACCCCACATATGCTCTTTACTCAAACACTCATCCTTCAAGTCTCAACCCAGTCATCACTTCTTCCAGGATGTCCCTCATGATCTGTACCCATCTCCACCCAGCATCCATGCACCGAAGGGGGTGATGTGCTTGCTTTGAGCTCTCATGGCACCCTATATGCTGTTTACCACAAGATTTACTGTATGAAATTACTGTTTCTTTAGAGGATAGTGACCATGTCTACAATTTATTTTTATCGCTGAATCCTCAGTATCTAGAATATTTCCTGACAACAGTAGATGCTCAGTAAATAATTGCTGAATGAATGAATGAACCAGACTAATAGCCTTTCCAACACAGTGGTCTGTTTCTAGTAATAGTTACAAGAAATGTTTTCATGGGGAGGCATATAATTTAGAGATACAGCCTAAATTTCTCTGCTTTTCTCAATAATTTCTCTTCTATGAAGTTTATTTAATAAATCTTTTATCAAGGTAGTGTCCTAAGCATGTTATAAATGTAGCTCATTTACTCTTCACAACAGCTTGATGAGATAGGTACCATTATTATCTGCAATATTCTGAGAATAAAACAGAAGCACAGAGATGTTAAGTAACTTGCCCATGGTCACACAGCTACTAACTGGGACTGAGCTTATTTAAAGTCAGTCAGCCTATACCATCTCTTGGTTGTGATGAGTTCCAATTAAATGTGAAACAATATAGATTTGAACATTTCAGATTTTTGAGGATGACCAAGTTCATGAAGTTACGATTTGCTGAACTTGGTTCACATTGCCCTCAGATTTATGTCTGATTTTCCTCCTGAGAGCCCCAAGTTTCCTAACTGGGCTTGCATACCCTTCCTCCCCTCACTCTTTTAGCTTCTACTCTCAGAACCCGAGCTCACTTCCTCATTCCTTTTGTAGGCCATGCTGCTGGAAGCATCGCACATTTCAAGTACAAGTGGACCATGTTTATTTTCAGGATTAAAAACAAAATTTTCTACTTGGTTGCTAATGTCTCTTTGGTTTCAATTTGATCAATGTATTAAAACGACTAACTATAATGACCTCTCAGTCCTTTTCTCATTCTTAGCTGGTCGTAGCCCAGCTTATCGTTTTATAGGAATATTTGAATTTTTCCCTTTAAATCTATTATCTTTTGGCTACTTTCAGTAAAACTAATTTTCAGCTGTATTATTATTATTATCGTACAGCAAAGTAGTTCCTTAAACATAGCTCCTTCCTTCCAATTCATTTGTTCACTCATTCATTCTTTTGTTCAAATATTTATTCAGTAATTCTAAGGTGCAAAGTACTGTGCTAGATGACAGAAGTACAATTTCACCCTGTAGGATTCAGTGTCTTTCCCATCTAAAAAGGTTTCTCCAATATCACGGAATTGAAACATTTCTCTGATTTTGAATATTTTTCTAAAATCTGTAAGAAAACAAATTTGTTCCATTGGTTTCTCTTCTTCCATATTCATAGTTGCCCTCTCAAAAAATTAGATTATGTCACATACAGATTAGTATCATTACTTTGGTTTGAATAATTAAACAAAATGTCTCGTTTCAGAAAGTACAAAAATATATAACAAGATGATTTACAATTTCAAGTCAAAGTATGTGGTAGGTTGCTATAGTTGTGAGTTATTCCCCAAAGAGGGAAAAAATTAGAAGTAAAGCAACATTTTAAAGCAAAATTGATATATTAGAAATTCACCACTGGATAGACTGCAAAATGGCTCTTGCCTCTGAATAATAAATATAATTTATTGATTCTCTTTGAATGTGTTAGAGGAATAAAGCATGTAAAATAATCATTTATGCTAAGGACATACAGCAAAGAATTAAAATTATCCTCTGCAGCAAGTACTAGCCTGATGGTTAGTAGCATGTACATTCATTTTCATACCTCTTGCCCTTTTAAATATATCTCTAAGGAAAGACAGTGGTTATTTGGTTTTCTCCATGTGAAATTTCTTATACAATGTAGCAAATCTTTAAGAAATATGTGAAAAGTAAATTTTTTTTCAGGATTCTCATTCATAGTTAAGCATGCTTGTGGGTATATTCCATTTAGCATGAACAACATTTCCAATTTAACTTGTTCCACAGAATGTAACATTTGCAGCTAATTTCCAACAAAACATTTAGAAATAGCTCAAAGTAAAAACCCATTATTGGTTTTTGCCGTGTTTAAAAGCCAAATGCGAATGAAAACCAAGGCAAGACTATATTTTACTTTTAGATCATGTATTTCAGTTCCTTTTCCAGAAAAATAGGTTTGGTATAGGCGGTAAGCTTGTATGTCATTCTTTTCCTAAAACACAAGGCAGAAAGGTCTCAGAGAGGAAGGGACATTATCTGTCATGATAATATCTGTCATGACACCATATTTATAAATCTGGAGACACATATGAAGACAGGTCTTCAAATGACTAGATGGGCTGCCATGTTCTTTAAGTCACATATAATAGCTTCATTTTTTGGTCAACCAATATAGATCAAACCTTGTCATTTACACTCTGTAAGCCTTCATTATGGATGGTTTACATTATGTTTTCCCCAAACTGAACTGACTCCCTGATCTGGGTTATGCATCCTACTTGCATATAGACAGATTTTCACATATGTACTTCCCCATATGAATTGATGACCAGTAGGTATTATAACTTTTTTCCTGAGAATTTATAGTTCTACAAATTACTACATCAATTTTTGAAGGGTCTCAATAAAGTAATAAAGTATTTACAAATTTAGACTGAAATATAGCCATTTATACTATTATATGGAAAACCATAGCTGGTATTAATGATTTTTTATTATAATTACCTTCTGACAATATGCATAAAATGAAGAAATTTAAAATCATGGAATTAACCTTGAAATTTGAGCCAATATAAGCAGTTTTTTAAGTATTAGAGTTTAATAGGTAATGTCACTGAGGTAGAAAAATTTTGCAAGCATAAATTTTGAATGGAGCTTCCAAAAAAGAAGAATTTTAAGATAATCTAGCAAATTTCAGGAGTCAGGATTATTTAGATAAGAAGCTTGCCAAAAATATAAATAGCATAAAGAGTATATACAGTTATAAGTATCTTCCATGTAGGAGTCAATAAAATATGTCTTTCATGCCTACTAAGAATTTCAGGTACTGACAGTTCCTGAGCAGGAAGGAGAAGGCACCACCAAATAGGGACTGCTTCTCTGTGAAGGTGGCACAGGCTGAGCCCCAGATGAAATGAAGCCAGCCCCACCCATGGGAGGGTGGTACACTAGAGGGAAGAGCGACCATATCATTCTCAAAAGGTACA
Source organism: Daubentonia madagascariensis (assembly GCA_023783475.1). Lineage (NCBI taxonomy): Eukaryota > Metazoa > Chordata > Mammalia > Primates > Daubentoniidae > Daubentonia > Daubentonia madagascariensis. Next base: position 48,742,174 of record JAKFHU010000600.1, on the reverse strand, counting down.
TTAAAAGTATACTTATTTTTACAATCATATGCTAAAAGAGTCAAAAGTTCAATTACAAATTAATGTATCTATAAGTAAATTGTATATATTATCTTCTGATTATAAATACTGAATATGTGTGTACCATAAATAGTATTTCTCTAGAGAAAACTGAGGAGAAATTTCTTAAATGTTTTGAATATAAAACAGCAATAGCTAGGGGTATCTGGATAACCTATATCTTCAAAACACTTGCTTACAGTTTGCCCTAATAAATCTGCTTTGTCCTTATTTTCTCTTGGCTTCTCTTTCTGCCAGTGTCTCATATTCTGTCCCCCTCCCCAGTGAACTGGGGAAGGTGAGAAGGCCTTCCTGTCTCAATTAAAAACAGGTAGAGTCAGCATCAAAACTCCACGTTTCACAGTTCTGGAAAGGAGCATAGACTCCTGATGAGAAAAAGGCCTTTCTATGGAGGTGACTCTGCAGGTGTCAAGAAGAAAGGACACCGAGCTGGGACACCTGGGAACCTGGCACTGATGCTATTTTGTCAGGATTCATGCTCCTGTGCTCTCTGACCATCACTGCCTATTCCAAGTAATTCATTTGCATGGACATTAAGCTCCAAATGTCATTGCACACTGTGCCTTGCCATTTTCTAACCACAGGTGCTTACAGATTAGGCACTTGCTTAACTTGCCACTGGCTGCTGGGACATTATCTGTCCTACAGAGCATTAGGACAGCTGTATTCTTTCCTTTGATGAAGAATACTTAGGTGTTCTTCCTCATCACTCAAGATAGCTCACAGGCACCTTACAAAGATTGTATTACTATTGGCTCTTCATCAGGTGATTTCTTTGTGGCAGATGTGGGTGTCTATCTTTAAGATGTTATGTTTCTTTACTAGGAAGATTGCAATTCTGAAATTCCACAGCAACCAAGTCTACCAAATCTCTAGCCTGAGCTACCAAACAGACTCCTAACTGGTTTCCCTGTCTCTTCCTCATTTCATCAGAGCTCTATATGTAAAACAAAATGAAAACACAATTTCCCTTGCTCATTCATTCATTCATTCATTCAACAAATATCTGCAATATTTACTGAATCTCTTGCATGTGTCAAGCACATGGCTGACAAGTGTCAAAGCTGACTGTAGCAGGGCTCACAGGGTAGCTGGGGAGAGGTGAATAAGGTAGGTTACTGTGGTGGATGAGTGATGTTCTTGTCTAATTAGCAGCCATTTCTCCCTTTTCTCCTGACAGTATGTGGATTTACTGTGGCTTTCCCCATTCTTTCCCCCATTCTGACCCCATGCCATTTGAGTGGAGCTGATTCTACCTGCAGATTTGGGGAGGGTGTTACTGAGACCTAGTCCTGGCCAATCAGAGCACTGTATCCCCCTAGGCACAGTGATTGGTTCAGGGATGGGGAGTGATTACACACAATTCAACTTGGGGCCTTTCATTGGAAATGTTACAAAGAAAGAAAATCTCCTCTGCTAGTGTTGGAGCTAAGCGGGTGTAAGGACTCTATGGGCAGAAGCCTGCCTGGCTGGGAATGAGGATGGGAGGGAGGGAGGGAGAGCCTGCAAGTGGCTGGAGAGCAGGAGTAGGTGGAGGAGGCTTGGGGGTGGTGAGAGAGGAAGAGAGAGAGAGAGAGAGAGAGAGACCTGTGTTAACCCCAACGTTTAAGCATTTAGATGCAGTTGTGCCCAGTGCTGAAAGGGTGATGATCAAAGCACTGACAAACCAGATGAGTATGGAGCAGGAAGCACACAACTCTTGCCTGGGGCAGCTGGGGACCTGCTCCACCTGGTACCTGCCCATGCTTCACTTCTCCTTTCCCACTAGAAAGATTACTCAACTCCCTTAGTCTATTCTAAATAGATTGTGAGCCTACCGATACCAGAGAACATGGCTTGGCCATATTATATCTCCCGGTGCTCAGCACTGTGCCTGTTAGATTGAATATATATTATGCCTTTGACAAAAATTCCTTGACTACCTCTGTGTACTCAGCCCTACAGTGAACACAGGGGATCTGACAGGATCAGAATGCTGCCCTGCCCTTGAAGCATTCTCCTTAACTAACATGTGCAGGGAACTGGCCTTCAGAAGGAAACCTAAAATAACTTGTTCCTTTTCTCATTTTCCCCTTACGCTCTCCCCCTTCCCCCAGCTCTCTTATTCTAGTTAACCCCCACTCCATCAGAGCTTAACACAAATGTCAGCAGAAAGCCTTGCCAATTTAGGTCCAGTTTCCCTGTTGCTTAGTCCCAAATTGCCTTGTATTTCTCCTTCACCTAAATCAGTGCACCCCTCCACCAGGGGTGAATTTGCCTCCATTTCCTGGGATTATTTGACAACATTGGAGACATTTTTGATTGTCATAACTGGGGAAGAGCTTGCTGTTGGCATCCAGTGGGTAGAGGTCAGGGATGCTGTTAGACAACCTGCAATGCATAGGTTTCCCACAGCAAAGAATGATCTGACCCAAAATGTCCATAGTGCTTAAGTTTAGAAATCCTTATGTAAATCATCACAGTTTAGAGTTATTCCTCTATTTTTGTCATTATTGGATTAATGTATTTTATCCCACTAAACTATAAATTCCAAAAGAGCAGGAACTAAGTCTGTTTTCCACCATTATATTCCCAAAGACTCACAAGTAGTAGGTGCTCCACAATAATTTTTTAAATGTCATCATTAAAGGAATGTTAAATCCACTCTCTGAGACAGAACACACTATTCAGGTAATTTTTCCTTCTTCATTGCAGGTATACATACTAGCAAATGCAAAATTTAATTCTCTGTATCCATTTGTCATATTCTAGAAACAAAAGTTCTGAGTTGCATGGTTGTATTTTGGTTTAATTGAGGAGGCTTTATTCCATGTGGAAATATTTGCTTAGCATATTAGGATATTCTTGAGAAGTTGACAAGACATATTAAAATGTATGGCTCTGGCTGCAGTAGTCCCTTTTATTTTGCAGCATGTAGTGCTGACAAGCCTTAACGACACAAATGGCACGAAGCCCAACATATGTGATGACCAGCATTTCAGAGTTATCAGAATTGCACCATCAAAATGTCCCTGAAGCAAAAGATGATACAGGCTACTGTACTTCATGTCTGCTCCCTAATAACAATAAGCTTGGATTCCACTGATCTGTGTCTTCAATGACTGGTAGTTCTAAAGCCTCTAATTATAATCTTGAGTCATAATATTTGCTTTAAAGCTTTAACTCAAGTGAACATTCAAATGTGATTTTTACATAGAAGTCAATTTCCAGAAGAGCTACAATGTAAAAACATTGGGAAAAGGACATGGTTAATTATTAAACCAAATCTGATACAATGTACTAAAATATGCTACTTTTTAAAAATAAAATGTAACTAGCTTCTAGACTGAGAGCATATCCTTAAAAGCATGTTACAAACCCATAGGGGCCCTATTTTCACCCAGAGATGTTTGCCTCCTCCACAAGTCAATGAGTTCTTTAAACATACATAGAGCCTTCATTTGAAAACATGCTAACCACCCATTCTCTAGTGTTTTTTTTTTTTAGTTTGACAACTACAATATTCAAGGCCCTTTTTGTGAGGTATTGAAGAGGATATAAAAAATTGAGAATCTCTGTTCTCATATCCAATTCCAAGCCTCTCTGAATTTTTTTCTCTGGTCTCTTCCCTCAAGGACCTTAAACTCTTGCGGGGCTTTTGGCAACTTTAAAACTAAATTTGTGCAAAAATATATTTTAGAATAAAAGAATGAATCTCATTTGACAGGTGAAAAGAGCACGGCTTAGAGAAGTTTGTTGAAAGCAATATAAGATGGAGGGTACCTTCCTGGATCTCTTACGGCCATACATTTAAAATTTAGTTGTTCTACCATTATGAGACTGCAAAGTCCATGAAGACAGGGAGCAGACACTCTTAAAATGATTCAGTTACTCTCTTATGAATCACAGAGCAATGGTCTGCTTCTGCATCTCACTGCATTTTTAGTGCAGTGAAAGTTGCTCTTGAATAGGTGAAAACCACTATTGAAGAACTTTCTATTCATAGACTTTTACTGAGATTCCCCAGTAGAGAAGAAAAGGCCAAAAAGCATTCCTGCAAAACTAGATTTCCACGTGTGCTGGCTGTATTTGCTGGGATAACTTGGGGAATAACAGCTGAGAAGAGTAAAACTTCCTAATGCTATAATGATAGTAAGATAATCAGGAAAGCTAGTATTTCCTTGGGTGTGGACCTGATTGAAAAATCACTGGAGCTGGGGCTATTTCTTATTCATTTTTGTTCCCCACACAGCATCTTCTATTATATATTTTGGTGCTTAATAAGTATTTGTTCATTAGCTCTGCTTACTGCCCTCATAAAAGAGATATTAAAGGTGGTATTCAAATAGAACATGAAAACTTATTAACAGCAACAAAAAACACTACCTCTGCCCAATATTTTCAATGACTGCAGCAGCACTACTAAAGACATATATGTGTACCACTGTTTTTGCTGTTGCTGCTGTTTTCCTCCATTAAGTAAGCATTAGGAAAGGGTAAGATTTCTCACTTTTTTTTTTTTTTTTTAAGAGACAGGGTCTCACTCTGTTGCGCAGGCTGGAGTACAGTGGCATGATCATAGCTCATTGCAACCTTGAACTCCTGGGCTCAAGCAATCCTCCTGTCTCAGCCTTCTGAGTAGCTAGGACTATAGGCATACACCACCATGCCCAGCTAATTTTTTGTAGAGCTGAGGTCTCGCTATGTTGCCCAGGATGGTCTCAAACTCCTGGACTCAAGTGATCCTCCTGCCTCAGCCTCCCAAAGTGCTAGGATTACAGGCATGAGCCACCATGCTTGGCTTCTCTCTCTTTTTAAATACAACATCCATCCCCTGTGCTCATCTGACTTTCTATGTAACAAAAAGAAAAGGACAAATGATACTATTTTTATTACTATGGGAGACTGGTGACAAATTATGGCATGGTAGTCCTACCATGTGAGCCAGTTGATAAAGAAATTTCTACCTATATAGAGAATTGTCACAAGGTGAGTGTTTTAAAGTGACAGAACTAGAGCAGAACATGTATTAACATTGAAAATGTGCCAAAGGCCGGTTAAGTATTTTATGTGCATTATTTTATTTCACTCTTGTACATACCTACTTATGAGGTAGGTATTCTTTCCTACAGAAGTTCAAAATGGAAAATGATATCTGTAGTGCTGCCAAGGGGAGGGGAGAATACTTAGAGTATCTCCGGAGCCTGCCTGCCTTCTACCAGGTCTTCCAAAGTGGTGTTCAACTCCTTGGCAATTTTACCATGGTTCTCTTTCTGGCTCTCTGCCTGATGCAGGTGTGAAAACTTGCATCATCAGCATACTAAGAGTGGCCCCATTTCTCAGAGGTGAGAAATGTATCACCAAGCTGAGAATACGAGTATAATGAAATGTATGATGAGACAATTGTTGTCACAGGTAGAAGAACACTTGGTGTAAGCAGAACTGCATGAGAGGCAAAATATAACCAGAAGGTTATTGGGTGAATAGGGAATGAAAACAAAAGGAGCTATATCTAAAGGAATGGCAATGCCATTGTAATCGGAGCATGTGGAGCCCCCAACAGCAACTCTTCTCTATCTTTACATCAGGGATGATCTAGCTATTGGGCTTGGAACATGTGAAGATGATTAGCTAAGATTTCCTCTCCTCCCTGAATGGTGCCAATATATATTACTGTGACCCTCCTTTTTCCTATGCTTTTGGTGAGAACCAAACCTCATTCTGATGAACACTTTCATTATCAATTTATATTAATACATTTGGTCAGGTTACAGACAGGTCTTGCCTTCCAAGAAGTTATCTGATTTCATGTTTAGAAAGTGGTGCTTAATCTTTTGGGGGTCATAATCTCCTTTAAGAATGTCTTGAAAGATAAGGACTTTCCAGAAAAAGACACACACATAAACACAAATACATATGATCTTGAGGGATTTCAAGGTTCTTAGAAACACATACTTAAATCCAAGGTTTAAAACCTTTGCTTAAGATAACTGCATATTCCTGCTCTGATCCATTAATGTATTGATAAAGTATAACACTTAGAGTCCATGAGGGACCTATAATCCTTATGCACTAGGATCAATTCCATTTTATAAATAAGAAAACTGAAGTTCAGGGAATGTAAGTGACTTGCTTAAGGGCCAGTAAAGGGCAGAATAAGGAATCTATCAGTCTCCTTAGTGGATATAAGAATGTCTGTAATTTTTACAATCACTCTTTAAAAATGAAAATTTCATCACAAATTCAAAAAATCCAGGAAGGAGTAGAGAAAAGGAGAAATGAATGTTTGTAACTTTTGAGTACCTGAAGATGGCCATGTTTCTTTCTTTTAGTCAGTAAAGATGTACATTAAGTTGCCACTATTCACATATTTCAGAAGAGTAGAAATTTCCTGAGGTTAAATAACTTAACCAAGTTTCTTTAGCTATAAGTGGCAGAACTAGAATTTGAACTAGGAAACTAAGAAGTTGTGTTCCATAGGCTGTGCTCTTACCCCCTCTGACATGTGACCCCTGGCCAAAGCCTAAGCCATCTCTTGGCTTCACCTTTTCCTACTGGCAAGGTCTTAAACTGAAGTTGCCAAAGGCAGTCAAATAACATACTTTAAGCACACTAGAGAGTATTATCTTGAGAGCACACTGAAACTTCAAGTTTAAAAGGGTCAGAGTTCAGGATGACCCTCAGTTGGACAAGAGGCATATGATTCATATGCTCATATGCTTTCATTCAGTTTTTCAAGGAGATATGAAATGGTTTATGTTTGACTTCAATAATGGTCCATCTTTGCATTTTCGTTTTGTGTTGTGTTATATTTCATTAGGCAACAAAGACTTCTTTTCTTCCTCTCCTGGTAATAGGTAGTGATTAATCACAATTACCTGTCACACTAAATTTAGCATTCATTCCATGAAAAGATTTTCTACATGTTCCAATGTAAAATTTACATTTTAATGTCCATAGATAAAGAAGTATAGCAGTATGTGTTACTTTTTTTCCCCACTATGAAAACCATTTTTGGGACTTTAGACTGTTAAATAATCATTCCTTTTATGAGACTAGCTCTAAAGATACATATAAATTTTGAAATCTATAGTATTACTTAGCAATTTTAGTGCTTTACTTTTTGTAGCCAATCATGGAAGACTTGCTTTTATAGCTTTCTCTGCAGAGTCATCTTAATTATAGAGAAATCCCTTTACAAATGGCTTTCCATTTACAGTGTTTCAGCTAGAATCTAAAGTTGGTTTTATTGGAAATGATGAAAAATTACTCTTCCTGGAAACAGAGTTAGGAATCAGGATTGGAAGTGAACTATGTTCTTTTAGCTTTAGGAAAATTTAAACTTTTCATATTCTTTCCTTCTAAACGGTTTATCCCAAAGAGGTTTAACATAGTAAAACTATTTAGATTTTCAGAATCCTAAGAAAATTTTTCAGGGTGAAAGAAATCATACAGGTTATCTAATTAAATTTGCATATTTAATTGAGTATAAGATGAGTTTCACCCAATTTACAGAAAAAGTGATAGAGCCAGGACTAGAACCCCTGTCTATGGGCTACCATTTGTAATCTTTCAGCCACACTGTGCTTCCAACGTTGGACCCTTCTTCTTCTGCTTTTCACAAAGCCCAGGTGGATGAGAGAGTTTTCTAGCCTCAATGACAGGAGTTTCTTTTAGCCTTTCTTCATAGTATTTAGATAACCTGGCATCATATTATTTATTCATTTGGTTATTGTCTTTCTCCTCCAAAAAATGTAAGCTCTGTGAGGACAAAGAATTGGTGGCTCTAATAGTGTCTGGCACATAGTGGACTCAATAAATACTTGTTGAGTGAAGTTTCAAATTTAATCTTAAACATTCTTGTATAGTTTACATTTTACTTCCTAAAATATCCATGTTTGCTTCAACTGCAATTCTAAATAATTAAATATCTTAATGTCTTCAAGAAAGAAGAATTATTAAACAAGATAAAAAATCATAAAAGAAAAAATAATAAATTCTATTACATTAAAATTAAGAGCTTCTATTCAACAAAAAGTTACCATAAAGAGACTGTAAATACAAGCCACAAATCAAGAGAAGAAAATTGCAACACATATGAGAAACAAAGGACTAGTATCAAGAATACATAAATAACTCCCAATAATCAATAAAGAGAATAAATACAAGTTACCCATTAGGGAAAAAATGGTAAAATATATGAATATATATTTTAAAGAAGAGAAAACACAAATGGCTAATGGCCAATAATGACTAATAAAAGTAAGGTAAGCCATTCTTCCTCTTTAGCAATCAGGGAAATGCCAACTAAATGCCACAGTGACATATGCACAAAATAATTTAAAGCAGGAACTTAAACAGATATTTGTACACCCATGTTCATAGGAGCATTATTCACAATATCCAGAAGGTGGAAGCAACCCTAGTGTCTAGAGATGGATGAATGGATAGACAAAATGTTTGTTTACAAATAGAATGCTTACAATGAAATATTAGCCTTAAAAAGGAAGGACATCCTCTCACATGCTGTAATATGGATAAACCATGAAGACATTATGCTAAGTGAATTAAGTCAGGCACAAAAGGACAAATACTGTATGATTCCACTTCTGTGAGGCACCTAGTGTAGTCAAATTCATAGAGATAGAAAGAGAATGGTGGTTATCAGGGGCTGACAGGAAGGGGAATGGGGAGTTATTATTTATGGGTATAAAGTTTCAGTTTGGGATGATTAAAGAAAGTCTGGAAATGCATTGTGGTAATGGTTGTATAACAATGTGAATGTATGTAATGCCTCTGAATTGTATACTTTGAAATGGTTAAAATAGTAAATTTTGTTGTAAATGTTTTACCACAATAAAAAAAAACCCACAATGAGATATCATTTTATATCCACTAGATTGAAAACAACAACAAAAAAATTAAACTTCTGACAATAGCAAGTATTAATATTTCTAATTGCTATGGGCTGAATTGTTTCCCCCCCTCCACCCCAAATTCATATGTTGAAGCCCTAAGCAACCCCACCTCCCACCCCCAGCCATGTGACTATTGGAGATAGGGCCTTTAAGAAGCCAGTTAAGGTTAAATGAGGTCATAAGGGTGGGGCCCTGATCCAATAGAATTGGTGTCCTTATAAAACAGGAAGAGACACCAGAGACCTCTCTCTCTCTCTCTGCCATGTGAAGACTCAGAGAGAAGGTGGCCATCTGTAAGCCAGGAGAAGAGCCCTCATCAGAAAAATGAATCTTGCTGCAATCTTGACCTTGGACTTTCCAGCCTCTAGAACTGTGAGAAAATCAATTTCTGTTGTTTAAGTCACCTAAAATACGGTCTTTTGTTATGGAAGCCTAAGCAGACTAAGACAATGATCGTGGAGCAATGGGAGTCACGTGCTGCTGACGGGAGTGCACACAGACTGGCCTGGTCTAGCAGTGCTGCAGAGGTGCACCCCCATAACCCAGCAAGTCCACTACGTGGTGTGCATGCTAGGGACACTCTACCATGTGTGTAACACAAGACAAGCACAAGGATGTTAACTGGCACACCATTTGTATTGGCAAAATCTGGAAACAACCAAAATGTGCATTGACAGGAGAATAAAATCTATGAAGGAAAATGAATAAATAATAAATTTTAAAACACAGGATGACATTACATTTGGGAAGATAACAGGTAATGGGATCCTTAAGGGGTATAGAGGGGCTTCACATGGTCATCAATATTCTGTTTTCAGATGAGTGGTGGTCATGTCAATATCTTATTATTATTTTTTAAAAGATACGTATCCATCTGCATACTCTTATTTTGCACATATAGAATATTTATTAACAATTAAACAAACTGACAATATGCAATACCCAAAGTATATAGCTTATTTTCATTCATCTTGGTTCAAAATTTTTTGGTAATAATTTTATATCTCTCCTCTTGCTATGTTTGTATGCTTTTTATTTTTTAATTTACAAAAGGTGATAAACAGTTAAAGAAAGTAGTTGTACTCAATTTAAAGATCTCAACCTTTTATTTTGTTCATTAAAAATCAGAGCCCCCTGGGAACCAATTTTCCATAAAGACTGTGGAATCCTCTACTGATCTCACAAATCCTCCTAGTGCTTGCTCAGCTCTGTTATACAATTTTCCAGCATAAGTGTCTATCATATGATAATGCAGGAGAGAAAGAAACGGAAGGTCATAAATAAATGGAGTATAAAACTTCAAGTTTCAGGGCATAACTGGGACAGATAACTAAGCAAGCAAAATTCTGATATAATAAATTACTTGAACTGCCTGAAAGAGTTGGCTACATAAATCACAATTTTACCAGAAGTGCTACAAAATCCATGCCGGCTACCAAATGCACTGTGAACACTAAAAACTTTTTTTGTATGCTGTCAACCGAGATTCCGCATTGTGTGTGTAAAGTCTGAGGGCCACTTAGATATATGCCACGGGCTTATACACACAATCACCAAGGGCAACTTGCCCCCTCAGGGTGAGAATATAGTTGTTCTTATGAAAACATGGAGTTATTTTTGTCAGGGCTGGGGTGAGAGTGACAGTGAGTTGTTAGAAAGAGTGAGAGTAAAAGGTTAAAAAAAGAAATGTTGAAACCACTAAGAAATGGCAGAGTTTACATTTTATTCCACCAGGGTAAACAGATTGTTTTGAGGGTACTGAGGATGTAACACATAGCCATTTTAGGTCCATTCACATTTATTATTTTATTTAATCTTCACTACATCATCCTTGATAGGTATTATTTTTCCCATTTCATATGTTAAAAAAGACAAAGAAAGAGGTTAAGGAACCTGCCCAGGGTTACAATGCAGGTAAGCAGGAGTGCTGGAATTCAAACCCAGTTCTCCTTAATCAAAGTCTAGTACTTTGGCCACTATACTGTTCCTTTCTTACTGCCTTAAAAATAGCTTTTATAATGACAGCCAAAATAATTAACAAGTAAAGAACTAATCAGCCAGGCTCCCTCTCCCCTGCCCCCAATTTAAGAACTTTTCTTGCCTTTTTGGCTATATTTCTGTTCATTAATTAGTTCTTAGTAAGATAAACAAAGGAATAAAATATGGAATCAAGTTTGTCAATTTAGATCCTTCTTTAAAAGTCAGAACATCATGTCTAAGGTCAGTCTTGGGATCTCTTTTTCTCCTTTCTTCTTTCCTTGGTCTCAGCATTACATCCTATAGCTTTATCTATGATACACACAAAGTGCGTGTGACACAGTGCTGGCCCAGAGCCAAGGCTGTGGAGTGACAGTGCCTGGCTACAAACCCAGGGGCAATACTTATGGCTTGGTGCCTGTGGGCACTTGATACAACCTCCCTGTGTTTTAGTTTCTTTTTAAAATGGGGATAATACCACATAGTTGGGTTGTGAGAATTAAGCAATATAAGGTGAATAAGGCACACAGTAGTAGTTCCCGTCACATATAGGAGGCTATAAATGTTAGGCATTACTATTAGCAGATATATGTATGTACATATGTGTATATATTATATGTTTTATAAGGTATATCTAATACATGTTAAGCATTACTGTCACTATTAGTACACTACTGTTAGTAGAGTACTAAGAGTATTACTATTAGTAGAGTATGCTACTATTAGTGTACTCAGGTGCCATATGGGGTAAGGAGGGGTGAGCACAGAGGCAGAAAAGGATGAGGAATACCTTCTGGAAGATGCTGAGCTTGTGTGTGTTTCAAGGGGTGAGCAGGAGTTAGCTATATGAAGAAAATGTGTGTGTTGTGTGGAGGGTGTTCCAGGCAAGAGGGAATGGCATTTGTAAAAGCACAAGGCACGAAACAGCACAATGTATAGGGTGGATCTGTGGGGCAGGACATCAGTGTCAAGGAACCAGTGACGGTGCAGTAGGAGGAGTACAGACCAAACTGAGGTGGGTCCCTAAGGGACTGGATAGCAAGTGGAAAATGATTCTTTCAGGTAGGTAGGTTGTGAAGAGATTAAGTAATTATTCCAGGAGTTAGAAAGAGCCATAGAAGAGACTAATAAACCAATCTAGCTGTCATCAAATTCTTATTTAGTTTTTTAATTTTTGTATTTTCTAGTATGAGAGTCTAAAATTTGAGAGAGAAAAGTTGTAGAAACATCTGCATCAAATATCCTCATTGCCATTTTTCTATTAAAAATTACTACACATGAAAGTGAGCGAGAACCATATTCTCATGATACATGAGCAACTGGATGAGTTTAGTAGAAGCACAGTTCTACCAGTAGAATTAAAATTGAAGCTGAGACAAACTCTAAGAAAATAGAATTAAACAACATCATTTCTCTCTCTATCCATCCTGAACTATCAGCACCCCTTTAAGTATATGCTGTGCCTTTCTACATACCCACACCTTTCTTTAGAATATTCTCCACCCCTTTCTTTTTGGCCTGATATCTTCTACTTGGCCTTTGAAATTCAGTTGAAGGGTCAGTTTCCCTGAAAGCCTCCTCCAACCTCTCAACCTGCTTTAGGTGCTTGTTCTCTTGTTCCCAAAGCACCTCACACATGCTTCCATCTTAGCATTTACCACACTGTAGTATTATTGTTTGTGTTATACTTATTTGAATTATCCAATAAACTATGAGGTCCTTGAAAGCAGGGACCATAGTTATTCAGAATAAACACCAGGCTTAACTTTACGCTCCTAATTCCAAGCACATTACTTAGCACATATTAGGCACTAAATAAATACATACAGTTTATTGGATCAACATCAAACAACCATAGATTGAAAAATATATTGATCATCCTTAGAATAACAAGATGCCTTTCAATGAGGTTCCTTATTTCTCTATCTCAAAACTACAAATAGATTATATGGCAAAATATATACTCAGAGATACAGGGAGGTAGGAGAAAAACCTCAAACAATGCTTCTCAAAGTTGAGAGTAGTAAGAATTTTTTTTTCTTATGTCCATTGAAACTATTTTGGTTTCCAGATCAGTCCACCTTCAAATCAGTAGTTATGATTTTTCATTACTGTGAAAGAGGAACAACTCTCTCATCCAAAAAATAGGCTGTTACAGTGCTACTGGATCATTTTCTCCACACATGAGCATAAAAACTAAAAGAGGAAATACTGAAGGGATTAATGTTTCAAGCAAAAGCCATTCTGGGTTTTGCTGTAATCTTTCAAGAGAATCTTCTCTCTGGTTCTCCCAAAGCACATTTTCTATGCAAAGGAAAATCACTTGACATTTAAGGCAAAAACAGAAAAAAATTGCCTGGAAGTAGTTCATAAAACCCATTGGGGGGAAAATTCCTTATACAACAAGAACCAAAGAGCATCACAATGAATTGGACAATGAAAAAATCCAATGCAAGGGTGTCAATAACTTTTTTTCCCAGAGGATGCCCCAAATTTCTGCGTAAATTTCTATGCTAGAGTAGGCTGAGTATTAAGTACACATAGTAGATATAGTCACAATTTCCCTCATTTTAGACAAATACAGCTTTATCTGACACATCAAGGTAGTAATCCTTTAGAGTAATTTCTCAGTTTAGTTCCATTCACTTACATATGCCAGGCTCTGTGGAAACAGTAATAACTGAGACACTGTTGATGCCTCACAGAACTCACAGAAACAGACATATGCAGTCAAATGTGGTGAGTGCAAGGATCTGCACGGGTGCTACGACCACTCAGGAGCAACAAGAGCTAAGCCAGCCAGTGCAGGCTTTGAGAAAACTGTGTGGACCAACTGAGGTGAGTTTTAAGGGAGGAGCCTAAATAAGTCAAATTGAGTGAGGAAGTGGTGGGCATGGATCTCTGAAACGTTAATTCCCCAAAAGAATCCTCAGATGAGAATTTTGCAAAGAAGTGATGAAATACCCAAGGGTGTTAATATTGTGGGTCACTCCCCTCCTTCACTTTGGACGTGCCTTGTAAGGATCACAGTGGTATCGACACCTAGCAGCGCGTGGATCATGTTCATATTGATCAGAAGAGAAGTGGAAATAATTATTACCACTCACTATTTTGAGTAAGGCATAAATTAGATTAACAATTAAAAAATGCAGGGGAGAGCAGTAGTTTCTATAACAACCACACTGTCAATAGAAAGGGTAATCCTGAATGGGAAACAAAAAAGATCATGGTGTTGCAAACTGCTTCATTCTTCAAGAGAATTGACTGTGTGCCCTCAGTGCTGAGTTACAAGGTGAATTACAATGCTAAACAAGAGGCAGAGCTTGGATGACCTTATCAATCTAGTGGGGGAGACAAGCTGCTGAACAGGTTCTAACAATACAGCGTTAAATGCCATCCTAAGGGATGTTACAGGCACTAAGGGAAGACACAAAAGGAACAACTTGCAGGGAGGAGGGTGGTGTTGGGAAAGTGACATCTAAATTGAGGCCAGAAAGATGAGTTTACCAGAAGAAAGGGAGGATAGAGAGGAGAGAACTCCAGTTAGAGGGAACAACATGTGAAAGGCAGAGAGGCACCATGTGTATGGTGCATTCTATGGGCTAGTAGCAGTTCAGGACTGCTGGGACAAACAGTGCAATGGGGAGGGCAAGGGTGTGGATACCTGTGTGTGTGTGTGTGTGTGTGTGTGCGTGCGCACATGTGTGTGTCTGTGGTGGCAGCAGAGATGAGAAATTGAAGCTAGATTGTTAAATAAGAACCAGATCACCAATGACCTGGAGATCATATTAAGGAGTCTGAGCCTTATCTGCAGGGTAACAGGGAGCGATTAAAGGACCTTCAGCACGCAAATGACAGAAGCAGATCCATGCTTTAGGAAGATCCTTCTGGCTGCAGAGTGGAGAATAGGTTTGAAGGGACCATGCAGGGCCCAAGAAGGCAGTTAGGAATTTAATCTAAATAATCCAAAAATCATTTGGAAATTGAAGAGTGATTCTAAACACCATTTGGAAGAATAAATGAATGGGAATAAACATAACTCCTTCCAAACCCTCCACTTCCCTGTCCCAGCTTAGATATTAAATTTATTTTAAAACTATTGTAATCAAAACACAGTGATAATAGTAAAGAAATGGTGCAGATAAATCAGTGGAACAAAAAGTCAAGAAAAAGTCTAAGTGTATATGGGAATTTAGGTTATTATAAAAGAGGCAAGTTGGAATTTTTTTTTAAACTAGGTTTTTACCCTAGCTAACAACTAAATAATTCTAGATGAAGTAAAGATTTAAATGTACAAAATAAAAACAAGTGGCCAGGTGTGGTAGCTCACGCCTATAATCCTAGCACTTTGGGAGGCCGAGGTGGGAGGATTGCTTGAGGCCAAGAGTTTGAGACCATCCTGAGCAACACAGTAAGACCCCATCTCTACAGAAAATACAGAAATTAGCTGGGTGTGGTGGTTCACGCCTGTAGTCCCAGCTACTTGGGAGGCTGAGGCAGGAGGATCCCTTGAGCCCCGGAGTTTGAGGTTGCAGTGAACTATGATCATGCCACTGCCCTCATGCCCAGGCGACAAAGCAAGACCTCTAAAATAAATAAACAAACAAACAAACAAATAAATTAAAAAAATAATAAAAATAAGTAAAGCCTATTACTAGGCAATTCACAAAAGAAGAAAAGTAGATGCTAAATAAATATAGATACAAATTTTTACCCAGCAGATTGGCAAGTGTTAAAGAGGTTCATATAATAACATCCACAGGCAGTGATACTATGGGAGAATAAGGACCCTTCTACCTGTTCTCCACTTTGCAGCCAGAAGGATCTTCCTAAAGCATGGATCTGCTTCTGTCATTTGCATGCTGAAGGTCCTTTAACCGCTCCCTGTTACCCTGCAGATAAGGCTCAGACTCCTTAATATGATCTCAAGGTCATTGGTGATCTGGTTCTTATTTAACAATCTAGCTTCAATTTCTCATCTCTGCTGCCACCACAGACACATTGGTAGGAGTGTTTAAATAAGCATGTCCTTTCTGGAAGACAGTCTAACAATATGAAACAAAACCTTTAAGGTGTACACTCTGTTTGACTCCAAAACTGCATTCCTAGGAATTTATCCTAAGGAAACAACTGGACAGCAACCCAAACATGTATCTATGATAATGGCAATAACAATGTTTTGAATAATAAATATATTAGCGACAACCAAAATGTCCTTATAGAGACAATGAAATACTACAGACATTTAACATAAAGATACAGAACTATTTTAATGACATGAAATGATATTCACAAAATATCAGTATATAAATAAACAAGGTTATAGAAAAGTGGAGATAGTAAAATTCTACTATATATATTTGCATAGAAAAAAGGGAAATTTATATAGAACTATGAACAGTAGTGTTCTCTGGTGTTGTGACTATAATTGGTTTCTGTTTTATTCTTATGCATTTTCTGAAATTTTCTTGCCATGAGTACATATTACTTTTATAATCAGAAAAAAAGTAGCAACTATTTTCCTTTATAAAGAAGTGCCAAGAATAACACTGATGGTGGAGTTAATAACTCGAGGACCCAGGGAAAGAGCAATTGCCTATATCATACTCCAAGTCATTAACACATGCGTGCTACACAGGCTCTTCTCTGTGGATTAAAGGAGAAAAACTGACACATAAAAACTCTTTCTACCACCAAACCTCAAAAGAAGAATGAAAATCCTTGTCAGGAAAACCAACAGTATTGCTGAATAAATTACAACATATTTTGCACTTCAATTGCATAGATAATATAGACACTGAAACCACACTTTCACACTCAATCCCCATGTCATGCCTTGGCATTTATCAAACCATGTCAAGTATTCTAACCAGACAAGTTAGCATGAAGAAAGGTTTTCTCTTGTGTAGGACCATGTCTTACTTGCACGAATCCTCATTTAATTCTATGTTTTTTTCACTTATAAAACAATAAGAAGCTGTTTCCTCTACTCTAAATTTGCATAGCAAGTGTAGAATATAGTAATATGGTAAATGTTTTCATAATAGTCTAAAATCAATAGCAATAAATGCCACCTTATTTTTATAATGTCTAGTTTTCAACAAATATTTTGTTTACACTAACATATGGTCTCAAAAAGACCATGTTTAGTGGAAGAGCAGTATTTTTTAAAATTCTTATTAGTAATAGTATTTCTACTGATATAGATGAGTTATTATTAGAGAGGTTTATTTCCCCAATAGCTTCATGGTCAATCAACTACAAATTCCGATTCATGCCCAATTTTGGTTTCATGATGATATTTTCCCAACTTCTACAAATAATACTGTTTTAATGAGAAATACTGAAAAACTAGAGTGAACCAATTTTATTTTTCTTCCATCTACACAATATAGTTTTAGTTTATAAATTTAATATAAATAATTTATAAATATAATTTTAGTTTTAAAATTATGGAGCTCATCCAGTTCAATCTCCCCATCTTATTGACAAGGGAACTGAAGCCCAGGGACAGTGAGCAACCTCTCTTATATCTCAACTGTCATTAGCAGAGTGGAAACCAGAGCTGGCCTTAAATTGCCTGACCTCTATTGTAGTGTTCTGTTCTTGTGCTACAGAAAGAACCTGAGGGCCCTATATCTGCAACAATTTACAGAGTCCTTTCTCAATCATTTTGTTAATAACCATGTGGAGTATTATTATTATTATTATTCTCATTTTACAAAGGGGTAACTTTGGCTTGGAGAATTTAAGTGACTTTATAACACTTTTAGTCACAAAGCCCAAGGCTTTAGACACCAAAGACAGAGCTCTGCTACTCTGAAATCAATGCTGGGATGTGTTTTCTGTAATTAACTCTCAATTCAAAGGGATCCATTGCTGAAAAAGTTTTGGGGCTATAAAATTATATAACAATCTTATAAAAAGATTCTTGAACTGCAAGGCAATTATTTTCCAAGAAAAAAATCTTTTAGTGTATGTATCCTCTCAAAACATTAGCTTTCCACCGATAGCTAAAAATTGAACTCAGAGAATAATGAAAGCTTACCACTGTTTGGCTTAGCAAGTAATTCAAGAGGACTCTGATCCAGGTTAACTTTTGTATCATTAATATCAGGAAGCTCACAGCTTAAGTGAAAATCATCAATGTAAGCATCTAGGGCTTCAGAGGCAGAGAAATATGGCTTTTCTTTATACTGGATGGAACCATCAGTATTAAAGGAGATGCTGTTCAGGATTAAAGTTGCTGGAAGATAAGGTTCAGAAGTGCTAAACTGATGTTTCTTAACTGACTTTGCCATGGCTTTCTCAAAATGGGCCTCAATGTCCATTCATCTTTCAAGAAACTCTAAACACAAAAAAAGGTATACAAGATTTCAGTTAAATAGGAATGGATAATACTCATGGAATCCTTACTAATCTTGCATTATGTGAATTACTTTTTACAAATGAAATTACTCCTTATCCCCTTTTATGATTTACGGATACTTGGCTTTCAAGTAATGTTTGTTGATTGACAGATGGTTAGTTTAATCGGCATGGTTACAAGTGTAAACTGTACTTTAGAAATACATTAGGGAACTCAGAATATGAGTCTTGCTAGGTGAAGCACACAATAGAGGTGTTGCCTTCCTTTGTTTTCAATTTTACTTGATTAAGTAGCTCTGGAATCTTGAGATGTCTTTATTTGCTACATTAAAACAGGGCAAGCTTTCAGAATCATGTTCTCATTTTCATTCCCTACACCTGCCGCCCACCCCATTGATGGGACAGGGAAAGCCATATATAAAGACAAGAAGAAAGCAACGGGGAGCCCTGGCACAGTAGTAATGGCAAATAGAGACTAGGAAGCAAGAAGAGGTGAACACCGAAAGGAGTAGAACTTAGTGGAGGATGATGGGTCCTCTGATCTTCTGCCACTATGGCATTGGTGCAAGAGTTCAGCAGCTATAGACCTTGTTATTCCCACCTTACATCAACCACTTACTCTTCACGAAAACTATAAAAGGTTGGTCCTATTAGTATCCTCATTTTCCAGATGAGGAAATGGTGGTACACAGAGATTAAGCGACTTGTCCAAAGCGATAGAGCAGGTGAGCGACAGCCAAGGCTGACCTCCAGCAGTGGATCCTGAGCTTGAACATAACCACCACACAGACCACCACCTCACACATGCAGGAACTGCCCACATGACCCGTGATCTCTAAATGTTTGCCACAGCTAACACGCTGGCAATGTCTGCCAAACTTGGGCGCCTAGGTTCTGTGGTATCTAACTTCTCTAAATTGCTTAGAGTGCTCATTGGTAGGTGTAGGGGAAAATGCCATTTGTTTCTTTATAATACGTACATACATACCATAGAGTAAATACTCACTTTTTTGGTCCTTTGAAATTCAAGTGGATATGTTGTATTTTTAGAACGTTACATTATGTGACATCATAATACCTAAATTTTGCACCTATGGAATATTTTTTAGTTTCCTCTAATGCAATAGAGTTACTCGGAGGCCTTTGAGAAGCAGAAGGAAACTATGAATCATCTTCCTACAAAAAGGCATCTTGGCAGACACAGAGGCAAGGGGCTCTAGGATTCCTGAAGCTCATTTGTGGTCTCCCTGCCTCTGAACCCTCAATTAAGAATTTTTATCGAAAGAAAGTGATAGGTGTGAAAAGAAAGGAAGGGAAAGAGGCTAAGGAGGAAAATAACAGTAAGAAGATCCTTATTATGGAAAGAACAAACCAACTGGGTATCACATATTCTTAGAGATATGATAACAACATATCTTTCAACTTTAAAGGCTCAAAAGGTACAACGTTCTTTGTAAATCACAATCATCTTCCTCTTCCTCCTCTTCTACATTTTTTAGTATGAATTAGTTACTATTACAGATGAAAGACAATGGGCTTTGGAGCTAGGGAAACCTGGTTTAAATTCAGTTCTCTTGTTACTAGCTGTGTGCCTCAATACCCTCCCTAATATGTGATTTCTTTATTTTTAATTCTGTTTAATAGTACTTAGCTTACAGGGTGGCTGTGTTATCTCCTGCCACTTTGTACCAGGATGGCCATATCAGGGGTAAGACATTGAAATACTTTGAAAATAACTGGTAAAAACTGCTGCCCTTCACCCACTCTTCCCCTCCTCCCCCAGCCAGTACTTTGTCGCTACCCAGGCCCTGGCCCACTTCACCTAGAAGCCCTGGCTGTGACCCAGCAGCTTCAGGGGTACTATCTGGCTCTGCAGGGTCCTGTCCTGGCTACGGCTCACGCCACACAGATTGTTAAATGTTTTGAACATTGCCCCTAAGGGGCCATGGTATGCACTAAGTGTTGGTGTTTTTCCCTTCCTCATCCTTTAGTGCTTTGCCTCTCCCTATTCTGAATATTTATCATGACTTAACCTATAGGATAGCTAGGTGCATGTCTTCTTCTCTCTGTAAGCTCAAACAAAATAAGGAGTGGATGGGTATCCTTAGTTTTCAGCCCATGGCAGCTGCTCGATAAATGTTTGTTGAATTGAATTTCAGCCAAAATGCTCCTTTCACTATAAAGCATTCCAGTGTGATTACTGCAGTTGGGTAAGTCCTTTGGGTTTATTAGTAGCTGCTGAGAAGCAACAAAACAAGTGAATAGAGTAATGTATTCAAGTCCAGGATTTAATGAGAATGGCTGAATGCATAAAGAGAAAGAGGTTGATGACAGTCAGTGAGATTATCTCCCCTATTGGTAATATTTTTGAGGTTCACTTATGGCAAATCTTTAGCACCAGACTGTTCAATGTGTACCCACAGCTCAAAAGTTCAGTTTTAACTGAAAATTTAAAGACATTTTCTGTATCTACTCAGTTGCATAAGTAACACTATAAGGGAAAGTTGATAATTAAACATTTCTAAAATAATCTAGAAAGTCAATATGTAAAATATGTCAATGATCCTGATAATTGAACACAATTTATAAACTTATGTTTATTTTATGACTTTCATTTTATCATATGTGTAGCAAAGTGCAAATTCATTCTCTTGGCTTTTTCACTATATGGGATCGCAAGGGGCTAAGCAAAGAAGAAAATGAACATTCTTATAGTTTAAAAAGCAAGAAGACCATATGCAATAATAAGAAAAGAAAAAAGAATCTATACATTTCCTACCTGTAAATCAAATACAATGCAGATTGTTTGGGTATTTCCCTTAGCAATTTCATGTTTGAAGTTGGTCTGGCTTGATTCTCTTTGATAGTATTTTTAAAAATGAATTCAACCTATAAAATCCTCAGGGTGCATCTATCTACCAGGAGGCAACCTGATTACTGAAGAATATACAATATTTCAAGTGGGAGTACTAGAGAAAGGCATCACCTCTATATCCCTTATCACCTTAGGCCAAATCAGACTCAGTCAAATCAGCTGAGTCCCTCAAGCCTGGACAGAGAGAAAGGCCCAGAGATTTGCACTAAGTTCAGTTTGCCTCTCTTATTCAATTCAATTAAACACACAATTATTGACTGCCAATGTGCAAGGAACCATGCTAAGTACCATATAGGGATACAATGATGGGCCAGGCATTATTTCCCTTACAAAGAGCTTGTAGCCCAGTAGGAAAGATAAAAACAGCATATAAATGAGTACAACCCAAGGAAAGGCATGCTACATGCCATCGAGAACCCCCAGGAGTGGCTGGAACACAGAGAAGAGAGAAATTACTTCTGTTTGGTGAAACTGGGGAAAGTTTCATTTGAGACAGGGTAGTTAAACTAGACCTTGAAAAAGAGGTAGGTTTCAGACACAAGGAAATGAGGCAAATAGATACGTCAGGAAGAAGGAACAACATATTCAAAGGCATTACATAGAAAAACCATGTACACATATGTAGTTAGGAATATATTGGATTTCCTTGGGTTGTGAAAGAAGAGGCTGGAAACACTGTGTTGTGGACCAAAGCAGTGAGTTTTAGGGCTAGGTATTATATCTATTTTACAGAAAAGGAAAACTGAGCCTCAGAAAGCTTTTAAAGTGCTCTAAGAGAATACGTCTGGCATGTGATAGAGCTCACATTCTTCCACCACACCAGAGTATATAACCTCTGCCCATCCTCCCCCAACAACAGCTGAATGAAGCAGTCACATTCTGTACTGGCCACCTCCTTTCATGGTGGGTGGCTCCAAATCCAAGGGAGGGCATCCTACCCCACCTGTGTAGCTCTCAGAAACCTATACCTCAGTTTAAGTCCTTGATAGACTAATACTTTTAAAAGTCTGCTTGGGTCATCTGGCCAGTGGGATCTTACTGGCCATCTCTCAGGCTGCTTGAGGGCCACAAGAAGCACCAGGACAGATTTCTTTCTTGATCTGGTAGGCGTTGTCCAAGGAACTTACTAATCAATAAAGCATATTTTACATGACAAATGTGATCTTAAGTGTTCTCAATCTGACTCAGGATATTAGGAGCCCTTAAAAATCAAGCTATGAATATGCTATGTTATGGAGTTTGAATTTTATCAGAATACAGTCAGTGAGACACGACTTAAGTTTTCTCAATGGAAAGGACCCAGAGGAAATACTTCACACATTACCTCAATCCTCAGACACTGTGTGACAAGGAGTACCTTCTTTGAAAGACAGCTTACACATACTGGCCATGATTATGAACTGTCAAGAGTTTAGACTACAAACTGATCTTAGTTATCACGAATGAAGAATGAAAGAAATCAATGTTTGAAACACATAGGACATTACAGATCAAAGATATTGCTTCGTGATTTTTCTGCTTATAATTTGGTGCATGTTATGCAATAAGCACAAACAGATACTGGTGCCATCCTGTGTTTTGTAGTTTGGGGTATGTAATATTTTACATGAACACGTTATTGTAATGTTGTATAACATTCTTTTATAAACCCAACTAGCAAACCCTATACACTTGAAGATTAAACTCTTCCCCCAAACTATTGTCCCTCATTTATTCAACAAATCTTTATTGTCAATGTAGAAAGGGAATACACAGCAGAGGTTAGGAGTCTGGCTCTGATACCACACTGACCAAGTTCAAATCTAGCAGCATGACCTTGGGCAAACTATTTAACTTCTCTGTCCCTAAATTGCTTCATCTCTGAAACATTTAAAATAATGCCTAACATACATAGAAAGTGCCCAATAAACGTAGTTAGTAGTTACTATTCTTGCCTACTGTTTTCCAGATGATGTGCAAGTCTCTCCTGCTAGAACATTCATTTCCCATCAAGATGCATACACTTTTTGGTTTTAGGGGATTCTGCCATGCCTCGTCAACAGTTGGTAAAGCAACCCTAGAATATTAAGCACTAATAAAAGAAACCTAGAATTTCCTTCATTGTATCCATTTATCTCCTTAAATTCACATTCCATAGTTGAAAGGATTACCCTAAAGCTGGATCAATACTTGATTTACTTTACACTTTAGAATCTTCTATAGAGCCCAGGAAAGCCTGAGGCTGAAGGAGAGGCATCAGCAAAATTTAAATTATTTCCTAAATCTTAAGCTTTGAGAACTATTGTGTTCTGTTCTAGGGACTGCTTTTCTTCCTATGTCATTTAGCTTTTTCCCCACCATTCTCAATTCTTGTTTATTTCCAAATCAGAATACTCACAATTGTTCTTTTAACATGGATATGAGTGGATACGAGTGCTTCACCAAAAATAGCTGCTGGAAGACTTTAAAAGATTTTGTTCACTTTAATACACCATGACAAATTGGGGAAAAGAGCAAACAAGCACATTAGGATTATGTCTGCAGCCTATAACCATTTACCGGCACACTGGCAACATGTTAAGTAGAATTTTACAATATTCGGTAACAAGGGAAAAAAAAATTCCTTTGTTTGGTGGGGATCTCTATGGACATAATTTTAAGGAGGAGGGAGGAGAGCTTTTATTCATTCTTTCTGAACTAAATAATATCATCCAAGAGTTCTGAATACATTTTTTTTTATTAAGGGAAAAATATTAGAATCAGGAAGGGAGCACAAGGGCTGGCCATACCCATTTCCTACTATAATTCACATCATATTTTAAGTTTTCTCAGTAGAGGTTGCGGCATCTGGAAATTATTTTGAGAACAATTTAAATACCAGGAGGCAAAGGGGGTTCTGGGGAGTATGTTTACATTTAATGGAAGAAAAGTATTCTATCTTTGGGAAAGTTGATTCTTCTCAACAAAAAATCAAATGACATGAAACAAATTCCTGTCTCACTACTCCTCTTTGCAAAGTCCTATAGTGGTGGCTATGGGACAAAACAAGGTAATATAGAAGATAGTGCTTTGGCTGCATGGAGAGTCTAATACAGTGGGAGAGAGGAAAAATGTGTTGGAAAGTTAGCAGTGAGCATTCAGCAGATTGTGTTAGGCTGCCCATGAGTAGAGCCAACAATAAATCAATAAGTGCTTGTCTGTGAGAGGAGGCTTTGCACAGCGGGTGCTGGAAAGCATCTCCCTGCTGAGCTGAGGTGCCATGTCCCCATCACTCCATGTGCTTTTCCCCTCTGTGACCAAAGCTGATTTCAGTAATAAGAAGACTAGCTTTTCCTCTTAGAATCTGATGAAAGAGACTCTTATTTGGGGCTTCCATTAGGCCCTTGCATGTGGTGGAGATGCCAGATGAAGATTATGTAACAGACTACAGCTTTTCATCTCTAGCTTATTTGATGCATAAAGTAGTAATGCCAGTTGCTCTACTTGAAAGATTCCAGAGGTAGAGAAGACTATCTTTAAAATGTCTAACAGTAAAGACTTTTGAATTGGTTGTTCTGGGATAAATTTTATTGTGCTTACAACTACATTGTGCTAGAAAAGTCATGGCTGTTCAAGGTACAATGGCTTTGCTGCTCTTGGTAAGGCTGAATCCCTGGATTCCTTGATACTGATTTCCAGATCTCAGGATCTCAGTTTTCACTGAGTTTCTACATTTAAAAGGAAATAAAAAAACAAATCCATTTCTCACAAGTAGTAATATGTAATTAGTCTAATTACCACCCCATTATAACTTTCTAAACATTTGATTGCAAACTTTAGGTGCCCCTGTAAACTGAACAGTTCACATTTTCACAGAATGTTTAGCAATTTTTTACTGGCCAACTTATCCCCTGAAGGTGTCACCTAGAGTGAGAACTAATTTGGGAAGTACAATCAGTGAACCATCTAACACCTCTAGATTAGCAATTTCTCTACTTGTTAATCTGATGTAGTAGAAAAGAAGCTTTATCCCAATATTGCATTTTCTTCAGTTTCTTACATGTCTAAATTTGGCAAGTTAACATTTATGTCACTGTGAGGGTATTGAACACAAGAAATTATTGATGCACACTAGGCTAGGAAGAAACTATCTGTTGTAAGAATTTGGCAGATCTACTGTAAACTCCATCCAAGAGAATCACCTGCCTGAAATACCAACACAATTCCATGGATATCTCCAATAAAGACTGTGGCCTGAATATACACGGAACTCCTGCTGGTCATGCTAAATATATAGCAATGAAAATTTAAAACAAAGTAAAGGGGGCATAGCCACATTTAAAAACAAGATAAACACCTCTGTGTACCAAACTTTGAACTGAAATGTACACTACTGGGTAGAGACTGGAGGGGTCTGGTCCTTCTGGGCTCAGGACCAGATGGAGGCTATAGTGACCTGATGTTCACAGCCTCAGAGAACAGGGCTTAAAAGCCCTGCACATGCAGAAGTCAATGGACTTAGGATCACTGCGTGAACCAGCGGCTGGGACAGGGCATCCCTGCCACATAGCAGAGGCTGGAAATGCTGTGGTCATTGCTCAGCGCTGTGATCAGTAATTGACTGGGGTAGAGGAAAGGAGCAGAGCTACCAGGCACCAAATCTAGGCGCTAGATTGAAACTCTCTCAGATACAGGAAGAGCAACCCTACCAGTTATAAGACTGGTTTCTCAACGGTTGACCCCCAGAGGCCAGAAAGAGACGTACAAAAAATTTGGACGAGAAGTGATCTTAAGAAAAGGAAAACAAAATCAAAAATCAAAACAACCAAAAACCCAAACGAAACCCCAACAAAACTACTCAAGATGACCCTGGAACAAAAGGTATAATAAGGTACCAAAGTGAATACAATCAGTGCCAAAAACATAATAAGGAAAACAAATATAGGTCAAAACATACAGAAGAGGTGGAACATGAACTAGGTTTGTAGAAAGGATTTTTGGAAAGGTAAAAATGGAAGGGGCATTTTGTGAAGGAGAAACATCATATGCAAAATCATGGAAGTTGAATGTGGAATGGTGCTTGGTTTCTGGGAGGCATCGCAGGGCTGAGGAGAAAAGAGGAGTTAGGATAGTGGGAGAGAGGAACAGGCTATATAAATTGAGATGGGGCCGAACTACGGTGATGTTTAAATGCCAGGAAGAGAAGAGGAATTTGATTTGTGAACAAGGGGAGCAGGACAAAGATGTGATAAATGAGGTGGTGACATTGCACAAGATGGAGGAGAGGAGAAATGTGGCGGTCCTCAGACACCCGGGGAGGTGAGGAGAGTGGCTCAGATGTGACATGACAATGTCTGCACCATTACGATACTATAGAGATGGAAAGGGATGTTTTGGAGGTAGAATTCATAAGGACCAGACTGGGTTAACCACTGGTGATAAACACAGGGAAAAATTTAATATTTTTAAGTCTGTGAGGCTAGTGACTCTAAAGCAATGGTGAAAATTAGAAAAGGCATTCCCCTAGGAATAAAGAAAAAGTCTAATTTAGTCATGTTGTTTTTTTACATTCTTACTTTATTTTTATTGCCTATTTTAAATATTGCAAGTAGGAACATGGAGAAAACATGAGATGCCTAAGTATCCATCACCAAGATTTCACAAATGTTTATATTTTGTTAAAATTGTGTCAGATATTTTTAGAGAAATAAAATGGTGCAGATACCACTCTGGACCAACCTCTTCATCTCACATCGCTCCCTCTTCTCCCCAGAGGCAACCGCTGTCCTCAAGTGGGTATTGTTATCCTTCAGCTGTGCAGGTTTCTACACTTTTCCCACATTTGGATGTTCCTATAATATACAGCATTGTTTTGTGTGCTTTAACAATTCGTATAAACTCATTCTGCATATCTTTTTTTTGTTTTTTGAGACAGAGTCTCGCTCTGCTGCTCTGTTGCCATGGCTAGAGTGCAGTGGCATCTTCATAGTTCACTGCAACCTCAAACTCTTGGGCTCAAGCAATCCTCTGGCCTCAGCCTCCTGAGTAGCTGTGACTACAGGCACGTGACACCACGTCCAGCTAGTATTTTTGATTTTTTTTAAATTTCAGAATATTATAGGGGTACAAACATTTTGGTTACATGAATTATTTTTGTACAGTTTGAGTCAAAGTTATAAGTGTGTCCATCACCCAGATAGTGTACATTATACCCGTTAGGTGTGAATTTACTCATTTCCTCCTCCCTACTCCCACCTGCTTGATTTCCATTGAATTTTACTACCATATGTACACACGACTGTTGATCACTTAGTTCCAATTTAATAGTGAGTACATGTGGTGTTTGTTTTTCCATTCTTGTGATACTTCACTTAGGATGATGGTCTCCAGTTCCATCCAGGTTGTTACAAAAGGTTCACCATTTTGTTTTATGGCTGAGTAATAATCCATTGGTATACATATATCACATTTTATTAATCTACTCAAGTATTGATGGGCACTTGGGTTGTTCCCACATCTTTGCAATTGTGAATTGTGCTGCAATAAATATTCGAGTGCAAGTGTCTTTTTTATAAATGTCTTTTTCTTTTCCTTTGGGTAAATACTGGATCAAATGGTAGGTCTACTTTTAGTCCTTTGAAGTATCTCCACACTACTTTCCGTAGAGGCTGAACTAGTTTGCAGTCCCACCAACAGTGTATAAGTGTTCCTTTCTCTCTGCATCCATGCCAGCATCTCTTGTTTTGGGACTTTTTGTTAAAAGACATTTGTTAAAAGACATGAGTTGGGTAATATCTCATTGGGGTTTTGACTTGCATTTCCCTGATGATTAGAGACATTGGGTATTTTTTCATGTTTATTGGCCATTAGTCTATGTTCTTTCGAAAAGCTTCTGTTCATGTCTTTTGCCAGCTTTTTAATGGGGTCATTTGATGTTTTCTTGCTGATTTGCTTTAGTTCTTTATAGATTCTCGTTATTAGCTCTTTATCAGATGTATAGCATGCAAATATTTTCTCCCACTCTGTAGGCTGTCTATTTGCTCTATTGATTGTTTTCTTGGCTGTGCAGAAGCTTCCTAATTTAATCAGGTCCCATTTATTTATTTTTGATGTTGCTGTGATTGCCTTTGGTATCTTCTTCATAACTTCTTTGCCTAGGATGATATCTATAAGAATTTTTCCAACCTCTTTTTCTAGAATTCTTATAGTTTCATGCTTTAGGTTTAAGTCTGTTATCCATCATGAATTAATTTTTGTGAGTAGTGAGGTGTGTGGATCCTGTTTCAGTCTTCTACATGTGGCTATCCATTTTTTCCGGGACCATTTACTGAATAGGGATTCTCTTCCCCAGTGTATGTTTTTGTCTGCTTTGTCAAATATCAGATGGCAATATGAAGATGGTTTTACATCTGGGTTCTATGTTTTGATCCATTGGTCTATGTATCTGTTCTTGTGCCAGTACCATGCTGTTTTGGTTACTATAGCCTTGTAGTATAGCTTGAAGTCTAGTAAAGTGACGTCTCCTTATTTGTTCTTTTTGCTTAAGGTTGCTTTGGCTATTCAGGGTCTTTTCTGGTTCCATACGAAGTGTAGAATTATTTTTTCTAGATCTGCAAAAAATGACGTTTTAAATGGTATTTTAATGCAGATTGCATTGAATCTGAAAATCACTTTGGGTAGTATAGACACTTTAACAATGTTGATTCTGCCAATCCATGAGCATGATATGTTTTTCCATTTATGTACATCCTCTGTGATTTCCTTCCTCAGTGTTTCATAGTCCTCCCTGTAGAAGTCTTTCCCCTCCTTGGTTAAATATATTCCTAGGTATTTTATTTTCTTTGTTGCTATTGTGAAAGGTACTGAGTCTTTGATTTGATTCTCAGCTTGACTACTGTTGGTGTATAGGAATGTTACTGATTTGTGTACATTGATTTTGTAACCTGACACTTTGCTGAATTTATTTTTCAATTCCAGGAGTCTCTTGGCAGAATCTTTGGGCTTTTCCAGATATAAGATCATATTGTCAGCAAAGAGCAATAGTTTGACCTCTTCATTCCCCATTTGGATACCCTTGATTTCCTTCTCTTGTCTGATTGCTCTGGCTAGGACTTCCAGCACTATGTTAAACAGAAGTGGTGACAGTGGGCAACCTTGTCTGGTTCCAGTTCTAAGCAGGAATGCTTTCCATTTTTCCCCATTCAGTATGATGTTGGCTGTGGGTTTGTTGTATATGGCTTTTATAATATTAAGGTATGTTTTGTCTATGCCCATTTTGTTAAGAGTTCTTATCATAAAAGGGTACTTAATTTTGTCAAATACTTTTTATGCATCTATTGAGATAATCATATGGCCTTTGTTTTTGCTTCTATTTATGTGGTGAATCACATTTATAGATTTGTGTATGTTGAACCATACTTGCATCTCTGGGATGAAGCCCACCTGGTTATGGGGGATTATTTTTTTGATGTGCAGCTGAATTCGGTTTGCTAGGATTTTATTGAGAATTTTTGCATCTATATTCATAAAGGATATTGGTCTGTAGTTTTCTTTTTTTCTCGTGTCCTTTCCTGGCTTTGGTATCAAGGTGATATTGACTTCATAGAAAGAGTTGGGGAGGATTCCTTCTTTCTCTATGTTATGAAATAATTTCTGCAGTATAGGTACCAGTTCTTCTTTGCAGGTCTGGTAAAATTCGGCTGTGAAACCATCTGGTCCAAGACTTTTTTTGGTTGGGGGAGATTTTTTTATTGCTGTTTAAATTTCTTTACTTGACATTGGTATGTTTAGGAGTTCTATTTCTTCCTGATTGAGCCTACAGAAGTTGTGTGTTTCCAAGAATTTGTCCATTTCCTCAACGTTTTCAAGTTTATGTGCGTAGAGATTTTTATAGCAGTCAGAGATGATGTTTTGTATTTCCACAGTATCAGTTGTAATATCTCCTTTTTCATTTCTGATTGAGCTTATCAGGTTCCTTTCTTTTCTGTTTCTGGTTAATCTAGCAAGAGGCTTGTCAATTTTGTTCACCTTTTCAAAGAACCAACTTTTCGTTTCATTAACCTTGTGTATCATTCTTTTGTTATCAATTTCATTTAGTTCTGCTCTGACCTTAGTTATTTCTTTTCTTCTGCTGGGTTGGGATTGGTTTGCTCCTCCTATTACAATTCCTTGAGACAATTCACTAGATTGTTGATTTGTGATCTTTCTGTCTTTTGGATATAGGCATTTATGATTATGAATTTTCATCTTAGGACTGCTTTTGCTGAATCCCACAGATTTTGATAACTTGTGTCCCCTTTGTCATTTAGTTTTAAGAATCTTTTGATTATCATCTTAATTTCCTCCTTGATCCAATAACTATTCAGCAGTAGGTTGTTTAATTTCCATGACTTTGTGTCGAGCTGAGTGTTTCTGTTGGAATTGATTTCTCATTTTATTCCACTGTGGTCTGAGAAGATACATCGTATAATTTCTGTTTTTGAAAATTTATTGAGACATGTTTTGTGGCCAAGGATGTGATCAGTCTTACAGAATGTTCCATGAGCTGATGAGAAGAACATATATTCAGTGGTTTTGTCATAGAATATTCTGTAAATGTCTGTTAGGCCCATTTGTTCTAGAGTTCCCTTTAAGTCCATCATTTCTTTGCTTATTTTCTGCATGGAGGATCGGCCCCTTTCTGCCAGTGTGGTGTTGAAGTCCCCAGCTATTACAATGCTGCTGTTTATCATTTTGTTTAGATCAAGTAGGGTTTGCTTTATGAATCTGGGTGCACCTGTGTTAGGTGCATAAATATTTAGGATTGTTCTTGTTGAATTGTTCCCTTCACCATTATGTAATGACCATCTTTGTCTTTCTTTACTTTTGCTGATTTGAAGTCGATGTTATCTGATATGAGAATGGCTACACCAGCTTTGTTTTGGTTTCCATTTGCATGGAATATTGTTTTCCATCCTTTCACCTTGAGTCTGAATGAGTCCTTCTGGGTTAGATGTGTTTCCTGGAGACAGCACATACTTGGATTGTATTTTTTTATCCATTCAGCCAGCCTATGCCTCTTGAGAGGAGAGTTCAAGCCATTCATATTTACTGAAAGAACTGGTAAGTGGTGTGGATTTCTGTTCATCCTGTTGAGTAGAACTTCATTGCTTTTTTTTTTTACTTCTTGAGCCATTGTGGTATCTGGGCTCTGACCTTTACCTTTTGAGTGATTTTACAGTGGTGGGTGTCTATGGTGCTGATCTATGTATAATGCAGTTCTGAGTACTCCCTGCAGGGCAGGTCTGGTCTTGACAAATTCCCTCAGTGTTTGCTTGACTGAGCAAGTCTTTATTTCTCCCTCATATAAGAAACCTAGTTTTGCAGGATACACAATTTTAGGTTGGCCATTATTCTGTTTGAGAAGACTGAGAATGGGGCCCCAATCCCTTCTGGCTTATAAGGTCTCAGTTGAGAAGGCTGCAGTTAGTCTGATGGGTTTTCCTTTGTAAGTTACCTGCTGCTTTCATCTTATGCCTCATAGGAGTGCCTCTTTCTTGTTTACTTTGGCCAGTCTGATGAATATGGGTCTGGTTATTGCCTCTTCATGATGAATCTCCTAGGGGTCCTTTGAACTTCTTGTACTTGGATATCTAGATTTCTAGCAAGGCCAGGGAAATTTTCCTCAATTATTCCCTCAAATAGCTTTTCCAACCCTTGTGTATTTTCTTCTTCACCCTCAGGGATACCTATGATTCTTATGTTAGGCCTCTTTACATAATCCTACATTTCTTGCAGGTTTTGTTCATTCCTTTTCTTTCTCAGATCTTTCTCTTTGACTGACCTGTTTAACTCAAAGTTGTTGTCTTGAAGCCCTGAGATTCTTTCTTTTGCCTGATCTAGCCTATTCTTAAGGCCTTCTACTGTGGTTTGTATATTCTTGAATGAATTTTTCATTTCCAGAAGTTCTGTTTGATTTTTTTAAATGATTTGATTTCCTTAGTACATTTTTCATTCATTTCCTGCATATTTTTGTGGTTTCTTTGTGTTGAGTTTCTATTTTCTCTTGTATTTCATTGAGCTTCCTTACACTCCCTATTTGGAATCTTCTTCTGTCATTTCAATCTTTTCATTTTGGTTGGTATCCATTGGTAAGGAGTTGTTTGCTTTTGGGGGTGTCTCCCCAAAAAAGTGAAAGTGTTCTTTCACTCTGATTTTTCATGTTTCTGGAGTTCTTCCATTGATTCCTTATCATCTGGCATTTTGGTTGAGACCTGGGGATGCTAGGCCTGGCTTACGGGCCTTTCTCTGGGTCCCCGAAGATTAGTCCCTGATCATGCCAGGGAGAAGAGTGCTGGTTCTGAGTTGCCTATGGGGTGTTCTAGCAGGTTTGATGAACCTCTCAGGTTACCTCTGATATGCTCTCACCTCTTCCCAACAGCATGTAGTAAGTTAGGTCTCCCAGCTTAATATCAGTGATGGTGTGTGGTACTTGTGAGCAAGAATCAGCCACACCCTTTTTGGTTGAGTTGGAAGATGCTATGATAAGCTATATCATTGTTTTCCCTGTCATTGGTTGATGTGTGTGTGATAGAGCCAGCTGCTGAGATGTTCTTTTTGTCTGCGGTAGACTCTGGTCCCCCAGGTGGAGTACTTGAGTGCCCCAAGCTTTAGGATTTACCCTGTAGCTCCCATGGGGTTTCTTCATCTCCACTGCCACTCAGGAGGGGGTGGAGCAAGGCAGTTTGTGGCTACATTGTGGGAGCCTGAAAGACTTTGCAAAGTCTCAGCAGGGCTCAGAAGCTGCTTTTCTGGCCACCAGGGGGAGCCACTGTCGGGAGGGTCAGGACGAGCTCTCCAGGCCAGGAGGGCTGTTCACGGGGGAAGGAGCTAAACACCTGAGTGCTAAGGCCCCAGGCTGGGATCGTTCTGCCCTTATCCAGTAGCAGTTCTTCTGTGGGGAGGGATGGGCGATCCCCCAAATGGCCGCTCCTTGGACCCCCTCACACCTTGTAAAATTGAATCAGTAAGTGCTGCAGAGGTCATGCAAATTGACCTCCCTGCCAGTAGGAGGCGCTTGCTGGAAGGAACAAGCTGCAATGCTTTTGGGTCCTGTGACCGGCTCTGGCCCCTCAGATGCCCCAGGTGGTGGGTGGAGCCCTGGAACTCCAGATGAGTCCTTGTTCCTGCCTCAGCAGAGGCAGCAGAGGTGGGTGGGGAGTGAGGCTGGGTGGGGCTGGGTTGGGTGAGCCTGCCCTCAGGCCCCACAAAAGCTGGCAAGGTATGTGTTTTGGCAGGGGTCAAAGGTCTGCTCCCAGCTTCTCGTCAGAGCCGCCCGGAGGGGCTGAAGTGGCCCCACCCCACCAGAAAGTCTGCTTGTGGAGGGGGCCTTCTGAGATTCACAATCGGGCAGTCTGCGGTGGGCCTTGCTCCTCTCCCCGCTCTCTGCTCCTCGGTCTCCCCTGGTGTCTGCTGGCAGGCAGGAGCCCAAGCCAGCGAGCTCCCCCACAACTGTGCTGTGGGCCGGGAGGTTCCCTGCCCAGGATCCCGGCCTGAACTGAGAGTGTGGCCCTCCCGTGGGCCCACCACAGCTAGGACCCACATTGTACCCTGCCCCCAGATCTGCCCTCACGGACTCCCTCACCTCCCTAGACCAAGATCAATCCCTGACCATGCCAGGGAGAAGCACGCTGGTCCCGAGACGCCCATGGGGTGCCTTAGCAGGATCAATGTTCCCCCACCTTGGGGCTCCCAGCCCCGCATGACACTTCCCACCCCCACAGACCCAAGCCAGGACATCAGGCACCATATTGCTTCTCCACCCACCATGCACCTTTGTCCTCCCCAGGGGGCTTCAACTCCTCAGGTTTCATCCTGCTTGTTCCCACATAGACATTTCCCAACTCTGGCCCAGAATGCAGGAGCCACAGGTGGGTCCCAGGTGATCTGCGTGACTCCAGAGCCTGGACATTCTGGGTGGACTGCCTTGCGGACAGAGGGTTGGGATGACTGGTATGCTAGCATTCCTCCATCCAGACTCTTTTCCTCCCCTTCCCCTTTCCCACCGTGGCTGCCGAGAGAGACAATTGGGCCACCACACCGAGGCTTCCACAGAGAGTGGGGCTCAGGCCTTTCCTCTTGGGGTCCTGCAGTGGACTGAGGGGTGCTCAGATTGTGAGCTCCCTGCTCGCTGGCCCTCCCTGGTGCTGCTTGCCGGGTAGCTCCATCTTTTTCAATTTTTTGTAGAGACAGGGGCTTGCTGTTGGTCAGGCTGGTCTCAAACTCCCGACCTCAGGCAATCCTCCCACCTCGGCCTTGCTTATCTTTTTGTTTTGTTTTAAAGACTCTTTTAAAAGCAGTTTTAGGTTCACAGCAAAATTGAGAGGAAGGTACAGCGACTGCCCACATACCTCCTGGCCACTGTTATCACCCAAAGCCCACAGTTTATGTTAGAACTCACTCTTATTGTTGTACATTCTATGGGTTTGGACAAATGTATAATGACATATATCCACCAAGCATATATATTTTTTGCAACTTTTTTCTTTTTTTCTCATTATTATGCTTTGAACATGTATTCATGTTAATACAAGGAGAGTTGGTTTATTGATATATTACATTTGAAGGAAATTAGATATACTGAAGATCAGGTGAGGGATTGGAACTGTAAGTATTAATTTGAAGCCTATAAACATATAGGAAATAATTGAACTGTGAGTACAAATTTGTTTTCCAGACTAGGATGAGGCTTCCATTAGACTAAGTTTTTAAAGAGCAATGACCTCGTCTTATTTAGCTTTGAAAGTCCCCTTGCACCAATCATGGTATGATACTCAATAAATACTCCCACCCTGACATCTTTGGTGCCGAAACCCAGGATTCTGACAAAAAGAGGTTATTTGGCTTATAGTTCTGCAGGCTGGGAAGTACAAGAAGCATGGTACCAGCCTCTGCTCAGCTTCTAGTGAGGGCTTTCACACTTCTAGTGAGGGCTTTCAGTCCTCTAGTGAGGGCTGCATCACAACACGGCAGAGCGTCAAAGGGGAAGAGAACACGTACCAAGAGGCAAAAGCCAAGGGGTGTTCTGGCTTTATAACAACCCACTGTAATGGGATCTAATCCATTCCCACAAGACCTAATCCAGTCTTGCAAGAGAAAGCACTCACTCATTACCACAAAGAGGGCACTGAGCCAGTCCTGAGAGATCTGCCCCCATGATCCAAACACCTCCCCCCACCGGGCCCCACCTCCAACAGTGGGGATCAGATTTCACCATAAGACTTGGCAGGGCCAAACAAAAATAAATAAATAAATAAATAAATAAATAAATGAACAACTTTTTTCCTTTTGTAGAATGTACAACACGGCTTAGAAACTGGCAGCCACAGGCAAAATTTGAACTGTAAGTGAATTTTGTTAGCTAACAAAATATTTTTTAAATAGAATCAACATTTTAAAATTGGGGGATTTCTCATTGAAAAAACAGATTTCAGGCTGGGTGTGGTGGCTCACACCTGTAACCCAGCATTTTGGGAGGCTGACATGGAAGGATTGCTTGAGGCCAGGAGTCCAAGACCAGCCTGGGCAACACAGTGAGACCCTGTCTCTACAAAGTAATAAGAAAAATTAGCCAGGAGTGGTGGCACGTGCCTATAGGTGCAGCTACTAGGGAGGTTGAGATAGGAAGATGACTGGAGCCCAGGAGTTCGAGGCTGCAGTAAGCTATAAACAACAACAACAACAACAACAACAACAAAACAGATTCCTGGGCTTATTGCAAAATTTAAATATCTGACAATACTTGGCTTTGTACTTCAGCCTGGCAACAATCAAGGTGAGTAACCCAGGCACCTTTAAATAAGCCACCTATTTTCACCATGACACTACCACTTCCCAGTGCCACCCTGACACCAAGACCAATTGTGCGTTACCACGGATTATTGCTTGCACTGTTGTTTTTCTTATGGTAGGACATATTTCATTGTATCCCAGCTTCTAAGGAAGAGGAAAAAAAAAGATGGACTGAAAGGGCCCAATGTTTCAAGCAAAACTGGAGAGAATATATTTCTTTGCAAAAGTGAAGAGTGTATCCTTAGGTGTGTAATATGCAAACAGTGTGTCTAGCTCAGGCAGTCTAGGTCATAGGGGATGGCATTTATTTATTTATTAAATAAATATTAAATTCCTGGCTCCTGTAGGCATTTCAGTTTACAACCCAACCCCCTCTTCTCCGATTCTCTTTTAGGAATGTGATATTTACATGAACTTTAAAGAAAAGGAACTTTCTCTTTAGATTTTTAGTATTTAATATCACACAGTTTTCATCCCAATAGAAAACCTCTAATAACCTGGAAACCATCCTAATCTCCATTTTCTCCATTAGATTTACCCAGTAGGACCAGCCACGAATCTAGCAGAACTTATTATCAGCAAATATAGTATTTCTAAAAGTTGAAACTAGTGTGATTTTAATTTAAATAAGAAAAAAAGGGAGCAATTTATTTTAACTGTAACTCTAGCAAATTGCTAGTTGTAGGGAATTAATCAAAAGGCTAGATTTGCCTCACCAAATTATCACCTCTAAATGATGTAAGACAGCTCCCTAAATGGCAACTTCTCAATCAAGGATTTTATACCAGCAAGGGTCCTGGAAGGAGGAAGATGATAAGTAGTTGTCAGTCTATGCTGTGATCCCTAGGAGTCACTTAAGTCACCACTCAGACTTCAGGGGGACCCCCAAGTGAAGTTGAACTACTTCCGTCTGTGGGAGGGAAGGGAGTGGCTTTGGTGCCCAATCCTCATAACCAGACAGAAGGGAGTGTCAGAAGAGGTGGTGAGGACTGGCTGGCTTTATGTCTCACGTGTGGTGTTCTTGTGTGTCTGAAAATGAGCCTCTATTCAAGCTTTACTCCAATCTTCTGCTTCAATGAAATAGGTCATTCAGATCCTTTACATGAATACAAGATTATTTTTATTTAAAAAGACGGTCTTTGATTAAAAAGTAATGTTTATTAGGCTTTAAAGTAGGGGACATCTGATCCTTGTTGGAGAAGCAGATTCTAAAAACTACACCATCCCTCCTCTCTCATGTACAATGCAAATGATGCACAAGATTATTGCTACTATTTGCTACAATTAGTAAATTACTTTGAGAACTCAATGCAACTGATGCTAACTATAGGTCTCGGAAGGAGGGCTCTCTTTGCAGCTAGTAAAGATCCTTGTAAATGTGAAGAAATGTTTGGTAAGTAAACTATAGTAGTGAATAAAATTGTAGTCTCATATTCTTGTAAACCACACCTTTGGGAGCATCTCAGGGGTGTGACTGCATATAGATGTGGTAAACAGTCAACTTAAAAGCCCTCATTTAAAAAGCAGCCCCTGAACTCCATGCCTTGCCTACCCTGCTCTAGGAATACCATCTCCCTTAATGATAATACATGCCAACCTCATTCCTGCCTCATGACCTTTGCACTTGCTGTTCTCTCTGTATAGAATACTCTTCCCACAGATAGTCACATGGCTTTCATGTCTTGGCTCAAATATCTCATCAGAGACTGTTCCTGACTATTTCATAGCAACAGTGCATTTTCCCTCTGTAACCCCATACCCTCTTTTAACTTTCTGTGTAACACTGAGAGTGTGCATTTGTTTGAATATTTGTTTATTTTCTTACTCTACCATTAGAAGTGAAACTCCGTGGCTGCAGGAATGATGCCTGTTTTGTAAACCCTCACCACCCAGAGCTTTATCTCACACATAGTAGGTGCTCAATAAATATTTGTGAATGAGTAAATGAAACCCTCATTGTTCATTGTTTTTTGAAAACAACTTTGCTGTATTTTCTTCAAAACAGAATGTTTAAAAGCTACATTTCCACATGCATGTAATACAGTGCCACATAATCCTTGAGAATGTGAATGTTAATGTCGTATTTCCATTTTATAGCCTACTTAAAAAGGACATATACACCAGTCTCTGTATAGATTCTAATTTAATATAAACTCTATATGTACACTGAACTCAGTCTAACAGAACAATTCTTTTTCCTTTAAAATGGTTGTTCATTCTGACAGGGTATCAAGTATATTCTCTGAACACGGACATTTAAAAAATATATTTCTTGAAGCACCCAGTTTTGTATCATATACCCACTAGAGCCACAATAACTGTTAACTCTTAGTGAATTGTCGTCATGCAATTCTCCTGTAAACGCTCT
Source organism: Daubentonia madagascariensis (assembly GCA_023783475.1). Taxonomy (NCBI): domain Eukaryota; kingdom Metazoa; phylum Chordata; class Mammalia; order Primates; family Daubentoniidae; genus Daubentonia; species Daubentonia madagascariensis. The sequence continues at coordinate 48,703,842 of JAKFHU010000600.1, read as the reverse complement.
CCAGTGGAAAAGAAAAAGTTCTACCTTGCTTTCATACCAGAAAAATGGTCTTATATAGTACAAACTCCCAAAATGTATCTCAAGTTAACACTCAGGTTCTACACACAAAATAAACAAAGGATTTTTTTTCTATTAAAATGATTCTGTTTGTTGTAGCAAGGTAGCCATCAAAATAAATCAATGTTCATACTTCTCTACAGGGAAAACTAAACTATCTTTTGTTTTCTATGATTCTCATGCTGGGGCTTAAACCGCATAAAATGTGACAGCCACAGCCCAACTATTCTCTGGTGAGCTGTTGGCCATCTTTGAAGGTAAGGAATCAATATTGAATCCTCATTAAAATTTTCTTCATCTATCTTCAAACCTTAATTCAGCTATTAAAATTATCTCTAATATTCATACCCTAAAAGAATAGCTATGTAATAAATATTGAAATCAATATCATAACATGCCTCCTCTTATAGTGATGTGCCTACATTTTCAAATAAATGACTATATCCTAGTATTAGAATATTTGTTAAATTGTCACAAACATTCAATGCTGTTTGAGGCAATCAGGAAAAATGATTAAATCCATGAATTATCCTCTAATTGATGTTTAAATCAAGAACTTATCTCTCAGCTAATGACCTGGTATCAATTGGTTATTATTAATCCAGGGTCTGTTACTAAAACAATATTTGTATTGTACAATTTTAACATTTCAACTATTTGTATTTCATGGAACCATAACACTACCTAATATTTGTATACAGTTTTACAAAGCAATGTCACATAAACATTTCTCATAAACCATTTTCAGCCCACTGTTTTTCCTATGGCAACATACGTTAACACGTTTTTGGTTCATGAAGTGATGTGTGGACAGGAGGCTAAGTTGTTAGTTTGATTACCAATTTAATTTTATTTAGATATTTATATTTATTTATTGCTTGCTATGTGCCAGGTGCTGGGGATACTGAAAGGAGTAAGACATGGGCCATGCCCGTTAGAGCAGTGGCTATTTTTGAAGAGCACCCATTAAATTTGTGCATGCATGTTTATGTATGTATATATATGTGTGTATTCATATATACACACACAAAAATTATAGACGTATGTTTTACATATATACAAATGTATATTATGTATTACCTCTCCACTTATCTGTTCCACACCTCTGGCCCCCAAAAGTCTATATGAGTTAAACAAAGTATGAAGGAAATCATGCATAAATTGTCTAACTTCAAATATTTTCAGAGTATCATATTCCTTTGGGGGGAAAAAGGGGTTCTAATAAATTTCTGCCCACAACTTTCAGCTGAGGAGTCAAGATTCTTGTGCACTGTTATATCTTCTCCAGAGGGAAGCACAGAAGCACACATTTCTTTAGATAATTGGGTGACTTATTTCATGATGCATTTCCCATATTTTGTGGTTTACAGGCCTGTCCCTTTCTAGAATTTGGGAAGACCACCACTTTAAAAAATTTCTATTATTTACCTAAATGTTAGATCTCATGAAAATACCTCTTCCTACCAGAATAATTGAGACTCTATCCCATTTTTCTTCATAAAAACAAAACAATGGTAAGCTTGAATCAGTCTAATCTCGTGCATTAAGGAGCCAGTTTTCCACTGTTGATTATTGCTCTGCCCTTCCTTATCTCACTGAGACGAGGTTAGACCTTTTGTCATGTTCATTGATCTTTTTTGCCTTTGATTTCATAAACAGGAACTATCTATGACTCAAGCTGTACAATCTTGGATTAAAGCCCAGGCTATTAATGCTTTTTCAAAGGGCGTGCCATAATACTACTGTCAGAATCGGTTTGGATAAGCATGCTTGTTTGACAGACCAAATTCTAATTCTAAATGGTATAGCATGCTCCTTCTTGTTAACCTTTATCAAGACAACTTGATAATGTTTTGAGATCAACTGGAATTGTGCCCACAGGCTCTACTGAATTGAAAGATGACTATCATTCTCTGTGTCATTGTTTTATTAGCAGGTTGTATTATTGATTAATTATGGCCATGCCATAAGGAGCTTAGCAGAGATATACTAACGATGAAATGTTTATATTTGGCAAACATTCTCTAGTATAAAATGAAAAACTGAACCTCCTCCCAAAAGTTTACTCATTCAGCTACATGGGGGGAGGGCACACTTTGTAGAGAACTTAGTTTGCCAGGCTCCTCAGGAAGGAGTTATACTCAAAACTAGACAGGGTATGATTGTCATCTGCCGCTTTCACTGTCTGGGTGCCCAGTAGTAATAGCTGCCTTTTGAATGTTATGAATTCAAATCATCTATTTCATGCTTCATGACACAGAACTTAATGGTTTGATAGAATTGACTTGAAATGATCTGGTAGATTTTAGACAGCTTTGCAGTTTGGAGGTATGTGTGGGGTGGGGAGGGAGTCCAATCTGACTGCAGACATCCATGCGGTTTATTTCTGTGTGGAAGTGAGTGGGAGGACTCTCTGTCTAGGAAAAAATTCATCAGACTCCTAAATTTTTGTAACAGGGTGCAAATTTTGCCTTCTACACATCTAGATTCCAACGAATATGGGTCTAATTTTATGAACAATACCAGAGAGTACTGGCACTGGAGGCAGTTCTCAAAATTCAGCTGTGACTTTTTCACCTTCCAGCACGTGCCAAGAGTGCATTTGAACTACTTGTATTTGAAAGCCACTGTCTAAGGATCTACTAATGACTGGTGCATCTATGCTCCAGCCTGTATTGTATTGACGTAAACTAATGCTTCCCAAAGTCTGGTTTCTGCAGTGTTAGCATTACTTGAAAAAAGGTTCTATCTCCAAGTAAATTAGGAAAATACTGGGTTAAACAAAATTAATTAGGTTTACTTCCTATTGGAATTCTAAGAGTCTTTAATATGCTAATATAGTTACGAATCTACAAAAGGGAGATTACAAGTTGTTGCATTTTCCAAGATAATTTAACTTAAACCCATTTCAATGGAGTAACTATTAACATCTAGCAGAATTAGTTTTCTGAAGAAGAGAAGTTGGGAAATGCTGAGCTAGAGCTCCAGAAATCAATATGCCCAGACTCTATCTACTATCTGCATTTCCTGAAGAAATTACTTCCTTGCATTATGATATAATATTGTGCTCTTGGCTTTTAGAGTGAGTCAACAAGAGAAAAAGTTTTTAAAATAACTTTATTATCTTTTTGCCATACCATTTTTTAAACATTTCAGAATATTATGGGGGTACAAAAGTTTTGGTTACATGAACTACTTTTGTACAGTTTGCGTCAAAGTTTTAGGTATGTCCATCACCCAGATAGTGTGCATTGTAGCTGTCAGGTGTGGATTTACCCATACCTTCCTCCCCCCTCCCACCTGCACGATTTCTGTTGAATTTTACTACCATATGTACACATGAGTGTTGATCATTTAGTTCCAATTTAATAGTGAGTACCTGTGGGTTTTTTTTTTTTTTTTGCCATATCGTAATTACAGTATCTAACATACATTAGATAACACATCCACAGTGTATGTTCTTTCTAGAATTTATTGCCTGGTATTGATTATCTCTCCAGGTTTTTAAGGGGCAATGAAATTTATAAACACAGTAAGAGCCCTCCCACACCCTGAATGCTAGGGAATCAAATATGCTTTAATATAATGGGAAACATATTCTGGGTTGCTGAAAAATTTTCCTCTTACACAATGTTTTATGTCTTTTGTATTATAATTGAGTGTCTTGATGTTTAGCTTCCTTATCATTAAAACTGGGATAATAAATTTCACCTTAATAAATGTGGTGAAGAATATAAAGTGTGAAGATTTAATTGAGAAGTGACATAGTATATTCAGTTCAGTATCTCAAAAATGGTAAGTATTATTATAATATTAATATTACTTTTGATTGCTTTTTCTTTCTCTTTTTAATGTTAATCTTGTTAGAGAAGAGTGTAAGATAAAAAGTGAAAGTGTTATTCCCCCATTCTTTTTCCCCCTCGTTCCCATTCCTCAGTAGGAAACATTTTTTTTTACTGTTTCAGTCCCCAAATTTCCAAAAATACTAAAATAAATGTTACCACTTCTTCACTTATCAATTTTAAGCAGCAATTGTCAATGAGTCTATGGAAGAGAGATTCGTTTCACTTACATAGCCTCCTTTCCTCACTATTCTGGTAGTGATCATCAGTTCTTCTATTAGTTATGTTTTTAAAATAAGCTTTTTATTGAAATATAGAAAAGTGCACAAATCAAAAATGAACATGACGAGTTTTTCAAAAAGTGAACATACCCATGCAATCACAACTCAAATTAAGAAACAGATTGATACCAACATCCCATATGTCTCTGTCCTGTCTCTTCCCTGAATTTAACCACTATCCTGACTTCTATCCTCATAGTTTGGTTTTGAATGTTTTTGGACTTTTAAATAAGTGAAATCATATATACATTTTCTGTGGTTAGCTTCTCCGACTTAATGTTACGCTTGTGAGAGGCATCCATTTTGCAGTCCACATGCAATAAAGCACGTAGCAGTAGTGATTCTTTTTCATTGCATACTGTATGCCATTAAATACTATAATGTATATATCCATTCTACTGTTAAGGGATATTTGGGTTGTTACCAGTTTTGTGTTAGTATGAATAGTGCTGCTAGGACCATTCTTGTACAAGCTTTCGAGTCATGTATTATGTATTTCTGTTGGGCATAAAACTAGGAGTGGAACTGTTGGGTCATATGATTATATATTTTTTCTGTTTCAGTAGATACCATCAAACAGTTTTTCAAAAGTGGTAGTACCGAGTTATACTCTCATGAATGGTATACGAAAGTTTCCATTGCCTCATATCTAGGCAACTTTTCATACTGGCAGTCTTTAATTGCAGTCTTTTTTTCTTACTATGTCAACTTCACATAGTATTTTACAACATAGTCTACATAAGTTAGGGAAATTACCAGCCCTATCCTTTCCTCCATTTGTCTTTCCTCCATAAACCTAAAAGCTTATCAGGTATGTAATTTTCTTTATATCATAAAAATATATAACATTTACATTCTCTCCCTAATTAAAATTGAGTTTTGTGATTTCTGCGTATAGACAGCCTATAAAAATAAAAACCTAATGAATAACAATTACAAAATTATGATTATAAAAATATCTCATTGCAAAATCAAATAACGTGATGAAGGACATGCAGTTCTATGTTACTAAATCTGCACTACTCAGTGGAGAATTTTCCAAATATAAAAGGACAAGTTCATTTGCCAACAATTGTTCAAAAAATGACACATTTTACATTGCTTCATATTTGAATTCTAACTTTTCTGTCCAGCTTTTGTACTACTTAGGGTTTCTAATTGCCTTTCTTTTTCTTGTTGATAAAAGAATAATTATATCTCATTAATTTTATCCATTAATTATAATATGATGTTATATACTAAGAACATATATATACTAATAATTTGTTCATTAATTGTTATAAGAAACCCATGTTCTTTGGAAGATGTTCTTTATCAGGCCCTCTGACTCTGATGACATGTTCTAATTTGGACTGACTGCTGTGTACTACATAATTGCCACTCTGGGATATCAGTCCAATGCACTCTTAAATTAGATCCACTGCTTCTCAACTTTCATACTTTCCTCCTTCCTGGAATCTTTATATATATATATATATATTTTTTTTTTTTTTTTTGCTTGCTTAAGTATAATCTACAGTAGTCTTTTCTGAAAGTGTGTGTTGGATACAAACTTTCTGAACCATTGTATGCCTAAAAATGTCTTTATTTTATGCCCACCCTTGATTGATAGTTTTAGGTTTAAAAGCATTTCTTCTTAGAACTTTGAAAGCATCAAAAATTTTTTTCTAGGCTTTAGTGTTGATAAAACATCTGATTCCAAGTTGATTTTAATTCCTTTGTAGGAAAACTTAGGATCTTCTCTCTTTTCATGACGTCCTGGAATTGCAAGAGAATCTGTCTAGGTTTTTCTTTCTCCAATCATCTTGCTTAGGGCTCAAAGTACCCTTTCAATCTGAAAACATACTTGAATTTTGGAAATTTATATCAATCATTTCCATTATAATTTCTTTCCCCTTTTCCCCTCTTCTCTCAATGCCTTTTAGGTTGATATTGTATCTATCCGATTGATCTTCTATGTACCTGGGTGTTTCAAATACCTGCCTTTACTTTGTCAATTTCTTCTTTAAATGAATATTAACTATAGTAATCATATTTTTATATTCCATGAATTCTGTATATTTCTTTTTTGCTCCCTTATCATTATAGCAGGGCTTGTTTTGTGGATCTATTACCTTCTGGAATGCAATACTTTCTTGAATGCTTCTGAGGCTACTAACTAGAATTTTTAAAAATATGTCTTTTGTTCCCAAATTGCCTTTGCTTTTTTTAGGTCAGTTGTTAGTCCTCAAATATCAGTGATCCCTGGTTATCAGTTTACACTTATTAATGAAGAACTAGACTGCCTAATTGAAGTAGCTAGTGTGGGTTATATTGCTGTGTTCTCAGCCAGCCTGTCCCCAGGATGACAGGGCGTGATAACTGGCAGGCTCCACCCCCAGGCCTCAGCTGGGAACAGGCAGCAAGGCAAGCAGGCAGTATGCCTGCTTATTCCTTATCAACTCCATGCTAAAACGGGGGTGGCTTTGGGGGTCACCATCACTGCAGATCCATGACTTTCTTAAAAGACTGGCTTTCTAATTTTAGATTAGGGAACAATACTATAATGGAGGGTGAGGAAGGTGGGGGAGGTGTTTAACTTTCTCATGTGCTCCATCCTTCTAAAGAAATCACCTGTTCTCTGCCTTCTTCCTCTGCCTGATTTCCCAAGAAACAACACAAGTTCATAGCCTGTCTGTGGCTCCATTGCCAGGAAGTATGACTCCTCCCTCCACTTTTCTTGTATTTGTGTTCTGGACTGTAATGTCTGCTTTGGTTTATCCACTTTCCATCTTCTAGAAATTTCTGAAAATCTCTGGTCTCCTTGTACCCTTTTCTCCTATTTTTAGAACGTTTTACTTTAATGTCGATATTTGGGATGTAGCTGAGGCAAAAGTTTGTGGTCACTAATCCTTAAACATATTTTAACATTTGGGAGGCATACATTTAAAACAAACAAATAAATAGTATGTATATAATAATATCATTAGGAATTAATTACTCTCAGAAACTGTCTTGATTCTGAGACTTTTTCACTGAATCTTCACAACTTATGAACCAAATTTATCAACAAATCATTTCGAAAATAAAGGCAATAAATGAAATTCATTTTTGATCTCTATGAGGTCACCTACCTTTATAGAATAGGAAAGACTTAATTCAATCAGAAACTCTGTAGGGTCCTAGATATTCCCCAGATTGAATTCAACTGGGAATTTTGCCAGGCAGAATTTAACAAGAGTTTGTCCTTCAGCCTCCAGATCCCTGGTGCTGCTCCTGGCTTCCTGCCAGGATCTTCCTCCAGAGGGCCCTGAGCCAGCTTTGAGAGGGGGAGGGAAAGGAGGAAGGCATGGAACACCCCTTTAGTTAAAAAAGAAATTGGGAAATTAGCAGATGTTAGAGGATGCTAAAGAGTCTCAGAGTATTCCTGGAGCTTACTTCTTCACGTAATATGAAAACCTGAAAGAATATTTTTGAAAATCAAGAACTCTGATGAAAAGGGAAGGCATTTATCTGAAACATTCGAAGTCCAAAACAAATGTATGAGACTGGTTAATCCAGGAGATCTTTAAAAATTGACACTATTCATTCAACAGACATTCATTGGGCATTTTCTTTGCACCAAAAACTTTGTTCTTGCTGGTGACATAATGATAAGCAAAGCATGGATGCTAACTTCAAGGAATTCATAGTCTGATGGTTGTATACAGATAAACAAATAATTACCATCAAATTTAGAAAACATAATGAAAGACATCTACACAGGTTTTATGAATACACAGAGCAGGAGTACCTGTTCAGTGGTGTGCTGATAACAAGTGACTTTGGGGTGGGGGTAGGGGTAAGGGGATGACCTGATTTACAGCATTTGCCAATTTCCCTGGTGTAAATACCATAGCCAATTTCAAGCTACCAACTTGATGTCACTGCATGTGGAGTCAGTAAGAGAAGAGCAGTAGCACACCATTATATAGTATTTCTACCATATGGATACAGTATAGAAACTAAAATGTAGTTAAGTAATAATTAGAAAGTGATGAATTTAGAGTATTTATTACCTTTGTTTTTAATATAATTTAGTTGTAAATTTACATAATTTTCAATAATAATTGTGGCTCACAAAATTCTTAACGATTTAACCATTGGTTCCATACAAGGTGACTCCAGCATGCATCTACTCCTAACTGGGGGCTAGGGCAACAGATTTCCTGCAGGATACAGATGAGGGTGGAATCCTTTCCCATCAGCAGGTCTATGTCTATTAGCATTGGAAGAAGGTAACAGAAAGGAAGAGGAGGTTATGAGGAGAGCTGATGATGCTCAGAGAAGCAGTGCACTCCATACAGCCAAAGCAGAACACATGTATAACTAACCCTGCTTTTTAACTATTCTCTCTTCATATGATAACTTTCTGCATAAGGGTAAAGAGAAGGGAGGAATCAATTAGCCCTAAGCTCTTTAAATAGTAAGGACAGAAAAATCACATTAAAATGAAATATTCCTTTCCACTCCTATCTAGACATTCCTTCTAGTTTATGCTGATATAAACTGCCAAGAGGGGCAGGGTTGAGGGCTTGATTAATAGCACAGAAAACAAAGTATTCCACTGGAAATCTGTAACTTAGCAGTGGCACTCATAACACAGAACTGGGGGACCAAGGTTTTTTGAGGCTGTATTGGTGTTCAAACTGTGTTCTGGGAAATGTGAATTCAACAAATGGTTGGGAGGACTCAACAAATGGTTGAGGCAATTGTCATTCTAAAACTACATTTTAAAAACTCTTATCGAAATGTGTACCCACAAATGTGTTATAACCCATATCAAGCCTCTTGACTGCAACTGACAGAAAACTCTGGCTCTAATTAGCTTAGATATTAAAGACATTTATTGGCTAACATAACTGAAGAAGTCTAGGGGACAGCTCAGAGCTCAGAGCTCACATAAGGTAGTTCTTGACTAGAGGCTCAAGTGATGACACTCAGATATGATGTCGCTTTATCTTTTGGCTCTATTTCCATTTTCAGACAAGCTCTGCCCTCCAAGTCACAAGAAGGCTACAGCAGTTAAAGCCCTTATATCCACTCAGCTTCTCCCTCCCAGTAGCTGAATAGAATTCCTGGGCTTGCCTGTGGCTGAAACATGTCTGATTCCAAAGGCTCAGTGTGGCATCTCTACGAAGCTGCCTAAGTGGTTAGGTCCCTGGCTCCCAAACTTGTCTACACAGTAGAATCACCTGGGGAAATCTGTTAAAATGCCAAATCATAGGCCACACCTCCAACCAAATAAATCTCAATCTTTGTGGGCGGACCCAGGCAACATTATTTTTTTAAGCTCCCCAGGTGATTCCAATACAGAGAAAAATTTAGAAATCCTTGGATTAGGAGCTCATAAATATAGGAGTTTTTAGAGTCTCCTCCTAGTTTACTAAACAAGTTCAGTTAATTTCCTTAATGTCTACCCCAAAACCTTTTTTCCTATGCTTTCCTGTGTCTGTGATAGGAGTGTTCCTCTTGCTTGCCTGGCTGCCTTCCACTGGCATCCTGGTCTCACACTCACTCACCCTGCCTTGCCTTGCTCTAGGATTCCTCCCTCCTCTAGTTTGCATCTTGAAGAGCTGCCTCTCTAATAGCTCTATCCTTTAAAAAAAATGCTCTGATCTCTGCCATGCTATTACATAGCCTCCCAATTCCCTGTGGTCCTGACCTTCAGCCCCACAGGCTGCTGCCTGCCTATAGGCTAGCCTTCACTGTCAAACTTTTTAGAAGAATGCTCTGTCCTCACAGCCTTTAGTTGTGCCCAACAGCCTTTTAATCTGGTTCTGGACATCACTACTCTGCTAACACTGTCCTCTCAAAGGTCAGCAATGACCCACTTATAAAATCAAATGGCTGCTTCTTACCTCTCTTTCTCTCATCTTTGCTTTGCTTTTTGGATATTATGGCATCCAAACACTCTATCTTTCACTGTTTTTCTCTCTTCCACCATTGGTAGCTTAAGAAAGCCTTGGAGAAAATGTGTAGGATGTGTATCCTAAACACATTTCTCAGAAAATATGTATCAGGAGACTTGAAGATACGTGAAGGCAACAATTTAAAGTACAAAAGAAATTCTTTAGAGACACTCAGCATAGTATCATTCATTAGAGTGAAAATTCAGAAACAAACTAGAGAGACATAATCCACATAATGGAATACTATAGAGACAGTAACATTGTCCTACGACAAGTGTGTGCCAGCATGCACAAATGGGCAGAATACTAGGAATAAAACATAGGGCAAAATATGTATTGCACATAGTATACCTGCAACTCTTATTAAAAAACACATAGAATAAATTGTAAATCAACTTGTTTCCCTCCATTGGTTTCTATGATAACACTGGCAATATATTTTTAGTGACATTAGGTTTAATCTTTCCTCCTAACCCATCTTTGTTTTGAAAATGGGGTAGAAATTTCCTTAGTATGTATTTTACTAATTGTATTCTTCATATATTCAGTTATTTAATAATCTAGCTTGAATTAATAAGAAACTTTTCCCCATTTTCTAACAGCCCAAGAAGCTTTGTCTGAATTTAGGTAGTCATCATTGACTGAGACCATTTTGTTTTTATTGCTTTTTGTAATGACAAGGTCAAGTTTCTCTTTGCATTTAAAAGTTGAAGGAACATCCTTCAAAAAGCTACAAGCAATAAACATCTGGGTGTATGGTTTTTCTTTTGGATATATGTGATACTGAAACTTTAGTAAAGTAATTACAAAAGAAATTTTGCAAACAATATTTTTTCTGTACATATAATGAAGCATCAATTATTAATTTCAAGTTTATCATATAATTCTCATGCATATGGACAAAATAATGCTAAAAGAGAGAAAAAGAAAAAGATGAGATCCAAACACTGAGTGCTCCCCTTCTATTCCTAGAAAATATCCCTTCTCTCAAATAGTGGGAAATTATCAAATTATATATGTTCTTCCAGAATAAAGTGAATTTACTTAGATAAAAATTTCAAATAAATCAACTGCAGTAGAAAATTAAATCTTTTTTTTATAGCTAACATGAACATAGAACCATATAAAATAGTTTTCATATGTTTTAATTTACAAGGGAAAAAACAGATTCATTGAGGACATTCAGTGTTTTTTGTTTTTTTCTTTTTCTTTTTTTTTTGCCACACAGGAAAAACAGGACAGCTGGAACAGGATGACACATCTTCTCATTTCCCAAGTCTATTCTATTTCCCCTACGCAATAGGGGATGCTGAGGGATTAGGGAAGCACTGCCTTGGTTGATTTCTCCTTACTATTCTAGATGGGCAGGTCTACGGTTCCCATTTCCTTCTCCTCATATAGAAAAAGTAGTGGTAAAAATGAAACTTTGTGGTCTTAGAAATGACTTTAACTTCTCTTGACCTCTGCTTTTTCATCTGTATGATGGGGATAATAACAACAGTATTGTCATGAGAATTAAAGGAGTTAGTACATATAAAGTGTTTAGAATAGTGCCTGGCACGTGGCAAGTGCTCAATAAATGTTAGCTATCATTATTTTTATTCCTCCTCCTAAATGTTTCCCAAAAGTGCACAAGTTAATAAATTAGAATGCTTATCATAAATTTCCTTCCTTTCTCTGGTAATGAGCAGCGTTTTCTTCCTAATCAGCCACAATCATATTGGAAGGACATAGACTTCTTTGTATTGATAGGAAATTATATGAGGTATAGCCAAATATTCCATCTCAAGGATGGGTGCTTCCTGGAAGGAGGCAAAGGATTTCTAGCACCCAATTCCCATTTAGAATATGCGGGAGAAATAAATATGCCACTGTGGTAAGTCTAATCAGTTTTATAACAGAAAAGCTTCAGACTAGTAGGGAGTAAAGTGGTCCAAGCCACTGTTCAGTGCAAACCCGCTCAAAAGTACTGGACTAGGAGCACAGCAAGAAATCCATCACAACTCACACCATCAGCAACACCTGTGTGAGAACAGCCAGACCCACCTGGGATCCAGTTGTAGAATTCGCCTATTCAAGTGGGGTCTCTCTATTTGTAACAGAACTATGCTCCATGCCCCAGTAATAGGTGACAATATGACAAAATAAGACACCTGTATTTTGGGAAACATGTATTAAGTGCTTGCTATTTTAAAAAGCTTATAGGCCGGAATGGTAAATAAGTTAAATAAACTAGGTTTGATGGTATGAAAATATGGAGTAGAGGCAAAGGAGAAAGAATATGTTTTCAGGTGAGATTTGAAAAGGGATGGAAAGTTAACGAAGTGGAGAGATATAGTCAAGCTGTTCCAGATGGCAGGATCTGACAGAGGAGGCCAGAGAGGGTTAGCAGAAGGGATAAGGATGGGGAGACAGGAGAAATGAGATCCAGCAGAGAGACAGCATTCTCAATGCAGATAATAATCAATTCTGAAGCATGTCACAGAGTGGATGAGGAGCCTTTAGAGGAGAATGCTGAAGGAGCCATGAGACTGGACACAGGCAGACGGGAAAATGCAGAAGGACCTGAACAGGAAATTTGAGGCTGTCAGAAAAGGCACAATCCTGTTCAGAACAATGACACTGAACTCAATCATTGATACACAATTCCTCAGGTTAAAAGATTTTGGAGATGAGAAGATATACGAAATATTTTCCTTTTCCATTAAGACAAAAAATTTAACTGTATTCTGACATTTGATCGAGATTACACATAGAAAATGAGTTTCTGAATAGAAGAATTTTTAAACATTGGATGAATATCAAAGAATCTCACAGTTTTAAAGAGACTCAGAGGTCACTTGAATAATCCTTTGAAAGTTTATCAGATACACTGTGAGACTGCTCTTGTTGGAGAGAATTAAAAATAAGATTGCTGGCTGTCTAAGATGATGGAGTTTCAGCTCTCTAGAGACAAGCCCTGGATTCATGTCTGACCCTCCCTTTCCAGCATAATGATTTCATGGTTGGGCAAAGTGTAAGGAGCAAAGGCTGAAAGGAAGAGAATATGAATGTGGTCATAATCCAGCCTTTTAATCTTGTTCAGTGCCAGTGAATAAAGCAAAACCCACACATGCCCAGGCAGCAGAACAGGATATTGAGGTTTCGAGGAGAAACCAGGAAGAAGAAAGAGAGGGAGGGAGAAAGACAGTAGAATGTACAGCAGGGAGCAGCTGGATGCCAGCCAGGACTGTCGCACTCAGACACTCCATTGGGACGAAGGTCAACAGGGCTGCCTGTAGTAAGTTAATGGGAAAGGGGCAGAGATAGTTAATTCTATGCTGGGCCATATATGTGTTTGAGAAGAGAGAGGAAGTGAAGGCAAGTAAAAAATAAAATGACACTTAGGCCAGCTATAATGAAAAAATTTTGAAATCTATACTAAAGTGAAGGCAGAGGTTTTGGACATGAGTTTTGAGCCCATAAGGAGAAGACAGGGAGAGAAAGTGAATGGTGACAACAAATAAAAGGTGACCAGAACCATGCTCCCTGCAGAATTTCAGTAAATATTAATTGGCTGATGTTGACTTTGGTAGACAGAGTAAAGCTTGTGAAGGGAAAATGCCATTGCCAGTGGAGCATGAAGGTTCAGATCTCTGAACTAGAAACAGCAGCACCTGTGAAAGAAGCAGAGTCACACCCGCTATTGCAACAGAAAATGATTCTTTGTCTATGAGGCCAAACTGTCTCAAGGAAAAGTAAAGACACAATCGTGACGAGAGAAAAAGAACAAAGCCTGCAGGAGCCATGAAACCATATTCCCTTCTCCTGAGGTGCTGTGGTCCCTAGCTGAGAAAGCAGAGCTCTCCCAGGTAAACAGCTGTGACGGTAGGTGCCAAGAAGCCTAGCTTTACTTGCTCAAGAAAATCCTTTCGTCAGATATGGCTGGAAAGCTGAGAAATGTTATTTTTGGATCTGGCTCCAATGCTGGGTGATCAGTGGACAGCGTCGTTCTGGAGGAGGGAGGAGGAGCAGCGCAGAACAGCATCTCTTCTCTAGATCTCAGTGTTAGCTGTAAAGGGACGCTTCTGACAGTGCTCGGTCTTTGAGTGAACCAAAGCTCCCCTCGTAATGGCAAGGATAGGCCTTTTGGGTAAAGGTTATTTTCTTGTTCTTGTTCCTCATTGGTAGGCACCTGATAAAGCAAAATGATTGCAACAGTTGCTTGGAGCCTGAATAAGAAAAGGACTCAATTTCCAAGTGGGAGAAGTGCTAAGTTCACCTGCAATATGTTCTGCCATAATACTGTGGGGCAAATGTCTACGTGGGGCAATCTAAGCACTTGTCTAGAAAATACATATTTTACAGATTTTTAAAAATTTTATTTCAAATAAAGAAAATAATATTTATTGTTCAATAATATATTGATTAAAAATTATAAATTGTCCCAGCCTAGAAGTCTAGTGTAAAAATGTCAGTGCCTGACATATAGCAGGTATTTAATAGGTATTTGTTAAATGCACATTAGACAGATATATTCTTCATTTTAGACAGATATATGAAGAATGTAAAAAAAAAGTAAAATACCAAGAATGTGGCTGTAGGTAGAAAATAGTTTCCCTTTCATTGCATCCTTTCCTCCTTAAGAGAATTAAAAAGATACAGTAATTGCCATAATGCTTTTTCTTGTGGGTGACATCAACCACAAATAGCAAGGTAGTTTCGGAGACATGAAGCAAACTGTTTTCCCCCCAAACATCTGGGTAAGGTTTTAGTCGCAAGGGGTCTAATAAAGCTCTTGAAGCATTTCCTAACAGCTCACAGAAAAATCAAATGTCCTACTACTCCCAACTAGACAAATCCAGTCATTTTAACAGACAGCTTCTAAGAGCCTACTTTGCAGTTTCTAAGTACAGGGCACGGAGATGAACATCTGGAATAGTACTGGGTACAGCCCTCGATGAGTGTAAAGAAATATGCATGTCTGGGGGTTGAGGGTAAGGATGTGGGAGTTGTACGCAGGGAGAATGGGAAAGGAAGAAAAGAAACCTCATCCGAGTGCATATCCACCCCTACCCCCAAATACCAAATAAGGGGCATTTAATGTTGTAATTATGTATGTTTCTTGGTTTTATCATTACAACTTAAGAAACTAGCACCACAGGTAGGGTGGAGTGCTGGAACTCAATGAATCCACTTTGGAACAACAGGTAACACAGGTGGAACTTGCACTTTGACCGTACTGAAGTGGGTGGCAAGGCAAGGCATTGTGTTACTAAGGCACATTCTTGCAAATGTCTGAACATCCAGTTAACACAGAAAGAAGAGCCCAATTACGGCAAATTGATTCCACATAGAGATTTTATTTTAATCATCAATTGGCAGTCTTAAACTAAATACCAAATAGAAAGAGCAGATATAAAGATTTTGGGAAAAAAATGTGAAGTAGCAACTACAAAGAAATTATCAATACTTTCCTCAATTATCTAGATTTTTAGCAACTATCTTAGTAACCATTTAAATCTCCTTTCAAGGCAGGAGATCAACACTTCCATAAGCCTCAGAAAACTGAAAAAAGTTAAAAATATTTTTAAGAACTAAAAATGACTTGAGTTCACTCTATTCCTAATATGTGCCATTTATAAAAGAATTTCTGATACATACGAATAGAAAATAGTGATTGTTTCACGATTATAATGTAAGAAGAGCATCAATTTCTCAATATCAAGATAAGCAAATGCTAAAATCAGCCAAGAAAAGAACTTTTTAGAATGAGGGACCTGTCTTTAAAAGTCTTAGCCAAAGCCATAACATAAGGGATAGTCTCTTAATAGTGATTTATAAACAGAAATTGTACATTTGTACTAATTGTACAGGTTAAAGTCAAAACAGAATTTACAGCCCCATGTTAACAGCCTAATTTAAAGTGGATAATCTTTCCTATATTTCCCCCAAAGTACCTTTTAAAGGACTCACTCTGCTATCCAAACAACTTGCAAATGCACTCGGTAAGTTGGCCTATAGTATTTATTCCCTTTCCTGTTATCGACTCAAGATCTATTTCTCACTATTTGCTCTGTGCTCATTCTTTTGCCAAATAAAATATTAACTACATTTTAGCTGCACTGCTGGTGATCAAAGAACTCTGATATGTCAAGCTAAACTGATAGAAATAGCATCCATTAACATATTTATAGGTTCAGAGCTTCTAGAACATAATTATATCCATTAATTACTTGACAGTATTCTATATTACAGGCTGAAAAAGGCATTTGCAGCTACAATAGTTTTACTCAGAGTGAAGTTTTTTTTTTTTGTAATAATAATTTTTCCCTAAAGAGTCTATCTAAAGGAAATAAGGCAAGAGGGCTTACATATCTATATGGGCACAAGGCAGGATTTTTAAAGCAGCCATTCACTAACTTTGCAATAGAATGCACACAAAGTAAATGAGATAGCACAGCTAGAGTGATTTCAAAGAAAAGCATAGTTTAAATATTACAGAGAGATTTAATTAATATTTTAGAGTTCTAAGAGAGATAATTTCAAGCCAATAATTCTTTATGATAAGATACAGAGCAATGATTTTTACTTTCAAATAAACTTCAAATAGCATACAGAACCAAAGCATTTTGAATTACCTACTTTTCTGAACATGCAACTCTAACACATAAAAAAATTAAAACTGTCCTGGGAAAAAGCTCTTGAGATGTTGGAAATTAATAGAATAAAGAATTATTCTGTGGATTCACCAGCTGTGTGAGTCTTGAAACTGCCAGCTGCATTTGGTACAAGTATCACAGAAAGGACAGTAACACACACTTGACTTCTCTTGACCAGTTAATCAGCATGCAAAATGACGGTTTCCCATAATAACTTCAGCACCGGACCCAAACACATTCTTTTTTTAGTGGAGAATGAAGTCGCTAAAAAAAAAAAAAAAAAAAAAAAAAAAAAAATCACACAAGCCAGTTTCAAGGTTTCAGCATGAACACAGCCAGGATGTAAGGAGAGAAAGCAAAGCTGAGCCTACCTGTACATATATATCTATACATATTTCACTGAGTTCTTTGTTGCCTGACAATAAATTATAAAGGCAGTCATATTAGAAAGTAAAACCCATTAAACTGTGTTTATAGGATACTGCAACAGACTCGCTGGGTGAATAACAAGGAAAGCACGATACCTTTAGTAAGTCGCCTCAGAATTTGACAACGGCATTTAAAAGAGACAGCTATCATTCTTGCTCACTGCTTTCTGTGGCCAAATGTACTCAGGGCTCTGCTCTGGTGGCTGCAGCAGCAGCAGCATATGAATTCCTTGCGCACATACCAGGGTAGTCCCAGTGGGGAGTGACAAAGCTTAATTCCTCTTGGCTGATGCAGAGGTCCGCTACATGTCATCTGGCAAAGCTGTGTCATTCACTACTACTACCACCCTGCCTGCCACAGCCTCCTCCCCCTTCACAATCACAATGGCTTAGAAAGTGATGCCGTTTCGATAGCAACAAAGCACCAAATTGTATAAAGCAGGGACAATGCTGGGAGAGGAGCCATTCCATAAATCTAACACTAAACACTGAGCAATGCATTCTGTTTTAGGCAAAGGGCTATGTATTCCAGTTGGTTTACCCTTTCCTTCTCAGGATCAAGTCAGTGTCCTTTGGATGTCTTGTTTAACGGGAAATGCAAGCGAAATGCTGGCAATCTTACTTTAGGAAGAAATGTATGCATCATAGACTAGGTTCCTTTAACAGCAACAAAAAAGAAAGGTAAAGGAGGGAGGACAATTTATCTTTGGGATTCAGGAGAGAAGCATGTTTTTGCCTATAGGAGGGAGGCAGCCCTATGCTAGAGTCAGAAAGACCTATACGGCACTTTACAAATCTATGGGTCAAGGTGGTGTAGTTTTATAGATGGAATGCAAGAAGGGCTAAGGGACAGAGTCTGGGCAGGGCAGATCATCAGGCAGATGGAGTCCCAGCCCCTTTAATCACCCTTTCCAAAAAAGGACTTGGCTGGAAAGCAACACAGTCAAAACTGTTTCTAAAGATACTAGAAATAAAAGCAAATAAGGCCAAGAATTTCTATTTTTAATGCACCTTATTATCCTATTTCCCAAACAACCCTCCCCCAAACCATTCTTCTCATTATGCAAATAAAATAGTCTTGCAACATAGCAGATATTTGTGAGTATCTGCTCCAGTGAAGAGCAAATTAACAAACCCTTCACAATCCATTCACAAAGTGACAAGAAGGCGGAGCGCATTTCTTCAACTGCCAGCTCCAGCCTACTCACTACACAGTCAATACAAATGAACATTTGGTATGGAATTTTAATCAAAATCCAGAAACCTACCACAGGAGTTAACACAAAGATTCAGGAAACAAAAAAAAAAATCAGACAGTTGGCCAAGAACTTTAAATTAAAAAAAAAAAATCAATTAGTCAAAATGAAAAGATATATCACTGTCTAAACTATTTGATTAATATTTCTAGGACTTTATGAATTATTCATACAGATTTATTGTCTACTCTTCAGCTTGCCAAAAAAAAAAACAACTTTCAAGCTGGTTTCTAAAATAACTTCCAATATTCCAAATTTAGTGATAGAGCTTTCTCCTCTTCATTCATAAATTCCATATTAACTCAAACAATTTCAATCCACTGATATTGAAATGCATATGCTTTCTATTTGGGGTCCAATAGAAAAATAATTTGTGTGCAAAAATAGCTGCATATCATAAGTATCTACCTTAAACGTTTTTGAAAAGAATTCCTTTACCAAAGATTGTCTAGCTAAAGCAATCAGCTACCACTAATCAATAGGAAGGACTATATTAAATGGATTAAAGTGCAGAATCAAATTTTTATAATTGTTTCAATTAGCATAAATCTTTTTTTGAATTTAAGTCCATTTCATTTTCATCTGTATTAGGCTATCCCTAGAAATATCTTAGCTTCCTTGATATTTTTGCTCTAAATAGAAATATACTTTAGTGCTATAGAATTGAGTTGTTAGCTAAAGTGAAATAAATATGTATGGTTAGCTCTTTTCAAGATCCTCCCCAAAAATCTAACATCTTTCCTAAAATCCAAGCACTCAGAATATGCAGCTGTCAAATAGTATTAGTAAAATCTTGCCTGTGGAACATCACCACTCCAGCCCATTTTATTAATGTCTATTCAAATAAAACTCAAAAGCATATAGAAATCTCCTGCCCCTCTGCTATTATGTAGACTCAGACCTAATTTGCTTTTTCCTTAAGGCTAAAACGATCAAATATTTCCCCCTTTTACTAACACACCCATTTTTTTTTTTTTTTTAAAGCTCTGTTCTCTAGTACCAAGAAAAATCTTAAGAACTACTAAATGTCCTATTTTTTTCTGGCATGGGAAATAACCCATCCTGGAGCTCTCTGAAAGGCTTCTGAGAGCCCCAAATAGGAGAATTTTTTTTTTTTTTCTCTTTGGATCTTGTGGCTGCCAAACTGTATCTATCCTATTAGCCAGCTCAAGCTCAACTCCAGGAATCTTATGGAAATGGAGCCTCCTGGAGTAACTCTTTTCGAGAAAATGAAAGAATCTGCCAGGTAGTCCTACCTTCTTCCATTTTGGGCGTCTCTAGTTCTCAGAGATTTCTCTGGAAGCCATTCTAAGTTCAGCCTTCTTGCCCTAAGCCTTTTATCCTCCCTTGGCTTAATGCAAGCTTAGCCTCCTATCCTGAACTCCAGCACTGATAAAATGCCTTCCAGCAGTACAGGTTTTCTATCTGAAAACTTACTGACATTTAGGACAAATGTCCCAAGTGGCCAAAGTAACTGGTGGAACTACACAACAGTTTCCTAACATGAGCTACCACCAGGAAGAGTGACCTACATTTCTTGGTCCCAACATTAATATAAGCATGTGTCCTATAATCAACATGTTATTTATGTTGAATACATAGCTGAATGTATACATAGCTCAAACTTCACAACATGCTCCTTAAGGGTCACCAAGTGGAGGCTATAGAAATATAAAGCAGGTAAAATGGTACAAAATATATATCTGATTAAGTTCCAACATGATCTGGAGAAGAGTGAGTCAGTTCAAGAGGTTTGTCCCTCTTTAAACAAACAAACAAACACACACCTCAATATATGAAAACACGGGCTTGCTGGATTCCGGGCAGATTAATCCCTTAAGATAGTAATTCTTATTTCAGGGTTCCTTTAAAATATTAGTTTTGCTAAGGTATAAAACAAGTGTACTGTGTTTATATAGAATTTAGTGGATTACAAAGCACTTTCACACATAATGTATCATTAGAGCGAATCTGTTATGGGTTTTTGTTTCAGATAAGAAGACTAGTTCTCAGAGAGGGTACTTTCCATCAAGGTCACTCTACTAGTGAGTGGTAAAGAACAGGAAGGAACCACAGCTTCTCACCCCTGGCTAAATATTCTTTCTACTCTTTGCCTTCCATTGCTAATCATAGGAAACGTGATCTAGTTTACAGGGGTACAAATTCAATTAACAAAGAACCTTTAAGTGCAGTTACATTTTATGACAGGAGGCAAATCTAGTATCTATCATCCTCTTCCATGCCTATGCCTGTGTTCCTCTGAAGCACGGCTAATGGGTCTAGAACCACCCTGCCCAGAAGGAACCAGAAACAGGAGGCGGTTAAGACTGGTACCTTCTCGTACCAGACCATGATGTACCAAGTGTTTACTAGGAGTCCCTTCTCATTGGACAGTTTTTCCATTCTGACTGGTTTGTGTCTTTACCATGGCTGTTTTAAAATATTTTGAATATCACTTCCATTATATTATAGTACTAATTTCATCATAAGAAGGGTATGGGTTGGGGTGTATGGACAAAAAAACAAAAACAAAAACAAACAAAAAAACCCCCAAAAACCCTTATGATTGGCTCAAAGATTCCAATATATTCTCAAAATCAAATCATTCCACAGAAGCATCAGCTATATAACATCTCCACCCCCAAAATAAACATTGCTGTTTGCGATTCTCCTGATTCTTAACAAGAAAGAATCATCATAAACTAAGTTTCCTGCCATACACCTACACCTGGGAATTCATTTTAAAAATAGAGAACAAAACAAAACAAAACGATGAGGGTAATTTCACAAAAAATTACCCCTGTATTTTATGTCATTAGAATCAATTTGATTAAAGTACTAAAATAATTTGTACCTTCTTCCTTATTTCAACTTATTTCATAAATCTTTCTGTTACAGAATAGACTTGATAGATCCCATTTGTTTGCTTATTTATTTAATTATTATCTTTCTTTTTCTTTGAAAGAAAAGTAACTATTGTCTTTCTTTTTATTTTGCTTAAAAATGCTTAACATACCTAGGTCATCATTTTAGACAGCATAGGGCACCCTGACTTGGCTAGTATTGAATATATACTGTTTTTGCCCCCACAGTTAATAAGTGCTGGGCATTTTCCAAGTCTTCAGGGTATTTGAGAACACAATGTTCTTGGAGGCCTTAACATGTGATCCCTACCCTCTTTTTAGGTCCTTATGAACAACCTCACTAACACATCCTTAGCTTATTATAATCAGCTGTTTTTATTTTCTTTTTCAAAGATCCTGAAAGCAACTGTGAGCCTTAAACATGTTATAATCCTGTGAGCACTGTCTGCTACTTAGTTCACGGAGCACGTCAATGTGAGACCAAACACTAGGGTCAGGCAGGGCAGATGTGCAGAACTCGCCAATGATGAGCTGCAGTGGAGGACCATTACAAAAAGCAAGACCCAATTTGCTGACAGAGGTTCTAAGGGTGCAGAGGCTTAGTGTAATTGCCCAAGACAGAATTTACTAGGCTCTTTTTAAAGCAAATATTTTATGAGAAAGTATTTTTGTAGAAGTAATGACGCCCTTTAGGAAGTGTCACTAGGACATACTTTTGCAAATCTAGGGTGATTAAAAAGCACTTAGTGGCTCTGAGACTCTGGTGTGTTGTGATATAAAAGGGTGGGTGTAATGCATACTCGATGTGGTATTTGCTTATCTAGTCAGGGCTCTGATGCTTCTCACGGTATCAAGAAAAGAAGGTTGTCTCCACTTAACATGAGAAGGCCCAGAAAGCTCCAGTGAAGGTAAGAACCATCAGCTAAACACATTTGGTGGGAAATGCTAAAGATCAGAATATGTAGAAATTGAGAAATGCAGTATAAGAGGAAACCTACCAGAAATCATCCTCCTAAAAGATGCAGTTAAGTCCAACTATATATGGAGGCATTATGTATAGAGTGGATGGTCAATGGCCAAAAGCACAGGCTTTAGAATCAAACTGCCCGACTTTGAATCCTGCTTTTACCCCTAAATGACTGTGTGACCTTGGGCAAGTTTCTCAAGCTCTCTGTTCTTCATTGGCTAAATGGTAAAAATTATTTCTAGGTTTGTTTTAATGATTAATTGAGTTAATTTTTATAAAGTACAGAGAATAGTACAAGGTTTTATTAGTCACTATGTATTTGGTAGGAAATACAAATGTACAATTTGGCATTTGGTTATGGAGCCCAGACTCTTCCTTACGTTGGCTCCATGTGATTAGCATGAATTGGTTTGGACAGAGAAATCAAAAGGAGCTGGGGGCTGGGATTAACAACTAAAATGGTCCCTTTTCCAGGATTGCAATGGCATAAAGTGATCTCTTCCCCTTGAGTCTCACAACCTTTTCCTGCTCTCATGCCTCTTCTTTCTCCTGTCCCAAAATGATGGAGTGCCCCAAAGTGCTATCACAGCATGTTGGTCTTTCTTTAGCATTTTATTTTCTCCCAAGGGCTGCAACCATGACATCTCTGCTTTGACTCCCAAACCTCAATTGTCAGCCCAGATTTGCTCTCTCATCCCAAAACTACCTTCCCGCATCCTTGATTCCAAGATCTGTGGGCAGCCTTCATGACCATCTCAAACTAGACTTGAACCAAATTGAGCTCTTTATTTTCTCCCCAACAGGATGCATGTTCCTTCTCCAGGGACTCTGTGACATCACCACCCTAATTCTCAACAGTCCATCCCTTTCAAGTCTACCTTTAAAATCCCTCTCAATATATTCCCATCTGACTGCCAGCATCCTAGAGCCAGAATTATAGGGTTATTGCACACAGGAGTTTTCTCTTACAAGGATTTATTGATTGCCTTGTTCTAGGCACTGGGTACTAGGCCACTCATGAGAGTGCTGCCTCCTCACTACTCCCAGAATCAGTGGCCAGTATTTGCTTTTGTTTTTGTGAATATCTGGGTAGTCCTTTGGGAGGAGCATTACTTTTCAAATTTTGTAGTGGTAGCCACATTTTCTTCTTTTTTTTTTTAGGGCTAAATTAAAGGATACTTTCATATAAATAATCCATGGATTTAGCATATCATACAGCCCAAGTTAGGTCAGATACTTGTGACCAACAATTGCCAGATTGGGAGGTAAGTACATTAATTGAAGAATAAAGAAAAGTGGGAAATTCAATAGGGTGAGAGTCTATAGTTATTAAAATAAAAAAAGATGAATTGTCAGAGCAGAGACTAAGGCTGGTTTAAAATAACATTCATTTTCCACACCCCAGGATGTGGTGGGCTTATGTGCTACCGGGAAGGCAAGAAACACAACTAATACAAAAGTCCAACCATAAGGAGTGGTGGTGTGTGCACAGAAGCCAGGTTAGATCAAAGGAAGAAATGAGATTTCTGAAAGAGGGTTGGATGAAGTGGGTTATTGCAGGACTCCCTCCAAACCCAGCCTATCACCCTTTCTTGCTTTATATTTTTTCCACGTCACTATACACCATCTAACACATTACCTATTTTAATTATTTATTTGTTTATTGTCTGCTGCCCTCCCTTGCCTTTTTTTTTTTTTTTTAGTGAAGGCAGGATTTTTTTTTGGTCCATTTTGTTCATTATCTAGAATAGCACTTAGCACATAGCCAATGTTCAATAAATTTTTGTTGAACAAATAAATTTGTGAGTATTTCTCTTCTGGTGGACTTCCTTTATATGTACTACTATTTCTAAAGCTTGTCTACAAAAGATGAAGTTAATAAATTACTTTTCAAAAACAACAATAGCAAAGCTCTGCCACTTTAAGAGAAAATTCTCCCAAATAACAGCATATTTCTTGAATGTTGCCTGTTTGTGGAAGAAAAAAACGAAAGGGGATGTGCCCTGTGCCCTCCTTTCCAGAGCACCTCAAATTTATTCCTGGTGCTTCTGACAAGATGATTCATAAGGACTCTGTTGTTCTCCAAATATGAAGGAACACATAACCCAGTTAGTTTTTCACTGAAGTCAGAGGCAGCAAGAGCAACAAAGAAAAAGGCAAAGAAGAAGATGCTAAAATTAAAAACTTGGCTTGTCTCTGTGAATGAAGAAAGTAGCAAATACACACTCATCCTGGTAGTAGATTCTGGTCTAACATGCATAATTATAGCCTGCCAAGGATATAATGTATCTCTAAAGTAACAGATGTGTCTATTTTTGAAAGTTCTAGTAACACATAGCTACAAAACTTTGTAATTCCATCTTCAACAAGGCTTTGTACTGTAACAACCTCCAAACTGACCTTCTTACTGTTTTAGCTGCTATTTTGATGACTTTCATTTTGTGGTATAGGAGTTACACTTTCCCTAGTAAGAATGCATGCATTAGAAACAAACTACAACAACAAAGCCTCCTCAATTCTAAGACACTGTACTCATTCAAATAAAATTGTACTTAAAATATTTCAAGGTATCCTATAGACATATAAAAACCTAAAAAATTTAAGTGAAATGATCTAGGGTTAGGAAAATAGAGACAAGGAATGGAGAGTGACAGATTCCTGGAGCTGCTGTTAGAACATTTGGATCCATCCATACCTGAAGCCATAATACCCTGGACTTTTTTGGTTATATGAGTCAATATGGTCTCCCATTTACTAAATTAGTTTGAGTTGGGTTTCTTCACTTGGGTTCAAAAGAGTCTTGGCTAATACTTTTTCACAGCTTCAGATTCTTTTTTCTTTTTTATTTTTTTGGTCATCTCCCTGGCCCTCCCTTGAGAAACACTGGACAACTGAACTGAATCCCATCTAGGCAGCTAGAAGGAAAAATTAAGGCTTCCAGTTTAGTTCTGGAGTTTGAAGAGATCTTAAGATCATCTAACCCAGGGTTTCTCAACCTCAGCACTGTTGACATTTTGCACCAAATGATTCTTTAAGCTTCAGATTCTTGATCTATAAAATAAGGAAGACAGCTGCGTCTCTAAAATTCCTTACAGTTCTGCCATTCTATTATAATACTGAATTCACCTGTTTTACTGGGCTGCTGTGATGATCAAATGAGGTAATGAATAGGAAAGCTCTTTGTCAGTGTTAAAGTACTCTACAAAGAGTACAAGGGTTTATGAAAATAGTATTCAAGTGTGTGTGTGTGTGTATTGAAAAAAGTTAGGCAGCTCCAGAGTTCACCCCCTTTGTAATACAGTTACAGTAATATAAGAAGCACAGACTTGGAAAACAGGAAGGGAAAGGCTTCACACTCCTGTGCTCCTCCCATAGGAAATCCACATTTTGCCAAATCTCAAAGGTTTCTACAACCATGTCTTGTCTTCCTAAGTTCATTACCATAACCCAGACCGGCCCTTCTCTTTGATGTAAAAAACCCCTATCCATTATTTTTCACTTTTATTTCCATACAAATAACATTAAAGGGCTCCTTGGTGATGTTTTGCAAACACTTACAATCACTGATCACTGAGTCTGAGGGGAAAAAAAAGTCAAGGTGTTTTATTTTCCTTCAGAGAAGGAAACAACTCTCCAATAAGGCCTAAAGGGGAAACAAAGACTCTAAGAAGTGGAAGGAGTACAGAAACAAAGGAAAAGAGAAAAGTCAGTGTAGAGGGAACATTCTTAATTGGGTCTCTCCCCCTCATCAGGCATCTTCTCAACAACCAGTTGTGTGAGCCCCCTGTGATCCAGCAAGCACTATCTCTTCCGTGTTCCAGCTGTGCATGGGGCAAATAGCTATCAATACTAGAGGGCAGCAGAAGGTCAGAAATGGGAGTGCAGGGCATGGGTAGGCTGGCTGGAAACTGACCCGGTGACCAAACTGAGGCTGGAGGCCTGGAGAAGACCCTGCTCCAGCTTCCCATCACGAGACGCCTTGCAGGGGGCCCCTCAAGTTCTTATATGAGGACAGCAAAGCTTATGTGGACAGTAACCCAAGAACTAGCAGAGTATCCAGTGACAGGAGCAGCAGCAGAGTCGCCAAGAGGCCTGGGTCGTAGGAGCCAAAGCCAAGGAAAGATGGGGGAGGTTAGGGGAACCTGGGTTCTGGCCAGAATTCTGGGAACCTATTAGACTGATTGGTCATCATGACTATTGTCATCTTTTCCATAATTGTCATCATTGTCATCACCATTATGAACAAGGGGGGCACTTACATGGAGCTCCCTGCGTGCTGGGCATGCTCTAAGCCTAATCATACATTTTCTCATTTAATTCTCACAAAGGCCTACGCAGGAGAAACACTTTTCTCCCCAGCTTTATTGAGTCATAA
Source organism: Daubentonia madagascariensis (assembly GCA_023783475.1). Classification (NCBI taxonomy): domain Eukaryota; kingdom Metazoa; phylum Chordata; class Mammalia; order Primates; family Daubentoniidae; genus Daubentonia; species Daubentonia madagascariensis. Next base: position 48,677,201 of record JAKFHU010000600.1, on the reverse strand, counting down.
TTGACAAATAAAAATTGTATATATCAAGGTATACAACATGATGATTTGATATACATATATACATTGTGAAATGATTACTACAATCTAATTAATTAACATATCCATCACCACTCTTAGTTACCATTTGTATGTGGTACAAATTTGTATGTGGCCATGGTGAGGACACTTAAGATCTACTCTCTTAGCAAATTTCAAGTAAACAATACAGTATTATTAACTATAGTCATCATGCTGTTCATGAGATCCCCAGAACTTATTCTTCTTGTAACTGAAAATCTGTACCCTTTGACCTACATTTCCCCATTTCTCCCACTCCCTGACCCCTGGCAACCACGTTCTATTCTCTGCTTTTTTGAACTTGACTTTTTTAGATTCCACATATAAGTGAGATAACATAGTATTTGAATTTCTGTGTCTGGCTTATTTCACTTAGTATAATATTCTCCAGGTTCATCTATGTTATAGCAAATGGCAGGATTTCCTTCTTTTTGATGGCTGAATAATATTCCATTCTTTGTCTGTGCGCGCACACACACACACACACACACAATATTTTCTTTATCCATTCATCTGTTGATGCATACCTAGCTTGTTTCTATATCTTGGCTATTGCTCAATAAACATGGGGGTGGAGATATCTTCTCAAGATACTGATTTCATTTCCTTTAGACACATATCCAGAAGTGGGATTACTGGGTTGTGTAGTAGTTCTATATTTAATTCTTTGAGGAGCCTCCATACTGTTTTCCATAATGGTTATACCAATTTACATTTCTACCCACAGTGTACAAAGATTTCCTTTTCTCCACACTGGCTGGCTACGCTATTTGCTCAAGCCAAGAAATACAAGGATTGGCCAAGGATAATTTTCACTTTGTAAGATTTTTGCCTCATTTTCTAACTTTAAAATTAACCTCCATATACTCAACTCCAGTGCCACTGCTACTAAATTCACAGACCTTCTAAACCAAATCTTATTTGACATTTCTCACTGTAATGGTTTTCTTTAAGCAACGTGCCTTCAGTCATTTATATCTGTGGTCTGAGGACAAAAGCACAAACTGTTAGAAGCATTAGATTTGTGCAAGTCCTATGATTTATGCTTAGGCTCAATAAGGAAAAGTATCAAGCAGATACAACAGATTTTTCTTCCACAAAGCAAGGAAAAAAGTCAAAAACATTTAATTAAAAATAAAATAAGGAAATGTTTATTTTCAAGTTTTTACAGGGTATAAAGTGTATATATATATATACTTTCCCAAAGGTAGTTAGGTCCATTGGACCTTTCCTGTTGTATAGATCTCTGACTGGTTTTTAATAGTTTGCTATATCATCAAGCCTGGAACTCTGCAATGCTCCCAGCATGCCCTTGCCTACTCCTTCTTCCATAATTCTGGTTGTGAGTCCAAGTGGTGACTAAAAGAGTCTGCCTTACAAATATTTTTTATTCTAAAGCTACCTTTCTTTTGGCTTCACATCTAATACTTTATTTCCAGGAAGGACATTAAAAATAGTCCCCAGGAAGAGAGGCCTTCCACAGATCCTCTCTCTGATCTTGTTTGGGGAGGGAAATACAAGAGCTTAACTGATCAAAAGGGAGTCAGAGAAGGATGAAATATTTTGCAGAAGCATATGCTAATGGGAATGCACCAACCACTAAGACCCACTGCTTACAGGAAGCACCATAAAATTGGTGAGCTGAAAGAAGTGCAAAGCTATAAACAGCCAGATTTACCTTTTGTAAAAAAATAAAAAGTATCTTCTAAGTAGGAAATTAGAGACCAATTTGATATAATTCATGGCATGTGACAGTTTTGGAATAAATTTACACCCTGGCCTTTTCCTCCCTCCCTCCCCCTGTTTCCCATTATCAATCTCTCAGCAGGGTTTGGATTTTATCATCGGCACCAAGAGACTGAATTGGAAACAAGTGCATCTGCAAATCACTGCATGCTCCCATGTCACAATCCCACCCTCTTCCATTAGACACAGAATCTGTGTTGCAGCTGCAGATTAAAGTCAATTCTCTATCATTACAACTGCAATTTCTCACTTTTTTCAGGAGTTTCTTTTGTGTAAACCTTTAGGAAGCCTCATTTATTTGAGAAAGTTCAAATGAAACAGAAATTTGTGTGGAGAATTAAGCTGTTGCTTTCTTTTTCAGCACTGCATCTAGATGCTGTCCTAGTGTAATACAACTGTCCCAACTGCCATGGTGACAGTCAGGGACAAATTTGTCAGGAGACAAAAGACAAGGCCATCTATCACCATTATTTGGAAATCTCATCTAGCAAAGGATTTATGATCTGTTCATTTCAGGGGAGATTAAAAAAAACACAAAGATTGAATCAAGCATGTCTGGTGATGCATGAAAATGAGATGGGTTTTGCAGGAGACCTGGGGCTGACCACGTTTGGTCAAAAGTGCCACACTGTCACGCCAGTGCGAAGGGGGTTTGTCTGGGACCACTAAGCACCACAGTGGAGATTTATTTGAAGAGTGGCCAGTACCCAGAGCACCCCAGAGGCAGTCAGAACAGCATCAGATTGCCTGGGTTTGAATCTAGGATATGAGCTAGGACAAGTTACTAAATATCTCTGTGCCTCAGTTTCCCTAGCTACTCATAGGATTGTTACAGGATTACATGAGTCAAGACTTGCACCTAGAACAGTACCTAACATATAGTAGTAAATGCTCTAAACCATCAGTAACCTAACCTCACAGGGTTGTTAAGAAGGCTAAAGGAGTTATTATGGATAAAGTGTTTAGCATAGTGCTTGGAACACAGGGGGTGCCAGAGTGTTAGCCATTATTATTATGGAGGTTGGTTGTAGTATAACAATAATTAAGAGGAGTAGTAGTAGTCGTAGAGTTCCTTAACATGGCACGTCTCCCTATCCCAAGACAGCCATGTCATGAACTTATCAATTACAGGCTGATGTTGAAACTCAAGTTATCAAACTGGCAGCTCCAGGGCCACACATGACCTGTAAGTATGGCCGTTTTGCCTGAGTTATGTTTGGAAATGTTTTAAATTAGTTGCACACTTCAGAAATGTCTACTTTTCATTTAAAATTATGGATTTGTAGCTTCTCTTAAGAAATCAAGAGGTCATACCACACCGGGCCTGTACTCCTGCATGGCAACTCTCAGCTGGGACTGGGCATCGGCTGCCTTTTGAGATACCTGGGGAATACATTCTCCAGCTCCCCTAGTTCCTGTGTCATCTGCCTGGCCCTTGTAGGCACTTGAGTTTGCTGTCCCCCTCCCCTGAATCTATTCTAGGCCTCCTTGGGTGATATGCCCTCAGAAACAATGTATTTTTTTAGGCCCTGAACCCATCTGAGAATCTGATGCATGTTAGGAAAGCTCTCCCCAGTAAAATGCACTCACATTCATATGCTCACAGTACATAGCAATTCCAGGGGTGCCACAGACCCCCTAAAGCCCACTCATGGAAAAACTTCCTGCTTTAAGGGTTTATTCACGGGCAAGAAAATTCCATTAATCCTCACTCTTCCTTAGATTACTATTGTGTCTCACATTGTTGAAAGAGGGAGCCCATGATTTTAAAAAATGTAAGTTACATAGATGCATAAAATGAAAGACTATGTTTAGAAAGAGTAAATGCTTTGAACCGATGATAAATTTAGCAGTTGATTTGGTTGCAGTCAAATTTGGCACCCTTAAAATAAAAACATCATATGGTCTTGCTATCTAATTTCACCTCCTAAATACTTCTCAACTCTGCCACCTCTTCTCCAGATTTCCTATCACCACCAGGGCCACTGCTAGCCCAGATAGTTCCATTGTGAGCATTAGAAAAACAGCATCTCTTCCTCAAGACATTTTACTGCCATCTGCTGGGGGGAAAGTGTCATACCAACTATTAATATATAGATTCATCATGTTTAAGATGAAAATGCCACCCCTAGACATGGTATCCTTGAGAGTGCACAGCTGCAGAACAGTTTCCAGCATGATTTGAGTTGTAAGCATCCCTGACATGGACTAACCTTACTATATGAGGCTGTTATTCAGAGGAGGCAGCAGAAAGCAGTCATTATGAGCTTTATTGTTTTGAGTTTTTTGAAAAACTTTTTATTTTGAACTACTTTTAGACTTACTAAACTGCAAAATTAGAACAGAGAGTTTCCACATATCCTTTACTTCTCCCCCAAGGAGCTTTCATTCTATATGGTCATAAAAACCAGGGTTTGAATCATGATTCTAACAAGATCTTGGCAGATGGCCACAGTGCCAGCTCACAGTAAGTAAATGCTCAATATGTATCATATGTTGTTGTTATCATCTGCTTGCATCAGGTTCCTTAACTGTAAATGAAGATATTAAAAAATAAGTAGTATGAGGATTATATTAAATTATGTGTATAGTGCTTGATAAACAGTAATATTAACTATTCTTGATATTGGTGGTGATATTAACTGTTGTTCTTATTTCTGAGGTCCAGTATTCTCCCCCAACATGCAGTTGTCAAGTACACTGTCATCCTGGTTTTCTAGGTATAAAATCATAAGCAATCACTACTACTGAGATGCTTCCATATCCCGTGGGGTAGATGATGGTGACTAATTCCTGCAGGACCACAGTGGGCATCCCAATGACCAGGAAATATCCAGGGCCTACAGGCAGAACCAGCTCCTGGTTGAGGGTATGGCTAACACAGACCTACTTTTGTACTTATCTGACAGCTGACACCTTTCGAGAACACTGAAGTCTTACTGTTGATTGCTGTTTTAATTTCATAAAAGAAAGACAAATCTTTTCAAAATAAGGAAGAAAAGCATTTTCTTCCCACTTCTAAATCATATGTCCTTATCCACGTCATATAGACCATCCAGCTGCCAGTGCAGTAAGATGTGTTAGATTTTCAACAGGAGAAATGAGCATTCTAAAAGACTTTGGTCCCTGGAATAGGCTCTGTCTCCTCTGGGGGGAGAAATGAGGCAGGGAACACGTGAAGAGGAGCCTTGCTGGTAGGGGGGGAGACACTGTGCTCAAGGCACGCCTCGACTGGTGACACAGCATGCAATCTGAGCTTTCTCTTTATGGCACCTGTTAATACAAATTCTGACCAGGTGGCAGACTCTTCCCCTCTTCTCTCAGAAACAGTATGCAGGACAGACAACACCTGTTCTGGAAATGGACTGATTAGCCCGAGGTAGGCATACACAGCACAGGCCTTGTCAGCAGTTGGCGCTACTCCTCCCCTTGGCTGTAGTCCATGTCCACTGCTAATGGGATCGATCCATGGGCATAAATCTGTGGACAGGCGTGTGGGAGGTTATCTTATCCAAAACCACCCCTGTGTGCTGCTGCTAGCCTAAAGCAAATGTTTTGAGCTGGGTAAGGTACTAAAGGTACAAAAACTAGCTTGATGATCTTCATTTGTAAGGAGCTTCTTAAGGAAGGGGTTACTGAGAATAAAAGGAAGGAATGGAAATATTATTGAATGCCCTTTCTACAATGTAATCTATATGTGCATGACCACTTTAAACAGGTGACGATAATTCAGTGGGATATATGCTGTATTGATACTATCATAGGATGTGTGGAAACAAAAAGGAGGGAACACCCTACTGAAATGAATGGTAGGGGAGGCAGTGAGAAACCGTGGGGAAGGCTTCACAGAGGAGCTGCTGCTGGAGTGGGATCTTGAAGGATAGGTGAGTCTGTCCATGGAGGAGCAGGCAAGGATTCCAGGCAGAAGAAACAGCAGGCAGCATGGGGCAAATGGGCACAAAGCTGGAAGGAAAGTGAAAGGACTAAATGAAGAGGGGAAGGGAGAATCAAATTACAACATAGCTGTAAATTTGGGAGAAGCCAACAATAAGCAATGTTACTATTCACTCAAAACCCCATTTTTTATGAGGACGGCTCATCATAACACTTCCCACCTGAGGGGCTCTTCAGGGTACTTCCATGTCTTCGTAATGGTCCCTCGACCCAGGGACATACAGAAATATCATATTCAGCTCCCTAAATTTACCAAAAACTCTAACCCTGCATGCTCCTTGTCATTGTTAAAATTTGTTTTCTGATGAGTAAGTTGCTAGCCTAAAGTAAAACACTAATCTAAACATTATTAAGGACAGACTAACAAAGAAGAAATTCTACAAATTTTCTATTCCTGATTGTCATAAAGGTCAGAGGCCACAAAGAACGTTAGAAAAAGGTGGAATATACTCAACATGAAAGAGAAATTTAAGAAATTATTATAGTTATAGAATTTTAGATCCAGGAAGCATGTTAGGCAGCTGGCACCTGATAGAATTTGGCAGATGCAAAAAAAAAAAAAAAATGCTTGTTGAATGAATGATTGAATGGATGTTCTACTTCAGTGGTTTATAAATGGTGTTTCCTGGAGGTGGTTCTGGGTTCTGTAAAGCATGAGGTAATTCTCTGTACAACAATGAAGCTTCAAACTGCTATGAAGACAAGCATGATCCTAGTGCCTGACATTTAGCAGGTGTTTCATAAACATTTGGTCGTGAATGAATGAAGGAACAAACAAATATGTTAAAGGATAGAGGACTGGAATAGTTTGAAATTTAGCAATCATAAACAGAAGGACTAAAATCTAAAGGATAAAAGATAAAGACCAATTTTCCTTCTCTCCTGACCTATCTCAAACTTCACCTTTGCCATGTCTTTCTTAGCATCAGAGAAACATAAAAATGACAATGACCCTTCCCTCACTTCAGAGGGATGCAGGAAGGATAAATACATGAATGTGTGTAAAGCTTCTGGAGTTCCTTGGAGAAGGCCATCACAGGTATCAATCTCATTATTATAAGCTTCTTGGGAAAACACAGCTGTCACGCCTTTAAACAAACCATTTTTGATGATGTCACAAGGATCTTCAAATGGAAGAGGGAATGGGCTAGGTGGCCATAGGGGAAACTGCTGACAAACAAACCCACCTGGCCCTCAGCCTTGGACTCACTTGGGGCTTAATTTGGGGCAATCACAAATTTAAGACCTTACTGTAGGCTGTGGGTGGAAAGTGTGCTGTCTGCCTGTTCTGAGCCGTGTCAGGGGCAGGGGTGAAACTGATGGTTCTTTCTTCGTCCATTGGGAGCCCTGATTCTGAACTAAATTCCAGGAAAGAAGGTGTAAGGGTGATTTGAAGGTATTTTAAGTGGGTTATTTCCTTTCTAGGAAGTTCTGACCCTATTCAAACCACATTTCTCACGTCAACATATTTGATAAATTGCTCTAATCAGAAAATGCAAACCAGAACCCCCTCAACAGAGGGAAGTAGAATAAGATAAAAGCTTATTGATCCTCTTCTTATTGATCTGGACCATACATCTAGATTTATCTGGACTATAGCTAGGAACAAACCTTCAGTGCACAGAATTAAATACAGAAAAGAATACCAAAAGCAATGTGTTCTATAATATTTAAAATAATCAGAGATTGGGAGTTTGAAAAAGGATGGAACACATCACTAAATGGACTTGTGCCACCAGATATATAGGTTCATGAGGTTGTCTCCAAATTCTTCCTTTTTATCACTGTACTAACAAAATGCATCTGGACTTAAATATGCACTGGAAAGAATCTACACATCAAAAATATGACCAGGAGCGAGAAAAGGTAATTAAGATCACAATTAATTGCACCTGATTTAGAAGGCAAGCTGTCAACTATAGAAAAACATCATTTTTATTATTTTTGTTATTTTTTAATGGTTAATTTTTAAATTTTATTTTTAATATTTTATTTCAGCATATTATGGGGTACAAACGTTTTGGTTACATGAATTACTTTTATACAGTTTGAATCAAAGTTAGAAGTGTGTCCATCACCCAGATATTGTGCATTGTACCCATTAGGTGTGAATTTACCCATCCCTGCCTCCCCTATCCCACCTGCTTGATTTCCATTGAATTTTACTACCATATGTACAAGAATGTTGATCATTTAGTTCCAATTTAATAGTGAGTACATGTGGTGTTTGTTTTTCCATTCTTCTGGTACTTCACTTAGAAGGATGTTCTCCGGTTCCATCCAGGTTGTTACAAAAGGTGTTAGTTCACCATTTTTTTTATGGCTGAGTAATACTCCATGGTATACATATACCACATTTTATTAATCCATTCATGTATTGATGGACACTTGGGTTGTTTCACATCTTTGCAATTGTGAATTGTGCTGCTATAAACATTCGAGTGCAAGTGTATTTATTACAAAATGTCTTTTTTTCCTTTGGGTAACTACCCAGTAGTGGGATTGCTGGATCAAATGGTAGGCCTACTTTTAGTTCTTTGAGGTATCTCCCTACTACTTTGCATAGAAATTGAACTAGTTTGCATTCCCACCAACAGTGTATAAGTGTTCCTTTCTTTCCACATCCATGCCAGCATCTGTTGTTTTGGCATTTTTTGATAAAAGCCATTCTGACTGGAGTTAGGTAATATCTCATTGTGGTTTTGATTTGCATTTCCCTAATGATTAGAGATGTTGAGCATTTTTTCATATGTTTATTGGCCATGAGAGGTTGGAAAAACTCTTATAGATATCAGCCTAAGCAAAGAATTTATGAAGAAGACCCCCAAAGGCAATCACAGCAACAAAAATAAATAAATGGTACCTGATTAAATTAAAAAGCTTCTGCACCACCAGAGAAACAATCAATAGAGCAAATAGACAACCTACAGAACGGGAGAAAATATTTGCATGCTATATATCTGATAAGGAGCTAATAACCAGAATCTACAAAGAACTCAAGCAAATCAGCAAGAAAACATCAAACAACCCCATTAAAAAGTGGGCAATAGACATGAACAGAAGCTTTTCAAAATAAAAACTTCATATTTAAAGTGAGATGCTTAGTGTTTTTAAAAAATAATATTTATTGAGTAGTAAAATTTGTACTCAGCCTGTGCCATATTTTCATTTGCACATAGGACATAAACACTTGAAAGTTCCACTGTTATCCCAAATTCCACATATGCAAATCAGAACTTAACAAATGCTTCCCAGAATATTTCTTTTTCAACTATTTCTCCTTCTGTCAGTTTGGCCACCAAACCACTAGTCTCCTGGTCTAGAAATCTAGGCAGAGTTTTTTTCTCTTCTTTCACTTTCATCCTATAGAACCATGCTATCTCAAGACTTGTAGAAAGAAAACGCCCAGGCTGGGCATGGTGGCTCATGCCTATAGTCCCAGCACTTTGGGAGGCTAAGGTGGGAGGATTGCTTGAGGCCAGGAGTTTGAGACCAGCCTGGGCAACACAGCAAGACCCCGTCTCTACAAAAAATTTTTTAAAAACTAACCAGGTGTGGTGTCGCATGCCTGTAGTCCCAGCTACTCTGGAGGCTAAGGCAGGAAGATAGCTTGAGCCCAGAAATTGAATGATGCAGTGAGCTATGATGATGCCACTGCACTCCAGCCTGTGCAACAGAGCAAGACCCTGTCTCCAAAAAAAAAAAAAGAAAGAAAAAAAAAGAAAATACCCAGATTTGTATTGGGGAGAACAATTTTAACTTTTCAGTCTTTGTTTCCTCATTTATTCAGTGAAGATAATATTAGTCTTGGCTGGGCATGGTGGCTCACGCCTGTAATCCTAGTACTCTGGGAGGTCAAAGTGGGAGTATCACTTAAGGTCCAGAGTTTGGGACCATCCTGAGCAAGAGTGAGACCCCGTCTCTACTAAAAATAGAAAAATTAGCCAGGCATGGAGGCGCTCGCCCATATTCCCAGCTACTTGGGAGGCTGAGGCAGCAGGATCACTTGAGCCCAGGAGTTTGAGGTTGCAGTGAGCTATGATAATGCCACTACACTCTAGCCTGGGCGACAGAGTGAGACTCTGTTTCAAAAAAAGAAAAAAAAAAAAAGTCTTGCTGCCCTGCCATTGTTGGCTCTAGGGTGGTCCTCCCACCCTATCCCCTCCAGAGGTTTAATACGATTATATCTAAATTACCTGGTTGCTCAGGAAGTCGAGCAGACAGAAGCAAGACACAAGTCCTCTACTAATGTTACCATTAATAAACCTGGTTCTTTCTTTCTTTGACTTTTATTAGCAATTTCTGGAGTAAGACTGCCTGCATTGAAACCGCCGAACAACTAACTATTCCCATGGTGTGACCATGGGCAAACTCAGATTTTGATAAGTGGGGAAAATAGCAGTGTCTACCTTGTGGAGTTGTGAAGGCTTGAGTGAAGTTCTTAGTCCTGCGGCAGGCTCGACAAATGCTTGCTGCTGCTCATTAGCATCCTCCACTTTGTCCTCTCTACTCTCACCGTAGCTACAGTCCAGGCCCACTTCACACGAGATTACCACATGCCTTCCACAAGCTAACACTCATGCCTAAGCATCATCTTTCCCTTGCAGTATTAGATGTGAATACACAAAGATAAGAAACAATCTTCACTCTTAAGGAAATAAGTCTAGTGTCCAAGACAGATACATATAGATGATTAAAGATAAATATGCAGTAAGTTAGTACTGGTGGGCTTTGAGTGTTTCAATAACTAACGTTTCTTTTTCCTCATCAAAGGTCTGAAACAATAGAGAGATGTATAATGAAATCAAGCAGATAGAAAGCAAAATATCTCCTTGGTAACTAATAAAGCTGATGCTGAAGAAAGTGGCTTAGTGTGAGAGTGCAAAGGGACTTAGTGTGAGAGCACCTCCTGAGCCAATGCCACTGGCAGTGCTGAGCAACCCCCGGAGGGAGGCCTGTCCTGTAGAATGTAGGGCAGGAAGGAGTGAGGGAGCACTGGCTGCCCAAGAGAGGAGAGAGGGAGCAGCTGAGCACAGCAAACTACCCAATCAGATACACCTGTCCCCCTTCTGGGAGGGTGCGAGCAGGGCAGAGCTTCCCTCCTTTTGCCCAAGGACAGAGTATTGTACTAGCATGAAAGTGAGTCCGTAACCCAGGCTGTGGTGGGGGTTGGGGAAATCAGAGAAGGAATTCCCACAGGAGTTTCAAAAGATAAGTAGGAGTTAGGAAGAGGAAGGAAAAGAGAAGGGGAAAGATATTTCAGGCAGAGGGAAGAGCATCAGTCAAGGTATGGATCTGAGAAATGTCATGGTGTATGTGGGACAGCAGGCACTTTGATGGTGCAGAAGTTTTAAGTTCAGCCTGGGAATGGCAAGGCATGAGGCTGGGAAGGAAGCAGGAAAGGGATGGGCTATAGAAGGCCTGGTGGCACATTAAAGTGTATGGGCTTTATCATAGGTGATGGGAACCAGTGGTGGCTTTTTTTTCCCCAAGAGATGGGTCTTGCTGTGTTGCCCAGGCTGGTCTTGAACTCTTGGGCTCAAGTAACCCTCCCACCTCAGCCTCTTGAGTCGCTGGGTCTACAGGCGTACACCCAGCTCAGTGATAGCTTTTAACCAGGGATTTGTGTTTTAGACAAATTGCTCTGGTGGCTGTTGAGGACAGACTGGGGAGGGGGGCAAGAATATCTAGTTAGGAGGATATTCTAGTACTTCTAGCAAGAGATGACAGGGTCCTGAACCAGGATGCTGGTCTCAGGGACCAACAGGAAAGGATGGATTTGAGAAATATTTTGAAGGTATGACTGCCAGAACTTAGGAAATGCTTTATTGGTGTCTGAGGCTTCCTGCCTGCAAGCTATCCTCTTTCCAATCCATTCCAGATTTGCTTTGAGTAGCTCCTTGAGGTACACAACTACTTTAGCTTAGCTCCTTTAGTTAGCTCCTTTAATGATACAACACATTTTATTTTGTCAATGGGAAACATATGCACAAAGTAAGAAATCTAAACAGTCTAATTGGAAATACAATAAAAAGTAAGTCCTTTCTCGGATCCTTTCTCCAGAAGCAACTACTGTTACCAGTTTCTGAAATACTTCTGGAAAGATACACGAGACATATATAAGAATAAATAACTGCTCTTTAGGCTGCCCATAGAAAAGGATTCTCCAGCTCCTACCATCACTGCCTTCTTCCTCCTCTGGATTCCTCCTATTATTCATAGTGCAGTGCCCCAGAATGTAGCACATCATTAATCTCAAGTTGTTTCATAAATATTAGCTTCGTCTCCTTGAGAGCAATGGCTCTTACATACTTACTGGAGTGTTAGATACACAGTAAGTGTTCAATAAATGCCTGCTGATTAATTAAACCTCCTTGAGTTAACTTCACACTAGCTTAAGTGGCATATTTCTACCATTTCTATCTATTTACACTAGGCTATATGCTCTGTTGGACTAAATTTTAAATATGATGGAGAAAAGGGAGTGTAGATTCCTCCTGTATTACCCCAACAAGATATTATTTCTACCATGTCTATCTATTTACACTAGGCTATATACTCAGTTGGACTAAATTTTAAATATTGGCTTTATTATATTCATGATATTCCATTAAAAGAGGACCACCAGATGCATGTAATTTACTCTTCAGAGGAATGAAGATCAGATAATCTGTCAGGGAAAGACCAAATGCTGCTTTTCACCATGATGCAATGATGTTTTCATGTAACAATGATCTAGAATTATATTCTCCTCCCCTAATATGGGATCTCTTATGCTAAATTCATTTCTTTTGTTCTCTTGACAATTTCCAGTCACAGTTTAAATACCTAGAGAGTCCTCTTTTAGGGTGGTAATTTTTTATGTTTATTTTTAATGACAGCAAAGTTCTATGAAAGAGTTCATGTATATAGCCTGCTTTGTGCATTTTACAAGCCCAGAGAAAATTACATTTCAGAGAAGGTACATATCCAATTACTAGGAAATGAGTTACAACAAAGTGGCTATAGAGGCAGTGTAATAAAGACAACCTCAATTAAAAGTCACCATAACTAAGTAAAAAAAAGGCATAATACAATGCACATTAATAGCTTATTCAGAAGCTAAATACAGAGTGGGTGGTAGAAAAAGGAAATGTCTTTCCTGTACAAGTTAATGAATCATTGTATTTAACAAGAGGAGGACTAAGAAAGGGTAAGGGTCTTTTCTGCGATCAATAGAAAGCAGTAGTTAGAATTCAAGGAAGAAAACAATATAGTAACGTTGTGAAAAATTATTTCAGACAATTCTTGTTAACTTCAATCAATTTTAAAGAAACACCACGAGACAAACGAAGTGCAAGCAAGCATCTTTATTGTGCCATATACTGTGCTGCTGATAGACCAAGGTCCTACCTTCGTGGAACCTTTGGAAAGTAGACACTTAATTACATTGCAGTGTTGTGACTTCCAGGATAGAGCTGGCAACAGTGCTTGAAGTACAGGGCAGGAGATCTAATAGCCTGGGGTAGTGGTGGGAATGAAGAGGGAGGAAGAGAAGAAAAAGAGTGGAACAGGGCAGGTTTCCAGGCATGAGCAAAGATATGGCACCTTGACAGGGACTGGCTCTTCTACAGCGTGAATGAATCCAGCAAGGGTTAAGCTTACTAGCAGCCTAGCAGTGTGTGTGTGTGTGTGTGTGTGTGCGCGCGCACATGCATGCACGTGCACATGCAGGAGGGAGGTGGAATTGAGGTGGAAGAAAAATAGTGGATTGCTAAGGCTTTGCTGAAGAATCTGAACTTATCCTGAAAGTCATGAACTTCAGGAAGATTTTAAGCCAGAAAAGTGGCATGACAATATTTGTATTAAAGAGACAATCAGGTGGCACCAGTGTGGAGGATGGATGGGAGAAGGCAAAGGAGAGGAAGGAAGACCTGCTAGAAGGCTGGGGCAATAATCCCCATGGTACGTGATGAGGTCCTGAAAAAGGGCAGGGCCAGTTGTGTGCAGGACCAAAGTAGAGATCCCAGGAATAGGAATGACAGGATCAACAGGACAAGTGACTGATGGACGTGAGGAGAGAGGAAGAAAGAAGAGTCTAGGATGATGCCCAAATTTCATGCTGTGGTGACTGGTGAAGGGTGGAGCCACTTAGGCACGGGACAGGAGATGAACCAGGAGAAGCACTGAAAACACCACCACATATATGTAAAATTAAGAGTTACCAACTTTAAAGAAGAGCCATGGGTTAGGTGATATTATGCCTCTTAGATATTAAAATGTATTACAAATCTATAGTAATTAAAACCATGTGTTCGCACATGCAGAGCCTCCAAAAGAAAAAAAGAACAAAAACAAAAACCATGTTTATGTGCATGGGAGGGGGGAGAGAATGGGGAGTTATTGTTTAATATGTACAGAACTTCTATTTGGGATGATGAAAAAGTTCTGGAGATGGATGGTGGTGATGGTTGCACAACACTGTGAATGTACTAAATGCCACGGAATTATACACTTAAAATGGTTAAAATGCCTAACACTTTGGGAGGCCAAGGTGGGAGGATCACTTGAGGCCAGGAGTTCGAGACCAGCCTGAGCAACATAGCGAGACCCCATCTCTACAAAAAAATTTTAAAATTAGCCAAGCATGATGGTGCACACCTGTAGTCCCAGCTACTTGGGAGGCTGAGGCAGGAGGATCGGTTGAGCCTAGGAGTTAGAGGCTGCATGAGCTATCATTGTGCCACTGCAATCCAGCCCGGTCTCAAAAAAAAAAAAGGGTTAAAATGGTTAAAAAAAAAAGAAAAAGAAAAACAAGTGGCAAAGGTAGGAGAAGATCCACATGTGGCAGTGAAAGAGAACAGACAGGCCTAAAGCAGATTCCAGGATATGGAAGAATGCAGTAGGTGACCAAGGAAGGATATGTCTATACCAAAGAGATAGAGAGTACAATTGCCCAGCTCCTCCAAAAAGTCCATTTGGGTACATCACACAGACATCAAAATAAACTCCAGTTTAATAAGCACAACATGTAGAAAAGAGAACATAAATTATCTAGAAAAACATTTAGGTAAATATATAGCTTTTGGATGGGGAAGAATTTTCAAAGTATAAAAGCAATGAAAGAAATTACAGAGAGAAAAGTCAACAGATTTTGATATTCAAAAAATCCCAATGTTAAAACATTGAAAGGTAATCAGAATTGTAAAGAATTTAACACAAATATGAAAAAGGCTAATATTCTAAAAAGAATCCATGAGGAGCAATTAAAAGATCACCAAGATGCAAATAGAAAAATGGACAAAAGATGTGAAGAAAACAGTGCAGTAAAGAACCAATATAAATAAACAATAAACATATGAAAAACTCTTCAGCAGCACAAATATTAACAGAATTTCAAAACAGAACAATGAGATATGATTTTCATCTATTAAACTAGAGTTCTTCAATGTTCCCTAGCACTGGGCAGAATATGCACGCCTGTATACCACAGGTAGGAGGCCAATCGAGTACCATTTTTCCACCGAGCTCCCTGGTGACAGGTATCAAGGACCTTAAAAATGTTCCTGTTCTTTGACCCAGTAATTGCATTCCTAAAGAAATATTCAGAAATACAGCAAAGAAGTTTGTATATCATCACAGTGTCTTGTTCCCCCCCACTTAAAAATAAAAAGATTTGTTGATCTCTTTCTCCCATCATTCCTCTAGAGAATTCCTCCATGTCATTTAGGTCTCAGCCTATCCCTGAACCTTGACATGCTCATCTCTGGCATACAGGACCATAGCTTCCTGCAGTCTTCTTCATGCAGCTCATTATGCTTATTCTGCTAGAGCCGTTTGTCTTCCTCTTGCCTCAACGCCACGAAGGTCTTCTTCGTCTCATACCCAGCACCTCACAGAGCCCTTAATACCGAGCACTTGCTGAATGAATTCATGAATGAATGAATGATTGCTGAGAAGAATGACTGCAATCATTTTTACTTTTCTTTTTTCCCTAAGATTCTGTGATGATCTTATAGGACTTTTTTATTCAAAAGAACAGCAATAGAAGCTATTTTTAAAATGTACCTTTTCACATAGTTCACCTACTGAGTATTGACTGAGAAGTCAATACTCTAAACTGTAAAACAATTACTATGTAGGATTAAAACTAATAAGAACATCTGTTTAAAATTTGTTTTTAATCTTTTAGCAGGGGAAAATATAAACAAACATAACCACTTCTCAACTTGCAAGCTGGCTCCCCATGCATAAAGATGTCCAAGTTATGTTCACCCTGTAACCTTCCACTCTGTCCCCAAAGTGCACATGTTCTTGGAGACTTCCAATTTTAGAGCCTTTAGGCCGTAGTTTCTAAACTGTGGCTGCTTCTTTGAGAACTTTGAGGAATTGGCCCTTAAATTGTGAGATCTAAGGAATTATTATTTAATATTACTGCTGATTTACACACTTATTTTGATAGGTTAAAACATACCATATAAATAAGCAACATGAATAAAACCTCACTTACATTCAGTCTCTAAAGTTTGATTAAAAACTGTAAACACAATCTTTCTTCTGTGAGTAGCAGTGATAGACCTTGCAATTTTACTGCCTGAGCCAATTACTGATTGAAAAAAAAAGACGTGGAAAACTTGTGCTGGCCAATTTAGAGACCAGTAACGTCCTTACTCTCTCCTAGCACTTCAAGTAATACTTCTTTTAAAAAGCGCTAGGTTTTTTTGTGCAGGTGGGGGGAAAGACGGTGGCAACCTCCTCCCTCCACCTCCTTCCTGCTTATTCCTCCTTTACAAAGTTGGAACCTGGTGAATGTCCCCATAATTCGACCATTGCTAATAGTCCTTTCAATGCCCAATAATGCTGTGTATTGAAAACCCACACATTTTTGCTACAAGCCTTCATCAGTTTTAATGTTACATATTGTTATTATACTACAGAATAAAAAAGAAATTACTAGTGTCATTAAAAGTACGTCTGAAATAGTATACGATGCAGGATTTTAAAACATATAAGACAGGAAGGACTATTCTAATAATGTGTAGTACTGAATGTTAATCAAGGGTCTATCTTGCCTGGGAGAGGTTACTAACAATTTTAAAAAGAAATAGGATAAATCATCCTATTCTAATAATGCTGTTAATAGTTTGAAAGGGAATCTTCCCAGAATCTCCTGATACTATCTTTTGACTATTTAAAGTGAACTGGTTCATAAAATCTCCATGGCCCCCAACATAACTGGCATGTCTTTTGGGACACATGGCACACACAGCATATGTATGCAGTGGGGAGAATGTCATAGGTCATTCATGATGCTCTTTTATATCAATAATTGATAAACAGAATTAGACATAGCTCCCCAAAGAATCAGATGTAGCAAATTAAAGGTAATAAAAATAAAAAAAAACAAGAAAGGAAAATCTAACCCTTAAAATTTTATTTGTTTAAATTTTAGATATCTAATGAAAGGAGTGTTTTTTAAAGCTGTTAATTCAAGGTGATGCTAAACAGAATTATGTTTTGTAAGTTTACTTTTGAGTTCTATTAGGAAATTTTACTTGTAATGCTTACTTACTTAGTTCAGGCCTGGGTAGAAAACTAAAATAGTATGTCAGACAGAAGAACAGAAGACTACTACAGATGACTATGTTTATGCAAACAAAAGGACAAATAAATTTGTGGTCTGTCCACAATGAAAGTACATGAAATTAGGTTGTATTTATGTTTAGATTATGTGTTTGTACTTAAAATTATATGCTTATACATTTTAAAATCCACAAATTAAAGTTTATATTTACTCTTCTTCTTTGCCTGTCCTAAACTACATTTAGTTGTGGTTGACTCCCTCTACTGGCTAAAAATAATATTTTTTTGTGAAGTCATACATTTTTGCCAAGATTTTGATACATGAAATAAACATAATTTGTAAAATATCTTATAAATTATCTCTGATAAACATTACCATATGACAAGATTTTCACAACCAGAG
Source organism: Daubentonia madagascariensis (assembly GCA_023783475.1). Lineage (NCBI taxonomy): Eukaryota > Metazoa > Chordata > Mammalia > Primates > Daubentoniidae > Daubentonia > Daubentonia madagascariensis. Next base: position 48,659,479 of record JAKFHU010000600.1, on the reverse strand, counting down.
GAAAATTAATATGAAAGACAAGATAGTATACCATCATGAATTAGAACAGAAAGAAAAATTTAAAAAAGCTCCCAGGACTATACAACATAGAAAAGGAAAAACTCAAAGTATTTTGAAACATAGTTTAGTGTTTACCCCAGTGGTTGGTAATCATATTCAAGGACAAATAACTTTCTAAAATGAATGAAAAACAACACATCTCAGGATGAAAAACATTTCTGCTCTGTGTGTTTTTTATCAGTGACTTGAAAGAAGACTTTAAAAGTATATTTATAAGAAGGAACACTCATTTACTGTTGGTTAACAGACTAAGGATTTGAAATAATCGTAACAGGGTGGCACAATGGATTGACTAGAGATAATCCCTTATCCATAAGTTCCCAAATCAAAAGCACTGAAAACTACAGTTATTTTTAACCATTTTGGTGACAAAACCTGACCTGAGCTGACAAGAGGTTGTGTAAGTCTTTATTTGTCCTACTTAGTGTGAATATCTATATGCTTCACTGAATTAATATTAATTGTTTGATTACAAGGAGCTGTTCTTGGATCTTTTGTGGGGGGAGCATGTTATGTAACATACAGATAATACAGATGGGGGGGTGTGTTGTGTTACCTTCTAAAGGCTGACAGCTCAAGACAACATATCTGCCTTAAGGATTTCTGATAAGGGATTGTGAGCATATAAAAAAACGAAACTAAAAGGAGTAAATGAGAGCACTCACTGAGGTCCAAAAGTTCACCAGCACAAATGCAGGAGGAGAGAGACTTGGCTTAACAGAATATTTAATAAAAGGGGATCAGTTAGTTTATAGTGAGTTGCTATTTTTTATACACCTATTATTTACCCAGCCCTTTGCTAGTCATTTTATATAAATGATCCCTAATCTTTACGATAATTGTTTGTAAAGAAATATCACTCTCATTTTATAGATGAAAAAATTGAAGCTCAGTGTGGTCAGATGATGCAAAGATCATAGCTACTGCATGGCAGAACCAGGATTTGAGCCCTGTTCTTCCTGACTTTGAGGGAAGCACCTTTCTGACTACACTGCCATCCAAAACAGGATAAGGGAGGGACTTGAACCTGACTAATATTGAGAATATTGGGAGGAACTGGGAAAGTGTTGCGAGGAAACAGTATTTGCTGAGATTAGAGTAGGGACAGGATTTAATAGGCACAACAGCTATCCTCAAATATGAGAAAAACTTTTATGTTAAAAAAATGTTTTTTTCTAATGGGAGCTATAGGGATTCATATTTTAACTCAAGATAAGGAGGCATTTTGTAATTTTCAGAGACTGTAAGCTTTACATGGCCAGGGATATTGATCTGTGTTGTTCACTGATATATACCAAGTTATATAGTAAGTTATTCAATAAATATTTGTTGAATCAATAAATGAGCTGACAAGAAATGAGAAGCAGTGAGTCTGTAGTTTACAGCTCCTCATAGCCTATCTTCCAGATAGCTTTGTATAACTGTTTATTTTGTCCGCAACCCCTAGGTGAGCCCTCTAAGCCAGGCATTCGTGTCGTCTTTTTATCCTCAGCATCTAGGCCAATATGTAACATGAACAGATGCTTAACAAATGCCAGCTGAGTGAATGAATATGGAAATGAATGACAGATGATGGTTACCCAGACATGCTGTATTACACACTGCATTTCAGTAAAAAAATCCTGCCTTATAATGTGCACATGACCCCATTTCTTTATGTACAACAGAAGGGCTAATACCTGAGATCACATTACAAGTAGAGTTGAGCCCTAAGATTTTACCTTAGTCTAGAAATATAAATTTAGATAATCCAGGGCTCAGAAACAACAACATCACCATCTCAAGATGATGCTGGTTGTATCACAGAATACTAATCCTAAACTGCTAGAACTAGTCATGTCTCTCTAAAAATGAGAGAAAATCGAATAGATCCTATACAAAAATAATTTCTCTGGGTATATAATATTTATAATGCAGATATTTCATGTGTACAACTTTTTAGAGTATTTTTGTATAAAAAAATTTTTAGGATAGTTTTAGATTTATAAAAAATAATAAAGATAGTACAGAGAGCTCCAATATACTCTACACCCAGTTTTCCCTGTTATCAATATCTTACATTTGTATGGTACACTTGCCACAGTTAATGAATGAGTATTGATACACTATTGTTAACTGAAGTCCATATTTTATTCACACTTTCTTATTTTATTCTAGCATCCTTTTTCTGTCCCAGATGCCATCCAGGGTAATACATTACATAGAGTTGTCATGTCTCCTTAAGCTCCTTTTGACTGTGACAGTTTCTCAGACTTTCCTTGGTTTTGATGAACTAGACAGTTATGAGAAGTACTGGTTAGGTATTTTATAGAATGTCCCTCAATTGGGATTTCTCTCACGTTTTTCTCATGATTAGACTGGGATTATATGCTACTGGGAAGGAGACCAAAGAGGTAAAGTGTTATTCTTATCACATCCTATCAAGGATGCATCCTGTAAACCTGACTTATCACTACTGGTAATAACCAACTGAGGTTAATGGCTGAGGCTGTGTTTGTCAGGTTCCTCCGCTGTAAAATTACTCTTTCTTTCCCTTTTTATACTGTACTCTTTGGAAGGAAGTCACTATGTGTAGCCGACACTTAAGGAGTGAGGATTTATGTTCAATCTCTCTAGAGTGTTTTTAAAAGTAGAAGAGGGTAGAATTGTGTCTTAAGAGAGAAGAGAAATAGTTTGATAAAATAAACAAGATGCACTCTTCCCTTTGGGAGATTATAAACTAACTAGATGTGGGAACTCTTACAATAATAAATAGTCTCTTTAAAAAGTAAGTGGAGCTTCATTGTCTAAGACATTTTCAACTGAGAAGTACTCTATGGTTTTCCTTTTTATTGGAAACAAGCAGGTTACTCATTATACATCTTCCATTTCTTGCAAATATATCTTATTCTTGAGGTAAGTTAATATTTATTTGTTAAAATATTTGAATGTGGTGTTTCCAAACTTGATTGCTTTGTTTCAAGTCTTTATGTTAACTTTCTCACATCTATAAACAAAATGCAGGGAAACAAATGAACTCTCCTTGAGAATTTACTGTTGCTATAACCCCTGAGTTAATGATCCTAAATATAAAGAAGAAATTCAACCCCCCGCATCAAGCACTTTGCAAGGCCTTTATGATTAAAAAGAATCTTAACATAAATAATGCAAGATCAATAATGTAGTATACCAAATTGCATTTAAAATATTCATGCAATTCTTTAAAAAAATAAAACCACAAATCACAATTCAGACTAAGGCCTCTGAAGAGGAAGGGATACAATATATGAATGAGTCTGAATATCTCTGAAATGCATATATAGAAGAATCTTCCACAGGTTTCTGCCTTTCTGGATCACTTCGTATAGTATACGATAGTAGTACAAAGCACAGCATTTTCTAAAAATACTAGATAATATGGTGTGTTTGGCTCAGATATGGCAGATTTGTCTTCAAGCAATCTGTTGTGACTTTCTAGAGGATATCATTTCCTTCATTTTTTAGATACGCTGATATAATTTACTAGAGCAATATAGAAATAGCTCTTGGTATTGCTTTAGAGCTCAGATGAATAACCTGGTTTAGAGAGCTTGCTTGCTTAGATTCCTGCTTCTGGAAAAAATTCTTTTCAAAATGTTTAGTTAAAAATGTATTTAATAGCAAAATAATGAGATTGCAGGATTTTAATAAAGGGTATTCCTAAAAGCATCCATTTAAAAAGGAAAAACAAACTTCCTGAACATGAATTCAAAATTGATGCATCTCAACTGTTCATTGGTAAATACATGTCTGAGAAATATAATTTTGTAAATGTTTATATAAAAAAATTTAGAGATTTCTAAAAATTTATGTGTATAATTAAATCATCAAGAAAGTTTTCTAGGCATGGTAAATTTTATCTCACTATAGATCAACAAAAGCTTTTGACATTAAGAAAATTAAATTTTAGGCCAGGTGCAGCGGCTAAAGAAAATTAAATTTTGCCCAAGCCTTGACATTTTTCAATAAAACAAAATTCACTGTGCTCTTAGATACTAAAAAGCCTAAAATACGATAGGTGTAATACATATTTATATTCAACTTTGAGATTTTTCTTAGTAGAATAATTGAGTGCATACTAATACAAACCTTGGTAAATTTATATGTCTTGTAAACTAAAAAACTGTAAATCCAAGGGCATGACTGCACAAGTAATGGATAAACTAAAGTCCAACTACCTATAATAATTCTTTTGGAACTCAGAATTGGCCTGTTTGGGTCTGCCACAATGAGTTATACATGAGAAAGAATGACTAATAACTCTACTAGACTGAGTTTGAGATCACCCACACAGTTATTTGCCAAGCTGTATGAACACTCTGAGTCATAAATCCTAAATGGGTAAATCAAATATGGATCATTTAGTTAGTATGAACGGAAAGAATCTCAAATGATTTAGGACTCATATCACTTTTTAAAAATAAATATTCATACAAAACTACATCAGTGAAAAATCAACTGAATTTAGCTATCTAAGAATTATAGTTTACTTTTTATATTAGTAACAAGTTTTTAAGAAAGTGACAAGTTTTTTTTAAAACACAGATGCTTTCCAACCTTGAAATTTAATACAACCCTATACATCTCTTGCTTACCATGCAATGAAATGTGCTGTTTCCAAGCAGTTTGATTTCTGACAATAATTTATACTTTCATATTTTAAATTAGGCTTGGTGTTTACCACTGGAAAATATTTTATATTAATAAAATCATCATGCAAGCATGATACTTTTGGTCAAAGGAAAAGGATATAATTTATGGTTGAAACCTTCTAATATTCTTAAGACCTCATATGAATTGGGAAAATGGAAAAATCTTGATTTTCAGCATGAAACAAGTTAGGATGCTGTACGTAGGGATGTTAAATGACTTGTGTAGTCAGATAGCATGTTGACATGATGCACGTATTCTGCTTGCTCAGGGATAGCTTTCAATTTTGAACTCAATTTTGAGGGAATTTAAGATGTTAGCGCATCTTATATACACATAACTCATTTATATTTCATAATTTTTTGGGCATGAACAAATGAAGCCAAACATGAGCAAAAGCAGAGTATACTGATGAAATGCAGTAATTATTTGTGTTTGTGACATTATTTGTGTTTTTGACTGGAATTTTACAGACTTGAGGTCAAATTACAGATTTACCCCTTGCTACTACGTGACCTCGGGTGAATTGCTTTCTTCCTAAACCACAGTTTTATCATCTGTAAAACTTGTCTTATAAAGCTGTTAGGATTAAATGAGACAATAACATGGAAGGTGGTTGGCCCAGAGCTCAGCACTTATTCTGAAGTCCTAGCACTTATCACCATGCAGAATAATGAGTTTTGCTTGTTTGTCTTCACCTCTAGGTGGTGACTTATTGAGGGCAAAGGCTATGTCTTTTTCATCTCTACATTCCTAGGACTATATCAGCAGGTTATTAAGTCCAGAACAAATGGTGTCTAAAGCATGATGAATGAACACTGCATATTGAAAAAAATTAAATTACTTTCATAGACCACTTCTCTTATCTTTATTATAAGCTTTTGAGCTAGAAAAGATAGAAAATGGACCAACAGCTTACTTTTCTTCTGCTTAAATAACCTAGTACCCTTCCATCAAAAATTTCCTTTCTTAATTTTTGTCTTTTTGACAGTCAATCCTTCTACTTTCTCAGAGTAGGATGGGGTGACAGTTAGTTCATCTACTCATAGCCAAAGCAGAAGGTGCCTAAGAAATAGAACAGGAATTATCTTTTAGGATTCAAATTTCTAGCCAGTAATCTTATTCCTCAACATACACTGATCATCTACCATGTACCAGGTAGCGTGCAAGGTACTGGGGTAGTACAGCGGTAAGTAAAACAACCTCTACTTAAGGAATTTAAAATTTCAGAATGCCTGCACTAAGCTAGACTAAGCTCTAGGACTCACCTGGGTGTGCTTGTCAAAAATATAGATTCCTGGGTTCCGCCTCAGAACAGTAGGAACAGAATTTGCAGCAGTAGGGACCAGAAGTCAGCACGTTTGTCTCCCTACCCTGTCACTCTTGCTGCCACTGCCCAAGCTGGGCTGCTTGTCTGAAACACTCTCCTCCTGACCTCCCTTCACAATTTGACTCCAATGCTATATCTAAGGACCTTTACTGACAATTCCCTCCCTCTCTAGAGTTAATTCCTTCTTTCTCTGACTCTGTTTACCTTTCACCCATTTCCATCGATGACAAACTTACCATGTTGTTGTGTAATTTATTGGCCTACACATCTGCTTCCCTTACTGGTCCAGGGGCTCTGTCAACAGAAACCAGGCCCTGTTCACCTTAGCATCCTGGTACCTGGCACACAGCTGGTAGGCAGTGGATGGTCAGGAAACATTTACTAAATTGTAAATGGGAAAAATTTAAAAGCTCCCTGATTGAAAAAGTTGGGAATTTCCTTAGTCAGAGATAGGTGAGAGTAAAAAAATTCATTTAAATTCACCCTATTGCTCATTCAGTGACCCAACACAGTCAAATTCCCCACACCACAGGATTGTTTTGACAAGACACAGAATTCTATTATTATTTAAAAATTTCCCACCAGATGTCTTTTTAAGTCCACAACTTGGTATGCTAAACCAATGTGAAAAATTATCTTTGTTTTACTTTCTAAATCCTCCCATCAGTTCACTTTGGTCTGATTTAAACCTAATGAGGACTTTTTAAGAAAATAAAACTAGAATCCAATTCATAACTTAAGAATTTGTTGTATTCAGGATGTAAAATATTTGAAGTAAAATTTTCTATTCATACTATATTTTATTGAAAATGATAATTTAAAGTTTTGAAACAAGAGACTATAAGAATTAATGGAAACACACAAAAGATCAGTGAGAAACATGAACTGTCTTAATTATCAATTTGATTGCCAGATGTATCCTCTAAATCTTTCACTTTCTATTCTTTCACTATAAAAGTTTGTGTCAGAATCTATCTAAAATAAATACATCACAAAATCTCAATTTGTCTGTAACTGTAATAAATAGCCTCTTCAAAGGAGATCAGCATAAAATATTACTTCTTGTATAGTTTTAGAACTATTAAAAGATAATTATTAAATAATCACTGCATTTTTTCCTGCACATTTTGCAAAGAACATTACCTTCTTTGGTATACTACAAGAAAATTGCATGCCATTTTCTTACTCAATGAGCATTTACTATGATGACTTCTTCAGAAGTGTTACCCTTCTGTACATTGTACACTGGAATAGTGTTCCAATCTTCCAGGTGATCAAGCCAGAAAACGGGGAGAAAGCTTTGATTCATCCCTCACCATCCACGCAACCAATCCATCCATCCATCCAGTCCATCTAATCCATCCTTCTATCCAATCCACCCAATCCATCCAACCCATTTCATCCATCCATCCATCTAATCCATCCAATCCATCCATCCATATATCAGTCAAATCAAGGTCATATAAACTGCACACCATAATTATCTCTTATAACTCCCTCCTCCTTCCTATGCCCACTTCCGCTGCTCTAGTGCAGGCTTTCACGTCTGCCTTTTTTCTTCCCTCCTCAGCTACAGCTCGTGATCCTTCTAACTTTCCAGCTGAAAAGTCCTCATCTGTTTTCTATGGCCAAGGGCATAAAAATCTAAACAAGGTACCATAGGGCCTTTTATGATCTGCCTCCCAGGTTAACTCCATATTTGGCTCTGGCCCCTCAGACAGTACGTGCTGCACTACTGGTGCTTTCTAGAAAGTGTCACGAGGACTTACTCCTCCTTAGACAATGAGCATGCTGCCCCTGTCCCTAGAACCTTCTGAGGATAAGTAAGTCTCCTTACTTATTGGACTGACAAACTCCTATTTTACCCATAAGATCTGAGCTTAAGCATAATTCCACCACAGCAACTTTCTAATTGTAGCTTGATTTGTGTGTGTGTGTGTGTGTGTGTGTCTGTCTCCCTTCTGGATTAAACACCTTGTGGGCAGGAATACTTCTCTTCTTTTTTGTTGCCACCATGGCAAAAGGAGTATCTGGCATAAGCAAGATAGCCAGTAAATATGGGTTAAATAAATGAGTGGTTGTCCACTTCACCCATGCCTAAAACTGGTCCTACTCAGACGTGTGCCACAAACAATGAAAACATGAAAACATGAATAAGTGGAACATAGGCAGAGTTACAAACACCTTAATTCAGATACAGAATTCACTGTGCCTCCCTCATCCCCTTCTTCCTCCTTTTCTCCTGTACTCACTGATTCAGCAGTGGGAGCTTTGACAAAGACACTTTGGATCTAGAAGTTTAAGAAGGGAAGAAATGGTGATTATCTGGAATAATTTAAGAGGGTTTTCCCTCAGAGGACCATTCAGTCAGGCCAGCTGGTCCCTGGACACCCCTTTGACCAAAAGAAGCATTGCTCACCCAGCACGAATATTTCACTCACCTCTCCGTAATTCCTCTCATTGATGATGCTTTGGAAATTTATTTTTACCCATTTCTGCTAAGGAGGATTTGCTGTTGCTGATATATTTAGGTTAACAGGTATTCTTTTATGAGAAATGAAGTATCCTTAATTTTTTGAGGTCTGTTTCCTTATCTAAAAGATTACAATACCCACCCCCTTGCTAGGAAGGTCTAATATGATAAAATGAAACTACTTTGAGAAGCATAAAAAAAAAACCAAACACCTTTATTATCTTTACTCCTAGCGTATGTGAATACATTTAATTTGCATTTTTCCTTAATCAAGTTTAACTGATTTGAGGAAATAGGATTTTTAATTAGGAGGGAAGAGATGCAGCCATTTTGGTTATTGGTTTCCTGACCTGACCATTTATTAGAGAGAGGCTCCCAGAGATAGACAAACATACAGGCCCACCACAGACCTAGGAAGTCAAGACCTCCAGGGGAGAAGCCCTGGGAATCTGCCTGATGAATATTCCTTGAGGGACTTTGATAATCAGCTAGGTTGAAAGCTGCTGTTTTAGGTTTAATATCCTTTAATAAGATGTTCCTCAAAGTGGAGACACAGGTTAAGAACACAGACATTTGGGCCCCAGACAGACTGAATTAAACCTAGTTGCCTAAGATGCCTTACTCCCTCTTCACGACTAGGTAGTGATGGGTGTAACCAGCAAAGACACTACAGGTGAAGGGCACTTCAGAGTGGGAGAAAAGGCGAGGAAAGGGAGGTAGCAGGTGGGAAATTAAAATTTCACCTTTTGAAACACTTTAATTTTTTTGACACCCTTTATAAATTCCATACTCCCCAACTCTCAGGACAGGAAACTCAGGTTTGTCCTGAGTGTTCTAATTCCACTCTTTTAATGGTCTCCCCTCCTCACCCTTCTGACGAGCAAACACACTGTGCAGGAAAGAAATTGATAAAATTGCTGAAAACCTGATTACTATTTATATCTCTGCTTTTATAACAGAATACATTCCAAGTTCTAAAAAACCCTAGTCATGAGTGATCTTTAGAAATACAACTTATTCTTAGATTAAAAACTGTCTCTGTTACCCTAGAAAGAAAAGTCCAATAAGTGACAGAACATACATATTTATAACAGCCTGTTCTTATTACTAGACAACTTATGGCAGAAAATTATTTTTCTTGAATTTTGTAGACAGAGGGCAGTATGTACAAGCCAACTGCATAAGCAAAAGCCTATGTGCCAATTTTACAGAAAATGCTCTCTTTAAAACATCTTTGTATAATGGTCTTTTTAAACCTCAAAATATTGTTTAGTCATTTATAGTGGGCTAGAATTTTTGCTCACTGTAAAAAAAATTACTACATGGCCCAGGGAGGTGTTTCATTCTTTGGTTTTGAAAATGTATGCATCTGATGTCACCATGGCTTTGGAAAGGGTGTACACACAGATGTGATGACAAGCATCACGCCAGAAAACTCAGTAGTTAAAAATGATAACTGATCTTGTCGTGCTCTGTCATTATGCAAATCCAAGAAATGTATTGCCAAAGTGATTTATATTAGTGCAGTTGAAAGAGAATTAAAAATGTAATCTTCAGCAAATCATTTTAAAATTGACTCTCTGTGGCTGCCTATGTCTTACAATGGTGATGCACATTGAACAGTAATTGTGTTGGTCTTTTCTTTAATTATAAATGATATTGCATTTAAATCAAATGTACCCAATTGACAAACAAAATTAAATTAATGGAGTTTAAAAGAAATTGATTTTAAATCTTATTTGGTATTCTAGAGGAAGTCCCCCATTTCTGGGGGTTAATGCAGCTATTCTTGGAGTACAAGATAATAAATCAGCAGTTCTCCTGTGTAGGAGACAACGGGTAGATGGCACACCTCGTTTCCTGGGAAGACACATTGCTGTAAGTAGAAGCACTGATAAAATCGGTGCTACGTGGAGTCATCACAACACGGTTTCCATGGAGATCTGTCTCTGGCATTATACTCCGGTGATTGCCCTTCAATTTTCATCAAATCCCCTAAGTTGTTTCCAGCCATAGACTCTTTCCACTACCGTTCACGTAATTGCTGGTCAGTCCTCCCAGACTGCAATGATGTTATCATTCATGCTCAAGGATTCCCACCACCCTCAATATTCTGTGGCCTCTGAGTCACCATGAGTTACCAACACCAGAGAAATAAGATGAGGGAGCTTCTTCTAAGATGATTGCCAGGGTTTGTTTCACTTGTTGAGCCCCAAAGCCCACTGTAACTCCCCCACTTTACAGACAGAGAGAGAGCCAGTGTGGTTAATATTCAAGGTAACGTGTCTAACAATTTAAAAAATAATGATTGGAACCAAAATTAAAATTATCCTGAGCTATTTTTTTCTAAAAGAGAGAATTCCAAGCTGTTGTTCTTAGAACAACTGGTATTTCCATGATTAAACAAGTTTGGGAAACAGTAGGATAACTAAAGTAAAGCAGATTTCTTTCTTGCAAAAATTCTCTCTAATGTTCTTTGCGAATACATAGGAAATTTGTGGTGCATACAAATGTTTCCTAAACATTTTTTCCCTTTTATCATAGAGTACCTTTGAAATCTAGACATCTGCAGAACAAAAATGATGATATCATTTATTGTCCAATTAGGAAATTTTTGAGAATGAAAGGAGGTGCCACTAATGTTTATTACTGGGAGACAGGCATAAACTGGGACTTTCCTGGATGGGATGTATGGTTATGACATAGAGGCATAAAACAAAACAAAACATTTGAGAGCTAAAGATAATAGAATGGCAATCATAATACTGATCCCCAGCTTGAAGGCTATAATATATAAGAAGGATGGATATTATTCTGTGTTGCTCTATAAGGTAATAATAATAATAGGAGGAAATTACATGGAGGAAGAATTTTATACAATGTAAAAAAGAACTTTCTAGCAATTATATTCGCCTAAAAAGGGAATAGATTCTGTTTGGAAGATGTGAGTTTTTCCCTCCCTCCCCAGAGAGATGTTAACTAGTGAGGGATGCTGTATGAGCTAGGAGTAAATGACTTCTAAGAACCAACTAATATTTTTATGATTCTATGATTCAACTAATAGGAACTTATTGCAAATCCCTGAGACATTACCACATATAAACATGATTGTTCAAAGAGAGGAATTAAAAATGTCTTATAATCCAACTTTTTCCAATTCACCATTTGACCAAAAGGCATATGAAATATCCACTACTGAACAAATGAAACATCATCAAATTTGAGTAACTGAGTTTCACACAAGTTAAACTACACTGAACACTTTGCCATAAGGCCCTGGTATCTGAAGAGGCCACTGCATTTATGTAAAAATTGATGCTCTGAAAATGCACAGGGGCAGTGAGGTGAGAATTAAAGAATTGGAAAGTTCAGGCTTAGGTACAATTTATAGATGAACAAAGGGTAAAGAGTGGAAGAAATCTTAGAGGTCATTCTAATACAGTTTATTCATTTCCTCAGGCCTAGGGATATAAAGTATCTTGCCAAATATACCAGTTTGGGGCAGAGTTGAAATCATAGGTGAAGTATGAACATGTACAGAAAGTTAAAATTATTTTAGCTATTCTCACATAGGGAAATAGCACACATAAACAAGTTAAGATTAATTTCCAGGCATTGTAAGTGCTGAGTTATCTACTTTTATCAAAATAGATAGTTATATACAGGTATACCTTGGAGACATTGTGGATTTGGTTACAGACTACTGCAATAAAACAAACATTGCAGCAAAGCAAGTCACAAGAATTTTTTGGTTTCCTAGTACATATAAAAGTTATATTTCCACTATATAGTGGTCTAGTAAGTGTGCAATAGCATTATGTCTAAAAAACAATGTACATGCCTCAATTTAAAAATACTTGATTGCTAAAAACTGCTAACCATCATCTAAGCATTCAGCAAGTTGTAATCTCTTGCTGGTAGAGGGTCTTACCTTGATGTTGATGGCTGCTGACTGATCAGGGTGGTGGATGATGAAGGTTGGGGTTGCTGTGGCAATTTCTTAATATAAGACATCAATGAAATTTGCTGCATTGATTGACTCTTCCTATCACAAAAGATTTCTCTGAAGTATGTGATGCTGTTTGGTAGCATTTTACCCACAGTAGAACCTCTTTCAGAATCAGAGTCAATCCTATCAAATCCTGCTGCTGCTTTGTAACCTAAGCCTATGTAATATTCTAAATCCTTTGTTGTCATTTCAACAATGTTCACAGCATCTTCACCAGGAGTAGATTCCACCTGAAAAAACTACTTTCTTTGTTCATCCATAAGAAGCAACTCCTCATTTGTTAAAGTATCATCATGAATTGCAGCAATTCAGTCACATCTTCAGGCTCCACTTCTAATTCTAGTTCTCTTGCTGTTTCCACCACATCTGCATGAACTGCACATCTTCAGTTACTTCTCATACTGAACACTTGAACCCCCCAAAGTCATCCATGAAGGTTGGAATCAACTTATTCCAAACTTCTGTTAATGTTGGTATTTTGATCTCCTGAATCATGAATGTTCTGAATGGCATTTAGAATGGTGAATCCTTTCCAGAAGTTTTCAATTTACTTTGCCCAGACCCATCAGAGGAATCACTATCTATGGCAGCTATAACCTTACAAAATGTATTTCTCGAATAATAAGACTTGAAAGCCAAAATTACTCCTTGGGCTGCAGAATGGACGTTGTGTTAGCAGGCATGAAAACATTAATCTCCTTGTACATCTCCATCAGAGTTCTTGGGTGACAAGGTGCATTGTCAGTGAGCAGCAATATTTTGAAAGGAATCTTTTTTTCTGAGCAGTAGGTCTCAACAGTAATCTTATAATATTCAGTAAACCATGCTATAAACAGATGTAATGTCATCCAGGCTTTGTTGTTCCATTTCTAAAGCACAGGCAGAGTAGATTTAGCATAATTCTTATTTATTTATTTAAATAGATTTAGGGGGTACAAGTGGCTTTTTGTTACATGGCTGAATTGTATAGTGGTGATGCCAGGGCTTTTAGTGTGCCCATCACCAAATAGTGTACATTGTACTGGATAGGTAATTTTTGAACCCTCCCTCCCTCCCTCCACCCTTCTGAGTCTCTGAAGTCCCACATTCATAAAACAAATACTATCATAGTAGACCTAAGAAAAGAAACAAACAGAAAGATAATAATAGTGGGGGACTTCAACACCCTATTGACAGAACTAGATAGCTCATTGAGGCAGAAAAATCAACAAAGAAACCCTGGGCTTAAATGGGACTCCAGAACAAAGACATTTCTAACAGACATTTACAAAACTGCAGAATATATATTATTCTCACCAGCATATGGAACATCTTCTAAGATAGACCATATCTTAGGTCACAGAACAAGTCTCAGCAATTTTAAAAAATCAAAATCATACCATGTATCTTCTCAGACCACAGTGGAATAAAACTAGATTTCAATTCCAAGAGGAACTCTTAGATTTAGCATAATTCTTAAGGGCCCTAGGGTTTTCAGAATGGTAAATGAGCATTGGCTTCAACTTAAAGTCCCCAGCTCTGTTAGTCCCTAACAAGAGAGTCAGTGTCTTCTTTGAAGCTTTGAAGCCAGGCATTGACTTCTCTTCTCTAGCTATAAAAGTCCTAGATGGCATTTTCTTCCAAAATAAGTCTATATTATGTACATTAAAAATCTGTTGTTTAATGTAGCTGCCTTCATCAATTATCTTAGCTAGATCTTCTGGATAACTTGCTGGAGCTTATATGTTAGTATTTGCTGTTTCACCTTGCACTTGTATGTTATGGAGACAGCTTCTTTCCTTAAACCTCATGAATCAACCTCTGCTACCTTCAAACTTTTCTTCTGCAGCTTCCTCACCTCTCTTTGCCTTCACAGAATTGAAGAGAGTTAGGGCCTTGCCCTGGATTAGGCTTTAGAGTAAGGAAATGTTATGGCTGGTTTGAGCTTCTGTTCAGACCACTAAAACTTTCTTCATATCTGCAATAAGGCTGTTTTACTTCCTTATCATTTGTGTGTTCACTAGAGTAGCACTTTTAATTTCCTTCAAGAACTTTTCCTTTGCATTCAAAACTTGGCTAACTGTTAGGCACAAGAGGCCTAGCTTTTGTCCTATCTTGGCTTTCAACATGCCTTCCTCACTACGTTTAATCATTTCTAGTTTTTGATTTAAAGTGAGAGATGTGTGACTCTTCCTTTCACTTGAACACTTAGAAGCCATTGTAGGGTTATTAATTGCCCTAATTTTAATATTGTTGGATCTCGGGCAATAGGGAGGCCTGAGGAAAGGGAGAGAGATAGGGGAACAGATAGTCTGCGGAGCAGTCAGAACACACACAACATTTATCAATTAAGTTTGCCATCTTATATGAGTGCAGTTCGTGGCACCCCAAAACAATCACAATAGTAACACCAAAGATCACTGATCACAGATCACCATAACAGATATAATAATAACAATAAAGTTTGAAATATTGCAAGAATTACCAAAATGTAACTTAGAGACACGAACTGAGCACATGCTATTGGAAAAATGGCGCTGATAGATTAGCTCAACACAGGGTTGCCACAAACCTTCAATTTGTAAAAAACACAGTATCTGTGAGGCTCAATAAAGCAAAGTGCAATAAATTGAGGCATGCCTGTGTGTAGTTTCTGTAATCTCTAATCCTTTTAGTTCCTGGTAAAGAAAAGTCAAAATAAAGATAATATAGACGTAATTAATCTTTTCAGCTTTAATATTCTTTAGTAATGAATTCCCCATTTTACAGATGAGAAGGTAAATGATATGAACAAGATCAAACAGCTAAAATGGTAGAACTGGAATTCTAAGCTCAGTCACATCATTTGAAAACAAGTACAGTAGTATTTTTGTTATGCTTGCCTGTCTCCTACAATAATTTTTGTTTTGCCAAAGTTATTTTTGATATTTCATGATATTGAAGCCCTTTAATCAAATTAATAAAGAAAAACAAAACAGAAAACTACTCACGATCATTGTCCTCAGGCTCCTCGCCTTTTAACTCAGCACAGCTAGGCAGTCTTGGCTCATTCACAATATCTTTCAGAAAAAAAAAAAGGAACAAAGAAAGACATATCATTAAATCTACAAAGAACCTCCATCAAAAGAGTCCTCATTATTTTGGCTTGAGAATTCAAAGAAGGAGTTCTGCACCCACACATGGCTTTGCCATGGAGTTTTCTGTGACGCTATAAAGCAACACAATAGCAAGGTCTCTGTGCAAAACAATCTGAGATGCTTCATACCAAGAAGAAGTGGGAGAAACATAGAATTAGAAATTGTCTGAGATAATTTTGATACAAAGAATTCAAGCACAGCTACCAATTTTGGGGGTCATTTTGCAAACACAAGTCTGATGAATAAAGCATAATAGTTCAGTAAAATGGGCATGTCTTTCATTAGGTCAATGCATTATAGATTAAGTAGTAAAAGCGGTAGGGGAAAAGATAGGTTAAGAAATCAAAACAAAATGAAACAGAAATAGTGCTTTGTAGAAATGACAGGGTGGGAAAGCATCACGCCCTTGTGCCCTAACACCCTGACATTCATCCAGTCCCAAATAATAGTTTGGGAGTTGGATTAGTACACAATTACATTTAGGAGACTCTGGGAATTTGCACTTGAGTAGTGAGAGAAGATGGTTTGTATGTAGGTCTGCTAAGTTGGAAAGAGCTTTTTGGAAAACTTTTTCTGGTCTCCCACAGCGAGAAGTTTCTGACACATTCGAACAGAGACAGGGCTGGCAGTCATTTCTCTACACATATCAGTATGCTTTTTGGCAAACCACCACTAAGATACTTTCATGGAAGAAGAGTGGATGGGATGCCATTGAAACCTATGGGAACAGACCACTAGTGTGACCTCTTCCTGGTCAGAGCCAGGGTAGATCGGCTCAGAAGTGCTGAGCTGCACTGAGCATTATGCTGTACACTTTGGGTAACTGAGGCACGGGAGATTTCACTGTATTACAGCTCCTTATTTCTTTCCCGCCCGGCATCAAATATATCATAGAAGCACAGAGTATTTCAGTGAAAAGTTAGCCAGCCTCAGCTCTGCTTACCTTAAAAACGGAACTCCTTTTGCTTCAGAGTCAGGGAGCTTTATTCATCTGATGTCAAAATGGGCTGCAGAGACAATGCTGACAACAGGTTACCTCATGGTCTTTGATAGCCATGTGCTGTTCTGTACCATAGAGCCCTTCCTTTAGAAATTACTCTGTGTTTCTATGTCCATTTGTAGTGGCAGATAAATAAAGCCAACTGCCACCTCAGTTTACCACATCATCATTTCCTGCTCTAAGAAAACCCCCAGGGAGTTCAGAGAACCTTTGCCTGCAGGAGTGGGAGGGACACTTGTCAAAGCAGAATCTGCCTGAGGGCTGACCCTGTATCAGGCATGCTGGCGGGAAGAGCAGGCTTGTCTATCCCCCAACTGCAGAGGTTCCTTTTCAGGCTGCCCATGTTACTTCTCTCCACGTGGATACCCGAATGAAAAGCTCACTAATTAGGGATTCCTTTTAAAACAAGAAAATCTTTTAAAAATACATTTAAAAAAATAAAAATAATACATGAACATTGCCTAATGTAAAGGCAAACACTAATAATATTTTTTTAAATCACCCAGAGCTAATATTGGTATTAACTTTACAGTTTTTTGTTTTATATATAAATATGCATATTTTAGACCATATATGTAACATATACACAAATATATATGTATACATATTGCTTTTACAAAAATGAGATTTTTTTCACTTAGTGTAGTATGAATATTTTTTTAAATCATTAAATCATGTGTGTGTATGAAAACTTACAGAATCAAAGAATATTAGAGCTGGAAAAGAAGTAAGAGACCATCTACTCCAGTGTTTCTCAAACTTCTGACTACACCTACACTAAAAATACATTTTACATTGCACCCCAGTACACACTTTTGTATTTATTACACACATACATGTTTCATGTAACAACACTTACCCCTACTATATAAGAAACACTCTGATAATTTCTATTTTACTTTTATAATGTTTTTAAGAAATAATGGTAGAGATCTTCTGCAGACTCATAACTTACTACTGGGTTGTGATCCACAGTTTGAAAAAAACTCATCTCATAAAGCCCCTTCTTCTAAAAAGAAGAAAACAGGCTGAAAGAAGCTAAGTGATTTCCCAAGATCATACAGGGAATAAATGACATTGTTAAAACTAGGACCAGAACTCCTTGTTCCCAGCCCACACTATCTCTGCATCTCCTAGCCATGCTTAATCACTAATTATTAGTAGATATAGGTAGGGGTGTGTGTGTGTGTGTGTGTGTGTTGGTACTACTGCTGATGAAATCTCAAAATATATAGCACCCCCAAATATACAGGAAAATGCTTAACATTTTCCATGAGAAAAATAAATTAATATAATAGCTAATTTATGATCCATGAGTTAATTTTCTCACACTGTTTTATAATTTTCTAAGGCAGCTGGTCCAACAATTTCTTCAAGTGAATAAAGATCAAACTATTACAGACACAAGTCAGTAATCTGAATAACCTTAAGCCATAACACTGTGGAATATGTGAAATTATCACTCTATAGGTTGGATAAATATCTTGACTTTATGACCTTCAATTACTTTCCTTATCTATAAAATGGAAATGACTACCCTATACCCTTGAAAGAATGTAGGGAATAACTCCAAAAAGACCTTTATTTCTTTTTTCGCCAGTTCCAGTGCAGGTTGCATGAGAATCCAACGTAGATGCACTCCATGTGGTAACTGTGACCCACGCTGTGTCAACCTCATGGTACCACCATCTCCACATGTGGCTTCCGGGTCAACGCAGAGGGAGAAAAAGAGAACTAGAGGGTGGCATGCTGGCACTTAAATGCCTTGGCCAGGCAGCATCACCAGAATACTTAGTCAGAGATCATTGTCTAGGTCCAGTAACTGACCCTACCCAACTGCAAGAAAACCAGAAAATATGGGGGAGCCTCAGGAAACGCCATGAGCAGTAAATGTCTCTTCTACAGGGAATGGTGCCCAAATTATTAGAAACCAACTAATTATAATGAAATATATTAGGGCATATTCCTCAGCTTCACTAGTATATAACTGTAGTGTTCAACACATTAGCACGATTAGTGTTTCTGTTTTTCAAACTGTGATCTGGGGGCATGAACAGTAAATTTTTAAAAGTTTAAGCACCTATTTATAATTGATCTGACCTCCATCAACTAATGAAGCAGCCTGTCATAGAGCTGTAATATTTTATGTCCACAGAGGCCCCAAAGTATATTGCAATCATATATAGAAATTACACTCTGTTGAGCAAGGTATTTTTAGCACAGTTCTCAAAGCATCACTGAGCTGGAAGAATTTGAAGCAGTAAAGTTAGCCACTATCTTCCTTTTGTCCATTAAAGAAGATCCTAAAATGAAGTGACAACAGTTATCAGAAGCAAAAGCAAACTTCCTCAAGAGACCCAACGTGCCCTTCAGGATATTCGCTGGTAGCCTTCGCATTTTAGAATTAGTTAAACACATACAGTATGTAGTTCAGTTAACTGTCCAAACCATTCATATAATAATAGCACAAAATATAAAATCTCTTTTTCTAAAGACTACGAAAATAAAGATTTCTCTAAGATACAGCTCAAACCTCTCAAAGTACATATATTCCCTTTGGATTTTAAAGTCAAGACTAGATGATTCTGTGTGCGTGTTGTGTGTGCATGTGTGTATGGTGGGTATCAAGAGAAAGCATATATTCACTCATAATGATCTGGCAGAATGAAGTATTGCTTCAAAACTTTCAGTTTCCTATAATAGGGTTATAGATTTGCACACTTTGCCATGTAATTTGTAATGCCTCTCCTCGGAACAGGTGGGGGTAGATATCCCCGCCTCATTGACTTTGGCCAGTGGACTCAGGCACAACTGAGGTGAGGCCTTGAGAGGCATTGTGTGTTTTTGCTCAGTTCTCTTGCTTTTCTGCCATCTGCCAGAATACGAATGGGGTAGTTGCCAGTTGCAGAACGAGAGACCCATGGAGCAGAACTGAACCCAGCCTGCATCTGAGGCAAAGCTGCCCCAGCCGTCCAATAGACCCAGGAGTAAGAAACACCAACAGAGGTTGTTGTAAGTACTGAGATTTTGGGGTTGTCTATTATTCTGTGTTAATGGTCCAAATCTAACTGATACAAAAGGGAAAAAACACAAATATCTTTTTTCTTTTATTTATTTCTAAAACCACTACAATTTCTCCATTCTTCAAACACAAAGCCTCTTGAAAGAAGGTAGAAAAAGAGTAGAAATACTATGGAAATTAAGGATGGTAGGCCGGGCACAGTGGCTCATGCCTGTAATCCTAGAACTCTGGGAAGCTGAGGTGGGAGGATCGCTTGAGGTTAGGAGTTCGATACCAGCCTGAGCAAGAGCGAGACCCTGTCTCTACTAAAAATAGAAAAAATTAGCAGGCATGGTGGTGTGGCCTGTAGTCCAGCTACTCGGGAGGCTGAGGCAGGGGGATTGCTTGAGCCCAGGAGTTTGAGGTTGCAGTGAGCTATGACGACGCCACTGCACTCTAGCTGGGGTGACAAAGCAAGACATTGTCTCAAAAAGAAAAAAAAAGGGATGGTAGACCTATGAGGACCTGAGAGATAAAATGCAGAAGATGAAACAGATGAAATAGGTATAGAAAGAAGCATACAAATTCTGAGGACCTGCTGATATTCTCAGAGAAGGCTGGGAAATTCTATATAAAGAGAAGGGTTTCAGTTTGCCCAGGTACTGTTGGGCCTGCTTGGGGTGGGAACTTGGAATATATACATGGAACGGAATGGGGTAGATGAAGAACTCAGATAAGGACTACATGGATTGTGAAACAACAGCCACAGGAGTCTGGAGAGGCTGGAGGTTATAAAGATAACTCCAACCACAAATGGTGGCAGAGGAACAAGTAGGAACCGGCAGGGACTGATGGCTGTTTAAGAAAAGATTCACCCTCCCCAAACCTTTATCCGAATCCTCTATAAAACCCACCATTCTCCCCTGCTCGGGGTGGACGCTCCTTTTGGCCTCCACCCTCCTGCACCGGGGTGCCCAAAATAAACGGCATTTTGGTGTATCTCAGGCTTGACTATCTTCCTCTCTGCTCTGACCTAACAGGTACATGAGCAAGAAAGAACCTCAATATTTTTACAGTTCTGTCCTTGATGATATTAAATCTTGACCTAAGTTAAGTCCCTGAATTTAGAAAGGTTGACTAGGACTTATAGATATTGATATGATTTCATAGAAAAGACCAGACACTAGAAAGAGAAAAACATCATAACAGACACACTGCCAAAGACAAAAGATCCACCCTGAGGGCTGACATGTTACAAAAATGAAATGGAGAAAGATAATTCAGATTTTAATACAGTCCATAGTCTATAATCTTCAAAAATGACCTTATGTTACTTTTAATTTTTAGATTAGGTTCAGTTACGAGTGACAGATAATCCAAATTAATAGTGGCTTAAACACAGTAGGATTTCTTCTGTCTTTTGAAAGAGTCTAGGGTCCCAAAATTTAGAGGCAACAAATGCAGGGCTGGAATGGCCATCACAATGTCACAGGCCCAGGGTCTTTGTTGTTGCTCCACAATTCTCAGCACGTAGTTCTCCACCTGTCATCCCCTCTAACCTCTAAGACAGCTTCCTGATATCCAGCATCACATCCATATTCAGGAAGCAAAACAGAGAAGAAAATGAAGAAGATCACGCCTTTCTCTGAAAGGGCACTTCCCAGTCAATGTGATATTTTAGTTTATGCCTTATTAGTCAGAACTTAGACTCACAGGTACCTTTAAAGGTACATACCCAGGTAAAAAAAACTGGGGGTTCTCACTAAAGAGGAGAAGAATGGCTACAGGAGACCAGTAGCCTCTGCCACAACTCTTACTGTGTTGAGAGTGTAACATGTAGCCAAACAAAAAGCCTGTATGTTACAATCTCAACAGCCTGCCCTAAATCACTATGGTAAGCCAAGACAAGAATTTTAAAGAAATAAAGGAACAGTATTTCATTTTGAATCTAAACAAAACACTAACAAAATTAACCCATAGAATCCCAGCATACATAAAACTAAGGTGACATCTATAAATCCCTTCCTTCCTACCCTTCCATCCTTCCTTCCTTTATTGGCACCGATTAAAAGTCCAATAATCACTAATGTTATCCAAAACATCTTACCAGTCAAATCAAAAAGGGATTGTGGGTTAACTGGGTTAAGAAAGCTTTCTTCAGACAAAACATGTTAATCTTGATTGCTAGCATTAATGGTCTAAATTTGATAAAAAGAGGCACATAATTATTTTTTGCTTTCTGATATTTAACTTTAGGTTTTTGGTTAACAGTAGGAAAACTCATATTGACATTAATCTTTTTCCTACATATATAACATTTATTTTGAATGTACATTAGCATTTGCATAGATTATATGCAGTTTTTTCCAATAAAAATATATGGCTTATCTGTAATGAAAATATAAAGATAAATAGTGAGCATATAGTACATACTTGCTACATGCCAGGCACTGGGCATCATGCTGTGCATCTAACATTATTTCACTTAACTCCTTATTCCAAAAATAAACCTAGAAGGAGAGACTATTATATCTTCCAATTTATCCAAGAGAAACTTGAAATGGGTAAGTAATTTTCTCAGGGTCACATGCTACTCAGTGACGGAAGGTAAAACCAGGATACAAATTTAAGGATCTCTATCTGCAAGACTCAAGCTTAACCACTGCTTTATTGCAGCACATACCTTAAGGAAAATTGTATGCATCTGGGAGAAAACTAGATACTTATGCATTTGCCCTTATTGTTATACCTCCTCTTTGTCTTATCATCATCTTCTAGTTAAATGAATAGTCAGAAAATTGTGCCTCTAATTCATCACAAACCAGTGTACAGCAGACTGACTCATATATAATAGCCACTTGATAGTTATGAAATGACTGAATGAACTATGAAATTATTACACTTATTAGTAGTTCTATTTTTAATCTACTTTCCAATACATTTGTATCATACTAATAGTTTTTATTTTATAACACTTAAAAACTACAAACATTTCCCAGCATCATACATAATTCCATCACTCTGAGTTTCTGTTATAAAATATTATCTATCACTAATGGCTAGTAGTGGCTTTAGAATACTGCAAATTGTTTCAAAAATAGCTATAATTGCAAATCTCTTAATATTTGAACTATGTGTATGTAGCTTACTGAAACATTCTAACAGCAGGAGCAATGATTGGAAAATACATTATTTATCGCTTAAGATCATATTTACAATTTCTGTTTCTAACTTAAATAGCAATCTCCTGAGTTTACAAGAGTTATAATCATCTGTCCAAAAAAAGCTCAAATTTCAAACGTATAGGTGAAAAACACATCCTTTTCTTAAAAGTGAAAGACCCAAAGACACAAATTGTTAATCTAAAATATGCTTGTTCTTAACCACAAGCCCAGAGCCTAACTGGATTCTCATCCAAAAATAAGATGCCAGGGGGGTCCTCTACAAGGAAGAATTTATCTCCTATGTGGTATTTCTCGTACCCACTGTATGCAGAAGGGAAGTTCCCAGAGTATAGCACTGAGCTGGCATGCATGGAAAGGGACCACTTATTCCAAATTTGAAAAAAAAATAACAGTAAAGTTGTATATAACTCTCTTCACCCTTCTCTTTCTATGTGCCTTTGGCTTCCCTACCTGTCACTGAAAATTTAATGGCATTGTATCACAATAGAATATTCTATACTCTTGGGAAGAAAAGACACTAAGCAAGTGTGAAAAGAGCATGATTATTAATGTTAAAGTCATTTATATCCTTGTGGGTTAAATAACAAAGGGAGACTGTAAGCCTACTCTTTTGGTTTTGGAATCATAAAGAGCCCATGAAGTCTTCTAGACACATGTATTTAGTCTTAGGGAGATCTCATCAGATATTTTCTGTGCTGGTGGATTTCATTATATTAAGGAGAACCATTGGATTGGCAAAGAAGAAAAGAAATTAGGTTTCATGGATTAAAACAAAATGAAATAAAATATAAAAAGAGGACTTTGTCATAGTTGCCATTTTAAAAGATTAAAAATGAGAATCACTTTCAGACTATCATTAAGCCAGTATTATAACACACTGGACTGAGAAAAAATATTAAATTATTCATGCCATAAAAACAATTTTGCCATTTGGCAATTCAATGTCTTAAGTTAAGTTTTAGGGACTGTGGGATGAAGGTGCTGTAACTGCATAATAAGATCCTGTGCTCTGTTCTGGACTGGGGCATTTACTGTGAAGTGATCCATTGTCCAGTTATCCAATTAGACTGGTTTATAACCATTTACAAAATATCTACCTTATTGAATAATCACTGGAATTACAAATAAATATGGTGGGAAAATGACTACTTGTTACCTGAAAATCCATTTGAATGAACAAACATTGGTAGAGAACTACTTAGTGTCAAATACAGTGGTAGACAAAAAAAAAAGAATTAGGTCATAATAAAGAAATAAACCAAAAAAATGGGGGTTGCACAACAATATGCAATGTGGTACTTAATGTCACTAAACTGTACACTGAAAATGGTTATTAAAATGGTAAATTTTGTGTTATGTATATTTTATCACAATTAAAGAAATCTGGAGAGAATTCTTCACGGCAGAGTGGATCAAATGGACTACTATGGGCTAATAACAGAGGCAGGGTCTGTTTGGATTAGTGCATGAAATGTGTGGAGGACCTAACTTCTTTCAAGTATATTTGTATCAGATTTTCATTTATAAGAAAATAGCTTTAATTTAAAAATTGAGAAATGTAATGCTGATGAGAATCAGACATTCTTTTAAACTGGTACCCAAAGCTTCATATCCAAATGGCCCTATATCAAATATAGTTGACATTTGACCAACATGGGTTTGAACTGTGTGGGTCCACTTACATGCAGATTTTTTTCAATAAAAGTCACACCTGCCTCTACTGCTTCCCCTTCCACCTTCTCCACCTCTTCTGCCTCTGCCACCCCTGAGATAGCAAGACCAACCCCTCTGCCTCCTCCTCCATAGCCTACTAAACATGAAGATGATGAGGTTGAAGATCTTTATGATGATCACTTAATGAATAATAAATATATTTTCTCTTCCTTATGATTTTCTTAACAACATTTTCCTTTCTCTAACTTACTTTATAGTAAGAATACAGTATATAATACATATAACATACCAAATATGTGTTAATCAACTCTTAATGTTATCAGTAGGGCTTCCAGTCAACAGTAGGCTATTAAGTAGGTAGTTCAGTTTTTGTGCAGTCAAAAGTTATATGCAGATTTTTGACTGTGCAGGCGTTGGTGCCCCTAACCCATATATTGTTCCAGGGTCAACAGTAATTTAAAACACTAAGGTAACACGGAAATGATACTTAAAAAAGAGAATATTTGATGATTCAGAAAAGTCATTAAGGATTGTGCTAGGCCTAAATTTTATCATGATAAAGAGTACAGCAGCTTTTTCCTGCTACCAACAGGAAAAAATTACAGCTTTCTGATTATTTTTTACTATTTTTTTTTTTTTTTTGGAGACAGGGTTTCTCTATGTTGCCTAGCCTGGATTTGAACTTCTGGGCTCAAGCAATACTCCTGCCTCAGCCTCCCTAGTAGCCAGGACTACAGGCGCGTGCCACTGTGCCTGGATCTGATTATCTATATGCTGAATAAGTAAGAATTTACTGTGGAAAAGCTACACAATGTGTTTGGGGGGATCTGCTGCTTATACTTGTTCTTATACATTGTCAGTTATGGCAAAGACTGTTACTTGGTGAACCAATATCCCTTTGTCCCTTCTTCCTTAATATAGAACACTGATTTTTTCAGAGATATATGCTCAGCTGATAAACTATATGTTTTCCATATGACTAAGTTCTGGTTAATAAGATATGAGTGGATGTTTTTGGATGAGACTTCTGGGGAAATCTTCTTAAAGCAGAGGGCTGACTTAGCTGAGATGTGACCCTTTCCCTTGCCTTTCTGCCTCCCTGGGACTTGATGAGATGGCTGCAGCTCAGGCAGCTGTCTTGGGGCCCCAGGTAACAACCACATGTTAGGGATGTCCAAGCAGGAAAAATGGAAGTCTCCTGGGTCCCACTGGAGACTGTGGCATCACCATATGTGGACACCCAACCTCTAAAATGCTCATCACAGGAGAAAAATAATCAACTAGTTTTTTAAAGCTATTGTCTTTGGGTCTTTATAACTAGCAGCTGTATAAAATTTCTAACCCATCTATCAGGTTAAATAGGAAGAAAATGACTTCCCACTGAAATAAGAGAGCCCTCTACAAATTTTAACCACAATGTCTTGTAGGATTTTAACCTCATTGTATAATACATGAAAGTTTTATTCTAAGGGAAAATCAAAGGAGAGAGTAGCTCCTTCAGTGACATTTCAGAGGTAAGTGTGCTAAAAGCCATGACACCATCACTGCAGGGCATCATTCTAAACACAGATGCTTATTGCTTTTTGCCAGGAGAGAGGTGGTTTTCTACATAAGCTGCAACTAGGAGAGGCACAAAGGATAAGTGTGGCCCACACAGCAAAAGCAGCAGGAATCAAAGTTGCTTGCTTTGTAAATCCTGAGATCTGAATGGTATATATGCTAGGCTCTCAGAGGTCTAGTATAATAAAATTCCTATTTTAATTACAGCAGCATACTTAAAGTGCTGTCATTAAGGTTGTGTCAGCAATTACATTTTTACAACCTTATTTCCCAGAGAATAATAAAAATGTGTTTGGCATTGATACCTTGGGCTGAAAGTTGGCATTCAGCTTTCCATCTACATGCTTTCTCTTGCTTCTGACAAATTGGAAGAGACCCTACACTGTGCTTCCTTGAAATTGTGAAAGAGAAAATTCTAAATGAACAGACCTCCAAATTGCTTTGCCTTTGATTGTCTGAAATTCAGGTCTGTGAACTGTCAGGGGCGATCACTGCTGTCACGTTTCAGGATGAGAAATGTGGTTTCTACGGTAACAACAGCTCGGAATGATTAGTGCTTAAAAATTAAAATCACCTCCCTGAACTGTACTTTAAAGAAGGAAACGAGAGTCAACATGTAGAAGTATTCATTTTCTTGATTCTTTTCTTGAATCTGTGATTTCTCACAGATCAATTAGGGAATGATTTGTGAAGAACAAAATAAGCAAGAGATTTATAGAAAGAATAGCCTTAGATCAGTGTGAGAAGAAAATAATGTCAGAAATAGAACTCTCCATAGATGGGTGGGAATAAACACCTAAGTTTTATGAGTGGTAGAACGAGTATTACAAAAACGCAGCAAAAAGGCAACATTAAAGAGATTCATTATAAGAAAGAAGTATCACTAGAAGAATTGAGGATTGAAGAGTGAAATCTCTTTACAAGAGTGATCTTATATTAAAGGCTGCATATTATGTCAAGCCTCAATAATAGTAATAAGTATAATTAATATAATAACTAAAATTTATCGAGCATTAACTGTGGACAGGTCTTTTGATAATATTTTTACATATATGAACTTATTTAACACTAACGACAATCCTGCGAGGTACGTAATTTTATTATTGCCATTTCACAGATGGGGACACTTTGTCTCGGAGCGGTGAGGTGCAGTAAAAAGTAGAGCTCCCTTTGTTTTTCTCAGCACTATTTAAAGGAGCTTGATAGCCCTGGATTGTGTGCAGGTCTATAGAATAGTAAGCTCTATCATAACAGACTTCAGTGGTTTTATGAAAGAAGGATAAACAAGTTTTAAGATACTCATACAGGAAGTAAAAATAATTTGTTTGTAATGTTGAAGTAAATGATAAGAATTTTCTGAGGCATAGAAGAAACACTGCAAAGGAGAAAGAAGAATTGGAGTAAAGAAAAGTTACAGGAACAAAGTCACGAAAAGAGACTGAAGTCAATAATAAACACTCTCAGTAGCCTAGTGACAGTGGTGGCAGGGGAGCCCGGCAGGATAACAAGCCCACAGTCTGGACATAAATTTCTGACTTGCTCCATATTGCCTGGAGTCATTCTAAGACTCATTTATGACAAAAGGGAAAATCTGATCAAACTTGGTAGGAAGATAAAAAATTTAAGTGGCAGCAGGAGGGAAAAAAAAAAAGGAATAGAGATGACAAGAGAGGAGAAAACCTGAGAACAAAAGTGGCAGGAAGGGGAGAGTAAGGTGTCAGGGGAAAGAGACCATCAAGAAGTTGTCTCAGAAAATAGGCCAAACAAAGAGGGCGATCAATCATAAGCGGCGAAATTTCCAAATACAAAAGCTGCCATTACTAAGACAAACCTTTTCATAATCCAGTTTCTTATCATTTTCAGCATGAATCCATCCCCCAGGGAATATGCTTCAACGTTAAACTGTAAGGACAGGCTCTCTCCTCCAGTGCCCCCTGAGTAGGAAGCAAGGATGGTCCTTGGGATATCCCACAGTTGAGTAAGAAGAGGAATTCTGAGACACAGATGGGATGTAGCACCCAGGAAAAGAACAGGGAAGGTGACACATACAGTTGACCCTTGAATGCAAGGGTTAGGGGAGTGCAACCCCCACACAGTCAAAAACCCATGTACAATGTTTGACTCCCCCAAAACTTAACTACTAATAGCCTACTGTGGCCTGGAAGCCTCACTGATAATATAAACAGTTGATTAACACATATATTGTATGTTGTATGTATTATATCTTACAATAATGTAAGCTAGAGAAAAGAAAATGTTATTTAAAAAAACCATAAGGAAAAGAAAATATATTTACTATTCATTAAGTGGAAGTGGATCACCACAAAAGTCTTCATCCTCATCGTCTTCACATCGAGTAGGCTGAGGAGAAGGAAGAGGAGAGGTTTGTTGGTCTTGCCATCTCTGGGGTGGCAGAGGCAGAAGAAACAGTGTATAAGTGGACCCATGCAGTTCAAACCCATGTTGTTCAGGGGTCAACTGCATTTCAAACATTTGAATTGATGCTTATCTGCTGCTAAAAGTCCTTGGAAAAAAAAAGTTCTATGAAAATTTTAAAGAGATACTGGGAAAGAATTTTGCTAGGTAGATAAATTGATTTCATAAAGATACACTGGAACTAGACAAGATTCATTATGGTATTTTCTGGAAGAGAAATATTCTAACTGAATATACATCGGTGCTTGTTTGCAAGCTTTTTTTTTTTTTTTAACTGTGTTAAAACACGTCCTAGCGTTCACTGGGCTACGCAGACTGACAACTATTCATCAGGGATTTTCAAATACAGCTGCAAAGTGGCAAAGAAAACTAATGGTTGAAGAGTTGGCCATGACCATGTATGTATCTGGGTGGGTTAAATAAAGCATGGGGCTAAACAAGGGTCAGTTTCCTTCCCCTTGATACAAGGAGGTTACTATGCCATCACCCTCGGCTGCACAAGAGGCTTGTTTGCTTAGGTTGCAATTCCCTGTCACAGACTGCCTTTTTTCTTTCTAGTTCTGCAAATTGTCTTCTATTTCATCTCTAGTGATCCCCAGGGTACTCTCTGTCTATCTCTTTCACACACTCACCTCAGAAAATCACCTCATCACCCTCATCTTTCTAGTGTTTCCAGCACAACTTCTATCTTCCTTTCCCTCTCCCTTCAACTCACTATCCCTTTGAGATTATTTTTAAAAGTTAACAATATTGCACATCTCTTTGCTCTGTCTTGGACCTATTTCTTGACTCTTTTATCTATTCTTTCCACACATATTTAATAATTGCCCACCATGTGCCAGGTGCCACATTAGGCATTCAGGATACCACAGGAAGACGGCAGACTGATGTTATGCCCTCATGAAGTTTAGATTCTAATTGAGAGGGCAGACATTAAACAGGTGATTATCTAAGACAGCTGTGATAATGCACTAACAAGGGAAGGGCGGGGTGCAAAGAGAGCGTCTACCAACGGGAGCTGGCCAGACACAAGGGATCGGGAAGGCTTCACGGGGAAGAAGGGTAGGAGAAGGGGAGGGAAGTGGGGGGAATTCATTTCTGGTGCCCAGGACCCCCCAGCTGGAGGGAAGGCCTCAAGGCAGAGAAGCACAGGTGTTCGAGGACTGGGAAGAAGTGGAGAATGGGTTGGAACGTGACAGCCTGGTAAGTTTTGTAAAGGTTTCATCTCTCATTCCAAGACTGATGTGAAACCAGTGGAGGATTTTAAGCAGGAAAAAGAGGGAAGGTGCACTGTATGTTTTGAGAAAGATCGCTCCTGTGACATGAAGAAGATGGGTCCAGAGGAGCACAAGAGGACACAGGGAGATGAGCTAGCAGGCGCCGGTGACAGTCCAGGGGAGAGACGGTGGGAGCTCATGCTAGGGTGCTAGCCGCGAGGAGGAACGGAAGCGGGCGGGAGCAAGAAATGTTAATGTGGAGAATGAGGTGGCTAAACATGCCCTTGATATTCTCCTGCTGCAGTTACATGAAGGTGCACATCTGCGCCTGGATGGAAGCTCACTTTCCCAAGTCGCCTCTCCACTTGTGCTAGAAACCCTCCCTCCCCAATTCCTCCTTTACACATTCAGTGTCCTTCTTTGATCCTTGACCAGGAGAACTTTAGATATTCGACATGATTAGTAAGTCAGTTGGTTTTCCAGTGACTGTAAATGCTAGGTCTAAAATTTGCTTTGGTCATGATAAAATTCTGGGCTAAAAGGATTACGTTATTGAAGTCATCAAAGAAGTACCTTGTCTACTATAAGACCTGCCGACAGGAGAACTAAGAGAGTAGATATTTATCATTATTATTAACATCTACTGAGTACACATAAATATGGCAGGTATTCTATTAATAGTTTGATGATCTAATTTAAACATCACAGAACTCCTATGAGGTGGATCCTATAACTTACCCCCATTTTACAAATAAGGAGACGAGGCTTAGAAAGGCAAAGTAATTTGCACAAAGGCATGTGTATAGTGGAGTCAGCAGTCTGACTCTGCAACTGACTTACTTATTTGCTAAGGTAATACACATCTCACAAGAAGAAGCTTGTCTTCTATAAAGGAATCTTTGTCCCCAAGCCCCATGCACCGGTTAAAGGCATTACTGAGAGTTCCCACAGTCTCAACGACAGCCATATTTGTCAAACTGACGATTGAGATGACCCTAACTTGACAACATCCCTGTTTCTGTTCTCTTCTCCTAGAGGGGGCATTAGTAATCCCCTACTTAATCCTCTCTTTCCAGCCACAGGCCTAGCCTCCTTTCAGGTCCTGG
Organism: Daubentonia madagascariensis; assembly: GCA_023783475.1. NCBI lineage: Eukaryota > Metazoa > Chordata > Mammalia > Primates > Daubentoniidae > Daubentonia > Daubentonia madagascariensis. Next base: position 48,628,644 of record JAKFHU010000600.1, on the reverse strand, counting down.
GACACAGGCAAGAGAGATTTAAGGAACAATACTCACCCAGTATTGTTCCTTAAGGAAAAATCTGCATCAAGCTAATCTTGCTACAAGTCAGTTGAGGCTCAGTCCCCAAAACCAGGCTCTGCCTGTTACTGAGATCCCCATCTTCCTTACACATGAATTCAAGGCAATGGATTAGGAAGCTGAATCTCTCCCCCAGTAGCCAGCCCAGTATCCCTGCACCCTCCCTTTGTCAGCTCTCCCCCACAGTCTGCAGTCCTACCATTTTCACCAAGGCTGTCCCGACAGATGCCCCTGATGTGATGCAGTATCTGACAGAGCCTCAGACACTACCATGCCAAAGAGCCTGGCAGCAGGACGTGGTCTGGCAGTCAGAGGTCCTTGTTGCTATGCCACATCTGTTAGATCCTAATGTTGAATAGATATCTCTTTGTTGCCAAAATAACTGCTTTTGTGTTCTGTTTGGTCTTCCTAGTCCTACCTCCACCCTATAATGGAAAAGATCTAATCCCAGGTCAAGCCTTCCTCAGCTGGTTCTGGCCATCTGAGTTTCACTGGGTCAGCCTCAGCCCTGTCAGTGCCTGTGAGCATAAGTGATACAAATGTCCGTGTTAGCATCAAGTAAGGGTCTTGACTTCAACAAAGAGATGTTAGGACCGCAGTCACTCCCGTTTCTCTCCCAGAATCTGAACTGTGGCCAGCAATAGTTTCTGGCTCCTGGCCCAGGGGACAGAAGGGTTGAAACTTGAGTTCTAATGCCAAGAGTGCTTTTAACTCATTAAAGATGTTGGAAAAAACACTTAGCCTTCTGTTGATTTATCCATTAGAAGAATATACGGCCCAACCATAGGGAGGTAAATGAAGACTGTGTTTTCAGAATCAAAGTTATATCTGTAAGACCAGTTAATCTTTATTTATTATTTATAATATTTATTATGCCACACACCATGCTAAATGCCTTGGATAATCATCTCATTTAATCCTCACAACAATCCTTGAGTAGTTATTATGATGATCTAAATGTTACATTTGAGAAAAATTGGGCTTGGAGAGATGAAGTAACTAAGATCACAGAGCTAGGAGACAACCAAAGCCCTCTTTCTCAACCTTCAGTGGAAGAATTCACATTTTCTCTCAGCATAGCCAGATGCGTATGTGCTATACACACATATGTTTTAAATGTATGCAAATATAATTTTCAAACTTAGAAAAGCAGTTAAAGGAAAAAAAAGTCCAATTTGTCCAAGACTTCTCAAATCTATGAGGAAGGGGCTTGGTTGTGAAGAACAACGCTCAGAAAAAGCTCCCCTCTCTTTAACGAGGGTTCCAGTTCTCTTTTTTCAAAGAAGATGCAACATCTATGCCTACTAATAGGAATAAAATTACTCTGAATTAATTTATTCTCTTAGGTGCTTTTTGTGTAGTGTATCTATCAATAATGAAAATTTGCTGGGAGTTCTTACGAGTACTTAAAAACTCTTTATTTCAGAGGATTGTCTCCAGGGCCTGTCCATAAAAATAATTCTCCAATTACGCTGTGCATTCTCTTTACTCATATTTATGTCCTATTTTAAAAATAAAATTTCCAAAATACATAAAACAACTACCTATAAAAAAAATTAACCAACTCACAGGAAAAATGTGAGGAGAAAGTAAAATCAGCACATAGAAAGTTAACTTGCCACAGAGATAGAAGATACACACCAACACGGTGCAGGGCTAGACCAGCACTGTCCAATAGAAATATGATGTGCACCACGTAAGTAATTTAAAATGTTCTGTAGTCACGTTTTAAAAAATATAAGAAAACAAGTGAAATTAATTTTAATAACATATTTTATTTAACCCAATATATTAAAACTTCCCATTTCCACATGTAATCAATCTAAAAGTTATTTAATAATAAGATGTTTTCTATTTGGGGGGTGCTAAGACTTGGAATCTGGCATGGATTTTGCACTTACAGCACATCTCAATTTGGATAGCCACATTTTAAATGCTCCATAGCCACACAAAGCTAGTGGCTATGGTGTCGGCACAGCACTAGACCGTCACAGATCTGTGAATGTTCTTCAAGTTTCTAGAACATCATGGCTTCCCATCTTCAAAAAATAGCCAGCTCTTCCCTCATCCTTTTCTTTGTCTGGCACTTTTCAATGTCCCCATCCTGTCTACCAATTCTTCACTGAATTCACACTAGAGAAAACAATTTTCTGTCAACCGATCACAATACCGAAGTGTAGAATTATACACCATTATACATTTCCTTCTCTGCTTTATACAGTATCTAGGTTATATCCTTGCCTTATTTTTATTTTCATACCTCTTGCCTTTGATTTATAAAAGGGCTGCCAAATTTTCAAATGTTTACTACTGAAAACTCCATAAAGACTTTCCTCTGTGAGGTCTGGTCTGTCTTTCTGATGTTAAGTGTTCTGTTCTATTTGCATTTTTACTGGAAGCCTCAATTCATCTTTTCTTTCAAAGAAATTCAGATATTTGTTACAAATGAACTACTAATAAAATAGTTTCCTTAGGAAAGAGAGAGAGAGAGAGAGAGAGAGAGAAACTGATACCAGACAGAAATGTTTGCTTGTAATCAAGAAGGAACCAGTGTAAGGTGCCAAAAGGAGCTACACTGCCCAGAAGGGCGTTCTGACGAGATGACCAACCCTCTGGAAGTAGAATGTATTATTACAGGAAGGTGATAGGAAAGTCAAGTAAAAACAACCACAGCATTTTCAGGATTGTCCTGAAGAAAGGTTAATTGGAAAGGAAATAATAAACAGATTCACACTATTTGGATGAGAAGGATCTGTGGTCATGTCTGGTGTATCACACTACACATATTTACTCAGAAAAATGTCAGAAAGATTGCATTGTAAAGTTGCTTCAAGTGAGAAATAGAATGGGAAACAGAAAACAATAACATTTGAGGAAACAGCTGCTATTTCCCCAGATGATAATATGAAATTGCAAGCTGAGAGAAGAAAAGGGCAAAGTAAGCATTATGAGGCAATAAAAAATAAAGAATGTCAGTCAAATTTGTTATCTATATTTTAACAATTAAACATAATAGTTAGGCCAGGCGCGGTGGCTCACACCTATAATTCTAGCACGTTGGGAGGCTGAGGTGGGAGGATTGCTTGAGGCCAGGAGTTTGAGACCAGCCTGAGCAAGAGCAAGGCCCCGTGTCTACCAAAAATAGAAAAATTAGCCAGGCGTGGTGGTGTGCGCCTGTAGTCCCAGCTACTCGGGAGGCTGAAGTGGGAGGATTGCTTGAGCTCAGGAGTTTGAGGTTGCAGTGAGCTATGATGATGCCACTGCATTCTAGCCTGGGTGACAGAGTGAGACCCTGTCTCAAAAAAAAATAATAATAATAGTTAATTGAAGGCAGTTAATGAGTAGCAGAAGTAGGAGGTAATATAGTCAATGTAAGAATTAAATTCATATTGAAAAAAAAGAGCAGTATATGCCTCTCTATCATCAGAATAGTTAACACATAGATGATAAAGAAACTTTTCAATGTACCACAGTATCAGCAGCCTTTCCTGATTGGACTTTGCAGATAAATAGGCCCATAAAAGACATCTACTTCTCAAGGCAAACAAGTAGCCCTCAAAACCTAATTGTAACAATGACAATAGACACAAAAAAGAAATGAATAAGAGAACCATTCGGAAGCTAGAATGCAAGGACTGCATTTATTCACCTAATATCCACCCCAGGGCTTAGCGTAATACCTGGCATGTAGCAGGTACTCATTAAAAATTTGTTGAAAAGACTTTTGGGGAATAGCTCCAGCTGCAGGTTACTAGTAGCCATATTTCTATCCCCAAATATGTTGGGGTAGAAAAAGTGTTGAGAACCACTGGGCTAGTGGCAACTTCCCCAAAAGTGGAAGGGTTAAGTCCGGGTGGCAGCAAGAGTGAGTCCTGGCTATTATCTGAGCTGGTGGAGTGACCAAGGGCACTTCATTATGAACCCCAAAGAGAGTAGGAATGAAGAGGAGGAACCCTGTCAGAAGCCAAGGTATGCCTGATTCAATTAGACCCATAGATCAGGGGCCAGGGACGTGGAAGAAGTCAACACAGCAGCCAGTGTAGAATAGTGACCATACTTTCCATGGGGCAAGTTGAGTAAATGATTTCCATAATGTAAATAGGCTTTTTTGGGGGCCGTGCCCTTGACCTTTACAAAGATCCTGTTCTGGAGTGTCTAGGATGTTGTACAAGCCCCCCAAAGTATGGGATAACAAGGACGAGAAAGAAAGTTAACATTATGCAATAAAACCAGACATAGCTAGTGGTGGTAAAATTAGTGTAGATATCACCAGTTTCCAGTGGATTACCACAAGGGCCACAGCCATGGAAAGACTAAAATCTTTGTAGAGGACCTTTCCTCCATGACATGTTTAAGAGAAAGGAGGCAAATTCTCATTGACAGTAGTTTCTCTACCTTCCACTCAAAACTACAGCCCCTAAAGCTGTGTAGAATTCCTTGTCCTTACCTATGATAACAGTGATTTCTTTTTCAGGTTCCTTCAGGCCTTTTCCATTGCTTCCTACATCATAATTAAAATAGTATCTTCACTCCATGAGCACGCTCTCTAGAGAGCTACCTAGCTGTCATTCTTCCAGGTGGTGGCAGTGGAAAGTTACCAAAGTAGCATAATAAATTAATAAACAAACAAATGAACATATACATAAACATATTAAATATGAAAGATATTAAACATTGCCTAAAACTAATCTCATTTATAATCCCCTTTCTCCTTCATTCCTCACCAGTACATTTGTCAAGAGGCCTCTATTCCTAAAAGAACAGGTCCATTCCTGTAAGAATAACCTTTCCCTTCTCCTTCATACCTTCTCTAGTCATTAAATTCTTTCTGCAATTCTTAGCCTACCCCTTTTCGGGTACTGATACCTGAGAGATAATAAAAAACACAGTGCCCCGTTCCTCCTACACAGATACTTTTGCTGAGTTTCTGGTTCTTCTTGCTACAAGACTCCTTAGCTGGATTCCTGCTGCCCTGGTCTGTTTTCCTGGGTTTGGGTCCTACTGTGCATTCTGACCTCCCAGATTTGTCTGAATGAGAGTCCTTGATTGTGAAACAGTCTTCTCTGGGCTGTTAAAAACTCACTGTAGACCTCCAGCTCCATGTTAACCCCTCATTTCCAGGTCCCCCCAGAAGCCTGGCCATCACCCTATGCGTCTCCTGTCTTTGTACGTTAGCCCAGCCACTGGTGTTTCAGTCGCAGTATGTCATTCTGTATATACAACCCAGCACCATCCGGCCTCTGATATTATCTAAAGGTTATTTTTCTTCATCCTTTGAGTAACTCATCTATCATAATTTAGTTTTATACACAGAAATTGTACCCAATTATATTATAGAAAGTTCTATTAGTAGTTCTGACATTTACTAAATGCATAGTATTATATGGCTATGTTATCTATCACCAGCAGGAAATTAATGAATTGGGCTTCTGGTTTTAACAGTCATCCTGGTTCTATAAAAAGCAAAAGTAGGAAGCATTGCAAAAAATTGCAGGGCCCACTTTAATGTCTGGGACAAAACATTTTATGCATCGCCTCACAGCTATAACTGAAAGTTATCTCTCCACCACATGAGGTCCATAGATAGCAACCTACATCGAAACTTCTATTGGTCCTTCATGGCAAAGCTGCCAAATTACCTCTATAGGAAGTCAGACTACAACATACATAAACTAGTCAGTAAAAAGGACTTCAGTTTTACAGAATCAGTATTTAGGAATGGCCAGTAAAACCCTGCAGAAAATATACAAATAACTTATAATTCATATAGAGAATAGAAAGGCCTCACTGCTTTGGCCAAGGCTATAGATGAATCAAAGCAAAGCGAGACAAGTTACATAGGGTAAATGGTAAATTAGGAATCATACAGAGTAAATAATAAGGAAGAACAGGCTGATCAATACATGTAGTCATTCATTCAACATTTACTCTATGCCCAGTAGTTCCCAGATATTGCACTAGGAGTTCTAAAAATAGAACAGATAATGTTTTTCTTCTTGAGCAGTTCACATCCCAGTGGATACAGCAAACACATAAATAAAAGATTGCAATAGATGGTAAGTGCTGTAGTAGAATTATGCAGAGCACTTTACAGAGCAGAAAGAAATGACCAACTTCATGGAGCAAGAGGAAGTACCCTTTGAGTAACAGCATAAAAAGAAGTAAGACTTGACATGCAGAGAGAGAGAGACAGGGACATTTCAAAATGTAAGAAAAGGTCGGAAACACCAAAGGAAAGAGGTATAGATAAAAAGTGCACCAGAAAAAGACCTTTTAGAAGCAGGACATAGAGGTGTCCCAGAAGCCACTAGAGGAGAGACGTTCAGTGATCACAGCGTAGTCCACAGGGTCATAAGTGGCAAAGCTTGGTCAGTGAAGTGCAAGGCCCCATTATCTAACAACACCCAATCAGAGATGGGTGGTACTTTGGCTGCTGTGGAGTATACTGAAAGCTTAAAATCAAAAGGGGTAAGTTTATTTGCTTGAAGTTAGTTCTCAAAGATTTCAGCTTAGGATATTTCACAAATAAACATCATCAGAAAGACCAGTCCAGCCATAACAAAAGGCAAATTCTGCACTGGCAGGATTTGCTGGCTGTCACATCTATTGAATACACAAATAGAGAAGAGGGAAGGAACTAGATCAGAAATTGTGTTGCTTGAAAAATAAAATAAAGCTGCTGAACTTACTGAGAGAAGAAATCACAAGAGAAAATCTCCGTAAGAAGAGACAAAAGAAAATTCAGAAACGGAAGAACATCCGAAAAGTTTCTTACTTCCATAACTTCTTCATGGACACACTGGGTATTATATGGCCTTGCTACTGAAAATGAGGTTCTCAGACCAGCAGCATTGACATCCCCTGGAAACTTGTTAGAAATGTAGACTGTTAGGCTACACTTCAGACCTGTTGAGTTCATTAAGATCACGATATGAATCACATGCACACTGACGTTTGAGAAGCACTGTTTTATAGAACTGGGGGAAATGTCCATGCTACAAAAAAGGGCAAGGAAGCTGTTGCTAAGGCACTGCATAGGGACATGCCTTTCTCCACCTTTGGTCCCCTCTTGTTCCTCTCTCATTTGAAATCATGCTGGTCTGCCAGGTGCTTCCCTGAATGCCTCAGAATATCTATATTACTACATGCCTACATCGCTGTGACTGAGCTTAATTAGGTACTAAGAAGAAAAGAATATTATTATCTTATTAAAATAGTATCTTCTGCACTAAGGTGTGAAAGGCTGATTGGATTGACATTCCCAGCAAGCACTGACATTTTAAAGGAATTTGTTAATCCAGATGGATTTCTAATTGACAGTTTACCGGAACGAGTTATTTTTCAGCTGGGAAGGCTTCCAGGTATCTATTGTCCCTGCCCACTGCAGACCACTGTTAGCAGAACAATAAATTAGTAGAATCCACTTCTGAGCCAAATAGTGTTTAAGAAATTAAACCATATTCATCTGAGTTATGGCAATAATGTGGATGATAGGTTAAGCTGGCTAACTGAGATTAAATTACATATTATGACAAAAAAGAAAGCATAAATAGAACACTATTGGATTTAGAATTAGAAAAACTGAAAGAGTCTATTTAGTTGGATGTACAAAAGAAGTGAACTGAGAAGGAAATGAACATATATGCTCTATACTAAAAAATAAGCTATAAGATGATCTCTAGAAACAATATAAGGGATTTTAAAACGTGAGTAAATAAGTTATATCCAGATTACTTGGCTGTATATACTACTTAAAAATTGAAAACTAGGTTAAAAAAAAAGATAGCAAATGAATGTATTTCTAATTTGAATAACAACCACGGCCTTACTGCCTACACAATCTACCAGGCAATTCTGTACCCGAAAAGAATGTCTTTCAGTAGAAGCTTCTAAAATCAAGCAAACTGCACATTCTTAACAGAAACTCCAAATTTAAATTACCTTTGACAAACATGAAGTAAAAGAAGCATTTCTTTCTATGCTTTCTCATTGGGTGACCAACAGATAAGTAAAGCTTAAGATAACAATGAAATAGTTTCAAAAGGAATTTTATTTCAGGTTAATAGAGAATGGAAAATTGGGCAGGAGAGCACACAAAGTAAGAAAAGTTATACAGGGATAAGTCTGCATGCAGATTTGAACAGAAGCTTATATACAGCAAAAGCTAAAGTATTTAACCTTTCTGAGACTTGGTCTCTTAATCTGCAAAATGGGTTTAGCAATGCCTACTTTTCTTTTCAGGGTTGTTTTGAGGACTCCATGGAAAATGCAGAGTGTCTGGCTCAATAACACTCAATAAATATTTGATCATTTGCTTAACTCCAAAGAGAAAAAAAGATGTCTTAGAATATTGTTTTGAATACAATAAGCTGTAATTCACACTCAACAGTTCAAAAGTTATAAAAGGGAGAGTGAGGGGACAAAATATTTATGTATATATGTGTCTACATATGTAAAAATAAAATTATAAATGTCTATATAAATATATATTCACTTCTTGGTGGTATATATATGTATAGGTGTTTCTTTCTTTTTTTAATCCTGCATTCTTATTCTATAACTTCTCCACAGTTCTAAGCCATCAATATCCATTACTTGTCTGAGGACTCTACAGCCTGAGTGCAAGTTCCTGGCATCATCACCGTATATAATTGGACAATCTTAGAAGTCATATTTAACTCCCTGTAGCTCATCTGTGAAATAAGACTAATAGTAACCCCTACATCTCACATTTCTTGTGGTATTTATTCTTGCCTGGTTGCCTTTTAACTTTCACTACTTAACTGGAAGGAGCACATTCCTTCATCTCCCGGTGTCACAGGCAAGTATCTTAAGTTCCATCCGTAACCAACCCCAAGCTGTACTGAGAACACTGTATGTGTCTAGCAGCCTTAGAACGTGCTTTAAGGATCTAGAGAGACTTAAGGTCCAATTCTATTTTTGTTGTGCAGAAAATTAAAGCTGCTTTCCTTCACAATGATGAGTGTCCAGCCCTGAACCTACAAATGGTCTACTAGTTCTCGGCTGTGTGGATTTTCCATACGGTTTTTTCCTATCCAGATGTTCCTGGATCTTTTTAAACTCTATGCTCTAATTTGTTTGCTACTACCATTTTTAAAGTAATTTTTTAAATAACAAGGAAAAAACATGTGTTCTATAAAATATTTGTACTATACATAAGTATATCCATCCCCAGAGGTAACCATTCTTACAGACTTTATAAGTATAAACCTCAGACTTTTCACCATATACACATGACACATAAATAGACAGACAGATAGATAGATCACTACTATCCCTGTTATCCTCAGCAGGGATAACACTTAGCAGACACCTAATAAACATGTGCCGAGTAAATGAATTAACATGCCAACTGTATCAGAGGCTGCTCTGATTGCCCACCAGTACTCATTCTTCTCCTCTACTCCTCTCTTGTAGAACCCCTGATTTTAGTTGGGTATGTTCATTATAGTCTTTTCATTAGTACGTTGTCTCCCTCATTAGAATGTGAGCTACTCAAGAACAAAAACTATGTCTCATTCAATCTCATTTTCATTATTCCTAACACAATATCTGCCATCTATTAGGCATAGAATAAACGTTGAATTGATGATGCCGTTTATTGATCCACCTATTTTTCCGTATTGTTTACTCCGTATAATTTATTTAAAAAACCAACTCAGTTCTCAATGGCCCTTACCTTATCATTCACCCCAGATAACCTGCCTTTTCTCAGCTGTGTGTTAGGCAATGGCTCATCTTTGACCAAACTGATGAGGCTATTTCTGCTCTCTAAAGGAGTTTTCTATAAGTAATTTGTATATTTTCTCCTGTGTTTTACTGACTCTTCTCAAATGCCGATTTTGTAAAATTGAAATCCATTTTACTAACTGGTGTAGTACATAGTGAGACTTCCTGTGGAGGCAATTTGGCAGTTTTGCCACCTGGGAGTAAGTGAGGATGACTTCACTTCCCAGCCTCCACTTGAAGCAACTGGATCTGAGCAGAATTGACATGTGCATCTTCTGTATTTCCCTCCCCTCCTCTCTCACCCTTCGTGTTGACTAGAATGCAGGTATAATGGTGGTGAGACATCTGAGATAAAGAAAGCGTCCTGGGGATGACAGAGCAGCAAGACAGAAGGAGCCTAGGTCTCTGTCACCGTGGACTGCTTGTGTCCACATGGCTATACGAGACAGAAATAAATTTCTATCTTAATTAATGTCTTAACTAGTATAAAAGCAGATTATTTCATCTCATACAAGTCTCATTTCTCAGGCTGAAAACCAAGTACCAGTAGAGGTATCCTATACTGATTCTACTACCTCTACAAAGTCAGCCCCAACAAACTTGAGACAGTACATTCCAGTTTGTATATGTCCAGAGTGTATACCATAGGATATGTTCATGCCTTTTTCTTCTCTCCTAATGGGTAGAGATATTAGCTTACTTCCCTTTGCCAAGTACTGTCATACCAGGTGAATTCCACCTGTCAAGCACTCGGGTTTTGGGAGAATTCTACAACATCCGCGGCATGAGTTAAGGAATAGGCTTTATTAGGAAAATTTTTATGAGCCAAGGGTCCCCTTGATCCTTTCATCATCCCACAGAGAAGCGTGCTTGGGGCAGGGTACTGCACTTGCTGCAGTTTGAGTCTGAGTTCCAGTGGAGAAATCCCACTCTGCTGTGTGCCCCCATTTTATAGGTTAAGCCTGGAAAGCAGCTTTGTCAGTGCTTAGTGCCAGGCAGCCTCAATGTAGGGTGCAAGCTGTTTAGATGAACTGTCAGAGAAAGCCAAGCACCTGCATGCTTCAGTCTAGCTGTCAAGGGGAGAAAGTCACAGGTCCTGTAGGAAACTGAGCTTAGGCATAACCTCAGACACTGGGACAAGGAGGCAACCCATCCTCCTCTACCTTGTCCAGTCAACCCAGAGGCAACAGAGTCAACCCAGATTTGACAGTCTCCGCACAATTCTAAGGACATATAGCTGCTTTTGCATAACAACTTTAAATAAGTCTGTTGAATCAGAACAGAGTGCCTAAATATCTACAGATCATAAAGAGAATACAATCCTAAAATCAGTCTTAAATGATACATTCTAATAACAATAGAGTTTCATAGAATAAGCAAAAGACTTGTGAAATAGGGGTTAAGTTGCCAAACCACAGACATCAAAGAGAATTTAAAATAAATTCCTTACATGTGATCATTAAAACAGCATAGGCAATGAACAGCAATTCATCTCCTAAAGTAATAGAAAGATTGATTTAAACCAATAAAGACTAAAATATTCTAAGGTTGCTATAACTTTATTCTCTTTCATCTTCATATATTTATTATAGTAGTCTACTTCTGGGAAGATAGCATTGATTGCTTAAAAAAATGTTTTAAGTTAAAATAAAATTACTGTCCAAGTGAGAAATTGAGTAAGAATTATAGATGCAGCTTGTGGAACTCTCCAGAGTTCTTATTATTAGATCTTAAGGTAGGAACATTGGAATGGCTGCACCCAACAGTATTTTACATTCCATCATTCAACAATTTTATCTCCATCAGCGCTAAATGTAATAGAGAGGAAAAGAAGAACAGAAGAATAAAAGATTAAGAAAACTAAGGCACGCAGAGGAGTACGGTGAGTAGGGAAGCTGAGAGGATGTTCAAAGTATGGGCAGAAGAGAAGTAACCAGCATAACTGGGAAGCTATTATGTCTTCCCATGTTCTGTATTCTGTACCCACCCCACCCCACCCCAACCCCCAACCTAGTGCACACACTTTAGAAATCAAGGGTAAAAAAATATTATTTCTTCCAGAAGGGCAGGGTAGAGCCCAGGGCACAACTGCTGAATGCTTCATTTAGTGCATTTCAGTTCTAACCGGGCTCGAAAGTCACTTCCATGAAGCATTCTCTCTCCATTGGTGTGAACACTTCAAGGACAGGAGTTAGGTCTGCTCCTTGGTATTCACGACTGGTTCTTAGGCAGATCTCCATGAATGAGTATTGAATTAAATAAGAATATAGATTTAGGGTGGTGCTTTCATTAATCCCAATGAGCAATACTTCACAGTTTGTTTAGTTAAAATAAATAGATTTAGATTTTATACCAAATTTACCTCACTTGTAAACTTGGCCAATTTGCTTTTAAGTTTCACATATAATCTGAAAGTGCTGACAACATGTGTCACAAACTTAATGTCTACATTATGATCCAATGGTGAGAAGTGAAATCTAAAGTGCCTTATATAACCCTGCTGCAATTTCAAATAAAAGCAAAGCACAGAGCCATAATGAGTAACTATCAACAAGGTAAGCATGTCACAAATCCAAGAGAACAACCCCAAAGGCACGGAGACAGAGAACACTAGATTATCATTCTCACTGGCAGGCCCTCCATTTTTCAACAAATCACTAATGAAAATGTTTCTTGTAGAGAAGAAATATTTATCCATATTATAAACCATAACAAATTCTGACTTAACAATTTATTACAGTTATAAGCTTCCATTTAAGACACAACAGAGACTACGGTTATAAGGACCATAGCATGGAATGAATGAAGTGAACTAGTTGAGGTGTCAAGCATTTTTATCAAACACTTGCATAGATCTCCTATTGAGAGTGCCATTAATCTACTGTTTTCTGGGAGACTAAATTCACATGTATATTTTAAATGTTTTCTAGTTTTAAGCAGAAAATGATATTCAGTTTTATACTAAATTAAACCAAACACATTCTGATACTGGGCTGAATAGAGTATTCCCCAAAATACCATATTTTCCAAGAACAGTCATTCATATTATTTGAGACCTTAAATACCTAGAGAACAAGGAACACTGTTATGTCCAACTCAAAATCTTGTACGTATAGGCAATTAACATATGTAATTTGATGACATGATATAGATGACATAATAGATATATAAATCTATGTAATTTGATGACATGATAGATATACAAATTATAGTTTATAATTCAGCATAAACTGAATTATTTAGATACCATACCATGGGCTAGTGGCATTGCCTTCTTATACCTATTTAAATAAAAGCAATTTCTGTGAAGCTATTCTTAAACAATCAGCTAATTAATTAAACACTGAATACCTTTGTGCCTCAGTGTCTAGGGAAACTGTAGGAAAATATATAAAGTGTAAATGCAACCATTACCTTCAGGACGATTATAATCTTACTGAAAAAATAAAGCTCAAATTTTTTAAGTTACATTATCAAAATATAATGTCACAGATTTAAGGTAATAAATATAACATCTATTTCAAAAATAAATTTCAGCCAAGCAAATCAGTCAATTAATATTTACTGATAATGTTAAAACAACATTGGAGAACTATAGCTCTAACACTAGTGGAAACTTCTCAGTGAGCTTTTTAAGATCTTTCATAATCTAGCCCTGAACTACCTTCCTAGTCTTATTTCTCTTTGATGGCCCTTGCCCACCATGTTGTGCAGTCTAGCCAAAATAGAATATTCCCTCCTTTCCAAACTCTTTCATGCTCTTATCTTCTACTTATATTGCTATCCAACCCCAATTCTCAATGTAAAATAATCTCATATAGCAAGATTACTAGAATTTACTAATATCTGTGTTCTCTTCTATTTGGGCATATGGCTAAAATACATTTTCCTATCTCTCTTGGATTTAGATGTGACTATGTGTATGAATCCCAGAAAACAGAATGTGAATGGAAATAATGGGGCCAGTTCTTGATTTCCATCTGTAGATGTTTTATTCCAAGATCTGGAAGATGGCAAAGCAATAGTGGGAAGAATCCAAGGTCCCCAAGTCACTCGGTGGAATAGAGTCACCTTCTACCACTGCTGACCTGCTTTGGGCTGTTGACCTGTGACATGAGTGACAAGTAAATCGCCTATTGTGTAACACCACGGAGATATTGGGCATTTAGCTGTTACAGCAGCTAGCATTACTTACCCTAACCAAGAGGTCCTCTTAGCTTTTAATCATAGATCAAATTTTCCTCCTCTGCAAAGTCTTTTCCACCTTCTAAGGCAGAATTAATCACCCTTTTCATTGTGTTCCCAGTGCATTTATTATGTATATTTATTATTTATTATTGTCTGAATCAGCTTGTGAGCTCCCTAAAGGTAGATACTGTTTTATTCATCTGTGAGTACTGAAGACCTAGCCCATAGTAGATACTCAATGAATGTTTACTGAAAGTTGTTGAATGATTGATGGTATCTGAGAAAGTTGTATTAATTTAATAGAATGCTTACATATGAGTTTGACTTAAAACACAAGAGAAAACATTTTTCTTTTCTTTTCTTTTTTATGGTTGGTAAGAAAATACTACTGTTGGATCCAGTAATGTATTCAACTTATACTTGAATGCCATGAGTAAACAGTAGGTCCTTGGATAAATGTGGTTCATTTTTTCTTCCCCTTTCTGATGCTTAGCAATGTGAATCATCAAATCCAGCCACCATAAATGCATCTCCTCTTACTCTGACTCTTAATAGCCCCTTATGGCTTAAGTGACAACCTGCTGGTAAATAATTATGATCTGTTGTGATTTTTCAGAAGTTTTATTTTCCTTTTGACAAAAGAAAGCAGACTGATGGATGTATACATCTGGTATTCATTCAATAATAATCTAGCCACAAAGAACTAAAAAAAGGTCTGCAAAACAGATGTTCACATAAAACTGAAACTAAGCAAAGGTCCAATTTACAGCCTGTAATGTCAAAAATTGAAGCAAAACTCATACATGCCCAAGGAGTTCATAAGTATTACATGCCCACTCCCCTCCCCAAGCTGCACTACCACACTGCAGGATTTCCTAGGGATTAGAGATGGAAAGGAGCAACCTCACATGCACACTCCCACACAGCACACACAGAATAAAATTGGATTAAGTCCCTGGTTTAAATAACAAGAGAGACAACATATTCTGTCTTGTGTAGCTTCTACAGGCTATCATGACTCCTGGCAAGGGCAGAGAGCTGTCACTACACTGTCTACTCAAGGTAGGGTTTCACAGAATCTGAGAGCACAATTTTTTCTAAACCACTGCCCTTTAATCCTCAGGACTTACAAATTCTAGAAGAAGTAAGGCTAACATGGAGTTTCTTGATTCTCAAACCAAAATCAGCCTGAGGAAGGGCCCATCTTCATGTAGGGGAAATGAGAACTGGAGGATAGGAAGTAATGAAGGGTAGAAAGCCCAGATGCCCCTAAAAATAACTCTGCACTTCAGCATTTTGGGAAGCCCATTTCCCTGAGTCAGCCTGCTTCATTCTGCCACCCTTTCATCTAATTGGCTGTTATATGAATTTGGTCTGAGGGCTATGATCAAAAATTCATTTCCCTACACAAAAAACTATGCTACCATGTATGAAAAGGCAGGCAAATGTGATTTTCACATTTTCCGAAATGCCATTATATTTAATTTTTTTCCCCTAGGAAATACTGATCTGACTTCCCAAACATAGTGATGATCCTAGTAAAACAAAAGAAAGTGGGCCAAAAGAAAACATAAGGGAACCTGTGATCTTTATCAGGAAGCTTTCCTATAAAAAAAAGCCCAGAGTAGGAATTGAGAACACATTGTTACAGTGATGCTTGCTAATATTTAAAACATTAAAAAGGCTATGAAAAACCAAGCCTTTAATATTATTCAGAAATTTGAGATCTCTTAAAACTGCTCTCATTGTACTATGCGATAAATAAGTAACTAGGACACACTTTATTTTCTGTCTAAAGACAAAGAGGACAAAGAATGTGGTGAACAATCTTAAAATCACACTCTATATCCAGTCAAGTCATAACCATATACTGGTTTCTAATATGAGACACACTGACTTATAGCAAGGCCCTTATGTTGTTAAGAAAGAAAGGTAGAGCACAGCAGCAATGATTTCATTAGCACAAAAAGGGGCAGCGGTGTGTATCAAACACAAATCTTATGCACATCTTCATATTCCCTTGGCCATGCTTCCTCACGCCTAGGGATCTGAGTTTCCACCACCAGCATCACTTGCTCTGAGAATGCTGATTGTACTCTTGCAGCTGTCATTGGGCAGCTGGACCTATCAGTTCCCCACCTGGAGTTTCTGGCTTCTCCCGCCATTCATAGATCTGGGAGCTGGCATCTCACACAACTGTTGGAGAGGCCCAGTGCAACCTGGAAATGTGGAATTAACTCTCCAAGGGGTAAACCGTTACCTATGAAGGGTTGGGAGGAGCAGAGCAGATAAATGCCCTGTCTCTCTCTTATTCACTGTTCTGAAACACAATTCTTTCTTCTAGTCTGTCCAGAAAAGTTCCACATGTCAAGTGAATACAGCTGCCAAGCAATTGGCTGTGTCCTTTGGTGGTCTTGCGAAGTGGCAACCAGCCTTAGAACCACAGCTTCCCATTGCTTTACTTACTCCCTTGTCTCCCTCCCCAACCTTTGTAAAAATTGTGGTAAAAAACACATGACATAAAATTTGCCATCTTAACCATATTTAAGTGTTCAGTCTAGTAGCATTAAGTATACTTACATTGTTGTGCAACAGATCTCTAGCACTTTCTCACCTTGGCAAAACTGAAACTTTATGGCCATTGAACATAGAACATTTATCCCTATTTCCCCTACCCCAGCCCCTGGCAACCACCTGTCTGCTGTTTCTATGAGTTTGACTGCTTCTGATAACTCACAGGAGTGGAAGCATACAATATTTGTCTTTTTGTGATTCTCTTCCCCTTTTCCTCACCTCATTGACCTGGATTTGTATATCCTAAATAAAGTATTAGTACTTCAATCTTTGCCCCAGGCTAGTCTCTACAAAATTGTGGCTGGGACAGAATGTTCTGCATAACTGAGAGTTAACTCATTGGAGCAGTAAGCTTGTCTCATGAAAATAGATCTTTGATTTGGATATTAGAACTAGTCTAGAAATTTGGATGATACAATAATGTTTCATAAGAACCCTTTCCCTGATAAACACCTGGGTTTTCACCTTGTAATTTTTTTATTGTAGTTATTAAACCAGCAACAAGAGCCTCAACAGTGGTGGTTGGGGGGTGATGGTTCCAGTGGTGGCCATAGAGGTAGTTAACCTTGTTTGAGCAATTTGAGCCAGGCACTGTGCATCATCTCATTTAACTGTCTGCAACGAGTTAAGCCTCATCGTTACCAGATGATAACTGAGTTATTGAGGTCCACAAGAACTTGTTTGAAGCCACAGAGGCAATAAGTAGCAGAACCGAGGTTTGAACCTAAGCCTTTCTGCCCCTACAGCCTTCTTGTTAACCACATGTGTTATAGATAACCACCTCTATCTCAAACAGGCAAAGAAATCTGAATTCTCCTATGTGCCAGGAACTTTTCTAATTGCTTTACATGTACCTTTTGGTTGTTGTTAAATCCCTAACAGAATTCTATGAAATGAAAAAAATCTCATTGATGTATAAAAAATCCTATTATTTTTCCCCAAACAAATCTCAGAAGATAATAAAACTTTCCCATATATTTTATTATAGGAATAAAACAGAAAATTTATGAAATCTGTGAAAAATAATATATAATACACATTTGTAAAATGGATTTATTTTAGAAATATAAAAAATAAGAAATACTTCCCAAAGCAGAAGAGTACTATGAAATTAATGGGAGATAAGAAGGCATGTACAATGAAAATTACACACTATGAATGTTCTGTACATCTTAGTTTGATCGGGAGGTTGTTTCAATGTTACTGCTATATTCTGTTAGCAAACACCTTTTTTTTTGCTCCCCAAAAGTAGCCTGGGGCACCTTTGTCTGTTTCTGTGACCCAGGATGTCAGAGAGGTAGCGTAATTCAGTGAAAGCTTTGAGCGCTATACAACCCCCAAATTACCACCCAGGGTAAGAAAGCATGGTATACCACTCCAATGTCTTCAGATTTATTAGTCCATGCCCCTCAACTGACTTGGCAAAACGGTCTCTGCCTTCCTGCCTTTGTCCTTCATGAATGCTATCATGCATTTACTTTTATCTTGTTCTTTCCCTTTTAGCTCCCCAGTTTATCCCTTGCTGCTTGACACCACTGTGCTAGATCCTTACTTATCCTTTGCCTTTCCTTTATCCTAAGCATCACTATAGACAAATCTTTCTTAAGTACAAGCCATTTACCCACTCAAAAATTTCCATGGGTTCTCCCTTCTGTCTTTCAAATTAAGTACAAGCATCTTCATTTGTCATCCAAGCCACACCCACCACGTCCTCCAACCAGAGCTCGGTGCAGGTCTTCCACTAGGCCTTTTGCTCTGCCTTGTTTCTGCATCTCTGTTTATCTTTTCCTTGGACCTAAAATGAAGCCCCCGCTGCCTCACCTCCAAGCCTAACCAATCCTTCAGTGCCCTTCTCTAGTGGTCCAGACTCCACAAAGTCTTAACTCCTTCCTCAATGAAAGGTGATCTCCTCTTTCTTTGTTCCCTACACACTAGGATGGGGCGTCTCCTATGATGTCCCATTAAGACCACCACACACTCTCTCCTGTTGAAAGCTTCTCAAGGACAGGTATGTCATATTTACCTTTGTCCGTCCTTTGGAGTCTAGCTCACAGCAGGGCTCATTAAATATGTTTTTAATGGAAATAGAAACTTCAAGAGATAGCAATCACAAAGACTTTTGGTGTTAATAAACTGAGTTTTTAAGGAATTCTAGAGCTAGATGTTCCAAACCCCAGCTTCTTCAAGTCTATGTTTCGTTAAACAACTAAAGAAGAGAGAGGCCCAAACATGGGGCAACAAGGAAGAGCATGAATTTTGTAGCCACACTGCCACATACTAGCTACGAGGTGACCTTGGGCAGGTTCCTTTCTCTCTGCCTCAGTCTCCTGACCTTTAAGATGAGGATAATTACATTACATACTCTATGTTGTTAAGAAAAATACATGAGCTAATATTTGTATAGCACTTAGTTCAGTGTCTGGCATGTAATAAACTAAAATAATATTAAAACTGGGACTCCATGTTTTTGCTGATGATAATCACATTCTATTTTTAGATATAGGCTTTTTTGGACTTGGAGAAACTTGTTCGTGATTTATACTTGCTCAGTATGAGCTTTACATAATATTAAATGTCAAGGCATAATATTCAACAAGGAGATTCTAGGCTGCAGGCAATTTACCTGGCCTGGAAGAAGCTTTCTGCTCCACAGCTGTGTCAACGGCTTCACTTCCCCTGGTCAGAGGAGACTGTGAGGGCAGGATCTCCAACCCCCGGTCTGAGGTGCTGACAGCCAAGGACAAGGGGCTGGAGTTTGAAGAATGTCTCAGTCTTTCTTTCCCTGTCTCATTTTCCTGTTACCTACTGTTAACACCCTTCCTATTTTCACCTTATTTTTATTTCACTGTATGTGCTGTACAACTTAAAACTTGTGGCTAAACATCTGCTTAAATTCTTTAGCAAGTAGAGGCAATATTCGGTTCAATTCAATTCTCCAAACACCACTGGCACCATTCTGTGCTAGGCACTGTGCTTATGCTGGGAAATCAAAGAGAAATGAGGCAAGGTTCCTGCCCTCCAGGAACTCACATTTATTTAAAGGAGACAGATATGAAAACTCACACCTGCAAGGTAATGTATTAAATGCCTTAATATGAGCATATACAATGCGCAGTGGTTACACAGATTGATTCTGCCCTGGAGACTGGCTTTATTAAAACATCTAACAAATTAATAAACAATACTGTTCAATTCATTTCATCATTCTCTGTGTTCTAATAAATTAATAAACAGTACTGATCGATTTAATTTCATCATTCTCTGTGTTTAATGTATTTTGTATATGAGGCTGTTACCAGGGGTTGTTGAGCTGACCATACAGAGACTAGTCACTGATCATAATATTCTTGACGTTCTGTTTACAGAAGCCATGCCCAAGTAGTTTGTTTTGTTACTGCAAAATGCAAATAAAAATGATACGAGATACTTTTTCTAAAAATCATAGTTTCAAAATTGGATCTTTAGATCTCTACTGCTAAACTAATCCTTGCTGTCCTCAAAGCAACGACCTGGTGCATTTGTTTCCCTTTGTGCTTCTACTATCAGATTTAGAATTTAACCTCCTGAACTACAAAGGCCGCTGACTGTAACTACAACTATTGGTGGTCCTCCAAATAGCCACACCGGCAATCTATTCTTCCAAGCTTCCCTCAAATCAGCTAGTCATTTGCAGGATTGAACTGATGTTCCATCTAGCCTCCTCCTGTTATCTAGGCCTTAGAAACAAGCTCTACCTCAGACATGTTTTCTGTATAAAATTATGAACAACTATCAGGCTGACCACAGTCAATGATAATTCCCCAGGACACAGCTTGACAAAGAGAAAGAATGAAGGGGAAGAAAACTAGATGCTTGCCAGCATGACTGTTATATGTCAGCTATTTTGGAGTTTATCCCCACATGAGATATTTCTTTTGTACTGTGAGGACGATCACCGAAAACTCATGACAACATAATAAAGCCACAGAAGACAACCCCATCATTACTGCTGCAGGAAATAAAACACAGATTAATATCACCAAAGCACATGTCAGGAGGGATAATGATGATGTATACAAATGAATCTTCTCATCCTGGACAAAGAACTTAAGTACCACCTAAAGCCGAATAATAATTATATACAAATCACCAATGACAATGCTATCTGCTAAGCATGTATTATGCTCACACATTTTCAAAGACTCTGTTTTATATTTTTCTCTGCAAATTCTCCTAAAGTCTTCCCACTTGTATTCAAGTGACACAAATTACAAAGTGGTGCAGTAAGCACTTACATTGCCTAACAAGGCAAATGCAGCCTGCCATGGACAGCTTGGGGACATTGTGCCTCCCCAGTACTACTCAATGTGCCAAAAGCAAGCTGTGAACAAGAAAGCTGTGCAGCTGTGAACAAGAAAGGCAAGAGTGATGTGGACCATGTGGAGAGGCCATTTGGCTGTCCAAATCAAAACTAGATATATAAACAATTGTTTGGAAAAATAGGTTCCATTTGTGTTTCTGGCTACAGAAAAACTGGCTGGGGAGAGAAAAATAAGTGAGAAAGAATCAGAGGCCAATAGCTGACCAATATAAGGAATGTCAACTCTAGTTTGAATACTAAAGACAGAGGGAGCTAGAATTCCTTTATCTTGGCTCTAGGCTACAGGCATCTCATTATTAATCAGTAACTTTAATGTGGTTTGGCTACAGCCTCCTCATATTCATATCAGCCAATTGCAACCTTAAGGTAACTCAAGGAAAGCATAATAAATGATAAAAGTTTTTCTAACAGTTATTACTTTATTTATACTAAGATCTTTGACCAAAATTTAATTTAAGCTCAACTTTTCAGGGATGTGCTTTATTTTATAACAAGAAGTTCACCTATAGTTAAGAGCAAATGAATGCGTCACAAGTACTGAAACCCCATCTATGATTTTCTAACCATGGATAAATTTTAGAGGCCTTTATATTTATTAAAACCTATTAAAATTCACAGTTATTTGAAATGATGAGGGGTGGAAAATGAGTTTGTGTTTTCTTTCTCTTTTTCTTATATTATTTATGGTTGAGATAAAGTGTAACCAGGCACAAAGAATGTCACGTGAATTTGAGCAGAACCCTCCCTCTCCTGCCTGGTTTGTAAGAACCCACTGCTGGGTTCTCCTACATATGAAAAGGAGGGCAGATTAAGCAGTCTATAAAATATAACAGTAACAATATTACTAGTAACAATTAATAACTTATTTTGTGCTTCCTATGTTTCACACTGTGCTTTATGTGAATGAACTCACCTAATCTTTACAAAACCTTATTAAGTAAGCTTCATTATTATCTTTATTTGCTAGATAAGGAAATTGAAGTATATATGAGGGCTATCCAGAAAGTATCCAGCCATGTAATATGAAAAATATATTAACAATGGCTGGATACTTTCTGGATAGCCCTCCTATATTTATATTTTTTTTCATAAAGAAGGTTACTTTCTTACAACTTCAACAGAGTGCAGAACTATAAAGAAGATGGTGTTCCTTATCTTACTAAATATATACCCTTTACTGAAAACACATTTGGTCTTCCTCCAAGAGGGACAGGCCCTTCACAGCCTGTTCATCTGTCTGGTGATGATATTTTCTAGACTCCAACACCCTTAAAGCTGAAAAATACCTTGGAGTATTTTTGCCTCATTCAGGGCAATGTTCTACCCACTGCAGGAAGCATCCTTTTTGAATGGGTTCCTGGCCTTCATCTGAACACCACCAGCTTACCTTGTGGATGGAGAGCTCTGGGTGACAAAGTTCTTGTGTTTATTCATACTCATGACAATCTTTGCAATGACTCTTCTTTAGTCAACCAAGAATTTCTTCCTTTGCAGTGTTACTGTGCAAATGAAATAGTCAGGGGCAATGTCATCGTTTGTTTTTTTGTTTTTTTTTAAACAGATCTTAGCTAAAATCAAGAGTGTGATACAACAGACTTCCAAATAAGGGAAGGAAGGAGGTGGTCCTCCTCTGTGGGCTGGGGTATCTAATCGTCATTCCTGGTGGTCACCCTCTTCCTGCTTCCCCAGTAGCTTCCTTTGGCTTCTCCACGGTTGAACCTGCTGACTCCTTCTTATGTTGCCTTTGTGAAAACACACTGGAAACAAATAATGTATAAAATTTATGTTGAGTGGGAGGCTCTTGATAAGTGAAGCTGGAGGCATTTTTTCTTTTATAAATGGTGTGAAAATTTACTCCCCCCACTCTATTTCAGTGAAAGAAGTATACACTGGATTTGGAGGAAGAGAAGGGAGGAGAAAGGGTGTGGGAGACAGGAAGAAGTAGGGAGGGGGATGAACAAAGAGGAGGAAAAGACCTCAGAGACAGGATGTCCTCAGTTGAATATTGTGTGGGCAGAGCCAACCTTCAGAACTTTCAGACCACTCAAGACTTCTTCTGGTGCTACCATCCACCTTTCTGTGCCTCTTTATCCAGTCTTCTCCAGGACTCACTGAACCTGACTCTTGTTTCTTCTGTTCTTACACTATGAAAACGTGCTCACGGAAAACACCTGAAGCTCATCCACACTCAGATGTGAATGGCTGTTGGCAAATTGAAATACTAGCACCATCAAAAGTGTATTTTTAACAGGAATTAAAACATTAGAGGCCTGAAGTTCCAGGTCTTGAATTTCATGTATCAACCAGAAAGTGGCAGAGATGTCTGGGGAGTCAGAGGTCCTTTCCAGGATCAGCCTCCATTCCTGGGGCTCCCCTGGAGTTGCTATAAAAGCACATCAAGGTCTTTCAGATCTTTGCACATGGCCTTTCTTCTGAGAAGGTGCCTGACATTCCAGGCAGAGTCATAAGTCCCTTTTTTGCTCTTTGCTAGCACACGACACCCCTTCATTAAAGCATTTACCATCGTACTTTAAGTTCACATGACTGTGTCCCCCACCAGACTGTGAACTCCCAGGGGGCTGACATTGGTCTTGGTCGTCTTTATATTCTCAGCACTTTGTATCTGGCCTACATGGCCACCTTTTCCCCCCACATGGCTGCCCTGTGAGGAATCAAACACAGTGGGAATAGCTCTACATTTGCAGTCTTACATTTAGGGAGATGCAATAACAGTACAGGAGGTTCTCAGGGTATTGGCAAGACCTTGACTTAAAGATCAACAGTCAAGGACAAGACTGGTTAATCTTTTCATTAAATCATAAATTTGTCACTAGCATATTTGTGGTTGTTATTTAATGGAGTTCCAACTTGCTCTTCCTAATTCAATGTTCATGCAAGCATATTCCCAGCAAATGAAGTTTTGAGTAACACCTACCGAAGAATCCATTCACCATTAAGCAAACATTCACTATGGATAAATAACAGAATGAACAAGTTGATAAGGAATGAACAAGTTGATAAGGAAATCATTGTCATTTCCCTTTTTCTGCTGGAATTTTCTACCCATTAAAAATACATTTGGTTTGATTGTCTTTAAGTTACAGGAGACTCAAAACTCTATACTATAATGTTTTAAGGCATTTATATAAAACCTAAAATGACTTCAAATTGAATCAGATAGCAATAGCTAAACAAAGATAAGCCTGCCCATTAAGCAGTCGATCAGGTGACCTAATTGCTTTGGTAATCACCAATAAAATGACTACAGCTCAAATATTAAGGGCTAAAAGTCAATTTGGCCTATCTGTGCTTAGGTAACGGACAGTGGAGAAATGGAATAAGATCTTTTTAATTATGGCCTCCAATTTAACAAAAATTGAGTCATTAAGTTTAGTGTAAATAGTGCTTAAAATCCATTGAAATTTATCTAATAATAAATAGAAACTGAAAAATGTTCTTATAATTAGTCAAAAGTACAATATACTAATTATAGCAAGTATACTTACATCAAAAGGAATGCTGATTTTAAATCAAAAGACATTATGAAAAGTGCATGTATAAAATCAAAGCTAACAAGTGAATCTTAAAACTCTTTATTCCTCAAGAAGTAAAGCAACCCCAAACAAAGTCATAATTTAGGAATCATGAGCCCAACATACATTTGCCTCAGTTTCTTCATCCATGAACTAGGGAATACTTTGACAATAAATGATGAGGTAATGTATAATTTAGCAAGCAACTGCCTGCATATACACCCTTCACTAAAACTTTCTTGTGTTTCCAGGTTACGTTCATTAAACAAAGCAGAGGTTTAAAACATGACCCATAATTTTCTGGATTAACTTCTTTAATCCTGCTACTAATCTAATCAGCTTTAAATCTCAGAAAGCCATTGCATAGCTTTTGAACATAAATGCTTTAATTTGATTTACTTTGAAAATTCAGTTTAAACTACTTTTTGCCACAAAGAGGTGCCTTTAAATTCCAGATTGTTTTTCAATAAAAGTACTTCATATTAACGAGTTACCTCCAGAAACACTCCAAATCAGAAGAGGCCCAGCACCTCCGAGGGATAGGAGAGTGGGGAGGAGGAGGAAGGGAGTTCTCAGAAGAAGAATCTAAGGATAAGGCACTTAGAAAAAAACAATGAAACAAAGAGAACTGCTTTCATTATTTATACTTCTAGGCTGAGATGTTTAAAGTATTATTTCAACCGAAACGTCTGGGATAGGATTAAAGGCACTAGAATTTTCTGATACATCTAATTAAACAGTAAAAGCTGAAGAAGAATGCTATACGTCATCATTTTTGCCTTCCCAGCAAGTGGCTGTCTCCATGTTAAAAAATAGCTTTAATCAGTAGAATTGACCTTTGACAGGATTAATAGGCTACTGGGCATGATTTCTCACAGTAGGCTGAAAAATTGCAACTAACATGAGAGAAAATTACATAATCACTGAAGCAGAAGACAAGCAAATAATTTATACATGAGTCAACTGAGATGGAGCACCCCTGCCAAGGATGTCCGTTTGCTTCTCTTTGGCTTTGTCCATCAGAGACATAACATACATGTTTTGGTGCCATAGTGAGGTAATGTCTTGTAATAAGATAATAGCCTTGAGTTTTTCCCCTTTTGAACGATTTTGAGGTACAACAACTCATTTGTGATGTGCCTTCTTAAAACAACCACAGCCCTCGTAACAGGAAGAAGGGAGGGTGAAGGATCAACACAATTGCTGTCAAGTGTGTGTATCCTGCAGGCTTATAAAAGGTAGAATCAATTCGCTTCAGCAATGAGTAATAACTTCTATGTCCTTGAAGAAGCACTTTGAGAAATGCTAGAGTCACAGAACTATACATCCAGTGACACTGATTAAATGCTCTATTTGGTCTATATTTTATTGAGGGTGGAGGCGGAGCAGCAGATTAATATTGCTTGCTCGTGGTTAGAGGAGTAGTATTGAGAAACTGGGTAAGGACATCTTCCATCAGTCAATTCCATTTGCAAATTATTGGCACTTTCTGATGAACTTCACTGAATATTTTATATAACATCAGTTTAGCAGGCACCCACTTCCCCAAGTTACACTTTTTATTATTGCCAATCACTGAAGTATTTGCCTACAAATGCATGCTCACATACAGCTACATACAGCTTCATGCAGCTGGAGATGCTGCAGATCTTGTTGGCTGGGACTTGCAACCTTGGCAATTGCTTCCATGGCAATAAAGGCTAGAATTGCCAACACAGATGATGATGCACCAGAGGGAATTGAAGAAATTAATGATGTGAGAGTTTGTGTGATCCAGTGGACTGGCTGGCAGGCTGAGGGAGTGAAGGTAGGAACAGTGTGTTCTCATTTCAACCTTGTCTCTGATTTTCCCAATGGCTTGGAGAGTTTATTTACCATTTCCATGGGGAGGTTACAGTGTAAGGAAAATAAGCATGTTATGGAAAATAAGCATGTTGGCAATACACTGCTTATACATAGTAGCATTATCCTTTTCTTGACACAGTGGCATTTCATTCGTGGTGACTAGGGACAAAGGCAATGCTTACATTAAGGAGTCTTCCCATAACAGAATGAGAAAAAAACTCAGGTAACCTGACCTATAGGAAAGTGGTTCTCAAACTGCTGCACACTAAAGTAGGTGGGAGACCTTTTAAAAAAATGCCTGTACTCAGCCCATACCCCAGATCAACTCGGTCAGAACCTCTGGGTATGTGACCTAGTTTTTAAACCTCCCCAGGTAATTCCAACATGCAGTCTCCTTTGAGAACCAGTGGTGTGGGATTCTACAGCAGTGCGTGAGAATCACCTGGAGCCCTTGTGAAACGGCAGCTTGTTGGGCATCACCCCCAGAGTTTCTGACTCAGCAAGTTTGGATCGACATTTCTAACAAGTGCCCAGGTGACACTGAAGCCACCGAGGGACCACACTTGGAGGATCACTGTCTCCTTCAAATGTATTAAGCTGTATGAATAATTCTACAACTGGAAATGTTCTTTTACTGTAGCTTTTAGAGGTGTGTTCTTCAGCCCACTGCCATCAGACTCCCCTGTTGAAAATGCAGACTCCAAGGCCCCACTCCAGAGCTTCTAGCTCAGAATCACCACAGATGAGGCCCCTTAAACTTCGTGTTGATGCCCCTCCACCCTGTCATTATGTGCCCTGAAGTTTGAGAACCACTGCTCTACCTCTTCTTCCCGTATGCTAGTCCTCCCCTAATAACCAAAGTGACTCGAGCATACAAAGGCCACCAGGCCGCAACCTGACAGACAAGTAGGAATGAGTGAATTCCCTGCAGTGAAGCATCTTCACTGAATTATTCTGTGGGCCAGGGGTCAAGGTCACAGAAATTAACTCAGCCACAGAGAGAAGTCTCCAGTATACTGAGCACACACCTTCATTATCTCTTTTATTGCTGCAAACCCTTTGAGAGTAGGAGGAAAAAAATCTCCCTTTCCAGAAAGTTTACTACTATAACAACCAGTGATTTTTTTGCAGTGTATTTTTATGTCTTCCTGGCTGTACCCACTCCTATCTCCGTGCCCATCTCTTGAAAAATAACAACAACAACAAAAAGATATTAGGGAACTGACTGATACAATATTTTAAGTGTTTACAATTTAAAAATTACTTTATAACTTGTTTGAAGAATGAGTGTTGGAGCTATTCAAATATGGGATTGTATCCCAAATCTGCCACTCACTACCTGGTGGCCTTGGGAGAAATTGTGTAACCACCTGTGCCTCCATTTCTTCACCTGTAAAATGGGGGTAGTAATAATGCCTAACTCATGGATTCCCGAAATGAACTAAAGCATATAAGGCACTTAGCACAGTGCCTAGTACCTAGAAAACATTCGATAAATGTGAGTTTGTTTCCATTACTACATAGTGGACAGAGCAAATGCTGAATAAGGAATTAAATAGATGAATAAATAAACAACTGGCCAAATGAACAGAAGGAAAGGCAGTCCTTTAGATCCTCCAAACTTCAAAATCAGACTAAGTTATTGTTCAGCACATCTAAAATTTAAGAGTGCATGTGGAAAGTATGATTCAGTATGAAGTTCATTAACAAAAGTGCAACAAAATTTACTTTCTATAGCTTGGTCAGGCCCAGGATTATTCTGTGAAGGTTACTTTTGCCAAGAAAGAGAAAAGAAGAGGGATTTGGGTCTTGCACATGATGGAGCAGATAATTTTTATCTTTTCGTTTGTTTTTAAAGATTATGGCAAATAGCAGGCTGGAGGTAAAGTCCTGAGGCTGACCCACTGGGTCAGTACCTGGGGAAGTTCAGGCAGGGCAAAGGAAGAGGTCCCTCAAATGGCCAGAGAGAAGCAGGGGACTGAAGAATGTAAAGGCAATGAAGCTCGATAGGGTAAGCCGGATGGATCAGGGATCTGCTTAACTTCACTATGTTTTATGGATTGTCTCCCCTTTCTATCCACAAATTAAACAAGGCACACTCCCCATCTCATGGCACCAGCAACCCCCATTTACTTTATTAGTCAAACCCAAAGTAAAGCTCAGCATTTGGCCTATGTGCGTTGTAGTTTATTATTCAAAGACATGCCAAACACTCAACACCATACCACAGTCCATTTCAACTTGTGGGGTCCTAATCTCCCACTTAAATTCAGAAAATGCTTATTTAAAGGAAATTCATTTTTAATGATTATACTCTTACTGTCATTATTACATTTTTCCAACCTGATACTCAAATGTTTTATAGTAATACAATGCACCATTAAGTCTCAATTATTTAAATGTATATCTTGGGCCATAAGCATACAAGATCTTGCACACACCCATAACACACATATATGTAGCAACTCCTATACAAGCAAATAATGAAGCTAAAATCAAACCATTGAGTACATCATAAAGTAAGACCCATACATTCTCTATTGTTCTAGATCCATGGGGTATATGTTAAGGCTGAATTAAATTTGGGGTTCATTTTGGTCCAAAGAGATTTGGAGACAATTTGCTTTTGATCAATGCCAGTGCAGAGGGGTCTCTAAGAATCAGTCACTTCTAAAGTTCACTCAAATTTGCTTAGTTACACAACTGACCTGGCTTTTTAAGGAACTTTTGGTTCCTTAAACAAAGGTCTTAACAAAGGAACTTTTGGTTCCTTAAACAAAGGTTTTAACAAAGACCACCTCAAGGCCAGAGAGTCTCCTACAGTTGGTATAGAAAAGAAGTTCCTTAGGTCTGTAATAAACAAGAAAAGTTATTTCACTAACTCTGGAAGGAGCCTAAGTCCTTAGGGTTTGGGGCACATACAGCCAAAAGTCTCAAATGTAATATGGAGACTAAATACGTGAAGGCTCATTGCAAGTGCCACAATTTATAGAAGAGTCTTCAACTTATTAAAACAGGACCTGCACATATAATGGTTCATAAAAAGAATTATATGGCAAGGGGAAAATTATAATAAACATGGTAATAATAATGGTGATATCCAAATAATAACCAAAACTTACTGAGAACCTGTATTCTAGACATTGTACAGATATTTCACATGCTTACCTCACTTGATCCTCTAACAGCTCCAGGTGATAGGTAAGATACCATCCCCAGTTTATGGTTTAGGGAACTGAGGCTTAGTGAGATTGAACGAGTTATTCCAGGTGACATGCTCACAGGTGGCAGAGGTGGAACTCCTCGGTGGATTTAGATTTTTTTTTTTTTGAGACAGGGCTTCACTCTGTCACTCTGGCTAGAGTGCAGTGGCATCATCATAGCTCGCTGCAACCTCACACTCCTGGGCTCAAGCAATCCTCCTGCCTCAGCCTCCCCAGTAGCTAGGACTACAGGCATGTACCACTAAGCCCGGCTAATTTTTCTATTTTGTTATAGAGATGGGATCTTGCTCTTGCTCAGGCTGGTCTTGAACTCCTGGCCTCAAGCAATCCTCCAGCCTCGGCCTCCCAGAGTGCTAGGATTACAGGCGTGAGTCACCATGCCCAGCGGATTTAGATTTTAAATGAGAAATTATAAAACATTGAAGAATTGGCACATAAGAAAGACTACTAAAGTGTAGCCCCAAAGGACAGTGGAGGGAGCTAAAACCCCAAATAAGTTGGATCCTTTGCAAAATTGCTAAAAGCAAAACAAAGGAGGTTTTATTGATGGGGTCCAAGATTGACAGCATCAATCCTGTTGGCTCCAAGCTTCAGCCAAAGCTGGGCAGTCTGAAGGGCTAATGGGATATGTCTTTAACAGAGGGGTGGGAAACCACCGATGGAATAACACATGCTAGGGGCACAATCTGCTATCACATAAAAGCTTGGTCCAAAAGGATGAAGGCATCAGGCAAGAGGGGTGCCTGATTTTGAGTTTATTAGTATGTTACCCCTGCTTTCTAGGCTTGTGCAGAAATGTGGGTACTGGAGATGCAAAAGCACTGCTTCTTTAAAGCCCCTCAGGCTCTGGAGAGTACCAAGCAGCCCGGCTCTAAGGCCCATGTGACAAAGTACAGCACAAATGGGAGGGAAAGAATTAGGTTGATTCTTGAAACCCACTGGAGACCCAAACTAGGCACCAGCTGGTAGTCATGCCTCAGAGCATTAGGAGTGGGAAGAGACCCATAAAGACATGAGAGGAAACTCTCCTCCAAACTTGGCAGCTGGGAAAACAGAACTTCCTGCACCAAGTGGACAAAGGACTTCCAAAACGAGCTGGAGTGCTGGTCTGTTAAGGAGATTTAAGAGAAGAAGAATCTGCAATTCCATCAGTGGTGGGGAAACACAATGGAACAGGTAATGGGAGGCAGATAAAATAATGACATATTATTAGTTACTGAGGTCCCCATTTACCCCCAGGTCAGCAGGCCCTTGGGAAGCCAAGGTTAGTCATGTTAGATCTGGTTTTGGCAAGAACAAAGAAAAGGACAAAGTCACTGTTTTTGTTTTTGTTTCGGGGGGCAGGGGAAGTGGGGGTAAATTGCTGTAATGTTAGGAAAATATCAAAAGCAAACAGAAGTACTGAGTTTTGTGGGTTTTTTGGGCAATCATTTTCTCTATCAGGGAAAACAATTGGCAAGATATACTCATGGGGCAGCTCTTAGTGCTTTAGTTTAAATGGACTCAAAATGTCACACCATTTTACATCAGAAGGTACAAAAGATGAAGATGTGATCTAAGAACTATTGTGGTGAATTTCTGCAGTCATGGTAAACTTGAATGGTGCTAGAAGATAGGAGTAAAAAATATTTATTAAAGTTCAAAAAATAGGGAACCATTTATTTGAGAGTAAATTCAGTGAGGTATTGTCAGGTAGTGGAAAAAGGACAAAACCACATGCTTGAAGAGTGGTGTTCAGAGCCACCATATGCTCAGTGTATGACTAGGGAACAACCTCTCTGCCTCTACTTTGCCATCCATAGAAATGGAAATCATTAAGATCATGAACTGGTTCAGTTAGTCTACTTCCCAAGGTTTGAGGGAGGCTCAACTGAGATAATGTTTTCTTGTGGAAATGCTCTGAAAACTGAAGCTCTTAGAGCTGCCATGCCCCATATTTCTATCTACAGTTTGTATAAAGACATAGAAACAAAACTAACCCAATACGAAAGTGATACAACTGAGTTAAAGCTAATGTGTTGAAAAGCAACTAAATGAAGATTAATAAAGCACTCAACTTACATGAACAATGAGACAAAACCAAAAATCATGGACTGTAACAGGGCTGTACTTGCATTAATGTAAAACATTTTCCCTGCATGGGTATAAGAAAGTGGGAAGTGTAGCCCTAACCTTGGAGCATTTGATATAGTAAAACTTTGAAGGCTTCATTTACCACAAGCTGAATATGAGTCAACAATACGATCTGGATGCTAAAAAGAAATGCAACCATAGGCTGCACTAATGGAAATACCACTCCAGAAGAATAGTGCGGGACTGGAAATTCACTTGTACCGTTACAGCCTCAATGTGTTAACTGTTTGGAGCATGGTTTAGATACACTAGGGGTTCAAGGGTTTTAAGGGCTCGCTTAGAGTCATAATGACCACAAACAACAGTTTTCAGCAGCAGAAAAAAGTGTTCAAAGTTCCAGTCAATTTACTAATATACTTTAGAATACAAATCATTGACAAAGGGTGGGGTGTGAGAGTACAGATACTTGGGGTTGTATCACAGACACCTCCTCCCCAGTGTGAGCCTCATGTTTCACAGGTGCTTGCTCTCTCTCCAAGATGATTTGAAAAGATAGAGGTAAATTAACATATTGATTTCCCAGCACTCTGAAGGCCATAAGCAGCACACACTCGGTCATGTTGCAAATGATGGAATGTGAAATTAAATTAAAGGATGCATCTGTGCTCAGTCCCTAATTGCCAGCCTAGTGGATGTTTTTAAGGAGCACAGAGAGGGAAGAGAAAGAAATGAGAAGAGGAAGAAGCAAGGTGAGTGCATTAGAGAGCCTGAAAAACCCAAGCTGTAACAAAGGGCGTTGGGGCACTTAAGAATTTTTATGCACAGATTAAATTTCAGTCTCTGTTAAATAAATTTCTATAATTTAAAATACAAGCAAGAGCAGTCATCAGTTGGCATCTTTGACAACACATATAGAAGTTTTAGAAGCATTCCTCTGGCAACATTTCAGGTATCTGAAAATGTTATATAGTCAGAGGAAGTTAATAGCTGGGTTTATTTTTTTATATCATCACTTTCTTCATTTATCAATTTTCGGGCTTAAACCTATTTCTAAACTCTCACTTTAGCTTTAATCTTTCTAACTGGTCCTAGGATGTAATTTATGAAAGATTAGATCACTAAATAAAAATGTTCAATTCATCAGTGGCATATTTCTGTGGTCATCTGGCTAAAAACATGCCCATAACTGGATAGTGACCCTTCATTTGATGACTACAAGATAAAAATTTGAAATATATATATTTAATGATAGTTATTTATAAAGTTATAGAATTTACCTCTATTGGTACAAAATGAAAAACAGAGAAAAACAGTTGTTCTTGTTTTTCTAAAAATTTTTCTGTGGAAAACTATTATTCTGTGATATACTGATAGATATTACTAGGGAAAAAAAAGGTTTCCTGTGGTCAAACCAATTTGAGAAACACTGGGATAAAGAGTTTTCTTTACTGCAGGGCTTCTCAAAACCCTTCATATGCTTATGTGCATGGAGGAGGGAGATATTGTATAACATTTCCAAAATGGAACATTTGTTATTATCTCCAGGGACCCAAGTGAACTGTGAAACACAACCCAGGAAAGGCTGCTCATCCTCCTGACCCAGCACACACTCTTCTGTCCCAATCCATTTTCAAATCACATTTTGAAGATTCTCAAAACTAAGTGATGGTACAGCCATTGACCTAATGACCTTGGCAGCCAGATGCCCAAGGCTACAAACAAGAAATGGCTGCTCAGTTGCAAGATGATAAAACAGATAGAAGCAGAAAAAGCTAGAGGAAGCTGGTGTAACTGTATTTACTGTCACTTACTTAGGTATCCAATTCAGTCCTACTCAGGTTTTTGTATATTTAAAGAAATGCTTACTTTAGGGATTAGAAATAAGATAAATTGACTATTTCCATACTGAACACTACAGATATTATAGAATATATAATTGTTCTCAGCTAGCAGTTAAGAATATGTAATCCAATAAATCAGACTTTCACTGACAGTTGAGTAATCATTGACTAATAACCATTTTAATTATTAAATTCATAACACAAGTATAAGACTATATAGCATAATTCAAATGGAATTAAGCAAAATTCTAGTCCCTGGGGGAGGGTGTAATAATAAGAGGTTAGCCCTGCTCCTGAGAAGCTTATGCTAAAGAGTAGAACACAAGGACATGAACAATTAAAATCCAAAGCAGTATATACATAAGAAATGTAAAGTGTAAAGCCATTTGGGAGCCCTAAAAAGAGGAAGGTGGGGTAGAATCCACATTATTATATGATTTAGAATGGAGAGGGATTGCTCAAAAGTGATGCCAGTAAGAGAACACTTTTACTTATCAGATTGGCAAAAATAAAATTGTTGATGAAGTGCCATAGTGGTAACTGGTAATCACTCTCAAACATTGTGGATTGGAGTATAAATTTATATAACTTCGTTAGATGCAACTTGGCATGATCTAGGAAAATTAAAAATAAATATCCCTTCATCTGGTTACTTCATTACTAGGAATTTATTCTACACGTAAGTTTACACATATGTGCAAAGATATGTAGATTCCAGGATATATATATATATATATATATATATAGTCTTATTGTTCACAATCATAACAGGTCAAAAACAACCTAAGTATCTCTCTCAATAGGAGGCTGGTAAATAAATTATGATATATCCACACAACAGAATACTTTGTGGCTTCTAATGAGAACATGGCAGACCTCCTTACACTAAGAGTAAAAGTCCCAGTGGTTACAGCAGCCTACAAAGCCCACAAAGCTGCAAAGCCCCACCGGATCCACCACCCTCCCCTCTCTGACCTCAGTCACTCTGAGCTGCTTTCGCTGGCTTCACTCCAGCCACACTGGCCTTCTGCTCCTCAAATGTGTCAGGTACCCTCCCACCTTAGGCCTCTGCACTACCCTCCTCCTGCTTGGAACACCCTTTCCCTAAGGTTTAACCATGGATAACTCCCTCGCCTCCTCAAGGCATTGAGTAAATCTCACCTTTGCCAGAAAAATGGGGATATTTTCACCTACAAGGCAGGATTATGGTGGAAATTAACACATTAACTGCCATGTGAGTTGTATTTAACTCACACTAGTTTTGAGCCTGGGGCCTTGTGAACCATATGTAACTCACACGTCTCTTCACCTTTACCCTTATGAACTATTTTTCAAGTTGCATATGACTCATGCACAGAAAACAATTAAAAAAACCACAAAATTTTCATTAAATTAGAAAGTATTGTTTTGTTTTCAAAGTTTTTATTCTATTTTTGTAATGAAACACTGTGGCCCCAGGGAAAAAAATTTTTTTTCTAGTGTGGTAGTAGTCAATATGTTAAAGGAGATAAAGGTATATAAGGTGCTTGGTACACAAAGGTATACCATAAAATGGTACAGTGTGGGAATTTTTTTCCAGAGGAAATAGTTCATAAAAGCTGGTATGAAACCATGTGCCCTACCACCAAGCAGTAAGGCAATATCATTTTTTCTGCATGCTTGTGCAGAGTGTATTACCTATAAGAAAGCATAGAAAGTAAAGACACCCAATAAAGATACAAATCTTGCACAGAAAAACATAAGCTAG
The DNA here is from genome assembly GCA_023783475.1 of Daubentonia madagascariensis. Lineage (NCBI taxonomy): Eukaryota > Metazoa > Chordata > Mammalia > Primates > Daubentoniidae > Daubentonia > Daubentonia madagascariensis. Next base: position 48,593,449 of record JAKFHU010000600.1, on the reverse strand, counting down.
AGATAAATGAAGGAATGAAGGGTTGAATTTTCAGTGCAGTGTAGGAGGCACTTCAATCTATGACACCGTATTTCTATATGTAAATAGTGTCACCTATTCACTAGGTGCTTAGCAGTGAAAACTTTAGCAGAGACAGAAAGGGAAGTGAGACTCCCTGGAAAGCTGTGGAGCTTGCACCAACACTGTCGAGATGTGACAGGTGATCAAGAAATGAGTCTGAACTGACCTCGCCCCCAGCCCAAGCTGGTTTGAGAATGTGAGGAAGAGCTCTACCTAACTAATGTGCAATTAAGAGGAGAACACATCGCTGATCACATAGCTTTGGAAGCATTTCTCTCACAACAGAGGAATTCATAGAAGAGAAGAGAGAGAAACCAGAAAACCTGTTCAATAAAGATGAAGTGCTATACTTCAAGGAAATGCCTTTCTTAACACGTAATTTCAAGAAGAACAAGTGAAATCAGATTGAAGTTGCCCAAGGACAGTTGTCTTTCCTACTCCAGGTCAGTATGGCAGGTTTTCAAATTAAGCTGGACTCCACTATCTGCCAAACCATAGGGCATCAAAGGGAATAATAAAACCCCTTGAAAATAAAAATCTTGTGTAATGTAGTGGAACATTTATTTTAGTGGCTGAATTTATTTTAATGGCTTTAGAAATGGTTTTGGTTCTGTATTCAAAGAAACATTAAGAGGTCACTTACATTTTTCAGTTATACTTTACTGCATTTTATGGAGGAAATTTTACGTTATAATATTTGTGAATTTGTGGATACAAGAAGGCCCCCTGGACATGTTCTTCATGAATGTCCCAGGTCTACTGTATCAAAAAATGTTAGGGATGGAAAGGCTTTTTACTAAGATGAGGTCCACAAGACAAAGCAGCTTGAAGATCATAATGATAGTTACCACACAATCAGGGAAGCTGGATAGTCATTCACTTTTCATTCATTCATTCATTCATTCAACCTACTAACATTTACTGAACATCTACTAAGTGCCAGGCACTGGGAATACAGAGTTTAAAGAGACAGACAAGATTCTTTACATTATGGTGGTTGTCATGGGGGAACCCAATAAACAAACCAATAAATAATATCATGTAATGATAAGTGCAGTGGTGAAAATAAAAAGGAACACTGTGGTAGAGAAGGACTGGAAAGCCACTATAGACAGGAAGGTCAAGTTTGTTGGAGAAAACAACACTTAAAACGATACCTGCATAACAAGAAGCAGTCTACCACATGACTATATTCAGGAAGTACATTCCAGGCCCATTTGAAGGGCCTAAAGCAAAGTTGAACCAGTTTAACTTTGTATTAACAGAAAGATTAATGTGGCAAGAGCATGGGGAGGCAGGGAAGGAGAGGGAAATGAAGGCAGAGAGGGAGGCATGCAATCCTGACATGCTGGGTGCTCAAGGTAAGGCGTTTATATTTTATTCTGGTTGCAGTGGGATGCCACTGGAGTTTGAAGCAGCAGGGGCATGGTCTGATTCATAATTTTAAAAGATCACACTGGATGAATTCAGGTAAGATGGTGGTGGTGGTAGAGGCAGCATAATTTTCTATCTTCCCAACTCCCCACATAAAAACAGATAGAGCAACTAAGTGGCCAAAACACTACGGACAACATTTATACCAAACTCCACACTGTATCTCACAAACTCCAAATTACAAGCAGGTGAGGACAAGCCACCAAGAACAATATGAATGTTTGTGCAAGAGAAAGCAGACAGAAGCAAAGAGGTGTCTAAGGGACCTGAGAACAGGAGAACCCCCAAATAGTCAACAGGTATTTACCAGAGAGTGTCACAGGCCAATTTGATAAACAGTGGCTGAGACTCCCCAAGCTAAAGCCAGTGAGAGCTAGAGGCTCACGGCTCGGCCCAGATGGCCTGGAGCAGTCTTACCCCTGTGAACTCTTGATCTGACCAGCTGGGGCTCCTTTCCAGGACAGGACCCCACACTGAGGAGAAACTATTGGGAGTAGAATCAAAATTAAACAGGACAAGAACAATAGTGATGGAAGAAGGAGAAGATCCAGATGAAAGGGGAGGCATATTTTCCAAAGCTGCATCCCACAATATCTCCCATTCTACATGTCCTTTTTACAGTGTCACCTTGATACCTTTCCCATTGAGTGACGAGGTCTATGTTCTCTTCATTTGAATCTGGGCAGAATTTTGAGACTTGATCAATAGAGTATAACAAAAGTGACTCTGTGTGACTTTCAGGGCCAGATCATAAAAATGCCATGCACTTCCACTGTGCCCTCTTGGAACCAAGCTGCCATATTGTGAGGAAGCCCAAACTAGCCCACGGTTGGAAGCCACGTGTAGGTATTCTAGTTGACAGTTGAGCTGAGGTCCCAGCCAACAATAAGCTGAGGTCCCAGACAATGTAGAGCAGGCAAGCTGCCTCTGCTGTGCTCCATCTGAATCCCTGACCCACAGAACCCAAGAGCATGATAAAATGGGTATTGTTCACCACTGTGTTCTAGAGTGGTTGTTACCCAGCAATAGTGACAGAGATACCATAGTTTTAATTAAAATATTCCATCTCATGGCAAAATTTATAAGGTATGTTTACTTTAAAAGTCATTTTTATTTTTTGGTAAATTATAAAACAAACTCAATGCCAGTGAAAGGGTTTCCCTTTCAAAAGAGTAGCTTAATTGATTGGTGTAGCATAATCAATTTTCCTTTGCTTTGCATGGCATCTCTTGCTAGCAAATGCTTCAAAAACTATGCCAGGGAAGTTTGTTTTTTTCCAAAGGAAGCAGTCAGACTCATTTAGTTTCTTTTCTTTTTTTTTTTCTTTCTGTCCTTCTTTAAAAAAACTTATTTGCAAATGGTAAAATTGTATTAAGTAGTATGATCACATAATTTATCATCCAAACTAGAAAAATTTTTCAAAACTCCTTTATTGAGATATAGTTCACATACCAAAAATATTACCCAAGTAAAGTATACAATCCAATGTTTTCTTGTTATACTTACAGGGTTCTGCAAACATCCTTACTGTCTAATTTCAGAACATTTTTATCCCCCTCTAACCTAGGACAAATGGAAAGTGAAAGGAGCCCTAATAATAATTATGTAAGAACAACAGGTATAAATTTGGTATATCCAGGGTCTGTCCAGGACAAACCAAAGTGAATCATCACTGAGGTAGAGTGTATGGGTATTGGGGAGAAATCCGTATAACCTAATTCAAAATAGGAGCTGACTTGAAGAAGGCTGGTTTTAAAATAGATAGATAATCTGAAACGGAGCTCTCATTTCTTTCCAGGGGTAGGGGAAGGGTTCCTAAATCGGTACAGGCATTTTTGAAAACTGCTTGGCAGTATCTGTGAAAGCTGAACATATGCATACACTATGCCCCAGCAATTCCACCCCCAGGTATATGTCCAATAGAAACGACCTCTTACTATATGAGTTCATTTACATAAACTTCAAACACATGCAAAAATAATCTACGAAGTTACATTCCAGATCAGGATAGCAGTTAATGTCAGATAGGAGTTAGTGACTAGAAGGGGGCATTAGGGGAATTTTGAGGTACTGGTTAATGTTCTATTTCTTGATCTGGATGCTGGTTACATGGGTGTGTTCAATTCTTAAAGATTCGTCAAGTTGTACATTTAGAATTTCTGTACCTTTTAATATGAATGTTAGACTTCAATAAAAATCCTACTTAGAAATGGATAGGTTTGTGTTTGATAGAGAGATTAAACATCTGGATTGAGAAGGGATTTCCAAGCCCATTAACAGAGAGCTATCTTAAAGAGAGCAATTAAGAGCAGTTAATTTTCACACAGTAGCAAGTAGGTGTTAATTTTCTCCTTAACACCTTTCCCAGGAACTGGAGGCAATAAAATCCCTAGGGAAATAAAGGTGGGGAAGAGCAAAAGGTCTTTTCCTCACATAAAGGAATGTTTAAGTAAAGACTGAAATAATTACCAATTAAGAATAGTGGGGATTTGTTTCAGTTTGAGTTTTTAAACGCTTCTGCTAAACAGAATAGCATTTTAGAGTTGGAAGTAATATTCAAGACCTTTCCATCAATTTCTTTCACTTTACAGTTAAAGAAACTAAGGTTCAGAGAACTGGTATGATTAGCACCAAATTATACAGCTAGTTAGTGATAAACCTGGGATCAGAACCCAGGACTCCTGACTCATAAACTATTTTTCCTATTAATAATGATAGTAACTCTTATTGCTTACCATGTAGCAATCTCTGTGATAGGGCATTTATATTGATCTAATCCAATCTCCACAAGAGACAACCTGTATAACAGTTACCCCCATTTTACAGAGGGGCAAACTGGAGATGCTTAGAAGAGTTAATATACTTTGACAAGGTTAAAAATTGTAGAGGTGCCAGGATTTCAGTTTGTTGTCACTCTAGAGTCTGAGACTTTTAACTCAGGGGCAATACTGCTTCTTTGAATTAATTATAGTGCATTGTCATGTTTCTAAGCTGAAGGGTAAATGAGTAAAGATACGATATTTCTTGATCAGTATAATGTCATGGAAAAAACCAAGTGAATAGTTTAATTCTATGTTACCATTGAGTTGCTCTCACTTATTCATATCTGAGAAAAATACATCCATTTGGCCAAGGCTGTCTTCAGTAGGCACCAGCATTTTCCTCTTGGCAGCAACCTCTAAGTGAAGTGGCTGTGCTTAGAGGTCTAGGAGTTACTCAACACCCAGAGCGATGACCTTGCAGACATGATGTGTTTGAATGATACATCTTTATTTCCTTGGCAATGTTCTTGACAACATACAATAAGCAGGGTTAAAGATTCATGGCCAAACACATTAATTTTACAGTTTCCTTCTTAAGTATCCATGGATATTTAAGATAAGGTCCTCCAACTAGTAACCATTCATACCATAAAGTGTTGAAAAACACTATTTGGAGTTCAATACAAATTTAAGAAAAATATATTCAGATAAGACATTTGATTTGGCAAAAGATAGCTTGCTTTAGGATTTGCCTTTCCTCACATTCTTTCTAAATATCTAATCTGCAGTAGAACTGAGACATTTAAGAAGAGCAGGCTCATTCATTATGCATTGCAAAGTGCATTTCCTTTCTATTCATTCATGTTGCAAGACTATCAAGTTAATAGGACAGTAGAACAAAAATCGTATTTACCTTCCATACTGTTGTCATAATTTCAAACTTATGATATATAAGCAGGAAGAGAGGGACAGAAAGGAAAAGGGATGGGAGAAGGCTCCTAATTTAAACCAGTATTTCTTCTGATTTATTTTTTAAGCTGTAAGTAGATAACTATGTTACATGAAAAATAAAATAGGAGGATTGAGCATAAATGATTATTTCATCCAATTATACCCCAAAGATGATAAATACATGGCCTAATTTCACTCCCATGGCAGATATCACTAATTGATAGGGCCTGCCTTCCCACCAAACACAGATTCCTCTGACCTCACAATCTTTCCCAATAGTAACATTGATTATCTATTATGTGCAAGCCACTGTACTAACCACTTTACATGCATCATTTCATTTTATAGCCTTAGAATATCCTAATGATTTAGGTACTATTATTATTCTCTTTTAGAGATGTAGACACTGAGGATCAAAGGGTAAGTTACAGAGTTAGAAGGGCCTGAGCTGGCATTCAAAGCCAAGTTCATTTTATTCCAGTGTCCATGCTAATGACTACACTATACAGCCAGCTCCCACCAGCTGACTGGAGTCAGCATATAACGTATTTGCCATCCTAGTTCTCTATGCATACATTCCTTCTAAAGCATTGCTAATAGTGGTCACAGAAAACGTTATTGCTTTCAGAAAAAAAGATTTTTCCTCAAAACTACTCACTGGACTTAGCCTTGTTTCCAAGGGTCGCACCAGGCAAATTTTTGGGTTTGCTCATGTTGGCACTATTGTACCTCCAACCTCCTCTCCGATATTTTTCTGTGACATCTCCTCTGGACTGGAGTAAGCACCTTCTGTTCTTTCAGCCAGGCTGTATGTGCCTTTCAGTGGCTAATCATTCTTCTCTGGCAGTGCTACAGTTTGCCCACATCTTCCTGAAGCAAATAGAATGTAGCCCAGGAGGTTTGACCAGCCCAGAGTATAGCAGGACTATCACACCTTTCATTTCTGGCTCTTTCTTATCAGATCTGAAGGCTGATTTTTAAACCAGTTTCATAATTCTGTTGACTTATACTGACTATTTAATATTCTACGAAGTCAGCATAGACCTCAAACTCCAAATAAAAAGCTGGATATAAGAAATGGAAAGTAGAAGCAAATCAAGAACTGGTTGAAGAAAGAAGGTTAAAGAGAAAGAAATACTTCTGGCAGGAGAGGCTGCAAGTTCCCCCATATCAAGGTCTCTTATCAAAATAGGACATGCTTAGCAAAATTTAGTAAAAGTGACCCAGTCCAAAATTCTGTTACTCTGCCTGAAATTCCATCATTTAGAGATTCATTGGTGTTAATAAGCAAAATCAAACAAAAACAAAAGCAAAACAAAACAAAAAATTCATCTAGAATAACATGGATTATCAGACAATCACATACCTAGCTTAAGTGACTTTTAAAAAGAAAGCAATTCGGTTTAGTGAATGACACTGAGTTTTGGTATTGAAATTATAGTTTTTTCACTGGGATAAGGGTTAGGGAGAAGACGAAGATGACTGAGAATTTGGGGGTAGGGGGTGGAGAGCCAAAATCCATTCTAGTGGATGGATATGAAGACTATGTTTTGCAAAACAAAAATCAGTACTCATGGATGAAGAGAGGAAAGAGGAATTTGAACCAGCACAGTGGCCAAACACCTGAGACAAATGCAGGCCATAAGAACTTTTTTGGTGGGCAGACCTGGAGTGCCATGTGAGCCACGTGGCAACCAGCAGCCAGCCTGAGGGCTGTGGGCATCTTAGGAGGTAAGTTCACCTTCCCAGCCAATTGACCTGAGACCAGTTAAGGACCAGGAAGGGGAGAAGCCAATAGCTGTCATGTGGAGAATGAGCCTCTGAGCAGGACCCAGTTTATAGGGGACCCCAGGGCGGAAAATTGTCCCAAGGTCTGACAAATGATCTTTGGCTTTGCTATTGACTGCATACGATTTAATTTAATCATGATAGCAGTCTAAGGATTCTATTTTCTCACTGAAAAAGAGCCACAGCTGACCCTCGGGTCTAATCTTTTAGAAACCTGAAAGTGGTGGCGGTGGGGGGTCTGGGGAGGGAGGGGAAGAAGTCCAAAACAAAACCACAACAAAAAGCCTGCTGTAAAGCTGTGACTAAAGCTTATTAGGTCTAATTTTACACATGAGTAACTTTGGATACCTAGTATTTGACCCCTAAATGGCCCCAGCTGAGCCCAATTACTATCTGTGCACACACACACCTGTGTTTTCTCTAAATCAACACATTAATAAGGCTTTGTTTTCATGTTAAGACTCCAGATAGATCAACTGGATTCAGTCCTTAGGATGTGCTCTACTAGCAACTAAAGGTTACACAAAAAATGTTTAGGAAACATTTTGCTTCTGTGAGACACACTTACATTGCAAAACCGTGGCTTATCTTTTGTTGTTCATTTCAAACAATTATTTAGCATGAATTCTTTTGTTGAGGAGGGTATTTCTCTTCCCATTCCTGCCACCAAAACAAGATATGTCATCCTGTACATCTTTAAGTCCACCACTGCTACGGTCTGAATGTTTGTGTCCCCCAAAATTCATACGATAGACTCCTAACCCTCAAGGTGATGGTATTGAAGAAGTGAGACCTTTGGGAGGTGATTAGATCATGCCAGCAGAGCCCTCATGGATGGGATTAATGTCTTCACAAAAGAGGCCCCAGAAGTCTGCCTTGCCCCTTCTGCCATGTGAGGATGCAATAGAAGGTGGCATCTATGAGGAACAGGCCCTCACCAGACACTGAAACTGCTGGTGCCTTGATCTTGGACTTCGCAGCCTCCAGAACTGTGAGAAATAAATTTCTATTGTTTATGAGGTACCCAGTCTGTGGTATTTTGTTATAGCAGCCTGAATGGACTAAGATAGCCACAGACAAAGTAAACCATGTGGATTAGAACAGGTGCAGGTTAAAAGGGGCAGACGGGTAGAGTGGGCCTTGGTGACTTGCCTGCCCGTCAACCAGTGTGCCTTAGTGTGGTGATAGCACCTCAGGCTGTCTTCCCTCTACTCTCAGTTCATATGATTTACTTTTCTGCTCCTGTCACTTTCCCTAGGTTCCAGGGGAGGGCAGATTACCCAGCATTGGTCAACTGGGGCATTCCATTTGCCCTGGCCATTGGGATGGTCACAGGCACAGACAGATCAATAGAATCCACTCAAAACTATTTAGGAAATAAAGTGCAGTGTCAGTGAGAACAGGGCAGAATTCTGCTGGACCTAACATCAGGACAACCTGAAGCCTTTTTTGTTAAATAAATAAATTACCATTTTTTTTTCTTGGCTAAAGCCAGTTTGAATTGAGTTTCTCCAACTTTTCCCTTAGAAAGTTTAGACAAGGTGGAGGTCAGTCTGTTGGAATTTTATCCCTTTTGATGTACTGTAGTTGAACAATAACATTTACTATGAAGTGGTGGGCAACCTTAAGATGACCCCAATGTTTCTGGCCTCCCATCATTCACAGTCTGGTGTAACCCCCTCCTCTTGAGTATAGGCTGGACTTAGTGAGTCTCTTCTAATGAACAGAAAGCAAGAGTGATGGGTTGTCACTTCCAAGCTTAAGTTACAAAAAGACTATGGCTTTTGTCTTGCATGCCCTTTCTTTCTCTCTATTGGCTCACCTGCTGTGAGGGAGGCCAGCTGCTTTGTTGGAGCTGCCCAATGAAAGGACCACATGGGAAAAAAAAATCCAAAAAAGTGATGTCTCCACTCAGTAGCATCAAGGGACTGAGACCTGCCTGCAGCCACATAAGTAAGCTTGGAAGGGGATCCTACCCACTTGCAGCCTAGAAACAACTGCAGCCCCAGCCTGTACCTTGGTCACAGCCTTCTGAGAGACTGTGAGTCTGAAGACTCAGCTAAGTTGTACTAAGAAATTTTGTCCTTTAAAGCTGCTAAATTTTGGGATAATTTGTCATGCAATTGATAACTAATAAATTGGAATTAACCCTAAATAGATTAACAATAAAATACTCATCCTTTGCCTCTTTGTTATGTTTCCCAAGACAACTCTCAATTACTTTATTATAAATAAAGTAACAGTAATAAATAAATAAATAGACTTTTAAAATGCAATTTCAATACATTCAGGTTCACGGCATAATTCTATTAGGTTGATAAAATATGCTATTTGAGTAGTAAGATTCTTTATGAGAAAGGCTGACAGTTGAAATTCCATTCTAGTTTAGACTAATCTGTTTTATAAATACACATTGAGCACCTGCTATGTTCCAGGCACAGGAGAGTAAATAGGATGGATATCTTGTTTCAAAGAGCTCAAAGTCCATTCAAGAGAGGAGAAAAACACATAAGATTTGGAAATAAATGAATCAGGAGGAGTGCTGCTACTCATTAGTTACTTGTGTGACATTGGATAAGCCATTTAACTTTTCAGGGCTTTTGTTTTCTCATCTATAAAATGAGAATAACAATAATAACAGCTGATTTATCAACTTATAAGATTGCTGGAATGACCACAAAGGAAAATGTATGTTAAAGCCCTGTAAAATTTTAAAATAAAATAAAACAATAATTATTACAACACTTATTACCAAAACTATAATATACAGATTTTAATACAGAAATAGATAAGAATGGTTCATAATTAATTTGCTGTTTACTGGCATATAAAATTTTTTTCCTTTAACTATTTAAACATGTCCTTAAATTTGAAATTTATACTCTAAAGGTAGCTGTTTTGATCATTCCTTTCAAATACATGCAATCTGAATTACTTCTCCCTTGAACATAAACCTCTCATACTTTCATCTTAATGTATTATCTGTGAAAAGATAGTTACAGTAATTGTTTACAGAAAAGCTGAGTGAAAAATCACTTGCAAATTCTAATCATTTTGGCTCATTAATAACTTTTGTATGCAAAAATGTTTCTGTCCTATAAAAAAGAAACAAAATTTTCTTTGATGTTAAACAGTGTTTAGAGCTATCATTTAGAATCCATTAAATCTTCTCATTACTTACTTCTATTGCCTTCTCCACTAAGCTTCCTCTGATATTATCTATGATTCATTAGATCAACATTTTGAGGTCACTGAAAAACACTTTATTTTCAATATGCCACTGTACTTAAATTCATCATTCTAGTCCAAATAGCAGATCCCTTAATAAAAATGCACAGGCAAGAATAATTGATTTCATTTTAGGGAAAAGATATCAACAATAAACTGCTTTGGACTGAGCAATCAATGGTTATTGAATTCTAGACTCCAGGCTAATATTTCCAGCTACACAGGTCCTTGAGACTCAAGTTGCCCACTTTGCTTTTAATGAACAAGGTCAAAATCATGAATTGAAATACTATGACACTAATAGAATACTTTACCTCAAAAAATTTTAGCCTCAAGGCATCATAAACTGCCAAGTATCTTTCCAGTAGGCCTAAATATTAATACACACTTCAAAGTTGTTAAAGATAGATATGTCCCTTGGAATCCACTATTCTAGTTGTCTACAGTTTGGTGTGAAATAAAGTAAAATTAAACATTTATTAAGCTCTAACTACGGGCTAGCCCAGGTGCGGAGGGAATACAAAGATGAAGTATAAAGTAGATGAAGTAGATAAAATATAATTGAAAAACTTACAGAATGTAGGGAGTGAGAAACGAATTTGAGGTTCCTAGTTTGGACACATTTTTAGAGGACAATGCCTTTAGCCAAAAGAGAGAAGGAAGGTAGAATGAACACATTTGGGATAGGAAATGAAGCATTAGTTCAGTTTAGGAAAAGTAGAAATTGGAGGTGATGGAGCACCCAGATAACTGTTGGAGATACAGATCTAAAGCTCCTTTGTGACATCTAAACTTCAAAGAAAAGGGTGGCAGAGATTGCCCAGGAAGAGTTTACAGAGTGGGAAGGCAAAAGAGCCAGTATGAACTCCAGGGAACTCCAGAGTTAAAGGGTAAAGAGAGATAGAAGGAGAAGGTATGACAGAGGGGGAGGAGAACCAGGAAGAAGATGGATCACAGACGCCAAGACAGGAAAGACTCAAGGGCCAGAATAATGACCAATTACAATTGCTACAGAAAGATCAACGAAGCTAAGAACGTCTTAAAGACCACTCAATTTAGAATCTGGAGATCACTGGCGATCTTTGCTGGATAACTTTCAGTGGAATGGTGAGTGTGGAATCCAGAGGGCCACAAGGCATCATTCCATCATTCCAACATTAATTGAGCACCTTCTTTATGCTCTGGGGATAGTAAAGTACAAGCTGTATATATGGAATGGAATTTTTTATGAAAGATATTTGGAAGGTGGGAGGAGGTGGGGAAGCAGAATCAAGAGAACTTAGGAGTAGCCCATCTCTTCAGCTGAGAGTTTGTTTAGAGATGAGAGGAACAAGTTGGGACTTCAGAAGAAGGGTGCAATTTGGGAATAATTGCTCAGGGAAAGGGAAAGGAATGACTGGAGGTAAAGACAAAAGATTGATGACTAGTGTTGAGAGCCCAGCTGAGGCTGGAACTTATAAATTTGTGATGCAGCCAGCTACCATGGTTAGGCAGTGTTTTCTTCCAGTAATGTCAGTAGCCCGAAAGCAGGAGTGAAGACCTGAGGGTCTGGTGGAACTAAGGTCGCGCACTGGCAGGCACATGTGGCCAGAGCGTCCGGGGGAGACAAATACTTGAGGAGCCTGCTGACTTATCAGGGAACCAGATGCCTAATCAAAGCATGAGCAGTCAACAACATTCTGACAGGTGGAGAGGACGGGTAGGGGACTGAAGGGCCTAGTGAATTTAGCATTCAGGTTTGATGGTGAGGAAGAGATGGAAAAAATGGGATTCTATGGGATTTTTCAGGAGAAAAAAGATATTAAAATAAAGAAATTACCTGATAAAATTGAGAGCTACCAAATGCCTTAACAAAGCAAAAGAATTGATTCTGAACTTCTAGAAAGGACACACTTCACTACAAAGCTTAAAATTTGTACTTTACTCATACAAACAATTAAACAATTCCAAGTCATATCAGGTCAGTTCTGAGGCTTGCTCTTACGTCTCAAACTAAGAGATCCCTGTCACATTTAAATAAAGTATTGCAATTTCTGATTAAGAAACACAACTTGAAGAAGAAAAAATTACAAAGTAAAAAATGAAAACCTTCCAAATGAAAAAAAGTCAAAGCTAATTGAGACAATTACAACACTCCAACTAGGACACTTTGACAAAGCCAAGCTCAACCTGGATAATGTAAATGACATGGCCTGACACTAACTTCCTTGACCAATGCTGTCACGAATCAGAGTAATATTCACTCAAAATGCTTATATTTTATAGAAAATAATTTCACTTTATTTGAGAAATATTTCTCATCAGTAAATTTGATATGTGGGTATTTATTCTATTTGGGGGAAGAGAGACTCTGATTCATGTGTAACTTAGTAATAGAAACTATAAATAAATGAAACTAGTTCCTGTATTGTTTTCCAATTCTCATGAATTCTAAGATTTATTTGGAACCCCTAAGAGAACTCTCTGCTTTTGTGACAGATTTATACCCACATTCATGTTTTTGTTCATACAGATGCATTGGTTGTACTATTTAAATTTTAATAATTTGAGTTCTAGGTAGTACATAAATAAAATGCATTCATATTCAGATATTCAAATGGCCAGATGTGACACAGGACAGTGTCACAACCCTCCTGCTCTTGTTCTTTCTTGCAGAGGGATTATACACAAGGCTTAGTCAAGGTCCACCCCCTAGACTGGATCTCTTTGATCACCTTGGTGATAATAAGTTTTCTTCTGGTCCAAATATGCTGTGAATTGTATACCACCAGTTCCTAATTTCAGATTCAGTGGGAAAAAAACAATAACAACAATAAATTCACACTAGAATATAAGGCAAATTGTTCTGTTCAAAGCACAACTGAATTCAAAATAATTGAATGAACAGGGCTGAGAAGAAAATTTATCTAATTACAAAAATGGTCCTAACAGCATGTTGCGTTTGCCTCTTTTTCTAAGAAACCTTCAGGGACATGGAATTATATTGAGCTCACTCAGCAGTTTATCAACCTGTCAAGAGGGTTGAGGTCGCTATCATGAAGGCACCCTTGACCAGCAACGTGGGGGAGCAAGGCACACAGTGCTGCAGTTGGGAGCTGTGACGCTTTTGCCACGGCTCTCAGCACACAGTAAGTGCTTAACGAATATTCGCTAATGATATCTAACATAGGTAACTGTGTGACATTGGGAAAATTAATTAAGCTCTTTTAGTCTGAATTTTATCCGGAAAATAAGAATAATAATATGTGTCTCATAGAGTTGTGTGGGTTAAATGAGATAATGCACATAAAGTGCCCAGTATAGGGCACAGGATGTGCTAATCTCAGGAGACCAAGCATCAGGACGTTTGTAACAAGTGTGTGTTGAAAAAAGAAGGTAGGTCTATAAAATCTTATAAAATATAAGTGTTTCTTCTCCCTTCTATTTTCTTTGCATTTAAATTCTCTAAAAATCTGTTGCTAAGAGATGTGTTTTCCTATGCTACATGTAGTAGTAGATGGAGAAGGATAGTGTCAGAATTATGGATATGGCAAACTAAAAAATTGTTACAGCCAAAGAGTATTGTTTTCTAAACTTCCCAATCATGTTGGATATGGGAATAGTGACCATAAAGTAATGAGATAGGTTTCTGTGGGTGGCTTATGCAAATCAGTCTGCTTCACAACTTTCAAGCGAGAAACACCTATTGATGGCCCAGGCACTGTCCTAGGTGCTGGAATATAAAGATGATAAAGTGGCACTCACAAAAGGGCATACATATAGGTAATCACAAAACTATGGAGTTAGTGGTGGGGTGCCATTCATATACACAGGAGCCCAAGATCTAACCCTTGGGAGAGTGACTAGGATGGTGAGGAACTTCACATGGCGGCAGAATTTGAAGCAATGAGAAGGGTTTGGTGGAGGATAAGATTAAAAATACACCAAGTTCAGAGACTTAAATACTTATGTCAGTTCTATTCTTAGCTGACTATATAATCCTGACTTACATATTTTCTCCATTTAAGCCTTAAAAAACAACTACTGAGGAAATACTATGTCGTTAGAGGTAATAATCATATGTAAAATCAGAGTGCTGCATTGGAAGGTCCCAACAGTTCTTCTTAGCTTTAAGATTCCTTTTATGCCTGATCATCTTCCAAATGGTCCTAAAAACACTATTACATAAAAGCTTTGAGATTTTTAAGAATGAAAGAGGTGTTTGTTCCTGTAAATCATGAAAACTTGGTATTAGCAGATAAAACCAGCCATAAATAACAGTTCTCAGGTGCTGGGAATTCCCCAATTCTACTTCCACAATGAAAGGCTACTGAACATCCACAAAGTGGAAATTTATAACCAACTGCTGAGCACCCGTACATCTCACCCTAAATTTGAACCGCTGTTCCCTTAAAAGTGATCATGATTATAGGAGGGTGAAATGTACTGAGCAAAGTATTTCCAAGGTATAAGTTCATATTCATTCATGCCTTTAAAAATACTTGCAGAAGTTCATTTTTTCACATGCAGACCACAGTTTACAAAAACAAGTGTTAATCAGAGCTGTAATCATTTATAAAACTCTCCACTAAAGCTATTTGTTAACCTACATCCAATTTTTAGAATCAGCAAGGATGCTACTGTTGGCTTTGCATTCTATGTTGGTTACATTTGACATGGGCCTAGTTTTATCTCAAAAATGGAGCTTCACAAATCAAATGTTATTTTTTGCACCTGAAAATTCATGACTCACATACCACTGCCAGCAGAAGCACAATGCAAAAACATAAGACCACCTCAGCAGTAATCAAAAGCACCTGTTTTCACAAAATGTTTGCCCCTCTTCTGAAATTAGGCATAAATTTTAAAGGTTTGTTGGTTAGACTTATCTCCTGAAAAACAGTTCGGATGATCATCAGAAAACAGAAGGATTTTTTATCTTACATTAAATTTATTTTTAAATATAAAAGATTAATCCTCTGAATCATATTTAACAGACAATGACTGATATAGAAAATAACTTAATATTCCAATAAGCAACATAAAATTCCTCGGTTATCTATTGCTAGTAACATAATCAACAACAGTAATGTAAAGCATCTGATTCTCCATAAAGCACAGAGGTGATGCTGTGGGCTGTAACCAGAAAGGCCTTGCACAACTTCGCTCGCTCTCTGGAAATATTTCTTGGACACATAATCTTTTCTATAACATACAAAGCCATTAAGAATCTTTATAATGGAGTGAATTTCAAAGATGAGGGAGAAGCATGATATATTTTTGTCCTATGGAAAATAAACAAACTAGAAAACAATCATACATTTTTGTATCCTCTGATTACATGGCAAGTGCACTTTTGGTCTAAGAATTGTGCTCAGTTAGAGTCCAAGTACAAAGAAGATTATAACACACTTACTGACACTACTCTAAAGGCACAGCAAACCATTTTCTTATACCCCAAAAATACCATCCCCACTTCAGGCAACCCCTACCTTGGCAATGTTAGACTGACAGAAGACCCCTATATATGAATAGCAACAGCAACCCCCCGTCCTGCCTTTTTTTTTCAGCAAAATAAAGACTTTCTACAGTAACTATGCCCCCTTTGGCCATAGCCATAGTCTACCTGTTAGTGAAATATTGCAAAAGACTTTATGATTAATCCTGGCTCTAAATCTACATTTTTTCCATTCTGAGTACACTATTCCTAGGAAGAAATGCATTCTGAATGCCAAACAACTGATTTTACAAGTGAATGTAAAGAAAGCAACCCATTTGGAAGATGTCAAGGGAAATACTGTATTAGAATAAATAAATATCATTCTAATTCTGGAGGGCTTTATGTACCAGCCTCCTATCCAGATGACACAATGGCTCTGTCTCCAGCCAGGGTCAGCTCAACATATTGTTTTCAAAGAAGGATCACCCTGGTTAAAACCTTTCTCAATACCTCCAACATTCAATCCCCAAACCTTGATCTGATTTTCTTCCCTGCACTTCCCACTAGTTTTCATTCTCTGTTTCCTTGTTAGCTTGCTGGGTCCCCGAGGGCAAGGGCCTTTTCTGCCTTCTGTATCTCCAGCATCTAAGATGATGCCTGACATGTCCATCATCAAGTATTTGCTGAATGAATAAAAATGGTGGGATGCTTACCATAAATTCAGTCTTCCTATTCTTGACAGGGTAAAGAAGTAAAGAAGAAAACTCAAGCATTATACTATATTTTATTATTTAAGATATTAGTAATTATAAATAACTTATCTGGCCATTATCTCATAATATTTTGGTGTCTGTTCAAGCAATTTCTAGAACAGAGATCTTCAAAGGTTTAGTTTATCAACTGAAATTTAACTCAATTTCTACCCATCTATAGACCAAATTGCTGATATTTAGTTTAAATCTGCAGATCCAAATAAGTCAGTTTTATGGTTGAATGTTTCAGAAAAGCTTTTTGGCTTTAAGATTATGTTAACAATTAATAAGACAGTGGGGTAGAATTCTAACACTTCAAATAAAGAAGGCAGATAATTGATTCTATTATATATTCTAAAAAACCACTAGGAGTGTGTCCCTCTGGCATTATCTGGTGAGAGGTGGATCATCTGGTGAGAGGTAGATGGGGAAGTTGTGTGTTCTCCTCTAAAACAAGATTTAACTTTCTGCATGGAAAGTGGGGGAAAAGAGTGTGAAAAGCACAGAGATTAGGCTGCTAAGTAAAATGTCTTTTGCCTAAATTTGCCCCCTAGCTATCCCCTTCCTCTAGCTGTTTGAGATGAGTGCTGCCCTGGGAGATGCACCTCCACTGACTAGACTGTCAGTGAGTCCTCTCTGCTGGGTCTTTAGCACTCCACAAAGGGATGTAGTATTCCCATTTTACAAGTAAGAAGCTGAAGAAGCATAGTGACCCAAGTGATTCATCCAGAGTCACACAGTTCCTTAGTCTCATTAAGAGAATTATATTTTTGGAGGATAGAAACTTTGATGGAAAGAATCTAATTTCCATCTCTGGCACTTATTTCTATCAAATGAAAGTAACCAAAGAATTTTCCAAATTAAGACATTACCAACATTACCATACTAGAAACTAATTGATCTGAGTCCTGTTTCCAGTTCTTTCTAACTATCTTAACTTTAATTTTGGCAGCCCTAGAGACCTCAAGGACTGGAACTAGTGACTACAGCACTGGGAGGAGTCTCTTGATCTTTTACCTCCATCTCTTTTGCACCTTGGCTTGATTCTCTCCCACTCCAGAATGGTTTCTCCATGTGTCAGAGGGCACCAGGTTCAATTTGCAAACTCCCAGAGAAGCACTCCGATTGACCCAGCTTGGTGTATGTGTCCATTACCAGACAAATCACCAAAAGCTAGAAAACAGTAATTTTCCATAATTGCAATTATAATTATGACTGTTTTGATCAATAAATAATGACAGAATTGAAGTAGAAACAAGGGTATTTTAAATATGAACATTGCTCTTCCCAGGGTGGTGGGGTGGGGAGAGTTTCAAGGCAGACAAATAAATGACCACTACATAATGCAAACACAAAATACTAGAATTACTTTTCATTAAATAAATGGAAGGTTTGGTGACCTTTTAGAAATAAACAAAAAAAAAAAAAAAAAAAAAAGAAGGAAAAAAGAAATAAAAATTACCACATGGATGTGGGCCCAATACAGAACTCTTCTGGGTTTGTATAGTTAAAACAAAAATAGCACTGAAGGAATTACTCACCTCCACATGCCATATGTTACATCCGTGAAAGAGTAATGTGAATAGAGAGGAGGCATGAAATCTCATTGCACATTAAATTCAATAAAGGCTATATTTACCCAGGTCAAGATATAGATTTGTGAACACATATTGTATTTGTTGGAATATACCAGCAACTTAACATACAATTTAGAACTTATTTAAAAGAGGCATAGGTTTATTCAGTGACTTGCCTTGTCTGGAAGTAAATGTGTTCACAGTGGAAGGATTTAAACATAAGCTGTAGGTCAGTATAGCTGGGATACTGAGGAAGGAGTTCCTGTATTGAATAGCAGGCCTCACTAACTAAACTCCAAAGTCCCTCCTAATTCTAATATACTCTGATATGATTATGCCATTTTAAGCCCCCTGAGGGGCTATTCATTGACAAAAGTAGCTGTATTTGCAAATCACAGTGCAAATGAGTGGTGTTACAAAAATGCTGTTAGCTGTTTTTTTGAGTCATTGACAATCACTGTCATTAACATCATCTATAAATATGATACCATGTTACTTTGACTTGCAATATTATATTAGGAGTTAGTTTTTGTTCAAGAGTTTAATTTAAGATGACTCACTTTCAAAAGAATAAAGCAACCTATCAGGGAAATTAATAGTTCTAATTCATATGTAGACGAATCCTGGACCAGAAGTGTCACCAAAAGGATCATCAGAGAGCCAAAACAGGAGTGTGGGATAATAGATGAAGGACCAGACCCAATAAGGGGGTCTGGCTTCTAATCCCAGCTCTGCAATGATTGGTGGGCCCTGAATAAGTCACTTAACTTGTTTGTATCTTAGTTTTTTCATCTAAAAAATATTCTGGTTGGACAAAATAGATTCTAAGGTCCCTTTCACCTTTAATGTTCCTTTAAATTGTTCCATGTGGAAAAATATACAGCTTGAGATAAAAAAGTTGGTGATACAAAATAACCAACAAGCGAAACATGTTAGCCAATCAATTTTCAACAAAACAAATAATACTACAGATGAAAAACAACTCTTAGGAAGGAAAAATAAGCAGTATAGTCATAAAACAAGCAAGTTTGCGCTATTTCTTTATAATCGATATTTCTTCTAATTCATCTGGGATTTCTTGAGTCAAACTAAATACAACTAAGGCTTGAATCATCCAGGATCTCACATTCAGGACCTGTCAGTTTGATGATCACTATTTTGAACAAAGAAATAAATGACTTCTATGCTTGTAAGCACTAGAGAAGGACAGTCTAGGAAAGGTGCCTTCCTCTCTCCTTCCCCTGTCCCTCCCCCGCTCCTCCCTCCTCCTCATCATCCCCCATAGGCTGAGGAAAGCAATAGCCCCTTTGATTGTGTGTTCAGCTCTTGCACATATTACAGCAGGGATCAGCCATCTTTCCAAAGTATATGTCAAAGTCCTCACTTCAGCCTTTTGGCACACTTACCAAGAAAGAGAGTCCTAATTAGATGTCAGTTCCCTGAAGCAGAGAGGGTATGGTTACATGAATTTACCCAAAATTTTAAAAATCTAGTTAAAGGAACTAGTGAGAAGAAAATACTTGTCTAATCACGCACACCAACGCCTAAAAATTCTCATTCTACAAACACCTACCACCAATGTTGTTTTTTTCTCTGAGAACAATGCGTAATGTTTTTCAACGAAATAAAAGAAAGTGAAGCACCCCTTTTAAAATGCAGTTTGAACATCTAAGGCACTTTAAAGCCTGAACTGCCTAAGTAGGAATTTTAAATGCATACACTGCTTAATAAAACAACTTATGTTATTTTACTTATGTGTTTGACTTTATACACACACACATTATAATTACTGCTCAATATCTATTAGAATAGGCAAACAACAAAACAACAAATGACATAATTTGTAAATACAAATGACCTCTATTTCAAAAGGTCTACACCATATTCATGTTCTTCCTTTTCTCCAGTTTCTCTGAAATGACTTCAGTAATAAAAGCTAATGGGTCAATAATGACTGCCCCAAGCAGCTTTCCTACACAGTTTTTCTTCTGCCTAGGTGACTCAGGATGAAAACCAAGGACAGCAGTCACCATGGAGGAACCCCATGCCTAATTCAACACCATTGCATGTGTGCAAAAGATGCCAGGGCCATATGTACAAGAGGCTCACAAACCTCTATTCATAAGAGATAAAAACAAATTCCTCCTTCTCAAGTAATTCAACTGCATAGATAGCAGGAGGTCAGGATTTTTATCATGGATAAGAACATTGCTAAGAGAATGCTTGTAAAATATACATTATCTGTTTTATAGCTTGAACATTATCCAGTGTGGTCAAATAAAAATATACATAACAATAGGGTCAGATGTTTTATTTTTGTATGACAGATTAATTAAAATATTACCTGCCAGAGCCTTTAAAAAGACATTGCTGTAACAGAGTATTTGGTAAAAAATAAATGAAGGCACCAAACATAATGAAACTGAATTTTAGGGTTCTTTTCTAGCTTTTTGTTATATTCAAGTGCATGACAGTTTTGTAATCAAAGCAAGTTTTTCTTAAGGAAAAATACCAAATGAATCATCTATGTGAGAATTTCAAAGAGTAAATGGAGCTTCTTGATGGATATTAAATAAAAGATGTGGTGCAGGATTTACCAACCTGTTCAGAATTTCAAAGCTTTATCAAAATTCTCCAGGACTCCTTAACATGCAAAGACAGATTATGACCTTAAAGTAACAGGAATCCCTTTACTGACAATTCCTGCCAGAAAAACAGTTCCCTCAGGATATTGAAGTGAATTTTTTAGTTTAAATCTCAGTTAAAATTGTTCGGTCAATACCTTTACCTGAAAAGTTTTAGCAATTAAGTAAAGATTAGAATCATGTATTAATAGTTCTATAACTGGAGAGATCTTTAGAAATAAGGCCACCTTGTATCACATTTTAGAAAATGAAAACTCTGAAATGTTTGGTGTTTACCCAAAGCACATGTCTAATTTATTCAAACTCTAACTCTAGAATTATGAAAAGATAGAGTGATGAAAGCAGGTTTTAAAGAACCAAATATAGCCATCTCATGAACACTAACACACATCAAGTCAACATAAAGTCAGAGAAGATTTAAAATCAGTCTATCATCATTATCATTGCTAAAACTCAGTTTTGATGGAGTTTCAGTAAAATCAGCCATTTTTAGAATAACTTCTCTTTTCATAGCATCTGATCCTATTGACATTTTAATTCAGGCTTTGGCATTTAATGAGATCTTAAGTGATGCTGTATTTAAGACAAAGAAAAGGATGGTGAAATTCTAAATCAAAGCCCACAACAGAAGAGACATTATTTAAAGTTAAATATCAGTAAGCACTTGAAAATATACTAAAGGGAGGTCAAACTTATTGGGGAATTTTCTGGGGGGTTCTTTCTAAATCAATCTTTCATTATTATATATATAAAGTCCTTGTGTTAATCTGAACTAATAGAAAAATTGACAAGATGGAATTAAGTTTCTTTCAAGAAACCAAACAAACACTATAGGGAGAAAAATAAGAATGACACTTCTGGTTTATCAATAGCACCATTAACTAAGATGTGAATGTCATCAGTAAATTCCACCAAGTTTTGAGCCTTAACGTACATAGTTTTTCTAAGTTATCTAGGGAAACACACAGGGCATAAACTTTCAAATTATGCCAAAAACTAATTAAAATAGATACACTGTAGATGTAATTGAATTCAACCATATTACCCATTTGAAAGGACTGGTTTTAAGGACCAGTCTCACTCTTCAATGCTTTCCTATCGCTGTAAAATTTAAGTGGATGTCTACCCTACCCAATTCAGAGAGGTCCTGAAACTGAAGCCAAAAGATGCACTAAGAGGTCATTATATTAAACAACTTGTCTCCTTTAAAAGCCCTGGCTATCTGACATTTGATGAAATGCCAAATCCCAAGTGCCTGAGTCCATTGTGACATATTCCATTTATTATGTAGCAGTTTGAAGTTGGGAACTCAATTTGTTCTCCACAAGTTATATATTACACTCCACAAATTATATATTACATAATGGTGCCTTCTGATAATCACAGGGAAAGCATGTCAGACTTTTGATGTTTAACATCTTAATCCTTAGCACAACCTTGACAAATAAGACACGATTCTCTTTGAGTTATTGCACTTGATATATAAAGACTACTACCTTAGCAATATCATTCTCCTAACTCTAGTTTGGGGATATTTCTTAGATACCTCTATAAATATTTCTTCTTATAGGCACCTTTCATAAGCTTACAGAGTATTTCTGTTGTTTTACAATTTTTACCAAAACTAGTAGGATGCAGACATTTGTGAGATATTGTTCGATTCTGTTTGTACAAACACACATCATAATACAAACCTGAAAAAGTGTGAATTTGACTTAGTATATATTGATTGCAAAAAATTTATACAACAAATACCAATCTAATTAAAAATTCCTAAGCTGCTTTTTTTCCTCCATTTTTTAAGTTTTTAGAATTACACATGCAAGCTGACAGCATTTTTTGATGTGACAAAAATTTTGGTTAAATTCTAGAATATATTGTGGAAACCAAATTTAGGAAACAGAATGTCACATTAGAACAGATTATTCATGTAAAAGCATTATAAAAAAGAAATATCTCTAAAACTCAGAAATTACTTTATAAAAGCAACATAGCCACATTATTCCAGCAAATATAAGGAATTACAATTTTGCATTATTGTATTATTGCCACCACATGAATTTTCAACTCTTAACTTTCATCAGTCATAACAGAATTTCTAGCATTTAGAACTAATTCTCACAGCTTTCAATACCAAAGAAATTGGAATCTAAATTATTTACTAGTTAATACTCAGAGGTCGTAAGTGGGATGAATTCATGGTTAGACATCAAAAGGCCAGGAGGAAGTAGGACTGAAATACAAGTTTATAAAGATCCTTATTCAAGAAGATAAAAAAAATTTTAATTTTAAAAAAACATAGATCACACATTAAATGTCATCTCCTTCCATTTAAGGCACATCATAAACTCAGTGATCTCTGCATGTAGCTGCTTCCTCTCTGCACCCTTAGGCATTTCTGGGCATTTAAAATCTATTGGGACAAGTCTAAACCTCACCAGAAACTTAAAGCACTGACAGATACAAGAAAAATTCTAGTTCTCTGCTATTTATAAGCTAATTTACAATATGGATATATCATGGATACTACAGGTATCACTGCTTCTAGCTGATAGCAAATAAAAATTCCCTTAATTTAATAACAAAATTATAAACATGCATCATGCATCATGCATCAGAGAAAAGCATTTGAGCTTCCTTGTACAAACAACACCTCAGATTAATCACAGATAACTGTCTAGAAGTCTGTATCAGGAGCATTAAACATCAGCATCAACTTGAACATGAACAATTATTTCTTCCAAAGGAGCTAGCCTTCCCTAGACTAAAAGAAAAAGAAAACTAGTTATTGAAAAACAACAACTACAACAGAACATATTCTAGCCACTTACAACATGCACTTGCAAGACCCTTTTTTGAATGGCTCATTAAAATGATAACATAATCAATTAATTGCACCTAAAATATTAACCATGTGTACAGACCTTGCCTGGCGATACTGTCTTCTAGATCCTATCTGATGGCTATTCTTGCAACAAATCAAGCAAAACATAGCACTTCGGTACTTACTGCTCACAGAGAACACCATCTGGGAAACCTTTTGCATTTATGATTAAAGCCCCACACAAGGTTTATTGTTAGCCCCAGCAAGCGAGAAGGAACCGGAGGGTGGAGGGAAGAGCTTACTTCGAAAATGCTCTGAAGCGTAATAATACACATCCTCATAGCCCTCGTGGTAATCCTCTTCTGGTCGATACTTTTTCCCTTTTCTTCTCCTAGATCTTCTTATCTGCTTGACAAAACCCAGGAAGCGGTCCATCTCTCACCGCACAGCGCACAGCGCACAGCGCACAGCGCGGCACAGCAGTAGCCCAGCTGCTCGGGGAGCTGGTGGGGCATGAATGACCAACACCAGCCTGGGACCAGGACGGCTACCCTTCTGTCTGCCCCCGTGCTGCCACCAACGCAGGGACTTTGGCCATGGGAGGGGAAAAAAAATAACAGCGATACGGGTTTACCTTGACAAGATTTCTCATTTAGCTCAGTAAACTGTCAAATTTGCAATTTAAAAAAAAAGAGGAAAAAGAGAAAGTGAAATGATAATGAAAGACTAAAAGAAGAAATAAACAGCAAAGCTTTGGACTTAAAATAGCTTTAAGACACAACAGAACAAAGTTCAAGAGATTCAGCTGAGGCAAGAGGAGTCCCAGCGCTAGAATTTCACTATCCAATGTCCCCATCATCAGGGGCGGGGGTGCCGGAGAAGGGCGGGGCGGGGAAACGCGTTAGTCAATGGGCTGAACCAAAACTAGAGGCTGATCCGACTTTTTCCTATCTGCTAATCCCACCCGCTAATGCTAGCACCCATTATCTCAAAGCACGTACGTGCTTGGGAAACTTCTTGAAAAGCTGTTGTTTTGCAATGGGCAGACAGATTAACCCCTTGCGCTTTCTTGCATATCATATTAACGAGCGGAAAGTGGTTTCATCCATACGCACAGCCCCCTTGCTGACAAGAGTGTGCTGTATGTGTTAATTGGAGCAGCAGGGAGAAGGCTCTGCAGCTGCTTTCAAATGACACGTTCACCCACTGGGCATTCATGTATTCCAGTCGTTGTTTGATCTAAATATTAAAATATACTTCACAGAGAAGCTTCTCATAGGCTTAGTAACAGCATACCATTATCAGCAAATAAGGAAACTACCTGGTTCTAGGCAAAAGAAATACAAATAATCCAACTCTACTTACACTGAACTCAAATATAAATCTAGCTGAGTTGGTAACACTTTTTTAAAAATTTGAAAACAAATGGGCTAAAAACAGCAAATAGAATTTAATTCTTCTTGGTGAAGACAGTAGAAAGAGAGAATTTTCAAAATGTGCTCACACCCTATTCATCTTTATCTCTAGAAATCTCAAGCTTTAAAAAATAATTTTTTTTAAGTATGACAATCAGAAACACTTCAGACTAGACAAAAGAGGTACTCTAAAGTCTAGACAGGTCAGCATTAATCACGGATAATCTTTTTTCGCTCTGGTTTATTTCTTCTTCAGGTCTTTAAGTGAATGGGAATTTTTAACACCAGGAAAGTTTTGATTTGTCTACAGTATAATTAATCAGGCATGTCAGCATATTACCTACTAAACTAATAATATTCTGCAGCTCTATGTTCCCAGAAATATAATTTAAAAAATGGCTTCTTACTGCATACAGGTTGTTCAATATCCATGTAATATCAAGTTTGTAGGACCATCCCAGAGGGAATGGATTGCACTTTGCATTACCTGTTATTAGATTCACAAGCAATTTGTCTCTCTTCTAGGTTTAGACAGTTCTCTATTTTCAGATATTAATTGCTAATGATGGAGTAGGGAGAAATTTACTTAGAGAGGAAAATATTCATCAGCCAAGAACACTTCAGCTCTGAAATATGTAAAGTTACCTTTAATGTTTCCATGAATTTCCCATATTCCTAGAGATTTCCCACTTTTTTATGCACAATGATGCCAACAAAAAGATGCTATAAACTGTTTCATGAACATCTTTAAACAAAAAAATCACTTGTCCTTAGTTTCCAAATCCTTTATTATTCTGACTCCCACAACCAAAACAAATTAGAACAATTAAAAAACAATGAACTAGAAGTTTGAAGATCTGGATTTTAGGCCTTGAACAGGTCACTAAATAAATGATAACAATAATACATAATCTTTTAACTTAATCTAACAGCCCTTATAATGAGCTGAGTATCATTATACTTCTATGAATGAGGAAAGAAGGTTCAAAGATGTTTTAATGGCTTATCCAAGATTATAAAGCTAATACTGGCAAGGCAGGTAATATCAGGTATTTTTTCATAAAAATTCAGAGATTATTTTGTCTATGAATTATGTGCATTCAAGTTCATTCTTTTCTGTGTAAGTTTGCTCTTGAAATGGAGTTTGAAAACAGTTGTTGACTTTCATTTTCAATGGACCAAACGTATATCCTGGTTTATATGATTAATTCATCAAGTCCACTTGTCTTCCAGAGATAATTCAGGCAACAAATTTTACCCTACACCTGAATTATTATAACTCCTAAATTAGTGGAGTCCACATTATTGAAGTTTCATAGTTATAAGGTCCCAGTTCAATCTGAAAAGACTAACTTATAGAACAGATGATGCTTTACTCTTTAATAGGAAGAAGATCCCATTTGTATACAACAACTTAAAACATTCCACTAGAGTTCACTGATTTTCAATTTAAAGAGATTGATTTTCTCAAGCACTGGTAAGCAACCATTTTTGCACAAGAACCCATGCAGACAAAGTAAAATTATCTACATACTAAACTGTTTGTCTTCGGAAATAAGTAGAAAGAAATTGCGCTTAAGCACCTTTCTATCATTTGCTTATTTCTGAAGGATTTTATTAGGGAGGTTAACATTTCAGTGTATGACTGTAATGATATAATTTTCATATAAAATGTGGTTTGGTGGTGCTGGGGAGGAGTTCAGAGTGTAGTCATATATTTGAAGGGGTATGGTGGAGGGTGTGACAGCCTTTATTAAAACAATCAGAGATGCTTGGGAAGCAGGAATAGGGAAGCTCTTATTTAGAGGAGGTCTACTTGGGTCATGAAGCATGAAAGGTAGCAGTGGACAACATGAGGGAGGGGAAGCATGTGTGTGTGTATCACAATCCAAAAGACCGAAGGCAAGACACTCGGTGCTCTGCCTGAGGGGTGCTGGAGGTGGATGGGTTCTTTTCCCTCATTCTTCCTAAGTCCATACTTCTGAATTTTTCCCATCTTCTAAACTAAATGCTCCATGTTTAGCAATGAAGGGCCAGCCTAAAATCTTTAAGGCCTTGCTGTTATGCAACCGTTAGCTAATACCCGCAACAAGTGACAAATTAGTAGAGTGTAGTTCAAGTCCATTCTGTGAGGCGTACTACTCTTTCTGTAGAGAGACTCGCCCTTCACCCCACAGCACAAACACCAGTAAGTCGTGCTGTTTACCAGTTATTGCACTCTGCAGTCTAAACAGATGGAATAGTTTAGAGGTTAACAGAACAAATATCTCCCACAAACGTGTTTTGTTTGGCTCACACAAGTGTTTGGGATTTTGTTGTTGTAGTTTGTTTGTTTTTTAAAACTGGGCCAACATCTAAAAGTCAGGAGATTTCACAAATAAATATTTGATTTTTTCCTTGAAATATCAAAAGATCTGGCAACCCTGGGCTCGATTGCAATATGGCAACTATTGATTAGAGCTGAGTAGTGGCTGCCACTCATAAATAAACATGTGCTTTGCTTTCCACTTAGCTACAGTCGCCTCCCCTAGGCCCAATTCTCTCATTCAGTTATCACCTGGCCCCTGCAGGCATTTACACTTGTGAACCACGGTACTGGTTCTGACTAGCCAGCCCCAAAACACTAATTAGCTTAAAAGAAATTCCAACACCCCTGTATTTTCACATAAAGAAAGCGGGTTATTATAACAAATTGGATATTAGTTGAGCAAAAAGTTCACTAAACTATAATATTAAATTTATTAGAAAAATGTGTTCACATGAGAAAATAAAGCAAGTTGAATTATTCAACAAAATGTACTTCCACCAAGAATAGCAAATATATGTAAACAAATGTATTTTTCTAAAACACTAATTATTTTCTTTCTGGGAAGTAGGCAATTGCCTACACAGCATTTACGTGGTTTCTACACTCTTCTGAATTAGATTCTCCATCCCTTTTTAGGAAAAGAGGAATAGACCAACTATTGAGATTCAATTGACAGCCTTCCCTAGATCACTGATTTAGAAGTACCCTTCTGCGCATATTTAGATTGAGTAATGGTTACAGTATTTTCTGAGTAACAGTTTGGATTCTTAACCCTTTCAGACACATTACTGCTTTATTGTAGCAAATGATTTGTAATACCCCTCTTTACTAAATGAAATTCATAGATCATGTGACTCATGAACATATAATCTAAACACAATATGTCTTGGTAACAATATATATTTAAATATATGTTTAATAATATGTATTTAAATAAGTGGCTTTAAGGGCATGACTACAACAAAAGATGTAGTTAGATCCTTGCAACCACTTCTAATGAATAACTGAATTTAAGAGGTAATGAGAAGCCATTCCATACAAGATACAAAAAATAAAAAGGTCGACAGGTGGGCGGGCACCAGAATGAGAACTAATGTGTTCACAGTAAAACTGTGAAAAATACCTTATGCCTATATAACAGTATTAGCTTCTGGGCTCAAATAATTGTAAATAAGTTTTCACTTACAAGAATTTTTATTCACATGGATATGTGAGAGCTGTATAGGATGCAGGATACATTTTCAGTTTGTAAGCATTTCTCACTCATTTCAGTATTTCTAGCACCTCCCCCCTCCTCCCGCTGCCATCTACAAAATGCTGGTAACACCCCTGCCCCTGGCATTGTGACAACTCAAAATGTAGGAAAAAACACTCATTATGTTTAGAAGACTTTTTTCTTGAATAATTCCTAATTGGGTCTCTAATTTATTCTGTCCAATCACTAATTATTTGTGTTGTTTATTAAATAGAGAATAAAGCCACCTGCCTAAACAGTAATACATACAGCCTAAGTTTATTGGTCTGCAAATTGATGAATAAACTAAGCCAATTCATCCATCTGTGAAACACTTCAAGGTCGACCCTCCTTTGGCTACAAGATTTTGAGTTAAAAAGACAGTGGAGGACAGTGCTTATATTTTGATAATATTTGCTTACTGAGCGTGAAATGAAATTTAACTGTGGCATGTCTGCATTTGTAAATTTATTTTGGTTGTTTAGACTTCTTGCAAAATGAAATGTCAGGCAGTCATTCTGAGATTCCAAATATATTAGGCTTCAAAGGGCTCAGATAACTGAGGTTATTCATTCAAAGTTTGAATGAGTTTTCAAAGACTATTTTTCTGTTTTCCTACCATATAGAATTAATTAATATTTTCATTCATAGCAGAGTAAAAGCAAAAGCACAAAAATAATTTCTGAATTTGAAATGCTAAGTGTGTTATCTGAATATTATAAGGGTTTCACACTTGCTCATTGTATCAGAATTCATTTTTTCCCTGAAGGCATGTAATGTGATGTGTCTTAGGAGGAAAGATTTGGACTAGAAAGTCTCTTCTAGCTACAAAATGTTATTATTTTTATGCAGCTAGATGCTTTGAAGTGATGAAAAATATAGTGCTGATTATGAAGTCCTTTAAGGTAACTGTGAGACTTCACAGGATCTATTATATAAGCTCCATATTGATGGTTCTGAAGAATATTACCTAATGGCTTCCATTTCCTGGGAACTCACTTCATTCATTCTCTCTGCCCCCCACCTTCTCCCTTCCTCCCCCTCCCCAACTTGCCCTTCCAAGCTACTTAGAGAGCAAGAAAAATCTATTTTTAAATAGCACACATTTATTTATCTATTTATGTTTGTTTCTTGGCTGGTTGATTTTACCAAAGCATTTATTTTCAAAAATCTCAGGATTTTTATAGATTCATTTGACTACAGGAACATTTTCTTGGTATTTAAAATATTTACCTATGGTCTCACTTCTAAGTCGTCACGAATAATCTAATTTAAATTTCTCTTTTTTTCCTTCTTCTAAGTGTATTACTATATGATTCATCTTTTCTACCTTCTTGGCCTTTTTCTCTTAAAGCCATTTCTTAGACACCCCCCCCCACCGCCATCCTAGCTACCATTTACAAGCAAGTTTGTCTGGTTTGATGTCAAATATTTTAAAGTACTTGTGCATTTTTTATTTTTTAGGAGCTGTTTATCCAATTTGTACTAACCAATGTTATTGCCTTTCCTCTTTACTTTTATTACTGAACTTTTAGCTGGTTCATTCGTTTGTTCATTTATTCACTCAATTGCCTCACATACATATTACATACTCAATATTTATTATGCAGTGGATGTGCAATAGAAGATGGAGAAAGAATTCCAAGCCATCATTCTCCTCAATAGTAGCTTTAGTTGCAAGTTTTTTGAGAGTTAAAAATCATTAGCTTTAACATGGCTTTTGGAATGTTTATGGCTTTAAGGATTCATTTATTCACTCTTTAAAATGTATTTAGTGCCTGTCCATGCTAGATGCTTAATCCATGCCAGCTTTGACCAACTTTCAAAACTGGTCCTATTTCACGTCCTTACAAGCTGATTTTGGTATCTGACACACTTTTTAGGAAGAAAACTTTAAAGGTTCTTGAATAATTGAAATAGTATGAGTCCATGAACCATGAATAATAATATGTGCTCATCTCACACTAAATCTGATTCATTCATTTGACAAATGCTTCCTGTGTGTCTCTAGTGGCTGGCACAGTTCACACTCTGAAGATAGAGCAATGTACATGAGGGCAATGCTCCCTACTCTCATGGAGGTCATATTCTACATGAGGTGAAAACATATAATGTACAAATAAGCACATCCTCAAACCAAGTAATTTCCAAATAGTGAGAAGTGACAGGGTGACATGATGAAAGTGACTCTGAGGGCTATATTAGAATGGGGGGATTTGGGAAGGCCTCACCAGGAGGGGATGCAATTTGAACAGACACCTAAATAATACAAAAAGATCCATCCATGCCAAGATCAGGGGGGCAGTACCTTTGATGCAGCATGAATAGGAAGGACAAAGACACTGAGTGTGGCATTGTGCCAGGGACAGGACAAAGACCACAGTAGAGAGTAATCTGAGAGGAAGCTAGAGAAGCAGGCAGGGACCTGCTCAACTTGGGCTTTACGGCCCTGGGTAAGAATCATGGGGTTTTGTTTTACATGCATCAAAAACACAAAGAACTCACTGCAGAGTGTTTAGTAAGGAAGTGGCATGCTCTGATTTATGTTTAATGTGATCATTCTGGTTGTTTATGGAAAATGGGCAAGAGAGGAAATAGGGTTCTTAGAACGCAATCGAGAACGATTCTTTGTTTTTGGTTTGAATAACTGGAAGGGTAATACTGTTTACTATGATGGGCATAATGGAGGAGATACAGGTTTGAGGTCTGTGGCTTGAAATATTTCATATATTATATATATTATTAGATATGTACATATTTTATATATAGTCATAAATCTATGAATTTCATTTCAGAAAGCAAAGTTGCCACCCTCAGCTGTGCAACCGAGAGCAGGTTACTCAAACTCTCCTGTACCTCATTTCCTTGTCTACAAATGAGGGTAGGAAATAGTGCTGTGTTCACGGGATTGTGGTAAGGAATTAAACCAGTCCATGAAGCTCTTGGAGACTGCCACATAGCAAGAAATAGTTAAATGTGCTGTTTTTGTTGTTGTTATTGAGGGTTAATTTACTGAGAAGAGCCTTCTTGTCATTTTCACTCATTTTCATTAACCTTATTATAGCTGCTCTTTGCACAACCTTGTAATCATCTGCTTACTTAACTGTTTGAGGCAAAACTGTCCTTTTCATTGTTACATGCCGATTGTGTAACATGTTTTTCCCTTTATTCATTCAACAAAGAACTTATTGAATACTTACTATGTGTCCAGCCACACTGAGTACTAGTGATACTATAAACAGCAAAAAGCAGACAGTGACCATGTCTCAATGAAGCTTACGCTCTGGAGGAAGAATGACAGTTTATAGAAAAAGTAAACCAAAAAAAATCAGTAATGGGGACCTACAATCGAGTATTTCTATCTTTTATTTATGTGTATATAGAAAGTGTTCCATACAATTTATTTGAAGTATGAAGCAATTACTACATAACTAGATCTTCTACTGGACTATTACTAACAAAGGACAAGTCAAATCTCATTCTCATGGATCAGGGGTAGCATAAGAGGGAAGTGTCAGAATCAGCTGGGGAGGAATTCTTTCCAAATCACAATGATCCTACAAAACCCAGCCCAGGGACTCCAGAAAGCACCGCCTGCTACTCTCCTTCCCCATCTCATTCAAGAGATTCTAGGCCTGAGAGTTACAGCATCCTAGGGTTACTCTACTAGGTAGGATACTGGTTTGGGTGCTTTAACAAATTAGTAAGAGTGGCTTAAACAAGACAGGAGATTTATTTCTTTCTCATGTGAGGGTCTGAGTTGGTAGATGGTGGCTAGGCGGTGGGAGAGAGGAGGTGGCGCTGCTATATGAGGTCATCCAGGGATCTGGGTTCCTTCTGTTTTTTGCTGGAAAAGACAGCAAAGTTTTCATTTACCAACAGGACCAGTAAGTTCCACCTGTCACTTCTGTGCAGATGCCATTGTCTTACAAGCCACATCTTACTGCAATTGAGGAAGGGAAATGTGGTATCTCTAAATTTGAGAGTTTCAATTAGCAAAGAATGGCTGAATAGGTATTGGAGGACAACCAATTGTCTCCCTTTGCTTACTTTATTGTAGCACTACTATTATTCTCTATTGTTCTTAAGACCTTCTTGGCCTTCCCTGGAACTGATCTCAAAGATTGTTCAGCAAAGAGCCAGTATTTTATTCATCTTTGTTTCCCTGGTACATAGCATAGAGCTTGGCCTCTGATAAGCACTCAATTCCTGTGTATTGATTGTACTATGGGCTCTATAAAAATTATTTTCTTACAACCACCTAGTGAGGTAATTACAATAACCCCATTTTACAGGTGCTGATATTTATAAACCTACCTATTAAAGATTCAGTAAATTATGGATTCAGTATTTGAAACCAAACATGTATGTCCCCTCAAAACCCTTGCCTTTACACTAAACCATACTTGTACATTTTAAGTAAACACCAAAACTTGAGGCCATGTTTTTAAAATGTAGCTTCAAAATCTTAGATTTGAGAGGTGTTAGAATTTTCAGATGACTAATAGCCTTAATTTTATCCTATACCAATGAATATTTCTGAATGATGAAAAACATGAAAATATTTTGAATTTCTAGGCAAAAAGAACCAATCTGGGGGCATCACATTACTGGACTTCAAATTATACTACAAGGCTTTAGTAACCAAAACAGCATTGTAGAGGTATAAAGGTAGACAATAGATAAATGGAACACAATAGAGAACCCAGAAATAAAACCATATGGCTACAACCAATTTTCAACAAAGCAGACAAAATCATACACTGGGGAAAGGATGCCCTATTCAATAAATGGAGCTGGGAAAACTGGATAGCCACATGTAGAAGAATGAAACAGGATTCCTATCTCTCATCATATAAAAAAATTAACTCAAGATGGATTAAAGACTTAAATATAAGACCTGAAACCATAAAAATTCTAGAAGAAAATGTAGGAAAAACTCTTCTGGACATTGGCCTAGGCAAAGAATTTATGACTAAGACCCCAAAGGCAAATACAGCAACAACAAAAATAAATAAATGGGACTTAATTAAACTAAAAAGTTCCTGCAAAGCAAAGGAAATAATCAAAGGAGTAAATAGACAACCTACAGAATGGGAGAAAATATTTGCAAACTATACATCCAACCAAGGACTAATATCCAGAATCTACAACGAACTCAAAGAAATCAGGAAGAAAAAACAAATAACCCTATCAAAAAGTAGATACAAGACATGAACAGAAATTTTTCAAAAGAAGATATATAAGTGGCCAACAAACATTTGAAAAAATGCTCAACATCACTAATCACCAGGGAAATGCAAATTAAAACCACAATGAGATACTACCTTACCCCTGTCAGATGGCCATTATAAATAAGTAAAAAAAAAATAGATGTTGGCATGGATGCAGTGAAAAGGGAATGCTTATACACTGTTGGTGAGAATGTAAACTAGTACAACCTCTATGGAAAACAGTATGGAGGTTCCTCGAAGAACTGAAAGTAGACCTACCATTCAATCCAGCAATCTCACTACTGGGTATCTACCCAAAGGAAAAGAAGTCATTATATCAAAAAGACGGCTGTACCTGAATGTTTATCCCAGCACACTTCACAATTGCAAAGATATGGAATCAACCTAAGTGCCCATCGACTGATGAGTGGATAAAGAAAATGTGGTGTGTGTGTGTGTGTTGCTTCTGATTGTATACACACACACACCCACACACACACACCCCACCATGGAGTACTACCCAGCCATGAAAAAGAATGAAATAATGTCTTTTGCAGCAACTTGGGTGGAAGTGGAGATCATTACCCTAAGTGAAGTATCTCAGTGATGGAAAAACAAATACCACATGTTCTCACTCAGGAGTGGGAGCTAAATGATGAGTATATATGGTCATAAAGTGGTGTAATGGACATTGAAAACTAAGCAGGGAGGGGTGTGAGGGATAAACAATTGCCGATCAGGTACAATGTAAATTATTCTGGTGATGAGTACACTAAGTGTACTGACTTCAGCATTACACAATTCATCCATGTAACAAAAAACACTTGTACCCCCGAATCTATTGAAATTAAAAAAAATGCAAATGAATTGTATCCAGTGGAATGCAATTGATTTTTGCCCTCTGGGTAGTCCAGATTTGCATTTACTACACTTGTGAATTCATTTCAGCATTCCTTATTGTCTATATATGTGTAGTTCTTTAAATTTCCCCTTTGAACCAGTTGTAGCATCTTACTAGTTTTCTCATTAATCAATGATTTAAATAATATCTCTCATATATTCTTTTTAAAAAAAACTAAAAATTAAAACAGCTTTTAAATGTTTTAATTGCAATGGAAATAATGAACAAGAAAACTATGAGCCATTTTTTTTTACCACTTAGAAAAGAATGTGACTTTGCTTTGTATTCAGAAAGTATTAGGCTTTAAACTTTTTTAAACTAAAGACAGTTATAACTTCAAACAAAAAGACTGAATTTCTTACAGAATCTTAAAAGCATTTTGAATAAAACAAAAACTAGATCCTCAGCCACTAATGCCCCTTAAATATTGTCATATCATTTGCTCCATGATTAAGGTTGCCACTCTTTATTTTTATACGAGAGTACTGTGGGGTTTATAACATTTAGCCTATGCACGGCATGGGATCTTTGAAATAAGATGTAATTAAAGCAGTATTTGCAAAAGATTACTCTTCATAAATATTCCTCCCTCAGAAAGCAAATAGGATTTTGTTCAAGAGTTTGAGAAACACCAAGTTAAACAAAATTAAGCCTGTTTTTCAACAGCAAGACTTTTAATTGCTTCTGATTGCTTCCGTGCCACTTCTATGCCAGTGTGCATTGTGATTCTGACAGGCAGCAAACTTATTTTACCACAGTATATATTTTTTCCATGGACTATTTTATTTTAAAGCAGTAGTTCTTAAATTACTTGGTCTCAAGACCCCTTTACCCTTTTAAAAATTACTGAGGACGTCAAAGAGCTTTTGTTTATGTGAGTTATATCTATTGATATTTGCCATATTAAAAATAAAAGAATTTAAAAATATATTTATTAGTAATTTATTTAACAATAAATCTATCATATGTTAACATAAATAATATATTTTATGAAAAATAACTACATTTTTCAAATCAAAAAATGTAGTGATAAGATTGGTATTGTTTTATAGTTTTATAAATCTGTTCAATGTGCAGCTTAAGAGGAAAAAACTACATTTTTGTGTCAGATTCAGCATTCAATCTGTTGCAATATGTTGTTTGATCAGAGTATACAAAGAAAATTCAACTTCACACAGAAATGTAGTTGGAAAAGGAAGAAATATTTTAATAGCCTTATCAGATAATTGTATACATTCTTCTTTGATACTATAGCAGAATTCAATAAGTGGTGGTTTCTTAAAGATTAGTTATAACGTGGAATCTGAAACTTTGTCAATGAACTTTTTTACTCTGTTACATTAAAATCCGTTGGTCTATCTTACACTTTGAATATATCTTTACACATGATTTTGTGCACATTGCATTGGTTATTTGGAAAATATTGTTCACTGAGTTATTCAGGTCTTCCAAATGTTAATACATGTCATGTTTCATTATACAATACAAATTATCGCCCCCAATCTCATCAGATAAGTCACTAAGTATATTGGGAAGCTGTCAAGCTAATGATGGTAAATACAAGTTTTCCAAAGTTCCAATTTTCACATGAAAGCTTGAATTTCATCATTGGCAACAAACATTATCTGTTGCGATCTTGAAAGTAACGAATTCATCTTGTTCATTTTTTGAGAAAATGTCTGCCAAATACCCAAGTGCTGTTTGTCCCTTCTTTCAATAAAAATGTTATTCCATTGAAAAAGTACCTAATTCAGTTCATAACTCAAACATTCCACCAAGTGCTTTTTTTGAGACAGCCATAGTACTTTGGTATGCAACAGAGTGCTTTAAAAGTACTTCCCATTTTGTTAACACAGAATATTAAAAAGATGTTTACTATTTCTTCAAAGACATTCTTAAGTGAAACCTGCTTTTTGTTTTTAATTGCACATGTGTGGTGGTGAAGAATATACAGACTACTAGTAAACATTGGTGCCACTGTTTTGGTACTAATGCTCCAAAAGTATTACCCACTATTGGCTGTTGCAAATATTATGCACTCCCAGGGGTCTGTGGACTACACTTTGAGAACCACTGCTGTACAGAACCACTAGTGAATAAAAATAGAGAACAGCCTTGGTTTACTGTTATTTTCTTGAAATTCTAATAAAGGGTGTCCTAAAAAATCTTAGTGCAATTTAAAGCTTTAATAATTTCAGAAATATAAATACAACTTAGTTAAATGTCTTTTACATGTATTTAATTTAGTGCATTTGGAAGGATAAAATTTTAATTTAAAATATTTGTCTACAACTATTTCCAGATGGCCTGGCAAAAACAGCCCTTTGCTTGGCTACCTCAGTCACCTGGTCTGCCTCTATTACACTTTTTGGTAGGTGATATCCAAACTGAAGTATATATACCAAAACCTTTTTCTTTTGTTGATTTTAAAGCTAGGATTATAAATGCAATCTTTTCAGTTATTAACATTTTTACAAGGTTTGAAAATCAACTAGAGCAATATATAGTGTAAGATGATAGTTATGTCAAGCTGTAATAAGAAACATCAACATTTTAAAGTGTTAATTAATCAGCCTTTCAATGTTTTCTGTAAGTAATTACACTATATTATTCTTTAGTTACTTGTTTCACCGAGCAATCATGAAATTTTCAATCATGAAAATACATGAAATTAAACCATTGTAAAAATACATGAATTAAACCATTTACTCAAAGTTAATATTTATTGAATAACTATTATATACCAGGAATTGAGCTGGGCACCACAAAGTATATAGTAAAGGAAGTTTTAAAATAACATATAATACATTGCTATATTGAAACTATCTTTTCTAATGCCAGGACAAGGTAGTTTCAGAGATTTATATGCCAAAAGGTCAACTAAACTGATAATTTTTATATTCACTGTCAAATTCAACCTAAGACTTCCAAGTTCCAGTTTCACACATAAGAAGCGTGGAAGTCATCACTCCATCCTAATAACAAGTAAAAGGCTGAACAAACTAAAAAATCAACAACTCTTGTTGAATCCTTCAGAGAAGTGAGGTCACAGGGCAAATCACTGCTTCCAAAATTGGGGAGACAGGCAGATCAGAGAATCACAACTTTCTGGAGCAGAAACCAAAGCAGAAACTTCCATGAAAACTAGTACAAAGGTAGGAAAGCTTGAACTGAAATTGATGAATTGCTGGAGGCTCAGTGTGAACAAGCCCAGGAGATTAAAAACTCCAGGGAGACCAAGTCATCTGGGGACCCCTCACTTTAATGAGTTTTATCTCCTGAGACTTGATAGAGTTCTCACAGTGACTATCAGAGAAATATCTCCTCCTGCTTCTGGCAAGAAGAGGAGAAAAATAACCATTTTGAAACATGCCAGAGCATTCTGTTCTTCTCAATAAGGCCTTCCCTCAGGAGAAACTATTTTAGCAGAGCCTAACCTGTTGTGGTTTTATCAGAGCCTAACTGACCTGGGGAAGGGAAATACTCAACGCCAGTCCTCTATAGATATACTGTCCTGCCCAAGGTGGCAGGGAGGGTAAGCCACTGAGAAGCACTTTTAAGTTCACAGCCCAGAGGTGCAGGCTCACTAAAAGACTGAGGTCTAATCATAGGAGTAGAGAATGCTTCCCCTCCCCCACCCCTCACACCACATCACTAAAGGCTTATTTACTGGAGTTCCTTTTGCCCAGTACATCATGCCCAGCTTTCAACAAAAAATTACAAGACACAGAAAAAAGCAAAAAACAGAGTTTGAGAACCAGACTCAGATACGACAAGAATGTGGAATGATCAGATTGTGAATTCCAAATAGCTATCATTAATATGCTGCAAGCGCTAATGGAAAAAGTAGACAACATGCAAGAAAAGATGGATAATGTACACAGAGAGATGGAAATTCTAAGAAAGGATCAAAAAGAAATACTAGAGATAAAAAAAATTGAACAGAAATGAAGAATGCCTTTAATGGGCTCATTACTAGACTGAACATAGCTCAGGGAAGAATCTCTGAGCTTGAGGGTATGTCAATAAAAAACACAGAAAAGCAAAGAGAAAAAAGAGAAGAGAATATGTAAGAAATGTGGGAAACTACAGAAGCTGTAAAATATACATAGTGGGAATACCACAGGAAAAACAAAGTGACAGAAATAATGATAGAATTTCCCCCAAATAAATGTCAGGCACCAAAACACAGATTTAGAAAGTTCAGAGAACACCAAGCAGGATAAATGCCAAGTAAACTACACCAAGGTGTATTATGTTCAAATCTCAGAAAATCAAAGGTAAAGAAAAAAAATGTTAAAAGAAGCTAGAGGAAAAAATATCTTACCCACAGAGAAGCAAAGATAAGAAGTACATCTGACTTCTCCTCAGAAACCTTGCAAGCAAGAAGAGAGCCCACTGAAATACTTACAGTGTTGAGAGAAAAAACCCACCAGCCTAGAATTCTGTATCCTGTGAAATTATTCTTCAGAAGTGAAAGAGAAATACTTTCTCAGACAAACAAACATTGAGAAAATTTGTTGCCACTAGACCTGCCTTGCATGAATTGTTAAAAGAAGTTCTTCAGAAATAAGGAAATTGATGTAAGTCAGAAACTCAGATCAACATAATGAAAGAAAGAACATGAGAGAAGGCATAAGTGAAGGTAAATAAAAACTTTTGTTTTTCTAATTCTTAAATGATTTAATGTAACAGTTTGTTCCAAATAATAATAGAAATAATTTATTCAATTATGTATGCTTGTCTATGTGTGTATATATAATATATTAATACATTTGGTTATGTATGCTATGTGTATATGTATATATATATTTGTTACGTATGCTTATGTATAAATGGAATGCATGATAGCAATGATACAAGGGATAGGAGGGAGGAATTAGGAAATTTTATTATTAAAAGGTACCTGTAATGAAGTATAATTGATATGCTGACAGGAGAAAAAAATGGAATCATATAAAATGTTCAATTAAAACCACAAATGGCAGGAAAAGAGTGGAAGATAAAACACATGAACAAAGAACAAAGGTAACGAATAGAAAACAGTAAAAATATGGTACCTCTTAATCCAACTTGATCACTAATCACTTTAAACATCAATGGTCTAAATACAACTAACAGACAGAGATTGTCAGAGTGGATCAAAAACCAAGCCCCAACTATATGTTGTCTATAAGCAACCCACTTTAAACCTAAAGGCATATACAGGTTAAAAGTAAAGAGATGGAGAAAGACATACCATACTTATGCAAATAAAAATAAAGCCAGATTAGCTATATTAATTTCAGACAGCAAATGTTAAAACAAGAAAAATTATCAGGGATAAAGAGGGGGCATCATATAATGATAAAGAGTCAATCTCCAAGAAGACATAAACATCCTTAACTTGTACATGCCTAACAACAGAGTGTTAAAATACCTGAGGCAAAAAATGATGATGATAAAATTGGAGACTTCAACATTCCTCTATCAAAAATGTACAAATCCAACAGGCAAAAAATCAGTAAGGGTATAGCTAAATTCAACAGTGCCATCAATTACTGGATATAACTGATATCTACACAGCTTCATCCCAATAATAGCAGAATACACATTCTTCTCAAGCTCACATGGGCCATACACCAAGATAGAATTTATCACATTCTAGGACGTAAAACACACCTTAAAAACTTAAAGGAATATAAATAATACAATGTATGCTTTTAGACC
This sequence comes from Daubentonia madagascariensis, assembly GCA_023783475.1. NCBI lineage: Eukaryota > Metazoa > Chordata > Mammalia > Primates > Daubentoniidae > Daubentonia > Daubentonia madagascariensis. The sequence continues at coordinate 48,553,229 of JAKFHU010000600.1, read as the reverse complement.
ACAATGGAATTAAACTAGAAATAATAACATGGCCAGGCATGGTGGCTCATGCCTATTATCCTAGCATATTAGGAGGCTGAGGTGGGAAGATTGCTTAAAGCCAGGAGTTCAAGGTTGCAGTGAGCTATGATCACACAACTGCACCCTAGTCCAGGCAACAGAGTGAGATCCTGTCTCAAAAAAAATGAGTAACAGAAAGATAGCTGGAAAGTCCCCAAATATTGGAGATTAAACAATACACTTCTAAATATCACCTGTTTCAAGGAGGAAATCTCAAAGAAAAATTTAGAAAAATATTTTGAGGTAAATGAAAATAAAAGTAAAACCAAAATTTGTGGGATGGAGAGAATGAAGTACTTAGAGGAAAACTTATTGAATACATATATTAAAATAGAAGTAAGATCTAAAATCAATAATCTAATCTTCCATCCTAAGAAACTAGAAAAAGAGAGAAAATTAACTCCAAAGTAAGCAAAAGAAAAGAAATAATAAAAACTTGGCTGGGCACAGTGGCTCACGCCTGTAATCCCAGTACTTTGGGAGGCCTCGGTGGAAGGATTGCTAGAGTCCAGGAGTTTGAGACCAGCCTGATTAACAGGCTCTACAAAAAGTGGAAAAATTAGCTGGGCTTGGTAGCATGTGCCTATAGTCCCAGCTACTCAAGAGACTGAGGCAGGAGGATCGCTTGAGTCCAGGAGTTTCAGGTTGCAGCGAGATATGATGATGCCACTGCACTCCAGTCTGGGCAACAACTGTCTCAAACAAACAAACAAACAAAGAGATAGATAGATAGATAAATAAATAAAAAAAATAAAAATTAGAGCAGAGATCAATGAAATTGAAAACAGGAAGTAAATCAATAGATAAAATTAACAAACCAAAAGCTGGTCCTTTGAAAGGATCAATACAATTGATAAGCCTCGAGCCAAGCTAAGAAAATAAAAAGATAATACAAATTACTAACATCAGAAATGAAAGAGGAGACATCACTACAGATTGCATTGTCATTAAAAGGATGAAAAAGGAATACTACAAACAACTCTATACTCACAAATTTAATAACCTAGGTGAAAAGGACTAATTCCTTGAAATACTCAATCTGCCAAAACTCACACAGGAAGAAACAGACAATAAGAATAGGCCTATATCTATAAAAGAATTTAAGTAATAATTAATACCCTTCCAAAACAGAAAGTATCAGGCACAGATAGGTTTACTGATGAACTCTACCAAACATTTAAGGAAGAAATCATACCAATTCTCTACAATCTCTTTTAGAAGATAGCAAAGGGAATGTTTCCTAATTCATTCTATGAGGCCAGCATTACTCTAATACCAAAATCAGACTAAGACATTTCCAGAAAAGAAAACTATAGATCAATATCTCTCATGGACATAGATGGAAAATTATTCAACAAAGTCTTAACAAATTGAATCCAACAATGTGTAAAAAGAATTATACACCATGACCAAATGGAATTTATCCCAGGTGTACAAGACTGGTTCAACATTTGAAAAACAATTAATATAATCTATCATATCAAGAAGCTAAAGAAGGGAAATCACATGATCATATCAATATATGAAGAAAAAACATTTGACAAAATCTAACACACACTCATGACAAATCAGTAAATTAGGAATAGAGGGGAAGCTCCTCAATTTGATAAAGAACATCTACAAAAAACCTATAGTTAACATCATACCTAAGATGAAAAATTAGAAGTTTGCCTGCTAAGATCAGAAACAAGGTAAGGATGTTCCCTCTCACTACTCTTTTTCAACATTGTATTGGAAGTCCTAGCTAATGCAATAAGACAAGAAAAAGAAATCAAAGGTACATATATTTGGAAGGAAGAAATAAAACTGTCTTTGCAGATGCATGATAATCTATGTAGAAAGCCCAAAAGAATCAACAAAAAAGATGCTTGTAACTAATAAGCAATTATAGCAAGGTTGCAGGGATACAAGGTTAATATACAAAAGTCAATTGCTTTCCTATATACCAGCAACAAATAAATGGAATTTGAAATTAAAAACCTAATACCCTTTCATGAGCACCAAAAAAAGGAAATACTTAGATATAAATCCAATATAAATATGTACAAAATCTATATGAAGACTACAACAATACTCTAATAAAAGAAATTAAAGAAGAACTAAATAAATAGAAAGAGATTCCTACATTCATATATAGGAAGACTCAATATTGTCAAGATGTCAGTTCTTCCCAACTTGCTATGTATTCAATGCCATCCTAACCAAAATTCCAGCGAGTTATTTTGTGAACATCAACAAACTGATTTTGAAGTTTATATGGAGAGGCAAAAGACCCAGAATAACCAACACAATATTAAAAGAGAAGAACAAAGTCAGAGGACAGACACCACTCAACTTCAAGACTTACTACACAGCCACAGCAATCAAGATAGTGTGGTATTGATGAAAGAACAAATAGATTAATGGAACAAAATAGAGAGCTCAGAAATAGATCCAAATAAATATGATCAACTGATCTTTGAGAAAGGAGTAAAGGCAATACAATGGAGCAAAAATAGTCTTTTCAACAAATGATGCTAGAACCACTGGACAACCACATGCAAAAAAATGAATCTAGGCACAGACCTTATACTTGTCACAAAAATTAACTCAAAATAGATCATATATCTAAATGTAGGATGCAAAACTAAACCATCTATAAGATAACTTAGGAGAAAATCTAGATGACCTTGGACATGATGATGACTTTTTAGATATAACACCAAGGTCGTGACCCATGAAAGAAATAACTGATAAATGGGACTTTATCATAATTAAAAACTTGCTCTGTAAACAACACTATCAAAAGAATAAAAAGATAAGTCACAGACTGGGAGAATATATTTGGAAAAGACATATCTGATGAAGGACTGTTATCCAAACTATATAAGGAACTGTTAAAATTCAACAATAAGAAAATGAACAACCCGGCCTGATGTGGCTCACACCTGTAATGCCAGCACTCTGGGAGGCTGAGGTGGGAGGATTGCTTGAGTTCAAGAGTTTGAGACCAGCCTGAGTAAGAGTGACACCCCATTTCTACAAAGAAAGAAAGAGAGAGAGAGAGAGAGAGACAGGAAGGGAGGGAGGGAGGGAAAAGAAAGATTAGCCAGGCATGGTGGTGTACACCTGTAGTCCCAGCTATTCGGGAGCCTGAAGCAGGAGGATTGCTTGAGCCTAGAAATTTGAGGTTGCAGTGAGGTAAGATGATGCCACTGCACTCTACCCAGGGCAACAGAGAGAGACCCTGTGAAAGAAAAAGAGAGAGAGAGAGAGAGAGAGAGAGAGAGAAAGGAAGGCAGGGAGGGAGGGAACAGAAAAGAAAAAAAGAGAATAAATGAAAAACCCAGTTAGAAAATGGGCAAAACATCTAAACAGGTCTCACCAAAAAAGATATACAGCTGGCAAATAAGCATATGAAAAGATACCCCCAAATCGTATGTGATTAGAGAAATGCAAACTAAAACAGCAATGAGATGCCACTACACATTTATTAAAATGGCCAAAGTCCAGAACACTGACAACACAAAATGCTGGTGAGGATACAGAGCAATAGGAACTCTCGTTCATTGCTGGTGGGAACGCAAAATGGTGCAGCTACTTTGGAAGATAATTTGGCAGTTTCCCATAAAACTAACATTTTCTTAGCATTTAGTCCAGCAATCACGCTCCCTGGTATTTTCTCAAAGGTGTTGAAAGCTATGTCCACACAAAAACTTGCACATGAATATTTGTATCATATTTATCCATAATTGCCAAAACTTGGAAGCAACCAAGATGTCCTTCAGTAGGTGACTGGATGAACTATGGTACATCCAGACACTGTAATATTACTCAGCCCTACAAAGAAATGAGCTATCAAGCCATGAAAGGACATGAGGGAAACTTTAAATGCTATTGCCAAGTGAAAGAAACCAATCTGAAAAGACTACACAGTGTAATTCCAACTGTATGACATTTGAGAAAGGGAAAACTAGGGAGACAGTAAAAGAATCAGTGATTGCCAGGAATTGGAGGGAGGGAGGAATAAGTAGACGAAGCACAGAGGATTTTTAGGGCAGTGAAATTATTCTGTATGATAGTGGTGAATACAAAACCCAAACAATGTACACCACCAAGAGTGAACCTAATGTAAACAATGGCCTTTGGGTGATAATGATGTGTCAATGTAAGTTCCTCAATTGTAACATATGTACCACTCTTGTGAGGGATGTTAATGGGGGGGGCTGTATGTGTGTATGGGTGGGAGGTATATGGGAACTCTATATTTTCTGATCAATTTTGCTATGAACCAAAGATGCCTAAAACATAAAGTCTACTTGAAGAAAATAAATTCAATCTAATCCTTTTCTAGCATTTACAGTAAAATTATAAACTTGGTAGAGACAAGTAAAATTTAGCAAAAACATTTATTTGACTTTTTTTATTCTTTTTTTTTTCTAGAGACAGCATCTCTCTATGTTTCCCAGGCTGGCCTTGAACTCCTGGCCTCGTGTGCTCCTCTTGCCTCAGCCTGCCAAAGTGCTGGGATTACAGGAGTGAGCCACTGTGACTGGCTGACATTGTTTTTTAAATTTAACATTAAGATAATGAGTACTACGAAAATGAGATTAGAGATTTTGCATCACAGCAAGAGTATAGAAAGGTATAGATTATTAAAGGTCTTGATAAACTGTTATATTTTTATAGATACTGTAAGTACTCAATTTAGAAGCACCACAACATGCATGATTGTGGTTCTCCCTTGACTTATTGCTTTCTGACATAAGAAGTAAAGAATATTTCTTTAGATTCTATTTGCAATTTTCTAGCTTAGGTTGAGAAAATGTTAAACAAATGTCAATCTGCAAAGATAAAAAATATTATCCTTGTCAATGCAATTTAGCCAGTTATTTTTTTTAAAATAATATTTTACTTTTGATAATGACTCATTTGGCAATCTTAAAGCCATGATATGCATCTATAAATAATTATTATAAGTAGCAATCATAAAAACAAGTGATTGTGCAGACAATGTTAATAAAAATTGTTAGGGTCATTTTAAGGAATGTTTGTACTCTGCATGGTTCTGGCTCACTGTTTTTTTTTAAATTTCAGAGTATTATGGGGGTACAAAAGCTTTGGTTACATAAATTGCCTTTGTACCACCTGACAAGAGTGTCCATCCCCCAGATAGCGCACACTGCATCCCTTAGGTGTGGATTTAACCATTCCCACCTCTCCCTTCACACCTGCCTGACACCCTGTGAATGTCACTTCCCATATGTGCACTTTAGTGTTGATCAATTAGTACCAACTTAATGGTGAGTACATGTGGTGTTTGTTTTTCCATTCTTGTGATACTTCACTTAGAAGAATGGGCTCCAGCTCCATCCAGGATAATACAACAGGCAGTTCATCATTTCTTATGGCTGAGTAGTACTCCATGGTATACATATGCAATCCCTATTAAAATACTAACATTATTTTTCACAGATCTAGAAAAAATAATTCTATGCTTCATATGGAACCAGAGAAGACCCCGTATAGCTAAAGCAACCTTAAGCAAAAAGAACAAATTGGGAGGCATCAATTTACCAGACTTCAAGCTATCCTACAGGCCTACAGTAACCAAAACAGCATGGTACTGGCACAAGAACAGAGACATAGACCAAATGGGACAGGACTGAGAACCCAGATATAAAACCATTCTCATACTGTCATCTGATCTTTGACAAAGCAGACAAAAACATACACTGGGGAAAAGAAACCCTATTCAATAAATGGTGCTGGGAAAATTGGATAGCCACATGTAGAAGACTGAAACAGGATCCGCACCTCTCACCTCTCACAAAAATCAACTCACAATGGATAACAGGCTTAAACCTAAGACATGTAACCATAAGAATTCTAGAAGAAAATATTGTAAAAATTCTTATAGACATTGGCCTAAACAGTTATGTTTTAATTTTTAGTGGTGCTAACTGGTGTCCCTAGAGAAATTAAGCATATAGTAATTAGAAATCTCTCTTATACATACTCTTCTGAGTTTTAGAAACAAATAAAACATTGAGATCATCAGCAATTCCCCTCTTCTTAAGTAACCTTGCGGAAGGAGGTGGCTTGTGATGAAAAGGAGTGGGAATGAATAGGAGATTTGGACCCTCATCAGAACTGGGGGGTTCTGTGTACATCTCATGAAGCAACAAAAAGTGGAGGCTCTGCTGTAATCAGGACATGATTAAAGAGGAGTTGTAAGTGTCACATCCTTGGATAGCCACATTCATCCCAAGAAGAGCACCTAGATGATGAGTGTTTCTTACCTTGAACCAAGGATAGAAGAATAAGGGCTAAGTGATGGAGCCACTTCTATCTTTGTGTGTGTCTGTGTGTGTGTGTGTGCATAACATCCCAATAAATGTGCCTCCTTTTCTTTTCAATTATCTGGTATTGAGAAAACATCATGCAGTTGAAACATGTAGATGAGCTAGGGAGAAATGAAACAGCTGACTATTTGCTAGTGACTTACAAAAGCTCAGAAGCCATACTGCAACACACATAGAAGCAGAATACCTGGTAGAAGGTGACCTCATCATTTGTTTTCTTATTTTCACCTGTAAAGTTTATGACTAACAGAACCACACACTTTCTCAGCATACCCGTGAAAGATTCCAAAGGTCAGCACGCCATTTCTTTTATAAAGCTAAAGCCAGTGATGCAGAAATAGTTGTCTTATCAAAAATAGACCTGGTAACTAGTTCCCACAAACCCCACTGCATGATCTTGGGTGACTTAAACTCTCTAGACTTGCTTTCTTATCTGTAAAATGAGGGGATTGAACAATATGACAGCTTATGTATTTGGAAGCTCTAAAATTTTACAATTCTCTGATTATATATCCTCAGACATGTAAACATCTTAAATATCAAAATTTCCTAGGACATTCAGAGAGTGCTATAAAGAATTGTTTCTTACAATTATGTGTTATTTGGTACATGTTGGTAATGGTTCTCAAGTTGCTGCCTTTGTATTTGTTTTGGGAGATTAAAATTCCTTGAGGATAGAGATCTCTAGATTTCTATTTGGTTAATTACCCAGTAATATCTAGTAAAGTGCTTTGCACATTAACATTTTCATGATAAATATGATCAATGATCATTTAAAGTTTCTCTTGATTTATAAAAAAAATTAAACTTCCTAAGACTCATATTTCTCCTTCATCACTAGTTAGTACATACTCTAGCACCTAACATAAACCACTCATCTCTCTCCACAGCAGACAAATTAAGATTTTATACTTTGCCCTCCCCACCCCCATTAGAGATATTTAATAGAAGCAGTATTGGAAATCAAGTATTTACTCAGTAAACACCACCTGTAATGTCAGGAAATAATTTCTCTGTACCAAATGCTTTCCTAAACCTGAGAATCCTAGCACTTACAGTACTCGTGGGGTATAAGGCTCCTGAAAAAAAGGGTTCTGAAAGGATTTCAGGTAGAGAGCATAACCCTCCCTCCCTTCCTCCTCCTAAACAGCAACAGATAGCCGCATGCTTTTTACTGCCATGCGTGGACTAAAATTCTTATCAGTTGGACAATATGTAAAACAGAAAATCCAATGCAAACCTCAAACTCTGAAACAGGGAGGCTGATGATCCCCAAGTGTAACCAGTTCTAATTCTGCTAATAGCTCTGTCCTTTCCAGGAGAGTACATAGAAACAGGGCTCCAGCTGTCACATGAACCTAATGTTTCATTCTTTGTACAAGCCTGACATGTTTCAAATATTAATAGCATTAGCAATGATATAATGTAACCATGGCAGAGGTGCCCTGAATTGGCCAGGATTTTAAAAAAGGTGGGTGGGGTACAATCACTAAAACGTTCAGGATAAGGCATTTTAATCATCAACCAGAAAACCAGACATAATAACAACCCCACTCCCTACCCGCTGCAAAATGGGGAGTAAACAAGCAAGAGTTGCTGGTTGAAAGGCATTCTCAGACATTGTTTTCGGGCAGCTAAAAGGTAATGCTAGATAGAGAAAAGAAATAAAGACATAGCAGGTGCTGTTGAAGCTCCAGATCCAGGTAAAGCCTCTACACTAGTATTGCCTCATATGATTAGTCAGTCCTTAAATGGCACCAGACAGTTACTGCATGCCTCAAGGCTTTTACTGGGTCTTTTTGATTTGACATACCTCAGAGGATTTTATAGGGGTTTGGCATTGCAAAAGGACCTACAGGTCATGAAGTCCAAACACCAGCTCTCTCCCACCAAGCTGAATGCTCTCTGCATAATCTGGACAAATGGCTGTCCACTTTCTCCTTCAATATGTCCAATGATGAGAAGCTCATACATTTAGAGTTAAATAACTGTGCTTTGTCTAGAGGAAGCATAGGGAGACTCATTATTCAAGGATAATTATCCCAAGAAAAGGCCACGCAACATAAATCCACTTAAAACAGAAGCTAAATTCATAATTCAGAGTAGAAATAAGAAGGCTGAGAAAATGAACAAAATATTGACTTATATCTTTTTTAAAGAAGGGCCATAATTTTTTTTTTTTACTTCAGAATATTATGGGGTACAACACTTTGGTTATATATATTGCCCATGCACTGCCCAAGTCAGAGCTACAATCATAGACATCCCCCAAACTGTGCAAGGGGGGCCATAATTTTTAAAAATTACTAGAAGTGTATACAATAGCACAAAATTATATGATAGCAAAATTTAACATAATTCACTCCACATTGGACTTTCATAGCCCAGTCTAAAAGAGGTCACTTTTGTAAAAGTTTTCAAGAGCTTATTAATTTTTCCCAAAGGCCTTAGTCCCCTGATACTCAAATCCTTCTCTTTTTGATATGCCTATATTACCACTATTGTCTATTTTGTATCTTCAACTTTTAACTAGTCCAATTCTATCTTTAGATTTGAGCAATTTGTCCACATCTCTTCATCGAACTCAAGAAACTGAATCTTTTGCAAGATTTCCAATTTACACTATTCTTCATTGCCAAGAAGAGTATTCAGTAACAGCATATATTTATGGCATCTCCTAACAAGGAAGAGAGATTGACAGGAAAGGACTGACAAGATAAAGGTAGAAAGTAAATACAGAAGAGATGTTTTTATAGGGGCAAATTTTAAAGTGGTCAGTTCATAAGCAAAAATAATTTTTTTTTGCTTATGTCATTTTTTGCTTATTTCATGTCATAGCAATTTTGGCTTTGTAATTCCTTGTAAAAGTATTTTTATAGCAGCTTTATTACCTTTCTCTGTGTGACTTTATACACAAGGCAAGAGAGGTTAAATACAGAGTCTGCTTGTAATATGCATGATCGTATTATTTAGTACAAAGAGCTGCCTTTTCTCCTGGGGAAGGTAGTTTGATGTAGATATGTCTCCATCTTTATTTTTAGGAATTAGTAAATATAAGATCTTAGGTTCTGTTTGGTTGCCATTCTACAGGCAAGGAACCTAACCTCTTTATCCCACAGTTTTCTCATCTGTAAAATGGGCATAGTAATAGCACCTACATCACCAGCTGCTTGTGAGGTTTAAATGCTATACAGTGCCTGGCAAGTAATCAACATCTAATAAATGTCAGCTGTTATTCTGCAGCTGCTCTTTTTATAATGTAATGATGGGAATGCCATTTGAATGACTAATTACACATCTCTTTTTTTCTTTTGCAAGGAATAAAACTATATTTTAAAACGTTAAAAGCATCCTTTATCTGTGGAACAAAAATTTTGACTAAGAATTAAGAAACTAAACCTTCATCTAATATACAGAGTTTTTATGATCCCAAAGTACTTGTAAAGAATTAGGCAGATTGAACTGAAAAGTTAGCAAAATGTTATTTTATGGTAATTGAATCTATGTCCTCACATTTATTACAACTTCAAATGCTACTGGAATTAGAGATTTAAAACATCATCTAGAGAAATCTCTACCCTACAAATATTAGATGAAAATAAACTCATGGAAAAGAAAAAGATGTATTAAATTCTAGCCAATGAAAAAATAACTTAAAAGTGAGAAAGGAGTAATTTTCCCTGAAAGCTCAAAATTTAAAATGCCATTAAACTGAATTAAAAATGGAGTGAAGGAAGAATTCTCATGTCCTAAATATATTACAAGCTCAACTCCTCTTTCTAAATATTCACTAGGTATATTTTATGTTTGTTTTTTGAAAATGCATCAAAGAGAGTACAGGAAGAGGGAAATGAATATATAAAAAATATACATCCTAAATATGAGTATATTTAAAATTTTCCAAAGTGATTAGCAACTTGTTTAATGCCTATGGCCTGGATTTCTCCATCTCCCCTCCTTGAGGTAAACTTTTGGATGTAGAGAGAAAAATTCAAATTCATTGTATTAGCCTCTGTAATTACATAACAATATTACCCAAACTTAGTGTCTTAAAAACCACACATTTATTATCTCCCAGTTTCTGTGGGTCAGGAGTCTTAGCAAGGCTTAGCTCAGTCTTCTGCTTAGGATCTTACAAGGCTGCAATCAAGGTGTCACCTGAGCTGAGTTCTCATCTGAAACTCAGTTGGGGAAGGATCTACTTCTAAGCTTACTCAGGTTGTTGGCAGAATTTAATTGCAGTTGTAGGACTGAGAGGTTCAGTTTCTTGTTAGATATGAACTGGAGGCTGCCCTTAGTTTGTAGAGGATGCATGTTTCCTCAAAAACAGCTAATTAGAGAGAGAGCCAGAGAGAGACAGACACAGAGAGACAGAGACAAAGAGGAGAGATCCCAGCAAGGGAGATACTACAAACTTATGCAACAGTCACATAATTAGGTACATGTAATCACATACATCCTGTCACCTTTGCCCTGTACTATTGGTTGGGAGCAAGTCACAGGTCCCATCCACACTCAAGGGGAGGGGTTTATGCAAGGGCATGAATATCAGGAGGCAGGAGTCTCACGGGCCACCTTAAGTCTGTCTGCAACACTCATCTATCTTAATACTTAGGAGATTCATCTTTAGTGGAAGAGAAGAATGACAAAATTGATTTGAAAAGCCTGAAAAAATTCTCCCACATTTTCCTTTTTCCCCTCTTTTGATGTATTATTTTGAAATTATTGTGAAAATTGACACACATTTACCTATTGTCCAAACTTAAAAATAAATCTCCCTTCATAAAAGCATGTCTTGCTTATTTGGCCAGTACATAATAAGTGAGTCAAGTTCCAGTTTTCTTAGTGCTTGAATGGTGGTTGGAGGCTGCTGAGGAGAAAACATGATACTGTCTTAACATGGATCTTTCACTGGGAAACACTTCAGCCTCGACCAGGAAGTAGAGACATCACTGTCAAACACTGGACTTAGCCTAATTCTGGGACTCCTATGCCTCAGGGTCCAAAATGGACCAAATATTATCATTTTGGAGCTAATATTTGGTCCACTTGAATGGCATAAATTAGCTTTGTGGTGAGGCAATTATTTCGTCTTAGTTTAACATTCACATAACACCACTTTTTCTGTGGGCTTTAATAAATTGTAACTGTAGTCCTTGTGAATTGTAGATGGTATGGTCACAATTATGGATAATGCCATATGTGACAGTATAAAGTTAAAAAGACCACCAGAGGCTACACTAAAAAAACCAAAACCAAACAAACCAAAAAAACCTAATAGGTAGGCATGATACCTGGAATTCTTGACATTGAGTTCACCCTTCAAAATTTAAGGCCACACCATCTACTCATTTTCTAACCTACTGACACATAGTACTTAAATAATATGATTTGGAGATTACTGGCATTATTAATAAACAACACTTCACATCTCCATTGCTTTTACATTTTCAAAACACATTCATAACTCTTATCTCATTTTCAGTAAGTAAAAATAGGATCAAGTACGATTTATCCCTGCCATTTTTCAGTCCGACTTTTATTATACGTAGTGAGTTTTATCTCTCTTTTGCAATAGAAATTACATTAACATCTTCTCTTCAAAACTCAGCTCCAACTGTTTGCTCAGGTGTGGTAGCTTCTGAGAGTCACACTGCACTCTATTACCAAATCCCTCTGCCTTTACATTCTTCACTGGAGACCTTTGTGCTGCTTTGTCTCTTACTCTCAAATTTTAGTTGTTTTCAAGTGTGTTTTATATTTCATTTGCTAGATGGGAGCCTCATCAAGGAAAGGAATTTCACATGTTTTTATTTTTGTTTGGAGTTGCCTATAATGCCTCATAAATGCTCTCGTTCGAAGCATTTGACAAAGGCAACCAACAATCTGACACTTAGCCACTGATTAAAGGATCTTCATCATTTCAGAGAGGCTTTTCCTACTTTATACCCCTGAGGCAGGCTGAAAAAATTCCCCCAACCCCCAAGACACATTCACTTCCTAATCCCCAGCACCTGTAAATATTATCTTATATGACTACGGGTGTGATCTTGAGAGGAGAAGCTTATCCTGAATTATCCAGGTGGACCCTAAATGCAATCACATGTATTCTTATGAAAGCGTGGCAGAGGGAGCTCTGCCACACAGACACACAGAAGAAGAGGAGAAACTACGTACATGAGGGTAGGGATGGGAGTGATATGATTCCAAGTCAAGGAATACCAACAGCCACCAAAAGCTGGGCGGGGGGCAAGGGACAGATTCTCCCTTAGGCCCCCCCAGAGGGATCATGGCCTTGTTGACACTTTGATTTCAACTTTATGAAACTGATTTTGGATTTCTGGCTTCTAGAACTCTAAAGAGAAAAAATTTATGTTGTTTTAAGACACTAAGTTTGTGTTAATCTGTTAAAACAGCCACAGGAAACAAATACAAGCTCCCAGACCTGATCCTTTCTCCAGTCACAACAGAAAAAGAGGGACTGTGTCCCTCCGTCCACTCCTGTCCCCCAAATCTAGTTAAATTCTGTCTCCATAATGAATATTTTTGTCTGATGAGAAAACAAATATCTTTTTAGTAGCATTCCCATTTGTGTGGCCTTTTATAGTTCAAGCACTTCCCCAAATCATTTGGTCCTTCAACCATACCATGAAGTAAACAGGGTACATATTGTTACTCCTAATTTTCAGTTTAGGAAAGCCTGCAGAGAGAGTAAGTCACCCTCTGAATCCACAGAGCTAGTTGGGAAAGGAAACTAAGATTTCCTGAGGCAGCCCCATGCTGTATCTACACACGCTCATCGCAACACTGTGAGGTAGAGTTTATTATTTTACATATGTAGAAACTGGGCTTGTCCGAGGTCCAGCAGGAAGTTAAGTAAAGGGGTACCTGGGTTCATTTCCCAAACCCATGAACTTTGCATGTACTGTGCTGCAGGCTGGGATCAGGCTTTATTATTGCCATAATCAAAATATACCAGAATAATAATCACAGCTAAGTGTTGGGCCCTTTTTATGTGTCAGATACCATTTTAAGCACGTTGTACACATTAACATTTTAGTCCCTGCAACAACCTATGAGACAGATGCTACTGGTTATTGTAGGAGGCTGAATAATGTCCCCCCACTGCAAAAATGTCCATGTCCCAATCCCCAGAACCTGTGACTATGTTACCTTACATGGTAAAAGGGACTTGCAGATGTGGTTAAGTTAAGGATCTTGAGATGGGGAGAGTATCCTGGATTATCCAGATGGACCAAATGTAATCACAAAAGTTTACAAAAGATAGGGAGGTCAAAATCAGAAGGAGATATGACCAAGGAAGCAGAGGGTCAGAGTCAGAGGGAGCTCTTAAGACGTGACATGCTGACCTACGTACGGACAGAGGAGGGGCCAGGAGAAAAGGCATGTAGGCAGCCTCTAAGAGCCGAAAAAGGCAAAGTGTCTTGTAGAGCCTCCAGAGGGAACTGATAGCTTGATTTTGGCATGATGACACTCATTTCAGATTTGTGACACCTAGAATTGTAAGATAATAAATTTGTGTTGTTTTACAGCCACTAAGTTTGTGGCAATTTGTTATAGCAGTAATAGGAAACTAATATAATTATCATCCTCATTGTACAGACGAGGATATAGAAGCACAGAGAAGTTAAATAACTTGCCCCAAGGTCATAGTTGGCAGCTCCAGGATTCAAACGCAGGTGCCCAACTCCAAAGCCCAGTGTTAGCCTCTCCTCTACTAACTCCATCTGAATTTCTTTCCTTCTTTTCTACCTTTTTAAAAAAACACTAGTTACTAGTACTCATTTTACAAAACTATTTGAAGTACTTTATTCATATCCTAAATGAATAAACTCAGCATATTTTCTGAAGTGCGATTTTCAAACTTTTTTCAAAAACAATAGAATTATTTTTTCAAAATCATACACAAAACCCTCAATATATAAAAGACATCAAAGCTGTATTGCTCTGATGGAAAAGTGATGGTGGTGGGGATAGGAATTAGATCTAGCCTGCCCTCCCACCTGCCTTCCACCCCCAATCCCAGGATCCTATGCCGAGGCCTCAGGAATCATCTGAAACTATCACTCCAAGGAGGTAACTTCTGAATTTCACTTTCACACTACTTGGGAGCTAGCCACATAGGTTCAGACATGCACGGTAAGCTGCTGTTTTACCTCTACAAGGTGACACTTGGCTCTGTTTTTCCAGGAATGCTGATTAGTTCTGCTGATTTATTCACATTAGCATTATGTTAATGTTATTGATATTTTCAAGGACTTTGAGATATCTTACATTAGCAATTTCCCTCAACAATGACAAGAGAAAGAATGAGTTGACTCTGTCACCCCAAGTTTAAAGGTAAGAATAATCAAGCTCCTCTCAAAATGTCACATATTGATCCAATCAAGTTCCCTGGACATATCTCAAAATTATAATAGTTAATGAGTATATATGCTTTATGTGTATCCTCACAAACAACACCTCAAAACAGGTATTTCATCTTCCACTTACAGTTTTTAAAACTGAGACTCAGAGAGGTTAAATAACTTTTCTGCGGTCACACAGCTGGAAAATGGCAATGCTGGAGTTATATATCTCTGAGATACATGCTCTTTCTAGATTTCACACCAGGGAGACATGCGTCCACATAGGCCACAGTAAGAACTAAACGAGTTACCATGTAAAATGCTTGGCAAAGTCCCTGGAATAAAGTAAGGTATTCAGTACATGTTTTTAACCATTATTATTATAGGTCTGAGTTATAAGTTAGACTTTCCTCAATCATTCTGCACTACCTCTTTTTCTATCCAAACTCACATTTGGAGAAATTTTAGACTCAGAAAAGATCAAGACAAGTTGTGAATTGAGACAAGTTACTTCTGAGACTTGCTTTTGGTGCACTTAAGACCTGTACATTGCAACTGAATTAGTTTCTTGCTTAGAAAATATCAAGAGGTCATTCAGTTCATCTTCAGGCTGTGGCCTGGTCCCTTCTGAAATTATCTACCTCAGTTTGAAATACCTCTAGAGAAAGAGATTTTATAGCTTTCTGTGGTAATTGATTCCAGTGTCAGACTTGGATAGATCAAAAGTCATGAGCACAGTGCCTCATGTTTCACTTTGGGCTCGAGGTCTGGAAGACATAAAATGCAATCTAGGGTTTTCCTATAGAGACCTAGGCTATTTTACAAAGGGGCTTCTTAAACATTAGCTGGTATTCTTCCTTCTAAATCAATGCTTAATCTTTTCTTTCTCCCATCCTGCCTCTGGAAGCAATGGAATATGTCAATTTAAAAACCAGATCATCTGTTTGTGGGGAAAAAAATTACTTTCCTTTTAGAACTGCACAACTTAGTAAGGAATTGATCACCATAAACTGATCCCTGTTAATTGAGTATGTTGGGAGGAAGGGTACTCAACTGGTTGTAGCAAGGTGTCCAAGAAAATCTCTAGACTGCAAATAAGGAGAAACAGACTCCACGTCAGGCTTCTTCATTTACTGTTTATCTGGCTTTAGGCAAACCCATAAAAAGGGAAAGATGACAACTAGCTTGTTTGACAGGCATGTTATGACAATCAAGTGAGATCAGGGCAAGTAAAGTACACCAGTGACTGTAAAACACTGTGCAACCGGTAGCTTTCCAGGGGAAGATCTTTGATGCTACCAAAGTTAAAGTCTCTGACCCATGATCCTAACGACATGACTATAGACACCACAACTTTCTGAGTTCTTTCCACCCCCTGCAGAATGGAGTTTTCTTTGCGATGTTCCTCATGGTGGCTCTCTGGGTGAGCACCCTGGCCTCCAGAGACAAAGAGATGGAATCTACCAACTTAGGGGCAGAATTTGACCATGGAATTCCCAATTTCATGAAGCCAATTTCCTCTTTAAACCTAAGGTCCATCTCAGCATGATGCAGACAACTTCCCTGGCTGCTGCCACAATTCCTGGTGTTAAGGAAGGTGTCTGATTTAATCTGGAGTGGTGCAAAGGCTGTCTAGTTCACAGGGGCCCCGGCTAAGGTTCTGAAGCAGGGTGTGTACTCTGCAGTGGTCCAGTTCCTGTCACTCTCTTTATCCTGGCACAAGGGTGGGGTTGATTTTCTTTTCGCCTGAAGAATCCCCACATTTTCAGCCACTCTTCCCTGGGCCCCAAGTGGGACCCACAAAGTCCCCATCATTCCCCAGCATATGGACCCAGGTCTCCTCACATCACTCAGGAACTCTGCTTCATTTTTCTTCTTTTAGCCCTGGGCTGAGGAAACCAAAGTGTACCCCCGTGGCCTCCCTCACTCCAGGGGAAACATGCTCTCTCCTGTGCTGCAGGACCCAGTGTCTCCAGTTTCCTTTTCTCTCCTCCTCCCCTCACTACCTTGAAGGGTCTGCCCTTCTCCCTAGTTCACTCATAACCTACAGACTTGTGCCCCTTCTCCACCCCAACACCGGACCCTTACCACCAACCTTAAACTGAATTATTTTGATTCTTGTCATCATTATTATTGGAATTTAAAAATCATCATAAAGATGGATTCTGTGTGTAGCCAAGTAAAACAAATCACAACACTATTTTTCTATCGTCTACATTTAAAAAAAAAAAGCAAGCTCAAGAATTGGGAGTAGAGAGAAAAGCCTTAATAGATAATAAGACAAAATGTATCAAGGACTTTCTATGTTAACGGTTATTTAAAAAAAAAGCAGTTTAAAAGAATTTAATCTTCCATACAGACCAATGAGATAGGTATTACTATTTAGCAAATGATTACGCTTAGGCTTTGAGACATTACATAACTACATGCTACGCAGTTAATAGGTGGTAAAACCAGGACTCAAACCCTTCTATTGCGCTGCCTGTGTGAAATAACCGAGCAATGGCCTTTCACTCCTCATTGACAGCTCCGTGTACGCACGAGAAAACAGTGACTCGAAATAAATGCAGATGCAAGACAAAGCACCATAAACGCTTATAATCTCAAGGGGAAAATGAAATTAAAGATCCTTAGCTTCAAAGACTAACTAAGGTTTAAACAGTGATTAATAATAGTCAAATTAATAGCCAACATGTCAGCATTTCTTTATATCCTGTTCTCCATTGTATTTGCCTCAAATGTACTTTAAGGTGTTTGAGGTTTGTTGATGACTTATATCATTTTAGTAGAAGTATGCAATTGGCTGGACTGTACATATAGGTAAAAATAGCCCTTTGGCGATGACTTTTTAGATATAACACCAAAGGCATGATGCATAAAAGAAAGAATTGATAAGCCAGATTTCATTAAAATTAAACATTTCTGCCGTGTGAAAGACTGACAAGAGAATGAAAAGACAAGCCACAGCCTGGGAGAAAATATTTGCAAAGCACGTATCTAATAAAGAACTATTATCCAAAATGCACAAGAACTCTTAAAACTCGACAGTAAGAAAACAACCCAATTTACAAATGGGCCAAAGACCTGAACAGATATTTTACCCAAGAAGATATACAGATGGCAAATAAACATACAAAAAGATGTTCCACATCACACGTCCCCAGGGAAACGCAAATTAAGACAACGGTAAGATACCACGACACATCCATCAGAATGGCCAGAGTCCAGAACACTGACCCCACCAAATGCTGGTGAGGACGTGAACAACAGGAACCCTCATGCATGGCTGGCGGGGATGCAATATAGTACAGCCACTCTGGAAGACAGTTTCTCACAAAACTAAACACACTCTGACCATTTGATCAGTAACCTCACTCCTTGGTATCACTCAAAAAAGCTAAAAACGTACGTCCACACAAACCTGCACACAGGTGTTTGTATCAGCTCTATTCACAATTGTCAAAACTGGGGAACGACTAAGATGCCATTCAGTAGGTGAATGGATAGATACGCTGTGATACATCCCGACACTGGAATATTATGCAGCACACAAAAGAAATGAATTCTTAAGCCCCAGAAAGGCATGGGAGAAACTTAAATGCACGTTACTACGTGAAAGAAGCCAATCTGAAAAGGCTGCGTACTGCGTGGTTCTAACTCTATGATATTTGGGAAAAGGCGAAATTAGGGACAGTAAAAAGATCAGTGATTGTCAGGGGTTAGGGAATGAACAGGTAAAGCTCAGAGGATTTTTAGGGCAGTGAAACTATTCTGTACAATGCTATAGTGGTAGATGTATGTCATGATACATTTGTCAAAACCCACAGAACGTACAACACCAAGAGTGAACCCTAATGAAAACTATGGACTTTGGGTGATAATGATGTGTAAACGTAGGGTCCTCAATTGTAACAAATGTGCCACTCTAGTGCGGGATGTTGACCGTGGAGGAGGCTATGCATGTATGGGGGCAGGAAGCATATGAGAACTCTCTGTACCTTCCACTCAATTTTGATGTGAACCTAAAACTCATCTTAAACATAAAGCCTATTTTAAAAATAAAAATAATAGCCCTTTTATGTAAGCCTACAACTACTGTTGGTAAGGAGTTACGGTTTTAATAAAATATCAAATATGACATGATTGTTTTACCATCCTAGTATGTTTCAGGATCTAGGTACCCACCTAAGATATAATAAGTAAGGCTTCCTTATGGATAATGTCACACAAAACTCAACATTTCTAAATGCTTGGAGGAGAGCACAGGTCCAGGAATCTCACAATCTCATCTCCCTCCCCGCCCCCCGCCTTCTCTGGCTCCCACACTTTCTGGGCCCTTTTATACAAGCCGGCAACTCATTCATGGGAGCTTTCAGCAGTGACATAGTGGCAATCACATTAGCAAGCTCTTCTATACATCTTTTAAAATAGGCCATAGCTCTTGGAGTAAAAAGGTCATTAAAAGGACCACCCTCCCTTATATTGATTTCACTAAATTTGGAGACAAAATACACAAGTGTAATATTCTTTTTTCCTGCTCATGAATCTCTATTTTTAAACACACATGCCTTTTAACTTGTAAACAATGAAATAATGAGAACCCCTTCACTGTAAGAATGAGAGATTGGCATTGATAAAAATGCCTCCATTAATAACATGGATTTATGGCCAGCAGCAGTGCGTGGGGTCCTCCTTCCCTTGTGTTCACATTTACAGACTTGAAATGAATAATATCATTATAGGCCTCATTTACAGGCTGGCAGCAGGTTGCCCCACCAAAAGTGTGAGTGATGATTATTTCATTTGAAGAGGAGGATATTTAGTGCTCACAGTTGGAAAGCTTCACCATCAAAGAAGCACACCTCTCTTTCAAAGAAAGAAAGGGTAAATTCAAGTTGTTTATTTTCTCTTCAAAGCTCTTCTTTCTAATGGAGGCTGGGGGAGGAGATGCATGCTTTTAATCCAAATAATAATTGCTGTCAAACAACCTAGTCTGAAATAATTTCCATTGTGCACTGAATCATCAGAATCTGTCACTTCCATTTTTCCCCCTTATGGCTTTTCTCTTTCTAAGAAAAAGTTAGAAGCCTTTATTCTTTCATTCAAATTAACTTAACCCACATTTACTGAGTACCTACTATGAGCTAGCATAGGCCTGCAGGATGCAAATGTAAACAAGACACTGTTCCCATCTTCAAAACCCTCACATTAGAATAAGGGAGAGAGACAGGGAGGAGTTGCATTAACAAAAATATCTAAAACATATAGAGAACGAACCCTACCTGGGTGGGTCAAGGAAGACTTCAGAAGGGAGAAGGCGTCTCAGCCAATCATTGATGTGCACTTGATATACTTTCAGAAAAGAAGGGCATTCCTCCAGACACAGCTACATGAGCCAATGCCCAGAGGCCTTCTGTATTAGCCCAGTGTGGTATGTATGCAGAAAAAGCAAATGAGGCTGGAGAAGCTGGCAAGGACAAGGTAATGAAAGGCCATATTCAGGCGTTTCTATTCTACCTTGTAAGCAATGAAAGGCCATTGGAAAGTTTCTAACAGGAAAATAACACAAACCTGTATGAGCTTTAGAAAATCACTCCTGTGGTGGTATAGAGAATGGGCTGAAGAAGGCTTGTAGGGAGACAGTTAGAAATTGCAATAGTCAAGGCATAGGGGAGTGAGGTTGTGAACAAAGGCAGTAGTGGAGGGGAGAAGAAAGGTCATTCTTTAAGACTTAGTCACAGAATAAAGAGGAAGGCATCAGAAATCAGGCTCTAGTTTTAGGCTTGGGCTCTTTCAGAAAGGGGATTGGGGAATATGGCAGGAGAACCAATTTTGGAAGAAAGGCAATGAGTTCATCTTTTCCAGAGCAGCAATAGGTGAGATATAAAATATCTTCTTCACTTATTAATCTATCATTGGGTACCATTTATGTTTCTATGCCTTTTAGAGCACAAATTCTAAAAAATTTTAAAAATACTTCAAGTATTTCAAAGTGAAAAAGCTTAGCAGGTAAAGGGTAAAACAGTTAACAGATAGACAAGGTTGGAACATCAAGTTACACTAGTAAGACAGGACTGTGCTTGCCTGGAGTGAACACAGGAGACACAAAACTCTGATCAGACAAGAATCTTGCCAGGAGCAGAGGCACAACACACTCACTCATGCATGGGGACAAATCAACTTAGACATAATAAAGCCAAGGAATTTTGATTAGGAATGTTTGGGATCAGTGACTGGGTTAAAATAACAGGAGAGGAATGTACAAGGACAGAGCATCACCTTATAAGGGGGCATGATGTACTTTGATTTGGATTGATAAGAATAGGTGAGCAAGTCAGGTAATTCTCTCTGGTTTGGTAATAGCAGTGATTGGGCAAGTGAGAAAATGGAAGAGGTTAAAAAAAATGAAGTCTACTGAATAAGGAAGGATGACAAAAGAGGCATAAGGATCACCAAATTGTCAGAGTAAAATATTGGGGTCGTTGATAAGGGCAGCCTCTTATGTATAAAGGCCAATTTTAAACTTAGAACTGAATGAGACATTTTAAAGGGCAAGTCAGAGTGGAGGTAGAAACAAGGAGCTGCCTCAGTCACAAATACTTTTATATAAGAAGAACTCTACCACAGACTTGAAGATTTTATCGCAAACAGCAATGAAATCAAGACATTAAGTGCTTGTCGCTGCAATAATGAGCATTATTGTAATATGATTATTGCCATGAAAGAAAATTAGACTAATTTGGATTTAATTCCCAATAGATTCATATTTAAGGTAAAAATACAAAAGGAAAAACCTTACATTTACTGAACAGAAAAAATCCTCCCATTCAGTGCCAGTAAAAAATGGACATTTGGAGTAATTTAGCTGGCAAAATTGCCAAATCAGTGATTCTAGAGTCCCTAACGAACCTATTAGGGACCACTGTGAGAAAGTAATACAAGTATATAAAGGCCTAAATGACTCCTATGTTACCTGCTTATGAGGTCAAACTGTAATAGACATAATTCTATGCGATGAGAATTTTCAGAAGGATTTAATTCTGCAAGTTAATTGCATGTAATATTCATCTGTGAGTTTAAGTATATATTTGTATACACACACTAATGCCTCAGTCTATGCATATATGTTTGATATGAAGACTCACAATCATATAAAAAAACACCTGAAAAATTCAACTCAGTCAACTCTTGAGTTTTGGCAGCTATGTTGTATGAGAAACAATGAAGAGATATCCCAAAGGGATAAGCTTGGGCTTCAAAGGCCAAAAAAGAAAGTAGGAATTCATAGCACAGTGGATTCCTGAAACAGTATAGGTAGTGGTATGCTAAGTGACAGCTCACTTAGGAGAACAGGTATCCCACCTGGTCAGTTTGGGAGGGGGACACAGAGTTGGGCTCATCAAGTATTAATTGCACTTATTTTGTGCAAGGCCTCTGCCAAGTGCTTCAGTTTAACAGGGGGCCAGATGAATTCCTATATCCACCTGGACCCCTGTACCAATCTCCTCTCTTATCTCCATATTATCACCATTTATATTTGACAAGTGTGTTAGGAAGCAAATGCAATTCATAAGGCTACAAATTCAATACAATTTAATCCATGACCAAAATGGGAAATTATTTTAATTTGGATATTTGTTATTTCTAGGCTTTGGTCCTGCACTGCTGTTTCATAGTTTAGGCTTACAAATTCTCTCCTATTCAAGCCCATAGATACCTCAAGCTGCAGCCACCCCAAGTACAGAGGGAAAAAAATGGCTCCTTAATGTATAATTAAAGAAAAACCTCTACTACTTGGGAGTTTAAAGCAATAACAATAATAAGGATAATAGGCTCCTGGTATAGATGGCCAACTGAAGCAAATTTGAAGGGCTTTCAATCTCCAAAGCTATTATTTCAAGTATAAAGCAGTGGAGGGTTATTCTTATTAAGGAACAATAATGAGCTACAAGTTTAGGGTGGTGGCTTCTAATTGCTAATGAAATTGTGAAAACTCAACATTTTTCTAATGTTAATCTGCTAGGGAATGACAACAAAACAATGTAAGAGGCAGCTTTAAAGAAAGAATATTTGCCCTAGCCAAGAGCAGGGAAGGAACAACATTAGACAATGACAGCAAGGTCTGCACTGTTAATGAGGCATATGCAAAATTTTTCCTAGTTGATTGGTTGACATTTTTCTTGCCAGTGATGTTATTATTCACCTTGTAAAGTGAATTCATTTTACATCAAGGCGCAGTATTAACGCTGAAATACCTAAGATTTTTCACACTACTGAGCAATTTGTTTAGATTAAAACCTATTGAACTCCTACTATGTGCCAAGTCTCCTGCCTTTGTAAGTTGGGCTCAAACTTCAAGTCTTAACTGGGCTTTCAGGAAGTACACCCATAAAGGTGGCCACAGTTAGCTGACAAAACAAAGTAACCAGACCAGAGAAATTGAGGAACCATGCTTGGGCTGAAAGAAGACTTTATTGCTTCAGGGGACCATCTTGGGGCAAATACCTCCTTTCACCAATGCCAAGCACAAAGCTAATATTTCCCTATTCTGCAAATCACATTTACAAAGGCAAAGCAGGCAAAATGATTAAACATACACGTGTAAAATATGGATTTTATTTAAAAAATATGTACAGGACCAAGGTTTTTTATAATCTTCATAGCCCTGGTTATTTTCATTTGCCAAAGTAAGATTAGCAATGATTTGTTTACTCTTGCACCTATGCCCTCCCAGCATGGAGATTAATTTCAAGTACTTTGATGTAAGTCCCCTCATTGAGAACAGACATATTTTAAAAATTCTTTTTCTAAAAATAAAAATGTATGCCTACTATAGAAAAACATTTTAAATGAATAAAATTACCCAGGAAAAACCCCAAACATCTACAATACCTGCTGACAACATTTTCATATTTCCTATTAGTTCTCTTATATATATAACTTATATATAATAGTTATGATCTTATTATATATACAATTTTATATTCTATATAAAATTTTGCATATGCAATATTGAATATATGTTACACATATGATTGTCTATTGGAAGGATATCTCATATTCGGTTAATCACATGTCCATTTTAGTAAGAGCTCTTTCTGCAGCAAGACTGTCTGTGTTGGATCCCAGCACCTCCACTACGTTGTACCTTCACACTCCCTACTCTTTCTCTGGTTGTTATGATCTAATAAGTAATATTTTAATATATAGAGGCTGATACATTATGAATACTCAATAATGTTCACTATTAGTATTTTTGCTACTATGAAAAATTATTTTGTACATCTTTGAAGCTAAAAAAGTGAGAACAAGAGTGTTGATAAAACAAAACTATCTCAATGGCTGAGAGGAATTTCTCTGATATTCTCAGAAGTAAAATTTTGTATAGATTTCTAGTGTTTGACATATAATGGATACTAAATTGATGCTGTTGAATGAATTAATCTGTGAATCAATAAACCAATGGTTTTTAGGTTAGAGTTATAGGCCACATTTTCATTTATTTCCATGTGTAAGATATGACTCTGGAAACTAAAAAAAATAAAATATGAAATGTCATTAGCTTCTTATGTCCTTGCAATCAAAGAAAAGGTACAGTCTGTAGGACCACTTGATACAATAAAATGAAGATTGGTAAAGTTGTCAAAATGTCACACAAATGTGTATTTGAGAAGAGATTAATTTATCTGTTTCAAAGAGCTTTAACCTAAAATTGTCAATAAAATACCCTGAAAGAATCTGAGAAAATACCTAGTAATAGTGGAGAGAAAACAATAGCAAAAGAGACTGAGGACAAAAACTCTGAAGCCAATTCTTGAAATGTGTACTACTATCCCTGAATGAATAATAAAATGTTAATGGATAAAGAAGACAATTCTATTGTAATAGCATCCAAACAAAATGCTTAGGAATAAACTTAATCACAAAGGCAAAAGACTTGTACACTGAAAACTATAAAACATTGCTAAAAGAATTTAAAGAGGACACAAATAAATGGAAAGATATACCATATTCATGGATTATTAGAATCTATTATTAAAATGTTAATATTACTCAAGGTGATCTAAAGATTAAATGTAATCCCTATCAAAATCTAAATGGTATTTTTTGCAGAAATAAAAGAAATCCATGCTAAAATTCATGCAGAATCTCAAAGAACTCCAAATAATCAAAACAATCTTGAAAAAGAACAAATTTGGAGATCTCACACTTTCTAGTTTCAAAACTTATTACAAAGCTACAGTAATCAAAATGGTGTAGTACTGGCTAAAGACAGACATACAGACCAACAGAATAGAATAGGGAGCTCCAAACTAAGCCTCCATGTATATGGCCAAATAATTTTCAACAAGGGTGCCAAGACCATTCCATGGGGAAAGGACAGTCTTTTCTATAACTAATGTTGGGAAAACTAGATATCCACATGAAAAGAATAAAGTTAGATCCTTATCGTATATCATATATAAAAATTAACCCAAAATGGATCAAACATTTAAATGTAACAGCTAAAACTATACAACTTTTACATGAAAACATATGGAAAAACTTCATGACATTGGATTTGGCAATGATTTCTTGGATATGCCACCAAAAGCACAGGCAACAAAAGTAAAAAATAGATAAACTGGACTACATCAAAATTAAAAACTCTGTGCGTGGAAGGACACAACCAACAGAATGAAAAGTCAGCCTACAGAATAGAAGAAAATATTTGCTAATCATGTATCTGATAAGGGATAATATCCGGAATATACAAAGAATCCTACAACTCAACAACAACAAAAAAAATCAACCACTGTGATTTAAAATGGGCAAAGGACTTGAGTAGACATTTCTCCAAAGACATACAAATGATCAATTGGCACAAGAAAGTATGCTCAATATCACTAATCATTAGGAATATGCAAATCAAAACTATGAGATACCATGATGGCTACCATCAACAACAACAAGAAGAAAGAAACAAAAACAAGAAGTGTTGTTGAGGATGTAGAGAAATTGAAACCCTTATGCATTGTTGGTGGGCATGTAAAATGGTACACTATGGGAAACAATATGATGCTTCCTTAAAAAATTAAAATTAAAATTACCATATGATCCAGCAATTCCACTTCTGGGAATATGCCCAAAAGAACTGAAAGCAGGGTCTTAAAGAGATATTTGGGACACCCATGTTCATAGCAGCATTATTCACAATAGCCAAAAGATGGAAGCAATCCAACTGTCTATCAAGGATAAATGGATAAACCAAATGTGGTATATACATACAAAGAAATATTACTCGGCCTTAAAAAGGAAGGAAATTCTGACAGATGCTACAACATGAATGAACCCTAAGGACATTATGCTAAGTAAAATAAGCCAGTCACAAAAAAAGAAATACCATATTATTTCACTTATATAAGATACCTAGAGTAGTCAAATTCATAGAGACAGAAAACAGAATGGTGGTTGGCAGGGACTAGGAAGGGAGCGGGGAATGGTGAGTTAGTGTTTAATGGATACGAAGTTTCAGTTTTATAAGATAAAAAGAGTTCTGGAAGTTGGTTGCACAATGATGTGAATATATTTAACACTACTCAACCGTACACTTAAAAATGGTTAAGATGGTAAATGTTATGATATGTATATTTTACCACAGTTAAAAAATTAAGAAAGAAATATACAACAAAAATGTTAAAGGTAAATCTAGAAACATTTTTAAATCATTGCATAAGTTCTGTCTTCCCAAAAAAACTATAGTTTCCATGGGATCAGTGACTGGGTCCTAGGATCTGGGTGCATGGTAGACTTATAATAAATCTTTGATTGTTGACTGAAATAAAATTAACATAATAATATTTGGTTAATCTTCTTTTGAGCCTCAAACATTAATACTCTCTCTACTAGCTGAGCATAATCGGCAGGCATAGGAGAATTTCTGTCCTGCAGGAACATCTATTCTAAAAGACAGAAAAGCCTGGATGAGAGGACTGTATTTAATTCTCTTAATGAAGTGCCCAGAGGACACTGGCACTTAATAAACTCCTTACCTTCCAGGCCTTCCAGGGTGGAATAATTTCGTATGGAGGTACTCCAAACCTTCGCTCCTACTCCTACTCCTCTCCCATACAAACTACCTGCTTTCATTAAGCGGGGCTATTCATTGTCCAAATTTGCAACACACATTTTGCTTCCAAACCTTTGTTCACACTATTTCTCTTGCCTACTGTTCTCTTGCCTCAATCCAACAATGCTTACGTCCCCAAGAAGTGTTCCTCACGAATAGGTTTTGGAGATTGTCATCTTTGGTGATCACTACCATCTATAATTCTCACTTGCTAGGATTTTTTTTAAGTCTACTATTCATATGTCCTCCTTTCTCAAGGAGATCTAGTCACCAGTTTTAAGTTGTATATCCAAATGTCTCCTTAACATTTCCACTTGAATATCTCAAAGTCACAACAGTATCAACATGTTCCAAATTGAACTCAAGACATTATCTCATATACCAGGTCCTCTTCCAGTTTTCAGTCTTGGTGAATGGCCCCTATTACACAAGCCAGAAACAAAGGAGTCATTGTCATCATCTGCTTTTCTCTCATCCCTAATAGCCGTCTATTGTGGAATTCTGCTGATTTTATCTCTTAAACATCTCTGCATCCACCAACTTCTTTCTGTCTCCACCACCAACCCAGTCCAGCATTGCTGTAATATGTTTTATTATTGTTTAGGTATAGTAAAGAAAACAAATCAGGAAATGACGACATTGAAAAGATAGTTTATTTTGGAAGCAATGGATATGTTTATAAATTAAATATGGTGATGGTGTCACAGGTGTATGCATATGTCCAAACTCATCAAATTGCATACATTAAACATGTGCAGACATTCATTGCATGTCAATTCTACCTCAATAAAGCTGTTTAAAAAAAAAAGATTTATTCTGCTCACAATTCCCAGGAGAAGGAGTGAGTGCATGTCACATGACAGGGGGCCACGTGGAGAATCACCAGGATCAGTGACAAGGCAGAGGGAAAGGGAGGAACTATAGGCAAGAGCCTTTAGAGAGGTTTCCATGGAAGGAATGAGGGAGGCAGGGTAAGGAGCCTTAGCATGGGATAGTTTGAATAATTCCAACAGGCTCTCCCTGGTTGTCTGGTATCTGACCCTGGCATGACTTGGACAGATGGACAGTGGCCCAGAGTGTGAGAGCCCAACAAGGGAGATGTATGGGGGTATGGACTTAATCAGCTGCTTCAGAAGAACTAACTGGCTTCTAGCCAGGGCCTCAAAACTGGGTCAATATAGCATTTTACAAACTCTATTACAAGCATATCAAACTGAACTGTTGACTTCAATAGCCCCCTAAAGGTCTCCCAGTTGTCACTCTCCTCTGCCTCTAACTCCTTCTCCACCCTCACCTAAAATCCTTTAGGGATTTCCTATTTTCTTAGAATAAATTTAAAAAATCTCTAACATGGTCAATTATCCCCTGAATAATCTGGTCCCTTCCTGCTTCCCCAGGCACAGTGGCACTTGCTTCCTTTAACCATATACCTTAGGTCTTGCCTACATGTATATATAACTTGTTATTTGCTTCACAAAAAGATACTTACTGCTGAGAAGACATCAGTTGTAAGGGCCTTGATGAACATCTTAAATCAATTTCAGTTATATGATTGAATTTTATTTTGCAAATTAAATAATGTCATTAAATTTTAATAGGATGTTGCTATCCATTATACATACAGTACTATGTGCATCGTTAATGTGAATTTTGAAGGTAAAATGGCCGAATTTATATCCATATAAAGAGTAGGTTTCAGGTAGACATCTTAAATTTGATTACTGAGTCTTGCAATAAAAATTTTCTGTTCACAAAATCCTTGTTCCCAGGAACTTTATGAACTAATATAGCTACAAATTCTGCTGAAAGTGCCTGACACACCCATCAGACTCATAAATACCCACAAGACCCAATGGTAGCATGTTAAAAACTCATTTCAAGATGAAATTTCTCCCATAGCATTTAAATTGCAGAAATAGGATATGAGTATGTGTTTTAATTTCTTTTTTGTTGATGCATTATGATTGTTTTAGGTGAAACATTTATTTAAGAGGTAGCAAGTGAGTTTGTTTGATACTTGGATATGTCATAATTTCTCTCATTAATTTGAAAATTTTGATTTATATTACCAGGGGATAGGACCAGTCATAAGCAATATGATTCACACCATATATGACTTTCAAAGGCTACGATGCCATCATATTAAATCAATATTAATGGGCTTTGTGGAACGACACACACAGCTAAG
Source organism: Daubentonia madagascariensis (assembly GCA_023783475.1). Lineage (NCBI taxonomy): Eukaryota > Metazoa > Chordata > Mammalia > Primates > Daubentoniidae > Daubentonia > Daubentonia madagascariensis. Next base: position 48,524,159 of record JAKFHU010000600.1, on the reverse strand, counting down.
TTGAAAACAAAGTTCTTTTGTAATAACCCTAACTTAGTTCTTTTATTTCTAAACTTTAATCAGATTATTTCTCCTCTGTCTTCTCTCCTCCCTGCCTTCCTTCTTCCCTTCTTTCCTTCCTCTCTCTCTTTTCCTTTTCTCTCTCTGGCTCTCTCTTCCCACTCACTCTCTCTCACTTCTCTCTTCTCTTTCTCCTAGTACAAATCCATTTTTTCATCAAGTCAGTTATTCAGTAATTCAACAAGAAGTCACTGAACATTGTCTCTATGATGGACACTAGGAATGAGACAGTGAACAAGACAGAAAGTAGTCCTATCTGTGGGGAGCTCACAGTCCAAAGGTGTGACCAACCACCAAGCCATCGTAACCCTGCATGGGCAATGCCGCAGTAGGGAAAGTGTAGCGTGCTGTGAAAGCACAGAGGAGGGAAAAATAAACGAACCCAGGGGTCACAGAAGCCTTTCTAGAAGAAATGACATCTAAACTATGGCATAAAAGAATTAGCCAGATGGACATTTCAATTTCATTAGCTAAGCCTTTAAGTAAACAATGAAATCCAATTCATTGCCTTTTTCTATTAACATCTCCCTACCCAATTTTTACAACTCATTCCAATGGCACTTTGTCCCCTAGGTTCAAAATTTTGAATTTCTTTAAATGGAAGAATAAAGAACACTGATTGAGAGTCAAATTATGGGTATTCTGGCCCCATCCAGTTCCTTCACTAACCTCTGTGTCATACTGAGGAAGTCACATCCACCACCTCTGCCTTAGTCCCCAGTCTACAAAGTAGGGCTGGCAGCTGATGAGCAGCTTTACAGGATGGGGTTCTCATTTTCAGTCCCTGAATCTTCCTACTCTCCGTCTTCACTATCTCCTGCCTTTTGCCCACCGACTTCCTCCCAACTCCAACCCATGCTGCACACTGTCGCCAGATCCACCTTCCCAGGCACTCTTGTACATCACTTCTCTGACTCCCACATGTTTAACAGCCCTTGAGATGACATCTCCTGTGTCACCAGTCCTCCTCAGCTCCCAGGAGGAGCCTTCTACCTTGGACAGGCTATAATACACACCTCAGTGCTGGACTCACTCACATCTGCTCCTTCCTGCTAAGGGGCCCTTGGCCTCTTCTCCCATCTGGCCATTTCTTACATGTCCTAGAAAGCCCATCTCACATCCTACCCTTCTCCATGAAGCCTTTGCCGGTCTCTCCAACAGGTGTCGATTCCTTGCTCTCTAAACATCGACTGTGCCGCATATTTTGAAACCTCGTTTCTACTGCAATCTCTGTTATTGTCTATTCCCCCAATGATATTGAAAATTCTATTAGATCTTAAAAATCCTTTTATATACCTCCCCTTCTCAACCCCCCATCTGTAGCAATGTGAAGTCCATACTACTTGCTGAATCAAATGAAAATAAAGACATAAATTTTTACCTAGTTCCTAAAAGGTATGTGGGCTAGCCCTAGGATAAACAGACCTGCAAGAAACAAAATACCCCTACAACTTCAGCCTATCCCTCTTCTTCTTTATTGTCAAGGACTGGGTTCCTTTCAGCTGGTAGACATAGTCTAGCGGAGAAAGCACTTGACTGGGAGCCCAGCATTCCCAGTTCAGTTTCTGGTTCTGGCAGTCTCCAGCTGGATCACTCTGACCTAGTTTCTCAGAGCCACAATTTCTTCATCTACAAAATGAAGGAGATTGGTCCAGAAAATACTTTTTAAGTCCCTTCTCAGTCTCAGCCTTATGGAGATACTCATATCAATAACCCAGGACACATATAGCTAAACAGAGGGGTAACTAGTTAAAGAAAAAGGCACTACTCAATGTAATGCAATAGGAGATAAAAGGGGAGATGAATTATATTACAGATCCAGTAGTAAAAAAAGAATTTGGAAAACTATTGTAAGGGTGAGGTAACAGCTCATCCTTTGAACACTTCATCCCTCTAGGGTGTTAACTAACAACCCTGGCCAGTCATTAAGCAGTTTAAACTTTAGTTCTTTCATAGAGCACTTCTTATGAATCCCGATCTCTGTTCTTAAGGTGGGTGTACAATTTTCAAGATCTTGGAATACTTTTGGATTTGCAGTTAGAACAGCTCTCTGCTGAATGATGAAACTGCATTGTAAGACTTAGTAAAACATCAGCTTACTGTATTTGCAGGTTGCAAAGTTTTTATGTTGTTTTTGTCGTTTGTTTGTTTTTGTTTTAACACTTCATAAGAATGAATTTCAAATTTCCTACCTTGAAATCATAGATCTTGATGCAATATTGGCCTGAAATGGGAAAGTCATGTAATAGAAACAAGTAAAACATTTTAAGTGAAACCATAGGGTATTCTTAGGAACACCTACAGGTGCCTCTTAGATGCCTAGGACAGCAGAAACACTCCTGCAAGAGCCACCAAGTAGAGTTAGCAGACAAATAAATTCAAAGCACATTTTCTTAAAAGTACATCTGATATAAAAAAATGTAAATATATTTATTCACTATTTTCAGATAGGTATCAGCCATCATGTAACCATATACATATATACACATATATATGGCTAATATATATATATTATATTAGCTCTCTTTGTATTAATAAGAAACAGAATGTGATCTCTGTCCTAGTGATGTCTTCCCTTCTGGGCTTCTTGGCTTTTTAATTCCTCTCTCTGATTTATTTAACATATCTGAGCCTTGACTTACTTAGCAATTAATAATGTAGGTAAAATATCTAATATGATACCTGGAATCCTTATTGATTTGTTTATTCATACCTCATTCCAAAAGTGATTTGAGGTGAATGCTGCAAATAGTAGGTGCTGAATAAATATTAGTTTCTTTCCCCTTCTTCCTCTACTTAAATTATCCTTAATTTTCTTGAGCAAGAAGGATAAGCTGAAAAGCAAGGGGAATTTGGGAATGGAGGCCATGACGGTAAGATATTAGTAAGCAATAGCTGTTCCTTTAAAAAAGCTTCACCATCTGAATGATGATACTGCTTCACAAGACCATCACCTCCTACACAGGATATCTGGAAGTGGAAACAGGAGGCCACACACTAAAAGTAAGAATATTGTTTGGCAAGTGCCTTGATCTGCTATAAAAGAGGAAGTTATAGGCAGGAGAATGTTTTCATGCTAGAGCAGCTGTCTATCCAAGAGCTCAGAAGCCCAAAGCCAAAATATGGAGTTTTATTATAATTACATTTGAAATTTATACAGCCTTTTTATACTGCAAACAGCTAACCAAATCTTCATCATGCAGGCTTCACTGCTGATTTGTAAGATTTTACCAGCTGGGCCTTTCTAGAAGTGAATATGATGCCACGGAAATCAGAAGATGAGGCTGAAGTGTGGGCACAGTCACTAATCAGCTCAGTGATGTGGGCATGCCAACTTCACCTCTCTGGACTCAGTTTCTCCATACATAAAAAGGGCTAATTTAAGTTCCCTTTCAACTCTAAAATCCCACAATTGCATCTTCCTAGCCGTGGAAACCGGGTAACTTAACCAAGTTTCTGATAGTACTTAGCTAAGTAGGATCTTGGATCCTCATTTCTTCATTCTCTGAATGTTGATCTATTTTTAGGATTTTTCTTCTTTATAGTAAACAAGCAAAGTGTTAAAAAGACTGAACATTCTTTCTTTAGTTATTTGCAATTTTTAGGTTGACTCTGTCTTTACAGATCGTAAAACTTTATCAAAAGACAAACTGTCATGATAGATCACAATGTTTACGATTCAGACTTTGGCACAATTGACATTCCTTTTCCTAATCACATCATCATGCATTATGGTCATAATCTATAAATAGATGGGATAAAATTTCAAATTAAAAATCTGATTGCATTTTGGGGATTTAAAGTCTTCCATAAACAGAGCTATTGAAGAAGATTGGATCAAGACTGTAGAAAAGGTTGTCTATAGAAATACAAATTCATTCTTCCATTTTTGGACACCTTTTATACCTATTTTAGTCAAGAAAATTATATCTCACATTAACTACACCAGGAAAATTTTTTTCAAAGATAAATTTGATATCTTTCCAAAATTGCCTATGATTTGCCTTAAATCAGGAAGGAGGCCAAGATTTACATGGTGCTCTCATTTAGCAGCCCTCCCAAGAAGCTAAATTTGAGGGCAAATAAAAAGAAATGTCATTTAGCATGAGACCACAATAGGGAACAATCTCTTAGTATCACCTGAGTTTAGGAAGGATTTTAGTCACCCCAAACAACAAACAAATAAAAAATGATTATACACATAAACATAATATAGTATATATGATATAATATTGTATCCATTAAAATAAATCTGGATTTTTTTCAAATCAGTATAAATTTACATAAATTTTATAAGTATATATTTTGATAAATAAAATGTATTTTCTAAATACCAATTAAATAGAGATGTCAACTGTAATGATTTTGAAACATTTACTTGTTACATTATTAATGGAAAATCTGGGCCAATTCCCATGCATGTCTCCTAATGCCAAAAGATATAAAATGATTCCATTTATAATTCAAAGCCTGGAGTCACTGCAAGTAAAACAGTTTTACTGTTAAATATTGCAATCATTAGTGCTATCAGCATATATGCCTTTGGAGAATAGACTCACATCCTAACACAGACCAACTTCCATTTATTGCAAGCATAAGAGTAAGTAAAAGATGCCAAGCTAGCAGAACACATCTTAACCCTCTTAGGCAACTACTCTCCTTGTTAAAGTTCCCCTTAATAAACATGAAAAGTAACATACAGCCAAGATTTTATGAGCTTGGAGTTCATGTCTCATGAACCAAATATGAGGGGCTTTTTCTTCTATGAGATTCCCAAGTAAGCCCGGGTGGGTTCTTTATATGAATAACCAGAAAAGGAGATTTTTAAATTTCTCAGTTCTTTTGGAGCTCATGGACTTTGAAGATACTTAAAGAGTTCTGTAAATATCCCTAAATCTTTCTCATGTAGGGCAAAGTTTTTCTTTTTTTTAAGTCTTTATCATTACCTGTCAGCAGCCAGTGATTCATTTGATATTTGGCTTCATTCCTAGAACAAACGTAAAAGTCATACCAAAATGAATTATAGTAACTAGCATGCAACTTTTGACGATTCATTTTGAAATTTGCTTTTTTTCCTCCTACATAACAAAGCTAATATCTAGGTACCATTTTAAAACTAGCGTCTTAAGTATGAATAAGCTTGCTGCTTATGCAGAGTTTTAGTCTTTTGTATGTCACTCAATTCAAGAATGCTAGAGTATCCTCAGGCAGCCTCTACACTCACTTTAGAGATATAATACATTTTGAATGTCGGTTTTCACTAGTCTTTTACAATGCGAGACCAGATTAAACAGATCAAGTTGTCCCGGTTCATCCATTCTTGAGCCAACAATTCTGAGCATGCTTCTAATAAAGACTCTCTCAAATTAAAAGAGTAAACCACTATGTTTCAGGCTGCAAAAAGATTTAAATATCTGAGGGGCAATTACACTTAATTCTAAGGAGATATAATTTGAGAATTCATGAATATGATTGGTTCCTGTCATTGAATTTTTAAAACGTACACACAATTATCTTTTCTTAAAAATAGACACTAAAAATAGGTTATTTTTCTGATTCACAAAATTACTAAAATGTCTGGCTCTATTAGGATTAATAAATAATGATGAATCTTTTTACTCTCTTTGGGTTGGCAAGCGTAAGGAAAACAATAAGGTGAGGGAGAATTCATGAAGCAGAGATTTATTGAGCACTTGCTATATGCCAGATATTGGACACTGGGAAGATAAATATAAATGAGGTATAGTTTGCACCCTTAATGTGCAATCTTGTGAGGGGACAGGCAGATAAACAGATTGTACTAAAATGAAAAAGTGCAACAAGCTAGAGAGCGTACGTACAGGAGAGACACTCATCCTGTACTGAGGTGGGGCAAGGGCTAACATGCAGGGAAGGCCTCTGGGGAGGAAAGGAACTGCAGGGCAGAACAAACAAGGCATAGAAGAGAGGAGAGCTGAGAAGTTTAGAGTGACTGGTTAGAAAGCGTGAAGATGAGAATGATGGGGCGTGGGTAAAAATACGCTGGCTCACAGAGGACCTTGTAGGACTCAATAGGAGTTTTGGGTTGATCCTAGGAGCACTGAGAGCCACTAAAGGATTTTCAGCAGAATTTAGATTAATATTTCATATTAGTTACTCTATGAACGCAGCAAAGGGGGGGCTTTGCAGGAGCTAGAACTTATTAAGCAGCAAAATTTATTATATGCCAGGTTCTTATATTATCTCATTGAACCCTCACAATAATCCTAGGTATCATTATCTCCATTTCCTAGCTGAGGAATACAGACTCAGAGAAATTAAATGATTTAGCAAGATTACACAGTTGGTAAGTAGGAAGAATGGAATTAAAATGCTACCTGGTATGCAATTCCCAATGTTTCCAACTGTGTCAACATGTGGCACAAAATACAAAGTGAAATGTGAACCGGGATATGTGCAACCCATGTTGCACAACTAACATATGGATGCTGTAATGAATTAAAACAAGTGTTAATGCAAGAGGAGAATACGTGAAATGGGCCGAGGATAGAACTTTACGGTCCACACTACCCGCTAAGGCAAAGAACATAGAGAAACACCCAAATACCTGAATACCTTCACTATTGACTTTATATGCCATGGCTATTTGTTAAAAGAAACTGCTCACTCTAAAATGACAGTATCAGTTTTTGTCAACATCATCACTATTTGAAGTGATGTTTTCAGGCTATTCTTCCTTTTCCATCTGGTTTTTTTGTTTTTTTAATTTTTATTTTATTATTATTATTTATTTATTTATTTATTTTGGTGTGTGTGGAGAGAGAGCTGTCTTGGGGAGAAACCATGTTGATAATCAAATGTCTCAAACTATGTTTCTAAATCATTAAGCCTGAGTTGGAAACATTAGGCTTTACCAGCTGCTATGGTACACACAAGGCACATTATATTAACTAATATTATGGTTATATTATATATTACTAACTATATATTAACTAATCAGATGCTATTAGTTACTTTGAAGGACATCTCTATCTTCTGAAAATGAAACTACTCTCTAAGCAAGTTGGCTAAAAAAAAAAAAAATTAGCCTTAAGAGTGTTACATCTGGCGGGGGAGGAGGCGGGAGCTACCGCCTGCTCCAGGCTGGCAGCCTCTCCCCCGTTAAAAAAAAAAAAAAAAAAAAAAGAGTGTTACATCTGGAATCTAGCAGAGCAAGAATACATCTTTGCATTGTTTATTCTGTGTCCGTATCCCCACTTCAGTGAGTCAATATTCCTACTATAGGTGAGAAAACTAAGAGTCATGAAGAGAAATCACAAGTATACCTTCATGGAACTTGTAAATATCACTTGATGCTTTATCTTTATGCTTTAGAAAGATAAAAATAATAATTAATAGTATATTTGCAAAGGTTAAAGCATTTACAAATCAACAAGGAATTAGAGGAAGCCATTATTTCCACATTTCTATAAGGATATTGTAGATTATAACATATCGTTCTAAGACAGCAAAAGAAAAGCCTGTGGTTCTCATTATCCCCAATGCTAATAACTAAATACAAATATACAAATAATGCAATGTGCTGGAGACATGAACAGAACTACCTGGAACCTGCTACAACAGTGTTCTCCAAAGTGCGTTCTGAGGAACACTAGTCCCATAAGATACTCTTCTGTTGTTCCAACAAGTTTGTGAAATACTGCATATTTTATTCTCTTCATGCAGACGCCTTACATTCTCTAGCATATAAAGGATTTGATATATTTTGCAATGTAAAAGAACCTGTTTAAACTTACTTAATTGAGTTTTTAAAAATAATAAAAGTAAAAAAAGAAATAGTTGAATTTCAGTGATTGAGATCTCAGAAAATTTTATCACTTTTTTTTTTTTAAAGAGACAACATCTCACTCTGTCACCCAGGATGGAGTGCAGTGGCACAATCAGAGTTCACTGCAGCCTTGAACTCCTGGGCTCAAGGGATCCTCCTGTCTCAGCCTCCTGAGTAGCTAGGATGACAGGCACATGCCACCACACTCAGCTAATTTTTAAAAAATTTTTGTAGAGACGAGGTCGCACTATGTTGCCCAGGCTGGTCTCGAACTCCTGGCCTCAAGCGACCCTCCCTCCTCGGCCTCCCAAACTGCTGGGATTATAGCTGTGAGCCACTGTGCCCATACAAATTTTATAATATTTCTAGGTTCAACTCCACCAGAATACTGAAATCATAAGGGAATCCAAAGCATGAATTTTATATGATTTTCATTTATTATTGTTTTCACGTTAAAAAATAATGATTGTCTACTGTAAGCCAGGTGTTTTGCTAGGCCAGTGGTAGCAAGGAAGCTGAAACTACTGTGTCAATCACAATGAATCTGTAGTAAGTAGCTGCCTGAAGGGTGGTGTTCAGAAATACTATGGGGATCCAGCTAGTTTCAGAAAGAAAAAAATGCCATGATTAATTTGCAACAGCTGCCCCAGATGCCGAATTGATGAGTGGAGGCACATGAGTCATGTATTTCCTATCCATGCACTAGGCACCGATACATAAATGAATCAAATGTGGTTCCCGACTTCAAGCAGTTCATTCGTGGCTGGAGGATAGCGAGGCATATCATCATATAAGTTCAGCACAAGGAGACAAGAATAAGAACTGGAGGCTGTCACAGAAAGAGCAGAGTGGTCAGCCAGCTCCACAGATTAGAGGATACCTGAGCTGGGTCTCGAAGGGTGAGTGTGAGCTGATCGAGTGCACAGAGAGGATGGTGTATCGAGGTTGACACCGCAGGCAGAGGCAATATTAACGTGGAGAACAGGAGTGTGAAACAGTGCAGCACATTCACGGGGCTCTCGGTAGCTCAGCTCCGCTGGAGCACTTTCCACCTTTCCTTTGATCATGTTTTCCAGGGCAACTCTCTCCACAATCTTCGTCATGAGGTTTTTGTTGTTGTTGTTGTTGGGGGAGGGTATTAATATATTTTTTCACTTTCAGTTCTATGAAGTTATTCAGCATGGTAAAGAAATGGATGTTCAGTATAATTAAATAATATGGTTAGGAGATTATTATATATACAAGATAATTTTTATTCTAATCTTAAAAATGATCCATATGCTTTTAATGAAAACAAAGCTCAACGCATTTCATAATATATACGCACTCTTACTGCTTCTTTGTGATAATTTATTTTCATCACCATAAATTTCGTAACTCTGAGATTCATATATTTAATAAATTAAGATGAATATGAATCTACTTTATGACATATCTTAGAACTACTCTTAAAAATATAAATCACTCAAAATCACTCAAATTGACTTGTTTTTCTCGGCATTTTTGTCTCTTTTTTGCATATTGTAACTACTAAAGCTTTCCCCTGGGTGGAAAACTAGGTAACAATGTCCACTGTTACCCTGGGAAATGTTTCATTTTCTTATGGAAAAAGGCAGGATAAAATCAAGTGGTCAAAGGCACACTTTTGAAAGTGTGTGGAGAGGCAACCAGATGCGACTCACAACAGGCTCTTTCAGAGCTGCTATCATCTCGCTTCTATCCCCTTTACACTTCAAACGAAATCCTCTCCTCCAAGGAGACATGGTGGTGAAGCAAAAATTAAGAATAGAAGATGAGCTAGTGGTATGGGGGGGTAGGAAGGAAATACTAATTGAAGTGGAGGAAAAGTTCATCCTTGGAAAAAAGATCTAGTATTTTTAGCACCAATTTGGTGTCTCTGTTGTTGTTAGTGGTGGGGAAATTTGGACGTATCAGGACTATTCCTTTAAAGAATGAGATAACTGTGCCCATTGACAAATGATCACTATACCCGTCATGACTAACCATTTTGACCTAGTTTTCCTAACCATTACTTAATCCCTGTGAATTTGTACAGATATTTTTTTCCTAACAATTTCTACCACACCCTATACACTTTGCACATTTGGGAGCATGAGCCATAACTGGAATGTGAATTCACTACTATCAGCCAATCAAGCTGGACGCAAAACCATTTTTGACTCTAGAATATTAAATGTAAGAAATTGACTGGAAATACCAAAATGAGGCATAAAAGACTAGGATAAATATTCCCTGCATTTTCCAAAAAATACCAGTACTAGCCATCACAGAAACATAAGCCATTTATGTTCTTTAGCATTGGCATATGATCCATAGTTTCCTCACAATAAGTTTTTTTGCCAACTATATATGATTTTGCTTTTAAATCATTATTCAAACTATAATATTAAGTTCTGCTTTCAGATATGTATAATACATGAATTAATAAATGATAACACAATTTAAAAAAAGCTCTGAATGAAATAATTTTCTCAGAATGAGCAACAATCCTCCTACATACAGCAACAAAAAAGTAGATGCAATCTTCCTTATCTTACTGAGATGTCTAATTCCATTCTCTGTGGGAGACTTATCAAATGAACTTAGATAAAACAACTAGGATCATATAAGCATAGGTAATTACAACTATATTAACCCCTGAAAATGGTTTTGAAGAGATCACTGTCAATCTGGGCAATTCCTAAAAATAGTGCTCTGTGGGCAACACGAGGCTCAGTGTTTATCAACGTCCTGATGAATGCTGACTTACAGGCAGCACCTAGTTGAATTTGGAAGAAAATACTTGGATTCTTAGTTCTCCTGAGCTCAGCATTAACACAATCCCATTCTATTACAAATTCTTCATCTAAAGATCCCCTATCTGCAGTCAGTTTCTATTTCCTCAAGATGACAGGCTCCATTTAGATTTCCAGGTATCCTGATATAGCAACTCAGATGATTTATATGCAAGATATAAGTGATCATTACTCTCATTTGGGAAGTCATCCTTCAGTGCTTAACTTACAAACTTTCCAAAATTTACATTTTAATATAAAGCCTTCAGATTCTTGGTCTGGAAATCAACCCTTTGCTTTGTTATCTATAACAGAGTTTATAAGGATAGATAACTTATTGAAAAAGCCTGGGCTTCTAGGAGGTAGCTTATTGAAAAAGCGTGGGCTTTGGAGTCTGACAGCTGAGTTTAAGCTTTACATCATCATTTACTGGCTGTGTGAATGGCTTTGCAGAGCTTCCTTCTGGGACAGTAATATCTATCTCTTAGAGTTGTTAAAAAGATTAAATGTGAACCTCAGCACAATGCCTAACAAACACAGAAATACACTTAGTGCATATGTTTCTTAGTGCCTATATTGCTAAATTGTATTTTTTGTGACATGGTGTCCATTCCCTGACTATAAGCTCCCTGGTGGCTGGTAACCTGGCTTGGTTATCTCTGCAATCCAAGCCCAAGTGCACTGCTTGACAAAGTAGGCTTTCAACACCTTCTTGATGATAAAGGAAGAGGAGGCACTTGATAGTCAGTGCTTCTCAAACTTTGATGTATATATAAATCACCTGAGAATCTTATTAAAATGCATACTGTGATATATAAAATCTGGGGTAGACCCTAAGACAAGAACTGACAAGAACTAGGTAGACCCATGCTTCTAGGACAACACTTTGAGTAACTGGGCGCTAGTTTCCTTTCCTTTCCTTTCATTACTTTTTGACTACCACAATAGTCCATGATGTGGCAACAGCAAGCTGTCTGTGAGCAGTTCCTTGAAGGCTATTACATTATGCCCAACCATGTCCCTTCCTTGACACAAACGTAAAGGGCAGGGGTAACCAGGATAATACCAGTGTGAGAATTATTTGCTGATATATCTCTACCTTATTAGGACAAGCTATTAAGTGAACTCCAATATTAATAGTCAGAAACATAAAAAGCCCCTTAAGGAACCATTAACAGTTTCACTATTCTTCTAGAAGGTAATGATACATAATAATATTCCAGCATAAGATACAAATTTATAAACCATTAACAGTTAATACCTTGTATTTAAAAAAAAGTGTCATACCCTTCACTGTAATGTTAACAGAAAGAGTATTTATAAATACGCATGCCAGAAATGCACACAGCCACATTTGCAAAAGGAAACTGTCATCTGGTTACCGCACAGTGCCATCTGCTGGACAGTTGCTGATGTGCAGCAGAAAAAAATGGCAAGGTGCCCTCCGGGAATAATAACATGAAATTTTCTGTAGCTTTTCAATGAGATTTACACAAATGCAGGCAACTTACTACATTTCTGCACTGGCTTGTTTAGAAAGAAGAAGACTTCATAGCCTCTATGCTTGTTTGCTTAGAAAAGGAGAACATTTTTATAGAGATATGCATATTGGTGTGGGGCTAAAGCCTGAAAACAGAAATCCCACTTGGCCATGGAGAACAAAAACTGTTTCTTTCTCCCAAAGAATAAACCTGATATTTGGAACCCCTGGAGTTACATGAATATTCATCAATAAGATATGAGCGCACACTATCTTGCAGCACCCCTCACAAATAAGAAATTCATATAAACAATTAGAAACTACAAATTCCTAATCTAGTTCACATCTGAACACAGGGTCCTCTTGAACCCTAAAACTGGTCAAAATTCTTCAGCACAAATGGTAAAATAATAAGTGGAAAAGACATAAGGCTTATTATATAAGTCCTTCTTAATGACATCTTTCAAGGAAAATACAACTTGCTCTTTCACAGTAACAGTATAATTTTGAAATGATTTAACAATTTCCTACCTGAATTAGCACTCAAGTCTAGTTGCAAGAGTTAATCATTCAGGTCTCAGGCAGTCTTCAATTTTAAAAAAATTAAGCAGATGTGTGGATTTAACTGGATACATGAAAGAATAATGACTAGTGCTATGAAACATCTACTTTGGGATGTTAGAAAATATGTATGTAACCAGGTCCTTTTAAGTAATTTTCTATGGAGGATCTCGAAGCTTTCACTCAATGACCCTCAGAGCGGCTCTACAGGGGTTTTCCTAAGATTCAGAAGTGGAAAGTATGAATAAAATATGGATCGATAAAGTATCTTATAGGTACTTTAGAGGAACATTAACTGAATTGCCTTAGGTCACAAAGTCCTAATGGTGAGGAAAAAAAAAGAACCTGGGATTCCCAGACACTGGGTTAAAATACCTACAATACTTCCTCCCAGGGAATACTTCTTGGGGGCCAATTTCATAATTCAATTTAAACAGCTTTCTGAGGCACATTAATTATGTAAGCTGTCTGTACACTAGGCCACTCCAAAAGGAGAAAATGGCCTCCTTGTGACTCATGAATGGGACTGCTGTTTTCCTCTTAGTGGCACCAAGGTGCTCCGAAAGCCCCTAGGAAGGAACAGCAGCAGTGCCAACAGGGCTGGGAGCACGGGTGGGGTGGAGGGCTGGCTGTCTTGTCTCATCCTGCAGCACTCCTCTGCAGCCTAGGAAGCTGACCGACCTTTCCAATTGTCAAGTCTCCCTGCCCCCGGGCCTTCACTGCCCTCAGAGGGGTGATTTCCATCTATAAATTTTTGTGCCTGTACTAGAAGAGATACTGCACCCTGGATTCCATCTATGCCAGTGGTTAAGGCAGCATCACTCTTCTCTTCCCATATCCATAATGATTTCCAATGCGCTGCAGTTTCAGGAGAGCTGAACCAGAGCATTGTGAACAAACTCTTAAATGGTATGACAGTGAAAATTAAAATATGAAATACAGTACTAAGACTGAAACACCGAAACAAAACAAACACATCTCAACTTGGTGAGGAAAAGAATTCCTGATGGTAACATGGCATCTGGTTAGGTTCAAAAGAAGAATGTTCTTTTACTATATGTTCTGAAGTCTAAAACCAAAATATGACTTTACCTTTGAACAAACAAAAACTATGGCTGACTGAAATTTCATTTCTCTTATCCCCTTATGTAGCCAAATTAAGTTACTTACAATTCCCTAAGGTATACCTGCATTTTTGAGTCCCACTGCAATTGTTCCTGCCATTTATTCATTCATTCATGCATGCATGCATTGAGTAAATATTTATTAAGGCCAACTATGTACCACACACTGTTCTAGGTGCTAAGAATATAGCAGCGTATAAGATAAACAAGTTCCTGTTCTTGCGGAGTTGATTTCTAGGAGGGTGAGACAAACAACAGATAGATAAACCAATAAATATTTATCGGGGATTAATAACTTATAAGAAGAAAGATAAAGCAAGGTAGGGAGGCAGCGTGACAAGGCAGGTGTGTTTAAGTCATCAGAGAAAGCATTCCTGATAAAATGACATCTGAACAGAGATCTGGAAGAGGCGAGGGAGAGAAAGGTATAGCTATACAGAGGAAGCGCACTCCAAGCAGAGCAGCAGAAGGAAAAGCCGGTGCAAATGCTGTGACAAGTATATGCTTGGCATGTTCAAGGAACAGCTAGGAGGCCATGTGGTGCTCCAGTGGGAATATCATACAGGGCAGTGTTCTTCAAATGCTCTGTGGTAAAGAACTGGTTGTCTGTTTTTTTCTGATCCATTGCAGATTGATAATTTTATAAAAAGTAATTAAAATGTCAAGGCCATACCTACTGCTACAAAAGCTTCTGAATCTGTCTCTTCATGAATCCATAACAATTCTCAGTTCAGCAGGGATCTGGGGACCATGCTGAATTGCACTTAGGAGGGGTCCAGTAAGCCAGAATTAGTCCTTTGGATTTTATTCTGAGGGAGCCGCACCACCACTAGGTTTTAAGCAGAGAGACCGCTGTTCCTTTGAACTGGAATGCCCTTCCCTCTCCAACTCTTGGCAAGATCTTGCTCAATTACATGAACAATATCCACTATTGACAGAGAATATCTTCAGCCAGGAGCCCTCTAAGCACTTCACATTCATGGGTATCAACCTGATCCCATGGCTTCTCTTCCACCCCTGCCAAAAGTAATCATTTTCAATAATTATTTTCCTTTTTTCTTTTTTTTTGGTTATACTCTTCATGGCCTTTATCTACACTATATCATGATTTTCAGTACACACCCCATCTCTCCAAACAGTCTGTAAACTCCTAGATATCAGAGACTGTTTTATAAATCATTACTATGTTAACTTGACATTTGATAAGTGTTCTTGAATTGAGCTGTAAACTAGGTCTACAAAGATCAGTAACCAATAATATGATCTGACAATATAAAATAATTTCTAAAAAGCCCCTTTACAGCATTTTGAAAAGTGCTGACCTTTATGAAGCTCCCTGTCATTCTACAGATCAAATCCAGAAAATGAATGCTGCTTCAAAAACTTTTGTAGTTCTAATCTCTTATCTACAGCATATTTCCTGAAATACATGATCCATTGGCTGGAACTGTTAACCATCTTAGTGCTATATAGATCTGTTTTTTAATGAAATGTGTTGTAATGCAATTTGACCTACAGAGCTGAAGAATTTAAATGTTCCCTTAAAAAGTCAGTGACCAAGAAACAGCATTGTTTGTATATGTCCCAGACCTATAGTTAATTTTCAAGTTAGAAGTAATGATCTGCTATGTTAAATGAGTAAGAGAATAATTAAACATCTGGATTAGAGAACCATAGGATAAAAACCCAGCAGCAAGTTGAAAATTTGGCTTTCAATATTTTAGCTCAAAGAAGCATGGCAAGAAGAATATTGCTCTAAAATCTGATATGAAAAAGTTCACATTAATTCTACTGTATTTTACTAGCAGAAACAGAGTTGGCTGTACATTCTTGAGTGCACGTTTGTACTGTATCAAGATTTATTGTGAAATTCCTGATTTAAAAAAGAACAGTTCCTAATCACAGAATATTAGTCTTTCTCTCAAAATTACAACTTTCTTTTTTAAAAAATGGAAAATATCTTAAGAGCAGGAAGACAATAAGATGGACTATCTAAATAGAGCAGCAGATCTTTGCTGTAGTTGTTTTGCATGGAGAGAAATATGTTCAATTTCTAGCTGCAAAAAGACCTCCTTAATTTTGATACATACAGTTTTAGAAGGTCAGCAACACATTCTATTTATTTCTACATCCATCTGTCCATCCATCTATCCATCCATCCATCCATCCACCCACCCATATACTCTCATCTCTCTCTCCCTCTCTCTTTCTCTCTCTCTCTTTCTAGCTTTATCTCCTCTTGCAATTTTCAGAGTGAAACAAGATCACAAGTTTTAAAGCAAAACACGACACGTCTTTAAGCTTATCTTCCTATATTCCTGGATGATCATCTTTCTTCATCAATTTTCCTATTTCTGCCTATTTTCCAAACCCACTTTTCTCCTTTCCCTAAATTTAATCTTTTCCTTCTATATGTAATTATCCATTCCTTTCTTTCAACCTACAGAAGGAAATTTAAATTAATCTCATGACTTTTACCCAGGGGTCTGTGTAAAGCAAGAAGAGAACAGGAATCAAAGCCTTCCTTTGCCTGGTCTTCTTTCTGGACACCTCCCCCACTTCCAAGGCTATGACTTTTATTGATGTTCCCAATTTGGTGGCTTTTGTGCTAGCCCTTTGCCCAGGAAAAAAAAAAAAAACAACAGATAAAATAACCCATCACCATACGAAAAAACCTATAAGAAATTAGAGAAAAACCTACTCCTAAATGACTTAAAAGAAAGGGCAAAAGGTCAAGGGATCTATTGTACAACATGGTGACTATGGTTAATAATATATTGCACTCTTGAAAAATGCTAAGACAGTGAATATGAAGTGTTCTTACCACACAAATAGTAACTATGTGAGGGAATGCATGTGTTAATTAGCCAGATTTAGTCATTCCACAATGTATACATATTTCAAAACATCATGTTGTACATCATAAATACATACAATTTTATCTGCCAATTTAAAAAAATAAAAAAAGAAAGGGAATTTTTTCATATTGTGTATTTAAAAAACCCATGACCAAAATTTGACCTTCCTGGACAGAAACTGGTGACCTTTGATTGATATGATTCAATACCAAAAAAGCTTGAAACTTGAAATTAGTATCATTTTTTTCACTTTAAATTAAAACACATAGAATGTAAGCATTTAAGGGGTTCTTAGTGGGCAAAATTAGGGCAGCAGCAAAGGGTAGGTGAGGGGCACACGGGAGCTTCCAAATGCACTTGCTATGTTTGTTTCTTAAACAGGTTGGTGGATACACAATGTTATTTTATTCTTTATACCTTACATGATATAATTATCTTGTCCACATGCAATATATAATAAAAAACAAAATTATTAAAGACCATCCTTTGAAAAGAATTGTTATTGATAATGTTACCTGTTTAGAAAATGGCAAGAAAAAACCACTCATTTTCTATGGGCACTTTTCATTAAAAATAAATGCACCAGAAAACTACATGTGGTTTCTAAGAACTTTATTCATGAGAAAGATACTTCACAACTTTTTGGAGAGTTGTGAGACAGTGACTACAAAAACACGTAGTACACTGCTTCATACATGACAGGTATTCGATGAATGTCCTTGAAGTCAAATACAGACTGATGAACAGGAAACAAAAACCTTCTATAGGAAGACATGCTGAAAAGAGTTTGGTATTAAACAACACTAAATTTTCAATTCCATGTGAAAGGAAAAACATGATTCTCTATTCTAATGTAAACATAGGAAGAGATATTGGGAAGTATGATTGGTTAAAGATGGGGTAATAATAGGTATCACATAATTAATCTCCATGTATGGGCTACAGAGGAAAGCTGCTTAAAAAATCCAACATGTGGTTAACTTAATTTGAGCAAACGAAACTATGGTAAAACATGGAACTACTAGTTAAAATTTTACATTAAACATACCTTATCAGAGACCAGGAGGAAAATGTATGCTGTTACCCAGATATACCAAACAGTGACAGGGGAAGCAATAGAAGCCACTACTGAAATAGAGGAGGAGGGATAGAGTCCCCTTTAAAAATATTACCGAAGTAAGGAAAATAAAAGGACAGAGACAAGACTCACTGAGTCATCTTTTGGCAAGCATTTTACATGTCATCTCAACTAATCCTCTCAAAACTTTGAAATGTAGATGCTATTATCCTGTCTGTACAGATGAGGAAATTGTGGTTCCATGAAGTTATTAGCAAATTTACCCAAAAAGACACAAAGTCATAGCAGGAATTCAAATCCAGGTAAGTTTGACTTCAAACTCTGTAATTTTTCCACCACGTCACCCCCAAGAATAGAAAAGCCTAGAAAATATTGTTGAGGTGGAGGGAACTGAGAGCAGTCATCTGCCCCCAAAATTGTTTCACCAAATTGTTTTCACTAAATA
Source organism: Daubentonia madagascariensis (assembly GCA_023783475.1). Classification (NCBI taxonomy): domain Eukaryota; kingdom Metazoa; phylum Chordata; class Mammalia; order Primates; family Daubentoniidae; genus Daubentonia; species Daubentonia madagascariensis. The sequence continues at coordinate 48,505,951 of JAKFHU010000600.1, read as the reverse complement.
AAACAAAAATTAAACAAAATTTTTATTTGAATCCTCACTGCAGCAGTTATTAGGGAAATCTGAAAGCTAAATCATCTTTTGAAGCAGAGAGGTCAAATTAATGTTAAGAATACAAGAACAGCCCAGATGGCCAACTAGAGACATTGCATGTTGGATTGTCCCAACTAGAAGGTAGAATATTGGACTGAGGAAAGCAGAAAACAGTTGCAGCTTAGGTGTGGAACACAGGGAGAGACAACAGGGACATCTGGGGACCCACCTGAGACAAACTGTGAAGCTGAGAAAGAAGAAGATAGAGAGGAGAAGACACTAGCATGGTCCAAACCCAGACAGACTTGGAGCCCAGCGAAAGAGTAAGAGGGGCTTCCCCTCCCACCCATAGGTACCTTCAGTGAACATCCGGACATAAAACATATTGGAGGTGCTTCCACCATCCACAAGCCCAGGCACAGCAGCTAAATAGGAATAGTGGGGTGAACTAGTGATCCACAGGAGTTCAGGGGTTCAAAAGGGACACTCCACGGGAGAGTGCCACGAGACACCAGAGTGCCAGCTTTCTTACACCTAGACACTTCCTCCGCTGCACCTCCTCCAATCATGGCATCAGAGAGAGTAATTTTGGCTCTCAGGCTGGCTGGTAGCCATGGCCTCCTCCCCCGCATTGCAACCGCGAGAATACCTCTGAACCAAGAAGCACTCAAACGGCTGCTTCTCCACAGCGGGTGCATGTTCCCAGCTGAACCCGCCACTGAGAGCAAGGCTGCAGCAATTTGTGAGCCTCCTGCCCACAGGCATTTCACAGGACGGCACACTGATGACGCAGACAGGCGGCTGGACCCAGTGCCCTCTGGAAATGAGAGTCATGCAGGGGCAAGGTCTTGACCTGGACTTGAGTGCTGAGGAAGCCCTCACGGACATATCCAATGTGAGAGTGTAGAAAGGCACTAAGGAATGGCTATCTATGAGTGTGCCCATCCTCCACCCCCACTGGCGAACCAAAATATAGGATAGAGGTGTGGCACTCCGAGTGAATTAGCCTAGCCCCTGGTTGCCATGATAACCAAATGCCTCGGACATGCTGGCTGAACAGGAGCAGTGGCCTCTCCCCCAACTCATTACAACAGGGAGTGCAGCCTGAGCCAGGAAACTTGCGAGTGCTCACTTCTCCCAGGTGGAAGCGTGCCCCTGGCACCTGTGGACAGAGAGGCCTACCTCTCTCCCCTTGGGGTCTTGTGGTGAAACAGGTCTGCACAACTGGGGCTCCCCCCACCCACCAGCATACTACAAAGATGCACACTAGTGGGTCAAACACACAGATTAAGGGGTAGTTTGACAGCCAGTTTTGGGCAGTGAGAGAACTCATGCAGATTGATCTGATGAGAGAGTACCGTGGAGTTCCAGGGAGTGAATAGGGAGGATGCTCACTGCACCCCACAGAAAAGCTGCACTAGTGGACAAGTGTGGAAAGACCCTGGCCCACAGCCTTAGCTCTCAAGTGATTAGGCCCCTCACTCAGGAACAGCCTACCCAACTTAGAGAGATTGCCCTGAACTTCCCACCAGTGGCTCCACCTAGTGGCCAGACAAGCAACGTCTGAGCCCTGCTGAAGCCTTGCAAAACGTCTCCAGCTCTCACAATCCAGCCATGATTTGTCTTGCTCCTCCCCCCACTTCAGGGGGAGTAGAGTTCAAGCAAAACCCTGGGAACTACAGGGTCCCCCCTAAAGCTTGGGGCATTCATATGCCCCACCTGGGGGACCAGAGCTTACCACAGGCACAAAAGACAATCTTGGCAGCTGGCTCTTCCATGCAAACATCAATCAATGAAGGGGGGGAAAAAACCCATGGCTAAGCATAGCACCTTCCAACTCAAGCAAAAAGGGAGCGGCTGATACAAACTCAACAATTACCACCCACCATCCCAAGATTAAGCTGGGGGACCTAACTCACCACACACAGTTAGGAAGAGGTGAAAACAGCAGGTTAGAGGTAACCCAAGAGGTTCACCAAACTTGATAGAACACCCCATAGGCAACTCAGGACTAGCACTCCTCTCCTTGGCATGCTCAGGGACTGATCTTTGGGGACCTGGAGACAGGCCCATAAACCAGACCTAGCACCCCCAGGTCTCAACCAAGAGGCCAGATGAGAAGGAATCAGTGAAAGAACTCTGTAAACATGAAAGATCAGAGCAAAAGTCACCAATAACTCCTTACCAATGGATACCAAACAAAATGAAAAGATTGAAATGACAGATGAAGAATTTTGAAGATGGACTGTAAGGAAGCTCAATGAAATACAAGAAAATAGAAACCCAACACAAAGAAACCACAAAAACAATGCAGGAAATGAATGCAAAATTTACTAAAGGTATCGAATTATTAAAAAAAATAAAACAGAACTTCTGGAAATGAAAGATTCATTAAGGAAATATAAAACACAGTGGAAAGCCTCAAGAATAGGCTATATCAGGCAGAAGAATGAATCTCAGAGCCTGAAGACAATACCTTTGAGTTAAACAAGTCATTCAAAGAGAAAGAACCAAGAAATAAGGGGAAGGAACAAGAAATATGGGATGATGTAAAGAGGCCTAACATAACAATCATAAGCATCCCTAAGGGTGAAGAAGAAATTACACAGGGGTTGGAAAACCTATTTGTGGTAATAATTGAGGAAAATTTCCCTGGCACTGCTAGAAATGTAGATTTCCAGGTACAAGAAGCTCAAAGGACCCCGGGAGATTCTTTGCGAAGAGACAATCACCACAACACGTGATCATCAGATTGTCCAAAGTAAACATGAAAGATGTGCTCCTACGAGCTGTAAGGTGAAAGCAGCAGGTAACTTACAAAGGAAAACCCATCAGACTAACTCAGAATTCTCAACTGAGGCCTTACAAGCCAGAAAGGATTGGAGCCCCATTCTCAGTTGTCTCAAACAGAATAATGGACAGCCTAGAATTTCATATCCTGCAAAACTATGTTTCTTATATGAGGGAGAAACAAAGACTTTCTAAGACAAGCAAACACTGAGGGAAGTTGTCAAGACCAGACCTGCCCTGCAGGGAGTACTCAGAATTGCATTATACATGAATCAGCACAATAGACACCCACCAGTATAAAATCACCCAAAAGCTAAAGGTCAGAGCCCAGGTACCACAATGGCTCAAGAGGTTAAAAAAAATAAATAAATAAAGTTCTACTCAACAGGATGAACAGAAATCCACCCCATTATCAATTCCTTCAATAAATGTGAATGGCTTGAACTCCCCACTCAAGAGACATAGACTGGCTGAATGGATAAAAAACATATAAGCCAAGTATCTGCTCTCTCCAGGAAACAGAGCAAACCCACAAGGACTCATTCAGACTCAAGATGAAGGGATGGAAAACAATGTTCCATGCAAATGGAAACCAAAAGAAAGCTGGTATAGCTATTCTCATATCAGATAGCATAGATTTCAAACCAGCAAAAGTAAAGGAAGACAAAATGGTCATTACATAATGGTGAAGGGAACAATCCAACAAGAAGACATAACAATCCTGAATATTTATACAGCTAACACAAGTGTGCCCAGATTCATAAAGCAAACCCTACTTGATCTAAACAAATTGATAAACAGCAGCATTGTAATAGCCAGGGACTTCAATACCCCACTGACACAACAGGACAGATCCTCCATGCAGAAAATAAGCAAAGAAACAATGGACTTAAACAGAACTCTAGAACAAATGGGCCTAACAGACATTTACAGAATATTCTACGACAAAACCACTGAATATACGTTCTTCTCATCAGCTCACGGAACATTCTGTAAGACTGATCACATCCTAGGCCACAAAACATGTCTCAACAAATTTACAAAAAACAGAAATTATATGATGTATCTTCTCAGACTGCAGTGGAATAAAATTATAAATCAATTCCAACAGAAACACTAAATTCTACACAAAGTCATAGAAATTAAACAACCTACTGCTGAATGATTATTGGGTCAAGGAGGAAATTAATATGGAAATCAAAAGATTCTAGAAACTAAATGACAAAGGGGACAAAAGTTATCAAAATCTATAGGATTCAGCAAAAGGAGTCTTAAGAGGAAAATTCATAGCCTTACATGCCAATATCCAAAACACAGAAAGATCACAAATCAACAATCTAATAAATCATCTCAAGGAATTGGAAAACAAAGAGCAAACCAATCCCAACCCCAGCAGAAGAAAAGAAATAACTAAGGTCAGAGCAGAACTAAATGAAATTGATGACAAAAAAACTATACAGAAGATTAATGAAACAAAAAGTTGGTTCTTTGGAAAGATAGACAAAATCGACAGGCCTCTCTCACTAGATTAACCAGAAATAGAAAAGAAAGGACCCTGATAAGCTCAATCAGAAATGAAAAAGGAGATATTACAACTGATACCATGGAAATACAAAATATTATTTCTGAGTACTATAAAAATCTCTGTGCACATAAACTTGAAAACATTGAGGAAATGGACAAATTCTTAGAAACACACAACCTCCCTAGGCTCAATCAGGAAGAAATAGAACCCCTGAATAGACCAATATCAAGTAATGAAATTAAAGCAGCACTAAAAAATCTTCCAACAACAAAAACAGTCCTGGACCAGATGGTTTCACAGCCAAATTTTATTAGATCTACAAAGAAGAACTGGTACCTATACTGCAGAAATTATTTCATAACATAAAGAAGAAAGGAATCCTCCCTAGCTTGTTCTATGAAGCCTACATCACTTTGATATGAAAGCTAGGAAGGGACACAACAAAAAAAGAAAACTACAGACCAATATCCCTTATGAATATAGATGCAAAAATTCTGAATAAAACCCTAGCAAACCAAATTCAGCTGCACATCAAAAAAATAATCCACCACGATCAAGTGGGCTTCATCCCAGAGATGCAAGGATGGTTCAACATATGCAAATCTATAAATGTGATTCACCACATAAATAGAAGCAAAAACAAAGGCCATATTATCTTCTCAATAGATGCAGAAAAAGCATTTGACAAAATTCAGCATCCTTTTATGATAAGAACTCTGAACAAAACAGGCATAGACGGAACATACCTCAAAATTGTAAAAGCCATAAATGACAAACCCACACCCAACATCATACTGAATGGGGAAAAGTTGAAAGCATTCCTGCTTAGAACTGGAACCAAACAAGTTGCCCACTGTTACCACTTCTGTTCAGCATAGTGCTGGAAGTCCTAGCCAAAGCAATCAGACAAGAGAAGGAAATCAAGGACATCCAAATGGGGTCTGAAGAGGTCAAACTATTGCTCTTTGCTGACGATATGATCTTATATCGAGAAAACCCCAAAGATTCAGCTAAGAGGCTCCTGGAATTGATAAACAAATTTGGCAAAGTCTTAGGTTACAAAATCAATGTACACAAATCAGAAGCATTCTATATACCAACAACTGTCAAGCTGAGAATCAAATCAAATACTCAATACCATTCACAATAGCAACAAAGAAAATAATATACCCAGGAATATATTTAACCAAGGAGGTGAAAAACCTCTACAGGGAGAACTGTGAAACCTAAGGAAGACTATCACAGAGGATATAAACAAATGGGAAAACATATCATGCTCATGGACTGGCAGAATCAACATTGTTAAAATGTCTATACTACCCAAAGTGATTTACAGATTCAATGCAATCTGCATTAAAATACCAATGTCATTTTTAGCAGATCTGGAAAAAATAATTCTATGCTTTGTATGGAACCAGAGAAGATTCCATATAGCCAAAGCAACCTTAAGCAAAAAGAACAGATCAGGAGCCATCACTTTACCAGACTTCAAGCTATACTACAAGGCTATAGTAACCAAAACAGCATGCATGGTACCTGCACAAGAACAGAGACATAGACCAATGGATCAGAACAGAGAACCCAGATATAAAACCATCCTCATATTGCTATCCGATATTTGAAAAAGCAGACAAAAACACACACTGGGGAAAAGAATCCCCATTCAATAAATGGTGCTGGGAAAATTGGATAGCCACATATAGAAGACTGAAACAGGATCCACACCTCTCACCTCTCACAAAAATTAATTCAGAATGGACAACAGACTTAAACCGAAGGCATGAAACTATAAGAATTCTAAAGAAAGAGGTCGGAAAAACTCTTATAGACATCCGCCTAGGCAAAGAATTTATGAAGAAGACCCCAAAGACAATCACAGCAACAACAAAAATAAATAAATGGTACCTGATTAAATATGAAAGCTTCTGCACAGCCAAGGAAACAATCATTAGAGTGCATAGACAATCTTCAGAATGGGAGAAAATATTTGCTTGCTATATATCCATTAAAAGGGCTAATAACCAGAATCTACAAGGAACTCAAGCAAATAAGCATGAAAACATCAAACAACCCCATTGAAAAGTGGGCAAAAGACATGAACAGAAGCTTTTCAAAAGACGACAGACTAATGGCCAATAAACATATGAAAAAATGCTCAATGTCTCTAATCATCAGGGAAATGCAAATCAAAACCACAATGAGATATCACCTAACTCCAGCGAGAATGGCTTTTATCAAAAAGTCCTGAAACAAAAGATGCTGGAGTGGATGCAGAGAGAAAGGGACACTTATACACTGTTGGTGGGACTGCAAACTAGTACAACCTCTATGGAAAGCAGTACGGAGATACTTCAAAGAACTAAAAGCAGAACTACCATTTGATCCAGCAATCCCACTACTGGGTATTTACCCACAGGAAAAAAGACATTTTATAAAAAAAGACACTTGCACTCGAACGTTTATAGCAGCACAATTCACAATCACAAAGATGTGGAAACAACCCAAGTGCCCATCAATACATGAGTGTGTTAGTAAAATGTGGTATATGTATACCATGGAGTACTACTCAGCCATAAAAAAAGATGAACTAATATCTTTTGTAACAACCTAGATGAAACTTCCTTCTAAGTGAAGCATCACAAGAATGGAAAAACAAACACCACATGTACTCACTATTAAATTGGAACTAATTGATCAACACTCAGGCGCACATATGGTAATAAAATTCAATGGAAATCAAGCAGGTGGGAGGGGGGAGGAGATGATGGGTAAATTCACACCTAACAGGTACAAAGAACACTATCTGTGTGAGGGACACACTTATAACTTTGACTCATACTGTACAAAAGCAATTCATGTAACCAAAACATTTGTACCCCCATAATATTGTAAAAATTAAAAAAAAAGAATACATGATGTTCTGGGTCTAATTGTCGCACTGGACATGAATAAATCACCAGGATTTTCTGAAATACACTTTAGAGTCTCAAGGAACTGCAGGATAAAACAGTGAAACACAAGCACAAAATGTACAACTTGTCATTTACAGTTATCCTTATGCATGGAGTCTGGAAGCTTGTCAGGATGATTCTGATTCTACTATAGAATATGGGCTGCAGAGGTCTAGTTCAGTAACTTGAACTTTCACGCATGGCTGGCAGGCAGGTTCTACAAGCACAATGCTCTAGATACACCCTCAAAACTCTGCATCGCTCATACATCTCTCTCTACAGTATACTGCAGTTATTTATGTACATATCTTACCACCCCTAACCATATTTTAAGCTGTTTATCAAGGGCTATTTCTTATTCATCTTTTATTCCCTGACAGCCTGGCATACTGACCTGTACTTAATAGGTACTCAATATTTCTCAAATTGAATCAACCCCTGACCACATAAATAAGCACCACTTCTACACAGAAAAGCAACTGTGGTTTCTGTTGGGGGAAATACCACTTCACTGATCTAGCCGAATTCTTTAGGAGGTTGAAATCAGTTTTAGACCAAGAGGAACTTGTGAACATACCTTTCTAAGTGAATTGCGTGGTGATTGGGAAAACTGGTTCAAAGCTATAAGCAAGAAGGAAAGGTAAATGTATAATTTCTCTAAATGGAAAAGAGTCGACTAAAAGGTCTCTGATGTAGCTAACCTTGATTAACTTTTTAAAAAATATATAAATCATATGGCCGATGAAGCCATAAAGTATTCCAGATTGTATACAAGAAAGTGTCAAGCCAATGAGCATAAATAGCAAAGAAAACGGCTGGAATTTGGCAAATATATGCTGAAGGGAAGCACTTCAAAGGGAAACATCATGGAGGTGTTATTAAATAGGATACAAATTTGTGAATTTAATTTCATCTCGAGAAGTGGATCAGGGCTGAAAAAAACAGATTGAAGAAATGTTTGGCATGGTCACATGTGGACAGACCCCCAATTTTTTTATGTTAATCTCTTAGAAGGCAATGACGTTCCTCCACAGAACATCTCCATGGTGCAAAGACAGGGAATATCAGTGTAGTCTGATATAGTATAAAAGTTTAAAATGTTAGGCTAAAATTAGTTGTATTCTCTAGTTTTAATTTTGAAATGTTTCTATTCATTCTGAGTTTCACCAAATACACCTAGTTTAACTGCAGAAATTATTTCTTGTTTGAGGTTAGTCAAATTTCGGCATGGACATGGAAAAGGGATAGAGGTTGGGTTCATACTTCTGACAGGATTATTGGCAACATGTGCTGTCAGACTGGAAAGACTAGTGCATGACCAATAGGATGTGAACTGTTCGTCAATGCTAGGATGTACAGTCATGGCCTTTGTATGTTACCATGTCATAACGAACCACTGCATTTCCAAAGGCTACATACCAATTTGGTCTCCCCGGCACTGTTGCTTTATGGCCTTTTCTCACTGTGCATTTCACTGGGAACCTTAACATTACAGCTTGCACAGTAGTCAAGAATGTGAGATTTGCAATCAAAGCCTAATTTTTACCATTTACACTGTGTGTAACCTGGACCATAATGCATAACCCTTCTGAGACTTACTTTTTCATGTGTAAAATGGAGGTATTAATGACCAATCTCTCAGCACTGACATGAGGATTAAAAAAGGTGAAAGGTTGAAAAGCTGCTACTGGAATTGTAGGTTGGAAAGGGAGGTCTTCTGAGCCTTTTGCTTAGACATTTGGGTCTGGAGTGTGGACTGTTGAAGGATTAGGCAATATTACAGTTTTCTTACCTGTTTCTCCTTTTTCAAACAGGATCACCTTATGAAAACCTGTGGTAATTGTTTTAGAACACTTTCTACTTTTCTCCTAGTTAACATATCAGAGCTACATATTCCAAGCATTCACTTGGGAATGAGAGAAACTATTAAATCTATCTACTATTACATCCATCTTTGGAAAATAAATCTGCCACAGTGATGCTGTGTGATTTGGAATTCAAATGTTAATCCCAAAGATGTTTAGGAGTCATAGCCAGAAGTTTAGACTACTGGAGTACTTTATGGCTTTATACTATCATAATGCTGCTCTACGTCTGGCATAGATCCAAAAAGGACATGCAGCCATTCTCAATTTTGCCTTCTATTTTTTATCCATCGGTATAAAATTTGACTATGGAATACTCATCTAGAAGAATCTGGTGACTACATATATTCTGAATACTAAAATCTCTCTTATAGTCCAAATTAATATATATTTTGTATTTTCTTCCAGCTTATCATAAGTCCCTGGTACTGTGATTCCTCTATAAAATAAAGATCTCTTGAAAAATCTTGTGTTTGCTTTCAGAGCACTGTCATAAATATAAAATCCTCTTGATAAAAGGATTTTTATGACGCTCATGTATTTCCTATAGTTTTATAGATGGAAGATGAGGTAGATAATGACATGATAATTTATATCTTACTCACTGAGCAGATCACTGCAGCTGAGTTTTCCATTGAAAAATTCAATTACATTTCTCTACATTTTAACACCACTGCCAAAAGATGTACTGAAATCTTCCCTGACTCTTTTCTGGGCAAAAACAAGTTCTGCTACAAAGACTCTCTTAAGATTCTTGAAGGACATTTCTCCTCATCAGTATGTGATCTGGGGGAGACACATGCTGTTTCAAGATACAGACTCATCAGTTAGTCTTTTGGTAAATTTGAAAGCTTTAACTGTCTCATTGCAAAGCTATCACCTGAGAGCTATTACTCTTAAAGTACCAATCCTTTCCAGAAGAAAATATATCCTGCATCTTTTTTAATGGAATGTGCACTTATTCTTCAAGTTCAGGGCTTGGGTCATTGATCTCAGGCCCAGTACATTTACATAGTGGTTGTTCAACAAACGCCTGTTTACAAGAATCTTATTGATTACATGTGGCTTCCATGCATATATAGTTCATGTACCATTATGCTGACTTTTTTATATTTGGCTAGGATTTTAGATTTTTAAACTTCTGGTGGCTTATGTTCCATGAGATGGTCATTATATTCACATTCTAAGATATATTACATTTCAGGTATACATACCTTGTCTTTGTGCTACAAAAGTCAAAACCCATCAAAATTGGTAGTAAGATGCATGAAAGTAGGGACCATGTCTATCTTTTATATTTCCTGCACCTAGAATAAGGCCTCAGATAGAGTAGGTATTCAATAAACATTTGTTAAATAATGCAATGATTGATTGAACAAATGAAAGAGTAGTAAGATGTCATTCTTAAGTCATCTTGTCTTATTCATTCACTATCGCATGAACTTGACTAGTCTTATCCCCCCAAAAAAGTTGGTAATATCCACATTGTTAAAAAATGGGACCTCAGCTTCTTTGAGAAATAATTGTTCACATCCTACACTGCCATCATCAGAAAGGATTTAATTTCCACCATCAAAATATATAAATCTGAGCTAGGTTTCCAGGAGTGATTCTTTTTTTTTTATTTTATTTTATTTTATTTTTTAATTCCAGAATATCATGGGGGTACAACACTTTGGCCATACACATTGCCCCTGTTCTGCCCGTGTCAGAGCCACAATTGTGGTCATCCCCCAAACTGTGCTCCCCACATCCATTCAGTGAGAGTTTTTCCCATCCCTTCCACCCCCCTCCCGCCCGCCCGCCCTCAGATGAATGTTATTGCCCTGTGTGATGTAAGTGTTCGTCAGTTAGTACCAGTTTGATGGTGAGTACCAGTGGTGCTTGTTTTTCCAATCCTGTGACACTTCGCTTCAAAGAATGGGTTCTAGCTCCAACCAGGATAATACCAGATGTGTTAATTCACTATTTTCCTTATTGCTGAGTAATACTCCATGGTATACATATACCACATTTTATTGATCCACTCGTGTATTGATGGGCACCTGGGTTGTTTCCACATCTTTGCAATTGTGAATTGTGCTGCTATGAACATTCGTGAGCAGATGTCTTTATTATAAAATGTCTTTTTTTCCTTTGGATAAATACCCAGTAGGGGGATTGCTGGGTCAAATGGTAATTCTACTTTTAATTCTTTGATGTATCTCCATATTCTTTTCCATAGACAGGAATGATTCTTGATTGTATTGAACAAGTGGATGTTCTGCACTTATGTTCCCTGTTAAGTGAACAGGAAGCGACCTGGATATAGTTACACAAGTGCAAAATTCCCTCTTCGTGCAAGTTCCTCTCTAGTTGCTAGGGCTCACCCATTCCACAGGCTGCTTCACAAACATTACATATCCACCATAAAAATAAAACTCTGACGTCGTTGCTACTTATTCAGTAATCAAATTCTAGGCACATCCGGAAGTTTGCTTGTATGTACATTTTAATAATGAGGTTGTCTTGAAGGCTGTTGAAAGGTAGTGGAAGACTTCATTGCTTAACCAAAGTCTGCCAATTATCCCTAACTTTGCAGTTTTACTAGGATCAATCATCCAACATATTGTGGTGCTTTAACCAGTTACAAATTAAACAGGAAAATAAGAAAACTAATTTCCTAGACTACCCTAATCCAGCCAAGCATAAAAATGCACTTAACTCAAAAAACTGCTGAGAGATTAATATAGAATTTGTGTGCTACTAAAGAAATCATTACAGCAGCTAAGTTCTGGGAATTCAGCTTCTGCAAAAGTGAAGGGAAATATCTTATTCAAAAATAGTGGTGCAATAAAATTTAGACATTTATTCTCTACCAATGTAAAAAAGATTTTATTAGTATAACTTCATTTAAAGTCACATATGCAAATCTCCAGCATATCAGTGAAAAAAAAAAGATTTCAACTGTAAGACAATTTAAATTTTAGTATTAGCTAACAGGAAAAGTATGTGCACTTAGAACAAAAAAAAAATCTGCAAGAGTGGTAATGGGGATCAAACCAGAATAAGAACTAGGAGCTCTGGCAGCTTCCAGAAAAAATTTCTACTTACGTTAGAAATAAGATTAAAAAACTTGAATTTTATCTCAAGTATAATTCTTTATCATTGTCATGGTTGTCATGATTATTGCTATAATCATCATCATAGCTACCCTTTAACAAATGCTTACTCCATTACAAGCACTTCATGCACATTTTCTAATTCAATCCTTGAAATAACTCAATAAGTTAGGTTCTATTATTGCTTGTGGTTTAATAGTGAGGAAACTAACACTAAGAAAGGTTAACTAGCACAAATTATTTGCCTAACCCTAGTAAGTGATAAGTTCAAGCCCTAGGCAGTCCGATTTCACATTTCCTTATAATTATCATCTGTCTATATATTTTTGACAATAGCTCTGATGCACATAGTAGCTACAGACATAGCAAAGCTGTCAAGGGGCTCATGAGCTGCTTGAACCTTAACTAGTTATGTGACTAGTTTCAGGTAACTGAAACTTTTCTGCTTCTTGAATTCCTTAAGGAGGTGGTAGGACTAGGACAGAGATTCACAACTGGGGCACCAATCACTAGGGAGCAATCTGGACATTTATGAGTAGGTGGGATCACAATGATAGTGGACCACTATTGTGGGCATTTGTTGGGCAAAGTTCAGTCACAGAGTGGAAATAAGTGGAACAATTCCACGAAAGGAAAAACTGTTCCATGCTCTGCACAATTTCCCAAATGTTCCACCATTCATTCAGGTATTTGATAAACCCTTTTTATAATTTTCTGAGCCTACAAATTAACTGCTTTTTTACATGTAAACTCAAAGTTTTGTCTTTTGTTTCATGCTATTTTAATATGTACTGATTTTTCCAGGAATGAAGCTTTAATATATGTGTATGTGTGTGTGACTATGTATGTATGAGTGAACTTGCTTCATTCGGAACTTTATGAACAATGGTTCACCATCTCGGAAAATCATACCATTAACATAAGGTCAAATATGGTATTTGAGGTGCCACACCTGTAACTGACAGCATTTGTGGTGTCAGTTCCATTCATGGTGATTCTACATACATGTACAAGCATCTGACTACTGCATTGTGTCTTCCAGAGGCGTCATACAATTTAAAGATTCTATTTCACCCTATTAAATAAAGCTATAATCAGTGATTTTTTTTCTACAAAAGTGAGTGCAGCCAAAAATTAAATGTAAATTACACACTATCTCTTACTTAGCATTATTGCTCACAAAACACACACTTATATTTCTGGAAATTCACTAATTTGCACATTTTTTATAATGGAAAACATCTTTCTAAGACTGTGAGGCAGAAAATAGCATTCCACATTCACCCCACATATTCATTCTTTCCTTTTAACCCACACATAAAACACACCTGGCAGAAAGTCAGATTAGAAAACGGAGTGAAACTGTGCTTATAAATTCATTTTAAATTTTAAAAAGGAATATAAAAAATTGAGTGAAAGGAGTCACAAAAGAAACAATGGAGGGAAAATGAGGGAAATGATGTAGAATTAAAATGATTTGATTACTCTGCATTGTGGACCCACATTATAGAAATATTCATAAAATTACAACAAAGAATTGTAATTTTAACTAAAGGAGGACACAGTTTTCTCAGTGTTTTCCCATCTAGAGGAGTCATTTAATCAACAATTATCAAGCAAGAGCTCAGAACTCTTTACGAGGGATATGGATGACCTTTCCAAAGTCCCTTCTCAGGTTCAGACTCAAGTGATTAAACAGAGACAGACTGGGCACCCACTGCAGAGATGGGCCGAGGACTGAGCTGGGTGCTAGACAGTGGGGTGGAAATGAGGAGGGTCCTACACTCCATGTTCCTGCAGGATACACATATATAAATAAATCTGAAATACGGAAGACTGTGAAGCAAGTTATAAGAGAGGTGCTAAAGGAACTTAGGAGGAGAGAGATTCATTTCCACTGGGGGAATCTGAGAAGCCTTCTTGGAGGAGGTAGGATTTGAGCTGAGCTTAAAGGAAAAGAACAGCTTTAAGAGGGGAGGTATTCTAGGCAGAGGAGACAACTGGAACCAAGACCTGGGAGAGGAGAAAATGTAGGGCAAATTGGAGTGATGGTATTAGGGTGGAGAAGTGAGACCGGAGAGGCAGGAGACAGGGAGGTGAGAAAATAGAGATAAATGTGAAAACCCGACTGGGGAGTTGGGACTGTGTTCTATATATTCAACATTCATTAAACAAGCATCACAGCGCACCTCCTATGTATCAGACTCTGTTTTAGGCAGTAGGGATATAGCAGAAAACAAAGCAGATAAAAATCCCTGACCTCAGGATGCTTACATTTTTAGTTGGAGAAATATGGAATAAGATAAATAGGAAAGAATATACAGTAAGTCACAGAGTAAGAAGTATTGTGGAGAAAAATGAAAAAGGGAGGAGGAAGGGGTGTGGCAATTTTAGAGCATCCAGGGAAGGCCTTACCAAGAAGGTAGCATTTGAACAACAGCTTGTAGGAGGTAAGAACACATGCAATGGGGATTCAAGAATAGACGGTGAAAAGTTTACAGAATCAGACACAATGTGGATACTGATTTGAGGGGTGCATTGAGGGGTGGATAAGTAGAGTTAGGAAGATGAAGCAGCATAACGCACTGCATACTATATACAGTATTTATGATTCCTAGCTACATAGTAAATGTATAAAATATGTGTATGAATGATAAACACCAAATTTAGGTCAGTGGCTATCTTTAGGAGGGAGGAAGGGGTTGGGAAGAAGGAAGGAAGGTGGAAAACATGATATAGGAAAGTGTCCTCAGGGGGCTGTAACTATCTTTATTATTTTCTTTCTTAAACTGGTGGTGGGCACATAGGTATTTGCTATGTTAATCTCTATTTTAATTTACATGTCTGAAATAGTTCACAAGAAGAAAAAATAAAATTTTAAAAGTGGAAGCTAAGGATAATTAAAATAGTTTATATGTAATTACCATTTACTATGTACCATGTGCTTAGCACTACACATGAACCACTTCAATTAATCCACACGACAACCCCCATGGAAGGGGGTTTTAATGCTATCTTTCATTTATAGGTAAAAAATAAATAAATGAGGCACAGAAACTAGGTAATTTTTTTTTTTTTTTTTTTGGTATCAAAATGAAAATATCCATTTAATACCAAGGTTAACCAAAGCGTAGAAACTAGGTAATTTTGACAAGGCCACACAGCTAGCAAACCAAGCAACATAGACTCCAAATCAAGGCAGCAAGACTCCAAAGACTGTATGTGAAGGCACTCTCCAAACTGCACTCAAAACTGCCTCTCCCAAAGTAAGAACCAAAAGCTTGAGCTGGAGGAAACTGAACAGCGAAGGAGGGAAGACAAAAGATAGTGACAGAGTTAAGAGGACCGCCAAGGAAGAATGGGTTGAATGACAACCAGTTATAAGATTCAGGTAATTCATCCATTTTTTTCATGGTTCAACTCTCAATGCCTATTTCTTGAAGATTATGTGCCAGGCACTAGTCTAAGTACAGTAATATAAGAGTAGATAAGGTAGCGCTTACAGGCAATCAGAATACTGCGTGATCAGTGCTATAATAAAGGTATGCATGGGGGACATGGGAGCCTGTGGGAGGCATGTCTAAGACCCAGACATCAGAGCCAACTTCAGGGCGAGGGAGAGTGACACCAATTAAGCAGAGGTTGAGGTGTCAGCACAGTAGGAAGTATCCGCAGTATTTACACCAAGGCCTACCTGAAGAAATGCAAGTGATGAACATAGTGGAGGAGAGAGAGGGGAACAAGTATATTGCAGCTGGAAGATGAGGCACAGAGACTAGGTAATTTGGACAAGGCCATGAAGCTTGAGGTTAAGCAGAGCTCAGTTCATGAAGGCCAGAGGTAGAATGGCCAGCCATGCAAAGGAAGGAAGGTGCTAAGGATGGATGTAACTAAGAGAGAATGTCATGTGCAAGTAAGGGAGCAGATGGAGCCTGAGAATCTTACATTTTCTAGATCTGTGAGTGGTAAGATCATCTGCTAAGAGAAAGGGAAGTGAAAGCTTCAGAATAGAGAAAGTCAGAAATAGCCATGTTAATTAAAATGACAGGAAATTAATAGGGGATTCAAAAGAAAAACCTCATGCCAAACTGAGGATGTCATGGAGCTGAAGTTCCTTGACCTTGAGTTCATCAGTCTGTGCTCACATTGGTCAACTTCACAGTTAGGAGACCCCCACCCATTCTCAACACCAGGGTGTGGGCGCAGAGAGATGGCAGGAGTAACCAGGCAATGAAGACAATCAGGCTGGGCATCATGGGCTCTTCTGATTAATTTTTAAGTTATTTATAAGGATTCAATGGCTAGCACTAAGGAACATACACTACATTGTTTCCAACTCAAAGAGTTTATAATGTAATTGGAATACAGCAAAAGCACGGGAAGAAAACACCAGCCATGGAAAAATAGCGGGAACATGACAGAAAAAAAAAAATATATATATATGTATATATATATCTCCAGCTAATATTAGCCAAATAAATCCCAAATGATTGTTGAATGGATTAACTGACCTGTACATTTACATAGGCAAACCCTTAAAAGTCAAATAGATTTTTGATAATGATTCCTGAGGTTCATTTAATCTATGTCCTCTACAAACACCATTTCCAAGTAAGTGGTGAGGTGAATGAGGAAAACATCTCTAGTTCTCACCAGTGGCCCAACACTAGAAGTCAGGTTTTCAAGCAGAATTGCTGTTACTTTTCTGTCCTTTTCCTTTCCTGCAAATAACAGGCATCTCAGTTAAGTAGGAAAAGGAGGACTAAAGGGAGCTTTCACTTTTTTTGTCCTTTCATTTATTAATCCCTGTAGATATTGCTCCAAATGGACTATCTGATGAATGATAGATAGAGTTCCTTTAAAGAAAAAGGCCCCAGTGGATAGAAGCGAGAAAAAGGAGGAGAAGGTTTTATGGATGGTAGTGGGGGGTGGCAGGCTAGAGCTTCCTCTTTTTTTTCTGGACACTAACACCAGAGTCAATATTAAGCCTTAGTCTGTAAAGACGTGATCTGCAGTTCACAAGGGAAGTAAAGGGTAAAAGACTTAAGGCATAGCTGGAAAAGCTGAAGCTGCTAATTGGCTCTAATGATCTGAATGCAAATTAATAAATCTCTGTGCTAAAAATTACATGCATATATAATTGTGACTTTCATAACTTAAGAGCTCTATTTAACCCATTATTCACATTCTTTCCTTCCTAAGACCTGGTAGGGATAGAGAACTTTTATTTTTAACTACATTTCCTGCATCATCCATCACATGCACCATTGAGCTTTACAGGCTTTGATGGTCTTATTAAAACAATCCAAGGATTGCAGAACTGAAACCCATAGACACTATTACAAAGGAGGGGAAAAGGGTCAGGCGCAAGGCTGTGGAAAGCTGAGCAGCTTGAAAATTCCCAGCAAAGTTATCTACTCAAGAATCCTTGGACCCAGCAAGAAGAAAAACTCAAAATCACAAAGTATGGCTGTGGGCTGTCAGAAATAAAAGGCACATAAGAACACAGCTATAACAAAATGGTCAGACTGCATTTTCTTCAACGAAGAGTGTAGTAGTTGTCAGGATTAACTGAGATAATTGGTATTAAAAGGGCTAATAGAACGCTTGGTACACAGCAAGTACTTAAAATTTTCTTTTCTTTCATCTACCCATTCAATCAGACAGACAGGTGGCATCTAATTCCTATTCTTAGGCCCTATTATTTCACTTTTTTCTGTCCTCTTCTCTGTATTTTTCTCTTTACTATGTACTTGTTCCTTTTTCTTTCCCCCCTACTCCCTTCTTCCTCTTCTTACGCCTTCTATCACACGAACAGGCCACCATGTAGTCCCTCTGGGGGCATACAGAAAGAACAGGTACTGAACCTTGTCACTCAACATTCATCAGCGACCTAAACCCTTGGGCCCTGTTGCCTGGGCCCTCTGTAGAAACATAGTGTGCCATCATTTAAAAGACCACTATTCTATCAACCCAGATGTTATAGCAACTGAGCCATTGCAATGCTAATAATAATGTTAAAGGGGGACTTTGCCTGGAAAGCTGGTAGACAGGACAGTGTACATAGACAGGAAGCCTCTACAATCACCAGAGAAAAACCAGATGCAAACTAATGTCTACTTTGTACTTGAGATCTGACAAGTGTAGTTTAGGAGAAAAAAGAGGGACGAGGAGCCAGCAGACCTGGACCAAGGATTGCAGAACTGAAACCCATAGGCACTATTACAAAGGAGGGGAAAAGGGTCAGGCGCAAGGCTGTGGAAAGCTGAGCAGCTTGAAAATACCATTTTGGCCCATTTTAGCCAATTAAATAGCTGTGATCTTGGATAACTGCCTAATTTCTCTGGCCTCAGTTCCCTCATCTGTAAAATGAGTGTCTTGTGAGAATTAAATTAGTCAATACATCTGAAGCGTTGAGAAGAGTGTCAGGAACATATTAAATAATATACAGTAATGCAAATAAAGTAGTATCTATGTTACTATGACCATCACCATCATTACCATTTTATTTCAAAATAAGTCCCAACTCAATATTATAATAATTATTAATCATAATAATAGCATTTTGCTGATTTCATATTTTGCTCTTCAGTTCCAAAAGCACCTTCCTCATGCTCTCCTTTTGGCTTCACAACAGCTCTGTGGGCTAATAGAGTTATTATCTCTACTTCACAGACAAAGCATCTAAGGCTGCTTTAAATACTTGCTCTACTCTGCCATTCTCTGCAAGGTTCAGAACTATAGAGACACCTTTACTAGATTTTAGCTCCAGAAAAATACAGAAGAAAAGCAAGAAACAAAAACTGTGAGAAAAGGTCTTTCCCTCTCGCCCCTCACATTCCACCCATCACGAAGATACATGTACTCTACCCCTCTGTTCTGTTCATTTCTGTTCTCTCCACTCCATCCTCACTGCCACAGCCTTTATATCATCGAACAACTGCAGCTACCACTTAATGTCCCTCCTATCTCTCTGGCCTCTACCTTTCATGGCCATTCTCTACTTAAAAACCCATCATGTCATGCTCCTTTAGGGACTCCCTTATCTGACCCTGACAGACTCTTCCAGTCGTGATCCCATTGCATCTGTGTACCCCCTTCCCTTATAGCACTGTCCATCCTATTCTTTAATTGTTGGCTTTAGTCTTCACAGTAGATTATAAATCCTTTGAGAGCATGGACTATATCTTTTCATCTTCATTTTTTCAGTACCCATCAAAATACCCAACCTATGATAAGTGCTCAATAAATACATACTGAACAAACTGAAACTCCATAATACAAAGAGAGACACTGGGGTACAGCCCTGACCATGTTTACTTTGTATTGCTTTAGTGGACACATTCATGCCAACCATCCCCTTTGAGTAAAAACTGAATCTGCTTACAGAGTAGGGACTTTCCAACCCTGGGCAAAGGGTCTTGAAAAGGACTCCAGGGTCTCAATGACTGAAAGCTCCCCATGGAGAAGGTTTATATTTTAGGTGAACATATGTCCCGGATTGCACAGAAAAGCCCTGGTTTATAACTTCCATTCCAGTGTAAATAAAACAGTGTCCCATTTCACTCTCAAAGGCATCCCAGTTTAGACACTATATTACATGGTATGGAAGAGGGCAGATTCGGTTTGAGCTCTGTTGCCTTCCAGCTGTGTGATTTTGGTTAAGTTGTTCAATTTCTCTAAATTTCTGTTTTTCCATCTGCAAAATGGGGATCTACTTCATGGGATTGTGAAGATTAAATGAAACAATGTATGCAAAATTGTTAACATAATTACCTGGCATATTGTTCAAAACTGTTAGCTACTATTATATTAGGTTATTAAGTATGAAATGTCTGATTTCCTTAAGTACTAAGTTTGACAGCGATCTCTCTGACATTTCACTTGGACACTTCTTGTTTTATTTTTACTGTGAAGGTACATCCTCAGTCTTTCAAATGCATGTTTTGGCTTGTGATTATCTTTCAAGTTTTTTTTTAGAGCAATCTATGTGAAACCATGTATATGTCAAAAAGTTGTGTTTTCGAATATGAATTCTATCGTGAAACCAATGCAGTATAGACGGCTCAAAATATCCATGGAGTGTTTGGAAAGAACGTGGCTAATGAACGCACAGTATGTTGATGGCTTGAGAAGTTCCATTCTGGTGATTTTAACATTGAATATGAGCCAAATGGATGACCTGAGATCAAGGTGGATAATGATGAGCTGAAAGCTATAGTGGAAGCGAATCCATCTCAACCTACACAGGAATTAGCAGCAAGGTTTGATGCTACTATTCCAACAATATTGGACCATTTGAAACACATCAGCAAGGTAAAAAAGCTGAATAGACGGGTTCCGCATGAATTAAATGGGCGTCAGAAGAGAAATTGTCGGAAGCTTGCCTTTCTTTGCTATCACGACATAAAGGTGAACCATTTCTACACTGTATTGTTACATGTGATGAAAAATAGATTCTTTTTGACAATTGCAAGTGTCCAGCACAATGGCTGGATAAAGATGAAGTGCCAAAACACAGTCCAAAACCTAATATGCATCAAAAAAAGCTGATGGTGTCTCTTTGGTGGTTCAGCGCTGGTATTATCCATGACAGGTTCATGAAACCCGGTCAATCAATTACCGTGGATGTCTACTGCAACCACCTGGATGAAATGATAAGGATGCTTGTGATTAAGCAGCCGAGATTGGTCAGTAGATATGGGCCAATCCTCTTGCAAGCTAATGCTCGTCAACATGTCCCACAAACAGTGCTGCTCAAACTACAAAGGCCAGACTTGGAAACACTCTGTCATCCACCATATTCACCAGACCTTGCATCAACTGACTACCACTTCTTCCAGGCTTTGGATCACCTCTTGCAAGGAAAAATCTTCAATTCTCAACAAGCTGTGGGAAACGCCTTTTCACGACTTCATCACCAATTGCTCTACAGCCTTCTTCGATGCTGGCATAAGCAAGCTACCATTAAGATGACAAAACTGTGTTGATAGTTTAGGCACACACTTTGATTAATTGTACTGCTTCTTGTTGGAGATATAATATACTACACTTTTGATCTGAAATCTGACATTTCATATTAATGAACTAGTATCACTGAGTTAAAGAAGTTGATCACTCCAATGCACATGCATGTGTGAACCAAAAAATTATAATTACTAAGTGTTAGCTCTCTAACATTCTGGCCACAAACTGATCAGGTTTTTACTCAAACCATATATGAGTGCCTATTATGACACATTGTAATAGCATTTTTTAAAAGCAGAGAAATGGGGAAAAATAGGGCAGAAGGCTACATGCTTAACCTGTATATTTTGTTAATAATTTAAGTGAGACCACTTAGTGCTTTTGCTAACAATAGGGAGTTGAGATCCACACCTCCTCCTGCTGTATTAGAACTCTTGTCAGCCAGAAGGGAATAGAGAGCTCTTTGAAAAATTGCCTCTCTCCAGCCTCTAATAATTATATAAAGCATATCGTTGAGAATCTGTAATTGGTACAGAAGGCTGAGACAAGAAAACGAGACTACCACTCTCTAGAATCTTCTTGGGATAAATGATGCATTTCTTTTAGAGGAATCAGAATCAAAATACACAGGATAGGAAATAAAGGAAAGAAACTTCTTTGAACCGGTAATGCAGCTTAAAACACTACTATTCAGAAGAATCGACACCAATAGGAAATGAATGATCATAAAATGTAGAAGTGATAAGAAACAAAAGCTTTACGAGAAAAAAATGTAAATGGATTATAAAAAGAGAAGTTGCAAGTTTCATGTAGTTAAAGCTTAGGCTTGACCTGCTCAGTGATTATCCCATGTATAATTTCTTGGACAGGAAGGCAAAGCAGAAAGAAATGAAATGCAAAACAGAAAATCAAAGAACAAAAAGTGAAATATTACTTGCACGGGTGTTAGAAAAATATTTTGAAATGTCATCTAAAATATACATTGTTCCTGGTAATTCCTATTGTCTCAAAGTCCTCCACTCTTCAAAGCTGAGGCATCCATTGCTTAAAGGAGAGGACAGGGCCAGGGAAGAAAAAAGAAGCTATTGCCTGTCTTCGACTTTAAAGCAGATCTGTTTTTAAAAAGGTCATGAAAACTTTGATTTTCCCTTATAAGATCTGGGTTCTTAGGAAGGGGTTTTCCCCTGGACTCCAAAAATATGCTTTAGATTTCAAAACAAGCCTGACGAAGCACCAATTTCTCAGATGTGCCTGGTGGATCTTGCCCACTGAGATCAAAGCCCACGGAGAGGATACAGGAACTCTTCAGAGAGACTCACACCCAAAAGCTGAGGAGACTCATGGTCCCTTTTCAACTGAGACTCTCAATGGTGCCTCAGGCCAACTCAGGAAGGCTGCCACAGAGCAGAAATGCCAGTGGGCAGATCTCCACAGAGAGGACAAGCTGCTTCTACTCCCCCCCACACCAGTTCCCCTAGGCACAAGCGCAGCACAGAGGGGAGCTGGAACGTCCCATGGGCCCTTGCAAGGGGCTCGGCAAGGAGCTGAGAGTTGCTGGCCAATGAGCTATCCTCTCAGAGTGGTGTGAGATAAAGAACCTGTAGCAAAGGCTGTGAGTAGAACAAAGCCAGAAGGAGATGGAGGATGTGCCTGAATCTAGACAGAAAACACCACCAGGTAAAAGCCAAAGTGATGGCAAAGTCAGCAGAGACAGACCTGAGCTAAGATCAGATCACCAACACCTAAGAAGCAGATGCAGCTGGGGCAGGGTAGGATAAGACATCTCAGAGAAGGCAAGAAGAACCAGAAGACAGCTGGTGAGCCTGCCCATGTCTCTCCTCCAAGGCCTCAAGGTGGCACAGTCCCCATCCCACTCTGCCACCCGAGAGAATGGAGGAAGAACTCTGAAAGGCTATGTCTTTATGTGAAAGAAAAGTGAGTCAGCCTGGAACTGACCTTGTTACCTTGAATAAGCAAATTTACAAGGAAATGGGGAAATGTAGATTAAAGGGCTACATAGAATTTAGTTATCAAAAAATAAAGTTATTGTATATGACTCTAAATTAAAAACCCTCCAATACATTATACCAATTTATGGGAAATTAAACTGATAGCATCTTTGTTATCAAAGTTAATACTAGAAAGATGATTTGAGGTTCAACACAGAACAAAATTTAGTTCCTTCTACCTCCCTAGGAAAACTCTATAACTCCCTTTAAGAAATTATAGGAAAAATTGTAGACAGAACACTGGGGTATGGGAGGTATAGCTAAAATGTACTGAGGACTTTCTACATCCCTGGTACTATAATACACTCTTTATTCAATCCTCACGACAACCTCATGACATAACACAGGCACTGTTATCCTCAGTTTGTGAAGGAATCCAAGGTTCACACAGGTAAGCCAACTTGTCCAAGGTCATACAGCTGATTAGTGGCAAAATTGGGATTCAAACCCAAGCTCTACCTGACTCCACAAATCCCAGGCTCTTTTTTTTTTTTTTTTTTTTTTTGAGACAGAGTCTTGCTCTATAGCCCAGGTTGGGTGCAGTAGCGCCATCGTAGCTCACTGTAACCTCAAACTCCTGGGCTCAAGTGATCCTCCTGCCTCAGCTTCCGGAGTAGCTGGGACTACAGGTGCACATCACCATGCCTGGCTAACGTTTTAAATATTTTATAGAGACCGCGGAGGTTGCGGGGGGGGGGGGGGGGGGGGGGGGGGCGCGATGACTCATCATGTTGCCCAGGCTGGTCTTGAACTCCTGGCCTTAAGTGATCCTTCCGCCTTGCCTGGGCCTCCCAAAGTGCTGGGATTACAGGCATAAGCTACCGCACCTGGTCCTAGGCTCTTTCTATTGAAAGCAGAATCAAACTTAATGATGTCACCTCCTGAAAATTAGAAGGGTAAAGGCTTAGGAATAAAAATCAGGTATATGCTTTGCTTTACTATGAACATGCCTACCACTAATTTAGATGCCATAATATCTGAAAACTAAAGTTTCTGAGACATAATGAAGCATATATTGGAAATAAGATGATTTTTATTTGCAAGTGTGTTTGCTACCTCCTCTGTGCAAATATTTAACTTCTGTAAGTACAAGATAATGTATTATTAACATTGTAGCACAGAGTCTTTCAAACTCAAGTGAAAATACTTAAAAGGAAATTAATAAGCTGAGAGTTAATTTCATAACTGGATATGGACTTTGATATAGAATACTTTTAGAAAGAAAAGATTCTCCTCAAATCTTATATAGAGGTTTTTAAAAGGTAAAAATGCTCATAACAAATAGAATAAAATGACTAGTTTTAAAAGTGAAAAACTGTGCATCTGAATTGATAAATTAACAATGATCTCTATCTTGGAAGGCTTCTAGTTTTCAATTTCTGCTTAACCCCCAGGCCCAATTACAATCTCCCCAGCATCTCTTCTTCCTCTGCTGTCAAAATTTTCTTTTTTGAAAGCGAGTTTAATTGAGACATTTCTCTGCTGAAAATACTTACTTGTTCCCAAATTTAAAATCCCCTGATGATCCACCAGGGTAGACTCCTGAACCTGGCTCCTGCCTCCAGCACTCATTCATCCAGCCTCTACCTACCCTGCACGTGTGGAACCATTTTCAGCAATAATAAGCAAAAATAAGATAACAATAACAAAAATAGCAAGGTAAGAGTAATAACAAAAATTAATATCTATATATCATCATACAGCAAAAAGCACTCTCTGACAAATATGTTATTTGATCATGACAACAATACTGTGAAGAGACTATGGCAAATGTTGTTGCTGTTGTTAATTACTGTTGTTATCACCAATGCTACCCTTATTTTATAGCACATAAATGAAGTCTCAAGAGGTTTGGAGATTTTTGCAAGATCACACACCTAAGTGAAAGCTAAACTAGAAGTCTACATCTCCCTGTGCTCTCTTCACTGTACCTCACTATCTCCCAGTATCACTCTTTAGATAATAAATGAATTTCAAATCTTGAAAGTTGGGGAATTGAGAAAGCAAAGCAATTAAAATTGTGATGCATGAACCACTTGATCTTATCCTTTATTTTTCTGGATTTGCTAACTATGTCAGTATGGGAGATTCAGTTGTTTGAAGACTTTGCCTTCTGGCCTTGCCTTAGGAGTAAAACATTTTAATAAAAATTAGCATTTCAAATTATAGGAGGATTTAGAAATAATAAAGACTGTCGAATCATAGAAACTTTTGAAAAAGAAGGCTTAGAGTTCAAATCATAATGACTAATTATATTATTTACAAAATATTTATAAATGTAAAATTTCTCACTGTGCTTCAATGTCCTCAGGGATAAAATGAAGTAATATGGTACCCACTTTACAGATTATTGTGAGGTTTGAATGAGATTCCACCCTAAAGCACTTAGCATACTACCTGGCACACCAGGAGCTCATTAATGTTAGTTAGAGCATTATCATTTCTAATGATAGAATAATACACTACAGATATCTTCATCTTGGTCTTTTTTTCCCCTAGATATCAAGGCTATTTACATCAGATATTTATTTGCCTTTTAAGAAATTTGAAAATTCTATATATGTTTTGACAGTCTGTTTGGATTATGTTTTATGTAGTCCCATATAAAAATCTGTTAAGAAACTGACCACTAAGAAATGGTTACAAGTTTATACTTCTCTTTATAAACTTTAAGGTTTACTTTACTAAAAGAAACAGAGAGGTGGCTTCCATATTAAAGTGCTTTACCTAAGCCAAAAAAGATATTTATTCCCAGCTGTCCCCTCCACCAGAAGAGAAAATAGCTACTATAATTAAAAGTAAATTTAATTTAGATAAGGATAGGTCCAAATCAACAGTTGTCTCTCCATGGTGTGCATCAGAATCATCTAGGGTCTGAAGAGCTTTTAACCAACACAGAGATCAAGTTCTACCCCAAGAGATTCATATTCAACTGGTCAGGGTAGGGCCCAAGAATTGACATTTTCAAAGTCCGTTGAGGTTATAGGAATGCGTAGTCAGGGTTAAGAACCACAGACCTAAAGAGTTCCAAGTTCCTATTTTGCTAAAAGCAGCTACAATTTTGTGAGTCTATGATAATGTTTCTCTACTGAACAACACAGTTGCTATCATCAAATTTCAAAAGCCACATTTAAGTAAATCAAATATTATTGAATAAATACACCAAAATAAATAAATTTTGATCTGAGGAAGAGTGCCTTAAAATTTTCAAAGACTACATTTGAATAAACAATCTGGTTTCCATAATCACAATGGGACATTAACGAAGAAGTATGGCTAGAAAACACAGTTGATCAGAAAAAAAACTGAAGCTCTAAGAAGTTACGTGACTTGTCAAGGGAAATAAAGCTAGTGGGCAGAATCCAATCTCAAACCTGTTTTTCCTACCACACTTCCTCTATTGCAAGTCTACTTGCTTTTCTGTGTGGATGTGGTCCACACAAGCATTCTTTTTTTTTCCCCAATAGTTTCACAGATTTTGGAGCACTGTGATCTAACACTGTTGAATACTTGAAAACATGTCTATAAAAGGTGAAGTAACTATGCTGAATAATCAGTGATGTAAGCTAAAATTTATTCTTTGCTTCAGACCGGAATAAATGCAGTTAGCTGACTTTCAAATTTTGATAAAAGTTAGGTAATACTAATCTTCTTAAGGTTAGAACTTACTCTATTTGCGTAATTTTTAAGGCTTAAATGTGGAACACAAATGTCATCATGTGTGATACTGTGCTAACCTAGTATTTCACACTGTTGAATGTGGGACTGAATTTCTAACAGTATTAATAACTGCTACTTGTGAGTGCCTATTATATGCCATTATACTATTTTACATATATGCCTTTAAGTTTATTACATAAATTTCAAAGATAGGTAAACTGAGGCTCAGAGAACTTAAAATGCTCACGAACATAGCCAGATCAGTTTTGTTCCAAAGGCAATGCTTGTCCACAAACATATTCTACCTTAGATAATTGATTTGAGACCTAAGTTCGATTCTATTGAATATAAAACTAATTCAAATTAGAACTTTTAGGCAAAACTGAATTTAACTATAATTTGTTAAAAAAATTGTCTGTGAAAACATGGATGCTGTTATACAAATAAAGATTAACATAAGTAAAAACTGAATGTAATGCTGTTGAAGATCCCCCTTGTTCGTCTGGGTGACAGAGGGTAGATGACATAGCATTCAGAAGTAATGCAGCTGTAACTAAATATTATTCTGTGCTCTATATCTGAGAGTGAGCACTGGGAATATAAAATTAGCAAAAACAGGCATGGAGAAAACCTTAATAAATGCAAATAATTCAGATGATTGTAACTGGAATTACAAATGAGTTTATTATACATGTTGATGGGTCAACCATCTTTAGATCTGAAAAATAAATTATCTGACTGAAGATAAATTTTAGCAGGAGGGCAGAGAATGTGACAGGGTGACAAGTGTGCTATGTCTAGAAAGAACTCCGTCAGTGCCAGAATTGAAACAAATGCTGTGGATCTTTCATCCTGCAGGATCGCCAGAGGATGCTCAATGACATTATGATGTGCTTCTCAGCGACTTAAAGAACATCGCAGACAACATATAGATTTGGGAGGAGGGGAAATGGGGAAATAAAGTATTGCTATATTTCAATTTTCTCTCAAAATTATATATTTCATTTTGTAATGGCAACTCTATAATTGTTACAAAGTGCCCAGACGTCATGTATACTTTCATAAAGAATTTGTTTTGATGAAATAAAAGTGAAAGGATCTCAAAGCAAGCTAAAGCTTTTAGATTTCTCCATAAAGGTTTAGTCTATATTTGGAAAGCAACTAGCAAAAGTCCCAACCATTTTTCTGAGACAATGCCAATGATGATTCAAAATTCATACAAGGCTTCACATATCCTTACTAAGAAATAGGTTGCAGTTGGGACTCAATGGTCCAGAACCGCTCAAGAGCTTAATGTAAATTTTGTGTATCAAGAACCTAGCAGAGCTGCCAGCCTTGGAAAAGTGTTCATATTGGAGTGGCCACAAAGCCATCAGCATGTGCTTCCAGGAGGATGGAACAGCAGAGGGCCTGGCTGCAGTCAGAAATCAACAAGGAGGGATTTCTCCCGCACCAGAAGGATGCACTGGAAGGGTATGGGCTGGCGTACTGATATTAGGATGATGATTGCAGGGGGGACTGCCAAGCATAGAAGTGGAGGAGCTGCATCCCCATCACAGAGCATGGAGATCGGGAGGACTGAGCCTCTGTCTGGTGCTTCTACCACAAAGCCTTGAGCTAGCAACACTCCTGAGTGAGGATGAGGGCAAATACCATAAAACTGGATCAGGAGGAAGAAAAACGCTGTGACACTGAGATTTTCCTTCTTCTCTCAGATGGGAATATGCCTGGAGAAAAAGTTGAGCAACAAGAGATGCCACCGGAAAATATGCCCAAGGTGAATTCCTCCTCTGTGAATGTGGAAAAGGGATTGGAAGCTTCCTGACAGGATTCTACTATGTCTCCGGAGAAACCGAGAGTGAGAAGGGCGTATGATATACATCCAGTGGAAAATAGTGAGACATTCCAGCTCAGACCACATGGGGTTGATGGCAGTCTTCCTTTCTAATGGATGGGCAGAGGAAATACAGCTCAGACAGTACAAGTCAAGGACCTGTGATGGCTCAGGCAATCCTGGCAAGAAAGAAAAGGAAATGCATGGCACCCTCAGGGGAAGTAGCCCCCACACTTGCTGTGAGGCAGTCACAGTGGCAGAAAGTGGTATCCAGGCCTGTACCAGATGAAAGGCCGGATCCAGAGATGACAGTAGAGATGGTGACAGGGTAGTGAAAGCCCAGGAGTCTGGCTCTTCTGAATGTGGCTCCACTGCACAGCCCAGAGAGGACAGGTAGCAGCTCTACAACCAATCCCACCCTGGTCCCAGCCACCAACATCTCTTACCTGAATGACTGCAGTAGCCTCCTAATTGGTCCCTGCTTCCCTTCTTCCCCCTTCAGTGTTAACTCTCTTGCCAGAGAGATCTTTTCTAAAAGACTTTTTATTTAGAAATAATTTTAGACTCACAAGAAAATTGCAAAAAGAATACAGAGAAATTCTGTGTATCCTTCCCCCAGCTCCCATCACTGAGATCATGTCACATAATCATAGTACATCATCAAAAAAGGAAACTGACATTGGCACAATACTATTAACTAAACTATAGGCCTTATTAGGATTCTACCGCTTTTTCATGTACTAATTTTTAAAAAAATTTTTAACTGGAGAGTTCTATGAAATGTTATCACATGTATAGATTTGTGCAATAATCACAGATACGGAACTGTTCTGTCCCCACAGAGAAACTCCCTCTGCTACTCCTTTAGAGTCACACCCTCCACCAACCCTAACCCCTGACAATCACTGATCTGTTCTCCATCACAATGATTTTGCCATTTTGAACGTGTTATGTAAGTGGAATAATATAGCATAAAACCTTTTGGAATTGTCTTTTTTTTTCAGTTAGCATAATGTCCTTGAGATCCATCCAAGTTGTTCTATGTATTTGATAGTTCTCTCTCTTTATTCTTGAGTAGTATTCCATTGTATTGATATACCAAAGTTTGTTTTTGCATTTACTCATTGAGGTTCATGGGTTATTTCTGATTCTTAGCTATTGCAAATAAAGCTGCTATGAACACTAATGCTTAGGATTTTCTGCAAACATATGTTTCCATTTCTCTAGGATAAATACCCAGGCATGTGATTGCAGGGTCAAATGGTAAGCGTATTTTGAATTTTATTGGAAACTGCCAAACTATTTTCAGGATCGTTTTAAATCAAAGGTCATGTTATATCACTTCTTACTCAAAATCCTCCAATGGCTTCACAGTCTTATTCAAGTCAAAAACCAAAGTCCATTGTTCAATCATCCAAATAACCCTACGTAACCTGGCCCTGTTCCTTTTTACCTTCCTTTCTATTCCTCTACTTCCTGCTCATTCTGCTGTAGCCACCCTGGTCTGCTTCCCACTCCTGTCACCAACTGGGCCACTCCCAACTCAGGGCCTCTGTACTTGTGCTCCTTCTGCCTGGACTGCTCACCCTTCAGAAGTCCATGGGCCTTGCTTCCTCATCTATAAGCCCCAGCCTTTAAGTTATAGTACCTTCCTTTTCTGCTTTATTTCATCCAGAAAGGACACTTTTAAAGTCTTTCTACAATCTCTTCTGAGAGTGCCCATTGGGGTTCACGGAGAAAAACTCTAAAGAGTGTATGTACCCCTCCAATCTGTCTTCCCTCAAGGCCTTCACACTCTCTAAGCAGTTCACACTCAGCCTCCACCACTTTACCAACCAGTGTCCCTCTGCATCTACCCCCAATAAGCCAGTGTTCATGTCTTGTCTCTTTTTGTAGGCATCATTTTCTCCTTAGATTTTGGGTCAGTTGGTTATCCTGAAACCAAGTTATCCCATGAGTTCAAGAAAATTCATAAATTTGCAGGTGACCCACTTTTTAATTTCTGCATTGTAAGGATAGAAACGATGCTCTTTCTACCTGCCTACACCCCAGAAGGAAAGCCAGATTCTTCTGCTATCCCACAGTGTGTGCTGAATGGTGTTCTATGATCACTGGCCCTGCCACATTTCCCTGCTGTTGCTTTCCCAGGTCCTCACAGTCCCAGGCCTGCCATGGCTCCTGAGCTAATCATGAAAATGGCAAGAATTAGATCAGAAGACACAGACTGCCTTCCATTCACAGACCTGGGAATTAAATTGTGCTGTCAGCCAGACTCTGTAAGGGACAAGCAGCAGGCATCTCTGAGGCTTTCTAGAAATGGCAATTTCTCTAGTTCCTGCACTGAAATAATTTTTTCCTATAATCTTACTGGATATATTGACCAATAACCTTGGCTCCCTCTAAGAATGGAACCCTAGCCACAGGGTTTAAGTCTCATAACCTATCTAACACCCTCTCTCAGGTACTGCCATCTTCCAGTCAGTGGGTGCCTTTCTGCTGTGAAGGAACAGGGTCTCCTAATGAGGCTCAGCTATGCCTCACTTTGCCCTCTGTGCTTGACCTGGAACCCCCAATGTACTTCACCTGCCAGACTATCACCCTCTGGTACCACAAACTGTCTTAACTTATACATTCTTTGGACATATCTTTGGATTGCTCAGATGCCCTTTTGGCAGTCAATTGTCTCAGCCTCTCTTGGTCTGGACCCAGTCTCTCTCTTTGTTTCTGCTGCACCTTATATGTCCCAAGCTCACTGTGATACAATGCTCTACTGAGCACCATTAATAAGCAAAAATGAGATTTAATTAGCAATCATTGCCTTATTCAAAGATTTCTCCCTAAAGATAAAAGTAGCCCAGACATGCTACTACCTCCTGCAATTAATGTAAGCGTGCTACTGGTTTATTTCCACATTAACATTCATTTACCAGAAGGAAGGGAAGTTATATACATTTCGTAGTACCCTGTGTTTACTATTATGTGTTTTAATTATAACATTAATACCCCTTTGTACTAGCTTAGCCTAAAGAATAAATGTATTTAAAACTCAAACTATGACCACTTCTGCCATCTGACAGGAAAGTCAAAATTCCTATCATAGAGAAAAATTTGTTTTCTTCTCTGATCTCTTCCACTTTCAGAACTTGAAGAGAGGTGAAGACATGAGACAGAGACAGGAGAGAGAAGGCTGAAACTCCAAAGTCACTGCCAGTTCTGCTGTACTAATAAAGAATCAATGGGCATTTGATTTAGCAAGATATTAACACATCCTACCTCCTAATTGCATCACTGTGGAGGTTAGGATTTCTCCTTCTCCTGCTCCTCCGCCTTCTCCTCTTCTTTCTTCCCAGTAGGATTATCAGGGGGGTTAAAAGTTTGAGAAGCACTGGCCCTACCCCACCCCCAGGTCCTGCTTGGTACAACAGGCCTGCAATTCCCTCCTAAAAGAGTTGGACCCTGGCATTAAAATTTTGACTCTGGGATTAGAGAAAAATGGCGGTGTGATAGGGTCCTCCCACCGTACCGCTCCCAGGAAAGGAGGTGAAGAACGCCAGCGGCTGCCTGCGAGCACGGACCGCTCACTCCGAAAACAGCATTGCGAATTACAGAGAAACAACGCCCAACGCCCAGCCCAAGAAAACAGGTACAACATTTTCACAAAGATCGGAGGGCGCACGGAGCACAATAGAGCCCAGAGCGCGGGAAGGACGCGCTCGCCAGGTCGGCGCAGCGCGACCTGCCCCCCAAGCGGTTACCGCCTCCCCATCCACGCAGTCAGGGACAAGCCCAGAGTTGGGACAGAGCGGTTGCTCGGGACGGCGAGCCCTGTGGAGAGGAGGAAGTAGCCGGAGCCAACACAACTCGCAGCTACATAACAGAGACTGCCAAGGGCTGGGGAGGAACTGGGCGGGGACCGAGATTCAGCTTCCCGGGACAGTGCGCGGGAACCCGCAGGCCGGCACTGCGCCACTAGAAGTCAGCGGGACTGGGTCCCAGGAGTTTATCGGAGAGGGGACACGCCCTTAAGGTTGCTAACAACTACCGGCGGAGAAAAACTGCGCTCCCGGCGCGATCGGAGCCCGGCTGTGCGCCAGGCTGGCGGCGGCCGCCATCTTTACAGCCCCCTGCGGAGCGTGAGCCGCGTCTCTAGCTCCCCACACCCCGGCCCGGGGCTCTTCTGCTGGGGCGAGATAGGCCTTGCCTGTGGTGGCCAGGGACAGCTGCATCCGGGGGTTCCAGGTGGGACGAGATCCCGGAACTGTAGCGGCGGGACCTTTGGGTATTGGAAACAGTTTGCAGCTCGTCCATCTGGTTCTGCTACCCCGGCTCTGGCCTCCGACAACTCCGCTCCGTGCCGGTCCTAGTGCCCGCCCCGCAGGTCCCAGCCCTCCTGTACCCCAGAGATCGCTCATTTTGAAGGTTGCTGGCCATAGTGACTCATTTGGTATAACTGCTGGTTCCCACGACAACCAAATACCTCAAGAGCCACAGGCTGAACCAGAGCAGCTCCCCATAATCCTGGCCACTTCAATAGGGAATTTCGCGCCATCCAAGAGCGCTTCCAGCGGCCACTACTCCCCCCTCCCCGTGGGAACACCCCCCCCCACCCCGGTGGAGACTGCTGGGGATAGAGACGGCCACCCGCCTCGCCTTGAGGTCTAGTGGTGGAAAAGGGGTGCACAATTGGAGATCCCCCTATCAACCAGTATCACGTGGAGTCACACATCAGAAGGGCAGCCACACGTGGCTAGATGAGCAACCTCTGAGCTGTGTAGAATTTTCCCAACTCAGCTCTCACACTGCAGCCAAAGGAAATTGTGTTTCTACCAGAATCTCAGGAGGAGCAGGGTCAAAGTAACCCCTAGGAGCTACAAGGCCCCTCCCAAAGCACAGGGCTTTTGCATACCCCAACTGGGGAATCAGAGTCTGCCACGGACATAACAGAATACCTAGCTAATAGGGAGCGGAGGATTCATATCCTCAAGTACAATCCATTAGCTCAGAGCCCAAGCTGGGAGGTCATTCTCACCACACTCCACTGGGAAGAGGAGAAGACCACAGGTCAGAGTTAACTCAAGATCCAACAAACTTGCTAAAATACACCTAAGGCAATACAGGCCACTACTTCTCTCCCTGGCTTTGCCAAGGAACAATAATTGTGGGCCTGGTGACAGGGCCATAAACTAGCTCTAACACCCCCAGCTCTCGACCAAGAGGCCAGATGAGAAAAAACCAGCGAAAGAACTCAGGGAACATGAAAAATCAGAGTGAAAAGTCACCCCCAAAAGAAATTATCAGTTCCTCAGCAATGGATACCAACCCAAATGAAATGGGTAGAATGACAGAAGAGGAATTTCGTTTATAGATTATAAGAAAGCTCAATGAAATTCAAGAGAAAATTGAATCCCAGCACAAAGAAACCACAAGAAAAATGCAAGAAATGAATGAAAAATTCTCCAAAGAAATAGAAATATTACGGAAAAATCAAATAGAAATCCTAGAAATGAAAGAAGCATTCAAGGATCTACAAAACACAGTGGAAAGCCTTAAGAATAGGCTGGACCATGCAGAGGAAAGAATTTCAGAGCTAGAAGACAGCTCCTATGCGCTAAATAAATCAGCCGAAGAGAAAGAACACAAAAACAAGAGGCAGGAAAAAAGCATACAAGAAATGTGGGATTATGTAAAGAGGCCAAACATAAGGATAATAGGTATCCCTGAGGGAGAGGAAGAAAATTCCCATGGGCTGGAAAATTTATTTGAAGGAATAATAGAGGAAAATATCCATGGCTTAGCCAGAAATCTCGACATCCAAGTACAAGAAGCACACAGGACTCCTGGGAGAGTCAACGTGAAAAGGCATTCACCACGCCACATAATTACTAGACTGACCAAAGTAAACACAAAAGAGGCACTCCTCAGAGCTGTAAGATGAAAAAATGAGGTAACCTACAAAGGGAAACCCATCAGATTAACTGCAGATTTCTCAGCTGAAACCTTACAAGCCAGAAGGGAATGGGGAGACATCATCAATCTCCTAAAACAAAACAAAGGTCAACCCAGAATTCTGTATCCTGCCAAACTAAGCTTCTTATATGAGGGAGAAATAAAGACCTTTCCAGATAAGCAATCACTGATAGAATTTGCGAAATCCAGACCAGCCTTGCAAGAAATGCTTAGACCTGCATTATACACTAAACAGAGCAACAGACACCCACCTATGTAAAACTATGCAAAAGCTAAAACCCCAGAACCAGATTCCACAATGACGCAAGAGGTAAAACAAAAGATACCACCCAACAGAATAATCAGAAATTTACCCCAAATATCAATCTCTCAATAAATGTAAATGGCTTGAACTGCCCATTGAAGAGACATAGGCTGGCTGACTGGATTAAAAATACAAACCAAGTATCTGCTGTCTTCAGGAAACACACCTTACACACAAAGACGCATTCAGACTCAAGGTGAAAGGATGGAATACAATTTTCAGGCTAATGGAAACCAAAAGAAATCCGGAGTAGCCATCCTCATTTCAGATGACATAAACTTTAAAGCAATAAAAGTAAAGAAGGACAAATGGAC
This sequence comes from Daubentonia madagascariensis, assembly GCA_023783475.1. Lineage (NCBI taxonomy): Eukaryota > Metazoa > Chordata > Mammalia > Primates > Daubentoniidae > Daubentonia > Daubentonia madagascariensis. The sequence continues at coordinate 48,470,634 of JAKFHU010000600.1, read as the reverse complement.
ACTATATAGTGGTGAAGGGAAAAATTTCACAAGAGGATTTAACAATTCTAAACATTTATGCACCCAACACAGGAGCACCCAGGTACATAAAGCAAATGCTGCTAGATCAAGACAACATAAGCAGGAATGCCATAATTGCAGGGGACTCAACACCCCACTGACGGAACTGGACAGATCCTCCAAACAAAAAACAAATAGAGAAATAAAAGACCTAAACAGAACTATAGAACATTTGGGCCTAACAGATATCTACAGAACACTCCACCCAAATAACACTGAATATACATTCTTCTCATCAGCTCATGAAACTTTCTCTAAAATTGACCACATCCTAGGCCACAAAACAGATCTAAACAAATTCAAAAAAATAGAAATCATACCATGTATCTTTTCAGACCACAGCAGAATAAAATTAGATATCAATTCCAACAGAAATTCACATCTTCCTCAAAAAACTTGGAAACTAAACAATCTATTGATGAATGATTATTGGGTCAAAGAGGAGATTCAAAATGAAATCAAAAGATTCTTCGAACTAAACAATAATGGGGACACAAGTTATCAAAATCTGTGGGATACAGCAAAAGCAGTCCTGAGAGGAAAACTTATCGCCCTAAATTCCCACATCCAAAAGACAGAAAAGTCACAAATCAGTAAACTAATGAATCGTCTTAAGGAAATGGAAAAGGAAGAGCAAAGCAATCCTAAAACCAGCAGAAGAAAAGAATAACCAAAATTAGAGCAGAATTAAATGAAATCGAGAACAAAAGAACAATACAGAAGATCAATGGAACGAAAAGCTGGTTCTTTGAAAAGATAAACAAAATAGACAGGCCACTTGCCAGGTTGACTAGAAGCAGAAAGGAAAGGACTCTAATAAGCTCAATTAGAAATGAAAAAGGAGAAGTCACAACTGATACCATGGAAATACAAAACATCATCTTTGAATACTACAAAAATCTCTATGCCCACAAACACGAAAACGTGGAGGAAATGGACAAATTCTTAGAAACACACTACCTCCCTAGGCTCAACCAGGAAGAAACAGAATTTCTAAACAGACCAATATCAGGCACTGAAATTGAAGCAGTAATTAAAAATCTACCCACAAAAAAAAGTCCCGGACCAGATGGGTTCACACCTGAATTCTACCAAGCCTACAAAGAAGAACTGGTGCCTATACTACAGAAATTATTTGAAAATATCCAGAAGGATGGAATCCTCCCAAACTCATTCTACGAAGCCAATATCACCTTGATACCAAAGCCAGGAAAGGACACACAAAAAAAGAAAACTACAGACCAATATCCCTTATGAATATAGATGCAAAAATTCTCAATAAAATCCTTGCAAACCGAATTCAAATGTACATCAAAAAAATAATCCATCATGATCAGGTGGGCTTCATTCCCGGGATGCAGGGATGGTTCAACATACGCAAATCTATAAATGTAATTCACCATATAAATAAAAGCAAGAACAAAGATTATATGATCCTTTCAATAGATGCAGAAAAGGCTTTTGACAAAATCCAGCACCCTTTTATGATAAGAACTCTTAACAATATAGGCATAGATGGCTCATTCCTAGAAACTATTAAAGCCATATACGATAAACCCACAGCCAATATCATACTGAATGGGGAAAAATTGAAGGCATTTCCCCTTAAAACTGGCACCAGACAAGGGTGTCCACTATCTCCACTTCTTTTCAACATAGTGCTGGAAGTCCTGGCCACAGCAATTAGACAAGACAGAGGAATCAGGGGGTCCAGATAGGGGCAGAGAAGAGTCAAACTTTCACTATTCGCAGACGATATGATATTATACATAGAAAACCCCAAAGATTCAACCAAGAGATTACTGGAATTGATAAATGAATTCAGCAAAGTCTCAGGATACAAAATTAATACACACAAATCCATAGCCTTCATATATGCTAATAACAATCAAGCCGAGAAACAAATTAAAGATGCTATACCTTTCACAATAGCAACAAAGAAAATTAAATATTTAGGAATATATCTAACTAAGGAGGTCAAAGACCTATATAGAGAGAATTATGAAACACTGAGAAAGGAAATTGCAGAGGATGTAAATAGATGGAAAGCCCTACCATGCTCTTGGATAGGCAGAGTCAACATAGTAAAAATGGCTTTGCTACCTAAATTAATTTACAGAATCAATGCAATCCCTATCAAAATACCAACATCATTTTTTGCCGATCTGGAAAAAATAATTCTACGCTTCATGTGGAACCAGAGAAGACCCTGCCTAGCCAAAGCAATCTTAAGCAAAAAGAACAAATTGGGAGGCATCTGTCTACCAGACTTCAAACTATACTACAAGGCTATAGTAACCAAAACTGCATGGTATTGGCACAAGAACAGACACGTAGACCAATGGAACAGGACTGAGAACCCAAATATAAAACCAACCTCATACAGTCACCTGATCTTTGACAAATTCCAGAAAAACGTACACTGGGGAAAAGAATCCCTATTCAAAAATGGTGCTGGGAAAATGGATGGCCATATGTAGAAGACTGAAAGTGGACCCACACCTCTCACCTCTCACAAAATCAATTCACAATGGATAACAGATCTAAACCTAAGACATGAAACCATAAGAATTCTCGAAGAAAACGTTGGAAAAACTCTTATGGACATTGGCCTAGGCAAAGAATTTATGAAGAAGACCCCCAAAGCAATCACAGCAGCAACAAAAATAAATACATGGGACCTGATCAAATTAAAAAGCTTCTGCACAGCCAAGGAAACTATCACTAGAGTGAACACACAACCTACAGAATGGGAGAAAATATTGGCATGCTACACCTCTGATAAAGGGCTGATAACCAGAATCTATACAGAACTTAGGAAAATCAACAAGAAAAAATCAAACAACCCTATTAAAAAATGGGCAAAGGACATGAACAAAAACTTTTCCAAAGAAGACAGAATGATGGCCAGCAAACATATAAAAAAGTGCTCAACTTCTCTAATCATCAGGGAAATGCAAATCAAAACCACAATGAGATATCACTTAACTCCAGTGAGATTGGCTCATATCAAAAAATCCCCAAATAACAAATGTTGGCGGGGATGTGGACAGATAGGAACACTCATACACTGCTGGTGGGACTGCAAATTAGTACAACCTCTATGGAAAAGAATATGGAGATACCTCAAAGAATTAAAAGTAGAATTACCATTTGACCCAGCAATCCCACTACTGGGTATTTATCCACAAGAGAAAAAGACATTTTATAATAAAGACATCTGCTCTCGAATGTTCATAGCAGCACAATTCACAATTGCAAAGTTGTGGAAACAACCCAGGTGCCCATCAATACACGAGTGGATCAATAAAATGTGGTATATGTATACCATGGAGTATTACTCAGCAATAAGGAACAACAGTGAATTAACACATCTGGTATTATCCTGGTTGGAGCTAGAACCCATTCTTCGAAGCGAAGTGTCACAGGATTGGAAAAACAAGCACCACTGGTACTCACCATCAAACTGGTACTAACTGATGAACACTTACATCACACAGGGCAATAACATTCATCTGAGGGCGGGCGGGCGGGAGGGGGTGGAAGGATGGAAAAACTCTCACTGAATGGATGTGGGGAGCACAGTTTGGGAGACGACCACGATTGTGGCTCTGACACGGGCAGAACAGGGGCAATGTGTATGGCCAAAGTGTTGTACCCCCATGATATTCTGAAATTAAAAAAATAAATTAAAAAAAAAAAAAAGATATTAACACATCCTTAGACAAAGACAGGCAGGAAGCCAAATGGGAAGTTGCCAGCTGGACAACTCTGCATAAAACATTAAGAAAAACTGAATTTACAGTGTAGCTAGAACTGGAGTGGGGCATGGCTTAGAGACTGGAGCTTACTACCAGGCGGATATGAGAAAGTTCTCTGTGATGGAATGGCTGGAGGACATTTAGGCACAGAAATGCCTGAATTCACATCTAGGTTGTGCTGTGGTGATGTAACTGTGAACTGTCCCCGTCCCCTGTTACATCAAACATTCAATAAAGTCTGTTATACCTAGAAATGCCTTGTATGAGTAACCTGCAGGGAAGTCTAGGGGTGGGGGGAAGCCAGGTATGGGTCAATGTGGAGCAGAGGGAAGCAAATGGCCAGGAAGAGCAACACCTCAGTGGGAGCCAACGCTCAAGGCCAGAGTGACTGTGAGAATATTACCTCTGAGGAATTTGTAAAAAAAAAAACAAACCTTCAGTGGGCCTAGATTCCCCACTGGATATAGAATAGAGGGTTCAGGTTGGTGTTTGGTGAATCCAAAGAAGGGCTCCTAAGCTGTCATCTGTGATATGCTTTTGCATGTGAATGAATACTCTTCTCACAGGAGTGACTATGGAGTAAGTCAATGTGGTGACATGAAGAAGGATGTGAAGGGGTTAAAAGACTGCTGCAAAGCACAGCTCAGGCAGACTGTAGAATAGGTTGGGAAGCTGTTTTTAGAATCAAGAGAGTTCTAAGGGAGCCAGCCATAATAAATTCCATATCCCAAGTTAAGTGTCACGAAACAAGAATTAAGAAGATAGCTTGTTAGTTTTCTGGTTCCAGAATTTCAAAAACATTCCCACAATAAAGGAACAAATAATTAGAATGTGTTTATTAGTCTGTTTTGAATTGCTATAAAGGAAATCTACAAAGGAAATATCTGACGTTGGGTAATTTATTTTTTAAAAAAGAGGTTTATTTGGCTCACGGTTCTGTGAACTGTATAAAAAGCATGGGGCCAGCATCTGCTTCTGGTGAGGGCTTCAGGGAGCTTCCAATCAAGGTGGAAGGTGAAGGGGGAGCACGTATGTCACATGGTAAGAGAAGGAACAAGAGAGAGTGAGGAGGTGGTGCCAGGCTTCTTCAAAGCAGCCAGCTCTTGCATGAACGAATAAAGCCAGAACTCACTCATTATCATGAAGAGGGCACCAAACTATTCATGAGGGATCCACCCCCACAACCCAAACACCTCTTACCAAGCTCACATCCAACACTGGGGATCAAATTTCAACATGAGATTTGGAGGGGCCAAACATCCAAACCATATCATTCCACCCCTGGACCCCTAAATCTTATGTTTGTCTTACATTATAAAATACAATCACCCTTTTCCAATAGTCTCTAAAAGTCTTAACTCTTTTAAGCATCAACTTAAAAGTCCAAAGTCTAAGGTCTCATCTGAGACTCAAGGCAAATTTCTTATAGCTGTGAGCCTGTAAAATCAAGAACAAGTTATTTATTTTTAAGATGCAATGGTCGTACAGGCATTGGGTAAACATTTTTATTTTAAAAGGGAGAAATCAGCCAAAAGAAAGGGGCAACAGGCCTCATGCGAGTCGGAAACCCAGTAGGGCAGACATTAAATCTTAAAGTTCTAAAATGATCTCCCCCTTGACTCCATGTTTTGTATACTGGGCATGTTGGTGTGCAGGGTGGGCCCCAAAGCCTTGGGCAGCCCTTCCCCTATGGCTTTGCTGGGCACAGCCCACGTAGCAGTTCTCACAGGTTGCAGTCTGGTGCCTATGGCTTTTCTAGGCTAAGGGTGTACACTGCCGTGGCTTCACAATTTTGGCATCTGGAAGGCGGCAGCCCCTTTTTCACAGCTCCACTAAGCAGTGCCCCAGTGGGGACTCTGTGTGGGGACTCCAACCCCACATTTCCCCTTGGCACTACCCTAGTAGAAACTCCCTGTGGGGCCTCCGCCCCTGCAGCATGCTTCTGCCTGGGCACCCAGGCTTTTTTATACATTCTCTGAAATCTAGGTGGAAGCTATCATGTTTTATCGCTCTTGTATTCTGTAAGCTTGCAGGTTTAACACCATGTGGATTCTGCCAAGGCTTGTGGCTTGTGTCCTCTGGAGTGGTCTGAGCTGTATCTGGGGTCCTTTGAGCCACAGCTGGAGCCAGAGCGGCTGGGATGTGGGCAGCAGTGCCCCAAGGTGGTGCTGGGCAGTGGCATCCTAGGCTTGGCCCTGAAAACTATTTTGTCCTCTTAGGCCTTTGGGCCTGTAATAGGAGGGGTGGCCTGGAAGATTTCTGAAATGTCTTTGGGGACTTTTTTCCATAGTCTTGATTAGTACCTGGCTCCCTTTCAGTAATGTTAATTTCTCTAGTAAGTGGTTTTTCACAGCCTGCTTGGATTTTTCTCCTGAAAACACTTTTTTTTTCTTTCTATCACATGGCCAGTCTGCAAATTTTCCAAATTTTTATGCTCTGTTTCCCTTTTAATTATAAGTTTTAACTTTAAGTCATTTCTTTGCTCTCTTATCTGATGGTAGGCTGTTTGAAGCAGTCACACCAACCCTTCAACACTTTGCTGTTTAGAATTTTTTCTGCCAGATATCCTAGGTCATTACTCATAAGTTTAGTCTTTCACAAAGTCTTAGGACATGAACATAATGTAGTGAAGTTCTTTGTTAAGATGCAACAAGGGTGACTTTTTAGTTTTCAATAAATTTTTTATCTCCATCTAAGACCTCATCAGTCTGGCCTATATGTCCATATTTTTATCAGTATTTTGGTCACAATCGCTTACAAGTCTCTAAGGAGTTTCAAACTTTTTCTTGTCTTTTTGTCTTTTTTTTTGTGAGCCCTCTAAACTTTTTTTAACCTCTATCACCCAGTTCTAAAGCCATTTCCACATTGTTAGGCCATACCCCACTCCGAGTACCAATTTTCTATATTAGTCTGTTTGCATTGCTGTAAAGGAAACACCTGAGTTTGGGTAATTTATAAAGAAAAGATTATTTGGCTCACAGTTCTGCAGACTCTATGAGAAGCATCGCGCCATCATCTGCTTCTGGTGAGGGCTTCAGGGAGCTTCCAATCAAGGTGGAAGGCGAAGGCAAAGCAGACATGTCACATGGTGAGAGAAGGAACAAGAGTGAGGGAGAAGATGGTGCCAGGCTTCTTTAAAACAACCAGCTCTTGCATGAACTAATAAAGTGAGAACTCACTCATCATTGCGGGGAGGGACGAAGCCATTCATGAGGGATCTACCTCCATGACCCAAACACCTCTTACCAGGCCCACATCCAACACTGGGGATCAAATTTCAACATGAGATTTGGAAGGGCCAAACATCCAAACTATATCAATGTGTCAAGGCATTTTCCAGGCACTCTTCCAAAGTTCTGCTTTAATGGCAATAGGAAGCTGCTCAAACTGAGAGGCAGTGTTGTATAGTGGTTAAATGTGCAGGCTCTGGAACTGGCTTGCTTGAGTCCAAGTGCTAGGTCAGCCAATTGCCAGCTGTGTGCTCCTGGGCATGTTACATATATTTGCTGTAATTCCATTTTCCTCTCTATAAAACGTGAACAATAATAAATAGTAATAAATTCACAGCACTGTTGGGACGATGACAAGAATTAATGCATCTGAAGCACTAGATTGGCACCTAGCAGCCAGAAGGCACTCAATATGTGTTAGCTCTCTTTTTGGGAAAGAGCTATAACAGCTCACTGAAAGGGCTCTAAAGCCCTGCCTGGAGAGCTATGAATCACATTCCCCTACTTAGTGAGAAAGCTTGGGGTCATTCGAAGATCCTTGGAGTCCTCTATGGAGGTGTGACTCAAGACAGAGTAGCTCTTAGAGCTTCCACCTCTTCCTTATTAGCCTCTGGCATCCCAGAATGCTGACACTAGTTCAACATGCACATGCATATATACCATTCAGGTAAGAAAAATACACTGTGCTCCATCAATTAAGACCCAGAGGGCCGGGTGCAGTAGCTCATGCCTGTAATCCTAACACTCTGGGAGGCCGAGGCAGGAGGATTGCTTGAGCTCAGGAGTTCGAGACCAGCCTGAGCAAGAGCGAGACCCTGTCTCTTAAAAAAAAAAAAAGATCCAGACATTACAGCTAAGGCAGGCGAGCAGCCGCTCCAGGCTTCAAAGACCAACATCTGAATGTATGGGAGGCAGCCAGTGATGGGTAGCCCAGGAGAGCAAACAGGGTGGGCTGTTCTCTACACAGAGATTTTCACAAACAGTTAATGAAACAACAATAAACCTGGCAGTGCAAACAGATCCAGTTATGGCAAAACAGGGGAAATTAACACTGTGCCTCAGGCATATAGTGTTTAGACCACTGATTTCTTTTTGTTAGTTATAATACCTGATTTTTCTTCACTTTGATTTTAAAATACCTTTCTAATGTTACTTTGCTCATTGTATAAGTGTGAATCCAAACACATACACATACACATCAGTTATGGCTTTGTAAAACCAAGCAATAATAATCATCCGCCACAAAATGTTAGGATCTGTTTTTTCTATAAAAGCCAAATGCTCGCAAAACCAAGAAAAATAATCAATATTGACAAGAATACATTGACTAACCCGTGTGCTATAAAATCTCAAACAAACAATAACTCAGTAGTTAAGGGAAAAAAATGTTTATTTATCACCTAAATGCTTGGCCAAATACCATGTTCCATGTCCTCCAAAAAAACTACAAAGTGGATGAATTTTAAAGATCATTTTACTCATGTTAGCTAAGGCAAGAACGGAGATTCAAAAGCAGTTCTGTCTTAGTTCAGAGCCGGTGTTATGCCCCTACACTAACATTTTGAGACACAGAGTCCCTAGCCTTCCTCAGGAACTGGTTATAGCTTGTGGCATTTTTTTCCTTTAATGATGCTCACTCTCAAGAAATGCTTCCTAATATTTAATCTAAATCCCTCTGTTCTCTTCTAGTTTAAACAATCCTTTTATTTATGTCCTCTATGGAGAAAGAGAACATTGGTCAGTGTCCTCCTTAATAGCAGTTCTTTAACAGTTATTAAATCTCTTCTACTCCAGGCTAAACGCATCCAACTCCTTTAACCTTTTGTGAAAAGCCTGATTTTCCAACCTATTGATGATTGCATTTGCTGTCCTCTGGACTTCTAAGCTCTTGATGTTGCCCTCAAAATGCACATATATTACATACAGACACTCCTCTTATCATGAATAGCCTATGCCAAATAAAGCTGAAATAATAACCCTTCTCAGTTCTTTTATATGAGGGAGAAAGAAAGATTCTTAATTTTAATAAAAGCTTTATCTTGTTAGAGTATTCATTATCAATTTATAATTCTTTATCATTACAGATTTCCTTTTACAACACTCTTTCCTAATCCAGCTTGTGCTCAATATAGTGTGTTTATTAGCAAAAATTATAACTACCTTAAAATTACTCTCTAAAAGCATGCCAAGTGCTTTGATGCCTGAAGGGATAACAGACTATGCTGGTAGGGATTGGGCTGCTGAGCAGGAAGGTTTATGTAAGGCCTCAACATGAAGGATCCTGACAGCAGCTGAGTGACACAGAGCAATATGACACAGCACGCACATGACAGCATCAGTTTCTTCTCCTTGCAGCAGGGGCATGTGGCACAGACAGGGATCAGGCTGTTTTACTTCTCTGATATGTTGTATCCCTGAACCTCTCTTTGGGTTTGTGCCCGAGTAACTTGCTCCACCTTCACCATTTATGTCCATATTGCTTCTTTGGGGTCCTCTCTCCCCCCTCTCCCGCCACCCCACCTCCCACCCCACCCCACCACTGAATTATCCCAGGCTGAACTTGATCTCTATCTCCTTTGACATTAGCAATCCCATAGAAAGTTGCAGGAAGGCAGGTAAGGGTCTCCAGATCCAATAAAGGGCTTACAGGGAGCTCTCTCATTCACTAGTCAATGAAACACTCACTCAAGTGAAACTCTGCTGGCAGGACAGAGCCTACTTCCTGTAGACATCATTGGAAAGAAATTATGTTCCTGACCCATGTGGAATTCTTACCCAGTCCAACTCATCTTTTGCTACAGGGTAGACTCTAGACTTCAATTTCTCATATATGCAAAACAACTACCCTGTCCTATACTCCCCCACCCCACAACTACTGCAATAAGTGCTGCTGTAAAGTGTCTCTGGGCCTCTTTGAAAATCTGTGTTCAAAGGAAACAAAGAAAGGAACAGCAGAAATAGCTGTGAACACATTCTCCATCCTTGGGCAGAACGGGTTGGTATATGTGATGTTCAGGTGGGTATTTCCTACCTAAAAACATCCTCTTGAATGCTGTAATAAGTAGAAAAGGAGAAAATTAGAGTTGGGAGGAGTAAAAAGGCTAGTGAAGCAGGAATAGATGTTTTTGTATTATAGCCATGGGAAAGCTAAAGAAAATGTATCAGGTATGATTAGGTTTGTCTACATATAACAGAAACCCCAAATATGTGGCTTAAACAAGACAGAAGTTTATTTCCCCCTCAGATAAAGTAAGTATAGATGTAAGTATTTGTTATGGGCTGAATGTTTGTGTTCCCCCCAAATTCAAATGTTGAAATCCTAAACCCCAATGTGATGGTAGTATGACGTGGGGCCTAGGGGAGATAATTAGGTTATGAAGATGCAGCCCTCATGAATGGGATTAGTGCCCTTGTAAAAGAGACTCTGGAAAGCATACTTGTTCCTTCTGCTATGCGAGGACACAGGGAGAACACTGCCATCCCATCTATGAACCAGGAACCAGCCCTCACCAGACACTGAATCCACCAGCTTCTTGATCTTGGACTTCCTAGACTCTAGAACTGTGAAAAGTAAATTTCTGTTGTTTAAACCACCCAATCTTAGTCTGAACTGACTAAAACAGAATTATATGCTGCTATAGCAGGTCCAAAGTCATCAGGAACCCCAAATCCTACCTTTATACACCATTTCCATCCACAAGGACTAAGGTGGCTATGGAGGTCCAGATATTACATTTCAAGCAGAAAGAGGAAGAAGAAGGGAAGGGCCAAAAAGGCATACATCTCAGCTGAGTCACCTGCTTTACACAGCCTTCCTAAAAACAGTGAAGGACTTCAGCCTAATCTCACTGACCACCCATGGAAGCCAGGAAATAAGAGTGTTCATCTGGGCACATTGCCAATTGGAAAAAATCAGGTTACTGTGAGTAAATGGAAAATGGATATTGGGGTAGGTAACTAGTAGTTTCTGTGCTAAAAGCTAAGATAAAATATTTTTGGTCTTGGCTCTTAAATCCTGCATGTTTTTTGAAAACAGGTAGGGAATGCACCATTATTTCCCTAATTCAACACTCCAGGGGAGTGGAGAGACATGGATAAAAACAGAAAAGGATATTTAAACCAGTTGCATGGAAATTTAGCACTCACATCTTCAAAATTATTTTTAAGCTTAAAATGAAAGGAAATCTTGATTATATGAGTAAAATATCAACTTTATTATATCAGAGGGAGCTATTTAAACTGAAATGTAGAGCTTTGTTTTGAAAACAAAAACCATCCATTAGAGGGGGAGTTAGTTCAACAAAAGAAAGAATGAAACCAGTAAACATCTGCAATTTCACATGATGAGGGAAAAGAAAATGTAAAGCTCAGTTATTTTAAGCAACAGACAAAAGAAAAAGTGAAAGCAGAACTGGGTCTAAGACTTGTCACTCTTGCTGCCACAGGAGATGGCTTCATTCAGCCACCCTGTGTGGACACCTCTGGTGGAAATGGAGGCCCTCAATATTTCACTCAGTCATGCTTATGCCTCCTAAGACCCTCTGAATGGAAAAATCAGGCTATATAGTTTGACAAGGAATTTTCTTTTTTGCAAAGGTATACAGTAGTCTTACAAATGAAGATGGCACACATTTAAGAGATTATTTTCATGGTGAAGAATAAAAGCACTTGAACTCAAGGCTATCTCAGGAAAAGAAAGGATGTATATTAGCCTTAATAAACCTGGACTTACCATTATAATCAAGAAGTGAGACTCTTTACCTGGGAATTATTGCCCTGCAAATGACACCTAAACCACAGGTGCAAGTCTTATTGCTGGTCTGAGAAAAACCTGGAGTCAGGCAAGAGACAGGGAGCAACAGGAAGAGCAAAGACCTACTCTTATTTCCTTGCTACCTTATCACTACAATAATGAACTAACAATCCATTTAATGTTCTACAATTGTACTGTAATGTTTGGGGAGCACCACCATACATAAAGCCTTCTCAAAGCTATAATCCATTCAACAACAACAAAAATAAGTATTTCTTGCTGAGATGGTCCTCCTGAGCATGCGCATATGGGTGGAAAGCATGACCTTTGGACCCAGAAATACCTGGTTAGGAATTAGGACCTATGACTTACTGGGCAAGGTAACACTGGGAAAGCAATTCACATTTTTCACATGCAAAATCGATGAGGAAACTAGTTCCTTATAATGATGTTGCAGTGATTCAATGAGATTATACACATCAAGCACCTGGCAAGTACTAGGTATTCAACAAATGTGAGAATCTCTCCCTCTTTCCCACCTCCCTACCCCAGTCCTCTTTCCCACTCTCAATAATTCATTGTTTTGGGTTTAGGTTCATATATTTAGCATAATTTGATCATCTTAATACATTGGGAGGTTAAATGAGAATGTCAATAAGAGCACAGACATGGATAAAAAACGTTTGCTCCTTCACAATGTGACATTAGTCACAGACCTCCAAGAAACATCTGGCCTGAGTGATGATTTCAGGCAAAGACTCTGGGACAGCTCAGGGGTGTATGAATAACACCAGTTTCAAAGCTCAGACTGCCTGAGCAGTCTCCCAGATGTCATTCAGCAGTCTCCCTGCTATGCCCAGGTCTTTGCTCCAGGACTAGGAGACAACTTGTAAAAATTGCCAGTTCCATTCATCAGCTTAAACTTGAAGTCACCACAGAAGGCCATTTTGAAATGTTGTAAAATAGATACAGGCAGTAACTGAAAGTGAACTGGAATTTTCCATACCAATGACTTAATACAAGAAATAGTAGTGACAGTCTTCTGGGAAAATTCATTTAGAAATCATTTAATATATTTGGAAATAGACACAGAAATACTGACGTTGTTATTGTTTTAAGAGCTTATATTTCAAGATGAAATATAAAGACCCTTAAATGTATATTGTTTTTACTGCTTTTGAATTATTTAATAGTAAAGATACATGTTCTGTCTGAAATGCTTATTTCTTTAATGCTCAGAATTGAGCACTAGGGAAAGCTTCACATCTATGTGAAAAATTAGTTGCCAAATTTTATTTTTCAGACCATGGAGTTCTGATCTGTTTACCTTTAAACACTTATTATTTATACAAATATTTAAGGTTTTTTTTTTTAGCATAAATGTGAGAGAAGTGTATAGAATTAAGTAACTGGCCAAATTCTAAAATAAGACCAAAACACCCGTTAAAAATACTTTCTTGTTAATTCACATTTAATGACTGGGAAATCCTTTGCCTATTACTATGCTATGCAAATCAACATGCAAAAAAAGCATGAAAAAAATTCAGAGTGCTGCACCACAATCCATAGTTATCATTTATTTTGACAATTCTAGTTCTGTTTTAATTATTCATTATAGCACTTTATGGCAGAGTATAAATGTGCTGCAGTATATTTTTTTAAGTTAAAGAGTCTATGTACTGCAATACTTCAGGAGTGCTTTTCCCCATTAAGTGTTTTGTATAATCAGAAAAGAGGCTACCTTTTAAAAAAACTTCCAAGGTTATTTAGTGACAGAGCAGATAAATTATGTTCTACTGTTCACCTTCTTCTACAATTTGGAGACTTTAAAGAAAGATAAACACCCTTTATTTTTAAAAAAAATCTCTGGAGAAATATATTGTGGACCTTGCTTAATGAAATTCTTGTTTAGTTTTTCAAGATTTCTTTTTGAAAGGGAGATGGGGAGGAAAACAACAGATATCAAGGAATCAAAGAAAGATTCTAGGAATTACTAAATTTTCTCTTTAAAATCTATTTACTGAACTTAAATCAAGATAGACAGGAAGGCTTAAATCTATAGATCTTTTTCTTTCCCAAAATGATATGAAGGGAGAGAATGTGGGTAATGGACAATAAAGAGTTAGAGATCAATGATAATTGGATAACACCAAAGATGCCTGCCTTTGCCACACTCAAGGATAGGGTTTATGGATTGCTGCTTTCTGATAGGGGATGGGGAAGAGAGACAGGAAGTTGAGTTCTCCTACACTTTTACTCAAACAAAGGGCTTCAACAATACAGTCCCTAGACATAGCAGTGCAGTATTTCTGTACCTGTTGACACTTTAGGATACTGGATATTTCTTCTGCAAGAAGGCAACATTCTTTTGTCATGTAAGCAACTATGTCTGCTATAAGAAAAAGCATTTTAGGGGGTACGGTACTTAATAGAAGGTTAATAACCTTTATATAACAAATACTGTGATGTACCACTAGAAATGAACAGTGGGGAGGGGAAACATTTTTCTTCCTGCTATATGGGCTAGAGGGCACTGTAGTATAATCTTAGTAGAGATGTCTTCAACCTTTATATAACCCAGACTTTATCACATTAGTTATTGAACAAATATTTCAAACCACTGCATGGTGGTGCTGCCCTGCTCACTGGCTAAAAATTGCACGGGAAAATGGAAGTCTTGAAGGTATTAATTAATCCCAAGGATTGCAGATGGAAAATCAGTTCATCTGAGACCTGGTTGATGGTGTGTTCAATTAATGAATTAAAACAACTAAAGTAAGGAACTTGTATGAAATTCTGGGAATTCATATTCTAAGAGTGTGCCTAGAAGATGTATCTAATTAGGGATTTCATCATATATTTAGTTCTTTGCTCATGGAAGTGCCACCTTCCCTAATGCAGAAAGCTTGTTAAATATAGAAAGCTTGTTAAAATATAAGATTGGTTTTTGTTCGTCTTTTTAATGGTAAAGCAAAAGAGAGTTTGGAAGATCAGCTACTTCTGCAATGTCCTTAGGAAAGGAGATTTCACCATCCCAAGTCCTTAGACACAGCAAATATTGCTAAGTCTGTATGTATTGACCCTGCTAAAGCCTTTGTGATACCTCATAAAATAGGTATCATTCGGGTATTCAGTAAACATTTTCAAAATTGCAACATATATAAAAACTGCAGCTGTTTCCTTTTTTCTTTAAATTCTAGTTCAAATTGCCCCATCCCATTACCAATATCGTATGCTGAAGGAACAAGAATGTGGCAAGTTGCCTTGTCCTGGATTATAAAATGTTCACTGTAGGAAACTTCTGCTCCAAGCTCCAAACGTTCCATATGTGGATGTTTGTGTTTGTGTCTGTAAGGTGTCAGGGCCTAGATATAGAGATGACAGATGCCACAGAATTACATAGGTCGGTAGTTGTGCAAAGCAGAAAGCCCTAGGGGAGGATACCAAGAAACAGACAAGAGGGACTTTTCTTTGCTAAGACAACCTTAACTCTGTTGTTAGCAGTACACAGTTTATGAGAGCAAATGACAGTTCAATTATGATTGAAATGGAATACTATGTGTTTTCAATAGGAAATAATTGCAAATCAAAGGTTTTATGAGCAAGAGGAAAATAACTTCATACTGACCCTAAATTTCTACGAAGGATTCAACCTTTAGAAAGCCCTTCTTAAATTTTCAGCTGATTAGAAGGTCTTATTATAGCTCTTATTAATTACATGTGTTATGATACAGTCATTTTAAAGTGATGGACTAAGTTTAGAATGCTCTTGGAAATGCTCAGAGAGGTTTTTACAATGATTTCTGAGGTTTTAAACTTATTTTTTCAACTTTTACAGGTTATCTTAATAAAAGCCATAGTGTTTAGATTTCTATCACAATGTATTAGGATGAAGATATCCTTTTATATATTTAAAACATTTTAGAGGGACATTTTCTGCATAAAATTTAAGAAGAGATGCTATTAGTGAAAAGGTGGTTAGCCCTCAATGTTTAAACAAAAACAAGGATGGATTAAACAATAAAAAAAGAAATAAAGATAAAGAAAAAGATGCTCAATTGGGAATCTGGCTAGCAAATCTTGGCATGCAAACATTAATAAAAATGTTAGTTTCAAAGGTGAAATACAAACCATTTAAAATCAAGGTAAAAAGGGACCAGATTTCACGTTTTTACTCCATTTTTCTCTACTATATCTATCTCTTCTTTATTACCTTCAGTCCTGATGAAAGGAAATTACCGATACACAGGATGTATGTAGTCCAGGATCATTGCCACCAAAAGGCAGGATACTGGCCTGTCAAGCACACGCACGCTGGGACTAGGTCCTCCCTAAAGGATCTGAGCAGTTGCTAGGCTAGGCAGGAATGGAAAGGAGTAAACATCGACCGCAAATAACCAAAATGGGAGAAGCAAGAGTAAATTAATTTGGTGTTTACTGAGCACTTAGTAGGCTGGACACTGTTAGGGGCCAGGAATCTAAATTTTAAGACACACTATCTGCCTATGGAAAGCTCCTAAATGACTTTTCTTTTTAACTGTTATTTTAGAATAATTTTAGATTCTGAAGAAACTTTCAAAAGTGTACAAAAGCTTCCCATATACCTTTCCCCCACCTTGCCTTAATGTTAATATCTCACATAACCCTCATATCAATTATCAAAACCAAGGAACTGACCTTGGTACAATACTATTAACTAAACCACATACTTTATCTCACCAGTTTTTCCACTAAGTCTTTCTTCTGTTCCAGGATTCACTCCAGGATCCCACATTACATTAGTTATCATGTCTCTTTAATCTCCTCCATTGTATGACAGTTCCTCAGTCTTTCATTGTCTTTCAGGACCTTGTCATTTTTACTAGTTAACTTTTAAACAATCATAATGGGAAGTGTAAATTCTATGAGGGAAGTATATTTTTGCCAGGAGGAAGGGGGATTTTATAGGAAGATGACATTTGAACTGGGTCAGGAAAAATAAAGTAGAATTTTGCCAACTTATTACTTATATCTTACCTATTCAATTCAGCATTATTTATAGTAATGGAAAGAATATTAGGCATTGCAAATATAACCTTAAACAAGACAGATATGGCATCTGCTCATGTGCATTTTATGACTTTTAAACAAGCCATGACAGGTGCATTTAGCATTACAAAGAGGAAGTAAGGAGGACTGGGTAACATTCAGCAAATGAATCTCACCTATCTAAAGGGCCAGGGGAGGTTCCCTGGAGCAAGTGGAGATAAGCTGGGATCTGTGTGATGACCAGGGGTTAGTCAGGTGAAGGGAAAAGCAAAAGTGTTCCAGGAAGGGGGAACAGCATCTGCGAAAGCATGGAGTCAGGAGCACTTGTCTTATCCCAGTAATTTCAAATGCTGCATCACTGACACACATGACAAAAAGGGAGAATGTGAAGAAAAGACTAGACGAGATTGGAAAGAGAAGAACTGCCAGTTGCGTACAAAATGAGAAACTTCAAATAAAAACAAAGAAGATAAAACGTAAGTAGAAAAGTAAAATAGAAGGAGATTCCTACATCAATTGCATGACAACAAGTTCCATTCACTTTCTGAGTTCTTTGCAGGGGGAGGGTGGCTGGAGCAAGGAAAAGGGGTCATGCCAACCTAAGAAGATACACAAAAGATCAGAGATACACAGTGACAGGAACAGGGTTGCAGGGTTGCATCACCCTTCCAGATAACAAAGATTAGAGCCTTAGCAAAACTGGCATACCCAAGGTAAGAAAAAATATTTTGAAAAGCAAAGAGATTTATTATTTTCCCCAAAAGGCATCGGTATCATAGAAATTTTAAGAACTTTGTTAAACTTCCTTAAACTTATTTTAATGGTTCAGTATTGTTTTTATTTTGAATTATATCAAATGGAAGATACAATTTCAGCATTTATAGCTTCTAAATGTCTTAGTCTTGGCTGAAAATACAGATGCCTGTGACATTTGGTCTCAAAACCAACAAGAATGTAAGACAGATAAGGGAGTGCAGAACACAGCTTGGCAAGAGGGCAGAAGAACAACGTATAGGGTGTGGGTGTCAGGCTAGAAGCCAATGAAGATCTGATGCAGGCCTCACCAGAGAATAGCAAGAGGTCCAGGAAAAACTCGGTCAGAGAAATCAGGAAAGGAGAAAATTTCAAGAAGGAGGCATCCCTTCCCACAGAGAGGTGAAATAGGATGAGTACTGAAAATAATTCATGTAATCTGGTCCTTAGCAGGTTAGCTGTCATGGGTAACCTCTGTTAGAATGGTGTCAGAACATTAATGTGGTAGACTGTATTAAAATAAGTTGAGGAACAAATGTGATCTGAAAAAACAGTGTTACATATTGAAAACCCTCCTCCAGAAAGTTTGTCTATGAGGTAAAGGACTGAGATCAGAGTGTGTGGTATGCAGGGTACAGGAAACATTTTTATGGAGGATGCTATGTTCCTAGGCCAGGGGAAGAAGTGATATGAAGCCTTTTCTCATCTGCAGAGATTCTCTAGTGATAATAGTAGCAGTAGTAATTTTTAGCCATGAAAATGTCTTCATTGCAGGTCTACGAGTAGTAGATGCAAGATGTCTGCCTAGAGAATGACCACCCTGAACTTCCACCCTGAAAATAATCGTTGGATTTAGAGGACCCAGGGGAGTGCACCAAGGCTAACTCAGACACAGAAACTCTGCCCCTCAATGGAGGTGCTAACTTAGACTTCACAAAAGTTCATAAGACTTCTCAGAACCTCTGCCTAGCACTAAACACCTCTTTCTTCCTTTGTAGCACATTCCTCACTATTTTTGCTATTTTCCTGTCTTTATTTTTTTGCTAGTACTGTTTACTGACTTATTTTAAAATTTTTTCTTGCTAATTTAGTTTATGTTTTTAATCTTTCAAAAATCTCATTCCTTTTCTTTGTCCTTACTATAATTTGCTTTCTTTGTTTTACTATTTTGCCATGTTAGTACATTATGATGCATTAGCTCCTGGTACTTCCCCTCAAATGGTATCTTTAATATCAGTCATCACACTCTGCCAGTGTTCCCTATGAAGGATGAGAGATGGTCATATGGCAAAAGACAGGGCAGTGGAGGTGGAGCAGACAGCTTGGAGTGAGCTAAATTCAGGATGGTTCAGACAAATAGGTTATTCACCTGTTCAAAACTGATAAGAATTTTGAAAACCATTCCATACGCAAAACTAGTCTCAACCTAAAACCTGTTTATAGGACATTTCAACAAAGATGGTTTCATTATCAGCTCACGTGGTCAATTTAAGGCTTCCTATCTTCCCTAACCTCACTGCCAGAAGTCATAGCTATGCCCCTACACTCTACTCTTACTTCTTTCCTACTTATACCCGATTGGGACTTACTGAGTTCCTACTGAATGCACTCATTCAGTCATCCCAGTAATTATTCTATGAAAGCTGCAATAATGGAGGTGGACACAGAGTGTGTGAGAATGAGGTTTATGATGCTCTTCTTCCAAAACATCTTTTGGATCCTTTCCTTTCTTTTTAGCCCCTCCTCTACCTTCTCTTTACCCCAGACTATTTCTCTTCTAATATATCTAAAATACCATCTCTAGTTAACTGACTGAACACAATAAAATGGTTTGAAGTTATTGCCATAATAATGTCAAATCTACTGAAAATGGAATCAAAGACCTTCCATGCTATTTTTTTTTTTTTTTTTTTTTTTTTGAGACAGGGTCTCACTCTGTCACCCACGCTAGAGTACAGTGGCATCATCACAGCTCATTGTAACATCCAACTCCTGGGGTCAAGTGATCCTCCCACCTCAGCCTTCCAAGTAGCTGGGACTACAGGCGCTTGCCACCATGCCTGGCTAATTGTTTTATTTTTTGTAGAGACAAGGTCTCGCTATGTTGGCCAGGCTAGTCTCAAACTCCTGGCCTCAAGCGATCCTCTCACCTCAGCCTCCCAAAGTGCTAGGATTACAGGCACGAGTCATTGCACCCAGTCCTTCCATGCTATTTTGGATAGCATCCAAAATATCTCATCCTCACAACTTCAATTTTTCATCTCATCTAAGCAAATCATAATCAATCACAATATTTTCTTATCTCTGGTCAGTGCATTTAATCAAAGTCAATCACAATATTTTCTTATCTCTGGTCAGTGCATTTAATCAAAGTCTTTTAATGGATTCTCAAGGTTGAAGAGCACTATTACTAGGATGACTACACAGGTAGTACATGCACTTCCAGACATAGAAGCACTTGAATTATGAATACCCCTTGTTTGGAAGCCAGGGACTCATCTCTTCCCTCTCTTCCTGACATTCATCATTCTCCTTTCCTCTTTCTGGCCAGTTTGCTGAAAAGTTCATCACTAGCATTTGTCTGCAGTGTTCATTCTCTCTCTGCCTAAGTACAGAAAATAAAGCAGGGCTGAGGGCCTTTTAAACACCTATTTCCATCTTCACAGTTGGGCCTTCCCTTTGCTTTCTTCTCCTGTGTTCTATAAAATGTAATTTCATGTGTAGGTAGTGACTATGAGCTTGCAAAGCTCCCAGTTCATCCACAGTCAGGGCCAGGAGCCAGAACATGAAGGTGGTGATATTACCATTTCAGATGTATTGAAACCAACAGCCTATAGCAAAAATGTTTAAGCAAAAACTGAACAATGCATTAGTCATACAACCTTTCCAGCTTAAGAACTTTTAAAATTGGGTCTGGGGGTGAATATGAGCACAGGCCCCTCCTATTTCGAATCTGGCTCTTAATCTCAGAAAACATTTTGAGGACAAGAAAAAGAAAGAGTAAATTTGAAAATGAAACACAGAAAACTTAAAATAAAGAGACTAATAAAAAAATTAGAAATCAAAAAGTAAATCAAAGAAGTCTTCTAAGCTCAACTTTGTAGACTAGTGATTCTGAAACTCTGTCCCTAGAGGTTCTTCAGAGGTGCTTCAAACACTAAGAGGATGGATCTCCAGGCCCTAGAACACCACTTAACCAGAGCAGCTCCAATTTTATCTCTTTTACATGCTGGACCTCCATGTCAGACTTCCATTTGAAGGACTGGTTCTACAGCATGAAAAAATAAAGTTTAAATACCATTACTTCAACTGCAGCCATTCATGCACTCATCCATTCAACAAACAATTATTGAACATCTACTATGTGCCACAACATTGTGCTAAGGGATAGAGATACAAAAATAGTAATACATGGTTGCTACCTTCATGGGGTTCTCGATGGGGATAAGAAGATCCCATAAAATAGATGCTTTGACATCTGGAAATTGAAACTCTGCTTAAATATATCCAGAGATGGGAAATTCTACCAGTTGGTTGATTCTACTTTTAACACTTCTAATTATTAGAAATTTTTCTTTTTAGGAATAAAATCTATGTTCTCAAGGCTTCAACACATTGGCTCTGGTTCTTTTGCTAAATATACCCAAGAGTAAGTCCATTAACCTTTCCACAAGATTGCCTTTTACGATTTGAGTTTGGTCATCATTCCCTCCCCTTGGCATTGTACTCTCTAGGTATACAGCCTTTTTTTATACTCGTGGTTTCATGTAACCAGGACAAAAAGGGATACAATTTTGGGAGAAAGGAGGCTTAAAGAAATGGCTCCTTCTGTGTGAGAACTTTGTTTATTTGGGATAATTGTAAGAGCAGTCCTGGTGCTCTTCTGAAATTAAGAAAAAAAATGCATACATAAATGAAATGAGACATAATAAAATGTGACCACAGACCATTAAAGCTCATTTTTCTTTATTATTAACACTCAAAATTAATGAAAATCTTGAGGGTGGCCAAAAACATACAAGGACATACATTAAAATGGTTATTGACGTTACATTATAATACGTGATATGTATTGTAACCCTGCACGGTTCAATGCACTGAGCAACCCTGGAATGAACACAGTGTGCTACCAACTTCCTTCAATTCCTGACACAAGCATCTGAGGTACATTGCCTAAAAAAACTACGTCTCTGGTTTTCACTGAATAAACCTGCATCTGTAGTGTAATCTAGAAGAAGTAATGAAGGAATATTGATCTATTTTTTAAAAATAAAGTAATATTACCTATGTTTCTAGATTTCATGGATCTATTTTTCACTAAACTTTACTGTTTTACTTTTTACTGTTTAAAATGTTTAGAAAACTATCATCCTTAAGTAACATACCAAAATGTTTTATATACTTAATTTTATAAAACATTTGAGTATTTCTTTTTTTAACCATAATTTCTATGCACAGAAATTTAGCTATATAATGAATGAAGAAGCTGTGAAGGCCAGTGGGAAATTTAACACACATATAACTTTATTTCTATGAAAAAATTTATCAGTTAAAGTGATTTGAAGATAAGATTTCTGAACACAGGCTTTGCATAAGAAGGGTGTGTTTTACTCTTAATATACAATTTAAGGGAAGTGAAGAAATTTATAAGCCTGTTTTATTTTAAAAAGTGTAGCTATTACTATGATGTGTATTAAATTTGACTTTGATCTTCCTGGCAGCCTAGGCAAAAAGGAAAACATTAAAGAATACTTAATTACACTTGATTCATATCTGATAAGATAAAATATTCATTTTTTAGGAAAAAACAAATGTTTTTACTACTAAATCTCAGAGTTTATCAACAAATATTAATCAAGGGAATTTAAACAAGACATTTAGCAATACTTCAACAAAAATACGAAATAGAAGACTCAAAAACAATCCTAACAATGTTACACATTACTTAGATCTTCAATAAAATTTGAGGGAATAGCATTAATGCCATTTAGTGAGGGTGTTTTTATGGGGGACTGTTCTGAAGAAGCCAAGGATATTGCACTCTCATGAACCATGATCATTAATTTCTATGTAGAATTTAAATTAGTAGAAAAGATATGATTACTAGCCTATTTCTCTCCTCAGCTGTGGCTGTTACAGGATATAGATGGAAGTTACCTCAAGTTTAAACTCTAATGAAAAAGCTTATAATGCAGGTATCTTCTGTTCATGCCTGAAGGAAGAACTTTGAGTACTAAACTCAAAATGCAAAATTAATACTCCATCATAAAAGCTGAAAAACTGCCTTACAATCCTCACCGGGGTAGGAGGTCACCACGCAAGCCAGGCACAGCTGCACCTAGGGCCAAAATTGGCCTCAAGAAGCAGCTTTCAATCTGCTCTAGTACCTGAAACAAGTGATTGTTTGAAACTACAAAAATACCATACCAAAGAATATTGTTTCTCCATGTACTTCTCTATTACAAAACTTCTCAGAGTTTTTAATTAGCTAACATGCAATGTGGGCACAGAATGTGCAGTAAACTTATTTAACCACAATGTCCCCATTTCTTGAAGCATCTTGCAAAACTAATGTCCCATGGAACGTAGTTTGGAAAATACCACCAGAGATGATATAAGCCTGAATATTTTAGGAACAGGTATCACCACCTCAGCCACAAAAAAAAAAAAAATAGACCTCAGTGATGTTCCAGTAAAACGTCTGGTTTTCAGCAGCACTGACTCCTCAAAGATCTTCCACGCAAAATTAACCTGAAAACATGCCCCCAGACAACTGCATGAATCAGGCTTCAGGAAGGCACTGCTTATCATTGTTGGAGAATTATTAACAAAATAACAATAGCTTTGGCTATAGTTTATATTAAGCTGATCCTTAAAACAATAATGTGACAGCAAGATCAGTTGCTTCCTGGAGCTGGAGATAGAAAGCCAATGTCTTCAGCCTAAAGAGGAATGTTTTTCTATTCAATTATATCCAGGGGTCAATCAAGTAATAAATCTGGAAGTTGTAATAATAAGATAAATTAAAATGGAAGGATATTTAAATATTTTACTGTTTATGCCATTTGATATTGAAAACTAGTCTGTTAGTAGATAATTCCTTTTCATTCCTGTCATCAAAGAAGTATTTAAATAATGGTTTTAAAGAATCACCACCAGCCTGGGCTCAATAATGATAATAGCCAATAATTATTGCACTATGTGTATAGTACAATCACGTTAAGTCATTAAATTCTTATAACAATCCTATGAGAGCAGTATTATTGCCATCCCTGTTTAACCAATGAAAAATGCTCTATAGGCTATAGAAGGATACTATGAGAAATGCTATTTCTTTGTCTCTAAATTTTAACCACTTTTCTCACTGTGCAAATAGCAAATTCTGGGAAGGTAATTGCTTTTAATTTGATCTAAGATATCTCAAAAGACTGTGGTGGGCAAATAATCAATAATGCCAGCCCCAATAATAACAGAAATTCTTCTAGGTTTGCCACCTATTTTGCGGGGGTGGGGGGGCGTTTAACTATATAGGTAAAGTTTATAAGTACTCTTCATTAGGCATTTACCTCTTTAATTCACTCAGGTTGTCTCCAGTCAAAAACTGTGGTTTTTGACTTTTCTTTTCTCCACAACATATTTGACAGAAGATGTTCACACATATTTCTCAAAACCCAAGATGTTTTTCATAAAACCAAATCGTGATGAAATAAACAAAGAATGCCTCAGAATTTTTGCTGCAGTATTTATAAAAGTATTTCATAAGCACATGGGTCAGGAAGCTACAAATTACAAAGACCTTAAAATTTTGTCATTTTAAGTAGAAATAAATATTAAATATATATATATATATATATATATGGTTACTATTATTTGAAAGAATTTTTTTAAAATGTGAGTCTCTTTTCCCAGATGCTACTTATAGGTAAAGTTAATTAAGCAAAAGATATACATTATTGAAGAGTAAGCATAAGAATATATTATTTTATTGTTTTAAACTGCAGCACACAGAATTTATAGATTTTTAAATTATAATGAATATGAATCATGTTATTGCAAATTTTATGTGCATCATCATATTTTCTGCTTCATTTTGCTAGTCATAAATGTGATGTAAGTATTAATACAATTGACAATTGCCAAAACTTTTACTAGCACATCAGTGATGACTACGGTGGATGGGCCATTTCAATTCTACCTCCTTCTCTTCCACCTAAGAAAGCATATCACAAAGAAATGAGCATTATTGTAGGGATAAATTTGAATTTAGTTTAAACTACATTAAAAAAATCATTAGAAAATCTTGGGATTTGTTGGTACATACAATATACTACAGAACTGACTAATTGGTATATCACGTCATAGTGTGTATAAAAACTGTGTAGATTAAAAACTGGCCCTTGGGACAGGCCTTCCCAATCCAACTTTTCTCTGGTGAGAGGTCTGGTGGTTCACGGAGTCCAAGTTTTAAGAATCTGCATGCACCTTGACAGGAAAAAAACAAATATGAAGACACTACAGATGGGACTAATCAGAAAGGTGAATTAAAATCAGAATAAGCCCGGTACAACAGCACGCACCTGTAGGGAGGCTGAGGCGGGAGGATCACTTGAGCCCAGAAGTTCGAGACCAGCCTGGGCAACTCTGCAAAACCTTTGTCTCTTAAAAAATATCAGACTAAAGCCCAGAAAGAAACAAGCTTCCCTATTTTGTGAGACATAAATCATGCCTCTGGATGACCCAGTTTTCTGTCTCCCAATTTACCTGATCTTGAGGAAAGTCATTTCCTAAAATCCAAGTCTCCTGCAGGCAAATAAAGTCCATATTGGACATAAAGTCCAACAGGAACCTTAGCAGCCAGAATCTTGCTTTTGAGATGCCCATCCCGACATGTTCCAAGTGAAAGGTTTTAACCATTGAAAGGAATAAACATCCCAGAGAATTACTAAGTGAGGAAAATGTTGTCATTTTCTTTCTGGCAAATGCCTACTTATTTGGTAAACGTCTATTAACTGGAGTAACACCACGAGAGTTCTACTAGCTTGGTTGCCCATGCGTCTCGGGGTGGTAGTGGGAAAGTCTATGGGATTTTCAGACAAAGCCATCTGGAGATGGAAGAGGGGGCTGTCTAGACAAGGAGCCAGCTAGCTTTAGCAAAGAAGAAGAGCGTATCATGACAAAGGAGAGTGAGACAGAAAGAGGGTGGAATCACACGCAGAGTCTGTGTTCTCAGCAGGCATCAGATGTGGGTGGGAAGCAGCAGAGTGACAGAAGGAAGACTGGCATCTGTCATCAGTCACTGCAAGCTTCAACCAGGCAGGCTCCAGAGACAGCACAGATCTCCGAACTGTGAAGCTTCTGCATGTGCGGTTTTCAGTTGAGGAGAAAGATAAACGGAGTGCATTAGAACGGGGCCTATGTCTTCTACGCCGAGTAATGAACTTGCCAGGCCTCAAGCCTGACTTTTCAGGATCGTTTTCAGGATTATTTCCTGATGCTCGTTAAACAAATCTAATGAGCTAGGAGTGTCGGCCAGATATTGGGTTAGATATTGGGGATGAGACAGAATAAACCACAGGTTGTTGAGCACCTATGCACACTCAATCAAAATTGGAAGCAAAGTGAGAGGAAAGGTTCAGAACACTCTTCTCTGTTCCAGCAGTGACCACCTCCCCGCGAGAACATGCCTTTCACAAAGGATCTACCCTCATCCCTCTCCGGAAGAGAGGAGGAAACACAAGAAGCAGCGTCTAGTGCAGAGTCCCGATTCCTATTTCAGGGTTGTGAAATGCTACAAAGCACCAGGATTTTTAGCCGTACACAAACAGTAGTCTTGTGTGTTGGCTCTTCCACTGTCCTCTGCCAGCCCACAGGTGGGAAAACAAAGCTTACGGAAAGATGTTCCTGCAGGAGGAAGCCCCTGAATCGAGATGAACGGGGAACCGACTGATCACGCCGGAAGGCACCTGGCAGGGCCCTGAGAGAGGCTGAGAGAGGCTGCAGCGAGCTTCTGTTGGGGGCAAGGACAGACGGCAGGTGGGTTATGAACCTCTGAAGCTGTGGCTGAGCCCTGTGGCACCCAGGCATGTGTATGCACACATGAGTGTTCACAAACACAACAGTGCATATTGTGGGGCACATGGGTCTTATGTATGCCCACCTCTGCCCTAAATATAAAATGATTTTACCAGAAAGACTAATAAAAAGAAAAAGGTTAAATAAATTTTTTAAATTAAAAATTAAAGGACAAAGAGTCCCCGATGATATTTTAGATGGTGGCTCCTACAAATAACAAGGAGGTATCTCTATACCAACCCTCTCAGGCTAGAGTACAGCAGGGGGCCCTACGGGGCTGACATGTTCCTATTTGCAGAATCTGAGAGAGAACCTTGTGTTCATGCTCCCCTCCACCCACACACAGTTTACACCTAATCAGGTTTAGGCATGTACAGATCAACTCCCCTGGGAAATCCTGATTTTGTATAGACAACAGTCTCAGCACTTCACCTTCCAGCAACCCCCTTCAGAAGCTGCCAGAGAGCTATAAAGTGCCTTTCATGTTTTAAAAAAAATAGAAAAGAAAAGAAAAAAGAAAAAACCTTGAAGTAAAAAGTATAGCAGCATTATGTTTTTTAAAAAGCAAAATGCATATACCATTACTTCAAAATGTCACATTTCAACAGTTTTCTTAGAGTATAAAAAAGAGTATTTAAATCTTTTTTTTTCTTTTCGTAAAAATGTTAAGGGAGCCGTAAGTCAGGAAAAACAGTCAAGAAAATCCAGGAACTGAAGCCTCTACTAGGAAAAAAATAAAACTTAATGTCAAACAAGTTTCTTGTACCATGCTCTTTACGTAGGATCAAAAGGCAGCCTGATGGTCTAAGGAAATAGCTTATATTTCTATTGCTTTGTTAAAATTAACTTTGTTCAGTACAAGATAGACATCACATAGCACTATAAATTTATCTTTATAAAATAAATCAGGATAGATTATTTTGTTTGGTTAAGCTAGAAAATACTTTTTCCTTACAAATGTCACAAATTTTATGATCTATATTCTAGTGATCTGTAACATATTTAGAGGATTTACTAAATTTAATGTGGAGAGGGCTTTTTCAGAGTCTACCATAATCTTAAAATTGCATTCCATATATTTAAATATTTTAAAGTTCTTCATTTCTTGTCACCTCTATGCTTATTTTTAAGCTTTATATTCTTTTATCAGCATAGCCCTAATTTAGGACACATTCACATGTTGCCATTCTAATCAATAACAAAAACAACAAAACTCAGTAACCAATAATCTCTATACTTTCCTAAAACATTTATTTCAAATACAGTCCATCCTGCATAGCAATGAAAAGGATTGTTTTCCATGCATAGTGAGGGCGCTTTTCTTAATCTAGGAATAAATTGCTGATTAGCAGAACTAGGTAGAAAAAGTCTTACCAAATAGGATCTATGCTTAATTGTTTATGGGAAAGCTATGTCACAGTGCATATCAAGAATAAATTAGGGTTTATAACTGTATATTTTCATGATGTTATAACAAATGCATGACATTAATTGATAAAGAGAAGGTAAAGAAATGATTTCCTTTTATCGCATGCCAAGTATAGTGCTTCATTTGAATCATTATTTATCCAACACCTAAAATATGCCAGAAGGGAAATTGCCTGCATTAATTTCAATCACTAGACATTTAAAGAATGTTCTGAAACACTTTAAAAATATTATTTGAATTTACTCTGTTTTCTCAGCATCATTCTCTTTAAATCTGATATTCTACAAAACATTAAACTGGACAAATTAAGTCATTTTATATAATGTTCCCTCTAGTGTCTATAATTTTCAAAATAATTACATTCCACCATCTCTGTCTTTATATCTCTGAACCAAAACTACTTCATCTAACCATATTAGTCAGGGTTCTCCAGAGAAATAGAACCAATAGGATGTGTGTGTGTGTGCCTGTATGTGTGAGAAAGAGAGACACACACACACACACACATATAGAGAGAGAGAGAGAGAGAGAGAGAGAAAGAGAGAGAGAGAGAGAGATTGATCGATTATAAGAAACTGGCTTACTGATTATGGAGGCTGACAAGTACCAAGATCTCCAAGGTGAGTTAGCAAGCTGGAGGCCCAGGAGAGCCAATGGTTCAGTTCCAGTCTAAAAGGTGGCAGGTTTGAGACCCAGGAAGAGCCAATATTTCAGTGTGAGTCCAAAGGCAGGAAAAAGCTAATGTTTCACTTTGAAGGTAGTTAGGCAAGAGGAATTCTCTTTTTCTTGGAAGAGAGTCAACTTTTTTTTCTATTCAAGCCTTCAATGGATTGAATGAGGCCTACCGACACTAGGGAAGGCAATCTGCTTTACTTAGTCTACCAATTTCAATGTCAGTCTCATCCAAAAACACCCTCACAGAAACACCCAGAATAATGTTTGACCAAATATCTGGGGACCCTGTGTCCCAGTCAAGTTGACACATAAAATTAACCATCACACCAACCAATGATATTCCCAAATGTATTTCCTTTTATTCTGTATTTTCCCCTAATTCTCTAAAATTTCAAGTTTTAGAGCATTAAAATGTTTCCAAACAAAAATTGTTCAGAAATACCTTATAAGCAGGAAGAAGTTTTCTTCTCAAGAAGAAAAATGATCCTTCTTTCTCATATTTACAAGGGTTCCATATTATTTATGTTAGCTCTCCCAATGAAATAGGGATATCATCAAGATAAACTAAAAGAAAATGTTAAGCCTAAATTCAAATACCAATCTTCATTTGGCAAGTTCCCCCCAAACTTCCAGAATATCATTAATTCTACAAGATAAAGACATTTTATAAAAATATAAAATGAAAACCGAGAATACATGAATAAATTATCTTTTCATTTAAGTTTTCATTACTGCCTTGGAATAACCTTAAAATGGATATGAAAAAATAATCCACAAGTATTGAAGATTTATGATGAATGGTTTAGAAATGGATGAGGCCAGATGGTCATTTGAACTTTGGTCTCACAGGAGGCTGTTAATTTGTGATCACCATGACTTTTTGCAGTTTCAGAAAAGCAGTTTTGTTAGGTTCCCCCAGGCTACAACAGGTATGACAGATTTGATCCACTATAATCTAATGAAAAAGAAACCAATTTAAATCCCAAATTATCAATTGTTTAAGTGGAAGATTTGGTTTGACCCAAGAACCTGCTGCCTTCTGATTTCAAGATTGTTCTTTTTAAAGCACCAAAGGAGGCAAGAAAAGCTTCATCTTTTTCTGCTGCACCCCTTTTAATAAAAGGATTTGTTCTGTAAAATTTGGATTCAGTCAAAAGACCACACTTAAGGACCTAGAAGGCCACATGTGGCCTTAAGGCTTCAGGTTCCCCACCCCGAACTAGGAACACATCTACATGGGACCTGCCTTTCCTGGAGGTTAGGGGAGGGAGAGGATGTTCACCTGGAAGCAAAGTTACCAATTGGCAGCTGGCTTGGTGAGAACAGAACAGAGCTCAGATTATTATACTCCTTAGGGAATCTGCATGGGATAGCCTGAGGAACTGCCCTTCTCTACCTTGGGGATATTTTTGTGTAAAGAGCAAAGTAATCAGAACACCTGCCCTCTGGGCAGTGCTGGAGAAAAACTGCAAATTCTTTCTCTGCAACTCCATTTTATTTTCTAGACTACACAGGGACTTGTTTGCACTTATCATTACATCATTTCCCTTTTATTTACTTATTTTTTAGCTTACATAATAGACTGTTGTCTGCTTCCTAATGATACAAAGGGAGGCAGCTCAATGACACCAGTGAAATGAGGCAAGAGTTTCACTTGGGGCTTGATTCCCCCCCAAGATAATTACCTCAATTATCCATCCCAATGAGAGGGACGAGGAAGTGAGGTAAGCAAGAAAAATGTGTCGCAATATATAATGTTCACTTGCCTCTTCACTAAAATAGGATGGAGTAGACATTTGAATAAATGAAAGAACTGTAAATGTGTTAAGGAAATAGTACAGATTTTTTTGTTAAATATCTTACATACAAAACACCTAAAGTAAATTTTTACCTTGATATAAAGTATTTCTAAGTGGGAATGCTTATTTGTACATTGAATATAATAATAAATTCATATAAGAAATGCATATTAACTAGAAATACTAGAAAAGGAAATAATTATCAATGATGTACATCTAATGGAGATGATATTTTACAGGTATATTAAGAAAATGTATGTAATGAATGTTGTTAATGCATTAGTTTTTGGCAATTTTAAGTCAATTTGAATCATAAAAACACAAAGATTATCAAGAATTAGGATGAGGCAAGAAAAAAAATTAAATTACTCCAAAATACCAGATTTTGATGAACCTGTATTAAATATTAAAACCTCAGTTGTCCAGCATTTTCAAGCAATGTTCTTTTCCACCTAAATTAACAAAGTATGTCAATGGCGTACTCTGAACCTCCCACATGTCTTCACCCTCCTGCTTTTCCAGCTTAATGTCTCATGGCCCACTGTCACAGTCACTCCTTTGCACTCATCCCTGGTCCTCGCTGTCAACCTGATTAAAAAAACAACCACCTGATTATACCCACACATGGGCCTTCTCACCATCTCCCTCAAGCAGCTGAATGTTGTTAGTGAAAAACCACAATCACAATGACAAGGCACATGTCACACTCATGTCCCAAAAGCTCAAAAAAGCACTTAGCACCATCCAGTCATTCTCAGAGTTTCTAAGAAAAGTCTGAAGTGAAAGGTACCATCAAGGAAGCTATGGAAGAAACCCAAGGACTAAGAAGATCTTTTGATGTCTGGTTAAAAATCACTTCCCAAATACTGATTACTCTTAGTCAATATTTTCATGATTCTAGGAAAAAAATTTATATAATTCATACATATTTTAGTTACTAGTAGACATAAATAGCCTTATTCCAGCCCATACCAAAAAAGTATTTCCTTAAAATTTTATAATCTTGGGTAATCTCTATTCAGCCTCTTCTCCATCTTTTCATTACTTGAGCATTAACTTGAGGGCATTCTGATGCTATCATTTGCTTTTACACCTTATCAGTGTCCATGAGGACCACAGCTGCCCAGCTAAGACTCCCACTTATTTTGAATATAATACTCTCCCCCTCCCCAATACCTCTATCCCACCACTAAATAATAGGAAGGCAACAATGTGATCCGTTCATTTGGAGTAAGGCATAAAAGGACTCCTGTAAGGACCTTCTGGCAAAATCTTACCATGAGGTAGGGACGTTCACGCCCTGTCCTTCCCTTTCATTTGGGATGGCACAATCCAGCCCTGAACATAACCACCCAGATGACAGGAAATTAAGGTCATACTACTGAGAAAGCAGATGCCCTGATGTTACCATTAAAGGCAGGTGATATGTGAGCCTTTGTTATCTCTGTTATCAGTCATAAGACATCACTTCCCACCCAGAGGGAAATAGTAGAAGACTCCAGAGCCCTTCAGCTCAGCAAAGAAAAAATGTTATTATAGCCATTGACCTGACATGTTGTCTTGGGAAACAGACAAAATAGCTGAGAAAACTATTTTCCACAAATGCAACATATGTCAACTGCCTAAAGCATCAAGCAAGATTCTACACAAAATACCAAGGAAGAGTATTGCTCCTAGTTCCTGATTCCTGGCTTGTGTATTGACATACCAACACATAAGATCAATACATAAGAACAAAAACCTTGTCTGGACCATTGGAAGGTGTATGGACTGCCTTTCAGCCAGACTCCTGAGCAATTCCTTGACCTTGTTCTTTAATTTCCAGGTGAACCCTCCTTCCCACCCCAGGCCTTGTACACTGATTTCTCCCAGTGCCACAGACTCCTGCTTTTGAACCCAGAGCACGTTGGCGGCAGGGGAGCCCACAGGTGGTCTCACACTACTGACTGTACCAAGTCACTCATTTGTATTCTGAGAGCAAAACATAATACTAAGTCAAACATCAACAAGCAAAGAACCAGGACTGAACACACAACTCAGGAAGAATAGTTCCATCCGGATCTGCCTAAAACCATCCAGAGAAACTGGAATTGAATCGGTTCTAAAGATCTAGGGTATTCTTTTTTCCTCTACCCTGAATGTTCCTCTTTTACATGACCTTATGAATTCAGGCCATCTTTAACTTCACCCCATTGTCACTACAAAGTAGCTACAGAGGCTCCTGCTAATTTCCCCACTTGCCTGCCATCTGCAAGGAAAGAAGATTAGAAAAAAGGGACCACTGCTTCCATAAACAGAGATATGGAAAATTATTAATATGAAATATACCATGCTTATTTCAAAAGCATTTATTTTACCTTATCTTTTTATAAAGGATGAAAGCTGGTTTATGTTTTGTTTAGAAACAACCTGTTTAGAAGAAGAACCAACAGCTGTGAAATTCTCTTTGGGAAAGAATAAGGAAAACCAATTAATAAATACACAAAACAATCAGCAGTAAGCACTTTTTAATATATCCAGTTTCCCTGCCTCTAGAACACATCAGTAACCCCAAAGCAATTCACATGGTGCAGGGATTACCCTGGGGGATGAGGGAAATAAAGTGTCATTGTCTCCACCCCCATAATAGGACTCCATGCTCTCTGTCATCTAAAAGAACAGTGGCAGCTATTTACATTTTAAGCTTGTGAGAAAATGTCATTGTCTAACTTTCATCTAAGGTTCCCAAATGTTGGGTGCACAACAGAAGATTTATGAGAAGAGTGTTGCAGAGATTGCTAGCTCCTACATTGTTATAGGTGGCAATGTGCCTGAGTTTAAAACAAAAAACTGTAATTCCCAAACTCCCTTGTATTTAAGAGTATCCAAAAATATTTCAGCAGAAGTCATTGACAGGCTTCTGGGAAAATGCTTCAAAGGGAACTGACTCAGTTGACAACTTTTACTCTTCTTCCTTTTCTCCCTTTGGCTATCTGGAATGTGGACATGATAGCCAGAACTCCAGCAGTTATCTTGTGAATATGAGGTAGCCTCGAGGATAGAAAGTGTGGCCTAAGAAGAGCAGCTCAAAAAGATAGCAAAGCTGGGCCACTGATGACTGTATAGATATCATACAAGCCCTTGACTACCTACCTCAAGATTTCCTATGCATGAGAGAAAAATTAACCTATCTTAAATGATTAGTATATTGGGTCGCTATTACAAACAGCTGAATCTAATCTCAATTGATACAAATAGTCATTAGGTGGTTTGACTTCCTTTTTTAAAATCTGTCTTGCAACATTGTACACTATTTGGCAATGTGATATGTCACTAAATTCTGGTCCACAGCATTAACTAATTCCTTGGAAATACCCAGCACTCCAACTCAGTCTCCACCATCACCTGTCCCTCCTACTCAACAAGAGTTCTTCCAAATCTTCTCAACTTTACACAACCTTTATCCCCTATATAGCTCCACTCAACTCTTAGCAGATCTCATCTTCCACTTCAGAAAGAAAGGTAGAAATCATCAGATAAAGGCCACCACAGCTCCCTCCACCAAATCCACAAACCAGCTTGTACTTAGGAGTCAGTAAAGATCAAGAGCCCTGACTCTAGATTCAGAAACACCTGGTTGGAATCCCAGCTCTGCTATCCACTTTCTGAGAAATTTTGGGAAGGTCCCTTACCCTAAGTTACAATTCCCATCTATAAAATGGAAATAATTGTTGTATCTGTACTTCCTGAGCTTTTGAAAGGATTAAATGTGATAATTTTTCAGCATATTTTTAGCACAATGCCTGAACATAGGAAGCACTGAAACAGTGTTAGTTTACATTGTAATTAAGTCTATACCATATCTGTCACAATCACTACAATGCAAAGAGCCTGGCACACAGTGGGAACATAGTAAATATTTGCTAGATAACTAGACATTAAACAAATTCCATTTAAAATCTATGGGACATCTTTGGGAACAAAATATTGATATATATGATTGAGCCCATGCTGCAGGCAGAGACACAGATGTGTCTGTGTAACTTCCCTAGAGTCACACCATCAGCTGACACAGACAATCACATCCCCTGAATTCCTTGTCTCCTTTAAGTATATCACCATATAGCAGTATAATTCCTGAAAACTTGGTATGGAAATGCATGTGGTTGATTTTAACAGTTGTCTTGTATTTGACTGGCTAATTGAGAGGTATCACAAAACAAATGATGCCTAGCTCACAAGAGAAGCCAGATAAAAATTAAAAGAGCACGATAAGAATTTCCTCATCCAAAACATAAATAAATTATTTTAGTGACATATCATTTTAAAAGAAATGATGAGACTCTGGTGCTTCTAACAGATTTGGGGCACTTGAGAAGATAAAATTCATAGGATAAGGGTATAAGTAAATAACTCCATAGGAGTCTATAGATGAGTTCAAGAAACAATGTCAAAAGAACTTTCCAATTGCCAACCCGTATACAAAGTCAGAGGTTTTGGTTTTTTTTTTAAAACAAAAGCTAAATAAAGATCTATACATACACACTCATGCCCACAAATGAAACATAATGTAGAACCAATAAAACAGGGTTCGAGCAGATTGCCAAGCAGCAAACTACCCAAACCTTACATAGTTAGGTCAAGAAAATAATAAGTATGTTGAAAAAGACAAAAGGAAATAAAAACTGTGAACTAAAATTATATAAAAATCTTCCCCCCCACCAGCTGACTGAATGGACCCCTTCCTGACCAAGAGGATATCCTAAAACTAAATTGTCTGCCACAAGGAGGAGGTCAGACATGCCTCACCATGCCCCCCTCCCTTCTTAGAGATATCCTTTGTAACTCATTAACAGGCCTAAGGCTATGCAAGACAAACCTGCAGGTCCCCAATTTACACAGCAAATATATGTTGGGCACTTGTCTCCTATCTAAAACATTCCAAGCCTTTAGACAAAGCTTCATTTTTTAACCAATTACAAGTCAAGGAGTCTTTAAACCCACCTATAACCTGTAAGCACCCCCCCTTCGAGATGGCCCACCTTTTCAGGCCAAACCAATGTATGCCTTCCATGTATTGATTTATGACTTTACCTGTAACCCCTATCTGCCTAAAATGTATAAAACCAAACTGTAACCCAACCACAGCAAGTCCACTTGCTCAAGGCTTCTTGGGTGTGGCTCCGGGTCATGGTCCTCAAATTTGGCTCAGAATAAACCCCTTTAAATTATTTTACAGAGTTTGGCTTCTTTTCCGTCGACAAGACACATGCTCAAGTATGTATGGCCTATCAAAAGTACAACATCCCTCTTACATTTATAGAAAAGTGAATGAACATACATACAGTTTTCATTTGTCTGAAGTCATATGATGGGGATATAGAATGTCAGGGATTTATAAACCTGGAGAGTCTTAAAAAACATATATATTATAGTACCTGTTTAAGAAAATTTCCAAACAATAAAAACAGCATGAAAGTATGAATTATGATAAATTAATAAATAGACTAAGTTGATTAGGCATTTTAACACTGGAATAATGATGAGATATTTTGAGAGGTGAATGGATAGATTTTCCTCAATGTAGGCAACTAAAGCAAGTCGGCAAAGTCATTACCCCACAATGTACTTCAGGAGTCACCAAGGGGTTTTTCTTTAAAATCCTCAGTGTTCTACAGTCAATGTTACCAGTGCCTCTTACATTAACTTCAGTTTTGTTCATGTAATAATGTTCTCCACCACCTAAGGAGATCATTACTTTAATTTTTTTTTCTTATTCCAAATGGTCCATTAGCAAAACAAAGGTCTATTCAGGACTTGCAAGACTCCCATACCTGGAAGCTAGCTATTGCCTAAAATCAAACTTTTATAATAGGCCTGCTGCTCTCAATTCTCCTTTATTTCCACAGAACGTTGACATACTGGACTTAGGTTGAGAAACCTGAGTTCGAGTTCTGTCTCTATCACTGATCAGTACTGAAATGGCAGCCCCCTGCCCTGCTTGTCTGGCACCATGTTCTCCCAGCTAAAGAAAGGGAGGGGGGTTGGGTTAAATGGTCCTCCAAGTCCTTTCCAAATATGCCCTCAAGTTATTCTATATAATTTTAGTCATCAATTTGCATATTTGATTAGTAGGCCTTGAAGTTATTTTCTTCCAAACACTAAGAAGGCAATTTTGTCAGGAGCAAAGTCTATGCCTGTGTGCTCCAAACAAGCTGACTCACTGGGCATGGAACACTGAGGCAAAACACATTTCACTAGGTTACATTTTTCCACTAGAAATATAGCTCCCCATTAAAATATCAGAGCACTAATATTAACACAAATCACACCACTAAAAGCAACTAAAACAATAAATGCATGCAGGCACAGTGGGATATGAACTACTTAATCTAATCATAATATTCTCCCAAAACTAATTAGAAAGCTCACCATTCATTCATTCATTCATTCGTCAATTATTTACTGAATGTGTACTACGTGTTAGGTGCTGTGCTAAACATTCTTACCGAGTAAAATGCCTTCTGGGGCATAGACACCACTTCAATGTGTTACATTATGTCAAGGTTTCACAGCTTTTCTGACATCAAAAGTCCTTTATAACTTGCTCAAACCCTCCAAGTGAGAAAGAATTAATTTACCTCCTCAGAATCCTTACCTTACAGAATCATCCAAGTAGTCAAGCCTGTCACTGAGCTTCTGTTGTATGTGCCTCTATTATTCTATTATCCTTTCAAAAATCCTTAATATCCTTAATGATTTTGGCTTCAAGAAACATTATTTCAATAAATATGTGTGGCGTGCTCAGTATGCATCAGGCAATGTGTTGTTAGAGATACACAGACAACAAAACAGTGAAAAAGTCCCCTCTCCCATAAAGTTTATAACAAAGCTGATACTGATTAATGATGAATAAGATCAATAAAATATGTCCCTATGCTCTTAGTCATTCCCATCACTTTCAGTTCTTGAAACACAGCAGGAACCCAGTAAACATTTTCTAAATGAAAAATTTCAGTCCTTCTGTTTTTATTCACAAGAAAGAAACTGCCACTCCACAGAACTTGGGTTCAGCCAGTAAAGAACAAACTAGAATGCATTATTAAAACACCTCTAGCTATGTCTATAGACTCTTACCGCGTAGCAGTGGTTGCCACCTCGTACCCACCCTCCCTGTTCCTCTTGCCTAAAGGAGACATGATTTATTTCAGGTTTCCCCTCTCCAATGCAGCCCATCATTCTCAGGCAAATTACCACACCCCCAAATCCAAAGCTAAATCCAGACTGTTAGGTCAGAGCACAGAAGACACGCAAGCCTGGGGACATGGTAAAATGCCGTTTATTTTGAGCACCTGGGTGCAGGTGGGTGGAGGCCGAAAAAGGCGTCCACCCAGAGGAGGGGAAGGGTGGTGAGTTTTGTAGAAAGTTTGGGAGGGGGAGTTCTGCCAGTTTCTGTCGGCTCCATCCCAGCCTTTGTAATTCAGAGTTATCTTTGCAACCTCCGGAGTCTCTGGAGCCTGCAGCCTGTGGGTGGGGGTGGGGGGGCAGGTCTTTTCTGACTTATCCACTGCATGCATTCCCGGGCAGACCCAACACAGACAACCTGCTCTGATCATGACCATCATTAGCCTTGGTGTTAACGGTCCAGGAGTGAGTACATGACCTGAGTTACTCAGACTGAAGGAAAGGATTTTTAGTCTATGACTGGAGAACAAGCCCTTTCTCACATTACAATTAGGGACAGATGCTGCTGGTCGTGGCAACCATCTTGTGACCAGGGTGGAAGCTGAAGCGAGAAAAACAGTCACACACACCAAAAAGAGCAGAGAGTGGAGGTCCCAGGGAAATGGAGCAGGGCACTGCCTGAGCTCTGGGCTTCAGCTGTGTGTAATCGCAGATCTGCTTGTCGTTTATGCCAGTTCGGGTGGGGTTTTCTGTTACTTATAGTTAATAGTATCCTGATATAAGTCTCTGGAATATATTGCTTAAACTTCAAATTAGGAGAAAAGAAAATGTGCTTTAGAATACATGTACGTTTTTAAATGTAAATTCTGATCAGAAGGACAGCATAGCTCCTCTAAGACCTACCTGGAGAGTGAAGCATCTGTGATTATTGTTGTGAAGGGAAAACAATATCTGCCACAAATAATTTATAAGGTTCTTTTTCCTCTCTCTAAACTTGGTGTTTAATGCCCTCTAGGACACTTAGAAGTACTTTGGCTTTAAAGCCCTTTCTTTAAATTGACAAGGAGTTCCCTTGAATTGAAAGCAACATAAAACAATCTACATTGGATAATTCATTCATTCATAGAGGAAAAAAAAGGTTAACAATAAATAATTCAAGAATGAAGAGCCTTTAGAAGAATCACAGATCACAGATTCATGGCTGGAAAAAAACCTTAGAGATTATCTAGATTAATGCTTTTGAAACTTTTCCACTGAAATTCATGTGGGAAGCGTTTTTATGAGTGTGGAAATAGTACCTGAAGTAGCTTGTCAAAAGCATGAGATATCTTGGCATTTGACTTTTTAATCTCAAAAATGCAAGAGAATTTTGCATTCTAGTGCAGAATATTATTTACATATAATTTTTCCCAAACCCCTAGTGAAATTAGTAGCGTAGGCCATTGCAATGTCTATCTATACTGTGGCTCGGGGTTGACCTCTACTGGTATATCACCGTGTATCCCCAGGGACAGATGACATGTTTACCCGAGTGCAAGTGTACAGCTCTAGAACATTACCCTCATGTCATAAATCAGAGAACTAAGGCCCAGGGAGGTTAAATAACTTACCCAGAGTTCTGAAGATAGTTATTGGCAGAGCTGAGAACAGAACCAAACTCA
Source organism: Daubentonia madagascariensis (assembly GCA_023783475.1). NCBI lineage: Eukaryota > Metazoa > Chordata > Mammalia > Primates > Daubentoniidae > Daubentonia > Daubentonia madagascariensis. Next base: position 48,431,249 of record JAKFHU010000600.1, on the reverse strand, counting down.
TTCTAACTCCCAAGACTAGTACCCTTGCCAAATGCTTCTTTCAACGTTTGTATGAAAATAAGAACAACCTAAATTAGAAGGTTAGCTACAACTCTATCCAAATACATGAGGCTACAGATCATTTCCTGAACATGTCCAGCCTCAGTGCCTTTGTACTTGCTCTTCCTTCTCTCTAGAAAGGCTCTTCTGACTCTGCATGGCTGACTTCATCTATCATTCATGTCTCAGTTCAAACTCCACCATTTCAGAAAAGGAGCCTCCCCTGACCACCCTATCTAATTGGGGGTTCTCCTCAACTCCAGTTTCCCTGGATATGGTACCTTCATAAGACATATCACAATATAAAATCACCTTATTTATGTATTCATTCCTTTGTATATTATCTTGCTTCCTTCCTCTTAAATATAAATTCCATGAAGGAACAGACCTTTCCTGTCTTGCTCGTTGCTCATACCGAAATTGGAAGTTCACACATACAGAATGCTTGAAAAATATTTTTTTAATAATAAATGAATACTCTGTATTCTCTTGTCTCTGTCTTTACCTAAGCTACCACTCTCCTGGAATGCTTTTCCTCCTTCATACTTGCCCGCTCAAGTATTACTCATTCTAGGGACAACTCAAATCTTACGTCTACCAGGAAGCCTACCCCCTGCCACCACCCCAGATCTATGTACCCGACTACCTTGTGAAGATGTCGAGAACAGGAAACTTGTCTTATTCACGTTTGTATTCCCAAATCCGGGGAGAGGCGGACCTTTGATCCCAGTCCTTTACTTGTGTCACCTGCTCATATGTGCCTTTCTGATCTTGGTGCCCTTTTTCTCTGTATTCTAGAAGACCTTTTTTATGATTATTCTAATCCTCATTGACTATATTTTCCATTACGTCAATTCTGTTCCTTAAACACTCCCATACAAATTTTAATTGTCATTTCATCTGTTTTTTTTTCTTCCTTGCCATCTTTTGCTCATGTTACCCAGGTTTTCTTTTTGACCTCAATGCACTCTTTCTTCTTGACTTTATACTCTTTCATTGAGACTCTGCCTCTTTAGAGTAGATTTAGGATGCCTAAAAGTTATTTAAAATAGCATGCTATTTCTTGCAAAAAATTATATTCAGAAGTATTCTCTTTCCCTGATACTTAAGCTTAATGCTTCTTTCCCTTAATCTGCACTGTTATTTACGGGCCCCAAATTTAAGGTTTCCTCTGTTTTCATCCTAGAGGGAGAAGAGTTCTATCCAGACTCATGTATTGACCAAACAGGGGATTTAGAGAGCTCTTAGACCCACTCACTGTTTACCAGGGAGCAGACTGAATCCCAGACTTAAAGCAAAGGCAAGATCTATCCTGGCTTCAAGAGTCTAGCCTAATTTAGAGCCATTTAAGTGGAGTTAGGTGAGATCTTCACCCAACTTATCACAGGAAAAAATGTTTCCAAAGATGCAATGCACTTAGACCCTCAAGTGTGAACAAAGTAAAATATTTCCTAAGATGCAAGTCACTCAGCCCCCAACTCCCTCTACACTTTGTTCTGCTTTGTTGTTTTCCAAACGTATTGCCTGCAATTGGACATTGAAAGTCAAGGGGACAGAATTAAAGCCTCCTCACAGGAAACAGAACAAAAGGAAACAGCAAGGGGCCAAGAGTTGAACCTTAAAAATTTCTAACTCTAAGGACTGGAGGAAGAGAGAGAGAGAAGCAGCAGTCCAAGAGCTCAATGATGACCATGCCATGTCACAGGGATGACCTGTGGCAGAGGGAGGGTTGGAATACTGCAGAGGGGTGACCATCAATGTCAACAATCTTATCAAGGAAAAGAATGAACACTGTATGATTAGGAGGCCCCTGATGTCCTTGGAATTGCCAGAAGAAGGATAAAAAAGAATAGCACTCTGGCAGGTGATTAAGCAATGAGTAGAATTAACGAAGAAAGGGAAACTAGGGCATGCTTGTTGAGAAAGATTGACAGTAAAATACAGGGAGAAACAGATAGCAGTCATCTATTAAATACGAGCAATGCTAAAATCTACAAGCACTATTTAAATCTCTAAGCAAAAATAATAGGCATAATTTTTCTTTTTGAGTTTGGAAAGACTGTCTCAGATTTAGAAAATAGTGAGAGTAACCACTATGTAAATCCTCTTTTAAATAAAGGGGCACACGAGGGATGAGGGGAGATAAATTCAACCCCAGAAATTAGAAATCTGGGAGTATTAGATAAAATACCAAAGAAGAAATATTCTGCCTCAAAGGCTTCATGATTTTTTTTTAATATTGCATCCCAAATTTTTTTACTTAACTTTGCTAAATCACCATGGAATTTCTGGACCTCTCTTTTTAATATTTTGTTAAATTGTTACATGGCCCCAGTATCAATTATAGGTTATATGTCAAATTCTGAAGGCTACTTCTAACTAAATAAAACAGTGAATTTGTAGGGTTCCATAGCTAAACATTATCACATGTATTGAAAATGAAGACTATAGTCAAGGAAAAGTGAAATTCTTTTGAATAGTGTTAAAAATATATGTATTATTTTATAGGTAAGGACAAGTCATTAAATATTTCCTTTCATATCTTACTTATTGAAAACATCAAAGATCTGTTCTTATCAATCACAATCCAGCAAAACTAAATGATAACATAAAGGCTCCTGGCCATAAGCAAATTAGAGAAAGGTGGTAGGACCCAAGAATTAAGTGCATCATGTATCTCAGTTATGAGCCATAACCCCAAAGAAAGCCTCATGAGGATTTCATGCACCCAGAAGCAACAAAAGTACAAACCAGCAGACGTTCACCCCATTCCTGCTTTTACTTAGTCATTTGAGAAAGATAACAAATTAGAAACTCTACCGCTCTAAGAACTACTTCCTGCCCCGGAAAGGAATCACCAGGATCATCCACCAACTGCCTCAATATTTTAACTTTCAAAAAGGGATTCACTCAAACAAGCATTTATTGAGAACTTCTATGTGCCAGGCTCTGAGATTTAAGCAAATAGATCACTTAGTTGCATCAACCCTGAATTGAGTCTCTTAGTCAAGTGAGCAGAAGAATAAGGATTATATATCATAAAGAAACAATATTCAAGGCATTTGGCTCAAGGAGCTAAAATCAAAGGCAAAGACTTACAGATTATCAGTGTGGTTTAATGGCAGTGAACACAGCAAGGGATGATATTATTCCTATAGGTGATGACTTCCATTTTATCAACAATTTCTCCTATGTATGACATCTCTTAGCCTTTAGTCCAATTTTTCTTCTGGATACTGGACTTACTGGCTGAGCATAACTTTATAAAGCAAACTAACTTTTGATAAGGTGACCTAACATCTTTCTTGAATATGGTCAACACAAACCGAGGCTGGCACCACTTTTCCAAGCCTTATGCCAATATAAAGGCACGACTAAGTATGTACCTCTTCCCAGAGGAGCTGCACAAGGGTTCAGGATCATCAACACATTAATTCTCCAGAGAAATCTACAATAAAAGATGAGATCACTTCTGCACAATTAAACTAAAAATAAATTCTGTCTTATATGGAAACCATTGCTGACATTCTCTCCAAATATAACTCTAGTCCTAGGGTAAAATCAGTTTAAGCATTTTGTTGGTTTTTAAATTCATTTATCACACTAAATGCATAATATCTATTATTAAGCTTCTTCCTCTATAACAGCTTAACCAGGATATGTATCTTAGTTTACTCATATTCAGTTCATCCAACAAAAATTAATTGAGGGGCTACTATATACCAGTCATTGTTCTAGGCTCTGAGGACACAATAATGAAATGAAACGAAGAAAGTGATATCTCTGCCCACAGGGAGCTTATATTTTAGTGGATAGTTATGTAAATGTACATTCATATGCATAAATAAACCACCGACATACATAGTACAATACTCTTTATTCATCTCAAGCTGGAACTTGTTTCCCTTCTAAACTTGGAAATATGTGAATAGTGTCAGGGATCTAAACATGTCACTAAGCAATTTCTATTTTGCATGATATTAAACCATAGCCCAGATCTAAGTCTTAGATTTATATAATATTCTGTTAGCTTTTTTCCCCCCTAGAATAAGTTGTTCTCCTTTGCATAACCTTTACCTTGTTACCTTTATCAGTTTTTTTTTAATTTCCAACTCCACCATCCTCCCCCACCAGCATTACTCATTCTCCTAAAATGTATGAAAAATGTTCTCTCACAATTCATGTTCTCATATGAGAGCACCGTGTTTTGAATGGTACTTTCTTCTTGTCCTTGACGTCCTTTTGTAAAAGACCTCCGAGGTCCACTAACATGGCACACAATGTGATCACTTCCAAGTTTTTCAGGTCATTTCTTACAACTCACTTTATATTCCACAGAACTGCTTTGTTTCTCAAACACAGTGTACTACATCTCACCTCCAGGCCTATGCATGTCTTACACACTGCCGGGAATAATCTCTGGTCATACTCTTACCCAGGCAAACATCTATTCATCCTTTAATACTTTAGTTCAGACATTATTTCCTCCACGAAACTTCCCCTGACCCTGTATCTCTATTCCTTGGGGGTACTTTAAGTTCTCCTCTGTGCTTCCACAGTACATAAGAAATAACTATATCAATTAAACTTACCACACTGTATTGAAATCATCTAGTCACAAATCTGAAAGGGAAAATGAAGTCCTGGTCATTTTATCACCATGGCCTCATACAATGACCTTCATATGGTAAATAGTCAAAAACATGTTTACTGAATAAACACTTGAATGAATTTTAATAAATCCTTGAATAAACTTTCAATAGTAAAAATAGTAAGTGACAAAAACTTGTGAAATTATCAAGTTCTCTAAACCAAGGAATATTTAACTCTGTTCAATGTTTTTCTTCTTTTTCAACATAAGCTCTTTGTTTTAACTAGATATCAAACACAAGTAAGTGCTTGTTTAAACTTGAAAAATCCTACAGAGATCACGGAAGATGATGAAGGAAACATAGTAAGCAACTGAACAAATATCTGTTATGAGATTTACCCTCTGCCCAAGAGACACCAGAGAGAACTTCATTAGCAAAGATATTCTTTCATCTATGAGGTAATGAAAGGGGAATTGCCAAAGCCCTCAAGCCAAGAAGTGGGTGACATCAACTTTATCCTGAGCAATTTAAATCTGTCTACAATGCCATGTCCTCCAGAAGAGGCTGGGATGAAAAAGATGAGTTAAACATGTTTTCATTTATTGTTCTTTTATATCCTTTCAGGTGCCTGATGAAGAGATGAACTTGAGGTTTGACTGTGGAGATTTTCTTCATAGTCAGAACGTTTTTGCCTCAATTAGTTGCTGTTTTCCTATCTCTGGGCCAGCTATCTTGTAATAAAATTCATAACACAAAGAGTTTTTTAATTTCTATATATTGTATAAATAAAGAATGTGTCTGGTCCTTGTCCCAGGTTCCTGGGATGGAAGCTTCTAAACCCTTAGAATTTCCAAAGTGATAGAAATGTCTTTGTTATTCATGTAGGTCCTCAGGCCACACCTAAAATGAAGTGACTCAGGGTGGGCTCCTAGATAGTTGGGGGTGAGTGCAGCTTGGGGAGGATGGGTGGGAGTCCACGCTAGAAGAAAGACCAACCACGTGATCAGAGGGTTAGGGCTTTCAGCCAGGTGATCAGCTCTACTTCTGGGAAGGGGAAAAGGACTACAGGTTGAGAACAATCCTGTAGCCAATGATTTAATCAAACATGCCTATGTAATAAAACAAACAAAAATTTGGGTCACCAAGGCCCCGGTGAGCTCCCTGGTGGGTAGGTGAACGCATTGAGGTGCCTGGAGGCAATATGTCTGGATCCCAAAGGGAGGACACAAGAAAGTTCTGTGTATAAGATCTTTCCAGACCTGGCTCTATATAGCTCTTCATTTTGTTGGTTCTGATTTGTATTCTTTATAATAAAAATGTAACCATAAGAATAGTGTTTTCCTGAGTTCTGTGGGTCATTCTAGTGAATTATCAAACCTGAAGGGGTTGAGGAAACCCGTGAATTTATAGTCACTTGGTCAGAAATACAGGTGGCCTGGGACCCCCAAACTTGTGGTTGGCATCTGCAGTGAGGGAGCTCTCCACTTTACCTGTGGAATCTGTCTAACTCTGAGGGGAGGTTAGCATCAGAATTGTATTGCAGTATTGCACGGTTCCACCATGGTAACCACACAATTACCATGTTTATTTAGCCTGGAGGCAGGAGACCTGGGTCCAGGGTCAAACCTTCCATTCTATAGCCCAGATCTTAGACAAGCCACATAACTCTTCTCAGTGTCAATTTTCTTACCAGTAAGTAAGGGGAGCTGGGCTCAGTGGCTTCTGCCATTTCCCATCTTTATACTGCTCCCATTAGTCCTGAATTTGGAGGAGAAACAAATGATCTCTTTTTACACTGGATAATTTTCCTCTACAAGCTTCTCAAATAAGTAAAAGCTTATAGACAGCTTTGAGGCCTTTGCACTTGCTATTCCCTCTCCCTGGAACATTCCTCCCAAGACATCTGTGTGGCTCACTGCCTCCAAGGCTATGCACAAAGGTCATTGCTCTGTTGATCCTCGTTGGTCATGTTATCTAATTTCAACCCCCATCCCTGACACATGGCCACTCCTTTCTCTGCTTTATTTTACTCCATGACGATTATCACTAACTGACATATTACATATGGCAATGGCTTGTTTCTCATCTGTTTCCCCAGTAGAATGTAAGCTCCATGAGGGCAGGGCTCTGTGCTGTGTATCCACTGCTTTATCCTCAGCACCTAGAAAAGTACATATCAAATAAATAGTAAGTGCTTAATAAATATTTGACACATGGGTCTATAATAGCTTTTCTGAGATCTGGTAGGCACAGCAGCATAGTTAAGTAATCCACATGTTCATACCTGAAATTATTGTAAAAATGATTCCCCCAAAATTAAAAATAAAAGGTAGAAGAAAGAATATAAGAAAAAATAACAGAATGCTAGGAATTACAGTCAGAGAAAGGAATTATTGAGCTTATAAGACTTTGGAGTGATAATAAAGATCAAAGAATGGAGATGATGGTGACGGGTAAAGTACAGATGATGTGATAAGATGTTGAGATATAGTAGGGTTTTCAAAGATGATAGCAGCAAAGGGGTAGGGGAAGGTTGTATAGCAGTTAATGCTACAATACTTTAGAAAAGTGAAAAATTACCTTATTGGTCACAGCAAGATAACAAGAATCAGGTAGTATGAGAGAAAAGCTCTGAAAGATTGAGAAATTATAGAACAATGATTTAAACCAGCTGTCCAACAACAGTACCCATTGGACATAAGAGGCAACTGAGCACTTGAAATATGTCTAGTCTGACACCCAACAATGTAAAACTACCCAAAGCTAAAACTCCAGAACCCAGATTTCACAATGACTCAAGAGGTAAAACAGAACAAGAAACTACCCAACAGAATAAACAGAAATCTACCCCAAATATCAATTCTCTCAATAAATGTGAATGGGTTGAATTGCCCATTGAAGAGATATAGGCTGGCTGAATGGATTAAAAAATACAAGCCAAGTATCTGCTGTCTCCAGGAAACACACCTTACACACAAGGACGCATTCAGACTCAAGGTGAAAGGATGGCATACAATTTTCCAGGCTAATGGAAACCAAAAGAAATCTGGAGTAGCCATCCTTATTTCAGATGATATAAACTTTAAAGCAACAAAAGTAAAGAAGAACAAAAATGGACACTATATAATGGTGAAGGGAAAAATCTTACAAGAAGATTTAACAATCCTAAACATATACGCACCCAACACAGGAGTGCCCAGATACGTAAAGCAAATACTGCTTGATATAGACAACATAATAAACAGCAATGCCATAATAGCAGGCGACTTCAACACCCCACTGACAGAACTGGACAGATCCTCCAAACAGAAAATAAGCAAAGAAACAATGGACCTAAACAGGACTCTAGAACATTTGGGCCTAACAGACACCTACAGAACACTCCACCCAAATAACACTGAATATACATTCTTCTCATCAGCTCATGGAACTTTCTCTAAAATTGATCACATCCTAGGCCACAAAACAGATCTCAAAAAATTCAAAAAAATAGAAATCATACCATGTATCTTTTTAGACCACAAAGGAATAAAATTAGAAATCAATTCCAACAGAAACTCACATCTTCATCCAAAAACATGGAAATTAAACAATCTGTTGCTGAATGACTATTGGGTCAAGGAGGAGATTCAAATGGAAATCAAAAGATTCTTTGAACTAAACGATAATGGGGACACAAGTTATCAAAATCTGTGAGATACAGCAAAAGTAGTCCTGAGAGGAAAACTTATCACCTTAATGCTCACATCCAAAAGACAGAAAGCTCACAAATGACCTTTGTTGCTTTAAAGTTTATATCATCTGAAATAAGGATGGCTACTCCAGATTTCTTTTGGTTTCCATTAGCCTGGAAAATTGTATTCCATCCTTTCACCTTGAGCCTGAATGTGTCCTTGTGTGTAAGGTGTGTTTCCTGGAGACAGCAGATACTTGGCTTGTATTTTTTAATCCATTCAGCCAGCCTACGTCTCTTCAATGAATCATCATAAGGAAATGGAAAAGGAAGAGCAAAGCAATCCTAATGCCAGTGGAAGAAAAAAAATAACCAACATCAGAGCAGAATTAAAATAAATTGAGAACAAAAGAACAATACAGAAGATTAATAAAATGAAAAGTTGGTTCTTTGAAAAGATAAACAAAATAGACAGGCCATTTGCCAGGTTGACCAGAAACAGAAAGGAAAGTACTCTAATAAGATTAATTAGAAATGAAAAAGGAGAGGTCACAACCAATGTCATGGAAATACAAAACATCATCTTCGAATACTACAAAAATCTCTATGCCCAAAGACACGAAAATGTGGAGGAAATGGACAAATTCTTAGAAACATACTACCTCCCTAGGCTCAACCAGGAAGAAATAGAATTCCTAAACAGACCAGTATCAAGCACCAAAATTGAAGCAGTAATAAAAAATCTTCCAACAAAAAGAAAAAGTCCTGGACCAGATGGGTTCACACCTGAATTCCACCAAGCCTACAAAGAAGAACTGGTGCCTATACTGCAGAAATTATTTGAGAACATCCAGAAGGATGGAATCCCCCCAAACTCATTCTACGAAGCCAATATCACCTTGATACCAAAGCCAGGAAAGGACACAAGAAAAGAAAACTACAGACGAATATCCCTTACGAATATAGATGCAAAAGTTCTCAATAAAATCCTAGCAAACCAAATTCAAATGTACATCAAAAAAATAATTCATCACGATCAGGTGGGCTTCATCCCCAAGATGCAGGGATGGTTCAACATACACAAATCTGTAAATGTAATTCACCACATAAATAAAAGCAAGAACAAAGATTATATGATCCTTTCAATAGATGCAGAAAAGGATTTTGACAAAATCCAGAACCCTTTTATGATAAGAACTCTTAACAATATAGGCATAGATGGCTCATACCTCAAAATTATTAAAGCCATATATGACAAACTCACAGCCAATATCATACTGAATGGGGAAAAATTGAAAGCATTCCCCCTTAAAACTGGAACCAGACAAGGTTGCCCACTATCTCCACTTCTATTCAACATAGTGCTGGAAGTCCTTGCCAGAGCAATCAGACAAGAGAGAGGAATCAGGGGTGTCCAAATGGAGGCAGAATAAGTCAAACTCACTATTCATGGACAATATGATATTACATCTATAAAGCCCCAAAGATTCAACCAAGAGATTACTAGAATTGATAAATGAATTCAGCAAAGTCTCAGGATACAACATCAATGCACACAATCCATAGCCTTCATATATGCTAATAACAGCTGAGCCGAGAAACAAATTAAAGATGCCATGCCTTTCACAATAGCACCAAAGAAAATTAAATATTTAGGAACATATCTAACTAAGGAGGTGAAAGACCTATCTAGAGAGAATTACAAAACACTGAGAAAAGAAATTGCAGAGGATGTAAACAGATGGAAAACCCTACCATGCTCTTAGATAGGTAGAATCAACATTGCAAAAATGTCTTTGCTACCTAAAGTGATTTACAGAATCAATGCAGTCCCTATCAAAATATCAACTTCATTTTTTGCTATCTAGAAAAAATAATTCTACACTTCGTGTGGGACCAGAGAAGACCCCATCTAGCCAAAGCAATCTTAAGCAAAAAGAACAAATTGGGAGGCATCTATCTACCAGACTTCAAACTATACTACAAGGCTACAGTAACCAAAACAGCATGGTACCGGCACAAGAACAGAGACGTAGACCAATGGAACAGGACTGAGAACCCAAATATAAAACCATCCTCATACTGTCATCTGATCTTTGATAAATTCCACAAAAACATACACTGGGGAAAAGATTCCCTATTCAATAAATGGTGCTGGGAAAACTGGATGACCACATGTAGAAGACTGAAACTAGACCCACACCTCTCACCTCTCACAAAATTCAACTCACGATAGATAACAGATTTAAACCTAAGATGTGAAACCATAAGAATTCTAGAAGAAAATGTTGGAAAAACTCTTATGGACATTGGCCTAGGCAAAGAATTTATGAAGAAGACCCCCAAAGCAATCACAGCAGCAACAAAAATAAATACATGGGACCTGATCAAATTAAAAAGCTTCTGCACAGCCAAGGAAACTATCACTAGAGTGAACACACAACCTACAGAATGGGAGAAAATATTGGCATGCTACACCTCTGATAAAGGGCTGATAACCAGAATCTATACAGAACTTAGGAAAATCAACAAGAAAAAATTAAACAACCCCATGAAAAAATGGGCAAAAGACATGAAAAGAAACTTTTCAAAAGAAGTCAGAATAATGGCCAACAAGCATGTAAAAAATTGCTCAACTTCTCTAATCATCAGGGAAATGCAAATCAAAACCACAATGAGATATCACTTAACTCCAGCGAGATTGGCTCATATCAAAAAGTCCCAAAACAACAAATGTTGGTGGGGATGCGGACAGATAGGAACACTCATACACTGCTGGTGGGACTGCAAATTAGTACAACCTCTATGGAAAATAATATGGAGAAACCTCAAAGAACTAAAAGTAGAACTACCATTTGATCCAGCAATCCCACTACTGGGTATTTACCCAAAGGAAAAAAAGACATTCTATAATAAAGACATCTGCATGCAAATGTTTATAGCAGCACAATTCACAATTGCAAAGATGTGGAAACAACCCAGGTGCCCATCAACACACGAGTGCATTAATAAAATGTGGTATATGTATACCATGGAGTATTACTCAGCAATAAAAAACAACGGTGAATTAATACATCTGGTATTATCCTGGACAGAGCTAGAGCCCATTCTTCAAAGCGAAGTGTCACAAGAATGGAAAAACAAGCACCACTGGTACTCACCATCAAATTGGTACTAACTGATCAATACTTATGTCACACATGGCAGTAATATTCATCAGGGGGCGGGCGGGCGGGAGGCGGGTGGAGGGGATGGGAAAACTCTCACTGAATGGATGCGGGGCGCACAGTTTGGGGGATATCCACGATTGTAGCTCTGACATGGGCAGTGCATGGGCAATATATATAGCCAAAGTGTTATACCCCCATAATATTCTGAAATAAAAAAAAAAAGAAATATGTCTAGACTGAGATATGTTGTAAAAATGGAAAATGCATACCACATTTCAAAGAATCAGCACAAATAAAAGAATATAAATTAGCCAGGTGTGGTAGCTTTTGCCTGTAGTCTCAGCTACTCAGGAGGCTGAGGCAGGAAGATCTCTTGAGCCCAGGTGTTTGAGACTGCAGTGACCTATGATACCACCTTTGCACTCCAGCCTGGGTGACAGAGCAAGACCCTGTCTCTAAAAAAGAAGATGAAGAAAAAAAAAAATGTAACCCATCTTGTTAATAATTTTTATATAAGATACATGTTAAAATGATAATTTTTGGATTTGTTAGGCTAAATAAAACATAATTATAATTAATTTCACCTGGTTTTTTTCTTTTTTACTTTTTAATGTGGCCAACAGAAAATTTAAAATGACTTATGGAGGCTAGTATTACATTTCTGTTCGTAGCACTGATCTAGACGTGTCCAAGTGGTATATATAAAGAGTTCTGCAGATTTGCTACCAGCCCCCATGAGTCAAGGGAAATGAAAGAAGGCATGGCCTCCATTAAAGTTTGCCAGAGAAGCAGTATCTTCAAGAGAAAGTAGTTTCAACATCAGGAAGGATGTAAAATGGTTGTAGGAAAAAAGGTATAGGTCAGGTGTCAAAGGCAGGTTGGTAGATCAAATTACAGGAGAGGGAAAGACTTTGAAGTTCGCCTAGTTCACCTACTCCATGCTGGTTCCAAAGCTGAAAGTTCCTTTAGTTAAGACCAATTTCATTGGACATAAGATGGATGAACAAGTCATCCAATTACAATAACATTTAATCAACACACATTTATTAGAGACTTCATATATCCTAGACTCTAGACATCTAAAAATGAATAAGCTCCTGCCCTCAAATTATATTCAAACTAGTAGGAGAGAGGAGTATATAAAAATAGATAAATTCCAATATATATCCCAGCAAATACAGCAATTGAGTATAAGTTAGGTCCTGAGGTCAGAGCTAAGAGTGAGACATACACAATTTATATCCTGTATGCTATCACTCCAACTGGGGCATGGGCTGTAAAAATAGTCCATTCAGCACAATTTTAATTCTAGCTACAAAAAACGTTGTACTTTCTTTTACTTAAAAACACTAAAGCTGGGCCGGGCGCGGTGGCTCACGCCTGTAATCCTAGCATTCTGGGAGGACGAGGCAGGAGGATCACTTGAGCTCAGGAGTTCGAGACCAGCCTGAGCAAGAGTGAGACCCTGTCTCTACAAAAAAAAAAAAAAAAACACTAAAGCTTTTGTCTGGAAAAAAAATGTATCTCCCATGAAACCATAAAGTTTTGTAGGTATCAAGGGAAATAACTTAAAGTTTACAAATGTATTCCACTCTCTCTCATTTAAACTATAACTATTCATTCAAAAACTTTAAAAATACCAGCATATATTCTGCAATATTATTTTTAGATGCCTCTATATTAAACAAATGTTCATATAAAGCTATCTGCTTTTACTATCTTAAGATGCCATATGGTTACAAAAGAGACTAATGTTTCTTTCATTTTCCTGATTTCTTTCAAAATATATAATATAGTTTGTTTGCTATAGTTAGTTTCTAAAAGTTATAATGTGAAATAGTAAAATCTCATTAGTAGAAAACATCAGCCTATGTATACCCTTAGGGTTCTTTCCAACATTTCTTCAAAGGCACCACAACAAAGGTGAAGATAGCAATGACAACAACCTGTTTGTGTGTGTTTGGGCAAGGACTGATAATCTCTGGGGCTTATCCTGGTAGAGCAGGCCCATGCCAGAAAAAAGCACTGGGCATTAGAATCAGAGAAACCTAGATCCAAATCTCACCTCTATTGCTTATTAAATTTGGGATCTTGGGCATATTAACCAACTTCTTAGAACTTGAATTTAATCACCAAGATAATGGGGATAATATGCACTATAAAATTAAATGTGAATTCTGGCATATAGAAGGTGTGCTCAGTAAGTGTTACTATCGATCCCTTTTCATACCTCCAAACCCCATAGCCCCTCTCAACCCGGTCATGGCCACCTACTCAAAAAAGGGTGACAAAATTACATCAGTCAGCATCTAGTAGACTGCTACTTGATATTGTTATCCTAAAGGTGCCAGCACATCAGTAAAGGTAGCCAACCATATACTATGTATAACGGAAGAACATGGTTTTCAGGATAAAATTCTCATTAATTTCTATTAAACATTAACTGCTTGAGGATTTTCAAGCAAAATTAATCCAAGCTACTTGAACAGTCCTTGAAAAGTGGGAAAATCATCAGGGTCATCACAGACTATTGATTCAGTTTCGACAAAGCTAAAAAGCAAATTATAGAAAGTTTTGGTGAGGATCTTGTCCTTATCAGCATGAGTAAAAGCTCATAAACTTCACCCACTAAATTCCAAGAATCTAAAATTCAATAGAAGAATGTCTTCTAAGAACTCTACAGGGTGTGTTTTTATCAGAAAAATAACCTGCTTTAAATCCTCTGTGGAAAAAAGTGAGATATAAATTTAATATATTTTATTTAGTAAAATTTTCCATTTTGATATCCATTTTTTTTACTTGAATAAGTAGACTTCCCACAAAAAAGTTCCTAAGGAAAACAATATGCATTTTATTACAATAAATTACAATGCCAAGCACAATCTCCAGTGAATAGAGCACTTAATGAATGTGCAGGAAACGACAAATAAGCAGGAAAAGCAAGCAAGCCTTAACAACATGTTGCAATGAGGGCATACATTAATTCATGCAATTTTTTAAAAATCCATTCAGGGCAGGTGGTTTAGGAGGCCCTGAGAGAGTGAGTCACTAGCCCAGGGTCATACTCCCTCAGTGGCAGAGCCTAGATTTGAACCTAAATCAACTGATTCATTTCTCTGCCTTTAAAATCTCAGTATTGAAACCGCCCCCACCCCAACCCCAACCCCAACCCCCTGGAGGTTACTCAGTTACAAGTCTCCTAGGCCACACTGGAATCTTGTAAATAACATTCATGACATGTGGTTATTTAGTCTCTGTTTAACAGTTCCAATGACTCACCCCTTTTATGAGGTCACTGTTGCCGTTTCTGAAATGTCTTCTTTATAATGAATCTAAATCTTGTCTCCAGTTAATGTTATCCTTCCATCCTGAGCTAAACAGAGTAAATCTAATCCCCTTCCACCAAAGTACCAGTGCCCTAAAGCTTTTTCTACTTCAAAGCTAAACATTCCTTCAACCCATGTGGTTTCACCATGAGGCACTGCTATGGGTATCATCACAGTACCATGCCTGAAAACCCTTCCTCATTTCTTCCTTCCCATTACATCTTCCCACCTATTGATTTTCATTTCCTACCTCCCCTGAGGTATCCAAAACAGAATCACAAATATACTGAGAATTAAAAGGATGCACAATTAAATGGCAGCAGTAACATAACTGTGATTTTCCTGAATTATTCATTGCTTTGAAATATCTAGCACTATTCAGAGAAGGATAAGAGTTTCTACTCTGAAAACAGATAATATTATTATATCGACTAACTTTCATTGAGCACCTACAGGCACAGTTCTAGGTGCTTTACATGCATTAATTCATTTAACCCTCACAACAACTATGGGGAGGTGATCACAACTATGTGATCATTATTTTCTGATAAGGAAATTGCATTCCAGAAAGGTTAAGGAATTTATGTAAGGTCTCCAAGCTAGTTGTGGCTGCCACCAGGGCATTAGGGATGAATTTCAAACTAAGTAGTTTCTCTTTCTTTTCCCAGTCTTTTTCAGTTTTTCTGTTTTTTTCTGGCTGCCCAATGTCTTTGCCAATGCTAAGTAACGTGAGGTTTTCTTCATTCACAAATTCACAGCAGTATGTAGATGACTGCCAGGCACAATACTGCTACTTATGCTCTCCATACTTTCTTTGACCCAATTCTTCTCCCATATATACAAATGAACAAGGTCAGCAGATGGGCACCCCAACTTTGACATGACACGGGGCAAGTGTAATGGACTGCACGTTTGTGTCCCCTCCAAATTCATATGTTGAAATCCTAATCCCTAATGGGATGGTCTTAGGAGGTGGGGCCTTCAGGAGATGATTACGTCATGAGGGTGGAGCCCTCATGAATAGGCGCATGCCCTTATAAGGAGAGACATGAGAGAGCTTGCTTCTCACTCTGCTTTCTACCATGTGAGGATACAAGAGGACGGCTGTCTGCAAACCAGGAAGTGAGCCCTCACCAGACATGGGATCACCCAGCACCTTGATCTTGGACATTCCAGCCTCTAGAATTGTTGAGAAATAAATGTTAGTTGTGTAAGCCACCCAGTCTACAGTATTCTTTTATAGCAGCCTAAACGGTCCAAGATAGGCACAAATGTATAAATTTGGGAGATTCCTTTGTTGATAATTTTGTCTTCTAACCTTATGCAGAATCTATCCATCTTCCTCGTCAGCACATCTAAAATAATCCTTGATTTCTCTGGTTAATGCCTCAGCTGAAGGACAATTAGGAGTTAGCCCAGACAGAGAACAGGCAGATTACATGTAGTAAGGGCCTTCACAGCAGGGGGCCCGGCACATATAAAAAGCCAGAGATGGGGGCTCTTGGAGGATTCCAGGAACAAATGCCTGGCAGGGAAGGAGGAGAGAGAGCATTGTCAAGGAAGAATTTTTTGTTGAGAGGATATTTGAGTGACATGAGGAATCACCATGATATGTGTAACAACATAACTTATATTCATAAATTGATTTATTTTATTGCAATGTATATAGGTATTAAAGACATCTTTATTAAAAAGATAGCATTACTAATATTAATGTCACTTTTTTCTGTGAAATTGCTTCAGTTCATAACAAATGCAAAAGGAAAGAAAGGCAGTAAGCGTGCCTCTGATTAAATTTTAAAAAGGGAAGCAGCATTGCAGTAAATACATTTACAGATCATCCTGCTTGTGAAATTTCATTTGATAGGCACCATAATTGTCTTTTTAACCTTTGGACCACAGAACATTTGAAAAGTTTTTCGGTTTATCTTTTTTTTAATTAAAAAGGATCTTCAGTGGTCCCTAAAAATGCAATGTAACTAAAAATCTACTAAAACAGTGGGAGAATTTGACTCTATATATTTGATTCAATATACTCTTAGTTTTTAAGTTCCCTTTGTATTAGTTGGAAGCAGGCAACAGCATCCTATCTAATATACTCATAAGTTAAGTATTAATATTTTCAAAAGGTTCCCTTTGACCTAGGTAAGAAAAAGATAATATGGTTTAAATCTATCATCTCCAATCTTTCTCTGATACTCTGAGATAATCAATAACTGCAAGTTCCAGGCTTTGCAGGAGTTAATATAATGGATTACATTACCATGGATTCTTCCAAGTAAAACTTCAGTGGGAACAGGATCCGATGCCTTTCTCTACTCTGTTGACGGAAGGGACTTCGAGAGGCCATTGTGTTGTGAAATAGCACTCATTTTAGCTGGGGCATCTCATTTATCCTTCAGGCTTTTGATCTGTTAGATAAAGGGACTCTATAATCTCACAGGCTCTCCCACATGCTATGATTCTGTGAGTTGTGGATGACTTGGTTTCCTCCTTTATAGAGTTAGACCTTGACTGATAGCCTGACCCTGAGGCTACTATAAAATGTCTATCTTTTGGGGGTAAAAGGCCATGTCCTTTTAAGTAAATGTGACACAGCACTTGAAATTCAAGTTGATAAAGTGGAGTGCAGGTCCATTTTCGTTAGAGCACTTTACATTTTTGATGGGGCACTTTGCTGAACAGAGTGCGAGTAAATTCACTGGGAGCAAAGAAGAAAAGGGAGGAGCAAGGTTCTGAGAGGGCAGGGAGAGGACCCTGCGATGCGTGAGGATGAGCTCATGGGAAGGGGGGACAATGGGAGGGTATCACCAAAGGTCAGAAAGGGAAAGGGAAACTGTGGCCTGGTGTCAGTCACTCAGAGGGCCACTACTGAGCCATTTTGGGTCCTTTCCTCTTCATTGAAAGTTTTAAATCAAATTATGCAGGTTTTTCATATGGAATCACCATTCTCTTTCACAGGATAACAAGTTTCACTACAAAAAACATACATCTAACTGTTATAATAAACATGGAGCCCAAACGTCAGCTTTGACCACCACACTCTTTAAAATCCAGAAGTTTGGCTCAAACCTCCATTCTGCAGCCTATGAAAAAATCCAATGTCCACCTCAACATTTTAGCGAACTTTGGAGGCTTCTGCGCCCTGGGCTCTATTTTCCCCGTCTGCGGACTTCTCATTCCTTGGTCGATCCCTGCCAGTCCTTCTTTTCCGTGTCCTCAGCACAGACCCAAATGTGGAACTTCCCTAGACTCATTACCACCCTTCCTCCTGCCACACACTTATTTACAGCTCTTACCCTTAGCAGGGTGTTTGGAGAAGACTGGGGGGGTTGCAGGAGGGGTTACTGCCCAGCACTGCCCAGTCAACAACTTAATGTTTTCCTGGAAGACCTTTCCATTTCTCTCCTTTCCAGGGATTCTCACAGGGCCACTCTACCTGGGTCCCTCACTATTTGCTTGTCCCTTTTTCCCCCTCCACTTCCCACAATGCCCAAGAAAATCCTAAATAATTCTAACTCTATTATTTAGAGAAATTCAGTTTTCTCTGAATCAATCCCAGGCCCAGCTTTGCATAACCCAAACCCAGTAGAGAGCCTCATATTATAGACTTTCCTGGAAAATGATCAATAATTCTCAGGTAGTTGTGTGGTTCTAAATAATGACATTTTTCCATCACAAATATATTCAAATATATTCCCTAAATTATGAACATCAGTTTCAAACAAGAGTTAGCCTACATGTACTACCATGACTTTCAAAAAGTGGCACCAGGAGTGCATTATTCTTTATATACTTTAATACAGTGATTCTCAAATTTTAGCTAGCATCAGAATCAGCAGGAAGGCTGGGTAAAACACAGATTGCAGGGGTCGATCTCCAGGGCTTCCGTGTCAGTAGGTTTAGAAAGTTGCACTTCAAGCACATTCCAGGTGTTGTCAATACTCTGTCCCTTTAAGAACCAAGGCTTGACAGAAGTTCTCCATCCCAACTGCCTGAGAAGGGCACCTCCAGTTCTATTACTAACATAATGGCTATAGCTTTCTGCGGAACGTGTAGGTAGCTAATACTTTCACCTGTCCCCTTTCAGCCCACATACAGTGATAAATCACCATGTTCCTACAGATTCTACTTCTATTTCCTGTAAGATCTACTAAGCATGGGCTGGTGCGGTCTGCATATCAATTATCCCTCCCAGACCCCTGCCAGCATAGTAGCCACAAGGCCACGCTCAGGCCTTACATTATAAATGTGGAACCATTTAGAAGATGATGCTCCTTTTCCAGCCCCATGGTTTCTCCTTAATCACTGGGATTGTTGCTGATTACTCCTGAAAGCTGGCGGGAGAGAACATGTGCAGTGAGAAGTTTGAAGGAGATGAAGACAGTTGGTATGGTACACATGCTGCTTCATGTGTTTAGCTTGTAGATGTGATAATAATTTTCGTACTCTTCTGAGCAGGTGACAGATGGTTGACTTCTGGCATAGAAAAGATTGATGCTCCAATTTTATGGCTGCTTCCACAATACCATCAGTAAGGCACTGTGAACAAGAATTCTAACCAAAATTTTAGCCACTGTTCAGCATCTTCTCGGGTGAGATGTCTCCTGAGACAGGCTATTTCTATAGGATTCCTTAAATTTACCAACCTGACAAGTAACCAAGTATAAGGTACAAAGTCACAGACATAGTGACAGGCTCTGTAAACAACATTTGCAGCTGAAATTAAAGAACCATCTTCATGTTTCGGCGTAGAAAGGAGAGTTGCTCCTGCACCATCTTTTTCCTGCCTCCTCTGCCACATATTTAGTTATTCTCAGGGTCATCTCTGAGGATGCAGGACCTTGCTGATTATAGGACTCCTTTATAAAGTGGGTTCATCTGCTCAGTGTGTCAGATCACATCAAGATATACAAGCTGTTCCCACTGTAGCAAAAAAAAGCTGAAAACTAAAAATCAGACGATGTGTTTATTCCCAAGGCCATGGTTTAAATCAGGTTTGCATTTAAACAACGATTCAGAAAATTAATGTTTCTTATGTATTAGAAATATTTTAATACTTTAAATTACCTTTATATACCCTTCTGGGGGAGCATAGACTTTTAGAGTCCATGCTTCAATATTTTTTAGTCACCTTCTCAGATACTAGGTTTGCTATATATCTCTTTGTTCTTTCTTCTGTTCATTTTTCTCCATAAATCTAAATAAGTTGGGGCATGATTATGCTTCTGAATTCTTGACATGAAAATTTCAGACCCAATCATCAGATGTTATTGGGCAGATACTGTGTCTTAAGGGCAGCGTTGTACAAAAGCATACTCAAGATGAATAAGTAATGGTATCTGTCCTGAAGAAGCTCATAGTCCCAGGAGAGAGGCAGATATGTGACTAGATGAACTACTGCAAAACAAGGTGCAAAAACAGACGGAAATAATGGTGTACTTGGAACACAAGGTAAAGAAGGACTAACTTTGCTTGGGGAAATGAAAAGGGCTTCAAATGGAGCCTTAAAGCTGGGTTTCAAAGCATGTATAGGTAAATGAAAAAGAGAGAAAGGAAAGTGCCTTACAGAGGTTCTATCTTTTCTTCAATTTGCATCAGGGACAAATTCCTAACTTCCTACCACAGAAAAGTGAAATTGTAGAATTTCATTTTATACCTAGTTGCACTCCCATTTTGAATCAATGTTAGAGGATTTCTGTTATAAATTACAAAAAATGTGCTGCAGCTAAAAGCATAGACTAAAAGCATATTGTTGACCTGACAGGGAGAGGAAATTTAAGGAGAAGACCCTTCCCTCCAATTCAGCATTATTTCCCATTTTTCTCACCAAATTAATCTAATTAAACTCTTTTAAACTAGTCAAAAAGCAACTGCTTATATTTTGTTGAAAATGTTTTGTATAGGGGGCTTTGGATCTTTAAGAAAACAATTTTGGCCAGGCACGGTGGCTCATGCCTATAATCCCAGCACCTTGCGGAGGCCAAGGCAGGAGGATCCCTTGAGGTCAGAAGTTCAAGACAAGCCTGGGCAATGTAGCAAGAGCCCACCACTACAAAAAATTTTTTAAAAATTAGACAGGCATGGTAACGCATGCCTGTAGTCCCACCTACTCAGGAGGCTGAGGCAGGAGGATCCCCTGAGCCCAGGAGTTCGAGGCTGCTGTGGGCTCTGATCAGCCACTGAACTCCAGCCTGGGCAACAAAGTGAGACCCTGTAAAGAAAGAAAGAAGAAAAGAAGGAAAGAAGGAAAGAAAGAAAGAGAAGGAAGGAAGAAATAAAAAGAAAGAAAATGATTTGAAGACATAATTATGGGCACCTTATACCATAATTTAAAATTATTGATTATAAAAAAGAAGCTATTAGAAAAAAACCATATATATATTAACCTAGTTGCACCTGGTTCCTAGAGAAAAATTGTTGAGAGTATTCTACAAAGGGAAAAAGATAACTAAACAACCAAGTTGAAACATTCTTCTGACTGGGGGCAGAATCATGAAGCCATTATCGTGCAGTTTAACTCCGAGCAACTAAGTCGAGAAGTCAAATGAAAGGGCTGTGTACAATTAGCTCTGATGGCCTGCATGATGTGAATGCAAATCTGTGGCTAAGATGGGACCTGGCAACCCCAACAGCTCATGGTTACAGGGAACAGATAAAAGATGAAGATGAATGAAAAATGTGTTTTCTGTTTCTCTTAGAAACTTTTCTAAAAGAATGATCAGTCTTATTAATTAAAGTTAAAGTGTCTTAATGACAAATTGTCTTATTCTAAAAAGTAGACATAAAAATGCTTTTTAAAGCTAACCACCCTCATTTCTCTGATTGGCCGTGGCTGTATCATTGATCTGGTGTTTTAAGCACCCCTCAGAAGTTGCCTCTACAAATCTAAGATCGTGAACTGATAACAGATGTGAGCATTTCTATTTCCCTTCAATTTCCCCACTCTCTCGTGTTTGTCTTTCTCTATCCAAAACTTAATCAAATCATTATCAAAACCTTTCTGATCTTTCTGATTTATGTCCATATTGCACTCCATGCTTTTAAAAGGGAATTCCAAAACAGCCAATAGTTCCCAAAATTAATATTTCAAAATGCTAGCTGGAAAACAATTTAGTGTATTAACTCCCCTATATTCTAAATAAGAAAGTATTCTAGACCCTCAAACACATTTTCTTCCTGTAGCCAAATTAACTGCCTTATGTTAGAAATAAAATGTATATCTTAATGTTAATCAATTTATTACTCTGTTTTAACATTTATATCTACTAAGAGACACAGCTCTAAAAAATATTTTCTAAAAAAACTTTTCCCAGCTGTGCGATCAATTGAGTTCTAACCAGTATTAATAGACAAATAGCATAGGATAAAATGGAAAAGATCAGAAGAGAACAGAATAGAAATCAATAGAATATACTGTATTAGCAATGGAAAATATTGATTCCTGGAGTTTCATTTCAGCTGTGTGTGTGTGTTTGTGTGTACATGTGTCTATACTAGATCACAAGGTAAACTGGGCCCTGGCTAAAAATTTGAAAAAAATCCTGTTCTAAAACATATTGGTGTGTAATTTTATTACATTTATTAAGAAACAGTATTGAATACTGATGAGTAGATGGTCATTTCTATATCTTAGAGACAGTGTGCAGTATGTAGGTTGGCCTTTATGCTCATACAGACAAAAGAAATTGCTTCTAAAGAAATTGCTGTAATGCATTGAAACTAAATATCAAACAGCTCAACAGCTGACATCTGGAAGAGCAATTTGCAAATATTTGAGTATTTTTGGCTTTCATTCATCCATGTGGCCTTCATTTATCTAGACCTACTTTATAGGCACTGTGTTGGGCACTGGGAGAAAAATGGTGAACAAAAAGAGTCCATGATCCTTGTCTATGAAGTGTGATAAAAACATAATGAGGAAGACAATGATATTAATCATGAAATATAAAATTTTATAATGATATAACATTTTACTAATATTAATAATATTTAAGCAGTATTAGCTTCTTTGACAAACTGATATGTAAGCTGAGATCTTAAGGATGAGAAGTAGTTAATTAAGTAGTGTGGAGTGAGGACTAGGGAATGAGAAGAACATTCCAGGCAGAAGAAATGGCAGGTACAAAGGTCCTGTGGGAGGAGGCAGCAAGGCACATTTCCAGAAGGGAAAGAATGATAATATTGCTATAACAGAGACCACAGGGGGACGCATCTTATGACATGAGGTCAGTGGGAGCTAGACCATGCAGGAACTTGTGGCCTTGTTAAAGATTTAACAACGGGGACAATACATAATCAAATTTCTGTTTTGAAAAGATTACTCTGGCTATAATGTGAATAGTGGTTAAGTGAGGAACTCAAATGGCTGTGAGAAAACCAGTCTGGAAATTATCCTAGTGTATAAAAGCAATCCCATTTGAAAGACTCTGCTGGCCTAACCTAGAGTGTCTGGCCAGGTGCACTAGGGATGAAGAGATGCAGACACATTTGACAGCTATTGGGGAGTAACATAAATAGGTGACTGAGTAGAACTGAAAGGGTGAGTAAAAGAGCAGTGTTATCAGGGTATCTCCTAGGTCTCTAGTTTACAGACCTGGATGGACAGTGGTGATGTGGAAGAGGGTTTTAAATTGGCAATGGAGGCACTCTAGGGGCAAAGGGAAGATATTTGGATAGGCAGATCTGGTGTTCAGAGGAGAGATCTGAGCTAAAGATTCTAATTTTGGAATTAACAGCATATTGCAGGAATTTGATGATGGATCGGGGCACAGATAAGATTGTTTAGAAAAGAGTATAGAGTGAGAACGGAGAAGAGAAAATGGCGGGGGGGGGGGAAGGAGGGAAAGAAGCAGCACTAGGACTGACCCTTGAGGAACTGCAGGATGAATAGCTGAGCAGAGCAGAGAGAATGACCAGCCAGAAAGTTTCAAGGAAAACCATGTGCCAAAGCCCAGGGAAGAGACAGTTTCAAGAAGGGAGTAGCCATCAAGTGGAATGCACTGAGAGATTAAATAGATGAGGACTGAAAAGTATTCTTTAGACCTCAAACACTGAGGTTATCAGAGATCTTAGTGATATATAAACATAAATATAAATGGATTATGTTATCAAAGCACTAAATTTGTCTGGTACATATGTTTACAGTTTCAAATCTCAAGATTATGAATGAAAATCACATGTATCATTTACAAATGACCTACTATTGAGACCCAGTAAGAGGGTAAGCAACAATCTCCTTTAATAGCAAAAATATAAAAAACAACACCACAATTTGTTCATTTTCTTCCCCATGGTCGAACATATCATATTGCCCTTACCTATGGTAAAATAGGACTTAAAAACAAAATATAAATGGCAGATAAGCATTTACCTTCTCTTTTTAATACAAAGCATAGTGTTTCAGCTCAATAGAGTTCAAATTTCTATGACTCACTATATTCAACATCTTTCATGACCACAATCCATCTGATTTGACATCTCATTAAAAACATTCTCTATTTGCTGCTGGGTGAATGATTTCATAAATTGCATACATGATCCAGGCCCCAGAATACTGAAAAGAACATGATTCTGATGAGTAAACATATGCCATTTTTAGTCTATTTTTATTGTGCATACTTGCAAAATTATTCAAGTTTAGAATTAGACTTACATGAGGACTTTTCTAAATATTCTATGTAGCTTGACTATGCCACACATAGAAATTTAAATTCCAAAGTTGGTTGAGCATAGCTGCAACCCAAATCAAAAGGGGAAATGTTATAGTGGAGTACATTTTTAAAAGATAGAAATTGTATACATCTCCAAAGAAATCACTCAGCCAGCAACAAATGGAGAATGCGTTTTAATTAAAAAAAAACTAAACTAAACTAAAGTAATCATGTATTCAATGATTCATCTTGTCAATATTTACTAAATACCTACCATTTATTGGGTATTAAGCCACAGGGGTGAAGGGGACAGATATAATCCATGTGAGAGGAAAATCATGATCACACAAAGGCTAATAAGGAAAAGGTCTACAAGGTAGGTGGAGTTATCTAACAGTCAGGGAGGCCAGGGGATGATGATGGTAACGGTGACACTAGCAGTCATTATTCATTCAGTGCTTACTTTGCCAGGCCCAGAGGAAGCACCCATAAGCATTATCTCATTTGATCCTTGCAGGAGCCTCTGGATTAGGTTGAATGTCATTATCCCTACTTTAAGTCAAGGAAACTAAAGCTAAGAGGTGTTTTGTTTTTGTTTTTGTTTGTTTTTAGCATAAATCACAATGTTCAAAATAGTTATCCTGAGACATCCAGAAAATTTAAATTCTGCTCAAATAATGGAGAAGCAAAATAATAGAGAAGGCAGGCTTTTAGAAATGCTTTCACCAAAGTATGGATATGATTTTGTTGCTGCTCTGATGCTCACGGGTATTAGTGGTTTCTTGTGAAGACTCCTGTTCTCGCCAAGGATGACAGATTAAGAAGGCAGTACTATAAAAGATTAGGGAAAATGTTAAAAAAAAAAAAGGCAAGAAAAAAAGTAGACAAAACTGAATAACACTGAGTAACTCTGTATCAGCCAGTAAATGACAGACCAAAGAAAGTGTGGTATCATACAAACACACACACACACACACACACACACACACATCGTCTACAACCCAGATAATGAGGACCTGGCCTTTCTCTACTCCTATAATATAACTTCACACTCAATATCTAGTTTCTCGCTCAGCAGATTACCACAGTTCTTCCCAGCCCCCAAAACTGTTAAAAAATGTTGCCAAAACCCATCTTGTCTGCAGCTATCACAACACGTCTCTTAGAATTCTCCGCTGATTACCCTGCACAAAGTTCACATTTCTCTTACCAGGTTTCAAGGCCTTGTCCTCATGTGGATTTTGTCTTTATCCCCTCTCCTACTTTATCTCCCACTCTCTGTGGATCTGCCCGGTCCATCCAAATCCCCTCTGTCTCATCTCTTCACTTCTCCTAATTCTTTCTTCATGACACCTCTACCTGGTTCATTCTGACAAGAACAACTTTGAAGCTCTTATCTGCCACTCTCACCAATAAAACATTGCTCCAGAGTTCAGGCACTATTTGGGGAAACAAACTTGTTCTAACTTAATGGTATAGAGAAATGAGTTTCAAATCCTTTTAACTACACAGCCCTTTATGTGAGTGAAATTTCTCCAAGAATATAGCAGAACTCTAGGAGAACGGTGAATGTCTAGGGTGGCCAAGTGGACTGGGGCCCTATTCCTGCCTCAACTGGAGTAGCTCTCTGGGTCACTTTGGGGATGGACCATCAGTCAGTACCAAAAACACAGCCAAATTACAGAACCTTCTCCTAAGTCAAATGAAACATGCAGAACCCCTAAAGTACTTGGAGAGCAGTTTGCAACCCACTTTCATCAGATAATAATATCAATTATTCACTGTGGAAACAAACATTTGTTAATGCCAACCATGTGACAGGCACTGATTTTAGCACTTGGACTATATCAATGAATATAAAGATTCCCTGCCCTTAAGAAGTTACCATCCAGCAGTGGGAGACAGACATTTTTAAATGCACATAATGAATGTATTAATTATATAATTTATTAGAAGGAGATAAGTGCTATTGGGGGATGGTGTATGGAGCAAGAGAAAAGGAGATTGGGAGTTCCAGGTGGTAGGGCAAGAGGGAAAGGCATGCTGCAATTGTAAAGAGGGTAGTCCAAGAAGGCCTCGGTGACAAAGTGACATTCAGGCAAAGCCCCAAAGGAGGTGAGGGAGTTGGCCATACAGATATTTTAGGGAAGGCGTGGCAATATCTGGTCTTAATTGATATCTTTTAATGAACCACTTACAATGTGACAGGTAAATTGCCAATTGGTTTGCATTACATTAGACATAAACCATCAGAGGTTGGTATTATTATTATTATTATTTGCATTTCACAGATAAGGACACTGTGATTGCAGCAGTGGAATCACCTAGAAGGCTTGTTAAAACACAGATTGCTGAGCCCGATCACCAAAGTTTATAATTTGCTAAAACTCGAGTTAGGCCTGAGAATTTGCATCTCTAATGGGTTCTGAGACCATGCTGCTGCTCCTGGCCCCTGAAGCACACTTTGAGAACCACTGGTTTAAAAGGCTGAGGTAATCTCTGCAAGACCTTTCTGCCTCCAGAATTCCATATTCTGGTTTAAATTATGTATTTCCTCTTTCAAATAATAGCACCTTCATCCGAATGTTTCCATTTATCATCCAATTAAACCTTATAAACAAAATCTATATTATAGTACAGATTATATATTTACAAATATTTTTTAACAAAAAAGGATTAATTGGTAATAAAATGAAAGCTCTACAGAGCAAGAATATTACCTGTTTTATTCATCATAGTATTATTAGCACATAGAAGAGTACCTATTAAGTAGTCAATAGTTTTTGAGTGAATTAATGCTATTATGTATTCTATATTGTTTAAACTTTTTAAAAATAATTTTACGAAAGAGTTCTGAAGATAGTATAGAGTTCCCATATGCCCTTCAAGCAGCTTTCCCTAATGTTAACATCTTAAATAACACTGAACAAAACTAAAAATTAACACTGGTATAATATTATTAACTAAACTTTAGACTTTTTTGGGGATTTCACCAGTTTTTCCACTAATGTCCTTTTCCAGTCCGGGAGAGTATGTTGCATTAGTTATCATGCCTGTCTAGTCTCTTCTGGTCTATCATAGTCTCTCAGTCTGTCTTTGTTTTTCATGACCTTGCCACTTTTGAAGCAAATTGGTCAGATATTCTGTAGAATATCCCTCAATTCTTTTGCTGTTGCTGTTGTTTTTCATTAGTAGAACGGGGCTATGGATTTTGGAACGTGATGAGGTAGAGCACCCTTCTCACTTCGTCATGTCAGGGGTGCATAACAGCAATATGACTCATCACTGGTGATGTTAAACTTGATGAATTGTTTAAGGGGGTGTCTGTCAGGTTTTCCCACTGTAAAGTTCCTATTTTTCTCTTTCCATAATAGTGAATCACCAAGTACACACTTAAGGGAGAGAGAACTGAGCTCCACCTATTGGAGGGAGGCATATACAAGAGTTTGTGGACATATATTAAAACCACCACAGCAATTAATAAATATTTAGAGGGGAAAATACTTGGAGGCTATATAAATATCCCATTTCTTCTTAGATTTTTTCATAGGCTAGTGTATTTTCCCCGTCCCAGTCTTAGAATGTCATTTCTTCTTTTGTTAGAGAATAGTATTTATTTATTTATAAATTTTTTTTTTTAGAGATGGGGTCTCCCTCTATTGCTCAGGCTGGAGGGCAGTGGTGCAATCATAGCTCACTGCAGCCTCAAACTCCTGGGCTCAAGGGATCCTCCTGCCTTAGCCTCCTGACTAGCTAGGACTACAGGCACACACCACCAAGCCCGAGTAATTTTTCTTACTTTTTTGTTGAGACAGGGGTCTCACTATGTTGCTCAGGCTGATCTTGGACTCCTGGCCTCAAGCAAGCCTCCTCCCTCGGCCTCCCAAAGTGCTGGAATTACGGGGGTGAGCTACCACACCCAGACAAGAATGATATTTAGAAACTATCTGGGCACTAGGCATGCTTGTCACTACTACAGGGATGTCACTGCATCTAGGCCCTCCCAGCATACAGAACTATGCAATATGTGCGTATATACTAACCAATATATACATGCATATCTATGTTTATTTCTGTATCTATCTTTATATATATCAAAATAAATATGAGTCCCCATGATATCCCTGACTGTAATCTATCACCACAGGGTTCATTCTAGCCTTCCTCTGTTACTTATTTGTAACTTCTTTCTCTAACAGTGAGAAACCTGGTGTCACAGGCTGAACTGTGTGCCCCCTAAAATCCATATGTTGAAGTCCTAACCCCCAGTACCTCAGACTGTAACCATATTTGAGAAAAGGGCTTTAAAGAGGTAGTTAAATTAAAATGAGGTCATTAGGGTAGTCTCTAATCCAATATGACTGGTGTCCTAAGAAGAAGAAATTTGAACACAAATATTATAGGTACAGAGGGAGGATGATGTGGAGCCACAGGAGAAGACTGCCATCTGCCATCTGCAAGCCAAGGAGAGAGACCTGAACAGATCCATCCTTCTCGACCCTGAGAAGGAACCAACATGACAACACCTTGATCTCGGACTAGTAGCAATTACAATTAAATAATCAATATTGATACATTATTAATAACTAAAGTCCATACTTTATTCAGATTTTCTTAGTTTTAACCTAGTATCCTTTTTCTGTCCCACTATCCCATCCAGCTTTACACATTGTATTTAGTCACCATGTCCCCTTAAGCTACTCTGGGCTGTGGCAGTTTCTTAGACTTCCCTTGTTTTTGATGATCTTGACAGTTTTGAGGATTACTGGTCAGGTATTTTGCAAATGTCCCTCAACTGGAATTTGCCTGAGTTTCTCTCATGATTAGACTGGGGTTATAGGTTTTGAAGAATAAGCCTACAGAGGTAGCGCCATTTTCATCACATCAAGAGCACATACTATCAGCATGACTTATCACTGTTGATACTGACCTTAATCACATGGCTGAGGTAGTGTTTGTCACATTTCTCCACCATAAAGTTATTTTTCCCCTCTTTCTATATTGTATTGTTTAGAAGGAAGTCACTATGTGAGACCACACTTAAGGAGTGGAGAATTACATTCTACCTCCTTGAGGGTGGAGTATCTACATAAATTATTTGGAATTTTTCTGCAAGGGAGATTTATCTCTTGTCCCTCATGTATTTATTTATTCAATTATTTATATTACATGCACTTATGAATATTTATCTTATATTTTGGATTATGATTATAACCCCATATTACTTTATTTTGTTGGTGAAATTGTCCCAGCTTTGGCCATTGGGTGCTCTTCGGTGGGTTCCTATGTCCCTTTGAATGAAATATCCCATTATGTGGGTTTTGTTTTTACGTTTTTAAACACTTCCTTGCTTTCTGGGACTACAAGATGCTCCTCATCTTGTACATGTCCTGCGCCAGTACTAGAATCAGCTATCTCTCCAAGTAGCCCTGGTTTCTTTTATCAGAGAATGGTATTAGGAACCAAGATCTGGGTCCTAGGTATATTCTACATGTTTGACCTAACAATTCATCATAAATATTTTCTTCATGTGAATAAACATTTTAAGATATAATTTCTAGGACTACATAATATTCCACTGTGTGGATAAACTGTAATATCATCTATTGATGGATATTTATATTGTTTCTATATGTTTTGGTATTATAAACAATGCTGGGATAAACTTTCTGGTATCAAAGTCATTGTACTCATAACTAATTATTTCCTTAGGATAAATTCC
This sequence comes from Daubentonia madagascariensis, assembly GCA_023783475.1. NCBI lineage: Eukaryota > Metazoa > Chordata > Mammalia > Primates > Daubentoniidae > Daubentonia > Daubentonia madagascariensis. Next base: position 48,401,074 of record JAKFHU010000600.1, on the reverse strand, counting down.
TAGAATGGGACACTGAGAGTTTAGGACTTTTGACACATATTAAGAAAAGGGCTTCTAGAGTCGCACCTGCAGAGAATGAGTGTCCACTGCCCCATGTGCTCTCCAACATCAGTTATCTATTGTTATGGTTACTTTTTACAAATAATTTCCCATGTAATGGATAAAACTTTCTTTGTAGTTGTAATTGATTCCGAGCTACATGAACAATGTTTTAAATATTGCTATTTAAATCCCTCTTTAAAAATTTTTCTTTGCCCACTTTTTTGTTGGTGTACTTTTAAATAAATTGATGTGTAAAAGTGCTTTCTTATTAAAGAAATTAACTCTTTGCCTATTATATTTAACTATCTTTCTACAGTTTGTCATTTATCTTCTAATTTGGTTTATGGCCTATTTCTTTTTAAACAAAAACTTTCCATATTCCATATTCTACAATTTAAACTAATTTATAGTTTTGGGTTTTTTTCTTTTGCTTAAGCCACATTTACATTTTACAGTTTTGCTCATAGGCTAAAAAATGTTGTGTTTACTTTCACATTTTTTCATTATGTGAGCCAATCTAAAAAAGAGCTGATGATGTATTATTGATTCTGACACAGTCATGAAAGGACAGATTATGCTTCTATTAAAACTTATATTTTGCGACAGGTTTGTCAGGTTTAATTTATGACTCATACATATTTCTGGCTCAGTAGCCACAAATTATCTCCTTTTCAATCTTTATTATACAGTACATTTTCTTGCCAGAGCATCTTTTCAAATATCTTGATACACCGTAAAGAAAAATAAAACAAAAAAACAACAAAAATCATATACCAAAAATTGATAAATAAGAAATATCATTTTAAAAAGCCATTTCAAATATATATGTATGTATGTGTATATACAAAATTCAATCTCCACTTTCTTATTTCTTATGTTAGTTTAATATTTTTACAAATACATTATCATTTTTAGAAAAGGATGTACATAGATATTCATGTTGTCTTGTTTAATTTGCTGAATATAAGAAACATGCACACACAAAAATATGAAACTGATGACACCATGTCACCATCTTCATTACAGTAGCATTAGTAAAATTTCATATGGGGAGAGAAAAAATTATATATCCCTAATAGCAGGAAATAGCTAAGATGGTGGGGTTGAGGATGAGATGACTGGGAATATCCTAGTCATGTGCAGAGAGAGGGAGACGGGAAAATAAATGGTATGTCCAGGAAACGGAGGGAAGGTAGGCAAGGGCCAGATCATATAGGTCATCTAGTCTTGTTAAGGATTTGGGTCCTTAACTAGAAAGCAGATAGAAGCACATGCAAGTGATCTATTCAAATTTACTGCTTTACAAGACCCTCTGAGTGATGCAGGAAACGGACTGCAGGGACGCAAAAGTTCCTGAAGTCTAGGGTAAGGCTCATCGGTGATGCAGGCAGCTTAACCTGCAATGCTGCGGGTTGTAAACACGGAGAGGAGGGAATGGGTCTGGGGCAGTGTTGGAATGCAAAATCAACAACACTTAGCAACTGACTAGAAACAGGGAGTGAGGAAGATGGGTGGATGATGGTGCCTTATCATGAGAGAGCAAACACCTAGAGCAGCAGTGTGGTAAGAGGATCAAAGACTTTTGGCTTTGCACTCTCCTTGAAATATCCAAGAAGACCTATCACTGGAGCTCAGAAACAAGGTCCGAATCAAGGTCATAAAATAAGCATGATTGACATGTAGGTCATAATTGAATCCAAGAGTGTGGATGGGCTTGCTTAGGGAAAGAGTATAAAGCAGTGGTCCTCAACTGGGAGTTGGAGGCTATTTTGCCCCAGGAAATATTTGACAATGTATTCAGACATTTTTGGTTATCACAATTGGGAGCAGCTAGTGAAGAATGGACAGGGATGATGCTAAACATCCTGCAACGCACAAGACTGGCCTACACAAAGATTACCCAGACCTAAATGTCCACAGTGCCAAGGTTGAGAAACCCGTATGGAGTGTGATGAAATGGGGGCTTTTAAAGAGGAACTCCACCTGAAGACCATGATTGGTCAGGGGCAGAGTCTGGAGGAGCAAACGTGGAATCAGGAGGAACACCAGGGGAGGCTGGTATCAGCAACACCAAGGGAAGAGAGTTTTCAAAGAAAACAGGAGCAACAAACACTGCCAAATGCTGCTATTGAACAATAAAGTATTGTATATACTGGTTCAGTGTCTAGCTCATACAGAAAATATTTTTTATAACTTCCCCTAAAAATATTTATAAACCTATGTTATTTTTCAACAGGCCATATAATAGGGATATTTTGTGGAAATAGGGATGGAATTTTGCATAACTTCTCACTATTCCCCAACCTTGGTCACTGTCCTAAAGTTCTCTATTTCTCAGACCCTTACCTCACAGGGGAGGGAGCTGACTACTGATTGAGAGGAAGTCAGAGGAGGGAGGGAAGCAGGAGGCAGGGAATTTAGGTAGGAAAAAGGATGAATGACTTGCATGGAAAAAAGCAAGCCCCGCTTAGAGACATGAAGCATTCCAGATGATCACTTTTAGAATTTGTTACTTGGAATTCTATATGCATCTTTCCACAGAAACACTGTTAGGAGAAGTAGTTAAGTTTAAGGAAAAACTACAAAAGCCTGTTTAACCTGTATCATCTTTTGATACTAATGACACCCCAAGTTATAGAAGACCATGAGTTTGGGACATTCAGAAGACTTTAAAAAAAAAAAGTCAGCTGCTTTCCTCTTTCTTGGGAACACCCTCGACCTCAATTTTTTTAAAAGCTCATTTGTTCATCAAATATTTATTGAATACATATATAGGTATTTGTTTAGTGTTGATGTCCCCCACTATATGCTAAGCTCCATGAGAGCAACACCATGTCTACTTTGTTCACTACTGAATGCTACCATTGCTACCATTCCTGCCTGGCATCTAGAAGATAATACCTGATTAACGGCTGAATGTTGAACAAATGAATGAATATGTTTCTTAAAAATGATGTTTGTTTACCCTAATGCATTTCAAAAGGGTGGATTTACATGCAGAATTGCCATACAAACCTTTTAAAAAATAGCCTAGAGTGTGAAGAATGATGCTTTGAGCCAGAAAGGTCACCATAAATAGGCCAGTCCTGCCTGAGAGCCTACCTCTGGGGTCAGCCTCACTCAAACAGTATATATATTTATAGTTATATATTTCCTACTTCCTTTGGGATACGAAAACATCTCTATTTTTGCCATGGTGGTGGTAGTGGTGATGCAAGCATAGCCCAAGCTAACAGTTTTAAAATTTAGAAAGAAAACAGCCTATTTCCTTTAATAATAAGAGAAAATCTTCAAGGAGAGGCAAGGTTTTGAAATGTATGGAAACCTACTAACAGGATTCATCTACTACCATAAACAATTTTATGCAAAGAAACTTCCACATTGGACTTCAAAGGGGAATGGAAGTGAGACAGAAAAAGTGGGTCAAATGGAGGGACTTTTCTGATTAGGAAAAGAGAGTCAGTGGGGAGCACTTCACAGGGAACTCAAGCATGAGGCTGTCCCAACGTGCCTGTCTTACAGCTAAACAGTGCCATTTAGACCAAAGAATGATATTAAAGCAGCCTCTGCAGCACACAGGCAGGAAGCAGTAGGAACTGGGCACCCCCTACAAAGCCATGCCATCAAGATGTCAATTAAAGAAGACAACAGGTAACAAAACCGCAAACACACACTTTAATGAGCTAGGAAATGTGTAAGGGTCCGGGACTTTTAGATATTCAAGGTACTAATGTAAAGATCCATCTGAAAACAAAAAGGAAAAAACAGTAAGAGCCTGATTATATAATAACAGCTAAGATTTACTCAATAGCACATTTTAATTTTACTCTGGAGTTTGTATTTTGTGAAATGTTGCCTTATGTTTTAAATCATTTGGTTTACAATTTGTAAGTAGCAATTAGTAGGTATATTAATAATTTAATATAGGTTAAATTTTAATGTATATTTTAATATTGTATATGAGGGCTGTCTGGAAAGTATCCAGCCATAATTTTCATAATTTTTCATATTACATGACTGGATACATTCCAGACAGCCCTTGTACATACATACATATTCACAAACATAGCCTAAAAAAGTGCTCCATCACACTCAACAATCTACACCTAGACATCTGTGGTTGATCTGGGAAGTCATAAACACTAATGTTCCTAACTGGAAACTAAGTAAAGTTTATAATTAAACTTAAAAATTAAATTTTAAACTTAATAATTAGAAATTATAATAAGCACTAACAATTATTAAATGCACATTGTGTACTAAAGGCTTTATATATATTTCATCTAGCCCTCACAACAAACCTATAATAGAGATAGGTATTGTAAGTGGACCCATTTTACAGATGAAGAAAAATAAGATATAAAGAGATTAAATCACTTACCAAGACTATAGCTTCAGAGCTCGAATTTGAACTACACATTCTTCTCAAAGTTCTATAAAGTAATGACAAACATTAACAATAAAGAATTCACAGAATTTTTTGGAAGGGCACTAAACTTCTCACTGCTTATACTGCTTGCTTTGATTTCCTGGTTTTTTTCTTATTTTCTATTTCTCTGTCACTCTCAATACTCCTTGTTTTTATCTTCTGTTGTCTACACATTCTTCTTGAACAACCACATCCATTTCCATGGCTTTAGTTTTACCTCTAAGGTGAAGATACCTAACTCGAGATCCTGCCCAAAGAGTCCTCTCTGTCACTATCAAGCAGACATCTTGACTTGGATGTCATTCTGCTACCTAAAGCTAAACATGACCAAAACTGAACTCAGTACCTCCAACCCACACCCAAAATTACTTTTCTTTGTATGTTTCTTACCTAAGGAAACGACCCTATCTTTCTTTCAGTGCATACACCATGAGCTTAGAAATGATCTTTCTCCCTCAAATTCTATATCCAGTCATATTACAAGTTCTCTTATTTCCACCTCCTGAGAAACTCTCCCGTCAGTCTAGTATTTTCATCCACACCTCCACCATCAACTTTAACAGGACTATTGCAACAGCCTCCTATCCGTTATGCCTGCTTGGGGCCACATTCCAAACATCTTCCACAGTGCTGCCTGATTCTCCATTGTTTGAAAGTGATTTTTCTAAAGAACAAATCATGTAATTGATTCATTCATTTATTCAGTAATTTTTTTGTTGAATACCTTCTATGTGCCAGGCACTATTCTAGGTAGTGAAAAATACAACAGTAAACAAAAGAGACAAAAAGGCATCAAGCAGCTTATGTTCCAGTGGGGAGAGACTGACATTAAACAAAATGAGTATACACATATGTGTGTGTACATGATGTATGTGCCTTAGACGGTGATAAAAACTTACTACCCTAATGCTGGATTCTCACTACTCCTCATTCACTCACACCCTAGACTTCATCCCTATTGAACTACTTCTAGTTTCCCAAATATGCCATGTTCCCATATCCAGGCCTCTGCACATGCTGTTCCTTCTATTAAAATTCTCTTCCCTCTACCTCTTCACCAGGCTAACTCCTACCCACTTCCAGCAAGCCTTCGTTGATCCCAGCGGTCTGGTTTTATTATCCATCTTTGGGCTCCCAAAGCAACTTAACCTTCCCCAAAGAGCAGAAAACACATGCTCTGATTGTATGATAGGTATTGATATTTTTTTGCTAGGGCTGCCATAACAAAATACCACAGACCAGGTGGATTAAACAACAGAAATGTGTTTTCTCATAGATCCAGAGCTAGAAGTCTAAGATCAAGGTATTGGCAGGTCTGGTTTCTTCTGAAGCCTCTCTCCTCAGCTTGTAGATGGCCACCTTCTCACTGTGTCCCACACGGCCTTTCCTCTGTACATGCACATCCCTGGTGTCTCTTTGTGTCTCCAAATTTCATCCCTGGTGTCTCTTTGTGTGTCTAAATTTCTTCTTCATATAAGGACACCAATCAGATTGGATTAGGGACTACCCAAAAGGCCTCAATTTAACTTAATCACAAAATATAGTCACATTCTCAGGTACTGGGGGTTAGGGCTTTAACATATGAATTTGTGGGGCGGGGGGCACAATTCCATCCATAACAATATTCTACAATTGACTCATAGTCAATTTTGTTTTGCCTATGGCCCTAACCACTTCCCCATTTCCATATTATTTTAAAGAAAATAATATGGGAAGATATCATAGCCTTTAATCAATGAATATTCCTTCAACATATTTAGATAAAGAAAATATGTTTTTCTCTCTGTGACAAAAGAGATAAGACCTACTGAGTTCTCTGATTATTCCCTAACATCTTTTCTGGCTTGGAGGACCTTTTCACAAAAGATTCTCTCTTTTTGGAAAATCTTTCCCTTCATAATAATTGCTTAGAAAATAATTTTTAAAAATATTCAATATGGTAGATCTTCAGTCTACACTCCAAAGATGGAAAAGTAGGTATCTGTGGGTGGTTTTAGCTGAGGTTTAATTTTTCTACATGCTGCTTAGGCTGCTGAAAAACAAACTCTGTGTGTGTTTGTGTGTATGTATGTGCAAAATATTATGTCTAAAATGAAGCTAACAGATTTTCAAGGTTCATTTTAAGACTCCACACATGCTATTCCATGCATCATCAGTGAGGCCCAAGAAGCTAGGCTATTTTCTCTTTTCATTATGGATGCCCTTTACACATCTCCACATCTCCTAACAGCTGTCATGGCAACATTCTCCTCTGTCAGGATGAGAAAGCAGCAAGGCTCATCCTCTTAATGCATGAGTGAACCAGGGAGACTTCTGAATAACAGAATTCCCCAGAGTTTGGATGACACCATTGCAAAATGGAGTTTTGCAGTCTCTGCCAGACAGTCTGCTTTCAAAGTGATGCCTTTTCCATACTGGCACTTCAAACTGTGATGATAAAACAGGAAGTTAAAAGAGATGGTCCTTCTTTACTTTTCACTTGTGACTCAACATATTTTATTCTTAAATAGCAAGTTAAAAACTGATAATGAACGACATGGGCACTAAAAAATATATGGAAGACATAGGATTTTAATGACTAAACGACATTTTTATCCTTGCATATGTTTATAAGGAAAAATAAAAGAATTGCAATATTCCAGAAATAAACTGAATAGCATAAATACCAAACGTTTTATTCAGCAGAAATTCTTGAAACTGGAACAAATGGTCTTGGGTAAGAATTCTATAAATGAACACATATGGGTATATTAATTTGCTAAAATAAAATGTAATTCAGGACAGTTTGATTTATAGAAAAATTGCAAAGATAGTGAAGTGAGCTCCTATAACTCCAGAAAGTTTCCCATATTATTAACATTCTAAATGTACATTACAATTAATGGACCAATATTGACACATTATTACTAAGTCAGTAATAAGCCATACTTTAATAATAAGCCATACTTAGTAATAAGCCATACTTTAATTACATTTTCTTCATTTTTACCTAATATTCTTTTTTGTTCCAGGACCCCATCCAAGATAACAAATTTCATTAGTTGTCATGGCTCCTTAGGCTCCTCTTGGTTCTAACAATTTCTTACACTTCTTTTGTTTTTGATGACCTTGACAGCTTTGATGAGTACTCCTTTTTGTAGTATGTCCCTCAATTAAGATTTATGTGATATTTTCCTCATGATTAGTCTGGGGTCATATATTTTGGGGAGGAAGACCATATATTTTGGGAATTTTCAAATATTTTTCTGTTGTTGATTTACAGTTTAATTTCATTATAGTCTTGACTACATACTGTGTATGATTTTTACACTTTTAAATTTGTTAAGGTGTTTTATGGTCCAGAATATAATCTATCCTGGTAATTTTCATGCAAACTTGAGGATGTGGATTCTGCTGTTGTTGAATGAAATGTTCTATAAATGTCAATTAGATCAAGTAGATTGATAGTGCTATTCAAGTCAATTTACTGGTTTTCTGCTAGTTCTATCAATTGATCTATCAATTGCTGAAAAAGGAGCATTGAAGTCTATAGACCATAGTGGATTTGTCTATTTCTCTTTACAGGTCCATCAGTTTTTATCTCTGATTCTCTATTGTTAGGTGCATACACATTTAAGATTGTTATGTCTTCTTGGAGAATTGACCCCTTTAGCATTCTTGAATGTCTTTATTTATCCCTGATAATTTCCCTTGTACTGAAGTCTGCTTTGTGTAAAATTAAGATAGTGACTCCAGCTTTCTTTTGATGAATGTTAACATAGTTTATCTTTCTTCATTCCTTTAATTTTAACCCAAGGCTTTACATTTAAAGTGCTTTTCTTGTAGACAATACAGAGTTGCCTACAATTCTGGGTCCTTTTTTTAAATCTACTCTGTTAATCTCTGTCTTTCGAGGGTTAATTAGTGTATTTAAACCATTCACATTTAAAGTAATTATTTATATAGTTGGATTAATATCTACCATGTTTGTAACTGTTTCCTATGTATTATATATTTTTCTTACTCTGCTTTCTCTTGCTTTAATTTTTCCCTCTTATTCTTCATTCTCTTGCTTTAAGTGAACACTTTATATGATTCCATTCTATCTCCTCTCTGAGCATATCAATTATACTTCTTTTAATTTTCTTTAGTGGTTGTACTAGAGTTTGCAATATGCATTTTAAGTTAATCCAAGTTCGGTTTCATGTGTAGTGCAGGTACCTTGTAACACAATATTGCCAATTCCTCCCTTCACCTCTTATGACATTGCTGCCATTCATTTAACTTATCCATATGTTGTAATTATCTAATATATTGTTATGATTATTAGTTTAAACAAACAGTTCTTTTAGATCAATTAATAATGAGAACCTACCAAGACCGAACCAGGAAGATACCCAAAACCTGAATAAACCAATAACAAGTAAAGAGATGGAAGCAGTAATAAAAAGTCTCCCATCAAAGAAAAGCCCAGGACCTGATGCATTCACTGCTGAATTCTACCAAGCATTCAAGAAGAACTAATACCAATCCTACTTAAAATATACCCAAAAAATCGAAGAGGAGGGAATACTCCCAAACTCATTCTACAAGGCCTGTATCACCCTGATACCAAAACCAGACAAAAACACAACAAAAAAAGAAAATTATAGGCCAATATCTCTGACGAGCATAGACGCAAAAATCCTCAACAAAATACTAGCAAACCAAACTCAACAACCCATTAACAAAATTATTCACCATGATCAACTGGGATTCATCCCAGGGATGCAAGGATGGTTCAACATACACAAATCATTTAATGTGATATACTGTATCAACAGAATGAAGGACAAAAACCATTGATCATTTCAATTGATTCTGAAAAATCACTTGATTAAATTCAACATCACTTCATGATAAGAACTCTCAAAAAACTGGCTACAGAAGGAACATATCTCAACACAATAAAAGCCATATGTGACAGACCCACAGCTAGTATCATATTGATGGGGAAAAACTGAAAGCCTTTCCTCTACAATCTAGAGCAAGACAAGGATGCTACTTTCACCACTGTTATTTACATAGTACTTGAAGTTCTAGCTAGAAAAATCAGACAAGGGAAAGAAATAAAAGACATCCGAATTGGAAAGGAAGGACACAAATTATCCTTGTTTACAGATGATATGATCTTATATCTAGAGAAACCCAAAGTCTCCACAAAAAAAAGACTATTAGAACTGATAAGCAAATTCAGTAAAGTTGCAGGATACAGGCCAGGCGTGGTGGCTGATGCCTGTAATCCCAACGCTTGGGAGGCCGAGGTGGGAGGCTTGCTTGAGCACAGGAGTTCAAGACCAGCCTGAGCAGCATAGTGAGGTCTCATCTCTACAAAAAATAGAAGAAAATTAGCTGGGCATGGTGGCAGATGCCTGAAGTCCCAATACTTGGGAGGCTGAGACAGGAGGATTGCTTGAGCACAGGAGTTTGAGGTTGCAGTGAGCTATGATGATGCCACTGCACTCTAGCCCAAGCAACAGAGCAAGACCCTGCCTCAAAAAAAATTTTTTTTAAGTTGCAGGATACAAAATCAACATACAAAAATCAGTAGCATTCCTGTATGCCAACAGCAAACAATCTGAAAAAGAAACCAAGAAAGTAATCCCATTTACAATAGCTACAAATAAAATAAAATACCTAGGAATAAACTTAACCAAAGAAGTGAAAGATCTCCACAATGAAAACTATAAAACATTGATGAAAGAAATTGAAGAGGACACAAAAAAATGGAAAGATATCCAGTGCTTATGGACTGGAAGAATCAACATTGTTAAAATGTCCACAATACCCAAAGTAATCTACTTAGATTCAGTGCAATCCCCAACAAAATACCAATGACATTCTCCACAGAAATAGAAAAAATAATCCTAAAATTTACATGGAACCACAAAAGACCCAGAACAGACAAAGCCATCCCAAGCAAAAAGAACAAAACTGGAGGAATCATATCACTTGACTTCAAATTATACTACAGAGCTGTAGTAACAAAAACAGCATGGTACTGGCATAAAAACAGACACATAGACCAATGGAATAGAATAGAGAACCCAGTAATAAATCCACACACCTATAGTGAACTTATCTTTGACAAAGCTGCTATGAACATACAGTGAGGAAAGGACAGTCTCGTCAATAAATGTTGCTGGGAAAACTGGATATCCATATTGCAGAAGAATGAAACTAGACCCTTATCTCTTGCCATATACAAAAATCAAATCAAAATGGATGAAAGACTTAAATCTAAGTCCTGAAACTATGAAACTACTAAAAGAAAACATTGGAGAAATGCTTCAGGACACTGGTCTTGGCAAGGACTTCTTGAGTAATACCCCTAAAGCACAGGCAACCAGAGCAAAATTGGACAAATGGGATCACATCAAGCTAAAAAGCTTCTGCACAGCAAAGATAACAATCAACAAAGTGAAGAGACAACTCACAGAATAGGAGAAAATATTTGCAAACTATCCATCTGACTAGGGCTTAATAACTAGAATATATAAGGAGCTCCAACAACTCAATTAGAAAAAATCAAATAGTCCAATTAAAACATGGGCAAAGATCTGAATAGACATTTCTCAAAAGAAGACATACAAATAGCCAACAGATACATGAAAAAATGTTCAACATCATTAGTAATCAGAGAAATGCAAATCAAAGCTACAATGATATATCATGTCACCCCAGTTAAAATGGCATTTATCAAAAAGACAGGCAATAACAAATGCTCGCAAGGATGTGGAGAAAGGGAACCCTTGTACACTGTTGGTGGGAATGTAAATTAGTGCAACCACTATGGATAACAGTATGGAGGTTCCTCAAAAGGCTAAAAATAGAACTGCCATATGACCCAGAAATCCCACTGCTGGGTATATATATCCAAAAGAAAGGAAATCAGTTTATCAAAAAGTATCTGCACTCCCACGTTTATTTCAGCACTGTTCACAATAGCCAAGATTTGGAATCAACCTAAGTGTCCATCAGCAGATGAACGGATGAAGCAATTGTGGTACATATACACAATGGAATATTATAACCATTAAAACGAGTGAAATCTTGCCATTTGCAACAACGTGGATGGAACTGAAGAACATTATGTTAAGTGAAACAAGCCAAGCACAAGAAGACAAATCTCGCATGTTTGCATTCATATGTGGGAGCTAAATATTAAAACAATTGATCTCATGGAGACAGAGAGTAGAAGCATGGTTACTAGAGGCTGGGAAGGACAGCGGGGAGCGGGGAATAAAGTGGGGATGGTTAATGGCTACAAAAATATAGTTAGATAGTTAGATAGAAGGTACACTATTTGACAGCATAACAAAGTGACTATAATCAACAATAAGTTACGTATACTTTAAAATAACTAAATGACTGGAATTGGAATGTTCCTAACACAAAGACATGATAAATGGTTCAGGTAATTGATACCTCAATTACCCTGATTTGATTAATACACATTGTATGCCTGTATCAAAACATCACACGTATTCTATAAATATATACAACTATTATGTACCCACAATTAAAAATAAAAAAATTTTTTTAATTAATAATGAAAAAAGCAAGAGATTTTAGTTTACATTCATTTATTCCTTCTCTGATGCTCTTCCTTTCTTCATGTAGATCCAAGTTTATTAACTATACCATTTCCTTTTCTCTGAAGAATTTCTTTTAACATTTTATGAAGGGCAGGTATTCTGGTAATGAATTTCCTCAGTTCTGCTTATCTGAGAAAGTCTATTTCTCTTTCACTTTTGAAGGATAATTTTTATGGATATAAAATTCAGGGTGGGTGAAGATTTGTCTTTCAACACTTTAAATATTTCACTCTACTTGCATGGTTTATGATGAGAAGTTCACTGTGACTCTTATCCTTGTTTCTCTATAGGTAAGGTGAGCCCCCACCCCAGCCCCAGGGCTTCTTTCACAATTTTCTCTTCATTGTCTGTAGTTGAATATCATATACCTAGGTATAGATTTTTTGGTGTTTATCCTGATTAGTGTTCTTTGGGCTTCCTGAATCTGAGGTTAGGTGTCTATCATTAATTTTGGAAAATTATCAGTCATTATTACTTCAAATATTTCTTTTGTTCCATTCTCTTTTTTTCTTCTTCTGATCTTCCAATTACCTGTACATGTATGTTTCACCTTTGGAAACTATGCCACAGTTCTTGGACCTTCTGTTCTGTTTGTTTGTTTGTTTCCATTATCTTTTACCTTTGCATTTCGGTTTGGGAAGTTTCTATTGACCTGTCTTCAAGCTCACTGAGACTTTCCTTAGCCATGCCCAGTCTCCTGATGAGCCTTTCAGAGGCATTTTTCATGTCTGTTACTCTGTTTCTGATTTCTAGCATTGTTTTCTTTTTGATTCTTTCTTAGCTCTTCCATATCTCTTCTTATATTACCCATCTATTCTTACATGTTGTCTATTTTTTTCTATTAGAACCCTTAACATATGAATCATAGCTATTTTCGGTTCCCCACCTGATAATTCCAAAAGCTGTGTCATACCTGAGTCTGGTTCTGATGCTTGCTTTGTCTCTTCAGTTTGTGTTTTCCCTTGCCTTTTAGCAGGCACTGTAATTTTCTGTTGAAAACCAGACACGATATATTGCATAATAGAAAGTGAGGTAAAAAGGACTTTAGTGTGAGGTTTTATGTTAATCTGGCCAGGAGTTGGGCTGCACTTAATGTTTGATGTAGCTGTGGTGTCAGAGGCTTCCAATTCATCTAGTGTTCATTTTTCTGTCTTTAGGCTTTCCTAAGATCCCTTCTTCAATAGTGTCTGCATCCTGTAGCTCTTCCAGCTGTATTCCACTGTTATTACATAGGAGCTCTGCTGTGGTGGTAGTAAGGAAGGGGGAAAGGGAAGCAGTCTCTAATCTCATGATTAACTCTCAGTCTTCTGGCGGGCCTATGCTGCTGTGCTGTGACCTTTACAAGTGTTTCTTAGCCTTTTTCCTCCTCCCTTAGTTGATACACAAATCTAGAGAGCACCGGAGTCAGAGAAATGTCTTTTCCCCAGGTGGGATACAGCCTTGTCCCTTGGAGAGTAGGCCTTTATGATAGAGAACACTCTGGAAATACTTCACAATGGTTACTGTTCCCCTCTCCTTGCTAGAACCAGGAGAGGATCTTTCTTGACTATTTGCTATGAAAACCTGATGAGGTTCCTAGAGGTTAAGTTCCATGTAATGTGAGACATCCTATAAGACTCCTGTGCCCAAGAGTTTCACTCTCAAGCTAGTCAACACTTAGCTTCCAGCAATTCATTAAAATTACTATTAAAGTGGTCCCTCCAGCTTATGGTTCCAGTTGCTTCTGCTTCCAGTTGCTTCTGCTGCAGAGAAGGAGATTTTAGCTGTGACTGAATTCACCTGTTTCTCTAGATTTTGGGGTGGTGGTTTGCCCTGTGATTGCTTATGGGTCTGCAAAAAGTCATCAAATTTTAGTTTGTTCAGCTTTATCATTTTTTTAAAAAATCATGTCTTTGGAATCATAAGCTTTTTCTTATTGTAAGGGTGGCAGTGATGACTTCCAAACTCTTTACATGTTGGAGCTCCTTACTTAGTTTTTTCATGCTCATATTTTTAATATTTATTTTTTATAGAAACAGAAATGTTTGCCTGGAAAAGTATTTATTGAGAACTCATGACAAGCTTAGTCACGAGGTACTTTGGAAGATAAAAATTCATTCATTCATTCAACAAATATTTACCAAGCAGCTATTATGGTGCTAGAACATGTGCTAGATAGTGAAGATATGGTGATAAAGAAGACAGCTACGGTCCCTGCCCTCATAGAACTTATATCCTAGTGAGAGAGACAGAAAATGGATATACACATGAAAATAATAATCTCAGTCTTTAAGAAGTTCATCAGAGTGATAAAACAAAATGTAATAATCATAGAGAGTATATATGTTTGAGAACATTGTATAATAATAAGGTAGTTCAGCAAGGAGAAGAAATGTTACGGGTTTGAATATTCTGGGACTCGAGCAGAAGTTAGAACTTAAGTAGAATTAAGGTTGTGAAGAAAGACCACTTTGATGAAGAGCACAGCAATGGCAACGACTTGGAGGCAGGAATGAGAATAATGTGTTCCAATACAGCCAGTTCAGCTTGACCGCAGCGTAATGTTCACTGCAGGGTAGTGGGAAAGTACAGACGAAAAGTTGGGTAATGGCAGAATTGGAAATGTCTTGTTCAACAAGAACCATGAAGACCTTATTGATAAAACATTAGTCAGTGGGTAGAATGGGAAAAGTACTGAACTGGGATTCATAAGGACATCTAGCCTTTGCCATTAACCAGTTGTGGGTCCTTGGGCAAAGTCACTTGGCTCTGAGTCTGTGTCTTCATCTTTAGTAAAAGAAATGTTGAGGAGCTGAGTCCTCTTCCCACTCAAACACCTAAGGCTCTGTACTGTAAGAAATTCCTCTATATCATTCTAAATACGTAGGAATCCAGTCTCTGCCTGAGTCCTTCAAATGACGGAAACCTCACTATTCTTTAAGGCAGCCTGTTCAACAGAACAGGCACTAGATTGTTAAAACTGATAGAATGTTTTTGTTCATAATGAGCTGAAATCTGCCTTACCACAATTCACTGTTTAAAGTTTAAAACTTTAGAGGAGCTCTGTCTAACAGAACTTTCTACAAAGATGAAATAGTCCAATTCAGTAGTAACTAGCTACGTGTGGCCATTGAGCACTTGAAATGTGGCTACTACTATGAATGGATAGCTGAATTTTTAATTTTATTATTTTAATTTAAATAGCCACAGGTGACCAGTGGCTACCTTATTGGGCTGCTTAGCTACAAAACAATCCAAAATAAACTTCTTCCTTCCATATAACAACTCCTTAAATATGTGTGACAGTTCGTTATTGGCCTGTCCCAAGCTTTTCTTTTTCTAGCTAATCACATTGAGATGCTCTAACCATTGTTCACATGGCAAATTTTGCAACCCCAAGTTCTTATTGATGCATTCTAATTCATGCACACTCAGCTGAGGTCCACAGATGGTTACCAGAAACCATGAAACCCCTAAACTTACATGCAAATCTGTTGTGTATATATGCACATTTGTGAGGGGAGAGTTTTCATGGCTGCCTTCAGATTCTCAAAGGAATTCCTGACCCCCAAATGGGGGCCAGGGTGAAAGGGGAAGATAAAAGAAAATGGGACACAATGGCAGTATTAATGCTAGCTCTGAAATGTAACGTAACAAATGAGAGGCTAAGATGAAAGCAGACCTTAGGACCCCTAATGCTTAGGCTTATTTCTATTTCAATACCACCTATGTATTTTCACACAAAATTGCTTCAATTTCTTTTCTAAAACACAGCCACCATCTTTTCCTATAAACATGGTAACATGTAATTTTCATAAATCTGTATGTGTCATGTAAAACTAGGTTATTTTCCATAGAGCCATGGTTTAAAAGTATTTTTTTGGGAAAAAAAAAGCATTCATTAACACCAAAAAAATACAGTATGTAGGTTATTCAGGGACTTGGGGTTGTTTTTGTTTTTTTGTTTCCTCTCCTTTGACATGACAACTTAAAAAAAAAAGGGAAAATGTCCTTCAAAACCCTTCTTTCAGTCCGTTAAAGCCATTTGTAATTCCCTTGGTTCAGGTCCTGCTGCCTCCATATAGAAGGGCGTATTTTGAAAAGATTTTTGAATTCTGAATGTCATCTTACTAAATCAAAGGACCTATGGTCTGTCAAGTAATCTGACCTCTGTTGGCCTAAATCAAAACATCACAGCTCTGCCAGTGTTTATCCTATTTTTAAAGAACTCCAGGAAAGATAATTCTGTTACCTTGAATGGCAATTCATTCCAACGCCATCCAATAAAAGACCACATATAACATAACACCAAAATAATTTTTGTCCCTTTCCAAGAGTATAGATCAAGTAAAAGTGCATCAGCTATTTGACGGTTATGGCTTCTCTTTACTATCATTCTAATGTAATCCAGGCATTAAAATTATAAAATGACTCTTTGGCATATTGAATTCTCAATTCTAGAGTGTTCCTAAATTCCACAGGTTGAAGGCATTCTTTCTTTTTCCTTTTCCATTCATTTCTTTCTCTTTCTTTTCCATATTAAACAAGCAATGGCTACAATATAAAAATTCCAAACAAATAAATAAGAATACCACATCTTGACATCAGTTACCCCAAATTTGCGAAGTTACTTTTTAATAACAATTGACTAGGAGACAGAGCATGAAAGATTTGAATCTGTCTCCTTACAATTAGGTCTTTCTGTATAAACTTTAGAACACTTATTTTTGTCTTACCAGTTCCGAAGAAAGAAAGCACCATGAGACATGATCAAAAGTCCCTCTGAGATCTTTCCTGTCAGGAGTGGCAGAACCTGGAGTCAGTCTGACCAGAACTACATTGCGACTGCCTTGAGGTCCCCCACACAGACGTCTATGTAAGTTTTCAAGACCAGACAAAGAATATGGTCCCTTCTCACCACCTACAACACTGCCTCCCTGGTCCACATCCCTATCATCCCCCACTAGATCACTAGCCTGGCTGCTAACTCATCTTCCTATTTCACCCTGACCTCTTCTATTCTCAACCCAGCAGCCAGAGGGATACTTTAAAAACATGTCAGATCATGTAACTAATTAACAAAGCCTAAATGCTTCCTATCTCACTCAAAGGACAAGCTAAAATCTCTACTATGGCCCACAGAGCTGCCTAATTCCTTCAGGTCTTTACTTAAAAGCACCTTCTCTGAGAAGTGATCCACCTAAATCTCAACCCCTACTCCCAACACATTACCTCCTCGCTTGCTGCACTTTCTCCTTAGTAATTAAAACTATCTAACATATTATAAACTTTACTTACTTATCTGTTAACTCATTTATTTAGTATCTCCTTCAACTAGAATGTAAGCTTCATGAAGGCAGGGATTTGAACATCTAGAACACTGCCTAGCATTCAACATGTGGTTGGTGCATAAATTGAATGAACACAGGTCCATATAAAAGTTGAAATGAAAAGGTGAAGTAAAAATGATCATAATTTTGACATTGTCTAAATTAGAAGTCTTACTTAAATACTGGTTTTATTCTCTGTAATTTTTTAAAAGTAGAAATATAATAAAAGTAATCAAAATGCTTATTATAAGAAAAATCCAAACAAAGTCTTAGCAGGGTGTCTGGTACACAATAAGCATTCAACAAAATGTTTGCTATTATTGAATTTTACTGCACATCTTCCTTAGGATAAATTCTTAGAAGTATCCTGGTCATAGACAGAGGCACATATATTAAGTGCCTAATCTAGCTTAATCTTCAGGTTCTCTCATTTGCTAATGCCTCTTCCAAGACATAAAGGGGGTCCTCAAAATGTATTCAATGGCTATGTTTTTGAAAAATTTGTAAAAATAAAATATTTTAGACTGTCTCTGTTATGACTGCTATTGCAATTTTCCTTTCATCAAGCTTCCCCTTACATTGAGTGGTATTGGAGTGGTCATGGGCATTTTTGGAATCTGGTAGGGCAACTTAAGTTGGGAGTTATATTTTATTTTGGTTTAGTGGCTTTTATATGTAGATTTGAGGTCATTTCCTGGGATAGTTATTGATAGCTGCTCCAGACTAGAAATGTCCAAGAATATGCCTACTGCCTGCCCCTCATTCCAACTCACCTGCAGGGCCAGAGGTCACATCACAATGAAAATGCCTCTTGCCAAGCCTGGCACCAGAAATATGTGAGTACTGGAGGAGACACAAGATTTGAAATGTATAGCTAGGAGCTCTATACGGAAATGTATAGAGCTAGTCTGTGGAAAATTCTTCCAATCATCAGGTATCTTAAATTGTACACAAAGGATTCAGTTCTCATCAGTGCCTAGGCTAAATGGAAGTTCTCTCCTGTAAGGAACATATTTAATAATATAGTATATGCAATCACAAATGCAACAAACTTGTAGTAGTGGCACAAACAGCAAAAATGTGTGCATGTGAATTTTCAAATTGTATACATCTTAACAATTAACAATGCAAACAGATTTCTATAGACCATGCTAGCTGATTTAATTATCTTTCCTATTTCTTTGTAGAAAATAGTCCAGTATCATCACCATATGAAAAGGCAATTGAAGAATAACTGAAATAATATAAGAAATAAAATATTATAAAGAAAGGAAATTAATTACTAAAAATGTTAATAAACATAATATATACATTCTGTTCATGGGCAAAACAGAGACTAGTAAGGAGGCTATTCCAATGATCAAAAAGAGACGTGACAGAGGTTTGGGCCGGGGCACTAGCAGAAGTTGTAAATATGTTTTGGTCTTTAGTAGTCAACAGACATATATGACTGGTGCATTCTGAGGCAATCAAAGCACAGCTGTTAAGAGCCAGGCCCTTGATCCAGACTGACTCAGGTTCGCCAGTTAGAGATGGATTTTGTGATGTTTGTGGTATTTAACAATTTCGTAAAAATGTGTTGTAAATTTTTTTCTCATTCAAACTAAATATTTAATTTCATATGTAATTTTGTATTTATAACTTTGGAATCCTTTTTTAAAAAAACTCCCCCCCTCTCCCAATTGCATAAGGCTTAGGCTCCACAAACCCTGGATATGCATCTGGTCACAGACTATGTACATTTTAAATTTTGATATATACTGCTTAATTTCCCATTGGAAGGATTATACCAATTGGCACTCCCAGTTTCCTTAAAACTTGACAAGCATTAGCTATTTTCAATTTTTCTCAATTTGGCCAATCAGATAGATGAAATTTTAATTGGTGATTCTTTGATTACTGCTGATGCTAAACATATTTTCATATATGCACTGGTCATTTATGTATCTTTCCTTATAGACTGTCCAGTCTAGTCCTTTGTCATTTTTTTATTAGAAAGTTGTTTTTTATCACCTGGCTGGCATACAAATAAATGCATAATAAGTGTCAAATATTGTTACTGTGTATTTATACTACTTATCTTGCACATACATTTTCATTTAATATTAATTTTACCTCTAAATGCCTTGTTTCTCCAACCAGAGAGTAAGTTCTTGCTGAACAGGAAATATGACTTATTATATCATATTTTATACTTTATATCCCTCACCTAGCACAGAACCAAAGTATTTTTAAAAAGTGATATTTAAAGGAAAATCTACACTCCTTATACTACCACCAATACCACATCACCTCTTCTACAGTTTGAGCAGCTCAGTTCATTCAATCAACAAAAATACAAACGGCTGACTGCAAGTATGACACATCTGGCCAAAAGAATATTCAATCGTCTGGCTTTCATGACCATCTGAAGACTTGTGCCTTCTAATATCATTATTTCCACTTACCCCACTCTTCTAGGACTCTTCTATACCGCCTCTGTGTTCTTTTAGTCTCTCCCTTCCGTCTGATCCTCAGATTCCTAAAACTCACATATACAGGTACGTACGTTCAAGTTTATGAACTGTGAAGCTAATGAGAAATTTGAGAAACAAATTCTATGTTCTGAACTGAATATAAATTGTAGCTAATTCTGGCCCCCACTGAGGCCTCTGAACCACTTACATGATTGAAAATACAATTTCAGAAACAGAAGCAGGTTGCTAATTACAGGAAACATCTATGGACAGCTCCCAAAGAAAGATTCATCAACTTTGGTGCAATTATGAAAAAAATGTATACAAACAGTAGCATTCCCAAATCTGCCATAATTAAAATCAGGTCAAACTTTCACAAAGATACATCAGTAAGCCTACTAAATTTAAATTTCTTAGGATAAAACTATCTTAAGAAAACTTCTGAATGCCCATTAAGTTCTATAATGTATCTTTTACACTTTTTAAAATGTAACATAAAGGTAACAAAAGTATACAACTGATTAAGTGTACAGCTTGATTAATTTTCACAAAATGAACACATTCAAGTCATCAGCCTTCAGATTATGAATTAGTGCACTACCAGAAGCTGGGAAGATGCCATCATACCCCTTCTGAGTCTTTACCTCTCCCCAAAGTATACCACTATTCTGACTTTTAACACCATAGATTAGTTTCACCCATTTTTGAATTTGTATAAATGGGAATCATATAATACATAGTTTTTTGTATATGGCTTCCTTTTCTCATAATTCTGCTGATGCGTACAACAGTAAGAGACCAAACACCCAAGTTTTATCACTAAAGAATCTCCATCTTCACTCACTACAGTTTGTTCTAGAGTTGGGCTCCTCTTTTCATAAAGTTTTACATTAAAATCTTTAAATCCAAAATCTAAGAAACTATCTCAACGTAAGCTAATAAACAGATTCAACCCTGGAGATTTTTAGGATGACTTTTTGATAGGAAAATGTATATTCACACATACTAGCAAGGAACTATTTTTTATTATACTAAAAAAAAAATTTAAAAGCACTACTCCCTAAATTTTTGAAAGTTTGATTTAAAAAAATTTAAAGAAATAAACTGTAAGTAGTTTGAGTTGTAGATCAAAAATCAAAAGGATGTACATCAAATTAAAAGCATATAACTTCGATTTACCTATTTTTGACCACGTAATTTTAAATGACCACTCTCTGTCTCTATTCAGCCTCTATCTTAGGTAATTATGTTAACAGCTCCAGTCTTCCTTAAACTGCCCTTATTTTCCCCAGGAAGGAAATGCTACTGCACAGCTGTTACGTCCCTTGCATCATGTTTCAGCGTTCCTTTCTTTCATTGGTCTCAGACTATCTGTTTTCTATTTTTTTCCCAAACATTAAATGATACTAGATTAGAGCCAAAAAGAGAAGCATCATCTTCAAAAGCTAAGACAAAATGTAAACAAAAATAACTAAAGAAAAACAAAAACCTCTATTTTTAAAATGTTGCATTTCCACCAGATTGCTCATTTTCCTCTTGTGCAATGACATTTTCATTTTCTTTCACTTGATCTGACTTCTAACTAAGTTCATTCTTAAATTATAGGCAGCTAAGCTTTTGAAAATTTTATCTGCAGCTTTCAGGATCCACAGGGACAAATGGCAAAGTGGTAGACCGTGACACAGCCACAGCCCAAACCCACAGAAGCTGGCCAAGCTTTATGCCTTCAGCAGTATGCTTCAACTCTCTGTGCTGGGTCAGTAGCTTCATACCATCTGGGTTCCTCCCCCAGGATATATGATTTACTAACCCGCTGGGATCCCATGTGTGACTGTTCCCAAGGAATTAAATACAAAATACACTGCTCTCCCTGGACAGCAATAAATCCCAAACACGTTGATCCCGATGACCCCACTTGAGGGTTCATATAACATCTCCGAGCCACAAAACTTCTATTCTATTTACCAAAAAAAAAAAAAAAAAAAAGCCACCTGTCATCTTGCAGATACTGTTACCACTAGATAATTCTGGAATTACTTTGCTTTTATATGAATTCATATATTTTTGCAAGGTGGAAAAAAACTCAATGTATGGACCCAGGAGTGAAACTAACTTGGCTAACTTAGTTTATACGGCAATAGCCCAAACCAGCCACCACTAAAAAGTTAGAACTCACAGCTTATTTCTTCATGGACTCATCAAAACATCTCCAAACCCTCTCCTTGGGATCCAAACCTCATTTCTGAGAGACACTGTTTTATGGGTTAAATTGCATTCCCCAGAAAGATATATCCCTGTATTAGTGATGTGAATGTGACCTTATTTGGAAATAGGAGCTTTGCAGATGTAACCAAGTTAAGATGAAGTCAGTAGGATGAGACCTAATTCAATATGACTGGTGTCCTTATAAGAGGAAAGTGCCATATGAAAATAGAGACACACAAGGAAAATACCATGTGATAACAGAGGTAGAGGTTGGAGTGATGCAGCCGCAAGCCAAGGAACACCAACGATGGATGCCCAACATCAGAAGCTAGGAAGAGGTAAGGAAGGATTCTACCCAGCGTCTCAGAGGGAGGCTGGCCCTAATGTCACCTTGATTGTGGACTTCCATCCTCCAGAACTGAAAGAGAGTAAGTTTCTGTTGTCTTAAGCCACCCAGATTATAGTACTTTGTTTGGAAGCCCCAGGAAACAAATACACACTATGATGATGTATTAAGGAGAGTGCCAGTAAGACTTCTAAAGTACCCCTTCTTTTATAAGATTCCAGACTGCCAAATGAGAATAGTCACAATCTGATACCATTCATTAAATTTGTTCAATTCTCAGCTATCTATGAGGAGATGAAACACTAAAACAGTAAATCAATTTGCCTTTGAAAAAGTATTTTGTACTTCTGTTTGAATGTGAGTGATTGGCATTCTGGAAATTTATCACACATCAAACAATAATAAGAGCTAACATATATTGAGTGCTTACCATACACCAGACACTCTTTTAAGAATTCATGTGTTACCTCATTTAATTCTTATAACAACTCTATGAAATATTATTATCCTTTTTATATAAATGAGAAAACTGAGACAAGAAGAAACTAACTTGCCCAAGGTCACATAATTAGAATGCAGCAGAACCAGTTTGGCAACCCCAGGCAGGCTGACTCCAAAGGCAGTTTCTTCACTAGCATGCAACAGTGTCTCTATTACAAATCCACACTGGATGAAATTTTGACTCTTCAGGTTATTCATGTCACTGTTTCTACTCAGTGCCTTTCATCTTCCTCTGTTCTTGTGACTTGTTCTCTATTTCCCTGTTTTGAGCATTGGTCAAATTACCACTAGACAACATAAAGGACCCAGGAATAGCAGAGCTGAGTCCCTTCTGCAAATGTGCTGTTTCCTACTTTTCCTAGGGCAGAGAGGTTAAGTATTTTGATTTAAAAGGCCTTCTATTCCAATTGAATTATAGTCATCAAAGCTCCTACTTATGTCAACCAAGCACTTAAGCAAAGAAGGTGACAATGTCAGCAAATCTTCCTTTCAAATGCTTAATGTGCATAATCTCTAATCAGGAGTTGGCCATGCACTAGAGCAATTTTCCCTGTGATCCACAAGCTGGAAGTGATCCTTCCTCTCTCTAATTCCCCTTCGTATTTAGTGCTTCTTATGATGTTTTTCAGAAACTACCTCCTATTATAATTATTGGTGTTCATGTGTTACTTCTTTTTTTGCATTATAAATTCCTTGATGTCAAAACGACATTTTTGTCTGTCTCCCCCATAGCAACCTCCCTGGTGCCTTGCATAAAGCAGGTGCTCAAAATATATTTGCTGAATGAATAACTGGATAAATATATAATGACTATAATATCAAGCAAGTGATTCTACTATAATAATATGCTAAATTCTAGAGAGAGATTATTCAGTGTATTCAAAGTGAAATAAAGGAACTTCATCTAAAGAATCAGTTCCTATCTACTACAAAAACTGTAACTGAGTCTTCAGGTTGAAAAGTAGAAAAGAAAAAATTTTAGCTTTGCAGCAAGGTCCTGACATACCTTTGTTTAACCCAAAGACAAGTCAAGAGGATAAAGCCTCTCCTTAGAAGGATAAACAAAAACTACAGTTTTTCAAAAATAAAGGAAGCATATGAGATGTTCGATTGGTGTAGGTATTCTAACAGCACAGTTGCAGGACTCAGCTTTGCTGTACATGAGTCCTCCATATTTGCCTAGATGGTGAGACAGCCTACTCAAAATGAAGGTAATTTCTAAATAAGAAAGTATTATAAAATGCATAGACTTTCACACTCTCAATCTTAGAATCTATATATCTGGGCAGCTTTGTGTTATATTGAGGAAAATCACTGTTGTTACCTTTGGGAAAACTAGATTCTAGTTCCAGCTCCACTACCTAGTAATAGGAGAGCTACCACTCATTGAGAACTTACAAAAGCACACTTTTATGATATATTATCTCATTTAATTTGGAAACTAACCCTGTGACTTTGTTGAGAAAACAGAAGGTCAAAGATGTTAATTAACTCATTATAATAGGTGGCAGATCTATGACTCAAACCCAGTTCCTTCTGTCTCCAAACTCTGCACTCTTAATTCACTCTCTGTGATAGCAATGGCTAACTGCATATTCAACATCCAATCTCTTGTTTTCCTTGATTCTGTGTGTGATGGTAACATACCAATTAAAATCATTTGCCTTTCTAGACTCCTGTTGTAGGCAACCTCTAGGGATGGCTCTCCATGATTCCCACTTCCTGGTATTCATGTCCTCGTACAACTCCCTCCCATTGAGTGTTGGCTGGATCTGGTGACATATGTAACAAATTGAATAGGGCAGAAGTGTTGTGATGTTACTTCCAAAATTAGGTTGAAAGAAGACTGTGGCTTCCGTTTTGTTCTGCCCTCTCTCAGCCCTCATGGTAAGAAATAGAGGAACTTTGGCCAACAGCCAGCAAGGAACTGAGGTCATTGGTCCAACAGCCATTTAGAAATTGAATCCTGCCAACAACCACATGAATGAGCTTAGAAGTGCATTTGTCCCCAGTCAAGTCTTCAAATGAAACTGCAGCCCCAGCTGATACCTTGATTGTAGCCTTCTGAGAGACCTTAAGGCAGAGGTACCCACCTAAGCTGTTACTGGATTCCAGACCCACAGGAACTTTGAGATAATAAATGTTTGTGGTTTTAAGTTGCTAACATAGGATAATTTGCTATGCAACAATAGATCACTAACACAATTCCTTTGAAGTTAGTAGAGGCCATATGACTTATGAGACATAAGCAGAAGTCCAATGAATAGGGCTATTGGAAAAGGTACTGTTTTCTTGATAAAAATAGACAAAGTCAGCTTTCATGAGCTTTTGTCATTTTTTTCTTCTCCTTCTTCCTTCCTGGAATGTAGATGTCACGGCTGATGTTGGAGCCATCATCTGGTAATCATGAGCACAAAACATGCATGAACCTGGGTCCCTTATGGCATCATTGGAGCTGCCATCCCAACACTGGACTGCCTTCCTGCTGACATTTTACTACAGAAGAAAAATATACCTTCTTGGAGTCCTGTAATTTAGAGTCAAATGCAAAACTAAGTAATTTACTCCTCCAGCTTTAGCTAGAGCTTAAGTTTTCTCTATAAAATAAGAGATTAATAACATCCTCCCTTTGTACCCAGATAGGTATGTTGAAAAGCTTTGTTCTTATAAAATGCTGTATAAATATAAGGTATCATTGTTATTATTATTTCAAGAACTGAAAATACTATTAACATTTAGCGACAAGACCAGGTGTAATATTACTAACAATGAATGGACATGTTTAAATAATTATAACTCTAAGCAATCTTTTTTTTTGGCTTAAATGACTGAATTTTTTTCCCCCATAGTTCTGGAGTCTAGAGGTTAGACATCAAGATGTTGGCATGATTGGTTTCTTCTGAGGGCCATGAGGGAAGGATGTGTTTCAGTCCTCTCTCTTTGGCTTGTAGATGGCTGTTGTCTCCCTGTGTCTTCCCAGGGTCTTCCCCTGTACATTTCTGTGTCCAGATTTCTTCTTCTTTTAAGGACACCTGTCATATTGGATTAGGACATATCCTAATGAACTCATTATAACTTAATTACCCCTCTAAATACCCCATCTCCAAATATTGTTACATTCTGAGGTACTGGGGTTAGGACCTCTACATATGAATTTTCAGGACACAATTCAGCCTGTAACAGGTATATAACTCCTATTCAAGATCTTAAAAATATTTTAAAAAGAAATTTACTAATAAGTTTTTAAAACTAAAATAAAGTATTTTTGGTAATTATTTTAATAACTGCATCATAATAAAGCTTTTTTATTTACTGTAACTCAATAATAAAACCAATAGAAAGTTTTAAATCTTTTCCCTATGTTTTATATGAATTTGATAGAGTTGCATCTATGCTTTCAAAATAATTAACAAAAAATCTAAAATATAAACCCAATAAGTAGTAAATTAAATTCAATGCATACACTTCCTTAGCCAGTACCATCTATATAACCCATAGGGTATTGTGCGCAAAGCGATTAGACAGTACTGCCCTTGGCTCCTGCTATTGAGGGTATATTAGTGATGTTGCCCAGGATGTATCACGGTGTCTGTTTTTGCACGACGGTATATATCTATTTTCAAATCAGACTCCAGGCAGGAAGCACCTCTTTCCACTAAGGGAGATTTAAAACCCGCCTCCTATCTTTGCAGCACAAAGAAAATGTTGATTATAGCAAAGAAAACAAAGATGGGGATGTTCAAGTTAGAGATACAGCATTACATGACCACAGCCAGCAATTTGCAGAATAAACTCAAGAGAAACAAAGCCACAATTAGAAATCTACTGATAAATTAAACCTCTAGTCTATACTTAAATACTGAATTTCAAGAGCACAAGCAAAGAGGAAGACATAGTTATAATGAGGCTACAGCAAAACCCAGACATCCCAGCTGCTGCAAAAGCATGGGGAAAATCTTACTGGACCAGAATTATTTCCATGTCCCCGCCAGTTAAAGACTGTCATCTTACTGAAAAGAAACCTGGGACTAATATCAAAAGCCACTGTACGGCCTGTACAATTCATTATATGTAAGAAGATGTAGAAAACTATGAGGTAATCATAATCAATTGTGGGTTTGATTGCTCTAGACAAATCCTTCGATTGTCTTCATAAAACATAAGATGTATAATGATGCTGACAGTATCTAACATTTACTGAGTGCTTATTGTGTGCCAGGTGTCGTTCTAAGAGCTTTACATGTACTAACTCATGTAATTTTCACAACTCCTCTATCAGTTAATTGTATTAGTATTAGCCTCATTTTATAGATGAAGAAACTAAGTAACTTGCCCATAAAGTAGGAGGTGATAGAGGTATGCAGATAGTGTCACTCTCAACTACTACACTAAAAACCCATCCAGATGCTGTCATCTGTTGACTAGATCCCACAGACTGGCTATTAGAGTCAAGATACTATTCCCTACTGTGGTCAAATTAAGGGGGTCAAACAGCCCTTCTTGTAGATATTTGATTAATAAGGCTTATTTATGTCTGGATATGTTAGCCATGTATCTGGTTATCTAATGCTGGGAAATAAACTATCGCAAACAATGGTTTCAAACTATAACAATCATTTTATTTTGCTTATGAATCTGCAATGTAGGTAGATCTCCTCTCTAATTCACATACTGTCAGCTAGGGTGGTTAAAATGCAGTGGGGAGGAGGGTGGTTGATGCCTGAGAGCTAGAATCATCTGAAAGCTCACTCACTCACTGAGTTGATGCTTGCTGTCAGGTAGTACCTCAGTTCGGAACATCGGCAAGTTTACCTACACATTTCCTAATAGCATGCTGGCTGGTTGAGTCCAAGAGCAAGCATCCTAAAAGAATAAGATAGAAGTAATACATGCCATTTTTATTATGACTTAGCTTCAGAAGTCACATAGTATCAGTTCTAACTATTGGTCAAGGCAGTCACAAAGGCAACCTAAGTTTAAAGAGAGAAGATACAGACCCCACCACAGACCCCACCAATTGATGGAGAGGAGACAAAGACATCCCCCCCCCCCGACAATGTCAATGTCATATTGTAAGAACAGCTTGTGGTACGAGATATATCGTGGTGGCCCCCTTTGGAAAATGTCACAAGAAGGCAATTAGAGCTTTTCAAAACCTAAATAAAATGATCCTACACAATAAATAAATTAAATAAGTTATGTCAACAATATCCTATTATAATTAAATACCTCACGAGTTATTTTTAAAATAAAATTTTCACTGTATAAATTTCCTTCTATCATAGAGCTCTAAGACATTTTGATTTACAACTTAATTGTGTCTGATCCAATTTCAACTTCCTGGGGACCAAATTTGAGGCTAAATCACCCTTCTAATGGGACTAGTTAGAGAAATAAGGACTGATATCACTAAAGATTAGATTTTTCTATCATCACGTTAAAGTGGAAAAATGAACACTGCCACTCAGGCTTTCAACGATAAAATGCCATTTTCAGTAACACCTACTACCTCAGAGACATTGCATCCTGCCCTAAAAATAAGCACTGTAAATGGAAATCTTGGTTTGTTTTACCAAGAGAGCATGTCACTTGTAGATCCTTCACTGAGGACACTAGAAAACAGCTCCGTCACTGTAATTCATGTGCCTCTGGTCAATGGTCAGCACCAGTTATTGATTTCCTTCTGATTGTAAGTACTCAGTATTTTTTGCGTTTAGATTCAGGGCCATCTTTTTAAACATGCTGCCTAATTTTTCTCTTCATCATCATTTTCACTCCTGAGATGTACTGCTCTCTAGCCTGAAATGCCCTTCTCCTAAGCGACCTAAATCTTACGTATTATTAATACTTAACACAATGGCAAATCTTGATTTCTGCACTCCCTCTGAATACATATTGCAAAGCAAACACGTGATACACTTGTGTCGAAAAAATCTTATCTAAAAATGACGTGGAGACATTTGGAATTCCTTACGGAAATTCCAAGAAGCTCAGAGACATCATGGAAATCCAAAGAGACAGTATATAAGAACTTTACTTATTTAGGGTTTATTGGGCAAATAAAGGGTTCAGCAAGAGTATTTGGGCTTTCTGCCTTCTTTTAACCAGGGTCAGAAGAAGGTAAAACAAATTGGAATAGAGCTGAACTCCTGGACGTTTCTAGGAAAAAGTGAGGAATAAGAACCTAGAGAGCAGGATACGAAGGGAACAAACAGGTGGGGAGGGGAGAAGTATGATTTATTGTCTCTACCTACCAGAATGTAAATTCAGTGAAGACAAGTGTTATGGTTGGTTTGTCCAGTGTGACCCCCCACACCTAGAACAGTGCCTGACAGGTAGTGGATTCTCAACCAGTACTTGTCAAATGAATGAATGTTACTGATAGATGGTAATAATCCTTGAGATAAAATGCAATGAGAGATGGGGATCTAGGTCTTTGCTCTTCTGATAGCAGACACTGTCCTTCAGACCCCTGCCTTCTTATCAACCTACACAGTTTCTCTCCTTCCACACAAGTGTCAGCCAGAGTAGGATGCTAACCTTACCTGCCCCCCCCCCACCCCGGGTCTGGAGAGCTAGAGTGCAGAGCTGTGTCTCCCCATCGCAAACGTAAAGAAATGTAGATATGTCTGGCCACGTCAACACGATAGGTCATCTTCTCAGTCTCCCTGTAAGTGCCCCTCTACCTTCTCAAAAGGAGCATTACGTGGATCCTGGTTTTTTTTTTTTTAAATAACTTGTTAAGCTGACCTTTCATTAACAGGGTCCTAAAGCTACAGAGTGGTCACCAAAGAGCAGTACTTCCACTCTCGCTGGGCCCAGTGAAAATCAGCAAGGAGGGGGTTTTTTCCTTCACTGAAAGTCCTTTTTTTTTTTTTTTTTTTTAAAGAAAACATTCCTTTTCAGCCCCCATTTTCTCTGTTAGTCTCACCCACCACCACTGCTTTCAGGAACGCCCAGTCAATAGCACTCCATGTGCATAAGCCTGAGGAGGCCATGGGATGAACTACTTCCCTTCCTTTATGCCCTCAGTAAATCTACTGTGATTTCCAGGTCCACCTCAGTCACTAAGTAACTACCTAAGGTTAAGTCATTTAGCCCCCAGGGCCTCTGTTTCCTCATTTATAAGACTAGAGGTCAGGAATAGATAAACTTTAACAGTGGCTTCTACTTACAAATTCTTCAAATCAATAAGTAATTAAGAAAGGACTCCAAACAATAATCTTTCTTTCTTTTTCTCAATAATCTTTCTTGATGGTGTAAAATAATGGTGCTAGTTAATTCTTTCTTTTAATCTAATGGTGCCACTTATTTCCTTGATCAATAAATAAGCAAATATTTACTTGGCACTTACTATATGCATAGCATTGTGCTACTTCTCTGATGTTCCATTTTTAAGTGATATCTACTTGAGTTTTAATACATGTTTTGGAAATTTTAAGTTCTTGTTTTAAATTCTGATAGATTATATGGTTTGTTCATTTATCCAGTTATTCAAGAAACAGTTATTTAAGAAACTAAGTGCTTATTGATTAACGCTCAAAAAAGAGGGATGGATTTGACTGCTTTATAATAGAAGATGTTTAGTTTTTGAGATTTGCTAACATGCTTAACTCTACGAACTAAAACAATGGATAGGCAAGCTAAGTGGTGATCATAACGTGCCATCTACAAATATTTCCAGAAATAAATGTCATCTCAACTACCACTTGCTGAGCGCTTACTTTGGAGCAATGCAAAATTCCATCTTCTCAACAGTCCCCTAAGAAAGGTATTATTAGTCCCATAGAACAGATTACAAAAGAGACAGGAGGTTGTGGAAGACTATACTGTGAATCACAAAATCCTGGCTCTAAAGCTGTCATTCCCAAGGGCCATAGGCAATTTCTAACCAAAGTTCTAACATTTCCAAATTTCTGTGTTAATCTGATACTCTTGTGTATAACCTTGCTACAGCTTCACAATTGAAATGCAAACTTATTCACTGGAGACCCTCTTCTTTGTTGTTACTTTGGGCAGCCAGTTGCAGCACAGTATAGGAAGTTTTACTGAGTGAAAGCAGTGAGGTTTTTCCCCTTGTTGAAAAGTATCAAATTTGGGAGGTGTCACAGTGAAGATTAGCGTGTCCTTGGGAGGGAGCCACGGCTGTACAAATCTTCTTCCCTAAGCAATTAAAGGGGCGTCTGGTCTATGCCTTCAGGGTTTGGAGGAAGACCCATCTGTTTGTGTCCTTATGCAAGTGGCCTGATGGCAAAATTATATTCAGTTCCTCAAATGAACACATCCGAATAGGTTATTAATCATCATTACACAGAAAACCTTTATCTTACTCTTAGAGACCTTTTTTTTTAAAGCCAATATGGTCAGATTAAAATATAATGTTTCTAAAATTAAGCTTCAAATTGGCTTTGGAACAACAATAAACATTGTCACTACACAAGGAAGAAAAATAGTGGAAGATATTTGTCTGTTAGTGGGAAATGGAATCCCTGGCTCCAACACGATCTGGCTGACAGCACCAAAACCTTTAATGGAATTTGAGTTACAACTGGAGAAATAAATGCAATCAGCTCTATTGATTGCTGCAATGTGGAAGGCAGGGAAGAAAAGTGTAAATGATTTAAAAGGAATTACAAATTTGAAGGGAACATGATAAACCTGCAAATATATACTTAGCTGTTACTTGTTAATATTTAACAGAATTAAAATAAATGAAACTATTAATGCTAGTTCTGAGATTCCTATGTTATGCCTACTCCTGACAAGCCACATATTAAATATAATTCATTAAAAGGCATGATTCATAACAAGGATGAAGGAAATACTGCCTCAAATTATGAAAAGTTAAAAACCTAGGGAGGTGGTATTTGTTTTGAATATCTGGGGAAAGGTTGTTAAAGTTGTAAAAATAATGTATTAACGTTGACTAGGTTCCAGCTCTGGGTCAGGTTTGAAAAATACAGAGGTAATTAATATAAAGCTACTAATAATTAAGGAGCTCATCTGCCACTAGGAAGGAGGGAAAGGAAGGAAAAAGTAAGTGAACAAGTGTTGAGTATTCTGTATACCAAGCACTATACTAGCTGCTTTATTGCCAGGAGACTGATTTAATGATCACAACCTGGAGAAGGCAGCATTATTCCCATTTTACACAGAGCTCACTGAAGCTCAGAAAAATTGTATAGCTTGCCCAAGGTCACATAGTAATGTGGTTAAACTGGGATTTAAAACCATTATATCTGTTCTTCCCACTGTGCAAACAAATGTATCTAAACATAATACACAACAGTCTAGGAGGCAGGGTCGCTTCAAAGAAAAACTATTTAATGAATAATCAGCTTTTAGCTTAAGTTATATGGATTCTACAACAAAATCTACCATAGAAAAAAATCAATTAGTAATGATTAGAGATGTGACTTCATTTGCAAATTAGGGAGAATAAGGCATTGTCACAGAAAGCAGGGAAAGAAAGAAATATTTCTTCCATATAGCTGAGTAAGGAAAAATGAAATACTTATACACAATAATGTCAAGGGTCAAAGTAAAATATGGAATTATTAATCAAAATACTTTATTCATTTCTCCAAATAATCATTATTTCTGAGTGCCAGAATATAGGAAAACATGAAGACACCATGGGCACACCAACTTTTCAATAACAGGCAACATATTCACAAATTTATATTGTGAAAGCCAAATGGTTTATTAATAACAAGGTTGAAAGAGAGCCAGTTAGATATTTAAGGTGATATAAAAGCAATGCAAAAACGCTTTAATCCACCTAAAAATATACTTAGTGATAACAAGTATATTTCAATCAATAGTAACTATATCATTGAGAACCCTGGTATTTAGCAGGCTGCATTTGGCAATCACATCCCCATTAGAAGCTAAATACCTGTGCCCTAGAACAATTTTAAGGTTTTTAAAAAATCTTTGGTTTTGTTTTGCTTTTCAATGTAATATCAATGTCAGTGTGTTTTGATACATTTCAATTTAGGAAGAAAGTATAACTAAACAGGCAGTCCAAAGTTAAATATCTTTCAGAAATATTTAAATATCAACAAGTCCTGATTGAATATCTTGGTAAATCTCTTCAGCAAATGCTTAAGACCTGTGCTATAAACTAACTAGACCTAACACATATCTCTGGAATGCTCCATTCAGCAATAGCAATATATACATTCCTCTCAAGTGCACATGGGACATTCTGTAGACTAGACCATATGGTAGGCTATAAAACAAGCATAAAAATATATTTTAAAAGATTGAAATTATACAACGTATGTTTTCTGACCACAGTGGAATGAAACTAGAAGTCAATAACAGAAAGAAATTTAGGAAATTCACCAATCTGTGGAAATTTAAAAAACACACTTCTAAATGCCCAGTGGATCGAAGAAGAAATCACAAGGGAAATTGGAAAATACATGAAGGAAATAAATGAAAATGAAAACTACAATATATTAAAATTTATGAGACATGGCAAAAGCAGTGTTTAGAGATAAATCTATATCAGAAAGAAGAAACACTTCAAATTAATAACCTAACCTTCCATTTTAATAAACTGGACAAAGAAAAATAAACTAAACCTACAGCAAGCAGAAGAAATGAAATAATAAAAATTATAATGGACATTAATAAAATAAGAATAGTAAAATTAAAAAGTGGAGAAAAATAAAAAAACTAAAAGTTCAAGCTTTGAAAGGAAATTTTACAAAGTTTTGGCTACACTGACCAAGAAAAAAAAAAGTGAAGACTCCAATTACTAAAATCAGGACTGAACAAGAAGACATTACCACCAACCTTACAGAAATAAAAAGGATGACAAGGAATACTATAAAAACTGTATGCCAACACATTAGATAATTTAGATGGAATAGACAAATTCTTAGAAAGATATAAACTACCAGAACTGATTCAAGAAGATACAGAAAATCTAAATAGATCTATAACAACTAAAGCTATTAAATTAGTAATTTTTAAATCTCCCACAAAGAAAAGCCCAGGCCCAAATTGCTTCACTGGTGAATTTTACCAAACATTCAAAGAAGAATTAATACCAATTCTTCACTTTTACAAAAAACAGAAAAGGAGGGAATGCTTCAGAACATATTCTATGAGGCTAGTATTGCCCTGATACCAAAAAGAGACAAGTAAGCAAAAAAAAAAAAAAAAAAGACAGAGAAAGAAAAGCTCCAGACCAATATCCCTTATGAATATAGATGCAAAACTCCTCAACAAAACACTAGCAAACAGACTCTAGGAACACGTAAAAGGGATTATATACCATGACCAAATGCGATCTACCCCAGGAATGCAAAGTGGATTCAATATCTGAAAATCAATTAATATAATATACCATATATCAATAAAATAAACGACAAAAACCACATGATAATCTCAATAGATGCAGAAAAACTATTTGACAAAATAAAACAGCCTTCATGATGAAAACACTCAATAAACTAGGAACAGAGGAAAATTTCTCAACCTAATAAAAAACACATCTATGAAAAACCCACAGCTAACATCACACATAATGATGAAAGACTATATACTGGCAATAAATAATCTGAAGATGAAATTAAAGAAACAGTTCCATTTACTATAGCCTCTAAAAGAATAAATTACTTAGGAATAAATTTAACAAAAGATGTGCAAAGCTTATACTCTGAAAACTACAAAACATTGTTGAAAGAAATGAGAAAAGGCCTAAAAAAATGGAAAGACATTCATGTTCATGAATCAGAAGACTTAATAATTGTTAAGGTGGCAGTACTTTCAAAATTGATCTACAGATTTAACACAATCTCCACGGATTCAATCCCAGCTCTGTGTTTTGCAGAAAATGACAAGCTGATCCAAAAACTTATATGGAAATTCAAGAGACCCAAACAGCCACAATAATCTTCAAAACAAAGAACAAAGTTGGAGGACTCAAACTTCCTGATTTCAAAACTTAATTCAAATCTACAGTAATCAAGACAGTGTTGTACTTAAATAAAGATGGACATATAGATTAATGGAGTAGATTTAAAAGTCCGGAAATAAGCTCTTACATTTATCGTAAATTGATTTTCAACACAGATGCCAAGAAAACTCAATGGGGAAAAAACAGTCATTTTAACAAATGGTTCTGGTACAACTCGATATCTACATGAAAGAATAAGATTTGACCTACCTCTTCTTCCTGCCATCTACAAGAAAATTAAGACAAAATGGATCATACCTACATGCAAGAGCTAAAACTAAAAAACTCATAGAAGAAATTATAGCAGTAAATTATTGTGATATTGGGTTAGGCAAAACCTTCCTAGACATGACATCAAAAGTACAAGTGACAAAAGAAGAAACAGATAAAATGAACTTCATCAAAATTAAAAACTTTTGTTCTTCAAAGGACACCATCAATAAAGTGAAAATAACACCTACAGAATAGTAGAAAAATTTTGCAAATCATATATCTGATAAAGGACTTGTATCTAGAATATAAAAAGAACTATTATAACTCAAGAAGACAAATAACCAAAATAAAAATGGGCAAATGATCTGAACAGACATCTCTCCAAAGAAAATTCACAAATGGTCAATAAGAGCATACAAAGATTCTCAACATCATTAGCTGTTAAGGAAATGCAAATCAAAACCACAACAAGGTACTATTTCACATCTATTATACTAGGATGATGGATGATAAAGACATAATTACATATGTTGGACATGGAGAAACTTATACATTGCTGAAGAGAATGTAAAGTGGTGCAGCTGCTTTGGGAAGCAGTTTGGCAGTTCTTCGTGAGGTTAAACATAGAGCTACCATATGACCCAGAAATTTTACCCCTAGGCATACATCCAAGAGAAATGGAAACATATGTCCACACAAAAACTGGTACACGAATATCTATACCAGCATTATTCATAATAGCAAAAATGTAGAATCAACTCAAATGTCCATCAACTGATGAACGGATAAATAAAATGCAGTATATGCATACAATGGAATATTATTTGGCAATAAAAATGAACTATTGATACATGCTACAACATGGATGAACTTGAGAACATTATACCAAATGAAAGAAGTCAGTCACAAAAGACCACATATTATACGATTCCATTTACATGGCACGTCCAGAATACGCCAATCTATATAGAGAGAAAGTAGATTAGTGGTTGCCTAGGGTTAGGAACATATTTAGGGAGTAGGGAAGGGAGAATGAGCAGTGATTACTTAATAGGCATGAGGTTTTTCTTTTTGGAATGAGGAAAATGTTATTCTAAAATTGACTGTGGTAACAGTTGCACTATTCTGTGACTATAATAAGTGTCATTGGATTATACACTTTAAAAGAGTGAATAATTGTGTCATATGTGAATTACACATCAATAAAGCTGTTAAAATGTGAATTAACAATGTGAAACTCTTTCACTATTAAAAAAATAAGAAGACAAGGCATGTGACTGCATAAAGAGGTTCTACAGGCAGCCACCACCTGAGCCAATGCAGCAGAGCTGAGACACTCCGACTGTCTCTATGTTACCTAATGGTCTTGGAGTCCCAGGAGTGGCCCTGCTGAATCAACCCTTCTACACCACCATTATCTCCACCTCACCAACAGCTCCTTTGTTACCTGAATGAATAGAGAAGCCCGGGCCAAACTCATTGATTCCCCTCTCCCAGACCACAGGGAGGAAAACGGCATGTAGAGAAAACAGAGGAACTTGTACCCAACAGAGATTGACCCATCCTGGAAGATACAGCAAGGTGAGATTGGGGCTTCACCAAAAACCATATCCCATTGTTTCTATTTTCCTGTGAGTTTTTTGAGAACTACACAATTTCTCTTGCCATCCCATTTCTTTGAGTAAAAATCCACCTGCTGAAAGAAGTTCTCATCACCCCCCACACCTCCCTCCAAACCTGAGAAAAAACTTCTACACCTCCATATGGATCTGTTAGAGGCTGCTCACTTAAAAGAAAGAAGGAAGAACAAGCACTGATTTGTCGTGCCCCGGGAATTGTGGCACTAGTTCACCGCACAGCTTCCAGCTGAAGACCTAAGAAGATGCATTTGGCAATCCCCAGATGGAGAGGCTGACAAA
The DNA here is from genome assembly GCA_023783475.1 of Daubentonia madagascariensis. Lineage (NCBI taxonomy): Eukaryota > Metazoa > Chordata > Mammalia > Primates > Daubentoniidae > Daubentonia > Daubentonia madagascariensis. Next base: position 48,364,064 of record JAKFHU010000600.1, on the reverse strand, counting down.
GAAAAAGGTAATCCTTATATCTTGACTATTCTCCAACAATGGACCTTGTTAGTTCTGCCTTTACTCAACAATTTTTAAAAATGGAACCTTTGAAAAAATATGCAGCACGAGTGACATTTTCCTAAGAATTTAACACAAAATCCTCCCGTTGAGTATTTTTACAACAGGGCATGTAATACATAGAACATATGTGTTTGCTACTCCCACCAAGATTCAAGAACATACTGTCTCTATTAAATAAGAACAGGGAGATAACAAAAGTGGATAATAAAATAAAAAGTGCAGCAGCAGAAATTAAATTATCACCAGAGGCAATACAAAACAGACTTTGCACAACGGAAAATGGAGTAAGGATGAAGAACAAACTTGAGAAAGCACCCAAAAGAAGAATAAAGAGAGGAAAAGGATAAGCCTGAAGATAGCTATTTTGAAGGTCTGAGAAGTCCTGCCTAAGAATAACAGGTATCCTTAAAGTAGAAACCAATGCAAATGAATTGAGCAGGGCAGGGAAAAGGAATGCATCCTCTATTTTTACCTGATGGCAATTCTTGGAGGAAAATTATTCTGAGAAAAGTTAGCGCATTATCCAAAGGTCACACAACTTATAATTTGCAAAGCTGAGATAAAAACCTAGGTCTGTATGGCCTCTAAATGTATGTTTGTGTCAACCACATCACACAGCTTCCAAAAGATATACTGAAAGAAAACTTCCAAAACCTGGGAAAGGACTGGTGATTGCCATGTGCTCAACAAGTTTCATTTAAAAAAGAAATCTACAGGCCATATCCATCATTTAGAAAATTTCAAATTTCTAAAAGCAAGACAAACTGAGTTTGGATTCTCCTCTGTAATAATAAATGCCAGAAGGCAACAGGGTAATGTCTATAACTGGGGTGTCCAAAACAGTAGCTGCTAGCCATATGTGGCTACTTAAATAATAAAATGCAAATAAAATAAAAATTTTAGTTCCTCAGTGGCACTAGCCATGTTTCAAGTGTTCAAAAGCCACATGTGGCTACTGGCTACTGTATTGGACAGACAGATGCAGAACATTTATATCACTGCAGAAAGCTCTATCAGATAGGCTGGACCATAGCATATTGAATAAAAGTTCTTGACCAAATAACTGTATGGGGAAGTTGGAATTTCTATTTGAAGGTTAGAAAATATATCTTTTAGTTATGTACAAATCTCAGAAAATATACTACCCATGTAAGTCTCTAAGAAAAGTGCTTGTTTATGCATGCAACCCTGCTGACTAGTCTTATTTAAAATTCATGACACAAATCCCAAATGGGCACTTAGAATTGCCTGGAATCCCATTACCAATCCCTGATTAGTCCATTTCACACATTCTTTTCTCTCTTCAAACTTTCAAACTAGCATCCCTCCCCCAACTTTCCCACCGCTTCCCTCACAATCACCAAGGTCCCTCTTAAACCAAAGACCTCCCCTCATTCTTCAAAGAGAAAATAAAACAACAGGACTGGAACCCATCTTCATCAGGTCTATGTTCTGTCTTCTCTCCTTACAAATGAAGAGCCCCAGTTTCTATAAAGACCAACCCCTTCCACTGTGCCCTGGCCCTCTGTCTGCTTCAGAAACCACATGATCCTTTCCCTCCCTAGCAGCATTAACATCTCCCTCTCTACTGGGTTATGCCCACCAGCATTAAAACATGCTCCACTGCCTTCTTTAAAAAGGAGTGTTTGGGCCCTAAGTGTCCTCAAGGTCTAACCCAATTTTTCTTCTCCCTTCATTCGGGTCTCGGATCAAATGACTCCTCCTCAAAGTACCCTTTTCTGACCACCCTATCCAAAGCTACCCACACCTCACCTCCCCACAGTCTCTATCATATTAGGATGTTTTCTTCATAACACTTGTAACAGCAGGAAAAAATAGTTCCAAGACTGCAGAGACCTGGTCTGTCTTATTCATACCCCCACATCTTGAATGGAGCAAATAACAACAACAAAAAAACAACAATAGTTAATGTGCCATGGTCCAAGTATAGGTTTTCTTATTCAATTTTCACAGCTTTGAGGAACACACTATCAGTATTTTGTTTTACTAAGCAAAAAACTAAGGCCCAGGGAAGTTATGTAATTTGCCCAAGGCCACACAGCTAGTAAGTGGTAGAACCAAGTTGAAACCCAAGCAGGCTATCCCCAAAGCCCGTGTTCTCAAGCACTATATTTTGCTACCTCTCTATATAATCAGTATTCAAATATAGTTTTTGCTTGTTTATTGAATGAAAATTTTGACCAAGTTATCAAGATACAAAGCAAAATTATAAGTCAAGAATGAGAAGATTAAGGAAGTGAATATCAAAACCAACTAAAAGTCATAAAGATAATGTCAAAGGTCATTAACCACCAATAAGGAAAAGTATAGTACAGAACTATCTAAATAATTAATGCACATGGGAGCAAATGCACAGTATTTACCTAAACAAATTAGGTAAATACATAGGGCTAGAAGAATATCATATTTGTTCAACTGTCTAAATGCACGTGGTAGCAAAAACAGAAGGCTAAAAGAAAAAAATGCAAAAGAGGATTCATAGTAAAAATAACCAAAAAGAAAAACAGAGAATTAAGATATAATTATATATCATGGATCCATCTACTCACAATTTTTGTTAATCTTTAGTCATAATGTGAGATATTTTGATAATAGCAGATGATCACACTTGCTACAGTGGACACTCACTGCTCTGGTACATTTGTCCTATACCTTCCTGCACCCATAATTTTTCTCATACCATTCTCATTTCAAAGCCCCCAACTTTTCTTCCTTCCTTCCATTAAGTTTTCTAGATTCCGGAGCTCAAAGATCTCCCTCTTTCTTGATTTCAAAAAAGACACACAGTGCTGCAACTCACAGTGTAAAAGCCATATGACAGCACACATTTATATCATGTACTACTCTTTATCTTTTTCCATGTTTATTGTTACCTTGAACTAAGCTGGCATTTGTTGGGGAAGGCAACTCTGCATCGTACATCTCTTTTTCTCCTAAGGGCCTAGCACAGTATTTACCTAAACAAATTAGGTAAATACATAGGGCAAGAAGAATATCATATTTGTTCAACTGTCTAATATCTAGGACAGTGTCACATAAAAATAAAAGAATACCACGTTTCTATGAAAGATATAATATATTGGAATTAGCTATATTTCTCCAAATCCTCATTTCTTTTCTAGCCAAATAATGTGAATAATATTAGCTACTACTATTTCTAATCACTTTCCATTATTGTGTGTCTGCTAATGTGTCTAACCAAAAATTTCTATCTGCCTCCAAAGCATCCTTTTGGCCATCCTGGCCGGGCAAACACCTATAAGCTCAGCACTTCGGGAGGCCAAGACAAGAGGATTGCTTAAGCCAGAAGATCAAGACCAGCCTGGGCAACATAGCAAGACCCTGTCTCTATAAAAAAAAAATTTAGCTGGGCATGGTGACACATACCTGTAGTCCCAGCTACTTGGGAGGCTGAGGCAGGAGGATCACTTGAGCCCAGGAGTTCAAGGCTGCAGTGAGCTATGATTGCACCACTGCATTCCATCCTGGGTGACAGAGTAAGACCCTGTCTCTAAAAATAAATAAATTTTAAAAAATTAAAATGTCATCCCTTTGGAGAGCTTTCAATTAATTATGGAAACATCTTAACTGTATTCTCCTATCAACTTCCATGTGAGCTTTGCACACATTTGGATTGGTCTGCCTCTTCACCTGTAGCATTTATAGTAAAGAGCATTTTAAAATTCAGCAAGTTCATGAGGATACTTCAATATCAGCAAGTCCATGAGGATATTTCAACATCAGACAAGCAGTCCAAACACTGTTGAAAGAATTTGTTACAATTCTTCTCTATTTTGGCTTAGACTCTGAATTTTGTCCAGGCCCATGGTATAGGGTCGACAGATTCAGCAAATACAAACATAAGATGCCAATTTGAATTTTAGAAAAACAATGAAAAATGTTTTAGTATAAGGATGCCCCACGCAATATTGCATAAGACATCCTTATACTAAAACATTATTTGTTACTTATCTGAAATTCAAATTTAAGTGGGTGACCTGTATTTTATCTGGCAACTTTACCCTAGGGGATGGAAACCAGACTCTTCATATTTCTGGGACCATCTTCACTTAGCTGTGATGTCAGATTGCCTGAACCTGTGCTTTTGTAAAACGCTTCCTGGCTAATCCAACCTGCCCCGCTCTTACTGCACTTGTTTACCCCAGCTCTGTTCCTACCGGAAATTGCCAAAATGAGTTCTGATTCTTTCTCCAGATTTTGCTCTAGCTCAGCTCTTTACCTTAAAGGAGCCAAGTCTCCACCAGAGTTTCCACAAATAAATTATAACGAGAGCTTGTGAGCTATCTAAATTCCCTTCTACAGGTTCCGGGAATGAAAGAGAGAAGGATGAAAGCATCAAGACACATGTGCAATCACTGAGAAGAGGAAGGCAATGGACGCGAGGCAATAAATACTTCCTGTGAGACCCTGGCGTTGGAGAACATGGATGAGTAAATTCAGTCACAGTAGACCAGCGGTCACAAGCTGATAGACCCAGACATGCATTATTTGGCCCACATAGTGTGATTTTCTGTAGTCCTTTTTAAATTTTTCAATTAATTACCCAAACTTAATAATCAGGATATTGCCTAAAAACCCTCTTGGTGTTTTCTCTTGAAAATGAAGACCCAACAACTCTGTGCCTGCATCCCTATATGGTAACTAGAGACTGGAGCTGAACAACAGCTGCCACCAAGATGGAGCACGTATGTGTTCTCTCAAGACTCCCAAAGACTGGACCACTCACTCTTGTCTCACCTGCATCCACTGCATATATAACAGCCTTGGAGTTTATGACCCTCTCACACAAACCCTTTACTTTTCACAAGTCCACACATCCAGCCAGCCTGGTCCTTTCTTTCCATCTGCAGAAGTTTTACGACTGAATGTGGCACGTCACATCTGATGGGTTCCAACCTTCCATTATCCCTACTAGTCATTTGTACATTGTCCCACCTGGACAGAAGAGTATGCTCACCCAGATGTAAAATAAAACTGAATACAACAGAACATATAGAGTTTTGCACAACAGATAAGGAAAAAAATATCCTAAAGAAAATATGTACCAAGTTATAAATCAAGAGAAAAATGTGAGGTTTAGAATGCTGAAAGTACTGCATGTTAAATGAATACTATTAGATTCAAACTCAGTTGGAACAAATGTAATACTTTCACTATTATTAGAGCAATGATAGATGCATCCAATTCTCCTTATTCAGAAGAATTGTAGCACAACTATTTTCTCCTACTCAAAACATAGTGTTTGTGAATTGTACAATCTGCCAAAAATTGAAGATGACCTGAAGCAATGCATTTAAATCGGCAAATCTTCATGTTGAAATTCACTGACCTAAATATTAAAGGATGTAAATGAGACACTGCCATAAATTATACCAATAGAATAAGTGGTAAACACTGCACATCAGTAACAGAACAGACTGGAACACAGAATGCTGTTAGAGTACATTATCTCACATTTATTCAACAAACTTCCTCAACTTCTCACAAAGGCAATTCACAAAACAAAGTAAATCAGAATTTTCTAATGCAAAAAAAATTCACTAATCCATTTAAACAAACAAAAACAATTATTTTCTTTTATTATAATAGGCACATATGATTAATTGGGTTCACGATTCAAGACACAGTATGTGTATCTATTTTCTTTTCTCATTTTTAGATAGTCATGCAATCATTTTTAAGAGAACCCAGACATATCCTGCAGAACTACATGAGAATAATGGTTTTATTCTTCCCTTTCCTTTATTAGTTTCTTTTTCCTTTCCCTTCCTTTTAATACTTAACTTCAGAGACTTCTCTAAGCAGGAAGTCCTTTGTTCCTATCAGGGATAAATCACAGTAACGGTTGGCTTTTTGCCATAAGTGGAGGATATTTGGGGAAGGGAGTTAACCACCACTCCCCTCTCCCCTACCCATCAGCACCTTGGTTTTTCCTTACTGTTTGTTTTCTGTTCGCCCTGGCAGAGTAATGGCAGATGTCAGCTCCCTCTGCATACTATGTACTATGAGGAAATGGCAGCAATGGTCTGGAAGGGCAGCACCTGCCTTCTTTCCCCCTAAGCACTAAACATGTAACTTAAAGAAAAGTAAGATTCTAAATGTAACACCAGCCTTCAGTAATTTATACACCACCCCACCTTCTTTTCCTCCTCTTCCAACCCTCTCCTTTCTGCGTCAACCCCAACATACCAGTTTGTTTGAACAGTTTTGGCCAAACTGCTGCTAAAGAAAGGGATAAATATGTGGGACTTAGATTATTACATTTTGTATTCACAGTATTAATACTATTCCAATGCAATTCCTGAATATGTAATTCTAGACTGTTAATCCTATAATATTGACATCTCAAAAGTGATACGCCTACCCGTTTTTCCTCTTTCCTTCGTCTATTTTTAAGTGAAAATATCAAGAGAGAGAGAAGAATGGATGTGCATTAGATTCCTGAAGCTGCTATAACAAATTACCACAAATGTGGTGGCTTAAAACAACAGAAATTATTCTCTCACAGTTTTGAAGGGTAGAAGTCTGAAATCAAGCAAGGCCACAATCCCTCCCAGGGGCTCTAGGGGAGAATTCTTCCTTACCTCTTCTATCTTCTAGTAACTGCGCTGGCATTCCTGGGCTTTTGGATGCATTGTTCTGATCTATACCTCCATCTTCACACTACCTTCTCCTCTGTGTGCAATCTCCATCTGACTCTCTTTTAAGATATTTGTGGTGGCATTTAGGGCTCACCTGGATAACCCAGGGTAATCTTCTCATCTCAAGATCCTTAATGTAATTACATCTGCAAAGACCCTTCATCCAAATAGGGTAACATTTACAAATTACAAGAATTAGGACTTGATCTCTTTGGGTGGCCATTATTCAACCTACCACAAGATGAGTACAGTACTACAAGTAAAATGTCTTAATTGGTTGAAAAGCACCAGCCAGCTACTTGCTATCTTTCAATTATATAGCATGTTGCAGATACTGCATTCTTACTGAACAGGCCCCAGTTGTAACAATCACTCTCAGCACTTAGTAGCTGTAGGATTCAAGATTTTTAATCTGGAAAATCACCTGGATGGCAAAGTGAGTTGGATTAAATTAAGAAATTATTCAATGGATAAAATCATATCTCTCAGAACTTGATGAGGACCCAGTTTGATGAGGACTCCATGAAGGAGATACAGTTCTATTTTACAAAATCAACAAGCCATGCTGAAATATAATCCACCTATGACACTCTGGTTAAACGGGAATGAAAGAAAAAGAGAGGTAACAAAATAGCCTTCTTGAGACACCACATAAAAAACCATGAGTTACATGTTGAGTAGCACATGACAACAAAACCTACTACAAATAACTTTTTCAACTTAAAGAGAAAGAATAAAAGTATCATAGAGTTGGAAATGGAATTCATTTTTGAGAAAATTAAACGAATATAGAGTGTATGACTAATTTGGTCCAGCTTTATCTAAGATAGGCCACAATCATGGACAAACATTTGAAATGTGTGCATACCAGAAAGAGAAAGGAATTTAATATATTATCAAAGAAATAAAAGCAATGGGGGAAAAACATCTTCAAGTAAAACCATGAAAGCATTTTTTAAAAGTCATAAATTGGCCTTGTTGCATTAACTTTAAAAGAAGACAAAATATCAACATATTTTCATCACGGTGGGCAGGAAATATGAAAGTAAGAATTTTACCTTTTTATGAAGTTCTGACCAAAGCAGTTGTAAAAGTAGGAGACGGGAAGTATTCTTCAGACCACACAGAACATTTACAATAATTTGCTGCTCTCTCCCCTTCATAAAATTCAAATATCTCAGGAAACAAACTCAAATATTTCAGAAACTAATTTTCCATCCTTTCCATATTTAATCTAAATATGGATTTCAGAAAGGGAATAGTATAGTGATAATATCCTCCAGCCATCATAGACATGACATTGACAACTCAAAAAATGTGCCACTAGAAAAGTTCTGAAACATAAAGACAGTAAGGAAATTATCAGAAATTCACAACAATGATAGTGTTACCTGACATTCCTTGAGTGCTTATGCTCAGCCAGGCACTGTGCTTAGCACTTAATTTGGATGATTTCTTTAAATCTTCACAAAGATCTTATGAGGAAGGTACCATTTGCATGGAAATTTTACGGTAAGAGAAAATGAAGTCAAGATCCCAGGACTGGAAGTAACAGAGCCAGGATTCAAACACAGGCAGTCTGTGGAACTCCACCCATTGCCACTGCTGTGTGACAGCACTTATCATTCACTGAGTGCTTACTGTGTGTCAGGCACGGTGCTAGGCATTTTACATAACCTTCATGGGAGGTGGGTACTATTACTAAAACCAGCTAAGAAAATTGCCACACAAAAAAGATCATCCAACTTGCCCATAGTCACACAGTTAGTAAATGGTAGATCAGCATTAAACACATCAAAGAGGACTCAAAAACATACTTAACTACACCAACAATAAAGACTAATGACTTAGGTAGCACCATCACTTTTAATATATTTTAATGAGAAAAAAGTGCCAATTTTTCTAATGACCTGACACAGTAAGAGTAAATAGACATGGGGAATGGACTAGAACAAGTCAGAAAAAATATACGTGCCAAAGACAAGTCAAAAATCACTTTCCCACAGCTGCCTGTGTCCAGTCAGGTAGGCACCTAGGCACCAACATTTTTAAAAAGCCACATTGGCAGCCTTCATCTTAGGGGACTTTCTGGGCCATCTAGAAGGCTGCTGGCTGGCACGAACCTAAAGACAGAAGGGAGCACACTCCAAAAGGAGGAATGGAGGAAATAATTTTGCCCAAGACAGAAATAAGCCTCTGTGTGTGTGTGTTGCTTTTCCATTTACTGTGTGAAACTTCATAAAGACAATCTGATGCCTTGGTTTGTACAGCATGTACATGTACGGGCAATACTTCCCATAGTTCTCATGAATTCAGAGCTAGAGTTAGGCCAATCACTGTTCCCCTTCAGTTTCCCTTGAATGTCTAGAATGGGAAATGAAACCCTTATAGGGAGAGCACAGTGGTGACAGGGTGGGGACGGGGGAAAATGTCTTGAGTTACTAACCATATCATGATTATTTCCTGTTGTCACACACACACAAATAAATAAGAAATACAAAAGGACACTCTACATCAGTGTTCAATACTATATCATACCCCAACTTCAGAGCAACAAGAGTCATGTGGAGATAGAAAAGGAATCTACTCAGCATTTATTCAGAAAAGTAATATCCAAAATATGTGTGATGAGTAGATACAACCTGTCTTCCATAATTTTTAATAATCCATTGTATTTCTCATGTGGTCAGAAAGCAATGCAAAGAAGTACCACCCCACCCCCCAAAGAAAGATGAGAAAGGTAAATAAGAGAAAAAGTAGGAAAAAAGAATGATGGACAAGCATGATGGCATCCAGACTTTCACACGTAATTGTTTTAATAAATGTACAATATTTAAAAGTTTATTAGACAGATGAACCCACTCCACATCTCTTGTTCCTCTTGCTACTATTACCAGTCGTATGTTACTTATTCCCAATGTCATCCCCCTCAACATCTCTGCCACCACAGGAAAATTGGGCTCGTGGTGTGAAGCCAGTCTTGACATGTAAATCAAAGACAGAATTTTCTTGTGCAATCAATGCTTTCGATATCTATACTATCAACTCATGGCAATTTAACTTCAGTCAACAATCACTAAAATTTTGCAAACAGCTGTGTTCTAGGCCTACGATGTGCATGAACATCCCAGAAATAATATTGCCTATATAAGGATAAATTTAACAAAAACCAAATCATGGCATATTCAGCTGAGGAAAATGAAGTAGGAACCACAGTAAAAGATTCTAGAAGAGGACTGCACAAATTGCAGATTGTCCTTAGTAACAATTTTTTTAAAAATCCATATGTTTTCACTAACAAATATATCCATGTCATATAGCTATAAAAATTAAAGAACCTGACCCCTTCCCTTCTCCAGGAAAAAAGTCATTTCACCTTGACACAAAGGTAGGCTAGAAGAAAAGCTGCAAATGTGAGATAAAATGTGCTTCAAGAATTAATCTTGTATTTGTTTCAAGGGCCTAAGCAATTGAGACACTAGAGTTTTACATTATGTAACAGAATGGTGATGACTTAGATCTGAAATATTTTAATAGCAGGAACAAGACCAGCTGGCTACTTTAATCGTGATTTATCATTTTTTAAAAACTGCATCCTCTTATGTCCCTAGACTGAATTAGCTACAAATTGTTTCCCTTGGGAATCAAGCAAAAAAAAGTAATTTATTTGATATTGTATATCTAATTGCTGAAAATTTTAACAGGGGATTATTTAGCTTTCTTTTTGAGAGTAATTAGCCACTGGTTTCAACTGCTTTGCTAATAACACGGAGAAAGATGCTTATCTTTCAATTAACTTTGACAGGAGGGCATGCATGCAGCTCATCTAGAAGCTGTATTGAGTTATTTGATGCTGTTAAAAGGCAAAACAGCTATATATTATGTGGGTATGGAATTTTATCTACAAAGAGCACATTCTTACCCACTATGGTTCTCAGGGTGATTTTATATGGCACAGACATTAGAGAAGTATTAACATCTGTAGTCCATGCTGAATTATAGTTGGCCCCAAAACGGTTCCTGTTTGTGCATTCCAAGACTGACCATAGATAGATTGATCAACATTGTGAAAGTCCTTCATTCCTGCTGAACATCTTTTTGAAATACACTACAACCTGTTGATCTTCATCTAAGAGCACAGAATTCAGTGAAAGCTATTCAAGGAAGGCTATGCATTGTGAAAGAGTACCTAGTAAAAGGACAGATACATGATGGGGGGAAACAGAATACTACTCACTTTGAAAATAGTTTAGGCTACACTTTGAGTCCATACTGAAGAAATTCTAGCTAAGGAACAAATACCAGGGTCCATCATACGGAATATCATTTCAACAGTTCTCATAATGTCCGGGTTACTTCTCTTTTGACTTTCAAATAACATCTCCACATTAGGCTTTTACTAAAGGTAGTGGTGTGATGAATGTAAGGTTGTATTCTAGGCAGCTGAAACACCAACTCAGAGGTTACTTTTTAATGATTTGGTGTCAATCTAGACAGAGTTTCCATGGGTATGCCACAGGACTGTCTCCAAACCTTCCTTTTCTATAGTTTTATTAGTGATTCAGGTGAAGATAAAAGAATATACACTTATCAAGCTTGTGAGTAATACAAAGCTAAGAGGACAGGTAATATAATATTTAAAAAAAAACAATTCAAATGAATGCACCAAAACATAGCAGATTAAATTTAATTCTCCACTTCTAGGTTCAAACAATTGACTGCAAAAATATAAAATTTGACCTAATAGCAATTTGTGCATAAAAAAAAACAAGACATAGATGTTTTTGTTGCCTTTAAGCTAAATATTAGTCAACAGCATTATAGCTTCCCCCAAAAGCTAAAGCAATCTGAAATCACCACGTTAAGAAAGAATAGTGCCTAAAGCGAAAAAACACAATAGTCCTTTTCAATTATGTACAGCTATGACCATACCAGAAATTGATGAGTTCAGTTCTGGGTGCCACATGTAAGAAAGCCAATGACAAGCTGGAATATACCTGGGGAAGGTGACAAGAATGTTAAGGAGTTAAAACCAGATGTGAGAAAGGACTGAAAGAACTCAAGATGATTAGTCAGAATAAAAAACTTGGAAAGAGCAGGCCAGTGGTGTTGTGCTCACCTCCTCATCGTGGCTAACCCATGAGTTATCAACAAGAGCTGAGCGCAGAAACGGGGTGGGGGGGCACAGGGCCCCACACCACAACTCCCGAGTAGCAGCAGGGGCATATGAAACCAGCCCTCCTTCTTGAAACACTCTCTCCCCTTAGCACAGGGATACCAGTTCTCCCAGGTTTCTTCCTACTGCTCCGGCTGCTCCTTCTCAGTCTCCTTTGGAGGCTCCCCCACTGCCCCCACCCAAACTATAAATGCTTGAGTCCTCAGACATGAGCCTAGTACCCTCCTTTTTGTACCCATCTCCCTAAGCAGTCTCAGTCACCAACGTGGCTTCAAAGAACTGTAAGCGCCGATGACTTTTAAATTATACCTACCACGCATATCTTTCCTCCAAGCTCCAAGTTTGCACATCCAACTGTCTTCTTGACATTTCTACTTAGCTATCTCACTGGCATCTCAAACTCAGCATCTCCAAAACTCAAATCATCATCATCACCTACTAAACCTGCTTCTCCTCCAGAGTTCCCCTCGTGTCATAAATGCCAACTCCATTCATCCAGTTGCTTAAACTAGGTGCTTGGGCATCATCCTAGATTCCTTGCCCTCTTTACTCACATGCAAGCAACCGGTCCACCAAATAGCTAATGCAACCATTTCTCTCCATATCCACGTAATTGCTTTAAAATGTGAATCTATTCAAAACCCTTCGGTAATGTCCCAGTGCCCCTAGCAAAATAACAATCATTTTAAAAGGCCCTGCCAAACCTGGCCTCTGCCTAGCTCTCTAGCTGAACTTCAAACCACCCACCTTCACCCCTCACTTGGCTCCAGCTATACTGACCTTCCTTCAGTTCTTCAAATATGCCAAGTTCTTTTCCTTCTGCAGGACTTCATGCAAGTTGGCCCTCTGCATATTTGGCCCCCACATCCTTGCAATTTTCTAGCTCTTTCTTCAGGGCCCAGCTTAAATGTTACTTTCTCAAGGAAGCCTTTTTACTGCCCGATCTAAATTAGGTTCTCCCTGTTATTCTTTCATCGCACCCTGCACTACAAAAATTTGAAATGACCTATTTATTGATGTATTCAAAAATTTAATATCTACCTTATCCACCAGGCCAGAGGTTAGCAAAATTTTGCTGGAAAGGGCCAGACGGTAAATATTTTAGGCTTTTCAGGCCATATGGTCTTTGTAACAACTACTTAACTCTGCTGTTGTAGTATAAAAGCAAAGGAATGGGTGTGGCTGTGTTCTAGTAAAACTTTATTTACAAAAGTGGGCAATAAACTGGATTTGAACTGAAAGCTGTAGTTTGCAGACCTCTGTACTAGACTACAAGTTCCACAGAGGTAGGGAGAAGACTTTGGTACTCTCACCATTGTATCTCTGTTGCCTAGACAAGTGCCTGGCATATAGTCATTGCACAACAATTAGTTGTTGAATGGATACAATCTGAAAGACTGCCACAATAAAATTTGTTCCATGTAGCTCTACGGATCAATAAGTACAAGCTCTAGGAGAGTAGATTTGGGTTCAATGTAGAAAAGCTTCCTAAAAGTTCTACCAACCCTACAGAATTACAATACAGATCATCTAAAATAATGAATGTAAATATTTTGTAAACTCCAAACAAAATATGTGTTCTTATCATTAAGAATTAGAACTGACCAAAAATAGGCATAGACTGCCTTCTGAGGCAGTGGGACCCCTGGGTTATTTAATGAGAGCCTGAAGACCCAGCTATGAGGCGTACTCCAGAACAGATTTTTACACTGATAGGAAGTTGGACCAGAAGACCTCCAAGATGCCTTCCAAATTAAGGTTTCTAAGCCATCACTCAGGACCTGCCCATTAAGAGCAACAGCATATTTACTAAGTCCCTACCCTGTGACAAGCTCTTCATATGCCATGATTTATTTAATTTAATTTTTTTTTTCCTTTAGAGACAGGTCTCACTCTATCACCCAGGCTAGAGTACAGTGGCATCATCATAGCTCACTGCAGCCTCCAACTCCTGGGCTCAAGTGATCCTCCTGCCTCAGCCTCCTGGGTATCCAGGCGCGCCACCACGCCCAGCTAATTTTTTCTATTTTTTGTAGAGATGGGGTCTTGCTCTGGCTCAGGCTGGTCCAGAACGCCTGGGCTCAAGCAATCCTCCCACCTCAGCCTCCCAAACTGCTGGGATTACAGGCGTGACCCAGTGCGCCCGGCCAATTTATTTAATTCTTGAAACAACCCTTCAAGTTCAAATGGCATTATCCTCATTTTTTTTTAATTATCTCATCTAAAATGTCAGTTATCCTAATTTGCTAAGACTCAGAAATGTTAAGGTAAAGGGGTAGAACCAGGACTGGAAGCCAGAGAGGACTAAGAAGTGTGCTCTTATCATATATCCCACAGCCACACTCAGCCACATCAGTCCCTTTTCAAGCATCACACCTAGAACCCCAAATTTGCAGACACGCAATTCCTAGACATGTCCCTGTATATTTAGGACTGAGAAATAAACCTTTCAAAAAATAATCTGCATCAAATTCATTATAGGGCTCTGATAGAATGACGAAGAAATGTGTGTCTCAAAATAGTCATTTTTGAAAACAATTTTCCTTTGAGATATGCTGAATAAATATAACAGCTTTGTAAATGGGAAATAATTTATGTCTAAGATAAAGATTTTTCACCTTTGTGAGAAAACCTACTATTTTTCAATCTGCATTTCACAGAAGGGAAAACAGGTAGCTGAAGTACCAGTCAGGCAATATTATAAATTACTAAACCACATAATTTGGGTAACATTTACTGGGGAAAGAAAATACCAGGTGCAGCACAGAATAAATATTGCTGTTCCTAATTTTCAAAGACAGAATAGACTTTCCATTTCCACACACACATACTTATATAAAAATAGGCAATCTTTTATATCAGAAAAGGGCCAAAAATTAATCTGGGTTTTAAATCAGAGCTATGAGATTATAAATGCTCTTTATTATCTTCAAATTGCTTATCTATCTTTTCCATTTTTTTAATGATGAACATATATTACTTGTGTAATAAAATGGTCAAAAACAATCTGATTAGAGGATGTATTTCTTAATATTTTCTCAGTAATTTATTGGCCAAATCCTTCTTAATTACTCCATCTATCTACTGCTCAGTTATTTGGCCTTATCTACCTAGAACGCAACTGTGAATTAGGAAGAAAGCAAAAAACCTCTGAACGGGCCCAAATAGATGTGACAAATCCAGGTTTCACACACATTCATTACAGGAGGGCCTTTTGAACACGTGTTATTTTGCAGGGAATTCTAATTAACTTGGGTAGCTGGTTGCCAAGTCTCCCACAGAGTTAAGGAAACATGTAAGAAGGGATGTATATTAGACAATGTGGTTATCTCCCCAACACCATTTCTACCCAGCCTCCAACATGTAACAGCCATTTTATCTGGGTGGGATTCAGTCCCACCTCCAGGAATATTCTCTGACAACCATGGTATTACCAGAATAATCCCATCACTCTTCCACACTAATTGCAGCAATATACCCAAACCAAGAAGCACTTGGAATTCTTCAGGTCTTGGGGATTGGTTCAGGAGTTTGTCCAATCAGCGCAAAGCTCAGGATTTCTACTACAAAATTCTGGGACAAAGATGCCCTCTTCTCTGAGACAAACTATGCAACCTGGCTGGCATGATGTAAATCTCGAAAATATTACAATGATTTTGCACCATGACGCAGACCAGCCCAAAGATAAACCTTATGCATGGAGCGAGGTAAATGAAGCCAGAGCCCTGAGGAAGCCACACTAAAATTCAATCAGCCTCTGAGCATTTCAGTTACATGAGCCAAAAAACACTTCTGCTATGTATGTTAGTTTGTACTAGATTTGATGTTAATCATGACAATTTTGGTTTGCCCTGGAGAGTCACAGTTTACAGCTACCACCCCACACAACTATTAACAAAGTTCCCTTCACTTCCAAAAGTATTCTAGTTTTAATGATAAGTCACATGAGCACCCGTATCATAACTGATGTGGGCTAAGAGTAGGGTATCAGGCAGTTAAGAGAGACCAAAACACTCACAGTGACAACTGAAAACCGTTAAAAAAAAGACACCAAGCATATACAGAAAATGTATTTAAAAAGAAGACAAAACTTCAGCAGCAGTCTGGGGTAATTCAATGTAGAGGCAAATAATCCCATACATATTGATAACCCTAGAAGCTATCACACTAAAGCAGTATTTTCCCAAAAAGTTCTAAAGATTTTCTTCAGAAACTATAACAAATGTAACACAAAGGGGGTTCTCTGGTCCATTATATCTGAGAAAATTTCCATTCTATAACCCCCCTCAGAGACTTAAAATATACATTAACATGTAAAGGCTCAGCATTATCTTGAAAAAAAGAAAGCTGCTTAACTTTGTTTACCCAGTATTTATCCAATTTACTTGATCACAGAGAATTGTTTTTCTAAAAGATACCTATTAATATACAGTAGATAACTATTCTGCTGACACCAATTTGGGAAAAGCTGCAGTCAGTAATTAATGACTGAGTCATCAAAAAAAAAATCAAATTACTTTTAGTGTCTTCAGTTTAAAAAGTTGAAAAGTACTTAATATATTCTAGAAAGATTTCCTTCCAGAGTGGTTAAATTTTTAAAGTGTGAAATAATTGAATAAATAAACAAATGGAAAAACAAAAACTCACTTCTCCCAGTGACTAATTAAATAAGAGTGGTGAACAGCAGAAATAATCTGTACTCCATAACTAAAATAGCACCTTCTAAGGCACTACGACTTTTTGAAGGATATAGGGCCTATTATTTAGGAGAGAAAAAAGGCTAGGAAGACATGCACACACACACATCAGTAATTCTAAGTAGAGTCCTACTCTGATCAAGAAATGTGCAAGCTGATATTCTGCACCACTTTAACATGTGCATTATCCCAGAGGTCATATCAACCATAACGATTTTACAAGGGACTTGAGAAATTGCAATCTTTGCTATATAAATTTTTAGCAAGCTTAGGGGGGCTTTCATGCTAAAATATAAACATGTGCTCAGGAGAAATGTGCCAGGGTATATTTCACTGTCCCCAAAAGGGTTCTCTTGATTCTAAGTAGAATAAAACAAAAAGCTTCAGAGATGCCTTAAAATAAATCCTGCTACAGCAGACAGACTGGCATCTTCACCACAACTTGGGCCTGGTGAATTCTTATAATTCAGGAAGTCCTCAGAGCTCTGGAGAAGCAGTCTAAAAAGACTTCTGACAGGAATTCCATGTTGGGCAACTGAAACGGAGAGGGTGAGGAGGGCGGGAAAATGAATGATTTGACTAGAGCACCAAACACCCAAAGCCTTGCAAGGAAGGAAACAAATAATCCTGGGATGGATACTGAGTATAAACAATCCGGCTTAAGGGCTTCAACCACCTTGTAACAGTGAGAGAGCAATTTCCCTTGAATTTCTACAGGAGGAGGGATACATGATACATCATTCAGGAGGATTCTTAGCAGCTGACAACAGAACAGTTGGCATAAAATCAGAAAATGCTGCTAGGCCTCAGAAATATTATCCCCACATGAGAGGCAACAACGAAGTTGCATTATAATAGAGCATGAAGTAGAAATGACCCTGCCGGTTAATCACAATGAGCCCTGGCTACCAGGAGTCCCAGCTGTGGTTTACTGTTGGCCCCACCACCAGCACCATCGCTCCTGTCATCTGTTTCTGCAGACCTCTCAGGCGGCTGCAGCAAGGATTTAAGGACATAATAGCATTTTCCTTAAATCTGAAACTATGTAACTCTGAGCTATGGAAAGGTCTAAGGTCCTCCATGCCATGTGTACTACAGTAGTTTTAGTCGTCTATATATTTGCTTAAGATGCACACGATACACTGTCCTTTAAGAGAGAAGGGGAAGCAATGCTTTGCTTCACAGCTTGTGTTTGTGTAAATGTAAAAAATTCGGTTAAAATGGTTCCTTTCCCTAAAGAAGACAGGAGGAACTCCAAACACTTGAGAAATTAAAGCACTGAGATACTCAAAAAGTCCAAATGATAATTCCAAATTCCCATATACACATATAACAATAGACAGACAGATAATCAAACATCAGGCTGCAAGCCACAGAACAAAGGAGTATTCTGAAATAATCACTAATATCATGACCCTGAATACTTATTTTAGAAGAATTATCCAAATGCACTTAATTTGAGCCTCACATTTTCCCCTTGGACAGAGTAGGTATTATTTCATTTTAAAGATATGCACATAGATTCAAAGAAGCGAAGTGACATCATCGCATACTAAGCAGCAGATGGAAGTGGCTGTCTGAGACTTGTACCTGGTTACTCCTCACCTACTGTCCCTTCTACCTTATCTTAACCAGAGTTAAGGATTTTGGAAAAACGGAATTAAAGTCTGAACTTCCATTGAAAAGAACTTAACAATGGATGAAGAAGTTATCTGGACCACTCAATCCGTGCCCTTTTTAAAAACAAATAAACAAACTGAAACAATATCATCTTGTATCTGTAGAGGCACTTTCACATATAATATTTCAAAGTGATTTTGCATACATCAATTTCCTTTGGCCTTTACAATATCCTTATTAAAATATGTCACACAGGTATAATTTCCCTCACTTTTGAGATGAAGACACTGAAATGCCTAGAAAGATATTAAATCACTTGCCCAAGGTCATGTGAAAGGTTAGTAAAGGAGGTAGAATTACTAGAACTTAGATCTGCTGGAGCCATTCAATTCTATAAGACATTTTTAATGACCTAAGAATATCAGCGTTGGTATGTTTCTATCTTCCATTCTCTTCCTCAATTCACAATTGAGTGCTTACTATATGTGCAGCACTATGCCAAATGCTCTGGGAAAGACAGAGAATTTGCTCTCTAGGAATTTACAATCTAAGAGAGCTTTGACAGTTATTTGCACTCAAAATACTAGCAAGAATAAAATGTGTCCCATCAAAGATACGAACAAATTCAGCAGAAGGAAAACATCACTTCTGAACAGAAAAATCAGGGAGAGGCTCATGAATAGTTATTATGTTCCGTTTCTATTTGCCAGGAACAATCCCAGTTTGTGCCTATTGTCTCTCCAGTGGCTCCTTTCACTCTCAAAGTGTCCCAATTTGTATGACAGATCATACACCAGCCTTTTCATGAAGGTGGTGTCATTAGGTTGGGCCTCGAAGAATGGAGTATATTCTAATGAGTGGAGACTTAGGAAGAGACTATTAATAGATCGAGGGGAATAAGAAAGCCAAAGACAGAGGAAGAAAGAAAAAGAAGCATGGCAAATTAAGCATGGTAGATAATCTACAGAGTTGGCTGCCATTGATTCTTCCCTTCCCTATATGTGCATGCTGTTCAACCCATCAAGCGATGGACTTTCTTTCCCTTGAATCGGGGCTGGCTCTGTAATCTGCCTTGACCAACAGAATACACTAGAAGTAACATGGTGGTGGCCAGCTCCAGGTCTAGCCTTTAAGGAGGCTAGAAAGCTTCTGCTTTTGATCTTGGAAACAGCAACCAAGAAAGCCAAAGACAGAGGCAGGGTGAAAAAGCATCCCCAAACCAGCCTGCAGTGGTCCCAGTCAACCCCACTGAGGTGCCTGTTATATGAACGGAGGAGCCTCATGGCTGTTTCAGCACCAGCAGACACCATATAGAGCAGAAGAACTGCCCAGATTGCCCAGGTTGCAGAATTCTGAGATGGTTTGTTACACTGTAATAGATACCTGAAACACTGAGTGAGTAGAACATTAGGATTTAAGCTTGGCTGAGGTGTGGTTGGTGAGGTGGGTGTTCTCTGTTGTCCTGGGCCCATCTCAGTCTTAGGAAAGGCCTGGGTCCCTGCATCTCAGGGGTGGGCTTTCTCAGTGGTTCTGTCCCTTGTCCAGAAGGACAAGGAAGAAGATTCCCAAAAGTCTGGGCCCAAGACAGCTTCCTCCCCTCCTCCAGGCCTACACCATCAAAAGAGTCTCTCAGGTTCTCTGTCCTCAGTCTTTCTTAGGAGCTCCCAGGGAAGCCTGTAGGGGAGATCCTTCAAGTGGATACACACTTCCCTCAGCTCTGCAACTCCCACGGGTTCTATACTCTCACGCGGTCCCACATTCGGCCTTCAGCAATCCGTTAACAATTAAAGCTGAATTCCGTTTACCTGCTTCTGTGGCAGCTTTGCCTTCCTCTCGAGTTCTGCAACAGATAAGCCAAGGCCTGCATATAATCTCTCTTTGGAGGTGCCTGGTTTGCCTTGGATTTTAGGCTAGTTTGTTCCCTGCAACCTCACCTCTCTGATGGGGTCAGGAAAAGTTATTATGATTTTGGATATTGCTTCTCATGTCAGGTTTCCATAGATCAGGCAGCAGCCAAAGAGCATAACTGGTTTTGAAACTGTGGCCCAGGGAACTCCAGGTGTCCCACAGAGGGTCCTCAGGGGCAGCCTGCAGGAAAAGGGGAGGTGAAGAAAGTTTCCATCTCAGCCAGTCGGCTCCACTTTTTAAAACCAATTTTACATACTGAGCTTCAGCAGAAAGGGATACAGAACTAAAACACTTGGAAAACTACTGACACATAGCACAATTTCAGATGCACCAAGTAAGCACTTCCTTCCCCAAAACCTCTTCCTCTCTACTTGTTTTCCATAGCCTCCATAGCCTGAAATCCATCCCAGGACAGAAAAGCTTTTCACCACACTCAGAGGTAAAATTTAAAATGCAAAAACTTCAAGGGGAGGTTGACTTAAATTCCCATTAAATGGGGCTGATAAGTTTTTTCTCAAAGCAGGTGTTAATAAGGAGAACAGAGCACAAAAACTGTGAACCCGAAAAGGAATAAAAAAGAAGCCCTGAGTTGGGGACAGAGAAATGATATCAAAAATGATGGTTCAGTGACAAAAAGCAAACTTCCTCTTCACAGTTCTGCCCACAACTGGCATACACACACATACACATATATATGCCTGCAGGAGAAGCAGGAAGTCCAAGAATCTGCTTAGCAGCTACACGACACAAGCAACCATAGTTAGGACTTCAGGAGGCCCGAGTGGCGACAAGACGTTAAATACAGATGCTCCTTTTCAACCTGCTTGCCCGGGAGCTGTAGACACACAGTGACTCAGCACCACCTCTGGCCCTGATTGCACAAGGCTATAATACTAAAGGATGACATGTGAAGGAAGGAAGGGGAATATGTTAAAGATGTACATGAAAAATAGTCACTGTAAAGCTTCTCAAAATAAAAGCAGTAGAAAAGACAAGTGCTTCTCCAGAAAGCACCTTCAGTTTCAAAGCTTCACACGACTCATCTAAGGGAAATCTCCACAGCCAGAGAGGTAACATCTAGAAAAAAAATGCTAATATTACTGAATGATACCACTATAATTTCAAGGGAGAGTAACTAGGCCAGAAACAGCATTAGCAATTTTCAAATCAAGTCTTAGGTAAATATCTTTAAAAAGAGAATAAGTAGTGTAAAATTAAATTCTCCTGTAATCCCTACATGTAATTACTTAAATAAAGACACGGGGTTCGTGATAAAATATATATACATGAAAGATTCATGTAAAAACCTGAAACAAGAGAAACTGTCATTATTTTCCACAAAAGAAATTTAGAGCTCTCAATCAATACCTGAAAAGTTAAGTATTATAGGAAACAAACGTCAACTACCATACTTCATCTCGGTTAAAGGTTTCCTTTAGTTGTTACTTGATTATGTATATAAATCTTATCTTTGCAACCAAAATATGAACTCCTCTAGAGGTCTGGGTGTTTTCTCATTTCTTTTTTTGTATTTTGTGTTAAGTGAAAAATAGGCACTTAATGCACACTTGAGGAACAACTAAATATATATGGAAAACAGAGTTTTTAACATTACTGCAAAGCATAGCATTACACTGTACTTTCTATAATGTACAGAAGTAGTTTTGATTTAATGAATAATTGATCTTTCTTTATTTCACAGTATCTCTCATGAAATTTTGGTCCTTTAATATTCGTGTCATTTTAAGCTTGCATATAGCATTTAATGTCTAAAAACATTTAAATATCACTAACACTAAAGGAATTGTCAACTTAAACTGTCAGAAAGTGTTGACTAAAGAGCAGACCCTTAGGAAAAGCACATTTTAAACCAATAAGCCACATTATTAGTGTTAAACTTAATGTTTTATTCTTTTCTTTTCTCAACTTGATAAAGTATTATTTACATACAATAAACTGCACATATTTAAAATGTACAATTTGATAAGCTTTGACTTACATATACACCCAAGAAAGCATCACCACAACCAAAATTAAATTGGATATTCATATGTAAAATATGTGCCTCATCCCCACAGAAGTTACCCCATGAAACTTTTTTGTTAGTCCCTTTCTCCTCCCACATCCCCTCTACTATCTCTCCTCCTTCCTGTCCCCCTAGGCGAACAAAAATTTGCTTGCATTTCTTTGAATTTTATACAAATGAGATCATACAGGGTATATTCTTTTGGGCGGAATCTAGCTTGTTTTATTCAGCATAATTATTTTGAGATTCATTCACATTTGAGCAAGTATCAACAGTCCGTTCCTTTTTATTACTGAGTAGTGTTTGTTGTATGAAAACATCACAGTTTATTTATTTTTTATTTTTTTAATTGTACATATTTATGGGGTACATAGTGATGTTTTGATACAATGCATAATGGTCAGATCAGGGTAATTAGCATATCCATCACTCAAATATTTATCATTTCTTTCTGTTGGGAACATTCAAAATCCTCTCTTCTAGCTATCCAAAAATATATAATAAGTTATTGTTAACTAAAATTGTCCTATAGTGCTATACAACACTATATTCCTCCTATCTAGCTGTAATTTTGTATTCTTTAACCGATCTCTCCCTGTCCTCCCACTCCAGTACCCTTCCCAGCTTCCAGTAACCACTATTCTACTCTCTACTTCTATGGAGTCAATTTTTTAGCTTTTGCACATGAGTGAGAACATAAGGTATTTATCTTTCCAGCCCTGGCTTATTTCACTCAACATGATGTCCTCCAGGCTCATCCATGTAGCCATGAATGACAGAATTTCATTCTTTTTTATGGCTGAATAGTATTTCGTTGTGTATATGTACCACATTTTCTTTATCCATTCATCTGTGATGAACACTTAGGTTAATTCTATATCCTGGCTATTGTGAATAGTGCTGCAAAAAACATTGGGGTACAGAGATCTCTTCCATATACTGATTTCCTTTCTTTGGATATATACTCAGCAGTGGGAATGCTGGATCATGTGGTAGTTCTATTTGTAGTTTCTTGAGAAATCTCCATACTGTTCCTCATAATGGCTGTATAAGTTTACATTCCCACTAACAGTTATATTACAGTTTATTTATCCATTCCCCTATTGACAGACATTTGGGTTGTTTGCAGTTTTGACTCTTACAAATAAAGCTGATATTAACATTCATGTATAAATCTTTGTATGTACACATGCTTTTATTTCCCTTGCATAAATACCTAGAAGTGGAATGGCTTAATGATTTGGTAGGTGAAATTTTAACTTTTTAAGAAACTGCCAAATTGTTTTTCACAGTGGCCATACTATTTTACATTCTCATCAACAGTGTATGAGAGTTCCAGTTCCTTTTTGTCCATGCCAACACTTAGTAAGGGCAATCTTTTTAACTTTAACAAATCTAATAGGTGTATACAAGTATCTCATTGTGAGTTTAATTTGCATTTCCATAATGACTAACAATGTTAAGCACCTTTTTATGTGTTTACTTGCTATCCATATATCTTCTTTGCTTAAGTGTCTATTCAGATCTTTTGCCCATTTTTAAAAATTGGGGAGTTTTTTTGTTATTGAGTTTTGAACTTTTTTTATAAATTCTGGATACAAGATCAGATACATGTTTCACAATTATTTCCTTCTAGTATGTGGCTTATCTTTTCGTTCACTAACAATAGACATTTTTAATGTTGAGGAAGTCTAATTTATCAATATGTGCTTTTAAATTGTGCTTTGGGTGACTTATCTAAGAAATTTTTGCCTAACCCAAAGTCACAAAGAATTTCTCTTGTTTTCTTACAGAAGTATTACAGTTTTAGGTTTAACATTTAGGTCTATGACACATTTTGAGTTAATTTTTTAATATGATATAAAGTATAGGTGGAAGCACATATTTTACATTCAGATATCCAATTTTTTCAGCATCATTTGTTAAAAAGACTATCCTTTCTCCACTGAATTGCCTTTGCACCTTTATCAAAAAGAAGTTATTGGCCAGGCACAGTGGCTCACACCTGTAATCCTAGCACTTTGAAATGCCCGGGCGGGAGGATCACTTGAGGCCAGGCGTTGGAGACCAGTCTGAGCAAGAGCGAGATCCTGTCTCTACAAAAAATAGAAAAATTCTCCAGGTGTGGTTGTACACACCTGTAGTCCCAGCTACTCGGGAGGCTGAGGTAGGAGGATCGCTCGAGCCCAGGAGTTTGAGGTTGCAGTGACACCACTGCACTCTAGCCCAGGGTGACAGAGCAAGACCCTGTCTCCAAAAAAAAAAAAGAAAGAAAAGAAAAAGAACTTATCCATAAATGTGTGGGTCCATTTCTGGATTCTCCATTCTGTTCCATTGATTTATTCATCTATCTTGATACCAATACCACACTGCCTTGATTACTGTAGCTTTATAATAATAATATATGCTAAATCAGTGTTATCACCTAACTCTGTTCTGTTTTATTTTTTCCAGTTGTTTTGGCTATTCTCAGTCCTTTGCATTTCCATAGGATTTTTATACTCAGTCCATCCTTCTAGTGAAAAATGCCCGCTGGGAGCCGTGGAATCCAGAACTTCCACCCTCACCCTTTCCTCCGTCTTTGCCTGCCAGCCCCCCGCCACCATGCCAGTGCCCAGGCTCAGGCAGAGCAGGGGCTACAGGTACCACCCACCAGGGCGGACGTGTGCTGCCAGCGTCTCCCGGGGACCCAGGGCTAGTTCCCTCTTTCACCTTTTCTTCTCCTGTGCTTTTATTTCATTTCTTTTTTTCCTCTCTTCTCCTCCTCCCCTTCCTTCCATCTGAGGGTGTTACAGGTTAAGCTCCCCCGCTTCCCGCTGCACTGTCAATACCAGCACCTTCCAGCCAGGGTTCAAAGTTTCACAGCTCCCCAAGGTCCCTGACACAAGCAAAAAGCCCTTTTAAGTCTGTCCACATTTGGGGATCTTGGGGTCCTTTTTAAACAAATGGTTATAAGTTATCAAAAATAGCCATGTTTCCCCTCCATCGCTCAACACCCTACTTTTCTTCACTTCCTATAACTCTTGAGAAAGATGAAACACAGACAAAGGAATATAACCACAACGGCCCAAAGGTCTGAAGATTCACATGCATTTCTGAGGAAGAAACTGCTCCTAAGGAGTTCTGGCTGGGTCTATGTAGGGATAAGCATGAGGAAGAATATAAGGAGGAAGGACAGACTTGCAGCCACAGAAACTGAGGAGAAAAACAACAAAAACAATTGGGGAAGAAGGAGGAGAGTGTTTTAAACTAGAGCAAAGGAAGGAAATGAAGAAGAAAGGGAAGAAAATCCTGGCAGAGGCAGCATGTCTGAAATAAAACTTGTTTGTCCCCTGTTCCTAAATGCCCTTTGGCCATTCCCAGGACCTATTTGTAAGTCAAGGTCTGCCTCTGTAATAAAATAGCCAGCCACTAAAAAAAAAGTGAAGGTGTGGATAAATGAAATGAGTTTTTACCATGTTATTTAATTTGTGTTCTAAGCCTAAAAAATCTACATTATAAAGAGGAAAAGCATCGTGACCCTGACCATTTCACATATGGGATTCCAAAATCTGTTCAAAACCTACAAAAGATCAGAAAAACAAATGGCTACTCTTTCATATTTAATTTTAGTTAACTCCTGGTACCAAGACAGAAAATGATATACATGTATTTTAATCAAAAGATCTTTACAATAATACGTTTGTCACAATTACTCCTAGTTAGCAGTTCCCCTAATAACAGTGTTCAAAAACTTATTTCAATTTAAATAAATCATGGCATTTAAATAAATCACTGCCATTTGTTTTTCTTTAATTTAGTCCACGGAATTCCTCCAAAAGATGTGCTTGAGAATCTATGCCAATTTTTGAGAAAGCCAATCTCTACTTGACTGTTAGAAAGTAGAGAATCCCATCTATGAGAATAAGCAAAGAGAAAAATCCCCCACAGCCTGTGGGGAAAAAATTGTGCAACCCAGACAACAGGAGACTGCTATTAAAAACTAAGAGAACAAGAAATTTTAAAATTCCATATGCATTTGAATTTATAATTAGTTTGTCTTCTAGGCAAGCTTACGCTTTGGCCTTCTATTTCCATAGAAATATGAGATAGAATAAATAAATATGTATTACAAAGTTAGTCCTTTCAAATGTTCATTACCTTTTGTGTCTCCTCAGGGACTTGAATTTCTAAGGCTGGACCAGTCACAGGTTTATTTCTCCCCAGGGTTTAACTTGCAATTTCTACACCTGCCACCAGGTGGTATCTTGGGTTATGATGGCAAGGGGGCTCGGCTAGGTTTACCCCAGGTGTGGATAAATGAAAGAATACATGATCCAGGCAATTTTGCATATTATATTAAAAATAAATAATTTATAGAAATTACAAGCATAAATTATTAACTAACTGTTAATTATCATGTATAACAGTGCTTTCTCAGCACTTTGATCTGTATTCTCAAAATACTCCTAACTAACCGGTGCTATTCGTTCCTTGGGCTTTTTTTTTTTTTTTTAAGTTGGGAGTGTGTAGTCCTGTAGTCACAGTGCCTCTTCAGCAGCATGACACTCTCTGCTCTGTTTTCCCAATTAGGAGGTTTACTCCCTGCCCGCCCTGCTTCACTCTTGCCTAACTCCCTGAACACCACCTGTAATGCAATTTAATTTTCATTGAATTACTTATGATTACTTATTGAAAACCTTAGGTGCTGTCTGTCGACTATGATCTTTGTTAAAGGAATAGTGTTTTCTTAAGTTCCTATTTAAAAATGTTGACAAGTATGAAGGAGAAAATAAAAACCATGCCTAATCTCACTGCTCAAAAATAACACCATTAAAAGCTACTATAATTTTTCCCATAGTTCTCATGTTTTATATTTTCAGCCCTTTTATTTGGAAAATTTTTTCTCAAGCTTGTTTTCTACTTCACTATTTTTAATATTCTGCAGTGTCCCACTTTCTAGTCACTCCTCTATAAAGGTTTTCTAAATCAGGTTAATAACAGTATCTCCTCCCCTTATAGGGTTGTCATAAGGATTAAATGAGTTAAAACATGTAGGCCCTTAGAACGATGCCTGGTACCTAGTAAGGAATCAGTAAGTGCTAGCTCTTCTCATTATTTCCACTGAAGCTGGCTCTCCAGCTGTTTGGCTCTATGTAATCCTCCTCTCCTTCCTTCTACTGATGGCTTGTGTAGCCGCCTGTAGTTTTGCACATGTAACATACCTGTAAGTGTTGTTGAAAGCAGAGAAACATATTTCCTAAGATCACCTCATATCTCATGGTCAATCTATTACCAAGGAAACAACTCCTCTGAAGGTTTTGGTAAATGGTGATCCCTTTCTTTTGAATAACAGAAGCTGTTAATAGAACCTATGAGAGAGCCTTATTTTGTGGCAAAATAATTTCCTAATAGAGTCGAGAAGAATTTGTTGTAGATTCCTATTCAAATCTTTTTTAGACAAACATCCTTGTCTGAATTGAACGGGAAGGAGTGGGGAGGATGAAACGTTTTATCAGTAAGGATATCCAACAGCCTGTGGGGACAGTAAAGGAACCATAGTGAGCATCTCTGGACCTCCAATGTGGATGCTATTCCTTGGGAAATGCTCTGTTGTCCTAAACCTCTGCCTGATGTGGCAGCCACACCAAGTGCAATCTGCAAAGCTTTCCTATCACCACACCTGGTCCTTTGCTTGTGATAGTTGTCTGTACAGGGAGCAAATGTCAGGGGCACCCTATGTAGCTGTTGAAATCCAAATGCCGTCATCTACCGATCCATCCATTCATTCACTCCATAAATGTCTATTGAGTGTCTAACATGTGCCAAATGCTGTGCTAAACACTATAATGATATGCAAAATCAGATACCACTCCTGCCCCTATGGAGCTTATAGTCTAATAGGAGAGACAAATACTAAGTAAACAATCTTAAAAATAACCGTACAATTAGAAGCACAGAGTGGCATGAGAGCACAGATCTCTGATGATCCCTAAGGAAATAAGAAAGGAGCAAAGGTCTGAGGAACAATTAGGAATTAACTTGGAAAGAGGGGCAAGAAGAATGTTGAGGCAGTGCAAAGTGCCAAGGCCAGTGGTGCAGATGAAGTCACTGTGGCTGCAGCACAGAAGGTATGGCATGATGGAAGTCTGGGGAGACAGGAGGCGTCCATGTTCTGGATGTCTGCCTTGATCCCAAAACAGTTGAAACCTCTGGAAGAATTTAGGCAAAGGGATCACATGACCAGATCTGCCTCTTGAAAAGATCATTGAAGTCCAGTGAGGAGAAGAAACTGGAAGAGGGAAAGATGGATGTGGGAGACACACAGGGAGGCGACTCGATCTCAAGATGCCTTGGCCACATACTCACCTCCAAACTCTGCATCTCTCAGGTCACCTAGATATTTTCTGGACCCACCAAAATCTCTGAGGGGAAGGCACTCTGGGATGTCCTTCAGTCTGGATCCACTGAGGAAGCCCCGACAAAAATTCTCCTCACTTTCCACCACAGGGACTGTCTCCATCGCTGGTTTCTCTTCTTACTGCTGATTCTCATATT
Source organism: Daubentonia madagascariensis (assembly GCA_023783475.1). Lineage (NCBI taxonomy): Eukaryota > Metazoa > Chordata > Mammalia > Primates > Daubentoniidae > Daubentonia > Daubentonia madagascariensis. The sequence continues at coordinate 48,335,354 of JAKFHU010000600.1, read as the reverse complement.
TCTCTATTCTTTCAGCTATTCCACTAGGAATCTGGGGAGAACCAGGCTTAGTGCTCACACCAACCAAGCCCAGAGGTTTCAAATACTGCCTTTTTAAAACTGAACATTAAAATTAAAGAACTGTATGTGAACAGAACCACTTTTAAATAGATGTAGTTTTAGTAGTTTCTTCAGGAGCATATTTCGGATTGAATAGATACTTGTAATTATATTAGCAATTTTCAGCTCTCGTATAAGTAGAAATTGTGAAAAGACTGCTGGGAAAGGAAACATCATCCATCCCCCTATTATCTACTACAATGCAAAACATAGCTAGCATGGCTGATAGACATTTATGAATAATTTCTAAGAACCCTTTTTATTCAAGAGTTTCCACCTCTTCAATATCTTTTACTAATGAGATTAGATGCTGTGATTCCCTCCCACTTTTTCTCCATACCATGTTTTTAAAAGTAAATAATATTTAATAAATAATATATCTCAAAATCAAACAGCAAGGAACACTCAGAGGAATCCCTGCCGTAACTATTTACTACAGTCCTAGTAAATGTACTTTTTACATTTTACCATACCAGTGCTTTACAAATCCATTTTTAAATTAATTAGTCAATAGCATATGTGGAGAACATTGGTTATAGAATTTCTCAAATTTTTATAATTGTTATTTATTGCAGCACCTAAGATAGCAATGGAGACTTAATCACCGTGAAGTTGACAATGAGATTCATTGGTATTCTCAGTGTATAAACATGGAATCTTGGGCTTAAATATTTAATAGGTTTACATAAAATTTAATCAAAGCCAAATAAGGAATCTTTGGCAAATTCAGAAGTAAAGGTGATATATTTTGATTACCAAATGGAAATTCTGGCAACCACATGACAATGCTTTGACTTTTCCAACTATTTTTAGAACAAAATTTCCTCAAAAGCAGTAACTGACAGGTGCCAGTAATGCTGACTGAAACCTTAACTATTTATACTGCTGGCAATATCTAGCATGGTATTTCTATTTTTGTATTTTTTTGTACTTTTGCATTTTAAAATATTCAAGTTCTTCAAATATGAATTGCTTAGATTTTTTGTCTACTTATTTCCAATATAATAATACAGAAAATATAAGAATCTTACCTAGAATCTTACTATAAACATTCCCTAATACATCCAAGACTACTGCTATAGGGAAATAAAAGTTGTCATCAATAACAACATGCACAGGGAGGTAAATTTAAGGTAAAACGTAAATACGTCCCCATCCAGCCCAGATTAAGAAGCACCCATCTCTTTGTGGTTCCATAACTCAAGCAGTGAGGTATGTGTAATGACAGACCAAAAATAACCATTTAACATGGCTTTTTACATTCAGATGGAAAAAAGTTTCCAATTTGGAACTTGTACTTTAAAAGTATCATTTTCTCTGATTCATAGAAACCTGTTCAGCTATTTCCTATACTCCATCAGTAATAAATTTTAAAACGAGGCAGTTAAACCTCAGGTTTCACCAAGCCTTCTAAAAACAGCAGATAAAATTAAAAATTTAAATTACGTTGCTTCTAACTATGAAAAAGTGATCTGGGCTGGGGTGAGTTTATTTATTTAGTTTTAACCCCCCATCATTTCTATTTTGTTTGTTTTACCAGAAACATTCTCTTTAGCTGCACAAGGGATAGTAGAGTTAGACATGATCCCTTATTTAGGATGTCAATCCTTAGACTGTCAGAGGTTTGAAGGAGAAGGAACATGGACAGCAACAAAGTCCTAGGTTAGGAACCTAATTACTATAACAAAAATTTCCTCCTGTCATTTTTTCAAGCAATGGCTTTGTTAGCTCTGTTTTCTTGAGCTCAGACATGGAGATGACAGAGACCATCATCTTAGTTTGCTCTGTATGCACCTAACCACCCAACTCGCGGTAGGTAAAATAGTAGATACATGATCAATGAATATCTGTTGATGGAATGAGTGACTCAAGAGAAAGAATGTCACAAAATCAGGGACTGATCTGCCAACAGAGATCTGGGACAGTCTGGGTCCACAGGAAGCAGCTTATCCACTCCCTCAGTCCTTACCATGTGACAACCTTCTAATGGTGAAATAAATCCAAGGACTAAACATTTTTTCAGCTTCATCCTCCACACTCTGCACTACTTAACACTGTGGAAGCATTCCCAAGGGAAACTTCTTTTAATTTCTGTGATGCTGAATTACACAAAATCCTGCTCCTGTGTCTTCTTCTGCCTCATCTTTTAGTTTCCTCACAGGCTTTTCTTCATCCTTTTATCACCCAAGGAGTCACACCTCAGGGTGTGTCCTGGCCTTCTGGCTAGACACCATCTTCCTCGAGTAATATCATCCATTCTCAAAACTTCAGTGATCAATTTACTTGAGACGAACCCAAAATCTCTGATCCTTATCACTCTTTTGGCCTTTTACCAGGGGCTTACTCAACCTCTCCGCCACCTGGATAACTTGCGATTACCTCAAACTCAACAAGGCAATCCAGAACGCACCACCTTTCTATTCTCCTGAACTCACTCTCCCTACTAATGTCCCCAGACACCCAAGCTTAAAACCCCAGGGTCATCTTTGGTTTCCACCTCTCCTTTATCTGCCCACTTTGAATCAACTGCCTGTTCCTATGCACTTTGCCTCTCCCATCGCTCCTCGTTTTCACCTTGCCAGTCTGTTATAAATGACCTCAACCTTGTTTGTTTTTGTTTGTTTTCTTTTGTTTGGGGTGTTCATTTTTCAGTCTCACTTCCAACCGCTTCCCACTGAGATTGTGCCCATTAGTCAACCTGATTATTAAATAGTACCAAACACACCCCATATCTTCCTTCCTCCCAGCCTTTGACCATGCTGTTCCCTTTGCTTTGCATGCCTTTCCACCATCTCCATGGGCTGTTATCCTGGTCATCTTTAGGGTTACATTTCAAATAGGAACTTCTCCATTTCTCCAACCAAACACAGTATATTTTCCTTTAATTTTTATTTGATTTGATTTTTTGTTGTTTTTCCCACATTTCTCTTCCGACATCATATGCTGCCTTACGAGATAGTAGATTTCTCAGGCCATCCCTTATTAGCCTGAAGGCTTTCTTAAGGCAGGAATCATATTTTATTTATTTTCATTTTCCCTATAGAAGCTTTGCACACAATCAAAATTCAATATTTGTATATATGTATTTCTTCTCCCTCATCTTGTTCCAGAAAGGATTTATAGGCACTCAATGAATACTTGTTAAAATGACTAAAAAAACCTGTGGCGTTTATGTTTCTACCCTAACCATCTTCAATTTCCTTACTCTTACCTACAATAATAACCCTTCTTTAATGTTGTTAAATACTTATTCATTCTAATATTTCAAATCAAATTAACCTAAAAGCAGTTTTAGCTCCCAATTTTTTCCCCAACTTCGCCTTTATGAACCATCTACACCAGGAGTTCTCAACCTTAGCACTACCGACATTTTAGACCAGATAATACTCTGTTGATTGGGGAAGGGGCTGTCCTGTGCATTCTAGGACATTTAGCAGCATCTCTGGCCACTATTCACTAGACGCAGTTGCACGCTCAGTTGTGCCACCCAAAAATGCCTCTAGACGTTGCCAAATATACCTTCGTCACAGGGAATGCAGGACGGGGGTGGGGGATTGCCTGTGGTTGAGAAGCACCATCTCAACCAGAACTGTCATATAGAAATATAATGAAAGTTAAATGCAAGCAACATATGTAATTTTAAATATTCTAGGAGCTACATTTAGAAGATAAAAAGAAACAGATTAAAGTAATTTTAATAATATATTTTATTTAACCCAATATATCCAAAATATTATCATTTCAGCATGTAATCAATATAAAATTGATTAAATAATTTACATTCTTTTTTTCTTGTCTTAGAAATCCAGTGTGTATTTGATATGTACAGCATATGTCAGTTCAAACTAGTCACATTTCAATTTCTTAATAACCATGTAGCTAGTGGTTACTGTGTTGGACAGCTCAAATCCAGACAGTTTTCCCTAGGCTGAGAACTCATTTATCAGAAGAATGAAGAAACCTACTCTTTCTTGTCTCCTAATTATTCATAGCTATAATCAAATATAGCAAGATTCGGGTTCAGATGTAAACTCAGAAAACTTCAAAGGAGATAGATGATAGGAGATAGAAAAGTAGATATAGAAAAAAATAAGGAAAATTAAAAAATGGCTGTAAGAGAATTCCACTCCACTAGCTCTGTGCATTCGATCACCAGGTCATACAGACAGGTCAGCTTTTACTTGCTGTTCACACCCAAAATTCCCACCCTCAGAATATCACCTACAGACCCCACAGAAGGAGCTCTCACAGTGTGCATGAAAACAAAGTCATGTTTGTTAACTACTGACCTCTCTCAAGTTTCCCCTGGGTCATACATTGCAGAGAAATGTATTCCATTTCTTTGGAAAAGAAATGTATTCCAAATCTTCTTATTCCAACCCCTTCACTCTATAAATAAAGAAACTGCAATCTAGACAGGATTAGAAATTGGCCTGAGGTTCCAGATCTCATTAATGGAAGTTTAAACCAGAATCCAAGTTCTCCAAGTCCTGGTTCCAGGTCCTCTTACCTACACCCTCCTAGCTGTGCAACTTTCAATGAGTAACTTCACCTGTTGAACCACTGGTTTCCTCATATCTACAACAGAAATGTTATCTACTTTGCCCATTGTTGTGAAAATTATTTTAAATGAATTAATATTAATATATGTAAAAATACCAGGCACAATGTTCTTGTGATCCTAAGTGTTTGTTGAATCTGAAACGGGTAGCACATAATAGAAGGTAAGAAGCAACTTGGAGATTCATTTTAATCTATTCTTACCCCTCAGGAGTACTATGCCTAATCTATCAAAGCTGATGAAAATTTAAATTGTTATTTAAAGGTTGTAAAGAAAAGATTGTGAGACCTCTCTCAACAACACATTCCAATAACGGACAACTCTTTTAATTCAAAAGTTTCCCTATAGGTCTACATTTTTAAGTCAATGTTTCAAGAACCAACAAAAAGCTTAATTATTAGCATCAATCCACTTGGGCAAAAGGAACCTGCCGGAGGGTGCACGTCAATCCTGAAGGAAGAATTCCCTACCATCTAACTGGGTTAGAGTGCCACAGCCTTCTTCCTGCACTGAAATTTATCAAGGGAAGAAGGATTGATTTCTGTTTCCTAAATACAGTCTGCACCACTTAACAGGGATACATTCTGAGAAAAGCGTCATTGTATGAACATCATAGAGTATACCCACACAAATGAAGACGGTATAGCGGTGCCTACTACACACCTAGGCTATATGGTATAGCCTATTGCTCATAGGCTACAAACCTGTACAGCATGTTACTGTACTGAATAGGGTAGACAACTGTAACACAATGGTATTTGTGTATCTAAACATCTTAACATAGAAAAGGTACAATAACAATATGGTACAAAAGATAAAAAATGGTACACCTGTATAAGGCACTTACCATGAATGGAGCTCTCAGGACTGGAAGTCACTCTGAGTGAGTCAGTGAGTGAATGTGAAGGCCTCTGACATTACAGTCACTTTTACATGACTGGCAGCATAGTAGGTTTGCTTACACCAGCATCACCACAAACACAAGAGTAATGCATTGTGCTATGATGTTCCATTGGCTACGATGTCACTGGGTGACAGGAATTTTTCAGCTCCATTATATCCTTATGGGACCACTGTCATACACGCCGTCCATTGCTGACCAAAATGTTATTAGGTAGCACATGACTATATTCCATGTTTACTGGTTTGGATAATAGGAAAGCTTACTGTGCTAGTAAGATAAAAACAACTATACCAAATTTCTTCCCCTTCTATTAAAACACAAATTCAATCACTCCAGCAAAGAGAGCTTGCCACTGTTTTCCATGTAATAACAACATAACTCCTCCAAATATCTGAAAAGTATTATTAAATTATTTCTCAACCTTATTTACTTAGAAATTTTGGATATTAATTTCCTGGGTGCTGCAAAAACGCTGGCATTTTGATAATACCTCATACCAATATTCTGTTGTATTTTGATCCAATTTGAATTTAGTTGCAGTCTACTTCTGGGTAAAATGGAAAAAAATACTTTTTTCCTCCATGCAGTTCCTTTATAAAGCTCAGGTTTCATAGAGGCTCTTTATCTGAGGACATCCTTTTGAATTAGACACTTCCTGCCTAAGCCTCCCCTCAGCAGGGTGTTCATAGAGGAGGGTTTGCAGTTTTGAATTCAGGCCCTAGAGTTAGGGAACAAAGTCTGAATCTGCCTGTCCTTCAGGACACAAAGAAGCAGCCAGCTGTTTGCTTAGACATTTGTCTGAGTAGTACTTTATCAGGCTATTATTAGTTTTAATGTTGTAATTAGATGTGCAAATGTACCCTGAGGTATGTTTGGATGGGAACATCATACAAATCAGAATTGACAATGATGAACGCTGCTGCATTTCTGCCAATGATTAGGCATTTAAATAAATGCTCGTGGTGTTTTTGCTAGAAAATGCAATCCCATGGAGTGGAGATGTTAGCAATGACATGAGGCTGCCAAGGGGACATCAAAAATACATAAAAACAAAAGAGAGAGTGAATAAATTGGATTCTACTTGTAAATTGGACACTAACTTGCCTAACCACTCTATCTAAAATAGTTCCTCCTCCATCATTATTCCCTAACCTAGTCTTTATTTTCCACATAGCACTTATCCTGACAAACCATCTACACATACACATTTTTAAATTGTGTGTGTTGTGCCTCCTTACCAAGAGAATAAGCTCTAAGAAAGCAGAGACAATGCTATATGCTCAGCACTAGAACGGTGCCCAGTTCCCCCATAGAAGAGGCTCTCAAAAAGTTTCTGTTGAATAAATAAATGGATAAAAATAAATGAATGATAATGTACTCTGAAGAGGGTTGATGTAAATATGACTTCTCTTCATCTAAAATGTCCATAAAAATCATTTAATATTTACAACTAAATGACATCAGGCTCAACACCATCGTTTCATCATTGTAACCAGAGACTTGGGTTGGCTAAGTGACTTATACAAAGGCTTGTAATCAATTAGCCTGGACTCAGATAAAAAACTTAGTAACTAAGTTTGCATTTCATTATACTTTTTACTTCTGTGAGAGTAACCTTCCTGAAAATAGATTAGTGTTCTTTCCTACTTACTTTACATTCTTCTAAATGATTATGATCATAATAACAGAGAATAAAGATGTCAACACTTTTGTACCTTCACAGCCTTCCTGTTTGTGGCATCATAATTAAACCTCTTTTATACACTTCTGGCCCCTAAAATCCTCCACTCCTCTTGCAGCTCCAAATGACTAAATCTGCCCATCCAGGGCTTCTAGGACCTTTTCTACTTACTATACCAAGTCCTGAAGACTTGACTTCACAAGGTTTCCATGTTGCCTCCCCACCACCTCCTGCCCCTATACTTCTTCCAAATCACAAAAATGTGAATCCAAAGATATAAACACAATAAAAAATATTAAATTTATTTCTGGAAGCATGAAAAATTCTGACAAGCATGACAAGTACATAAGCCTGTATGGTTTGGGGAATATAAACGCATATTTAAGTACTGTACCAATGTTCTATGAACAAAAATAAAATACTCAAATGCTGATGCCATACTAGCATAATGGAATCTTCCCTTGGAGATTCAGAAGCCAATTCTTACAGTGCCTGGAGGGCATTATTTTGAACATCGATTCTCTATATACATTGCTGTAGAAAGAAAATATGATTATTTAAGCTCTTTCCTGAATTTTAAACAAATGGAACTTTATAGCATTTTGACAAAAAGGAATTACGATGTTCATCATAGTAAAGCAAAAGCAGACATAAAGAAAATGAGCTATATTTCAAGCAAGAACAGTTAAATTAGATATTTATCATTTCTTTACATAAAAGATTTATGTAAAAGATTAAATATAGGTCCTAAATCATTAAAAGTATAATCGCATTTGTCATAGGTTATAACTAGAACGTTTATTCAACCATTTGTTCTCGAGCAAAACGTTAAGGTCGTGACCTTTATTTTGTATTATATTTCAGTCTGTCAATGAGACATTAACCTAGACTGCAGTGTGTTTAATCTAGATTGCTAAATATTAGATTATCATAAACTTAACATAGGTTTTTCTTTAAAAAACCTTTTAACAGAGGGAGATTTAATAGGACTAAAACTACTTTAAACTATGCACTATCCTAAATATACTGAAATTCATAAAAGCTACTTACCAACTTTAAATATTTAAGTTGATAATACACATAAACTCATTAACATGATCCCCATTGGTCCTCTCATATCTGTAACTGTTGTCTGACTATCCAATACCAAGCTAGCTTGGAAAGGACTAACCAATGACGTTTAAAGCTTCCTATATTATTATTAAAAGCAGGACTTCCAAGGAGAGTCACTACAGAAGGCTGACAATGGAGAAAGGGAAGAAATAGAACAGAGACACTGACAGAAGTAGCAATAAGGATGTGGAGCAGGATCTTGACAGTTTTCCACACCATTTTGTGAGCTAGCTTCATCCTGCCTTCACACTCCATAAGGAATCTCTGAATCCTTATCATAAATGCTCTCTTTTAAACTTAATTCCAATTGGTATCTGTGGCTTGGAATAAAGGTCTTTGACTATTAAAAGAGTATACCCTCTCCTTAGAGTTTCACAATGTACATCAATATAAAATCATCTAAGAACCCCACAGTAGTTTTGAAACTTAGCACACCTGTGGAATTTTTTTTGCATAAATGTCTACTAACAGCTTTTGAGTTAGTACTCCAGAGCACATTTTGAAAAATAATGATGTATATACATTTCTATAAACTTATACAATGTGTTTTCTCAACCAAAGCATTTCAAATTTAACCTCAAAATATGATTGTGAAAAGAAAGGTTTGAGGAGGAAATCCCAGAAATTTTATCACTCAGGCATCTTTCCATTGCATCTTAGCAAAGGCAGATTCTATACAAATCAAAAGGGCATTTTCGCCCTTGCAATCAGTTCAATTGCCACAAATATACATTTTATCTTAGATGATCCAGAATTGACCTTTAAAAATATAATTAATCAATATTTCAATGTAGCACGACTCTGTACTCACTGCAAATCAATACTACACAGATACCCTGAAGTACTAGGCAAGGCCTTAATACACAGCAATATGGCCAAATTCATCCCAAAATCCCTATAAATGTGTAACAAGAAATAGCCACAAACTATACATACACACAGATACATACACACTTAGCACTTATTCCCAAAACAGTTTTAAAATGGAAAAAGAGACCCTGAAAACCTAAAGTTACAAATGACCTTACTAAAAATCAGGAGTTAGACAAGATTTATATGTGGGGTCAGGTAGGATATTATATTTTGACTGTTTGGGAAGTTCCCCAAAGCACAACCGGCAAATACACCATTTAAATCAGTTACTGCTTAAACACCATGCTTATTCTCAGACATCTGGAAAACATGTTTAGATAAAAGAAAACAGGCCCTGGGTCTTTTTTTTACATGCCACTACTATCAGAAACAGGCACAAAAAATAAATTCTAAATAGTGACTCTCCCATTGAAAGTATATAAAATGAAAATAAATTTGTTTCAGACAGGATAAAAGGCAGGCAGGCTAGCTACACAGTGAGTAGGAATATCAGTTCTAACATTGGAAATGAATGCTGCACAGCTGGGCTTTCTAACTCAGCCAATGTGGGTGCTAATCAAAAGTCAATTAAGGCCCAAAGCTCCATTTCCAGAAAGAGAACTACAACACTGTTTCTCTACCAATAGGAGGAATTCAAAAGTATCTCATAATGATGATTCATAAAGACACTGATCCAGAAACACAATGGAGAAACTTCTTTCTAGATAAGTGAAAGCTTAACTTTTAAGCACTAAAACATCTTACTGATTTTCCAAGAGATCCTTCTAGAATGCACTGCAGAGTTCTAGGCCTTCCTAACTAGAGTGTGCAAAACCTGATTTGAACTCCAGGTGATTCATTATGAATGGCAATCACTATATTGTGTCAAATGGTCTTTGGTGTGAAAGGATGTTTTAATTCATGCTCAGTGGACTTCAACTGGGGTATATTTTAGGTTTGTGTTTGTTTTTATCAAGCTTTTCTTCACCTAGTTTAGTCAACCAGGTATTATTTCTAACTACTATCAAGCTGTTTGCCCCTTGCAAAACCTCTCCCCCTCCCTGCTTTCTAAGTGACAGCCTCTCACACTGCTCTAATCTTAGAAACCAGTGTTTCAGGTAAGAGCACATAGGCATCTATGCCTTTTTCACATACTCTCGGGTTATTAGCTGAATTCCAGATCGCTGAGAGATTAATTACAGTGCTTGTAGGTTCTACCCCTCATGCTGCCCCTCCAGCAAAGCATAATGAGTAAGCTCCACGAGCGTGTGGCCAGTCCCTACTCCAGCATGTCAGAATAATCCTGGATTCAGCATAACTAGGGAAAGCATCTGTCGCAACCTCAGACACAAAAGTATATCTGTTCCAACTTATGCTTCTTAGTCTAGCAATAACATTTTCAAGTGATCTTTCTGAGCCTTGTCCTAGAATTCTTCCCATGAACACATAAATCATAAATCCCTATTAAAAATACTGTGGTAGAAATAAGCCACAATTTAAGTAAATAAACAACTTGTACTCACAGAGAGTTCTTTGGATCTCAAGTTATATGTCCCCTCATGGGACCCCCAACAGTGCTCAGCAATCTGTCACTTTCATGTTTAAAGAGAGAGATAAGAAACACCAATGCCAGCTCTACCACATACTACCTGTGTGACCTTCAGCAGGTAACTGATCCACTTCATCCCTCAGGTTTCCTCAGTTGTGGAGTGGAAACACCCAATTGACAGAGATAATGAGGAAAATTGAATGAAATAATGTTCAGAAAGAATGCAGCACAGGGCCAGGCACTCAGAGTATGCTCAGTAAATGTTAGTTACTGTGATGATTAGTTTGGTGTCAACTTGACTGAGCCACAGTGCACAGATATTTGGAAAAACAGTTTTCTGGATGTTTCTCTGAAGGTTTTTTCCTTTTTTTTTTTTAGCTGAAATTGGCATCTAAATTGATGTACTTTGAGTAAAGCATGTTATGCTGCCTAATGGAAAAAGTGCCAGAACCTACAAGAGATTCCACAGGAAGAAGCTGCAGAGCAGAACAAGAAGAAGCAAGATACCAACAGAGGTCAACCCCCAAGAGGCTTGGAGTCTAGCAAAAAGGGTAGGTGGAGAGGTTTGTTTCTCCCTCCCTCATACCTCTGGCAGTCAGCAGGCTCCTGAGCTGCTGGAGAGCCTTTCCACCCTCATGAGCCCAAAACCTGCTGCCGCCAGTGAACTGGAAGCTTCTTGAGGACAAAGCACCAGGCTGCCAGCCGCCTTAGGGCACTTGCCGCCACAGCAGACCCAAGCCAAGACGGCAGGCACCATATTGCTTCTCCACCCACCGTGTGCCTTTGTCCTCCCCACGGGACTTCAGCCCCTCAGTTTTCATCTTGCTCATTCCACACAAATATTTCCCAACTCCGGCCCAGACTGTGGGAGGCATGGGGGCTGGTGGGTCCCAGGGGATTGATGTGATCCTAGAGCCTGGACACTCTGGGTGGGCTGCCTTCTGGAGAGAGGGACAGAGACAACCAGAGTACCAGCTTTCCTCCATCCACACTCTTTTCCTCCCCTCTCCCTCCCCTCCCCTTCCCGAGGCTGTTGAGAGAGACCATTGAGCCAGGGCTCTCAGGAGCTGCTGCTTCCCCCCTGTTGGTGCATGTACCACACTGGGGCATCCATGGAGAGAGGGGCTCAAAACTTTCCTCTTAAAGATCTGCAGAGGACTAAGGAGTGCTTGGACTGTTAGCTCCCTGCTCACTGGCCCTCCCCAGTGCTGCTTGCCTGGCTGCTCCATCAGAGCAGGGCATACCCCAAAGCAGAGGGACATCAAACCTGCCTGAGCACCCCATAGGCAATTCGGGATCAACATGCTTCTCCCTGGCATGGTCAGGGATTGGTTTTGGCGACCCAAGGACACGCCTGCAGGCCAGATCCTGTTCCCCCAGGACTCAATCGTGTTGCTCAGGGGCACAGAGGGGAGATTTGTGAACTAAACTCAAGAGGTGAGGGAACCCACGTGGGCAGAACTGGAAAGAGAGTGCAGTGTGGGTCCCAGCTACAGCGGACTCGTGGAGCACCCCTTTCCCCACAGGAAAACCATGCTTTCAGATCAGGGTGGGATCCTGAACAGGGAAGCTCCCAGACTACAGCATCATTACTGGGGAGCTGACCTAGCTTAAGCTCCTACCTGCTGACAGATGCTGAAGGGAGACCACAGAGCAGGGGTGGGGGTAGAAGAGCGAAACCCACTCCTGACAGCCAGACTGTGAGTCTTGGATGGCCCTGCCTCCACAAGAAGACTTTCTGGCTGGGTAGGGCCACCTCAGCCCCTCCCTGGCAGCTTTCCCCAGAAGGCTGGGAAGGGACCTTTGACCCCTGCTGAAACAGCTACCTTACAGCTTTAGTGAGACCTGAGAGCAGGCTCACCCAACCCAGCCTCACTCCCTCACCCTCCTATGCTGTGATGGAGAATAAGGACTCACCTGGAAGTTTCAGGAGCACCCCCACCACCTGGGGCATTCGAGTGCTTCTCCTGAGAGACTAGAGTTGGTCATAGGTCCCAAAAACAACACTGCAGCTTGTTCCTTCCAGCAAGCGCCACCTACTGATGGGGAGGTCAATTTGCATAGCCCTTTACAGCAATTACTAACTCAATCATACAGGGTAGGGTTGATTCTTACCCACAAGAACCACCTACTGTCTCAGAGATTATACTGGGCATGCCAATACAATTCACACTGTTAAGAAGACGACAGGGCTGGGGAAAGAGAAAGGATCTCAAAGACCTCCATCCTCCCTCATCAAAGAGAGACAGGGAATCTGCACACACACATATCTCATCACTGCTATAGCCTACAAACAACTAGCAATGTAGAAAACCACCACACTAAGGATATCTATAACCAAGGCATCCATCTAGAATCTAGACCCCCATCAAAGCACCCACAAGCAAAGCCAAAGGTTCTTACCCACCATATGCTGCAGACATTCCCTTATGAGTGAGGGGGAAGGAAAAAAAAGCCCCATCTAAACAAAAGAAAATCCAAAAATAAGTGACAGCTGCCCCAGATGAGAAGGAATCAGCAAAAGAACTCCAGAAGTATGAAAAATCAGAGCAAAAGGATACCCCCAAAAGGGAACACCAGCTCTCTAGTAATGGATACCAACCAAAATGAAAATATTGAAATGACAGATAAAGAATTCCAAATATAGATTGTAAGAAAGCGCAACAAAATCCAAGAGAAAATGGAAAATCAACTCAAAGAAACCAGAAAAACAATTTAGGAAATGAATGAAAAATTTACTAGAGTGATCGACATATTAAAAAAAAAAACAAATAGAACTTTCAGAAATGAAAAATTCATTTAAGGAAATACAAAAGAGAGTGGAAAGTTTTAAGAATAGACTAGACCAGGCAGAAGAAAGAATCTCAAAGCTTGAAGACAACTCTTTCAAATTAACTCAGTCAAAAATAAAGAACAGAGAATTAAGAGGAAAGAACAAAGCCTCCAAGAAATATGGGACTATGTAAAATGGCCAAATATAAGAATGATAGGCATCCCTGAAGGTGAAGAAGAAAACGCACAAGGGCTGGAAAACCTATTTGAGGGAATAATTGAGGAAAACCCTGGTCTTGCTAGGGATTCAGATGTCCAGGTATAAGAAGCTCAATGAAAACCTGAGAGATTCATTGCAAAGAGAAAATCACCTAGACACATAGTCAACAGACTGGCCAAAGTCAACACAAAGGGGGAACTCTTTGCACACAGTGAGGCAAAACATCAAGTAACTTACAAAGGAAAACCCATCAGGCTAACTGCACACTTCTCAACTAAGACCTTATAAGCCAGAAGGGATTGGGACCCCATCTTCAGTCTTCTTAAACAGAACAACTGCCAGCCTAGAATTTTGTATGCTGCAAAACTAAGTTTCATATATGAAGGAGAAAGAAAGACTTTTCCAGACAAGCAAACACTAAGGGAATTTGTCAAGACCAGACCAGCCCTGCTGGAAATACTCAGAACCCCATTATACATGGATCAGCACAATAGACACCCACCAGAGTAAAACCACCCAAAAGCTAAAGCTCAGAGCTCATATAAAACAATAGCACAAGAGGCAAAACAAAGCAATAAGGTACTACCCAATAGGATGAAAAGAACAGCATCTGACATATCAATTCTATTAATAAATGTGAATGGTCTGAATGCTCCACTCAAGAGACACAGGCAGGCTGAATGGATGAAAAAATACAACCCAAGTACTTCCTGTCTCCAGGATACATATCTACCCACAAAGACTCATACAGACTCAAGGAATAGAAAAAAATATTCCATGCAAATGGAAACCAAAAAAAGCAGGTATAGCAATTCTCATATCAGATAAAATTGACTTTAAATCAAGAACAGTAAAGAAAGACAAAAAGAGTCATTATATGATGGTAAAGGAAGCAATTCAACCAGAAGACATAACAATCCTAAATATTTATGCACCTATCATAAGAGCACCCAGATTCATAAAGCAAACCCTACTAGATCTAAGCAAAGAGATAAACAGCAGCATGGTAATTGTTGGGGACTTCAACACCCCACTGACAGAACTGGACAGATCATCCAAGCAGAAAATAAATAAACAGTGGACTTAAACGGGACTCTAGAACAAATGGGCCTAACAGACATTTACAGAACATTTTATCCAAAATCTATTGAATATACAGTTTTCTCATCAGCACATGGAACATTCTCCAAGATTGGTCATATCTTAGGCCACAAAACATGTCTGAACAAATTAAGAAAAAATAGAAATCATACCTTGTATCTTTTCAGATCATAGTGGAATAAAACTAGAAATCAACTCCAAGAGAAACACTCAGTTCTACACAAAGTCATGGAAATTAAACAATCTGCTGCTGAACAATTATTGGATCAATAATGAAATAAGATGGAAATCAAAAGATTCCTTGAACTGAATGACAAAGTGGACACAAGCTACCAAAATCTATGGGATTCAGCAAAAGCACTCCTAAGGGGAAAATTCATAGCCTTAAATGCCTACGTCAAAAAGACAGAAAGATCACAAATTAACAATCTAATGACACATCCAAGGAACTAGAAAAGGAAGAGCAAACCAAACCCAAAGCCAGCAGAAGAAAAGAAATAACTAAGGTCAGGGAAGAACCAAAAGAAAAGGAAAACAAACAAACAAAAAATGCAAAGGATCAATGAAACAAAAAGTTGGTTCTTTGAAAAGATAAACAAAATTGAAAGACCTTTTGCTAGATGAACCAGGAGTAGAAGAAAAAGGACCCAAATAAGCTCTATCAGAAATGAAAAAGGAGATATTACAACTGATACCACAGAAATACAAAATATCACTTGTGAATACTATGAAAATCTCTATACACATAAACTTGAAAATTCCTGGAAAAACACAACCTCCCAAGACTCAATCAGGAAGAAATAGAACTCCTGAACAGACCAGTAACAAGCAACAGGATTGAAGCAGTAATAAAAAACCTTCCAACAAAAAAAGCTCCAGGCCAGATTGATTCACAGCTGAATTTTTTACCAGACCTAGAAAGAAGAGCTGGTACCCATAGTGCAGAAGTTATTCCATAACATCAAGAAGGAGGGAATCCTCCCCAACTCATTCTACAAAGCCAGTATCCCTTGATACCAGAGCCAGTAAAGGACAGCAAAAAAAGAAAACTACAGACCAGTATCACTTATGAATATAGATGCAAAAATCCTTAATAAAATGCTAGCAAACTGAATTCAACAGCACATCAAAAAAATAATCCACCACAACCAAGTGGGCTTCATCCCAGGGACAAAAGGATGGTTCAACATACGGAAATCAATAAATGTGATTCACCACATAAGCAGAAGCAAAAACAAAGACCATATGATTATTTCAATAGATCCAGAAAAAACACTCAACAAAATTCAGCACCTTTTCGTGATAAAAACCCTCAACAAACTAGGCATAGAAGGAACATATCTCAAGATTATAAAAACCATATATGACAAACCCATGGCCAACATCATACTGAATGGGGAAAAGTTGAAAGCACTCCCACTAAGAACTGGAACAAGACAATGGTGCTGGAAATCCTAGCCAGAACAATCAGGCAAGAGAAAGAAATAAAGTTTATCCAAATTGGAAAGAGGAGGTCAAACTATCAGTTTTTGCTGATCATATGATCTTATATCTGGAAAACTCCACTCCAAGAGATTCCTGGAATTGATAAATAAATTCAGCAAAATCTCAGGTTACAAAATCAATGTACACAAATCAGTAGCATTCCTATACACCAATAACAGTCAAGCTGAGAATCAAATCAAAGACTCAATATCATTCACAATAGCTACAAAGAAAATAAAATACCTAGGAATATACTTAACCAAGGAGGTGAAAGATCTCTACAAAGAGAACTATGAAACACCGAGGAAAGAAATCACAGATGACACAAACAAATGGAAAAACATATGCTCATGGATTGGTAGAATCAACATTGTTAAAATGTCCATACTACCCAAAGTGATTTACAGAATCAATGCAATCCCATCAAAACACCAATATCATCTTTCACAGATCTAGAAAATAATTCTATGCTTCATTTGGAACCAGAAAAGAGCCTAAATAGTCAAAGCAGTCTAAAGCAAAAGGAACAAATCTGGAGGCATCACATTACCAGACTCAAACTATACTACAAGGCTATAGTAACCAAAAACAGCATGGTACTGGCACAAAAACAGAGACATAGACCAATGGAACAGAACGGAGAACCCAGATATAAAACCACACACATAAAACCAACTGCTCTTTGACAAGGCAGACAACAATATACACTGGGGAAAAGAAGCCCCATTCAATAAATGGTGCTGGGAAAATTGGATAGCCAAATGCACAAGAGTGAAACAGGATCCATATCTCTCACCACTCACAAAAATTAATTCAAGATGGATGACAGACTTAAATGTAAGGCATGAAACCATAAGAATTCTAGAAGAAAATCTTGGAAAAACTCTTCCAGATATCAGCCTAGGCAAAGAATTTAGGAAGAAGACCACAAGGGCAATCACAGCAACAACAAAAATGAATAAATGGGACTTGATTAAATTAAAAAGCTTCTCTGCATAGTTAAGGAAATAACCAACAGAGCAAACAGACAACCTATAGAATGGGAGAAAATATTCACAAGCTATACATCCAATAAGGGCTAATAACCAGAATCTACAAAGAACTCAAGCAAATCAGCAAGGAAAAAACAAACAACCCCATTAAAATGTGGACAAAACACATGAATAGAAGCTTTTCTAAAGAAGATAGATAAATGGCCAATAAACATTTGAAAAAATGCTCAATGTCATTAATTATCAGGGAAATGCAAATTAAAACTACAATGAGATATTACCCCAGTTAGAATGGCTTTTATTAAAAAGTTCAAAAACAATAGATGCTGGTGTGGATGCAGAGAGAAAGGAATGCTTATACAACTGTGGGGGACGCAATTAGTACACTCTATGGAAACATATAGCTATTCTCAAAGAACTAAAGTAGACTACTATTTGATCCTGCAATCCCATATGGGTATTTACCCAAGGAAGAGTCATTTTATCAAAAATAACTGTACTTGATGTTATTGCGTAATCACAACTGCAAAGATGTGGATCAAGCCAAGTGCCTCAATCAGACTGGATACAAAATGGTATAGTATTATGAACTACTCAGCCATGAAGAAGGATGAATTAAGGCCTTTTGCAACAATTTGGATGGAACTGGAGACCATTATCCTAAGTTAAGTATGTAAAGAATGGAAAAACAAACACCACTTGTACTCGCTATTAAATTGGAACCAACCGATGAGCACACATGTGCACAGAGGGAAGTAAAACCCAGTGGAAACCAAGCGGGGGGAGTGGGGAGGAGGGGAGGGCCGAAAACCTACCTAACAGGTACAAGAACACTATCTGGATGATGGGCACACTTATAACCCCAACTCAAGCATAACAAAATTGGTACATGTAACTAAAAACATTTGTATCCCCGTAATATTTTGAAATTAAAAAAAAAAAGCAGGTTACGTTCTATAATGTGGGTGGGCCTCAGGCAATCAGTTGAAGACCTTAATAGAACAGACTGACCTCCCCCAAGCAAGAGAAAATTCTGCCCCAGACTGCCTTTGGACTCAAACTGCAGCTCTTCCCTGAGTGTCCAGCCTGCCACCCTACCCCATCAGCTTTTGGACTTACCAAGCCACCAAGCCTCCACAATCCATGCTGTGAGCTAATTCCTTGAAGTCAATCTCTGTGTGTGTATGTGCGTGTGTGTGTGTATATACACATACGTATATACGTGTATATACACACACGCACATACATATATACACACACTCACACACACACACACATATTTTGTTGGTTCTGTTTCTCTGGAGAACTCTAATAGTTACTTTTATTATTTATTAATATAATCATCATCATTATACTATTAAATCCAATGCAGTAGTCTTCCTCTAATTTCAACTACAAAGGAGATACAAAGAAAAGCATAATTTCCTCAAACTTTTCCAGTCAAAAAAGGAGTGAGTAAACCTCAGCAAAAACAGACATCTAAGTAAATGCCCCAAAGTAGATCACGTAGCATACAAGTATGTCTTGGTATCAAAATACCACTCTAGACCCATTCCTAGGTATTGCAAATAAATTTAACAACTTTAATTTTATGGTCTCTTTTTTAGAAGAAATTTTAAGGAAGAAAGGCCATAGCAAAAGAAGGCCTGCAATTAGTAAATTAATTGTTTTATGTGTTTTAATGCTGTATTTATGTTAGATAAATACAGTTCCCTGAGGGCATATACAATGCCTTCAACTTTCCAGCAAAACCTATAGTAATGTTAAACACATGATTATTCATTTATTGCTGCTATGGTTTGAATGAATCCCCCAAATTTCACGTGTTGGAAACTTAATCCCCACCATAACAGTATTAAGAGGTGGGGCCCCTGTGAGTTATTAGGCGTTGAGGGCTCCACCCTCATGAATGGATTAATATTGTTACAGCAGGAGTGGGTTCGTTATCGTAAGAGTGGGTGCCTGATAAAAAAGGATAAGTTTGGCTTCCTTACCCTCTCTCTGGCTCCTGCACTCTTGCCACGTGATGCCTTCACCCATGGGATGAACCTCCCCAACTGCAACCCCTCAATCTTGGACTTCTCAGCCTCCAGAACTGTGAGCCAAATAAATCTCTTTTCTTTATAAATTACTCAGGCTGTGATATTCTGTTACAGCAGCAGAAAACAGACTAAGACAATTGCCTACCGATTTTGTAGGCATATGCTTATAAGACTGGGTTTTGCTCATGTAACCATCATAAAATGAAATCCCTTTTCTATATAAGGAAATAAAATAAAGCAGTTTCATGTCTTTGGAGTATGAAATTTTCCACAATCTCTTTTCATATTTTTCTTTAGCAGAAGGTCAAAGGATATCCCAAAACCCTGTAATTTCATTCTATTCCAACTCACAGGATATAAATATCTTTATTTCTCTGGCAAGCATTTTTTTTACTTGTTCATGTCTTATAGCTTATGTGTCCTAAGTTTCCAGTCTCTTACCTGGTATTTGGATTTGAATATTTTTAACTTTTTTTAATCTTCAGAAACACAACTCTGTGAGAGGACCAGAGTTTAACTGCACCACAATTTAGTGCTGAGAACAATTAAGACAGCACCAGCAAAAAAGGACAGCAAATACTGAAGGGACGGCTCTGATGAGCAGGGGATGGATGTACCATGACTGTGAGTGGTCAGGGCAAGAGTGAAGCCAGAGCAATGGGAGCTGGGACAGAGTTAAACACAAGGGTTAGACTCTAAGTATGAGTAAGAAGGAAAGGGTCAGTGTTCAGAGAAACAATGTTAACAGGAGCAGAATACATCTTTCATGCAAGTTGCAAGGAAGTAGGCAGAAAAGAGTTTCACGTGGGACAAATGGACTGGTCCACATGACAGCACAATTTGGAATGACAAAGGATCCCAGGGTAGCGCCATCTGCCTTCTGTCCTGGCTTTAAGCATCCTGGCTAGGCTGGTGGGTAGATGAGGGCTGGCAGGTGTATGCTATTCACTGACCGAAGCCTAGGCTGGCTCTGCAGGTGCAAGTGACTGCAGCCGAGGGAGGTCCTCTGGAGAGTCCTTGCATTTCTATTACCACTGTTGAAATTGATATAGCACATACTCTTCCTTTGGTTTTCATCCTCTTAAAAAGCCACACATTAAGTATTCATCTTTATTACATAGAGTTGTCTTCTGGAGCCTGGAGCTGATAGGAGGAATGGCGAAACTCTGGAAAATAAAGTCTGTTATCAGGACTCGGGAAGAATCTGAAAATCTTCCTAGTTTCACTAAGATTATAATTGTCCAGTCCCCAAATATCTCCTTTCTTCTCAGACAAGCTCTTAATCTAAGGCAAAATATATCAGCCCCTCATAAAGACACAGCTAAAAGTCTTGAGGCATAAAGTGAAAAGTTTTTTCCGCCATGCACTCAAAGATCAAGAAAGAAGGCTTATCCCAAAGCAAAAGAGAGAATTAAGTGACATTTAGCTTCTGATCACCTAGCTTTTCTTTTATAGTCTCCCATTCTCACAGTTGGGGCATCTTCTTATTCTCCCCCCTCTTTTCCCAACAACCAAGAATCATGGTGCTCTCTCCCTTATCAGTACTGTTTAAGGCCAAAGAAAAACCCCATAATCCACAAAAAAGTGTATAAACTCACTGACATTACTATTAGTTTCTGCACATTACTAACATGTTACTGACCATGTTACTACGTAGTTATGCCTGGGGGATTTGCATTTGTACAGAATATTCAAAACCTAAAGTTTAAAAAAAAGAGAGAGAATCTCTAATGTGGAATTTCAAACAGTGAATAGATAAAGAAACTATTTGGAGGAAATCCAAAGGCATTTCTCAGCCGCTGAATTGGAATAACTTGTTTAAGGCCCACTCCACCCACGGGTAAGGCTGACCCTGAGAGAACCTTTTGTAATAGAGCCATGAGTTTTAAGATATTTGCCTATTAATTCTGAATATTCAACTCTAAAAGAACTAGAAAAACACACTAATGCTTAGAGAAAAGCTAATAATGCTTCCAATTTCTCCCAAGAGCTATGTCCATCAGTCCATTCCTGGGGGGATGTGGTGGGGGAGTTGGGGTGGTAGGGGCATTTCTTCCACAGTTAAGTATATTTGCAGAAGGAAACCATGTTACATTCACCTAAGGGATTTGATCCAAATAAGATTTCCCCCTAAATTTCACATGCAAATTGCTCCCATCTTGAAAGAACTAGGATTTGTAGATACTAAAGAAGTAAATCAGAAATTAAGCTGCTTGGATTTACCACTTATTGATCTCATATTATTTCCCAGGGAAACTACTCAACCATTTTCTTGCTGACTTTCACCTTCTATAGAAAATAAAAGTGCTAAAAAATTTTTTTCTTACAGATTTTTCTAAGTGGCTGTACATTTCCCTTAAAAATCTTTGAAATTAAAAGCTACTTGAAAATCTAGTAAAACTATTGTCATAATTACCGCAAAATTCCTGTTGATTCCCAGGGTGTATTATGTATCACAATTGCTTTTTATCTCATTCTGCTGTGCTTAAGCTGACACCAGCTACTTCTAATTCTCCTCTAGTGACTGTCATAATGTTTCTATTTTAGAATTTAAACAGATTCTAATCCACGGTCATGTAATATACTATTCTACATTAAGAAAAAAACCTCAAAGAATTATACAACAAAATCCATGCTCCGAGTACATATTTTTCAATGCTTTTTGCAATGTACTAACGAAGAAGGACAGACTGAACTGGTCAGCACCACAATAATTCTTATTGAGCACTGAACTATGCATGAATAGTTTTATGGCTGTTAGTTCATTTAATCCTCACAATAACTCAATGAGGAAGGTATGATAATTATCTCCATTTTAAACATTAGCAAACTGAGGCACAGAGGCAGTAAAAGACGTGCCTAAAATCACACCGCTGATAAATGCCAGAGCCAGGATTTGAACGGAAGCGGGCCATCTCTGGAGTCTGTGCTCTCAACCCTACCTTAGCTCTGCTGGGGAAAGTGAAACAGCACAGTAGAGATGGGACTTAAAATCATGTTGCTTAGGAAAATTAATCAAGATGTGTTCACAGTGGGAAGAGTGGGTGATTTTATTCTCTGATCGTTTTTTCTTTCAAATTACTTAGCAAGCAAAATACAATTGATTCTGTGTCAGGGGAGAGAGATGGGGTAGGAATAGAGATATGGATAGGAAGGAAGAGAGAGACAGACAGACAGACAGAGTCTACATCAACTTTTGCTGAGTTTTAAGGAAGCAGGAAAGTCTCACCCAAAGAGCTCAAATAAGTTAACAGGAAATGCTGTATTACTTGAGAAAATTTTCTTTCTGCTAACGTTGCTCTTCCAACCCAAAAGCATGTCTATTTCAGGATGCAGTTTTCCTGTAAGGGTCATAATGAAGGACATGTCTTTTTATTTTAGTTCTCCTAGGGGGAAGAGAGTCATCCACACACTGTCTAGAATCTGGGGAAGGCAAATGATAAACTGGGAGTGAAAATCTGAGCAAGCCAGTGTGAGACCTAGTGGAATTCTGAGCACACTAAGGAACCAGACTCAAGTTTCAACTCACAGTTGCAACTACATTAGGAAAAAGACTGAACAAAAAGATGCTCATAGGGGCAGTGAGGCAGTCCAGACCACTCTGGACTGAGTGCTTTGTCCATGATCACCAACACCAGTCAAGTCTGGTGACAGGCCAGGGTTGCCAGCACTTCGACTATAGCCCATGACAATGATCAGACCCTCAACAATTAGAGGGAGTGACTGTATTGCACTGGCTAGGCCTGAACAGGTGGATTCCTTAGAAGGGGAAAACTAACCTGAAACGTACACAACAAAACTTCCCAATTCTAGAATACAAATTCAAATGTCTGAAGCACACCCCTGTGATGACACTGTCTTTACTAAGCACTTTAAGGAGAAGAGTATCACACAGAGACTACAGCTGCCATTTTATTTTCTGATAAAACTGGACAGAAAACAACCTGAGCCCTCTTCAGTTCACCTCCCCTTCTCAACTGAGGCCAGTCTCAAAGTCAAAGGCAATAACTCTTCACCTCCTGCCCCACTGGAAGGAGCAGAAACATGTGTGGTCTAGTCCAAAGGCAGCGGCTGTGGAGGCAGGAGGTTCCATTCTTCCCCTCTGCCTGCCACGTGATTTAGGGAAAACCAAGGATCTCCATGATCCAATCTCATGTGAAAAAGTGATTCTGATAGTACCTAATTCATGGGAATTCTGATCTATACAAGATTCTTGATACTGCTTCAGTTCACTAGCTAGGCTTTTTGCTCTACTAGTAACTCTGACATGACTGAATTTCATGCTCATTTTTATGATTTTGAGCCCTGGATTTTAAATCTTATTATATTTACACAGGACATAATAAACTCTGATACAATCAAAACACAGAATTTTCTGACCTATGTTCAACATTTTAAGCTGTCATTGAATCTTTCATAAAATTAAGTTAAATTCAAAATGTCTTTATTTTTAATTCAAACCAGTTTTCAAACACAAAGTATAAAAACAATTCCTAAACTTAAGGGAATCTATCTAAACATTTCAAAACACAACCCAATTACACAAAATAAATTTACACATAAGTATGGAACATAATTAAAGTTTACTTAGAATCACAGTACTGGGATCCTTCACTCCAGTACATAGTGCTTGAGTGGAAATTTAAATTTCCTCATCTTACTTTAAAAGAGGAAAAGAAAAAAAAAAACCCACTATTATCCTAAATAGCCATTCTCAGAATTTTAATTATATTATTGTACTCTTTATGGCATGTAAAATAAGAAGTCTAAAGAATTACTAGGTTGTTAAATTTGCATTTACCTAATCAAACTGACATTGTGTTGGACTTTTTGATCTGTCGAATGTAAGTTTTTATCTGTTCAATACACAATTACCATTCACTACAGAAGTGTTTTAATGAAAGCAGCATCTTAAAGGCTTTAAACATATCAGTAAAACCAAAGATGTTTTAGGAGCTCAATAAAATCACAAATTCTGGTAGTTTTAATTAGATCTATTAAATTCTCATCATTGCTTGGACATAAATTCCTATTTTCCTATTTAAAGAGAATGTTACAAACATATAATAAATAATGGTAATTAAGTTTTATGTTTATTTTTCTATCTTAAAAAAACAACATATTTTTATTATAGAAAATTTGGGACATAACAAAAAATATTTTTAAAAATTCATCCATGATCCAATTGTAAGATAACTTAATATTTTCATGTACTTCCTTTCAGGCTTTTTTCTGTTTATTTTAATTAAATATTCTACTTTTTATAACCAACATTTAAAAAGTCAGCATTTCCCATGATATGCAAATCCCTTCTCAAAAAAATCACTTGGGTAAGAGATTTTGTCTATTTTATTCACTGCTAACTCCCCAGCACCCAAAGCAATGCCTGCATGGTATATGCACTCAATAAATATTAGCTAAATAATTAAGCAATAAGTGATTTATCCTATCATTCATTACTCCTTAACTGCAGCCCTTTACATTTAGGTTGCTTTCAATTTTTCACAATTATGGGCAATGCTATATTTTATCTTTATGGAAAAAGCTTTTTCAGTATTTAGGATTATTTACTCGGGATCAAGTTCCAGAAGTTGAATTACTGGGTCATGATTTCCATGAACAATTTTAAAACTTTGGATACCTATCATCAAATTGCTTTCCCTAAACCAGTACCTTTGCAGTACCTGTTTCGGTACACCTTTTGAAAGTCTCTTTTTTAAAAAGCACTCCTAATCACATACATGAAAAATAATTATCTCATTATGGTTTTATTTCTAAGTCTCCAATTGCGAATATTGACTATTTCTCCAAATATGTGTCAGACATTTCCATTTCCAGTTCTTTGAGTTGTCTGGTCATGTCATTTATCAATTTATTCAATCATTCTGTATTCCCTACACCCATAGCACATACTGTTCTATTCCCTGGGTGTGCTTCCTCTTTAGTCTTCTTTTGGGGATAAAAGTTGTTCCTATTAACTCTTTCATATAAATTTCAAAATACTTTGTGTCATGTTCACACACACAAACATGATAAGATTTTTAAAATACTGCTGCTTATAACACAATATATATACATTTTAGAAAAATTAGACAGATAAACAAAAAAAAAAAGTCAGCCAAACTCTCAAATCACAGATGAGCACTGTTCACACTTTAGTGCATATTTTTCCAAATTTTGCTCTATACATATACCATTTTTGAAAGAACATGTGTGGGATCATATGTACATACTACTTTGCACATTTTTTTACTTAATTCCATTTCATAAACAATTTGCTATGTCATCAAATACCCTTTATGACATTTTTAATACTAACAGAATACCACAGTAGGTAAGAGCAGAAACTTTGGAGACAGGTACAAGTTCAAATCTTGCCTCCAGCAAGATTAGGTCTTAACTAAGATTAGGTCTTAACTCTAAGACCTAGCTTCTTTAAGCCCTTTGCTCATTGGTAACATGAAGATAACAATACCTATTTCAGATGGATTGTTGTTTAAATTAAGTGAAATAACATAGCTTATAAAGCAATTAAAAGTATGGTGATAATAGGTGCTTCATAAGTATTTGTCAAATTAATAAATAATAGGTGGAAAGTGTTTTTAATTGGCATTTCTTTGCCTTTTTGTGCATTTGTATTTCCTTCTTTCTTTTTTGTTTTTTGGGTTTTTTTTCTTTTGGTATGTTGTTTGTTTTTGGTGACTTGACCTATGCATAATATTCACATCATTTTAATTTTTTTCTACTGGAGTGATTTTTTTTTCTTATTGCTTTGAATTCATGTATTCATTCATTCAATAACGGTTTGTTAAAAGCTACTATGTGCTTATTTTATTAAGGATATTAAACTTTTGTCTTTTATGTTGCAAATGTTCTTCCTAGTTTACTATTTACCTTTTATGCTAGGTTTTGATGTATAGAAATATTAAATTTTCAAGCAATTTAGTCTATTTTCTATTTCTTATAATTGTTGTGCTCAGAAATTCCTTCTCTTCCCTGAGGGGATCCTTTATTATCTGGAGCAGAAAGAGAACAAAACCCAGTTAAAGATGTTTTAGGCCTGAAATGAAGAAAAACAAAACAATTGGCTTGAGATAGAACAAGCTTTCTAAACTGTTCATTTTATACTACAATTCATTTTTTAAGGGCAGGCCTAGCATATTCATATTTGTGTTTCTAGCAACTAGAACAGCATATGATATGTAGTAGATCCTCATAAATGCTGAGTTTGCTCAGTTGGAGAGAAAAAAGCTATCAGGAAGAGCAAATTCAGTATCCACACATCAGAGTTGGGAGAAAAGATTTTAATTAGTGTCACACTTTGAAACCACAGAGAAAACATCAAGAAAGTTCAAAATCAAACATTCTAAAGCACTGATGTTCTTCTGTTGTTGAGGGAATAACACCAGCTCTTAAGGTTTTTTTCAAGCCCCAAATATTGTTATTACTCTACTTGGCAGCATTTTTCCAAGTGTGTTCTGAACTACATTACCCTACAAAATGCTCCAATGGCAAAGGGGTCCTATGAGCAAATAAACTGGGCAACCACTGCACACTTCTTTACCCCATATCCCCAACTCTCCCACACACTAGAGGCACAATGAACTTTCACATAAATACTCTGAGAAATTCTGTGGTACCAGTTTTCACAGGAACTAAGGTCAGAGTTTGTCTGGGTGCCCAGACAGATAAGAGGGAACTAGGGGACTGTCGGGTCCTAGTAAAAAGTGAAAATTAGTATTCTGGGATCCAGACACATACTGGACAAAGCATACACTTGGCACATAGAAAAAGACCAATGACTGGAGGAGACACAGACCAGCAGGACACATTCAAGGACGCTGGCAGGACCTGGGCTATATGGTGTTATGGGCAAGAAGTAAATGTCAGCCTCCTGGAAAATCATGCACCAGGCACCAAGAACGAGGATCAGGAAGCAGGGACACAGGCAGAGCCTGAAGATGGAACAGAGGGACTTGGCAGCAACATCAGTCCCAATCGCTAAGAGCTGAGCTGGACCACAGTATGCGTTATCCCCACGCATGCTAATCACTTGCTTCCTGGATAGGCTACTTATTCAACATTCATGTACTAGGGGCATTCATTCAATGCACTCCACAGAGGAATTTTTAACAATTTCCACCTGAAGGTCTGTTCACTATGGTGTCCACTAGAGTTATACGTGAAGACTTTAATTAACTAGCATCACGTTCCTGATTTATTTCATTGATGTGTATATAGACTGGGACCCTGGCAGCAGATTCCTTAATCCTACTGGGATTAGGACTGAGTAGCAAGTGGAAGGAGCCATCAGCGCTGACTTCAATAACAAATCAAGTTCTCCCAGGCAGGGGTTCCTTATATGCTTTGTGCTGAGCGACTCAGCTGAACTGGGCTAGACAATAATACAGGGAGGTCAAAGGGTAGACCTAGTGGTCAGCGGAGCAAAAAGCCAGGAAGCCCTAATGGCTGTGAATAATGCAAGGTTCCAGTGATAGATGATATCTAAACTGCAAAAAGAATCCCCTCTGATGTGACATTAGGCCTGCCACAACCTCATATCAGAGAGCAGCTTTGCCGTTTTTTTTGTTTTGTTTTTATTCATAAGCCACTAATTGAATTGTTAAAACAAAATCCAAATCATCACATCTTTGCAGTTTCTCTATACTGAAAGATAATAGTTTTGTTAGTATCTTTATTGTCTTGATTTAAAATATATTGAAAGCCTTGCATTGCACAAAGCTATTCTTCAAATGAAGTCACTGACAGGAAGAGAACTAGAAAATTGTGATTCAAGAGCTTAATGTCAGTCTGAACCACATATCAGCAACAAAACAAATGGAGGCATGCAGCTTTAAAATCAATCCTTTTATCCAGGCATGTATAATTCTATGACAAGTCTGGGGGCCTTAAGTCTGACATAAATTAACCTAGATAAGTTTCTGGGTTATGTTCATAATCATTTTTTCAAATATTTCTAACAAATAGTTATCGTGTGACCAAATATTTATTTTAGCAGGAGTAATTTGCAAACATCCCCCCCTTAATCTTCACCAGCTACAAGAATCTCCAAACACCCTAGAACATACCTTCTAAAACAATCCTCAGGTAATTGCATCACCCACAATAACATGAAAACCTGGACTTCATCTTGTATACGATCTTGTCTAAATTCTTATCTAAATTTCACTATTCTATATTTAGCTACCATTTCTGAGGGCCCACCATTGACAGGTACTTTTGCAGATACTCCTAAAATCTTTACTACAACCCTGAAGAGCAGGTATTATTATGGCTCTTTTACAAAAGAAGAAACTGAGAGGTCAAATAGTCCAAGTCTACAGAGCTAGTTAGTGTAGGAATTAGTATTCAAATCCAATTCAGATTCTAAAAGCCCAAATCTTTAATTATCCTAAAATCAAGTTTCCTAGATTGTTTCCCCATAATAGAAAGGAAAATTTTGAGCCATGAATATTCATTCCTCATCCACTGCATACATTCCAAATCTAAATGACTAGCTGCATGATACGGAATCCATGAGGGGCCTTTGATTCATTCCAGAGTCTTCCTAAGGTTAAACAGTCTGCAGGGGGAATAGAGTCTCAGATCAATCAATCAACAAGTGTTTATTGAATGCCTGAGAACTGCTGTGCGAAGCATTACAAAAAATATAGTGGACTCATAGAATTATTATTCTGATATTCCAATGTTGGGGGATAAGGAGGGAAACCAAGCAGATACTTTGGGAATTTAGAAAGAAATATGGTTGGGAACTGAGAAGAAATAGTGTAGGGATTTTGTGACGGTAAAGAAGCACTGGTACACAAGCAAATGACAGTTTACATGTACTAGGAGCCTGGCAAAATTAGTTGTTAAAGATGTACTTTGAGGGGAAAATACTGTTGCATCAAACCAATTGCCTTAATCTTAGTATGATTCATCATTATGCTAAAATTTGAGATTATCCACCATGCAATCAACTGTACCTACAAGTAAAAAATGATGTGGTTAAAAGTGCATGTACATATGAAACATGGCCTTAAAACAAAGTGATGAAGTTATGTAATAATATCATAAATGTTTTCCTAAAAAAATTCCCTAATAGATTGGTCATATAACTATAGTGTCCTTTGATTTCAGTAACAAGCAAAAAAATTAATTAAGTACTTATTTCCTGTGTTTGATATTTTTAAAAAGGGCACAATAAATTATTCAATTAAAGGTCATTTTATTTCACTCCATTAGAGTACCACAAATTGAGAAAAAATAGGGCAAAATATACTAATCTTCATTATACCAGCATATTGTTACACACTGGTAAGACCAACTGGACACAGCGAGAGCCAAAAGGAGGCTATTAGAAAGATATAGCCTTCAGTTCTTTTTGAAAGAATCAAGAATAAAAAAAAATTGTAAAGATAAGTAAATATGTAAACTACTTAGATTTGTTTAAAAAACCACCTTGTCTTTGGCACAATTTTTTCAAACACCATAATAAAAACAAAATTTTTTTTCACCTAAACCAACAGCATAATATTAATAAAATTCAGTGATATGTCCTGGTTCCAGATGGTAATATAATCTATCCTTGACTTTTATATAGCTTTTGCCTCTAGATAGAGAGAAGAAGATAGACCTATTTGTTTCCTGCCATTATTTTTCATAATGTCAGCTCATTTTATCTCATTTATTCACTCAATTAACAAACATTAAACATCTATGCCATGTCTTGCACCATGGTAGGCAAAGTGAGCACAATTAAGAAGATTACAACACAGTTGCTAACATAACAATTATATTTCAGAATAAAATCAAGAAAAAGATTTTTACTATAAAACATTCCTCTATTGTTTTTCTGTTTTAAAGCATTAGATGTATCACAAATAGATGTATATTTTAGCAGAAAGTATTTGTAGCTTTAGACACTAAAAAGCAGTTTTCAAGAGCCAGTCTATAGACTACCAGTGGTGAAAGAGAAACTCCCTGCTCACCTGCCCTCTACTTCTGGGGAGGGACAGGGTTTATTTAGGTCCCCAATTGTTCTGCATCCCCAGAGGGGAGACCAGGTATGATAGGGAACTAAAATTGTTCCTGGTTCTTCTTCCCCTGGAATCAAGGTGCTTAAAGCTCAAACATAAACCCTGAAAGCAATGGAAAGCCTAAATGTGAACATAACTACTCCATCATCTGCAAATCATTTCTGTTGCTCTCTTAGTAACACAACCTGAGATCCTTGATTTATTCAACAGATATTTACTGAACACCTACTGTGAGCCAAGAACTCTTCTCCTGAGAGCAGGAGAGTCACACAGGCAAAGGGAAGAACACATGCAAAGAAAGGAGGCAAGAGCAAGTTGGGTGTGTCTAAGGCCACCGGGACTAGAGTAGAGGAGGGGAGGGGGCCAAACATGCAGAGATAAGGACAAGTAGGTTACCAGGAAGCCTGCTTATACTTTGGCTTTTACTCTGGGTGAGATTGGGAACCACTCAAGTGTTTTAAGCAGACCTAACACATTTTAAAAGGACCACTGTGGCCATTTTGCAGAAATAGTTGTAGGAACAGAGCACAAGGGGACACATGGAAAAATCGGTTAGGAAGAAAATGCAATAATCCAGGTAAATACAGATAATGGTGGCTTGAACTGAATTGGAAGTGTGCAGGTGGGTGACAATGACCACACTCTAGATGTATTTTGAAGGTGGAGTCAACACGATTTGCTGACAGAATGTGGAATGTAAGAGAAATAGAGAAATCAAGGAAGATAACAAGGGCTTTGGCATCAACAACTGGAAAGATGGATTTGTCATTTACAAAGATGGGAAACACTAGAGAGGAGTGAGCTTGAAGGAGAAAATCAAGAGCTTGATTTTGGACATGTTAGGTGTGAGATGCCTGCCTGCCTCTTAGACATTCAAATGGAGATGCTGAATAGGGAAGCCTAGAGTTCGGGGGAAGAACAAGGCTGGAGATACAAATTTGGGAGACATCACCATTTTGAAGAGACTGGATGAGAGCATAAAGAAGAATAGGTATAAGGACCAAACCCTGGAGTACTCCAATATTTACACATCAGGGACATGAGGAAAAAACACCAAAAGAGACCAAGGAGGAGTGGCCAGTGAAGGAGAAGGAAAAGCAGGACAACAATGTAATAGCCTAGAGGCCAACTGAATAAAATATTCCCAGGAGGAGAGAAATCATCTCAAATGCTGTGTACTGGTCAAGTAATATGTGATTGAGAATTGGCTTAGTAGAAATTATTTACCAATGTAGAGGTGATTGGTTATCTTGGTAGAAGATAGAAAGGGGCACAAAAACCTGATTGGGCTAGGTTCGAGAAAAATACAAACTATTACAGAGTTAATATGGACAAATGTCTCATGGAATTTTGCTTTTTTTTTTTTTTTTTTTTGAGACAGGGTCTCACCCTGTCGCCCAGGCTAGAGTGCAGTGGCGTCATCATAGCTCACTGCAACCTCAAACTCCTGGGCTCAAGCAATCCCCCCACCTTAGCCTCCTGAGTAGCTGGGACTACAGGCATGTGCCAA
Source organism: Daubentonia madagascariensis (assembly GCA_023783475.1). Lineage (NCBI taxonomy): Eukaryota > Metazoa > Chordata > Mammalia > Primates > Daubentoniidae > Daubentonia > Daubentonia madagascariensis. The sequence goes on along the minus strand of JAKFHU010000600.1, from coordinate 48,303,434 downwards.
CATGTCCGGCTAATTTTTCTATGTTTAGTACAGATGGGGTCTCACTCTTGCTCAAGATGGTCTCGAACTCCTGAGTTCAAGTGATCCTCCCGCCTCGGCCTCCCTGAGTGCTAGGATTACAGATGTGAGCCACCACGCCTGGCTGAATTTTGCTATTAAAGGAAGCAGGAAAGTGGAGTGGTAACTGGAAGGAGCTGAGATCACAGAGGGCTGTTTTTTAAAGTAAGTGAAATAGCATGTTTGTATGCTGATGGGAATAATCCAGTAGAGAAGGAGAAACTGATGATGCTGGAGAGAGGGGAGAACATGCTGGAGCCCCTCCTGGGGTGGGCAAGGGAGAATGGGACATGGTACACACATAGAGCGTTGACCAGAGAAGCACATACAATTCAACCCTAGTAACCAGAGTGAAGGCAGAGTATATGGACACATGTGCAGGCAGAAGTTCTCTTCTAATTGCTTCTACTTTCTAAGTGAAATGAAGCAGCAAAGTCTTCAGCTGAGGGTGAGAATGCAAAAGGAGGTATCGCAGATTCGAGGAAAGAGGAGAGAGTAGGAGGTATCAGTCACCTGGGACAGGAGAGGCATGAATGAATTGACCAAGGTAATGTAGCTTGATCACCTGGCAGCACTAAAGGCCCATTTGGGATTAGTGATCATGCAATGAAAGTGAAACCAGTCAGCTTGGCTGTTTTTCTCCAACTACATTAAACTGTACAGGCATAAACTAGTTAGAGTGGTAGAGAGTTGGGTTTAACCAGGTTTTCCAGATGAGTCCTACAAAATGAGAGAGGGATGAGGAAATTAAGAGCCTAACTAAGAAACTGATTACATGGTATATGAAGGAATTTAAGTTGGGAAGCAGGGAAAGGGAACATGAGAGATGTGTGGGATAGTATAAAGGGGGTAGGGTCAATGGATTTCAGGTCCGAGTGGTATTGAAGCATCATTGGAGGCAGGATAACAGAGACTGAGTCAGAAAGATGGGTGTTGACTGGGGAGCAAGGTGCTTGAAAATGAGACAAAGGAGGGCTGCGGTTATCAGTAATGTCCAGGTCTAGGGCAGCAGCTCTCAAACATTTTGGCCTCAGGACTGCTTCACATTCTTAAAAAGTATTGAGGACCCCCAAAATTTTGGTTATGTGGATTATGTCTATCAATATTTATATTAGAAATTAAAACAGATCAATTTAAAATACAAGAATATACAAGTACACATTCCTTCAGTGGCCAGAATGAAGATGTCATCACATGCCACGTAGCCTCTGAAAATACAACAGTGTGCACTCAGGACAGAATGAAAGTCCAAAAGGCAAACAATGTCTTGGTATTGTTATGGAAATAGTTTTGACCTCACAGACCTTCTGAAAGCATCTCAGGGACCCCAGAAGCCACTGGACCACACTTTGAGAACAGCTAGTCTGGAGTGCGGCCATAGAAGTGAGTAGCCAAAGTACAGTGGCAGATATAACAACTGAAAGAGAGGAGGACACAGAACCGAGAAACCAAGAAATTGGAAGGACAATTTATGTGAATATTGAAGTCATCCAAATTCTTTCTCTAAGGGAGAGCCCAGTTTCAGTTAGAGCAAGAAGGTGAAGGCAAAGTTAACAGAAGAGGCTGAGGATATAAAGGATTTTGCTGACAACTGACAATGAGTTCCAGACAGTGCAGTGAAAGGAGATAAGGGATCCAGAAAGGAGCCAAACAGCATCTATGCCAGTTACTCTTGCTGTGTAACATATTACCCCAAAATATAGCTTCCTTTTAAAAACCATTTTATTATGCATATAGATTCTGTATGTCATGAATTCAGGCAAGACACAGTGAAAGTGTCTTTTATCTCTTCCGTGATGTCTGGGGCCACAGTTATGAAGACCCAAAGCCTGGGGTCACTCAACAACTGGGGCTTGAGATTATCTGCAGGCTCATTTATTCACATGTCTGGTACCTGGGCTGGGAAGACTGGAAGACCACGATTGCCAACCAGAGCACCTACATGTGGCCGCTACATGTGAATTGGCTTCCTCACAGCATGGCAGCCTCAGGGTAGCTGGAAGTAGCAGAGCCACATGGTGGCTCAGGATTCCAAGCACAAGAATTCCAGTTAACATGGACGAAGCTGCATTGACTTTTGTATACCAGCCTCAGAAGTTGGCCAGGCATGGGGGCTCATGCCTGTAATCCTAGAACTCTAGGAGGCTGAAGCGGGAGGATCACTTGAGGTCAGGAGTTGGAGACCAGCCTCAGCAAGAGCAAGGTCCCATCTCTACTAAAAATAGAATAATTAGCTGGGTGTCGTGGTGCACATCTGTAGACCCAGCTACTCGGGAGGCTGAGGTAGGAGGATTGCTCGAGCCCAGGAGTTTGAGGTTGCAGTGAGCTATGATGATGCCACTGCACTCTGCCCAGGGCAACAGAGTGAAACCCTGTCTCAAAAAAATAAAATATAAAAAAAAAAGTCATATATGTCACTTCCAGCACACTCTGTTGATTAAAGCAGCCACAAGTCTGCCCAGTTCAAATCAAGTAGACATAGATACTCAATAGGAAAACTATCCAGAAAAATTTGGAGGCCATATTTTAAAATCAGCACATTATCATCTATTCAATAGGAGCAATTTCAAGACACTGAAATAAGAAATTTATAGAAGCTTTATATAAGCCACTGAATAATCTTCTCTTCCTATCTGTTATGGACTGAATGTTTGTGTGTCCCCCCAAATTCATATGTTGAAGCCCTAACGCCCAGTGTGGCTGCATTTGGAGATGGAGGTCTCTAAAGAAGTAATTAAGCTAACTGAAGTCACAAGGGTGGGGCCCTGATCCAACAGGATTAGCATCCTTATAAGAAGAGACACCAGAGAGCTTATGCACCCCTCACTCCTCTCTCTCTTTCTCTCTCTGCACACATACCAAGGAAAGGCCATGTGAGCACACAGCGAGAAGGTAGACACTTGCAACCCAAGGGTAGAGACCCCACCAGAAACCAACAATGCTGGCACCTTGAAAATGAACTGTAAAAAATAAATAAATTTCCATTGTTTAATCCATCCAGTCTACGATATTTTGTTATGGCAGCCTGAGCAGACTAATACACTACTCTTTCTCCTTTTTTCAGTATGAGCACTAGGGCTGGGGAGAGTAGGGGGTTGAGTAAATAAATCATTTTATGTGATTGTTGGAAAACAACAACAATAACAATAAAACAGGACTAACCTTTGGTGGTAGGGTTCCCATGTGTATATCATCATTCAAGCTCACTAATAAAGCCAGATGAGGTGATTTCTCAGCAGATGCAACACTACAGGTGTCTGGTTCTAGACTGGCAAATTTTCATTACCATAACAAAAATTATGGGGGGGGGAGTAAAATAATAACAAAGAAACTAATTTATATTGCCTTGTTCAAAGTTTTCATTTAATAAAAACATGCTCTGCACACATGAGGAAATTATACATGTAAAAAGAAACACTTGAATTCATCTGAAAAATCTAATTCTAAATGCCACTTTCTTTTAGTCAACAATCCTGACACTTCTCAAGAGGGCAATGCAGAAATCCTTATGACTATCTAGGTTTGATTTCATGAGGATATTAGTGCATTTCTCTCCATCTTTTGCAATGAAATTTTTGAATATCAGTTATAGGAGATATATATACTAGACATCAGAAGATATGAAGGAAGAAGACTACTCACAGATTATATACCAGAATAAACTAACAAATAAATTTCTACCACATTCCTCTGTTATTTTCTACTGTTTTATTGTTGTTTTTTTTAAAATGTACCAACTGGTGAAAACTACATTCATTACCTCCTCTCAAATGATGAATTAAACTTTAAAAAGACATAAATTCTAGTAATTTATGCTGTCAAACTGTGTATCAGATTTTCATATTATCTATATTCAAACTATAAAAGAAAGTGAAAATAAAAGAAATTAACACTTTAACAGTAAAAAGAAAAGATTTATTAATTCTAACATCAATTCATAGAAGTCTTGAGTATATCTAGTGATCTATTCTAAACATTTTAATTCAAAATACAAAGAAAACCTTTAAAATACATCAATATCTATTAGAAAATGCACATTTCAATTACAGTACCAGAGGAAATACGTCAGTTCTTATGTTCATATATTCGCTTATGAAATAGAAAGGGCAGATTTCTAGTAAAACTATTAAGTGAGAAAGGTCTGTGTACAAGATAGACCAGCAGAAGGTACCGGTCAAAATTAGTTGCCCATTTCAAGGTCTGCCATCTCTGGGCTGTTTGACCATCCTTCTCTATTTTTTTCTTCCCTGATGTTCAGATCTTAGGGAGAAGTGTCCACCTAAGTAGGAATAGGACTCTTCCTTCCCCCTTATCCTTCATTCACCTTCTAGTCCCCATCCCTTCCAGTTTTAAGTTTTCAAGTCACTTAAGCCACTCCAGATATGTGGCAGCAGAAAAGAAAAAAAAAGGGGGGAGGAGAAAGGACAAAAGATCAGATGTGGCTGATACTCTGCAAAAAATTCAAAACTCCTTGATAAGTACAAAAGGAGAGAAAAACAAACACCTTTGAGGGCCTTAGAGAACACTGTGGCCAATAGCCCTCATCACCTAGCATGATGGTCCCCCGTTTGGCACATGCTACATTAGACCGATATTAGAGTGGTGATATCTGCAGAAGGTGCCTAAGATGGGTGGAGCTGAGGACACCTCCCAGGACCCCACAAGCTCCATCATGATTCAGGGAAAACAGTTAAGCACTCTCAGGCCACCAGAAGAGATACAGAAATGCTGATAGGACTGGTACCTAGAAAAGGTAGAAGGTCACGGACTAAAAGAATCTCACAACCAAACACTAGTGTGAGGTCCAGGAAGTCCAAATCAGTTGCCAAGATGATATTCAAAAGACGAAATGGGAAGAGTAGCCCTTCAGTGGACACTAGGGCACCAAGTGTGACAAGTTCAGAGCAGTAGACACAGTGAGGGTCACACAATGAATAAAATGCCCTTCACCCAGTGCCATGAGGATACTAAGCTTTCCCCTTCACTCAAATGCCATCTTGGGAACAACAGAAGGGAAAACCCTTGAGAAATTAGAGAATCCCAAAAGTTTTCAAACTAGAGACTAATGTGCTCTTAACTGACAAGATCAAGTGCTTTCCACTTTCAGTGGGAATGGGAACTTGAAAGCAAGGTAAAAGAAGCTATAGAAAATAAATTATGGTTCATTTGTATATCCTAAAAGTAGTGTGTAAATTTTTACAAGCACATCTCCATCCTTCTCCATCCAACCCCAGCTATGTAAGTATATTCTAAACCAGTACTATTCGAAGTGTGGTCTGTGGACTATGTCAGTAAGGAAACTGTTTATTACGTGCCCATGGTTAGGTAAGTACAGAAAATGAGGGTAGGTGTTTAGAAATTCCTATAGCAATTTGACATGGCCACATCCAAGTCTGTGATTAGTGGGCTCATCTCATTGAACAGGATATAGACAAGAGCAAGTGTGGTCAAACTCAGGCGGTGAGTTGCACACAGCGCACACTGTGCTACGGGACCACATATGGCCTGGGACAGACTGTGAAAAAACAGCCCTTCATCACAAATAGTGTAAGAAACACAAATGTATTTTCGATCAGCATGCAGCCTAATACTGCCACCAATTTCAGAGCTAATAATGAGTTTTGTATATAGGATCACAATGGTGCAAAATAGAGCAATGAAAACAGAGGACTTCACATGTAAATGATGTGTTCATGGCCAGGAAAGACCAAGTGACATCAGACTGCTAAAACCAAGACTCCATAAAAGTTTGACTAGAAAAAAAGTGGCACTAATACTTCCATAGCAGTAACTACCACATTCACACTGCAAGAGGAAATTCAGTTTCAGGCAAATAATATCAAGTCATATAAAATCAATGCTGTTAATTTGCATGTTATTGATTTTTGGGGTAGTTTTGTTTGTTTTTCACTTGTAAAATCTGTTTTGGTTTTGTGGTTGTATGAGAGCTTGTAAGCATGAATTTACACCTAGTTTTATGTTAGTACATATTTAAGTAGCATAACAAAAATAAATGAAATTGGCAGTGGAGATCTGTGAGAATTTTTTCTCCCTTCAAAATGTTCCAAACATAATTTCAATTAAGAATAATGGTCTTTTGGATACTGGGTTGAGGTCAGAAGCCTGGATTGGAAAGAACAGAAAATTAACACCAAGGAATGGTAAAGTACACTCGGCATTGGACTTGGACTTTTCCACCTGCAGCCAGGAATGAGGCTACCCTGGGCAACTGGGCAACATTGTATGCACTGTAATGTAGTTGCATCATTAGAGTTATTTTGTTATAAATGGGAATCCAAAGGAAAAACATAATATCATAATATATTTGAACTCATTTTGGAAGACCAAGGATAGATCTTTCAATAAAAATTCCGAATCTGTGAAACCAATTTTCTAAATAATGCCTCCCTTCAGAAATGGCCTGCTAATAGACAAATGTACTTGAAGGCTCTCAGGATTTCACCAACTTCTGGCCTTTGTAATATAACAATGTAACATTAACAGCTTTCACCTCTTAACATAACCCCAGAAGGTCAACATGCCAAGAACCATCCTATGGATGAGAAAACCAAGAGGGGCAGTCTCTGCCTAGGCCACACAGCCAGGAAAATGGCTAAGGGAAGACTTTACCCTGGCTTTCTGATTTTGAGTCCAGTGTAAGAAATATATTAAAACTTTATTCACAGAGCATTTGGTTGTTTACAGAAAATAATAATAATGATAATTTTAAGAACCCACTCAATTCTATTACCAGTGAAGATATTTCTATAAAATAATTGCAGTACTATCATTTTTCTCTCTTTTAGCTTAAAAGAAAATCATTTAAAATTCCCAATTAGTTTTAGGAGATAAACGTACAGGCTAATAATTATTTTTCCTTTAGAATTGGATAGTATATGAATTTTATATAATTAAAAGAAAAAAAACTAGTGCACAATAAGCTGTCATCATGACCCAGTCTGGTAACCCATCACTTTGGTGGTTCTTTATTTTTACATTATACTACCAGATTATGTTTACTTTTTCCCTACATAGATTGGGAGGAGGGGACAGTAAAGAAAGGCAATAGATGATAGAAGGAATGTCAGGCTCCATATCAAGATACTGGGTCTCAAGATACAACTCGAATCAGTACCTGAACCCACAGACCTATGCCCTCCACATTTCCTACATATACCTGGTCACCAAGTCCTCCTCCTGAGCACCTCTGCATGGACTGAAGCAGGGCAGAGCCTCCTACTGATCCCCTCCCCTCCAACTCCCTTTCTTCTCAAGTCTTTTCTCCATGCTGCCAAAGTGATCTTTCTAAGACAAAATTTTGATCTTGTCACTCCTCTGTTGGAAGCCCTTCAATTAATTCCCTATTGTCTGGTGGATATGATTTGAACTCTTTAATCTGACATACAAAGTCCTTCCAAATTTGGCCCTCTCTAGTCTCATGCTTTCCCACCCAGTTTCCCCACCCCAAGGGGGAAATGAATATTCCTATTCTATACTCCATAAACATGTTCTTATTTTACATTTCAGCCCCTTAAGAAATCAGTAGTGGTTCCTGGAATGTCTCACTTCACAATGCTTTGGCATACACCACGCCCTTTGCCTATATTATCTTTCTACCTATCCCCTCCCAACATTTCAACCTCCTCCCCTTCGTTCAAGTCTTTCAACACTTCCTCTGTGCCACCTCCTCTGACAGCTGTCCTTAGAGGCTTCTTTCTTCCTATCCGCCCTCAGCACAAACAACCCCTCTTCTCTTCTCCCTTAGCACTAATCTGTGCAGAAGTAGAGAGGCCGTCCTGGTGGTATCTCTCAGATTCCATGACTCTACCACTAAATAACCCCCTTGAAAATGGGAACCATTATTTTCTCATCCCCAGTATCCATCATGGCAGTTAATAATCAATAAACATTTGCTAAATGTATGAAATGTAGCCTTGGGCACGTTTCTCTCTACATGTGGAGTTTCTTCATTTTCATGAGAGTCAGACTAGAATATATTAAAGACCTTGGCTGCTAAAAGTTCTGTGTTTCAGTATAGCTTTTCATAAAACTCTGGATTTATTTTTTTAATAGTTTATGAGGTTTTTAAAGAATAAAAACTTACCATTTCATCATCAGGATACCCTAAAGTGTTAAGCTCACACATCTATATCAAGATATCATTAACATGACAGTTGCCATTACTGAGCCATGAACTATATGCAAGGTACTATCATAAATTCCTCCACATTTGTTCATTTCATTTAATCTTCACATGAGGTACATATTACTTGTCCTCATCTTAAAGAAAAGAAAAAAGGCTTTGAGAAGCTAAAAAAACACAAAGCGAATAAGTGCTAGAGTGGATTTAAACCCAATGCTATTTGACTTCAAACATCTTGTTATAAACCGCTGTGCTGGAACTAAGAAATCTACGCAGAATACAAGCCATATCTTCTCCACATTCTGTTCATTGCCTCATTTGGTGCTTAAAGTTTAATCATTGTTGAAATGAAAGACAGTAAGAAATTAGACCAGGTGCATTTTAATGCACAAATATATTTAAAGAACACTAACTTTCACATAAAACTAATTTATAGCACCCTTTGGCCACTGACATGCCTAAACAAGTATGCTTCTTGAATTGTATAGATAGATTTTTTTATATTTATATTCAAGAAATGTTTGAATTTAGTAAGAAATAAACTTTAATAAAAAATAAAACAAGACACTCAAACCCAGGTTTTGGCTTTGCATTTGAATGGTGCTCTCTGTTAGACATGTTACTTTGTATTACTATTACTTTTGTATTTTGTATTACTAACTACTATTGTAATTTAACTGAAAATAAATGAATCAAATCCTAAATGCCTTAAATAATCTGTCAGCAAGCAGCATTTAAGATAACAGTTTTAAAACCCATCATATTCAATTCTCAATTTCCTTTACTAATATAAATTGAAATTTCTTTTTCTTCATTAAAAAAACCAATAAGTTTCCTGAAGAAGAAAGCATTATCTGAGGTCCCTTTGTTTGGCCACTGGGCCGTCTGTTAGATAGCCAGGATGAGAGTTCAGATATACGGCTTTAATTAAATAATATGTTGGCAAAAGAGCAAATTCACAATGGCTATTTACAATATAGTAGTTTCCCAGCTCATCACAGTAAGAAAGAACACCCAATTCTTGTTAATTCTTGCTTTCATGGCAAATACTCTTTGAAAAGAAAAAAACCTGTATAATAATGGCAAGTCTTTAGTGGAAAAAGCCACTCAAGTGAGTTACTTCAAGTTTAGTCAAATAATTGTACTTAAAAATATGTTGAGGTTTATATCCTGCTAGAGTTAATACACCTATTTCACAAAGTCAGCTTGTCAAAAGCCCAAAATATACTTCAGAAGTGTTTTCCCAATATATGCAACTAAAAAAATTTTTTGATGAATTCCTAATGAAAGATGTGGTGGCAGTTTATTAGAATTCTGTTCTCACACCCCCAAAAAGATATTATAATGTTAATAAAATGCTACATACTTCACCTCAGGAAATGTTAACTTCTTTTTTGAATTATCTCTTTAGAAACTGGTGCTCTAAGTCTTGGCTTTGTAACTTTAGACAAATTTATTAGTTCTCTGAGCCTCAGTTTCTCCATCTGACAGGGAACTAATAATAATACCTTATAGTCACATCATAAGAATTGTACCAAATAATGCATGTGAAATGTTTAACACCGTGCCTGAAACACAGCAGACCCTACATTTGTTTGATTTTTTCTCCTTTCCCCACAGCATTCCTTAGACAAAACTCAAATTTCAAATTGGACGTTTTTTGTGTTAAGCAGGTTGTGGGGTAGGATCACCAGAACTCCTTGAGGTGTGAAAAATGAAACAGACGAAGGATGTAGTACAGGCACACTCCTTAACACTTTAACTGCCACGTGAGTTGTATTTAACTCATGCTAGTTTTGAGCCCAGGGCCTCATGAAGCACACATAACTCACACGTCTCTTCACCTTGGGAGCCAGGTGAACTATTTTTCAAGTTGCATATAACTTATACACAGAAAATGATAAAAAAGAACAAAATTTTCACTAAATTAGAAAAGATCATTTTGTTTTTGAAGTTTTTATTCTATTTTCATAATGAAACACTGTGGCCCCAAGGAAAAATATTTTTTTTCTAGTGTGACAGTCAATGTATTAAGCCCCCTATGCTTTCTCATACATATTTCATAAAAGCTAATTCTTTATATTTAAAGATATTCAAATACTCTCATTTGCCAAAATATAAGAAATAACCCAGACACAATAATTTCTAAAACTGAAGTCCAAAGGGAAGTTCTCAAGTTCACTTTCAGACTTCCAAAACTTATGAGAAGAACAAAAAGGAGTGGAAAGCTATAAAACATGCATACTTTTTCCCCTGGTGAATATATATGCTAATGTGAAATGCATTTATTACATCTATATAATTAGCCAATATTCATATATTTATATCAAGTCTAAATATAAAATTAAAGGAAATAAGAGAAAATACCAATTAATATTCTTGTTTCCCCTCAATATTTTTATTTCCCCCAATAATAAAAATATCAAGAAGTATGTTTGCAAAAATAGACAGATAATCTTTCTAAGCAGTATGTTTAATTTTATATCCTAACTACACATTATTAGCCACAATAAACATTTACTAACCAAAGCCACACAAATCAAAAGTTTTGTCACAAGGCAAAAGAAAAGCATCATTAATTACAGAGGCATCTATCTCTTCATACTGAGAATTTCCTCAACAACTCCATTCCTACTACAGACGATCAGCCAATAAGCATATGTAAAACAATGAATAAATTACTTAATTTAATTTGATTGGAAGAGATATTAAAAAGAACAGTTTTCAGAATCATTTCTCCTAAAATGTTCAACCAAAAGTGTATTAGGTGGCTTCTAAATGGATTGGGTTTAGCAAATCAGGCAGAAAATTGGGGGGAGGACAGAGAAATGTGTCCTGAATTTTAATAGTACGTCATGGCACGTGGGTGAGTCTTAACATGTCATTTTGGAAGGGACTGCATTTACTGCAACAACCCCTATGTTACAGTTTCTCTGCTCAGCATTGCATGCAGTAGCAGTAGCTAACTCAATGTCATCTGGCATTTGGGATAAACTCAAGTTATGAATGGTGTGTACAGATGGCATGAAATCATACAGATTAGCCAAATTTCTTTTTGTATGTGAAAATATCAAAAAAGCATGTTCCCTCAATCTTTGAGTTTAGTATTAAAAAAAAATAATACAAAGATATATACTTATTCAAATATGTGGTCCTTAAAGAAGCTATCATCTTGTATTAATTTGTGATACATTTGAAAAAGAGATTTAACTAAATAAAATCTACATGAAAAAACGTTATGCTAGAGTAGTCTCCATAATGGGTTTGAGAATGTTTAAATGTAGATTGGGGGTGGGGAGAATATGGAAAGAGCAATGATTATATGTACACAATCAACCTTAGCATTTTATAGTAAGATATTAGAAATTGACCTTTTGGTCAATGTTATCCCAAGACAAAATAAAAATGTGTTTGTTTCATGTTCGTTACTTTCCTGACTGACCTGACAGTTTAATCTTTCTGTTTATATTTAAAAGAACCTACCTAATTCAACATTATTTGAATCACTTAAAATTTTAAGTGTCAAGAAAAAAAGCTAAACATAATCTGACTTCAAATGCAAACAGAAAACATTTCTCACAATAAAATTCTTCCAAAAGGATAAACCAAATTCAAGCAGTGTCCTCTAACATATGCATTAAAAGTCATATAGGCAGCTTAGTTCATTTAAATATACATATATGTATATATACACACACACAATTGAAACACAGACACCATGTGGACAGATTTTTTAAAAAACACATATTTGTGCATTCCCAATGAAGCAGGACCTTAAGAAGAAACGGTACAGCCAAACAAAATAAATGCTAATTGCTTAGGAAAGCATCTCATAATTAAAGAAAGAAGTAAGAAACCTTTAAAGTGAAAAAGACACCTCGTAACAAACATTCTGTATATTCTCCTATTGGAGGAGGTAAGGCAGCATACTCAATTTCTTACTCAGATTTTTATGTTGTGGAGGAATTTCGGTCTTATCAACACCAAGGAGATTAGGAGATCATCTTTCAATGTTACCATATATTTCTAAAAGACATACAAGCACATTTTGTCACAATCCAAAAATCTACCCACTTCAGCATTCCGATAAAACTTGTTGGCAACAAGGTGATTTTTTTTTAAGCAAACTGATACATTTAACACCAAGTGCACTGTGACACTTAGTTGATAGGACAGACACTCCATGCTTGACAGAATACTTTCATGTAGTGCTTTTACCTGGTTATAAATTATTGGTACTGCTATTTGCAACTTTTAAGATATGATTTACTAAAGGGAGAAGCAGAAGCATTTCTAAAGTAGGGGTGCCTTTTGAGTGGGTAAACGTAAGGTCACCTGCCAGAAAGTATGTTTGGAAAATGAATGCACATATCGAATAAGTAAGTGGTTAAAAAGGGATGAATTCCCTGAGTCATTAAACAGGATATAAACTAAAGACAGGTTGTGCCACCTAGAGAAAAACTGGAAATTGTACACTGGTTTTTCAGCAGCAAGCATTATTCAAAAGCCTGAAACTTTTGGCATGCCCAATAACCAAGCCACAGTACATACCAGCTCATCAAGCTGCTGGATTAAGCTCCCCTGACAACTCTGCTTCTCCACACACCAGACTGGCCTCCTCCTGCTTTCCTCACCCACCCACTCATGCAGCACCACTTAACCTCAGCACTGACTGTTGGCCACAGCCCATACAGACCCTGCATCCTGAAACTGAGGCAATTCTAAAGCATTTTCCTCGAAGCCAGGGCAAGCAGGAGTAGAAGGAGCAGGGGAATAAACCCTGGGGGACCTTGCCATCCACGGTCCCTCTGGATGCTAGCAGAGCCGCCCTGCACAACCCTCTAGCCCCATGGGGCCTGTATAGGAAATTCTGGTGCACTCAGTACATCATATCCAGGTTACCAAGCTGAACTCCCTGGCCAACCTCTGCTCAATCCAAACACCATGAAATGACCTCACAGAACCAAGGCTTTAAGGTGCAAAAGGCCTTCAACTTTCCTCTCAGCAAGTCACTTAAAAGCAGCATGCCCAGCACACTTGTCAGGCCGAAGCACAAAAGGTCTGCAAGCCACCTGGCACGGAGAGCCGCCTTTTACAAAGAAAATAGACAGTAATTATGAAAAGCCCGCAGTCCTGCGGTATTAAACTGACAGCGGGGACTGCGCTGGGGCATAACTCATCTCCGAAGCAGTCACTCCCAGCCCCAGACCCTCAGCGAGGGCACAGTCTTCCCCCTCGCCCCCCTCGCTCTCCAGAGACCTGCGGCAGTGTCCCCTTCCCGCCCCCACGCTGTTCCCCTTCCTTCTCCTCCTCCTTCATGAATCTCCAGCAACTTTGGGTTTGGCAGCACCGTCGCAGCCCAGCCAGAGGCGGGGACAGCGCGAAGCCTGCCGCGGGAGGAGGAGGAAAGTTTGAAAAGTCACTTAAAGTATTGCAGGATCCCCCCACCACCATCAGCCCAGCACCCACCCTCCAGACTGCCGCTCGGGGACCACGTGCCAGCGGGCCCTGCAGAAGCTGGAGTGCCCCCCATGCCCTCGCCAGAAAATCTTTCCCCAAGCGAAAAGTTACCCGCTGCGGCACCGCGCCTCTGCCCCTGCGCCCGCCCCCTCCCCCGCAATGAACCTCTCCGAGTTCGCGACACGCCACCTAGATCCGCTCGCGGGCCCAGAGGGCGGCGCCCCTCCCCCGCCGGCCGGTGGACGGGTCGCGAGGGAGCCGGGGACAGGGAGGCACCGGGGCGGCCCCCGGCCCGGACCCCTGCCCTGCCTGCCCCCGCCCCGTCGCCTCGCTCACCTCTCTCCTGCTCTTCCGCCTGCAAGCAGATGGGGATATTCTTCTTCCAGCCGGGCATGGTGTCTGCTCCCTGGCCCGCTCTCGGGCTCGCTCCTTCTCGCTCCCTTTCTCCGGGGCTCGCCGCGCCTCCTCGCTCGCCCTCCCGGGCCGGCCGCCGCGCCGGGGCTGTTCAGCGGGGCTGGGGTGCCGAGGCGGCTGCCGGGCACATCGAGGCGGCGCCGCGCGCCCCGCGCTCGCCTCAAACTCGCCGGCGGCTCCGGGTGGCGGCGGCGGCGGCCGGGCCGGGCCGGGCCGCGCCGGGAAGGGCTGGGGGCTGCAGCGGCGGCCGCCGCGGTGTGGCCAGGAGGCCGGGCCGGGGCCGGGGGCGGGGGCCCGTGCAGGCCGAGAGCGGGGGACTGCGGAGCCCCCGGGGGGTGGGCGCCGGCGGGAGGACTGGGCTGGCGCCGCCGCCTCTGTCCCCTCCTCCTCTTGCTGTTTCTTCCCTTTCCTTGTCTCGCCGCCGCCAGCAGGTGGGACTCGGAGCCGCCGCCGCCGCACAAAGCTCCGCCGGCGGCAGGACTGAGGCTGCGGGCTGCCCGGGCGCCTCTCAGCGGAGCCTCCCCCGAGACGCGCGCGAGGCTGAGCGGGCACGGAGGGGGCGCGCGCGCTCACACCCTCCGCGCCCGGGGCGGCCGGCCTGCGAGGCGCGCCCTGCCCGCCAGGTACCGAGCCTGGCGCCGAGCCGCGGGTGCGGAGCCCACGCCGCCCACCGCGGCCACCGCTCCCTTCCTGCCTCCCTCCCCAAACCCAAACTGGAGGCTCCACCGGCTTGGTGGACGACCTCGACGAAATAGGGGGCAGTGTCCTTCCCTGTAGTCCCTCCTCCTCGCCGCTCTCCCCCCGCCCTGGCTGTCGCCCCCTCCCCCAGGTCGAGACTTGCAGCCTCAGATTTGCTAACTTCGCCCTCAACTGAGGGAAATAGCAACTTTCGGGATGGTCAGCGCTGGTCCCAGGAATCCGTTTTCTGGCGGGGTGGGGAGGGCGTGACTGGAGACTCTCTTTTGTTTTAAAGGATGCAAGGAGACCTTGGCTGAGTGAATATTTAATCGCTGTCTTCAAGTATAAGAAGGGTTTTATGATCAGGTTTTATGAGCAGTTTCTTCCCTTTGTCATAGGCTCATAGAAAATCGGTGGAAAAAATGAATAAGGGAGGAGGGAGATAGCTTTGTGATAGAGCCCGGAAGAGTCTGCCCAGGGAAGGGGGCTCTTGCTTGTGGTTTCAAAACGGTAATGCTAGGAGAGGCCCAGACAGTCTTCCAGATGACTTGGCAACTGTCTGTCCTATCGGGGTATGACATCCATCTGCCTCAAGCCTGGGGGCTAGCTAGAAAATACCTGTGTCTTCTCCTCCAGAGTATCTGATGTGGACTGAAGAATTTTGGGTCCCCGAGACTGTAACTACTGGTTTGTAGTTGTTGGGGCCCAACACTGTACTGTTATGACTCTGTGTCCTGCAGTTTATTTTGGCCTCTGAAGGAACAGCAGTTTGCTCTCCCAAATAGAGGACACTGGCTCACGCCAGCCTTCTCCCTCTCTTCTCTTGGAAGCGTAATAATACTGCCAGAGAAATGAATTAACTACAAAAGACAGAAAAATGGAATCTTTTTTCCCCTACCACTGCCTAAGCATTCTTATCAGGCAAGGATCTTTGCTCCTGCTGTTGTCCCTTGTGTGGGTGGCTGTCTGTCATTACAGAACTGCACAGCTGCAGAAAACAAGTGGCTATTTCTCCTATGCAAAAGACAAGCTCAGGGCAGAGAAACTGAAGAGCTAAATGAAGGACAGTGTCAAACCATCCCATGGGGTTATCAGTAGAAATCCTGTCTGAGCTGCTCAACTCTTCTTTCCCAACTCTCTGAGAAGTAAAATCCAGAAAATCAATATGAATGTCATACCTGTCGCCCTTAAATGGTCCACCCTCCATTCTAATGTAAACAAGACTCCTTGGGTACTTTGGTCTTGTCTTAACCTTGTTTCAAGGTCTAGTCCTACCAACTTTATATAGAGAAAGGCATTGGCCATTGATTCCCAAAAGGGACAAGGCCAATCCTGCCATAACTAGGACAGCTGGTATATGTATACAGGCAAAGACCTAGGTTTTGACAACTTAGAAATGACCACAACATTTTTATAGCATCTTATATAACGTTTTATATGTCTGTTGTAGTTCTGACAAGCATAATTCTGGAAGACCTACACAATAAATGCCTGGTATGGATTGAATCATACTCATACAGTTATAGTGCAATCAGTGGTGCACTTGTCCTGCCAAGATGAGGGATGGATTATAGTTGATAGGGAGTTTCAGCTTATACCTGTTAATAGTATTTTAACTCAGGTAGACAAAATTCCTACTATGTGTTAGACTCTGGGCTAAAAGCTAGGGATACAAGAAGAAAATTATAGTTTCATAGTGGAAGATAAAATTAATATATTCTCCTGTGTGTTAGGATCAGATATTATTTTACAGGTTATATAAGTGAGACTGGTTAAAGAAACTCTTAGGGATGGATTCATATCTTCCCCACCTCAAAGTACTTATTGCCTAAACACTTGTTCATCAATATCTAATGCCGTGTGTCATCTTTGTACATACACCTAAGTCATCAACTGGACCCTAAGCTCTGTCAGGGGGAACTATGGCTTACTCCTGTGCATCCCCAGAGCCAGGGACAGTAAGCACTCAGTCAACAATGGCTGATGATGATGGTATTTAACCTCACTTGACCTACCTCTAGCAGCACATCACTGCAGGAAAATAGACCTTTAATGAATCCTTTTCATGATACTGTTGAGATCACTTGATAATATCAAATCAGAAAAAAGAACTAAATTACTTTAAAACTTAGTCTGATATATTTGGTTTCATTGTCTAAAGTCATCTTATATTCAAAGCACTATGTGGAAAAATCTATTCCAAGGAACTTGTACCACTATCAGGACCTTTATGTATAAGTAAGATATCTACCAGCCAGCAGAATATAACATATATTCTCTTCCCCTTTGCTAAATTTGAAAATCAATGTCCTTTAAAGACTGTAACTATAATTGCAACCACTGTTTATAGACAGCATCTCACTTATATTAAGAATTTGTGGTCCTTACTTAAACATAAATTCTTCCAAGTTATCTATGTGGTTTGAATAGCTTTGCCACCTGGGCTTACAGAATTCAAAATTTAATTTAATTTGTTTTACCTTAACCAGCATGCACAGTTGAATGCACAGGCCATGGGACATGCTCCTAAATGTGGCCTCACTTGATCTCCTTTTCTATGTGCAATTTTCAAAATAAAGGGGAAAGAAAACATGTCCTTTTATTGCTAGTGCCTCCCTCATCTGGTAGGAAAGAAAAAAAAAAATCTGTAAACGAAAAGCTTTAATTTTATTGTTTGACCATCTTTTTCAAGGTGCATGGATACACTCAGTCCATTAAAGAACTAAAAATGTATGAGAGAGAGAAAGAACAACTTCCCTTTCATTTCCTTTGTACTCTGACAACTGAGCTTCCAATCTCCTGTTCACAGGGCCTTCACTCTAACAAAGCATTATGACTTCTTGGGACTGAATTTCATGAGTTTGAGGAGTCCCCCAGGAGATGTAAAATCCCAGCTGTTATTTTGGATGTGCTCCAGGGCCTAAAAACATCCACAATATAGTTTTTTAATTGTGCATTGACTTTTTATGAACACACACACTGCATACTAAACAGGCACCTGAAAGTTTCGGTAGTGCTACCAAACACCAGCACTTCTTTTCTGTTGCATGCAGTGAATTTGAAAACTCTTTTAACACCTGACATGCACTCCTAATGGATACCCATGGATTCTTTTAGATGTTGTTAACTCACTTTTACCCGAAAAATCCTCTTTGAACATTTAAAATGAAAGAATCTTCTTTGGATAGTTTATCTTCTTGAGGGGGGAAGAGAGCAGAAGACAAACAGAATGAATCCAAGTTGTTTTCACTTTAAAATCTTCAGTTAGGAGAATGTAATGGGAAAAGGGGAAACGTGGGAAAAGCAGCAGCTCTAACATGAATAATTTAAAGATTCATGTGAAAGCAAAAAGAAAGCTCATCAAAGAAAAATATGAGAGTGTTTTAAAATGACAGTATAGGGCATAGTAGTTAGAGTCTGAGAGACTGTGATGGTTAATCTTATATGTCAACTTGACTCGGCCAGCAGGCAGCCAGATACTTGGTCAAACATTATTTTGGGTGTATCTGTGAGGGTATTTTTGGTGGAAATGACATTTAAATCAGTAGACTGAAAAAGTAGATTGCCTTCTCCAATGTGGGTGGGTCATATCCAATCAGTTGAAGACCCGAGTAGAGCATAAAGGTTGACCCTCCTCCAAGTATGAGAGATTTCCTCCTGCCTGACCACCTGCAAACAGGGCCATATGATTTTTTCTGCATTCAAATATGAACTGAAACATCTGCTCTTCTGGGTCTCAAACCTGCTGCCTTTGGACTGGAACTACACCATTGGCTCTCCTGGTTCTCAGGCCTTGGGACCCACACTGGAAATGCACCATCAGCTCTCCTGGGTGTCTA
This sequence comes from Daubentonia madagascariensis, assembly GCA_023783475.1. Classification (NCBI taxonomy): domain Eukaryota; kingdom Metazoa; phylum Chordata; class Mammalia; order Primates; family Daubentoniidae; genus Daubentonia; species Daubentonia madagascariensis. The sequence continues at coordinate 48,284,843 of JAKFHU010000600.1, read as the reverse complement.
GCTTGCCCACCCACTCTGCAGAGCTTGAGGCTTTTTAGGCTCCCTAGTCACGAGAGCCAATTTCTTATAATAAATCTCTTTCTACATATATACACATCCTGTGAGTACTGTTTCTCTGGAGAACCGTTAATACAGAGACCTAAGTTCAAATCCTGGTTCTATAACACACTAGCTTTGTGACCCTGGCAAGTCTAACTCTGTATTCCCCCATGTTTGAAATATGATACTATGGCAACGTTGTAGTAAGAATTAAATGAGCTAATATAGGCAAGGCACTTAGCACAATACCTGACGTGTAGTTAATTGTAGCTGGAAAGAATTAACTGGTTAAAAAAAGTTATGCAGAGTAGACTCTTGGGATTTATGGGCTTCTAAAAATATAAGAATTCACTAAAATCACGTGCAAACTTTTTGTGTCTGTTTATGATCCCCCCACCCACCCCATGTATATACACACTTGGGGATAAAAGAAAGTCCATAGCATACATCAAGTTCGCAAAGGAATACCTAATTCAAAAAGGGAATAAAGGTCCCCAATAAGCATAAGAAGAAGACTCCATAATATATAATTAACTTTTCATCTTGCTAAAGAAAGGAAAGGGTTAATCCAAAAGGGATTTATCTTCATAATTGAGCTTTAGGATTACTGACACTCAAACTCTCTACTCTCTCCCTTTGCAGTCAAACTTTTCACAAAGTCATCTATACTGCTGACATCCAAGTTTTCAACTCTGATTCACACCTAACTAACTGCAACTTCTCTCAGCAAAGGCATTATCATCATTTCAGGCCCCTGGGGCAAAAACCCGGGGAACATGTTGACTCAGTCCCAAGGCCCCAATTGGTTAGCAAATTCTTTCAAATCTACCTTTGAAATAATTCTGGAATCTCTCTCCTTTTTTTCCATGACATTGCCCTGATCTTTCACCTGGACAATCCCAATATCCTCCTCCATGTTCACTTAGTCTCTCCTTACTCCAAATTGCACTGTGTTGACCTTGTTGCTGTTGTTTCCCTTTAAGTAAAATGCCAAGCTATCTTTTTGCTATCTTTAAGTCTTCCAAAATTCCTCTTACCTATTCTATTTTGTCTTCTGCCACAATTGCTAAAAACACACACACATACGCACAACCTTCCTCCTTCCCTTCCTTCCTTGAACTGCCCTCAATATCCCCTAAACCTGCTCTACCCTGTATTACTTCCATTCCCTAAATGTATCATGTGCTTCCATACTTTATATCTTTGCTCATTAGAACTAAAATAGATTGAGTGGCTGAGGCAAAGAGAAGTTGCCTTACAACTAATATGTGCTGGAGCCAGAATTTGAATCCAGGGGTGCTGGGCTGTAAAGATTGTTATCTTTCCACCCTACCCATTTCCATTTCTGCCCAACAAACTTATTCTACTCCTTCTTTGCACCTTGATTTCTCCCATTCAAGCCCCTGCACTACCATATCTCTTTGTTTATAGTATTTTAGTGTAGCTTATGTGTAAATCTGATCTAGCCTACTATTCTCTAAGCTCTATAGGGGAGTATGTGTTAAGCAGGCTGATTCTGAAGTCAGATTAGGTTCAAATCCCAGATTCTCCATCTGTGTGGTCCTGGGCCTTTGTTTGGTCCCTGCCTTTGTTTCCTTATCTGTGAAATGGAGGTAATAACAGGACCAATCTCATATCATTGTTGGGTGGATTAAATGAGTTAGTTCATGCAAGCATTTGAGTCTGACACATAGGGAGAATCAATAAATTTTACATACAATTATTATCACAGAGCCAGGAATGTGCCTTATGTTCTTGGTATTATCACAGGCATCAAGCATTGTGCTTTAAAAGTATTGTATGCCCAATGGATGCTTGCTAAAAGGAAGAATATTTAAAAATAGTTTTCATTTCCTATATAAATCTCCAATAACCAGAAAGACTTGGCCTGTAAATGTACTAGTAATGGAAATTTCACTTAGTTCAACAAGGCCTGACAATATTTCTAAAAGAAACCTTTTAGGTCAGAATGGAGAGCAATGACTTTATTATTAAGAACAAGAGCAAAAATGACTAATTGAATAGAGGACTAGACATAAATAAGCATTTTATCAGGAAAATTAAATAGATGGTTCCTACCTTCATGACAAAAAGCTACTAATAATGAATTCAGGTTCAGTCCCTTGAGTATCTAAAAAATTAGAGCAATGAAGTGATTAAGGAAACTGACTTCAGAGGAAAATTAAGGTAGCTGGCTACATCTAGTATAGATTGGCTAAGCAATGACTAAGAGCTTTCTTGGTGGAAATTCATAGGATCAGTAGAGGAGTAAATACCAAACAAGGAAAGGAATATTTATCATCTTGGCAGGTGATAAATAAAAATAAGGGAAGAAACAAAAGGAAAGTGTAGGTTGATCAAGAGGTAACATTTAACCTGTATAAACTGTTAAGAAGTAGTGAAAACTACTGGTTAGATAACATGTGCACACATATTCTACTGGTTAGTGTACAGATTGATACAATCATTTTGGGAAGCAATCTGGCAATACATAGGAATTGCAAACTACATAACATTTTACCTAGTTATGCTATTTTGGAACTCTTTCCTAAGGAAATAATTGAAGATGTGACCAAAGTTTATGCTCAAAGATCTTTGTCACATCTTTATTTATGACAGCAAAAAAATTGGAAAGATTCTAAATGTCCGGTAATAAGGGATTGCTTACATAAATTATATTGACTCCTGTAAAGCCCCTAAACATCATGAATTTAAAAGACAGTAAATTCTCACGGTATAAAATTCAGCAAAAAGGAGGGTTACATATACTATATTTTATAGATTCTAAGATGCATAGTTTTTAATATTTTTACATATCTAAAACCAGAATGTTTCTTGTAGTTTTACTGCATGTGCATGTATATTAAGACTTGTAGATGGGGGGACATCACCTTGAAGGCAAATTCTAGAGAAAATAGCAGAACACTCTGTCAAGAAATGCTGTATTACCAAAACCCTAGCTGAGGCAGAAGATATTGTATGGAAAACTACAAACATTGAAGTCTGAATCATAGAGTAAATCATAAGAGTTGAAGTTCGAATGTGGAAAAGTTTTAGTAATAGCTAGCCAATTAATTTCAATTTTTTTATTATGTAAGTCAAGATATTTGATAAAACTTGTGTCTAAAAGATTTCTTTCAACAAATATATAATAGTAATTCTTAGTGGTCAAGCATTGTGTCACAGCGTTGGCAGAATTTTTTTTCTTCCTTTCTTTCTTAATAGTGCATGAAATAATGGTGGGTGTTAATGTAGATGACCTCCAAGATCAAAGGAAAGCAATATGTATGTATAGTATGAATCAAACTTTTTTAGAGGGGAAGTGACACATCAAAATATGTTCTCTCTCACTATTAATATTATCTGTGAGTTTTATTCTTTTCTTTTTATACATTTTTATATTTTTCAATTTTTCTGAAAAAGCACTATTACATTTTAATGGAAAATTTTAGTAAATATTGTTTTTAAAAAAAATAGTGAAAATGAATGAAGATGAAATTTTTTCAGACTACTCTAGAATTGGTATATATATCAGCAATTCTGCAGTAAATAGGCTAAAAAATTGAAGTAGAGAAATTTGAGTTCCATTCTTGCTTCTTCCAACATAGCCATTTACAAATGATGTGGTTTTCTATAATTTTTCTATCCCCATGTGTAAGCAAATACACAATAATGTTCACTTACCTACTTCAAAGTAACAGTGAGTGAGTATCTAGAATAAAACAAATATATTACATCATAATTGCAGTGAGTCTCAGCAAAGAGCATGAACAAAGCATTTTGTAAAGACAAATGTATTTCCCCTTTAACTTATCACTAAGCACCATTCATTTCCATACTAACTGTAAGGCCCAGACCAGCGAATCTATCGAAATCCCCAGGAACATCAACCTCAGATCAGTTTGTCTAATGTACCAAAAGATTTTTTTTTAAATGCCCCTTAGGGATTTGTAAGCTTATTTATTTTTATAACCTGCAAACTTCAGTCTCAGCAATGAACACAAAGTGCCTGACACATATGTATTATGTATGTATGAGCATTTGTTTATATTATCTTTGACTTTTTAAAATCTGTTCAATGAGCCTTTTTATTCCATACTTATTATATATGATGTTTCATTAAGATCCATGAATAGAGTCACTCCTAGTTTATATTTACATTATTTAAGCACTACAAGTGATATTTGCTACTGGTTATGTACATGGAAAATAACTTACAAGATTTATGATATGATTTTCTTTCTTGCACTTGGTGACTGGGTTGCCTCCTGATTTTTATTTATGTCCTGAATGATAATCAGCCCCTCCATTTGCCCACTCACACAGTTGCCTGAGCTTTAGGTGTGGCTTGAAGTGGAGGCAGGGGAAGAAATAATTGCACTCAGTTCAGCATGTTAATAGCCAGCTCCTCCTCAACCAGGAGGCAGGTCAAATTCTGAGCAGGAATACCAACCTGCTTTCCGCAAGTGAAGAAGTCCCAGAGCTTGACTCAGAAGGTTACCCTAGCACTGCTCTTTGCAGTCAACCCTATGGGAGATTAGAAAAGACCTATTCTATGGAAATGCCTATAAATGATGAACAGGTAGACAAAGAAATTAATTCAAAATTGTAAGAAACAGTAGACTAGATGAGCACCAAGAAACATGACTGTCTACAGCTACCTGGAAATCTAACAGGAAACAGGCCAAATCGCACATTAGTCTGTTTAACGGTTGTGAGAGAAAGTGCCTTGTCCTCATGAAGGAACTGTAATAAATCCAGTCTGGTAAAAAGGGAAAATTATAAACAAGTTAAAGAAACTTTAAAAAGACAACTCCCCTAAATTCACTACATCATTAAGTAAACTTTGTGGTATAACCCAAGTGAAAAAACAAATGAATCAGAACATCAACAAAACAAAATAAAAACAGAATGCAAATGCCTAAACAGGCCCCAAATGAAATGCCATGAAGGTATCTTGTCAAAGTCACAATGGATTCTGTCATGCCCCAAATAAAGTGGATTGTATCAAGCAAACAACATCACTGAACTTCTACTTCAGCAAAGTGCAGTCCATATTCTGCTGATGAAATTTAGGTTATCCTATCTGCCTGTAATTTAGTTTGATTTTTTTTTTTTTTTGAGACAGGGTCTTACACTGTCACCCAGGCTTGAGTGCAGTGGTGTCATCATGGCTCACTGCAACCTCAAACTCCTGGGCTCAAGTGATCCTTCTGCTTCAGCCTCCCAATTAGCCGGGACTACTGGCGCGGGCCACAACACCCGGCTAATTTTTTTTTTCTTTGTATTTTTTTGTAGAGATAGGGTCTCACTCTTGCTCAGGCTGGTCTTGAACTCCTGGCCTCAAGCAATCTTCTGGCCTCGGCCTCCCAAAGTGCTAGGATTACAGGCATGAGCCACCACACTTGGCTAACTTAGTTCTATTTTTAATTCATTTCACAATCCTAGCTAATATTCTAGTGTTTTATTCTTCTTAGTCATATTTGGAACAGGTTGAAATAAACTTCACTTTGAGGCTGCCCCTAGCCTTTTCAAATTCTGACCCTTCTCAGCACTGGCTTTTCCATCACTGCTAGTTGTTCTCTTTCTCCCTGGAGCCTTCCACATTGTCACTTCAAGATACAAACCTTCCCACATCCTCTCCACCATCTCCACACTGCACCTGTCCCAACTGTAATCTCTGCTAAGTGATAATTAACTAATCTGATAAACTAATGCATACTAATGTACTACTGGTTACTATTATGCAAATGAAAGCATGTTAGTTTCCTATCCTCTTTTCCCTTCTGGGAATTTTTACTATGGCCTTTAAAAAAAAATGCCTTATTTCAAAGAGGTGGTTTCAGCAGTGGAAATTTTAAGATATCAGATCTGTGGGAGGAAATAGGACAGTCATTTTTTTGGTGGTGGTTGTTATTCCTTAAATCACAACACAGAGGAATGGTGTCACATGGGTAATAGCTGATGTATTTGACTATTATATTATGAATAATTCTGCAACAGTTCTGTTCAGAGCTGCTGTGGAATCAGCATTAGGTTAAACTCTAGAAAAATGCCATGTAAAGTGATTTGCATTTTCATGTCTATTATAGAGGTTAAAACATTTGAACTCTATTTAATTGATATATATTTAAACTTTTCTTGCACTGGTCAAAGAAGGACTTTTTGGCATTAAACTGCTGTTGTATAGAGTCTAAATGTCTGAAAAATTCGTTAAAATATCACTTTAATTTTGACAGAGTTGAACCACTGGGAAAATTAATTGATTGTTTCTCACTTGAGCTTTGGAGAAGTCATTAAAGATTTTATGGCTTATGGAAAATTGAGAATTGAAGTACACCAAAATCAGTATGTTATCTGATGTACAGAGAAAATGGCACTTCAGATGAAAGAAAGTATAAGCAATTCCACAGAGCTTTTTCTTTCTTTCTCCTGATTCCACAGGCATATTTACATAGAGCTGCTATATTTACTTGTATTCAAAGCCCTTAGTCAGTCATTTTCATTGTGATGCACATTGTGAGGACAGAATAATAAGGTCTGAGAGACGAACCACTGGATTTTAGAATCTATTCTCTCCTGGTAATTTCAAAAAAATATTAAGGACATAATAGAAAATACCGGAAATATCAAGATAGATCTGTAGTTTGGAACAACTTTAAACAAGAAAGTTTTAATTGGGCTAACATATTAGGGGCAATGGAAAATACTTCAAGTGTTCTATATTGGGCTTCCACGCGTTATGGAGAAAATCATTGTGCTTTCTGCAAATAATGGGCAATGAATTGGGTATTGGCTGATGCCACCAGCAAGACTTAGGAGCCCATTCTGTTGGATTAAACAAGGCTAAGAACAGAGAAAAAGGAAGGACTGTAACAGAGAAGATCACATCATTTGTCTTTATTTAATCGTCTGAGTATGTCGTCTCTGACCAGGTCCTCTTCTGACCATACATATCAATAATCCTGGGGACATCTGACCTTACTCAATTTTTGCAAACACTGATTGGATTGGGATTTTGAGAATAGCCACTTCTGTATTTATCTACTTCTACTACCTCTATTCCAGACAGAAAATGATATTTTCTTTTTTGAATATCCACTGCTGCTTCCAAACTCCTGCAGCCTCAGACTGACTCTTTCTTTCCTTAGTTAGCTAAAATCACTTCCAATTCAGTATCCTACTACACAGTCATATCCACAGTAGCCCTGGGAGGCATGGGATATGGTGGGAGACATATTAAGCCAGTTTTTGTCCAAATTCTTCTTTATCAAAATTCTGCTGATCCTTTGTAGTGTGCTTTTCTTGCCTTTTCTCTTCTAAGATGTGTGACTTTCTTGCATCAGGGCCTCTACTGCTATCTTCAGAATAGAAAGAATATATTTGTTAGTATAAGCCTTATCTCAGAAGCACTGAGTAAATCATGTAGCCTTATAGGTAGCAGATTGGTTATCTTGATTGTCTTTGGATACTTAAGAATCGGGATGGTTGTCTAGTAAGAATTTACCCTAGACCAGGTATTTTTGTGATAATCAAGCAGTTGTATAACAAGAGTGTGCTCCTTAAGTTAGCATTTGATGCTTGATGTGTTCAGTATTCACTTGTCTATAGTTTCATATTTCATCCAATTAAGTTAACCATTGTTTTCTCTATTGGGAAACTAATAATCCTAAAAGAATATAGCACAAATAGAGAAACTCTTTAAATCTCCTTTTTAACTTGTATACTAAACTTCTTTCTTTGCTTTTGCAGCTTTATTATCAAAGTCTGTATAAAATTCATGAATTAAATAAGAAATAAGTGCCCACCTAAACCAAGGCAGGGTGCTGGCTCATTTTATGGCTGTCAGCCTGGTGTGCAGCCATTTACCTTGTCCTTATGCTGCCAATTTGTAGTGACTAATCCTTGCCTCCTTCTCCCACAGTCAATTTATCCTATTATATGTTCCCATGACAGGCATCTCTGAACATGTTCTAACAACCTCTTCAAAGGAAGGCTTTCAGTTGAAATGGAAGACTAGCAATTTTTACTGCTCCAATGGTTGCTCATAAGAATATAATTTATTAAGCTATATCTACTAAACCAAGAAAAAGACTTTCTTGCTCATGATTATACTATAGCTCTAGATTTATTGAGATACAAAAGGGGAAAAAAAGAACCTTTTCAGAAGATTCACTATAATATATATTCTTTAAAGTGGTAAAAGTGTTAACTAAAGTACAAATTGGGGTCAGGAGATTTAAGTGTTATTATGATTTTCCACCTGATCTGTTTAATGATCCCAGTCATTTGACATAAGCACCAAACAGTGCTCTTTTCTGAGCAATAATTTTTTTCCTGACTCTGAATGTAATCCTCCAGGCTGTTAGACCACTGTGGTGGCGTTGTTTATTCTATTACAGAGATTACACTTCTCCTTCCTAGAAGGAGAATCTTTGGTCAAGACATGGTGTCCATGAACTCCACATTAAAACATATTGGAGTATTTCACACATTAACTTATTAGCATCAGTCATGACATAATCAGAGATTGATTTTTTGCATTTTAACCAACTAATAACCAGCTCAGCAGGTAAAAATTACCAGGAGACTAGGTAGACAGTGGAAACTAGACACAGAGTTGTTCTTCAGAAGATGGACTTACAATGAAGGGATGGGAGGATCCTTGGACAGGCAGCAAGAAGACCCTGCCCAACCAGCAAATGGAGAGCCAGGTAATTCTGAAGGAACCCTCCAGAGACTAACCTCCTCTCTCACAATTCCTCTGAGGCTGCTGTTGCCCAACCAGATCTTTAAATAAAATATCCAAGTCTGCAATGAAAAGGACAAAATACTGTCAGCCACAGCATTACATTCTTTTTTTTTTTTTTCTTGCAGCTCTATTTGCAACTTTGGAATTGGATTTGATTCTGACAAGCATATCAGTAGACTTCCTGACTCCTTAATCTGATAAAAATCATTGGTATTTCCTGGGACCTGGATCATTCTGAAAATCAACAACCCGATTTTTCTTGGTGCACTCTGACATCACTGAATAGAAGACTATTTTCCTTGAAAGTGCAGACAGTAGCAATGTCAGAAAACACTCCAGCTTTCAATGGGGAGCAGATAAATGCAATGGATCAAGGCCAACAGCCACCTCACTCCTTTCCTATTCCCACAACACATCACCCCCTTTTTTTAAATTGGAAAAGCTTAAAGTTGGGGAATAGAAGTGTAAGTATAGAAGGTTTGCATTAAACATGTAAATTTGGGAGAAAGCATAGTGTACTGGTTAACAGCATAGAATCAGACAGAACTGTATTGGAGCCCTACTTTCATCACTTACTGTCTGGGCAAACTCAATCAACCTTGTAGAGCCTTAGTTTTTGTGTCTGTAAAATGGGGATAATAATAGTACTTACTTTGTGGAATATAAGTAGTCCATAAATTAGTTGTTAGTTTTTTACAATTAAATATTGTTCTACTAGAATTTACTTCTATGATATGAAGGTATTATAACATAATTATAGAGATAGTTACCATTCAAATCTTTAAACAAATAAATTGTAATCAAGAAACCATAGGTCTACAAAGTATCCAGTGCTGGGATAGGTGCTTTATGAATACAAAAGAATTATAAATCCTAGTCTTTTCCCTTAAGCAATATACCTCATGGTTAGGGAGGCAAGACTAACTTATGAATCACTAGTAAACAAAGTCAGTATTAGAAATAAAACACTGCAGTACTTATCTAAAAGCTCCATCTTGGTACAGGTTATTGTGAAATCACATGCAAAACAGTCAATACAATCCTTAGTCTTCCAATGCCTCAAAACAAGGATATATAGTCATGAAATATAATAACCTATGGAATAAAGTCAGAACTTGCAGTAAAGTAGTAGCCCATTCAATTTTGCATTTCCTGATTTCACTTTCTTCATTGTACCAGCTGATAGGGTACCATCTTAACCTCTTAGCAGGTCATCTGAAGAGCTGTCCCTATGGTGCAGTGAATCCAGACTGAAAGGGATGAGTTCATTTCCATGCTTTGTGTGTCAGCTAAATCCTCATTGCTGGACAGAGATCCACAAGCAGGGCCAAGTTGGGAGAATGTGATTCTGCTAGCTGATTGGGGTTCAAATGTGCAACTGGACCAAACCCCATGTTCCAATCCTATAAGGTAGACAACAGAAATACATTTCGTCTGCCCCTTTTCCTTACTCATCCCTCAAACCATATATTGCCACGTGGTGATACTCAATGCATCTATTCAGAACAGACTATGACTACATTAAAAACAACAACAATTGTTGGGAAAGGGGTCTTCTAGTCCTTGCTGCTGTCTAGGAACTACCTTGTACATTACACTACTTCTAAGGTGAGGAGGGAAAGGAGATAACAGAACTGAGATGCTGACACAGGCTTACTTCTACGGGAACTTTTTCCTTTTTCCAAAATGAATGCTAGAATTGCCTGACCGCCTGGGAGTTATCTGCTTCATGGTTCAAAAGTTTGTTTACTGAGCTTTTGTTCTGATAATGATCTGAAAGTCAGTTTTGCTTTGGAATGAATGGCAAGTCTAACTTGAATTTTTTATTATTGGAGCTATGCTGCAAGAGGTCAAAAATGACCATATCACTGATCCATGGAGAAGCATGGAGCTACTCTCCTTATCTCCGGTTTAAAGTAACATTTCAGGAATACACACACACACATATGCAGGTACACACACCCTACTCTATCTTTGTCCACATATTTTGCTTCACTCCACAAAAGTAAAGAGGGGAGGGCAATTTGAAACAATCAATAATTCTTATCTAAATCAGATCAATTTTTCCACATCCTTTTTACTTTGGCAAAGAATATAACAATCTTTCCCAAAAGTAAACGATTTATAATGAATGCTAGCTCCTTTAGTTAGGACAATATAGGGTGGTGGGTAGTGGTTACAGAGTAACTCACATCTTCAGAGGTGAGACTGCAACAATAAGACATGCTTTCAAGCCTGGATGATGAAATTCATGTAACTATTTTTGAAGTCATACCTTCCAAACACATGTCATACCTTATTTAAGTATTTCAAATATAAATGTCATATATTATTTAGATGTGATGACTTCACAATTATTGGCTATTGATGTGCACTGTTCCCATGAAATAAAATGTATTATTGTTTCTGTGAAAATAAGAACAATTATGCATTCAGAATTCGTATCTTACTGCTGTTTGAATAAACATTTTATAGTTGTGGCTTAGTCTTCTGACATACAATACAAGGACATAGCATCAGATCCATTTAAGTCCAGAAGTATCTGTACAGCATCTTATAATTCTATTTTAAAACTATTATAGGAGAGAAGAGGGTCTTACATCCAAATTTTGTAAAGAGACTCATTATGGAATTCTTCACTTATGTTCTCAAAATAATACCTCAATAGATGATACCTTAATGGTTATTATGGTATCATTTAGGGATGAACACACACACACACACACATATATATAAAATTTAAGGAGGCAATATTCCCCTAGGAGATATTCCTTAAAATAGTTGTCCCACATACATTCTTTTGAATAAACTTTAAACATTTATTTTTAAACATTTATTTTCAGATTTCTGTATGTAGTTACTGATGTTCATCTAGCCTTTCTTTAAAGAACAATAGATTACAAGTCTAGGGAGGACTGTTGGTGAAGAGTGAGCTCTAACATCATGTGTGAACTTGCCCTAAAATACTCAATATGCCTGATGAGGATTTACCTTGTTAAGAAAGTGAAAGTACTTTCAAAAGTAAAGTTATGTTTTTAACCATTAAATGTGACTTTTTGGAGGCAATTTTGGAAAAAGTGATTTCTTTAGCAGCTGAATAGTAGAAAAGACAGGCTTAAATTAAGGCTATGACCATTCTGTCATAACGCGTGTCATACATGGCCACAGCATTTAAAGTGGGAATAAACTATGTCTGGTAATCTTTCTAATTTTCAGAGGTCTTAATACTGTATTTCCAATAAAAGGAAGGATAATAGAAGGCCAAAAGGTAGCAGTTTTTAAAAATAAGATTTCTCTCTTCTATTTAAGGATAGATAAATAAAGTTATGTTTAATAAAAAGAAAAATACCAAGGAAATATAATCTTACTCAAATCCATGTCTGAGTTTCTATCTCAGTTTAAAAAAATACTTCCATATTTATGCTAAATCCTGGTCTCAGTGTTAATCTTTTGTAGATTGGCTTGAAGCTACCAATTCTAAAAAAGGAAATAGAGTAGGCAATCTCCAATTTCATAAAATATGAGAATGCCCCTTGTAAGGAAAATTTATAATGGTTGTGGGTTATGTTTATTTTCCTTGTTACTTTTTATTACTAAAAATCTTTCACAAAGCTATTATTTCTTCTGTGCCCAGGGGGCAAAAGAGCCTGGCAGTCTGTCAAAATCTGTTCATCTAAATGTCAACTTTTTTTTTAAAGGACTGAGAATTTTGTCTAAACATTTTCATTTAGGACTACAACTATATGACCTTTAAGATCCTTTCCTACTTTATAATCTCTGATGATTTTATTATATGTTCCCTTAAAATTAACGATAAAAATATTTACAATCATTGTTAAGTACTATACATTGTTATATTAGCCTAAGACAGAATATGAAAATATTTACACAGGCTACATTTTTCTGTAGGGATAGTACAGATCCTCGGCAATCTCCAAAGAAATTTCCTGGTGTCTTTTTGAGTTGCTGCCTGAGGAAAAGGAAGCATTGAAAGATTTCTTCTCCAGAGATTATAGCCTCGAACCCAAGGCCTTTCCCTCTCTTTCTTTTCCCTCCTTGTGTTGCCCCCCCCCTTTCTGTTAATATCTCTGAGATATAATACATGCCCAGCAGGACTGCATAGTAATAGAGGTGAGGACATCTTTGCACACACACTAATGCAGTTTGTCAATGTACAGATGCATAATTGTTTTTACTCAAATTAGGTTGTCGTGGTTTAACTCCTTACTCTGATTCAAAAGCTGTCCCTCAAGGTTCCCTGCTGGGTTTGCTGGCTTCTACTCCTCCCTTTGATCCTGGGTTCACTCATTACCTTCCTCACTGGCTCCCAACTCTACGTCTTTAGTTCTACATTAAAAGTGCTCTTACTGCCGTCGCCCAATGCTGACTCAGCCGTTCTGCATTCTCCTTAGACTGCCCATTACTCATCAGATTTTCACTGCTTTCTGAATGGGTATCCTTTCTTCCTGGACAGCTCTAGAAAATCCTTTCTGCTCTGCTTGAATTGTTTTTATGGTATTTTTGTTGTTGTTCTTAGCCACTTTTTGTGGCTTGATCAAATTTCTGTGAACTATTCTTTTTATACTTTAAGAATTTCCCATTTAGATTAGCATATAGCCCTTGCCTTTCCTATTTGCACAGAATGTTATCTATAGAGAAATATTAACATTCAGCATGATGAAATGTATTAAATATGTTTAAAAATACATGTGTTTATAATGTTACTTAAAAATACTCATTACTCACCTTTGGAAACTGGTAACAAAGGTAACAAAAGGGGTGAGAGGAGACAGAATCAAGCATTTATCATGCTTTTCCTATAAGAACCATATCTCACAGTAACCAAATCGTTGATAAGGGAAAGTTTTTGGTTTGTTTTTGGTTTTGTTTCCTTAATGAATTACAGTTAGTAAATGCAAAAGGGATAATACAATTTAAATATCACCATTTTGCAATCCCTAATGAAACAAAGAATCTGGGCAATGACTATCAATGGTTTCTAAACCATTAGGTGAAAAACTTAATGGGGAACTTTATAAGGAATGGATCAAGTTGACAGTACAAGAACACACTGATCAAATTTAACATTACAAGCAGGGAAACAATCAGACACTCTATGCCTCTTCATATAATGCAAAAGTAAATATACAACATAAACTATGAAATATTCCTATAAAAAGTTCACTACTTGGGAGGCTTAGACAGGAGGATCGCTTGAGGCCAGGAGGAGTTCAAGGCTGCACTGCGCTATGATCGTACCTGTGAATAGCCACTGCACTCCAGCCTGGGCAGCATAGGGAGACCTGTCTCTTATAAAACAAAAAACAATTGAGTGGGATTCTTATCAAGCCCTCTAAATCTAACTACCAATTTAATAGGAAATAAAGGAGACAGAGCATATCACAGGAAAGCAATCAGAAAATCTAGAATGTGGGAAGCAATCTACTTTATTCAACAAATTACAAGAAAAACAAAGAAGGAAAAGGTGCATATATATTAAAAGGGACTTTAGAGACATATTAATTTGTAATGAATGTATTTTGGCTCCTGATTTGAACAGAACAATTGTAAATAAATGATCTCTTAGGAGATAATCAGAGAAATCTGAAGACTGAGTATTCAATAATATTTGATAATATCAAATTATTATTAAATGTGGGGTGTAATAATAGTATTGTGGTTATTTTTTTAGAAGGAATCCTTATCTTTAAAGGACGTAGTATAAAATATTCATGGATAAGGTAATATAAATTCTGGGATTTGTATAAAAATAATCCAAGGAAAAGTGGATGGGGTATAGATAAAAGATTGCCCATGAACTGATAATTGTTGAAGCAGGTGATGGCTTCATTATACTATTCACTCACTTCATTATACTTCATTATACTATTATGCTTCATTATACTATTCTATACACTTTTGTATATGTTTACAAGTTTTCATAATAAAAAGTTTTAAAGGATTCAGTAACTAGTACATTTCTTTGCAGATGCAATAGGAACTTTAATGTTAAGAAAGAAGCTGATTCCAGAAATTATAGCTCATCAAATGTAATCTATTCTATAGGACTGTCATGATATTCTTAACTCACCTTCTTCTCTCCTTCCCCCCCAGAAACCCTCAGAAAATATGGTACTGTCTGTTGAAGTGTAGACATTGGGTGACTGGAGGGTGGGAAGAAAGGCATTTCCTAGGAAAGTGGCAGGTTTATCTATGAGTTTTGGAGAATCCCCTTTTTGTGCTCACCACTCTAGGAGGAGAGTGATGATCCAGAGTGATCATCCAGGAGGTGATTTGTGAAAATCTCAGGTGAGTTCAAGTTCCTTTCAATGCCCAGTGCAGTCCAGCAAGTGCCCCAGGGCTACCTCTGAAATGATCTGGGAGCCACAGCCATGTCACATGCTGGCAGTACCTTGCTGGACTGGGGGAAGGGAGTAGGCTGCTGCTCTAGGAGCAAGGTTAGAGGAAACTGAGAATAACAGGGCTATTCCTAGGGAAGAATCTTCAGTCCAAATCAGGAAGTGCAAGACATGGCAAGTATAATTTAATCCTGACCAAAAATTAAAAAATGAAGATTAAGTAGGTTAGCAGTAGAATGCTACCATGAAGACTCCTCAGGCCTGGCAGGACTAGCAGAAAGGGGTTGGGGCCCTCTGATAACCAACCTAGGATACAGAAGAGGACTCAGTTCTAAGAATTGCAGCGTAGACCAGGAGTCAGGAACACACACTTTGGAGAAAGGTGGTGATGCAGTAAATTTATTGGAAAGGCTGTGGTTCATAGACTATGTGGTCTTCTAGAAGTCTAATGTCATATGTAACCTGGTCCTGGCAGTGGACACCATTCAGTAATGGTGGAGATGGAATTTGAAAGCTGGTCTGTGTTCAAGACCTGTTGTTTTTCCATTGCACACTCTGCCTCCCAGCTCATTGAACTGACTGGGCATAATATGGGTGAGTCCTTGAACAAGCAGCTCTATTCTATCCACTGGTGATTTTGTCATCTTGGCATCCCTCCCAAGCCCTCATTAAATGCTAATCCCTTGCTTAGGCAGCAGTAGAGGAGAGCCAAAATGACACAAAAGGAGAAAGAGGGAAGAGTCAGTGAGAAAGCCTTGGACTCCAGAGGAAAATTCACCTATTTGCCTAAGACAGGGGTTAAGTCCTGGGTTTATTTCTTCCCAGTTCTCTAGCTTCTGGCAAATTTCCTGTTCTTTTGCAGTGTTTGTTTTATTGTCTCTAAAATGAGTAGAGAATTGCTTACTTTGAAGTATTGTTGTGAGAACAAATTTAAAAGGGACCATGAAACATAATATTAAAGTGACCAGGAACATCCCCACCACCTACACTGTCAAACTAATTTTGGCCATTTGGGGTCCTAGGATAAATGGAAGCATGGGACTGGGGGATAGTAAGATCTTAGGAGGTTTTAATAGCATATGGCATCCCCACACCAAGAAAGTCAGATCCTGAACCTGTCCAAACTTGAGTGGGAAAGAGTTGTCTTCACGAAAATCTCATGAGTCAAAATATGATAATACATTGCCCAGCTTCTTCACAGCAGTGGCCTCATCCCATCATCACAGAAGTAAGAGAGCTGGAAGGGAGTTTCCTGGTGATGCCTTCTTGTCCAAAGCATGTATTTATTTTTCTATTCCATGATTTTCAACATTACTAGTAGATTGGATATCAGACTTCCAAGAAGCAAGTCGCCTAAATGACACACATCAAAAAAGTTGATTCCTTTGGGCTAGGGCAAGAATGTCATTCTAAATTAATTCGCGTCAGATAAAGTCCAAGATGCTTTTTCAAAGAGATCAAAAAATACAGAAGATTAAAGGACGGTGTAACGTGCCAGGAGTTTATTTCTCTCACACATCATAGTCCATAGTGAGCGGTCCAAGTCGAGGGATGGCTCTACCCTATGTGGGCCATAGTGTGTGGAGATAGCATTATAGCAGATAATGGGGGAAGGCAACAGATTGTAAAATTTTTTGCATATCTATCATAAAGGTCTTTATGCTTTTTAATATTATTCCTCAATATACACACATTACTCCCTAAATGTTAGCTCCTTTCTTCTTTCCATCAGATTCTATATAAAGTATATTGGAGATGGCCAACTATTATACTATCCAAAGAAAATTAAAATTGCAAATAATGGGTTTCACTTTGCAACTGTAAAAGAAAAATAGCCTTACTTTTCACTAGAATAGTCTCTAGACTTGAATCATGGGCTTTTATGCTTATTTTTTTTTAAAGGATCACCTCACTAATGATTAATAGAATAGATCTCCATTATTACATTTAATTTTAAACATCTTACCTGTACTTGGTTAGCTGTTGACAACTTTAAATTGTGATTTTTTTTTAAATCACCAATAGTAAAGATACTTAATTTAAGGAACTAGGGAAAATAAATGTTCAGCCTAGTAGCCTCTTTAACATTTTTTCAAGATGGCCTTTAATCAATAGTCATCCTATCAAGAATGAGTCTCACTGTAATTTTGCTCATTTCAAATTAAGTTGCTGAACATATTTCTCCTGTATTTGTTGTCTCCACTTTACAAATACTTTTGGATAACCAAAAGACCATTATAGACCCTTCCCTAACATTAATTTTCTAAAGCCATTCTCTGACACAAATAATTAAAACTTTTCATTCTCCTGGGTTCATGGGACTTATTTTAGATATGCTGAATAATTTTTATTATGATTAGACTGGGCAGGTTTATACTATTATTCTTTAAATGGTGATAAAACCTTATGGAACATATTTTTCCACTGTTTGTCTGACCCCAAAATATCCAGATGAATAAAGAGACACATCAGTTATCTGGGCCTTTTGTTTTCCCAACACAAAATACCAGGTAAAGAGCTTTGCGTGGAACACTAAAATTTTCCCCACCTCTTACCTAGTAGATGATCCCCATAGACAAAACTTTAGACAATAGATGGAATAAAAAACTAGGCTGGAAGGATGACACTAGTTTTCCTGAATTCTGGGCACTGTCCCAAGATGGAAATGAGTTGTTCTTAGAGCTGTAGGACTGGATATCTGAAATTACTCTTTTAAAAGTAGCAGGAGGCTTGGGGACTATGAAATGATAAAATGTCAACTTGCAGGAAATTAAAGGTTTCAAATCCTGAGCTTGACCTTAGAAAAAGGTTGATTCCTGAGTAACTACAGTGGGGGAAACCACAGCCACGGCGGACTCAGGTAAAGAAGGGCTTCTGGAGTACAGAGCCTAAAAGCTCCCTGAAACAGCTGAAATAAGAAAGAAGCAGGACACATAAGTCTTAATTCCAGTGCTGTTGGTTGCTGGTCACTTAAATTCTCTAAAAACCATTGAGCCAATATAATATAGTGATTTAGCATCTGGGCTATCTGGACACTGGTTCTATCACTTACCACTGGGTGAACTCAGGAATCTCAACCTCTCTAAGCCTAATTTGTAAAATGGGGTTAGTAATAGAACTTAGCTCACAGGATTCTTGTGAAGAGTCATTGCGTTGCTCAATAATTGAGCTCCTAGTGTTACTCTCAGAGCTGCTATGAGAACAGCTGAGATAAAATATGTCAACATGCTATGAAGACCATAAGTGGCCACACAAATTCGAGGTAAAGCTAGTTTGCTTAGTTCTCAAGTAGACCTACCTCAGTAAGCTCACCAGAGGTCTGGATGAAATCTCAAGCTGTATTGGGAAAGAGTACTCCTAAGTCCTGCTAGACACTTGCAATTTGTATTTTCAAAATTTATTTCTTCTAACTCTGCTGGCAGCCATGCTCCTAGCCTCAATGCCTATCATTTTAATAAAGCACAAATCCATCCCTCATCCTTGGAATCGAGAAATGCTGGGAAGGAGATAGGAATAAGAGAGTCATACTCCTTCCTTCTTCCTTATCCTGCCTTAGAGTCCACCCCTCTTAGGTTCTCTGGTCAGTAGATTAGCCATACTTTCATGCCATATGTTCATGACATCCATTCTTATATAATACTGCCCTAGATAGGAGTTATAAAGACCAATTTTCTGCCTCTGCAGAGATTGAACCTAGCATATGGAGAATTGGACTGTTAATTGGGATGGGTTAACTTGAAATGAAATGGATTCTGCTACTTGAGAAATATTCTTGGAAGAAAAAATAATAACCATTGCTACTTGCCGTGGGAGTGTAGAATACTATGAGAGAAGGAGCTACAATTTGGGAGATGCTTTAAGTTCCCAAAAATGTAAGAACTTTTTGCTACTCAATAACAATCTTATTGGAAGGTCAACTTTTCCCCATGGCCTTGTGGTACCACCGGCTTAGAGTCCTGAGAAAAAACATTAGAAACAAGTTTTTGAATGAAATGACATGCGGAGTTACCTACAGTTAGCAAAATACATGATACCCCTGAAGCTGAGTTCTAGCTTCAGAGAAGAAACCAACAATGCATAAGATTCTGTGGAAGAATCTTGCATGTGTATACTATCATAGACATCAATAAACATTTATTGAATGACTACTCAGTCAACAAAATAAATTTGCTGTCCTATCCATATCTCTGCAAAACACCCATCCTCTTATAGTCTTTGGGGGAGTCTTAGCAAAGGGGAATTTTGCTCAACCAAATCCTCAAAGAAAATCTGAAGCTGCCTTCCTGGCATTTCTTGCCACAAGAAAGCCACTGTCCAGCCATGCACATCCCTCTTGGCCTATTGACTGTATAACGCCTTCTACAATCCTCTGAAGGGGAAAAGATAGGGAAATGCCAGGCTGTGTGTAGGGGAAGTTCTGTATTCTTTTTTTTTTTTTTAATCATTCCTCAGCCCCTCAGCACCATGTCACAGGTGAAGATGAGTAGGTGGATAAAACCCATTGATTAGAATATATTTGTATCTGTTTGCAAAGCACTAACAAAAGTGCATTTGATTATGAATTGCGATAATTAGCAGTGAGCATTACAATCTTTGTTAGTGTTACCTCTATTCCAGGGAGAGGTCAACATTGTCACATGAATGAATGACTCAGCATTACAAAATAGTGAGGTGTTTCCTCTGCAATTAAATTTGGCCCTCTCTGAAGTAATCAAAACAAAGTGCTCAGCAGGAAAGCAAGGTTGGAGAGTGGTTTGGCAGTATATCACAGTGATTACAATAATTTCATAACCTATGTGGTGGAAACTACTAATTGTTGGCCTAAAGCTACTCTCCTCTTCTTCTGGGCATATGCTGCATCCCACCTAAGATTGCATTTCCCTAGCTCCTTTGAGACTAGATATGGTCATGGGACTATATTCTCCCAAAAATAGAATGTGAATGCAAGGGAGTAGTACAACTCCTGAATCATCTGCTTAAAATGAAATTGATGCTCTGGATCTGGTCTCTTTTACACTGTCCTATATGTGTGGGATCTATCTTTGACCATGCAAAGGAGGACAAGGCTCCTTCTCGGGGTTGCCAGGGTAACAAAATGGAGGAAACATGAGTATCTGGATGCCCATGTAAATTTGCACCACCCCGAACCTTCACTGCTCACTTCAGGACTGTAATGTGGGAGGGAAATAAACTCCTCATGCATTAGATTATTCTCTAATTCTCTGTATTTTTGGATCTCTTTCAGAAAACATCTCAGATGCTTTATCCTGATGCAATATATTATTATGCAATATAGTCATGTGCTCCATAACGATGTTTTGGTCAATGACAGACGACACAAACAATGGTAGTCACATAAGATTATGATGGAGCTGAAAAATTCTGATCACCTAGTGACATTGTAGCCATCATTAATGTTGTAAGGCAAGGCATTACTCTTGTGTGTGTGTGTGTGTGTGGCAATTCTGGTGTAAACAAACCTACCACTGTGCTGTCAGTTGAATAAAAGTATAGCACATACAATTATGTATGGTACATAATAAATGACTATGTTATTGGTTTATGTATTTGCTATACTATACTTTTTACTATTTTGGAATGTATTCCTTCTACTTATAAAAAAATTTAAATGTAAAACAACCTCAGGCAGGTCCTTCAGGAGGTATTCCAGAAGAAGACATTGTTATCATAGGATATCCAAGCATATTATTGCCCCTGAAGAGCTTCCAGTGGGACAAGATGTGGCGGAAGACAGTGATATTGACAATCCTGATGCTGTGTAGGTTTAGGCTAAAGTGTGTTTATGTCCTAGTTTTTAACAAAAAAGTGTAACAAGTAAAAAAATATAATAAAATTTTAAGTAGAAAAAAGCTTATAGAATAAAGATACAAAGAATGAAGATATTTTTGGATAGCTGTACAATGTGTTTATGTTTTAATCTGTTATTACAAAACAGATTTTACAAAAAAAAAATTAAAGTTTATAAAATAAAAATGTTACAGTAAGCTAAGGCTAATTTATTATTGAAGAAAGAAAATTTTGTTATAAATGTAGCGTGGCGTAAGCACACAGTGTCTACACAGTCAGCAGTAGCGCACAGTAATGCCCTAGGCCTTCCCCTTCTCTCACCAGGCACTCGCTCACTCTCCCAGAGCAGCTTCCAGTCCTGCGAGCTCCATTCGTGGTGAGTGCCTTATACAGGGGTACTGAAGGAGATCAGGGAATTTCATCCCAAAATATGTCACCTGGTATGCTGATTATTTTAAATTAAAGGCCCTCGGAGACCAGCAGATGCTGGAAAAAGCTTTACTCTGATATTCCCTTATCTACCTAACATGCAGATCCACCAAAGAAGAAAACAATTACCTCTGATCCCTTTCCTGAGTTTTCGTTAACTTAACTCATAGTGGAAGAAGAAAGACTAAAGTTTGCTAATATATCTGGACGGACTTTGGTCATGAACCATTGTCTGCTCTGTGGGCCCAGTAGATGTTCCAGGCCATTGTACATCCTCCATCTATTCATTTCCCCCTAAAAATCATTTACTATCCCTGAAATTGCCATATTTCCCCTTCCCCCACGAAGAAGCGTATATAAACATTTGTATTGGGTAATCATCCTCATGCAATTCCCCTGTGCTATACACGTTAAAATAAATTTGTATGTCTTTTTCTCCTGTTAATCTGCCTGCCTTTCATCAGTTGGTTTTCAGTAAACCTTCAGAGGGTGGAGGGGAAGTTTTCCTATCACTCCTACAGTACTCTTTTTTAACTTTTGTACTATATTTTTACTGTACCTTTTCTATGTTTAGATATGTTTAGATATACAAATACTTACTACTGTGTTACAATTGCCTACAGTATTCAGTACAGTAATATGCTGCACAAGGTTTGTAGCCTAGAGCAATAGGCTATAACATATAGCCTAGGTGTGCAGTAGGCTGTACCATCTAGGTTTGTGTATGTAATAATACTCTGTGATGTTCACACGATGAAACTGCCTAATGGCGCTTTTCTCAGAACATATCCCAAGTTTTAGGTGACACATGATTGTATGTCAGTCCACATAATATAATATAATAATGTGTATAATTGTATTCATTTTATATAGCTGTATAACCAATTACCACACATAGTGACGTAAAGCAAGACAAATTATTACCTCACAGTTCTGCAGGTTAAACTCAGGTGTGTTCTCTGCTCAAGGTCTCTCCAGGCTGAAATCAAGGTGTTAGCTGGAACTGCTATCTCATTTAAGGTTTAGGGTCCTCTTGCAAGTACACGTGTTGTTGGCGCAATGCTTTATTTACTGCTATAGACTGAGATGTGGTCCCTATTTTCTTGCTAGCTCTAGGCCAGTGATCACTCAGTTCCTGACGGCTGCGTCCAGTTCCTTGCCAAGTGGCCCCTACAGGAAGTTCATAACATGGTTGTTATATCTTCTTTCAAGCCAGCATGCGCACATCTCCGGCTTTTTTCTCTGTAACTATCTGGAGAAAATGATCTGTTTTTATTGGACACACCTGATTAGGTTAGGACCACCATAAATAATCTCCCCCTTGCCATATTAGGTCATATCATCAAAGAGGAGATATATTGTCATATTACAAGTTCTACAGACACTTAGGGATGGGATTATACAAGGCTTGTACATGAGGGAGTGGGAATCTTGGTGATCATTTTAGAATTCTGCTACCACAGTCTTGATATTAATATATGCATGTGATATTAACATAGGTAATATATTATATAACAACACAATAATGATGACTTATAATCAACCATTTTGTGTGCAATTTTATCATTCAATTCTCATGACAAACTTATGAGAGATAATATTATATTTCCTATTTCACAGATTATGGAGGCAACTGAGGTTTGGTAAGGTTAAATAATTTGCCCAGAATTATACAACAACTAGTAAGTGGCAGAGTCTGGATTATACCCAGGTCTGTTTCTAGACAGCATGGACTTTTGAATTGGACATATATGTTACACATGCTCCTAGTGCCCTGTACTTCATAGCACTTGTCACAATTCCAATTAAATAATTATTATGATAAAGTGGTCACCTTTGTCTCCCTAGATATATATAAACTTCATCAAGGCAGTTGTATCAGTTTGGGAGTGCATTGAGCTACAAGTAACAGAAAACTTAAACAAATACAGGTTCACCAGTGTCTTAAACAAATAGAGGTTCACTTTCCTCATCTAAACAAGAAGTTCAGAGGTAGTGGTTGCTGGTAATGTCTCAGAAGCTCAATCATACCAGGATGTCTCTTTGACTCTTTTGATCTTGACTTTATGGATTCAAGATGGCTATTGCAGCTCCAGCCATCACATCTAAATCAAGCTGGAAGAAAGAGAAAGGGATTAAGACAACCACATCTGCCTGACTTTAGTAGGAAAGCGTTCATACATCCGTGGCCATAAAATGTGGTGCTTTTAATTCCAAGCTGCAAGGGAAGCTGGGATAATGAGATTGTGCACAACCTAAATTGGAGAAGAATGGTAGAGCGGATATTGGATAAGGGAAAAGTGGTGTCTACCATGGGCAGGGATTGTATCTGTCTTGTTCATCATTATATCTCCAGCACCCAGTTTAGTGACTTGCACACAGTAGGCTATTGTTGAATGAATGCTTGTTAAATAATGCGTGTCAATACTTAGCACAGTGCTTGACAAACACTACGTAGTCAATAAATGATGACTGCTGGTAACATTGTTTAGAGACGCCAAATCTGTGTGTGTATGTGACAGATGGATGCTTTCCAGCATTACGGTTGATTCAAGGTTAAGCACGAACAGCTGATGGCTCTGCTGGCCCCATTAGCCACAGAAGGGCCTGAATGGGGTCTGTTCTGGGGTGGGGAGGTGGGAAGTGAAGAATCTCCCTCTAGTCCCCCTGGTGATTTGCAGGTTAAGGCTGGCCAGGAGGGGCTAGCTCTGTAGCAACTGCTCAGCTGCAGCTGGTGCAGCTCAGTTTACACAGCTAGTGGGAAGAAGGGTGAACGCTTAAAGGTTCCTTTCTTTAGGTAAAGAGAAAAAAATCGCTGCCCTGAGGATGGCAAGACTGCCTGAAGCTGAGGAGGGGAAAGGACTTTAAAACCTCTGTGCCACCACCCTCTCCTTGGCAACATTTTGACAAGCTCTCTGGTCTTCCACTTACTTTTCTCTCTCTCCACCCCCTCCTCCTCCTCCTCATTTCCTTTCCTTCTTCTCCCCGCCCCGCCCCTCCCTCTGCTTCTCTCTGCATCTCCCTCTCTCCACCCTGAGGCCAGGCAACAAGGTATGTTTAAATTGTCAAGTGAAATATATATTCCAGACTCTGCTGGCCCTCCCAGACCTACAAGTTGGGCACACGTATGCAGCAACAATGCTAGGAGCTACGTACAGGCTGCCTCTCTCCTCCCTAAACAGCCACTGTATGACTTGGGTGAGTGTATTAGTTTTCTAGGGCTGCTGTAACAAAGTACAAACATGGTGGCTTAAACAACAGAAATTTAGTGTCTCATGGTTCTGGAGGCTGGAAGTCCAAGATCAAGGTGTCAGCAGATTTGTTTCCCTCTGAAAGCTCTGAGGAAGAATCTGTTCCATGCTTCCCTCCTAGCTTCTGGCAGCTTTCTGGAAATCTTTGGCATTCCTTTGTGAGTGGATATATCACCCTGATGTCTGGCTTCATCTTGACATTGCATTCTCCTTGTGTGTGTATATGTGTCCAAATTGCCCCTTTTTATTAGGACACAGCCATATCGGCTTAGGGCCCACCCTAATAAACTCGATCATCTACAAAATCCCTATTTCCAAACAAGATCAATTCACAAGCACTGGGGGTTAGGACTTCATCATCTTTTTGAGGGACACAATTCAACTCATAACAGTTAGGAACTGGTACATATGTCCCTTTGCTTAAACAAAAACCAATAATGACCTTTGGGCCTCCTAAAATGTCAAGATTACTTCCAGGATCTCAAACAAGAATCAGGACCTATAAAGAAAGTAATTTTATGACCTGGATTTTTTAGGCTAGCTCCTATTCCACATAATGTTTTTCAATACAAGCAATTGATTAAACATAATTAAAAGAGATTTGGGCTTTTTTAACTTTATGAAACTTCTAAATAAATAAATGGCCAAATCAGCCAAATCAGATTATGGCTATAGTTATGATTTATGCTGCAATAAGCTGTAATACTAGGTTATTAAGTACGAAATGTCTGATTTCCTTAAGTGCTAAGTTTGACAGATGATATCTCTAATATTTCACTTTGGCACTTCTTGTTTTATGTTTATTGTGAAGGTACATCCTCAGTCTTTCAAATGCACATTTTGGCTTGTGATTATCTTTCAAATTTTTTTTTTAACAGAAATTTTTGTGAAACCATGGATAAGTCAAAGATTTGTGTTATTTTCGAATATGAGTTCCATCGTGGAACCAGTGCTGCACAGACAGCTCGAAATAGCAATGAAGTGTTTGGGAAGGATGTGGCTAATGAATGCACAGTTACATCGATGGTTTGAGAAGTTCTGTTGTGGTGATCTTAATCTTGAAAATAAGCCATGTGGGTGACCTGAGACCAAGGTGGATAACGATGAACTGAAAGCTGTAGTGGAAGCAAATCCATCTCAACCTAAATGTGAATTAGCAGCAAGGTTTGACATTACTATTCCAATAATATTGGACCATTTGAAACAAATGGGCAAGATAAAGAAGCTGGATAGATGGGTTTCGCATGACTTAAACGAGCATCAGAAGAGAAATCACCTCGAAGCTTGCCTTTCTCTGCTGTCACGACTTAAAGGCAAACCATTTCTACACCTTATTGTTACGTGTGATGAAAAATGGATTCTTTTTGACAATTGCAAGCATTCGGCACAATGGTGGGATAAAGATGAAGTGCCAAAACACAGTCCAAAACCAAATATTCATCAAAAAAAGCTAATGTTGTCCGTTTAATGGTCCAGCGCTGGTATCATCCACTACGGCTTCATGAAACCTAGTCAATCGATTACAGTGGATGTCTACTGCAACCAAGGGGACAAAATGATGAGGATGCTTGCAATTAAGCAGCCAAGATGGATCAATAGAGACAGGCCAACCCTCTTGCAAGACAACGCTCTACCACATGTCATACAAACAATGCTGCTCAAACTACACCACCTGGACCTGGAAACTCTGTCATCCACCGTATTCACCAGAACTTGCACCAACTCACTACCACTTCTTCCAGGCTTTGGACCACTTCTTGCAAGGAAAAATATTCAATTCTCAACAAGCTGTGGAAAACAGCTATCATGATTTCATTACCACTCGCTCTGCAGGTTTCTTTGCTGCTGGCATAAGCAAGCTAACGTTAAGATGGCAAAACTGGGTCAATAGTTTAGGCGCATACTTTGATTAATTGTACTGCTTCTTGCTCGAGATGTAATAAACTACACTTTTGGTTCAAAATCAGGCATTTCATATTATGTATTTATTATAACATATAGGATTTATTGCCTCTACCTGCCAGACATTGTATTGGAAGTTTACCCATACTGATATTGCAAAGTACATGTTAATAGGTTCATTTTGCGGATGAAGAGACTGAGTCTCAGGCTAGTTAGAGACCATACCTAAAGTTGAGCTCAGCTGGGGAGGGATGGATCCAGGATTCTAATCAATGTATGTCTGATTCTGAAAACTGTTAGAGCACGCTGCCTGTTTTTTGTCTCAAAGTATCATCTCCATACCTTTGTGGTTCAAATCAGCTATACAAATTACAATGACAGAACATGAAAAAATGAGACTCTGGACAAATTAGAGTTTTAATAAAAAGAGAAAAATGTGACCCATAGTGCTGAAATGGCACTTCATTGATTTACTGATGTTCAGTTCCATCAGGTACATTGTTGTTACACCTGAAGTGAGCAGGCAGTGGTAAGTTTCAAATGTTGTTAAGGAAAATGTGGGTTGGTGTTTTAAATAACTCTTTAAGCCTTTTAAAAGGTATATTTTTGCCCTTTGGGGGCACCTGCAGGCAAAAATTAAAGAAGCAAAAAGTTCGAACTCTGTCTACATCACTACTAAAAACACTTTAGGAAAAGACAGATATTACTGAGAGTTTGATAATAGCAGAGTTTTTAAGAATTGTCATTTGTTTTAAATGACTCTTGTGGTCTAGAAAATGTAGATTCCTCATCAAACTATTTAATTGAAATCTTCTTAATACCTAGGTTAAGTCACATTAAAGAGAAGACGAAGAATCTCCTTAAATCACATTGCTGTAATAGGATTTTGTGGATAAGAACCTAATTTAGAATAAATGGGCCACTGGCTAGATTTAGAAATTTCTGTCATACCAATTTCTGTTCCAAGTCTATTTGGAGTAATGGTTTTGATCTATTGTCAAATGGTCAATTGTTTTGGACATTGTCCCTCTTTTCACGTAGGTCTAGTAACTGATGAGCAACTTTTGGAAATATTACTCATTACGCATGGCCTGTTTTTAATGATGATAAAGTGAGAGAATTTAGACAGATGTAAGAAATGTAAGACCTGCTTTAAGCCAGTAACTATCCCTCAAGCTATTTCTGTCCAGGGAATTCAGATGCAGAAGCCTCACATATTCATATTCATAGCAAATATGTACTAAACACCTACTGTGGACCAGGCACTGTTCTAAGTGATGAGATGCATTACCGGGCAGACCTATAAAGAAAGACCCTGCCTTGTGTGGTTTACCTTCTAGTAGAGGGAGACAGGCAACAAACAATAAACATAACCAAAAAGTCAGATGTGTCAGAATAAAATAGTCAAAATAAAAAAGCAAGCAGGTGATAGTGCTAGGAGAAAAAGAAACAAAGGAGAGCCAAGTAAGAGACATTGGGAATGCTGACAGGTGACAGTACCATTTTAAATAGCACATCAGGGCGGGCCTCACTGTGAAGGTGACAGCAGAGCCTCAGACTAGAGAAGCTGGAGTTAGGTTTTCAACTAGATGAAATTGAGAGGGACCACGAAGGGTGTTATAAACAGGAACCTAGGTACCAAAGGGGTTGTGGAGCCAAAGCCCAGCTGAGAAGAGTTCTGGAGATAAACCACCTCCAGAACTTGCCCTCTCTCCCTCCAACTTAGTCCCCCATATTTTAAAATGAGCGTGGATGGAACAGAGAAGAGAAATCTCAGGGCTTTTTTTTCCTTCTTAGAGATAAAGGGAACAGGGATAAGGTAAATGGTGATGAGATCATTGTGCATTGGGGTTGCAAATTACTCAGGGGCGGTGTTCTAAAATCAGCTTAAGAGAAAATGGAGATGTTCAAAATTACCCTTGAAAATTCCCCTGGAAGCTCCCTGTTGGAGACTTGCCGATCAGCTCTTGTGGAGCTCAACACATTTCTTTTGGCATTGGAATAGATTTCTGTTTCTTTGGTTGAACAGCAGATAAAATAATTGATTCGCATTGTAGGGGCCACATTGAATGTTCCAATATGGCAAGATGCTCACCAGGGAACTGAGACAGACTTAGGTCATGGCAGATTCTTGTCTCTTGTCTCCCTGTGGGAAGGGTGATCATTAAGGGGTGGCAGGCAAGTCCTATTTTAACATCTTTCTATTTCTCTCCCAAGCAAGCATAGTTGAATTTGCATAAATTATTTAAAATAATTATTTAGTGCAGTGACACGCTCTACCTAGCAGCCTCAGTTCTTGTGTTTATTAGCTGCTGTCAGGGTGCCTCCATCTCTCTCTCTGTCTGCTCTCTGAATGACCATCTGGCCTTCAGTGGCCTGTTTTCTACTGCTTTACAAAGTCACCAAAGTTTAGGGCCATGTGACAATTGCCCTTATTTGCTGTTTAATAGGATTATCTCTTCTAAGATGTTGAAAGCAGGACAGTCATATGAATATTTTTCTCTTGGTTTATTTCATTTGGTTCAATAAAAATAAGTCAAATGAGTTAAAGAAAAAAAATTATGCAAACTATTACAATTCACTTCTACACACTTACTATATAGAGATGTGATTCAAATTAACAGAGCTGCTGGAGACCGTGAAAGAGTTTACGGAAAGTTCGCAACATCATGGAGCCTGAAGATTCCTAGTTTTTAGTCAGGATTTTTCTGATTACATATGCATGATCTTCTCCTTGGGAATGAGAAATAAGAAGATTAAGTTGTCTTTGTCTGAGCAACACATTACAAGCTTAACCAAGATTAGCCGTGTTGTAACAACTAAGATTATGCATTCAAGATTCCAGTTACTTAATTTAAATATGTCAAGAATTGAAACAAACTCCTCGAAATTCTCCAAATTAAAAAACAAATAAACAAGCTTTAATCAATTGAACAATACACACAATTCTAAATAAGTTTTCTTCTTTCTTTTTTCTTTCTTTGGTGAGGAGGGATATAAAAGTTGGAGGAGAAGCAATTGAAATTTAGTTTTTCTCTCAGTAGAGGTCCTCGTGTGAAAAATTTTCACAATTCTCAAAGATAATTATGTTCCCCAAATTTTCATTTTGGCCTCAATGAGAATACCACCAACCCCTTAGGTAGAACTTTGAGAAATCTGCAGACTCGAGAAATGGGTAATGTGGACTCTATTCCAAAAAATAAAAAATACAAAGCTTAAAGTGTACTGCTCTATCTGGCTGACTGCCAAGTTTCCAATTCTTCAGCAACTTTTTAATAAATGGGATAACCCTTACTAATAACTAACTTTGTGTGTATTTAGGATAAAATAATTAAGCCAGTCCAGTGGATTTACTATCAAGGATTAGTTGCCTAAATAATTTAACTCAGGACTACTTCTTAAATTTTATTTTACTTAAATAAATAATTTAAGAACTACTTTTTAAAATAAAAATTAAGGAATGAAATAGCTTTCTAAACAGAAGTCCTATGCTATAACCTGAACAAATTCTAAACCCACTTATAACTCTGATGTGGATAAAGGGGGTGGGGATGATCTCTGAGACAGCAGCAGCATGGCACACAGCAATTCATTAGGATGCTCTGTTTCAATACCCAGGGGCAGCCAAAGTGTAACAGGGTTCTAGAGTGAGACCTAGGTCTGTGAAGCCACTGCAAACCCTGATACTGCATAAACATGTCTGGAGGATCTGCAGGGCAGTCCTGACTGCCAGGGAGTTATTTGCAAGAGGAACCATGAGCTTTATGGGGAGGAATTCACCCAAAGAAGGTTGAGGTGTGCAAGCTTGGCCCAAGGACAATAGGTCATTGTCAGAGGGGAGGGGCAATTCTGAGGTTAACAAGGTTTATATAGCTCAGATTTCCCTCTGGCCCTGTTGCCTCCAGTGCAGAGCCAGGGGAGGAAGAGTGTCCGATTACAAGCTGATCACCAGCACTGTGACACAGGAAAGGCAGAGTGGCTCTGTGTCCTGTAATAGGATATAACCCAGGTGATGGGTGGGGTGAATTCCTCCATTCAGCCTGAAGGCAGCTGGCACACGTGGCAGCAGTTACACACTGGAAATGCCATTCAGATCAGCCTCCTGGGATTCCCTTGTCCAGTGTTATATGTGTGACAGAGGAGGGCCATGGCCACCTGGTTGCTGGATATCATCACGACAACCTGACACCCGAGTAAGTACTGTGGGAGGAGGAGAAGGTAAAGTCTCCCGTGCCACAGCCAGGAGGATTAAATCTGGGAGGCTTCTGAGGGTTTCCTGGCAGGGGGCTGGAGCATCCAGGGATTCATCTGGAGGGACCAGATCAGATAGACCCTCTTCTTAAAAATCTCTTGGTCCTGTTGCCTCCCTAGCCTGCCCAAGGCTGGTGTAGCCCAGGGAAATACAGGTTAGGTTTGTAAGGGACTTTTATTCAAAAGGCCCAGTTTCTGCCTCTCTATCCCCTGCCCCAGCCCCAACATACATGTGGTGCTTCAAAAGAGACAATACTTAATGTGCACCTGCAGGATTCAGTATGTAAACCAATAGCATAGAAAGATGGGAGTTAGGGAGACAGAATGTGTTTGAAAAAAAAAAAGCAGAATGGAACAAGAAGCACAAATTAAGATAAAGCATTCTATATAACCACTGTGTTACAATGAGCAACCTAGTGGATCCATCCAGGAAAGGTGTTTTGAAAGAAGTGAGGTGATGAAAACATTAGAGAGGAATGTTTTTCTGTTTCTGCTCGTGAGGAAAACATCCCGGTCTGCTCTGTGCAATGTTAGTCCAGGCAGCAAGTCAGATATACACATATACGTGCGCACAGATGTGCACACACACAATGAAAGAGGGAGTTATCTGAAGTGGGGCAAGGTCACTGAGCAGCACTTCTAACAGTTCCTTAGGGGACAATCCACAGCTCCATTGCCCTCCTCAGGAGATGACAAAGTAAGTAATAGCCATGAAAACTTTAAGTGCCCATATTTGAGTCTCTTGGGCACTGTAAAGAGGGAAGCAGGCCAGAGATTCATTCAAAATTTATTCCATAATAGCTAGGCACCTACAAAGTGGGAGCTGGAAGCAGCCTGGCTGTGTGACTCAGATACCCAGGTTGAGATCCAGGTTTCCCCCTGTGTAGTCATGGAGAAGGTACTTGTGTTTTCTCTGAACTTGGGTTCCTCATCTGTAAAATGGAGATAAGGTCACTCACCTTAAAGAATTGTGAAGATTGACATCTTCACAATTCTTTGTGTATATATACACAAGTCCAGCAAGGTGTCTGGCAGATGGAAACCACTCAATACATTAGGCTTGCAATTCTGCACATGGCAACAGGTGTCTCCCTAACCACAAAGCTGGGGAAAGACAGTGGTGTGTGGTCACAGGAAATATAGGAATTCAGTGAAATCCACAGTTCCTGACTATGCCCAGAAGAGTCATTCTGGAATCCAGCTCCCCTCCTGTGCCCCATCCCTGGACCCTTTTGTTTCCTTCTGAATCAAGGGGTAGGTCATTTGCTCCACCTGCAGCAGTCAAGAACTGATGCCAAGGTCATATTTGATGTACTAACTGCCTGGAAATCAGGAATCTGAGGAACACTCCTCTGCCTTCAGAATTGTCTCTTCTTGGGTGTTGTAAACATTGCTGCCACTGTGGGGCTGGAGGCTGCTGTCACTGCTTTTTCCTCCTTGATGCTTCTCCCAGTCAGGGTCACTATCGAGTGCTGGCCACTGCTGCTGCCAGCCCTGGGTCTAGGCCCTGATATTGGGCAGGGTTAGGAAAGAACAGGGAGGTGTTTCCACCCTGTGTTGGGCCAGCCTCTCTTGGTGTTGGGCTGGCGTCTGGTATTGGGACAACTCCTCTTGTCTCTGGGGCTTCTTGGTAGCCCCAGCCCTTTCACTTCCTTGAAGGGAAAAAAGTGTGTTTCCAATTAAAATAGAGAAAATCCTGGGATGTTTGCATGACCCAACCCTCTGTTCCCTGATCTACCATTTAATAATGCTTTGAAAATTATATCATTTAATCCAAACAGCAACACTGAAATGTGGGTATTATTTTCCCCATTTTACATATGACGAAACCTGAGACTGGACAGGTTAAACTCTTTCACAGCTAGTTGGAGGCAGAGTCAGGATACAAACCCAAGACTTTCTGACTACAAAGCTCCTCTGCTTTCCATAACTCTATAATCACAGGCAAAACTCTTGATGGGAAAAGACCCAGTCTTATGAATTTTTCTACCCCCAATATCTTAATAGTCACTAATACATATGAAGTGCTCAATTATAGTTTGCTCGATAAATGAATGCATATGAATATTGAATGCAAGCACAAGGCATTAATGAAACTACTTAGTGATAATAGGGCTGCCGCCATTTCAATAAGCAAGGTTCAAATATACAAGGCAGAGAGCAGGCTGTTTATGAACAATGGAGGCTCCAGTTAATTTTGCAATCCACAGCTGAAGGTGATGGACAAGAGAGTCCTAGGCATGATGACACATCTAGTCTAGGACACAATGTGCATTAAAGGCCTGAGCAAAGACAGGTATGGCTTTGTGTGTGTCTTCTTGGACATGAACTAATAAGGAGAACAATCAGGAATATCAGTGACAGGCAGGTGTGACAAGTGGCTTCTGCAGTTACATGTACATTGATATTGAGCAGTGCACGAGAGCTGAAACAGAGGAAGAGCAAAGGTGCTAAATATTAGGGAGGAAATGAAACACACTGTGAAGGAAGGGAAAAGTAAGCAGAAGAAAAGCTCATTGTGTATAAAGAAAAGGAAGTTGCTAGATTGTTGTACAGATCAGGCAATGAAAAGAAATTCTTTTCAGAGGCTTCTCTTCCTCTGTCCACAATACAGAGAAATGATAAGCTCCCCTCTGAGCATTGTGGTCCTTGCTTTCTTCCCTCCCCACCCCCATAAATTTCTTGTTTGTAAAAGATACCTTAACAACAGCTTTAGAAAACACAAGTGTTTCTCCACTAACAGAAGACCTGCCACAGGAGTTGGATTACAGGCACAAAAGAGCTCAGGAAAGCATACAGAAATCTAAGTCACAAGATAAGAAAGACAGCGCCGTACTATCTCTGGTATTGACAGCTGTGAGTAAGTAAAATTTCACCCAATTGTGTAACATTGCAACTCATTCATAAATTCATTTGGTCACCGTTATTTACTAAATCTTACTGAGTAACAGACATAAGACTGGGAGCTGGGGACAATGTGGCCCTGTTCTGCCTTCAAGGAGTTCGTGTCCACTAGGGGATAGGAGGATATGATTATATATCTTATTGTTACAAATAAGATATATAAATACTCTCTGAAAGCACTGTCTAGGGGACAGGTGGGAATGGAGACTGAAAATTTTCACAGACGAGGCCATCTGTGAGTTACCCCTTAAATAATAAGTAACAAAAGGGAGTAGTGGCAGGTCCAGACACAGGGAACAGCTTGAGTGAAGGCTTGGAAGCCTGCTTGAATGGTAGAAATACCATAAGGTGCAAATCCAGACTATGTAGGGCCTGGAGATTATGTAGTTGGGGGGAACTCATTAATAAAAATAATAAAAATTATGCATATAAGATTAAATATTAAAGTGAAGATTTATTTAGAATGAGAAAGTAGACCACAATTTACAAATGTAAAAGCTTACAAATATCATAAACCTCACAAAATCCAGAAAAATAAAATACTATTGAGTTAATTAGCTACCTGACAGAACTCTCTAATACTTTTTTCCCAATATTTTTGAGGGACTTCTACTCTTTGATAGCCTCTTCATATGGCAACAATTTTACCATATAGTGTGTACAAAAGAAGAAAGATAACTCATTAATTTTTCTAGTATGATTGATAAAAGTTGATTTTTATTATTGCTGGTTTGGAAAAGTATGCTTCAGTTTCACAACTCTTTGTTAGCAATGTCATGTAAATTTTTAGGAGTGTTATTAATTTGGGAAAACATCTATCAAGTGTCTTTTATATATGAGCTGTAGGATTTCAGGGCATTACAAGTTTTTCTGGGAAGTGATTAATTTCAACTCTTTTTGAATTAGTGACATCATGAGCCTGTTGTCATTAATGTTTTCATTATGGTGGCATATCACAAGTTTTATTTTATATTCCTTGATGTCAGTTATTGTGTGTCAACTCAGCAAGAAATTTAGTATTTTTTTCCTATATTCACATGCTTCGCTCCTCTTCATTAATTGGGTTGTCAAACAATATCCACAAGCCTTCTTATTACTTTTATTTAAAATTTCTCTTCTTATGCATGAATTACTTTTTAGTGTCAGTATAATTTCTATAGATTTTATAACTCATCTTTATCATATTTCCTATTTCATTAATTTTACCTGAATTTTTTATATTTCTTTAATAAGTAGATTTAAATATGATAAGAGGAGGTACCCTTCATATACATCCAAAACAGGAATCTGTAATTTCTCACTTTTCTACTGAAATGTTCGGAAATGACTGCCAAATTACAGTAAAATATGATTTTTGAGCTTTATTAACTTTCATTTATTTTTAAGAGACAGGATCTGGCTATGTTGTCCAGGCTGGTCTCAAACGCCTGGGCTCAAGCAATCTTCCGTCTCAGCCTCCCAAGTAGCTAGGACTACAGGTGTGCATCAAGGAGCCCACATTAACTTTCGAATAACCTTTTTGCATCTTCTTTGTGTCTGTGTTGCAAATCTTGAATAGCTTTACATATGGGCAGATCAGATTATATCTTAACCAAAAAAAAAAAAAAATCCAAGTTAGCATGTATGTTTAAATACTCCACCTAGGAGATGAACCAGAAAATATATAACTCTTATAAAATACCGAACAAACTCAGGAACGGTGGGGCCAGAGTTTTCTCCACCAAGATTAAGGGGTGAGCTGCACATGGCACATAGTCTGCAAATGTATCAATGACCTTAATAATCAGATCTTTGTCCTCACCTTTTCTAACAGCTGTGTTGTCACAACCTTTGATTCAAATGTTGCTTTGTGCAGTTTACAATCAAACAGATTTGTTTCACTTGGTTAAAGAAAGTCACACATGAATGCTTTTCATTTAGCAAAATTAAATTAAATAGGAATATATAATATATATTCCACATAAATACATTCCACCATATCCAAACTAAATATAACTCCAACTCAACTTCTTAGCTGCATCTGCAAAATGTTTATGGCCACTGCAATGCCACTCAACACAAGGGAAACTGAAGTGGGAAGAGATAGTGTCCTAAAATGATTTTCTGGTTAAAAAACCTTACTTTTCAAAATTTATGGCAACACAAGTGTCCCTACTTATGAAAACATAAAATTTCTTCCTTCTGTTCTTCCTTCCTTCCTCCTTTCGTCCCTCCTTTTCTTCCCTCCTCCGTTTCTTCCTTGAGTGGTCTTGAGCCTTCTTAGAACATGAATTTTAAGTCCAGATGGTCATTTTCCCTTTGATTCTTTGTGATTAGTCCAAGAATATAATGTGTATACCTTTAGTTAGCCATCATGGGTCCAAACTGTTTGTCAGATCACGAAAATAAATGACAGAGAGGCCATAGTGGAATAAACCATACACATTGCAGAATAGACACAACTTAGGAAAACACATTAAAATCTCATTGGCTGAAAGCATTTGGCAGCCTTTGGAGCAAGAAAAAATTATATATCAACAGAATACTGTAATATATTATCAAAACAAAAATTGCTAAACAAATTAGTGCTACATGGTGGCTTTAAAAGGATTTGGCCTGGTGTGACTGAAGTGCAGGGAATAGTGGGGGGTTGTCTGAGGTCAGAGTACTGGGGGTTTTGACTGGCATACTAAGCAGTTTAACTTTATTCTGTAAGCAATAGGGTGCTATTGTAGTTATTTTGGTAAGTCAGAGTTGTGTTTCAGAAAGAACCTGAAGCTAGTGTGAAGAATAGACTGAGATAAAAAGTGTCTGGAGACAGAGGACTGGTAGGAAGTTGTTACAAGAGTCCACATATCATAAGATCTGATCTAAGGCAGGAACAGTGGGAATAGAGATAAAAGAAAAGGTTTGTTAAATCTGTCGCAGACCAAATCATTGGAGTGCAGTGTCTTATAGAATATGTTGAATGACATGAGGAAACAATTCAGGGTGTTTGGTTTCTAGCTTGGATGGCTTAGGGGAACGGTGAGAAGCAGACACTATTGGCTGCCTATACAACCGTTTGCCCCATGGAAGATTTGCTGGTTACCTCCCAATAGACCTTCCTTGGTAACAAAACCCTGGACAGTGTATCAAACTGAAAATGACATTAACCAGCCTCCTTTGCAATATAAGCAGAAATCTTGTATAGGACATCCAGGAGGTCTCCTTAAAAGAGAGAGGTTGGACCTTTCTCTCTCATTTCCTTAATTCTACTGCCTAGAATGCAGGTGCAATGGCTGGACTGTGGCATGGAAGTGTCATTGAGAATAAAAAACTGAGAAGTGTGGATCCCTCTTCACTTCATGGAGCCAAGACAACTGTCCCAGATTGTCTGCCTTTGGATTTCTTTGTATATTTAAACCACCGTTGGGTTGGGTCTTTGTTAATATCAGTCACATCTAATCATAACAGACTCAACTACTTTCTTTTCTAACAGCATGCAGACTCTATTCAGACACCCATCTTTCTCAAGTCTACCACATGGTGCAAGAGAGGCAGGCTTATTGCTGTGGTCCCTCCCTTTCCATTTTATGGTAGATGATTTTGCAAAGTGTATGTAACAAAATTCTGGCCAAGGGGATGAGAGGAGATGTCTTCTGGGGGCTCCTGGGAAAGGTTTTCTTTGCTGATATAAAGAGACATAGAAAAAGAAATAGCCCCTCTCTTCTTCCAATGGACACTGCCATGTCTGGATGTGATGGCTGGAACCACAGCAGCCACCACATAAGTGGCTAGCTGAGGATAAGCCAAGGGGCTAAAAATGGCAGGAAGTAAAAAGAAAAAGAAGATGGGTCTTGCTTTATCCTCTGAGTTAACTAATCAAGGTACTGACTTGTCTCCAGGATGCTCATTATGTGAAATAATATTATACATTTTCTTTATTGTTCAAACCAACTTAGTCTGGGTTTTCTGTGGAAGCTGAAAGAATCCTTACTATGTTATTAACCCCAAAATGGAGAAAAACAGGTTGAGTATGGGACCATGGGGAGGATTTTGTTTCTAAAATGTTGACTTTGATAATGTGTTATGACTAGTAGGAAGCTTGAAAGAGAGGTGGAGAAGAACATAGGTATTCAGGATTGATAGATACAGTAGATGGGGTTCGGTTGTGATGCGGCCTGATGAGACATCCAGGGCACATGATCAGGAGGTCGGGATAGCCTGAACATTTCATTAAGTATGAGAAGAGAGTCAGAGAGAGGACAGAAGGGAACAAGTAGGGGCAATCCCAGGGTTTGTTCAGAACAAGAGCGACTTAAAGGGGAATCCTGTAGAAGGTGTGGATGACATTGGGTGATGCCTCTGAGACTGTAGTTTCAGTAAAGAGAAGGGGTGGGAAGCTTGTTTACAGCAGACTGAGGAGACTAGGAGTATTAGCTGCTTCAGTGGTTCCCAAATTTTAGAGCAGCTTTGTTTTAAAAGAAAAAAAAATGGCATATTGCCACACGGATTTTGCTTCATTAGTTCTGGAGTTGGAACCCAGGAGGCTGCATTTGAAACAAGGACTTGGGTAACTGTGGTGTGAGTTGTTCATGAACAATCCTTTAAGGAGCTTGGGCTACTCTTTCCATGAGTCATTTAAGAAAGGAAGGAGAAGGAGGGTGGAAACGTGAGGCCAGGCAGGGTTGAGGGAAGACATTTATGTTGGGGAAAACAAGCATGATTGAAAGATACAGGAGGGATGAGAGACAGAAGACACAAGAGCCATTATCTGGTAGCACAAGGACTTGGAGAAGAGGGTGGTTAGTAAAGGATGAAGGATTCCCTAAGACAGAAAAGAGACAGATAATTAGGGTGTCTTAGTTCATTTGGGCTGCTATAACAAAATACTATCTATAGGCTGGGTAGTTTATAAACAATAGGAATGTATTTCTTACAGTTCTGGAGGCTGGGAAGTCCAAGATCAAGGCACTGAGAGATTCAGTGTCTGGTGAGGGCTCACTTTCTGGTTGATAGGTGATACCTTCTTGCTGTGTCCTCACAAGGTAGAAGGGACACACAAGCTCCCTCAGGCCTCTTTTACAAGGGCACTAATCCCATCATGAGGACTCTTCCCTAAGGACCTAATCACCTTCCAAAGGCCCCACGTCCTGGCACTATCACCCTGAGGGTTAAGATTTCAGCACATGAATTTTGGGGGACACAAACATCCAGACCATAGCAGAGGGGCAAACCTTTCTACCTCAAACTACTTGCAGCTAGTCTTTCTGTGGCTTTTCACACACTGTTCTTTCTTTCTCTGTTCACTTGGGGTTGTGCACCCCACCTTCTCTTACAGAAACCCTTAGAGTTACCCTTAAAGATTCTTCCCAGTCATCCCCTCCTCAATAAATAAGCCAGTGAATAAAATGCCACAAGTTAAAATGAACAGTTAGCAGATATTGATTCAATGGGAAAGAATTCTTTTAATCAATTAGATCTTTTACAATGAAATGGACTATTTCCAGAGGTCATAAATTTCTCATGTTAGAAGATTTCAAGCAGAGGCTAGAAAAGATCCTGACAAATGTTGCAGGCAGAATTGATGCACTGAATTAGAAGTTTGAACCAGATGAGCTCGTGTTCCCTTTCAACTCTGAGATTCTAGGATTCTAGGTAATATTGTAATAAAACAACCTTCATAGGGGAAGAGAAAATGGCAGGTGGGGGATAGAGCCAGGGAGAAATTGGAAAAACTATGGACAGCATGATAATACTGGGATATGATAAAAATAGAAGGTAGGAGGGTGGCATTAAAAGTAGGTTTTACCTTCCATATGATTTTTGTCTTAGGTTGGCTGAATATTTCTCTAACTCCCAGCTAAGTGATAATGCCACAGTTTAATGTAAATTCCATGTCAAATTTTGAAACTGCCTCAGGCTATGTCTATGCCTCAGTCTTGTACTGAAGAGATTTTTCAGTTCGTCACTGAGGCCAATCCTCATGTTTTCAAGGTGAATAAATTGTTGCATAAGGCGTGAAAAAGATGATCAAATGTTGTTGACTTTTATGGGCAGAAACAGCAAGAACAATTATTAAGAGCCAATGCCTTAAAGTATGGCAGAGAGTAGAGATTATTTGTGGGGGGATTCTTTTTTTCCCAAAAATAAAAGAATCCATTTAATGACCGGTGATGATAAATGTGTTGCTTTTTCTGTGAGTGGAGTATGTATGGTTAATTATTGCTAACTAAAAAGCTAAATGCAAATAAGAAAAAAAGTGAATAAAGACAAAAGAGGTGCTGTGCTCATTGTGAAAGACAAAACTGTTGAGCACTACTAATTATATTAATTAATTGGCATGAATAATGTAACAGGAAAAAGGGTGATTAATATCACTACTGATGAACTTGAATTACATAACAACCTCTTCAAGGCATTCCACAGATTTCACAGACACTCTTTTAGGCACATCCTTCCCTTGAGCTATCAATTTCTAGTTCATCATGGGCAAAGCAGGTGTGGGTGGGCAGGTGACTTGTGTTAGGTCATGCAGCAAATGGCTGGCAGAATCCAAGCTAAGAACAGAGTTCAAGCAGTTTCCTATCTAATCCTTCAAATGTCAATTTGTATCTCAAACTCTTTTCAGAAAGGATTGTACTGTTGGAAGAATATCAAACATTTGGCTGAAACAGGAGTGATGGAAATACTTGGAGTGACTTCACAGTACCTGATTGACTAAAGGAGATGATTTCCTGGTGGGATGGCTTATTGAGGTAGTGCTGAAAACACTTGGTTCAAGTTCTTACCCATTGTTAATGGTGTGTAGTGTAAGTACATAATGGGCACAGTTAAACTCAATCTATTTTAGGCACCCATGCCTGACATTAAGACAAGGGACCTAGATACTATTATTAGAATATGTTTCAAAGCCTCCAGCATACTTTTCTATCACAATGGATTTCAAACATCTCCAGAATTCATGAGG
Source organism: Daubentonia madagascariensis (assembly GCA_023783475.1). NCBI lineage: Eukaryota > Metazoa > Chordata > Mammalia > Primates > Daubentoniidae > Daubentonia > Daubentonia madagascariensis. The sequence goes on along the minus strand of JAKFHU010000600.1, from coordinate 48,244,217 downwards.
GGGCCATTGATGAACTTCCTTGGAGCAAATGATCAGAACAACAACTTTGATAAGTTACTTTGTGGATTACAGACTGCTGTGCAGTGATGGCTGAACAACCAAGCTTGAAATGGGTTTAAAGGAGACAAGCCAGTCATAAAACCAGCCCAGAAAAATATGGTCCCAAAACCTTATTGATAGGCCAGAATGAAAAGCTCCCAGTGTCTGAAATATTATTTGGAAATATATATCTACGACTTAGCAATAGGAAGGAAAGAAGGGTTCCAGAGTATGTATCTTTCTAATCTGGAAGAATGTAGTGATTTTATAGCAGTGCAGAGTATATTCGGCACAGAATGGAATGTATTTGGTTGGAGAATAAGATATACAAGGAGATGGAGCAAACATACAGTCAAAAACACATAGATGAGATAAGAACATGGAAAGTTTGGGAGAAAAGAAGTTTGGACTTCATTTCCTCTAGTAATTTTTCTCTGATCTTCCCACACTAAGTTAAATACTACTATTAAGTACTCACATTTTATCCTTTATCAAATACAGATCACATTTTTTTGTTACTGCTTTTTAAATTGTGTGTCTCCCTCACTAAACTGAAATTCTCTGAAGGCAGAAAGTATGCCAATCTTGTTCACCTTTTTCTCCCTTAGCACCCTGCAAAGACTCTGGCACATGGTAGGTTCTTGATACATATTTGTTAAATAAATGAATGAATGGACACTGGGAAACCATTGATGACCTCTAAGTTGGGGAGGCATGTGATTTAAAAGAGTCATGTGGCAGTGAAATGCAGCACACCTGGGCAATAAGATTGGGTAGTCCCCCACCCCTCAACTTTATCAGCAGTGTATCTCACGCCCATTCAAGCCTCTGATAATTGTGCTTGTCACTTAAGAGAGCACGGGATGTAAGGCAGCAGGAGAAAGCTGCTGGGCATGCTCCTTCCATCCCGCCCACCACTGAAGAACTTTAATGTGCTCACATCATGACTTGGTCTTAAAATCACAGGTGAGAAAATTGAGTCTTGGAGACGTTTGTGGTTTTCATGAGGTCCCACAGTAGTTTGTAAGGAGCAAGTCTGAGACTAGATCACAAGTTTCCAAATTCCTATCCAAGAGCTCTTCTTGTTATGCCTTTCTGCGACTCTTTAGGAAGATTCATCTTATAGAATTATCTATTTAGGATATATTTAAGGAGCAGATATTGTGAGCAAATACAGTATTATTTCCAGATATGTTATGATGCTAAGAGTTCATGTAAAAGTAGTTACAGTGTGAATGAAAAGAAAGAGATGGCTCTGAGAGATTTTAGAAAGAAAGACCTTATTGTTTTGACATTAGGTTAGACCCAAAAGAGAGGCTTTGGAAGTAAAATGAATAAAACTTCTAATTTCTGAGCATCTGATAACTGTGAGTCAAGAAGATGGTGGTTTTGATCCAATCTTCTTACATAACAATAATAAATATGGAGGTCTGTTGAACAAAGGGTTTAGGATAAAGACTCTAGTAGAAGGACTCTGAGGGAAGCCAGTTGCCATGTTGTGATCTGCTGTGTGGAGAAACCAGTATGGCAAGGAAGTGATGTCTCTGGCCACCAGCCAGTGAGGACCTGAGGCCTGCCAACAGCTTTATGAGTGATCTCAGAAACACATCCTCCCTAGGTGACCCTTCAGATGACTGTTGACCCTACCAACACTTTGACTGCAGCCTTGTGAGAGACCCTGAACCATGAGCACCCAGCTAAGTGTCATATGGATTCCAGACTGACAGAAACTGTGAGACAATAAACACTTCTTGTTTTAGGCTGCTAAGTTTTGGTGTAATTTGTTACACAGCAATAGATAATTAACACAGATATAAAAGAAGTGCCATGAGGTACCTCCAGAAAGTCTCTTGTAAGGAAGAAGACAGCATAGCCATCATGCACCATGCTGTCTGGAACATGGCTGTGCTGGCTGGAGCTCTGCCAGCCATGTTGGGTCATGAAGTCAAGGACACCCTCCAGAGGCGGTAGAGTGTTAAGTTGGAAGGAACTTAGCCTCATGAAGACCTTGTGAAGCTCCCTTCCTGGTCATGGACTGCCTACCTACAGACTTTTTAACTTAAACTTCCCTAAATGGCCAGTGTTAGATATTGTGTTATGTTTTCTATTATATATATTGAACCAAACCTAATCCTGACCAATACAGGTGGATGGTGATAGGAAATGGGACTCTACCAGTGATAAAGGGTGTGAATCAGGCTATGAGAGAATGACCAGTGGAAACTGGGACTCTTGTAGGATGAACAGCAAATGCAGGCACACTTATTAAAACGAAGAGAAAAAAGCGTCACTAACTGTAATTGTCAAGGATGCCTGAATAACACTCACCCAGTGACAATTAAAATATGGGCCCCCAAATCCCCTAGGCAAAAACTTTATGGAAGCCTTCCTTTCAAAAATAATGAAACACACAACATTTCTGAAGTTCCAGAACAACTTAAGTTCAATATGAAAATTTTGTCCACAGTGCCCGGTAACTCTTTCAGTTTCATTTTATCAAACAAATATTTTTTGATCATCTATGTGCTTGGCACTTAAAATATTACTATTTTATCATTATCATTATTACTTTTTTTTTGCTTTTTTAAATTGTAACTTTCCTCTATAATGAATTATTATTGACGTTATTGTATATTTGTTGCTTAGGTAACTTAGAATAGTTAATACTCAAATACACCAATAAATGCTATGTTGACTTTTCATTTCTAACAAAAGAAAAACATTTCTTCTGAACATTGACAAATCAACAGAGAGTCAATATATCTGTACCCTTAATTTTATTGAGGCTACAAGAAAAAAAACCTTAAAATATCACTTTAAATGTGATACTGGCATTAAATCCACAATCACCAGGAAAACACATTCTTGACAAACCTTCCTGATAATTCTATCTGTCAAAAGGCAAGGAAAGCAGTGAAGGGAAAATGCTATGCTAGATCTAATCATGGCCTACAAGAAAGAATTTGTTGAAAAAGTAGAAGTGCTACAACTTTGGAAGAATAAAATAATGTACAATATTTTGTGATAGCCAAGGGGGGGAAAACTGGATATAGTCAGAGATGATTATACTTTTATGTATGATAATTATTTTTATTACAAAATAGGTGTTCATTGCAGAGAAATTTAGAACATGTACAAATTACAAAGGAGAAAATAGTAATCTAGTGATAACACTATTAAAATTTGATGTACACCGTCTTGGCGTTTGAATACGTGTACTACGTTTCTCTTTTTATACAATTTGTATTATACTTTACATAAAATTTTATATTCTGCTTTCTCCCATTCACAATACATCATAGACATTTTCACATTTTATTACATGGTCTACTGAGATATTATTTTAATGTTTACAAGATACTCTATTAAAAGAAAATACTGGTAGTTAATGTTCATTGGCACTATGTGCCAGGCACAATATAATGAGTGCAATGTTGGATTATCTCATTTAATGCTCATGACAATCTTCATGTTAGGTACTATTGGGATCCCCATTTATACTGATATTTAGGGAAAAAAACTTAGCTAAGTCTCTAAAGGTAAGAATTAGAAGATTCAGATTTGAATCCAGATAATTTAAAACTAGAGTCTTTGCTCTTAACTACTACATTATAGTATTTCTCTTATTGTAGGAATTTATCAAAATTTATTTTACCAATCCCCGATTGTTGGACTTCTAAGATGTTTCCATTTTTAGGCTACTACAAACAATTCTGTCATTAACAACTGTGGCCATATATATTTGTGAATATTCATTGCCACTGCATTAAAATAAACTTATAGAAGTGAGATTTCTGGATGAAAAGGCATAAATAGTTCTAAAACATTCGATACAGTTAAAAATGTTTGCCAGTGTGACAGGAAAATATTCTTTTTACTTTTAATTTGTGTTAAAGTAATCATCATTGTGTTAATTGTATATTTATTGTCTACTTAGATTTATTTTTAAAATCTCTGATATATTTTTACCCAATATATCTTATTTCTTCATTTCTTTTATTGATTTACAAGAATTCTTTATATATTAACAGCCAAAATTTATCATGAATTTTGCAAATTTTTCTTCTAAAATTTGGCCTTAATTCTGTTTATGGCATCTTTTCACGTATGAGATTTAAAATTTTTGGCAATATTCCAATCTTTTCTTTAGTTATTTTTTCATTTGCTGTTAAGTTTATAAAGGCTTTGTGCTCTCTGAGATGTTGAGTGGCAGGTTGGTAGGGAGCTCTACTTCAGGACTCAAGTTGATGGAATGTCAAAAATCTCTTAATGCCACTATCTCAACTTGTGATTTTGGCCTTCTCTGTAACAGGGAAAAGAGTGGATGGAGAACTCACTCTTTCTTTTAAAGTCTTTGACCTAAAAGCAATGCTTGTCACTTCCACTCACAGCCTATTCACTATAGCCCGTCATTTGGCCCTGCCTGACTAGAAGGGTGTGTGGTCAAGCAAATGAAAATTCAGAGGACGGTGAATGCTGCCAAAATATCCATGAATCTAAATGGAAGATAGTTTTGGAGTATTATACTGGGGTTATAATGAGGTTAGATTAAATGTTAGAATGAGTATTTGAAGAAATGTTTTACTGCAAATAAGGAAGAGAAGTGGGGGGCATCTAAAAAGACCAATGTGACTACAGAGAAATTTCTCTGATGAGCTGAAATTTGAGAAGAACCTTTTAAAAGCATGAAAGAGAGGAGGGAGTAAAGGACTGGAATTACTCTCCCACTTGAAACAACCTAACAAATGGACAAAATTGTGAAAATATGAAAAACTGTGTTTATGAAATTGGACATCAGGAAACTAATGACAGTAATTCAAGAGAGAGAAGTAAAAAATGAGCTGAGCCCTACAATTGCCCAATATTACTGCCTTGAGAAAGTTTTCAGGCTTCATTGCCGGGAAGGAGAAACCAGGTCAAGTTGGAATTGAGGAGACAGAGGTGGTGAGTATTTGGAAGACTCAAGATAGTTAGAGATCATAAGATGGGACACCAGACAGGAGAGAACTGCACAGAGATTGAACTCTGGAGGTCTGCAGAGGGTCCCCCTCCGGTATTCAGCAGAGTACTGATTAGCACACATTTCTGAGGAAATTACCTGAGGCTGAGAAAAGACCCATTCCAAAGGATTAGAGGTAATAGTGCCCAGCATTAATACAGGGCTGGGAATAGTGCCTGCTTTCATCAGCCAGAATGGAAAACCTTATAATTCACAGGGTGTTGGTAGAGTACTAAGAAAGGTTTGTTTCTATAGTGAGAAATTATTAATCCTAGACTAAAAGATGTTCTGGTGGTTCTTAACAAATGTTAAAAACAAGACCCAAAGGAGTGCACTCTTTACAAGTATATTAGCTGCATCCCAGAACCAGGCTCAAGAAATAGTTGTAAGTATACAAAAATATCCAGCTTCCAATGAGGTAAAATCCACAATGTCTGTCAGCCAATAAATAATTACCAGGTATGAAAAAGCAGGAAAATATGACCCATAATGAGGAGAAAAATCGATAAACTAAAACTGGCCCAGAACTGACACCGATGTTAGAGTTAGCATACTAGGACATTAAAAGAGTTAATGTAACAGCAACAGTATTCTATGTGTTCAAAAAGTTAAATGGAGGCATGGAAAGTATTAAAAAAGACCAAATAAATTGCTAGAAAATAAAAATACAGTGTCTAATATAAAAAATACATTGGATGAGATTAATTAATGTTAGACCAGACATTGAAGAAGAAAAGTCTAATGAATTTTAAGACATAAAGCAATAGAAACTATTCAAAATGAAACATACAGAGAGAAAATTTTTTAAAAATGAACATAGCATCAGTGAGTTGTGAAACAATTTCAAGCAGCTTAATATATGTATCATTAGAGTCTCAAAAGGAGAGGAGAGAGATGCAGGAACAGAAAACTGTTTTGAAAAATAATGGTAGAAAACTTTCCAAATTTCATGAAAACTATAAACCCATAGATCCAAGAAGCTAGGTAAACCACAATCACAAGACACATGAAGATAACCACACCCTGGCACATTACAATTAATTTGCTCAAAACCAATGATAAAGAGAAAAATCTTGAAAACAACCTGAGGGGGGAAAAACACATTATGTACAGAGGAATAAAGATAAGTATGACAGCAGATTTCTTGTTAGAGACACCATATGTAAGAAGAGAGTGGATAAAAGTCTTTAAAGCAGAAAGAAAACCTTTCAATCTCAACTGCTATTCCCAGCAAAAATATCTGTCAGTAATGAATATGAGATAAACATCTTTCAAATACACAAAAGTTAGAAGAGGTCACCTCCAGCAGTCCAGCTCTACAAAAAATGTTAAAGTACTTCAGGCAGAAGGAAAATAATTCTTGACAGAAACATGGATCCACACAAAGGAATGAAGAGTGCTAAAAATTTTTAATTATCCTCAGGGACAAAAATTGCTGAAACAGTTATTTGCATCACATTCGGGTAAAATTTAACTAAAGAAAGGTGTCAATCTTTTCTGGCATGATTCTTTACGAGCAGGAATCCTTTCCCATGAGCAACCTCCATACATACCCATGGGCCTTCCCTTAAGTCACGGTGGCCAGTACTGCAAGAAGAGGACCACCATGATTATCTTAAACTTAGGATTTACTTCAGATTTAAGTGGGAAGGGAATCCACAACTGACTAAATTGGGACTCTGCAATAGGAAAAAAAGGAAAATTGCTCTTAGGTAGGCAAACAACATTGTCTGCTATTGAGGCCATGATTGTTATATATCTATCTCTATTTCTATCTCTGTATCTATCTGTCTATCTCCAGTGTCAAGTCCAGGGTCATGAGTGCATAAATAATTAAATTATGTATACATGTTAAAAATTTGTGAAAATTGGATCACAATATAGACATAGGTTTGAAATCTGTGTTTTTAATATGTTGTGAACATTTCCTCCATCACTAAATATGTTTCTACAACAACATTTTAAATTTAATAGGTTTATAGCATTCCATTGAATAGATGCACCATAATTCATTTAACCTAATTTATAATACTTGATGTTGGACACTTAGATTGTTTTAAATTATTAACAGTCAAATGATAAATATCTTTCTAGACAACTTTGTGCATATCACTGATTATTTCCTTAAGATAAATTATTTGAAGGGGAAAAGCCAGATCAAAGGTACAGATTAAATGTTTCCTTACAGCGTGGTTATACAAGTTTACTTTCCCACCACCAGAGTAGGATAATATCACCTTTACCTACACTAGCTATTATATTTCTCCAACTTGATAGACAAAATGTGTCTTTTCATTGCCTAAATTTTGTATTACATTCACTACCAGAGAGGTGAACCATGTATTCCTATGTTTTATTTACATTTGTATTTCTCCTTTTGTGAATTGCCCATTCAATATCCTTTGCCTCCTAAATAAAATGACATTATAATGCAAACAAACAAACAAAATATGAAAGGAAGAACACATAATTTAAGACACATTAAAGAATGGCATGGACCAAATTATATTATCAGAAAGGTAAATGGCTGGAAATAATGGAAACTTTAAAAAAATAATACAGGGAAATCATTAGATCTAGCTTAAAGAGAAGAATAAAAATGTACTGATTTTACTTTATATTCTCTGTGATGGAGATCGATAGCCAGACTGGAAATATAGATTAGACATTGGTAGGAAAGAATTTAAATCCTACCTAGATTAAGAGTTATCAGAGACAGCTTACTGTCAGGTGAGTTTAACTCTCTGGGACTCATTGAATTAATTGTCAAAATACTAGTACTATGGATTAGATTGCTGATCTTTAAGGAATCTTGTAGAATATGAGAGTTCCTGAATGTATGGAAGCTGATAAATGTTGCCTTGAGTCTTATAAAAAGAAAAAAGAGTAGAATTTGCATGATTCATGATATACAGTGATAAAAGAGATATATGGATTCTCATGTGATTAAATGAGTGACCCCAAATATTGGTGTAGGGTGGAGTCCTTTAGAATTCAGTTCTTAATTTATCCTGTTCAAAATATGGATTGCAAGCTAACACAATGAAATTTAATGAGAACATATGTGCTCACATGAAAATAAAACATATGAAAATCATATGGAAACAATGGAAATAAATCATCCAAATAATGTAAACTGTTTATATACAGTATTGAGGATAGAAGTATAAATCGTAATATGTTTAGAAAAATGTATGTTGAGTCTAATATGGCAGATTGTTTAAATAACAAGAAAAATTATTTTAAAAGTCTATTTTAGAGCTACAAATAAACAATTCCACTTTAGAGTAAGCAAAAGACTACCAAGATTAACTTGTCTAAGCCCTCATTTTACAGTTGTCAAAACAGACATCAAGAGAGGTAAAGTGCCTTTCCCAGCCTCCAAACAAGTTAGCTGCATGATTTAATTCTTCATCATCTGTAATGTTGGTGTCCTCTCTCTCTCTCTCTCTCTCCCTCTCTCTCTCTCTCAATTACTGTCTCATGATCCACTTTTCTGGGAAAGGGTGAGGTTTCCTCTGCTGAATGCAATTGGTTGTTTTAGAGGAAAAATATGGTAAATGTCTTGGATTGAAATATGGATTTCCAACTGAGTTTAGGATTTCTGGGAAAAAACCTAAATCAATGATTGGCCCAGTTAGTCTGACAGTTGGTGTCACTTGATCCTACCTTAGACTCTCTCCAAGAAGGAAAAGCCCTGCCCTACAAGCTCTATGCCTACCTCCTGCAGAGAAGGTGTTCTCCTATCCAGATAGACTCCTCATCTGCCGGTTTCACCTCTCTGACCTCATGTGCAGTAAGTCTCCCATCATTCACTGTGCTGCAGTGACACTGGCGTTTGCTCTCTTCCTCGCACAAACAGAACTATCTTGGGAAACCCTTCTGTACACATGCTGTTCCTTTGCCTGAAAGCTCTAACACCAGATCTTTGTCTGACTGGCCAGAGGTCTCAGTTTAGCTGTCACCTACCCAGAGATGACTTCCTTGATGATTCATCCTAAAGTACCTGCTCATCTTCCTGGCTACTCTCCACTCCATTATTCTGTTTTATTTTTTTCATAGCATTTTTTGCTGTTTGAGATTGTATTTTTCTTTTAATTTCTTTGTGTGTTTATTGTTTGTCCCTCCACACATTCTAAAATGGAAGCTTCAGAAGAACAGGGTCCTTGAGGAGTCTTGTTCACTGCTAGATCTGCAGTGCCTAGAAGAGTAGCTGGCTCATGGAAAGATCTCAATAAATATTTGATGAATGAATAAATGAAGTTCTCACTTAGACCCCCTGTCCTTCTTTTTAAGTGAGCATGATAATATTTGGCTTTATTTGGTCCCCATATTTATGTGCATACAGATATATATCAGAATCAGGCAGAGTGGAAGGACTCCTTTTATTAAACTAGTTACTATTTAACTAGAATGTACCTTTGTACCTGAAAAAGATGCCAGAATTTCAGAGCTTGAAAAACTTCAAGAATCATTATGATCATGACAATGATGATGATTTTTATAAATGATGACATATATAATTAAAGCCCAGAAAAGTGAATTGAATAGCTCAAAGTGACACAGATATTTTCAGGTAAAGTTGAGACATAATCTGGGTTTCCAGACTCCCAATACCATGTTTTTTCTATTGAACTATACTCCCTCTATAAACTAAGAGACTACATATGAGCTAACAATAATGGAAGGGATGATGGATGGTAGGAGAAAGTCAGAAAAAACAATTGATTAGTAATGTCTGCCATAGGTACAGAATCAGGAAGTGGTGATGTACACTACCGTAGTCTTGAAGGGGGGAAGAATAGACATCAGCCCATAATGTCATAAACCAGGAATCCCTAATGGAGCACATATGTCCAACCATAAAGGATATAATGGGTTTTTTTCCTCAGAGGGGGAGAGTCACAAGCCTCCTATAGCAAAGTTACCCTGTATAAGAAGCTCTGGGGGGTTTTGTGGTTGCCCCATTATTTAGGTAAATCAAATCAATTTTCCATGCTCGTGGAAGCTCTTCTCCTAGGAGAAATGTGATGCAAATGCAAGAAGCCATGATTTTTCACAACAGACACATAAAATTTTATCTTTTATATACACATCAGGGTTATAAAACTACAGCTAAACATGGATATAGGACTGAATTCATTCAATATGACTTGTGTAGAGAGAATGATATTAGCTAAGATAGATATATGTACTTTCTGCAAGAGAACTATGCTCTAAAATTACTGTTTCCAAATATCTTAGACTAAGCTCAAGAAATACCATTCTCATAACTTGCATCTTTGGCAGGACTTTCTTAAGTTCATAAATGATTAAACACAGAATTTTTTGATAGGATTGTAAAGAGGCAGACTGTGTTTACATTTATGCCATATTTTCATTAGCTCTACAGTGGTTTGACTGTTTTCAAAATAATGGATTACAAAGTTTCCAAAGTGTTACTGGTTTACCACATTATTTTGGACAGAAATTAAGGAGAAGAGTCTATGTTATTCAATAAAAGCTTAGAAATAAAACAGCTTAGTTCACTCACACAGCACATGTGTAGGTGTGAGGTAAGCTGGGAATTCAATAGTCATATAGTTGTGGAGGGAACTCCTGATTTCCCTCTATATTACCTGTAGTGAGAGAAGTGTCCAGCTATATTCAGGGACCAATGTACTTCCTGAGTGGAAAGTGAAGAGCAACGTAAACATTAGACTTGGAATTTTCGACCCTTATTGGCAATGGTACTCTGAAATAGTCACTTAACTTCTAAGAGTTTTAGTTTCCTCATGTATAAATTGATGATAATGATAATGCCCTGGCTCTACCAGAGGGTTGTCATGAGTATCAAAGGGGATAATGCCCATGAAAGTGCTTCATAAACTACAAAGTGCTATATAAATGGACAGACCTGGCTGGGTGTACAAAGATCAAGGTTAAGAATTCAGATAATTTGAGAGAAGTAAGGAGGCAACATCACTGACAGGAAGCCCTGTTTGTTTATTTAATTTTGCTCTCTCCTCTCTTACCTCCAGATGTCTTTTATATATATATATATATATATATATGTGTGTGTATAAATGTATATACTTATATATACATATATAATATATGTAGCATTAGTCTATTCAGGCTGCTTTAACAGAAGTATCTTCCTTAGACTGGGCAATTTATGAATAGAAGTTTATTTCTCACAGTTCTGGAGGCTGGGAAATCCAAGATCAAGGTGCCAACAGATTTGGTGTCTGGCGAGGGCTTGCTCTCTGTTTCCAAGATGTCACCTTCTTGCTGCGTCCTCACATGGTGGAAGGGCAAAAAGGGCAAAAGGGACGAACTTGCTTCATCAAGGCTTTTCATAAGGTCACTATTCTCATCCATGAGGGCAGAGCCCTCATAGCCTAATCATCTCCTAGAGGCCCTACCTCTTAATACTGTCAAATTTGGGATTAAATTTCAATATGAATTTTGGAGGGACACAAACATTCAAACCACAGCATGTGTGTGTGTATGTATATACACACACACACATATATATTCATTTCTGTTCCTTGAAAAGGCTGGAAGCAAGACAACCCAGTAACAATCACTATACCTGAAGTCCAAATTTTGGCTTCTAGTACCATTTCCCACTAAAAGAAATCAGGGTACTTTAGAGAAATGGCCGATTTCAGGACTAGGGCAGGGAAAATAAAATGTGAACCTGGTACATTTTGTGTGAGAAGGTAAAGAAATGCTCAAAAAATTATGGTTCTTGCCAAAAGGACACAGGGATAGGTTGAAGGAACTTCCAGTAGCCAAATCTGGGAAAATTGAACATCAAAATAATTAGTGATAATAACAAACTATTGATCATTGAAAAGCCACGAGTTCATACTGATAATAGATAGATAAATGGGAAATATGGAAAGAAAAATGCTATAAAGCCCATTATTGAGAAAATGAACAAAATTAGAATATGGACTGCAGATTAAATGAAATTATTGTATTCATGTTACATTTCTGAAATTTGCTAACTGCATTGTGGTTATGTAAGAATATATTTTCTGAGAAAAAACACACTATACTGTTGAGGGCTACAAGGGCATGCTTTATACAACCTACTCTCTATTAGTTCAGAAATATATGCATAAATAAAAAGCCTGTAGTCTTTTATTAGAAAAGCATGGAACATGGGTTCACTTCCTGGTTTTTACCATTTATTAGCTGTTTTAATTTTTTTCTCTTTCTCTTTATTCTTCTGCAACCAAAGTACAAAGGAACAGGTAAAATGGAGGGATAAGAGGTATAGGGAAGCTATATAGAGGAAAAATTATCTTTAGGAAAACTTTTAGTTAAAGTATAATATTCATACATAAAAGTACACACATGCAAGGGTGGGGAACCTGCAGCCTTAAGGTCACATTGTAGCCTTCTAAGTCCTTAAGTGCAGCCTTTTGACTGAATCCAAATTTTGCAGAACAAATCCTTTTATTAAAAGGGGTGCAACAGAGAAAGACGAAGCTTTTCTTCCCTCCTTTGGTTCTTAAAAAAGAATCATCTTGAAATCAGAAGGCTGCAGGTTCCCCACCTCTGTAAATGAACACCCCCTGTATAGTGGCATCCATCTCAAGAAACGGGATGACATTGCCAGCTCCCCAGAAGCCCGTCTTATGACCCCTCCCTGTCACCACCCTACAAGAATAACCACTATCCTGATTTCTGGCAGGTCAGGGTAGCGTTGCCTGTTTATGAACTTTATATAACCCACCAACTTCTTTCTCTCCACCTTATGTTTGTAAGTCCCACGTTGTGTCTACTTGTGGTTCATTTATTTCGTTGCTGTGTAGCAATCTATTTATGAATAAACCACAATTTATTCTTCATTTTACTGATGATGAATATTTGGGTTGCTTCCAGTTTGGGACTATTACAAATAGCGTGACTAAGGACGTTCTTGGATATGCCTTTTGGTAAACATGTGTGCATTTATTTTGGTCATATACTTAGGATAAAATTTCTGAGTCATAGGAGATACGCACACACAGTAGGTCCTTGAATAACATAGTTTCATTCGACGTTGTTTTCGAATAATGTTCATGAGGAAATAAATTGATTCCTGGCCAGGGCCACTGTCAGTGTGAAGTTTGCACATTCTCCCCATGTCTGTATGGGTTTTCTCCAGTTACTCCAGTTTCCTCCCGCATCCCAAAGATGTGCACATTAGATTAACGGGTGTACCTAAATTCTCCCAGTCTGAGTGAGTATGGGGGTTGTGAGTGCGCCCTGTGGTGGGGTGGTGTTGTCCAGGGTTAGTTCCTGCCTTGTGCCCTGAGTTGCTAGAAGAGGCTCTGGCCACGTGCAACCCTGAACTGGAATAAGGGGGTTAGAGAATGAATGAATGAAAGAATACAATTACTGTCAAATAAAAATCCATCAAGTGTATAACAGTCATACAAACGTACAGCAATAAAGGATGAGGTACAAAAGTGCTCAGTGACCCTGCCACGTTTGTTATTGTTTGTTTTTGAACTGTATGGTGGGAGGAGGTGCTCCTTACAATTTTCACCTTGCAAACATTTATTCCATGATTTAACCCATCACCACTACAACCACCATCACTCACCGATTCACCAAAACTTAGGTAAATAATTCTCATACTTGTATTTATTAGTCTTTCTTAAATGTATGTAGAGCTCACATTTATTTCAATGTTTAATATTAGAAGTGTTTGGGGTCTTTATTTAGAAGTTTGGTGACATTTTTGTGACCAGAAATATGCCACAGGAACTTAACTCTTGCTTGTATCCATTAGCCTATAGTAAAACTGGTTTTGTTATATGTCGTTTCACTTAAAGTTGCAGTTTCCAAGAACCTATCGATGACACTAAGTGAACACTTACTGTATGTATATGTATACAAATTTTGGCAGATACTGTCAAACATTTTTTCTGAACCAATTTCTACTCTTTTATCAGTATATGAAAATTTCAATGGTTCCACATCTCTGTCAACACTTGGTATTATCTGTGCTTCATTTTTGCCATTTTGGTGGGTGTATTTGTTTTCTATAGCTGCATAACAAATTATCACAGACTTAGAGGCTTAAAACAATACAAATTTATTACATCAAAATTTCTGTGCATTAAGAATACAATCTAACTGAATTCTCTGCTCAGTCTTACAAGGCTGCAATAAAGATGTTGGCTGGGCTGTGGTCTCATCCAGAGACGTGACTGGGCCAGAATCTTCTTCCGAGGCCATTCAGGTTGTTGGCAGAATTCATTTCCTTCCCGCTGTATGACTGAGGGCTCTAGCCTTTTGCTGGCTGTTGGCTGGGGACTGCACTCAGGTCCCAAAAGCTACCCACAGTTCCTAGATGCCACCTTCAGCTCCTTGTCACATGGGCTTCTTTAAACAGCTGCTTATTTCATCAAGCTCACGAAGAATCTCTAGTTCCAGTGTGCTAATACAAAGTCTTATATAACATAATGTTAAACAAGAGTGACATTCCACCATCTTTGCCATATACTATCAGTTAGAAGCACATCATGAGTCCTGCCTGCAGTCAAGGGGAGGAGATTACACAAAGGTATAAACACCAGGAGGCAGGATCATTGCGCATCATCTTAGAGTCTTTCTGACACAGTCAGTATATTGTGGTATTGCACTGTAATTTGAATTTACGTTGGAAGACTATTTTCTCTTCATAACTAATTGAATAAGAAAATAATCTTTATTTAGGAAATTTGTTCTGAAATATTCAAATTATTTTTTTCTCTCTACCTTGTGAATGAAATTCCCTCCATGTTGCTTTACCAGTCTGGATATGGGCCCAAAGTACAGACTTCAGCTTTCATGTCCTAGATAAAGCCTAGCTTATATATAGGTGTGACATTCTGCCAGCTCAAGTTTCCATGCCATTTATTGGACACAAAAGACAGAGACCTGAGTCACAGCCTGAGATATTCCAGAGATTCTGGATACATTGCTGAAATATAAGGAATTCTTATTCAGTTGCCTGGAAATGTGAGTTGGCCTTGTCTTTCTTGCTTACTTCCTCTAAACGCATGAAACACCACTCTGCACTCTTAAGCAGTGGTAATTTCACCTTAGGGGCAAAAGCATTTCAGGAATGAATGCTGTATCCTTGAGGTTTGTTTATCACTTCTCTTAACTTTGTAGAGTGGTTGGAACCTTCCCCAGGAGGAAGGCACTGAGTAACTATTACTATGTTTGCCAAATCACATATTATGATGAAATCTTCCATGTTGACTACAAAGAAAAAAAGGTGGTCATTATTCCTTCAATATTAAGAATTTTAAAAGTCACCCAACTAGATAAGAAGTGCATTTTTAAATGTTTTATTCATTGTAGAGAACACCGTCACAGATTAAATAATATAACCAACTGTGGTAATACACAGCAGTGTGAGAGTTTTTGAACAAAATTGTACCAAGGAGATTTGAGAAAATAATTGATTGAGCTTAAGGACTCAATAATTCCCTATACCCAGAAAACTCAAAAGCTCCTCTTAGAGATGTATATATATATATATTTTTTTCTCTAGCAATCTTTTCATTTTTTGATAACCTTATTAACAGAAATGTATAGAAGGAAATTGACATTGGGGAATAAATTCCCAAATATAGCAATATATCCATAGAAAAGTCATTGCATTTAACAGAAAATGTCACAAAGATAATTCCACCTGGAGCTGTCTTTGAGTCATCTTTATAATAAGACTAAAGAGAAATTTATTCAGATTTGAATTCCCTTGCAAGGAAGTGGAAAATGTATGCCAAAATATTCAGAACTCTGAAAGAAACACCTGAAAATTATTTGTAATGAATAAAGTTCAACTATCATGAGCAGTAAATTTCTGCTGAATATGGAAAATTATTAGTCTTTAAATCTGATTTTATAAGAAAAAGTCACAGGAAACAAACTGAAGAAGTAATGAGTGATGTGCAAGTTCTGTTATATTTATTAAAACTCAAAGAGTCAATCCATTCTACATTGACTATTTTCAGCATTTTACTTTCTTTTTGCCATTTTGAAAAAAGGTCCTTGGAAGTAATTTTTCAAGATGCATTTGTTCTGTTGGGTATGCCCAAAGCTAAAATTTTTCTTTGAAATAACACTCTTAAGCAAGACTATAGTGATAGAGCTAACAATTTTGAATTAGCTGGAAAAAAGTTATATCTCTGGGGAATTAGATGAATACCAAATAACCAACTATAAATCCCTCTTTTAAAATAATGATGATTTTTGTTAACTCTGGCATAGTATACTAAGAGCTCTGGCATCTTGATATTGTGGCAGAAAATGGGCACTGGATATCTTAACCCTCTCACTTTCTAGTTGAAGACAAACTAATGTTGTAAACCATCCAATATGCCAGTATTATGTACATTTTCATCTATTTTATAAATATATTCTCTAATATTCTTAAGGATTTTTCAGGATGATATTTATCAATACAATAAATATTACACTATCTCCATTTGCTAGATGAAGAAACCTAAGCTTGAAGGTCCCAGGGTCATATGACCAGTCAGAGATAGACCTAGAAGTTCCAAAGCACATTGCCTTCCACTGGTAAGGAAGCTCTTTATTTCACTGATGTGTCAGGTAACATCTCTGTGGGGAGGTATTCCACACCCCCACCCCCCGTGACCTATCATCCTATTACCAGAAGCCCCTGTGATTGCTTTAAATCAATGAGTATAAATTCCAACATTGCCAACCAAGTGTCCTCAGGGCGAGCACATGTCTGCAAGGTTCCTGAGGCTGGGCTGTGCCAGAAGACATCTGGACAGGAGCCGCCCTGGCTTTGCGAGTGCTCTGACATTCAGATCTAAGCTCTCTAACCCATATTTAAACTTGGTGGCTATCAGGTCTGTCACCAGTCCTCGGAAGAATGCCAACGCTCGGTCTAGCCTCTCTCAACGCGTTTTCTTCTCCCTTCCATTGCTTCTAAAACCAATGTGCAAAATCCAGGCAAGCAGTTTGATTATGAAGTGCCATGATGTAGTTCTCTTTGTATTTTTATTGATTCAGTGAGATTCTTGAATCTGTGGATTAATACTTTTTACCAGCTTTGGAAACTGTACAACAGTTATTTCTCCAAATATTGCTACTGCTGTAATCCCTCTCTTTCCTCCTTATAGGACTCCAATTACATGTATGTTAGGTCTTCTGGCCTATTCCTACATATCTTTTATACTCTCTCTCTCTCTCTCTTTTTTTTTTTTTATTTCTCTTCATGCTTTATTTTGGGCATTTTCTATTGACCTGTCTTTGTGTTCACTAATTTTGTCTTTTGCTATATACACTATATTTAAAAGAAAAAAACAACAAACAATTGTATTGAGATATAATTCACACACCATAAAATTTACCCATTTAGAGTGAGATTAGGGAGAGAATGTAGTTTGAGAAGTGGATCCAGGACCAAGCCCTGTTCATAGGCATATATGGAAAGGCCGGATTAGCCAATGAGTCCTGTCCATCCCTGCTCCCATGTGCAGGGTCCATATGTTTCTTGTGTGCTTCCTGGTACTTTTACCTTTCTGATCCAACAAAACTTTTCCATTCCAGGCAATGCTTGCTTTACACTCTAAATGTATCCTTACCTTTCCCTTTTACCTCAACAAAAGATACTTTTTTCCAGATCCCTCTCCCCCAAAGATCTTAGACAGATAGCAAAACTGATAATTGATTCATATTAATGTATAATGTGTTACCTTGTTCTGTGGTATTTATAATGCAACAGAAAATTCCTAGCGATGAAGTACCATAACCTACATTTTCTCAAGGAAAGATTTATGGACTATATTCTTAAGAAGTGCATGTGAAAATGCACATGCCTAGATTTCATTCTGGACCTACTGAATCAGAATCCTTTGAAATGAGGCTCAAAATCTGAACTTTCATAAACTCTCCAGTTGTTTCTTACGAACCTCAGAGTTTGAAAACCAAAGACTTAATGCATAAGTATAAATCTCAGATATCTATTGGTAGGACTTCAAACCCAGGGCAGATTGGCACAATGTAATTGCAGAGGTCTCCAAGGGTCTCAGCTGTGCCATTTCAACTACACTACAGTACCCACATCAACTTCAACTTCCAGCAAAACTAACCTAGTTTTAAGTAAATGAACATGAATATATAGTATATACACAAATGAATATATAGTAAATGAATATATAGTATATGGACAAAATCCAACTTCATATGGACTCCTGGGGGACAGATGTGGAGGCAAATGAAGATAGTCATTTTTATTTGAGTGGCAGAAAGAATCTGCAAGACTGGACTTCTATTCTAGGCCAAAACAGATATGGAAAGAAGTTTGGGAATGATTAATTTAAAATGACACAATCCATTTTGAGTCTCAACAGAGAGCACTGATGCAGTGGCTAGAGAACATCATCACCTTGAACGTGAGGAGGGCTGGAGCAAGATTGTTGGCAGCTTTGAGTTTCCAAAGATTTTTTCATGCTGCTCGTTCATTCTGTTTTTAACACTTTCAGCCTAGAATTCCCTTAGGGGAAACTAAAACTAGTCTTAGCATGACCCATGTGCTATCTCCTGAATTGCTGACCTCTAGTTAGATAGATATGCCCAAAATGTATGTGGGGTGTGTTTGTTTCTGATTGGAAAGGTTTTAAGAAAGGCAAGATAATGTGTCTGCTAGGTATTTTGATCAGACCCTGAAAAACTAGACTATTTAACTTGTATTGTCAGTCTTTCCTGGTAGTCCATCTCTTTGCTTCTTGTGTCTTAGTGAAATGGCTCTGCAATTTCTTTGCTGCACTCATTGTTGGTAAGCTAGCAGCTGGGAAATAATGGAAAGTTACTACTGCTGTAAGCTTTTTCATAATTTATTTTTTAAAATCATGGTCCATATAGTATAAACACTGAAATGTGTAAAAGAATACTTTAAACCTCTTAGGAAAAAAATAGGATAATATATTTATGACCTCAGGATCGAAAAGAATTTCAATGAGGCACAAAAAGCCTAACTGATAAAGGAAAAGCCTAATAAATTGGATCACATCAAAATTTAAAACTACAGCATGATAAAAGACATCATAAATAAAGTTAAAGGCAAGTGACAAAATGGAGGAAGATGTTTGCAACACATAAAGCAAGCAAAGGTTAGTATCCGGAATATATAAAGACAGCATACAATTCAATAAGAAAAAGAACAATAACCCAATAGAAATTGCACAAAGGCTGCTAAAGAGCAATTCACAGAACATGAAATTCAGATGATCCATGAGCATATGAAAAAAATTCTTAGATTCACTAGTATTGAGGGAAATGCAATAAAATCCATAAGATAACATTTCTTATCCATCATATTAGAAAAAAAACATTTGAATGCATCAGATGTTGCAAACTATAGGAACCAACTGCAGTTAAACAGAAAAAGAATGTATTAAATTATAATAGCTAACATTTACTGATTGCTTACTATGCGCCAGGCACAATTCTAAATGCTTTATAGATAGTTGCTCATTTAATCCTCTCAACAACCCTATAAAATAGTTGCAGTTATTTCTCACATGTAATAGAGGAGGAAGCAGAGGATCTGAGAGGTTAATTTGCCCAAGGTTATATAGCTAGTTTGTCAAGAAACAATGGCTTAAACATAAACAGCTTGTTTCCAGAGTTCACTCTCCTTAGAGCTGCACTCAGCTGTCTATTAGAAAACTCACAGAGTCTATGGGAGAACAAGGAGCCACACCCCAAATCACACCACTCAACACCACTCAAACTCCACAACCATCAGAAATGCTGAATACTGGCTACTGTTTTTGTCATCAATACCAGCACCAATACCAGAGTGTTGTTTCTGGAACTTCTTGTCTCTGAGGCCTCTGAAAAATGGATGTAGCTGTGCCAACAAGAGTGGATTCCAAGGAGCACCTGCTTCCTGTTAAGTCATTGGTTTTCCATTCATGATCTGGTTTGGGTAAATCTGGCAAAGCCTAGGGAGGGTGGGAGAGAGAGTATTTGATGCCTATAGTGGGAGGTGGGGACTCATAATTGGAAATTCTACAAATATAGAAAGGATGTTCAGAGTGCTGGGTAGCCAAAAGGAATGGCAAATGTTCGCTACACTGACAATACCACATGCCGAACAGGATGCAGAAAAACAAGAACTGTGCGGCACAGCTATAATTGGCACAGCTGATGTGGAGAGTATTTTGGTAGTATCTAGTACAACTTAAAATGTACCAGCATCACAGTATATATTTCTAGAGAAACTCTAGCATATGTACACAAGAAGATGTGTGAAAGATGCCAACTGCAGCAGGGTTTAGCATAGCATACTAGTAGAAACGACCTAACTTTCCCTCGTGAGTAAGCAGATTGTGTTATGAAATGAAATACTTTACAGCAATTAAAGTACATGATGTAGATCTGTACTAATCAACATGGTTGCCTTCATTAATATGATGGTGAAAAAAAAAGTTTCAGAAATGATAGATACCATATGGGAGCACTTATGCAAATTAAAAACAAAAAGAGCACATAAATGTAGTGAGTATAAAAACATGGGTACACATCACATTGATGATGATTGATGTAGGGTTGCCTCTGGGATGGGGGGGGAGACAAAGGGAATTTTAACTTCATTTGAAATCTTTTATTTCCATTATTAAATTTAAAATCTGAATCAAACATGTTAAAACATTAACAGCATTTGTTGATTTTTGGTGATCAGCACATGGAAATTGGTTTATTATTTTTCTGTACTTTAATAATTTTCTTAAAGAGGGAAAAATCATGGTTATTCAGCTATATTATTTGAGTTTTGGGGTCCTGCTGATTTAATTTTTTCCAGAAATGTTTTATTCTGTTTCATAGGCTTCTCTTTTGGACAATTAAAAGGCACAACTTTATTACTAATACTGAAGCTATATAATTCCTTTGATTAGCATTCCATTTTGATGACTACAGAGATTTGTACATTTTCCAGGATATTTAATATTAAAGGTTCAGATATACTCTCTCAAGGGCGTAATCTATATTTTACTCCTTTTTCTTCATATAGTTTGCCAAAAGTGATTTGTCTTTTGCCTTCTGGCTAATGAAGATAGAATCCACTTGGTCACAGAGAGTAAAACCATTTTTCTTTAATGTATGAAAAAAACACTTTTAGAATTAGTTTTATTTCAGTTGCAATAGTATCGAAACCAAGTATCATTTCATTGAAGGGTCTATTTTAAGCAGCATAAAATTGAGAATATTTGCTTCTAAAATATATATTCAGAATATCCTTGAACCTGCAGTGTTAAAGACAGATCTTGAGATACTTATCAACTCCCTAGGTATTCTATTTTATTGATCAAGTCCTTTGAAGAATTTGAGGTTTCAGTAAGATCAACAATCGCTAATATGGAAAAAATTTAGTCAATTCTTGCTAGCTTTGGAGCAGACAATATGTTATATATGCAATCACTTAAGGCACCTCAGGAAAGCTCACATAGATATCTGCTAGCTTGGGGATTAACCTTTTAATAGACTTCCAGGACCACAGAGATACGGGGAAAAATTTAATCTTCCTGAGAGAGGCTCAGACTACCAAACGAATATCACCAGTGACACGGGGAAGTGATTGCAGTTCTCATGGCTCAAACTTTCTGAAAAGAAAACATAAAGTGACATATTTAGTATCTACCTAGATTGGTGAAGAGATATTTGCATAGAAGATTTTAAGTATGTCTTCAAATTATATGAAAGGATTACATCAGACAGGAAGAATAAGTTTTCTCCATTTCTGCTGTTGTCTCCTCTAGACTCAATTGTATTAATTGATAATGGTTAGAATTTGAGTTGCACATAAAAAAAATCATTTAGAGGAATGATAGTGAAATCTGGAAAATAAAGATTAAGAGCTACTACTAACTGTCCTCTGGAAGTTTTTTAAAAATAAGATTGATAGTTATCAGCTTGAGATGACATGACAGCATAAAGGATAATTAAAACTAGTCTTTGGTGGCATAAAAAATATATCAGAATAGTAACCAGTGATTATCATTCTCTTCATGATAACAGTGATAACCTCTGGAGGATAGGAAAAGGAGGCTAAAGGGGAGAGTATGTAGAACAGCCCCCAACCTTTTTGGCACCAGGGACCAGTTTCATGGAACACAATTTTTCCATGGACCGGGGAGGGGATGGTTTCAGGATGATTCAAGTGCATTACATTTATTGTGCAGTCAAACCTCTCTGCTAATGATAATCTCCCCAGTGCTAGCATCACCACCTCAGCTCCACCTCAGCTCATCAGGCATTAGATTCTCATAAGGAGCGCGCAACCTAGATCCCTCGCATACACGGTTTACAGTAGAGTTCATGCTCCTATGAGAATCTAATGCCACTGCTGATCTGACAGGAGGCAGAGCTTATGCAGTGATGTGAGCAATGGGAGCGGCTGTAAATACAGACGAAGCTTTGCTCCCCCACCCACTGCTCACCTCCTGCTGTGTGGCCTGGTTCCTAACAGGCCATGGACGGGTACTGGTCCACAGCCTGGCAGATGTAGAAGACTTCATCTATTTGATAATATTCTTTTAAACTTGGTGATAGGTACATTGGTATTTGTTATAATTTTCTTCATGTGTTTTGTTTATCTGGAGTATTTTATAATTATTTTTAAAAGACAGATGCATTTTGAAGTCCTAGAAGATTGTTTGCTATTCTAGATGTCATACTTACTTAAGGAGAGATTTAGACAACCTGAAGAGTGTTTGGAAGATAATGACTTAAATACTATGAGCCCTGGAGACTCTGGTATAAGGAAAAGTTGGATGGACTGGGGTGGTTTAGCCAGATGAGAGGTGAAGAAGGGTAATCTGGCACAGCAAGCAACATGGCAGAGGACAAAAAAATTTGAGTTACAGAGATATGTGAAAAGGAATAGATTTGTTCTATATGACCACACACACACATATATACACACACACTCACTAGATTGAATAGACTCAGTATAAGGAAGAGATGTCCAAAGATAGAATGACTGATGTCTCCATGCTGGTCATGTGGAAGCTTGTCTTGACATGACCATCATAGAAGATATTCAAGCAAAGTTGAACTACTTGAGAGTTTTTCAATACAACTAGTTTTTTTTTTTTGAAATGGTAAACTAGATAAATTTTTCATCTGATCAGCACCTTCCCTGGTGGGGAGGCTGTTCAAAGAGTTGGCCAGGCTATTCATTCCCATAATACTGAGGGTCTGGAAATGTGACTTAGTCACCATCAAGGTGCATAGTGCCTGAGGACAAATGTCAAGATCTGAGGGAAAATGCTGGTCTAGCCAAATTATATTATTCAAAGAGGTTGTCAGAGGATATAGAACCAAACAAGCTAGAGAACAAAATTAATTGAATTGCTGGTCAGAATGGATGGCATCAGACTAAGTCTAAAATATTTCAGCCATAAAATCCAATGGGCTCTTCCTCATCTAATGCTTGGTTGCACAGCTAACTTAAGCCCATTTCAAAGGCTCATGATAGGGTGAAGTCACTATTCTAGAGAAAGAAGCTGAACTTAATTCCCATCACTAAGGAATAAAATGGCTTTTTAAGAACAGACAACATAGTATTCTATGGCACTTATGAACATTGACCTTAGTTCAAATCAAAGGTTCTCCAATTACCAGCTGTGTGACCTTAGAAAAATTACTTATCTGAGTCTTAATTACCTTATCTGTAAAACATAGATATTAATTTTACATGTCTCAGATGTTAAATGAGAAAATGTATATAAATGTATAGCAATCTATCATCTTGGGTCCTGATACATAGTAAATGCTCAATAAATGGGCTCAAAACTGGGGTGGGGCAATAGGAAGTGTTAATTACCTTTATTTATTGCTGTATTCTCAATGCCAGGTATGTACTAGACATTCAATCAATATTTCTAAAATAAATTAAGACTGAGAAGACAAAGGGCTATGGATTTGGCCCAGGTAATTGAGCATCAAGAGACAGAATATGAACAAAACAGCAATGGTTGGTGCTGTGTTAGGTCAGCAGTGTTGGGTGGGGGAGGTAATGCATAAAAAGAAATGCATCATTTTTGCAAAGAGGGTTCCTCACCTAGGGGATGTTCTTTATGATTTTTCTGGAAGGAAATCTCAGCTAGGCCAATTACTCTATATAGAAACATGTGATGTTAGAAATCACAGCCACTTTTGAACCTTGTGGCACCCTCCTATGCAACCCTGCATGATGCTCCTAGATCACCATAAATAACAAGGTGTCTAGGGAAAAAACTAAGGTTGGAAATGAAGGGTGATGATGTTGCAGAAATATTTGAGTCTGTGAGCAAGTCCAGTGATTCCTTACTCACGACAGATATGGCAAAGGGGTGTGCTGGAGGGTTTCAAATCAAGTGAGAGGCCACCAAAATTCCTGGTGGACTGTGTTATAGATTGTAAATGTTTTCTATGCATTAGACCAATTTGGTCTACATGTGAAGGCTTTTCAACCTTCCTTGGCTTGATGACCACCCCTGGGTAGAACTGAATTCCTGCTGGGCCCTGCTTCCAGGTATACCATCTTCCCTGACTTAACTGGTATCAGAGGATTTTCTAGGATGGGGTCTTTCTTCTGTCTCCTGAAATTCTGGCCTTCAGAGTAAAGTATCATAGGTCTGTTTGCTAGCATATAATACGGTATTAATGTTAAGTGGTCCATTGCAACTGTTAAGAACTGAATTTACAGGTTTCCTTGTTATTTATGGTGATCTAGGAGCATCATGCAGGGTTGTTTAGGAGGGTGCCCTCACGTTTCAAAGGTGGCTGTGATCTCTAATACCACTTGTTTCCATGTGCAGTAATTGGCCTAGCTGGGATTTCCTTCTAGAAAAATCATAAAGAACTGAGGCCACCCAAACTTGAGTCTGCTTCTGAAACAATATGCTTTCTTCTAATGCTGTTTGAGATATCCTCAAGGCTAATGAAGAACATACTGGGTCTGAGTAGGTAGGCTTTGGAGCGAGATGAATGAGATTTTCAATGATTGTGAGGCTACAGTCACGTTAGGTGCCAAGGAAACCTCTTCCTCTTATAAAGATTTCAGAGAATAGTCAGGTTAGATCAGCAGTTCTCAAAGTTGAGTATGTGTCAGAATCATCTGGAGGGGTTTAAAAACACAGGTTACCGTGCCCTACCACCAAGATTTCTGATTCAGTAGGTCTCAGGTAGGGCCCGAGAATATGATTTTCTAATAAGTTCCTAGACAAAGATGCTGGTCTGGGAAACATACTTTGAGAATCATTAGGTTAGAGAAATGAGAACTAAATTACCAGAAAGCCCCAGATATCACCTGTAACCAGAACAGTTTTAGAATAACTTGGAGTTCTTGATTTTGTAGGGCACTCCCATATTAAGATTGCAGTCATTTTCTTTGACATCATTGGATTGTCTTATTCAGACAAAACGTAATGATCCCACACTTCTCAGATTTGGCCAGGAGGTGGCACTTGATAAGCAGCCCATGAACCAAGAGTTTACCAGAGGTCATGTGCATAAAGAAATTTTCCCATCTAAAAAATCATGGAAAATCCCATATATGACTCATTGGAAGTTGACAGGAATGTTGGACCAGCTGACAAGTATCATTAAATACCTGAACTAGTTGAGATGTTTCTGTGAAGCTGTCGTCATTTTGTTTTGCCCAAAGTTATAGATTCTCTGAAAGTCTTATTTTGTCAAGCCCAAAGTTTCACAGAACTGGTCCACAGTAGGGATTAATAAGAGTATTTAGTTGTCTCTCATGGTAATTATGTTAGATCACAGTAATCCTAACCAAACCCTAAGGTGCTTGTGGGAGTTTGTAGAGGGCCTGAGGGACCACCTCCCTGCAACTGATGCCTTTGAACTTGCAGAAGGCCTTGGTTTTGAGCAATATGAGTGAATACGTCTGCTTTGCTAAAACCCAGGTGCTAAATCAGGTGAGTTCAGCTGCCCACTTGATCTCACTACACAGGAGCAAGTCCCCTGCCTCTTTTTTGCAAACTTAGATAGCTTTTAGTGAATGGGGAAGAGTGAAGTGGAGACTTAAAGAAGATCTAAGCAGTGCTGGTGGCAGAATTTCATGGTAAAGAGGAGGACATGGGATACATGGGTCTCCAGTGACTTATTTTACAAACAGTTATGAGACAGGCTCTTTTCTGGAAGCAAAGAACAAACAAGCCAAAGTCTCTGCCCTTGAGAGGCTAATATTTTCAAGTGGAAAAGGCTGAGGATAGTGAATTAAAGTAATGAATGAAGGACTCCATTAGTCTCTTCACAAGCTTTCCAATATGCAGCTCAACGGAGGGTGGTTATTCATTTGTGCGGTAGTGGTACTGGGTCAAGTGCGCATCCAAGTTCCCTGAATGAGGGCATGATCCATGAAGGTACATAATGTCCCTGAGTATGTCATTCTTTACCTAAAGGTAGGAGGGAGCCAGTTTTAAATCCATTGGAACATGAAAATCTCCTTTACCTAAGGGATTCAATATGAATATGGGGAGTGTGGCTAGAACACCGGACAGAGTCGGAGTGGAAGTGCATGATACCAGAGGGCAAGTATCATCCCTGTGTCTGGGAGGTATAATGCATGCCCAACACAAAAGATCAGGATTCAACGTAACAATGAAGAATAGAGCTATAGGGTGCCCAGTGGAGGTTTTAAGTGAGGGAAGATGACAGTAAAGATTTGTGCATGAGAATTAATACACTGGGATACACTCTGGATAAACTCCAGGGACAAAAGCAAATAGCCAAGGCTGGCTTTTATAAGCTTTTAGAGCATTCTTACTTGGGCAGTAAGGGGGCCAGAATAAAGCAAATATTCTCTGACACACATACTAGGAATAGAAGCAGGCAGAAGTAAGGTAGCAGAAAACAGGACTTAATTACTCACTGAGAAATAAAATAATGGACATTTACTGAACAATTAATATATGCCTAGACTTTACTAAGTGCTTTAGCTCATTTATCTTTCCAATAATATAGAAGCTTGGAACTACCATAATCTCTGTATTAGTTAGGGTAACACCAGCTACTGTAAAAATGGACTTAAAAATGAAAATTGGTTTGAATACAATAGAAGTTTGCTTCCCATTCATGTATAAATAAAAGGCAGGGTTCCTGATAAACAGACAACTCTTCCCATCATTTGGTCCCATCACCCTCTAAGTCCTTATAATTATTACCTGTATCTAGCAATAGAAGGGAAAAGAAGGTACACCTATTTCTTACAAACCCTGGCCCAGAAATGACACGCATGATTTTCACAAACATTCCTTTGGTGAGAACTAGTTGTTTAGCTGCATCTTGATGTAAGAGGGTTGGAGATGGGGAAATGTTGTCCCTTCCTGAGGATATCTGCATATTCTGGAAGGGGGAGCAAAGACTCTTGTGTTCAGCTAGCTCTCTGCACAGCCTGCCCCTCTAGCACTAAATGTCGGTGCTCATCCTTCTTTGCACACTTACTCCTGCCTAAGGGAATTAAGCATAAGTACCATCCACTTTCTCTAACGAGCTCCAACTTCATGATCTCCTGGTGATACAGTGTCCTCTTCACCCAGTCTAAAAGATCTTCTTTTGGTCTGGCAACCAATTAACTGAAAAAGAAAACACAGAATGGTAGAGCAGAGAGAGACCTCATTTGGATAAAGAAAGAATGAGCAGTCATGGCAGTCATGGGACCACAGCAGTTATGAAATCTTGCTAGGGAGGTATGGTCAAGAACCCATACCTTGGGAATGGAGGAAGTGTCTTAATCAGACCCTGGTTCTGCTTTCCAGGAGGAATTCCCTTGTTTACCTTTGGCTCTCTCTTCCAGAGGTCCTTCTCTGTCTGTTACCTTCCATGGCCCCATGTGAAATAACTGTCAGGGAGTATGCTATCCTTGGGAGCTGTCCAGCTTTCATAGGCCTTTTCCTGTTCATTCAATTGGGGGGCCTGGCATTTTTTTTTAAAGCCCAAATAGTCACGGGTTTTGAGCCAAGGGTGTCATTCTCTTTTCATATTAGTCAGCTGTTGCTAAGTTTTGCTGTGATAATAAACAACACCCAAATCTCAGTGGCTTACAACAACAAAGGTTTATTTCTTACCCACATTAGATGCCAGCTGTGACTTGGCAGCACTTTATTCTATGTGACTTCTTCAATCTGGGGTCCAGACTGAAAGATCAGCTCCTGTTGGAGTTTTCAGAGCCATGTAATGGCTCCTAAGGCATATGGCAGGACACAATGGCATTCATTACTTCTCATATTCCATTGGCCAATGTCTGATGTCAATGGAACAGGGAAGTATATTCCTTCCTCATGGAGATATTGCCAATCTTAAGGCAGTGGGCAGAGTTATATAATCTTTTTACAGGGAGAGACAATAATACAATCTACCTGTGGCAATACAGATCCCTCTGAAACTTAGTAAGCTTCAGTATATTTGCTTCCAGTCAATTCTGTGTGTAACCACACCCAAGTTCTTTCCTACATATAGCTCTTAATTCCATTCTGTTTCTTTGCTTCCTTTCCCATAGGCCTTTCTGGATCAGTTTAATGAGTCCCTCTAAAGCCATAGGCTTAGGTGGAAGGGCAGCACCCTCAGTCGTATCCTTGCTGTAGGGTTGAATCACTTTCCTTGACTGAGAAGTCTTATTGGACCTTTGTCGCTCAAGGCCTGTTTCAATCTTATTTCTCCTTCTTTAGGGTCCAGAAGCATCCTTTAAGTCTGGAAACTTCACATTTCTGGAGTCTTTCTGTTCCCTTTTACTTCTTGCTCTGAAATCAATCTTAGCCTGAGCTCATCACTTTCTTGCAATATCTTACTAAATGCAGCAGCTAGGCAACTGCCAACCACACTAAGATTCTGGCTTCTTCCAATCCTCTTTCTTTCCTTCCCAACCACACCAAGAGCTAAAGACCCAGTAGGCACTGCATCTTCCTTCCAAGCTATTACAGGTGATGGTTTATTAGATGTTTTGCCATCTCATATCTTCCTCTTATCTTTATTATTCTAGCATTAGACGTCTGTTTCCTTGGTGCCTGGCATCTCCCTTCTAAGCCTGTATCACATATTTTGTTTTGTTTTGGCAGCATCACATTTCCATTTGCCGATTTTTGTTAGATAGGATGACACTAGATGCTGCAGCAAATAGATTAAAAAAAATTTACTCAAACTAAATAGAAATTTATTCCTCACTCAAGTTGCTGTCCAAAGTGGATTTACTGTTTGCTATGAGACTTTCTTCCATGCAGTGATACAGGGATTTAGGTTCCTTCAATATGGTGGCTCCATCATTCTCTAGGGTAGGGGTTGGCAAACTACGGCCTGCAGGCCAAATCTGGTCTGAGGCCTGCTTTTGTAAACAAAATCTAATTGGAACTTAGCCATGCCCATTCATTTATGTTCTGTCTGGGCTGCTTTTTCATTACAATGGTAGGTTTAAATAGTTGCAGTAGAGATAGTATGACCTGCAAAGCCTAAACTATTTACTACCTGGACTTTTATAGAAAAAGTTTGCTGATACCTGACCTAGGATCTAATCATCATCATTTGAATTCACTTGGGAAAAGGGGAAAGAGAGGTGGAGAAGGTACAATGCTTCTTAAAGCCCTGACCCAGAAGTGTCACACAGACTTGAGCTCATATTCCTCTTTCACATGGCCTTACTTAGATGCAAGGTGGAGCGAGAAATGTAGTCTGTCGCCAGGAAGACACTTAGCCACTTTCCAACAGCAACTCTATATTATGCAAAGGGGAATAAGAATTTTGGTGGAGGCTGGGCGCAGTAACTCACACCTGTAATCCTAGCACTTTGGGAGGCTGAGGCGGGAGGATCATTTGAGGCCAGGAGTTTGAGGTTGCAGTGAGCTATGATGACACCACTATACTCTAGCCGGGGCAATAGAGCGAGATCGTGTCTCAGAAAAAAAAACAAAAACAAAAGAAGTTTGGTGGATAGCCAGTCATCTCTGCCATAATATCCATCCTTTAGATTTTTTAAAAAATAAGTTTTTTAAGAGCTATTAACTTGACTAATGACTTCAAAACCTATTTGGAGATATTATATCAAAATGGTTAACAATTTGATCTCTAGAATCAGAAAGACTTGGGTTTTAACAGTAAATGCTCAATAGATGTTATTAATATATTCTTGCCTCCAACATATAGTAGAAGTTTTGCTAGACAGGTAAAAGTTTACCTCCCTAATCTGTAGCTTGGAATTGCAAAACAATGGCCTGCAGGGTCCTTAAGGTTCTTTCCAACTCAAAAGCTCGTCCTTAATTCCATATATTTTACTTGAGCTCTGCTGTGTAACTGCGCAAAGTAGTAGAGTCACAGAGAAGAATGAAGCAATATTTCAGCCATTGAGGAGCTTACAGTCTAAAGAGGGAAACAGATATGGTATCAGTGCCTACCCTAATATCTGGGAGTAGAAACAATGAACTAGAAGTGTCCACAGAGAGCTGAGAGCCATGCTGATTCCTTCCTGTCTGACAGCATTCAGCATGAACTTCTAAGCACCTAGACCCAGCTGGGCTTACCTGTTAAATTCCCCCATCATGTATACCTTTAGAATACATTCTTTGTGTATGCCTTTGGAATATATTCTTGATCTTTGACTGTTGACTTCTTCTTCATTTAAAGTCTTTACCCTAGGAAACTCTCTTTCTCCTTATGTTTGTTTTCCATACCTAGGTCACACTCCCCCTTACAACTTTGGTTGTATTTTAAAAAAAATAAAAGTGATTGACAAATGGTGCATTATTCTAGGAAGTTTTCAAATACCCCAAATCCTTTGTATTTCATTAGTCTTCTTCTCTTCACTATGCCCTGGACCAGAGTTTTGAAAACGAGTCTGTGGAGTTCTGGGAGTGTGTGGATATTCAGTTAATAGAAACAAAATAGACTAAAACAGGGAATACACACACACCGTAATTATTTTTTCTCACTTAACACAAATTAACGTACATTTATCCATTGATATTTTGATGTACAGTCACCAAAGTATGGGCCCACCATGACTTGGTATATAAATCACATTCAATTTCAAATTCTTCAAAGCAGAGCAGGAATTTAAGGCACGTGCCTTCAATCTGAGTGCAGTAATCCTGTACGATTTGTTTGCTCGGTTTTCTACAGTTGTGTCACATATCTGTTACAACAGGATTTTTTAGTGGCTTGGTTTTATCAGTAGTTTCTAAATCATTTAATTTGTTTCATAGAAGTGGCTCCTTTTGCATCTATATTTATTAGTTTTTACAATATTTAAAATATCTAATTGACGTAAGGAGCAAAGTTGGATTAAAGGAGTTTGGGAACCAGCCCAACTGACTCTTGCTAAGCAAACAGCTCAACTGGTGTGAGTAGTATGAAGGCATATTGAAGAGTAGAATCCTTAAGCAGCTAGTGCCAAGAGCATTAGTCAGCATGTTTTACAGAAGGAATGAAGAACATCATCTCTTATGGCAAGATAGTTAAATGGATGTCAGTTAAAAAAAAAAAAACAAAAAATGAACTTCTTTACAACATAATGACCATGAAAAAAAATTTAAGTACAAAATGCTATGGAGTCCTAAAGGAGGGAGCAACTAACTGCCTATGTATGATTCTAGACCTCTTCAACCTTTTATTAAACAATAGCGGAAACCAAAAATAACTTCTTAAAGATTTGTTTTAACATCTTCACTAATTAAAATATTAGTAGGTTATTCCAACACAAAAGGTTAATCTGGGTTTATATTTTTCCCTTAAATTTGGGGGATAACCCATATTATATGTGTTCTTATTATTTTGAATTATTGGTAATTGATACGTCAATTTTTATTTTTAATGATCTGACGTCCTGAGCTGTGAAGAGTTGGAATTCCCAGCAAAAGGTTTTTAATCCTCATAGAAAGAGCAAATTCTGTGCTCTAACCACAGAGGGCTCATTGTGAGCAGTTTCTCCTGCTGGTATATCAAGCTACCTTTCTTCCATTTGCCCATTCTTGGGGCTGATCAGGTCTCATCACCATATTCTTTCCTCCTGTCTCCAGTCCTTGCTGGTCTCTGCCCTTACCAGAACTCCTAGAGCACTGTGACATTTAATGATATGGATCATTCACTACCCAATCACATGGGTCTTGGATCATTCACTACCCAATCACTTTATGTCTTGACCTTCTAAAATAGACTGCAAATCTCTTGACAAAGGATTGCATCTCCCATGACTTTTTTCTGTTCACAGCATCTCTACATCACAGGCACAAATAATTGCTTGTTGAATTGAAACAACCAGCAATACACCAGAAGAAAAGTGTGGGAATATTTAATAAATTTCTGAGCAATTATTAAATTCTTATTCTATAGTAAGTGCCATGAAAGATAGGTATAGTCGGTATAGTCCTTCATTCCCAATTACATCTAAATAACTATTTCCTCTGTAGGGGCACAGAGGAGCTAGTGAAAATTAAGGTAGACTTACTGAAATATAAAATCAGATGGTTCATTTATCTACCATCCTAGGTTAAGTTCTGAAAAAAACTGCATGCTACAACTGCATAAACAAATGTAAGGAAGGCATGTGGTGCTTGCTTATTCAGTTAGAATAATGCGTAAAAAAATGTTAGTTGTCATAAAAAATGTTTACTATCATTGTCATCATCATCACCACCACAAACGTAATGAGAACATTAAGACATGAGTTGATTATTCGTTGTCATTCAACAGCAAGAATAGCTCAGCTTGGATTTGGGATTCACAACAAGAACAAAAACTCCAAATAAAATTTTGCAGTGAGAAATTCTCTTTACACATTCTTTCTCCATCTGTTTCACTTGTTTGCTGAAATAAAAAGGATTTGCCTCTAAATTTTTCCCTTGCTTCCTCATCTTTCTTTCAGAAGCAATTTTCTTTTTGTAGGAACACTGGTGTAATGTAACCTAATATATCTTCAATGCAAACTCCAGGATCTAATAGGACAGTCTGATAGAAAAGTTCATTCCTTTCCTTTTCCTTGTTACTCTATAAAGTTTTCCTATTTCTTAAGCCACGTCAAAGACAGTCGTCTTGTTAATATTTAGGTATTCTGGCTCAAAGTCACTAGGCATACTAATACATAAGGAAGAGAAACACATTTTTCTTTCTGTTTTCCTTGTTCTGGATATCAGAAACCAGCATAAGAATTTTATTTCCTATTTCAGACCAAAGCTGTTTGGCTTTTTTCTCTGCGTAGGAGTGTCTCTGGGGAAAACATTAGCATTATCCTTTGGAACATATGAGTCATTGATCCTGTGGTAAGGAGGTGCTATGATTTAAATGTGCCCTCCAGGGTTCATGTGTTGGAACCTTAATGCCGATGCAACAGTGTTGGGAGGAAGGACCTAATAAGAGGTGATTAGGTCATAAGGACACTGCCCTCATGAATGGATTAATGTCATTATTGTGGAAATGTGTTAGTTATTGCAAGAGTAGGTTGTTGTAAAATCTGGTTTGGCCCCCTCCTGCTCTCTGTCTCTCACTCTCTCTTACCTTCTGCTTTCTGCCATGGGATGAGGGCAGCACAAAAGCCCTTACCAGATGCTAGCACCTTGATATTGGACTTCCCAGCCTCCAGGACTATGAGAAATAAATTTCTTTTCTTTATAAGTTACCCAGTTTGTGGTATTCTGTTACAGCAACACAAAACAGACTAAGACAGGAGGTGACTTATTTTTAAAGAAGAAACAGATATAGTAGCATAACAAGAGGTGGATTTCCCCACTGTCAAGTTGTTCTCACACTACTACTATTGAGAACCCTTCTCTGATGGGGAGAACTTATTGAAGACTTAGACTATTGGAAAGGGGGTACCTGCAGGTGAACACAGAGGATGCTCCACAGGAGGTATCAATGGAGGGCCCTCTCCTGACTGTAACCAGAAATGTAGCTAACAAGGCTTCTGTACACAAGAGAGAAAGGACAGTCATTCAAAGACAAAATGAGTGATTTATAGGTATGGTTGTGCTTCCTGCGACTTCCTGCTGCTGCCACAGAGTGCTCAGGCCACTGTGGATGGCAACTTCTGTTTTCCATTTGGCTGTCTAGCTTGAAGTCTTTGTAATCCCACCTTCTCCAAAGTTCTATAAGATTATCCTTACCTGTATTAGTCAGGGTTCTCATAAGGAACAGAACCAATAGGGTATGTGTCTTGTGTGTATATGATATGTGAGTTCTAAGGAATTGGCTCTCATGATTATGGAGGCTGGCAAGTCTCAAGTCTCAAGCTGTGCAGGGTGAGGCGGCAAACTGGAGACCCAGGAGAGCCAAGGGTTTAGTTCTAGTCCAAGCCTGAGGCTTGAGAACCAGGAGAGCTAATGGTGTAGTTCCTGTTTAAAGTCAGCTGCTTTGGGGCCCAGGAAGAACTGATGTTTCAGTTTGAGTCCAAATGCAGGAAAAAAACCAATGTCCCAGCTCAAAGGCAGTCACACAGAAGGAATTCTCTCTTCCTAGGAGGAGAATCAACCTTTTTCTTCAGTTCAGGCCTTCAGCTGATTGTTTGAGGCTACCCACATTAGGAAGGGCAATCTACTGCACTTGGTCTACCAATTTAAATGTTAATTTCATCCAAAACACCCTCACAGAAACACCCAGAATGTTTGACCAAATATCTGGATATCCCATGGCTCAGCCAAGTTGACACAAAATTAACCATTACATTCCCCTAGGTCCCCACCACACACACACACACACCACACACACACACACACACACTCTCACATACACACACACATACCATGTTTTCCTCTCTTTTCCTCACTGAGATACTCTCATCAGAAATTTCCAGGGCCAGCATCATCCACTCCTTTCTATTTTATCATTGCTGCAGGTTAGGTTTGAAATGGAGTTTGCATGCAGAATGTTTATTAGGAGTGCCCCCTTGGGACCTATCCTTGTGGCAAGGAGGAAAGGAAGTGGGATTTGGGCAGAAAAAGAAGTCTTAGCTGTGATGCAGCCAGACCGCAGCCTTGACTGACTCCACAGGGAGGGAGCTCCAGAACTAAAATGGTTGATCATAGTAGTACTGTTTTGGGCCAAAGGGCCAGATCTTTATACTCCCACCTTTGTCAGCTATTGAATGCGGGTCATCTAGCAAAGGTTGTGAACTTAAGTGAGGCAGCTTTCTGCAGCTGGGCCGTCCCTGAAGGAGCTGACAGCTGGGTCTCTGCGGACAGCATTCCTACCTGCTGGGGCAAGTCTGTCCTTGGAGAGAGTTGTGAGGGCTGCTTCCATGTCCACCACGATCGTTATGGTTTACACACTGTATTCTGTTCTCTTTAGAAACTTCTCCTTAGATTCTCAACATTCTCATTTTGAAAGTTAAAAGAGAAGAACTAAACATTTACAATTTCTTTCTTTTTTTACTTATGCCATAACAAAATTCTTTTCAAGGCAATATGAACTTCTTTCTCTTAATGACCAGGGGGAAAGTTTATAGAAGGATGTGCCTAAAAAGGCAAAAATTGACTAAGATCAGTATTTAAAAATTGTATGGAGAATCATTCTTTTTTAGAGTCAAAATGGTTTTACTTAATTTAAGTCCAAGTTTCTTTTATTATTTTGTGTACTACCTGGGTTGCTATTCCCAATGCCCTGATTTGGCTTCTTTTTCAGCCTAAACTATGAAGAAGTATATGTTTTTGTGTTTACCCTACAGTCTATGACAGAACTGAGAGTCATGATAAAATTATCTCCACTCTAGATAAAAATCTAATCTCCCCAAATAAGAACTTCAAATCTTCAGTCTAAAAGTGTTGACTAACCCCAGTGCCAGAACTGACCTGATTCATGAGTAGATTCCATGTAGGTTTCAATTCCAGATATCCTGCTTGGTAGCAAAAAAAAAAAAAAAAAAAAAAAAAAAAAAGACCAGCCAGTTGAATTACATTTTAATATTTTCTATCCATACTGAATACTTTGAGTCTAATAGCAGAGCATAAAACCCCAACTCAGCTGAAATATGAACTACCATTTGTTATTATCAATGCTGTGTTTCATCATTACCAGCCTCATATTTCAAGAGGACAGCTGGTTCTTCCAAGGTCAATGACAGTTTTATATAAAAACCCCAAATGAAATGACTGCAGAGATCAAAGATTTGGGACAATCATATAGAGAAAGATTGCCAAGTGCTAGCTCATCCATTCCAAAAATTGGGTTTTTATTTTTGGTATCTATGATGAAGGGATGGGAAGAGACTGAAAAGGAGGACTTAATAAAAGCTATCAAGATGAGACTACAATGTCAAAAGTAAGTAAAACATTCGATTGGAGAAGTTAAGGAGAAATGCACACAAGTAATTGTTACTGCTGAATGTCCACTCCCTGTTGGTGAATTCATTTTGAGAAGGCCTGATGATAACACAGAACTATTTAATTATACAGCAGGATAGTAATGATCTTGCGGGTAGATGAAAACAAATCAAAATCAGCTCAGTGGTACCAAGGAAGAGATATAGACGTGCTGTGCTAGGCTTTCAATGACCTTGGTGAATGTATTTACATTAATGGAAGAGAGAGGAGTACCAAGTTTTCAAAGCTTTTTGATTTTCAGAACTAAACAGTAATCAGAATTATGACTGGTATGTCTCACTTTTTCTTGCTTTGGGGGAATAGTGGAGTTATTAGGAGAAATTATTCAAATCCAGGATATTCAGCCTAGATGATGCCAGCAATCTACTCCAGTGATCTTGATCCTGGCCATGAAAAAAGTAGAATGATGTAGGCATTTGGGAGCAGTGGGAAGAAAGAGAGGATGTTCCCAAATATTCCAGCTTTCCATGCTACCCGCCTCACACATTTACCTTCATTTTGAAGTCATGAGTTAAAGCTATTTGGAGAACATTGTGGAGAGGAAGGAGTGACTTCAGCTAGAAAGATGGAGAACATTGCCAGGACCCAAGAAAAATATGTACTAAGCAAAGTTCAATGTCAAGCCCCCACACTTTCTCTATTGAATATTTTCTTGCCTCAATAATATCTGGTCTCTCCTTTCAGGCTTCATCAGTATTTGTGCTCATTCTTTGAACCCCCTCCCTTTTATTATCAAACTGTATGCTCTGCTTTGCTAGGAAATTAGAGGGACCCACATATACAAAAGTTTGTTTTGTTTATGAAAGCAACATTTTATTCAAAATATTGAATAAAAGGGTTGAAAATAGAGGAGTTATTTCCAGTCTCATGCCAGAGAATCAGCAGTCCCAAACCCTGCTGAATCTACTCTGCATTATAGCTACTTCATTATTGAGATTATGACTTTGTCCTAAGTCATCACACTAGGATCTGTGAGCTCATGGCAGAAGATAAGTCTGGAGTTCTCCCAGTTATGATATACCAGTGGGCTTCAGAGAAGCCCTCTGCAATGGACTGAATGTTTGTGTCCCCCTCAAAATTCATATGTCGAATTCCCAATCCCCAAGGTGATGGTGGCAACTTTGGGAGGTGATTAGGTCATGAGGGTGGAGTGCCCCCCTCATGAGGGGGATTAGTGCCCTTATAAAAGACACCCCACAAAGATCTACACCCCTTTCACCATATGAGAACACAGTGAAAAGATGGCAGTCTAGGAAGAGGGCCCTTACCAGACACCTAATCTGCTGGAAACTTGATCTTGGACTTTCAGCCTCCAGAACCGTGAGAAATAAATATCTGTTATTTGTAGTCACCCAGTTGATGGTATTTTATTATAGCAGCCCAAAGAGTCTAAGACACCCTACCACCTCCTCCCAATTTCTTCTCCACTGCTCCTTTGTACACCATTATTTCAGATGATCTCAGAGCAAACTTGAATATTCTACTTCAGGAGATGACTCAATCCTTGCCCCAGCGTGGACACCACACATTTCCAGCATCGAGACAAACATTTATTGGCTGAGTAGCTAGGAATTGTAAGACAAGTGCATGAGCACTGGCTTTCTCCAGCTCCTGTTCATCACCCTCCACTTGCTGGTGGCAACACCAGAAATCAGCTCTTACTCATCTCTCTCCATATAGCCTCAGTTCCCTGGGATGGCCCAGTTTCCTGGGACTCAGAGCACTTGCCCGTGAATGACTGGCAGTGCACATGTGTGTTCATGGATGACAAATAGGGTGCGCCTTTGCTGTTTTTCTCCTAGACACTGATCACTATTTAACATGCTACCTATATTTTACTCCCATTTACCTTCCTTATTGTCCCTGTCCCTACTAGAATATATGCCCATTTGCCTACACTAGTGCCTGGTGCGTAGTAGATGCCTGATGAAAATTTTTGCATGAATCATTTATATGAATACTACACTTTTGTTTGCACTTTTGTCAGTGATATGTATTGTGATTATATTTTCCTACCCTGCACTCATCTTGTCATTGTTTTTATGGTATCTTGGTAATAGGAGTTCTTATTTTTAATATAGTTGCATTTAAATTATTTTCCTTTATGGTTATCACTATTTATATATAATCAAATAAGTCCTCTTTTCCAAAGACATGAAGATACACTATGTTATCTCTTTTAGGTATTATTGGGTATTTTTTTCTCAAGGATAGGTCTTTAATTTTGTGTATGATGTGAAGTAGGGAGTTAATTTTTGCCCATATAGATAATCAGTTGTTCCAGCATCATTTATTGAATATTCCACTGATCCCCACTGATTTGCAGTATACTTGCCATATATCAAGCATCTATATATAGTGCAGCTGTTTTTGGACCCTATCTTTCCCACCCTTCTTATAGAAAGTCTTTCCTATCTGATGAGCAAGTCCTCCTCCTTTGTTTTGCTTCTTTAAGAGATCATGACAGTTTCAGGCCTTTGCATTTTCATAAAAATTTGATATCAGCTTATAAATTTTCCCATACACATACACATAAATACCTATCGGGGTTTTTATTAGAATGACATTGAATCTATAAATCAATTTAGGAAGGATTGAAATCTTAACAATACTGAGTTCTTTCAATCTATCATCATGACATGCTTGTTTAGGTTTTCTTTAATGGTTCTCATTAAAATTTTATAATTTTATCTTTACAGATGTTACATATCTTTTAGTTGAGTTTATTCCTGGGTACTTGAAAATTTTGAAAATTTTGTATTTTGTTCTTAATGTTCTCAATCTTAAGTATTATTACTTACTACAATTTAGTTTCACATGTATATACAGCAACCTTGTTAAACTCTACCAATGATCCTAATAATTTATGTATAGATTCTTTGATATTTTCTATGTACACAGAAATATCACCCATAAAAATTACTGTTTTGTATTATCTTTCCTAATGTTTTCACCTTATATAATTTTCTTTTTTACTGTGATAGCAAAGACCTTTACTACAATGTGAGATAGAAGTAGTGATAGCAAACATCTCTGATTCATTCATAATATCAAAGCAAAACTTTTAATGTGTTGTTATTAACTATGATGTATACAGTAGGCATTTTGTAGATAACCTTCAGTGGATTGACAAAGTCCCCTTTTAATTTTTAAATTGCTAAGAATATTTTTATCATAAAATGATGTTAAATTTTATTAAATGCTTTTTCTGCTTCTTGATATATGGTACAACGGATTATCTCTTTACATATTACTGGATTTGGTTTGCTAATATCTATATTTTATTTATGAGTTTTGCATGCTGTTCATGAGTGAAGTTGGTCTATAATTTTTTTTCTCATCCTTTTAGATTTTGATATTAAGGTTCTACTGGCCTCGTAAAATAAGTTGACAAGTGTTCCCTCTTTTTCTATTCTCTGTTAGAGTTTTCAGAAGATTGGACTATTTGTTCCTTGAATATCTGGGAGAACTCACCAATAGAGAGAGGCATTTGGTCCTAACAGGTTTTTGTGTGTGACTATAGATTTGACTATAGATTTTGACTATAGATTCAATTTATTTAAAAATTATAGAACTACTCAAGATTTCTACGTCTTCTTGAGTCTGTTTTTGTTAGTTCTATTTTTATCTGGGAATTTATTAATTTTGCCATAAAGTTGCTTGTTAAATTCAATGTATTTTCTTTTAGATGTCTCAGGCATCTGTAGTGATATTCACCGTTTCACTCCTAATATTAATTAATAGCACTTTCTATGTTAATTTCTTGATCATTTTCACCATGTTTTTATACTTTCACTACTATTTTCAGAAAACAGTTTTGGCTTTGTTGTCCCTTTCTATTGTACATTTATTTACAATCTCATAAGTTTATACTCTTTATTCTATTTTTGCTTTCTTCCTTTGATTTTTTTTTTTTTTTTTTTTTTTTTGAGACAGAGTCTCTCTGTATTGCCCAGGCTAGAGTGCCGTGGTGTCAGCCTAGCTCACAGCAACCTCAAACTCCTGGGCTTAAGCGATCCTCCTCTCTCAGCCTCCCAAGTAGCTGGGACTACAGGCGTCTGCCACCAGGCCTGGCTAATTTTTTCTGTTTTTAGTGTGAGGGGGTCTCGCTTTTGCTCAGGCTGGTCTCGAACTCCTGAGCTCAAAGCAATCCTCTCGCCTTGGCCTCCCAGACTGGTAGGATTACAAGCGTGAGCCACCGTGCCCAGCCAGATCTTTTTTTGAAATTTCGAAATATAAAGGGGGTCAAATGTTTCTGTTACGTGGACACCTTGTATAATGTTTAAGTCAGAGCTTTTAGTGTGCCCGTCACCAGAATAGTGTTCACTGTGCCTGATAGGTAAGTTTTTATCCCTCACCCCCCTCCAAACCCCCCCTTTCTTGGTTTCCAATGTCCTTTACATCTCTTTGTGTCCGTGTGTGCCCATTGTTTAGCTCCCAACTGTTAGTGAGTACATATACTGTTTGTTTTTCCATTCCTGAGATACTTCACTTAGGATAATGGTCTCCAGTGCCATCCAAGTTGCTGCAAAAGACATTATTTAATTCCTTTTTATGACTGAGTAGTACTCCATGGTCTGTGTGTGTGTATATATATGTGTGTGTGTATGTATATATAGACATTACATATATATGTCACATTTTCTTCATCCACTCATGAACTGATGGGCACTTAGGCTGATTCCACATCTTTGCAATTGTGAATTGTGCTGCAATAAACATTTGAGTGCAGGTGGTTTTTTATAAAATGACTTCTTTTCCTTTGAGTAGATACCCAGTAATGGGATTGCTGGAATGAATAGTAAGCCTACATTTATTTCTTTGAGGAATTTCCATACTATTTTCCATAGAGGTTGTACTAATTTGCAGTTCCACCAACAGTGTATAAGCATTCCCTTCTCTGTGCCTCCCTACCAGCATCTATTGTTTTTTGACTTTTTAATAAAGGCCATTCTGACAGGGGTAAGGTGGTATCTCATTGTGGTTTTAATTTGCATTTCCCTGATGATTAGTGATGTTGAACATTTTTTCATGTATGTTGGCCACTTGTCTATCTTCTTTTGAAAAAATTCTGTTCATGTCTTTTGCCCACTTTTTAACGGGGTTGATTGTTTTTCTCTTGCTGATTTCAGTTCTTTGTAGATTCTAGATATTAGCCCTTTATCAGATATATAGTTTGTGAATATTTTCTCCCATTCTGTAGGTTATTTACTCTGTTATTTCCTTTGCTATGCAAAAGCTTTTTAATTTAATTGAGTCCCATTTATTTATTTTTGTTATTGCTGTATGTGCTACAAATACAGCAATATTTTGACCTTTTAAAAATTTATTTAGTTGGATGTTTAACTCATAATTAGCCTAAGAGCATAAACTTCCCTCTTAATACTGCTTTCACCGTATCCCACAATTTTTGATATGTAGTATTTTTATTATCACTTAGTTCAAAATACCTTCTAATTTTCATTATTATTTCCTCTTTAACCAATACAGTTGTTTTAGATATATATTTTTAATATTTCTAAACATATGGGGATTTTCTAGTTATCTTCTTGGTTTTCATTTCTAGCTGAATTGCAATGTAGAGTATACACTGTACGATTTCAATCCTTTGAAACTTGATGGGCCAGTAATCAATACCATAAACTTTCCTGTACCTTAAAAAGAGCATATATTCAGCAGATGTTGAATATATCTATATATATCTATCAGGTCAAGTGTGTTAATTGTGTGTTCAAATTTTCTATTTCTATGCTGAACTCTTGCCTCTTTGCTGAATAAAAAACTAAAAAGAGTGTTAAAAAGCTCCTACACCACATGTACTCACTAATAATTGGGAGCTAAATGATGGGCACACACAAGCACAAAGATATGTAAAAGATATTGAAAACCAAGAAGAGGAGAGAGTGAGAGGGGGTGAGTAATAAAAACTTATATTGGGTATAAGGAACACTATTCTGGTGACAGGCATAGTAAAAGCCCTGACTTAAGCATTATGCAAGGTATCCATGTAACAAAAACATTTGTACCCCTTTAATATTTTGAATTAAAAAAATAGCTCCTACTATGGTCATGAATTTATCTATTTTTTCTTATATGTATATCAATTTTTGATCCATGAGTTTTGACACAATAACATAATATTTCATACAAATTTGAAATAGCTATATTTTCCAGTATATTATTATCTTAATCTCTAGTAATTTTTTTTTCTTGAAATCCATTCTTTGTAATATTATCTTGTTATACCAGCTTTTGAGGAGGGAATTATAGTATTTAATGGTATATCATTTTTTCAGTCCTTTTGCTTTTAACCATTCTATTTTCTTGTGTTTCAGCTACATTACTAGTAAACAGAATATAACTGAAAAAAACTTTAGGCCATTTTTATCCTTAGGACTTTAGGGCATTTACTAATAAATTTACTTTTATGTCTACTTTATTATTTTAAAAATTTTCCCTGTGTATTTTATTTTTCTCTCTGTATTGCCTTATATGGACTTGCTTTTTCTTCTATAAGTTTGCAGTGGTGTTTACTTTGTTTCTATTTATTTAGCTGTTACTCTAGATTTGCTACATGTGCACTTTAACTATAAAAATATAACGTTAGTAAATACCCTTATTTTTGTCATTGATCTTAAAATACTTTAACTCCATTTAGCCCCCATATGATTTTATGTTGTTGTTTTCATGTATTTTAATGCTATCATTTTATTCAGACACCAAACATTATCACTATTGTTTATAACATTCAATGGTCATTTAGATTAAACCCATATTTAACCCTTTCTTTGCTCTTCCTTTCTTCTTGCATCTCAGACCTTTCCTCTGGGGTAATTTTCCTTCTGCCTGAAGTACTCCTTTAGAATTTTCTTTTGAGAAACTCCACAGGTCACATACTCTCTCAGTTTTTGTTAGGCTAAAAATGTCTTCATTTTTCCTTTATTCTTGAAAGATCATTTTGCTGTGTGTAGAATCTGTTGACAGTCACTTTCTTTCAGCACATTCGGTAGATCATTCCCCTGTCTTCTGGCTTCCAGTTTTATTCTTGAGAACATCTGTCAGCATAAGTGATGCTATCCGAAGGTAATTTCACATTTTTTATTTGTCTGTTTAAAGATTTACTTTGCTTGCTTTTCTACAATTTTACTTTGGTGTGTTTAAATGTGAATTTCTTTTTATTTATCCCACTTGGGAAACACTGGATTTCTAGTATGGATTGATTGGTAGATTTCATCTCTAGAAAAATTTCAGATGTCACCTATCCAAATACGCCTTTATCTCATTCTTGCTCCTCCAGAACTCCAGTTAAATACACATTCAATCTTCTTATTTCCTGTGACTCTTTACCTCTCTTCCACATTTCTGTCTTTTGCTCTCTCTGCATAACTTCTTCTGACCCATCTTTTAGTTCAGTAATTCTCTCCTCAACTATGTCTGATCTCCTGTTAAACACATCCAATTTTTTTTAAGTCTGCTAGTTCACTTTATCTGTTCTTTGCAGATATTTTCAAATTTGTTTTTAATTTCTTTAAACATAGTAAGCACAGTTGTTTGATAATCTTTTTCAATTTATCTTTACATGAAGTGTATAGCGCTTTGGGATTCCAGTTTTGTGGAGGGATAGGTAGTTCTGGATGCCCTACCTTCTTCTCTGTGCCATTCAGGCAGTGAAAACTGCAGCTCATTTTCTTTTGCTTAAACAAATGTCCTCAAGACAAAAGGAGATTTTGTCCTTGGTTTCCCCTTCAAAGTCACTTCTTGT
This sequence comes from Daubentonia madagascariensis, assembly GCA_023783475.1. Taxonomy (NCBI): domain Eukaryota; kingdom Metazoa; phylum Chordata; class Mammalia; order Primates; family Daubentoniidae; genus Daubentonia; species Daubentonia madagascariensis. The sequence continues at coordinate 48,200,098 of JAKFHU010000600.1, read as the reverse complement.
ATTTAAATTTTAATGTGGTAACTATGTCTTGTCAGCTTTTACATGTTCTTAAGGTTTTAAAAAATATTTTATCCAGCATTTCTAGTTTTTTCAACAAGAGAGTTAGTTGGTATGAATAATCTAGTCCTTCATATTATCAGAACACACACACACACACACCAGGCTTGTTGAGAATTTGCAACTCATTGCAGTATAAATGTGTATGCTCCTTCAGTGCAGTCTTGGCTAGATTCCATAACTTTCCAGTCACTTTCAGTTTCTAGAAAAATCTTATTTTTGTGCTTCGGATGTAGTCCTTAATACCTGATTTAAAGCTTGGCCTCTCTCCTTCTCTCTAGTTGCTTAGAGCAGAGGGTGGAGAGTATGGGAGTATGGTCAGATTCTAAGACAACTCCTTCTCCTTTCTATCCTGGGCATTAATTCATCCAGTGTTGGCAATCCAGAGGAAATAGTGGACAGAAGCTTCCTCACCTAAATATTAACAAGGCCCTGTTTTTTCTCTGGTTCCATCTGATATTGGAATCCCCTACTGATGTGGACATCTCACAGGCTCTGAGTGTGGCTTACCTGGGAGTAGTGATCAGCTTCAGCTGAACATTTGATGTTGTTCAAGAACCTCCAGGAGTGTCTCCTACTGGCTTCACCTGACAGTGCCCTCTTGAAGTTGAATACCCCATTATTTGATCCTCAAAATACACATCTGAGAAGCTTCAAGGTTTCTTTTAATGCCCATGTTCACGTATGTGGAGTCAGGAGAATTACAGGGGTCTTTTGTGCCCTACAAGGCATCTAGAAAACAGGAATGGGATAGAAGTTGGACCACTCTTCCCAAGTACCTTAAACCCAAGCATTGCTGACATAGCCTTCCAAAGAAGGTCTCCTACTTTCAGAACTCTCCAGACCAAGTATATCCCCAAACCACAAGGGACACACGGAAAGAGCATTCTTTCCCCCAGAAACATAAAGAAGTGCTGAAAAATCACACTACCATTTCCTAGATTCTCGGGGTCCCAAACCCCTCCCAAGAACTCTCTCACTACGTTCTGCTCTTATATTGGATGCACGTACAAGGGTCTGCCCCTGAGCCAGCATCCAGCTGGAGAATAAGATGCTGGTATTCTGCCTTACAGGCACCTCTAATATTTAGGGATGATTCTTTTGAAGCCCCCTCATTGGGCTCCAGGGAGGAGACAGCAACCTCCTCTTTTCCTCTGTGTGGAGAAGAAGAGGGACCAAAGCAGTGTATTCCTCACAATGGACAACATCCTCCTGCCTTTCCCCTGCATCTTATGTAAACTGTGGGTGGAGAGGGAGCAGCATTGGTGCTTGATACTGCATTAGTGCTTCCCAGCAAGCTTGCCGAGGAAGGCTGGCCCCAGACACTAGGGGTTAGAGTGTGAAATAGGTAGTGCCATTAGTCCTCACCTGGCTTTGCCTCAACTGTGGAAGAACAGAACAGGAAGGATCTAACTTATTATTCTTAATAACATCCATATTCTTAATGGTTATACCCCCAGATGTTAATAGTCACTTTTCTCTTCTAGGGTGGTAGGCTCTTGGATGGTTTTAAAATATTTCTTCCTTTTTTTCTTTTTTATCACCTATATTTTCTAGTTTGTCTATAATAAGCACACATCCATTGTATAATAAAAATACAAAGGTGATTCTTTGGTTGCTTCACCTTTATTAGCAGGCAATTGCTATACCTCCATAAAGTATTCGTCGAATTATTATCAGTTACATTTAGTTTACTGGCAACTTGTTTTGACTCTCAGATGCAGAAATGAATTCCTTACTTTTTGTCCCTCTCTTTTTATTTTATTTTATTTTTTTGCACACTTGAATTCCAGACTCTGCCATCCCATTTTGTTGTGACTTTCAACTCGTATTTTAATAAAAGCAATTTCTGTTTCAAGGCTATAAAGGGAGTGGGAAACTAAAAATTAAATTAAATGTTATACCTAATCTCTGACTTAACACAAAAATATCCCCTCCAAACAAGTGATAGGTGAAAACGATAATTGTTCTGTGCCAGACAGTCTAAGAGAAAATGTAAAATATGCACATGTAGGCTTCTTGCAAGATGGCAAGCTCAGCCTTTGCCTCCGCCAGGTAGAAAGAGACTCACTGGCATTCAACTGGAGTGTGTCTTTGATTAGATTGAATAAATCCTTTGGTCAGTGAAGAAAACAGAGAACTTGGAAATGGCTTTTTGACCAGCCTGGTATTTTTCCATTTTGTTTCTGGCTAGCTATGTGTTCTTTTCAATAGTACTTGTTTGTCCCAGTACATCAGGTTCATTGGGCAGGCACTTTGAATTTTCAGATGAAAATTCTCTATTAAATATCAGTTGAATGTTTTTCATTCTGACATCATGACCTAAACAAGGTAAAAGAGTTTGCAATTCCATGAAGCATGTATTTATTAGGCATCCTCTCCATGCCCACTTCTGTGCTAGATCCAATTGGAGAATAGGGGACGGGAGAAAGGACCCTAAGTTATTCTGAGTCTAAAGCAACAAAAATGGTACCTTTATCTGTCTCATGTCCATTGATCTCACTGGACATTCCGTGAAGAGTGATGCACCACTTCTCCCAAGAAAGTAACAGTTTAGTATAGAGAATAAGACTTACAAATATCAGACAATTAAGAGGCACAATAAGAAGGGAATTATTCAGTGCCAAGTAGTTTGGTGTAGATAATTGATAGAGGACCTCGGTGTAAGCAGAATTGATGGAAAGTGGTTACTACAGAATGAGGAAATCAGATGAACTTTAAAGCACGAACAGGCTTTGGGTAGACAGAGAGTAGGGTGAGGACCTTCTGTGTGTGGAAGGTAACAGGTTAAAAGGTGCAGAGTAAGACCACACACAGCCTGATCAGAAGAGAGGGAGGCAGCTGACAAGTAGAGCAGGGGGAGAGATTGCAATAATTCATGATAAAGCTTATGTGGAGTAATAATATTTGTCAACTTCACAAGTGGGCAAAAAATGAGCTAAAATGACAGTGCTTTAATCTTAATTGATATCCCAAACATTATTAATTTATGCCACAATTAAGTTTTTTATGAATGGCATGAAAAAAGAGGAGGGGGAGAATGTACTTTGGTTAGCCTGCTAGCGGGCTGTTACTGCCATTTCACAGCTAGGGGAGCTGAACCTTAAAAGTGCTAAGTAAATGACCCCTAGTCATACAGCCTGTGCCCTAAGCCCAGTTCTTTCCACTACTCCGTGCAGTGCTTGTGCCTGAAATTCTAGGCTTTGTTTCTCCAGCGTTGGTCTCATACTTTCTCTTGTGCATGTTGAACTATTATTTCCTCTCAGGATTTTACTATTACTTCCTAGCTGCAAGGAGATGCTTCAGTATCATTAAGAGCACTGGGAACTTGGACTAACAACTTTCTATATGTATATTTTGGGTCCAATCTTGCTGAAGTTGAGGCTTGTGTAGGTGTAGTTTGTGAAAGTCTTGGGAATAAAGCTTCCACACAATCTCCATGTCTGCTAATCCCATGTCTGTGTTTCATCTCAGCTCTGCTGATCTGGTCTCTTCCTTCATATCTTCCCATTTAACATTTATCCATTTGTCATTTCTCCCTAAACATTCACATTTTTTTGTCTTTCAGGTCTGTCACCCAGTTACTAATTCCGTTCTCAAGAGAAATCATGAGCAAAAACATCCACAGGGCAGCATTTTACCTACACTCAATACTCAATGTACAAACAAATTATTTTTTGAACACTTACTTTGTATGAATCACTTACCAACTACTGCTGGTTTATTATGAAACATAAGGTACAATCATGCTTGAACACTTGGTTTATTATGAAACATAAGGTACAATCATGCTTGAACTCAAGGAGTAAACAATACAATAGAGGAAATGAAATGCATGCACACTAAATGATAGCTCATAATGCAGGACAGTGTATAAGTGCAAGTCAAATGAGGGATAGACAATAAATGCTCTGTGTTAAGAGTAGGGAAAATTCCTTTTGGCTAAGAGGTTAGGGAAAGCTTCATGAGACAAGAAGAAATTGATTTGATTCCTGTGGGACTTAGGAAAGTTAAAAGGAGAAGAAAGGCTTCTTTAGGAGAGGAAATGGCGAAACCACAATGACGGGAAACCACTGGATGTGTTCAAGAGATTGGAGTGTATGGGTCTAGCTAAAACAATTGATTGTATGGGAAAGGAGGGAAGAGGGAGGCTAGAAAACTGGTTTGACTTCAGATGATAGAGAGCCTTAAATGCTAGGCTAAGGAATGTGGATTGGATATACATTTGGATTTTATCCAAATCACATAGAGGATTTAGAACAACACTTAATGAAAGTCCTGATTTAAAAGGACTAACTCTAAGTCTATGTAAACTGTGTTCTGTATACTCTATATTTCCCCACCCTAGAATTCTTTCTCTGATCTGTGGTTATCTGGCTTGGGCCCCATGACTTCCCTTCCTTCTCCTGCAAGCTGCTTTTCATTTACATTGGCCACTTCATCAGTGCATTTACAAAGGAGAGAAAATGGAACTGACACTAATCTATTATATGAATTATACGAGTTGGGTTTTACCAGTTCTACTAAAAGATTTAGAAAGAAAAAAATCTAAAAGCAATCTCTAAAATATGTTTTTTGATTATTAAATGATTGTGTCTGGGAAGACAAGTGATGAGCCTAAGAGCATGTAGGTAAGGGTTGTCCACACACTGGGAATTAAGGGAAATGCGGTGGCCCTTGTCTATCATGCCCAGTTTCCTGTCATTGAATCTTGCCAATGAGGCAGCTCACAAGGTGACAGTGGTAGTCTTGACTCTGCCAAGTTTTAGGAAGAGAATTAGGTGAGGAAATTAGCAGTATATCTTCCCCGTAGTCAAATTCCTTTAAGCAAGCAAATGAAATTATCTTACTCGGAATTATCTTACTTGGGAAATTTTTAGGTTGCAAGTAACAGACAACCTAACCCAAATAGACTTAAACAAGAAAGAAATTTACAGTATTAGTTCACAAAAAAGGGACCTTATTGACTCAGGGGGGTCATCCCTCGCTTCAGACAAGACTAAAGGGATGCCATTTGGACTCTGACTCTCTTCATCTCTCGACTCTCTCCTCAACCTTGCTGTGCTAACTCTCATGCTAGCAAGATGGCTATCAGCAGCTTCAAGGTTCAAGGTTCAAGTCCAGCAGAAAAGAGCTCATGCTTCTTCTCAACAGTCCCTGCAAAATTCCCCAGATTGAATTTCATCAGATCTGATGGGATATTTGATTTTTCCAAGCCTGAGTCTCACACTCCTTCATGGAGCTAGGTGTCCAGTCAACTCCATTCAAAGCACATGGACTGAGAATGGAGAAGAGAGCGATTCCCACAGCACCGTACCAGCAGAAGGGGGAGTGGATACTGGCTGGGTGGGGAATAACAAATATCTGCCACTGTTACATTCTAAAATACCCATCTCTTAGTAGTACACTGCACAATTTCCCCCATTCTTTTAAACTTTCCAGTGCCACTGTCACATGACATTCATAAGGAGAGAATACACATAGCCCCAAAATATCCAGTGCCCGAGCTTGGACTACATTTCTAATTTAGACTACTTCTGTTGGCGTATGGGCAACTATCCTTTATGGAGCAACCATTCCATGCCAAAGGATTCACTTTCATTGTAATGGCTCATCTTCACAACATCCCTTGGAAATCAGCATATTCTTTTTTTTGTTTGTTTTTTGAGACAGAGTCTCGCTCTGTCACCCAGGTTGGAGTGCAGTGGCCTCATCATAGCTCACTGTAACTTCTAACTGCTGGGCTCAAGCAATCCTCCCGTCTCAGCCTCCCAAGTCTGGAACTACAGGCACACACTACCATGCCTAACTAATTTTTGTATTTTTTGTAGAGATGGGGTCTTGCTCTTGCTCAGGCTGGTCTCCTGGCCTCAAGTGATCCTCCTGCCTTGGCCTCCCAAAGTGCTAGGAGTACAGGCATGAGCCACCATGCCCAGCCCATATTCTTATTTTTTAGATAAAGAAACTTCAGTTCAAAGAGATTAAGCATCTCACCCAGTGTCACACAGCTAAAGGAGAATGTGCATGGCTACTAGGTTTCAGGTCTTTTGGACTCAAAGGCATTGCTGCTTCCACTATGCTATACTGCCCCCAAGTCTGATTTCCTTTGCAGGGCCCGTTCTCATTTTAGCAGTCATGAAATTATGCTGTGCATTATCATGTCTTTTTCTCATTAAATTCAAAACCACTGCCTGTTTGTGAAGATAAAGAACCTGAGAATGTGCGAGCTGAAAGCAATCTTAGAACAACCTAGTTCAAAACTAAAATTCCTCCTTCAAAAGATGAGGAGGTTAACATTGGTTGGTCTAGATCATAAAAATAGAGAGGCGCTGGTTGGAGAACCCAATTTCCAGGTGCTTTTTGGACCTGGATTCATACCCTGTCTCCTTCACTTTCTTTTCTTGCCTGAATGTGACCTTGGGAAAGTTAACTTAACCCTTCTGAGTTTTGGCTTGCCCTTTGTAAAATAAGGGCAATAATATTGAATTTCATTGAATCCCATGTGCACATAATTTCACATTTTAGCTCTGAATTCTAAATGTCGCTTAAAATGGAAAGCAAATTATAGTTTATGTTTTTACTTTCTTAGCAATATATAAAATAATGCCATGTCTCATTGTCAGTGGTGTCTTAGATTCTATAAAATATGGAAATATATCTCTCATATGGGATTGTTACAGGGATGTAATAAAATAATGAAGGTATAACATTTAGAATAATGCCTGGCACATAGTTAATGTCGAGTAAATATTAGTTGTTTTTGGGGGGGTGGTGCTGGTTACACTGTATATAAATAAGAATATAGATAAGTCTTGGCCCATAGATTCTTTTGTTGTCATTTACAGCTTTGTCACTTTGGCTTGTGGGTAGCATAGTGGTTTTTCTTTCTTATCCTGCATTCCTGAGTGTTATATTTGGTTCCCTGGAATGAAACCACAGGCCCCCAAGTCCATTTGAACTGATTTATTCAGATCAGCCTTTTTACTTTGTTCAATTACATGGTAAAGTGACAAACTGCCCCTTACATTTGTGTTATATAGACACAGGATATAGTTTGCACTGGCTTTCCTCATTCTTCATAATTGATAAAAGTAGTTTTTACTAATAGTTTCGCTCAAAACTCTTACTCTCATCTCTTTATGACACAAAAATGCATCAGACCAGGTAAATTGACATGATTTTTTGGGTAGAGATTTATCTTTGCTTAGAGTAGTAGGCATGGCTTTCTTTATCAGGAAGGGAAGGCTGGTTGAATTCAGGTGTAAGCTTAAATTGACACAATATCAAACTAAGTCAAGTCTTATTGATTTCTAAGACAAATTTCTGTGTTTTCTTCATCCTGTTTCAAGGCATAACTGTGAAAGGCACAATAATCTTTAAAAGATAGGACATTTGTGAAAAGACATTGTGATTCTTTCCTCTAGCTTTGAAAATTTCACTGCCTGTAGATTTGAAATCAAAATAGGTAATATCTTTACTGATCTTGTTATTCAAAATTCACAGCTCTTCATGGTATTCTTCTATTCATCATTTTCCCCCTTGTCTTTCAGAATGTCTATAAAATGATGGGTTATTATTTCCGCTACTTCGGTTAGTGTTTATGCCAGCAGGGGGAACATGATTTTATTATTTTTAGAGAATAGGAGCTATTTCTTGAACCAAGAAATTGAACTTGCTATTTAAAAAAATAGAGCAAAGATATCCATCTCATCAATGTCTACTTGATTTCCTCTGGGGTTCCTTCCCCATTCCCTAAAATGACCCCCTGCATAAATGAGAAGCCTTTCCTATCATACATCATGCAAATCTCTATTATTTATTTTCATGTTATATTATAATGTCTATTTCTGTCTCCTTTCTAAACAGGGTGCTTCTCAAGAACGGGGACTGTGGTTTTTTCATCACTACATGCCTATAGCTTAAAACACTAAATTAAAAAGTATGTTAAACAAAAAAAGGTCTTACTTTGAAAACATTCTTGGAGCTCTGGGGATAACTGTGCATTCAATTTCAAAACTTATGTTTACCCACTGGGTAGGAAGATTCATCGCCAAAGTAGATTTTAGTTTCTTAGAGCTGCACCTGCAAAGTTGCATGCACCACTTTACGTAATAATCTGCTAGAGATACTTATAGGCACATATTTACTTAATATTAAGCTGGGCTAGAAAAGAAACAAATTTGAAATTGCTTCCTCAGCTGAAAGCTCTATGCTAACAATAAAGTTTAATTTCAGCAGCTGTAGTTCTCAAATCAATAGACTGCAAAGAGGGTGGCAGAATTTCAGTTTTTGGTTTTGAATACTAAGCAGGTCAGAAGTTGCATTATTTAAAAATACATTTACAGGATCTTAAAAACAGCTTTTGGGAAATTAGCCATGTGGATTTATATTATTTTCAATAATGATCTAAATTTCCAGAGTAAAAAAAATAATGTCCAATCATAAACCATCATGTTTATTACATAAATATGAGGATATTTTCAGCATTTGTGACTTCAAGAGAAAGAGTTATAGATAAATTTATAAATGATAGATATTAAATCACATCAGACAATTAGATTGTCTTACCTGACAAAGAGTTGCAGAGCATATTTTTAGGTCTTTGTTTAAAACAGAAAACATTGTAGTAATACTTCCTGATAATCAGACTGTGTTATGCTAATATACAACTAATTTTACTTTTTTGCAGTATGTGCTTTGGAGTGTGAACATATATGTGATAAATATTGACTAAGTCATGGCTATATGGGTCTTTTTACATTGATCTTGTTTCCATAAGTGTATTGTCATGCCTTATCTTTTAATAACTAAATATACTGGTAGTCATGGGGCACAATTGCATCAAATCATGGATATTTTTACAACCAAAAGGTCCAGTTTGAGAAATAAATTTTAAATGTAAATAAATTACTTTGTTCATAGAAAAAGTGAATGATCTTAAATCTCTCCACGGTCATCCATGCACACACTTAAACCAAACAGAATGTTCCAGGCTCCCTATCCCAGATATTCATAGGCTGGGGGAAAGAGCAAGCTGCACCTTCGAAGGTTTTAGCAAGGTCTTGAAGCATTCTGAAGTAGTAGGTAAGAGTTGTCTGCATTTCTGAAGGAATGTAAAAGGTCAAGATGATTAGTGTTTAAAACAGAGACACAGGGAAGGAGACAGAGGGGCTGAGAGGGTGGTGAATGGGGTCAGGACCCTGGACAGATCTTCCAATCCTTCTCTGCTGCTGGACTTTCCTTCCTGACAGCTTTTGGAAGCATGAGCCATCTCATTCATAGGCTTTGCTTCTGACTAAGCTGTGGAGTTTCAGTGTCATCGTCTTGATATTTTCTCTATGGGGGGGTAATGGAGAAAGAATTTCATCTACTTTTTATATCCACTGTCAGCGGTATAAATTCTGGCTTGACTGAGGCTTTAGTGCCATGGAGGCAACATTGTGTTAACCATGGGGAGGAGTGGAGCTGGGGGCTGTAGGCTAACTTTATACTTCATTATATTTTCTCACCATGTATTTTCTCTCCTCAAAAGTAGAAATTGGTGCTGGAGCACAGCTCAATACTATAAAAGAAAAGATGTCCCCAGCTCAGTTTGTGGACTGGACCCTGAAGGTACCCAGTTAAGCACTTATTTTTCCCTCTCATTAAAAAGAAGAGAAAAAACACAAATTTTCTCTTCTTAATAATTTTGTGTAATTAAACTCCAGGCTTTTAGATGAGATGCATACTAATAAATTCTCCATGGACTCTTTTAGAAATAAAGCACAGCTGCTCAATTCATGAATTTATTTTGCAGCGTCTTAGAATGTTTTCCTCAAAAGGAATTTTATTCTTTAGACGGCCCAAATGACCTTCTGTATTTTATCTTCTCTCACCTCTTACTTTTTTCCTGATTCTTGATCAAAAATACTTGTCAGTTTTTAGGAAATTATACTACTTATGTCAGGTCAGTTATTTCTATGCCCATGTTTAAGATTCACCACTTCATAATCTCCCCACCTCTGTGCCAAAGATTATGCCTGTTGCAGGAGCCCTTAAATTCAATGAGTTTAATTGGGATTTTATTAAAGTACATGATATTAGATTCTTTTCTTAATATAGATGTTTTATAGGTTAAGTTATAATCTGGGTTTATGAAATATTCAATGAGATAATTTCTGATTTAAATATATGACTAAACACAGAGTAAGAAAGAACCAAGTATTGCATTTAATTTGAATCCACAAGGACAACTTTTCCCACCCTCATTCAATGTCTGACTAACTTAAAGTAGGCCATAATGACAAAAAAGCAATCGTTTAAAAATTGTTAGAGACCCCTCTCCTCGAGGATGTACCAAACAGCATTGGATTGAGTTGAAATCCTTGAATTTTTGAAGACTTTCTCTCGTATCCCACTTAAATGACATTAAATTGCCCACTCACCTCAGTCTATTGATCACTTTCAATACCGATCTTCTGTACCAACTTGAAAGAAGATATGGGTCAGGAAAAATGCGAGAAGGAGCAAAAGGGTGAGGGGAAAAGGAAACAGAAGAGAGAGACTGACAGTACACTTGGAAACAGGACCACTATGTGCTCTTTGTTATATTCTGTGAATTTCTCTTGGCAGCCCTATTTGGGATCATTACCAAAAAATGTGCTTGGACAAATTTATAGCATCCAGAAAAAATCACTAACAAGATAGCATCTTGTTTTATCACTCCCTTAAATAAATCTCTCCCTTCTTATGGCTGATCAACCCTGGTAGCTGAGTTCATCTGATCAAGACAAGTGGAGATAGTGCCAGTACTTTGTCAGAAATCTAAGGATGTTCTATCAAGGTGTCTCTAGGCTTTAAAAATGTAAAAAACACTGTTTTGATATGTTCTGATAAAAAAATCATCCCTTACAACAGTGGTCCCCAAACTTTTTGGCACCAGGGACCGGTTTCATGGGAGACAATTTTTCCATGGATCAGGGTTGGGGGATGGTTTCGGGATGATTCAAGCATGTTACATTTCTTGTGCAGTCAAACCTCTCTGCTAATGATAATCTGTATTTGCAGCCACTCCCCAGTGCTAACGTCACTGCCTCAGCTCCACCTCAGGTCATTAGGCATTAGATTCTCATAGGGAGCACACAACCTAGATCCCTCACATGCGCAGTTTACAGTAGGGTTCATGCTCCTATGAGAATCTAATGCCACTGCTTATCTGACAGGAGGCAGAGCTCAGGTGATGATGCAAACAATGGGGAATGGCTGTAAATACAGATGAAGCTTCACTTGCTCACCCACTGCTCACCTCCTGCTGTGCAGCCCAGTTCCTAACAGGGTATGGACCAGTACCAGTCCACGGCTGGGGGATTGGGGACCACAGCCTTGCAATGTTCAGGTGGCTTTCATTCAGGGGCATTTCAAATGAAACTCTTTGAATTACTCACTAGAAGGAGAATGTCAAAAGGACAAATAAAAGTGTTCATTATTCAGAAAGGAATACACAAAGTGTGAGCATCAAAGATTCTAGAAACAGAAAAATCTTTAAATAGACAAAGCCCATATCTTGTTAGTTCAAGAGATTAAAATTTTTAAAAAGTTCTTTGTCTCCTACTTAGAAGGAATTTGGGTCAAAACAACACTTGTCCCAAGCATCTGGGCTCTTCCTTGGCCTTTTCACTCTTTTGTTTGTTTCCTTTTTCCTTAGGTTTATATAGATGGCATCCTTTTTCAAAGAAGCTTAAATTGCTAGCAATACATTACCAACTTTTGAAACATCTTGGAGAGGTAAAGGACAAATATTTCAGGTGATATTTATTATTTGTTTAGCAGAAGTGTAACAATAGTATTCTGCTATAGTAAGCAAGGTAGTTAGATCCTGGCCTCAAAGCATTTATAATTTAAAACCATCAATAAAGATAAACATACTGAAGCACAAGTCAACAAGCAAGGAACTAGGTAATAAGTCTAGAGGTAGAAACTAGATGGAAACTTCTAAAGAAAACAATATCTATAGCTTCAGCATTAAAGAGAAACACTATCTTCACTTTGTAGAAACTGTGGGAAGAAGAAATTATAGGCATATTAGCCCTTCTAAGGGATGCTTTTAAATGAAGGTATAAAACTGCAAATTTCGGCCACCTCGTCCTCTCGTTCTACCCCCTTTTGTGGCATCCTCTAACTCTTGACACTTTCAGTCATAAAGTGACTTCTGTTCTCTACCTGTTCTCTACCATTTGGATCTAATTAGAACAGTAATTTGTATCTTGAAGTTCATTTTATTTGAATTTCCCTCTTTCAAAAGGTATGTGTCCTTTAAGTCTCATCTCTCTTGTGTAATGAAAGACTTTACTCCTTGTTAATACAATTTTAAACATAAGTAAATACACATGAGGGTGGGGGTGGTATTTGAGGTATAAACATGTTTTCTTGGACTACTGAGATTGCAGCACATAGACTGTGCTTTTTCTTGTAGGGTCTTCCTTTTTTATTTTCAAGCCACATAGAAAGAGCTTTTTTTACATTTTATGAGTGTCTGAGTAAACTTGGCAGTATGATAGTGGTGATGGCAGTGGTAATGATCATTATCCTAATTGGTTAGTGTCATCAGTAAAGAACACTGAAGTTCATTTCCTTTCAAAGATTTTTAACCTAGGTATATAAGAGGGTATTTGAATGAAGAAATATTATCAGAAACTTATTAGGAAGAAATGTTGGGAACCTCACCGGCATTTTAGTGACAATTTTTCAAATATGAAGAATGACAAAGAGAAGAGGCAGCATAGTAACTCTTCGTGTTAGAAAGAGTTGGGCTTCATTATGCAAATTACTTAACCTCTGTAAGGCTCAACTTCTTCACCTGTAAAATGGGAATAATAAAGCTAACCCTATAAGGGTGCAGTGGGCTAAGACCCCTAGCTCAGTAAATCTTACTTTCCTATTCTTCCCATGTGAAAAAAAACAAAACAAAACAAAAAAACCTTAAGCCTGAATACAATATACAAAATGAAACTGACAGCGACCATAGGGAGAAAACTCTTGCATACTATATGTCAATGAATCCAAAATGTCACAAATATGACATATTGCTACTATAAAATAGCCACAGTTTTGAAACTTACCTTGAACACATAAAATATGAGAAGAGAATTCAGAGCAATGCCACAAAACTGTATAGAAACAAAATTAGTTTTCCATTTCTCCTTTGGGAGTATCTTCTACCAAGCCAAATATTTCCCTCTTATAAAACCTTGTATAAATTCTATTTTTAAGCCTATTAATATAATAATTATACCAACTGTGACTCAGATCATTTTAGTTCTTATGTGTATACATGCTTACAGCATAATTTACATGTTCATGTGTTTCTATTAAGTCTTCCCATGTATTTGTTATGCCCAGTACGAGCAAGTAAGCATCGTAGTAAGGAGACCAGGAGAGAACATGTACATTGTAAAAAACTTGAGGACCAGGCCATCGCTGTCTTTTAATGGTTGCTAAATACAAGGTACCCCTTTTAGCCCTTATATTGCTTGACCTCCCAGAAGTGTCTGTCACTGGTTCCCACTTCTCTCTTGAAATGCTGTCCTTGGTTTGTGATTCTGTACTCAGCTAGTTTTCCTGTCTCAAGTTGTACCTTCTCAAATTCCTTCATGGGTGCTTTTTTCTGACAACCTCTTAGAAGTTGATGTTCCTCAGGGATCTACCCCCTTCTTTCTTCTCTTTTTGCTCTATATATGCTTCCTATATAATTTCATCTGCTCCAGGGGCTCCAACGAATGTCTAGATATCTAACTAATATTCATATCAAGAGCTCCAGCACGTTCTCTCTTCAGGCCTCCAGATACACATTTCCAAATGCCTACTAGACATCTCCACTTATGTAGACCACAGGCGCCTCAAATCAGCAGAGCCAAGATTGAACCGGTCATCTTTGTCTGCCCTCTTCAAACTGGCCCTCCCAACCTGTATTGTCCTCTCCAGGGCACCTCTATCTACATCACTGCCCAAGACAGACAGCACGGAGTCATCCTTAACTCTCTCCCTCATCCAATAATCCAACTGGTCTCCAATCCCTATGAGATCTACCTCCTAAATATCTCCTGATTCTCTCCACTTCTCTTTGTCACCACTGCTACAAATTTGGTCAACATCCACCAAATTTTTGCTGAGTCACTGGAACAGCTTTCTGTTCTCTCCTGATCTCCTTACGATGATGCTTCCTGGCTCAGTGCTGCCCCCATTCTCCATATGGTAGTGAGAGTGGTCTGTCTAAATTGCAAATCTGATCTGTCACCCATCTGCCTAAAACATACAAATGGCCTCCCCCACCCTCAGGACAAAACCCATTTTCCTTAGCAAGGCCAACAGGAGCTTCACGACTGCCCCTTCTCCAGTCCGGCCTCATCACTTGCCACTTGCTGTCACATTGCCCCCATTCTGAACTATTTGAAATTCCCCAAATGTCACATTCTGTCTTGCTGTTTTGGCCTCTGTGACCCCCCCTTTCCTCTCCACTTAAAGAAATTTCCCTCTTCCCATCCTTAACTAAGATAGAGAGTATCATTAAAGAATGACGCAGTTGCAAGCAACTTCTCCTCCCCTTCCAAAGTTCAATAGTTTACCTTGCAAAAGGTCAGTGTTAATAGAAAAGGGCCCATAAATTAAGTTTCCTTCTGATCTAGCCATGTTAACCCTGCTAGAATTTAACTCTATAGAAGGCTATGAACCACATTTATTTAAATCACTGCTTCTGGATGCAGATACCATCTGTTTACTTTTATTTGACAAACACTTAAGTAGTATTTACTATGTACCAGGCCACTTTACATACATTAATTTTTTTTTTTTTTTTTTTTTTTTTTTTTTTTTTTTTTTTTTTAGAGCCTGCTTTATGTTGCCCAGGCTGGAGTGCAGTGAATATTCACAGGTGCGATAATGGTGCACTACAGCTTTGGACTTCTGGTCTCAAGCAATTCTTTTGCCTCAGCCTCCTGAGTACCTGGGACTATAGGTGCATGCCACCATGCCCAGCTTACATTAAGTCTTTAGTTCTCCTAACAACCCTAGAAAGTAGGTAGAATTATCATCACCATTTTATAGACAAGGGAAACTGAGACATCAAGGTCATTTGTCCATACAGTTAATTAATAACAGAGGCAGGCTTCAACTCAGGCAAATTAGGTGCCAGGGTCTAACTGTTTAATCTTTACACTAAATTGTCTTAGCACAATTGCCTTAGCTGTAGGAAGAAAATCCTCAACATGTTGAATTCAGAGATTGGGGATTTTCTTTACTACTACTGTTAGTGACTAAGCCTGTTTGCCCTTCTAAATCTACTCAAAAGACAGTGCTATAATCCTAGATTACTTTCCTGATGCTGGCAAGTCACCTCAACTCGTCCTCAGTTTTCTTCCTGGAGGACCTGGCTTATATGAAAAGCAGTAGGCACATATGAAGCACAGAACTCTCAACAACTGCCAAGGGACACCTTATCCTTTCCCTCTCAAGACAAAACATTCAGGTCTAGAAATAGGTCATTGAGCTTGCTTAGCATCTTTACTACAATAAGTGTAGTGGTTTTGACAAACATTTGAACACAACAAATTATTTAACACGATACATACACGGTCAGGATTCCCTACACATACTGAAAGAAATGTCAATAGGTTCTGCACCTGTGATATATCTCTTGGATGCTCCCATTTTGTTTGCATTATAATAAGCAAATGAATATTGCTTATTTTGGGTCTGTAAGATACGAAGTCATATCCAAAGGCCTAAGCAGAACTAAAGATTAACTTCATTTTTGTTAGACTTTTACTCAATGTCACTTGAAGAAGGCATTTCATTGCAACGCAATTGTCCATCTGTAATTTGAGATTGAGTCCTCAAAAAGACCCACTCTTCTGTCACTAGATTCTTCTCTATATGTTATTTGACATTTTTCCCATGAGTATTTAGTACTACTAGTTCTTGGGAGATGGTTTGAGGACATAGATGCACATTATGAAAATTAAACGTGGCATAGAGGTGACCAAGAATACCAGCCAGAAACATTAATGACATGAAAATCTGGCTCTCTGAACTATACATGATGATCCAAATACCATATAGTTACTGCAAGGAGGAATCAAATCTTTTCCACCCTAGTTTTAGATACCATACTACTAATAATATGGACCAAGTTTGCAATACCGTGCCTTTGGTTCACACCAAACTTTCGCTCAATAAAATCCTTCACCCTTTCTTATAGTAGTTAAATAGTAGTTAAATCAGTTCTCCCGTGCCTGCACTTTCACTGTTGATTTTTTTTTATAAAGCTACAGTTTATAGTTTGTCCCAAGTATGTTTTGTCTTAATAATTTTAAGCACTTTTTCTGGCCCACTTGTCTTTGGTTCCTTCACTAAGAAGAATCACCACTCATTGATTCAGTCCTCCTTCAGAATATTTTACCTCAGGACGTTTACATCAGGCTAAATTAGGACATTCTGAAATGACGGGATACCAAATGCCTTTAACTGCTTTGCAATCAATTCCTGGGAATGCAGTGGGGAAAGAAAAGGAAAGAGCTGGAGGGTAGGAAATAAGGATAAATCTCCAGAAGATGAGTGGATTTTTTTAACATTGGAATCAAGAAATTCATTATACGTATGAAAAACACAGCTGTAGCTGGAATACAGAGTGAGTCAGCCTTCCATCCTGGCAGCTTTTTACTCTGGCAGCGTGAATTGGACCTGAAAGACTTCTACTGCTATGAGTTCTGATTTTCATTTAGTCCTACCAGCAAGGAAAATCACCCCGGAGCAACAAGCATGCTGATTTTGTTAATTCCCTCAAATATGTCCCTTGTTTAAATCACTGCTGATTAAACATTCTTGACATCTTTCCTTTCTCAGTGTGCCATGACTCATCAGGTGATCACAGTGGAATGCAAAAGCCAAATCTGTTTGTTAAAAATGTTTACTGAAAGTGAGCAATGGAAAAAAACAATAGCAGCTAAAATGATGAATTGCTTTGGTGGACTGTATGTCTTTTTCCTGTTGAGGGTCTTTAGGAAACAAAGTATTAGCTGTAGGAAAAGATCACCAGGAGCTGAGTCAGACCACGGACTTGAACTACTTCAAGCCTGGGTTTCTGCTGCCAAGCAAGCAATTCCCAAGTGGGGTTGATTGTTCTGCTGCTGCTCAAGGTTATTCAGATAGAGGTAGTAATTTTGGCTGTGATCATGGATTTTCATTTCACCTTATCAGAAACAGTGTTCCAATTCACTCTAATATTTGATTCTCCATTTTCCTAACAATCTGAATTTTAAGGTAGCGAAATCACTCGTCACAAAGAAACAAGCACATGTAAAATGTTGTTAACTGAAAGTTCATTTTCACTATGCTACTTTAGCATAACAAAAGTTAGACTTTTTGTTTCACATATGACAATAACAAGGAGAGGATGACTACCACGGCAAATGACTCATTCCCACCTACCTAATAACCCATCAAGCTCTGGCACTTGTATTAGGGGAGGAGATGATCATATTCAGTGTGATACAATAGAGGGAGCACCGCTTTGGGAGTTAGGAGAACAGGTTTTCTGTTCTTGGCTCTGTCCACAAGTTGTGTGACCTTGAATAAGTCATTTAAAATCTCTGATCTCATCTAGATAGACATCAGACTAGAATAAGATCTTGTGTTTTATATTCCATTCTAAGACTTCCCTCATCCTAACAAGAATTATCTTCCTGGAATATGTTGCTAAGATTTTAAATGTGTACCTAACTCAAGCAGTATGGGAAATTAGTTAATTTAATTATTGCTTAAATAATCTGAATGAAAGATCAGGTAACAAATCACATGTTTTTCTTCTGCCAAAAAAGATTCTATTTTAGGGATTTGATTTTGCTGACTTCAGGGGTCATTTTGAAAAATGCATTTAGCCTAGAATGACCCTGGTGTCTCAGGGTTGGGGATGAAGAAGGTCTAAGTGCTACAAGCCTCATTCTGGGGTCTGTCACTGTCTCCTTTCTGGGATTCAGGCCAGAAACCTAATGTCTTTGTATCTGAATATTTTTATTTCTATCTTGGAAATCAATTGCTTAAGCTTGCCTCAATAAACCGTGGCAGATACAAATAAAAATCATTTGGGAGCACAATGCCCATGGGACAATGTCAGAAGAATGTTAAAAATTTTAAAGTAAGTGGAAGACTGAAAGTTACTTCCTTCATACTTTGTTTGACAATATAAGTGCCTTGTGATTTGGAGAACTCTAACATCATCTGTAGGTTGTCATGGCAACAGCTGCTGCTATTACCAGCCTACCTGGGAGGATCCAAAAGTAAGAAGATAATTCAAAAGCCTTTCTCCTGGTCATGGCTTATGAAGGGGCAAATATTTTCCTCCCCTGGTCTATGTGCCCTTCCCATTTACCACTTTCTGCTGCATCAAAGGCCATTTCTTGATCTATATTTCTCTTCTTCAGAGACACATGTTTCCATTGGCTAATGTTGTGGGATAATGCTCTTTTTCTTCTTTAGCAGATCCAAGAAGGAATATGAACTCAGAGAAAATGGGGGTTGAGTCATGGAAAGTATTTTGCTTGGGGAGGATTAGAAGGAAGTTCTCTTTTTCTTCAATTAGGAGTAAGTAATGGAAGCCTATGGAATTACCCTCGTGTAACTCAAAGGTAACTAACAAAGTGATTTCACTCGAATTTAGTCTTCTCATTTGAAAGTAAAAGAGAAAGAAATATGGAGTGGGACTGAATAAGCATTTACATATAGTGTACCATACTTTCACGTAGCTACTTAATGCTGTTTCTTTTTCTCTTCTTTCTTTAATAGATTCTGGTGACTTCCAGGTCAACATAATCAATTGAGTTAACGTTAGAACTCTCATCTCCTGCTCAAATACATAAATAAATTATAAGTAAAATATATTTATAGGTTGAAAATCACATGGACATACTCAAAAATAAGAAGAGGAATATATGGTATAAAAACCAAGATATCACCCTAAAAATAGCAAAACAAACAAAACCTGGCAAAAACGTATACCTACAAGCAGCTAAAACCATTGGCCTGTCATAATCTAATAGGAGCTCCAAAATGAGGAACAGAGAAAATGAGTGCAAAGCAATATCACAGTAGTTAATGGCTGGAATTTCTCAGTACCAAAGAAAGATAGGAGCCCTCCGATTAATAAATTACACTATGTGTCAAATGGGGTAAATGTACTTCAAAATTCACATCTAGACACATTGTAGTAAAATTGCAGAATATTAAGATAGAGAGTAAATCCTGTGAAACAAAAACAAGAATCAGATTAATGGTAGAACTTTATCAGCAAAAATAATGCCTTAGGAAATAGACTAATATCTGAAAGTTTCTAAAGAAACAATAACTGAACTATAGTTCTACTGCCAGTCCAGCTATAATTCATGAAGATAATTTTAGGCATACATACACATCTAAAACAAAGATCATCATTAGAAGAACTTTGAAAGTATATTTTTCAACTAAATAAATAAATTGATAGAATTAGAAGGAAATAGTGATATACAAGAATCAAAAGTGAGCAAAGAATCAGAAAACTATACATAAAATGCAAATGAATGTTGTTTGTAAACAAAAACAAAATAATAGTTTTATGTTTTGTAACAAGAAGTACCTAAAATTCTAGGCAAAAATTATATGGGAGTTGGGGGAAAGTTTGAAGAAAATTAAAGTGTGCTAAGATTGTCTTCTTCAGAAGGAGAGAGAGATACTGATTAACCTAGGATTTTGTTAAGAAAAGGTAAGTATGTGTATGAATGTTAAAATTTTAAGAGTAAACAGTAAAAAAGTAGAAATAGAATACCTAATTTCTATTGAATGAACAGGAAGAAGGGGGAAGAACAAAAATCTCAGTTGAAGAGAAGATAAGAAAAGAAAACAAGAAAAAATAAGCAAAGAAAAAGTATGATAGATTAAAACCACAATATAATATGGCAAAGAACAAATACATCAGTAATCATAAAAATGTAAAGCATCCAAGTTATTTTTTAAATGAGTTACTCAGAGTTGATAAAAATAAATCCATCTATGTACCATTGCCAAAATACTGATATTTATCTATTTTGAGAAATATCAACATAAGGAGCCTGATATAACAATATTCAAATCATAAAAATAGAATAGCTTGTTATTAAAAAGACAAAAAATAACAGATCCTGGCGAGGATGTGGAGAAAGGGGAACTCTTATACTCCGTTGGTCGGAATGTAAATTAGTACAGCCACTATGGAAAACAGTATGGACGTTTCTCAAAAAGCTAAAAATAGAACTAACATACAATCCAGCAATCCTGCTACTGGCCTTTATCCAAAGGAAAGGAAATCAGTATATCAAAGGGATACTTGCACCCCCATGTTTGCTGCGGCACTATTCACAATAGCAAAGATATGGAATCAACTTAAGTGTCCATAAATGGATGAAAAAAATGTGGTATATATACACAATAGAATACTCTTTGGCCATAAAAAAGAATGAAATCCTGTCATTTGCAGCAATGTGGATAGAACTGGACATTATTATGTGAAGTGAAATAAGCCAGCCACAGAAAGACAAGTATTGCATGTTCTTAATCATATGTGAGAGCTAAAAAGTTGATCTCATGGAGGTAGAGAGCAGAATAACAGTTACTAGAGGCTGAGAAGTGTGTGTGTGTGTGTGAGGGCACACGTGTGCACATGTGTGTGTGGATGGAGAGAGTTTGGTGAGTGGGTACAAACATACAATTAGATAGAAGGAATAAGTTCTAATGTTCAATAGCAAAGTAGGGTGTCTATGGTTAACAAAAATGTATAGTACATTTCAAAGTAGCTAGAAGAGAGGAATTGAAATGTCCCCCAACACACAGAAATGATAAATACTTGAGGTGATGGACACCTCAAATACCCTGACTTGATCATTGAACATTCTATGCATGTAACAAAGTATCACACATACCCTATAAATATGTATAAATATTATGTGTCAATAAAAAATTTTTTTAAATTAGAATAGCTTGGTGAACATCATTAAAAAGGTCAAAGAAAAATATTTAATATTAGTAAGAGGAACAATTTACAAAAAAGACAAAAAATATGCTCCAGAATGTGTTCTCCCACTTACCCACACTGTGGTCTCAAACTTACTTATTTGATTTGTTAGATTATTGGTATTCAAGTTTTAAATAGCATTTTAAGAATGAGAATACTTAATTTTAATGATGATAATTAAAATATATAAACTCCCTTCATAACACAATGCCTATACTTTTTAATGAAATTAAATAGAAAATGTATTACCTGAGAAACCTTTCAACTTTGATCACATTCTCTTGAATATACATTCTTGATACTCTATTATACCATAGAGTTATTAATATGTATGTTGTAAATATTATGAGAAAATAAATGTTCTTCTCACCTGCATAATCCTGAAGTATAGATATTTAAACAGTATTTTGGTGGATTTTTCCAAAAGTAGCTCTATTTTAATATGTAGACATCTCCTGCTATTTATTCTGTTTGTTCCCTCTCCCCAGTGGCAGGATGTTAGCATCACCTTTAATGAAGATTTTGTTGAAATTTTAAATTTTGTTTATTAATGTTTATATATAATTAACAATTATTTCCCAATTCTTATGTTTAAAAATATAAACAAAACATTCATGATAGTTTTCCAAGTATTTCTGTTTTTCCCTATAATTACAATACAAAAAAAAATACAAGATGATGTATAATTAGAAAATAGAAGACAACTCAGAAGTCAGGACAAATCAAAGTGTTTATATCATTTGAATAATTTAAAAGCACACTTGATATAAGAGGAATTATTGATTGAAATATCTTGTTAATTAATTTCTGCATTATTTGTCTTCTTTGAGATTACATAAGAATCATAGTTGGGAATGGAAAGAAAAATTGAAATTTTCCTTGAGGAATATATTTATAGTAGGAAGTTGATTGTTTGGAGTCAGTAGATGGTTTGGGATCAAATCTTGTTTTATGACTATTATGGATGCAGGTAGGGACTGAGCCAGGAGAATAGTTTTTTTCCTGATTTTGCACCCTCCTCTATTAATCAAGACATCTTGTCTCCTGAGATTAATGTTGAAGAGCAAAAATTTAGTCTATAGCTTAACACAAAGCAGGAGAACACTAATTTAATGTCATTCCCTTAACAACTCATGAAAAGAAAACATGCTTTTTAACATCCAATATGCTTCCCCAGTGCCTATTTCTTGTCAACAGACACAGTCTAATCTTTGAGAGGCAGATGCACACATCTTTTGGCTGAAAGTACAGAGAGCAATTTTATACCAAACACATCAAGAGGGAAATTGGGAACAGTTGCAACACTCTATTGCTCGGTTTTGGAAACCCTTTTATAGTACTGGACAAATACTGGCCTCATGCCGGCTCCCAAAATTCCTCCTATGGAGTGTAATCTCCTGAGAGATTTTTCATTATTGTCTTTACTGCTTAGATCAACACCAGGCACACTGAGTGAAAATGGCCCTTCAAATCCATTTTTAATCTTTCAAACGGGCAAATTAGTTGTGAATTATTTATCAAGAACATCCAGGTGGGTGCTAATACAGTCAATCAGCTTTCTGCTTTCCTGCTACCTAGAGTTTTTGAGCCTTAAAAATACTGCTGCCACTCTTATTTCTTTTCTTTTACCCATTTTCAATTTGTTTTCTAAAATTACTTTGACACACTGTCAGAGAACTGAAAGATGTTTGCTGCTTTATTCTGTAGTGACATAGTCAAACCACTGAGAAAAATTGAATAGTACTTGGACCAACAAATGTTTAGATATTAAAGAAAAATGCAAAGAGGCAGTTGGGGAAGGAAAAGTTGCAGGAAGAAAGAAAACTTTTTTTAAAAAGGAAGGCTGAGATTATCATAACACTTTTGGGCTAGTGTTCCCACCCTCAAGTAATATTACTTAACACCAACTTGACCAAAAAGTGCCCACAGCAGAAAGGAATACTATGAGAAGGGCACAGTTGTCAGCTTTGTTATGTCCATCAGAACTACAAATAGTTTAAGTGTTTTGTGCGAATTTTGTATAAGACACTTTCAAGGCATTTTTATTATTTTGGTAAAGACTCACCCCAATGCCTTTTAAGAATATTTTTAGTAATATTAGATATAGTGAATGGAAAAGAGGCCAGATGTCAAGTGGTTAAAATGGCAGGTTAAGGAAAGAATGAGTCAACTAAAATGTCTTGAATTGCAACTTTGTGAGGTCAACATGACTTCTCTCTTTCCATTGCTGATTTAAAACTTTAGTCAACCCAAATGGTGTCACCTTGTTTTATAGTGCATGGACATTTGTAAACAGTATTAAGCCACGTATTTATTTTCTAATATACAGGCAAATTTCCTGGCTGCTTCATAGCCTGAAGGATATAAAGTCCTGGATAAAACTATAGAATTAACTCAAGCAAAACTGAGGCATGCTTGGAAAAAAAAATAATGAAGAAATGCTCTGTTAGCAATGAAAGTATTATTTGTCTAGTTAGAAATATTACGAGGCTACCAAGTAACAAGACAACTTTTGAAAGATGGACGTAAGTTTCAAAAGCTAACTCTTATTGAGCACTTAGATACTGCAATTAATCCTCATAAAAATCCAGAGCTAAGAGCTATAATGTTTTCCATTATTGATGAGGAAACCCAAATAGAGACAGATTGAACAGCTTGTCCAAGTTTCCACAGTTAGCAAGTGGGACAGAGGAAGAACGTGAACACAGACATCCTGCCTCCAGAGCTTGCCATTTTAACCACTTGACATCTGGCCTCTCTTCCATTCACTATATCTAATATTACTAAAAATATTCTTAAAAGGCATTGGGGTGACTCCTTACCAAAATATTTAAAATGCCTTAAAAGTGTCTTATACAAAATTTGCACAAAACACTTAAACTATTTGCAGTTCTGATGGACATAACCAAGCTGACAACTGTGCCCTTCTCATAGTATTCCTTTCTGCTGTGGGCACTTTGTGCTCAAGCTGGTGTTAAGCAACAGTACTTGGGGGTGGGAAGATGCCAGAAAGTAGACGACAGAGAATAAGGCAGTGAAGGTAAGGGAGAATTGCAAGGACGTGAATCAGAAACACTGTACATTTTTTAATCTATCAGAGAAAAACAACGTCAAGCTTAAAATAGACAAAATAAAGTTAAAAAAAAAACCCTTAGCACCTATGATGTGCCACATATTTTCTTGGGTAAAACTCACTCCATTCTGATAACCCTGTGATGTAAGTACTATTACCCTTTTTAAAGGTGAGGGACCTAAAGAGAACCAATACAGAGACAGAATTCAAACCCAGGTTTTCTTCTGCCAAGTCCATTGTTCTATCTTCTGCTCTACTACCCTGTGGCTAAAAAATGCAGTGGTAGACATTAGCTCTAGAGTCAGTTCAGAATCCTTGATTTCCAAATCATGATACCCCTGCTTACTCACTATGTAGCCTTGAGGAAATTAGTTGACCTCTCTGCAGCTTGATGTCTTTATTTGAAAAATGGGAATGATAATGACACATAAAGAGTTGTTGTAGGAATTAATGAGCTGATACATATAAAGGTGCATAAAAGAATGTCTGCTGGGCACAGTGTAAAGGCTTAATAAAGTTTTGAAAACGTAATCATTGTTGTTCTTGTTTTTATTATTAGGAGCCATTGCCACATTAGTACCCTAAGGAACAAGGCAAGAAGGTCCACTTTCACCTCTTCTATTCAATATTGTACTGGAGATCTTAGCCAATATCACAGAGCAAAAGAAAAAAAAAACCCAAGTTATGCAGATTGAAAAGGAAGAAGTATAATCATCTTTATTCACAGATGATATGGTTGTGAATGTTGAAAATCCTATGGAATTGACAGAAAAGCTACTAGAATAAGAGAATATAGCATAACCACAGACTCAAAATCAGTATGTAAAAATCAATTATATTTTTACACTAGCAACAAAAATTAAAATTAGAAAATATCTATTATAGTACCCTCAAAAAATGTGAAATAATTGGGAATAAATGTAACAATATGTGTGAAAAACTTATACACTAAAAACTACAAAACATTGCAAGGGAAAGTTAAATAGAACAAAATAAATGGAGAGATATACTACAGGTGAGCATGCCTAATGCAAAAATCTGACATCAGAAATCCTTCAAAATTTGAAACTCTTTTGAGCACCGACATGGCACCACAAGTGGAAAGTCGACACCTGATCTCATGCAATGGGTTGTAGTCAAAACACAGGCACACAACACAGTTTATTCAGCTTTCTTAAATGACATGCTAACAGCAGTAAACAGAAGCGTGGGTGTGGAAGGTTTTCAAAGGAGTTTAGCATGAAAGATGTTGTATATGCTGTTGCCAAGGCTTGGAGCCTAGCAACTAAAGATACAGTTGTGCATGCCTGGCACAACCTCTGGCCTGCAACTATGTTCAGTGATGATAACGAGTAAGGTGGTGACTTTGAAGGATTTCATATGTCAAGTGAAAAAAAAATGATGTCTGACCTCCTTAAATACGCAAAAAATATACCTTCAGTTGGAGTCCATCAGTAAGCTGGACGAAGTGAATATCAAAGAAATTTTTAACATCAGCAATGAGGCTCCAGTTGTTCATTCACTGACCGATGGTGAAATAGCCCAAATGGTTCTGAATCAAGGTAATTGTGTATATAGTGACAATGAAGATGACATTAACACTGCAGAAAAAGAGCCTATAGACATGGTGAAAATGTATGATGGGATTATTGAAGGATTAGAGCAGCATGTATTCATAACAACAGGAAATCATGTCTGTTTATAAAATCAAAGAGAGGCTTCTAAGACAAAAATCATTGTTAATGAGGCGGATGACTCTGGAGGAAACATTTTAAAAAGCCAACCAGCAGAACGCCTCCTCATCCCTACAGTACCCACTTTCTGGTCCCTCAAGGGTTTCTAATGTTTTTTCTCACCTACAAAAAATAAAATACAGTGTACAGTAACCTTTTAATCAAAACACAGCATCATAGGTGGAGAATGAAAGTCTGCAGTTGTTTGTTGTTGCTGTTGTTCAACAGCTGATGCAGGTGTTCTGGGCATGCTACTATGCTGCTTAGTTACCCTGAACCATTATTTTTTCACCATATTAATGGTATGTCATACTTCTTACTGTTAAGTACTTATGTGTGAATAAGCGTAAGAAAATGATTGCGTATTGGTAGCATATAAATTCAGGGTCAGGAATGATGGTGATGCTGAACAACCACACATTATCTACATGGGTGGCTAAGATAGTGACACCTTTGCTCTCTCATGGTTCGATGTACACAAACACTGTTTCATGCACAAAATTATTAAAACTATGTATAAAATTACCTTCAGGCTATGTGTATAAGGTATATATGAAATAAAAACAAATATCTTGTTTAGACTGGGGTCCCATCCTCAAGATATCTCATTATACATATGTAAATATTCCAAAATCCAAAACACTTCTGGTTGCAAGAATTTCGGGTAAAGGATACTCAACTTGTAAGTACTTGGATCAGAAGACTCAAGATTGTTAAGAAGTCAGTTCTCCCCATATTGATCGACACAATCTTAGTAAAAATCCAAGCAGCCTTTTACATGAAAGTTGACAAGATGATGTTAAAATTTATATGAAAATGTAAAGAATCTGGAGGAGCCAAAACAATTTTGAAAAAAATAAAGAAGGGCTTACATTACCCGTTCTCAAGACTTATTGTAAAGCCATATTAATCAAGACAGTGTGGCATAAGCATAAGAATAGACATATAGATCTATGGAAAAGAATTGAGGATCCAGAAATGGCCCACATATGTGGTTAATTGATTTTCAACTAACATGTCAGGTAATTCAGTGAGGAAAGGGCAGTTGTTGTTTTTTCCCCCCAAGCAATGGTGTTAGAATAATTAGATGTCCATTCCATATGGAAAAAAATAAAGTAAGGGTGGTCTTTACTTCATCATATCATAGTAAAAAGTAAACTCCAAATGAATCATAGAAGAAAACAAGAGAAAATTTTTGTGATATTAGGGCAGAAAAAGATTTCTTAGACAGGAAAAGCAATGATGATTAAAAACTGATAAAGTGGACTTCATCAAAATTAAAAACTTCTGGTGTTCAAAAGACACCATTAAGAAAACAAAAAGATGTGGAAACAACCTAAGTGCCCATCAATACATGAGTGGATTAATAAAATATGGTATATGCATACCATGGAGTACTACTCAGCCATTAAAAGAAATGATGAACTACCTATTGTATTATCCTGGATGGAGATGGAGCCCATTCTTGTAAGTGAAGTATCACAAGAATGGAAAAACAAACACCACATGTACTCACCATTAAATTGGTACTAATTGATCCACACTAATGTGCACATGTGGGAAGTAACATTCATAGGGTTTTGGGCAGGTGGGAGGGGGGAGGAGGAGATGGATAAATCCACACCTAACAGATGCGGTGCGTGCTGTCTGGGGGATGGGCACGCTTGCCCAGCGGTGCAAAGGCAATTTATGTAACCAAAGTGTTTGTATACCCGTAATACTCTGAAAAAATTTTTTTAAATAACAAAAAATAAAACAAAAAGTTAAGCTATAAACTGAGGGAAAATATTCACATACATGTATTAATATCTGATAAAGAGCTTGTATATAGAACATATTAAAAAAAACCTCCCACATTACAATAATGAGAAAACAAAGAATCTAGTGAAAATAAGGTTAAAAAAATTGGACACTTCATCAAAGTTACACAAATAGCTATTAAACATATGAAAAGTTGTTCAACATAATTACTCATCAAAGGACTGCAAATTGGGAGGCTGAGGCAGGAGGATCACTTGAGCCCAGGAGTTTGAGGTTACAGTGAGCTGTAATGACTTCACTGCACTCAAGCCCAGGCAACAGAGTGAGACCCCATCTCAAAAAAAAATAAAAAGACTGACTATAGCAAGTGTTGGCAAGGATGTAGAACAACTGGAACCCTCACATATTCACGGGAATGGAAAATAGTGCACCACTGGAAAAATACTTTGCAGTTTCTTTTAAAGGTAAAGATACAGTTAACCATATGACCCAGCAATTCCACACTTAGATATTTTCCCAAGATGAATGTATATGTTCAGAAAATGTGTTCAGGATTGTTCATAGCAACTGTTCCCAATAGTTTCATACTGGAAAAAACCCAAATATTCATCAATTGGTAAACATTCACCATGTATTCATGCAATGTGTTACGTATCCATACAAATATAGTCCTTCTCAACAATTAAAAGGAATTAATTACACAATATTCACAATACCATGGAAGACTCTCTTGGATGAAGCTAAGCACAAAAGTATACATAGTGTATTATTCCACCTATACAAGATTCTAGAAATGGTAAATGTAATCTATAGTTATAGAAAGCAGATCGGTAATTGCCTGGGAGCAGGAGTGCAGGCTGGAGATTGGGAAGGAGCACAAGAGAATTTTTTAGGATGAGAGAAATGCTGTATATTTTGATTGTGTTATTGGTTACATGGGTATATACATTTGTTAAATTTCTTTGATCTGTATGTTTTAAATGGGTGCATTTTATTGTATGTAAGCTATACCGTAACAAAGTTAATTTTAAAAATAAAACATACTATAAAGCCCCATTAATTCTCTCATCATAATACTGTTACTGGTTTATTAGAGCAGTTACAAGTATGTGTACAAACATATCATAAAACAGTCAACACAAATTACTAGGGGAGGCAAAGATTATTCAACAAAAATATCATGGACAATTAGCTGGCTATTTGGAAGAATATCAAAGTTTAGCTTGATCTTACTCCACCACACATCAAAATAAATTCCAGGAATAGCAGAGTAAAATGTGTATTTATAACATAATTTTTCAAATAGGAGAAAATATAAACAAATATTTATTAGATCTTATGACTTCAGAGGACTTTTAAGCTTGAAATATTTGGAAGAAATCATAAAGAAGAAGACCAAAACACTTAAGTATCTTAAAATTAAAAATGTATTTTAAAAATACCATAAACCAAATTAAATGTTAAATGACAAATTTGAAAAAAACCCTTAATATATGACTTTATAAGCTTATATATAAGATAGAAAGAATTTCACATGTAAAGTGCTTTTAGAAATAGATAAGAAAAACACAAAGATTCCTTTGAATAAATGGACAAAGGATATTAAAATACAAAGCAAATAAATGTATTTAAAAGGATTGATTTCATTAGCAAAAATACAAACACAACAAAATTAATACACTTTTTGCCCATTAAATTAGTAAACATTTTAAAGATTATAATAATCATATTAGTGAGGTTATAGAAAAATCTGCGATTTTATATACCACAGGTGGTAAAGTAAGTTGGTGTGAACTTTCAGAAGAATTGAAAATACCTGAACATCTAATATTAAAGGAGTAGCTAGATTAATTATGACATAACCACACTATGAAATATTATATAATATCATCATTAAAATAATTTACACGACGTTTTTTTAATTACAGGAGAATAATGCAAGGTGAAATTATATTACACAATAGGTAATATATAAAATGTGATCTCATCTATGGAAAGGGAAAAATAGAGCACATAGTAGGAACTCACTCTATGCTTCATTCATACAACTTGCCCACCTACACTTTACAGAGACTCTCCCAGGCACTGGTCTCTGCTAGGCTTTAGACCACAGAGAGGACCAAGATTAAAAAAAAAAAAAAAAAAATTCCCTGACCTCACAAAGCTCAAATGTTGCCAGGAAGACAGATATTAACTACCTTACAGACTGTGATGAATCTTATAGTGGAAATAAAACAGGTGAGGAGATAAAGTAACTGGGGGAGGCTGCTTTAGAATATAGGGACAGAGAAGTTCCTTCTAGGTAGGTGGGCTCCAAGCTGACAACTGATAGTTGAGAATGAATTAGCCATACAAGGAGCTTGGAGAAGAGTATTCTAGGGAGAAAGAAGAGTAAGTACAAAGGTCTTAAAAATTTTGACAAATGTACATTTTATAGATGGATGAATTAATTATATACATTGATTAGCAATATTTCAATGACTACTTTGCAATGTACATTACAACTTTTTTTGATAATCCCCTTTCAGAAGCTTTTCTCCATTTACCAAGTGGGAATACAAAATTCTCAGTGCATTTTCCTCCTTTAAGAAATTTTGTTATGTATCTGTCACTTGTACACATAAATTCATAACCAGGCAAGCACTCCTTGGCAGTCCTATTAAATTGTATACATACGAGTTATGAATGAGTTTGTTTACTAGGTCTAAGAATTACACATATCTGCAGGGCTACAAAATTCTCACGAAGTCTCTGCCAACTCCACAAAATTATAGTCTCATATGAATCCCCCAAGGGGGGGAAGGGATTATTTTATCATCCCTGTACTTTTTCTCAGGCATATAGTAAGCAATTACTGCTCAAGCTGCAAATACTAGAGAAGAAGAAAATGGATAAAAATAACATTCACACCACATGGATCTTTTTTCCCCGCTCAGGAGCTCAGAGAACTGTATTCAAAATGAAATGTAGAGGTGACATTGAGAAGTTGGATAAATAAAAGAATTGGGACATCAGGTAACACCTGTGTCTCTACCTGTGATTATTTACATGTAAATGGATCAACTGGACATGGAGGTCTGGTCAAATGAGTCTATACACTGCAACATATCAGCTTCCCAGAACAGACTAGAAAGAGTTAAAAATGGGAAACTCATAGTTCTGAACTCAATATGGAGGCCGGTTGATGGGCCATATATCTGCATATTGCCCACCTAAAACATACATTAAAAATCTATTCAATTAGTCGAATCCATCTTCCCCACTTGAGTGCAGGCACCTGTATGAATAGAATTTCAAGAGGGCCCTAAAAAAAAAACCCCAAAACCTAGTAATAAAAAAATACTATTACTAAAACCACTATTAGAACTTTATTTCTTTGGGAAAGCATTGATCCTCGTTAACATGAAAATAACCCAAGTTAATGAGTTTGAGTTCTTTCATAAAAGCACTTTTTGATAATGGGAGACTGAGAGTGTGAAGGCACTGAGCAAGTGAGGTGGTAGGAAAGACGGGAAAAGACAGCAAATAGCAAGGCCTTAATCACTACAGGCAAATTTCCACCATCTCAAAATTTTCTCTGTGACAAGTTTTGTCCCTAGGTGTCGGTTTAGGTTTCTGGCAATTTGGCAAACCAGATATATGAGATAGAATGATTCAGAGTGTATACAGAAAACTTCCAAGTGACGGTAGCTTAAAAAAGAAAGAAAACTCTCTTTTACACAAAAAGAATTTCAGACTCAGGCTACTATGGTGGCTCATCAGAATCATAAGAAACCAGGCCATTTAGAGTGTTTTAATCAGTCATTCAAAGATATACAAATTTTCTTTATGGACTAAAATGGCTACAAGGTAAGATAGCCATTCAATTTGCAGGCCAGTCAGCAGAATGGGGAAAAGAAAGAAACTAAGGAGAACCCAGAAGTCCAACACGTTCCTGTTTACAACTTTCTGAGCAACACTTAATCAAATGTGCATACCTACATACAAGGAGGAATGACAACTGTGTCTTCTAGCCACGTGTGTCTTTAATCACTGTTCTGTTACCAATAAGGAAGGGAATTCAGAAGTTGAGAAAGGCGGCTGGCAGATGCCATCACTTTAGAGAATACAAAAATCCTTAAGCTACAAAATACCTATAAATTTTAGATAAGATATAATAAAGATACTCTAAAAATTTATTTCTGGGACTTCTTTTTCTGTCCAAGATAGAGTAACAGGGACCAAATTTTCCCTTCCACCCAAAACAACTGAAAAAATAATACAGACAAAATATATGAAACAATGGTTTTCAAAGAAATTAAGCAGTGAAGGACAGTGACCTGTGAGAGACAGAACTCAAATAAGGTAGCCCTAGGATTGCCCCAACTTCCAGCTCTGTGAGAGTTTCTATGTCATAACACCAGGAAGGGAACCAAGGCAAATGCTAGTAGACACCGTAAGATGAAGAGATGAAGCTGAGAGTCCAAGTTGACCAAGACAGCTAGATTGAGTTTGCAGACCAGAGCACCGAGATGAGAGATTTCACAATGAGAGAACTCAGGACACCTGCAGGATTCCCTTCAAGTATTCAGCAGAATACTCATTGGTGCATCAATGTGAAGAAATTAACCAAGGTTAGGGTAAAAAACAAATAGAAGCATTGGAGAACAGTGCCTGACACTCAGAAAGGGCTGGCAGTAGTGCCTGTTTCTACCACGCAGACTGGAAAAAACCATAATTCACAGGGCAATGAGCAATAACCTCAGGGAAAATTTTGCCTCAGCAGTTGAGAATAATACAATTAAGCACTACTCTGAATCTGTGAAAGAAATTGTAAAAGAATCAAATTGTTTCCAAGTAAATTAATTGGATCCCGGAACAAATCTCAAGAATATTTACAGGGATATAAAAGTATATACTTAACAAGGTCAAGTTGTTCTAATATCTGGCATCCAATCAACTAAGCAAGTGAGTTTAGCAAGGTTTCAGAGTAGAACATGCAAAATAAATTGTACTTCTATATACCTGCAGCGTACAACCAGAAATTGAAATCAAACACCACTTAAAATAACATCAAAAATATTAAATACTCATGGTAAATCTATCAAAAGATGTGAAAGACTTGTAGAGTGAAAACTGTAAATGACTGGATCATATGGCCTGAGTGGCCAATAAGCTTGCATATTAGCTTGGACCTTTTGTAGGGCCCTCTCTTGCTCTGGGTCTCTTAGGAAATGGAAGCCTTCTGAGTCACCCAATAATTCAAAGCAGTATATTCTGTGTTGCAGTATGTACTTACTCTGAAATCCAAAGAGATCCACCATAGCAATGCCTCTTTGCTTGTGGCAGGAGGTGTGAAGTGCAACAATATATTCTCCATCTTAGAGGGGGCTATCCCAGTATTGCACAGTCCACTGAGGTCAGAAAACAATGTGCCAGGCCCCTAAATTTCCATAAGGATTGCCTCCCAATTTTCAGTACTAGGGCATAATCTAGGGGACTTACCACTTCTTGCTCACAAGATCCAATTAGCATGATATTATCAGTATAGTGGGCTAGTGATGTTCCATCAACTATAAAGATGACCAATAGAATGTAGACACATTAGGAAGCAAGAAAGTTAACACAGCTCTGGGTCAAGAGCGTAAGTTTGCCCTTATTATATAAAATCAAACTGCTTTTGATCCTTTCCACTAATTGAGATTGAGCGAAACACATTTACCCAATCAACGGTTAAACATGGAGTACGAATAGCTATGTTGATCTGCTCCAATAAAGCTACCATATTTGGCATGGCAGCTGCAATTGGGGCTACCATCTGTTTATATTTATGGTTTTCCAATATTATCCCTCATTATTTATATGCTTTTTGAAGGAACAAGAACTAAACCTTGGTATGATGGGGACCACCATCTCTGCATCCTTTAAGTCTTTTATAGTGGCACTAAGCTCTGTAATTCTTGGATGGTATTGTTTCTGATTTTCTACCTTGGCCAAGGGTGGGTGGCAGTTTCAGGGACTTTCATTTGGCACTCCCTTACATTTTGGTCATTACTTTACAAGTCTATGTGCAAATGTCAAAGTTCTGTTTGTGCCAAGAATACTTATTCTAATTACATATTCAGGACTGGGAAAATAACCACAAGATGAATCTGTGGACCCACTGGATCCACTGTAGGATGGACTTGGGCCAGGACTCCATTTATCAACTAACTAGCCTGCACAAATTTTACTGTATCTGTAGCTCTTAAGGAGTCTGAATATTTTCCTTTCTCCTATTGACAGTTATCCTGGAAAAAGAATGACAGGTCCCTTTGGGGAAGGATTGAAGAAATATACACTTGTGATGACATTATGGGGTATTTCCTCAAGAATACACAACCTCTGCTTCAATCAGTTGGCTCCGGGTCTGTGAGCTGGCTTAGATCTAGAAAGTGAGTGAGAATTTCCTATAATTATTACAATGGCTGACATCAGCTCACTACTCACCAGCTCTTATTTTTAAACATTATTGTTATTGTCATTGTTATACAAATCAGGTAACACCTCAGTCCATTGTCCTATTTTGACCCAAGAAACACCATGATCTAATAGTCATTATCCTAGATCCATATGGATAAAGATACTTTGATTGTCACTTCACTCTTTCTGTCCATAACTAGGATGACCAAAGATTTATTGTCAAAACCAGGGCACTTTTGAGAGTGAAAGCTGGCACCATTAATAATATGCTGGGACAATAGGCAAAAACTGTCCTGGGCAAACTACGACATATGCTGGTTTTACTCATTATGGTATTTAGATCCAGCTTGCCTCTGATGATTCAGTGCTGCCACCTGGCTTCTGCCATTTCTTAATTCTTTCAATCTCATGATTTCCAAGGATCACAACTCCATGGCAGCAGCATCTCATACCATCAGCTCCAGCCTACACAAGACAGCAAGCAAGAAACTTTTCGAAGATATTGATGACACCTTCATAGGTACATTCTTTGTTGCCTTTAGAAAGGGAGTACCCTTTGGGACCAGTTTGGTGGTGAGTCCTCAGGTATTATACAGTAAATCCATTCTAATATTCACTTATCCTTGGGTCTTCTGAACTCTTTCCCAATTTTATGCCAAAAATATTCTGGCATCTTCACTTCATTTACCGTAAGCTATTGCTCTATCCAAATATCAAAGAGCCATTCCACAGACTATGAAGACCAGTTCCAGGTGTTTTTGCCAAAACATTGAATCCTGAGTCATAGATAACTGTCTCTAAATCAATAAATTCCCCCCTATCTATCCTTATATTTCACACTCCTCCCAAGCTCGGTGCTCTCCAGATCTGCTCCCATGCATGTTCCTCTGGTTCATGCCTGTGCATATTATCCACATAATTCAATTCCCTTGATATGTAAGCTATTTCTTCCCTGAGCAGGGTACTTCTTCATTCAATTTATGCTAAAATATGACTCTGATTTTCAGCCTGGAATAAGGAAGTGGGATGGGGGTGCTAATAATAGGCACCATTTTATGAGACACTTGCTACAGCTGAGATCATTGCATGGTCTCCAAGTACAGGAATGCCTCTCTCCCTGGCAAGTAGAAGGGTCAGCTTTTGCTGGGCAGAGGGTTTAGAAGAATTTAGGCATTACAGACTCTCAGGTTCACCTATCTAAATGCCCCAGCTCCAGACCTCAGGGCCCTATTTCTTTTTTTTATCAAGGTCCTATCTTTTACAAAGGAAATCTGTCAAATTTGCACAGTCATTCTCTTTTGCATCAGTGCCACCCTTAAAATCAGATCCAGGGCCTGATTTTCAGCACAGTCTGCCATGTGGCTGAGAATTTTCTTACAAGCAGAATCAGCCAAGGTCTGAATATTTCCTTTCCATTTAGCATAGTCATGGTAGTAAATGACAGCAAGGTCTCTTTGAGAAAAGCTTGAAAGAAGATTTGCATTATATTCTTGTGGCTGAATTTGCAGGGTACTTTCTCAAGGGACTCACCTTCCTCTTCAATAAAAGGGATTTGCATTTGTGAACTGGCTTAGGTCTGCAAGGTAGACAAGAGGCTTTGACTCTCCACTGTGATAACTGAAGTCAGCTTTCTGGTCACAAGGCCTGGATTTTTTTTATCTTGTTATAGGATTAAGTAACATTTTAGTATAATGTCTATCAATTTCATTTCTGTAGCTGTTAGTCAAGCATTCTGATTATCCCTTCATCCCTCATACTCATTGCTGGAAATGTGTCCTCATTGTCTTTGGAAGGTAAATGCTGCCACTTAGCTCTGCCATGCCAGGATCTCAGCACCTCCATTGAAATCAGAGGACCCATTGCAATGGCAGCATATTGCACCATCCTGCCTAGCCTACGGAGGACGGCAATCACACAACTTTTCTAGGACACTGGTGCCCCTTCACTAATGTATTGCTTAGTGATCTACTGAGGGAAGTGTCCTCTGAGCTATCTAGGATGATTTGGGGGAGGGATAGACTAGGGGGGTTAGTGTGCAGCTCACTTATGATAAATCCATTCCAACATCCCCATTCTAAACCCTTTAAATTCCTTCCTCTGCACTATGTTGGGAAAGTTCTACACCTTCATCTCAATGAATGTGGGCCACCACTGAGCACAAGTTCTGTCAACCAACCAAGTAAACTGTTAGAACCACTTCCAGATGTGCAAGATAATGCATTACATCTATAAACTCTGGAAACAAGGCCCATTTCAATATATTAGACCCAATCCAGTTGTATAACAGAAATAATGTATTGTAAGGAATTGCTTAAACAGATATGAAAAGACTGAAAAAAGTCAAAAGGAATACGTTGAGATAACACGGAAATAACGGCATAGAAAGAAACTGCCATTCCAAGGGCTGGGGAACTAAGAGGAGAGGCTGGATGTACTAAAACCCAGAAGCTTGGAGAACTTCCATGTAGCAGGAACCCAGGCTTCTGGGAGGGGGCGCTGGAAGCTGGCATCTCTGAAGGGGTAATGTTGGTAGGCACAGAACACAAAACAGGGAAGAGCTGGTTGTTTCTCCTACTCCAAGCTTTCAGTCTCCCTCTAGTGTTCTCTTTTGGGAAAACCTAACAGGGAGCCAGACGCCAAAACAGACATATGGCTTGAGAGCATCACAGAGCAAAGTATAGAAAGTGGGGCTGGAGGAGAGAAGCAACAGCTGAATAGCAAGCGTGGCACCCCTCGGACTATCACAGGGCCATTGGCTCAAAAGATCTTATCTGAGTGTCCCAATGCCATTAACAGAGGCCACTCTCCTTCATAATCCTTGTAAGTATCCCCATATCCTCTGAGGCTTGAGATGTGCAGTAGCCACAGCATATGGCCAGTGCCTCAGTTTCTCCGCACCTCATCCCAAAAAGCCTCGGTGACTTTGACGCCACTGCAAGCAGGAGTTATCGCCACTTTCAGTTATTACCGGCAACAGGGTATTGGCATCAGACTGGAGAGAAACACAACTCCAAAATCCTATCCTGAGGCATCTGCTTTCAAGGGTTATCCCTGATTCCAGCTGTCTTGGCCCGAGTTTTCCAGAGTGCAGAGTCTGAGGCAAACACGTTTATGTGTTGCTACTTTAGGGAGAAAGCAAGCCCAGGCAAGTGGGAGTGAAGGTAAAGGGCAAAGTGGCGGGAGGCAGAGAGAGCCAGCACTAAGAATGTTACTGCGCAGGCCGCCCCCTGGGACCAAAGAGCCTATGGTAGGATCTTGCAGGATCCTGAGGGCCTATGAACTACTGCGTTTGAGGATAGCTGGTGGGGTGCAAGGAGGAAGGAAGGTTGGATTGTTTTTTCTGCTGGCTGCCACCTCCCTTTGTTCTAAGATTCACTGTCTGTGGTTCTCTAAGAGTCACGTTCCGGCAATTCTGGTTGGAATGTGGGGGCGTGGAGCATGTCCTAGGGCATCTCATGATGCCTCAGCAGCAACAGAGGCACCCTAAGGCAGGAGGCGAAAGTCACGTCTTGGGCAAGGGACAAGGCACGGTCTGGGTGAAGTGAGCCTTAGACTGTGCTGGGCTGGTCATTACAGCTGCAGCTGGGGCAGAGGGGAAGTGAAAAAGGGCCCTGCTGAGGCTGAAAAGATCCAAGTGATGTCTGCTAAAAACATCATTTATGTTGACAAAAGACGAGAAGAAACCCAAAGAGCCATCAAAAGGAGAATGACTGAATAAAATACATATAATTATATGCAACTGTAAAAAAAATTACAAAGCATTTTAGGTTCTGTTATGGAAAATCTGTAAAATATAGTATGAAGCGAAAAAGAAAGGTACAAATGAGCATTTATAATATGCAACCTTTTACAAAAAATGGGAGAATGAGACTATCTTTATATCCATTAGTATGTACATAAAGGAACTCCAGAATGATGCATGTGAAACTATAAAGGGTTGTCACCTGTGGGTAGGAAGTGAGGATGGGAAAAAGTATGAGAGGTCAGATTTCCATTGTAAAACATTTTACACTTTTGGGCTTTTGAGCCATGTGAATGTATTAGCATTCAACGTAGAAATATGGGGGAGTGGGGAAGGGTTAGAGAATACCCAGAAAAACAAAAAGGAAATACTGTTTATCTTCTCATAGGCAGAAAACTAAGAAATAGACAAAAATGACAATGATAATAAAAATAAGTGAAGATTTAAAAAAAAAACCCAGACCTCATTCTTCAAAAAGTTTAATAAGATAGTCACACAAGACCAATAAATAAAAAGAAAAAGAATATGAACATAAATAAAATATAGAATGAGAAAAAGGATAAAATTGCAGATACAGTATTATAAATAAGTATATACTGACAAATTTGAAAACTTAGATGAGATGAAAAAATTCAAGGAAAAATAAGATGCTAAACTTAAAAATCGAGAATTTGAAGAAAACACTAAGAATTAAAGAAATTGAAATGGTACTCAAAGACCCCCACTCCACCCACACCCACACCCACACCCCTGGCCAAATTCTCCCAGGGCTGAAAGGCTCTACAGTGAGTTCTACCAACATATCACAGAGGGCTCGTTCCTTTGTGATACAAGTTGTTCCAAAGATGGAACAAAAGCTGCCTCGATCGTTTTATGAGGCCAGTGAAATCTTGCTTCCAAAAACATAAAGGCAATACAAGAAAAGAAAACTACAGATCATTTATCTTATAAATATAAATGCTACCTTCGAAGTGCGAGTAGAATCCGACCACTTCCCACCTCCTCCTTAACAGTTCAAGCCACCGTATCTTTCAATTAAACTTTTTGCAGCAGAGCTCCCTGTTTCCATTCTTGGCCATTGCCATCTCTTCTTCAGAGAGGCAAGAGTGGGTTTTTGTTTTTAAAACCATTGGTGTCATTCTTTCAGATATCCTCCCAAATATCTCTTGATAAAAGAGGACTTCATCTTCTTCCATACCCCATCACTCTTCATCTTTTATTATGCATTATTTTGTTTTACTGATTATCACCTGATATATTATATATTGCTTTGTTTATGCTTTATTGTCTGTTTCCCCACTCAAGACTTAAATTTCATGAGAGCAGGGATTTTGTTTTGTCACTACTGTTTTCTTTGCACTTAAAATAGTGTTGGTACATAGTAGATACTCAAAATATTTGCTGAGGAATGGCTTTTATATAACTACATGAAATACAATATTGTATCTTGTTTAGGAACATATATATATGTGTGTGTGTGTGTGTGTTTAGAAATGTATGTATATATGTTCTTAAAAATGTGCATAGGAACGATAACCACCAAATGCAGGAGAATGGTCACCTCTGGGGAGAGGAAGGGGAGGGAGGAGCAAGTTATCTGTACATGGTAATGTTTTATTTCTTCTTTTGAGTGGTAGTTACTTAGTATTGTTATGTTATTCTTCATACCTTTTTAAAGTGTCTAAACAGTCAGCTTATTAATGGTCAAGAGTATAGACTCAAGAGTCTGACAGTGTTTGAATTCTGTCTCTGCCACTTAGAAGCTGTGTGACCTGAGAAATTGTACTTAACCTCTCTGAGCTTCAGTGTCTTTCTCTGTAACATGATAATAATACCCATCTTATGAAGATGAGCTGAGTGAATACATGCAAAGTGCTTGGCACATAGTCATGCTACATAAGACTCTTCCTTATTTCACATTATTGAGCTCAAATTCAACAGAGGCTTCTACTCTGAGCAACAAAATAACAACAGCTCCTCTTAGCATGACCCATTCTTGTACCTTGATGAGTACAGAATAGAGCTGCACTCCCCAACCCCCAGGCTGAGGATGGGTACCAGTCTGTGGCCTGTTAGGAACTGGGCCGCAGAGCTCCCTGGCACCCCTCCCCACCTGTCTATGGAAAAATTGTCTTCCATGAAACTTAGGAAGGGGGGACACATAGCAGGAGATGAGTGGCTGGTGATAGCAAGCAAAGCTTCATCTGTGTTTATAGCCGCTCCCCATCACTGGCCTTATCACCTGAGCTCTGCAGCGCCACCCCTCCAATGTCCATGGAAAAATTGTCTTCCATGAAACTGGTCCCTGGTGCCAAAAACGCTGGGAGCCACTGGAATAGTGGAAAGAGACATATCTATGTTTAAACTTTGGTCATGCCACTTTCTAAAAATATTAATACTACTAAATGTTGTGGAATAGGGATAATAAATACATAGACCCTACTCTTAAGGAGCTTATCCTAGTAGTGGAGATAGTAAGATGCAATGTGAAAAAATCAGCACTAGAATAGCATAGAGAAGGGAGTGTTTGAAATATGACAGAGTCCTGACAGAGTCCAGGGACAGTAGTACAAAACCTGTATTGTGCCAAACTTATAGTAAATAATAAATGTTAGTTTCCCTTACTCTCTATTCAGTGGTCTATGGACATTAATTGCAAAAAAAGGAGGCAATAGAAAGTAATTAACGATTGTGATGTGTTTAAGAAGTAGTTTTTAATTAGAAAGAATATTAATTTATATAAGCTCCCATACAAAGGGCTAAATATTTATTTTTCAACCTTTAAAAAGCAGAAGGGAAAATTCTGATATCAAATGAAAACCATTACTGTGTACATACACTATTGAGTGTCATAAATTGAAATTGGTCCTAGGAACTAACAACATACAAAAAGCATGTCCTGCCAACTATGTGGTTATATTTAGCTTCTCAATATAAAACAAGGAATTATTTTTCCACTGTTTTCAATTCCTCTATGTTTCATACAAATAATTCTCTAAAAATACACATTTCAAAGTATCCTAACTTCTAAAAATGCCATTGGACTCAAATGACCTTTTATTGAAACTAAAATTCCCCTACTGATACTAATTTAGCCTAAAGAAAACAAAGTTGTAGTGTTAGTAAATAGAGGAGGCATTGAACCTTCCTGAGTTTATCAGCTAAAGCATTCATGGTCTTTGTCAATTTTCTTTCTAAGCCTAAAATAGGGTACAACCAGCACAATTGCAAATCAAGTGAAGTTTGTCTTCACAGCTCCCTTTTCTAGTAATTGAAATCTCCTGAGCTGAAGAAGGAGACTTCAGCTTCTTCACTGGCAAACAGAGCAGCATTGGTGTCTGGGATGGGATACTCCAGGCCTGAGACTGTACCTAGAAAGAGTGGCAGAGTTCTGTCACTTGAAGATACTTTGCATCTACATCCTTTTGAGAAGTTAATCATAGACTCAAGTAGCTCTTGGGGAATAAAACCTAAACAGATGAATTTCTGTAGAGCAAGCCAAACACAGTGATTAAGGGCGTGGGCTCTGGCACCAGACTACCTTAGTTAGAATCTTGGTGTTGCAACTTGTTTGTTGTGGGACCTTGGGAAAATTATTTAAACTCTCGGAGGCGCGTTTCTTCGTTTATAAACTTGAATGATAATAATACTTATCTTTTAGAGCTGCTATCACAATTCAGTGAGCTAGCATTTGTAAAGCACTTATAATAGTGCCTGAAACAAAGTGTTATTTAGGTCGTTTTAAAATGAATAAATAAGTAAATAAACCAACCAACCAACCAGCCAACCAACCAGAGTAATCCTACTTCTGGTAATGACAGCCGAAGTTATTACTGAACATAGCTAAAATAAGCGAGGGGATATTTTTGAAAACCTTTTCTTAGAAGTACTGAAGATTTAATCAAATAGTGATTAACTACTGGGTCAATATCTGGGTAGTGGAAGAAATTCAGAACTCTGGCCCCTGGGAGCATTGTCAATGGGAAAGCAGTGGCTGAGAAGCTGGACAGTGCTTTTCAGCCTTATGAACCTATGAGAACAAAAATGAGAGTCCAGGGCCTATCAGGGCTGGTGACACTGTTACCTACCCCCTCCTTATTCTGGGGCTTCCTCTTTGTGTGAGATAAAATGGAAATAAACCAGCCCTCACAAGGAATAAAGTCTGGTTTTAAGTCATCTAGGTGTCCCCCAAAATCTTGAGGCTTGAAAAGATTAAAGATATCACTGATGGCAAGTACCCTCAGACACCTGACAGAAAAAACCATCTCTGAAGGGAGATAGAATTACCCTAGTTTTCAAGATCCTACTATAAACACATTTTCAAATAGAATTACTAGTACATGGTTAAAAATAATAAGCCATACAAGGAGGCAAATGAGTATAAGAGAGATAGACAGCAGAAAGAAAACCAAGAGAACTCCAGATGCTAGAATTATTAGATAAAGACTGAAAAACAACAATGTCTACCATGCTCAAGGACATGAAAACCATGTTTGAAAATTTCAGCAGAAAACTGGGAACTATAGGAAGTGATATTGAAGACTTAGGAAAGGACTAAAAAAATTTATAGGATTTAAACCTGCAATAATAAAAATTAAGAACTTGAAAGAATTAGAAAGCAGATTAGATTCCACAAAAAATAAAATTAGTGAACTAGAAAATAGAACAGAAAATTACCAAAAATGAAGTACAGGGGGACTAAATCATGAAAAACAGAGGAAATAATGACAAGACACATAAAGGATAGAGATTATCTAATATATATAGTCATGTGCCACATGACATTTTGGTCAATGATGGACCCCATCTACAATGGTGGTACCATAAGATTATATACTGCATTTTTACTGTACATTTTCTGTGTTTAGATACACAAATACTTACCATTGCATTACAATTACCTACAGTATTCAGTACAGTAACATGCTGTACAGGTTTGTAGCCTAGAGCAATAGGTTATACCATATAGCCTAGGTGTGTAGTAGGCTGTACCATCTAGGTTTGTGTACACTGTACAAAGTACACTGTATGATGTTCACACAATGATGAAATCACCCAATGATGCATTTATCAGAACATATCCCAATCATTAAGTGATGTATGACAGAAGAAAAGGAGGAAGATAATTGGATAGAAGCAACTTTTAAAGAGATAATGACAAAAAAATTTTCAAAACAGATGAAAAACAGAGGTTCACAGATTTACTAAATCCAACTAATAAGAAGCAGCATAAATTTTTTAAAAATCCACACCTAGATGTATCACAATGAAGCTGCATATAGAGGCAAAGACAAAGAAAAATCTTACAGCATCCAGAGAAGAAAGACTGCCTTCAAATGAAAGCAATTGTGTGGGTTGTTTCTTATTCTTTTCATAGCAATAAGAAAAAACAGATGACAATAAAATCATATTTCTTCAATGAACTGAAAGAACAAAACTTCTAAACTAGAATTTTACACCCAGTGAAAATAACTTTCAAGAATGTAAGTATATACAGGGCCAGAACTAGGGTGAGGCAAGCAAGACACTCAGTGTGCAAAATTTAAGAAGGGGCTTACTGTAAGGAGCCAGTCCTGCAAGTGCACAAGTCTGAGAGTGGCCACCTCCTTGTGCTTTACACACTGAGCACTTTGCTTGCCTCACTCTAGTGATTTCACTGGCAAACTAGTGACATTTTCAAAATGAAAAAAAACTAATGGCGTTTGCAAAACATATGCCTATATTAAAAGAAATTCTAAAGAATATTCTTCAAGGAGAAGAGAATTAATCCTAGATGGAAGACAGAGTTGTAGAAAGGAATTAAGAACAAGGAGAATTGTAACAATGGAACACAGTTCAATCTTCACCTTGAGAAGATCTGGGAATGATAGACAACATATTTTAAAAGCTGTCTCCTTTAAAGCATCAGAAAGCTGACAAAAGAGTAAAGAAGTACAGGGCTAATATTCAAAAGACAGAAACCCAGTGTGATAAACCTGACATTTGGTGCTGCTTATTTTCTAAGAATTTCTTAAAAGTTTCTTCTGCTTATCTTCTAAGAGTTTCTGCCAATTCTGGAAGAAGGGCTAAGACATTGAGCACCCTTGTGACAGCATCATGGCATTAGGAGAACAAATATTTGGGTCTAAACTCCAGGTTCAACCTCACAGGGCTACTCTATAGGAGTAAAGATAAACTAGAAGTAGACTCATACTCTCAGTGACTAAGTTTCAAGTTAAAATTATCCAAATTTCTGAAACTGGAATAAGGTCATCCCATGTTGCTAGTGTCTTTAGTGGCCTACAGAAGAAAATTTATCTTTTATTCTGGAGGAAGATCATTTTTTTAAATCTCATATTATTTTTTATAATTTTCATATATATTCTTCACACAACCAAAAATAAACAAATACACTAAGAGACAAAACAGCAGAAATAAAAACAAGGCAAACAATAGACAATAGAAACTTAACCACAGGGGAAGAACTTAATAAGCATTATCCAATATAGGCTTCAAAATAACTATCCTTAATATATTCAAAGAGATAAAAGACAGGACTGAGAATTTTGTCAAATAACTGAAAAATTTTAATAGAAAGTAAAAAATAATAACTAAAATTAAGGACTCATTGGATTTGTTTAGTTACAGATAAGATAAATCTGAAGAGAGAAATAGTAAACTAGATGATTGGTCAGAAGCAAATATTTGGAATGAAGCGTGTGAAGAAATGTATGGATGGCAAATACAAAAGAGAAGATAAGAAAAACAGGGAACACAATGAGAATATCTAACATACATGTAATTGGAGTCCTAGAAGAAATGAAGACAGAAAATGAAACAAAAGTAATATCTGGAGAGAAATTAGCTGAGAATTTTTCCAAACCTTACAATAGACATCAAGCCAATATTTATGAAACTCAATAAATCCAAAGTCAAATAAATAAAACTAAATTCATATTTTGGCACATCATAGTAAAATTCCATAGAACCAAAGACAGAGAAAAATCTTAAAAGTAGTCATAGGGCAAAAAAATACAGTTATC
Source organism: Daubentonia madagascariensis (assembly GCA_023783475.1). Lineage (NCBI taxonomy): Eukaryota > Metazoa > Chordata > Mammalia > Primates > Daubentoniidae > Daubentonia > Daubentonia madagascariensis. Next base: position 48,155,220 of record JAKFHU010000600.1, on the reverse strand, counting down.
TCAAAAAACCTACAATTATACTGGCAGCTGGTTTCTCAACAGAAACAATGAAAACCCAAAGACTATGAAATAATATAATCAAAAGGATAAAAGAAAATGACTGACAATCTAAAATTCTCCACCAGAAGAAAATAGCCTTCAACAATGTAGGTAAAATCAAACCACCTTAAGACAAATAAAAGCTGAGTGATCTGTCATCAACAGATCCACACTAAAGAAAATACAAAGGATGTTCTTCAGGACAGAGTAAAATAACCTCAGAAGTGTAGGAAGAAATAAGGACTACATAAGGGAAAATTTCTAGGTATATCTATTAAATAAATAAATATGGGCTGTATAAAATAGTAATAATGAAATCTTATGATTAAATATTACACAGGATTAAAACATATCACAATCACATGAAAGGGGATTAATGGAATTAAATTGTTCTAAAGTCCTTATATTTTCTAGGAAAGGGTAAAAGTATCAAATTTTATAAGTCAAGGAAGCATGTTGTGATAATTTGGTTCATCATTAAGAGTAGCAAAAATATATATAATTACTGAAGTAATAAAATTGAGGAAATGGAATATCAAAAAATGTCATGTAACAGGAGGCAAATAGAAAGCAAATAGTCAGTTAGAAGATTAAATTCTGTATCCAATCAGGAGAAAGAAACCACACAGTATTTTGAACAGGGAACGTTTAATATAAAGAATATTTAACTATGTAATAGGAAAGTACCTACTGAAGGGTAAGGAAAACTATAAAGAACGCAGGAAGAGTAGGTGAAGGGAGTATCCTCTACCTCTAGCACTGAGGCCAATCCTCCAAAGTTGAACAAATCTGGAAGCTCCCTCTTTCCCTAGAGCTGAAATCCAGACCTCATAGGAAGGTTGTGGTCATGGCTGCCAGGATGGCAGAGAGGTTTGCTGAGGTGCCCCAGTGAAAGAACTTACTGGGAAGCCTCCCTCTAAGTCCCAGGGAAGCTGCTCACTGGGGAGACGCTACATGCTTTTGACCTCTGCATCCCCCTCTTTGTCTCTTTGTCTCTCCAGTGATTTCTACCGATGAAGCTTAACAGCCTACCAGGCATCAAAGGAGAAATGTTCCAATATCACAAGCATGCTATGAAAGGTGGATTTGGGAAGGAGAGGCTGCTATGGTTTGGATGTTTGTCTCCCAAAATATCATGTTGAAATTTGAACCCCAGTATAGCAGTGTTGGAAGGTGTTTGGGTCATGGGGGTGGATCCCTCATGAATAGATTAATGCCCTCCCTCGGGGGGTGAATGAGTTCTTACTCTATTAGTTCCCACAGGAGCTGGTTGTTAAAAAGAGCCGGTCACCTTCCCTAGCCCTTGCTTCCTCTCTCACCATGTGATCTCTGCGGCTCACCTTCACCTTCTGCCATGAGTGGAAGCAGCCTGAGGCCCTCATCAGATGCCCAGTATTGAACCTTCTAGCCAGTAGAATCGTGAGCCAAATAAACTTCTTTTGTTTATAAACTACTTAGCCTCAGGCATTCCTTTGTAGTAACACTAAACACTAAGACAGAGGCAATAGATCGATATGTGGTATAAACTAATGAATTAGTAATTGCATTAAATATAAACAAACTGGTCCCATTTAAAAGCAAAGATTTTCAGGAAATCACAACTAGGTGATGTTTGCAAAAAAACACATTTAAGAAATACAGACATGGAAGATATGAAAACAAAAGTATTTAAAATGATAAGCTGAACAATGATTTAATAATCAGTGGCCTTATCACACCAATAGCAGATGGAGTAGATATTGAGACAAAACTATTATTAGAAATAAAAAGAGACATTTCATTATAATAAGTTCAATTCACAAGGAATATGTAAGAAATTAAAAATTGTATGCATCTAATAACTTAGCCTCAAAATATATGAAGCAAAAATTGATAGAGTTACAAAGTGAAATGGACAAATCCATGGTTATATTGTAACATATGTTTCTCAGTAACTGATTAAATAAGTAGATAAAAATCAGTTAAGGATATAGATTTGTGGAATTGTTGCAATGATAGACACATAGGACACTGGAACCATAAAGAGAACCCACAAACAGACCTACATGCATATGGACGCTTGATTTATCACAGAAGTAGCATTGGAGTGTAGTTAGGGAAATTATGGTCTTTTCAGTAAATGTTGGGACAAAGAAAAGCACTTAATGTAAAGAAAATGAATGATACAGTGGACTAATGTCAAAATTATGAACTTCTGTTCATCACAAGACATTAATAACAGATCAAAAGACAATGTACAGAGTGGGAGAAGCATTTGTATAACATTTATTTAATATATACTGACAAAGAGCTCAGATCCGGTGCATTATAAAAAAGACAGACAACTCAATAAAAAAACTGGGCCAAAATCTTAAACAGGCATTTTCCATAAGAGGAAATGCAAATGGCTAATAAAGATGTTCAATCTGGTTAGTAATCAGGGATACATGATTTAAGCTAAATAGAGATACTAAATACCCACTTGAATAGCTAAAATTAAAAGTCTGACAACAAGAGTTGGTGAGAAAGTGGTGCAAAAGCAACTGTTATTCACTGCTGATTTGAGTGTAAATTGGCACAACCATACTGGAAAACAGACATTATCTAGCAAGAATGAAGATACATACGTTGTATGACCTAGCAATTCTTCTCCTAAGTATCTACTCTATAGAAATAGATGCAGGCTTACATGTATCAAAAGACATGGACAAGAAAAGACATGGACAAGAATTTTCATAGCAGCTTTTTGTGTAATAGCAAAATATCCATCAACAATAGAGTAGATTATAAAAGAAAATGTGACATATTCATTTAATTGAATATTATACAGCAATGGAAATGAATTAACTACATCTCATATTTATAATGTGGGTTTTTAAAAAGAGAGTGATAAGTAAAAGAAACCAGCTAGAACAAATTTATTTTTTTATTTTTAAAATTATTTTTTGACAGATTTATTGAGGTAAAATTTACATACCATAAAATTCACCCATTTTAATTATACAATTCATTGATTTTTAGTAAATTTCAGAGTTGTGCAACAATTACTACAATTTAATTTTACATTTCCATCACCCCCCAAAGAAACTTTGTGTCCATTACCAATCACTCCCCATATCTACTCCAGCCCTAGGCAGCAACTGGTCTACCGCTTTCTTTCTGTTTGGATTTGTCTAATCTGAACATTTCGTATAAATGGAATCATACAATATGTAACTGTTTGTGTCTGGCTTCTTTCATTTGGCATAATATTTTCAAAGTTTATCTTCATTATATTATACAACAAATTTACATAAAGTTCCAAACCAGGCTAAATAAACTATAATGTTTAGGTAGCATACTTATGTGGTAAAAATAAATGTATGAAGAACAGTAACAGTGTGAAAACTGTACAAGTCAAGAGTGTGGGAATACTTTAGAGCAGCGGCCCCCAACCTTTGTGGCACTGGGGACCGGTATCATGGAAGACAATTATGCCACAGACGGGGGTGGGGGGAATGGTTTTGGGATGATTCAAGCACATCACATTTATTGTGCAGTCAAACCTCTCTGCTAATGATAATCTGTATTTGCAGCCGCTCCCCAGTGCTGGCATCACCGCCTCAGCTCCACCTCAGATCATCAGGCATTAGATTCTCATAAGGAGCACGCAACCTAGATCCCTCGCAGGCACAGTTTACAGTAGGGTTCACGCTCCTATGAGAATCTAATGCCACTGCTGATCTGACAGGAGGCGGAGCTTATGCGGTGATGAGAGCTATGGGGAGTGGCTGTAAATACAGATGAAGCTTCACTTACTCATCCACCACTCACCTTCTGCTGTGCAGCCTTGTTCCTAACAGGGCACAGACAGGTACCAGTGTGCTGCCCGGGTTTGGGGACCGCAGCTTTAGAGGAAGAAAGAGGTTGTTATTCAATAGAGCAAGTGGGGATGTCTGGGGAGATGGCAATATTCTTTTGCTATATCTGGGTGAGAGGTACATGAGTGTTTGCTTTTTAATAATTAATTTAGCTGAACATACATGTTTTTGTGCTTTTCTAAAGGTGTGTTAAATTTCATAATAAAACAGCTTCAAATGAAAAGTAAAAAATCTTAACATGGTGAAGTAATCCTAAAATGGGTGAAACATTGTGTTGGATATTTCCTGTTTGTTCTCTCTTTTAATCCTGATAATAACACTATGAGAGCCATGTATCACAGTATTATCATCTCCATTTTAAGGGTATGAACTATATTTTAGTCATTTTTATCTTCCAAAACCTGGCACCATGCCTGGCATTCAATAGTCACCATGTATGTCTGATATTAAACTGGGGCTCAGAGAAATTAAATGCTTTTTTCCCCTCAAGACAGCGTATTACACCAGGAGTGGAACCTGCAAACCCAGGTTTTCTTAGTCCACACTCCATCAAGCATGCTACATCTGCCTTTCCACATTTCTGCTGTGGAACACAGACACTCTTACTGATTCTGATCGCCAACTACACACACAGCTAAATATAAAACCTATTTCCAACCATGGACTGAAAACAGATTGCAAGATTAAAAGGCAGCTAGAAAGTTAAAAAACAAACAAATCTTGACTACGGAGCTTGCCCATGGTAGGACAAAATGAGAATTGTGCACCTTTTACTGCTGTGTTAAACTGACATCAGACAAGGAACCAGCATTGCTTCCTCCAGGCAAGAGACACTGTCCTTTCGCCCTAAGCACAGTATTTGCAGGTGTTATTCTGGAAGCAGCAGAGAGAATATTAGATTTTTATTTTTAAGTACTTTGAATTTTCCCCTTTTTTCCATAGCTCACAGTATGTTTAACTAGTTCATTAGAATGTAGTCAAGAAGTACTGGTGTAAAGATTATTTAAATATAATTAAACAGTCCTCAGGTCTAGTTCTCTGTACATATTCACCATTGTGGAAGTAAAAAAATTTGTTTCCTATTGGTTTCTGACATACAGAAATTACACAAAAGTCTAGTTGAACAGAAGGGTTTTACCCTGTGCACTGATAGTGACAAACTCAACAGATTATCCAAAAGAGGAGCAAGTTTTAGAGACTCTCTTAAGAAGGGGGTTTTTCAAAATGTAGCTCACAATTCAGTAGTGGATCACAACCACTTAGAAAAATGATGAAATAAAATAGATTCGAAAACATTAAAGTGCCTTGTCCACAGAAAGAATAAATACTGTCTCATGAAATCTCTGTTTCACATTATATATTTATGTGTGCATATGTGTGTGTGTATATATATATAAATTTGCATGTACTGAGTTGTGTTATAAAATGTTTTTCTTAATGTAGGACATGGCAAAAATATGTCTAGAAAACTCTGATTTAGATGCTATTTTTTTATACTCTATAAATTTTATGTGAAAGGCCTAGAGTTATAAGTGCTCATTTTGTAACAATTTAGATTGAAAAAAGAGAAAAATTGGGGTAACTGGTATGTCATCACACATGACCTAATTAATCTGAATCAGTAACTTGATAGTGGCTCAGAAGCAAATATTTACTAGATAGCTAGCTGACCAGCAGGTGCTAGCAAAGTCTGTGACGTCATTAAAGCAAGAATCAACTGTTCTGCACTGTTATTTTAATCTGGTCCAAAGGCAACAAAGCGAGGCATAGCTGAGCCCATGATCTATGCCAAGGCACACTGAAGACTAATCCTCTAACTCATCCTAACTACCACCAAAGACTTAGAATCACTCATGTTACTGACCTTCAGTCCCAAATATCAACTGAAATACCACATGACAAAGCAGAGATTTCATCACATTGGATAAACTTTTTTCTTCATTCACTGCAACCCCTCTTGTTTTAGTGTTTTCTGTTTACCTTTGTTTCTATTTGGACAAAAGTTAGTCTCATTTCATATATGAAAGAGATTATAAAGTTACCTCAACTCAGAATATTTCTCGTTTTGGCATAATGACCTCGTTTAGATACTGAATTATTTTGAGTATATGAAAAAAACTTTAATATTATTAAAACAAACAGACTCCGGAGTATCCAGAGGTAAATCTGCCCTGACAGATTATGTGTAAATAAAACTTTGGTAAACTGATTATTTTACTACAAGTACAAAAGCATAGGCATACATTATGAATGAAGATTTGTGAAATGATTTGGTAGAGACGGGAAGAAAGACATTCTGTTTGTGAACATAAATAGACTGGGTATTTTTGTAATTTCATATGCGTTATGCCAAAGCATGCAATGGCCTGGTTGAATCCTGGACAGAGGCAGACATAGTTTGAAAAGCAGTGAGAGCTGAATTTCGTGACTGATTTTAACATAATCAATTATCCTTGGTCAGCATGACTTCTTTTCTGCAGAGGTTCCACGGGAATGATGACAGTAAAACATTTTAACTTCAGAGAATGGTTTGCTCCATTTCTGGACTATGGTGCTGAATCGTGCTACTGAGAAGAGAGTAAACATTTGGAGGGGAGATTAACCACCTTTTTCAAAATATAAACGCTATTGCTAATTCCTCATACTCTTCCTCTTACTCTTGGGGACAAGAGTAGGAGTGTATAATCCTATTTTAAGACCTCCGACAATTTAGCACAGATTCACTGCCAAGAGTCCTCCCCAAAAGAGAACTTACTGATGTCCCAGGAGCTGGGCAGTCTTGCACATCCATGTTTCTATTTTGTCTTTACAACAAACCTGTGAACTAGAGGTTGTTATCCTTAAATAAAATAAGGCTAGTTAAACTCTGGAGCCTGCTTTCTAGCTCATGAATTTCTATCCAACTCCAAAGGCTTAACACTTCCATATAATGCAGTTTGACAGCATTTTACTTCTACCTAATAAGATGCTCTGTGCTACAAAAAAATAAGTAAGAAATTTCAAGTAACTTAAAGGCAAGATAATATTTATATACAAAAATCATGAAATTCCCATACGTAATTATGTTTTTGTTGGAAGGCCATCATGTGCACATAGCTATTACTTATAGGCTGTACAAAATACATGCAATATTTTATATTATTACTCACAATTTTTATTAAGCACCTCACATTCTAATACTAGTTTTCTCATATTGTCATACTAGTGCCCACTCTTGGAAAAAAATACTATTAGTTGATTTATTCAGGCTGAGGTTTGGCTTACTCTTCAAGAAATAATTTTAGGAAAGACTGCTGTCAGCCAACTCTCAAACAGTTCCATAACCAATACTGAAATTGCAACCTTAGAATTTACCTTTTAATGTACAAATACTTCTTTCTAAAAAGACTGGAAGCAAGTGTCATGGCCCACAACTACCTAGGACCAACATAAACAGCTGCCATGAATCTTATTTATTTTCATCTTTGAGATTATGGGTACTCAAGCAGTGGGCTCATTACGTAAAACAAAGTTGATAGCATGTGTTGGTAGAAATTGGAAACCAAGAAGGAAATTAGTTTCGTTTATCCCTAGGATTTCCTAACACTGTGGCTATAGGGTTGTACTCTGTTTTTTATATTAGAGAATTCTTACCCTTTCTGGTGAAAATAATATGAGAAGTAACCTCAGAGTCTTTAGTGCTAAGTTTCCAAAGAAAAAGTCAGATAACAGGATCAGAAAGAGTATTAAATGTTTCATTAGGCTAAATAATTAATCTCCTGAGATTTATTTTTTAAGGTACTGGTCACTTAAAGGAGTGCTTAAAGTAAAATCAAAATTAATAGATACCCCCTCCCCAATTGACCAGAGTCTTCTATTAAACCAGAATGGTCTGCCAGTGTCCTATTTTCAAAGAAAAGGGTAGATGACAAGTGCTTGATGTTAACTTAAGTATCTTGTGAAAATAATTCCTAAATGTCAGGTGTTTTCTTGAGGTCAGTACACAGTTTAATCTCCTACTATACACTTCTAGAGATTGAAAGTTGGTGTGAAGAATGGTAATCCTAGACCCATACAAAATCCTCTGTCAGGAAAAAAGAAAGGAGATTTAGTCATCTTCACTGCTATGAGATGCACTATAGCATCCAAAGCCATTTTTAATGTAAGGGTTGGATAAAAAGCATTTTTTTAGATTAACCAAAATTTACCCTGAAAAAAAAAAAATCAACCAAAGCATGCTTCATTCCCCTAATTGAGAGGGTCTGTTATTAAGAGATTTTTTTTTGGAGGGGGCAGGGGGTTCTGGGGCTTCACATAAGAAAAGTTAATGAATAGTTTCTACATTTGAGATTAAGTTCCTTCTCTTCTTGTGCCATAGCAGGCAAAATAAGTACTGTTATCATTATCCATTATGTTTTCTGTGAGATCCAAAATTATTCAATATATGACAGTGGTATATTTAATTTCATATGAAGTTACTATTAATTATTTGCTATTGTCAATCTTAAAACTGGTAAATCAAAATAGTATAAGGATACCTACCAGAACTAGAGTCAAGGGATATGGAACACTTTTTTTTTTTTTTTTGCTGTTGTTGTTATTTAACATATCCAATGGTGAAGCAAGCATAAAATCCAAATCTGGCTCATAAGTTCATCTATTCTCTGATAGAAGAGACGCTATATGGCATTGTGGGTTTGGATTATTCCTGCTTTATAACCAACCCTGAGATAGTGCCCAGAGTGCAAGATTCAAAAGGTATTGATTCTCCTTGTGCAGTACTGCAAGGCTGCAGCAGCCTCTGACAAGCGTCCTAGGGATGGTGACCACAGTCCACAGAATGAGGAAATCCAGGCTCTCTTGCACCTGATACTGGAACTCTGGAAAGTGGGAAGAAGTGGAACTGATATTTAACTCCAGACTAATGTTTTCAAATATTTTTAATGCTCGCACACACCAACAGTGAAAAGTAATTGAGCGCATTCTCCAACACATGGTAATTTTGCATTTACAAATTGTATACATATATTATTATATTAATAGAGTATGCAAACATACAAAATTTTTTATATAAAAAATATATAAACAAAAGTTCTTATATTTTCTTGCTAAACCTCAATGGACAGTCTTGACAGTCTTGAGCAATCCTTGGAGTGCACCCCCCAGGTCCCCTTCCACCACCACCAAACACACATACACTCACACAGAGACACACACACAAATACTTAGTGCATTGCTTGTCTAGACTTGACAGGTACAGGTTGGCCTGGCCTTACTTTTAAATCCACAAGTCCCCTGATTGGCAACTATCTTAATATATTTAATTTCTAAAAACGAGATGTTTAGAAAAATTACGATGTTTATTAAGGAACAACATTTCTAGAGAGATTGTGTGCAATGGTGAACAAGAATTTCCCTGGTATATAAACTATTTGTCATATTGTGAAGTAGTATGCTCAAAACAGAATTAAACCCAATTCAAGAAAAGCCAATAAAATATATTTGGGGATATGTAAGAATTTAATGTAAGTTTAGTGAAAAGTTTAAACTTGTATTGGGTAAAAGTAGGCTAATGTGTAGAATTCTTTGATTATTTGCTTTAAAAATCATTTTTGGTTAACAACATAGAACAATGAATTTTAAAACATACATATTTTGGGTTACATCAGGTTGTAACATTTTCACAACATATTCACTTGGATATTTCATAAAATATGAAGAGCAAAAAGACATTTACATGTAGCCATGAAAATAACATTTGTATTAATTAAATGTTTAAGTCAAATAATAAGGCATAGATACTTTTAAATTGGGGGTGTTTTACTTATAAATCAAGGAATATTCTTTTTCTTCCAGCCCTCCTCAAGCTTCTCTTTCTGCAGTCCTACTCATCTTTAAAAGTCTCTCTCTAATTCTGTTTCTTTATCAAGTATTTGAAGTCCATCCTTACCACAGTCAGAACTAGTTACTTACTTCTAGTTTACATATTGCACATTGTGGCTCTTTCCACCATCAGCCTGAATGATAATAATAGCTACTTTGTCCATGATCACAGTTTGTAAATGGTAGCTCTGAGAAGAGCTCAACCCTATGTGACATGAAAGTCCATATCCCTCTTTCATACTCTATTTTGTAAATTATAATGACTAGACTGGGATCCCCAAAGGGTTGGTATGGTATTGTGGCATCTAGCATAGCACCTTGTGCAAAATGTGTGATCACAAATGTTTGTTAATTTGAATTGATAAATGCAAAACAGTTACTTTGAATATACATATTCAAATTATGTGCATTAATACACAATTTAACAGGACATTTTATTGGCCTTTAAAATTCAAATTGTTCTTTAAGTGTATTCTGTTTTTTTTTTAAGCAAAAGAATGTCGAAAGGAATATGGGAAGAAAATCAGTGAACTACAATAATGTGCTATTTCAAAGTAAAATATTAGAAAGCGAGATAATACTACTTAAGTAGTAAAGTTCTGCTGAATCGAAAATAATTACTTGACAGAATATGCTCATTTTACAATGTATATTGTATTTAAAATTTTTGTTATTCTTTGGCTTTTTCCAATTCACAGTAGTTAATGATGCAAATAAAAAATATAGAACAATTCTACAGAGAGCATTCACTGCTGCATAGTTGTATTTGCATACCCTTCTCAAGAATTCTAGGATGTCAGAAATGTTCATCAGAAATCCTTTTTGACTGAGACTTCTCAGGAGAAATAAAGATTCCTTTGTCCAGATCCTTGGGACTGCTGGTGGAGGGGATTGTAAGATACTAGCAGATGCCTGGGAAGACAGGAGATGGGAGAAAGTCACGTCATATTGTCACATCCTGGAAGACGAGTCTGACCTTGGGAGGCCAGCTTGGATAGAAAACAGCCCTTTTGAGAATAGCACCCGAAGGAGTTTCTGAATGCTCTCCAAGGTAGCTCCTGATAATTTGTTCTAAATTTTCTGCAGAGGGACTTCTAAAGCTGAAGGACTAAGTCTACTCTTTGCAGCCTAAAATAGTTGTATCCGTCCTTTCAAGTCAATTCAAGGTTTTCTAAGAAAGAGAAAAATAATTTTTCCTTATTGATTATGGTGTGTATTGTACATTTTGACCCTGCTCAGCAGAGTTGGCAAATAGCCCAGATGGGAATTCCATCCAGCCACCTGTTTTCATAAGGCCTGTCAGCTAAGAACAGTTTCTACATTTTAAATGGTTTTTAAAAATTACAAGAATAACATTTTATAATATGTGAAATGTATATGAAATTCAAAAATAGGTGTCCATAAGCATAGTTTTATTGCAACACAGCCACACTCATTTATTTATGTATTTTCTATGGCTGCTTTTGTGCTACAATGGCAGTGTTCAGTAGTCACAACAGAGACTGTACAGCCCACAAAGCCTAAAATATTTACTATCTTTCTATTTACAGAAAAAGTTAGCCAACGTCTGATCTACAGTGATGAGGGAAAAAAGAGAAGATGTATAAAGGGATGAATATGAATGCATGGAGAATTCTCCAGCAAGTTAACATTTGGAAGAGTCTTGAAAAAAATTGAAAATACGAGGGAAAAGCTTATACATAATAATATTAAAGAAAAATAATTTGGAGAAGTAGCAAGGAATATATGCAAATGATATCAGTGAGGATAAAAGCTCAGAAGATTCTGAGGCTTGTGAAAATTATTAATATCAAGGAAAAAAGTTTTATTTGTGAGTTAAGGAAACAAGAATGACATATAAAGCTACCACTTGGTATGAATGGTAAAATGCCACCGAACGGAAGAAATTAAATTGAGTTACTTAACTCTCTTTAACTCAACTAACTCCTTAAGTATGTTTCTATCTTTTCTGTGGAGATTTATCATCACTTGGAAAGAACAAAATAAATACTAGTAAGAAGAAATGGGAGACCAAAAGAGTAAAATAGTAAAGAAATATCCATCGGTTCTAGTTTATCTCAAGGCCTGGATGAACAATATCTCAAGATTACAAAAAGACACCAGCATCGCAATCCATCAAAAAGCCACTGACTATTACCAAGTGGCTATTAATAATCTTTGAGAATTTGGAGAGAACTGTAGAGGGGCTTAAAATCAAAAGTTAAAAAAAAAAACCCTGCAATTCAAGGAAAGTTTAATAAAAGGATGCTGCAAACTGTGGGATTGAGAGCTTGATATGACTCCCAGTAAAATTCTAGAATTTTTGAATTATTGAGTCTTTAAACACTGAGAATGGAAATTTGTGATAAGGAGGAAACAGAATAGGTTTACCAAAAAAAACTAGGCCAGAAAAATCTCATATTCTTAGACAGGATTATAATATATATCTTGATTTTAGAAAGTTCTTTGACAGGTTCTCTTCCTTTGTAGAAGATTTAAAAGGGATGATGTTGCAGATTAAGAATTATCAAGTGCAATTATGTGGATTTGTAATTAGAGTACTTGATTAACGATATTCCCTAAAGTGCTGATTAATGAATTAATGCCAAGTTATGGAGAATTCTCGAGGGGTCAGCTACTATCTTATTCTCCTTTTTTAAAAAAAAATTATTTGTTTCAGGATATTGCTGATATGATGCCTAAATTTGCAAAAATTTGGTAGCAGCAAGGAGTAAAGGAGTAACTAACACGTCTCATGGTAAAATCAAGATCCAAAAAGATCATCAGAAACTGAAACAAAACTCTACAATTAGATCCCACACAAAACAAAGCATAATAAGAACAACAAAACCCAAACCAAACAAAACAAAATTGTGCTTCTCAGTGCCAGTTGTGTACTAAAATTATCTGGGGAGAGATTTTTTAATTGGTCTGGGGTGCAACCTGAGCATCGATTTTGTTAATTAATTATTATTTTTTTTTTAGAGACAGGGTCTCACTCTGTCGCCCAGGCTGGAGTGCAGTGGGGTGATGATAGCTCACTGCAGCCTCCAACTCCTGGGCTCAAGCAATCCTCTTTCCTCAGCCTCAAGAGTAGCTGCAACTACAGGAACAGTTCATTTTTCCTTACTTTTTGTAGAGACGAGGTCTCGCTATGTTGCCCAGGCTGGTCTCCAACTCCTGGCCTCAAGCAATCCTCCCGCCTCAGCCTCCCAAAGTGCTGGGATTACAGCATGAGCCACCACACCCAGCCAGCATCAGTATTTTAAAAATACATTCCAAAGGATTTCAAGTTCAGCCAGAGTTAAGAATCACTTGCAATACACTAAACTATGAAAGTAGAGGAGAGGGCAGTAAGTGGAATAACCAAAGCCTAGTGCATTGTCAGAAATGTAGAGGATTCTGTGGACTATAAGATCAATGAATCAAAATGATCCTGTGGGATGTGGCAACTGAAAAAGCTAAACTGATCTTAAGTTGTGCATACCAAATAGAAAATTAGGAAATGGTAAAAGTTAACTCCCATTTGTCAGGCAATTACTCTTGTACAAGGCTCAGTAAAAAGGATTTTTAGTGCATTATATTGTTTAATCTTCACATTAACTCTGTGACATAGATATTATAATATTATCCCCAATTTGTGGTGGAGAAAACTGAGGCTTAGAGAGCTTAAGTAACTTACCTAAGTCACCCAGCTGGTATCTAATATGGCTAAGGTTTGTTGAATCACTACACGAGTAATGAATTGGAGATGGCTTGGAGAGACCAATTTAACTGAGAATTTATTAGAAAGGAAAAATTTAAGCGGTATTTTAATGAAGAGTTAGTGTTGAAATGAATATAGATAATAAAGCAAATACAACATCCAGATATTTTCCCAAGATTTCCTAGCCTAAGATATTTAAATATTTATAGACCTATGAAAAGAAATGTGCTAGTAAGGAAGAGGGTTTATTTTTTGGAGAAAAATAATTTTGGTTTTTAATAATATAGGGAATGATTATAAAGTATTTACCTTGTGCCAAGTATTTTATATGTATCTCATTTAAGCCTCATACAACCCTATGAAGAAGGGACTATTAATATTATTCTCATTTAGAGAAGTTGCCTAAGATTACAGAATAAGTGGTATAGTCAGGATTTGAACCCAGGTTTATAAGAGTTAGAGCTGGCATTCTGAATTACCCTGTACTACAGCCACTTACACTGAGTTTAAGGGGACTGTGCAATATCCAAGCAGAAACATGCCAGAGTAGTTGGAATTAGGGCTAGAGCACAGGCAAAATGATTAATTATATGTTCAAATACTTAGTAGTTTATAAATATATCTACTAAGTAATTTTAAATAGAGCATTAGCACAAACATTTTTATATGTCATAAACACAGTATTATTAGTTTCTAATAATTCTTATCAAGACTGTAGATACATATGGGACAGATATACTCTTTTATACAATTCCTGGTTCTCTTTTGTAATAAATATCTCTCGCTCACCCGTGATGACAATACTGAGTTATTCTGCTTATGTCTTAGATCAAATACTCTCTCCTGGGGGAAATGCATGCAACAAAACTTAAGTTACTTTGACTTTTGTATTCTGCATAAGTTTGTTTTTAGGTAATGTGGCTTCTATTTTTATTATTTTGATAGCTTTATTGAGGTGTGACACCCAATAAGCAGCACACATTTAAAGTGTACACATTGATGAGTTTTGACATATGTATACACTCATGAAATCATTACCACAATCAAAATAACAAACATTTCCATCATTCCAAACTGTCCTGGAGCCCCTCAGTTATCTGTCCTTCTCTCTATCTTCATCCCCAGGCAATCACTGATGTGCTTTGCGTCCCTACAGATTTGTTCGCAGTTCCTAGAATTATATATAAATAGACTCATAGATTTTATTTTTTACCATTTTTTTTGCCTTACTTCTTTTACTCAGAATGATTTTGAGATTCATCCATGTTAGTGTGTGTATCCATGCTTCACTCCTTTCTATTGCTTGGAAATAATCCATTGCATGGATATGTCACAATTTGTTTATCCATTCATCTATTGGTGGACATATGGGTTGTTTCCAGTTTGGGACTATGGCAAATAGATCCATTATGAATATTTGTGTTCTTTGTCTTTGTACAGACATATGCTTTTGTTTCTCTTAGGTAAATACCTAAGAATAGAATGGCGGCGTTATATGAATGTTTGTTTAACTTTTTAAGAAACTACCAAACTGTTTTCCACCAGCCATGTATAAGAGTTCCAGTTGCCCCACATCCTTACCAACACTTAGTATGATCAGCCTAGGTTAGATTAGATCAGTCTAGATTAGATGAGATCGGATTAGAATTTTAACTATTCTAATAAATATGTAGTGGTATCTCATTGTCGCTTTGTCTTTCCCTTATACTAATGATATTGAGCACCTTTTCAGGTGTTTCTTTGTCATCCTGTAGCTTCTTTGGTGATGTGTCTGGTCAAATTTTTTGCACATTTTAAAATCAGGATTTCTGTCATTATTGAGTTGTATGAGTTGATTGCATATTCTGAATACAAGTCCTTTGTTAAATATATGTTTTGCAAATATTTTCTCCTGTTTTAAGACTTGGTTGAACTGTTAAAAGTTTGCCCAATCAATAAACATTTTCTTCTAAACTAATTCTAGATTGTGACATATCTTAAATGTTAATAGCTATATCAATTATAGCAAAGCCCTGACACTTGTTAGGAATTGATGCAAAAGTTTTATTGCTTTCTTCATGAAATACAAAGCAGATTTACTTGAATTTCTTTTCTTAGGTCATACAGAAAAGTTTGTATTTTCAAAAATGATGTAAATATAGCAAACACTCATTTTATATAATCATCAATTTTTTTTCTAGGATGGAATATTTTTACCACTTCACCTGTTAGTGTAAGTATTAGTAATGATGGACTGATATCATTGCATAAAATATCCACTGCTGAGAGAATCTCAGTACCATTTCATTGAATTTATTTTCATTATAATTACTATTTTTTCAGCTTCATTTTATCATAATTTATTCTGTAGGATTACTATTTCTCTTTAATTACTCTTTAACACCTTTTTTCAAAAGTCAAAACTTGCACCTGGTAGTAAGCAGAATACCTTTTTAAGAAAAAGGTAAGGCATCATCGGCACAAAATCTATATTTAAAGTAAATTGCAGCATTTGCTGAATTCTAGCAATTTCTTCTGCACTCTTCTATCAAAACTGACAGCCAGATTTACATTTATAAAATTATACTTTTAGTTATCTGAAAATCCTGGATAGTGCACTTATCAATTCATATCAGAAGATGTTATGATCTTTAAATGCTGAATGAAGGTTAATACTATAATAAAAGTCAAAGGTAAGAATAAAATGGTAGATATTCCAAAGGAATCACTTCTCTGACATAAATAATCTTTCTCATTTTCTCTAATATGCTGCAAATGTATTTCTAACCCTAAAAGAATAATTCATTCATGGAATAACAATTAAATTTGATTTAGAGTGCCACTAAAAATTAACCAAGAGCTTCTAGCAGTTGTTTAGAAGAGTAGACCATAGGAAAAACTCTAGCTGTTGTTTACCATCAGGCAGAAATAAATATCCTTGAGATTCGTCTTATATAGCATTTACTTCCTTCTGTATCTAAGTTGAAGTCAGTATTGATAAATAATCCATAACAGGAAGCATTTTGTGTCTGTTTGAAACACAAATCAGAACTGCCCTTTTCCTGCCCTATCAACATATCAGCTCGACATTAAACAAAGAGTTATATTTCAGAAATTAACAACTGGAGGCATAAATATAGCTCTATTTTCTTTATTTCCTTTAACTCAATTTACAACAAATGTAGGAACTGAGCACAATCCATATTTACTTGGCAGAAGGCTGTTTTAAAAATGAATATCACGCTTATTTTCTACCGAGAGTCTCCTCCTCCCCATCATCCATCCATTCAGCATTCAATTCAGAAAAAAAATCACCATAGAACAATGGTTTCCAAATTATGTTTCATGGTCACGGTACTCTCATTCCTTGAGAAGGTAATAGGTACAACTTTAAATTCTATGCTTAAATGTGTCAAGCAGCTGCATACCACATATTTCTCTTATATATTAGCATATTAAGTGTTCTGAGACATTATACAGCTAAGAAAACTGTCTTCTAAACTTTTTCTTTTTAAACACAACTCTCCTCACCAGCACCCCTTCCCCAATACATATCCCAAAACCCAAGAGTTTCTATTAACATTTTAAGGAACTAGTGTTCTAGGGTTCACAGTTCGGGAAATGCAACAGTAGAATCTCCTTCTAATAATAGGAGAGAAGGATCGAAACACATATAAAGCCCTCGAGTGTCTTTTTTCTTCTAAAAGTTTTGACTCTTTTCTTCATATTAGAACTGCTTTAGTGAAAATTTAGAAGGTTTTAATTCCATTTACTTTTATTTTACATTCCTAGTCTCTAGTAGGGATGACCCTTAGCAAGTTATTTAACCTTTGTGCATTTCATACTTAAGATGCGGATAATACCAATCTCATAGGGCTGTTCTGAGGATTAAATAAGTTAATACAGTGCCTGACCCATATATAAGTACTTATAATTATTATTATATGCAAAGACTTGGAGTCGGATCTTCGAGGGACTCAAAACTTTAGTAGGAGCAATTTCTATATTAGAATAGTGACACATCAGAAAGAAAAGGTTAGGGACAACAGGGGGCCACTGATTGCCAAAACATTTAGACTTTATTCTGTAATAGTGGGCCACTGAATATTTTAAATTGGTAAGTAGCACCATAAAAACAATGTTTTGGACAACTCTAAACTGGCAGTGTAGAATGATTTGGGAATAGGGACAAATAAAAGATTGAAAAAAATAATAGCTTTTATTAGATGCTTTTCTGGACCTTTGCAAGTGTTTAAGAAATACTAGTTATAAATATTATTATTACTATGTTCTAGGCAATGTGCCAAGCACTTTATATGGGATATCTTATTTAACTCTTAAAACAACCCTGAGGTAATACTCTGATGACCATCCTTATACCCATGAAGAAACTGAAGCTGAGAGCGATTAAAATGAATCGCCTAAGACAGCCAGTAAGTGGCATTAAATATGATTTATATTTAAGGTATCTGACTCCAAATATCATAGTTGGAAGCTGATAAATGAAAGGACTTACACACATAAAAAGACAAATCATGATTTGGTGTCTGATTGAACACAGGTTAAGAGAAAGGATTATTACTAGATGACTGAGGTTTCAAGCCTTGAGGTCCACACAAAAAAAGGTGACCTGCTTGTTTGTTCGTGTGTTTCACATTAAATATTGTGGAAAGGCTGTTCAGAGCAAAAAGCAATTAATTCTGGCTGAAGTGCTCAAGAACAGACTGACGAAAGAGGCCCTAATGATGGCAGATTTGGGTAAAATAAAGGAACAGATGTGGCATTACTTGGGAGAAAAAAATATATAAAATATTATATATATTAAAGTAAAAGGATACATGGGGTAGAGAAAAGTAATGAGGGGGAAATTTACACACACTGTGAGGCTGTTTTATTAACTGCTATTGTCTGACTTAGAAGATAGTAATATTTGATGAACGTAAGTAAGAATGGTAAAGAAAGATTAGGTAGATTTGATTGGATTTGATGTATTTGGAAGTAGGGAGCTATTTAAAGGTTTGTTGTTTTTAATAGGAATATCAGAATTTGCTCGAATTTTCCTTGTCTTTTCACTGGGTTCTCTTTTCATTTAGAAAGGCCTGTAAGCTAGATCCAATCCCACCTACCTCGAATCCATAACAAACTTTTAGGCATTGACCCCTAGCTGACAAAACTTTATGTAAAAGTTCCTAAATATTAAGCAGATAAAAAAATCTGGATAGTAAAACGGATGCTTTGATATCTCCTCATGGCTGTGTATATCTGAGGGAACAATAAAATACACAGCTGCAGGACCATCAAGGCCACAAAAGCTGACTACAGAAGACAGGTCTTTTAGCTATTTTGAACAAAACGAGTGGGCCCTTGAATACAATCTGTCGCATGCCCATTAGTCTTACTAAGGTCCTGCTGGCGTTAGGGAGCTGCCTACGAAGCACGGAAGGCGTACATAGAGCCGGAGAAGTCGGGAGGCTCAGCTGCGTTTAGAGCGGCAAGGATGAAGGCTAGGAAGCTGCCACTAGGCTTCTGCCAAGAACACCAACTGATCCGCAATGCGCCTGGCCAACTGCAGCAGCCTAGTTCCGCAAACATCGCAGAGCAGAAAAAGCGTGTTGCGGAAAATGAGAATCCGCGGCACACACGGAGTGCGCAGTGACCCACAGGGTTTATCCAGCTCAGCTCCCTCGCCAGACTGCAAATCCCAGCATTCACTTCTCCCACGGGAGCCAATGAGGAAGCTACAAGCTCCTGCAGCCAATCACATCCCGACCCAGTGTAGTGCCTGGACTGGATTCTGGGGCTTGTGGTTTTTACGTGGCAACATTACACCATGGTGGCTAAGGCGATGTAGGCCACGCGTCAGATTCGAAACGAAAGGGCCCTCTTATAATTCTTATGCCGGTCTCCAAGCTAAGCCCTGAAATAGAATAACTCCCAGGCCTTACACGTCTCAAAAATCGTAAACTTCTCCTGATGCCATGCAGAAAAAAATACAAGCTACTTTCAGATAAAGGCCCAGCGGACCCATTGGACTCCCCTCTTTTAACCGTCGCCTTAAAGTATCGCGAGAACAGCCCCTTTTGGGCGTTGTCATGCCTCCAGAAAGGCGGTTCACATGAATACTGACAGAGGCCTCAGCCAACAGAATTTCCCGTAACTCTCATCGCCGCAGCGTGCGTGGGGAAGCCTCCGTGAACTCTGACCTCAGCTTTCTGTAGCGTCCCGCGTCTGCCGCCCCCGCCCCGGAGCGAAAGAGGCGGGTTTTGGCCTCTTGCCCTAGGGAGCGAGTGCGGAGGGAGTGGGAGCGAGACGGCCGTGAGTGGAAGTGTCTGGCCCCTCGGAGAGGCCCTGCTGTACGCCCCGCCGCCCATGAGCTTTTTCTCCGCCGAGCAGCGCCGTCGTTAGGTCGGCCCCGTAGCCTCTGCTTCCCCCGGGACAGGCCCACGCCTCGCCGGGGAGGAGGCAGCCTGTCGAGGCGCCTCCCTAGTCAGCGTCGGCGTCGCGCTGCGACCCTGGAAGCGGGAGCCGCCGCGAGCGAGAGGAGGAGCTCCAGCAGCTGCGGCGGCAGCGGGCAACAGCTCCAGCAGCGCCAGCGGGCGGGATCGAGGCCGTCAACATGGCGAGCGCCTCGTACCACATTTCCAATTTGCTGGAGAAAATGACATCCAGCGACAAGGACTTTAGGTGAGGCCGAAATCCGACCCTTACCCCACGTCGGGGTCCCCCATGCGCGGCCCTGGCCCTCATGCAGGCCTTGCCCCACCCCTCCGGCCATGACCGGTTTGCTCGCTTCCCTGAGGTCTCCAGCCCACCGCTCTGCTTGCTCCCTGATCCCGGCAGGCGCTTTCTACCCCCTCCCCCCATTCTTTCCTCTAGGCCGTTGCCCGCCACGGTCTCCAGGCCTCTTCCTTCTGCGTCTCTAAGCGCCCCCACCGCGTTCCCTGCCCCACTGGGACATGGTTCTCGCGTCTCAGGCAGCGCGAAGGGGCGAACCACCCACCACTGTGGGGAAGGGAGTTGCTGTAGGCCAGGAGACAGGGCGGCCGGGCCTACCCGCCGGCCCTCCCGAGGCGCTAGGCCGCCTTGCTCGCGGGGGCCCAAGCTGCTGCCCACTCGGAGACCCAGCAGCCGCCTCCTTTCCCGCGGGTGCGAGTGGGCCTGGCTACATTCAGGTGGAATGAATAACTTTTTTTGAGCTCTTTACTGCTTGGGTTATATACTTTGTTTTTGGATTGTTCCTTTTCGTGAAGGTGGGGAGAAGGGGGAGGGGAGCCAGCCAGGATGGAGGAAACTTGGCTCGGAGGGTTTTCCCGCCAGCATCTCTGTCAATTTCCCTTGTCAGGTAAAACCCGCGCGGGAGCTCGGGGTTTCAGTCTCGTATCTTTATATCCAAAATCACTGCCAAAGGGATGAATTGCTGAACCTTAAACATAGCATATGGGTCTTCTTCATTGAACGTGTTTTCTAATACGGAGCTGGAGAATATGAAGCTTAATTATAGCAGTTCTGTTCTAAGGGACTTGTACTGTCGGTTCCAAATTCTTGTGACATGTATGTTGAAGATTTATTGTATTTTCGTAGATTATTTTGGTTTCTTTTTTTTGCACACTGTAGTGATTGTTACATTCCTTCCTTCATGCCTCCCATCCCTTCACAAATAAATATAAGTTCTTGATCTGAAAAAAGCTTTTTATTTCTTTGATACTTAAGTTTTGTTTGCCAGTGCTTCAGTGGTTGTATTAATAATTTGTGTGCATTTTAGGGAAAGAATAGTCTCCAATTAAAATTGTAGCTGAAGAGCTTATGTTTGCTTGTTTTGTATGAACGATAGTGTTTTAACACCTGAAATTATGTCCAAACCCTATCCAGGAAGAACTTTTCAGATTTGTGAAATGATGACCGTAAAAAAAAGTAATACTTGTGTTCCTAATTAAATTGATGGCTGACATATTAAAATGGTCAGTGAAGTACAGTTTTGTGACTTCAAAACCACATGATTTTTTTAAAAAATTTCTACCTGGGGAGCTTTTAAGTGTTGTATTTGAAACTTAAAAACCAGTTTGCTAATGCTAAAGTTTTACTGTTGTGACTTTCTGGAAGTGACATATGTTTGTTTTGGGTATTTTCGAATTTTAGATTTGTGTAGTTCTAGGACCAAAATCAAGATTGTTGGGTGAAATAAAAGTTTTGTGGTTTTTTAAGAATTAGAATGCTGTTTGATTCCTTTTGGAGCTTTGCTTGCTCTCAATGCAAGTCATTGAAGTGTAAATAAACGTTTGAGTGGAACTTACATGTATAAGTTTATGCTGTGTCAGGTGTATGGTGTGATTCCCGTCCCCCTTCTGTAAGTTTGGCTTATCCTGTAAAAGTACTAAATTTCATTGTGATTGTATTCAATTTCAGTCTAAAGGTAGCACTTTCCCTGTAATAACACAATTTTGTTCAACTAGTCAGACTCATGTGTGGGTCATATGTTTAGAAAGACTAAAGAAATCATGCCATGTGGTGATATGTGATTATTTACTGAAGCTTCCTTTCTTAAGTTTCTTGTAAAGGAAAGATAATATATACATGTCTAGGTTTTTAAAAAATATATGAAAGAAATAATACTCTGATGCTAAAATATAGTCATTGATGAATTTGATAAAGGTAATCTACCGGTTTGGGTTGGAACGAGTCAAACCTTGCCTGGAGGATTAGTGTAATATTGGTATAATTCTAATAGTTGAATGTTATAGAAGGTATGTTTAGGAACAATAAGTGACTTCTAGTAATTTGGCATCATTAAGGTGTTTTTATTAACTCTGTCTTAAATACTTTTTTGTAATATACTCTAAGCATCTAGTTAACAGAAGTCTTTGGAACTAAAGCACTCTGTATATTAAGTTAAAACAGACATTTAAGTATTAATTAAAATAGTGAGCATTTGAAGTTGAGTGTTTTGAAGATTTTTCTGCATATTTTCAGTACAGACGTTTTAATAGATTTGTTCTTTTATAAAAGAATGATGCTTTGTACTCATTAGAAATGTATTTATTTTGGTGTAAATACCAAGATTTGTGGCTACATATTTTAAAATAATACAGCAGGAGCTTGAGATGCCAGAGGGATCTTGAGTGCAAGGTTAGTGTTATGGAATGCCCAACATGTGCAAAGCACTCTAGCTTGTACTGGGGAGAGGGGATGAAAACAACACTGTCGAAATGAAGAAAAAATTTTGTTCTCCTCATGGTAGAATCCAAAGGGAATTTGACCTAGTTACAAGATCTGGGTTCTAGTCATACGCAGTTCTTTCTTGTGAACTGAGAGATCTTGGGCCTTTGAGATTGCATTTTCACTTCTGAGAGACTTGGGCATGAGTAATTACAAAAGGTCACTTTTAAGTCTCTTATTTGGATATCTACATAGTCCATTAATGCAGAGAAGGTAAAGAAATGGGTACAGGCTTAACATTTTTGAAATTTCAGTATTTTTAAAGAATCCTTTTGTAGGACTTAAAACATAGGCTCAATTTATTGAAAAAAATTACCTAATATTCCTTTTCTTTTGTGTTTTAGTATTCTGCATTATTTGAAGGTGGGATATTAAGATACACAAGAAATGAGGAAGCCTTAGGATGAGAAATGTCAAGACTAGGAACTCTTTGAAAAAGGAAGGAGGCATTTGTGTATACTACTATCCAGGATAGTGCCTGTCACCTAACAGCCTTTGTTTAGTGAAAAATTATTTTTTAAAATAGTGAATGCTAACTCAAACCTTTAGAAGAAAAATAAAGAAACATCATTCTTTGGAACAATGCCTTAGGACAGTGCTTCTCATCACTTCTTCCCCAAAAGAACACTTCCTTGAGTGTACTCAGACTTTTTTCCAGAAAACCTTTATTCCAGTATATATTAATTACTTTAAGTCTAAGAACCCCTAGGAATGTGTGTTCCACAAAGGAGTAAAGGGTAAAAATAAAGTGATGTAGCCAGTAGGTAGGTGATTGTGTAGATACCAGAGTGAAAGCTTTAATGTGGATGAACCATGTGAATACTCCACTTAGGAATATTAATATTGTCAGTGGGTTGTGGTAACTAATGAAGTT
The DNA here is from genome assembly GCA_023783475.1 of Daubentonia madagascariensis. Taxonomy (NCBI): domain Eukaryota; kingdom Metazoa; phylum Chordata; class Mammalia; order Primates; family Daubentoniidae; genus Daubentonia; species Daubentonia madagascariensis. The sequence goes on along the minus strand of JAKFHU010000600.1, from coordinate 48,131,708 downwards.
CTTTTATTTTTATATCCTTCACCACCAATTGAATTAAAGTATTCCAAGGAATCAAGGGCTAAAGAAAATATCACTTTTATGTCTCTGTTCATAATAGTTAATGCTTACTACGAGCTTTCTTTTATTTATGCTTACAACTCTAGTGAAAGTGGATAATAACAGTTTCTACTACAGTTGAAGAAACTGAGATTTGGAGAGATTAAGTACTTGTCCAAAGTCAGTTAGATAGTAGGTCTGGGATTTTTAGGACTTCTTTACCCCACCAGAACATGAACTCTTAACTACCTAGCTATGCTACCTCTCCAGGGTTTTGACTAGGGGACATTAAGAATCAGGCCTTAAATTTCAGTTCCCTCTGAAATTAGGTTTATGGAATGTTTTATGCTAGAAAATGCTTTTAATAATTACTTGAGAAAGACTACAAAAAGTTTAAGATCTGACACTTGCCCTCAGTAAATCTATATGCTTATTGAATGGTTAAGACACTACTGTAAAAAGATAAAATAACCCAGGGCAATATGTAGTTGTCAGGCATTAAGTGGCAGAGAAGATTAAAGCTAGGAGATTCATGCCTATGGAGAGATCTGAGCCAGGTCTTAAAAATGAATACAAGTATACAAGTATAAAAGCACAGTATACAAAAGTTCACTGGGGAAGAGGGAGTAGATATTCTTGACTGTAGCTGGGTGGGTGTTGTCCACAGAACTCTTTAAGGGTAGGGACCTTGTCTTATTGAAATGAATCTAGTTCTTGGCTGTGTAGGTTCTCAATAGGTGCTTGTTTTAGTAGAATTGGATTTTAGTTCCAATGTTAAGAAAAAAGTATATTGGGATTTTAGGAACCTTCAAGAAGCCATTGTAAAATCAATTTATTTATTTAAATACCACTTGATACAACCTTCTTAAAATAATTCACTGCATTGTATAATGTAAGCAGTTCCCAGCTTGATAATGGTTTATGTTACCAAATTATTTATTTAGGTGTTTTGGATATTGGAAATTATTTTGTCTTTGAAACTGTTTAAAATGCTGACAAAAATATCAGGCCTGTTAAAGAATCATAGGCTTTCAGAGCTGGAAGGGACCTTACAGATCTTATCACCTAGCTGAAAGTACTGTGTGGGCATTTACAATAATATAACAGGAAACAGTAAGTGAAATTATCTTGACTACTTGTGCTTGAAGAAAAGCAGGTTTAATCAGAAGAAATAGATTTGTAGAGATTAAGAAGGTGATTTCTGGGTACTTTTTAAATACTTTGCAGGTTGATAACAGTAACTTGATTTTGCTTGGGTGATTTTTCTTGATGTAGATAAAGTACTAACTGATTATCAGCAATGATTAGGGCTCACTACTGAAAAAGAGGAGAAAGGATCCTCACTGAGGAAACTGGGAAGAAAGATGAGTAAAATGAGTTTTATTTACATAAATAACAGTAAGACTGTTCCAAGTTAATTCATAGCTCTCTGAAGAATAGATGAGAAAAAGCGAGATAGTAGTGGGGTGGTGTGCAAGATCTTTGAAAGGTAACTGGTTTACTAGGTGATGAAGTTGGCAATATCACTTAGATTTCTGTTGGAAGCAAGTGTAAAACCATGTTTATATATGAGGGGAGGAATTGTGGTGAGAGTTACTGTGCTGTGCAAGGTATCCATGTCTACCATTATTTCTGCTTCTCTACATTGGATTTCCTAAAGATGAGTGAGTTCTCCCCTTAATCAGTCCAGTGGAATAAGCTAGGTGTGTAAGTTCCAGACTTTGTTTTGTTTATCACTGTGTTGGCAGAGTACAGTTCCTTATGCTGGTACCCCAAAATACTTGTTGGATAAAAGAATGAGGTGACATTGCCTGCAAGTTATATCAACCTGGGAATCCCATAGGAGCCTGAAACTTAACCTTTTATTTTCCCCTTTTTCCACTTTAAGCCTTCTTTATCCTTATGTTGGCCTGTTAAATTAGCATCCACTGAAATTCCCAAGCAGAAAACCTTGCTGTCACATTAGTCCTATCTATCTTCTCTCCTTTAGTCTCCTGATGAATATTTCTCAAATTATTAGGTCATTAAGTATGGAATGTCTGATTTCCTTAAGTACTAAGTTTGACAGTTGATATCTCTGACATTTCACTCTGATACTTCTTGTTTTTTTCTTTTATTGTGAAAGTACATCCTCAGTCTTTCAAACGCATGTTTTGGCTTGATTATCTTTCAATTTTTTTTTTAGAGGAATTTTTGTGAAACCATGGATAAGTCAAAAATTCATATTATTTTTGAATATGAGTTCCGTTGTGGAACCAATGCAGTACAGACAGCTCAAAATATCAACAAAGTGTTTGAGAAGGATGGGACTAATGAACACACAGTACGTTGATATTTTGAGAAGTTCCATTCGGGTGATTTTAATCTTGGACATGAGCCAAGTGGGTGACCTGAGACCAAGGTGGATAATGATGAGCTGAAAGCTGTAGTGGAAGCACATCCATCCCAACCTACATATGAATTACCAGCAAGGTTTGATGTTACTATTCCAACAATATTGGACCATTTGAAATAAATGGGCAAGGTAAAGAAGCTGGATAGATGGGTACTGCATGAATTAAACAAGCATCAGAAGAGAAATCGTCTCGAAGTTTGCCTTTCTTTGCTGTCACTACATAAAGGCAAACCATTTCTACCCTGTGTTGTTATGTGTGATGAAAAATGGATTCTTTTTGACAATTGTAAGCATTCAGCACAATGGTTGGATAAAGATGAAGTGCTGACACACAGTCCATAACCGAATGTTCATCCAAAAAAGCCAATGGTGTCTGTTTGGTGGTCCAGCACTGGTATTATCCGCTACAGCTTCATGAAACCTGGTCAATCGATTACAGAGGATGTCTACTGCAACCAGTTGAACGAAATGATGAGGATGTTTGCGATAAGCAGCCAAGATTGGTCAGTGGAGACAGGCCAATCCTCTTGCAAGACCACGTGTCACAAAAAACAATGCTGCTTAAACTACAGAGGCTGAACTTGGTAACTTTTTGTCATCCACCGTATTCACCAGACCTTGCACCAACTGACTACCACTTCTTCCAGGCTTTGGACCACTTCTTGCAAGGAGAATATTCAATTCTCAACAAGCTGTGGAAAATGCCTTTAGTGATTTCATTGCCACTCGCTCTCCGGGCTTCTTTGCTTCTGGCATAGGCAAGCTGCTGCTAAGATGGCAAAGCTGTGTCGATAGTTTAGGCACATACTTTGATTAATTGTACTGTTTCTGGTTTGAGATACAATAAACTAAACTTTTGATTCTAAATCGGACATTTCGTATTTAATGACCTAATAGTTTTGCTGTCTCAGGCCTCTTCCTAATCCAGTCTGTTATTCACTCTAGCCATTAGAATTTTCCTCCTAAATATCACAGCTGATCAGTGCCTCCTTCACTAATTCCCATTGACTACAAGATAAACTCTAAACTTCTTAGCTGTTGCCCATCTGGACTCACCGAAACTGTTCTCCCTAAAATCCCTAACAATCTCCTAACGTAAGTGATTTAGTAGATATTTTATTTGTTCATCTGTTTGATATTTAAGCACTGTTTACCACTTTTTCCATGAAATTCTCTTATATAAGCAGCCCTGACACAAGTTGAGTTTATTCATTACAATGAGGCAGAACACACACTCTGGGGTGTCTCAGTAAGAGGATGTTAGAAGGAGCCTATTTATTTGGGTAATTGTAGGAAGGGTCTAAGGAAGTGGAGCTGTGCTTTAGGTTGAATGTTGTCAATTCAGAAAGTGAGTTGCCCTAGAAAGTGAGGGCAATTCTATGATTTGGCATCTTAATAAGTTTTATAAGAGCGGGCCTAAGCAGGGGTAAAGCTGTAATTGGTAAAGAAGCAGCAGTTGCTCATTTAACTGGAGAGGGGTATGTTTGATGTTTTGTATTTTGTGTTGCTCAGTGATCTTGTCTGAAGTGTGTGTTCTGAGATTGTTTATGTCCAAGAAAACAATATGCTTTAGCTGTTAAACATTAGATCAATTTGTAATAACATTGAGCCTCAGATCAGTTTCTGGACTGCAGGAGCTACTATTTTTTCTTTATAAGTGCCCGCTTTTTGCCAAAAGGGCAGATGAAGTTGGGCTGCAGGACATTAATTTATGACCATATCTTCACCGTGGCTATTTTGTTGATTAAGATCAGAGGAATATCTATTCAGTGTAGTTTGTAGTTCCAGAGTTAATTCTTTCTCCTGTTGTAAGATAGTGGTTGAACCACCTGATGTGATAGTAGCTGCATGGTGACATTAAGACTCTGAACAAGGATACGTCAGCTGACTGTAACACCCAGGTCTTGTGGTTTTCCTCCTATTTCTTTCTTCCTAGCTCATTCTTTACCATCCCTATGTCTAATTCATTTTGAAGAATTATTAATTTTGACTTGTAAAGTTTGAATAGAGTTGGTTCTCATTATTTGCAGTAGCTATGTGCTATAAAGTCGTCATAAACCCTGAATTAATAAGTACTGTGAACCAGTGCTTGCGGAGTTTCAGGGTTAGATTCCTGTGAGCCTCTTGTCACAGCATTTTCATCAGTTGACCAGTTCATAACCTTGCTTTATGTGTTTCTGTTTAAAGATACCTCATTTAATATATATTGTTGATTCATTAACATTGAATTCACAGTCAATAGCACTATAATTCACACCTGAAAGTAGCTTATCTAACACATGTGTTTCTTCCAGGAGGCACATCACAGCCTTCTAGCACTTCAGATTGCTAGACAGCACTTCATCACTGTGCTTGGAGGCCATATTAAACAGTAAGATCATCAACAAAAAGCACAAGCATGTGAAAAACAGGGCTGAGAAGAGGATGCTTGTTTACAGTATGAGAGGTAGAACTAGGGAGGCAGAGTGTTGCCTTATTCCCCCACAGCTGGCATTGTATGCATTGGATGTCTCAAGTTTTTCACCCCTCTGCTCTTGTCTGCAAATGTCTAAGAAATGGGCAGTATTAATTCTGGGATTACAAATAAATTTTAACGAGTAGGCAAATTCACAAATACGGAATCTGTGAATAATGAGGATCAACTGTGTGTCCATTTTTTATTTTGTCTTCATTGATTGCCGTAACCCCAATTCAAGCTACCATCATTTCTCTTTAAGACTGCTGCAATAGTTCTCCTAACTGGTCTCCATTCAGTCTGGCTAAATGAATGAAGATTGGTTCTCTCCAAAGTGTGTCCACAGTGTAGGTGGAGTAATGTTTCTGAAATGCAAATCTGATCATTCCATTTGCTCCCCATCTTTACCCCAGATATCTTTCAGTAGCTTCCCATTGCTCTTAGAATAAAGACTAAAATCATGGTTTGGTCACAAATCTTTTTAATTCCTGGCCCTTGCTTACCTGGCACCAATTTCCGCCCTGCTCCTGGGTGATTCTGCCCACTCTTTAGATCTGTCTTCCCTGACACACCACCCCCAATCCATTCTAGGTCAGGTTACTTTGTTATACTACCGTGTTTTCTTGATGACACGTTCCTTTCCTTCATAGCATTTATCTCAGTTCATAATTACATAGGTACTTACTCATATATGCAATTTTAAAAATTAATGTGTCTCTTACTAGACTATAATATAAGCTCTAAGCAAGAATTGTGTTTGCTTTGGCTAGCCCTTGTATCCACAACAGTCAGTACAGTACCTGATATGTAGTAGGTTCTCCTTATGTAGTGAGTAAATACATAAGGCCCTTCCCATCTTGGCCTCAGCCTACTTTTCCGTTATCTTCCCTTACTTTCTCCATTAGGTTTCTATGCTCCAGCCATCCTGAACTGTTACGTAGTCTGTCACTCTGAGGTGCTCTGCCCCTCCCCACCATCACCACTGGAAAAAAAAATAATTTAAATCCCAAACCAGCTTTCCCTATGCAAACCTCTATTCATCTTTTGAGATCCAACCTAGCAGTCAATTCTTTGGTGTAATAATTTCCATATGCTCTTGAGTATTGTTTTTAAAATTTGTCCCATTAAAAAAGTTAAGAGGAAGGGATTAAAATCAGTAGGCTTTATTATAATACCTCTTTGATTGAGGTTAGGGGCCAAGGCTTATTCACCTTTTGTCTGTCCTTAGTTCTTAGTCTGTCCAGGCTTTCTTGCATAATAGGCAGTGAATAAATAGATGATGAATAAAGGAATGAATCTGTGTACCAGTAGAATCACTCAGAACCATAAAACAACAACTTTTTTGTTGTTTGTTTTGAGATTATCTTTCTACTTAAATTGATGATCACTATTTCCTCTTAAAGCAGATAACTGGCATTGTAGTGGTCCTTAGAGGTCATAACTATTACGATTATTTAATGCATTTTATTCAAGTAAAATGGTTAAGATGTTTTCAGTGCTTTGAAGTGCCTGAATTAATGTGCTGTGCAGTTTTTCATTTTTCAGAATATTAATGAAAATTATATGTTTTTAATTTTGTTTTGTCATTGTATCAAAATGAGGAGGGGCTTCTTATTAGAACTATGGTTATTTTTTTAAATGTACATGCTTAGTTTATCTTGTATTGCCCCTGTGTAAATACAAGCTTTACTTTATAAGCAGTTTTATAAAACTCGGTAAGAATTGAACTACATGCTTGCATGAATAGTTCAATGTATAGTTGCATGAATAGTTTCAATACTAGTTATTGGAATTATCCTTAAAATTACCATGTAAGTAGTGAATTGCTGAATTAGTAAATTGGCTTTTGCCAACCTTTACCACATAGTATATTGTCCGTGTTACTGGACTATCTCCATAGCTGTTTTAGCAGTTCAGCTCCAATGGTTGTTTTTTTTAATTTAAACATGGATTTTGACATTTCTGTATAAAATAATAAGTTTTTACTCAAACTGGTTCAAATAAAAGAAAAAGGCGTTAAGTAGTTATTTTAGTTGGATTATTTCCATAAGTGGAAGGAAGCCAAGAATTATTGGAAAGTTCATTTGGCTTTTGGCTTTTAAAGTGGTTTTAGAGCTTTATTTGAATGTGATAATCTTAATCTGAGAAATTACTTTCAAAACAATGAATTGTTCTGTAAGGCATATGGGGGAAAAATCTGAGACAATTTACATTATTTTACCTGAGACTCTTTACTTTAGCCTCTATTCAGCCTTTTCATTTAAATCTCACATTAGAGGATTGACCACTTTTGGTTTTTGTCAGGCTATTCAGTGTTAAATCTTCCTTTTGTAATGGTTCTTAAAGGGAGGAAAGTGGTGGATGTCAGGTGGAGCAACTTTCTAGAATCACCCCTTTGCCTTTGCCGTTTTGAAAATATATGTTCTAGTGATGGGAGTCGGGGTGGGGGGTAAGAATTTGTATTTTGGAAATTTTACAGTAATTTGTAATATTTGACCCCCAATGCAACACGCAATAAGATGCAAGGAGTATTCTTAGCGCTTTAGGGTTTCCTAGATAAAATTCAAATCCCATGCAAAGAAAAAGTTAAGAGGACCTTTTCTTCCCTAAAAGTGGTGATGCAATTAATTAGAATGAAAAGGCAGTCACTATAGGCCCTATTAGTAAATTTGAAATCAAGACTGACCTGGGAAAGATAATTTTGGGTAATGGTACCTCATATAAAAGCGTATCAGGACTTTAAAATATCTATCTATATGGATATTTATGATCACTTAAAAACATGGAGGAGTTCTGTAAATACTGTGTTCCTGTTGAGTGAAATAAGTAACACTGGATTTGAAAAATCATTCTTTTTTTTATTAATACTTTAAAATTTTAAATTATCAACAAATTTCAATTTTTGATAGGTTTATGGCTACGAATGATTTGATGACGGAACTACAGAAAGATTCCATCAAGTTGGATGATGATAGTGAAAGGAAAGTAGTGAAAATGATTTTGAAGTTACTGGAAGATAAAAATGGAGAGGTACAGAATTTAGCTGTCAAATGGTAAGTTGTTTTTTTGCTTGTTGGATCCCTCTCTTACCCACCCCCAACTCTGTTTAAAAAGCTCTGTGATAATTAGCAAATTATCTTAGTCTTGTACTATGTCTTTATAGGGTATTTTTTAGAATTTTTAGGTGACTAGTGAATGGTAGTGTTTGTATATGGTACATATAGTATATTTCCTTGTAGCGTATAAATTACTAAATGTGGCCTTTCATGGTGTTTCTTCTAATGCTTATGAAGTGTATCCAGAAACAATGGTTCTCTCACTTATTTAACCATAGCCTGATTTTTTTTTTTTTTAAGCTGGGTTAAAAGGCCTACTTGCCTCTTTCTCTGTATTCCAGGGGGGATGGAATTTACAATCAAATGATTAAGGAAAATAAAAACTAATGATACAATTCTTAATAAAGAATAGCAGCAGTTAAAACCAAACTCAAAACAACACTGATGATACAATGGTTACAAAAAATCTTTTTTCTAAAAATTGTGGAAATTGTAATTGTGTGTATAATGCAGTGGGAGCTTCTTGTTAGGCATAATGTTGGCAGTTGAGTTTCTTGGCAGGGTACAGAATTGAGTTCTCAGTAAATTCTATTAATGTACCTATTTAATTTATGAATGCCAAATTTTAGAAGCCCTTAATTTACATGATAAGTTATTAGTAAGTATAACCTTTAGTTTCATATAAAAATTAAATTACGGAATTTTATGTCATTTTGCATGTCATAGTTGGTATCAGCTTAAATAAGGCATTATCCCATTAGTACTCCTTTATTAGATTTTCTTATAAAGGTTTTAAATTTGTTTTAGACTAAACTGTTACATATCTTCTGTAGAAGCAAGCAAAAATGGGAGAAACCATTGGTCAGCATAGAATTTCTAGACATGCAATACAAATTTCTTTAACCTGGGACATTTGTAAGTTTAAAATAAAATGAGTCTTTCAAACAATAAGTTGTAGAATAATGCAAATTCTTCAGTTTTTTCATCTTTTAATTCTTTTGCCATGTACCTAATAAACAAAATTAAGCTTTGTTCAAAATATATGCTGAGTGTTCCCCAGCCTTTAAAAGCAATAATAAAAAGTAGCCTTTGTCCAAATTGAGAGTTTGGAGGTATGTAGGTCTTGTTTACTTGAGTATGAATCCTTACTCATTAGGAAATTTCTTGATCTTTTGATGGTCTTTTATATTTATAATTAAAGGTGTTGGGGAAGAAACAACTTTATATATTCAAGAAAATAAAGAAATTAGGATCTAAAGAAATATGTTAGGAGATTAAAGCATGATAATGGGCAAATAATCTAAGAGCTGATTCTTGAGGAAAAATCCCATAGGTAGATAAATTATTAAGCAGACTTATCAAGAAATTGGAAAAATTGTCAGAGAACTTGCTGCCCAAAGGAAAGGTCCAGAAATCTTTTACAGACATCTTTGAAACCTCAAAGAACAGATAATTCCCGTACAGGTAGTTCTACTGTTCTAGAACATAGTATGAAAACCTTCCAGGCTTTCAAGTCAAATACAGGGTGTCCCAAAAGTCACCATACATAGGGAAAATGGGAAATTGTAGCTAAATGTACCTTTATTTACAAAATATTCATTACAAAATCTTACAAAATTTTTCCTTTGTATGGAGACTTTTGGGACACCCTGTAGTGATAACAAATCCTGACTAGAGATAACACTAAAAACCAATACAAAACAAAAACACCTATAGACCAGCCTCATTTAAATGTTCAAAATAAAATGCAGCAATAAATATACCATGTTCAAGTAGGATTTACTCCAAGAATGTAAGAGTAGTTCAATATTATGTGCTTTATTAATTAGTTATTTCATCATGTTAATAGGACGGAGGAAGTAAAAACTATCTGCTTAGTTGTCAAGACACAGGTAAGATTCAGCATTGACTCTTGATTAAAAAAACAAAAAGCACTTAAGCTACATAGTATAATGAGAGAAGTGAAGAACTTCAAAAATCAGCATCATAGTTGATGTATCATTAGAGTGAAGAACAGGTCAAGGATGCTTTATCCCACTTGACAGAATTCATCACACCTGTTCCAGGTATAAAATGTTTAATAACATAGGAATTCACGGACCTGTTAAAAGTTCTCTCTCCCTCTCTCCCCAAAAGCTAATAAAATATCAGATACATTCACACTAGTCAGGGACAAGGCAAAGATGTCTATCTCTCCTATGTTTGTATTGAGGGTATTAGCCACTATAAGACAAGGGGTAGGGGACAATTAGAGGCATAAGAATTGAAAAAGTATACATGGAAAAAAATCAAGTCAAATCAAGAAAAAAATTTAATGTACAATAAGTCAGTGGAGTAGGATGTAAAATTTATGAAAGTAGCTATTATATGCTGATAAGAAAATCAGTAGCTTTTCATATAGGCCATTATAACCAATTAGAAGGTGTGGAAGTGAATACCATTTATTATAGTGACAGACAAAATACCTAGGAGTAAATATAACAAGAAATGTTACAATAGTGACTTTGAATGAGAGTGTTATGTGGTATGAAGTAAGGTTACAGTTTTCTCTTTTTATAAGCTTACGGAAGGAAAACTTTAACGTATTCTCAGATACAAAAATGTACTTGAACAAATGGAGAGACATCCCACGTCCTTGGATAGGATAACTCAATATCATATATTTGTCGATTCTCTTCACAGTAATTTAATGATAATCTAATTATAAAAATCATTGTTTTTTCCAGAAGCTAGACAAATTGACTGTATTGGGGGTGGGAGTGAACGTGTGCTGAAGATAGCCAAGAAAATGAAAAGGTTACTGGGGATGGAGGTGTGTTGGTTAGCCCCGTGGTATAGGAAAGCATATATACTATTGTGTCTCTGTAATCAAAGCAGTGAGTTAGTGGGGCATTAATAGACCAGTGGAGTAAAGTAGAATGTAAAGTATGTTATGAAGAAGGCATCATTGGGGAAAAGATAGACCTTTTTCAAAAGACTCAACAACCATTTGAAAAGGTAAAATTATATCCTTATATCAGTGTATCATACAGCATCTGTAATCAGGGTCACCATTTGTTCTCCTTAAATTAGTTTTGCCTGTGATAGAACTTCATATAAATGGAATTATACAGTATGTACCTCTTTTGTGCCTGCCTTTCTTTGTTCTCATAACATCTGTGAAATTCATCCATGTTGAATATATTAGTAGTTCATGCCTTTTTATTAATGATTAGTAGTCTATTGATAGCACCATTTTTGGTTTCTTTCCAGGGTTTGGCTGTTGTGAATATACAGTGAACATTCTTGTGCCAGTCCCTATCAAATTGTATTTGTCTTCTTCCAATTTGTTTTAAATTTAGTTCAGTTTAATTTGTAAATTAATTTAAAATTTTCTTTTATGGTGATTGTTTTCTGTGTCCTAAGAAATCTTTGTTTACCTTAGATTGCAAAGATTTTCTCCTAACAAGCCTTATAGTTCTAGCTTTTACTTTTAGTTCTATGATCTATTGTGAATTAATTTTTGTGAAGTATGTGAGGTAGGAATTGAGTTTATTTTTTATTTCCATATGGCTATCCAGTTGTTGTAGCACCATTTAAAAGATCTTCCTTTCCCTGGTGAATTACCTTGGCATTTTTGTCAAAAAATCAACTAACTATAAAAGTGTGGGTCTGTTTCTAGACTCTCTTCTGTTCCATTGATTTATCTATTTTTTTAAATAACAGCACAACACTTTCTTAGTGTAGCTCAGGGTTTTTCAACCTTGGTGCTACTTAATTTTGGGGCCAGATAATTCTTTCTTGTTGGAAGTTTAACTATTCATAATCTTTGTTCATCCATTGGTTATTTAGAAGCAATTTCCAGATATTTGGAGGTTATATAGATGTTTATTTTTACTGGTTTCTAATTTAACTCTACTGTAGTCAGAGAACCATACTCTTTAAGATTTCAGGGTGCTTTTTTTTTTTTTAAACATTTATTGAGACGTTTTATGTCCACTGTATGGCAGGTCTTAATGGATGTTTCATATACACTTGAAAAGAAAGTCTGTTCCGCAGTTGTTGGGTAAAATGTTTTATAAATCTCAGTTAGGTCATATGGTATTTGATGGTGTTCAGATTTATATCCTTTCTGATTTTTTTTGTTTGGTTGATCTAATGACTATTACTGAGAGGAGTGTTAAAAAATTTCCAACTATTAATATGATTGTTGATGTATCTTTTTCCTGTGTAATGTCAGATTTCTCTTCATGCATTTTAAAGCTGTGATGTTAAAGACAAAATTATTCTGACTTTTTTTTTAAACAGTAAGGAAGACTTTAATCAGGACTATCATAATAGTTGTCAAAGACTATCACAATAGGGAAGAGGGATTGGGCTCAACTCCAAACACAAGAACAAGTGGAAATTTATAGCCAAAAAGCAGAAAGAGGAGGTCAGGGGATAGAAAATTACATAGGAAAAAGACATCTAGGGTGGCGGGATTCTTGCTACAACTGGGCTGTGCAGGCCCGGCAAGGATAGGGGGTCAAGGTCCAGACCTGTTTGAGAAGAGGGCTCAGAGGAGCCTGACTAAGGTTTGGTCAAGGAGAGAGCCTTTGTCAATGACTAGGTACCTACACATTTACGGTAAGTATGTCTTCTTGATGATCCACCGTTTTATGAGTATAAAATGTTTCTCTTTATCTCTGGTAATACACTTTACCTTGAAATATATTTTCTCTGATGTTAGTAACACAGCCACTCCAGCTTTTTTAAGGTTAGTGTGTGTACATATTTTATCTTTTTCTGTTACTTCTTATTTTATCTGTGTTTTTATTTTAAAATGATATTTCTTGTACACAGCAGGTAGGTAGGTCTTGCTTTTTTCTTTTGTGTTTTATAATTTCTGCTCTTTAATAGGAGTGTTTAGCTCATTGATATTTATCGTAAATATTGACATGGTTGGCTTTAGATGTGCCATTTTGCTTGTTGTTTTCTGTTTGTTCATGTTTTTTGTTGTTGGTATTTTTCCCCCTGCCTTTTTTTGAGTTAATCAAATACTTTATAGCGGCAGTTCTCAAGGTTTGATTGGGGAGGGTGGGGGGCTGTGAGGATCAGAACTATCATATGAATAATAAGGTGTTATTTTCCTTTTTGACTCTGATTTTCTTGTAAGTACACAGTGTAATTTTCCAGAGGCCACATGACGTGTGATATATCACAGCAGATCGAATGCAAAAGCAAATAAGAAAATCCAATTGTTTAAGTCTCAAACATTTAAAAAAATTGCAGAAATGTAAAACAGTGCTATATTTTTAATTTTTGAGAATATAGTTCTTTTTCTTAAAAATGTTACTTACGCTAACCTGTAATGGGTTTTATTATTTTTAATTTTTAATATGGTGAACATTGACAAAAATACCCACATAAAGAAAAGTTCTTTGGGGTCTTCAGTGATTTTTAAAACATTATAAAGGAGTCCTAGACCAAAAAGTTTGGAATCACTGTTTTATAATATTTCATTCTGATGCCTCTTTTGACTTAGATATATCTCTTCATATTATTTAATTGTCACTCTAAGCTAGGGATTATAAATTGCATCTTAAATTTATCACAATCTATTTGGAGTTAATATTGCACCCCTTGTCATAAATTACTATTATATATAAACCCTGCCGTAACATGGTTCCATTTACTTTCCTTCTGTCATTTGTGCTACTGCTGTTTTTCACATATTGGTAAATATGTGTGTGTGTGTGTTTTAATAATACAGCATTATTTGTAGTTTGAAGAAAAAAATACAGTTCTTTAAATAATAGCCTTTTATGTATGTACACAGTTAGCATTTCTGGTGATCTTTATTTCTTTCTGTTAATCCAGGTTACCATCTGGTTTAATTTTCCCTTAGCCTAAAGAACTTCCTTTGGCAATTTTTGTAGTATGGGTCTGGTAGTAATGTATTCTCTCAGCTTTGGTTTATCTGAAATTATCTTTAATTTATCTTGATTTTTGAAGGGTAATTTCACTGGATATGGAATTCTAGGTAGAATTTTTTTCTCCATCTGTTTTTTGATCCATTTTTTTCTGCCATTCAAATAGTTGTTTTCTAAAAGATAGTTTTAGAGATTTTATAATTGTTATCTGCAGGAGGGTTAGTTAAAAAAACTATCCTGTCATTGCTGAAAGCTAGAACTCTTTAAATCATTTTTAGAGTCCCTTTCATCTCCACTCCCAATTTTCATTTCTTTAACAGATGAATTTGTTCCATATTAGGTCTCTCTGTGTATCTGCCATGTTTCTATTATCACTTCCATCATTTTAGATTAGGCTATTCTTGGATTTCTCCAAATAACTTTTCAGTTTATTTTTCTTCCTTTCTCTTAATTCCCCAAATTGTACTGCCTACTACTTCTCTAGGCAAGCAGCCAGCAGTCATTTATTAAGCATCTATGTGAGACATTGATATGAGCACTTACCAAATTAAGCTATTTTTATCACATCACTTATGCTTGAGAAAATGGATTGATTTCTAATTATACCACATTTAAATCACATTTAAACTCATTGGCCTGGCTTTAAATGTTCTCTGTAATAACCTGGGGGCTTACCTTCCCAATTGTATTTTCTATATGCCTGTTAAGCAATTCTTTTACTCCTACTTTCTTTGCATATGCGTTCCACTCATTTAGTCTCTGATCTTGACAAGGGCTTGTCTTCCCATTTGAAATGCTCTTCTTTTCTAACTGTATCCCATCAAAGCCCCATACCTAAAAATTGGACTATTGTGCAGTCTCTTGCAATCTCTTGGCCCTGTAAATGCTAACATGAATTTAAAAGTTTTTTTTAAAAATTACCCTGGATAGTGAATGATGACTTTATTTCATAAGTAGTCATGTTGAGTTCCTTACCTCACCAAACAGATGATAAGTTTTCAAAGATAGGGGCCATACCTCCTTTGTTTCAATAATCTTAAATACAGTGACTTTTCAATGAATATTCATGCACCATACTTACCTACTATATGCTAAAGTCTATGGGAAGGACACAAAGGAAGGACTTTTCTCCAGCCTCTAGAAGTGGTTCAACCAGTGGTCATAATGCAAACCCATAATACAGTATACAATACTAATAAGAAATGTATATGCAAGGTGCTTTGGGAGCACAAAGCAGTATTCAGTTGTTTTGGTTCTTAAAACCAATTACTTTATGCTTTGAAAATTTAGACAAGAAGTAAAAAGTACTGTGTTGTAAATTAAGGAGACTCAAAGACATTAGAAATTCTTTGGTTTATGAGGTGGAGTTTGGGGATAGGAAGAAAGGGTCAAAGTGATGCCGGATGAGTGTTCCTTATCTGAAATGTTTGGGACCAGAAGTGTTTGGGATTTTGGATTTTTTTGGATTTTGAAATATTTGCATGTACATAATAACATATCTTGGGAGTGGGACCCAAGTCTAAACATGAAATTAATTTATGTTTCATAATACACCTTATACACACAGCCTGAAGGTAATTTTATACCATATTTTTAATAATTTTGTTCATTGAGGGTGGGCAGGGAAAAAATGGTAATAATTCTGTGCTTAAAACAAAGTCTCAACTGGACCCACCATGACATGAGGTCAGGTGTGAAATTTTCCACTTGTGACATCATGTTGGTGCTCAGAAAGTTTCCAATTTTCAGGCTAGGGATGCTCAACCTGTATATTGGATGGAACTCCCATTGCAGGTAAAACTTCTTGGTGGGAGCAGAATCCTAATTAGCCTTTTTGTTTTTAAAAAGTTTTCTCCTGGATGTTGTGGTGTGTGCTTTGTAGTCCCAGCTATTTGGGAGGCTGAGATGAGAGGGTTGCCTCAGCCCAGGAGTTCAAGGCCAGCTTGGGCAACATAGTGAGACCCCATCTCTAAATAAATAAATAGGTAGCTAGGTAGATAGTTTTCTGTGTATTTGAAGGGCTAAAGGTGAGTTATGGAAAGCACCTTCAGTTTCGTGATGCTGTGATGGAAATCAGTGGGAAAAAGTTGTAAACCCAACCACAAGGATCTTATTAATCAAGAATTTCTTTTACATCCTTATTTGTATACTATTTATGATACAGGCATGGTGTATACGTTATGTTAAGTTGACAGTTCTAGGCAGAAAAGTTAATGTTTTTACTTACATGCTTTTGTTTTTTATGTTTATCTAGATTTTTTAAAAAAATTTTCTTCTTTGTATTACAGTCTTGGCCCATTAGTGAGTAAAGTGAAAGAATATCAAGTAGAGACAATTGTAGATACCCTCTGCACTAACATGCTTTCTGATAAAGAACAACTTCGAGATATTTCAAGTATTGGTCTTAAAACAGTAATTGGAGAACTTCCTCCAGCTTCCAGTGGTAAGCAAGAGCACTTTTTTCTTCCTGTTTTCTTGGAGGTATTTCTCCAAGGTATTCCTCCTTTTTTTTCCCCTCCTGGCCAAGGAGGGAGAGAGGTGGCTGTCCTTAAAGATCTTTGTAGGCATGCCTTTGAACAATTAAG
Organism: Daubentonia madagascariensis; assembly: GCA_023783475.1. Lineage (NCBI taxonomy): Eukaryota > Metazoa > Chordata > Mammalia > Primates > Daubentoniidae > Daubentonia > Daubentonia madagascariensis. The sequence goes on along the minus strand of JAKFHU010000600.1, from coordinate 48,115,287 downwards.
AAAAATTAAAGTCTGAAGCCTTATTTTTCTTAAAAATAAATCCAGTTTAAATGAATATTATCTTGGTTGAATTTTAATATCTCATGAATGTCGGTTCTGAAGAATTTTTGTATGTTGGAGCAAGATTTTATATTGTTGTATGTACCGTGACTGCAGACTAGTTATGCCAACATAGGCAATGAGGGAAAGATAAATCAAAATAATCAGTTGTGATTAGTTTTATATTTACACTATTAATTTTGCTTTGCATCAGAATTTACTATGTAGAATTTAACATAGTTCAGACATAGCTGTGAAATGGTTCCGTTTACTATTACAGTAGCTTTAATTAAAACTGAGCCTTTTACAGCTACTTGGCAATTTAAAAATTTTAAACTATCATTAATGAATTTTTTGATTAGCTTTTGGCCTCTGACAAAAATGTTTAGGTAATGTAAGTTTTAGAATTGATCTTGACTATTAAACTATTGCTAAAATTAGCAGTCTAAAAGTTACTATTTCTGCAAATGGGGTGAAATTATCATCTATTTTATGGGAAGATTTAGATTGGTAATACTGTAGTCTGGGTATGTTGTTTTCACGCGTGTCCTTAATCATTCACTGTGCTAGTTATCATGCAAAATGCTGCATGTGTGTTATTTCATTTAGTCTAAACATCAACTATATAGGAGGTCTTAATATCCCTTCTAGTTTGTAGATGGGGGAACTGAAATTCAGAGAGACTAGGTTAATTCACACCAAAGATTTGAGTACCTGGTTTAATGAAGATTCAAATCCATAATCTTTTAATCCAAAATTGATGCTTTTCCCACTGTATCATACCAATGTTATTTTACCCTTACTAAATGTTTATTTCAGTAAAACATTTTACCAGCTCTGAAGTATGTTACTGTATTAGCTGTATTGATAATTTTCAGGTTTTTTTCTCTTCATTGAAATACGTTTACATTTAGCCAATTTCTGGTTTTCACAACAATTCTTTTAACCATTCAGATTCTTTCATAGCTACTTGTTCCTTTTTTTCCTCTCACTTGTCGGTAACAACATGGCTTACTTTGAATTGTAGTAAACCTGATTTATGAGTTCTGGAACAACATTTCTGCTTTATAACGAGGTTATGGAATCTTTGGGTTGGAAAGGACCTTATTAGAGGTTATAGCTATTTTTTTAAAAAAGATTGCTGAGTATTGGAGCTCAGAATATGTGCTTTTTAATTCACTAAAGTTTAAAAGGCTAGCTTACTAGAACAGAGGACTCAAGTAGAGGAAACTCTCCTTGCTGCTTTTCAGTCCAGAGGTACAAGCACTACAGCTAGTACTGGCCCTGTGGCCAGCATTCATGCCAGTACATAGAAATAGTTATCCAGTAGAATCTGCTGAATCTTACGGGTTTTTTTTCCTGTGTCCTATACCCCTTCTACAGTTATCTCTAATTCTTATTTATGTCTAGTAAGTTATTTTATTGAAAAGCAGCCTGTTTTGAAATACATATTTTTCTGGCATGGATCTTGAGTCTCATGGTCAAGTGTAGAGTTGTTGAATATTTGGTAACTTACTGTGAATATAAGGTAGACTTCAACATGCTTGCCTTGAAATTATTGGTTTCTTATTCATGTAGGCTCTGCATTGGCTGCTAATGTATGTAAAAAGATTACTGGACGTCTTACCAGTGCAATAGCAAAACAGGAAGATGTCTCTGTTCAGCTAGAAGCCTTGGATATTATGGCTGATATGTTGAGCAGGTAAATGTGCCTGTTATTTGCATTACTTGTGATACAGATAAGATTCATTTATTAAAAATCCTTTCTGGTAAATATAATAAAACTTGGTCCAAAATTATTCATGTTTAAATGTTAGCTGTTTTATAAATGTGTGTGGTTGCGGGTGAAGGGAAAAACAAGCTCATTTTATTTACATAATATTGCATAACAAATGTGTTTTGTAGTTCTGAAAAGTAATTAATAAAATTAGATTTTAAATCTTTTAGCACATTTTATGTTTTGTTTTACTCCTGTATTCTTGCATTCAGTGACCTACTTAGATAAGGAGATGTGCCAGTGGGAGTTACAAATTTTCCAGTTTAAAAAAATGCTGGTAATCTTCATGTTTATATTGCTTGTGTCAGGGGAGCAAGGAGCTTGGCTTTTGTGCATTTGTTGCCTTTCCTCTTTACTTTGGAAGTCAATCTTTGGAAGATAGAACAACCCTAAGCAACTCCGAGGAGAAAATACATTAAAGGACCTGTCAATTTCAGTTTTTTCCTGCCTTCTCATAATCATGATAGGTGATCATGATTTGTGTGTATGTTATTTGTGGCAAATTCATTTCAACTTAAAAATACTCAAGTGCTTTCATGTGGGGGAGGGGGTTTGTGTATAAAGTGAGGAGCTATTATCCAGGCACTCAAAGAGCTTTTACTTTACTATAGGAGATAACACAAATGGCTATAAGCCAGAATGGGACTAAAGACTAACTGGGAGCATGTTTTGGGGTTTAAAATGGGAGGATCCAGGGAAGTTTTTTATGGAAAGAGTAGCATTTGAGTTGAATTTTGAAGAATGGGTAGCACTTCAATAGGTAGATGTGCCCAGCTATAGAATATATCAGTGTAAGTAGTGTTGGAGTGGGAAAACATTTTCTGGTTTTCCACAATATAGAATGAATAGAAAAGTAGTAGGAAATCATTCTGATAGATTGGGGTCATGTTGATGTGGGCAGGGAATTTATGCTTAATTTGATAAGTGGTGAAAATTCATACTTTTTATCCTGTATGTGATTTGATCACTAGCACTGTCTTGGCACATTGTAGATGTTTGAGTACTAGTGACTCATTGAACTAACTATATATGTGAAGGTGATTTTGGAAAAGAGATGTTGGACCAACAGGACCAATGAAACTTAGTGTATAGACGTATAGAGGAGAGACAGTAAGGGAGAGGGAAGAGTCAAGAGATGATGAGGTTTTGAGTGTTGCAAACCCCCCAAAAGGCTATATGTAATCAATAGAGAAAATCATTTAGAGATCTAGGAAGGAGAAAAGTGACAAGATCATTGATTTTTGTTTTGTGTTTCTTGTTTTGTTTATTAATGCTTTCCCAGTTGACTTGGTTGGATATCCTGTAATTGGGGATTTAGATCTAGATTCCAGGAGTTTGGGGATATAAATTTCAAAGCTACCTTCTCTTGGCTCAGGTTTTCAGTTGCATTGGTAGAGACAGTGAGAATTCAGTTTTCCTTTCATTCTGAATTTCGGTTAGTCTCAACTAAATTTATACTCTGAATATTTACATTGAGGTCAGAGGCCAGACATTTTAGTAGTGCTGACATTTTGAATTCATTTGTTGTTTTCTTTCTTGTTTAATTTTGTTTTAAGGCAAGGAGGACTTCTTGTTAATTTCCATCCTTCAATTCTGACCTGTCTGCTCCCTCAGTTGACCAGCCCTAGACTTGCAGTGAGGAAAAGAACCATTATTGCTCTTGGCCATCTGGTTATGAGCTGTGGAAATATAGTTTTTGTAGATCTTATTGAACATCTGTTGTCAGAGTTGTCCAAAAATGATTCCATGTCAACAACAAGAACCTACATACAATGTATTGCTGCTATTAGTAGGCAAGCTGGTCATAGAATAGGTAAGAAATTTTAAAGTGTTTTAAAGTTTTCTTAAATTAAAAAAAAAAGTAATGCGTGTTTTTAAGAACCAAAATGCTTTTCTTAGGTGAATACCTTGAGAAGATAATCCCTTTGGTGGTAAAATTTTGTAATGTAGATGATGATGAATTAAGAGAATACTGCATTCAAGCCTTTGAATCATTTGTAAGAAGGTAAGCTTTTAAGTGCTCTTTTTTTTTTTTAAAGTTTTTCCTTAAGAATAGAATAATAATTAAGATCTAGATTAGGTATGTTAGGAGAAATGGCCTATTGGATTTGAGATGGGTTTTAATTCGTTTCTCATTAAACGATAACAACCAATGTAATATTTGAAGCTAATGTCATCTTACTGTTATAAACTGTGGTCATCACATTTATTTTGAAAATTTTTCCTTCCCATTGTTAGGACTTTGTTAAAGGAACTTGGGACAATTGTTAGAACTTTATTTAAAGAACTTGGGAAAAGTATTTATAATTATTTTGAGTTTACTTTAGCCTCTTTAGAAGGGAAGAGACACCAGTATAATAATGTAGTCTATTCTGAGAGAGCAGCAGGGTAAATTAATTATCTAGTCAGAAATATATATAGTGAATTTCGTATCTTTTTAACAGTTTATTAGGTCTGTAACATATATTTTGCTAGGACAGTGATTCTCAATTTGGAAATCTTGGTTCTAATATATATTTTAAAAGTTTAGTAAAAATTGTGCATTTATATACTAAACAGGAATACTGGATGAGTAACAGAGTTTTTGCCTTTGGCTAGTGTAGCAGCACAGTATCTTGAGACCTCATTGGTTGTTTTCTGCAATTATCCCTTGCCACTCATGGTTTTGAGAAGTGGCTTTATAATCATATTATTAAAATTGGAAGTTATGGGATTCATTTCTGTCCCTTTAATTGAAAAACACAAATTATGCCTTTATTTGTTGGCCCTGTGGGCATTTATATGTTCTGTCCTCTCAACCTATGGTTAGAAGACTAAGCCTAGATGAATGTGCACTGGCATTTTCACAAATAATCCTAGTTGTTGAAGAGCATGTTCATTTGGGCTTGATCTTCTAGTAATATGTTGAGAAGATAGAGCAGCATATACTGATTTCTGTCTGTATTAGCCCACATTAACCATAACATATCTAAAATGCAGGGGGACAAGTTTATCTTAAAGTTGATTAAATAAGTGTAATTTGAAAGGTAAATCTTTTAAAACATGAAGTCTGTGGGAGAAAAAGATCAAGGGTCGTTGATGTTAAATAGGCTGGGGACCACTTTCCTATGTTATTGCTGGTAATAAAGCAAAATGTGGCAGATAATGAATCAGGGAGAAAAGTACAGCTATTCAGGGTGTCTTTTATTTTTGTTTTCAGATGTCCTAAGGAAGTATATCCTCATGTTTCTACCATTATAAATATTTGTCTTAAATATCTTACCTATGATCCTAATTATAATTATGATGATGAAGACGAAGATGAAAATGCAATGGATGCTGATGGTGGAGATGATGATGATCAAGGTATTTCAAATTTAGTAGGAGGAATCTGTTAAATTTTTGTGAAGACACAGTGTTATAGATGGAGATGATTCTTACTACAAATTGTACCATTTGTTTTATTTATTTGTAATAGTGAAAATGGAAATGAGCTTAGTATTTGACAATAGTAAATTGATTAAATAAATTAGGGGCTTATATGTATTGAACTATTATGCAGCACATTCAAAATCATGTCTAAAAACATTTATTAATGCTATAAATAAGATGAGTGAAAAGTGGGTGACAAAAATTATTTACTGTGTCCCAATTTTATTTTTTAAAATATACAGAAAAAATTCTGTGTATTTATGACTAGTAGTATTACTAGTTGCTTTCTCATGGCTAGCAATTATATTTGATTTTTGTTCTTTGGTACTATTCAAATTTTCTACAAAGCATTTTTGTAAGGAGATAAATCAAGTTTTTTTAAAAAATTGAACCTGTAGTTATCAGGGCAGTTTGGTTTGAATATTAGTTTGCTTATTCATAGTTGTGTTCATGAAAAATCCTAAATATTGTTTGAGGTACCATTTAACTTTCATGAATAACCTAAGCATTTCTGAGTCTCCTAAGATTGATGTCACACTGTGATTTGTGATATTTACTCTAGAAAAGAGTAGCGCTTCAAGGACGTAGGGGTTGCTCATGTGTAGTTGTTTCTGTTTGTATTGGAAGAATCACAATACAGGTATTTAAATGGGTAAATACAGGTATATGGGTTGGTGGATTTCCTGTTATTTTTGATAATACTTTTTAGTTTGATTCTTTGAGTGAATTTATGTAATGACTTTCCTATAAAATCTGTAATTTCACCCATCTTTCAAAAACAACTATCAAATCTCTCAACCTCATATAGTCCTCCAGCAGCTACTGCCCAGTTTTTCTGCTCGACAACAGAACTCCTCAAAAGAACACTGTTCAATTCCTTTCTTTCTCTTCTGTCTTGAACCCATTCCTCCAGGAGATGGACAAGATTGCAAATGTTTGACTCTGCCTGTCCTATTACTCAGTCTCATCAACGTTTCTTTGTTTAGCTTTCAGGATACCACACTTGCCTTGCTTTAGTCCTGTCATTGTGATTACCCCTAGTCTTCCATGCTGGTTCTTCTTCATCACCCTGACCCAGTGAACTTAAAGTATCCCAAGGCTCAGTCCTTGGACTTACCCATTACTCTTAATTTTTTGTTGAACTCATCTAGTCTCCTGGCTTTTATATCAATATGCTGACAACTCAGATCTTATCTTTACATCCGATCTCTCATGTGAATCCAGGTTCATATGCAACAGCTTAATTGCTATTGCTGCTTAGATATCTAAAATATCTTTTCCCTACCCTTTCCTCATCTCCCGCCTAACCTGTTCTTTAGCCTTTTCCATCTCAGAGTAGCACTTCCATTCTTCCTGATGTCTCTCGACAAAAACCCTGGTCCAACCTGATTCCTTTTTCTCTTCATCTAGTCCCCCACCTCAGAGCCTTCCCCTCACTTGGCATACCCTTATTTCCCATTTCAGCATTTTGATTTTCTTTATCACAATCACTTTCTGACTTGCTACAATTGATTATCTCCCACCTACTAGAATGTAAGCTTCATGAAGGCTAGACATTTTAATCTTGTGATTGACTGTTTTATTCCAGTGCCTAGGACAGTGCTTGACACGCAGTAGGCACTTAATAAATGTGTTGTATTAATGAAGAGAAACCTTAGTTTATAATATGAATATTCTTTGCAGAAAGTAATAGCGATATATGTTTGAGGTTTTGAATGTTGGTTTTTAGTATGCTAAATAACAAACCAAGTACTTTAGGTGCTTTATCAGTTACATGAGTTATTCCTAATAAATGTTTTTCTACCATGGTGTTATTGTGACTCAAAGTCAATGTAATTTCAGTGATTGGAACATTCGTTAATTTTTTATAATCATGTTTTCAATAAAGCTTATATTTCTGGGATGCAAATCCTATAGTGTGTAGACATGGGTAAAACTTTGTTTGCTTTTAAATGGGCAGTCTGTTTTGGCAATACCTTTTAACTTTTATTTAAATAGGTTTTGGTAAATGAATCAAATGCCTTGTGTTTGGCAGTAGGTATTTGGTTGAATTTTCCTGTAATGTGCTATAAGGTGAATGAAATTGAAGTGTTTGGAGATTGGAAATATTGGAAATTTTTATTTTATTATATATTATAGAATCTTCTAAGGCCTAGCTGGCTACTTTTAGCTGTCACTAAGCTAATTGGAATATAAGCCACTAAAGAGATACTACCCACCCACCCCCACCTCCCAGAATTATTTCAAAGCTGTAGTTTTATCTAATAATACCAAAATTATTGTTAGATAATTTAGACTGTTGGGAGAACTGCTAATATTTTTGCCACTTTCTTAACTTCATGCTACCTAATTGATTCAGCCTGATGGTGTTAGAAGGAAATAATTTTTAGAGATTTCTCAAATACACACACACACACACACACACACACACGTTATCTGTCAAGTGTGCGTAAGTGAGATGTAATTCTTAATGCTTATGCTTGGACTGTTTAAGATTTAGCATTGGGAGTTTGGAAAAGATGGTTCTCTGTTGTTAAGTGGGCAATATTTTCTTGTTATAATTAATAAAATAATGGTTTTGTTAAGGTACACTGACAAAATTGTGAAAGGTGGAGAATATGATATTGCTCATAGCCCATCAATATAGGTTTAGTGAAAGGCCTCGTGGTCACAAAGCTGATGCCAGCATTCTTTCTTTTCCCAGAAAATTAATTCTGTAGCATGTTCTGGGATTGGTAACCATTCCTTTTATCATATAATCTATAGCCACAAATCCATTTCATGGTTTATGTTATTAACTCCCTGATTATTTGCTTGATTTTCCTATGAATTTTGTTTTTAAAGGCTGGGAAATTTATAACTTTATAAATATTTATATTCTGAAGAAGTTTATTGTGTTAATGATTTTAAAGGGTTATAAGTAAGCAGCAGTTCATTACTACAATAAATGAGAATATGTTTAGCAAATTAAAAACACAATCATGATCACTTTTTTAAAGGTGAATTTATATGCAAATTTATATAAGTAACAAGGTCTGTGTCTATTGAAGTTCCAGTTCTTTGTAAACCTACCTATTGCTGTATATGTTAGTGAAAAGTTAGAAACTGTCTTGGTTAAGAATGTCAATTCACTTACAGTATTAAATTATATACTGCTCTTATCATTAATATCTTATTTACATTAAAACTTCCCCTTTAGGGAGTGATGATGAATACAGTGATGATGATGACATGAGTTGGAAAGTGAGACGTGCAGCTGCTAAGTGCTTGGATGCTGTAGTTAGCACAAGGCATGAAATGCTTCCAGAATTCTACAAGACCGTCTCTCCTGCACTGATATCCAGATTTAAAGAGCGTGAAGAGAATGTAAAAGCAGATGTTTTTCATGCATACCTTTCTCTTTTGAAGCAAACTCGTCCTGTGCAAAGTTGGCTATGTGACCCTGATGCGATGGAACAGGGAGAAACACCCTTAACGATGCTTCAGAGTCAGGTTGGTTTAAAAGTAAGATTTAGAAAGTCATGATTGTAAATGTGATATTTTAAAAATTGTTTTTATGTGGAAATGTGAGTTCCAGAATATCTTTAGAGAAGCAGAAAGTTCTGGGATATGTTTGTATAGTAGTTAATGCATGTTCATATTATGTTACTTGTAAACCATTTATTCTAATTGAATTATTCTTGATTTTACTTGATAAAAAATATTAAAATAATTTTTAGATTCAGTAAAGTAATCTTTATCTTTGATATTAATGGAGAAGTCTCAGAGCTGTGGAGTCAGACTACTTGTGTGCACATAGCTGGCTTCACCCCTAATTTAGCTGGGTGATCTTGGACAAGTTATTTAGTCATTTTATTAAACCTCACTTTTCTCATTGGTAATAAGGATTTACTTAGACATATCTATCCAGGGGTCTATCCAGGGTAATGAAAGATGAGATGATCTGTGTAGAATGTTTAGTGTAGTGCTTACTACATAGTAAGTGCTTGGTGTATGCCAGCTCTTATTGTTAATAAAATACATGTTTTCCACTTTAGGGTATTTTTTCTGAGATCCTAAACATTAGAGCCATATAGCTCCTATTTATTGAATATTTAGGACATGCCAGGCATTTTGTTACCTTATATATAATCCCTACAGCAGCCCTATGGGGTACATAAATACTAGGTCCGTTTTTATAGATGACAAAACAGATGTTGAATTAAACCAGGGGAGGGGATACACATACCATATCAATCTTGTTTTCAGGTAGTGCAAGTAAATACATTTTGTGGTGAACTTATTCATAAAGGTAAACATTGAAGATTAATTATAGAAGGAAATGAGGTAAAGTATATGGAGAATATTGGAGAATATAAGCAATTAAATAATTGCATAGAAGTCAGATATTGCTCAGTAGAATCACCAGGAATTCTGATAATGCTATGGGAAATTAGATAATTTCTTTTATCTCTGGTTCTCAGATATTATTCAATTATATGTGTCCATGTAGCTTTGTTGTTGGGATTTTGTTTTTAATCTCTACTTGCTTTGCTATTGAAGGTTTTAGAAGCTCCGTGTGTATAGCCTGGCATCCATAAGATTGGTCAGTAGAGACCCTGTTTAATTTTGGTGACTAGCAAAACATCAGAAAGTTTAGAGCAGATGGGTTTGAATCATACCCTTGCTGCTTGTGGCTACATTTGAAGCCAGATTGATTCCTTGTAACAGCAAACTGAAAGCAAAAGAGGACCGATTTGGTGGTTGCTTTTCCATACTTTGTCTTGTTTCCTTTGATGCTTATCTGTGCTATTTTTATTCAAAATACCATTTATAAATTATACTCCTAAGTTTTTGGTTAAAAATACTTTGTTATTTGATTAATTTCTTTTTAGTTGTGTGCATTTCATAATTAAAATTAATCAAGGAAGACTATTTTGCTGCTCTTCAGGATGCTAAATGATGGCTTTTCTCTAATTTCTTATGAGTATCAAGCAAGTATAGTTACAAGAGAGCATATAGAATACAAACAGCAAACTTTGCTCAAATATAACAGTCTTGTTAGTATTAGCAATAGCAGTAGATAGCTGGATTAGTAATTTAACAAAAAAAAGATAAATTATTCCCTTTCTCTTCATTCTCCATAATTCATGTTAAGTGTACAGAGGAAATACCAACAGCTGAACCAGCTAATGAGTGTGTGATAATTACAGGTTCCCAACATTGTTAAAGCTCTGCACAAACAGATGAAAGAAAAAAGTGTGAAGACCCGACAGTGTTGTTTTAACATGTTAACTGAACTGGTAAATGTATTACCCGGGGCCCTAACGCAACACATTCCTGTGCTTGTACCAGGTATGAAAGAAACAGTAAACCTCTTTTGGGACTTATTATAGACTTCTTATTAAGACTTAGATAAGCTTAAATAATTGTTTCTTTCAAAAGAGAAATTTTTGACAACTTAATTTGCACATGAAAGTTTTTTATCTAACTATCTGGAGCACCTGAAGTTAGAAATATGGCTTTAATATTTATTATAGATTGTGAAATTTCTACTACATTAGAAATAATATGATGAAGTGGGAACTTTAGCAGTATTTTAGGCGTTGATTTTTAATTTTTCTTTCTTAAAACTGCACAGAAATGATTGGGGTTTTTTGTTGGCTTTTTAGGAATCATTTTCTCACTGAATGATAAATCAAGCTCATCAAATTTGAAGATTGATGCTTTGTCATGTCTATATGTAATCCTCTGTAACCACTCTCCTCAAGTCTTCCATCCTCATGTTCAGGCTTTGGTTCCTCCAGTGGTGGCTTGTGTTGGAGACCCATTTTACAAGATTACATCTGAAGCACTTCTTGTTACTCAGCAGCTTGTCAAAGTAATTCGTCCTTTAGATCAGCCTTCCTCATTTGATGCAACTCCATACATTAAAGATCTATTTGCCTGTACCATCAAGAGATTAAAAGCAGCTGACATTGATCAGGAAGTCAAGGAAAGGGCTATTTCCTGTATGGGACAAATTATTTGCAACCTTGGAGACAATTTGGGTTCTGACTTGCCTAATACCCTTCAGATTTTCTTGGAGAGACTAAAGAATGAAATTACCCGTTTAACTACAGTAAAGGCATTGACACTGATTGCTGGGTCACCTTTGAAGATAGATTTGAGGCCTGTCCTGGGAGAAGGGGTTCCTATCCTTGCTTCATTTCTCAGGAAAAACCAGAGAGCTTTGAAGCTGGGTACTCTTTCTGCCCTAGATATTCTAATAAAAAACTATAGTGACAGCTTGACAGCTGCTATGATTGACGCAGTTCTAGATGAGCTCCCACCTCTTATCAGCGAAAGTGATATGCATGTTTCGCAGATGGCTATCAGTTTTCTAACTACCCTGGCGAAAGTGTATCCCTCCTCCCTTTCCAAGATAAGTGGATCCATTCTCAATGAACTTATTGGACTTGTGAGATCACCCTTATTGCAGGGGGGAGCTCTTAGTGCCATGCTAGACTTTTTCCAAGCTCTGGTTGTCACTGGAACAAATAATCTAGGATACATGGATTTGTTGCGCATGCTGACTGGTCCAGTTTACTCTCAGAGCACAGCTCTTACTCATAAGCAGTCTTATTATTCCATTGCCAAATGTGTAGCTGCCCTTACTCGAGCATGCCCTAAAGAGGGACCTGCTGTAGTTGGTCAGTTTATTCAAGATGTCAGGAACTCAAGGTCTACAGATTCCATTCGTCTCTTAGCTCTACTTTCTCTTGGAGAAGTTGGGCATCATATTGATTTAAGTGGGCAGTTGGAACTAAAATCTGTAATATTAGAAGCTTTTTCATCTCCTAGTGAAGAAGTCAAATCAGCTGCATCCTATGCATTAGGCAGCATTAGTGTGGGCAACCTTCCTGAATATCTGCCATTTGTCTTACAAGAAATAACCAGTCAACCCAAAAGGCAGTATCTTCTGCTTCATTCCTTGAAGGAAATTATTAGCTCTGCATCAGTGGTGGGCCTCAAACCATATGTTGAAAACATCTGGGCCTTATTACTAAAGCACTGTGAATGTGCAGAGGAAGGAACCAGAAATGTTGTTGCTGAATGTCTAGGAAAACTCACTCTAATTGATCCAGAAACTCTCCTTCCACGGCTTAAGGGGTACTTGATATCAGGTGGGTAACTAGATATTCCTATTTTAAAAAATTTTTTTATTGACAGTTGATTGCCTTGAAAAATGCCTAATGAAGTTAAACCATGTCTGTTATTTTCCTCCATGTAAAAGCTAAGTATATTATGAAAAAATACTATATCTTTTGTTATAATATGGAACTGTATTCAAATGACAAATTGTTGTTTAGAAGGATGGAATAATTAGACAATAGTTAAATAAATCTATTCTAGTTCCTTGTGATGGCTACATTTTAATGTTACTACTTTGTCTTAAAATGTGGAAAAGACATATCTCTTGAGTTAATATAATCTAAAGAGCTTCCTAGTACTAATTATACTACTAAAATTGGTGAAGGTACTTAGTTCAAATGAAAGATCCTAGAAGAGTTTTCAGATTTAGCAGTGGCAACCACAAAACAAGTAAAAAGTAGTAATAGCCATTTATTCTTAGAAATTGCTTTCTTTTTTCATAAAAAAAGTTGAAGATTTTATAAACTATTTATGGATTTAACCAGTTCCCTTTCGTGAGGGCTAGATCCTTCACTCCTACTCCAGGGCCTCTCCTTCCCAGAAGAAACTGTTTCTTTTGAAATGTATTGGGATTATATTTCATAAGGTGAGTAAACTTTGCTCTTTTAGAATCATGAGTGCAGTAAGAACTACCCTTCTTGGCCAAAGAGAATTTTAGGGAATTGAAGACAGTGGTATTATTTGAAGTGGTTTGAAAATGATGTCCATGGATTTTAGTGGACTACATACTAATAGACTTGCAATTTATTTTTAATTAGGCTCATCATATGCCCGAAGTTCAGTGGTTACAGCTGTGAAGTTTACTATTTCTGACCATCCACAACCTATTGATCCACTATTAAAGAACTGCATAGGTAAGCAGAAACAAAGATAAACGTACTGATTAACTATTTTGGGGGAAGATAGAATTATTGTCAAGAAACTCTTGATTTCAGTAACTAAAAATATCACCAAGGAATTAAAATGCTCATAAAATAGTTTCATTATAAAGATAATTGATAGTGTATGATCTTATGACTTTAGCAAATTACATTTGCTTGTATTGTCATCCATTAGTTTGAAATTGTTACTGGATGATTTTGCAAATAATTGAAATTAGTAAATACACCAGCATGTCTTTAGAGTCACCTACACGTATTTGATAATCATAATTTTGGGATGACCTAAGATAACTTTAATGGATAAAGCAAAATATTAGATCTGTCTGACCAGTCAGAAGTTTCCTCCCAGATGTAAACAAGTCTCACTTGAGCTGTTGGGGCTCCAGTTTTTTATTATTGCTTATCACCCTCCAAATCCCAAGGGACTCTATGGAGCCTTCCCTATATAAGATGGGAACGACCTAAGAATTCAAAAGATAAAGTTGGGTAGAGCTAATTCCCAGAAGAACTAAGAAGAGATACCCAGGAAAAACTAGGGCTATCTCTATTTCTGTGGTGACAAAAATTAGCTTTTGGGATTATTTATGATTTTATAACTTCCCTGATTTTTATTGTTTTATCATTGGTTTTCCTAGAGTTGGTCGTAGCCCAAAACACTTAGAACTCAGTTTGGTGCTTTCTTTAGGACAGGAGAATAGAGATACTAGCAGGGAAAACTGAGTGATTTGTAGCTTCATACCATGCTGCAATGTGCCAGAAAGGGAAAAAAAACACAATTTAAAATTTGAACTATAGAAAGGAATTGCCAATTCAGAGTAAGTAGGTACACAGGCACAAATGGGTACTATTGCTAGTACCTAAAAATTACTTAAAGTCTATATGAGAAAATTCTTGCCTTTATTCACCCTATCTGTTTTTTGCTTTTATATATTTATTGACATTTGAGTATTATGCAGGATAGGACAGAGGAAGAGTCACATCCCTACAGACATCTTCTCAGGTTAACAACAGTTAGCCAATATGCATTGTTTGTATAGTTGTCAATCAGGCAATCAGGTTGTTATCATTCTAATTGAATCAGGAATCTAGTTCAGTATTTGTGACTATTTGAATACCAGAACCACCTTAAAAATTGAAATTCCTAGAACAAGGAATTGGGGACCACTGATCCTAGTCCATGACACCATTTTGTCCATAATAGCAATATTTTAGATGCTTTACTGAAAGCAGATACATACTGTATTCTAATTACTTTTCTAATCTACCAGTTAGTAATTCTATGCAAACAAAAGGAGGTCGGGAGTCATTTATATTGTTTTTGAAACAATGCTATCTCCTAAATTTTTTTTTTTGTAATCAGTGCTGGAAATTTCCTGGTGTCAACATTGAGTTTACCAGTCTGCAATGTCTAAAATCTCTCTTTCCTCCCATACATTCAGATTGCTGTTTTTTCAAATTGATGTTCAAGCTTCTGTCACCTCTTCTTTATTTGAGTTGAGATCATGTAATGATGAATAATAGCTACATGTGAATACCTAGTATGTACCAGACACTGTGTTCAACAATATACATGCTGTTTATTCTGCTCAGTAGCCCTAAAAGTTTTATAATCCTCATTTTATTGACTGAGCAACTGAGGCCCTTGCCTAAAGTAACTTGCCCAGAATCATACATTTGACAACTGGAATGGTTTGAACCATCATCTATGTGACTCCAAAGGTCTTTGCGTTATAATTTCTTCCCCATGTTTGCAGGAACACGCAGACGTAAATCTGTTTGTATTAGGTCTGTTTCCTCCTTTTATGCTCTTCTTAAGAATTAGTGTGCTTCTTGTTGAAGATAAAAGTAAAATAGGGCATTTGGAGGCACATATCTCTTTGTCATTTGATGAATTGTATGTCTGTTAACAGTATTCCATCTTTGTTAAGCAATGGGTCTGTCCTTGCCTCGTTCATCTTGTTTTGAACTTAGTTTAAAATTTTTCTTGTCGTTGCTTTTAGTAAACTATAAGGAGAATCATACAGGTTATTTGTCTTTTTTGCTGCTGGCTCTGTCACTTCCCTGTGAAACCCACCTCTTTATAAAGTATCTATAAAATAATACTGGGGAACTTTATGGTCTCTCTTTCCATATCCTCTGCGTTGTAGGTGCTGAGAGTAGGTTATCAATTGGAAATCTCCTCACCTTCAGAAATGATAGTTGCCCTGCCGCCAAAAGGATCTTTATGGTTCACTTAGTATTTCGTCAGGTTCTTCCATGACCTTCATTGAGGAAACAACATTGACACCAACAATAATAAAGTATATCAATTTAGAAAAAATATATTATAATGTATATTATATTTTAAGCTTACCATAACTGTTTTGCTTTTCTTACAATTTTTCAGGTGATTTCCTAAAAACTTTGGAAGACCCAGATTTGAATGTAAGAAGAGTAGCCTTGGTCACATTCAATTCAGCAGCACATAACAAGCCATCATTAATAAGGGATCTATTGGATACTGTTCTTCCACATCTTTACAATGAAACAAAAGTTAGAAAGGAACTTATAAGAGAAGTAAGTTAGTTATTGTACACTGTTTATCTAAGCTTGTCTTTGCCTTTTAAGTATAATATATCCACATAGTCTTTTTTGTTTTAACAGGTAGAAATGGGTCCATTTAAACATACAGTTGATGATGGTCTGGATATTAGAAAGGCAGCTTTTGAGTGTATGTACACACTTCTAGACAGTTGTCTTGATAGACTAGATATCTTTGAATTTCTAAATCATGTTGAAGATGGTTTGAAGGACCATTATGATATTAAGGTAAGATGTTTGTGCCTACTTATACAACATTTTAGAAGAAGACTTTGCTATAGCAACTTTCACCCTTGTAATTTACCAACGTGTATGAGTGAGAAAAAATTGGGTTGTCTGTCAGGATTTTAATAAGCATTTTATAAACTATAATATGCAAAGGTAATGGTGAAGCAGTGTAACATTTGACATACAGGAAAGATCTAGAATTCTTTTATTGGAGGAGGAAGTAGAAGTGGATGCAAAATTCCTAAGAAATGCTCTGTGCTAGCTTGCTTAGTTGAGTAGTCCCTAGATCTTTTCCCTCAGAAGAAGAATCCTGGGCTGCGCATGATGGCTTATGCCTGCAATCCTAGCACTTTGGGAGGCTGAAGTAGGATTCCTTGAGGCCAGGAGTTCGAGACCAGCCTGGGCAATAGTGAGACCTCATCTCTACAAAATATTTTTAAAAATTAGCTGGGCATGGTGGTGTGGGCCTGTAGTCCCAGCTACTCAGGAGGCTGAGGCAGGAGGATCGCTTTAGCCCAGGAGTTCAAGGATATAGTGTGCTATGATCATGCTTTAGCCCAGGCAAGAGAGCCAGACCCTGTCTCCAAAAAAAGAAGAAGAATCCCTACGGATTTTGCTGTTTGAAGTATAAATCTGTGACCTTTTTGGTCTGTCTTAACATTGAACTTTAGGTATTACCCATGGAGAGTCTTAGTTTCCCAGCATTGTCTCGATTAATTCTCTTGGGCTATCTTTGGGGCCAGCCTGAATGGTAACTGTATGATTTACCTAAATGAGAGAGTTTTGTTTTTCAATATAATATACTGTGTTTAATATCAAGAATTGTATTAGAGGACAACATGGAAGAACTGTTTTCATATACACAAAGCAATCTGTGTGGAAGCAACTAGAGAGAAATCATACTGCTTCTTAGGTTTGGAAGATGAATTTTGCTTATAACTGTTGTTTTCCTGTTTGCTTATCTCCATATTAAATGTGAATAGTAAAAGGGTGATTTGAAAAATAAAAAATAAATGCGTTGTGTCTTTTTCATCTACTCTTCCATTTAGGGCCTTTGGCCAAGCAGGGCAAAAATGGTGGCTGAGCAGTAATTTAGCCATAGTTCAGCCAGAACTCCTACTCTTATGCTTCCATATGTGGTAGTGACCTGATCCTCTCAGAGTTCAATGAAGAGAGTCCACCAAAAAGTAACAGGATGTGCTTGCTTAATTCTATGAATTTGTAATCCAAGAGAAAAAGGATTATGGGTTATCTGGTTTTATATGGGTCAATCTGAATTGCTGGTCAAATCTTTTTTTTAAGGAAAATACGTTAAAATATTACAATGCTTGTCTTCCAGTTCAGTAATTTTCTAGTTTAGTGATTTTCAATTCTGGTACACTTGAGCTTTTTAAAAAATACTAAATCTATGGCACTATTCTGACAGGTTCAATAAAACTTGGGATGGGGCTGAGGAATGGGTATATTTCTAAAGCTCCCCAGATGATTCTAATGTGCAGCCAAGATCACTTTTCTAGTTCTGCGTTCTAGGACCACGTCATAGATGAAGTCTCTCTAGCATTTACCTTAGATAAGGTTTGAGACAAATCTGTGTGACTCTGAATGGCAGATTACATTAAAAAGAAGCTTTATTTTGCATGCTAGTCATTTTCCTTTTAAAATGTGTGTCAGAATTTAGAATTTCATTTTTGGAAAACAATGTATATATTTTGTCTTTTTTATTCCTAATAGATGCTAACATTTTTAATGTTAGTGAGACTCTCTACCCTTTGTCCAAGTGCAGTACTGCAGAGGTTGGACCGACTTGTTGAGCCATTACGTGCCACATGTACGACTAAGGTAAGAATTGTAGGCATCGACTTAGGTCAGACTTGGTGTCTTCAGGATTCCTAGCTGATTCTTTTCTCTAGTTTTCCAAATTTAATTTTGCTAGCACCATGTGTAGCAGTTGGTTTAAAAAGGTATTGAATATGAGTGTTTTATAAAACTTAGCACTGTTAAATGCTATTCTTAAAAGTTTTTGTTTATTGCTACAATAATAATGTTATATTTTTTGAAGTACTCATATGGGATAAAATATGATCAAGGCCACAAAAGAAGTGTTTAATTCTGGTTGAAAGGGGAGTCATATAAAGGTGATGAAATTTGAAATGAACCTTGAAGAATCAGGATTTTTTTTTTTTAAGACCAAGAAGGTGAAATAAGGCTTTTCACATGAATAAAGGCATGGAGATGTCATTATGTTGTGTGTTTGAAGAATAGTGAATAAATAGGATAGCTAAAGGAGTAGTTTCTTGGTGGGGGCCAAAGTAGGACTTGCCAGTCAGGTAAGACTCTTGAGTCCCACTCCTTGTTTCAACCACGTGGGTCTGGATTTCTGTTTTTACAATGGGGCTTTGTGTAAAATACCCATTAAAAGAAATGGAGGCAGCTACCGCTTAAAAAAGAAGTTTAAAAACAGCTGTGCTTAGAATATAATATGCCTTATGGACCTACGAGAGAGTAACTTTGCTTTTTATTTACCTGGAATTCCTGTGTGCTTAAAGTTTGTTCATATAAGAGCTGTCTTTATAGCATGTAATCTACATTTACTTCATGTTACAGGTAAAGGCAAATTCAGTAAAGCAAGAATTTGAAAAGCAAGATGAATTAAAGCGATCTGCCATGAGAGCAGTAGCAGCACTGCTAACCATTCCAGAAGCAGAGAAGAGTCCACTGATGAGTGAATTCCAATCACAAATCAGTTCTAACCCTGAGCTGGCGGCCATCTTTGAAAGTATCCAGAAAGATTCATCATCCACTAACTTGGAATCAATGGACACTAGTTAGATGTTTGTTCAACACGGGGACCATTAACATATGACCATACAATGCACTGAATTGACAGGTTAATCATAAGACATGGAAACAGAAGTGTCTAAAGCTTCAAAATGTTCCACTTTTTTTTCCCTTCATGGAGACAATTTGTTTGGCTTTCTTCCATTGTTTTTGTAGTGTTTATTTCAGAAATATGTATTTCCATAATCCAGAGGTTGTAAAACCACTAATGTTTTAGTGGTTAGGGCAACAATTAAAATGTAAACTAAAAGTTAGGATTTATGGAGTATGGAGATAGGGTCCAGTATCTATTTACCTTGTAATGTTTAGGATTAAAATGTTTAAATTTTGTGACCATGAATTTCTTTCTTTTATAAATTTTCTCATTTAAAAATCAAAAATTCTGCAAGACAAAAACCATGTTTCTTTTTCTTGTATAACTTTTTGTTACAGCAACATAAATTGATTTTTAGCTGGCAGACAAGAATATCCATATAAGATTTGTTATATTTCAGAGGGTTTGGCAGTTCATAAAAAGATAATAAGGTATCATTTTAAGTATGGGATTAACAATATCCCTACTTCGCACACTAATTTTGCATGAGCAAGTTTACAAATATGTATTGTCTGTAAAGCAGCATGTGCAGATTATTCATAATACAAAAGTTAAAATAAGTATTAGTGCAATTTTCAGATATTTATTTTTGCACAGAAAATACATCTGGAGAGAGAGAGAGGAGTAAATTTTTGAAACTTTGGTTTTCTTAATGCCAGTGTGAATTTGCAGATGTTTTCAGCAAATCAAGTCACAAGAACAATTTGCCACTTTTTTCTATTATAAATTTTCTTACACATTTAAAATTTGGATATTTAAGTACTCAGTTTTTCTCAGTTACCCATTTGTGTGCGTGTGTTCCACCTAGAAATTCTTAAAGACAGATTTTTCTTTTCATTCCCTTTGGATGTGTGCATTCTTTATCAAAGAATACAAATACTATGTAATGCTTTTGAATTTTATTTTAGGGAAATTCTAAAGCCAGCTATCACAGGTTTGTTAGATAATAATAGTATTTTCTTTTAGTTGAGTTAGATTTTTTTCCCCATCTCTTGTAGATCTAATTTACACACTGTATTTGGTAAGTGTTAACTACTTTTCCTGATTAAGGGATCTGTGCTGGGGGAGCAAAGCTTTTGCAGTACCTTAAAATTTTATTTAACATATCCTTCAGTGAGCTCATTTCACACTGTAGCCTCTTCCTTGAAATTTGTGGTGCTCCTGTAACAGTAAGAACTAACTTCTGAAATAAAAGACATCTCCTAATGCTGTGCAAACATAGTTTACATGTATTGAGGGAGGCAGTTGTTAAATTGAGTGACCAATTTTAAGCAATCAGATATTTGAAAACTGCACCCTTTATTTTTGAAACTGTGAATTAGAAATACTTCTGCTGTATTACTTACCTGCTTCAACATCCAAATATGCAGTGATTTTAATTGATAACATACTGTGGTTATTAGATTAGCAGCTTGATTTCAAATGTTCAGATGGTAATGCAGAAGATTGCTAATGATAAGGATTTTGACTAGTACATTGATATGGAACTTTACATGAAGTTGGTGCCATGTCAGAATGTGGCAGGTGATAATCTTATACCATAATTTGCATAAAACTGTAATAGAAATTATTTTGAGATGTCAGTATATTGTGTACTATGCATTACCGTGGTATAGATGTTGTGGATATATTTAAGTATTTGGTTACATGGTTTCACAATAAATTACAATACTGCAGGCTCTAGGACTGAATAGGAGACTGACATACATATGTTGTGTGAATGTCTTAGTTAATTGCCTAAAGTTAAATCCAAATACTTGTGTTGGATTTTTCTTTAGTTTGTTTGTTTTTAGCTTCCAAGATGCATGTTTTGTTTGTTCAGTCTTGCAAGCCGGCTCATTTTTCTAACATAGTTCAAGTTCTTTTAGTACTAAAGAAATAGATACTGCTCTTTTATAGTTTTAGTGTTTATATACCTATATATACACATGCGTAACAAAATTAGTAACAAAGAGGAATGCTTGGAATTTAAATGCTGAGTCATACTCATTAACTCCATACTTGTGGTGGTGATACCCAGATACTGGAATGAAAGTGGCAAGGTGTGGAGTGCAGACATACTCAACCACTCACGCTGCTTACTGGTAGTATTAGGAAGTTCTGTGTAGCAGTTTTCCACATGTAGGTTCCTCAGGAGATCTAAAAATTAGTGATACAAAAACAAGCTGTTCATTGATTTTCATGAGGACATTTAAGTTATTTTAGATTTACCTGATCTGTTTTAAAGGAAAGCTCAATATGGATTGAGTTTTGAGATTAGGTTATTTTATGAAACTAAGGCAGAAAGGAAATTTGGTATGGCAGGGCCTAACCGAAAATGTTATTTATAAAATCAGTAGCACTGAATGATGATTTTTTTTAAAATGATGGTCATGTGTTTTATTAGTGATACCTGAAAGCTGCATGACCATTAGGAATTAGTATCTTTAAAAGGTAGGAGTATGACGATTTTATCAAATGTTTGAGTATTTACATAATTTTTATGTGACCATAGTCAAGCAAATTGGTGTTTTTTCTTTATATTTTACTTGGGTAAATGTGAAGAAATAACTTAGGAGCATATCTAACCAATTCTAGGGGATATTCTGGTGTCTTTATATACAGCTCAGTCTCAGACACATGAATATGATTACACACTCATGATTGAAGTTCAAAATGAGGATGTGTACAAAATCCTTAGCCATTAAAAAATACGATTGTCATAAGCTCTGTAAGCTGTATTTAGTCACATGACAAAGTATATAGTAATACTTTGTAATTGAAGTAACATTTTCTGCCCACATTAAATTTTACTAAAAATCTAAATTGTTAAAATTGCCAATCTCTAGATATATTATGCTTATTAAGTGAGCTTAAAAATTTCAGTAAGTGAATTTTAGATTATAGTTCTATTTTAAATTGAATCCTAATTTTCACACCATTGCCACCAGATTCATATTCTGTTTTTGAAATCTTATTTAAATCTTCTATGAAATAGAAAATGGGCAATATGGTAACATTTCATTTAGTGTTTGGGAAAAGATATTTTGGTTCTGACTGATTTTTCCAGTTCAATAAAATTCCTGTGATACTTTTGGTTGCAAAAATGGAACACAGTAGAAGTATTCGTCCACAAGCTACCAAAAGCACACCAGATAAGTCTTTCTTATGGAAATGCAAAATGAAATTGTATATTTTCCTTTTCCAATACAATAAGTTGCTTGTTTTCCTATTATAAACACCTATTGCTGTAGTTTAGGGCAAGATCTTTCAACAGTGTGTTTTTGCTCTTTGTGACTTAGAAAGTTAGCTATGAATCCAAAATAGGATTTGTTTTTCATAGGACGTTAAAAAAGCCAACTTTAAAACTACCGAGGGGGCTGGGGGTAATCCATATAGTTTTACTTTGCTGGATCCTGTAATGCCAGTGTGTCAGATTTCAGAATGATTTTTAGTAGGCAGAAAGACCTATTTCTGTTTTTGGAGTCTTAATACCCTGGCCTCTTCATACCTTTTAATTTTGATCTCAAATGAGTATCGGTGATGATTTTGGCAAGTTTGTTTTGCTGAGATCTTTGAGAAAGCTTATACTATTTGAAATGAAAGTCTTTCCAGATTAGGAAGTATTAGAATTGGTGTGATTAGCCATTGTCAGTAACTAATGGTTGATGCATATTGAGTGATTTTAGTCTAGAATGTTCTCACAAAAAAACCTATTAAACAGTTGTACTTCAAAACTGGTTATTTGTACAATACCATAATAGCCCCATGTTTTAATAGTCTGTAATAATCCTATTACTCTGAAAAGCTATTTTACTTGTTTGACGGATATTTCCGTTTTAAACTAGATAAAAACCCAACTGCTTACTTAGGTAAGGACAGCTAAATGTATGTGATGCTAGCTTACTGTAATCCTAGTGTAGTATTTTTCTGAAGACACACAAATGTGTATTTGCTTGCAATCATTACCATACGTGAACTAAGTTAGGCTTTCCTAAGAGGTCTGGAAATAAACTGGTTCCTTATTCCAGAAATAAAGTCCATGTTTTCCTCCAGAATTTATACATTAGTAGAAAAATTCATGTTCATTATTTTAGATTAAGATATTAGACCTTGGCACTATTGACATTTTTGGATTGGATAATTTTTTGTCATGGGGGGCTATCATATGCATTGTAAGATATTAGCAACATCTGATTTCTACCTACTAGATGCTAGTAGTACCACCACCCCTTCCTGGTTGTGACAGCCAACATTGTCTCCAGACATTGCCAAATTCCTCCCTGTACCCCAAAGAACCCCCCTCCACCCCCCAGGCTGGCTTGGGGGAATTGCCCCAGTTGAGAAGGACCCTTTTAGAGAAAGATTTTTCTTGTTTCTAGCAGCTGAGACCAATTGAGATTCTGTATAGGTATTTCATTACAGAAGATAAACACAAGTCTCTTGTTTACATAGACAAGAAGTTTTCAGACATTAAGTGTGAGTTTTTCATCTTTCTAGTTGTATTTATTGCTTCTAATTAACCTATTCTACCAATTAGAACTATCGTGATTTAGTAAAAATAGGTTTCTGCTCTATATAATATTGCCTCTGCTGATTTAAATGGATGGTCTTTAGTAAATCCCCCAATAACCTGTTTTTCTCTGACTATAAAATGCTTTCTGCATACTTAATAGAAATAGGAGTATAAAGGGACCACTGGAGTATGAGGCAGTTTGAGTGCTTTAAAACTGATGCACTACATATAAGTTTAGGAAGAGTAGCCATGAGCAACTAGTGTATTTTACTTGAATTCTACTAAAGAAGGCTGAGTAAATGGATTTTCAAAATTATTAATTTATATTCTTTTCATGAGAACAATTTGTCCAGTAATTTATTTTCTTGAACTAATGACTTGTTTCCCAATATGGGTAATTTCTAGTTAAGCTGTGATATTTAAAGACTTGCCAAATAGTGATATTTTGTATAATCTGAAACATATATTTGAAAACAACTGTTGTGCTGACTATAGCATGTTTTTGCTATTTGTCTAGGATTAGTTAGTGATTAGAGACAATAAAATGCTTCTATGTGAATCTTGATACCCACATGTGGGATTTTAAAGACTCTTAATGGTGGCAGAAAAACTACCACATATTGCCAGTTTGAAACAAGACCATTAAATGAGTAGTCTTGCAAGCTTTTGAAACACGTCGGTCCCACTTGAGAGAAGTGGCACAAGCAAAGATGTTAATAACCTTGTATGTAATGTTATTTAAATATTAATGAGGCTGATTGGTCAGGAGTTTGAGTCCAGAATGTCAAGTTTTTAAGTGTGGAAACCTTGAATAACTATGTATTTAGAGGTTTTCTCTGTGGCTGAAAATAATATTCATAGACTTTAAAAATCTACATTTAAAAGATTTAAATTCAGAAATTTGTTCCAACATCAGGTTTTCTCTAAAATACAATCTAGCAGGGCCAGGTGACCTCATGTGGCTGCGCAAATGGACAGCGCCACTGCTGGTCTGTGTATTGCCATATCCCTTAACAGAGTTGTGCATGTAAAGACTTACATAAAAAATCTAGCAGCACCTGTGCCAAAAAATTTTTATTACCATGCCTCCTTTCCTGTAAGTAGATCATCAGATTAAAGGCAAAGGTAATTATTTTCCCACTCTTCCCTTGATACCTCCTCTTCAATACTATGTGCTTGACATTGGGGGCAGTGTCTATGGGGAAGACACTATATAATTATCATTAAATATTATTATAATTGGGGAAATACAGGGTTTTGTGTGATTTGTGGCAAAGAGGTACGTGGTCTGGGTATCAGGCCAAGTTCAAGACAAGGAAGTGTATTCCATGTAGTGGGGACAAAATTGGCAGAAGCATAGAGGCACGAGGGCATGGTGTTCTGAACCTGAGTATGGCTATAGTTGAGAATATGAGAGGGAGAGTAGTGAGAGGCTAGGAAGGGGAGGTGATAGGGGTCCTTGTAAACAGTTTGAGTTTAATTACAGGGACAATAGCAAGCCACAGAAAGAAAGGCTTAAAAGCCAGAAAGTGATGTGATCATATTTGTATTTTTGAAAGATTAGCTGCAGTTTAGAGAATGAATTGGAAGTATGGTAAGACATTGGCTGATGAGTTAGGACATTATTGGGGTAAAACAGGTGAGAGAGTAGTAAACTGAACTAGTGTAGTTTGAAGTGGAATGCAAGATATTTGCGATAAAATTGGCAGGACTTTTCAAGTGATTGGCTACTGGAAGTATATGCAGTTACATGCTGCGGTACAAACAGTCCACCAAGTAGATGGTTTAGAACAAGATTGTTTATTCTACGTGTCCATTGTTGGTGGCATGGAGGGGAGTGGTCTGTTTCTCATATCACCTGGGACCAAGCCACCATTGGGAACACAGCCGGTTGCTGTGGTAGAGAGAAAGTGAGTAGTGAATGATATCTGGCTCTTAGTACTTTCACCTGAAGTGACACACGCCACTTCTGATCACATTTTGGTGGGTATCAAGTCACAGCCATACCTAGCAGCTGAACAAGGCATTGGTGAGAATCGTAAGCTCACAGTTGGCCTGGGGAGTGATTGTTTTTGAGAGAGAAGGAGGGGAAGAGGGGTCACATTGCACACTCTACCACAAATGATTCAAAATTACATGTTCCTATTCTCACGTTTTCAACTACCTTGCCACTGAGTTTTCTCTTAAGCTCTGACTTCTCTCCTTCCCTTTACCTTTCCTTCCCTATCCTCTACAACTACCCTTGCCCCAGAATAACAATCAAATTTCATTCCCCTCTTTTTAAGCGGTGGCACCTAGGGCTGTGGGAAATGGATCATCTACCTCAAGCACTTTTTTTTTCTTTAGCATGCTTCAAGTGTATTTTTCCAAACAAAAACAGCAGTCTCCCTAAGAATGCCAACAATTAGATGTTTTCTGCCATGTGCTTATGGAGATGTCCTCATTCAATACTCCAACCCCATTCTTGCTTTCATCAGTCTTCATCTCCACTCTTTTTATCTTATTTTTTTCTGATTTTATGTCTTTACTGTAAATTGGCAAGTTATAATTGTATGCATTAGTGGGCTACAAAGTAATGGCATGTGTATACATTGTGCAATGATTAAATCAAGCTAATTTACGTATCCATTGCCTCAACTATTTTTATGGTGCGAACATTTGAAATTTATTCTCAGCAATTTTGAAATATACATTATTATTGACTATAGTCACCATGCTGTGCAATAGATCTCAAAAAATGTATTCCTCCTAACTGAAATTTTGTACCCACTATTTCAAACAACCACTTTGAAGCCTACAGCTTGGATATTTTCATCCAGAATAGTTTGAACTTAAACGCCAATATCCTATTCTACCTCCCACCTATCCATCAAGTTCTATCATACCCGCATTCACTCTAAGACTGATCTTTGACCTCACGGGGTCCTGCAGTCAGTATTTCCCACCATTTTCTCTTGGTCCCTCCTGCCTGATTTTGTAAGTGGTTTGCTCATACAGTCACTTGTCCTTTTATTGCATTTAGGGATGCCCCCTCTCCCGTTCCCTGTATCTTCCTTTTGTTTAAGTGTTGCACTTGACCCTTGCCTTCGTATCCAGCTGACAACTGATAACCTCATTTCATCAATACATTTAAGGCCTTTATCCCTCCTCTTCCACCTAAAACTTTACTCACGTCCATTCCCTTCCTTATGTCCTCATCTCAGAGGATGAATTGCCGCCCATTGGCTCAAGACCAACCTCTCTCCCAGAACCCGGTTCCCTCCAGCTTCTTGCAGGTTTTGGTTAAATTGGTTTCCTCTCTTGCCCTCTTCAATACCAGTTCCACTGGTTCCATCAGCTAGACTCTCAAAAATATTCAAAAGACTCATCTAAAAGACTAAAAAAAATTTTAATGAATCCTCCTCAAGATGTCATCTATCTGTAGAGACTTAGATTTGCTTTCCCAATTTCTTCCCTTTTCACTTCTCGACCTGTTCTAATCTGGCTTTTATCCCTCTATTGGTGATCATAGCAAAACCATTTCAGTGAAGTCTTACATGCCAAAACATGGCGTTCAGTCTTTTTCTTAGTTGATTCAGTCTTTTTCTTACTTAAACTTGGTGTTAATATTATTGATCACTACCTCCTTGAAAGCTACCTGCTACCTTGGCTTCCAGGACACTATTGTCTTGGGGTTTGCTTACACTTGTGAGGCCATTTACACCTCAGTTTCCCTTAAATATTGTTCACTAGGCCTTTCAGCCCACGTGTCTTCTCATTATATACAGTCCTTTTTGGGTCATGTCATCCATTCTTGTGGTCATGCATGTTGTTGAACCATATGGCCCAGTCCATGCCCCTGTATTTCAGGCCATTGTATCCAACCACCTGCTGTACACCTCATAAAGGTGTCTCAAACACTGCACATCTAAAGTTGAACCCATCATCTTCCCCAGGTTTTTCCTGTCTCTTTGCTGATGGCACCCCATTTACCCAACCGCTCAAGCTGGAAATCTGAAAGACTCACATGAGTTTGGAGGCAGAATAGGATAAAGAACAAGAACTCTGTGGCCAGACATTACATGACTTTGAATCCTGAATGACTATTAGCTGTTTGACTTGAGTAAATTACTTAACCTCAGTTTCTTTGTCTATAACATGGGGATAAAAATAGTAGAGCCTCATAGGGTTATTGTGAGGATTAAATAGGAATATTTGTAAAGCACTGAAAACAGTATCTGGTACATACTAAGTGTAATATAATTGTTAACTCTTATTAGTGTTCTGCCCATTTTATTTCCTAAATATCTTTCACATCCATCCCCAGTACTCTGGTTCAATACCTCATTTCTTCCTTATGATTGGAATTGCTTAGACTGCTGTAAATGCTTCCTATTATTTTTCTCTTCATCCATTCAGCAAGCTAATTTATTATGCACTTGTGTTGCTGCCAGGGCTGCAAAGACTGGTAAGAGACAGTACCTGATACAAAGAAGCTTTATGGTTACCATGAGAAAACTGACATAAGGAAGCACCATAAAATTCTGTATGAGAAGTATACACAGGGGACAGTGGGGGGGGGCGGTCAGAGTGGAGGATGTGGTACATTCTGCATGGGTGGGGCAGAAAAAATTTATGTAGGAGATGAAATGTCTTGAGAAATGAGGTATGCCTTAGAAGAGTGGTTTTCAAACAAGTGTGCATCACAGTCACCTGGAAGGCTTGTTAAAACATTGCTGGGCCCTACCTCTAGAGGTCCTGGTTCACTTGGTTGTAGTAAGACCCAATAATTTGCATTTCTAGTAAGTTCCCAGGTCCTGACTCTGCCTCCCAAGACCACACCTTGAAAACCACTGTATCTGAATACCCAGAAGGCATGCATTCCCAAGTCCCTCTATGCAGCTGTCCAAACAATGTTCCTGACCATTTCACACCTTTACACAACATCCTTCAATGGCTCCCTTTTGTCTACAGGATAAGGACAAGCTCTAAATGATTATTGTCTGCCCCACCAGGCTCAGCATCTGTCACACCTAGGACTGACCTTTATTTTCTGACAACTATAAAATATTTCCCTCAGCCACCATGTTGTTCCTTGCCTTCATACCTTTCCTCAGGTTCAAGCTATGCCTTTTGTCTAGAATGCCTTGCCTTCTCTCTCTTTTTTTTTTTTAACTTAGCTGGCTGCTTTTCATCTTGTAGGCTGCTTCAAGGACTCCAGGAAGTCTCTGCTGCCAAGTGACAAAGAGGGGGCCAACTCCCATGTTTGGAGCCTGACCCCATTCCCCAGCATGCAAATATAGTCAAATTTCTTTTTTTTTTTTTGAGACAGAGTCTCGCTCTGTTGCCCGGGCTAGAGTGCAGTTATGTCATAGCTTATTGCAACCTCAAACCCCTGGGCTCAAGCAATCCTCCTGCCTCAGCCTTCTGAGCAGGGGGCTACAGGTGTGCACCACCATGCCCAGATAATTTTTCTATTTTTTGTGGACACAGGGTCTCTCTCTGTTGCCCAAGCTGGCCTCGAACTCCTGGCCTTAAGCGATCCTCCTGCCTCAGGCTCCCATAGTGCCAGGATTACAGGTGTGAGCCACTGTGCCCTGTCTCAAATTTCTTCTAAAACACCTCTCTGTTAACGTTGGTACAGGTACTACTAATCCCCACCTTTTCTCCATAGCATTGCTGATGGTTACTTACTGGAGGAAGGCAGGGGAAGAGCTGACTGAGCCCCCATTCATAAATAGCCCTTAAAGCTGAGTACTGCCAACAACCTAGTCCCACTTTCTGTAGCTGATGACTCGCAGCTCGGAGTCCTTTCTGGGCCTTAGCTGAACTAAAAGTATCCCTGCCTTGTCTGGTTTTTTACTTTCTCTACTCTGATACTCCCTACTTTCTGTCTTCTAGAAATTTGTTAGAATTTCTGATATTCTTGGGCCTTCCCTCCTACTCTATATATTGTTTCAGTTTTATTCCTTTTTAAAAAAGTTTACTGTCATTTCAGTAGAATCTTGAGACTATAAATATAAGCAGATGAGATTTATCTGCCTACTTGAAGCTCCTGTTATTTCTTGGTCTTCTGTCACGTTTTACTGGGAAACATTGTTAAATAGTTGTTAAAAGCTCAGGCTCTCAACCTGAATTCAAATCTGGTTCTACCATTTCTTGGGAATGGGACTGTCACAGAAGTAAGGGTCTGGAAAAGGGCAAAATGTTTTACTAGTTGTCTCTTTAAAACCCCCCACCCTTTTTGAGGAATTAAAACCTGCATTCCTGCCCAAGGCCAGTAATCAGAGGGGCAGAGGAGTGTTGTTTGTCCTTTGTTTTCTAGTATCTTAAACCACAGGAGATCCCAGGCAGAGGTCATGAGATTGTCTTCCCGGAGATGCTATAGCTAAACAGCAATATCCTGACGCTGAAAACCCCCTTTAAAAACCCAGTTTTTCTGCTTAAAGGGAGGACAACGGCTCTTTAAGACAAGAGTGTGCCATCCTTCTCATTTGCTTGCAAATTAATAAATTTCTGTTTCCTTTTCCCCAAACCACTTGAACTCATTCTTCGTTTGGCCTCGGGGACAAGTAACTTTTGGTAACAGGACTTTGGGCAAATTATTAATGTCTCTAGGTCTGTTTCCTCATTAGTAAAATGGAGTAATGTGTACCACCCTGAAAGGAGGGTTTCCCCCAACATACTAAGAAGGTCAACACACATACAACATAGAGTATGGCACATAGTAAGCACTCAAAAAATATATTTAAAAATATATTTGTTCATGAATGACTAACTATAGAAGCTTAAAAGTCCACTTGTATTTTTCATACATTACTCCCATTGCTGATTACTTGAGCTTTTCTAAGGGAGGGAAAGGGATATTATGAAATGTACTTTGAGGGGAACATTTTACCCTATATTTTGAGAATCCTAGGGTAGCTCAATATTAGAAAATGTATCAGCATAAACTATTAGTAAATTAAAGAAGTAAAACTATAAAGACTAGTTATCAGAAACCAATAACAAAGAGTATCCTAAATAGTGAAACAAAACAAGTTTGTTTAAAGTCAGAAACTAGACTACCAGCATTATTATATAGCATAATTGTATAACATTGTCTTGGAGGTTTTCAAAAAATGAAGTAAAGCAAGAAAATGTAATGAATGATATAAATTAGAAAAATAGATAAAGCTATCTTTTTTGTGAATGACAATTACACACCTAGGAAACCAAGAGAATCTAGCAAGAAAAAAACGCTTAAAATTGATAACAAAATTTGCTAAGGTGGATTCTTTCAAAGGCAGAATCCATTTCCAGAAAAGTCTCTTAAGGGATGGCAGCACATGGAGGTGCTCTTCATTTGAGGACTCATACCTTCTGGCTTCTCTAAACTCACCAGATGGTATATAAACAAGGGCCTGACATTGGCTCCTTACCCAACGCACATTTCCAGAAAGGATAGCTTATGCTCCTAGGGGAGCACAAGTCTGCAGAACGAAACAACTTGAAAACTAAAAAGCGGGCAAGAATTTTTGCCTCCTTCATCCTCCCAAGTTAGCCAAGTCTCTGTGTTCTACATCTGAGTTTTCTCACCTCAAGCATTGATAAAGTTTGTGCTTCATAGCTGAGAACAGGTACTACCATAGATGCTGAAGACAAACAAATGACACTCAGGTTTTGTTTGGAAGGAGAATGTGTAGCAAATGGGAGAGAAGAGAGGTGGGATACAGGAGTATGTTGGGGAAACCCAAGGTGGTAGGGATTGGGGAAGGAAGAATGAGATTCTTTGTGACTGGGGAGAATGGAACTAGGGCACACATCCACAATTGATAGGGAAATATCTGTGTTCCTACACAGTGCCCAAGATTTTGCATGGGATCGCTGTCTTCTCTACAGATTCCATGGCTTACAGGCCTTAGGAAAAGATTCTTAACTCTTCAGGAGGATGGACCACATGGGTTTGGGCAATGAGCGTCTCGGTGGTGAAGAACAAAGAGCCCTTATCCTAATCCTTGGTCCCTGAAACTCTTGCCTGTCCCACTCTCATTAATAAGATTGACATTGAATTTTATGTGACTTTGAATAATGGGGTTCTGGGATAGACTTAATTTGATTTAAAACAAATTTCAAAATACTTTAATTCCCTGATCAGGTGCCATGACTTTGATAGAAGATTCAGTATTGGAGGGAAGGAAACTGCAGCCTTCTTAAAATTTGCTGAAGAGTGCAGAAGTGGAAAGGCTTTGGTGAAAGAAACATTTAAAAAAAAGGAAAAGAAGGCAAAAAAATATTGCTGAAGAGGTTAATTGCTTTATAATTCCAGGGAGAGATAGCAAGAAAGTAAGGGACTAGGAAGGGGAGCTAAAAGAAATTATTCAAGAATAGCATATATGGAGCAAAGAACACAAGTCATAAATGTACGGCTCTATGAACTATCACAAAGTGAACGTAGCAGTGGGAGGGAGGCTTAGCATGACTAGCTCCATGATGCTTCTCACCCCTGTGGTAATGTCCTTTGGTTTAAAAGCTTCTGCTTAGCTCTGCACATGGGCTAGAAGACAGGTGAAAACTGTCCCTTTCCCAAAACTAACTCCTGGGGAGATAAGGAAGGCACACATACGAGTAACAATGCTAGGTTAAAGATTTGTAGGAACATCCTGACCTTCCTCCTCCAAAGTTAACTGACCAAGAGCAAATAAGTTTTACAACCTCCTCAGACCTTCACTGATGTCTGTGGTCCTTGGTTACTTCTTGCAACCAAACTCCCCTTCTTCCTCTTTCCTTTAGATAGAAAGGAGCCTAAAGTTCATATAAATTAAGACGGTTCTTTGGGACAGTCTTCCATCTTCTCGGTTTGCAGGATCTCGGAATAAAAGTCACTTTCCTTGCCCCAACACCTTGCCTTTCTACACATTGATCAACATATTGGCTGTCCTGTGGCCACTTAGATGAACTTGACCTTGCTTACATGAATACACCTGTGTAACTATGTAACTATTACCCTGGTCAAGAAAAAGAACATTATCAGCACCTTTCTTGGTCTTCTTTGTTGTTGCCCTTCTTTTCCTTAGCCTGCTAACATTGGGGTACCCCAGGACTACAACTTGGATATCCTCTCTTTATCTACATTTGCTCCCTTAGTGGGCTTATCAGCTCCTACGGATTTAAATATATCCTCTTTATTGACAACTCTCAAGTTAATATCTCCAGTCAGAACTTCTCCCCTGAACTCAAGCCCTGTATAATCGACTGCCTACTTGACAGCTCCACTTGGATGTCTAATAACCTTCTCAAACTTGACAGATCCAGAACGGAACTCCCAGCTCCACACCTCATAATTTCTCTGCCTGTGGTGTCCTTTCTTGTAGTAAATAGTAGGCTTGTCCTTCCAGCTACTCAAGCCTAAAGCCTTCAAGACATTCTTGATTCCTTCTTTTCTCTCACACGCCATATACAATTCGTGAGGAAATCCTATTTGCTCCACTTTTAAAATATGTATCTATAGCTCTGATCACTTCTCGGCATTTTTATGCTACAAATCTAACGTAGTTTGTCATAATCTCTGGCTTGCCTGGGCTGTTGTGGTAGCCTGCCAACTATCCTTGCTGCTTCCTCTCTTGCTGTCCTACAGTCCAGTCTCAGCAGAGCAATCAGTGGTCGCTGATTACCACATAATCAAGTAAATCTGATTACGCTATTCCATAGCTCAAAATCTCCCACTGGCTTTCCATTTTACTCAAAAAAGTCAAACTCCTTACATACAGCCTATAAAGCCCTCCATGATCTAGCCCCTACTGCCTTTCTGACTTCATCTCCAGCTACGCTAGCTCTCTTCACTCTGTTATAGCTGCCCTGGCCTCCTTGCTGTTGCTTGATCGTGCCAGATACACTCCTGCTCCAAGATGTTTACAGCGGCCCTTCCTTCTGCCTGGAACGCTGTCCCCATAGTGCTCTGCCTCTGACAGATATCCATACACAGGCTCCCTCCTCCCACTTTTTTGCTCAAATGTCACCAATCCTGACCCTCCCAATTGTCATTACCCTTTTTTTCCCCACACAATAGCATTTATCACCTTCAAATGAATACCATAACCTATATATCCTATGTTCCTTAACTGTCTTCCCACATACAATATAAGCTCCATGTGAGCCGGGATTTTATCTATTGATTTATTGTTATATCACTAATGTATAATAAGATCATGGTATATACTCAATAAATATTTGTTGAACGAATAAATGAGTGAATAAATGAATAAATAACTTTCATATTTCTAGATATTCCAAGTGTTGGTGTCAGGTATGTGACATTTGGACATAGTTATTTTAGTGTCAGAAATGTGACAGCTACACTTGAGGCTATTGTTTTTACATTGGGAAATTTTTAACTTAAGTATTAATTATTTTTTTGAACCAGTAAGATATGCATAGTAGAAAATTCAACATATTTTTAAAAGGGTATATACTAAAAAGCAAATCTCTCTTCTACCTTTATCTCCTAGTTCAGGGGTGGGGAACCTTTTCATGTTGGAGGGCTGCATTAATTTAGCTGTAATCAACTAAGGCCGCATTCAAGAAACTTCAATTAGATATACTTAAAAATGTACATTATTTTGTAAAAATCTGACTACTATGTACTTAATAATTTCAAAAAATGAAAACTATTTATTAATTTTAAAGTTAACTAACCTT
Source organism: Daubentonia madagascariensis (assembly GCA_023783475.1). NCBI lineage: Eukaryota > Metazoa > Chordata > Mammalia > Primates > Daubentoniidae > Daubentonia > Daubentonia madagascariensis. The sequence continues at coordinate 48,081,115 of JAKFHU010000600.1, read as the reverse complement.
TTAATGATTTTGTTGTGTCTGCTTTTTGTTGGAAAGCATCTGAATATTTGGTTGCAGCATGGACACCCATGGTTTCAGTTGATCCTCTTGAAGGGTATCAGTCATTTGTGACCTTAAGGGTGTCTTGATTTGGGTTAGGTAGGAGAATGTAGATTTGCAACAATAAGTGGTTGAAAAGCAAGGAAGCATTTCTTGGGCAAGTTGCCAAAGGCGTGGGCATTCTACTGCATTTTTCCATATTTCAATTGGATCTTTCTTATCACCAAACAATGACTTTAAAATGTCATCTACTGAGAGCTCAATCAATTCCATTTTTAGTTCTTTAGGTGCCTTGATGATATAAACTAGGGGAGGCTGAAATGGTAATTTGAGTGTAATGTCATGATTCTCAAAGTCAGTGCAACTTTCATTGTATTCTCCAATTAATAGCTCTATAATCTACAACAACTGCATATTTCTCAAATGATTTGCATATATCATCCTGCTCATCAATGACCTTTGCTAACTGGGGAAAATGTTCATCTGAAATTTCCTGTTGAAGAAGTGTTTTGAAAAAAGATAACTTTTTTTGAAATGCTTGGATTTTTTGCCACATATCATATATAGACTTAATTTTACCTTATAAAGAAATATTCAACTCATTTTGATTTGACATGATATCACACAGAAATGCTACATTCCTTTAGAAATCTCCTTTCAATAATTCACATTGCTGATTCTGTTCTTCATAAAATTTAACTAACTGTTCTTGCTGAGATAAAATTTTGGCTGACACCTGTCCCTGTGATAGCCAACACACTTCAGAATGATATAGCAAATCCACACTGAATACCTTATTGTTCAACTTTAGCATGTTACAAAACTGATGATGCCATGTTGCATTTGCATGAATATAGTTAATAATACTTATAACTTGTTGCAAAGTGTCACTTAAAATAGTAGCTTTAGCACAGAGCTTATGCTGATGCAAGATACAATGAAGAAATGAGAGCATCTGGATCTGTTGATCTTTTTTTTATCTGTGCAATAAACACTTCATGTTTTCCTGTCATGGAAGGTGCACTGTCGTACATACACTCACCAAATTTACCAAATTCAGTCCAACTTCATGACAATTATCTTGAAAGTTGTTGAAGGTATCTATTCCCCGTGTTCTGTTCACAAGAGTGTGCAAAGCAGGTGACTCTTCATAGCAAAGAAAATCTTCTGGAGAGACAAGGTGGCTGACCAGAGACACAAGCTGCCAGATGATCTCAGGAAGAAGGAAAGGTTTCATGTGAAAAAGAAAAAAGAAATGAATAAACAAACAATCTTAGATATGGTGTAATTCCAAGGGAAAAGTGCCAGAAAGTACAAGAGACTCCACGGAAAGAAGTAGTGGAGCAGAACAAGAAGGAGCAAGATATTGGCAGAGGACAGCCCCTGAGAGGCTTGGAGTCCAGCAAAAAGGGTAGGTGGAGAGGTTTGTTTCTCCCTCCCTCATACCTCTGGCACTCAGCAGGCTCCCGAGTTGCTGGACAACATTTCTACCTCACAAGCCCAAAAGATGCTGCTGCCAGTGAACTAGGAGCTTCTTGAGGACAAACCACCAGGCTGTCAGCCCCCTTGGGGCACTTCCTGTCACCACAGACCTGAGCCAAGATGGCAGGTGCCATATGGTGGCATGGCTTCTCCACCCACCGTGCTCCTTTGTCCTCCCCAGGGGACTTCAGCATCTCAGTTTTCATCTTGCTCATTCCCACACAAACATTTCCCAATTCTGGCCCAGACTGTGGAAGCCACAGGGGGCTAGTGGGTCCCGGGGGAATCTGTGAGACCCCAGAGGCTGGACATTCCAGGTGGGCTGCCTTTCAGAGAGAGGGACAGAGACCTAGCTTCCCTCCATCCAGACTCCTTTCCTCCCCTTTCTCTCCCCTGCCCAAGGCTGCTGAAAGAGACAATTGAGCCAGGGATCTCAGGAACTGCTGCTTCACCCCTGTTGGTGCATACACCACACCGGGTCTTCCACAGAGAGAGGGGCTCAAACCTTTCCTCTTAAAGACCTGCAGAGGACTGAGGGGTACTCAAACCATGAGCTCCCTGCTCATCAGCCCTCCCTGGTGCTACTTGCCTGGCTACTCCATCAGAGTAGGGCACACCCTGAAGTACAAGGACATCAAACCTGCTTGACCACCCCATAAGCAACTTGGGACCAGCATGCTTCTCCCTGGCATGGTCAGGGATTGATCTTTGGGGACCTGGGGACTGGCCCATAGGCCAGATTCCATACCCCCAGGGCTCAATTGTGTTGTTCAGGGGCACAGAGGGGAGATTTGTGAAGTAATCTTGGGAGCAAGGGAGCCCGTGTGGGCAGAACTGAAAAGAGAGTGCAGTGTGGGTCCCAGCTACAGTGCACTTGCGGAGCACCCCTGCCCTCACAGAAAGCCTGTACTGTCAGTCCAGGGTGACATCCTGGACATGGCAGCTCCCAGCCAACAGTGCCATCGTGGGGGAGCTTAGCTAGTTTGAGCTACAGCCTGCTGGCAGATGCCGGAGGGAGACTGCAGAGCAGGGGATGGGGGAAAAGAGTGAAACCCACTCCTGATGGATTGTGAATCTCAGATGGCCCCTCACCTATAAGCAGATTTTCTGGCTGGGTGGGGCCACTTCAGCCTCTCCCTGGTGGCTTTCCCCAGAAGCTGGGAGCAGACCTTTGACCCCTGCAGAGATGGCTACATTACCAGCTTTTGTGGAGCCTGAGGGCAGGCTTACCTGACTCAGCCCCACCCAGCCACACTCTCCCACCCACCTCTGCTGTGGTGGAGAGTAAGGACACACCTGGAAGTTCCAGGGCCCCACCCACCACCTGGGGCATTCAAGTGCTTCTCCTGAGGGGCTAGAGCCAGTCACAGGTCCCCAAAACAACACTGCAGCTTGTTCCTTCTAGCAAGCACCACTTACTGGCAGGGAGGTCAATTTGCACATCCCCCTACAGCATTTACTGACTCAGTCATACAGGGTGTGGTTGATTCTTACCCACAAGCACTGCCTACTGTCTCAGAGATTAAACTGGGTGTGCCGATACACTTCACACTGTTAAGAAGACCACAGGGCTGGGGAAAGAGAAAGGATTTCAAAGACCTCCATCCTCCCTCATCAAAGAGAGACAGAGAATCTGCCCACACACGTAGCTCACCACTGCTACAGCCTACACACAACTAGCAACCGAGAAAACCACAACACCAAGGATATCTATAACCAAGGCATCCATCCAAGCACCCACAAGCAAAGTCAAAGGTTCTTGCCCAACATATGCTGCAGACATTCCCTTATGAGTGATGGGGGAAGGAAAAAAAAAGCCCCATCTAAACAAAAGAAAATCCAAAAATAAGTGACAGCTGCCCCAGATGAGAAGGAATCAGCAAAAGAACTCTGGAATCATTAAAAATCAGAGCAAAGGACACCCCCAAAAGGGAACACCAGTTCTGTAGTAATGGATACCAATCAAAAGGAAAATATTCAAATGGCAGATAAAGAATTCCAAATATGGATTGTAAGGAGAAAATGGAAAATCCAAGAGAAAATGGAAAACCAACTCAAAGAAACCAGAAAAACAATTCAGGAAATAAATGAAAAATTCACTAAAGTGATCAACATATTAAAAAAAAAAAAAGCAAATAGAACTTCTGGAAATGAAAAATTCATTTAAGGAAATACAAAAGAGAGTGGAAAGTTTTAAGAATAGACAAGACCAGGCAGAAGAAAGAATCTCAAAGCTTGAAGACAACTCTTTCCAATTAACTCAGTCAAAAATAAAGAACAGAGAATTAAGAGGAAAGAACAAAGCCTACAAGAAATATGGGATTATGTAAAATGGCCCAATATAAGAATCATAGGCATCCCTGAGGGTGAAGAAGAAAACACACAATAGCAGGAAAACCTATTTGAGGGAATAATTGAGGAAACCTTCCCTGGTCTTGATAGAGATTTAGACATCCAGGTACAAGAAGCTCAACAAACACCTGGGAGATTCATTGCAAAGAGGCACTCACCAAGACACATAGTCATCAGACTGGCCAAAGTCAACATGAAGGAGGAACTCCTGTAAGCAGTGAGGTAAAAACATCAAGTAACTTACAAAGGAAAACCCATCAGCCTAACTACAGACTTCTCAGCTGAGACCTTACAAGCCAGAAGGGATTGGGGCCCCATCTTCAGTCTCCTTAAACAGAACATACCTTGTGAATGGTGGATTTAGAATTTTATCCCAGGCTGCCTAACTCCTCAGCCTGTGCTTTTAACAGCAATGGAAAACTGCCTGCCAGAATCTACAAAATGTCAACGTTATTGAAAATAAAACAGTGGACCCTTAGCTTTCTTGCATTTTATGTGTACAGTTTTGACTAGTCACAAGCAGACCTACAAGATCATGTGATTTTGCTATAATGTAATTTCATGTCATTAACATTTGAGAGAGTGGGGTAACCAGTGAGGGATCTCAGCTGATGGCCAGGAGGTTCTCAGCCCATGGCCATGTATACTCTGATGCTCATTAAGAAACCCATTGGACCATTTAAGAGTTTACATGTTTTTCTTTACACTGTGGTTGGAAATTACACGGTATTGTCAAATAAAGGGCAGAGTTTTAATAGTATTTGGCAAGAGGGACCCAGGAAAGCCTGAAGGAGCTAGACATAAGGACCAAAAACATATGGGAAGCACAGGGCCACTTCATCATTAGGTTGACCAGACCGGTATCCTACTGGTATAAATGAAGGGGGCTCTTGGCTTAGGTTTGAGGCCCAAATGGAGACTTCTAGTTCCCTCAATCTTACATCCACAGGTTGGAGTCTTTTACCACCTCCACTTGGCCTCCTGGTAGAGGATCTTTCATCAGCGACCAACAGGCTCAGGCATGTGTTCAGAAAGAGAGAGACAGCTGGGCAGCCCCAACTCAGGGAGTATGCAGAGAAGGAACAGGAGCTAAAGATCGGTACAGGAAAATGGCTACTTAATACACTCTTAATAAACAGGCCTGATGGATTATCTTGGATTCTAACAAATCAGATTAGCTCTTCCTCCTCTGGTGGGGTATCTAGAAGAGAATGAGCATTCTTCCTCTTACAATGACAATTACAGATTTGGGGATTCACCTTCCAAGATGTAAGGTGAATCTGTTCTTACTATTTATCAGACTGATGTATGTCCAGCTGTGACAAGTAGCTTAAGAGCAGACACATCCATTCTTTCCTTTGTTCATGTTTGACTTTGTAACTTCTAAGCCCATAGGTGTGATGATACATATAAAGGATGATGATTTCTGGTGAAAATAAAACCAAAACCTGAAGCCCTTATATCATCACTTGTGTTCAGATATGAAGCATGATCTGACTTCTAAATTGAAGAAAAACGATCATAAAAGAGCATGGACTTGGGAGGCAGTTTTGTTTCTGGCTGCTCTCTTCAGCCTATCTATCTACATTATACTTTCTTTATTGAAGCTGCCCATGTTGTCACCCATAGTCACACCCTATTATTTAAATTCTAAAGTGAGAAATGAGGGAGCTTTTGAAAACTATGATTAATTTTGAATTCCTTTTAAACAACCCAAACCTCCCCCCCCCCGACATTACTTCCAAATGAAAGTTCATTAAAAACATGTTATATCTAGTTCCAAACCCAGGAATAATCACCCAGCCAGCCTTTTGAGATTAATTATAAGTACAGAGCTGTCATTACATTCTGACTGATTTCTCTGGCCAGGAGTGGTCTGCCTCTGAACCAGGGCTTGATGTGTTCTTGACTCTCTGGTTTGAAAGGTTTTGAAGACTTGGGGGAAATCTGTGCTGCTACCTCCCTGGTGAGTTTACCTCCTTCCAATTTATTTTGATGAGGATCACCTGAAGTCATCCTGTTGGATTTGTCACCCCAGAGCCTATTGGTTTCATTGTTTATATGCTCAAAGACAAAAATACTAAAAATAGTTTAAGTGGAAAGAGGTTTAGAGGCAGAATATAGCAGCAATTTTGAATAATTTATTCAATCAACAAAGATGTATTGAGTCCTTCCGATGTGCCTGGCACTGTTATGGGCAGTGGGGACACAAGAGTGGACCAAACAACCACCTACCTCTTAGCAGCTTATGTTCTGATGGGGACAAGGGGTGATGACAATTGCAAATTAACAAGTGTGTATCCTGTCAAGTGAGGATAAGTGCTAAGAAAAATAAAGCAGCAGGAGGAGATGGAGGTTGCTATTTTATACAGGATGTTGAGGGAAAGCCTCTCTGATAAGATGGCAGATGATGAGAGACTTGAAGGAAGTAAGGGAGCATGTGAGGAGGAAGAATGTTTCAGTCAGAGGAAGCAGCAAGTGAAAAGGCCATGGGGTGAGAATGAGCAAGGGTGTTTAAGGAACAGCAAGGAGGCCAGTGGGCTGGGAGAGAGGGAATGAGAGCAAGCGCAGTGGGAGACTCAGTCAGAGCAGATGTGTCACGGTGGAAGTCCTGGTGAGGACTTCAGATTTTAGGAATTCAGATGGGGAATCTTTGGAGAATGTTTCACTTTCCTATTGTTATAGTAACAAATTACCACAAACTTATTGAGTTAGGAAAATACAACATAATTATCTTACAGTTCTGGAGGTCAGAAATCCAAAACGAGCCTTATGGGGTATATTAGTTTGTTGGGGTAGCCATTAACAAAGTACAAACAGGGTGGCTTAAACATCAGAAATTTGTTGTTTCACAATTCTGGAGGCTTAAGTCTGAGATCAAGGCGTCAGCAGGGTTGGTGTGAGGAATAATCCATTCTGTACTTGTCCTCTAGCTTCTGGTGGTTTGCTGGCAACCTTTGGCACTCCTTGGTTTGTAGAAGCATCGCCCCGATCTCTGTCTTCACCTTCCCATGGTGTTCTCCCTGTGTGCATATCTGTGTCCAAATTTGCCCTTTTTGTAAGGGACACCAGTCATATTAAATTAGGGTGCACCCTAATGACCTCGTTTTAACTTGATTACCTCTGTAAAGACCTTATCTCCAAATAAGATCACATTCTGAGGTACTGAGGTACTGGAGTTAGGACTTCAACATATTTTTTGGAGGGGTGCAATTCAATCCAGAACACAAGGGGTTAAAATCAAAGTGATGTCAAGTCTGCATTCCTTCTGGAGACTCTAGGGGGCAATCTGTTCCTTGACTTTTCCCTTTTCCACCTTCTAGAGGATCCATATTCCTTGGCTCATGGCTCCTTCCAGCAATGGGACTGCTCTGACTTCTCCTTCCCCTGGCACATTTCCTTCTCCGACTCTGACTCTCCTGTCCCCTTCTTGTAAGGACCCTTGTTTTCCTACCTGGAAAACCAAAGATAATCTCCCTATCTCAAGATCCTTAACTTAATCACTTCTGCAAAGACTCTTTTACCACATAAGGCAACAGAGTCACACATTCTGGGGGTTAGAGGTTAGAGATTAGGGGATTAGGTCATCTTTGAGAGGTTATTATTTTTGCCTACCTCAGAGGGTTTTGAGCAGAGAAGTGATATGATCTGCACTACATTTTTTTTTAGAGATGGGGTCTTGCTGTGTTGCCCAGGCTGGAGTGCAATGGGGTGATCATAGCTCACTGTAGCCTTGAACTCCTGGGCTCAAGTGTTCCTCCTGCCTCAGCCTCCTATGTAGCTGGGACTACAGGCGTGCGCCACTGTGCTGGGCTCGCGTTGCATCTTAAAAGAATCACTCTACCGGCTGTGTGGAGGAGAAGGGTTTGAAGCAGGAGAACCTGGAGAAGGCTGTGGCAATGGTGCTGGTGAAAGAGGATGGTGCCCTGGACCAGGGTAGTCAAGGTGGAGGTGCTGAGCAGTGGTCAAGTTCTGGACGTTTTGTAAGATTGACCTACCCAGGGATTATAGGGGAGGGGTGATATAATAACAAAGAACTCATCATCTCTTTTCACAATAACAATAACTCATATTTCTTTACTACCTTAAAAATTTCAACATTATTATACATTCATTTTCTCATTGGAACCCCCTATAACCTTGTTATGTATCATTATTAATTATTTTTTACTTATTTTACATAGGAGGGAGTGGAAGATCAGAGAGGTGACTTCTTCCAGTGCTTTGATTTTTAGTTGGTTGGAGCAAAGCTATTTTTTGAAATTGGCTATTTCAATGCTTGATAGGTTTTATGCACAGAAATTGTTAGGTAAGTTTATACTGGTGACAAAGGGAAACAGATGTCCTCTGATGTCACCTATGTTTTATAAATAAATTCACTAATCCCAAAGCTAGAGATAGTTCCGTATTTAGTTTGGTGAGGATTAAACAAGTTCATATATGCAAAGAGTTTAGAACATTGCCTGGCACATGCAAATTCTATATAATGTTAATCATGATAGATATTATTTGTGATTTAGATTCAGTATTCCAAGAGATATTCAAAATGGCAATTAAAAAAGAAGGCAAAGCAAAACAAGAAACAAAATAGAGGAGAAATTTGTATTGTGAGTACCTAGAATAAATTAGTTGCTACAGGCAAACATTTAATTTCGTTCTGAGCATCTAGGCAGCTATGTCAGAAAAGGAAACACCGTTATGTAACGTAGTTGTAATTGATTTGTAATTGAGATCAAATTAGGTCATCTAAAGAAACAAAACTTTTTGTGGAATTCTAATCATAATTTAACGTGCAGATCCTTGTACAAGGGGCCTTGGAAACACAATTTTTTGGGGCTTTCTTAAAAGCCTTAAAAGGGGGCTTTGGAAACATGACATTACATCTTAGTGCAGTGAAGTCCTGTATGCATGTGTGAAATGCACATATTCTAGGTGTTCATTTTTCATAAGTGTCCATCTTCCCTCCTGTTGTCAGAGTGACTTTTAAAAATGCTCCCCTGCTTAAAATTCTTCCCTGAACCTTCATTGCCCACAGCAGTGTTTTCAAGCTTATTTTTAGCCATTGAACCATTTCTTCAAATTAGAACTTACACATAAACCAGGTATAAGCTGTGCTGCGCTGGGTAAAGTGTGGGTGAGGACTTGACAACTGTTTGTCCACCTTTACCTACTTCTCTCCTCTTGCACCTCATCCCATCCTCCAAACCATTAGGATATAATCAGAACTCTTCAGCATGCCTAAAAGACTTCCTTTCTACCTATATGTTGCCACATGATTTGCACTTAGGTTGAGCTTAGATGAGAATCTAATTTATTAACTGTTAGGTATGTGGTCTTTACCCCGAGGGAAGGTTTGCAAAGCCAGAAAAGGGGATGGGAGGGAGGAGGGGAAATAAAAGGCAGCTGAGCAGGCAAAACGGGGAAGGTTTGCAAGCCTGAAAGGGGGATGTGGCTGAAAACAAAGACATCTCAAGGACTAGCATCTGCTACACACAGCTTCCTCCCAAACGTCAAGGACTTGCTGTACTCTGCGATTACTGTTTAATTCCCCCCCAACTCCACTCCCTCCTCCCAACCCACTATAAAAAACTCACTAGACCCCATTTCGGGGTGGACGCCCTTTTCGGCCTCCACCCACCTGCACCCAGGCGCTCAAATAAACAATTCTTTATATCTTTGGCCTTCACGTGTTTTCCTCTCGGCTCTGGCCTAACATTAACCAAACCGGGACATTTTTGAGACTAAGAAGAGTTGTTACAAATAATTAAAATCGTGTGATTTTTGAAATATTTACTTATTGATCAACAACCTGGTTTTACATTATTGTTGGGCTTATAAAACAGTTCCATTAAAAACTATGTTTTAAATAGTCTTTCTAAAAATTTTAAAGGAGATATTGATAATTGACAAATACATAGGCATAATAATTATGAGAGAAACACATTATTGTATTAAATATTAATTAGTTTCTTAGTTGGATCTAAAACTATAACACTGTTTCTCTCCCTCCTCCCCTTCATCCCCCTCTCCTTCCTTCTTTTCCTTTGAGCAAATAATGAACTTTTTTCAGTATGATCCTAAATTTTAAAAAAATTGCCTATAATCTTCAAAATTTGATTTTATGAGATATAAATTGGAAAGATTTTACATATTTAATAGATTTTTCTCTGAAAATTCTTTTTTTTAGTGAAAACATTCTGTCTGTGAGTGCTACGGTGATTAGTAAGCTCAGAGACAATTGTGCCAAACGGGCGATATTGTTAATTCCAATTTTTTTTTTTTTTTAAGAGACAAGTCTCTCTGTGTTGCCCAGGCTGGAGTGCACTGCACTGTCTATTCACAGGCGTGATCACAGCTCACTGCAGCCTTGAACTCTTGGGCTCAAGTGATCCTCCTGCCTCAGCCTCCCAAGTAGCTGGGACGACAGGTGCATGCCTCTGCACCCAGCCACAATTCTATTTTTTAATATATTAAAATGGGTAAAAATTTTAGCCCAGGTATTTTTGTTTCAATCCAGAATACCTTTCTTTGGCGTGCATTTTTATAAGACAAAACTTGTCAAAAAAGTTTGTCTTTATTTATGATTGTTTGGAACATTTCACCAAATTTAAGTTTCGCAAAAGTATGGACTTCTCAACTCTATTCCATTCTATTCTGGAACAGAATGCCAATTTACCCAATTAAAAATAAGAACTCTATCAAAAGACTTTCCTCAAGTCGAGATATTCCAACGTACAATTATAGAATTTCAAAATTAAATCCTGTATACTATTTAAATTTTTATTGTTACATTTGTTCACTTCCTTGATTTTATATGGACAAATTTCGTTGCTTCCGTGTTTGTAAATTTTGCTTTCAATAACCTTAATTCTCTAAAAAGCTTTGCAAGCTGTAAATTTTTAGGTCCTCCATTTGTTGAATGCCTTGATTAAAAATCCCAATACTCATTAGTAAAATGTGACCAAAATTTAGAAAATTTATTTACAAAAAAGTCTAATATTATTGTAGTCCACTTAGGTTGACTTGAAAAGTTAATTGATTTGATGAATCAAACATTTCAATTAAAGCTTCAACTAAAGATTTATTCTTGATGGGCCCCAAACTTTGGCTGATGGGGAAATAGGGCTGTCTAGAACACCAGATAGATGTTAAGAGAGGGAAGGAGGAAATTAAGTGGGCATGTCTTTCTCTCTTTCTGAACTGGCAAGGAAGCCATTGCCGGGGCTGGGCATAGAGTTGTGTGCCACTGGAAAACAGCCCCTTTCTTAATATCTCAGCCATCAGGAATGGGCATCCACCTGGCAAACATTTGCAGTGTGCTTGCCTTGTGTTAGACACAGCCTGGAGAGCCGGGATTACAGAGTCCAATGCTTTAGGCCTTCTCAGAATGAACCTATGGGTGGGAGGGGAAAACAAACAATTTTACCAGCATGTGATGAGCACTGGGATGGAGGTATCAACAGGGTCTTGCACACAGGCAAGGGACTGCAGACTGCCTGGAAGAGAAAAAAGAAGGCAACTCCTGAGCTGAAGTTTAAGGACAGGTAGGCATTACCCAGATTGACAAAGCACAGGCATTTGACGTAGAAGCAAGAGCATCTAGGAAGCATGGCGACTGAGGGAGCCTGGTACATTTAGGGAAACTTCCGAGTAGTTTTGTGTACTGGAAGTTGAGTTTGTGTTGGGAGTGGGGGAGATAAAAATTCACCTAAAATAAACTCACTGGAGACTGGTGAACATGACAGGGAAAGGATTAGAGGCAATTTAGATACATTTTTGAAATTTTTGAAATGAATGTTATAAAAGATGGCCTGTCAGTGAAAACTGATTTTATACCAATATATAAAAGTCTTACTGACAGGTTAGAACATGGCTATCTCATCTGCATGAGAGATTGCAGGAGGTTTAAAGACAATTGCTCAATTGATAGTATCAAAACCTTGTCTATTTTTGTCAAGTGTCTTAGCTACATGGATTTATCCATTAACCATACAGCTGGCAAATGGCTGGAAGATCAATAGGAAGTTGTCTAAAACTGCAAAAGTGTCAAGCAAGCAAGTGTCCACAGTGAGGGAACAAGGGGAATGAAGGAAAGGAGGTGGTAGATTTGAAAGATTCCAGGAGCTTGGTTGTGGGCCAGTGAAACACTTCTATTTTCTGGATATTTATGAAAACTGAACGTCTGACCCCAAGTGTGGATTCAGGGGGAGGCTGGGATACTGAAATATTGTTTTTGCTATTGTGTGGGCTCAGTTTCTGCCTCAAGAAGAGGTTTGGCAATAACAAAAGTTACCTCTCCTCCCGGCCATCAGCTCTGGAAAGTGTTCTCCTGTGGTGACTGACTTATCAAGTAAGCTCGACTAAGCTACATTGTAAAGAGACAACAGAGCCCAGGGAAGACAGAGCCTTCTGTGTAGACATCATCTTTATTACTTGACCACCAAGCTTTTCTGTTCAGTTTGTGGGTAGCTTGGGAAGCTAAACTCAGTCAACCTAGTTGGCTTTTTGGGGATAGGAATTGTATCTTTCAGATGGTTCTCACAGTGTGTTTACAGAGTAGGCCTTCAAGACAAGCTGAATAAATTGGGGAAAAAAAAAAGCCTGACATATTTCAATGCTGTGTTCAAACCTTCTATCAGGTATCAGCAGCAAGTCACTTTTATCGTTTATAAAAGGAAAGTCTCTTCCAGCTCCAAAATCCTAAATTCTATGTTCCATGTTCTATGTTTTATGAATAAGCATACTTGGTATCAGAAAGGAAATCCAAAATCCCAGCCCACTTCAAAACGTTGGTGAGTTGAATAAGCTGTAAAACTCCTTAAAAGTCAGGATGGTGGTGCAGGAGGGGCAAACTGTTTAGACAGACAGATGGTTCAAACTGTCCCTGGTGATGATTACTGGGAGTTGACCTTAGGGTTTGTTTCCCCTCTGTGTGAATAGCTTGTGATTTGTGTCTGTGAAGTGGTTGGACTGAAATGCTTCCTACTCTAAAGTTTTATGATTTTTCTTTTCATTCATTGCATGAAGATACTGATGGAAAAGACATAATGATAAAAATAAAAGTGTGTTTTAAAGTAATACTTTAAAGTGTTGCATTCTGTTTCTTTGTTGTTATGTAAACCAAACCTTGAGAAACAAAGACTGATGGGATCTTGTGTAGAAAAATTCAAATATTCCAATTCATTTGGTTTTGTTTGTGCCATATGTGTAAATAGCTCCAACAAGCTACTCTGGGAAATAAGAGTTAATCTGAGAAAATTCTTGGTTTGTTACTAATGTTTTAAAATCCTTAGAACTCTTTTGCCAAATTCTGAGACTTAAAATGCAAAGATAAGGATGATTATTTTCAAAGCCGAGTAGGGAAATTATTCTTACAGTATCTCTCTGTGCTCCTACAGTGCTATTGACTCTTACAAAATGGGATCTCATGTCTCTTTACTAATGAGAACTCAGACCTACTCTGGGGATTGGCAACTCCTAAAGCTTATTACTCATAGGTTTGATGTTATCTTCTGCTCTCAAATAACTGATGCTAGAGTCCTGAACATTTGCCTTTTAGCTTTTCTGTTTGCCCAACATTATGCCAATTCATCTGGAATGGGATGCAAGTATATATCATCAGTGGCTGCGGAATGTCTTTACATTTTTTGAGAATTGAAGAAATTTATCTTTACTTGAAGCCTAAAATCCTAGCACCCCTTTTTGTGTTCTTGGTCTTTTTTTCCAGGAGATGGCGATAGAACATCATAAATATCAAAGTACAGGCCTCCAAGAGTTTTGTTCCTCAAAGCCGCCCATTGTGTAGCTCACGACCAGTGTGGGTTACTCTTCAGGATTTGAGCCATAGGTGAGTTCTTTCATTGCAATATTTGACTTCCATGTCATATGTGAAGAGTGGACAGAAGTACCTGCAGCTCAGCTGCTCGCTTGCTTTTCCACTTAGCTTCTCATTTTCTGAGTTTGTGCTGTTGAGTGCAGGAAACATTAAGTAGGTCAGCCTCCAGTGGAATGATGCTGGGATTTACTAGCTCTGTTGTAGGTGGGGCTTTTGAACCTAGAATTATCGCTTTTGCTGTAAACCAATATGGCAGCCCTGCTATTTTCTAGAAATATGAAGATTCTACAGGCTCTATTAGAGACTGATTTTCAAAATGCTCCCTGATATTCCTCACTCTATGTTTAGCATTTTGCAAAGTTTTCTTCAAGTTGGTATTTGGCAGTTTTTCCTCCTCTTAGGATGAGGTCAAGTGAAAGAAACAAAAGGACATTTGCTAAGGGACAGTTTCACAGGCCCTCGGCTGGGGAATGGGAATTTGGTAACCTGTTGTCCTCCTACCAGTTGATTTCTGGTTTCCTTATTAAGGGGGAGAGGAAGTTATTCTGAAGTTTATCAACAGCTGCTAGGATTAGCTACCTTTCAGAGTGATCTGTTGTTTGGTTAGCTTGGGTGTTTTCTTAAAATAAAAAGTTCCTGATTTAGCAAAAATAACTCCAAGCAAAATTGGGATAGGTATGCAACAGGGAATCCCATGGAGAGTTAAGCATAGAAGCTAGGAGAGAAATAATGAATAGAGAAGGGTAGCTGGGCAACTAAGGATGAAAACCTTCCATAGGGTGGCACTGAATGATTTTTTATTCACAAAAAGTATAACTATATTGCAGTACTTCGCAACTGAAAAGTAGAAAGAAGAAATTCTTAATTCTAGGCCAGTACTTTTGTAAGTATTCCTTCTCTGACATGAAGTTTTTAACATTAATTTCTTTTAAACTACATCAACAAGTGCTTATTTAATTGATTCCTAATATAAACATTTTTGAGTTGCTGTCTGCTGGGTCCTTTGTTAAGAAGTAGGAATTCAAAACCTAATAATTTTGGGTATGTAAACAGAGAGAAGACACAGCCCTGCTATCTCAAGGTGAAGACAGACAGGTAACCAATCATTGGTAAAGAACGTTTTCTAAAACACATGGGCTTTTCAGCTTTAGTGAGGACAGCATGAAATAAAGTCATCCAGGCCAGCTGCGTGCAAGACTGCTGGGAAAGTATAACCGCAAATCTCTGGTTTTAAATTCTGGCTTATCATTCATTAACTGTGTGACCTTGGGGAACTTGTTTAAACTCTCTGAACTTCAGTTTTCCCATGTAAAACGGGAATAATAATATTAACTGGTGAGTCTGTTGTGAGGATTTAATGAAAGAATGTAAGTAAAGCATTCAGCATGGCACTTAGTCCAGACTCAGTATGTGGTAGTTACTGCGATAATTTCTGCATGTCTCCCTTCAGTCAGCTTCCCTCCACTGCCAAGAGCTTGGCGCCCTTTGCTTGCTTGTTGCTGTGACCCTAAAGGAACCTCCTCTCCTGAGTCTTCAACAGTACATGCACACTGTGATGCCTCCTCTAGGCCTGCTGTCTCCAGAGGCATGGGCCTCTATTTCTAGAACTTATCTCAGGCTCCTGATCTCTGCCTGATACCATCCAGCTAACCCAATAGACTAGCCTGTGCCAAAGAGGTCCTGGATACCTTCACCTTTTTCCTTGATTAAGGAGGGCTGCTGATTCAACCTGTTAGCGTGTGCCCTCAGGCATTCCAGCTTTTCTTCCTGAGGAGTGATGCCTGTGATCCTGTAACAGGTGCATTTTTGTTCTAATGGCAGGCCAGCCCAGATAGTCATCAAAAAGTGCTTATGGAGTGACTCCTCATTTCTAGATGTTGGGTGGACAGTGGTGGACAAAACACACACTGATGTCTCATTGAGCTTGGAGAAAAATGGGGACATGGACATTATACAGACAGACATACAGGGTAAAATATTTACAAATTTGGTAAGTACCACAAGGAAATGGTATGAGAAAGAAGAACTGGGAATCTAATTTAGATCGACAGAGTATATTAGTTTGCAAGGGCTGCTGTAGCGAAGTGCCACAAGCTAGGTGGCTTTCACAACAGAAATTTATTGTCTACAGTTCTGGAGACTAGACAGCTGAGATCAAGGTGTCGGCAGGGTGGGTTCCCTGAGGGCTGTGAAAGAGAATCTGTTCTGTGCCTCCCTCTTAGCGTCTGGGGTTTGCTGGCAGCTTTTGTCATTCCTTGGCTTTTGCTGCATCACCCCAGTCTCTGTCTTCATCTTCACGTGGCATTTGCCCAGGTGCACGTCTGACTCCAAATTTTCCCTTTTTATAAGGACATCAGTCCTGTTGGAACAGGGGTTCACACTAATCCAGTAAGTCCTCATCTAATTATATCTGCAACCACCCTATTTCCACACAAGTTTACATTCTAAAGTACTGGGGATTAGGATTTCAGCATATCAACTTTGGGGAGACACAATTCAATCCATAACAGGGAACTAACAGGGAGGAGCTCTACAAGGTAGAAAAGAAAGGGAGATATATTAGGGGTAGAAGTTTCTCCTTGGGCTCCCTTATCATCTGTGTAAACAGCTGTTGCTCATCCCTGTGTGGAGTTGACCCTGTCACTGTAGCTTAGGCTGGGAATGGAGACAGGAAAACTCACATGGATTGTGCTTGTGTATCTTGCTATTCATCTGATACTACATATGAAAGTGGAAATTAAGTCTCCCACAAAAGGGATGGGGCAGGAAGCTTTTATTTCTTGTGCTTTGACATTAATGTGATGATCACTCTAGTTTAGTCTTCTAGGTCACAGGGCAGGGAATGGAAATCTGGTTAGTGTGACAGATCTATGTAATTATCTGTCATGTCAGAATTGTATGGAAATTTTAGATACTGAGGAAGTATCCTCTGTATTTGCGTCTATCCATCCATGCATGCATCCATCCAGTGCTACGTGCTGGCACTGTGGTAGCTAATGCCACACAATCAGGTGATAAGAAAAGTATTTAATCACCCATGATGGCAGGGCACCAACCAATATCAACAACGTCAGTAAACAGCTGGTATCGCCACCTTGGTGCAAATGTACTAGATACCAGCCGAGGGTACAATACTTAACAACCAGCAATTGTCCTAGATGTAATGAAGCTGGCAGATGGCTAATAGAAATATGATGTGTACACATGTGTAATTTAAAGTTTTTTAATAGCCACATTAAAAAGCAAAAAGAAACCAGTGAAATTAATTTTAATAATATATTTTATTTATCCCAGTATATCTATCACTTCAACATGAACTTAATATAAAAATTAATATTGCGGTATATTACATTCTGTTTTTATACTAAGTCTTCAAAATCTGGTATGTGTTTTAATACATTTACAGTGCATCTTAACAGACAAGCCACATTTCCGGGACTCAATAGTCACATATGACCCTGCTACCATGTTGGACTGCAGAGGCCTAGAGGATGAATGGAGAACAGAGATCTAGCTGTCACTTTGAGATGGAGCAGGGATCCTTGTTAGGGGCCTGCTGATCCCTCCCCCCTCACTGGCCCCCACAAGCAATAAAGGAAAATATTGAGTCCTTTCTAGGGAGGTTCCAGTCACCTGGCCAGCCTTGAAGAGTATGTGGGCAACCTGATGAGAACAATGGCCCTCCAAGCAAACCCAAGTCACAAGGTGTTTTGGTTCCCTATGGAGACTAAAAGATGGCATCTTAACATATGTTCTTGAGTTGAACTCTGACCTCTGTTCTTTGTTCTCAATTTTCCCCCTGCAGGGCCTGGAGGGAATCATGCCCATCTTAATATTCCTTTCCACTAATCCAAGAATCTGTGAATCCACCTATGCATCTATGACCTATTATCCACCCCCCTCACCCACCACCCCCCAAGTTCAAGATATCTTGCCTTTTTGGGCCAGGCCCATGTATAACCTCCATGTATTGGTTTACAATTTTGCCTTCCTGAAATGTACTCCTGCCTTTTAAAACCCCGACCTGTAAGCCATCGAGGAGTCTGGGTCTTAAGTGTTAGCCGCCAGTACTCCTTGCTTGGTGCCCTGCAAGCCTTTTCTTCCAGCTGTGACTCTCAGCTTCAGTGTCTGGCTTTGCAGGTGAGCAGACCCCAGTTTGGTTCAGTAACAACTTTCTTAGAAAGAGAAGAGACCTAGATAAGAATAAGTGCCCTTTGAGGTACACAGAGATGTAGTAGAGGCATCACAGAGTGGGAGTAATAAGTTAAAATGCTAAATACATATATTTTTCATTCCCCTTTACCCTAACTTGAAATCGTGTTTTCTTGCATCCCTTCTGTCAGTATGACTCCCAGAAAAGTGGTGAGTATAAGTAACACTTTGGGGAAAAGGAAATAATATGGGGCAGGTGTCTGCCAAAGAGGATAAAGAAGTAAAAGAAAATTCTTCTGATATGGGGACGAGAGGGGTAGACAGGTGGGAGGGGGAGAAGTAGGGGTAGAGGAGAAGGAGATGCCAGGGTCTTTGCTTTCTCCCACTCTCCTAGGGTTGAACTGTGAAGAAGGGTGAGGTATAGAAACAGGTGTGAGCCGTGAGGGAAAGTAACGGAATTGGTGGTAGTGGCCCACTTTCAAAATCATAGTAAAGGGTACCAGAATACGCCACCCCAAAATATTCCTCTTTGGCATATGAATCATTTGGAACTAAAGGCCATTGAGAGCCAGCAGATGCAGGAAAACTTTAAAAACAGGGCGTGAGTTTTCATTTTGTAAAGGAAAGTAACACTTATAAAAGAAATTTCCATTTGTAAAAGGTATCTCCCTGTCCCATAGCAGGAAGAGGAGGACTCTTAACAACTCTTATCAGTGGAGAAAGCACAGACATAAATCTTCATAACAAACCTTACTAAACAACCCTTGGTTACCATACTTTTTCTGGTCATCTTCCCATAACTTGCCTCCCTCATCCAGAAGCTTAACACCCCCTTTCCTTTGTTTAGCCTAAGATGTCATACAAACACAAGTTCTAACAACCCCTTTGGGTTACTCATCACTGGGTGATTCCATGTGTATATGTGCCATGCACACGTTAATAAACTTCTGTTTGTTTTTCTCTCTTAATCTTTTCTAAGACTAATTTACAGGGCCCCAGCCAGAGAACCTAAGATGCATAGAGGAAAAAGTTTTCTTCTTCTTCCCTGTGAAGGAAATCAAAATATTTTGTCCCCAAATATGTTTCTTTGACACCTTTTGAGATGGCTGTCAGAGGGCCAGCAAACAGAAGTGGCCCTGCAAAGCTGTCCTTTGTGGGGGAGATTTGCATCTGTAGAAAAAATCAGCATTGATGCAGCCAAGCTTTCTCTGAGGGCCTTCCCTGGTCCTGGATCTAGAAAAGATGAACTGAGAGTCTGACACCTTTAAAGATCTGCAAGAAACATTTATCATCTATTCTCTCTGAGGGCTGCTACCTGTGAGGTGTCATCTACATGACAAGACCACCTTTGTTGGCCAAGCCTCCTCTTCTCCCCCTCCCATAACCGGTCTTGCCACTAAAACCTGATTTACCACTATAACCTGTTTTGGGCTATGCTCCGACCCCTATTCTTTCTGTAACTTCAAGATGGTGACAACCCAAAATAAGGGACACAGGCAAAGATCTCAATCAATGGGCATCTATTAAGCCAAAGTTTGAAGATGTGCCCAGGAAAAACACAAACTATAGATGCCTTTCTGACGGTTTTTCCAAAGCGGGATTTGGGAACTCAGTGTTTAAAGGGGGTAGGGCATACAGAAAGAAAAAAAGGAGGGGAGGTGGGCAGTGAGACAAATGGTTACATTCTTGTGAGGCCCAGGAAATCTACATTTTACATAAGATAAGGTGAATTTTAGAAGAGAAAAAAGGCATCAATTATATAGGTGTCCTTAGGTAGATGGAAAAATGATCCTGTCTTGTCTCTGTTCTGCACCTGGGAAGATAAACTTGTAATCAACATTATTAGTGTGGAATCGAACAGACTTTAGTTTTAGGAGCTAGACTTAGTCTGCACACCCAAAGTTACCATTTGCATGTCCTCACTTATGGGAAGCCAGCAAGAAATTTCCTTATGAATGATCTGTGGGGGCAGTCCTTGTAGATGCCTGAGGCCTTTTACCTTTCTGTGGGGATCTGGTGGATGCATAATGTTAGTAACAGTTATTCATTTGGAAGGGGGTGTTGCATGACTCAGCCTCCAGGCTTGACCTTCCCTTTTGCAATAAGGAGTTGAGGGGGGTGGTCCTGAGTTTTTTATTTTCCTTTAAAATGGTATATAAGCTTCTGCACCCCATTGGGAGATTGGGTCTTCATTCTGAAGGCTCCTGTGTCATGTAAAACTATGATCAAATAAATTTGTATGCCTTTTTTCCTATTAATCTTCCTTTTGTGAGTGGATTTTTAAGTGAACCTTCTGATGGTGAAGGGAAAGCTTTCTTTTTGCCCCTCCACCTACGATAGCTTAGAGAAGGCAGCAAGCTTCTAGACGTTCTGCATTTAAATTGGCACCATATCCCAAAAGGTGAAAGGGCAATGGATTGGAATGGATAAAGGGGTGCAGAGAGAGAGAGAAGGAAAGAGGGACAGCAGGGGCTTGGGATCAGAAGAAATAAGTGAAGAATTTGAGGACCTTTTAAAAATGTTTCCAAAAGCTCAGCACTTGTCCTTGAGGCCATATCAGAAGAACAAGGACAAGTGGTTTGAGGAGAAGGAAAGAGAAGCTTATTACTTGGCCAGCAAAGGACAAGGATGGAGACCCCTGTCTGAAATGCCATCATCCTAATAATAAGCAGAAATACAGAGCTTTGAAAGGGTGGGTTGTCAGCTTCAGGCAATTACTGTTCAACTACAGTTGATGATTCTATCGTCCCATCTCCGCTGAAGACAATCCTGTGACCTCCACCTGGGACCTCCCTCGTCCTGGTCCAGGCTGAGGCGTCTCCTGTAGCACAAAGAACAAAAGACATTTCCCTGCCCCTCTCAACCACTGGCCTGAGGCAGGGATGCAGGTTTTAGTTCTCAAAAAGGAGTGGAGGATTCTTTAAGGAGACAGAAAATCTTTTGCCGTTTTTTCAGGCCATTCCCACTGTCAATATTTCCCTTCCATATCTATGGGAGAAGGGGTGACTACTCTGTTACAAAAATGGAGGCAAATGATTGGGGATCACAGACTGCAGTAGCAGATGCCAGCTCAGTGCCCCTTAAAGCCGGTGTGATATAGTAAGAAATATATGTTTGGTCCTCATCCCCAGTTCCTGGCACAGAGCTCCTAAAATCTTGGTCATTTCTTGAGTGATAGGGGTGATAAGAACATCTTTTATTATAGTATTTGGTCTTAGTCCTAGGTCCCTGACACAAGAGCTTCTAAAACCCTTAGAATCTCCAGAGAACAGAATGTCTTTTGTATGCTGAGATGATTGGTGGGTGGGGGCCCCTAGAAAGTTTCAGGATGGGGCTGGTTACCAGAAAGACCAAGGCACAATGAGAGGGTTGGAACTTTCAGCCCCACCGCCTGACTTCCTGAGAAAGAAGAGGGGCAAGAGATCCAGCTGATCACCGATGGTTGATGAAATCATTGGCCATTGGTCATTAACTCAGTCTTCAGCCCCTCTCTCCTCTCCACTCTCTGGAAGTCGGGGTACCTTTTCAGAGCTTCTGTGTCTGCAGTTTCTCAAAATAACCAATATGCTAAAGAGGCTCATTTTAGGGTTGTATATTCCGGTCTTCCACGGCCATATTCTGGGGAGGTATGTCCTGAACTTCTATTCTTCAACATCAGCAAAAATCTGGAGAATATGCAGATAATCATGCTGGGGCTTATTGGCATTCCTCATGGTCTTGTCCAAAAAACAGAACCCACGCCAGGCGGTAGAGGGCATTTATTACGGACACTACTTAGAGGTGTTGAAAGAGCGGAAAGGGGAACAGGTGAGGCAACCCGGGACTAGCAAAGGCAGGAAGCTACCCCCACCCCTAGGGCTTCGCTAGCTCCCCACAGGCAAGATGCTTCAAGCCCAGCGCACAGTATTTCCCTAAAGCTCTGGTTTGCATGCAGCAAGGAAAAGAGAATGGAGGTCACTGAGGAATAAAGAAGTTTGTTAAAAGAAGTGAGAGAGAATGGAAGGTTGGACGTCATTGTTAAGTCAGGGTGGTATCAGCATGGGGAGGGGGTGGGAAGCCTGACAGGGCTGTGGCCGCCTGAGGTGGTCTCCACCCCCAGGGAGGTGAGGATTTGGACTCAGCTCTCCTGGCTTATCTCAAGTGTGAAGGAGAACCAGCTGTGTTTATTTACATCTCTAGGAGACCGAGCTCTCTGGGAGGCCGTTCTTGACATGCAAAGCACCTGGGGGGTCTGGCACCGGCACTTCTGGTGCCACTGTTAATGTTGGCAATTCTCGTTCTTCCAAAACACTTTTTCCCGTAGAGCAGCGGTGAAGCTGTAATTGAGGTAGCGTGTGAAGAGGCTTTGAGGAGAAACTCTCACTGCGCTTCGGAGGAGTTGATGCTTATTCTCTGGGAGTGATATTTCCGGAAGTGCTACAGTATCAGAAAAGGTCCCAGTTTCCCTGGACATCCATTGATGTGAAAATAGTGTTTCCTGCACTGTAAGAGCCAAGGTCAAGGATTTTATTTTAGGGAAAAATTATAAATGATTAATTATTTAGAAATCATTCAGTTAACAGATTATCTAGATCTTTTGATATCCCCCTTGCTTTATTTATACTTTTCCTTATTAACCTCTCCACCAGAGTTGGTGCTATAATAGTACACCTGGGCGGGGGTATGATGGGACGGTATCTGTAAAACTGATTGGCTTTCATGCTTATTAACATCCTGTTAAAATGCAAATATCCCTGGGTAAGTTAGACAGTCATTGCCAAATGAGAATTGATTTAACCAGATTGCTTTCTGGTAAATCTGAGGCTTCTTGGCGATTATAATGCATAACTACAAAGGGCAGCATTTCTGGAGCCCCTGTGGAGTGGCAGGGGAACGTGCCAAGATACGTGCAAGCAGCATGCAATAGCAAGCAAGGCACCAGGGCCAACCTGGCTTACTGGAAATTTTGCCCAGAATTATCCAGTTGCTGATTGAGGCTTAACTACTTCTAGAAAGACTATCCCCCATTTGCAGAACTAGTAAAAACATCTTTGGAATGACATTTCCAATTAATTGAATGAATATTTATTTAGTCACTATCACAGGCTGGATATTAAGGTGGTGTTGGCATTTACTTAGCACCTATCATGTGACGTTAAGTGTTACATATATTATTTTACTTGATCTCATCAACTCATTTTTCAGGTGATAAAACCTAAACCCAGAGAAGTTTTGTTAAATTAAGTTTAGCCTAAAGGTGCCTCCTCACATGTTTTACGTTTGTCCTAAAGGTTTCTTCCTATGCAGTGAACTGTAACCTGACAGGATGTATAAATAGACTGCAACCTACTCTTTTGCCAATCGCCAATCACAGGCAGCCAACTGTTTAAACCATGTTCAAATAAGGCAACTGCCCAGCTGTAACCCATCCAGGTGTTTCTGCACCTTACTTCTGTATTCTGTAGGTCACTTTCCCTTTCCTGTCCATAAATCCCCTCTGCCCGTGCAAGGGTGCTGGAGTCACTCTGCACCTATTTTGGTTTGGGGGACTGCCTGACTCAGGAATCATTCTTTGCTCATTTAAATTCTGTTAAAAATAATTTGTCTAAAGTTTTTCTTTCAACAGAAGTTAAGTCGGTAGGTAGAGATTGGCAGACCTGGGATTCATTTCTAGTTCTACGTGTGCTCCGTAAACCCTGTATTTTTAGATACCATGTTTCTGAGTGTCTAGCAGAGAGCTAATATTGTGGTGTAATGGGATCATCTTTCTGTAGAACACAGCTTTTTAAAAAAAGCACTGAGTATTTACATGATGGGGAAATATCAAAGAAAATCTAATGCCGGGTCTCGTGTATCTCTCTTGGGTAAAATTATCTTCTGTGATAAGGTCAGGAATATTTTTTAGATGCAAATAACAAGCACATGAGTGAGATGTGAGATTGCAGACCTCATAGCTGATGTACATACATGCTGCTATTCAAAAACATTGAGAGGCATTTTGTTAAACTATTGAAGAATGTATTATTTTACAAGCAAATATATTTAATGAAATTGTAATTCCATTAAGTGGAATATGAAGAACCCATATTTCAGAATAAGACTGACAGAACACTAACACTTTCATGTAATGGAAGTCATTTTTTACTTTTTCATGATAATTTTAGCGTGCCAGTGCACAATAGGAATAACTTTATTCCTTGCTAATTGGAATGTGTAATTCTGAAAGAGGCATAGATCATCTTAATTAGAAACAAGGTTTATGATGTTGAGATAATGGCCTTTGGTTTAGTAATTTGGAGCAAGCTAATTTAGAATGGGAAACAGAAGCTTGACCCGGGACTGTTTCTCTTGCTTCTGGTTCGGGTCTGTTAGCTGACATGCTTTATGCACCTTTCAAGTATAAGGCAGATCTGCACAGAGCGGGGTAGGAGTTTGAACCAGCCCAAGGCAAGACTGAGGGCAGGAGGTGGTGGTCACGTTGCTGAGCCCTTCTCTTTTCCCTTTCTCGGGTACACTCCCCCTCCTGGCACTCCCCCCCACCTGCTTGGCAAGTGGCCAGGGCCCTCCAGGAATCTACTCACTGCTCTTTTGGAGCACGCCAGGGGGAAAGGAATCTACTGTAAAATCTGGCTCCTCTCCCTCCTCCCCATTTCCACTTTACTCAAACTCACTCAGGCTGCTTCCTCCTCGTTAGGATGAAAAGACCAAGTTGCATCTAGAGCCACTGAGGAAGCCATCTAGACTGACCAAAAGCACCCGGCCTGGGCAGAGTGAGCAGAAGGCCAGCTGAGATTCACTCACCATGCCCTGCCCTTTTCTTTGCCCAGACGCCCCACTGCGCCCAACCAGCACACTGTGGGGCTGTGTCAGCCCCGAGGGGGCCGGCCTTTATGTCATCATCCACCTGGAGGGGGTCTCCCTTCTTGTTCTGCTTAGACATGTCGCTGGTAGTGGCTCTGCCTCAATTATTATTGTAGTGACATAGTCCTTTAAAGCTTTTATTTCAAAATGCCCTTATATACGTTCTCTCATTTGAAAATGACAATAGCCTAGTGACTTAAAATGGGTCAGGGACTATTTGTCTCTGCTGTGCAGATCATAAATAAGGTAAGTCTGCATTTACGAATTTTATGTAAATGTAATCATGCAGTATGTGCTCCTTCTTTGTCTGACTTCTCTTACTCAGTGTCATTATTTTGAGATTTATCCATGTTGTGTGCATCAATGGTTCATACTTTTTATTGCCAAGTATATTCCATTGTATAACCACATCACAGTCTCTTTTATCTGTTCTTATTTTAATGAACATTTATTCCAGTTTTCAGCTATTACAAATAAAACTGCTATAAACATTTGTGTACAAGTCTTGTGTGAATACATGCTTTTTTTTTCTCTAGGAGTGAAATGGCTGGGTCATGGTAGGTATATGTTCAGTTTAAAAATTGTTAAACTGTTTTTTAAAGTGATTGTACCATTTTATATTCCCACTGTCAGTATGTAAGAGTTCCAGTTGCTCTACTTCCTTGTCAACATTTGCTGACAGTCTTTTAAATTTTAACCATTCTAGTGGGAGCATAGTGGTATTTTGTTGTCGTTTTAATTTGCATTTCCCTAATGACTAATGATGTTGAATATTTTTCCATTTGTTTATTTACTACCTGTATATCTTCTTTGGTGAGATGTCTGTTCAAATCTTTTGCCTATTTAAAAAATTGAGTTGTTTTCTTATTATAGAGGTGTCAGGGTTCTTTACATATTCTAGATATGAGTCCTTTGTCAGATATATGGGCGACAAATATTTTCTCCCAGTCTGTGGCTTGTCTTTTTGGAAAGATATTTTGAGGATGAGAAATAATATATGTGTAGCACCTTGTAGAATGCTGGGCATCGTGATCATCATTATTAGATGTGTTCTTTGAAAGAAAAGTCTTGTTTGAAGATGATTTTCACTTTACCTTGGTATTACCAATGATAATAGATACTGAAAACAGGGCAAAGTCCTGACTCTTGAGCCTCTCGAATCATTGCAGTATTTGCTTTGTTTGTGTTACACTTACTGCTGGGGAATCAGAGTTAGCACCGAGCATGGCTCTTGTCCTCAGAGAAACTGATAAGACACATTTATGGGACACAGCAGTGTGACAGTGCTAAGGTAGCACTGCGAGTTAGGCAAGTCTATTTATTCAGAAGGTATTCTTTTGAGAAGCTGATGTATACCATATGCTGTGCTATGTGCTGGGGGTAAGAGTGGGGATTAAGTTTAAACAGAAGGGGGGAGTTGGGAAGAGACATTAAACTAAATAGTCATAAAGGGTTTTATTGCATGTTGTTTTCTAACCACTTCTATATGTCCCACCTCTCAAGGGTGACCTTTTTTGGGTGGTATGTCTCTGAAACGAAGAGCATCCATTCTCTTCGTAGTTAATTCCCATTGTTTTCTAAAACCGTGTATATTTTAGATGGTTCTAGCTTTATTAAATGAATAGCGGGGGTATTTATTGCATGTAACGCCTTTGACTCCTTTCACTAATATTTACTTTCATCTTTCATTGTATTTGTTTTCTTTTCTTGTGAAGGATAAAATCTGGATTTAGGCCTGTGATACTGAACAAGATGGATGATGGTTAGAGACAGAATACCAACTGCTTGCCTGTACAGTTTTATGGTAGCACTGGCAGAATGTTAATTTTAGTTGCTGCATTAGGTAATGCCAGCCACTGTAACAAATATGCCCCCAAATGTAGAGGCTCCCTATTTAAAGCCTCAGTTTCCTTATCACATATAAACATATGTATCATAATAATGAGATATTATTGTATTAATATCTTTCTCCTAGGATGTCTGTAAAGAAAAAAGGTGTATTGACATATCTTGCAAACTAAAGTGCTAAACAAGTGTTAGTATCAGCAGCAGGCCCAGAGGTAGCAGCAGCAACAGCAGTAGTAGCAGTAGTTACCTCCTGTCAAAATGGCAATGAACCATCCTTCCTAATGTCTGAGTCTGGGGATGTTAAAATGCAAAGTTGGCAAAGGAAATCTGATGATCTCATTCCTGTTTTTGATACAGCAGTGTTTCACTTCTTAAAGGAGTCTGTGATTGGGAAGAATTAGTGGTTTTGTTTGGGGAAAGCCGGGGATAATGAGAAAACTCTTGTTTATTCATTGGTTTCTACTTTGTTTTATGGTAGAAGGTACCCTTGGGAACACTGCATTGGATACTAAAAATTGATCCTTTTCCTTTGTATTTATTGCTGGATATTACTTATGCTTATGCTTGCTTATTTTTCTTCAGTGGCCTCTAAATAGATTTGTATTTTATAATGTGTAGCATTTAATAACTGCAACTATGAGCAATTTGTAGAAGAATTTTCTGGGTGTTCATCTAAGTTCTGCTGCAATGGCTATCAAACCAGTAAGCATAGGAACCACCAGGGGCGCTTGACAAAATTTCAGATACTAGGGCCAAAAATTATAGATTCTGATTCAGTAGGTCTGGGATAGGGTATTAATCAAATATTTTTATTAAGTTTTTCTGCTCAATTAGCCTTTTGGTTATATATTCTTGTATTCATTTTTAGTGATTATCCTAGAGATTTCAAAATGCATTCCTGACTAATTATAAAACACCTTCCTTAAGTTTTACCCAAACAATGAATGAGTTTACAATGGCTTAACTTCACTTACTGCCTCTTGCCTTTCATGCTATTGTTGTCGTATATTCATGTTTTCACTTTTACATGTGTTGTAAGTCCCACAAAACATTATTATTACTATTTTTAAAGCAGTAAATATAATTTTTTGTTTACCTGTTTTATTGCTCTTCCTTTCTTCCCAACATTTCTACTAGCTTTCATCTGGGCTCATTTCTCTATAGCCTGAAGAACTTCCTTTAGTACATCTCACAATGCAAGGTTATTGGTGATGAATTCTTTCCACTTTTATTTGTCTGAAAACATCTTTATTTCACTTTTATTTTGTGAAGAATATATTCCCTGGCTATAGTATTTTAGATTGGCAGTTTTTCTTTTACCTCCTCTCCCCAAGCCCAGCACATTAAAAATGTTATTTCTTTGTCTTCTGTCTTCCAGTTTACTCTGAAAATTCAGCTGTAAATACAATTGTTTCTCTTTTATAGGTAAGGTATTTTTTCCCTCTGGCTGTTTTTAAGACTTTTTTCTTTCTTTTGATTTGATTTTCTACACTTCAAGATGTGTCGGCGGTTATCTTTGTTTTAATCCTGCTTGGTGTTTATTGAAGTTCTTGAATCTGCAGATTGATGTCTTTCATCAATTTTAGAAAATACAAAACTATTTTTTCTTCAAATATTGCTTCTGCCCCAATTTCTGTCTCTTCTCCTCTGGAACTCTGAACTCATGTTAAATCTCTGATTGTGTTCCATGTAGCTGTTTTGTTTTTTTTTCCTTCTCTGTTTTGTTCTTGTTATTCTTTCTATTCTCTCTGTGCTTCTGTCGGGGTATTTTATACTGACTGTCTTTAAGTTCATTAATCTGTACTCTGTTGTGTCCAGCCTACTATTGAGCATATCCAATTAGTTTTAATTTTAGATAGAGTAATTTTCATTCTAGACTGTCCATTTTATTCTTGTACAAAATCTACTTCTCCATTGAATTTTTCCATATTTCCATGTTTTCATCTATTTTGCCCATTTTTTCTTTTTTTAAAAACATTTTCATCTTAGTCTACTAAATCCAACATCTGTAACATCTGTGGATATGTTGTTAATTATTTATTTTTGGTCACATTTTCCTGCCTATCCATATGTCTATTAATATTTGATTATATGCTGGTTGTTGTGTCTAAGAGAACGGCAAAGTCTCTGCATGATGTCTTTACCGGAGAGTTCCCCTTTTCCTTTATTAGGTAGATAGAGTGGGTTATCCTTTGGTAACTTTTCTGACAACTCTCATTTAAAACCCCAAAGGTCAGGAGAATTGTGAAGCTGTGCTACGATATTAAAAATCAAGACCAAGCAAGTTTTGCCCTTCTTTGCCATGGGCTCGTGATTTGTCCTTGCACCCAGGGACTGAGCAGAGCCAGGGTTTAGTAAAAATCAACCTACTTCTGTTTCTTATAATTCCTCAGCCATGGTCAATCCAGGTTTTGCTTCAGAAACTTCCTGCCCCATGCAAATTCAAAATCTGGGAACTGCCTTCAGGGAGAGACTAGCTGCATTATTGCAGGTCTCTTCTGTCCAGTAGGATTTTATCTTCAAGGCAACAAGAGTCTGTGGGAAATTTCGCTTGGCTTTTCCAGCCTAGCATCCCCAGATCTCCAGCCTCCAAGCTGTCCCAGAACATACCATGTTATCAATGGTGCAAATCAGTCTTGCATTTGGGTCTCCTCTAGTTTTCAATCTGCCAGATCTGTGTGAACACAGAAGGCTTTGCTGGTTTCACTATGATTGGGCCAAGAGCTACAATTTGTAACAGAAAAAGCAATGGACTTGCTAGGAATCTATAAATTTTGTATTAACTTATAGTGGAGGATTTAGGATTTAAATGTTACTGAAGAATGTGCATGAAGACATCATCCTTCTTTAATCAGTTGCTGAGAATAAAAATTACCTTATTCTAAATTCAGTATACTAGGGGTCATAAAAAGGTAGACACAGTTAAGTCAAATTGTATCCAATTCCAAAAGTGTAATTCTTGTGAGTGTCTTTATTTCAAAAACATAAGTTTGTGAAGCATATTCTCTAACAACTCCCTATAAGATTTCAAATCCAATGGAAAAAAAAGAAGGAAAGAAAAAGAAAAACCTTGAAGAAATTAATCCCCTGTTGATTTAGATTCAATTTTTAAAAATTTTATTCATCCTTTAACAATCTACTTTATTGAGGTATAACTTACAATTACAAAATTGCACCCATTTTATGTTTATATTTCAATCAGCTTTTGACAAATGTATATATCTGGGTAACTATCCTCACAGTTAAGATACAGAACATTTCCTCAAGTATTTCCACCTTTTGTTATTATGCTCATATTGACCTTCCACAGCAGCTAGTCACTTAGTTGCCTTTTTCCTCACAAGTTGCTGGTTCCTGACTCAAACGTGTATACCATTGCCACTACTGCTTCTAAAATACTCCCTCTCAGTTTTTACTCAAACCTCAAACTTTCCTGCTTGAGTCCTCTGATCTCTGTTTCCTTCTTTTTACCTGGAGCCTTCTAAATTCTTATGCATGCAGAAGAACTGTTTTAACCTGGGCATGTTGGTACGTTGCTCTGTAAGTCTGTTCTCTACTTGATTAATATTCCTCTACCCTGACTGCCGTTCTTGAACCCAGAGGTCTTCTATCTCTTTTGAAATTCCCCAGAGTAGCCTTTACGATATTTTGTTCAATAAGTGCCATTAATAGAAACAATTTGAAGAATGTAAATGAACTTCATTTTCTAAGGTCCTAGACTCCCCCCAACCCAGCCTCTGTGGGCCTGATTCTGTGCTAAGAGTTCTGAGCCTACACTCACAGCATGCATGGTGCCATTAGTTTATTCAGCCTTTCAACATAATTTCATACCCGACTAATATGAGATTGTCTTTTATAAAAGCATTGACCCATAGCAGTGGCAGCATCTGTCTATTAGTGTGCTCAACACTAAATTGGAATTTTAATGCTAATAATTAACTAGAATAATATCTCACTTGGACAGAAGCCATTTCATTCTCTCCTATGAGCTAAAATGTTATTTGAGTAACTATCAAGGCCATAGAAATAGAAGGAAAATTTTGTTATTACAATGTTTTAGGAAAGGTAAAAGAAGAAATTCAGGTTTCATGAAAACGTTTCTTAAAAATGATAGTTCTGAAATGGCGTTACTTAAAATGATCCTGCTACTGAAATGCTATCCCAATTTTCTTCTCTTTTTAAGCCAAGTGAGTTCTTCCTGAAGGAATAATATTAGCCCTT
Source organism: Daubentonia madagascariensis (assembly GCA_023783475.1). Classification (NCBI taxonomy): domain Eukaryota; kingdom Metazoa; phylum Chordata; class Mammalia; order Primates; family Daubentoniidae; genus Daubentonia; species Daubentonia madagascariensis. The sequence continues at coordinate 48,050,346 of JAKFHU010000600.1, read as the reverse complement.
TATCTATATTACGAATACAACTTGGGTGGGCTTTTAATAGGGTTCAAGGAAATCTAGAGAAATGAAATTCACAAATTCTATTTAAGCCTGGTACCAATAATTTTCTCTCATAATATTTTGTAGGAATGCTTGACAAGCCCCCTCTTTGGTTTCACCTTCTGGTCAGGGGTAAGCTTAAATGAAGAGCCTAGTGACAGTGGAAATGCAGAAAAGAAAGAGGGAGAGAGAAAAAGAAAAGATCTGTGTAATGATCTTGACCAACAAAATCAGCTGAGGAGGAATCAAGGGTTGGTAGAGGTCAGGGAGGGACATGAAGCAGGACGTGAAGATTTATTAAGAACGAGTTAAATCCAGGGGCTTTCCCATGTGATATCTCACCTAATTCTTTACCACTGCTTAGTTATATACATATGTATATATATTTAATCGTGATTTTAGAGATAAGGAAACTGAGATTCAAGGCAGTTTAATTGACTAGATCAAGGTTACAAAGAGCTGGAGTCAAAGGTTCATGTAACTGTGGCCCATACTTACATCTAGCTTCTTACAGTCATAGATAGGGCAAAGAAGCAAATCTTGCTTCTTATTTGGTGCATTGCTCTTTGCCAAAATATGTGGGAGATTACACTCACCAGTGATGAACCCAGATGTGGTAAACCCACTGTGTTTTTTTTTTGTTGTTGTTGTTGTTTTTTGTTTTTTTGAGATAGGATCTTGCTCTGTCGCCCAGGCTGGAGTGCAGCGGTGCAATCATAGCTCACTGCAGCCTCAAACTCCTGGGTTCAGGAGATCCTCTTGCCTCAGCCTCCCGAGTAGCTGGGACTGCAGGTGTGTGCCACCATGCCCTGCTAATTTTTAAATTTTTCTGTAGAGACACGGTCTTGCTCTGTTGCCCACACTGGTCTTGAACTCTTGGCCTGAAGGGATCCTCCTACCTTGGCCTCCCAAAATGCTGGGATTAGAGGTGTGAGCCACTGCACCCAGCCTGTAATCTCACTTTTTTGATATTTCCATTTGTTTGACAAGTTCAGTTGAAAACTAAAGCTTCTTGACTGATTTAAACAGAATGCCTTGGTCCTCTGAGAATAGGTGTCATCCCTCCTTTCACCAGGCCCTGGGAGGGACTGTCACCTTGCAGTGACCCCATATAGCCTTCCTAGTTGTACCTACTATTGATTTTAGGAAGCTTCCTCCCAGGGTAAGCTTTGAAACTATGGGGCTCAACCCTGGCTCCAGACTGACAGTGGTGGACTTTGTCGGTGACAGAAACCCAATTAATAAACTAAATGTACAAAAATGGTCTCTAAGCTTTGGAAATGGGGTCAGGTGGTGATGACAAAGACGAATGTGGTTGGTTTGCCCTCTGCGTGTTGGCTTTGCTCTGCACTAACAGCTTCCTTCTCACGTTGTCACTGTTCCTATCTCTCTCTTTTCTTTTCTTTTTAAAGCAATATTGTTTGAATTCATACAGTGAGAGACAGTTTTATAGGTTAGGGCATGTCAGGAATACAAAGTTGTGCAGGTAGAATGTGTGTGGCCAATGAGATTTACTTCTTTGGAACTGGATTATAGAAAGTGATTCATTTGGTGATCGCTTGGCTCTGAAGATGTAAACCTGCAGACACATGTGAAGTTAGGAAGGCCTGAGGGAGTCACGTTGCATGTATCACACGAAGGTACCTGCTAGTACCATTTAATAGTTGTACTAATAATGAGTTAAAATTCTTGAGTGCTCATATGTGCAAGGCACTGTGCTAAACTTATTATGTTATTTAATTATTACCCTATCTTTATGAGATAGCTATGGTTATACCCATTTAAAGATAAAGAAACTGAAATTTGGAGAGGTAAAGTAAGGCAAAGGCACACGGCCACTAGGTGGCAGAGCTGCGACTGGACGTCAGGCCTGTTCGACTTAGACGTCTGTGCCCTAAAGCGCCACATTATTTATCTGCCATGTTATGGTAGAAGGAGAGCATAAACTGAGACCCCCAAAACCTGTGAGTTGTTCATTTTCACCTTTCCAGTTCGTTGGCAGAACAAGAATTGGAATCAAGATTTTAGAGTCTTCATTCATTGAAAGCTGATTGGCTGGTTTTGCTTCTTTGGAATCAATTTTCTTTCCACTGTTTCAGAAAATAGAATTCGATGTACAACATATGCCAGTAGAAATTATTTTTTAAGACTGGACACGAAAACTGTGCATTTGGTTACTTTATAGTCCACTCTGGTGAACAGAAATGTAGCATGCCCAAATGCAGGGCAAGGCCCGCTGCCAGCCCGTCTTTGTCCAATAGCAATATGGTGTCGGCAGACAGCGGGTGGCCCAGAGCCCAGGAAGCCTCCCTATTCAGGGTTACTGATTTTATCCTGAAGAGAAATCTCAGTGGGAATGCAGGCTGTGTCCCGTGCCACAGCACATTCCCGTGTCTCCCTAATCCTGCCCTTGTCAGTGAGGTCAGGCTGCCACTCGTGGCTGTTCAGGCTTCCGCACTTGCCGCTGTTTGCAAAGGCAGCTGACGTTAGCGTGAGTTCCAGTAAACCAAATCCTGTTAAATTGTGCTACTGCCATGTCAGCTCTTTCAAATTGCACTGAGCAAAAATGGTTAAGAACCATTAAACTTGTTAAAAAATGGTTCCTCATGACTGAGAACAATAAACCGTGACTTTCTTAAGGTCTACTATAACTGTTCGTTGGCACTGCTGACTGAATTTACTGAGTTATTACTACAAGCTTTTATAAAAATGATACTGCATCCATTCCGGAGACTTTTACCAGGCATTTGAGGCTTTCCAACCTTTAGCTGAAAGGTACCTTAAGGTCTTCTAGAGCTGAGTTTCTTTGCTGTGAAAGCTAGGTCTAATCTGGGAGTAAAATGCATTTGATAGGATTTTAAAACTTTTCTTTTGCTTCACAAAACTGACTGGCTTTATGTTAAATGAACAGACATTTCTGTTACACGATGACTTTCCTGTACCCTAATAGTGTGTAAATGACAGAAAAACATCACACAATTTAGAAGCTCAATATGACCCCTACCCTATAATAAATATGGATTTCTACTTTAGAGCAAATATGGACTTTTTGGATCCATCTCTGCATCACAGTGGAGTGAAAAGGTGAGAAATTGAATCAAAGATAATTTTGGTAAGAAAACCAAATATGGCACAGAATTTGGAAAAAATAAGTTCTCACTGGAGATTAGTACATTTTTATTTTGAAAATTATATTAATTTTCCTATTGCTGCTATAACAAATTACTATTATCACAGCAACGTAAAACAGTATCCATTTATTTTCTCCCAGTTTTGTAGGTTTAGAAATCTGGTCTGCTTAGCTCAGGGTCTCACAAGGCTAAAATCAAGGCATGGGCAGGGCTGTGTTCCTGGGGGAGAACCCCCTCCAGGCTCATTCAGGAGGTCCACTGGATTCAGTTCCTTTTGGTTGTAGAAATGAGGCCCTTATTTTCCTGCCGGCTGCACAGGATGCTGTCGAGATGCTCACATCCCTGCCTCACCGCTCCCTTCCTCTAGCTTCACAGCCAACAAAGGCTGGCCCAGTGCTCAGCTCACCTCATACCTCTCTGACCCCCTTTCCTTCCTGCCTCACCTTTCTCCCCCTTCTCCACCTCTCTGATTGCAGCTAGAGAAAAACCTCTGCTTTAAAGGCTCAGATGATTAGATTGTGCACATCCCGATAATCCAAAATAATCTCCCTATTTTAAGATCTGTCACATTAATTACATCTGCAAAATTCCTCCATAGCGGTACCTAGATTCCTGTTTGGTTGAATAATCTCAGAGGGACATCTTTAGAATTCTGTTTACTTTGGAAATGAATACAGCAGAGGCGACCCATGAGGGACTCTTTGGCTAGAGGTGGGTGGACAGCAAGGTTTGATTCAGAATTTCACATCGCTGCTGCCTCTAAAATTTTTAATTTGTGAGAGGAAGACCATTATATATAAGCTGCATGGCCAGCACATAGAAACAGATTTTAATACTGTAACCAAATGAAACTTACACATTTAATGACATGAAGAATCACTTCTCTGTTTGCATAATCATTAGATATGTGAGTTATGGGAGAACCCAAAGATAATCTTTCTCCATTTTGCAATGTTATCCTACATGCAAGTACCCCCAAGGTCCCAGTAGAGGATCAGTATTAGCTTTCAAAATACTGACTTCCTCGTCAGGCACAGTCCACTGGGGATAGAGGCAGAGCTAGAGAAGGCTTTACCAAGGGCCTCACGCCGGGCCATGGGGTTGAGAAAGTGATGGCCCAGACCTGAGGTCTCCTGACAAGTTGAAGTTCACCCTCAAGGAAGGTGAAGGAATAGGATTGTGGAGAAAAACTCCAAGGGCCCGGAGTGGGAGAGTTTCTCTGTGCTTAGCAGAGAGTAAAGAAAAGGGGGACCCTGAGAGACAGGCAGTTTCTCTGATGTTTCCTTGCACTTCTGAGCCTTTTTTTTTGACAAATTCCAATGACTTTTCCATTTGCCCCTCTCTATGTTCATAGTTCTAGTCCTTAAATCTGCAGTATAAATCCACAGTTATTCAATATACCAAACTTTAGGAAGGTTGCAAGGGCTAACATAATAAAAAAACAACACATTTGCAAATGAACTAGACCTAAATTATTCTGCACAAATAAATATTTACATGATTGTCACTTAGGTGAGCACTGTCATTGACTCTGGTTTAAGTAGGGTGAAATATAGAAATAAAAACCTAGGACCCTCTTTCAGTCCATAGAGAAATACAATATACTCTCTGTAATCCAGTAAATTCCATTTAAATTGTATTCTCTGCTTCACTGGAAGTTTACAATGTGGTGACTGATATGCCTGATAATGACCTCAAGACACAACCCATGACTTCTGAATCGTCAAAGAAAGATAAAAATATGTCCAGTTTTGGTGTTAGGAATTATGTGCAGATTCTTTGAAAGCTGGTATTTAATGTTCCATACATACACAGACACCACTGATTTAACTAGAATGCTTGATTGACAGAATGTCCCATTCCCTAAGTAGTACGTAAACTCTAGATTAGTGTTGGATTTTTAGCATTCCTTCTTTGTTTTCTTTGCAGGATCCCATGGAAAGATTTTCATGAAAAACAGCATTGACTTGGCCCAGTGCAAAGATTCAGAACAATCAGATGGCAAAGTGAAGGGCTTGATCCTGCCCGAGCTCTGTCCCCAGGGGTCTGTGTCAGTGACTGCAAAGCACCAGCAGGCAACTGGCAACAGCATTAGCCAAAAGCCTGCTGTCACATGAGTCAAAGTCATAATCTGTAAAGTATTTAATGTGATTTGAAACATGAAGCATTCTGCAGGAAGTATATCATACTACGAGTTTTGGTTTTAAACTGTCTATGTCCAAATGCAAGCTCCACCAGTTATTCGCTTTGTAAACCTGAGTAAGTTACCTCTCTGAGCTTCAGTTTGCTTATCTGTAAAATGGGAATAGTACTTCAAAAGGTTGGTATGAAAATTAAATGACATAATGCAAGACAAATGATTGACATAGTAGTCTTGGTATATCTTCACTATTATTGTTAATCGTATTATACAAATCCGTCCATTCAATGCTTATACTATAAAGACTTGGGAGTAAACTACAGTAAGAATGATTGTCTGGTAGGATAATAAGGCAGAGGAGAATTCTAATTTAAGTAGACTCAATATAGAAATATTTTAATTTTCAAAACAGGAAAAAGCTATGGTGGGGTGGTCTTGACCCTTAAGGGGTGGGTGCAGTTGCCAGGGGTGGAAGAAAAGCAGATCCACATGCTCTTTGATCCACATGACCACTGCCTGGACTGGGGCTTACAAACTATGCATTGATAAATCGCTGAATTTCGCTATGTGCTTCACTATACTGTCATATTCAATCCTCAGAATAACCCTAAGAAGGGGATAATGTTACAACCCATCTCCAGTTTACAGATGAGGAAACTGAGGTTGAATAATTTGTCACTGTTACAGTCCCATGGCTAATAAGTGTCAGAGCTGACATTCAAGTCCCAATGTCAATCCACGCTGGGAGCGCGGAATCACCACCATGCACTACCTCTGGCAGGTCTGTACCCACCAGCACCCTCTGGGAGTCGTTCCTGCAGGCACTAAGGATGCTGAGAAGAGACTGCCCACAGAGCCAGCCCTGCCTTTCCAGCCTAAAGAACAAGTTCACCTGGAGGCCCAAGGAACAGGGTCATTCAGGTCTCTAACCATTCATTGCAATAGCACCGCCTTCCTTTAGTTACGTAGGGTAGTCAGATAAGTGTAAAGCAAATCATTATAATAATAGGTATTATATATTGGCTTACTCTGTGCTGGGTAGCATGATAAAAACTTTATATGCATCTTTATATACTCCACAATGCACACAAAGTACATATTATTATGACAGATGACAGATGAGCAAACAGACTCAGAGAGGTAAAGTAATTTGCCCAAGGCACAGAGTAAGTTGCAGGAATGAGAAATACTAAGTATCCCTGAAGTGTTAATATAAGACAATGGGATCAGGTAATCATCAAAGAGTTATTTAGGAAACTAGCAGTTGCAGGCAAGTGAGAGATGCTTCTCTACCTTCAAACCTTGTGAATTCAGCCACAGGGACTTTGGGAAACTAAAGGTTTTTCCTGTGGAGGGATCTGGGGACAGAGGGCTTGTGAAAACCAAAGTCACAAAGGATTTGAGTAATAGTGAAAACCAAAGTCACAAAGGATTTGAGTAATAGTGAAAACCAAAGTCACAGAGGACCTGGCTCAATTAGAAGAATTCAATGACAGTTGCATAACAAGATGTTTATGATAAAAATATGCTCATATTTATAGAATTTTTTTTCTCACATTTGATGAAATAGTCAAGACATTTTCTCAGAAAGGCATAAGAGAGAAACACCTAGAGAGAAAAGACAAAAGTGACATTTTTAGGTTGGATTGCAGCTTGTCACCACAGATATTTAAAAAATCCTTTTAAACCTTGCCAATTGACATAAGAAATGATGATAAAAAGAAAAGAGTGAGGTTGGAAAGGACAGAACGCAAAAGCTGCTAACCACGACCATTCAGCTGGCCTCCCACACATTCCTTCTGGGTATTTCCATCGACAGTATTATAACTGTTTTTTTTTTAATTGCTTTTGAAAATGCCACAAAGACTATATTAATGCTTAATTTTAATTTTCATCACACAAAATACATTGATGATCAAGGCTTAAAATGACTTAAAAAAAGAAACCTCCAAAAATGATGATAATGATAAGGGATGTCTATTATAGACCAGCATTTGACATCTGGGTCCCTTTTGAGATCTGAAGTCACCCCCCAGGAGAAACTGTGGGTGTGTATGAAAGTAGGTGTTCTGGAGACTGGCGCTCTGTTGCTCCTCTCTGTGGTTGAGAGGCGCAGGGCCTCCTGTGGGTTGGGACAGGTAGAGAAGCCTCCTGCATTTCAGCCCTTCTTCTTCATCTCTGCTTTAACTCTATTGCTCTCTAGTTTTTCCAAAATCATGTGCTTTATGTTTGTCCGTATGGAAAACAAAACAAAACAAAACAAAACAAAACATGGCAAGTAGGAGGCAAGCTCAAGGCAGTCTTTTGAACCAGAAACTTGTGGTCAGATTAGAGAAGGAAGTCTGTGATATAACTATACAATACAATTCGTTGAGAATTTAGTATTTGCCAGGCGGTGTGCTAAGTCCTTTAATATGATACCTCATTTCTTTCTTATCTGATAGATGAGGAACCTGAAGCTTAGAGATGTTAAATGATGCTTCCAGGGTCGTGGAGGTGGTGGAGGCTGTGGTTGGACGTTAAGCCTGATCATGTTGTAAGAGCTAAGAACCCAAATTCAGCAATCGAGTGACTTGGGTTCACTACCTATGATTGTATAATCTGGGGCAAGTTATATGACCTCTTTGTGCATCTGTTGCCTCATCTGTTAAAAAGAGGGTGGCAATAATGCCTACCTTGTTTGAGGTTAGGTACTCAATAAATGTCAGCCATTCCAAAGCTCATGTTTTTGACCAGTTCACCATGTGCCAAACTGAAGTGTCTGTGTTGATAGTGCAAATGGCAGATTATACCTGAAATTCAGTCTCCTTAGCTCTTATAGGCTGCTATTCTGCCCTCCAAACTTGTGTCTTTTTGTTTTAATATATACTTACATTTGAGTAAGCACTTCCTTTTAGAACATTAAGAAGAATAGGATGAGGTTCCAATCAGCAAAGGCTATGCTGGACAAATTCATACTGGATTTTACTTTTGTCTTTTACAGAAAAAGTAGTTAAGTTTTGGGTTTTAATTACATTTTGGTTTCAAGAATTGAATAAACAATCATAAAATTTTCTCCTAAGAAATTGTTTTTTAAATGTACATAAATGATATAGTAATACAAACTGTTATAAAAAAGTATCAAACACAGAAGTATACACAATAAAAAGTTAATCTATTTCAACTCTACCTTCTTCCCACTCCAAAAGCAACCACTGGTAATAGTTTTGATATATCATTCCAGATTGTTTTCTGGGCATTTTAATATGTAGGTAAATATGCACCTGTGGCTATTTTTCAACCATATGTGTGATAATACTTGACATAATTTAATATTTTTGTTTTAATGGCTGCCCTGCCAAATTTTTGATTTTGGAACTCATTATTGTGGCAATGAAGACTATTTATTATGTTTGATTAATAATAATCAAATTATTATTGTCCCCTCCATCATCACTGTGCCCTGACAGACACCCTCTCTTTAGAAAAATTCACCTGTTATCTCCTGACTGAGACCAGGTCACCACCACCTTATAGATTTGCTATTATGGGTTCCTGTCCTGGAATATTTGCCCTGTTTTCTCCATCTGTAGCCCGTTAGTCTATGTGTTCAGGGCCAGCCAAGCCCTCTTTTCCCAGGAGGCCACTTCCACCCTTCTGATCCCCTGAGATCACCTCGCACTGACCAGCTCCCCCATGAGCTAGGTATTGTTGTATTCTATTTAGCACTTTAAGGCCTGCTGAGGTGCACTGTTACTTGGGCATATCTCATCTCAGTAGAATTCTTTAGTTTGAAGACAGTATCTTATACTGTCTTCTGTTCTTTTTGTGGTGTTTGGCATAAATAATTGCCATTGTGGCATATTTGAAGACTTGAACTAAATTGTTTTAAAGCAGGGCAGTCCAAAAGCGTCTTTGAATATTATGCCTGTGGTTTAAGACGATTAATAATTTTACAGTAAGCAGCTTTTAGTATATTCATTTTAGAAAACGTTGAGAAAGAAGTGCCATCCTCGGTGGACGTTCCTAGGATGTGCTACATTGCCTGGGGGTGAGTGGTCCTTGCAACATAAAGGAATGTTGAGAACTGAACTAATATATACTTTTAACATTTTCCAGTAAATATCAAGTATTTTCCACTTCTACGTTTTTTCCTTTGGTCAGGATACATTGGCCACATAAATACCAAAATAAAAGTGAAGTTATGTGAAAGAAATTGTGTGGTCAGTTATAAGATTACCACTTGTGACTGAAATGAAAAATGTTGATCAACTTCAATCCCCTTATAAATACAAACAGGGTCTTAGCCAGTGAGGCTTAGCTGGGACAGAGCCGAAGCAATGCAACCATGGAAAAGAGGTAAATTATTGAAAATTATTTACAGTTTTTATTTCTATTAAAGTGTTTTAAGTAATTGAATGCCAGGCTAGTTTAGAAAGTTGGCAAATTACTGGTGATATTGAAAATTCAGATTTATTGGGACTATAAATGTTAGACTTAAGTGACGGGTTTTCTAAGGTAAACCTTCAAGCAAGTGTGCTATGGAGTCAGTTATTTTTACATAATAGCTCTATTTTAGCAATCCTTTCAGTCCTACGACAGTAATCTTGGCGAGGGTGGGGCTAGATTCTTTGGACTGGAATATAGATTTTTAATAAGTGGAATATAGATTTTTAAACTGAACTTTGGAATCTTTTCTTTACAGTAAAATTTTGAATCCATGTGATTTTTTTTTTTGGTCTTTGTCTCCCTAAAATACGTAAAACATCTTTTCTCCTTACATTGTTTTTTGCAGATTCAGTACATTTTTTTAAGTAACTACTTATAGTCTTGCCTATATTATTCAACTATTAGAGACTTCTGCATTAACTCCCCACATTTATTATGTGAAGCTTTTTTTGTAAACTGGTATTCCATTATAGAAATAAATTAGTTATTGATGAATAGAACCTTCATAACCAGAATGCTGTAGAAACACATCATAAATTTTTTATCCTTAGCACATTTAAAAAGCATTAAAATAAATGACAAAGAACTTACTAAATGTTTATGACTTTGGTTTGTGCATGTGGGCTAATGGACTGAAAGGCTAATCCATCAGTTAGCTCTTACTGCATTTAATTAGCCTGGATCATTTCATACTATACTAGAAATAACTTATCTCTTTTCTGTTTTCCCTAGGACAAAGTAAAATTAACAGTAACAGGAAATAGTTACTTAAATTCAGGGTCAATGTAAATAAAGAGGTAAATAAGCTTCCTGTAGAAAACAAACAAGGAGCACCTGCAGCCGGCAGCTGCTCTTGAACCTCTCTGAATAGGCCACTTCACTTTTGGATCATGTTGTCTTCCTTGTGTCATTGCTACCCTATTTCACCTGTGACATTGCATCAGTGATATTCTGAGATAGGCAACCGTTACAGAAACAGATGTGTGGTATTTAGGCAGCAAGACTCCCGGATTCATGTGCTTATTTATAAAGAATAATTTTGTATTCTTTTTTCTAAAATTATGCAGCATCTGACATTTTTAAAATGTTTTGCGATCATTATTAGTTGTTCATGTTATAAATTTGACAACCAAAATGTTGTACTTGGTTATAGCTTATGTAGAATACCAGTGCTGTTTTTAACAGGAAAAACCCCATGATTGTGCTGTTTGATAGGAAACATATGTTCATTAACTGCTATACCAAATTATGTAATAAAAAGTGACTTCTATCTTGGGCAATAAAGGAGGCAGCTGAGTATCTTTTTTTAATCCAAGCTTGCTTTCTAGCATTCTGCTCCAGAAGGGATCTGGGCATTGACTGGAAACAATTTGGTGTTGTGGATACTTAGGTTCTAGTGTCAGGTTAGCAACTAGCTAATTGTGTCAATTTAGGGAAGTAATTTAACCTTTCCTGGAATCGTTTTTCGCAACTACAAAATGAGAGGTTCTTTCCAGATTAGTGGCTTTCAAACTGTCCCAAGTGCAGATTCAGCAGTTCCATATGCCACCTGTTGCCCCGGGAGCTCCTGTGCTGGGGGCCAGGGCAAGAGCAGAAGGAAGGGAGGTTCCAAAGAAAGGGGTCTTCAGGACCTCCCAGTGAGTGAGAAACTCTGCTCTTATTTGTTTTGTTTATTGGTCTTCTTTTTTTTGGGGGGGGATGGTGGAGTTCTGTTTAAGAGAAAAAAAAAAAATTGGGAAAACTCCATCCAAGATGATATCTAGGTTTCCTTCCAGTCTTTTAATTTTATAATTTTAATCAATAGAAAGAATTTGCAACATGAATTAAAAATGAGTGTAATTTTAAAAATAAAATGCCTTTAGAAGAACACAGTAATTCTTGTCCATTTGTGTCTTGGAATTTCATATATGCTTATGATTAATGGTGCACTGCAGATGGGGGAAGGCAATTTAATTGTTAAATCGACATTTTCTTGGCTAATTGCTGTGTATGATATATATCTCTGTGAATCTAATGAAGCCAATACTTGAAGTGACTTATATTGAGTTTGGTGCATATAAACAGGTTTCTCAGTTAAAATGTCCCTATCTTAAATCAATTTCATTATCTAATTTAATCAGGAACATTTGGTTTTGGTGATCACAATTACCAAGACAGTGTTTTCTTAGTCTGATTTGCTAAATTTTAAATTTCCTTGTAGATATTCATAGGCAAAAATATTAAAAAGAGAACAACAAAGCTTATAGAAATAATGACGGTGAAGGAAAAAAAGAAAAATAAAGATTTAGCAAAAGAAAATTTAAGATATACCCAGGATATACAGAGCTGGTTTGTTCAGTGTATGCTCAAAGTGACTTGAGATTGGAGTTGTTTGCAGAAGCCAGTTTGAGACTCACTTCTCTGGTTTGGAAAACTAGTGCTGTGACCTAGATATAAACTAGAGGGACACACAAGGAAGGGGCAGGGGGGAGGGGTGTTCTATTTCATTTCCCTGTGGTTTCACATCTGCCACCTGCTTTTTCACACTGCAGGGTTCCTTGGGTCTCAAGTCTACTTGAATTTATCTGTCTTGGTTTCTGGGAGGTGGCAAGGCAGCCTGTGTGTTTTTGTCATTATGCTGTCCCCTGTGCTCTCACTCTCTTCCAATAAGCCTTGTCCTTTAAACCAATTAATACTTTGCCCCAAGAAATCTGCCCTTAGGTAGAGGAGGGACCTCAGGGTCAGGATTTTCTGTGCTTGAGTTTAGAAGGGTCTCTGCAGCCCATAGCCAGGAAATGTCACTGCTGCTAAACAGGGACAATAAATCTTCAAGCCACCCAGTGTAATGCAATCTCTCTCAACATGGGAAAAGGTCAGCCTTGAACTGTAAATAAATTCTTGTCACACAGCAGCATGTCTTCTCAGGGTGGATAGTAAATCTTCATGGAGATAAGTAGCCACATACACCATAATTCTATTCCTATGATTGTGGACTTCCTTAGTTAATTTTTACACAGCTGTGCTTCCATAAGGCTCGGGCATTAACATTCCCATGGTGCGTGGAGACCTCCCGGAACACAGAGGCTGGAGGAAGTGGGGTGGGGGCGCGGCTCCAGAGGGTTCCAAATCTCGTTTATAGAGTGCAAGCTCCTATACCCTTAAAGGGAAGAAAATGTTGATTTAGAGCCTGTCTGTATTTAATGGAAGATAAGACATCATTGATGCTTCCTTCAGTGTATAAAATTCCCTAGAACTCTTTGTAACAAACCTTTTAGAATGCTGTAAATGAAAAAAATCTCCAGCATGTGACAATATATTACATTCAATTTTCTTTATCTTAACAGTCCAGAGGTTCACAGTTGGAGTCAAACACCTGAAGTCTCCATTCTGATCCTTCAGCTGGTGGATCAGCATTTATGGAGCTATCAAGCTATAAAGATACAAAGATAAAGTTGGCTGCCTCAAAGAAGGAAGCCTGGCTGAAGGAAGACAGTCACACCAACAAATCATGAACATGTAAATCCTGAGTGCTATAACCACGCTTTCCCGGAAGGGCAATAATAACATAGGGGAAGGAGCCACTAATTTCCTGGGAAATTTGAAAAGGCTTCACTAAGGAAGTGATACTTGAGCAGATTCTTGGAGAATGAATAGTGTTTTTTTTTCTAGGTGGAAAAGGAAAGGGAAGTATATTACAGAGGAAAGACCGTGTACAAAGACTTAGAGATGTCCAGGAGCAGCATATATAGGTAAGTGTGAGGGTTTCAATGTGGTGTGAACTTCAGGTGTATGCTGGGAAGTGGTAGAAGATGCAACTCGAAAGATCAGAGTGGTTCAGGTTAAGGCCAAAGACACACATGCCAAAGGCCAAGTATAGTCGCTCTAGCAGATTTCTTCCTGTCCCTGACAGCCAAGTGTAAGGCAAGATCAGCCTTCTTCCTACCCCTATGATACACTTCTCTTTGCAAACTGGTACGCTATCCCAAATAGTCAGGTGAGCTGAAGCACTTTATTGAAGCCTTCTTCCTTTGAACTCAGATCATGAAGTGTCTCTTAAACAGCAGTGCATTCTAGAGGAAGCCCTTGTCTGTGACCTTCTTCACTGTTTTCATTTGACAGAAGTTAAGAATGACAGTTTTCAGGATGTAGGTCCATGTCCTTTGGATGATCCAAGAGCTACTGGAAGAAAGGAAGTCATTAGTCACTAGTCGTTATTTATATTTCTTTTTGTTTCGTATATTGGCAACATTATTTTGTGTTTTTGTAAAGCAATTGATTTTCAAAATCTAGACTGGAAATTTTTAATTTTATTTCTTAGGACCAGGCATTTGTTTTATAACTTCCATAAATAAATGCAAAGAGAAAAAAGTCACTAGGGAGTCAGCTTTCTGAGATATGTTGACAGAGTATTACCTCCCCAGAATTTGAGTTCTCACCACTAGCAAGCAAGATCATTACTAATTCCTGGGTCGCACAATGAAACATGAGTTCAGGTCAATTATATCCAGCTGTTTGCTCAGGGATTAAAATGTTCGTGGTGTCTCGTGAGAACTGCTAAAATTAGGACTGAAAGGACACATGTACACACAAAGAACAAGAGCTTTTTCTTTTCTTTTTTTTTGAAAAGGAATTCTGTTCGGTGTAAAATGGATTTCCAATAGGATGGAAGATGATGAAATGGATTTCTAAGGATCCCTTCTTCCCCCCTTGAATATTTTAATCTGAATGTAGGGATTCATTCATTTAATCTATTAACAGATACAGATTGAATTCTTTCTGTGTTATAAGTGTTAGAGATATAGTGTGAAGAAGACAGATAAGGTCCCAGCCTAATTGTATTCAAGTGAATAAACAAGACAATTATTGGTTGAAGGTTGGCAGAGAGTAAATAAACATATGATGTGAGAGATGATGGTAGTCAAGGAAGGTCTCTGAAGACATTACATATAAGCTGAGACCTGAAGGATGAGCCATGAAAAGAGACAGGCAAGCATGGGTAGTACGTGCAAAGGTCCTGAGGCAGAAAAGAACTTAGATTATTTGAGGCATAGAAAGGAGAAGAGTGCAGATAGAATGGCTTTGGCTGGACTGTTTCAGGAAGGGCGGCCTGATGTGGCAAGTTCCCATCTTACATCCAGAAGGTGGTCAGTCTTGGTGTGCTCTAGATGACTGAGGCACCAGTTTTGAGTTAATTTCCACCCATCGGCCCATAAAGCTTGGTGAATCCTCCCAAATAGAATGGGGCTGTCACTCTTCCAGATGCCCTTGATGCCCTGAAACTTTATATGGTCCTTATGCCATGTTGCATCATGTTTCAGCTGTACTGGAGAAAGAGGTATTATTACATGAGTAGCATCAGTTTACTGCCTTCTCGTGGCCCCCTAATAAAGCAGAGGACACTTGGCTGGGGAACAGCGTCCAGGCCTGGACTCATGCTGATCGGGGTAATAGAGCCACAGAGGCTGGAGTGGCTGGAAAGGGCCTGGAGCTACTCCTGAAAGATCAGGTTTAGTTTGGGACGTTAGACTAAGGGAAGGGGGTTGGAAGAGATAAAGAAAAAGTCAACTCCTTGCTGGCATGGGGGTAGGAGGGAAAGAGATGTGAAAGAAGCAGATGCTATGAAGAAAAGATCCCAGGACAACCACTTTGAATCATACGACGCAGTATGTGTTAGTGCTTCTTTGAAATATTTCAGTACATTTATAAATTCCTTTTCCATATTTAAAATTTTTCTTTGATGTCATCTGGTGTGTGTATAAGTGCACCATAATTCTGAAACATGAGGTGGTCTGGATTTGTTGCATTACTGAGCTTGTTTTTCTTTTACCTATTCCATTACTAAAGCACGTTTCTGGAGGACAGGAAACGTAAAGCATACTTTGCACTTAGTGGATAGTAATACAGATATGAACTAATGAATGAACATGCACATACATTAGTTAGCAAGAGAAAATGTGTTCTTTTCTTCAAAAGAAAATGTTGTTTTAGAATATGCCCAGCAATCAGGATCTAATGGCAGAAATTTAAAAAAAGACAGGATTTTTCTGGGAGAAGCAAGTAAGTTATAAGAGATGCCAAACCACACTGTATATTAAGAAAGAGAGCCATAGACAAGCAAAATTTTTAAGCACAACACTGGATCATTTCAAATAATCTGGTAACAAGATCTTGAACAGCTCTAAAAGGACAGAGGGGCCTCAAGGCCACATGTAGCCCTCCAGATCCCTGAGTGTGGCTCCTCGACCAAATCCAAACTTCACAGAACAAATCCCTTTTTTAAAAGGATTTGTTCTGTAACATTTGGAGTCAGTCAAAATGCCGCACTCAAGGATCCAGAAGGCCCCAAGGCCATGGGTTCCCCCCCCAAACTGAATTGGGTGTTTCTGAACAAAGCAACAAACAATTTGTGTTATGCAGTCTAAAGCAAAGTCATGGCCATTTGGCTAACTTCAGCAGTAACCAAAAAATTGTTTTTATAAAGATTCAACATATTAATAAAAAAATTTTCAGGGAATTTTGTTATGAGCTGGTGTCAAAATTTTATTTCACACTCGCTGCAAGCAAACAGATCTTGCAGGACAATTCAAAGGTTTACTTTCGGTAAGGACATTTTATAGGAAAAGGGAATGGTTAGCCATTGTTAGATAATCTTTGTTCGACTGGATATAATAAAAAGTTATTTCTGCTTAAATACCATTAGATTCCTGAAAACAGGCAGCTGAAGATACAGGAAGTAAGTTCTCAGAAGAAGTCTTAATCTAATTAAAGTTCATCATAAAATTGCTTAAGCATTTCTACTCAGGAATATTATCATTCTGGAATAGAAATTTTCGCAGAGGGCTGTAAATAGTCTTACAAAGTGATTTTTGTCCAGACCGTGTTTGGGACATTTTTTTCCCATATTAATAAAGAAAATATTTTTTCAGTTGTATTAGTGTGCATAGGTATATAGTTTTCCTCTTCGGGGACTGAGACCCATCCCAGCAGTAACTTTACTCAGTAAGAATTGGCCAAGGTCCAACCTGGGTTTTTTTCCAGAGGATGTGCTGGATTATACTGGGATGTTCTCTGGTGCAGCTAAAAGCAAATGTAGTTTGTGGGGTGAATGCAATTTCAGGGAACCAAGGTTTACTAGCAGAGATGCAATGATATCAGGCACTGGACAGCGGGGCAAAGGCAGAGACAGGCTGAGAAGAGAAGCTGAGAGCTGGCGTCATTAGAATAGGCTGACATATGCATGTGAGACACATCCCCGCAGGACAGCCCGGCATTGGGCAAGGAACAAAGCAGTCTGCTTGCCGTGCCCTCTCACTGAGGCTGCATGCAGTGCTGGGCAAGTTGGCCTGCTCACAGGTAACGGCTTGAAAGCAGGACAGACACCAGGTGTTAGACGAGGTGAAACTTACCATTTGGTTGTTCCCTTCACGCACATACTTGCATGATTTCCTGTGTCTGGTCAGGATTTCTGAACCCATTTTCTATCCTCCAGCTCACACACTTTATTATAACTTCCCTTGGATTTTTCTAGTTTATTCTTTGAGTGTCTTCACCCTAGCACATTAATCAATCCTGCTATGTTCTGTGCAATGAGATATGAGTCTATAGTGGGAAGGCTCAGTAATACTAATTGACTTGATTATTAAATGTATTCTTTCTTCTAGGAAATACAGAGGTACAAATAAGTAGTGGGTGCACAAATAAGAAGGGAGAGAACATGGGGCCATAAATACAGACCTTTTCTACTAGCATCTCATTGCAGTACTGAAGTGAATTTTAAGCGCATGACTTCAGGGTTAGTGATAAGTTGGAATAGGCTTTGGAGGAAAAAGATGGAGAAATTTAAAGGATTGAGAAATTGGGACCTGTGTCTGTGGGTTAAGAGAATTGGAAATGTTTGACTTAAAACTAGAGAAGGCGGAGAGCTGAGGTCATATGAAGCATAATCTGAGGGAATATAGTGTTCAGGATGGTTTTTGCAAAAACAAGACACATCTTCCTGGAGCATCAATTTATTCAAATATTGGTGAGGGGAGGAGGAGATTATTTTTATGGGAATCAGTTACAGCAATAGCATGGAGTAGAGTGCAAAATTCTTACAAATTGTTGACATAAAACAAAAATTAAAAGAAATTTCAAGCTTTTATCTAAGCTGCTATGTTTTAGCTTTCTGGATCGTAGATATATGTGCTTAATTTCTTTAGCCATCAGGAGGCATTTGAGTTTTTAATTACAATAGGGAGGATGGTGACCAACTTTCTACCAGCATGATAGAGGTTGGATTATAGGTTACATAGAGAGTTTTAACTTAAATACAAAAAAGGACTTTTATTCAAGGTTATTAAAAATAAATCAGATTAGCAAAATGAGTTTAGAAACATTTAGAAGTGTATCCCTTAACTTTGAGAAAAAAAAAGTAACATAGAGAACAAATGGTAAGTTGTCCTCCAAAGCCTTTGGCAGCTTCCTTCTGAAGTGAGTCCTGGCTGGGAACCTGCTTCTTTCCTCTACTTCTTTGCTAAAGAAGAATCATGGTTAGCAGAACACTTGCTGAGGGTCTCAGAGCACAGTGTTGAGGCAGATTTGACCAGAATGTTGTTATATTTAGACCCATCTGGAAACAAATCACCAAATTACCGGTATTTGTATTTTCATACTGAGTATTTTCATGCCAATAAATTCTCTGATTCCAATTACAAAAGAAATACTATGGATTTAAGTGAAAAGTAAATGTCATGCTCCTTCTCTGTCTCATTCCAGAATTAACTATGGATAATGCTTTCTTATATATTCTTCCACAAATTTCCTATGCATGTACCAGGAGATACACACATACACATGATCATATTATTTACATGTTTTCAACTTGCTTTTTTCATTGAAAATATCTAGGACATTTACCATGCAATTTCTTACTTTGTTCTTCCTAGTAGCAACAGACAGCTTCAGAGTATTCTGTCATGTGTTTATACCATTCATTATTCAAGCAATCTCATATTGCAGGATATAGAAGTTGTGTGGTAGATACAGCAAGTTGCTTATGAATACCCGTTTCTACTTCTTTCTGAACTCGGACTTTGTTCAAGGTAGCAATATTCTCAACTAACCTTAGAAGCATCCCCAGTCTCCCTTGTAGGTAGGGGTGGCATGTGACACAGCCTGGCTCAATGGAATCACAGCATCCCGTTGTATGGGCACATCATAATGTATTTAGCCAGTCAGAGGAAGCTGGCTAAGTTTGGACATGAAGGTTGTTTTTGAATTATTGCTATTATAAAATAAGCTTCAATCACTTCCCATCTGCTTGCTTCTTTCCTTAGACAAAAAAGGTGAATTCGTGTGGTGGGATTTTGAGCAAACGCCAGTGGATAGGGGAGGTGTTTGGAGGTTGGGGGGCCACCATCATTTTGGCCTGTGTGTTCTGCAGACCCTGCCCTCCTGGATTTTGTTGGCAATACAGGTTGACTCAGTGGCCCATTTTGCATTGCTAACATAATTCTTACACTTTATCATATCTCCATTTTCTCTATGGCATCTCCTTAGCCCCTTTCCTGCCTACCTGCTTCTGGCACCTGTGGCCAGAGGTCAGCTTCCCGTCAGTGTCTGTGACAGTACGGATGTTAGTGCCATTTGCGCTCCGCCCAGTTCTACTCTGATTATCTCAGCGTGACTCGAGTAAAGGAGAAGAGCGAGCGAAGTCAGTCCCTCTCCCGGGGAGCAAGTTCATCCAGGCCGCAGGCAAATTTATTCTGTTGTTTGCCTCTTGCTAGCCAAGGTGAAAGAATTGAGGTCACACGTCACAGGCAGACAGAAAACAGAATTCTGAAATATTTCTAAGCAATTTCACTTTGTGAAATTTAGGTATGGGCAGGAGTGATAATGAAGACACTTAACAATCAGATGTGGATACCACTTATCGGGAGAGATGCTGGCATTAAACAACCGGCCCGGCTGGACTGATGTGCACTAACTGAACAGCAGCTGATGTACAAGGGAATGGGAGTCACCTTCTTTTTATCCCCAGGGACTCAATTATGAAATTCTTGCCAGCTGGACTTCACTGCAGCAGGTTATTGTCTCTCCCAACCAGTTTGTGAGAACCAATCTTCCTAAATTCCTCCTTTAAAAAAAAAACTCTTTGATTAAATCATCAATGGATATTTATTTTTTTAAAGGTCCAGGATTCTTAATTTGGATGCATTAGTCAGAACTCTCTGGGTTGCAAGTGGCAGAGCCCAATTCAGACCATATTTAACATAACGGGAGATTTTTAGTTTGCATTACTGGGAAGCCCAGGATGGAAAACTTCAGGCTTGATTCTGGCTTGGATTCAGGCTCAATGACATTGTTAAGACTCTTTAATAATTATCTTCATTCCTCTTTATACATCAGCCTCATTCTCTTCATTGGCAGATGATGCTCTTCCAACCTGGGGGACAGCACCAGCCTCATGGACAACAACCCTCCGCTCATGAAGGTTCTGGCACTGGGAAGGGCCCTGAGCACAGACACCTGGGCAAGCCCAGCTCAGCCTATCTGAGCCAGATTCTGATCAGCAGAACCTCCCAGCTGACTTATGAATGATAATAAATCCTCATTGTGTTTGGGTTTGGGAGCTACTTGTTATGTAGCATTAGTATGGCAATAGCTAACAAATACATGTGACTATGGTTAGTTTCCCAAATCTCTGAGCTCTTTAGAAGTGTGTAATATATAGTATTTATCCTTCTATTTCCCAATAGTACTTAGCACAATGCTTTGCATTTAGTACTTGGCCAATAAACGCTTTTTGAGAAAAATAATTACCCTCCATCTACTTTCCCATGATTCTGCTTCTTGTCTCAGTGAAATGTCTAAAGTGATTTTTCTATAGTTACCGACTTCATACCCATTTTACTGAACTTTGGATGCCACCTCTCTGTTGAGACTGTTCTTGACTCGCTCACCAGTGACCTCTGTGCTGCTGACCACAGTCACAACATTTCTCTTCCCTTACCCGCTGTGCTGTCTCTCTGGTGTTAGGTGCAGTTGGCTACTCCTTCCTGCATAGAACACTTCCTTCTTCTGGCTTTGGTGGCACCACACTTGCTTGGTTTTCCTTCTACCTCACTTGCAGCTTCTTTGCAGACTTCTTCAATGCATCCTCTTTCTTCTTCTTATTCTAAACAATGGAATATCCCAGGACTTTTGACCTTGAACTTTTTCTCCCTTTTTCTTTCTCTTCTTCTCTCCCTTGGTGACCTCATCTAGTCTTATGGCATTAAATACCATTTCTATATTGATAGCCCCCAAATACTTTTTTCTAGCACTGACTTCCTCAAATCTGCCTACCTAACATCTCCACTTGGGTGTACCAATGGTGTTTCAGACCCAACATGACTAGGACGACCTTTACTCTCTGCTCCTCTTCTGTAGATCCCATTCAGCAAGTGGCACCATCACCACCTCCCAGTCGCTCAAGATGAAAACCAAATATTATTCTTATTCCCTCTATTTCCCTTATTCCCGCACCAATCACTCAGCATGTCCTACTGATTCTACTTCAAAGCCTATCCTGAATTCTTATGCTTTTCTCCATCTTCACTACTATCCTAATCCAAGACACCACTATCTCTTTCCTGGAGGACCATCATAGTTTCTGCATGAATTTTCCATTCAATCCATTCTTCCTAGAGCAGCCAGAAACAACGTTAAAGTGTAGGTCATGTCATGGTTATGTTATTGTCCTGATTTCATCCCCCCAGCCCATTGTCTGTCTTCTTGTCAACCTCAGAATAAAATCCAACGTCATCAAAGTCCTTTCTTGGGAAGCCCTCATC
This sequence comes from Daubentonia madagascariensis, assembly GCA_023783475.1. Taxonomy (NCBI): domain Eukaryota; kingdom Metazoa; phylum Chordata; class Mammalia; order Primates; family Daubentoniidae; genus Daubentonia; species Daubentonia madagascariensis. The sequence goes on along the minus strand of JAKFHU010000600.1, from coordinate 48,028,816 downwards.
CTGTGACATCACCTCCCTGTCTGTGGTCATCTCTTACCATCTTCATATCACATACAGGCTTCAGACACGCTAAGCTGCTTTCTGCTCCCTGACATTTGCTCCTACCGTGGGTCCTTTGCGTGAACGCTTTCCTCTGTCTGGAACGTGCCCCTTGATCTCTGCACGGCTCTTTCTCATCATCTAGGTCAACTTTAATTCACATCTCAGAGAGGCCTTTCCTGGACCACCACACCTAAGTTTACTACCGAGCCACTCTCTTGTAGCATCCTACCTTACATTTCTGCATAACCCTTTCAACATTTGAAAATGTTCTCACGTGAGGGTCTCTGTGCAGCAGATATAAACTGCTTGAGAACAAGGCCTTCTCTCTTTTACTGTTGTATCCCAGTGACCAGGACACTGTCTTGAACGTGGTGGGCTCTCCATAAGTATTTGTTGAGTGAAAACGAGAAAAGAAATGTTGAATAAATATTGTGGGAGGCTGAATACTTACCTAGTTTATCTTTCTTTAAAAATGGTATTTACAACCCAAATCTGAAGATAGCACTTTAACAATCTTACGTATAATCCACCCTTTTGAAGATAAAACTCAACCTTGATTCAGAGTCTTTTATTCTTTTTTTTTTTTTTTTTTTTTTTACAGGGTCTCACTCTGTTACCCAGGTTGGAGTGCAGTGGCGTCATCACAGCTCACTGCACCCTCAAACTCCTGGGCTTAAGCGATCCTCTTGCCTCAGCCTCTCAGGTAGCTGGGACTACACGCACGTATCACCACGCCTGGCTAATTTTTCTATTTCTTTTGTAGAGATGGGGGTCTTGCTATTTTGCTCAGGCTGGTCTCAAACTCCTGGCCTCAAGCAATCCTCCTGCTTCGGCCTCCCAAAGTGCTGAGATTATAGACATGAGCCACCCTGCCTGCCCCAGTCTTTTAATGACAATGAGATGCTGAAACAAGAAAGAAAAAGAGGAGGTGTAGACCCTAATTAACATCACTACTAACTTTAGATGAATAATTAATATTCATAAATAAAAATTCTCAAAAAATAAAATAATTATTGGACTTGGAAGTAAACCAAAGATTCTATAATCATAAACTTCTCTCTTTTTCTTCCCATCACCATTTTAGGGTGGATGTGATGGAATTTTAAAAGAAGAAAAATTACCCAATAAATATGATATGCATTATACCACACTACTGTACCAATTAGGTGATAGACATATATCCATCCTCCCTGGTAGTAGCTAATAAGCTAAGAAGAAAATCCCATTGCAATTAAGCATAAAGCAGTTAGTGACTAGCCAAACTTGGCAAGTGCCATAATTAAATAGAATCACGCCATTTATCAAGAAAAGCATGTCGGTATGATAGTAGCTAGAAACAAAGAAGTCAGGGAAGTTGCGTTTTGGAAAGTGTGGATGAAGTGTGAGTTGGATAACCTTATGTTGTAACTCTCACAGCACAGAATATCTAAGATCAGTAGAAGGAGATACTGCTTCTTTAAAACCCTTTTTACCTTATAAAATGGAGAATAAAACCAACAAAACTTTCTTCTATATCTTTAACAATAGCCAGATAGATTCCCATACTGCTGGCTGTGCTGGTCTTAAAACTGAGAATGAATAAGCCTTTCCACTCCAGTGCTCCCAGCTGATCCCTGAAAAATGCTCCACAGGCCCTATTCAGCACAGAGTGGGAGAAATTGCTGGTTCAGTTGGCCTTCAGCAGACGATAGTTCAAGAGCTGCTAATGAATTAACCAGCACCTCCTGTAATTAGGCTTTTGCTTTGACCTGTGTAGGCCACACATGGGCTTTCCAGTGGGGTGTCAAGCCTCACTTTGCTCCCATTGTGACAGAACCCTCAGGAAGGCAGGAGGGCCCTTAGAAATGTGCCTCTCTCTGTTGAAGAATTAAAATGCATCTGAGTGGGTGTGTGCACATTACTTGAAGGCATCCATTAGTCATGATATATACTGAAGGACAAATGAGTCCCTGATCATCCTCTATAATTAAATACCCATTATGGACAGTTTGAGAAACTGGATATGATAAATGGGTCAGTACTATTAACACTGCTGAGTGCTAACAGTTGGTGAGCTGCTTATGTCAAGAATTTGCCAAAAGTGGTTGAGATCATCATTTTTTCCCTCCATTACAGCAGGGGTCTGCAGATAAGAAAAGAAAATACTTGACTCTGGGATTGTGTATATAACCAGTATTTTGAAAAGGCAAATATGATTTAATAAAAATATAACTTCATTTTTCTCTTCCTTGGCCCCATGACTTTTCTACTGACGCTTAGGTAATAAACAGTTCTGTCTGTGATCATTTTAAGTTAGAAATACAGTCTCAATTGAGAAATAGTGTGTTCAGTCCAGGATCTCTGAATTAGACTTAATGTCAAATATTCGCTTCTCTTCCAGCTGTCTTCCTCAGGCTGGGATCTTGCTGGGGCAGAGGAAATAGGAAAAATTTCATGAGCCTCAGGTTGAGGATTCTCCCTCTGATAAGGGGGTGCTCTTTAGCAGTGTGTGTGGGGGACAGGCTTGGAAGTAGGGGTGGGTCACGGGAGTACTGACGTCACCAATGTGTGGGGCCAGCCTTCTTGGACAGGTGTGCATGTACCCAGGGAACAGCCAGGAGAGTCATTTGTGAATGAGTATCACCTCATTCTTGTCCAGGTAATACTCCCCATCCCCATCCCAGGCTAGCCCATTTTTGAGTTTAAGGTGTAGGGTTTGTAAGGCTAGGGATGAGTTAGAAAGTTTTTCACTTAACTACGGGATTACTACAATGCCATAGGGTGAACTGAGCCGAGAACTGAGAAATCAAAGTCCAGGAGGGTAGAAGGGAAGAGGGGAGGGCTTCTAAAAGGAGGGGTCCAGAGGCCGGAGAACTGCTCTGAAGGGTTAGAACCAGAAATAAATAAAAATGCAAACCTACAGCACAGACTGTAAATGGAAGGGGTTGGAGGCCGCTGCCTAGGACAAGCACTGCCTGCAGCTTGTTATTCTAGGCCTCTGGGAGGCAGTAGGTAGTTGGGTGGACAATGTCTGAAGCAGATGATACAAAACGGTAGCCTATAGGCCAGATCCAGCCAACTATGTGTTTTGTTAAGTCCACAAAGTTTTGTTTTTAACTGAATCCCTTGGCTATATTTAAAAATTGAAAGTATTGTCATGGAAATCAGATTTCCAGCTTCTCTTAGAAATGGACCATTGGAGCTTTAATTCCACATAAAAGGAGGATCCTAAGGGTGGGGCTCCTCTTTGGATGAGTCACATATGCCTTATTTAGTCATCATCTCTGCCATTCCTTCTGTCTCCCCTCTACTGAGGAGTTACTAGTTATAGTTGTGTTTCTATTTGTCTTAGTCTTTCAGGACTGCTATAACAAAAATAGCATAGACTGGGTAATTTATAAACAATAGAAATTTATTACTGATAGTTCTGGAGGCTGGGAAGTCCAAGATCAAGGTGCCAGCCAAGGTGGTGTCTGGTGAGGGCTCTGTGCTTCACAGGCGGTGCCTTCTCATGGCATTCTCATGTGGTGGGAGGGGTGAACAAGCTCCCTCAGGCCTCTTTTTTAAGGGCAGTAATCCCACTCATGAAGGTGCAGCCCTCATGGCCTAATCACTTCCCAAAGGTTCTACCTCTTAACACCACCACATTGGGGATTAGGTTTCAACATATGAATTTTGGGGGGACACAAACATTCACATCATAGCAGACCTGCTTCACCTTGCTTGCTTCTGTCATTTATTTCACCTATCTGGTGCCAAAGGCATTTAATTTCTGGTTCTCAGTTTAAAGAAACAGGGAAAAAGTGGACAGGGCAAATAATCTCTTAGGACTGCGGTAAAGATTGCTTAAAATAAATGCTTGGGCAGAGCTTAGCAAGCATTAAGTGTTCAGTAAATGTAAGATCTTCTCCTCTCTCCTTTCATAGTCGCTGTTTGGCCTCAGGTAAATATTTCAGGGCTGTCAGGAAGCCTTAGGCTTGCATAGGGAAGAAGAGATGTTTGCCTTTAAGCATATACCACCTGCCATTTTACAGGAGAGACAGGCAACACAACAGTGTTTGACTTTCAGAATTAACTGTGGGATTCACAAAGATTAAATACTTCTTGGTGGTGGATCAGGGTTCTAGTGACCTGGGCTATGACACTCAGTGGGATGTGTTTATGTCAGATACACTGTTCAAGCAAAACCATGTTTAGCCCAGCAGTCACCTTGAGGTTGTCCATCCTCAGAGGGAACAGAAGGACAAATGTTAAGTGGGAACTCAAACTTTTCAGTCTAACCATCTATTTTCTGGTTCTGTCATTGGATTTTGCACTTTGCTTGAACCAGAGAAATGAAAAAAAGATGTCTCTGAGCTCTGTGTGTGCTATCAAACATGAAATCAGGATTGTAATTGGGTCTCTCTAAGGTGTCCCCTTTAAGAAAAAAATAATGCACCGTGTCAATCCCTCTAAAGGCACCACAGGGACAAAGGAGACCAGCTAAAATCTCAACAGGTGTGGGATGTGTTTTCTTTTCAGTCTGAAATGTGGTGGTGAAGAGTTTATAAAATGAAAATGAAAATGTGACAACCAATAGTCTGGGGATATTTTTATACTTTTAGATTTTTTCCAGTTTATGAAAGAATAGACCATAACAAAGCTATATCTGTCAGCAAGGACTTTATACATCTCAATTTACAAAGTCTGTAAATAAAGAAAATATGGTATATAGTCAACCCAAAATAAGTGACTAAGGCAAAAATCTCAATCAATGGAGGTTTATTAAGCCAAAGTTGAGGACATGCCTTGGAAAAACACAAACCACAGACAGATTCTGTGACTGTTTTTCCGAAGGGGAATTTGGGAATTTCAGTATTTAAAGGGGGACAGGGAATACAGAAAGAAAACAAGGCAAGGGTGGGGTGGGAAGTGAGACAAATGGCTACATTCTTGTGAGACCCAGGAAAACCTACATTTTACACAAGATAAGGCAAATGTTAGAAGAGAAAAAGGGAGTGAAGGAAGAAGCATCAATTATGTAGATGTCCCTGGGTAGGTGGCAGATTTATCTGATCTTCTATTTTCTCTGTTCTGTACCTGCGAAGATAAACTTGTAATTCATGTTAGTGTGGAATTGAACAGACTTTAGTTTTAGGAGTTAGACGTAGCCTGCAGACCTAAAGTTACAATTTGCATGTCCTTGCTTATGGGAGGCCAGCAAGGAATTTCCTTAATGAATGATCTGTGGGGCCAGCTCTTCACAGGTGCCTGAGGCCTTTAGCTTCTTTTTTGCATAAGGAGTTGGGGGCGTGTGGGTCAGAGATTTTTATTTTCTTTTGCATGTATATGTGTAAATAATGGAAAAATGGAATAAATACATATGTATATAATCTATATATGTATATTATATATTATGTATATTATATATATGTATATAATGTATTCAGCCTTAAAAAAGAAGGAAATCTTGTCATTTGAGACAACATGGGTGAACCTGGAGGACGTTATGCTAAATGAAATAAGCCAGATGCAGAAGGACAAATGCTGTATCATCTCACCTATATTTGGAAGCTAAAACAGTCAAACTTATAGAAGCAGAGAGTAGAATAGCGGTTTCCAGGGGCTGGGGAAGGTGGAAATGGGGAGATTTTGGTCAAGGGGTACAAAGTTTCAGTTATACGAGGTGTAAGCTCTGGAGATCTAGTGTATACCACTGTGAATATAGTTAAGAATATTGAATTGTATACTTGAAATTTGCTAAGAGAATAATTCTTAAATGTTCTCACCACACACACACAAAAGATGGTAACTGTGTGAGGTGCTAGATATGTTAATTAGCTTGAGAGTGGTGGTTATTTTACAATGTACACATATTTCAAGTCATCAAGTTGTATACCTTAAATATATACAATTTTTAATTGTCAAACCAAACAAAATATTAACTAATTAATTTTGCCTGCACCTAAAATAAAAAATATATTGTAAAAAACAAAACAAAAACAACCAAAATCTGAAAAGGCAAAAATTTTCTCTTCTTTTCTCTTTCTAATGAGATTGTACTTACTTGATTATTTATTAATATATCCCTAGATAATTGCTACCTAATTTTTAGAAGAAAATGCACAATTTTTGTCCTGCACACCTTTTTCTTGGAATATCAAAAAACATGGCAAAACTAGTGATTAAAATTTTAACACAGTTTTGATACATAATATATAATAATACCTTCTGATAATATCATATACTTGTATTTTCAGTGGTTTTCAAACTTTAGCATACATAAGGATTACCTGGATGCAATGGTTTGTAGATAAGTGTCTAATAACCAACTCTCTGGGAGAGAACTAAAAGCCCTGAATTGTAGCATTTCACAATTTGCATGGTATAAACATGTCCATCACAGGAAATTTTAGTCTACCAATGTGAAGTCACCTGGCTCACAAATTCCTAAGATTGCTGGAATTTTAATAATTTGTTCTTGGGAGTTGGTACCTGCTGGCTCGAGCACACTACTGTGGAGGGCTTGTTAGAACAGCTAATATTTCCAGACTTCAGCTCCAAAGAGTCTGATTCAGTAAGTCTGGTGTGGGGCTAAAGAATTTGTCCTTTTTAAGGAACTCCCTGTATCTACCAAGTGGATGATGCTGGTGGGCACACAGATCACTCTTACGGCATTTTCTAAGTTTGTTTGGTGGAACCTTAGTTCAGTGAGTGGTAATAAATGTTTCAGAGAATGAAAAAGACTTCAGTGGTTAAATGTTGAGGAATGCTAGGGCAAGCAAAGTTAATATGGTTTTCTGTAGTACATGACTTTTTAGGCTTTAATGTGCCCTTCTGCAAAGTGAAACAATGACAAGATATTGAATTCAATATTTCAGAAATTTATTTGATCCTAGAAGCTTTGTTCCAGATGTGTTGTTTTGGGGAATAATATTAGTATTTATACCTTACATTTATGGAATTAGGGTTAGATCTCTGAGTCATGGGATTTTGTGAACAAATTCATTTTCACAATACTAGGCATTAGTAATGTGATGAACATATTTACAACATGCAAATTGTCAAATGCTTTAATTCAGGGCTTTTAGTTCTCTCCCAGAGAGTGGGTCATTAGACACTTACCCAGAAACCACTGCATCCGGGCGATCCTTATGTATGCTAAAGTTTGAAAACCACTGAAAATGCAAGTACTGCACTATAGACTTTTTCAGAGGAAAGAGTAAACTCAAAAGAGTGGCAAATAGAAAGTCCTTTATCTAAGTACTATAACCTTTGCCACTTCTTTCACTTCCAAATTGAGGCTTGGGAACAGGTGCCGAGCTCCTTAGTATTCTTGAAGCCTGTGGCCTAGAGAAATAGGAATCATTCAGTCCCATAATTTCAGAGCCAGAAGAGATCTAAGAGGTCACCCGGTCAAGTCTTCCTTTCAACATATGAGAAAATCAAACCAGGGAGATTCGGCACCTTTCTCAGAGCGGGGGCTACGACTTTCTAACACTATCCGTTGCTCTTTTTACTATATTAAAATTTCTTCTCTTTCCTGGAAAAAATTCAAGATTCCAGCTGCCTGTGATGCCTGTTTGAGCAACCTCTAGGGGGCCCAAAGTCCAAATGTCCTACTCAGAGCTGTTTCAAAATAATCCTCTTAAATTAAACTGCATATCTTCTTCCTTTGAAATTCTGATTAGTTGAGGGTGTTTGATTCTGATAACCCACCAGGGAGGAAATTATGCTCTGAGGTCCAGCAGCTGCCAGAAGCAAGCTGTCAGCTTAATACCAGCTCTCTTTCTCTCTATTTTATCAGCAAAACAGCTGGGAACAAAGGCTCAGAGGGTAGAGCTGGGTGAGGAAACACACCACAGAAAGTTGGCATGTGCTGAGCTCCGTGCCCGTGAGGGCAATGATCTTTTATGATGTTGCTTAATTAGAGTCAAATATAAACATCAAACAAGACAAAACACCAGTGATGGGTAACAATAGAAAGTTAGAGATACACGTTACCGAAGACAAAGTGTTCCTTTGTATCCTTAGAACAACATTGTCCACTTTTCATTTTACACCCATTATGCCATTGAAACGTGATCTGAAAGGGTCTGGTTGAGTTCGTGAAATAGAATGGTTATTCTGTCGTCTCCCTGTCAATGTGCACCCCCATCCTCATACACACGCCACAGGTGGGTGGCTAAGTACTAAGGATGGTGTTGAGGTGACACAGTATTAAAATTGACACAAGACTCACTGCGTATACTCTTCCACTTATTAATTAGACACATTTATTGAGTACCAGCTGTGTCCCAGGTACTGTGCTGGAGTAGGAGGATGTAACAATGAGTGGCAAGAAGCCTGGTCCTGCCATCAGGAAGCTAGGAGTCTTGCATGGGAGACAGAAAGAAAAAAATCACAACGATATACATAAAATTACCAATTGTGGTAAATGCTTTGAAAAGAAGGTACATGGTGCTATATAACGTGCCAACGTGACCTAGATCAAATTTGAAGGACCACTTCCCTCCCCCAAACCCTCTGCCGTGGACTAGTACTAGCATACAAATCCTGCTACGTGTGAGTAACCATGTGAGTTTGACAACACCTGAACTACTCTTTACCCTGTTCAACAAGAGGAGTCTACCGATCGTGTGCTTGGGTGTAATATTAAAATACTGTAAACGTTTCTAGATGCATATTTCTCAATTTTAGCACTTAACCACGTTGAGAGCAGTTTGTGGCTTGGCACCGAGCTGTGGATGGCACTTTGAGTAGCTCTGACCTAGGCTGTCAAATCAAGAAAGCCTTCCTGGAGGGAATGATTTTTGCATAGTGAGCTGAAGGATGAATAGGCAAAATTGAGACGGGAAGGAGAATTCCAGGTAGAGGGAATGAATGAACACCAGAGAAGACCAGCGTGGCTGGAGCGTGCAAATGCGTGGGAGATGAGTCAAGGTGAGCGAGGTGGGAAATGCTGTGCAGGCCTGTGTTACCTTCACATTTTCTCCATGGCAAGGGACGGCTTTTGGTGTTTTGAACAGTGTGATTTGATCAGATTCAAGGTGTTAAGATTACCTTGCTGCAATGTGGACAATGCATTTGGGGTGTCTCAGTCTGTTTGGGCTGCTACAGCAAAATACGGGGTGGCTTATAAACAAGAAGAACGTATTTCTCACAGTTCTGGAGGCTACGAAGTCCAAGATCAAGGTATGGGCAGATTCCATGTCTGGTGAGAGCCCGTTTCACGGCTCATAGGTGGCCATCTTCTCGCTAAGTCCTCAATGGCAGAAGGGGCAAGGGATCTCTTTGGGGCCTCTTTTATAAAGGCACTAATCCCAGTCATGAGGATGCCACCCTCATGACCTAATCACCTCCCAAAGGCCCCACCTCCTAATGCTGTCACCTTGGGGGTTAGGATTTCAACACATGAATTTTACGAGGACACAAACACTCAGACCACAGCAGGAGAATGCAAGTGGAAGCAGGGAAACCAGCTGATAGACCATGGCAATATCCAGGTAACTTGAACCACAGGGGGGCTGTGGACGTGTACAAAGGGGAGACTAAGGGAGTAAGATTTCTGGTGGAGTGGATATGGGGCTGAAGAAATGGAACAGACTAAAGGTGACTCTTCTGGAAGCTTGTGAATCATCCCAATATTCCACTCTAATGCAGACAAAGAATATTGCTTCTTTTCTGTTAGTACCAAAGAAGTCTCTTCATCCCTGAGGAATTTTCCTGGTAGGGAATGGAAGTCCATTTCCCAAGTCCTTCAGAGGCTCTGCCAATATTTTCAGATGTGCTTCACAACTGCCCTTCTTTCTCCATTTAACTTTCCATTTATGGAACTAAATGAGTTCTCCCTTTGAGTATAAATTCTCCTCTACAGTGATTCCTCAGTTTTTTTCCTTAAAACTTATTCTTGAAAATATTAACAAGTACTCAATGCAAAAGGAGTCTCATCAGAGGATATATTTGGGAAATACTGGGCTGGATAAGAGTCAGACTTGTTTCTTCTTCAATGCAGGACTTCTCAGAGCATTTAATATGTTAACGTGCCTCTTCAGTTTCCAAGAGGGGAGATTCAAAATACAGTGTTTTCTAAACTTATTTAGTCAAGGGGTCCTTTTTGGCAGGAGCATCTAGTAGGCTAGTGCTCTAGGAAACATTCTTCGGGAAAGGATGCTGCGTCATGACTACAGCTGCCCTGCCCTCAGCAATGAAAGTTTGGTTCTGCTTTACTTATTTTGAGGCTAGAAGAGGTAGATTTTTGGGGTTTTTTTGTTTGTTTGTTTTGTTTTTTGGTCACAGGACAATCTAGTTCTGTTCCATAAGGTGCTCTTACTGAGAGGCCAAGTAAGTTTTTGGAATCAGCAATGGCACCCCCTGTACTGACTGAACATGCAGTTCTAGCTTGGTGGTGAGAACTGCACGCCAGCCCTATGTGTCTTTCTGGGGGCAGCATCCTGCGTGTCTGTCTGGGGGCAATAAGTTTCACCCATGCAATAAATCAGAAAGGAAGAACATAGGTCCCTGATGGACTTACATGACACTAGTATAAGAGAGTAAATTTTCCATTTTAGCTGACTGGGGAGCAGCAGTGGTTATGAATGATAGTTATGTCTGCTGAGGCTGACCTTCTCTCCGTCCTCTCTTCTTCCTGGCCTTTGAAGGCAACCATGAAGAGCCCCAAAGAGAAGTGTTTTTCTTTATTTGGTAACAGGTGTCATTCCTCAGCAGGTGTTATAGATCAGGCTCACAGGAGTCATCTGGGGATTGTGGAAAATGCACGTTTCTGGGCCTCACTTCTAGAGATTCTTATTTAGCAGATCTGGAATGTGATGGAGTCATCTGTATTTATTTTTATCTTTACTCCTTTACCCTTATATACTTCAGTGTTTATTTCCTAAAAATAAGACAATTCTCTTGCCTAATCACAGTACAATTATCAAAGTCAGTACATTAACCTTGTCACAATCATGTTATCTAATCTACAGATTTTGTTCAAATCTCTGTAATTGTTCCAATCTTTTCCTTTATAGCACATCCTCCCTGAAAAAAGTTCTGGCTCAGGCCAAAGGGGCCAGATGTTTAACATTATCAAATAAGCCCAGGCCTAAGACAATAGGAAACAATGGACTATGCTGGGAATTGTGGTTACCTGGGGTGAGTGCTCTGCCTGAAGATATTTAAACTGAAATGTCATAAACCGGCAGTACCAGCCTATGTTGTAGTCACACACACACGGCCACCCTCAGCTTCTCTCTGCCTTGCCCATACCTGCTACTATGTCCTTGCAAGTTGAGACCTCTCAAGCTGTGCAATTTTCCTGTCCACAGCTCCCTCATTTCCCTAGCAGAATACTCTGCTTTGCCAGGCAACACAGCCATAGTTAGTTATTATGCTCATGAGGCAATACATCATTCAGGCAAATGGATAAATGCCGTTTAGAAATGCCACGTGGGCTTGTGAGCTTTTAAGCTTGTTAAGCATGGGACAAAATATCACCTTTTAAACTACCTGCTGCAATGCTGCTGAACTGGTTTGTGCCAAGAAATACTCCCAGAAAACTAAGGAGGTGGCTGCCGTAGCTGGTGAGAATCAAGTACCATCCCAGAACTCTGTGTGCCCTAGGAAAACAGCAGCCTGTGGCAAAATAAAACACTTTTGGTTAGATGTAACTAAAAGAAACTGCCTCTGTCAGAAAGGCATTCTCTATCCTTGTGTTTTGAGGAAATTGGTTGCTCAGAAGTCTGAAGTCTGACTCCTTCTGCTGAACTGGAATCTAGGCCATCAAAGCCACTGTCAGCATAAATGAAGGCTCTTGTCACTCTTAATACACACAAAGTGCACAGTACCTGCGTCTCAGGGCTTCCAGTCTGTGGGCCCACAGGTTGTTATCTGACACCCTTGTGGCCAGATGTGTTTCAGGATTCACATGTTCCTGGATTTTAGAAAAGCCATACAGACCATATACTATGTATTATGCAACAAGCTAGTACAGTTTCGAGCCATAATCAAATACATTAATATTTCTGCAGGAAAAACTATGAATAGTCCTAATCAAGTAGGATAAATAAAGACTAAACACATTTTCTCATGAGTTCTGGTTAGGGTTTACAGCCACAAGATTTAGGTCATGTTGGGTTTTACTTCCAAAGGAGTTGTGAAAAAACTTTGACATTTTTAAGGCTTTCTGTATTTTTGGAATTGCAGATAAGGCAATATGGACTGTTCAAGTATCTTTTACTGTAGAGTTTAGTCTGTAGTGCTCCATAACACAGTTTTTCAAAAAAGAGTTACAGTTATGAAAATTGAGAAAGCCAAAGGAAAGTTGGCTATCAAAATTGCACAGTGAGGAGAGTAAAATAAAATACGTAACACTGACTTATTCTGTTTATTATAACAGACAACCTCTTGGTGGTGTGCTTCATGAAGAATCATGCTAGGCAGTTGCCATCAATTATATAATTATCACACTCAAGGACCGTATGAGAATGGTACATTATTATCCCTTTTTATACTTGAGGAAACTGAGGCTCAGAGAAGTGAAGTAATTTGCCCAAAGTCACCTGAATAATAAATAATAGAGCTGGGAGTGGAACCCAGGTCTGTCTGCTCCAGTGAGTCGTAAGCCCTTAGTCATGAGGCCATAGTGTCCATACAAAGCTGGCGGGCAGTGCTTTTTGTTGATTGTGCTTGTATGTGTAGTTAATCTAAGGAAATCAACTAATGTCTTGAAATGTAATCAGCTATCCATAATATAGTCACATTATCTTTATGTTCCTACTTCAGTTTTCAACATTTTTGTCAGTTCATTTTTCCAAAGTCTGCTTGCCCCATGACATATTATTACCACCTTAAAATAACATGTGTGGAGCTTGTTAAAGTGATTCATTGTGTTATTCATACTTTTGTTTCTAGGAATAGTTATAGATTAGAAAGAATTTCTTAAATAAATTTTTTATATACTAAGGACTCCGAAGGAAGTGTGCAGATATTGGCTCAAATATTAAAAAAACCCTCTGAGTTCAGTTTAAAGTGAGAAGACATTTATTGAGTTTCTATTCTGTGCCTTATACTCTGCTTGAGCTGGAGTTGCAAAATTGAGTGAAGTCCTTGCCCTAAAGGCACTCGCAGTTGAAGGGCAGACAAGTAATTATATGACAATGTGAAAAGAGCCACACCATGGATGTGAAGCATCCTGGGCTGAGTGGGGAGGAGCTGCAGAGAAGAGACTGTCACCACAGAGCCATGACATACGTGTGTATATCGGCATTCCTCAGTGGACTGAGGACCGTCTTGAGTACTCCATTAAAACACAGTAACCACATACTTTCTGAATGTGTGTGTGTGCATGTGACAAACCTAGGCTTGATTGTGAAGTAAGAAAAATGACTAGTATCTTTTTTATTTAGGATTAAGTTTACATTTCCAAAATGCCTGTCTTGATCAAATTCCCAACCTTAAGTCTGTGCCAGTACCTTCTCTTCTCCCTCTCATTAGTTCCACTCCAGCCACACTGTACTCCTTGCAGTTCTTCCAACTCTCCAGACACATTTTCACCCCAGGGCTCTGGCACTTGCTGTTCCCTCTGCCTGGAACAGTCTTCTCCCAGGTAACCATGTGGCTGACTCCCTCACCTCCTGCCACTGCTAACCCAACTGTCAACTTTGCAGTGCAGCTTCCCAGTGGCCACTCCCATCACTGCCCTGCAATTCTGGGGCCCCTTCCTTGCATGGCTTTTCTCCACTGCAGCCACCACCATGGGACGCGTTCTACACTTCAGTCATGTGTTTGTCTACTTCCTGTGAACTCCCTGAAGGCAGGCATTCTGGTCTCTCTAATTTACTGCTGCATGCCTAGTTCAGGAACAACATCTGTCATGGAGCAAGTGCTTGCTCAATATTTGCTGAATGAATGAATACATTTCCGGTCATTGTTATTATTTAACTCTTGGCTAGCCAAGACTTTATTAGAGTTATTATCCTCTGTCAATAAGAAGAAAGGCCCAAAGAATGCGTATCTTATACAATTCATTAGCCTTTTTTCTAGGAAATCTCCTCAGTCAACACTGTCATTGGAGGGCTGGCTCTCAACAATGAACAAGGTTTACTTACACTGAGAAATAATTAGCTCTAGCAGCAAAACACAATATAGGACTCTACGTAAATTGGAAACCAAAATATGGAAGCCATGCATTTGCAGGAGGGATTCCCAAGAGCTAGCTCACAGCCTATAGAAACATCTCACAGATAGAATTGCTTTGGTGAATAGACTTCAACCCAGGATACGACCCTCAGCCTTGCAGGGTGGAGACCTCAATCTTGTCAATGCCCTGGAGTTGTGGGTCTGGGGGAGGCTGGTTCACACTACAAAATTCAGAGGAGATTAAAAACCATGCCAGAACATGAGCTGTAAAGTACAGAATGAGAAATGGACCTGTCACAGGGCCTAGGACTCTCTCCCATGTGCCTTGAGCAGCACCTTCTCTGTCTATTGGCAGATGGACATGGGAACTTGAATGACTTCAGGAGCATTGTTGGTGAGGATGGAATCTAGCGATGTGACCACCCAGGCACTTCAGGTTCCCTTAGTGTGATCCCCTGGTTGTGGATTTATCTGCCACAGCACCAGGGCAGGGAAGCCCTTTCTCTGCTGGCTTAGCACCACCCATGCATGCCTTTCTCACTGTCTTCTCCCACTTTCCCTAGGTGACCAGCTGCCAACAGAAACGGTGTTTTCCTTTTGATGTATCAATTCCGCCCAACAACACAGAGCCAAGTCTTGCTCCAGCCTGCGAGCTGCTTTATTTCATTAAGGTAACTATAGATCTGTAACACCTTGGTTGATTTGGTGATTTAACTCTGAGTGAGCAACCTTATTTTTAATTTCTCAGAGGGCATGTCTCCCATGGCTTCCAAGTACCATCTGTGGTTCATAATTAGTTGAAATAACTTCATTGTCACCTTTACCCCCTCTCCCCATATCATCTTAATACCAGGCAGTGGTTCTGGAAAACAAAAGACATCTTCCATTAGCATTATGTGTGTGGCAGTGGAAGGTGCCTTCTAGAATGTATGCACTCTCAGGAAGATAGTTTGGTTATTTAAAACTGTCTTTTCTGTGTGATGATTCCCAGATGCTGAATCCATGCCAGGGTGCTGATTATCTTAGAACTTTATTGAGGAGACATCTAGTGGGGCCGAGGCAGAAAATTGTCACTCTGAATGCTGCCGAATTGGGGCTGGAAGATTCAGTACTAAGAGGGACCTCTAGTGTTCCGCACAATTTCAGACTTGATAATGCTGAGATGCTTTAGATGCCTTTCCTATCTTCCATTTGTCAAACAAGAGTGTACTTATATTCAAAGTTTGCCATTCATCTGTGAAATAAAGAGGCATGGTCTGTTTATGATTTCTGTCTATGTATTTTGAAGCTGATGAATTTAAATACAGGAAATGTTTCCTATGGAGCACCAGGGCACACCGTTTCCATAGGCCAGTAGTGATAGCAGATCTCATTGATTGAGCACTTACTGCTGGCTGGCACCGGCCCCAGGCTCAGCACTATACATGTGTTCTTCTTTTAATCATTATTGATGGCACTATTATTTTTTTCCTTGTTTTTCAGATGAAGAATCTGAGACTTAGGTTAAGTAGCAAGGGCAGGTAACTGTTAAGTGTCAGGGCCTGACCTTGGTCTCACATGTCCCTGATTCCAAAGGCTGTACTGCTAACTGTTACACTGTTCAGCGTAAATCAGAAGAGGTGGCGGGGGCTGAAAGGTCACTCTCCCTTCCTTCGTTCCTCCCTTCCTCCCTCCTTCCTTTCCTTCCTTCCCTCTCTTCCTCCCTTCTCCTCTCTCTTCCTTCCTCCCTCCTTTTCCCTCTGTTTTGTTCCTTTATTTTCTTTATTCTCCTAAACCAGCAAATGTATCCACTTTCCATCAGAAGCTTGGTGACATTTGCAACGGAAGTGGATTTGTTTTTGTCAGGGTTATACTTATAATGACGTTTTTACAACCAATGGGAATTGACATATTTTGTCTTGACATTGCTACATAATCTCCCACATGAAATCAAAGCAGATATTTCACATGTCACCGCTGGGTAATGGCTTTTCTTGGGTGGTGTCCAATCCAGAGAAGTGATGCTATTTCATTCTCTTGATGAAAACGCTTATTTGGCTCTTTCCTGCTCTTAAATTATGCTTAGAATTTGCACCTCAGCTGAAGAAGTAAATATGTTCTAATGAACATGTTTCTTTTGCTGAAACAAAGGCATCAAGGTTAAGTGAGTTATTCATTAGAAGTTGGACATTCAGAAGCCTTTTAACTTAATACAGTGCCACGAACCTCATGGCTTCTCGAACCATGAATGTTTTTGTCTTTTGGGCTTTGTTTTGTTTCATCTTTGAACTGGACCTAAGAGGAAATTTTTTGGGCCTTTCAGTAAAAAATATATGATTAGGCCATAGATGGGAAGTTTGTGGGTTGGGTGGTTGAAGAGATCTTGCTCTTAGTGCATAAGCAAGTCTTCTGTCTGCTTAACGTCCTTTTGTTGGGAACTTCCCCTCCCATGTTTGGTGGGGCTGTCACACATGTGGTCATCTCCCCTGACAGCTGGACAATCATACCCCATCCTCCCTGGCATAGCGATGCGTCCTGTGGTGGGTGTCTAACCCAAGCAGAGGCGTTCAGGGTCCTTCTAGGGGCACTGATGTGGGGCTGGCAGTGAGACTTTCCCCCTGCTGAAGATTGCAAGATCAAAGAACCATTTAAATCTGAAGCTGCAGAGATAGTTTGTGCTGCCCAGTGGAGAAAACTTGTTTGAGGAGGAGGAAAGCAGAGCCTGAAGAGGAAGGTGGAGTGATTTCATCTTAATGAAATCATCCGATGTCCTGGATCCAGCCATACCTGAACTGGGAACGTACTTTTCAACTTTTCAGTTACAAGAAGGAATAAATTCCTGTTTGACTCAAACTAGTTTGAGTTGGATTTTTGTCACCTGAATCGGAAGTGTCTTGACTGATACAACAACATGTGTTGAAATTTTTGGTCGAACAAATAGGAAGTAAAGAAATAGGATTCATTCACCCTCCATATAGGAGGACCATATAGGTCCTCTTCCAGGCAAGACCTCATGTGGGCCAGCCAATGGTCTCCTGGTATCAGCTATGAATGAATCAGTGCTTCTTTTTGTTCCTGCTTTTCTGCCAGTATGAAATCCACACAACGTAACTGAAAGTTGCTCAGTCAGTCTCCTGACTCTTCTCCAGCCACTTGGTGTAGGCTATATCTATAGAACTAAGGACAGAGTTGTTATGACCATGGTTTTTGATAAAAATAAGGATTAGTGATATTTAATCTTTGAAATTGAGTTGCACTGCATTAGTTTTCAAACTATTCATCACCAAGAACACCTTTTATTTCTTTTCTATGTGAAATATTTTATTCACAAAAACCACACTTACTTAATAATTATGGATTTGTTTTTACCACAGGAAATAAATAAATACATATAAAGCAATCAATAAGAATTGCTTAACATTTGCTAAAACCAGCATTTCTACACAGAACTGATATAATGTCTGCTATGAACAGCAATCTTAAGTGTAATGTTATAGTTTCTGTTAGGATTTTTGCAATATTTTATATATATTGTAAATATTGCACATGAACAATGTGTGTGTGTGTCTGTCTGTCTGTCTTTGGAGGGTCTGCCTTTGGAGACCCTAAATTGGGCACATCTGACCTATTATACTTTGGCATTGTGTTAAGTGCTAGGAATATACAAAGACCTGGATTCTGTCCTAATGAAATTTATAGTTCAGTTTGTAGGGGAAGAAAATACCCTTTTTCCCCTACCCTTTTAGGTTCATTGAACAGGGCCCTTCAAATTAGACTGACAAAAGACAGATTAATAGGAGAAGACACATACAAATTTAATTTTTACATGACATGGGGGTTTTTCTAGAAAAGAAGAGAAGACCCAAAGAAGCAGATAGGCCCAAGAACTTCTACACTTTTTAAACAAAGAACAATAAATTGTGGAGATATTAAGAGACAAAAGAGTTTTGGGCTTCCAAGGGCAACAGTGGGAAAACTGGTAGAAAATAAAAGCTGTCTTGGCAAGGTTTGCTTACTTAGGTCCATCTTGGTGTTGACTTTCAGTCTTCTTCATGGCCTTAAAACTTTGCTGGGAGAGGGAATTTATGTCAGTCCTCATTTCTCAGGAGTGTCTGCTTTGAGTCAGATAAGGGAAACTCTGGGAAGGCTTCTTTCTGCATCTGTAGAATCTCACATGTCTTTAGCTCAAAGTAATCTTTATGCCAAAGTGGCATATTTGGGGGTGGCATATTCTGATTCCCTTCAAGTTTCATTCATGCCTTCACGGAAAGTTTATTGACTGCTTATCAAGCAAAATTCATTAAGATACAAAGTTGACTGAAACATGGCTTCTGCTCTCAGGAAACCTACAGCTTGATGGGTGAGAAATAAAAGTAACGCGACTCTCAGGCCATTATGACTAAATGCTGTAATAGATGAATGTGTATCTCACGCATTAGAACAACTAGGATTCCATGGGAACACTGCCATAGCCCCTGGCCAGTCTGCAGCGCTGCTCCTATGACAGTGGAGGTAAAGTTGACCCAGCATATTTGCAGAGTGGTCACTATTACCCAGCTGCAACACCACAGCCATGTGTGATTGAAGGTAGCAAGGTGGCGCTGGTGTGCTGCAAGAGCAAGGATGTTACAAGCAGGAGGCATGGTTTGTTACAGGCTGTTTTGTGAACGACATAAATGAACTATGCTGGATTTTCAGGGTGATGTGGCTAGGGTTAGATGAGGCTGGTAGGCCCCACTCAGAACTCACCATAACTTGTGGGAACCAGTAAAACAACTTAATGAGAGGCCATTAGGCTGAGATGGCGCCATTGCCTTGGGTTCCTGTGTAAACAAATTGAAACTTAAGCTCAGCCAATCACAAGCCAACTGAACATTATTTATAGCATCAAGGACTTTCTGCTGAGATAATCCAAATAAGGCAACTATCTGAGCTTCACCAATCAAATATTTTCTTTGCCTCCCTTTTTCATTCACCCTATGAAAGCTTTTCCATCACACTTCTTTGGGTGAGCCCTGAACCATTTCTCGTTTGTAGCTGCCTGATTCAGGAATTGCTGTCTGCTTAAGTAAACTCTACATTTTAATGTGCCTAACTTTATCTCTTAACAGACCTCCTCCTCGGTGGGTAAACACCAATACCACCAACCTGAGTAGGGCTCTCATGAGATACTGGGGACACTAAGAAACCACAGCCACGGAACCTCTCCCTGGTCTGATATTTTCAGATCAGCCCTGCTGAGAATGCAGCCCCTGTGGTTATCACGTTCGATTCTAATTTCTGAGATGTGTGTGTGAGAGGTTTATTTCAGCAAGCCTCTTACCCAGTCATCTGCAGGGTTATTCTAAGCACAGGACGGACCCTACTTCCTATTGAGGAGGGTTAAGGAAGGCTTCCCGGAGAATTGGCTCAGAGCTTGGCCCAGGTGCATATTGAAAAGCAATTCTTTACGACTGTCTACAAGAGACTGTGCCTGAACAGTTGGACACACACTTACTGTCAGAACTTCATGTAACAATTCCTCCACCACATGTGCAGAAATCCTAAGGACACAATGCTCTCAGCAACCTCAGCCTTGCAGCCAGGTACCTTGAGTAGTGTTTCCTGAATCTTTACAACCCACTGACGTCAAAGGGCATTACTTCCAGAGTACCAAGGCCAGTATGAAGTGCGACTCATCTCCCCCCTTAAAATCATGTCATTGTCAAAATCATGCAGACTTCCAGCACTTGTAGATTCATTCCTCTTTCCATTGCCACCACAAAAGCTCATAGAAAATTTTTCTCTGTATATAAAAGAGGAGGAAATCATGCTTTGGCAGCTGCATTCCTGAGTAATCACTTTTGAGATAGAACTATTTTTTCTAGCTGTAAAGGCTATATTTGAATTTCACCAGCTGTTTTCCTAATGGTTACTAGAATATGTTGATAATGGCACTGGCTTCAGGAAAGGTAGATGCTACCTAATCTTTAATAAGGGAGATTTTTGCATCAGGGGAGATGACACTTATTTAATGTAATCCAGATGTTTTCTCTCTGGGTGTTCCTCAATTCTGCCAGCCTAATTGATCACCGCAACCGTTAGTATTCAAATAAAAATGGCTTGAGGCCAGAAGCCATGGCTCATGCGCCTGTAATCCTAGCACTTTGGGAGGCTGAGGTGGGAGGATTGCTTGAGGCCAGGAGTTCAAGACCAGCCTGAACGAGAGTGAGACCCGATCTCTACAAAAAATAGAAAAATTAGCCAGGCATGGTGGTGTGCACCTGTAGTCCCAGCTACTCGGGAGGCTGAGGCAGGATCATCGCTTGAGCCAGGAGTTTGAGGCTGCAGTGAGCTATGATGACACCACTGCACTGTAGCCAGGGTGACAGAGCAAGACCCTGTCTCACCAAAAGAAAAAAAAAGGCTTGAGATCCTGTTGTACATGTAAAGAGAAACTCAGAATATTTTGCTATCCATTTTCTACGGAAATTCTCAGGGGTAGGGGTAAAGTGAAGTGTGTTAATTTTCTCCTAAGCTTTCTGCTTTTAGTAAATGCTTAATCTCACTTCTATCTACCCCAGGTGTTTTTCTTTTGTCAAACTCAAACACAGTTGCTTTTTTTCCTTCATTTTCCCTAAATACCACTTATAGAAAGTATTTGAGTGTAGGCAATTTTTACAAAGGGTTTGAGAAAACAGGGGGATTACATTGCTGCACAGCATAGAAAATTCTTTCAAACTAAATATGGGAAACCCCTATTGATTTCCAAAGGCAGATTCCCCAGCTTTTTCCACCAGTGAGAACCCCCTCTATTCCTCTTGAGCTCAGGGTCCCTTCTTCTGGACTCTTTCCCTCCTGCCTTCCCTCTTTACCTTCCTGTTTCCTCTACCAACTTAGCCTGTCCCCACCCTCTCAGTCTGCCCTTGGAAACTTATTTTTTTCCTTGCATTATTATGCAGAGAAATATACTTACCTTAGGCTTACTGGTCTTCCTTCTGAACAATATCTCAGAACCTGTTTTATTTTATTTTTTTTTTACAACCAAGTGGCTCTACAAGGCACTTTGCTAAGGAAGAGATACTTCTCTCTTAAGAGAAAGTTCATCGATAGCTCTTAAAATAAAATTTTGTCATCTCCTTGCTACGTTAAAATCTATGTCATATCCAGATTTTAGTAACTAATCAGCATTACTTTTAAAGTATTGCCAAAATAAGGCTATATTTTGAAAATCACTAAGGAGACATAAGACTCAATATGGCCAGATTTTAAATTCATTTTCTTTCCATCTTTTTTTGTAAATTCTGCATATTGCCTCCTGAGGAAGAGATCCTTTCCCACAAGCAGCCTCATCATATTCCTGCTTAAAATTTTTTTTTGGGGGGTGTAGACTAGGCCTTTATTTCCAGGAAATGGTGAGTTAGCTGGAGATGGATATTAAAATTAAGATAATAACCCTGATGTTACAAACATGTGCCAAAAAGTAGGACATTTGGGAAGAGGTGAAGTGATGGCTTACTAGCTTATCACCTTTGCTACAGCCAGAAATTCACATGTGGACACAAAACCCAGGAACACTGTCTGAGACAAAGTTGTTTCTGGCTTTGCTTCATAAATGTTCATTTTTGGTCCCCTTGTCACATCTTAAGACTACAAAGCTCTTCCTTTGGATCTTACTTGGTGTCTTAGTTAATTTTTGTGTTGCTATAAAGGAATGCCTGAAGCTGTGTAATTTATAATAAAGAAAAGTGGTTTATTTGGTTCATGGCTCTGCAGGCTGGATAAGAAGTGTGGCGCTGGCATCTGCTCAGCTTCCAGTGAGAGCCTCAGGAAACTTCCACTCATAGTGTAAGGTGAAGGGGAGCTGGTGTGTGCAGAGATCACATGGTGAGAGAGGATAGGGGGTGTGTGGGAGGCAGTGGAGGACGTGCCAGGCTTTTTTTAAAACAACCAGCTCTCGTGGGAACTAACAGAGTGAGTACTCGATCGCTGCAGTGAGAATGGCAACAAGCCATTCATGAAGGATCTGCCCCAATGACCTAAACACCTCCCACAGTCCCCACCTCCAACACTGGGGATCAAATTCTAACATGAGGTTTGGAGGGGACACACATCCAAACTATAGCACTTAGGAAATGAGAGTTGGTCAATCCCTGCGGTTTTAATGTTGACAGCAATTCCATAAATTATTTGAAAGTGGTTTGCATTTTCTACCAGATCATTTAATCCTCCCTCACATCATATCTCTAAGAGAATGTCCTTTTCCTTTTTGCACAGTTTGCTAAGAAGTTCTTAGACAGGTCAGTTTTGATACAAAGGCCTATGGAAGCCTACTACTAGGTACACTTCCAGACTTCTGAAATGCGTATGACCTGAAAATGATTTTATGGGACTGAAGAATATGTTAACTCCATTACTATGCACCAACTGGCTTGTCTACCTCAAGGTCACCACATGACTTCATGTAGCGACATCATCAGACAAAAGGGGTACCTCCAGGGACAGCCACTGGGGACTGCACTAGCCTGACTCTTCAGCCTTCAACAGCAGGGCCATTGCTAAGCATTATAATTCTTATCCAGATGTTTCCTGGTTTTACCAGCTATAGATATAAAATAGAGTCAAGTAAATTTGGTAAAATCTTAATGTCTCTGAGATCCTTCCATCTGTATCAGCAGGAACTCAGCACCCCTGAAAGTGTCCCTGGTCATCTCTGTAAGTTTCCTACAAGGGTTTTACAAGTGCCCACAGAGCAGGTGATCATTTGGTGGCCTCCCATGCTCTTTCTATCTCTTATTCTAGCCCCTGCTTTTCTCACCATCTATGTATGCCAGCTGTTTTATAGCAATAAATATACAGTAGTAAACATTTGTGGAGTAACTATTATGTGCTGGGTAGTATTCTATAGGTCATGTACACACCAAGTCATTTAATTCTTACAGCTATACCATGAGGTAGGAACTGTTATTATCCCCATTTTACAGATGAGGACACTAAAGTCCAGAGAGAAGCAAAGTGGTAGAATGCAGAGTCCTTGCCTTTAGCCACTTTGCTATTTGCATGTTATAGTCATGTTGTGGTGTTGACTTTAAACTCTAGAGGGTGAGAACACAGGCCTTGACATGAGTCACAATGGGTTCAAATCCCAGCTCAGCCACTTAATCATCATGTGACATTGGCAAGTTACTTAGCTTCTTTGATCCTTAGGATCCTCATCTGTAAATGGAGAAAATATTAATACTTTCTTCATCAGATTGTTTTGGTATTAAATAGAATAATGCACATAACAACATGAAATGGAGTTCCTGGCATGTTGTAAGCATGCCGTAAATATCAGTTCTGACTATGATAGCAGTAATAATCCTCCTAATACTTTTTACAGATTAGCAAACTAAGGCTTGGAGAAGTGAAAAATTTGCCCAATATTAAATAGCTTTATGGAGACAGAGGCTGGGCTTGCAAGTCATCTCTGGAACTCCAAAGTCTGTGCTCTCTCCAGCTACACCATCTCGCTGACCACTGAAGCTGAAGACCCTGTGGAAGGTGCTGTGTCGGATGTGGTTTTGATTGAGAAGCGCCCTGATCTTCTACACAATTACCTGTGATAAAAGCCAGGTGTGAGAAGTTCCAAAGGCGTGAACTAAATGACGTGCAGCTGGAGTGCTGAGCAGAGCGGAGTCATGTGACTGTGAGCAGACATCATTGCTGGGTAGTCTCAAACCTTTGGCTGGGAGCCTAATCTTCATTTCACCTCTTGCTGTGGAGCTCTTGTTTGTCTTTGAACCCAAGAGTCCAACTCCACGTGTAATATGATATCATGTAAATGAGGGTAATCTTGGAAGGCACTCTGCTTGTCATACTATAGTGGCTTTGTTGCTATAATGAAAACCACATGCTTCACGGTATTTTTAGGCTAGTTAATATTAGCAGGTCAGCTGCATTTTTATTTGGATATTGCTCTTCCAGCTGTGCTTTTTCTAGTTACTTCAAGAGAATTTGGAATTTCTACCAAACCATAAGATTTCAGGAGAGTGGAAAATCAGAAGAAAATGGCCAGCACTTTCCACCTGGAATTTGTATTTGCTTCCCTGAGTCTTTACGAAGGAAGATGTGGCTGACCCAGGGGCTTGCTTTCAAAGAATGGTGGAACAAATAATAAGGTGGAATAAATGATGAGAAATGACTTGAGTTTATCCTGGCGCTAAGAGAAGGGAGTGGAAAAGAGGAAGGAGGGAGGAAGAAGGGCATGCCCAACCATCTTGCTGAGTTCTTGAAATTTACCAGCATAGTATGGTCATGATGATTATTACTTTTGTTTTTTTGAGAAAGGGAAGATCATTCCTTTCCATTTTTGCGTCCTCTTTGGAGTCACTGAAATCTTTAAATTTGCTTCCCAGAGACAGTTTTGTATTTCTAGGGAAAGTTCTTAAATTACTTTTTTCCCCAACTAAATCGGGCCTCTACTTCTCCACCCAACATTGAATATCCAATGTCTCTGTGACCAGAAGGATTAAAATGCCACTTGTCTCTCTCTCTCTCTCAACTGGGCAGACAGAGGATGTTGACTCTCAATCTAATGATGTTATTAAGAGCAGTGATCTCAATCTTTAGGGTGGGTCTTTGTGGACCTAAGGATTGATTGTTGGGCATTTTCTCCTCTGCCTGGCAGGCTGGAGGAAAAGGGGTAAAAGAAAGGAATTATCAGAGTTCCTCAGAACAATCTCAAGGACAAAGACCTGTCTGCTAAGGATTAGATTAGTTTATGCCAAGCCCATGCAAGCGACAGCCCAGAACTCTCTGTTGGCAGAGGATAGGGCCAGCGAGATTTTGCTTTGGCATATGCTTTTTTTAAACCAATGTACTGTGAATATATTGAGTGCCATCAATAGCTATAAATAGGAAACTATTTCATTTTCTCTGCCATGACCACCTTGAAGATGTACTCTGCTCAACTTTTCCTCCCTGTCTGCTTCTGTTGTCTAATCATGTTCAAGTGACTAAAATGAGTCTTATATTGAGGATTACGACTCTTCTATGAGTATTAAAAGATCCAATAGAGTCTAAATCAAAGGTTCACTCTCAAACCCAACTCAAATCTTCTCTCTTTTCCACAGCCCCGGCCTGACCCTTGCTGGAGTTCCCAAAACGGGGAAGGAGGGTCTGGCCTCATGGTCTGTTTGCTCACTTTTCCCAACTCACTTCTCCTCGTCAGTTCGCCTTGCTGCCTTTTGTTTCTCCAGGGTTGGGGAGTGGGGCAGGAGGGAAACAGAAGAGGGACAAACAGTCTTTTTATGTAGCTAGTGCTCTTTGTGGGTCTCTCTTTGGCTGGCACTGCCCAGGTGCTGGGCCCTTCAGTGCACTTTTCCACGCTGTGCATCGGGCTTTTCTGATGTACTGGTTACTGATATGGGTACAGGCTCTTCAGCTGACCTCATGTGATCCAATTTCCTCCTTCCACTCCAGCTCCTGGCCCGGTGGCTTATCTCCAGTCTCTCACTGCTGAAATCTCTTTGCTCTGGTAGGCCACCCTCTGGGGTGGGGTCTTTCCAAGATGTTTCAAGATAGATTCCATGGTGTCCACCAGGCTCCTGGGAAATCCTACATTCCTGCTCTATCACACCAAAAAAATGCAGGCTACTTCTCCTGCTGCCTCTGTCCTTGCCTGTCCTCTTGGGCAGCTCCAGGCAGTCTCCTGCCCTCGGAAACAGTCTCAGCATGAGGCAGGCTGTGGTTTCTCTTCAACTATGTCCTTAAGTCTTCAAGGACACATGTCAGGTTCTCTCATGGGGACAGGAGAATAGCCAAGTGAGCTCTCTTCTTAGGACTTCCCTTCAACAAGCTCTTTTAGGGACTTTCAAGTCTTCTTTGATATACTCCAGAGGTGAAAGACCAGTTGGGGCACCTTTTAGTGAGCTTGGTATCTAGCAGTTCTCTGTAGGACTGGGGAGGAAGGTGCTTACTACTTACTGTTTTCACTTTAAGGACTTCAGCCAACATTCAGAGACAGCAGGAAAAGTCCTGTTTGCACCTAATGGAAATTTGTAGGTTGGAAGTTCATAAAGAGTGAACTTTCTGTGCTGACTCCACTTTGAGACTTCCTCATGAGTCATTTAGAAAAATATTTCCAGATTGTACTATCTCTGGAAATTAGCCTTTGCTCTCAGAAGATGTCTGTGAATGTGTATATGTCTGCTTCAACAATTACTTGCTAGATAAATAGAAAAATAATAGACATGTCTACATCGGTGGGAAACTGTATATAGCTGTAGCTAAAATTTATTTCTTTGCTAGGCTCTGCTCTACACATGTTTTAACCATTTAAAGCCTCACTATTATTATTGTATATCACAAATAAGGAGGCTGAAGTGCAGGGAGGTTAAGAAACATGACCGAGGTCACACAGGTGGGAAAAGCCTGGCTTCAGAGTCCCTGCTTGTGACCACTGCACCCTTGGGGCTGGACTGCACTGAAGAATAAGGCTGGAGGAATAAAGGTTCCTCCATTGCTGACTTCCTGATGAAGCTCCTCTGAGTTTCCTTAGCTGAATAATTCAGATGTAGGGAAATGTACTCCCGGGGAGGGATGGCTTCTAGGTCAAGATCAAGTCTTGTAGGTAGTGGATTGGGTGCCAAAGCCTGTTGTCATTGTTCCGCAGAGTGGGAAGAACATGTTTTGGAGAAGCGAGAGCCTATTTAGGAATAGGTTTGTGCCCATGATGCCTACAGGAAAGGTCTTCCTTTCTGGATATTTCTCCCCTGTGCCATGTGCACAGATTAAAGACTTGTAAAGGGAAAATGTGTTGTTAGTTCCTTGAATTACCCCAGTTGTTCAGACAAGACTAATGCACCTCTACTCCTTTGAAGTGACGCTATTGTAGAATGAATGGGCACTTGAATGAAGTGTGGTCAGCGCCACATCAACTCTTGCTGAGCTCATGCGACGGGAGAAGTACCCATCTGAGGGGACTGTCTGGCAGTTCTGGGTGGGGATCAGTGGGTGACAGGCAGGGGCCTATGGCAGAGTACAAAGGAGAACAGGGTGCTCAGAAGCAAACTCAATTCAGAGAAGTGATGAGAAATAAATCTCCCTCTTCCCAATATACTCTTAAAGAATCTGACCCATATCTGGGGAGGAGGAGGAAAGGAGAATGCTTGGGTTATATCTTTCTTCACCAAAGACCAATAAGACTGTTACTTCCTGCATGGTTTCAAAGACAGAAAGAATGGGTTTTGTGTACCCTATTGAATGGGATTTGGCATAACCAGGATTGAGGGGCCTGCTGGATCAGCAAGGGCAGGAGGAGGTCAGGTATCAAGCTTTGTTTGAGTCCTGGCAGAGTTGTCATAGGCAGGTAGCAAGGAGAGCCCACAGTCTCAGCTTCAAGACTGGAGTATGGAATAAAGGGGGTAATCTGGCAGTGAGGACAACTGCAAGAATCAGGCAGAGCAAGTCAGAGAAAGGTGCTGGAGAATACTTTAACACGTCTGACTTCTCAAGCAGAAACTGTTATCTGAGGACCATATAAATAGCAACATGGCAGCAACATTGACCAATCTTCATTCATTTTGCAAGAGTATATTGAATGCTCATGTGTACCTGGCCTTGCACTAAGCTCTGGAGACACCCTGCAATTAGAAGGGCATGATCTCTGCTCCAACAGTTTATAGTCCAGGGAGGGATCCAGAACGTCACCACAGTGGTGTTATAAGTGCACTGATGGGATACGCAGAGGTGCTCTGGGCTCGTAGGAGGGCACAGAACCTAGACTTTAACCAGGGGAGGTGGTGCCCAAGAAGACTTCCTGGAGGAAGTGGTATTTAAAGGGAAGCCTGTAGGATGAGTCGCTGTAAGTCTGGAAAATTAAGACGGAGTGAAGGGAATATTGCAGGCAGAGGAATCTCACTTTGGGTAAGAGCCCAGAGGCAAGAGGGAACGCTGAGTGTCCTGATAGGACTACAGAAGATTGTGCCAGGAGGGAGTGGCCGGAAGTGAGGCTGGAGAAATCAAGTCAGGGACAGATCATGGTGTGTTTTATACCAGCCTGTGAAGTAGGTAGCGCTGGAATCATTTTATAGCTAATGCCAATGTGCTCAGGGGAGTTAAGTGACTTGCCCTGAGCCACACACAGTGCTGGTGGCAGACCTCGGATTGTATCTAAAATCTGCTTTGCCACGAAGACGGAGCTCTTCCTACTTTACTCCTCTGTAATTTTTAATTTGGAAAAGTTTAATTAATTAAAATTTGTATCCCCCAAAATAACGTCCCCATCTCCAACAGGCCTCTCTGTCCCACTTTGAGCTAAAAGTAATTGCATCTTCTCAGGATTACACGAATTGAAATTTATTTAAAAATATTCTTCACTGATCCTGATGGAGGCAGCAAATCACCAAAAATTCAGCTCAGTGCTCCTGCCTCAAGTCTCTGTGAGGGACCCTTGAAAAGACCAGCCACATTTGTATTCCAAGTGGGAGAGTCCAGAAACAAATGCAGTTTCTTTCACAAAAATCTTAAAAGGACTAGTTTGTTCGTGACCTTGGTTGATGAGGGTCAGGAACTGGACGCGGTAATGCTTAATATATAAGAAAAGTCTATGTTTGCTCACTGGCCGTGCTCCTGAGGGTGCTTCTCCAGCTGGGACCTCTCAGGATTTAGCCCTTGGGAAAGGCAAGTCAGCTTGAGGTGTGGTCCTCCCCCCCTTCCCAGTCTGGGGCAAAATCCAGCATAATTTTGGCATTTAGCTGCTGATAAGTGAAAAATAAAGTTCATTGAGAACAATAAGTATCGTCATTGCTCCGAAGAAGTCACAGTACCTGTATCTGCACATCTGCCTTCTCAGCCAGGATCAGATGACAGTCTTTCAGTTTTATCACAGGCTTTGGACTTCGGTCTCTCTCTGTCTTCCTCCCTGGGCACTGCAAATCCTGATTTGCCTTAGACAAAATTGAGAAATATCAAAGAATGCCTTCAGGGCTCTCAACCTTCCTTTGTTCTCTCTCCCTTGGGGTTTCACACCCAGTGGCTTAGGTGCCTGGCACTTCATTGCCTCTTTCTCTCCTTCTACTGAAATCATGACCAGGAAGGAATCTTAAACCCAGTCATTGGAAAGGAGGAAGGAGTGATTATGGTGATGATAACAGCTAACACTTAGATAGCACATACTGCATTCAGGACACATGATTCTAAGGGTTTTATGTACATTGACTCATGAATCACCCCAATAAAACTATGCATTAGAGAATGTGATCATTTCCTTATGGTACGGAGAGGTTAGTTTGCTTATATAAGGTCACGTAGAATGTTGTAGAGACATGGTTTGGACCCAGGAAGTCTGGTTTCTTCTATCCACTTAACCACCATATTTGAGAATGAGTGTGATTAATTGGCCAAGATGTTGCAGACACTGTGCTGGTACCATAATGCATTATTTTATTTAACGTTCCTAACTAGCTTTTGCTGTAAGATTTTATAACCTCATTTTACAAAAATCAAGACAGAGAGGATAAGTGACCCACCAACATTGCATAACTAATAGGTGGTGGGGCAGGCATTGAAACCATGGTCTGAATGAGTGCAAATTCCACGTTCTTTCCACAAGAGCATTCTGGATCCAGATGATCAATCCAGGGTAAGCGTCACTCCCTTCAGATTTTGCACCTAATCACAGCATTAAGTTAGATGATTACAGCTATGATCATTTGGGGTAGGCCTTCGAGTAGCAACTAAAAGGTAGGAGAAACAATTTATTTGGGGGTGGTGGGTGGGAAAAGAGACTTTCTTGGACCTAGAAATTACACTTTGTAGGCGGGTGTCCACTCAGCCATCCTAGCATGCCAGCTTCATGTAGAAACTTTTTCTCTTCGGTTCTAGCCCACTGGATGTGACTGGCTTCACCCCCGTATTTCACAGCCCACCCAAGTCACCATGTCTGAAATTAAACTCACCTTCCTTATATTCCCATTTAGGGTTAACAGTGCCACCTAAGCTAGAAATGCCCCTTCTCTTTTACTTGCCACATTTAATCAGTCACTGAGTTCTATAGAGTCTGTCTTTTACAAATGTTTGTGGTCTATTCTCTTATGCCTCATCACTCACACTGACTTTGTTTGGATCATTCTTCATCTTTTGCCTAAATTATTGGAGTTGCCTCCCAAGTGACCTCCTTGCCCCTAGTTTTTCTCTTCTCTAATCTATCCATCACGCTGCCCTTGATGTAATTGCTCTAATATGGAAATCTGATCATGTCACTTCCTTGCCCCAAATCTGTCAGTTGCAGGCCCCTAGCACTTATATAATATTTCCTCAAACTGCAGGCTGTGGGCATCAGTAATGTACTGTTGGGGACTGATGGAAATTAAAAAAATACTTTAATTTCAAGACAATTTAAAATTTAAATAGATGCATCTTCTAGATCATTTGATGACCATTTGTGTAACCAAATAATGCCAACTGAGTTCAGTCTTTACATGTGCATCTGCGTTTAAAATTACCCTGGATCCAAATAGCACTATTTTTATTGTCTCAGACTATTGAGAAAAGAACAGAAACAAACTTCAAACATAGACATGGGAGGTGCTGGCAATGGAACATCACCGCACTGTTTTGATGGTTGTCTCCATGCTGGTTTGACTGGAGAGGAAGAGAGAGAGACTTGAGTCGTTACTCAGCACATGGTCAGGCAGGCAAGCTAAACTGAAAATATTGTACATGCTTATAGCCAGCAGGTGGATTAGTCATTTTGTTTTAATTAAATAATAACATCCACTGCATTAAATGAATTCTGTTAATTTGCATTTTATTGATTTTACTTTATAAATTTGTTTTGGTTTTATGATCGTATAAGAGTTATATGCATTGGGAAGTTATTCCTGGTTATTAAACTAAATTTGGCCTGAGCAGGCCTCCCTACCTTGAGTTCCTAGGTAACAAGTTGCAACCTAACTTAGCAGGTAAGAAAACTGAAATCCTAACTAGGAGTAGTCTCAGCCAATCACAGCAGCTGAGCTTCAGCCAGTCACAGGCTGGCAACTGATCGGCCCCTGTTCACGTAAGGCAGAGGCTGAGCTGTAACCAATTGAGCTCTTTCTGTTTTCTGTCCATAAATGCTGCCTGTCCAACATTGAGGAACAGGGCTCTCTGAACCTCTTCTGGTTTTGAGGGCTGCCTGATTCAGGAATTATTTATTGCTCAATTAAACACCATTAAATTTAATTTACCTAAAGTTTTTTTAAAAATATGGTTTATATTTTGTGTATATTTAAAATAATGTTATAATAAAAATGAGTTGTCAATACTGAGAATATTTAATAAAATATTTCCTTCAAAAGTGATCCATACAGTTTTCCATACCCAAGTTTGGGAAATCCTGACCTGTAGGATCAAGTGCCAACTCCTCAGCGTGGCATATGAGGCCTTTTGTGCCTTGTCTCTGCCCCCCTTAGGCCTCATTTACTGAACCTTCTCCCTAAGGGCTGCTCCTTCCCACTTGAGTAGAGCTTCTTGACAGTAGGGACCATTTCTTATTTGTATGTGTACCTACAGAACCTGACAATCAATGAATGTTTGTAGAACAAGTTTAATGAAGGAATAAATGAATAAACATATGATGGAAGGTAAGAGGAAAAGAAAGGAGGCTCTTTCACAGACCAATTGGCCAACTCCTATCATTACTGTCAATAATAAAGTTCCTTGCATGATCTCAGGCTGGGATGCTTTCCAGCTTCTTCTGTCTATCTCTTCAGTCACAATTTTATTACTGAATAAGTTATTTACAGGCAGAGAGAGAGAAAGAGAGAGAGAGAGACAGAGTCAAAACTAACACCCAAAGGGGGAAGGTCAGATGCAGCCTGTATCCCAAGAGAAGGAATCGTCTCCCCACAGCATTTTCAACTTGGAAATTGTCAGAGGATCAAAGAGAGACTCTATGCACACTGCCAACAGTCCCCTTGCCTGTCATCCACTCCCCTCCCACCCTTTTTTAGCCTCCCAAGGAAGAATGATTCCCTTAGACAGACTTTCATGTGTGCCTTATTTTTAGTCCAGAGAGTATTTGGTTTTTGTGTTTGTGTACAGGAATGTGAGTCCAGATCAGCTGATGTGGCAGTGGGCATGAGTAACTCAGCAAACAAAGCTGCATAACTCATTATGATCCCCAAAGCCCCTGCCAGTCCCCAAGTTCTATGTTCATATTACTGACTGAGTGACAGTCAACTGTAGAGGGTCTCTACTGTACTATCACTCTCATAAAGAGGACTGGAAAGTACTGTGTAGCCAGCCTCATTGCCTAAAACGGGAGAATTTTCTTCCTTCCTTTTTTCCATCATTCAATAATTGCCTCAGGTGCTAGGCACAGTGCTAAGCCTGTCTGGCCTTTGACCCTGATCCAACAAGACAAAATTATAAAATGAGTCTTCCTGTATCTGTAGAAAGCTTTGCACATAGACAATTCAGTTGTGACAAAAGAGAGTGTCAGCCTTGGCTCTTTCCCTAGAAATCTGCCTTTTAATACTGCATTTGGAGGTAAGAAGACCTGGGCCCTCCAAGCTCTGTGATCAGGAACAAGTCATTCACCTTTTTGACCTTAGATCCCTCCTCTATAAACTGATGATGAAAAATACCTGCTCTTTTTTACATGAAGTATAGTGATGAGGATTAAAATTAAAATGAGATTATCTATGTAGAAGAGCTTTGTCAACTGTATAAAGGACAAAACAAATGTAAGGGAGGGTTATTGTGCTTAGCATGCCTTTCCCCCCATTAGAACCATTGCATCCCAGATACATGAAAGTAATTATATAAACAGGGCATTAGCTTCATACTATTTAACAGCCATGATGGACACCCTTAATCACTCTATCAGACAAAGGTGCTCAGAGAGAACAAGGCTATCGCATGGATGTTTCTGCACAGAAAGGCTACCACCACTGCTGGGAGAGTAGGTTGGAGGGCGTGTGCAGAGGATGGAGGGTACTGCCATGTTGAAGGCCATCTTTGGCTTATGCTGAGCTGTATGGACAGATGGCAAACAACTAAATGTGAGCTGTTTAAGCTTGCTGGTGTCCCCTCCTTAAGCACTTCCCCATGGACGGCCATTGTTCAAATGAAATGAACAAATTCCCAGAGATTTTTGGTCACTTTAACTGTAGTCTCTTGCAGCACCCAAATGGTAAGACAAAGTCATTCTGTGACTTTTTTCTTAGCTGTATGCCCTATTTTATTTATCTATCTATATATCTACCTACCTATTACCATTTTATTATGGTAGGATTGACATGTACAAAGCTGTACATATTTAATGTATACAACTCAATGTGTTTAGGAATAAGTGTATACTCATAAAACCATCAAGGCTATAGACATATCCATCATCTCCCAAAGTTTCCCCCATCCCCTTCATCATCATTATTATTATATTATGGCAAGAACACTTAATATAAGATCTACTTTGTTAGAAAATTTCAAGTGCACAATACAGTATTGTTAGCTGTAGGCGCTATGCTATAGATCTCCAGGACCTATTTCTCTTGCATAATTGAAACTACATACCCTTTGACCAACACCTCCCCATGTCTCCCTCCCCCCAGCCCCTGCTAACTCTCTGCTTCTATGAGTTTGATTATTTTGGATTACACATATAAGTGAGATTATACAGTATTTTTCTATATGTGTATTGCTTATTTCATTTAGAATAATGTCCTCCAGGTCCATCCATGTTGTCACAAATGACAGGATTTCCTTATTTTTAAAGGCTAAATAACATTCCATTGTGTATATAGACCACATTTTCTTTAACCATTCGTCTGTTGATGGACAGTTAGGTTGATTCCATATCTTGGCCATTGTGAATAGTGCCTCAATGAACTTGAGAGTGCAGATATCTCTTTGAGTTACTGATTTCATTTCCTGCTCATATGATAGTTCTAATTTTAATTTTCTGAGAAACCTCCATCCTATTTTCCATAATGGCTGTACTAATTTACATTCCTACCAACAGTGTGTCAGGGTTTCCTTTTCTCCACATCCTCACCAACACTTATCTTTTTAATCACCCTGCTTTAAAATCACAGTGATAACTTGGTTAGCTAGTTAGTTCTGTAATTCCTCCCCCCACCCCCACCTCCTGGCATGTCACCCACATGCAGAATTGCATGTTGAGGAGGACATGTTAGTGATTCAATAAGGGAATGAAAGAGCTTTTCCTGGGATACGGATAGTCACTTTGTTCCCTATCTCCCTACCTTTAGGAAGTACACATGTCCTCTTCAAGGGACAAGACTTACCCTACTCATGATGGGAAGCACTTTTCCCACTGCCATCTTGAGCCCCATATTCAGGCTACTCATTCATTCATAAATCCAGCACATAGTGATTGAGGTCCTACTATGTGCCAGACAGTGTTCTAAGCATTTGTAATACAGCAGTGAACAACAGAGACAGGGTCCCTGCTTTGATGGAGCTTATAATAAACAAGCACTTGGAAAGACAGCTTCAGATGTTGATGAGCACTCTGAACAAAACAGAATGACATAACAGAGAATGGCCAGGGTGGGGACTGTCTGGGAGGGCCTCTTTGAGGAAGTGGCATTTGAGCTGAGAACTGAGAACAAGGAGGAGCCAGCCATGGACAGGTCTGGGGCAGAGCATTCCATGTTAAGAGAACATCAAGTGCAAGGGTGAAAAATGCTTCTGTTTTTTACTGGCAAGCCAAAGTTTGGTTTGCTGAAGTTTACAACAGCTGGGTATCCAGATGTCCAAGCCAGTGTTCTCTCTCTAAACCACGTCACTAGTCGGCGCTCACTGGTTTAAAAACATCTGTTTCTCTGCTAATTTTCCTCTTTTGCAGGGTTCTCTCCAGCAAAGAGAATAATCCAGAATTTCTATTCCCCAGGATTTCTGGGTAGAGCTAGTTTGAAGTCACTGCCTTTGCTCAATCATTCCTATTTAGCTAAGCCTCTGAAGCCTTTGCTGAGATCTGTGTCTATGATGCTTACTGAAGTCAAAATTAGCACACAATTATTCCTCTTAACTACTACTAATAGAGATATTGACCTTTAAACCTTCAGACACAGACCTGTCTGGGGACTTATAACGGAACTGATGTAATGTCCATCAGTGTAGGTGTGAACAGCCCAGCCTCCTGTTTTTCAGGGACGTGCTTAATCCAGGAGAACAGGGAAGGGGACAGACCCCCTTTACAAATCAATGATATAGGAAAAAGAGAAGCAGGCTTCAGGTAGGAAAATTACTTGCTAGATGTTAAGAGCTGTCCTTCCTCGTGCGCTGTAACACCCTATGAGTGTGTTTTTATACAAGGTCTGCCAGGTGCCTGAAGGAAATTGCCTGGTGGCACTGCCCTCTCCATTCTTTGTCCCTTTAAGTACCCTTTACCTCTGGAAGTACTGGGAATACACAGTGATCACTTTTTATCACACAACAAAATTTAAAAGTAGTGAATGGAAGAGAATACTCTGCAACTCATGTCAAACTAAGTGGTCATTGCTATTCCCCAGGATTTCTGGGCAACTCAACTCCAGTGGCTGCTTCTGCTCATAAGTAATGCCATAGTTCTTCCTGCCTCTTGTTTAAAGCCTGTCCCTGAAGTCCCCCAAAGGGGCTGACTTTGACCTCCAAGTTCCATGCCATGTGCATCTCTATTAGAATATGTCGCTCATTTCTTCTTCAGGGCTAATCTTTGCATGCATCATTCATTTGCTCATTTAAGACATATTTATTCAGCATCTACTATAAGTCTGCACTGTGCTAAGTTTGGGGGACATAAGTCTATTCACCATTATGGACAAGCTAAGCATGGTTCCAGCCCACGTGGAGCTTGAAGGTCACTGAGGGACATAGACAAATAGGCAAGAATGACATAGGGTGACAAGTACTTTGACAGAGTAAAACAAAGGTACAGGGAGCACAGAGGAGAGAAATGAGGAACGCTGCTCTCGTGAGGAGGTCCAGAAAGACCTCTCTACCTCTGCTGGTCTCATATTCTAGGTGTTTCCATTACCTTTTCTTCTCTTTCCTGCCTCTGGAGAGTCAAAGACCATAAACTGTCACTGCCTGTCTAGTTGACTGTCAGCCACAGAGCCAGTTACAAGTCATCTTCTTTTTACCTTTCCTGGCCAAAAAATGCCTGCTCTGCATCATTTTTGCCAAACCAAGCTTTCCTCCTAGCCCCCTCTGGCCACTCCCACAACAAATGACCAACGGTTTCCTATTTACAGGAACACAGGTCTACTGTCTCAGTGGGACAAGGATTTAGAGTCGTTTTCCCAGGAGTTATGATGCCTCAAGCACCTTGTGTGACACATCTAGGTTAAGGGCTCAGGAGAAGAAGTTTGTGGTTGTGGGGAAGATTCTCTCTCTGAAACTAACAAGCCCGTATGGGAATAAAATCAGCTCCTGAGGCTTCATTAGACCTGAGGATATAGGGTGGAACTAATGCTATTAAGCCAACTATTCAAATAAGGAGATCTGCATGGATTTTCAAGCCCCGGACCTGGTGTACCTGCTAGAATTTTAATCATTTAAGCTGTAACCTTCAGCATTTTTATTACACATTGACTGACTATACTGAGTAGGAAAAATTCATTAATAAATTCTATTGGATACTTTAGGGAGGAGGTGAGATTTTCAAGATGAATAGTGTTTATTTCTGTACAAACTACCACAGCTCTTCTCTTATTTTTTGTGATTCTTATCCAGCCCATACCACAGGAAATGAACCAATGAAATCACACATTTGTTATATTCTAGGGACCCTCTTTTTTACAGAATCATTGCTCTGCCAGGTTACCCATTGGTTACTCATTGGCTTGAGACTGAAAATTTATTGGGTTTTGGGTGTTATTCCTCCTTCCAAACAATGACTTCTGAGGCCAACTCTCCCTCTGTTTCTGACTCAGGCCTCTCACTGATAAGTGAGCACAGTAGAGCTTACCAAACAGAAATCCCAAAATCTTCAGTCACCCACGGTGGAGCAGAGCTCTGTGTCCAGGTGCCTCTTCCACAGCTGTGGTGAGTGTCCTCAAAGATTCTCTGGTCTTCCTCCCACAGGTCTTCTCCAGAGCTTGGAATTTCTTATTTTATATATAACTTATCTTTTTCTTATTACCCAAATAATATGTGTTCCTTATAGAACAGTAGAAAATAAATAAAAGCCAAAACTATAAAATTAATCTGTAACTCCAGCCTTCTTAGGTTGTAAACATGCTTGTTGATATGTATTCTTGGGGATTCTTCAGTATGCATGCTGCATTTGGTGGGGGGTGTGTGTGTGTGCGTGTGTTTTAACATTGGCCTACTATGTATTTGATGATCTGTTTTTTTCTCTGTTAATTTCTTTTCATGGACTCTTTTTTTTCCACATTATTACATGTTCTTCTATGTCATTTTAATGGATGTGTCATAATCCATTGTATAATTAAATCTCTCTGTGGAATATTTAAAGACTCCAATTTTTTGCAATTCTGTAATAAACATTTCTCACTGTAAATAACTATAAGTAGTCTCTAAATATTTATCATCAGGAACATTTCTCTGGGTCAAGGCCAACGTGGGTGACCTATGACAAGAGACGGGTTCATAGAATCACAGATTTTCTTCAAGAGGAAACTTAGTGATCTCCATTGGCTGAAATACGAGTTACTAATAATAATGGTAATAATGATAATACTAGCTAATTCAACTTTTCCTTCCTCTCTTGTCTACCCATGTCATCCTATTAACACTTACAGCTCCAGGGATGGGTACTCACTATGTTTATAGAGCATCATTACATAAATGTATGAATAAGATAATACATTATTTTATTTTAGCCCCAGAATAATCTATGGAATAGAACTGATAGTTTTATTATCATGTTTTTTTCAGACGAGAAGCCTGAGCCTCTGAGGGGGGAAGGAACTCCCCTAATTTATGCTGCTGATAACCGG
This sequence comes from Daubentonia madagascariensis, assembly GCA_023783475.1. Lineage (NCBI taxonomy): Eukaryota > Metazoa > Chordata > Mammalia > Primates > Daubentoniidae > Daubentonia > Daubentonia madagascariensis. Next base: position 47,990,783 of record JAKFHU010000600.1, on the reverse strand, counting down.
TGGAGACTTGGTCTCTGGATTCAGGTATGTAGGTGTGTATGCGTTGGGGGAGTAGAAGTCTTTTCTCAATACTCTGCTGGCCATTCAGTGTTTTATGTTGAATCCAAGTCATTTGTCTTGTATAGGTTCTCACTCCCTTGTTCTAATTCTCCTGTGTCTAGATAAAACAGATTTATTCTTTTGTTCATGAGCTAGTCCTTTCTGAATGTCTTTGAGGACATTCAGAGGATAAGTAAGTTTTGAATGGGGGAGGAGGGAATATGCACAGAGGCCATGGGCTCCAGAGCAGGGAGAAATGCCTAGTGGGGCTGAGTGTGAGGTGAGGTCCTGCCCAGAGGGAGGAAAGGAACGGCAGTGGGGGTGAAGGGCCACCCAAATACATCTGGGCCCTGCCGATTGTCGCTGGTTGGCACCACACCTGTTTTGAGACTCTGGGCTGGACACAGACTGCGGTGATGAATGTACTTTCATTTCATTGTATTGTGTTCTCATCATCACAGCATCAAGGAAATGAACACATAAAGATAGATCACTATGGAGGGAAGTCAATTTAGATGTAATTGTTTATTCACCTTCATTTTTAATGTTCTGCTTGATTTCCCTTCATTTGAAGTTGCTTCTCTGATGCTGCGGAGATAACATTTGCCTCAAGATCTCAGCCAGAACATGGTCCCAGAAGCAGCATTCCACAGGACACTGCGCATTGGCTCCTATAAGCACATTGTTTGCAGAAGGGCAAAGAGCATCCCAGGCTGGGGGAACTGCCCGGCCTGCCGCCTCACGAGGGAAAAGCTGGGACGCTAGTCTGCCTGGTAACAGGCTTTCTTTTGTAGCTCTTTATACCAATGGATATATATATTTTTTCCCCCACGGATTTGTATTTGAGCGTATTCTTAGAAGATTCTGAGTACGATTCCAGACTGCTTTTAATATCCACCAAGGATTGATAATCTCAAGTCAGTGTGCAATTCAAAAGGTTGCTTATTTTATTTTATTTTATTTTTTAAGAGACTAGATTAACTGTGAATTGTCTCCCAAATTGGCATGTTGGATCATTATTTTCATATTTTGGTGCAGAGCCTTTCAAAGTATGGTTTTACAATCAGATTTTTTTAAAAAAACTACCTCTCCCACCTTGCTAGGATTTAAGCAAAGCTCAGGCAGTTTGGAGCTATTTTTAGTCCTGATTAATTATTCGGCCAAGATAATTCCAAGTTCAGCAGCTTATTTGGAGGAGACATGACAGCTGGGCTCCCAAGTCAGCCTCAGGTCAAAGCCGACATCTTTATAACAAAACAGAGCTCTCCCCGCCTTTTGGGCAGAGTGCAGGGGGTGGCATTTTCTGTGACACTGGTGTCAGCTTTGCCAGCCTGGAGCCAGTGAGTGGAGGAGAAACTGCTGATTCAGGGGCCTTCAGACATGGCAGATCTCACTGCAGTGAAAATAGGTCGCTAATGACACGTGGCCATAAGCCAAAACACCGTGGCCAGGAGCTCTGAATGTTCTGCTGGTGGCAAGATGCATTTTACTAGAACTCCGGAAAGAAAGCAATCTGCTCTAATTTGTTTAAAACAACCAGGGGTTTGCAGAACTCACATGCCAAGATTGTGATCTGGCTCCCCTGGCCTTTACTTTCCTAAGTGTTCAAGTTTATTGTTTCAGTTTATCCCTCTTCCATTCCCATGCACTAAAATAACTCTGGAGCTCCTGCTTCTTTTTTGAACAGCCGAGCTGATATGATTCTTTTTCCCCCAAGTGGCAGGGAGCAGAATCGAGCCAACAACGCTATCACCCTCTCTGATTCTGTATGTGTTGACGGTGAAATGGTCCAGCCAGTCTAGTCCGTACCACACTGATGATCAGGAAGCCATTTCCGTGACTCTAGGGGGAGGTGTCTGGAGTTGCCATTATGTGATAAAATAGCATTTTGTTTCATTTTGGGGAGTGTCGCTCTGGATTGGTGTTCCCTGTTAATCTCAGTAGTTCCCCAAAAGGAGAAGGGGAGTTGTAGACAGGAAGGCTGCCAATGACCAATTGCTCTCCATATAGGCCTCCTGTGATTCAGAGTAGATCTTAGTGATTTTCAAACCAAAACAAGCATCAGCATTCCTTGGAGGGCCTGTTAAAACCCAGATTGCTGGGCCCCACCTTCTTAGTTCTGAATCAGTAGGTTTGTAAGAAGAGCCCAAGAATGGGCATTCCTAACAAGTTCCTGGGTTATGCTGACACTGCTGGTCCAGGGACCTGCCTAAGTGAGAAGCACTGCTTGGCTAAGGCAGGTCAACAGTGGCCTCAGCACTGCCCCACATAAGCCATTTCCACGTCCTGGGGCTTCCTCCGCTAGACTGTAAGCAGCTATGGGTAGAGACCGTGTCTCATTCATCTTTGAATTTTCGGACTGCAGCATAGTGCCTCACACAGTTGTGTTAATGGTTTTTGAACTAATTAATCAATGACTGAAGGCTATCAGCTGATCGTCTTAGAACCCAAGTGGGTAATAGGAGATGTTTTTCTGAAGGTCTGCGGTTACCTTAAATGAGATATGGTTGCATTGAATGTAAATGATGAAATCACTAAAATTAATATTTAAAAACACAATGGAGTAAGGAGAAATAAGGCAATATGCTCTCCTCAGGGCTGCCCAGACTGCCATGAGAAGAGCTAGGTTTTAGGAAGTGGCGGGGCAGAGGCAAGGTGAGCCTATCAAGGCAAACGAGGCATTTTACACATCGTTCCTAATAAAAGAAACCTTCTGCAAGTAGTGTATTAAGAAGGTGACCTAGCATCTTCCCTCTAGAGGGTCCCATATGATGAACCTCACAGGGCAAGGTAAGAAACGGTTCTTGCATCAGGGAAAGTTTTCAGCATGGTTTGTGACTTAGGGACTATCACACATGTTGGCATAAGTGTGTAGACCCTGGAGATCAGCTCCTGGGACTCCTGCAATCTGTCTGCCCTTTCCTTTATTTAGAGGGGAAGAATGGATTTTGAGTCTGGTTTGGCTTGCGCTCCTCCCATCCCTAGTGACCTTGCCCCAGCTGTCTCAGGTGTGCCCTGCCCCTCCCCCTTCCCTACCTCCTATTTTGCACTTTGTCAACACCAACTTGCTGGTAGTTTTCTGGCATGCCTCTTCTGGTTTCTGTGTTTTTTCTTATGCTGCCCTTCTGTTTGGAATGTTTCCCTTTACTGTCCAACCAGCTTGAGCCTGAATAATTTAGACTTACCATTTATGACTTCCCTTAGCAGCCACCTCTTGTAGAAAGTCTCTTTGGATGTCTCTTCTCTGGGTTGTCATAGTACCCTGTGAATACCTCTATCACTCATTTGTTGATTCATTCAACAATTATCTGTGGAGTTCCTATTATGTGCTAGGCATACTGCTAGTCACTGGGGATACAAAGATGGACATGATGTGGCTCTTGTTCTTACGTAGCTCATTGCCTGGTGAGAGGATACAGACAAGCAAACAAGTAACTGTAATTCGAAGTGAAAAGTCCTAAGATAGGTGTAAGCATTGGGTGCTATGGAAGTACCTAGAAAGGCCACCTAACCCTGACTTGGATTATCAAAGAGGGTTTTCTAGATGAAGTAACATCTTACTTGAGATCTAAAGGGTTGAGTAGGATTTAGCCAAAGAGATGAGAGAAGAACATACCAGTGGGAGGAAAAGCATTAGCAAAGGTCACTATTTGTTTATACAATTGGCTATAGAACACAGATTCTGGGGGCCAAGACTATGTTTTATTCACTAGTCTAACCCCAACTCATAGCATAGTACCTGGCACACAGTAGATGTCCGAGGGAATATTTCTTCAATGAGGAAGTGAATGAATCAGATTTTGCTGAGATGGCTGGCAAGGGGACTAACTGATAACCTCAGAAGGTGATGATTCTCAGGAAGTAAATGTTTGTTGGCTCAATGGCTCTCTATCCTAGTTCTTGTACACTCCTTCCTATGTGCTTTTCAGTTGGTTAACAGACATTAAAATTGCATGGATGCTATGTGCAGGTTCATTTCATGTCCTGAGAACAATTGTTTATATGGTTTCCACGTAGCGGCAAAATGCTCCAACCCAGTGCTTTGAAAACAAATGTGCAATTTCTGAAAAGAGGAATAATGCAAACAAGGTTAGAATTGGTTGAGCATTGTTTGAAATCTGTATAAATTGAACAGTGTTTTCAGAAATAGGCTTCTTTTTTCAAACGATTGGACAAATACTGATTTTGTTTTTGTTGCCATTGTCAGTTGCCTCTCAAAGTGTGCTCTGCCATTAGTGGAAGCAGGTCCACAGGCCCACGCACCTACTCGCTTATTGTCAGTGAGCTCTGAATTTCTGAATCACGTTGGGAAAATGGAAAATGATTAACTCAAAGCAAAAAGGTGATTTACATTTTCTGAATGAAAGCTAGTGATTGAAGTGCTAACTCCCAGGAGATTTGCAGAGGAGTTCATGAAAGGCGTCCAGAGCATCTCTGTGTTCTCAGGAGTTGCTTTAGTAAGAGGAGCCCTGCCTCAAAGAGCGAGGGAGGCAGAGCAGGCCAGAAGCGGTGAGTGGGAGACTTTGAGCGACTTGGTTGGAGAAACCCTGTGCTACTCCTCTGTGCCCTAATTGCATAGGCAGACACCGGGCTGCAAAGAGATGCTCAACAAAGGATCATGGCTAACCATGGCTCACAAAGGTGCTTCAAAACTGTGAGTGCACATCTGCAGACTTTTAAAAAATACAAACCCTAGGGCTTCACCCCAACTCTCTGATTTCATGGATGTTCCCAGGGGAATCTATTTGACAGCCAGGGTTGAGACTAACTGGTCACAATAGATTAGAAGAGTCTCACGCCAGCCAAAGAGTGGCACCTTGGTTGACAGCTGTCACCTACCATGATCTCTCTTTCAGAACGAGGGCAGAGAGAAGGGGGAGCAAGAAAAGAGGAGTAATTAAGGGTTTAGTGTGATCCTTTAAAAACCCCAGGCTGGAGAGGCTTTAAGGAACACAGGTTACATGCAGATTGGTTGGTGTTAATACCCTTGGAATCAAAAGGAAAATATGGAAACTGAAGTTAGCTAAATGTTTTAAATTGTGGGACAATGGGTTACTGGTAAGATACTTCCAGGAGGTCTTGAAACATGTTTGGCAAGAAACTCACTGATCAGGTGAAAGGAATGTAAAATAAAATTTGGTGGGGGAGGAAGGTAAGTACTGGGGGAGGCGGGTGGGGAGTGGTGGAGTAGATACGAAGGAATACACGCTGTAACATCCACCTGAAAAACTAGGGAAGCCGTTCAGTGAGTCCCAGGAGAGTCAAGGAAGAGGCCCAGCGGCAACGCTCATAGCTATGGATGGTAACATATGTTTTAAGATTTCAGTGTAGAGAACTGAATATAATTTTTTCATTTATTATTTTAAATACCACCAACACTGTTAGGGTGGGATTGTAAATGGAGCACCCCACCAGAGTTCTGCCCTCTAGTTACAGATTTCCAGAAAGTGTAAAGCATTCTGACATTCACATACTTCCATTCCATTCCAAGCCTTATAGGTCCTCAAAACCATACCGCAGTACTCTTGTGGAAAAGTGTCTTTGTAGAGAACATTCCAGTATTTGTTTTAATAATACACTACTAAACAGTTCTAATTTGTGCTAATCTCGATGCAGAATTCAAATTCACGTGGAGAACACTCTGGTCTAGTCCAACCTCAGAGGTCCTGGGTTTCTTTCCTTGACCACCTCCTATTCTGAGCCTCCCTTTGTCCCTCCTGGCTGCAGCAGTTACATTTACCAGAGCTACAGAAGAGTGAGCACCACTGGCTTCATCCTGGAAAGCCCCAAGCTTTCTGGCATAAAGTATACCGTCTTCCTCTGGACGCTGGGGGTCATACATGACTCTGACCCCTTCAATAGATGCAACATCCTTATAACCAAAACTACTACCTGCTACTTCCCTATCATATCTTGCTTGGCATTGGTGGGCCCAAAGGGAGAAGGTTTTGTTGATCACCCCTGCACCTCGTACATACACCTCCTAGAATTTGTGTCTCACTGCCTAACTTAGAGCCAGTAGCACTAATCGGTAAATAGGACATTGGATCTCACATAATTCAAGCTTCTGCCAGCAGAATTTAGCCACATTTCTGACATCTTCCTTATATAGCACAGCTGTGAACCCTCAGTACCGGAGTCAGTGTGTGTAAACTGAAAAACTGGGCATAGTCCACTAATACTAGTGCAAGAATCTGGCTGAAAGAAGTCACAGAAGTCACTAAGGCCCTGAGCACCTGCTTTCAGGCCTTCCCTTTCTAGTTTTCAAAGGGTTCAAAAGGGTGGAGGGCCCTGGTTTCTCTTTTGCCCATGGAATGCCTTTTCCTGCCCCTTTTCTTATTATGTCAGGCCTGATATGTTTGGATCAGGTCAGAGAAGGGGTTTGCCTTAATGGCATGGCTTAAGTCTCCCTTAGCGTCCACCAAGCTTATAGGTCTTAGATTATCTAAGATTTGTGGGAAACAGATAATGGGTGCTAGAAGAGATCTATTCAGGATCTGCCCTTACTCCATTATGATGCTATGGATCTAGCAGAACCTGTATAGTATTTGAAAATGAATTAGCTTCTACTGAGGATCAAAGTTCATATGCCTCTGAGGTCTTGTAAGATAAAATTTGATTCTCTAAATAAATTAGTACTCTAGGTATTTCATACCAATGATCATCTTTTCCATCAACTCCTGGATAGTATCTGGAGCCCCCCAAGATCCTTTGTGGCCATTGTCTAAAAGTGAGAGAATCCACTGAGCAATGAAACCACCTCCTCCTTGTCCCTGTTTGCATCTGAATCTGATACTCATCACTCCTTAAAAATCAGCACTGAAAACCATTGTATCTAGTAACCAGTGTTGGGCATTCTGAACCTAGGATGTGGGTTTGGGTTTCCTTTGGTATCTATGTAGGAAACAATTGTCCACCCAAATCTATATTTTATCTGAATTTTTACTCTTCACAATGCACATGCGATGGGGCTCAGAGATGGTAAGCACCCCCCCAGATCTCCTGGGTTTGGTGTGCCCCATTCTCTTCTCTCTCCCTCCAACCACCCCCAGCCTTTCCCTGACTCTCTCTCATGGAGGAGTGACTAGGAGGCTTCAGCACTCAGGCCACAGAATCCAAAGCCAGAATGAGTGCACAGGTGCTGGCTCTCGAGTGTCACTAAAGACTCCCTAACCAGCGCCACTGAGCTCCAAGTTTCTCCTTTCCTGGCCACTTTTTCTATCTTGGCCGTTCTGGATCCTGTGGGTTGACAGCTGAAGTTTTTCTCTAACGTTGAGCCTATTCCTGAAAGGCTAGAGATAGTGCAAATCCTTGGCCAATTTATTGTTTCCTAACCTTTTCCAAGTGGCTTCTACACCTGGAATACCAAAGAGGAGTTATCTTTCAACCACCAGTTTTTACCTATTCCTTTCCCTTCCACAGCAATAGAATGTTATGGGATGGTCTTCTTTTCCTTTCTTTAGGTATCACCTCTCCCTGCCCCTGCAATCTCCCCAGTGTTAGCAAGCATAATCCTTAAAGTTTAACTGGCGCCATCGGCAAGGTGCTTTCCAAGCCTACGGGTCTGGTGCTGGGTGAGTCCGCCTCTACACTGGTCATCAGCACACTCATGGGGCCTTGTAGATCCTGAATTACCCTTTCTTCTTTTCGTATTTAGTTTTATTAATTGAAAGAAATAAGGGGGGCATTCCTGGTATGTCAGCCAGAGTTCCTGCTGCAGCTTCCTTCTCAGAAATTACTTAAGATCTGCCTTATACATTTTTTTCCTCCCCACTGTCTTTTTTGGTTAACTGCATTCTATAACAAAGTTTCCAGACTCAATTTACAAGCAGAGGTCGTTGTCCTTCTCTCGATGTCTGGTTAGAGAAATTGGACCTGTACAGGGATGTGGCTGTGGCTGTTGGCGCTCGGGAAGGCTGGCTGCAGTCTTCACTGTTCTGCGCCTGACAGGAGGCAGTGTGTGCCTGGTGGCCATCAAAGACATCAGATGCTCAGAAAGCCCGAGGCTTCCTACCAGCCTTCTTCCCCCATCCACACCTGGCCCCTGGCTGTTCTTCATTCTAGCAGCATCTCAGAGGTGTGTTCTAGCCGTGATCAGAAGCTGCCCTCCTGCCCCTCCCTAACTCCCCCCACCCCGACCCCCTCCCCCCACCTCTACCGCCAAGGCTGCAGCAGTGCTTCCTGGAATAATTTCAGATTTTAGTAACAAGTGACTTTAGCAAGTGAGTGGCCTGCATCTCCAATTGCTGGTTCTAATGCATGGACCTAGTTTTCAAAAATTTTTACATATAGAAAAGTTGATATATACGTGTACAGCTTGATGAATTTTTGAAAGCTGAATATTCCTGTTTTGCCGGCACCCAGGTCAAGAATCAGAATATTAACAGCATCACAAAGCTCCTTTAATGTTCCTTTCTAGTTGCCCTAGACTTCTAGCAGCATGGATTAGTTTTACTTGTTTATAGATCTTATATTGATGGAAGCAAGTAGTTTATATTCTTTTGTGTCTGAGTTTTGCACAACATTATGTTTGTGCAATTCATCCATGTCATCACAGGGGGTTGCAGAGCATCCATTTCATATGCTATGTAGCATATGTGTGAACATACCACATTTAAAAAAATCCATTTTACTATTTTGCTCCATTTTTTGGCTACAAATTTTGGCCATTACAAACACTGCTGCTGCGAATATCATGTTACCTGTCTTTCAGGTGGACATAGCTAGGTGTTTCTGTTGGGTGTCTACAGAAGGGAAAGTGCTGGGTCATAGGGTATGCATATGTTCAGTTTGGGCAGATATAAGCAGTTTTTCAAAGTGTATGAGAGTTTCAGTTCCTCTCCATCCTTGCCCACACTTGGTATTTTCTGCATTTTCATTGTAGCCACCCTGGTGGGTATGTGGTAGTATCTCATCGTGGTTTTAACTTGCATTTTATTTTGAGTGGCTCTTTGGCAGCCCAGGAATGAAGTTGTTATCATAGACATATGTCTGTTCTCACTTGCAAGAGATACAGCCTTCCTTCCCCCTACCCCCTGCCCCCACTTTAGAAATACCTTATTTGTAGAGGCTAGCTTGAAAATCCAGAGCCCTTTCACAAAGTATTGTGCAGGTGACATTGTCTGCCTGGTACACTTATTTGCTCTTTCATCTACAAGCAGTAATGGAGTCCTATACATGCTAGGCACTGTTCTAGGTGTTGAGAATACATCGGAAAACAAAACAGAATGTAGACTGTTAGGATGCTCACGTTCTGGGGTGGGAGACAGGCGACTAACAGCAAAGTAAGGAAGGAAGCTTGTCAGACAGAGATAAGTACCATGGAGAAAAGGAAGGCAGGGAGGGCGTGAGGAATGCTGGGCATGGCTGTAAATAGAACGGTCAGGGGTGGCCTCACCAACAAGGTGACATTCGAGCAAAGGCCTTAAACTTGTGTGGGAACAAGCTATGTGGGTATGGGGGAAGGAACATTCTAGAGGGGACAGCATATGCAAATGCCCTAAGGCGGGTGCATGGTTGAGGAACAGCAAGAGGCGCAGTGTGTTTGGAACAAGAGATAATGGACATAGAGAAGGAGCTGGTTGTGTTGGGCCTTATAGGTGACTCCAAGGACTCTGGCTTTCTCTTAGCTCTGAGTGAAATGGCCTTAAAGGTGCTCTGGTCCCACCTCCATGGAGCCTCCACGTGTCACATCTTCCTATCAACTGCGACCAGTTAGTTCTCCTCCCATAGCTTGGGATGGGTCAGGTTAATATCCCCTGTGCTCCACACCAAATCTTTTCTAGTAATTTAGAGATCATTTTGACTGATGTAACAGAAAGGAGAGGGGCCAGAGGGAGTTTGAGGATATTAATTTTTCTGTGATACTGTGAACAACACTAGGGTTTAAACATTCCTGAGAGAGTCCCCAGGCTACACCCCCAACACCAGACCTTAGCGGTACGTGGCTATGAACAGGGCACAGTGGCAGTTAAAATTCAAAGTCTGCAGGATGTGTGTTTCCCACCTGTATCAGACACCTGAGCCCCACTTTGGAGGTCTCTCACCCCAACTGAGAGTCTCTTGGGTCAACTCCAAGAGGGAAGCCAACATGTGTTCTTGTTTCAGAGCTGTGAACTTTCTGAAAAGGAATAGAAAGGAGGGGGTCTTAGTATCAGAATAGAGTGAGCAGAAGAGAAACACCCTACAAAAGAAAGTAATAGTGTATGATAAAGGGAGCATTAATCAATAAATGGTATTGGAAAAACCTAGGTAAGCATTGGGGGAGAAAGTAAACTCTATTCCAAATCTTATACCAAAATTACCTTCCATGATAATATGAGAGGAAAATATGGATGATTTTTTTTTTTACAGCAGAAGTATGGGGAAAGACTTTATCTACATCATCCAAAAAGTAAGCGACCACCCCACCACCATCATCGACAATGTCTGACACTCTGTGTCAAACACAATTCTAGTGTTTTTCCTTATTGGTAATTTAATCCTCACAACAACTTTTTGAAGTATTTACCATTTATTTTTCCCATTTTCTAGATGATAAAATTGAAGCACAGAGAAGTTAAGTAATTTTTCAAAGTCACAGCAAGTGGTAGTGCCAGGATTCAAAGCAAACAAGTATAACTTCAGGGTCCCTACTTCTAAATTACTGAACTACAAAAGAAAACACTGAGAGATTTGAATACCTGTATTAAGGGCTGTATGGAAAAAAATCATGTAGAGTAAAATACAAATGACAATGAGGGGAAAATCATGCCACATATGTGACAGATGAAGCATTAATATCCTTTATGGAACAATTTCTCAAATGTTATTGCTTAGAATACCAGTGTCCTAAATGATGCTAGTGGGTGTTCTCTGAAAACAAAAAGTTCTGATGGTCAATTAAGTTTAGGAAATGATGTGTTAAACCTGACCATGGAACTCTTTTTCCCCACACAGCATACCTATTAACATCTCATGGGGCAATAAAGTTTTCTGAAATACAGTCTAGAAGATGGCATCTTTGAATGTAATGCGTTCTTACAAATCAGGATGGAAAATATGAAAACCCCAATAGAAAAATGGACACAAGAAAAAACAGACAACTCAAAAAAGACAAAATATAAATAGCTAAAGCCTATGAACACATGTTCAACCTTGTTAGTAATTAAAATAAAATAAAATATGGAGGTAATGATTTTTATTTTTCAAATGGGAAATGAGAAAAAAGGCTTATACCCAGTATTTGTGAGAATAGGAAGGAAAAATGCACTCTTACAAAGTCAGTGAAATTGTATACAAGTGCAGCTTTTCTGGGGGAGGGCAACTGGCAATGTGTATCGAAAGTCTTGAAAAATGTATATGACTTGATCTAGCAAATTTGTTCATAGGAATTTACCACGTAGCATCTCCTTGAATAACGTCATTTCCCTCAATGTTGTTTCTTTATAATGTTGATTTTAAAAAAAACACTGCTTCCCAGATGGGGCAAACTCAGTGTGGAGTTTGCACATTCTCCCCATGTCTGAGTGGGTTTTTCCAGGTATTGTGGTTTCCTCCCACATCCCACAGCTGTGCCCCTTAGGTGAATCGGGCTGAAACTGTCCCAGTGCGAGTGGCAGGTGTGTGTGTGAGTACATCCTGCGGGGGGATTGCATCCTGGCCAGGCCTGGTTCCCATCTTGAGCACTGAGCTGCTGGGATAGGCTCTGGTCACCTGTGACCCTGCACTGGAATAACTGGGTAAATAATTCTCTTGTTTTTATTAATGTTTCTTAAATATATGTATAGCTCACATGGATTTCAATGTTCAATATTAGAACAGTTTTGATCTTTATTTAGAAGTTTGGTGATGTTTCTGGGAGCAGAAATATGCTGTAGGAACTTAAATCTTGTTTATATCAATTGGCCTGTAATAAAATTGGTTTCATTATACGTCATTTTGCTTAAAGTTGCAGTTTCCAAGAACCTATCCACGACGTTAAGTGAGGACTTACTATAATTGGACAAGTATAAGGCAGTTCATTGCAACATTATTTATATTGGTAAAAATATCCATTAATATGAGCAAGTCAATGCACATTTATACACTGTACTGTGTACCTTTTAAAAAAGTGGTATTGGGCTGGGCACAGTGTCTCATGCCTGTAATCCCAGAATTTCGGGGGCTGAGGCAGGAGGGTCACTTGAGATCAGGAGTTGAAGACCAGCCTGGGCAATATAGCAAGACCTTATCTCTACGAAAAATAAAAAATAAAAAATGAGCTAAGCATGGTGGTAGGCATTTGTAGTCTTAGCTACTTAGTCTTAGCTACTTAGGAGGCTGAGGCAGGAGGATCACCTGAGCCTAGGAGTTTGAGGTTGCAGTGAGGTATGATCTTGCCACTGCTCCAGCATGAGTGACAGAGCAAGACCCTGTCTCTAAAAAAAAAAAAAAAAAAAAAAATTGATCCATTGTATTCCCATTGGAAAGATATCCAATATATATGTTTAAAAAGTCAGATTAATAAATAATTTGTATCTACTTTAGTAAAATATAAAATAAAATAAAATTAAAAAGACTGAAAGCATATACACTGAAATATTAATGGTGGTTAGTTTTCTCCAGTGGTGGGATTTGGGTTGAGTTTTACTTTTTTCTTTATATCTTTCTACATTGTCTAATTTTTTAAAACATTGATTACTTGTTACTTTGAAACTAAAAATGGCTATTGCCAATTTCAAACATGAAATTTTTATTACTCAGAGACACAGATTAGAAAAATAAGAGGATTTCATTTTTTAAAAAATATTAAATTTTGTTATTATACTAGTAAACTTAGCCTCAGCCTACTAAGCTAAAGTCAAAGTGAGGGTGAGTAGGATTCATGAGGAAGAAGAAACAGAAGCTTAAAAAAATCTGGAGTCTACAGAAATAATAGATATTTCTAAAAGGGATATAGAGAAAAGTGGGAATTAACCTTCATATGGTTTAACTGCTGCGTTGAATCATTGGCTTGTCAAAGGAAAAACCTGGACGGTTAACGGTTCTTCTTGTATCAGACAGTGAAACAAGCGGATGTCAAATAGTGTTTGGCAAATGGACCTGCAGAGCCACCCTCCAGCAGTTTCTGAAGGGAGTCTCAACTCCTTGTTCCTGAATTTGTGGAGCAGGTTCTGAGCCAATTCCTTCCCTTTTTTGACTAACCCAAAATGAACTCCTTATGCAAAGTCTGGACCGGTTCCAACACACCCAGTGCTCAAGGTTGTCAGCCAGCTGTTGGCAGCTCACACTGACTAATTTTCTTTTCTCTTAAATCATGCAGAAATGTGTTGCTTTACATGTGCAGAAAAAAATGAATTGAAGGACCTAATTTGAAAAATACGCCAAACCTCCTAAAATCAGCCTTAAGTCAGTTTATTTGCCCATTCATTCTGTTGCACTCACTGTACTGACGTGGGAAGGGGTCACCCGGAAAAATGCTCTCTTTATTGATGATATGTAAAGAGAATTCCCCAGCAAATTCCCCTGCAAAGAAGAGAACTTGAATACTAATGAGGAACCTATCTCCCTTGGCATTTTCTTGCCACTGGCAAAACTCTCTGAAAGCTTACTGCACCTCAGGCCAGCAAGGGGCTGGCTTGCTATGTGGTGCAAGCTGGCAGGACCTCCATGCTCTGAAAGTGACGTGGAGACCCGGGGCTTCTGGCCTTTGGTCAGTTCCTTAAGGAGTCATTTTTGATTCTTAAGCTTTCATTTAAGTGACCAAGGAGACTCTTCCCTGTACAAATCTGTGTTACATTAGCATGTTAGTCAACTTAGGAGCTGGGTTGTAAACCATCTAGTTAGGCAGATTTTTATTTTTACTTAGGGAAGGATCTCAGCTAGCTTCTCAAGGCTTTTAAATTCCAATTGAAAATGTAGCTTTCTATATTTATTTAAAACAGAATCTATCATAAAAATAGACACATTTTAGGAAATGGGGTATTTGAGGAAATGTACTATCCTTATTCTCTATCATCCAGTCTTGTTGACAGGTAGTGTAGCCTAGTGGTTAAGGTCAGAAGCACTGGAGTGTTTCCTTATCCATAAAATAATACCTACCCCTCTGAATTGTTGTAAAGATTAAATGAAATCATGTTCTGGGAGTACACAGTGCTGGCCTGGCAGAGACCAACTAATGGAGGCCAGCAATAAACACTGTCTTCATCCCTGGCTCCCAATCAATGCAGCAAGCATCTTCACAGAATCCTTAGGTATTTAGAAAGCCTGGCATCATAAACAGGTTTTTTGTTGTTTCAAAATACACTGCCTTTCTCAGAAACACCACTATTTGCCTGGTTGGAAAGTAAATTCTCCAAGCCCCAACCCACCAGCTCCACTTACCTCCTGTTGCTGGGTCTGTCCGTTCACTAACACCACCTTCTGGCTTCAGGATTCGGCCTGTCCTTCCAGGGCTGGGAGGTGGGCTTTGTAAGAGTCGTGGACTGTGGACAGAAAGGCCATCTTCAAAGGGCAGTTCAGCAAATCCTGGAGTCATGGGAGGATCCTCTGGGGTGGTGTGTGGGAACGTGTCACAGAAGGGCCCTGCCCAGCCATGAGGAGAAAAGCAAGGTAGGGAACAGAGTCGTGAGCGCGTGACAGGAGCCAGCCGGACCTGCAGCAGGCCTCCTGGCACTGGCCCCCCACAAATCTTTGACATGAACCCTCTGATCTGCCTTTCACTTTGAGCCTGGGTGGAAAAAAACTTTCAGAAAAATAACCTTTCCTTTCTCTCAGCCTTCCAGTCATAACAACTCTAATTCTTCTTCAGACAAAGTGGATACTTCTGCCCACTAGGGCAAAGGTCAGGAAGTGCCAAAAGAAAGAAAACACAGTGATTAGTATTTCCAGATCTTATCTTCCACCCTTGCAACAGAGCCTTTGCTGACTTCTGTGTGGCTGTCGAGAATGCAAAGAAAAAGAGACAATTGGGAGTGTGGTGCCTCCTTGGGAATTTCTCTGGATGGAGGATATTAAATTAGGACGCCAAAGAGTTTCTGTGGAGGAGGCTCCTGCAGAGGGGAGCAGGGGTGAGGGTGGGTGGGGAGTGGTCGCCTCAGCACTCTTACTTTCTCCATGTGCTCAGTGTCCCCAGAATAGGTTCACACTCAGCAGTTTTGCCTTTTTCTCTTCCCTGACGCCCTCCCCAAGTCCTGGAAGAACCAGAAAATCACCATGGCTGCGACAGGATCTGTCTGAAGCAAGACTGAGTTTGTCAGCTGACTCCGTCGCTACCTCCTAGATCGCAGGATGCACGAGCTCAGTGCTGGGCAAGAACTGCTAGACATTAAGACTGGGCCTGGCTCCAGTTTTTTTTCTCTGATTCATGGATTAAAGTGGAATTTTCCAGCAAGGCTTGATCTGGGAGGAATTCTTCTTTGGGGTCTACAAGTTCTCTTCATGCAGCGGGGGAAGCCACGCTGTGGCCATAGGTGGGCGGTCTCTGCCCATTCCCTCAACCGGCAGACCTAAGTCCAGCAGAGGAATAAGCATCCTCTGCTGAAAGGACCCCAATTGCAGCATGGTTTTCACTTATTCACCCCAAAGAGTCACAGGCTTATTGATAAAGCATATAGGGATTTGGGTTCTCTATGTTTATTAAGTAATGTATTCCCATAAAAGGAATTTTGCAGTATGATCTCCCTGAGCAAGTCACTTAACCTCTTTGTGCCTGTTTCCACATCTAAGAAATGAAGGGGTTGGACAGTTTTCTATATCCTTTCTAGCGTTAACAGTATTATGTTTTAGAAATAAAAACTAATAACTTTAAAAATAATAATAATTAAAAGGTTTTTAATAGACAAAATTTGTCCATTTTATAAAAGGAAGCTCTAGCTGACAAAATTTTAGCTGTTGGAGTATTTATTTCTTGTTTGTTTTCTAGGTAATGGTGAATGTATATGTTAAAAGACCTACTTGAATTGCTTTTTGAGTGCAAGATAATGTGGCCGTTTAAAGGTAAATTTGAGAGCATTTAATCCTTAAAATGCTGTTGCGGGGATGGAATACTAAATGAGAACTGAAGGTCAGACTCCAGTAATGATGACTGGTGGGAACGTGGGATAGTGACTCTTCATTACTAAGGGACAGAGTAGTAGGCCTTGAAATAGAACCTTGGCGGCAACAACACAATACGTGAGATTTATGAGGACCTTTGAGTGACCAAGACTTTCCAGACTATGGGGAGTGAGTGGGCACCAGCCAGGATGGCAGGCATCACATTCATTTCCCAACCGCTCCTTAAGGGTTATCTGTAGATGGGCAATCACTGTGGCTGGAGAAGGAATGCGAGAGAGTGGGGAGGCATGTCTTGCTGTCCTTTGGTGAATACTTAAAAAAAAAAAATGGTTCTTGAAAAGGAGGTCATTATTTATTTTGCTCGGCTTTTTCTTCCTATTCAGAAAAACTTGCCAAGAGGATCTACTCCCAAGTTTCTTCAAGTCACTCAGAGTCAAAGGACAGACAAGAGATAAAAATACAGATCTCATTTTGCAGAGGTTTATTGGCCTCCTCCGTTCGCTGTCCTACCAGTGAGCCTTGTTGGCACTGATTGAACATACCAGTAAGAGGGCAGCCTGTATTGAGAAAGTGCAGTCACACACCTCACAAGCTGTGACATTGGTAGACCTTGGGAGCAATAACATCTATGCGCATCAGACTGGTGGTATTGATGGGGCCCTATTGTTCCAGTTAACATCTCTGAGACTTTTGGGTGCCGGGGAGACTGCAGTTAGTTTCCTTCCTTCTGCATGTGCATACAAATGTTTCTTGCCTTATCCTGGAGTACCCTACAGAAGAACAGCAACTCAATGCCCAGCCTGATTCTAGACTTATCCTCATTTCAGATGAAAAAAAAAAAGGAATTTTTATATCCCATCCTGGAGTTTTAGCTATAATTTAGCTTCACTGCAAAACTCTACTCATGCTTTCTTCAGACCAGTCTCAGGCCCTTTCCTAATAGGCCTGTGGAAATGATTTTATACCATCCCCATGAAATAGTTTTCTGTCTTTACTGCTGAATCTGGGGCTTGTCCTGTTGTCTGGCCCTGAAGATTTTTCTACTAATTGAAGAAAGCCAAGTCTTCTGGAAATTTAATACCACACCATGGCGACTCTTTTAAAGTTTCTGAGGGGAGAACCTGGTTAAGATATTGAAGACATCCCAATCAACATCATCAAAAACAATAAATAACTTTTGATTGTACAATGTGTTATATTTTGCTTGCAGGGAGTTTACAGTCAAATATTTAACTGATAATACACATATACACAGCTTAAGCTAAATAAATCAATAATGTGATGCCCAACAGTCAGAAGGATTAAATACTCTCACTGACATCTTCAATAGGTTTAAGAATAATGGGATGAAATTCTACCTCTCTACACAATCCATACATGTGATTGTCAACTGCAGGGTTTCTTAGATGAAAATTGCCAAATTGAAGTAGTGAAAGTTTGTTCCCTAAAAAGAAAAATAATGTTCATTACCATTTGGAGAAATGGCATACTCCCCTGTTATTAAAACTCAAGTTTCAGGATAAGGATTCTGGTTTAATAGTTGTATCGTTTGTGGATAGCACCCTTCCTTTAAGGTCAGGTTTAGGCTCCTTAGAACCAGGTTACAATGAGCTGATATTTCTATTTTACTCCTTCCCATAAGAACAATGTGTCCAAACAGCTATCTGCATAATTTAAGACACATTATTCTTCCAACAAGTGCATAGCCACCTCCTCGGAGAGGGCAAGAGCTACACAAACCCATCTTTTGGAGATCCGATGAGCATTATGTATTTATTTGTTTGTGACTTGAATAAAATGTATGACTTCAGCACAACTAAGTATACTATAAATGAATTTAAATAGGCCAGTTGTTAGAACAGCATTTGCTAAGATTATCAAATTTATGTTTGCCACTGGCTGGTGCCCAGGATGATTGGCTGGCTCTTAGGGTCACTGGTAGGTATTTATTCCAGAGCTTCTGCTCAGCTTAACAAACTAAAAACAATTCTGCATTCTTTCTCCCGCAGACGTCCCATCCTTTGGCCTGGAAATCATGTAAGAAAGCAACTGCAACTCAGAAACTCAGAGACCCAAAGAGCAGAGTGAGTCGGTCTTTCTCTGTTTCTTTTTAGATTTCAGGAAGGAGAAAGGAGATTCCTGAATGTAAGTGCCAGAGTCCAAAAGTCAGAGTGGATTTTCCGAGGCCTTTTTATAGTGGTTTAACCAATGGTGGGGACTTGTCGAAAGGGGCTGAAAAATGAAAGAAAAGCAAAATATTGTTTTCCCACGTGGCAGGCTGGAAGGCAGATCTACTTAATGTCAATTTCTTTTTTCTTCCTTTTCTTCTCGAATCAGTTGCCTGTCTCTCAGCTCTGTCTCTGACAGGGGCCTATCAACTAGTATCTCACGCCAGAGTCTGCGCTGCCTGCCGAATGGCTGTCTATGTATCAGTTGTACTCTTGATTTCTACTTTATCATCTATTTTACGTTCATGAAGCGCCCTGAATTTTTTTGTCTTTTTGTCGTGGTAGCAGTGAGGGTTTGTCAGATGGCTGCTGTCATTTTTTGTAATAGAACACCCTGAAAGAGGCTGAAGGAGAGTACCCAAGTAGCTAGACCTATATAAAGGGACGGTAAAAGTCACAAAACTACTTTATTTTCACTTCTCCCCCTCAAACTAGCAAACTCCATCTACTTTCTACCTGCTGTGAAGAAGGGGTCTGCCCTGCTGGGCCTCCTGTGTGTGGGGCAGGGTGGGGTTGGTGCCTGAGACCAAACACAGGTGCAATTTTGGCACAAGGAGAGGCATTTTCACCACTTGTCAAATCCCTTTTCTGTCTCCTTTTTGCCTCCTTGCACTCGTGGGAGCCCTAAAAGAGGGTTGAAGCTGCAGTCCATTATCTGCCCCAAGCAAGGCAAGAGTCTAAAAAGAATTCGAAGGCCCAAAGGGGATTTTTCTGCAGAGGTAGGAGTAATTTTAATTAAGAGGGGGGCAGTTTGTGAAGTGGGTAAGTTTCTTAAGGACATCTATTGACCATCTGCCTACAAGGTAAGTTTTCCCTGCCTCACATCATAGGGTAGCCCCTCCTGGGAAGCAGAGCTGGGACAATAAGACATCAGAGAGTTACTGATAGTCAGTACGGCTGTGGTGGTTATCACGGCCAAATGGCCAATGTTCCAGAGTCAGCGGCCATTGACTTGGCAATTGTCTGAGCAAGTGTGTGGTCTTAAAAGACCCAAGGACCTTGGACTTATTTTAATGGGACAGGTGCCACAGAGAAATTGCTACCTTGAGAAATGGATGCATAAACAACCACAGTAAGGGGCACAGGTTAGCGTAGCTTGGTGGGCTAGGGTTGCACAGGATAAATTGAGCCAAGTAAAGTTAAATGAAAGATACCAAACACAAAGTCTTTGGGATTTTTTTTAAAAAAAGCATTGGTCTTCCCAATCAGGCAGAGATGTTTCTGCAAGCAAGCAATGTAATTCAGGCAAAATTATGCAAGTACAAAGACCTGGAGAGAGATGGAAAATTATAGCAGCCACAGGAACAACCAAACCAAATAGTACAGAAACTTAAACTAATAACAGGGCTAGTGTAAGAAAATCCCACAAGCAATATCTTTCTGGACACAGGGTGAGTCTGTGATCCAAGGAGTGGCTGATACTCAAAGACCAATTTGCTATAGATGACATCAATTCTTAGGTGACAGTAACCCTGGTGTTACACATTTGTGATAGTTTTGTGTGTGTCTATTTAATAAAACTGTAGCTCTAAGATGTCAAATACGTTATCTGTGTCTCACTGTCCCACTTTCAGAGTCCTCCATGGGCATTCCTTATAGATCACACCACTTCCAAACTCGGAAATGGTTTCAGAACCATTCTCAGCACAGGATTCAGAGTGATCAGAATTGGCATGAGAGATGAGATCTATTTGTAGTCTCTGCAGTATTTTTTGTCTTCTCAATGTGTTTGTTTGCAAAGTGTCAAATAAGAAAGCTCTATTCAGGGCTGTGAAAATAGAAACACAAACTGGGCGTTGGGTCACTAGATTCTGGGACAAAGCCTGGCAGCACCCCACCCTTTGATGAAATTATAGCTGATGACCAACTGTCCAGCAAGTTCTGTCCCTGCGTTGCTATGTTACCCAGGCTTACAAAAATGGCACACAAATAGGACAATCCTGGCAAAGTGAGTGTATAACACCTGTGTGTGTGTGTGTGTGTGTAAGAGAGAGAGAATAAGATACATAGATAGATAGATAGATAGATAGAGAGAGAGAGAGAGAGAGAGAGACCCTGACTATAGGGGATAATGAGACACACAGGTTTTTCTAACCCCTTGCAACTCTAATTCTCCTGCTCTCCTTGCCTTCTGCTATTTCATTTCAAAACTAGCCCCCTTTTCTTTGGAGGATAGAATTGACTCCAGTGTCAGCCCAGATATGACTGACTGGTTCCAGGATCCAGGATCTTTTGGGTACTCAATGACAGCAGAAATGTATGTAACTCCTTTCATCTAGGTACGTGTGTAGTTGCATAATTGGGAAGTATCTGCCTCAAGTTATTCCTGTGAAGAGAGTGCCAAGAGGAGATCTACTTGCTTAAGCTTGTTATTAAAATGTGTAACAGGGCTGTATTCCACAAGTTCTTGTGATGGGGATTGTTTGCCATATGCAAGACTATTCCCCTTTAATCTCTTCCACCTTTTTCTGATCTCTCTCTTTTTGTTCCCTCTTATAGACCAGAATGTGGCTCTGAAAGCTATCTTATTTTTTCTTTATTAAATTAAAATTTGAAAGTTATGGTTGATTAATTGGTAGGCCTCAATATGTTATTTTCTCCATTCTACTATGAGTTAATGAAGACCCCCAACCCTTGACAAAACATAGAAAATTCACAAAACTGCATACTAGGAAGTTGTTTTATTTTGCTTTGTTTGTTTTTGAATTTTCTTTTGTACCTTTGCATTTTAGTCTAAGGAATTGAAATAATAATCCTCATATAAATTCAAGCAACACATTCTAACTGTAGTCCATGACTTAATTTCTTTCATGCCCTGGCCCTCAGTCTGGTTAGCCACACCCTTGCACATTTTTAATAGTAATTTAGGTAGGCCTTCAATTCTTGAGCAAGAACGAATACTTTAGCAAGTTAGAGGAGAAGGAGGTATTCCATTTGTACAAATGTCTTCTGGGTTAGCACAACAGGTAAAAGTACAATTTAAAAGCATTGATTATGGTTAGGCACAATGCTAAGTGTAATATGGTTTATTTTAAATTTTTGCAACAGCCTTATGAGAGTAGGTATTATTTTCCTAATTCTATAGAAAAGTTTAGGTGTGTGTTAAAGTTCACACAGCTAGAAAACAGCTAAGAATGCGTGTTCTCAGAGCCCCCTTATATCTACATGAGTTAATTTGGCCACTGATCAATAGATCTTACTAATGACTGTTACTTCATATAGCACATTCCAGTTTACAAAGCACTGTCACATACATTGTGCTTCATACCAATTCTGCGAATAGGTCACTGTAATCCCACTCAACAGATGAAGAAACTGAGTCCCCAAACAATGAGAATATGGAAACAAGCCAATGCTGGACACATTCATGAAAGCACTCTGACCAAAGACTGACATTCTATTTCTGAAAGAGAAATGAACTGAGCAGCCTTCTCACCAGACAATTCTGACTTACCAGATATGAGCAAAATCAAAATAAGCTTAACAGTCTCCTCAACCCGTGGCCCCAGGGAAAAGGAAGGAGAGAGCCCCATCCTAGAGAAGAGTAAGGAATACTGTTTTCACCCACCTGGGTCAGTGCACACCAAAGGCTGGAACGTGTGCACACACACTGGCCACCTGCAGATGTCTGAGGGGTGCCGAGGTCTTCCTTATCCCATCAGGTCAAGGAAAGGCAGTTCTACCAGTGGGTTATAGCCAGGACCACAGAGTGTGTCTTGCTGCCTCAAACTGTGCTGGAGACAGGCCCAGGGGGATCCTGCTTTTATGGGGCCAGATTGAACCTTGCCAAGAACTGCCAGGCATTTAAGACACAGCATTCACCTAGCACATTTCCACCATGCCCTTCAGATTGCAGCCCCCACAGCCTTCACGCTTTCTCCACTCAAGCATGGCATTGTGCCTACCTTCAAACTCCGCATTATAACAAAATTGGAGCCTCTTTTTATAATCCAGGGCCTGCAGGCTACTGCTACTTTAGAGAACTGCCTGGTGGCTAAAGTGAGAAATATTTCTTATAAGGAGGTTTTTGCCAGGGATTTTTCTCTGGGGACCATTATCAACAAATGTGAAGAAAGAGGCCATACCCAAAGAGCCCATGCAAGTGCCCATCCTACCCTTTCCTTTTGGGAATTACCGAATCCAGACAATCTCTTCAAATGGGCCATATTTGTTTCTTTATATAATATCACAAGAACTTACTGATGCAATCCAAAATGTCCACAAATCTGTATTTATGTCAAGGGCCAAAAGGGATCCAAGTAAAGCTTTGGGGATGTGCTTAAAATGAAATAATTATCAAAGCTTGATATTTCTTTCCCAGCATCTGTCCCTTCCTTGTTCCACCACTCAGTTGTTTTTAGGAGTTGGCTCCTTGCAATGATTTTTGAAGCCAGAGGTATTATCTGCTCTGCCTCTTAGAATTATTTTTCCACTTGACATGCCTAGAGCTGGAAAGAGGAACAGGCCAGGGTGGGTCTGTTTGAGAGTTATTGTTCACACAATCTGTGTAAGCAAGGGCTGCCATCAGCTTGCTTGTCACATGTCACCCAGCCTCACTTGGGCACCCACTGGGATAATAGCAGCCTAATCCAGCTACACAGAGAAAGCTGGAACCCTACAGGTGCTGGGCACCTCTTCTGTATTGCATTGCTCTAACTGGAACCTTGGCGTTTATATCTCAAGTCATCCTTTACCTAAATACACTCCATTTTTTAAACAAGAGGAAGAAAGCAACACTTGAAGGGTTAACACCAATGAAGAGTTGGAAACTTGTAAGAGATTTTTTTTCCCCTAACACATTTTAAAGTTTAGGAAAACCTAGAAATGAAATGCCTAAAAAAAGCCAGTTTCTCCCTATATTTTGAAATCATTTTTGTATCTTTAAAAATATGTGTTTGCGATCTTCAAGGAGGAAGGGAAAGAATGTATATGCCACTGCTAGCTTCCTATTTCTAAGGATAGTGGTTTAATATCTATAAATCATACTCACTACTTTGGTATTACATATCAAAAGACATAGGGTTTTAAAATAGTGCAATTCTAGGACCCTTCTCACCCCCCGTTTCTTCCCATTTTTATCTTTCCTAAAGTATGAGGATCTTCAGAATCCTGAAGAGTGATTTAAACAATTTGGTAATTTTTTTCTGGAGGCTGGATTAAAGTTTACCTTTGCCCTATCTTTATGTAGCAAGTAAAATTTGCTAAACAAAGAAATAGTACAAACTCATTTTCAGGATTGTTGCTTCATTTACTTAAGAAAGGGCTTTGATCACATTTAAAACTATTTTAACATTATTTGAAGGCAAATACTTAGTGAGCAAATTACAAAGCAGTAGTTCAGACAGGGAAGATATTTCTTAGGGCTTACTTGAAAGTACTAAAACTTCTTTTAAAACTCTATAATTCTCACTAATTCACACCAGGCTTTCCTCCATTTATTTCAAATGGATGAGATTTTATTGACCATGAAAATAGTACACTCCTGGGAGCAGAATTCCCAGTGAGGATTCAGTCTTGGTTAACCAGGTGGGTTAGCTAGCTGGCATAGCAGAGGGGGGGACCCTGCATTCATGTTCTCATTCATTTAGTCCAAATTTTCTTTTTAGCTCCTCTGTGCACTGTGCTATGTGCTAAAGATAATAGAGGATAAAATATACACATTTCCTGGGCTTGACCTCATAGAACTTACAGTCAAATGGGGAATAGAGAAAGTTATCATTCAATTAAGTGCTTCGATGGGGGAAGGGAAGGATTCTTTGGAGGCATGTAGAAGGGACCCCTCAATCAGACCTGGAGAAGCAGTGTCTAAGCTGAGACCTGGAGGAGCAGTAGGATTTGGGGAGGGGAGATAGAGGAGGGAGTGTTTTAGATTACAACACAGGTGATGCCACAGAGGCAAAGGAGGGTGTGGCCTGGAGGTGTGAGACAGAGGAAAAAAGAGTTCGATAACTTGGAGCTTAGACAGCAAAGGTGCTGGTTCTGGCAAGACAGAAAGCTCTATAGGTACACAAATGCTGTAAAGCATAACTTCTTGGAAGTATTCAACATAATTCAACTCCTTTTCTCTCTTGAAATTTCTTCTTTCCCCTTTGGGCTTCCATAACACCACACTCTCTTGGTTTTCCTCTTACTTCGTTGGTCACTTTTCAGTTTCCTTTAATGTCTCCTTTTACCCTGCTCAACCTTTAAATATTAGGGTTCCCCAAGACTCAGTCCTGGATACTCTTTTCTGCTCTATTTACCTTCTATTTACATTTACAAAGTGATTTGATCCACTCACGTGGCTTTAAATAGCATCTAGGCCTATGACCTCCAAATCTCTATCTCCTGCCCTCACTTCTTCCCCCAAATCCAGGTTCATATGTCTATTTGCTTCCTTGGCCACTCCCTTTAGCTGTTCAACAGGCAACCCATGCATAATGCTCAATTAGTTAGAGTGCTATTGGCTGTAAGCAATAGAGGGCTCCAACTCCAATGGCTTAAATGGTAAGGTCATCCTTAGAGTGCGGTTCCTGACCTATGTAGTTCATAGGGATGGTACTATAGAGGAGGAAAAGAGTTTTATTACTGGGGAATGTGAATTAAACTGACAAAAGGCAGATTAATAGGAGAAGAAGTTTATTTATGCATGTAACAGTCCTACATGCAGGAATGCTCAGTGATGACTAAGTCAAAGGGGTGTTAGAATTTGGGGCTTATAAACCTAACTTAGTAGGGGAGAGGAAGGTGGGAGGAAAGTCTTCTATGGGAAGAACAAATAAGGTTTATTTTGTTTTTAGGAAAGACAAGTGGGTATTTAAGAAAACAAATGAGAGATAGTGTTTGTGCTAATGTTTGTCTATACAGGTATGAACCATCTTTCCACCTCCTTCAGGCCCATAAAAGTCCCCTGTTGAGGGGATTTATGGTAGGTTTACTCTTGGTCTCTCTCCTGGCATCAGACCCACCCCAAAGAGGGAATTTATGACAGCCTCATTTCCCAGAAATTTCTGCTTCTAGTCAGATAAGGGAATCTGAGAAGGCTTCTTTCTGCATCTGTTGAATTTCAAATGTCTTTGGTTTATAATAATCCTCATGCCAAAGTCACATATTTTGGAGGTGGCATATCCTGATCCCTTTCAGTGCTGAATTCTTTCAGTTGAACAAAGTTGTACAAATGGATTTCAGTATTCTGAGTTAGGTCTTAGGCTAATTCTGGAATTGTGAGTCACTGAGGGCCTGGGTTAGTATGATTCTTCATAGCTCTGACCCAGCCACCTTTTTTATAATTCTATTCACCACAGGATTCAAATTAAAGTCAAGAGATATTTTGGACCTATTGTAGTGCCTATTGTAGTATATATATTATAATTGTATATATTTTGACATATTATAGTGCCTACCACAGGCTGATTCATGGGGTGAGCTTCAGATCTGGTGTATCAATTGATGGCATGAATAGCCCCCTTTAATGGCCTCCCTGCATCCTTGCTTTTCCCCAGTAACTTTGTTATTCCCTCCAACTTTGACCTTGAGCTCATCCATAAGACTTACTTTGGCCGATATAATGTTAGCAAATGTGCCACAACAAGAGGCTTTAAAAGTGATTGTACATTGAGGTTTGTTTTCTTTCCTCCCTTTGGCCCCTGAAATTATTATGAGAATAAACCTAGTCTAGCTTACTAGAGAAGGAGGGGCCACGTGGGGCAGAGATGAGTTGTCCCAGATAAGGCCGTCCTAGCTGAGGCAGCCTCCGGACAATTGGCCAGCTCACCCTGGATGCATGAGTATGCCCAGCTAAGATCAGGTAAGTCTAGTCCAAATTAGCAGAACTACCCAGCCAATCTGTAGACTTATAAGAAATAATAAATGGTAGTTATCTTCAGCCACTAGTATTAGGAGTGGTTTGTTATATAGTAAGAGCTAACATGTATGTGGAAAAGTCGTTGTGGTAGAACAGTGTTAGAAGAAAGCTGGTTACTGGACAGAGACCTGTGGCTGCTGTTAAAAGAGGTAGCACACAGATGTCCCATTAGCACTGGAGCTGTGATCCTTAAATGGGAGCATTCACAGCAGTACATGGAATGGTCTATATGGACATGAATTTCCAGCAAGTTCTTTGCCATTGGCTTGTTCCTCCTCTTCAAATCCTCTTAGGTCATGTGGGCCTCTCCTCACCTGCCCACTCTGAATGCACAATGTCATGGGCGTGGGTAGACCCCTTCTGTAAGCAGTCACCTGAAGGGCAGAGAGAGGCCTGTCACATGGGTCCTGAAAGTGGCAGTGGTCACTCATTCTTGTCAACACCTCCAAGCAGGTGCTGCAAGGCCAGTGGCCGTGACAGCTGGCCCTGGGGCTGGCAGCTGCTCTGGTGTCCGGCTGCCCTGAAGCTATTGCTAATATCAGGCTTCAGGCCCTGGCACTGGTGTCAGACCCATAGCTACGAACCTCCTTCCTCCAGGTCTTAAAAGCAGTTCGGGTTGTCCAATTCTGTAATAATTTATCTCCATCTTAAAAGAAAGTTTCTCTGACTGCCCCACTGACCATGAGCTGCACAGTCCATACTGTGTCGCGTGAGCCAACTCTGGATGTGGCCCAGACAAGCCTCTGGCCAAAGTTTCACACAATGGCTGGTCACTTCTCCCGTCCACAGCAATACCCTTCGTTTGCCAAAGGATTTCTACCAACCTCTAATTACCTGTTAATCTTTACCCTCTGTCTCTTCCACTTGAAGGATGCTATCAAACTTTCATTTTAACCTACAGCTTTGTGTCCTTTGTTGTTCCCTTGCAGAAGGTCTGGCATCATCACTTAGACACCTCTTGACACACATAAATGTCAGAAAGAGAAGCCATAAGGAAAAAATAACATACATTACCACGTTTGCTCAGTTCAGTTCTCCTTGGTCCACAGTGGCTGCTGCATGGTGTGATGATGCCCACTGACAGAAGAATCTGTGGGGCTGGCTCTCCAGGGATGAGAGGATATGATCACTGGGGGAAGAGCATGGGGAAAGTATACACTGGCAATGTGACATAATGTATTGTTTAATAAGGTAAACAGGGTGGGCTCTCTGTATCCTCAGGTTCCAACTTCATGGATTGAACCTGTGGATAGAAGGCTGACTGCAAGGGACTTGAGCATCTGTGGATTTTGGTATCCTTGGGGGTCCAGGAAACAATCCCCTGTGAATATGGAGGGGCAACTGTACCTCACAGTATAGTAGCACTGTAACAAATGCAGCTTACTGGTTAAGCACATAGACTTTGGAATCAGACAGACCTGGATGCAAATTAGGACTTATGATTTACTACTGATGTCATCATGAGCCAGTTACTTAACCTCTCTCTCTATGCCACTGTGCAACAAAGACAATAACCTCACCTCCTAGGGATGTTGCAAGGATTAAATGAGACATGGCGGATAAGATGCCTAACACAGTACTTCATAGCTGGTAAGTACAAGTGAAGAGAATGATGATGATTACCTAAGATAACCTTCCCTAAAATATGTTCTACCCAACAATAGTGTATTTGGAAATATTCATAGGAATACTGTGAAAAAAGTTCTGGAGGTCTCAGAGAAAATCAATATACTAGACTTCATGGGGTCGTGCAGTAAAAAAAACCAGTTGAATTTTGTTTAACCCAGCTTTTCCCAAATTTATGTGAAGATAGAACCTTTTTTTTTCTTTTTTTCCAGAACACCTATTGCCATCTGTGGGGCAGTAGTGTCCCCCAGAACACTGTTTGGGCAATGCTGGTTCATGAAAATAACTTTCAGCCGTTTGACTATTTAAAAATCCATCACCAAAAAGCAAAATGAGAGTTGAGTATAAAGAAGCTTAAGTGTAAAACCTGGTCTCTGTGAGTATTGAAGCAACGCTGCAGTTGGCTGGTAGCCTCTCTGGAGTCTGGGGAACACAAGGGATCGTCATCTTGGCCATCTGCTGTGAAGGGGCAGCATGCTGTGCGCAGGGCAGACTTTTAAATTCTGAATCAGAATTGACTGTTCCATCTGCCAACCTCACTTCGAAACAGAAGCCACCCAGGGCTCTAAGTGGCAGCTCAGTCCCCTGAAGAAAAACCCTGAACTCTGTACTGTCCTCATTAAGAACACTAAGGCCAAAACTTGACTTTTTCTTCAGCCAGAAGTGGCCACACATATTTTTTATTTTTGTTTGTTTGAGTTTATTTTGTAGCAAACCACATAAAGTGTAGACCAAGTAGGCCTATGCTGGTCTCAGCACAGAAGTTCCACATGGTGATGCTTTGGAAGGGGAAAGTGACCACTTGTCAAAGAATATAGGATTGATTCCTAATGCAGAATGACGCATACAGAGACCTGGGTTCTGATGGCCATACCTCTTGAATAACAGCTGGTTGTTCATGCTAGGGAAAGTTTTTTGTTTTTTGTTTTTTAAGGTAAGGTTTATAGAGAGTTAGGGAATGTAGGTAGGAGATCCAAAAGACAAAGTAAAAAGAAATGTCATGTTTTTGTAAGGGAAATGTAGGTACTTTTTTAGCATAATATTGAATTGATGTTTAGCATAATATTGAACTTATGTAATATCAATATTGAATTGATGGAAGGAAATTTGCAAGGGAAGGAGACGCCAAATTACTTTTGTGATGAGATAGTCTGTATATCTTGCCACTAAGAACATGTTTAGTTCCATGCTTAATAAATTGCTACATGGCACACAGAAAGATGGGATACTTACCAACTTACTTTATGATGTAAGCAAAACTAAAACCGTAATTAAATTTTGACAAAAATCACAAAACAGATTCTCCCCCAAAACAATTAAAAACAAAGCCCTTCAGATGCAACTGATACCGACTTATGAATACAAATTTAAAATGAACTGAAATGGTAAGAAACTAAATTCTTAAAATCTTAAATTAAATTAAGATCTTAAAAGAAGACTATATTTGACCAAGTAAGGTTTACCATAGGAATATAAGGAATGGTTTATTAGTAGGAAATCTATAAAGAAAATATATCATTTTAATAAGTCAAAAGAAAAAAATATATAATCATCTTAGCAGATGGTACCCATTTATGATTAAAAATATTATAAAGTAGGAATGGAGAGTAGTTCCTGACCAGTACTTATAGAGATATTTACTGGAGACATACTGTAGTAGATGTATTCCTCTTAGAACTGGAAATAAGATAAGGATATACTACCATCATTATTTAATATTATTTAATAGTATTATCTTCACTATTTACTAATAGTATTCACTGGAAGCTTCAGCCACTTAAATAAGATGGGAAACAACAGTGTGATAATTAATTGTATGTGTCAACTTGGTTAGGCTATGGCGCTGAGATGTTTGGTGAAACACCAGTCTAGATGTTGCTTTGAAAATATTTTTTGGATATGAATAATATTTAAATCAGTATACTTTGAGTAAAATAGATTACCTGCCATAATTTGGGTGAGCCTCATCCAATCAGTTGAAGGCCTTAAGAGAAATGACTGAGTTCCCTCAAGGGAGCAGGGATTCTGCCTCTAGAGTAGACTGCCTTTAGATTCCAGACTGCAACATCAACTCTTCTCTGGGTCTCTAGCCTGCTTGCCTACCCTACAGATTTCGGATTTGTCAGCCCCACAATCATGTGAGCCAATTCCTTAAAATAAATCTCTCTCTGTGTATGTACACACATACACACACACACACATACACACACACACACACACACACACACACACACACGCGCGCGCGCGCGCGTGCGCATATCCTATTGGTTCTGTTTCTCTGGAGAACCTTGACTAACAAATAGCAAGAACAGCTGATACCTACTGAATGCTTTCTATGTGCCAGGCAGTATTTTAAGAGCTACATGTTTATATATTAACCCATTTAATCCTCATAATAACCCTAAAAGGGGGTGCTATTTTTGTTCCTGTTAAAAACTTACCAGAAAGAAATACTTTAAGAACTCATAAGAACATCTGGGCTAATTAAAGGAGAAAAACAAAACCCTCAAGTTCCTGCCCCATACCCTTTTACTTTTAGGCAAGTGACTCCAACTGTCTCATTCTGGGTAAGATACTAGTACTCTGAGACTTTGCATTGATGGTGAAATTCGTCCTGTTATCCTGGCAGTATCCAGTTGAATTGGACACAGGCTGGGAAGCAATCATTTTTAGGAACTTCTGTAGAGATTTGACTTGTTCTCTGAGGATCCTGTGTTAGTTTCCTTTTGCTGTTGTAACAAATTACAATACTACAAATTTAGTGGCTTGAAATATCCCACATTTATTATCTTGCAGTTCTGGAGATCACAGGTCCTAAAATTAAGGTGTCAGCAGGGCTGCATTTCTTCCAGAACCTCTGGGGGAGAATCCGTTTCCTTGCCTTTTCCAGCTTCTAGAGGACACCTACATTCCCTGGTTCACAGCCCTTTCTCCATCTTGAGCATTAGCAGCATGGCATCCTCAGATTCCTCTCTCTGACCACTGTCCGTTCCTCCTCTCGGATTCCGACCCTCCTGCCTACCTCTTATAAAGACCTTTGTGATTACTATGGACCCACCCAGGTAATCCAGGGTAATCCCCCTTCTCAAGATCTTTAAAGTAATCACATCTGCAAAGTCTCTTTTGCCAGGGAAGGTAACATATTCACAGGTTTCAGGGATTACCATGTGGACATCTTTGGGGGCTCATTATTCTGCCTACCATATGTGTCCAGTGTAGGTGAAAGACCCCATTATATCCTTGCTGTGGAGAAGTGTGCATGCTAATGCAACAAAAAGAAGCCGGCCTCTCAAGCTCATATTACCATCCTGAAAAGGCAACCTTCAGTGTTTCGCTGTTCCTGGTTTTCTACTGGGAACCTGCTGCACAACCCAGAAAACTGTACCATTGAAGAGGAAAATTTTCTTACAACACTGCCTTCTACCATTGCCATGTATTCAAAATGGAAGAAGTTTTTACAAAACTAGAAAGAAACATAGATCTATATTATTATCATCTGGTTTTAGGCATGTCTACTCCTAATAGAGAAACAAAAACAAATTCACAAGGGACAAGGTCAATAGCTACAACCTACTTAAATAATCAAAACTTCATGGTTTTTAAAAAATAGTAACAAAATTAAAAGACAAACAATAAACTAGAAAAATATTGACAAAAATGTAATATCAAAGTGTTAATATCTTTAATCTACAAAGAGCCGTTGTAAATTAATAAGGGAAAATGACAAATACCCCAAAGGCAGAATGGGCAAAAGAAATAGGAACTGCACAAAGGAAGATATCACAACTTATACACACATGAAAATGCTTAACGTTATAGGTAGAAAGGGAATGTAAACAAAAATAACCTGACAAATATAAAAATAAATATTATAATAATAACCAGTGCTGATGAAGTTGTGGTGAAGCTCTTCAGGCCCCCTCCTGATTTCTGGTGAGAGTGTGAATGAGTACATTTCTGGGGCTCCATTGGTAACGTATATTAAAAGCTTAAAAAATTGTACATACCCAATGACTCAAAAATTCCACTTAAATGAATTTATCTGAAGGAAGCCATCAGAAGTACTTGTAAAAATTGAGCTGAAATTGCATTTTCCAAATAGTCCACACAGTCTGCATATTAAAAAATATATATATAAAAGAGCAAAAGAAAAAAAATGATATGAATTTCTGAAGAAAAGATTGGTTAATTATGTTATGATCAGCAGTAAAATAGAATACAATGCAGTCATTTAAAATGAGAATTCTACCTATCCATTCAATCTTATTTATTATGTGATTGCATGTTTACTGTTTCCTCTCACTGAAAAACAAGAGCAGGAACTCTTTCTTTAACTGCTGTACTCTCAGTGACTAGATGATGTATGGCAGGCTATAAAAGTTTGTTGATTGACTTATTGATGCAAACCACATTTTCAAATAATATAACAACATGTAAAACATCCACAATTTTAAAAGAATCAAAATTAAAAAATTATGGAGAATGTGATACAAAAAAGGATTAGAAGACAATGCATCAAAATCAGGTTATCTCTGGGTGATGAGATTAAAGGTGATTTAATATTTTTTCTTGGTGTGTTTTATGGCTTGCACATTCACCATATTGACCATGTATCAATTTCATAATTAGAAAATATTTGATAAACAATAGCAATTTAAAAAGAAGAGTAATTGTGCTTTCTGTCAAAATCACAACTTGTTCTGATCTTTTAGTACTGACTATTCAAAGTGAGGTCTGTGGACCAACAGAATGTAGGAACTTGTATGAAATCAGAATCTCAGCTCCATCCCACTACTGTGTCAGAGTTTGAATTTGATCAAGATACCCAGGTAATTTGTATACACATCAACGTTTGAGAAGCACTGTTTTAGAGTATTTACAACTGATCATTTCATGACTATATTGGGTTTGCTAATGTCAAGATGTAGTATTTGGCATTTTGTACAAAGAGGTTAATAAAATTTTAAATATCTTTGTGGCATTGAAATGAATTCCACAAATTTTCAGTAATTTGGATGCCAATAATTCAAAAATACTGGGGTGAACTCTGCCCTGAGATTCACCTCAGCCCTATCCCTTGCTGCTGGCTGTTTTACCCTCTGATTCAGCGGCTGTGCCAGGCACCACACTCTCTCCCTCACGCCACCGCCTCCATTAGCTCACCCATGCACTGGCTACCTAATGCAGCTTTGCTCACCTGCTCACCCTTGTTCATCAGCTCTCACCTACATGCCTCTGTTCCAAATTTTCAAATATGCTGTCACTTCTGAGATTGCCCAAACAGATTTTGAAAAGTTTATTCATCACTTGATGTCAGGTGGGCAACAGTTGCTTTTGCAGATATTCATTTATTTCAATCATTGAACATTTACCAGGTAATTGATTAATAGGACAGTCCATGATCTTGCAGGCCTCTTGATGAAATGGTAGGGATGGTGGGGGTGGAGGACAGGCTTCATGTAGAAATACCATACAATGAGCTGATGGGTTATATGCCTTCGAGAAAACACAAAAAGGAAACAATAATAGTGCCCAGGAAAACCAGGAAGATTTGGAAAGAGGACGTCCTCTGTGACCCTCCAACTCCTACCCAGATGGAGTTACTGCCATAGTAGATACATCTCTGGGCTGTGCACATGTCACTCTTCTAATTGTCATCTTCCCCGGTAGACTGATAGTTCAATGATGGCACAGGGCACATCCCTCCAGCTCACCAAGGGGGTGCTTAATCTATATTTATCAAATGAAGGGATATGATCTGAATCGTAGAGGGAGAGTTGGACTTGGCCGTGAGGATGGGTGGGTGTCCTCCTGGGCAGTGAGCTTTAACCATCATCAGCACACCTTCTCCTAACTGCCTATCAGTGGATCAGGGAGAAATTTCTATTTTGAAAAAGGCTTGTGCAGATCTACAGAAGTTGGGAGTTATGGAGAACAAAACCTTTTGGCCAGTTAGCCGTGAGAGATTTAAAGGTAAACCGCCAGCCACAGCATATCTCAGAATACGGTTCCCTCTTTCAAAGGAAGGGCGGTATCGCACCGAAGCCTGCCCAGGAATCCCCCGCCTGTGCTGTGTTTGTGGCTGCCCCTTCAAAGCCGAGTGCGAACGTGCTCTGAATGAGCAGGCAGCACAGCTTTGCAGCCTGGGTACCTAGAGCTTTCAGAAAAGGAAGCAGAGTTGGAGGGCTGCCAAGACAGTGAGCTATCTGCAGCACGACCGGGAAGAGGAGAAGCTAGACTGTTGTCTCCAGCGCCTCCTCACCCATTTCTCGATATCCTTTGGCATTTGAACAGGCTGCTGTTGGTTTGGGGGAGGGTGACGTGCACCGTGACATTTGTATTAATGCCTTCCTGATGACTGCCTTCTGTTTACCAACTGCAACATGGAGGTTGGAGTTACTCCAGACAATTTGAAGCTATGTGTGCCAAGGGCAAAGAACCCACCAGATTTGGGCTCATGTCCTATGGTTGCTGGCAAGGGGCCTGTCACATAGCCCTCAGTATTGTCACCGCCTTGCCCTGTGGTTGGGGTGTTGTGCAGGTTTGGCTGGGCAGAGAGGCTCTGCCTGTCAGTAAATACTGTGCTATAAGGAACAGAAGCTGGAGATGAGCAGGCCAAAGGGCCTCCAAAGCCTGGCGGATCCTGAATTGCAGGTTTCAGAAACCTGCTTGCTAGTGAAGGCAGCCACTCCCCAGGCGGTACCACCCTGTGTTGGGGCTTATGGGGATTTGCTGGGTGTGAACTCCAAGTCACCTGAGAGAAATCAGACCTTCAGGTTCAGCAGAGGCCATTGCTTCTGTCCACCCCAGCAGGAGCGTGTGCAAAGAACGTTTGAGATGAGAGAATCCGTGCTGACCACAAGGATCTTGCATAGCTATTTGCCTCAGCCCCAAATCAGCTTCATTTAACCTCCAGTGAAAGTGGTTCCCACATGTGTCAAGGTGACATCTCAGCAAAGTCTCATGGGACCAGGATGTGTAGGAACCAAGATAGGAAGGGAGAACTTTCTCAGTTACTTTTCACCCAGAGCAGAAACTACCTTTGCTCGTGTCTCTTCAGTACACAGGGGTGGTTTTACTGTTCAAATATTTTTGGAGCTTGGCTCCAGAAACTCAGTCCCTGAGCACAGAGAGCTGAATATAAAGGCTCTCTCTTATAGAAAAGGTTTTATGTGCTCCTGAATGCTTTTGCACATTTGCAGTCTTCCATGGAAAGACACAGCCCGTCTTGTGAGGTGCCCGAGGTCCACACTGTGTTCCTTTGATGTGTGTGGACAAGAGGGAGCTAGCAAGGGCCTGCACTGCAGTGGACCCAGGATGCGATTCCTGTGCTCAGCACAGCGCCGTGGAGACCCATCTTCGTGTCTTCGTCAGAGGCCTACAATATTACTGTCTCTGGTGGGGGAACAGACATCACAGTTTGGCAAATTTACTTTCTTCTACATTTGGGACTCACATCTCAGGCTTTTTGTGGGATTTTGGGTGCAATATCTTTCTTGGTTTAGTCTAAATATAGTTTTCAGTAGGCTGGAGAGGAATGCTTAGAAAGTATACAACTTTCATATTATGTCGGGGAGAGAGATGTAAATTCTATTGCACCGTATAATTCAGCTTTTATACTGCTCTTGTTTGTTTATTCAACTGCCATTGTTCTAATTCTCATCTGTATACCGCCTAAAATAATTAATCTTTGGTTCTACAGTAGCTGCCCCTGTGGCAATCCTGCCAACATATTCCTCGAAGAATCCTGTATTCACCAGCCTCCAATGGATGATGCTAAGTCTCTGAACTGAGCTCCACACAAAGGAAATGTCTGCATTCTGAAAAGGGCATATTTTGAGGCTACTTTTCCTAATTTGAAAAAAGTTCCCAATGGGCTAATTGTGTGTCTGGGAGAAAGAGAGCTCTGGCAGGTGCTTTGTATACATTATCCCTTGTCTTTGAGCATCGGATTTGAGGAGGACGCTTCTCTCTCCAATCCCCACACCCTTTTAATTGTTAAAATATCATAATAAACATACTAAACACCTTCAAAAAAAGAAAAAAATTAGTAATTCCACAGTTATTCTTGCCTATTCTGTTGTTCCTATCCATATGTGATTTATATCCTATCAGAACGTATTCACAATTTTCTATACTACCTTTTCTGCTGAGCATTATACCGTAAACACTTTAAGTTTCTAGGGGTTTGTTTTTCATAATTATAATTTTAATAGTATATAACTTCCAATGAGGAAATGGATGACAACTAATTTAACTATTTCTCTGTTGTTGGACTTTTTACACTGCTTGTGGTGTTTTGCCTTCATAGATAACACCTCCGTGAGCATCAGTGTGTCTATAGATTATTCTTCTTTTGTATTTAAATAAATTCCCAGGAGTGGGATAAAGTATTTACAGTTTCACAGCCTTTGATATGTGTTGCCATATTGATTTCTTAAAGGATTGTAAAGATTTACATCCCATGGATTCTTTGTGGTTGAATAATGTAAAAGCCAAGGCAGGGGTGATATTCACAATTTATTAACTATGAGGGACAATGACACTGACCCGCCTGAGCCAGGGCCAGCTGGTCCGCCTGTCTGGGCACACTGCCTGCATATCGGCCCTACCAAGATGGCAAACTTTCACCTGCCTCCAGGGCTCCCTTCTCCTCTGTTCTCTTTGCTGTCAATCTGTTTCCTTCTCTCTTTCTTTACCTCTGGCTCTCTCCTGCTCCTTTAGCAAGGTAGTTGTAGTAACAGCAATAACTGACATTTTATTGAGTGTTTACTGTGCCTTCACACGTATGACCCCTTTTAACTCTCGGAACAACCCTATCAGGTGGGTCAGTCCCATTTTATAGCCACAAACACTGAGGCTTGGG
Organism: Daubentonia madagascariensis; assembly: GCA_023783475.1. Classification (NCBI taxonomy): domain Eukaryota; kingdom Metazoa; phylum Chordata; class Mammalia; order Primates; family Daubentoniidae; genus Daubentonia; species Daubentonia madagascariensis. The sequence goes on along the minus strand of JAKFHU010000600.1, from coordinate 47,954,164 downwards.
AGGCTCAGACACTTGCCCAGGCACACAGAGATGAAACGTGACAGAGCTGAGACTCAAACCTAGTCCAGCCGGCTGCAGAGGTCTTAGCCGGGAGGCTGCCCAGCTTGCAGAGTGCTGGGGTGCTGGGATGTGCAGGGCAGGGGACTGAGGGATCGTGGAGGGGCTGAAGATGAGCTGTTTCCATTTTATTCTTTTGTTTCCTGCATTATTAAACTTTTTGATTAGCTTCTCTTGCTGTCATATTTATTTGCAGCTGTTAAACATTAGAAAACTTCAGAGGGGGGGATTTATTTAAAGCATAGTTATTAAAATGTCTATTTTGATTTAAGGATTTCTTCTGCTTTGTATTACTCACTTGTCTCATATCTCTTTAATCTATAGTCATTTCTAATAAAGAATGTTCAGAACCTACCAGCCAAAGCACTTTAAGTGATTCTTGCCAAGTCTCATTTTAAGTATATTATCTCTCAGCTGAATTATCACTCAGCCATATCCCTGTCTTTTTATCATTTATAAACTTGGCAACGTGTCCGTTACGTCCATTACGAAGCCATCTATGTATTTCGAGACTACACCTTGTTTACAGTATCCTGCATTCTCTTGCCTGGAAGAGCTCTCTGATTGTTTTTCCCTTCAATGTTGCAACTGTTCTTCAGTTGAATTTCCACAAGCTGGGCTGTAGCCGTCGACCTTTGAAGTGGGGATGGATGATGGCTATTTTGGAGGAGTTGAGGAAAGGTCTGTTTGTGGTTGTAAACGCCACGGATCCTTGAAAGAAAAGTGAGAGACTGGTACGTGGGGATTGTATCTTCTGCGTGTTTCCCTCAGCAGCCTTGGGCGTGGAGAGAGAACCGAGGCAAGTGAGGAACAGGTAGATGGGAGCAGGGAGAGTGAGTCAGGGAAGGAGGACAAGTCAACATGAGGGGGTATGTCTAAGGTTACTGATGTTGGCTGGACCTCTGAGAAGTACAGGGCATGCCTTCTAGAATCTGCCAGCAGAAAGACAGGAGGCTGGAGCTCTTATCCCCCCAGCTCCAGTCCTCTGTTCGTTGAGGGTCTCTCCTGGCAATAATAATGTCCCCACCTGCACTCCTGGGTGTGCCTACCTGTTGGACAAGGAGGCTACTTCAGCACTGGAGAGAAAGCACAGGGCAGGGTGAGCTCCTGGGAACGGCCCGTGGCAGCCGTGTGGCTGGAATCAGAGGTGAGCCAAAGGCAAGCCATACAGTAGCAGAGGTTTCCACTACACAGCCACAAAATGAGATTGAAGGTTTTAATTTCAAAATATATCTTGAGCCTGACCACTTCTCCCCATCTCCACCGCTGTCCCTCTGGTCCAGGCCACCTTCGCCTCTTACTCGGAGTAGCTGGTCTCCTTGCTTCCTCCATTGCCTTCTTGCGTTCTTTTTGCCTCAAGCACCCTTAAAACACAAATCACTTCAAACTGCTCTTCTGTGCAAAAGTCCTCCAATGGCTTCCCATCGCCCTAAAAATATAACACAAAATTCTCCTCTGGCCCATGGCTCCTTCTCCAACTGCATTCCCCATGACTCTTCCGCTGGCTCACTCTGTTCCAGCCACACAGGCCTTCCTAGCCTCAAACGTGCCAAGATCGACTCTGCCGCCTTCCTTTTCCTTCCACGGGGGTATGACCTTCCCTCCTATTTTCACTAGGCTGACGTCGCTGCCTCCACTGCCTCAGTGATGACACTTCCTAAATTAGCACCCCCTGACTCTCTAACTACCCTTATGCAGATTTATTTCTCTTTGTAGCACTTCTTACCACTTTTTACCATCACTAGCTTATATATTTATTGCTTTGTTTATTGTTCCTCTTCCCTACCAGAATAAAATTCCATGAAGGTAACAGTTACCACTCTATCTCTACCACCAAGAACAGTCTCTGGTATATTATAGGTTCTCAATAAATATTTGTTTAATAAATGAATAAATGAAGGAGTCAGGAAGCATGATGCTTCCTCCTTCAAATTCTCCCATGAAATATCCCCATTAATGTGATCAACTGAGTGACCCAGAGGGGCATTACTTCTGTGTGTAATTAATCATTTATACCAATTCAGTAAGAATGGCCATGCAACCTCTCTGGGAACTGGTAGCTGAGGTAGGTAGGAAGTCGGCGTCACCTGCAAGGGGAAGGTGGGCAACAGGAAGGCGTGGGCGTGGGGCCACTTCAACTACTCACCAACCCATGGTCTGGTTGGCACCAGCCCTGCCGGGTGGGTGGGTGAGAGCCAGGGCTAGTACTGGCAAATTCTATGCTTCTTGCCTCTTTTCTTACTCTTTCCTTTCTCTCTCCCCCTCAGGAAATGACAGGGAATGAGAAGCTAGACCATCTGGGGCTGTGGGAAGGCCTGGCAGAGAGAAGGAACTTGACAGTGACAGTACTGGGGAGGCCTGACTTCATCTCCCTGTATCCAAGGACTGACTGAAACAACACAGGCAAGGGCCATTTATGGAAGCATGCAGAGCACTGCAAGAATGTGCTTTTGGGAATTTTTTCAGAAATCTGTATTTTGAAGGTGATACGTGATTTGTGTTAGGAAGCAAAGTCTCTCTCTGTGCCCTTCTTTCTTCACCCCACACCAGGTGCCCTTTTGCCAACACCAGAAAGATTTGGCATTTCCCTGAGTAGTGCCCCAATATCCTAATTCCTCCATGTTTTTCTCTTCAAAACTTACCTGTGCCCTTTAAGGCTCTGTTGATGTTTCACTTGGAAAAGTCCAGTTTCCTATTCTCCTACTCAAGTAACGATATAACAGGGACATTCTAGAAACAACACTCCCAACTACCTTTCCTAAGTCAGAGAAGTGATTCTGCATATGGACTTCCAGGCTAGTGAGAAGAGAGGATGGGCCACTGGGGAAGAAAATTTGGAGTTTGCAAGACTCATGGTGTTGGCAGTTGTCTTCTTTGAGGACAAGTTCAGAGACCTGACTCTTAAGGTTGAAATCATGGTTCTGCTATTTGATTAGTTGTGGGACATGGGGGATGTCCCACAACCTGCTCATGTCTCAGTTTTATTTTCTGTAAAATGGGGATAATAACCATACCTTCCTCATAGAGTCAGTGTGAGTATTAATTGAGAATAACCAGACTTTTTTCTCATGGGGTTGGCATAAGTATTAAATGAGTTAATGCATGTGCAGTGCTTAGAATGATGACAATGATGAGTCCATGGAACTCACAAAGAGCCAACAATTCTTACTATTGGCTTTGCCTTTGTAAAAATCTCTTACCTGGTTTTTCTTCCTACAACACTGCCTTCAAACTCTTTTTGGTATGTGATGTCAAAATCCATCACTTTCCTAAAACCTCATATGAGTCTACTCATTGTTGACTAGACCATGAAGTCCCTTTGTGGGGCACTCAAGGCCCTGTCCTATCTGGCCTCAGCTATGTATTAATGATTCTCATGGTTATGAGTGACAGAAAGCAATTCAGACTGGCTGAACAAAAGGGGAATGTGTTGTCTCCCATATCATGTCAAGATCCAGGTGTATAAATGTGTTGGCCTCTCTCTGTGTCGGGCACTCTTGTCAAAGAGACCCTTGGGAATTCCAGGCCTACATTATCCTTACAGCTGGTGATCTCATAGAAAGAGAATGGCTCTTCCCCAAGACTCCAGTGAAATTCCTGGGATTTAGTCTTGGCACATTGGATGCCCTGAGTCATGTGCTCAGCTTTCAACCAATTACTATCACCAGGGAGGCAGAAGTTGGTGATTGGTCAAGTGATGATCACAGGCCCCACTCTGAATCCAGTAACAGGGTCAACTCCACTCTCCAGATACTAAGAATAGATGGGGGTCTCCCTAAAGAAATAGAGTTATTATTACAAAGAGACTAGAGAATGAATATTGAGTAGGCAAAAGTAACAGATGTCCACCACAACCTACCCTTCCTGCATTACTTATTCTTTGAACACATGCTTCAATTTTCTATTTCCTGCCCTTGCACATAATGTTCTCTTTGCTTGAAATGTCTGACACCTCCACCTATCAAAAGTTCAAAGTCCATTTTAAATTGTACTTATGTAACCTACTCCTTGACAAACATAATTTATTACCTTTATTATAGCCCTTATCATCATCCAACTTGTCTTATATTACATTGTGTATGTGCCCTTCTTCTCTCACTGGGTTGTAAGCTCCTTTAGGGAGATAATCATGCCTCATACAACGTTGTACACTTGCACATTATTTGGAGATCAATGAGTATCCTCCACCATATGAAAAGCTTCCAGTCAGCTGCAAGGCATCATAATAAAGTTAGTTGTTGTCATCTTCATTATTTTCTAGTACTATGTCTTCCATGTCACAATTTTCGAATAAATATTTGATTGGTTTACTAGACTATATAACTGTAAATCAGAAGTGATTTTCAGCAGTCTCAAAATTCTCCATATTCATTCTCCCTCTTTCTAAACCCAAGATTAACATTATTCAGGTGCACAAATGTGCCTTCTTTGAAGATGTTCCAGGCGTCTGGGCCAAGCAAACAGAGTTGTTATTTTATTTTTTGTCTGCATTTAGATTAGGTTCTTTGGCATTGCTTTAGTTTTATTCCTTAGCAACATTTTACATTTTGATACTCCCTTATATCTTACAGACCTTAACCACATGGAAAGCTTTGAGTTTTTAAAGAGTCTTCCTAAGGCCAGCGAGCACATTTTCACTTGCCTTTGGATGGTCTGACAGCCTCTAATAAGCACGCCTGTCCCAGGGCTAGTGGGGCCTGTGCGTGTGACTGGGCCCTGGTGGCTTTGGCTTCTCTCAGTTTACCTGTTCAGAGACTGTAGCCCATTCACCAACCTTGCAAATGAGTGTCGAGTGTCGCTGTTTCAGGAAGATTGATCCCTGCAAAACCCAGTGTGGGCTACCACCCCTCCCCAATCTCCCTTTCCCTGCATCGTGTGTACTCCTTCCTTTCCTGAGACATGCACAGAGGACACTGTCCTCTGGCTGCTTGGGGCCACACTTTGGAAATCCCATCTGGATCTGCAGTTTCTCCTCTCTGTTTTCTCCTCTTCTATTCATAATAATGCCACTTGGTGACTCTTTGGGGCCAACTATCTTTCATTAAATTAGTCATAAGTATTAGTTATAACCAATGAGTTACAGTTATTTGTGACTTGATGCATCAACCCTTGCAAATCACACATTGAATTCACACTTTCTAGTGGGACTGGCTGGAAACAATTCTCAACTCAAAGAAAAGACAACAGTGGGATGAATGTCAGGCAAGAGAACGGCTGTGGAGATGGATGAGCTGGAGGAGACAGGGTGAGGCATGCCTTTGGCAACACTTCATGGTAAACGGAGCACTCCTGATAAGAGCAGGCAAGAAAGAGTGACAGCCTGGAGCAGAATGTACCTATTAATGCTAATACAAGATACTCATGGAAGACATGGGTTACCTGCTCCTGGTAAGCTAATGGTACTGCCTCCATTTATATTCTAAGAAGTAGGAACCTGGGGTCTGTTGACAAAATCCAACAGGAGATAATACTTTTCACCAATTTGACTTTTCAGCATCTTTTTTCAGGGTCTTAATAGCTACCACTTAAACCATGTGCTTGTTGTGTGCTTTATATCTATCATCCTGTTTGGTCTACATCAGCCTCTGAGAAAGTCCAAGGCAGAGATGATCCCGTTTTGCAGATGGGGAGGCTGAGAGTCAGAGAGTCTGGCTTATGTTTCCTAATGTTTCCTAATTAGCACATTGTAAAGTTAATATTTAAATCCACGTGTCTGACTCCAAAGCCCTTGATTATCCAAAAGCCCATCCAATCCTGTCAAAATAGGCAACTTAAGCAGTTTCCAACTTCTCATGCACAAATCTCCTCGTCTGTGTACATCACTGGCTTAGTCACAAAACATTTTTGAGCATCTACAACGTGTAATCATCATTAGTCATTGAGAATGCCAAAATACGTAGCAAGTGCCGTGGGAACAGTAAGGATAAAGCAGTGAGCTGTGCCTGGGGGGATGAGAGAGTTTCACAGAGCTTGGTACATTTTAGCTGAGTATTGAAGGATGAGTAGGAGTTTGGCGGGCACAGAACAGGCGAATGGATGTGTTGTTTCTCTTTTAGACTCTTGTCCAGTTTAGGAAGGGAAGCATAGGGAATGCCAAACGGCCCTCTCCTTGTGGTGTCCCCATTTGATGTCCCTGGATAGGACTTGTGAGCTGTATGGCAAGAGGTGGGGCAAATATATCCAGGGTGACATGATACAGTGAAGAACAGTGTGGGGAGACTGGATTCTGCACAGGGAGAATAAGAAACAGTCACGGAGATTTGGCTTTTGTATCTGGAGTTTGGGGAGCAGAGAGGTAGGGAAATGGATTATGAAGAAAGTAATAGAGGTCAAAACAACAGTGGAGGAGGGCTACACTTAAGCAAAGACCCTTAGGCAGAGGTTTAAGGGTGATTGTCCTGGTTAATCTGTCTTACTAAGAAAAAATTCACTAGCTTGTAAAAGGTGATATTAGTCAGTGCTACCTGAAATGACAAAACCAAAGAATCCAAATATCAAAACGTAGGAGAACTGTTAGGTAAAATTTGGTTTATTAATTCAATTGAATTTGATACAGCTGTTAAGAACAACTGTTTTGGAACATAGAAACTGCCAACATTAAAACTGCACAATACAAAATTATATCCATACTCCAAGTGGAACTAGAATATATAAGATGAAAGTGGTAGTGTTGATTGGTACCATTATTTTTATTTTTCACAATTTAAAAGGAAAAGGTTATCTCAAAGTAATTTTTCTGAGGCTCTGTCATTATGCTGAGAATAATAACATCTACCATTTGTTGAATGCAGACTATGTGTCAGACACTGTTCTGTTTTGTGGATTATGTAATTCAATCTTCAAAGCAGCTGTATCAGGTGAGGAAGTTATTTGGTGAAGGTCACTGAAGTCTCTTGGCCAAGATCTCACAGGTAGACCTAGGATGTAAACTAGGCAGTTAGACTCTAGGCAGTTAGACTTCAGAGTTCATGCTTTTTACTACCATACTATACCTTAACAACGAGGTCATTTTGGCACAAACAGCCTTGATAGGTTCACGGTGGCCTAATGTCATTCTGAATTCTTCTCTAGGGAAATAACGTTTTAAAAGCAGCTCCCTAAGAAAGCACATGCAATTGGGGCCATTGGGCAAAGCACAACCCTGCACACGAGGAAAGCTGGATTCTCCATTCAGTTTCACCATGGAGTGGTCCAGCTAATTTGGAAAATTTCATGGCATCCTTGCCTCTAAGAAATTATTTAATCTCTCCACACACTGCCCTAGCTCCTTTTGTAATGCAAACTCCATGTATCTAGCAATTCTTAACAGAATGGAGTTTTTTCTGTTAGGTGAGGTAAAACAATCAATTGCTGGGAATAGGTTTAGAACTAAACAGAAAGCATGCACTTTAAAGAGTCCCTGGACAAACTCTGTTCACTAATACTCTGCAAAGCTGTGTCAGGTGCACAAGGGCAAGTTCTGACTGTGCTGCAATGAAGTCTGTTACTATATGTTTTAAAATGTGGTAATTTGTGACAAAAACAGAATCTTATATTTTGTAGCTCTTTACAAGAATTTAATGGCACTTTCATGGGTGCCATTTCAATTGGTCTCTGTGGTGGGCTGAATTGTGACCCCTGAAAATGTGTATGTTGAAGTTCTAACCCCCTGTACCTCAGAATGTGACTTTATTTGGACATAGGGTTATTGCAGATATAATTTGTTAAGATGAGGACATGCTGGAGTAGAGTGGGCCCCAAATCCAATAAATAGGACTGGTATTCTTATAAAAAAGGGATATATGGAGACAGACATGCACACAGGGAGAGCACCATGGGAAGAGAAGGGAGAGGTTGGGTGATATAGCAAAAGCCCAGGAATACCAAAGGGTCCAGAAAGCCCTGGAAGCTACAGGAGAGGCATGGAACAGATTCTCCCTCACAGCCTTTGGAAGGAACAACCCTAATAACACCTTGACCTCAAACTTCTGGCTTCCAGAACTGTGTGAAAATATGTTTCCGTTGTTTAAGCCACTCTGTTTGTAGTACTTTGTTGTGGCAGCCCAAGGAAATTAATATGGTCTCTAAAAGTAGTCTCTTAAGGTAAGTAAACTATTGTTTTCCCCCATCATATAAATAATAGTCAACACTTAGTAAGTGCATAAAAAGCATCAAGAACTTTTTATGTATGAGCTCAATAGTCACAATTCTCCTGTGAGGTAAATGATTTGCTGCTTCTCTCCTTTTTGTAGACAGAAACCAAGGCACAGAGAGGTTAAATAACTTGCCCAGGGCCTCCCAGCTAAGAAGCCCTGAGGCCAGGATTGCTCACATGTTTCTAGGAGCAGTCTTTTCAGGATGCCACGTTGCCCCCACAAAAGGGGACACAAAGGCATGGGCGAGCTGTGCCTGCAGAGGTGGAAACGAAATGACAAAGACACGGGCCTGGATGAGGATGGAATTTGTGCGCAGAATGAGGCATGGCCATGGAGGCAGGGGACAGGAAAATGAAATGACTGGGGGCACATTTCCCAAAGTGTATTTCATGGAAAACTCTTGCCCTGAGATGAGGCATGAAAAAATGGTTCTAGAGTTCCTCAAGTGAGAAAACCGCTGCTTCCTCCACCTGCGGCTCCCAGATTCACAGTACCCAGTAGTTTTTCAAAAACTCTGGCAAGTGTTGCCAAACAGAACTCATACTTAGCTTTGCTTTACCCAGCGTGCCTCAAACTTATTCAACCATGGGATCTTTTTACTCTTATTTATCACTGATGTTTCCAAACAAGTTCTTTGGGCTCGAGAAACTGGGGCAAAGAGACCCAGAGTGAGTATAGATGGGAGTTAGTGTCCTGACATTATTCATGATTTTCTTCCAGCCCCGGCATTGCTTTCTCTTGTTCATAGCAAGGCTCTTAAACATTCACTCATTTTTTTATTTAACTATCAGACACACAAATAGCATATGGAGATAATACTAATATAAAAATCACTCATGTTAACCCCACCCAGCTTAAAAAATATGACATTATGGATACTGTTGAAGCCTCCTGTGCACCTTTCCCAATTACCTTCTTTTTTGACTACCAATACTATCATGAATTTTTAATTTATCATTCTACATATATCTTTATGCTTTTACTATATATGGGTGTTTTCTTAAACAATTTGGTGTGGCTTAATATGTCTTAAGCTGTTACCACATTGCGAAAACCCTTCTGTAACTTGCTTTTTTGTCCAACATCATATTTGTGAGTGTTTCCCGTGTTGCTATTTTAGCTCATTCACTTTTACTGCAGTGCAATACTCCCATGTGTGAATATGCCAATATTATTTATTCACACTCATTTGTGGATATTTAGGATGTTTCCCATATCAGTATTACAAACAATACTGCACTGTATATTCTCATGCATAAATTGAGAAAAATATGTGAGACTTTCTATAGGGTATAGCCATGGAATTGCTGGGTCGTGAGTATGTGCATATTCAACTGTACTAGATATTGCTAAAGTGTTCTCCGAAGTAGTTATGCTGATTTTAATTTCTACTCACTGTGTATGAGAGTTCCAGTGGCTCTACGTTAACCCTTGAGATTGCCAACCTACATAATCCTTGTCAAATTAATAGATGTGAAATTATATTTTATTATGGTTTTAATTTGCATTTGCCCAATAGTTAATGAGATTGATCATTTTATTTTAAGCTTATCGGCCATTTAGGTTTCCTCCTCCATGAATTCCCTCTTCCTCTGCACATTTATTTTTATTTTTCTATTGACTTTATCTTTCTCTTATTTTTTTAAATTTCAAGGTATTACGGGGGTACAAATGTTTTTGGTTACATGGATTGCTTTTGTAATGCTTGAGTCAGGGTTAAAAGTGTTCCAGTCACCCAGATAGTGTTCACTGTACCCATTATGTAGGTTTTCGTCCATCCCCTCCTCCCACCCCCCGCTTGATTTCCATTGAGTTTTACTTTCCTCTATGTACATGTGTGCTTATCAGTTAGTTTTTGAAAGTTCTTTGTTAGTCCTCAATACTATCTTTTTTCAATTACTTGCTTTATAAATATCTTCTTGAAGACTGGAGCTTTTCTTTTAACTTTTTGGAGGTTTCTTTGCATAGAAGTTTTAAATTACAATATAGTTGAATTTAAATACATTTTCATTATGGTTTATATCTTTGTGTCTTATTTAAGAAATTTTTCCCAATACCCAAGCTATAGAGACAGTCTCCTATATTTCCTTCTGAAAGTTTCAAAGTTTTGCTTTTTACATTTATATCTTTAATGAACTTGAAATTGATTTTTGTGTATGATGTGAGATAAGGACCCATTTCTTTCCCTATATGGAAAGCCTATTGTCAGAGCACTATTTGTTAAATATTCTACCATTTTCCCCACAGAGAATTTGCAATGCCACCTCTGTTATTATGATATTTTATTGTCACATGAGTCTCTTTTGCATCATAATACCAAATCCTTATTCTGTTTATCCATTTCTATACCACTATCATACTGAATTAGTTACAATGGCTTTACAAAAGTAAGTTGGTTTCTGGTATGGTAGGTCAGTTTCATCGATGGATAAAATTAATGGCCTCCTTCTATCTAGGCCCTTAGCGTATAACTCTGCAGCTCATTCCATCAAGAGGTGAGTCTCTTTCTCCATTCTTTGAATCAGGACTAGATTTGCTATTGCTTTGGCCAATAGAATGTGATAGATATGACAGTATGCCAGTTCCAGTTCCAAATGAAGGCCTCAAGGCCCTACATGCTTCCATTCCCTCTTTTGGAACCCTGCATACACTACAAGAATAAGCCCAGGCTAGTGTGCCAAAGGATGAGAGAACACATGAAGCAGGGTGGAGCCAATCCACGCTGAGATCGTCCTAGACCAGCCAGTGACCACCAACATACCAGCTGCCCATGTGAGCAAGCCCAGCCAAAATAGCCATGCTTGATTCAGACCACCAGAATTGCATTGCCAACCTATAGACTCCTAAGCCAAAATAAATGCTTATTGTGCTATGCTACTGGTTTTTTGTGGTTGTTTGTTTTAGCATCACTGTGCTAAAAGATAACTGCAATATAGGGCAAGTCTCATATCTTGTTCTGTTTTTCAAAACCATTTTAGTTCATCATGGCCTTATGGGCTTCCCCATATACATTTTAAAATCAGTTTGTCAAATTCCATGACCTGTTTTAACCCTTTTTTATATAACTTAAGTTCTAGGGCAGCATCATTTGTGGCATAGAGCCTCTTCCAAGATTCTACCCTAGATCATCTCCAGAGATGAAGTTAACTAGACCATTTGTTGCCCCATTTCTGAAAAGGTGTTAATATATTTGTATTTGCTCTATCATATTATAATATCATTATCATAAGATGGGGGTTTTGTTGCCAGGGAAACCAAAAGTAATACATGAGCTTTTAGCTTTGTCTTAAACCTTAACTTTCTTTGGCCACATTCCATATACTGTCTTGGCTCCCTTCACTCCTGAGGTGGCAAGGGTGGAGGATGTTCTAGAACTCTGCCAGCATCTTATGTTTTGTACGTTTCCACCTCTACACTCATCAGCATGTACATCAATCTCTAAGTTTACTAATTTAACTAATTTCTTTTCTCCTATTTGTCCTTAATAGCTCCTCTCCATCTGTATAATACTGAACAACATTCATTCAGTATATATTTAATGATAACATGTGCCTGGCACTCAGGTTATAAAAGTAAGTCAGACTCATAGCCTCCACCCTAACAGAGTTTGTCATGTTGGAGAGACAGGAATATAACAGATAAGCACACAGACACTTTACTGTTGTGGTAAGTGCCAAGAAAAACAAGCAATAAGCCAATGGGCAAAGCCCTGATCTAATTCGGATCAGTGAAGATTTCTGTGGGGAATAAAAGGTAAGCTGGGGCTGAGAAGCAAGTTGGTGTTAGCAGAGTTGAAGAAGGGCACATCAGGCAGAGGATAACTTGTGACCAAACCTTGAGGTCTCAAGGAGGATGAGGAGTTTGAAAGGAGGCGAGCGTGGGTGAAGGTGGGTGTGAGAGTAAGAGGCACTCGAGATGCAACTGGAGATGTAGGCAGGGGAAGGCTCACAGTGGGTCTTGCAGGGTATCTGTAGCACCTGTTCAGGGACTGAGTTGTAAAGGTCTGAAATGGCAAAGTCACCCAAGAAAAGCCTATTTCTTCCCATAGCCATGTGTTTCGACTAGCAGTTTCAGAGAGATTCAGTGTGTTCAGTGGTCCTCAGGGAACGTATCCCAGGCGTCTTCACATTTAGATCCATGCAACGCCCCTGCTGAGATGGGGAAGAGATTCTTCTCCCCCATTGTGGGTTTCTCTGGGTGCTGCACTCACGTCAGGGAGATCAGAAGTCAAATCCAGAGGCACAGTTCTACAGCACCACTCACTCTGGGGCATTATTCTGCATGCAGTAGGTCTCTCTTGATCATCTTCCCTGGGACTTTGATTACTGGAATGCCAGTGGGCCCCACGCATGGTGAGCAAATCCTTGGTGTGAGAGCCCCTGACTCGGATAAGAGTAGATACATCTTTACATAGAGAGGAATTGATCTAGGATTAGGCTTGGAAAGACTTTGGCTTTGCTTTTCCACCTTCTTTATTTGCTTCCTGTCACTTCTTGATATCTTCGTCCTCATTTTTTTCTATCACGTTCCCTAATTTTTCTTAACTCCACATTCTCTAACAACAAGCATACTCTCAGGAAGTAGGGTACACTGTATAATGCATTTAAGTATTGGTCATAGGATGTAGCCCAATCAAGGGCCTTGAGACCCCAGTTTTTAGAGCTGGGGTCATGATTCTCCCACTCACATGGTATGCAGACTTCTGAGTGCAGCTGTGTGTTTACTGGGCATTTATTGTTTTAGCCTGCACAGCATCATTTCCTCCTCTCCCAGTAATGTCAAACCCTGATTTTCCTTTCGAGGCTGGCTCCTCTCCACATCTTATCCTATTTTGGTGGCATGTCAGCCAGCAAGCCTTACCTCCTTAGCCAAGGAAGGGCTGGGGGTCCAAGCCAGGCCAAATAGAGTTTCTCTTAGGAAATCTTGAGAGACTAACAGCAAGGGGAAAACTTGGTTTGGTCAGATTCATTTCACTGGCAGCACACAAAGAAATTATGCCCACTAAGAATTTGTTCCTGCTCTCTAATTCCCAAAACAAGTTCTCTCCTACTCCATTTCCTTCCATTAAATCCCTCTTTTGCTTAAATTAGCCAGAGTTGGCGTCCGTTGTTTGCAATGGGAGAAAAGTCCACCTCACAGTGTACATGTGTGCATTTTTCCTTGGTGTGGAATTCTTAAGGTTCTCAAAGTCATCCATGATTGAAAAGGGTTTAAGAATCACTAGATTCAATGATCCTATCTACTTTGAGGAAGGACTGGATACATGCATCCTTGTAAATTAACAGGTGCTTAAGTCACCAAACGAAAACAAAACTGTGGAATTTCTGGCATCCTCATGCAAAGTGGAGTTAGTTTTGGCAGAATGGGTCTTTCTCAGAAACTCATAAAATAATTGTAGAAAGCCCCAAGTCAAAAGGCTAACCCTGCCTTTACCCATGGTTGAAGTTTGCTTTCTGATCAAAGATACTCCTTTGCCACCACTCAACCCACACCTGTCCTCACAGCATTTTTCTCGCCAGTCAAAAGAGCTCTCTTAATGCACAGAAAAGTCATGCACAGCTATCAGAGTCAGGGTGGAATAAATTCTATCTCTAGGTCAATTTTCCTCCAAGTCCCAAGCCCAGAAGTGTGCAAGAAGGCTGGGCCTCCTGGAACTCTGTCCAGTTTGAAGAAAATCAAAAGCATTTTTTTCTGTCTTTCCCTAGCTCTAGAAGTTATTAGAAGCCAAGTCCACTGTTAAGTAAAATTGGATGTTTTTTTGTTACCATCCTAAAATTAAAGATTTTCAATAGGAAAAAGGAAGGAACAGGCAAATGGAACCACTTTTGTGTCCAAACCACTAAAACCAGAGACAATTCCAATATATCCCCAATTTTTGTCCCTATCTCATCCCAATGTCCCTCTTTCCTGCCAGAAAATTATTTCAGCTGTATGCAAAGAACACCATTTTAAATTTTAGGAAGTTGTTTTACTTATTATTATTTAATCATGTGCGTGCATGCGCACACACACACTCACTCACTCTCCTGAGCTCCCCTCTGTCTTTGTTTCCTTATCGCTTAAAATGTGGTGAGTTCAGCTTCCTGCAAGAATTGAACTGCTGACAACAATGGTGTCATCACAATTTGATCTTGGTTCCTTGAAAAAAATGCTGCTGGGATGTCACAGTAGGCAGAGTGGGCAAATCCAACTGGTGTCAGTGAGCGCTGTGTTTCAATAAGGACTTAGAACCAGTGCAAAGCAAATGCTCAATTTAAACAGAACTCACATTGGCCTCCAGTGGGAAGGGGTCATAGCAGTGTAATGTTCGACCACCATCATTTATATTCATAGGACCCAAGGTCCATTAACTTTCAGAAAGAGAGTGTGATGGCAGTGGTCATTTAGGTTCCCTGGCCATCTCTTCTAACTCAGATGGTTAATCATCAATTGTTTTAAAAATCTATTTCATATTTTATCAGAATATTGTCCTTAATATAAATTTGTCATTCAAAAATCTGCTGAGTATCAGGCAGTGCTGGGCACTCTGTTGGATACCGTTAGATGATAGCAAGGGGAGAATACACATTCTGGTTGGATGAGCAAAAGCTTACCCAAGAAGCCATTTTCATCAATAGCTTATATTAATTGTAATAGAAGCAGTTATCACGTGCTGGGCAACAGGTACAGTCTAAGGACTATGCAAGGTGCTGCACATATGTGAGTTTTAATCCTCCCAGCAACCACAGCATGTCAACTAGGCATTACAGAGAAAAACTCGTGCTTCCATGGGAAACCGTGTATTGTTCAGTGCATGCTCTTCCAGGCTGTCTGATTCTGATTCCGTGGGGGAGTCCATGCTTTTCACTGCCTTTGAGCTATTCTGCAACTCTGTATGTTGTAGATAACCTGCATGCAAACAAATGATTCTTGTCTACAGGTAGGTAAATATGTAGTGTCTGGATGGAATTAAATTTAATTTTCTACCCATTTGCCCTGCCTTCCCTGTAGAAAAGGCCGGATTCTATTTGTAATCTAATTTCAACATTCCTTTACTCCATATAAATTTGTGTTTATTTTACTTCTCCTCTGAACCTAATTTAACATTTACCTGTTAAACAAAATCTCTTTTACTTCTCCTTTGAACCAAATTTAACATTTACCCATATAGCAAAATCTTTAGCCTGTGCCCAATTTATATCTATATGAAGATCATGATTTTACATTTAAAAAATGTACTTAAATAATATTATTAGCTCCATTTTACAGATTAAAAACACTGAGGCTTAGGGTAAAATAACTTGCTCACGACCATTAATGGACAAGTGACCTAGCCAGGGTTAAGCCCCTGCACTTTCTGACTCCACAGCCTGTGTACTTTCTCCTAATTGCGCACCTGCTCCATGCCAGGCATGCGCTGAGTGCTGAGTGTGTAGGAATATTATTTTAAGTCATTTAGATATTGATGACCTCTTCTATGCTGAAACTCTAAGGTTATAAAATATTCATGGTATAATCTCTGCTTGCCAGATGATAATCAAGGCCAAAAACAAAAGGTAGAAGAAAAATCCCTAATAGTTAGGGAAAGGAGGGTAAGTGTAAGAGTACAGTGGAATTAATCTTGGAGAGCTTTGTGGAAGAGAGAGTTTCTTAATTTGTATCATCTAAATGGGAGAGGCGTTAAAAAGAAGACTGCAAATTAAAGCCAACAACTTGTAAACTTATGTCCTGAAGCTTTAAGCACCGTGACGTAAATAGCAAGCAAGGAAAAAGGATTAAACCACTGCTTGAACATCTGTTATCTAACAACGTAAAAAAATGTGGCAAATGAAAAAAGAACCTATTCCAATCTCTCAATCATTCCTATATATAACTATTTTTCATGAGATTTCCATTGCCTCTAAATTTGATAGTGTTGTTCTGAAAACTATTTGAAACTATCATTGGTTCTTGTGTGTTTGTAGGCTAAACTCTAAACTTCTTTTCATTATGTATCTTTGATCTGGTCCCTACTCACTTTTCATTTCTTCTGATATCCAACAGCATTCCTTTCAGTTGGCATCTCTCT
Source organism: Daubentonia madagascariensis (assembly GCA_023783475.1). Classification (NCBI taxonomy): domain Eukaryota; kingdom Metazoa; phylum Chordata; class Mammalia; order Primates; family Daubentoniidae; genus Daubentonia; species Daubentonia madagascariensis. The sequence continues at coordinate 47,937,925 of JAKFHU010000600.1, read as the reverse complement.
CTCTCTCTCTCTCTCTCTCTCTCTCTCTCTCTCTCACACACACACACACACACACACACACACACACCTGTCTCACAATCTAGGCTCCTGACTCCCTAAAGTCCCTGCAATCTCCAACCCTCCAAGCTGTGTCACAACTCAGTCTTTGTTGAAGCGTTCCTTTGCCTATAACATTGTCCTTTCCACCCCACTCTGCCTTGGCAAGTGCCTATTCATTACTCAACACTCAACTTACGAATCCCCTTCTTTATGAAAGACTACTGATGTTGATTTGTCAAAATCAGCCTCCTCTGAACATACACGGTTTCTAGCATGTGTTTATGAAACCCTTGGTTGTGCTTATTAGTTTACATGCTTGCTCCCAGGGGCAGTGCCTGGCTTTCTTTGCTCTCCCTTCTCTCCCCAGAGTTCCCCACATTGCCTGCTGCATAGTTTGTGCTCAGTAATGGAAGGTGTTGTGCATCTGTTTGTGCTTAGTAATGGCAGGTGTTGTGCATCAGGGAATCTGTGTACTCACCAATGTGACAGGCAAGGTGAGGGGGTACTTGAAGGGATCATAGAGATCAGCACATTCAAATCCTTCCCTCTGTGGCACAGAGAGAGCTAGAAGTATTAATAGAGCACAGTAGGAAACTGAGGCACAGAGAGAGCTGGAAGTGTCAGTAGGACACAGAACTCCTGCCCCTGAGTTTAATACTGATTCTAATATGCTACAGTGATTTCTGGGGTGGTTGTGGGTGGGGAAGAAAAATCTCCCTTGGAGAAAGGGATGGTTGATGCTTTGTTTTGTTTTTGTGGTGCTTTCATAATTTTGGTAAAGATATTTTTAAGTCAGAGCATGGGGTGGTTCAGTTTTTATTACCCAACTTGGCATTTTCCTCTTGTACACAGAGCAGCTCTGAGCCCTTATCATAGCCCTGTAACCACATCCCCTGCTGCGCCTAATGCTAAATCCACACTGTCAGTGAAAAACAAACACGAACAGGTGTGCAGCACACTGAGCGCGGGAGGGTGTTTATTCTAAAGCAAGGGTTAGTAAACTGGAAGTGAGAATAAAGCCTGTCCAGATAGGACCAAACCCCCTGGTTCCTTCCCACATGCTTGGGGATGTTGGCAACGGCGAATGTTGCCAAAGGCTTATGAGGGCTGCCCTGGCCCCTCAACAACCACGCTCACCTGTGAGTGGCTGCAGACATGGGTGTTTGTAATTACATTCAAAGCTTCTGTCAAAGTCACTTGTTAAATCTCCTGGGGCCTCTCAGAAGAGATCCAGGCACGTGTTGCTGGTGTGCACAGACTCCCCAGGTGTCCTCAGATGCAGCCCCTGGTGGGGACTGGAGAATAGCAAAGGTCGTGTTCAGGACAGGAGATCTTTCATGAGATCTTGTTTGGGGGAAAAGGTGGACTTTTACAAACTCTGTCTGTAGCATGTCGTCCTATAGAGCAGATCCAACTCTCCCCTGAGAGAAAAGCTTCTGTTCCTTTATTCCTGAAGCTGCCACCCTGGTGTTCCCCCTGAACCAGGTGACTACAGGATGATGAGTAATAATTGTTATCAATGAGAGGAATCCGCCTGGATGGAGCCCTTACTGTGGCTGGGCTATGGAGCAAGTACTTCATATGTACTGTCTTATTTAATCCTCACATCAGCCCTCAGAGGTTGATATCAGTATTTGCATCTTCTCCACTTTACAAATAAGGAAACAGAGGGAAAAGGGATAAATTAAGTCGCCCAAGGTTATGCAGCTAGCAGGTTTGTGGTGGAGCCAGAATTTAAATCTAGGCGGTTGGTTTTAGAGTGTATGTTCTCAGGCCTTCAGGATACTGCGATTGACCTGACAGTTCTTAGCCTTGGCTCTACGTTACAGTCACCTGGGGAGCTTTTAAAAATGCCAGTGCCAGGGCTTACCTCCAAAGATAGTGATTTATGTGGTTTAGGGTAGGCTGGGTACCAAAAAAAAAATTTTATATGTATATGTGATATATAATATATATGTGTGCATACTATGGTTTTTGCAACCAGATTAGCCTTAGTCACTTAAAGAGTGCAGCTGGCATAGGTAGGTGTTCCCCATCATGTCACCCAAGGTAAGCATGGGGGGGCAGACAACATCGGAAGCCCAGCCAAGGAAGGTCTGGCACGGGTGTGGTGCCATGACTAAGGTGTGGGGAAGAATGCCAGAAAGAAGGCAGAGGCGGCCAAAAAGGGTGCTGTGCTAGAGAGACAAGAAAACCAACAGAGGCCCATTGCACTGTCTGCCAGGGGTGGCCATGGAGACATGCCAAGGGGACTACCGCAGGGTGACCACCTTCATGCTGCACAGAGTGTTCCCAGAACTCCCCAGTACTGAAAAGAATTAGAGTTCCCAGAAAGGTGTTTTAAGAGAGAAACTTGCCCTATAAATCACATCTGTTGGAGGTACTGGGAATGTTTAGGGATCTGAAGGGCACAGCACAGGGATCTCCTGAAACCAGGGGCTGGGGCTGTGGGGATGTGAGCGCCAGGAGGGAGGGATCCCCAGCCCTGCACTTGCTGGTCTGGAATCAGCTCGTATTGTTACACTTTAGACATATGCATTAAAATTATAAAATTCATGTCTGTTAAAGACAAATTAAAATATTTTAAAAAAGAAAAAAAACTACTCATAATTTTATCACTCAAATATTGTAGTATATTCCTTTATGTTGTCGTTTTTCCTGGATGTAATTTTTTCGACACAGTGTTAATCATAATGTATATGCAAATATTATAGCCTGCTTTTTCATTCAAAATAATGACTGTTTATTCCTTGCATCAATTTCTTTCTTTCCTTTGTAATAATTATACTAATAGTGACCAATTATTGCTGGATTGCTGAAAGCTGAATAATCTATGAACTCATTCTATAGAAAAAATTTTTCATGAACATCTGCTGATAAGAATTGTTTTTATTTTTACTTAACTATATAAGACCCAAAACAGGTAATTTATAATATAAAGATATATGTCTACATATTATCTCTCTATATATATATCTCCTTTTTTATAAGGCCTAAAAGATTCTTTATTACTTGCAAACAACCATGAAATCAAAACAATTTTATATGTTAAAAATAAAATTACAAAAGCAATAAAATTCAAAATAGTAACATTAATTAAATGTGACAAGCGTTGCTTTGTGAGTTTAATTGTTGCTCACTGCTATGGTGCAAGGTATGTTGACTTCTTGGTGCTAATAGGATCAGCGCTGTGGGATCACTCAGTTCTTCCACCATTTTTGCCTGTTTTGAACTCTTAGAACCTTTATATCAATTCTGTTTTCCTTCTATTCTCTCTAGCTCAGGACAACGCAAGTAGTACCACCTGGTGCCAATGTAATCATAAACACAGATCACAAATTGAGTCCTAAAATCAAATCCTAATGGATCTTTCTGCTAATCTGGAATATGGCTATATTTATTGTTAAATTATGATTGAAAGATAAACATAAATATAAAAATGTTTCATGGAGAACTTCTAAATCTAAAGAGTTTATCATCAGACCCCTGCCATTTTGAGAAACATTGGTTTATTGAATGCCTCTCGTGTGTCAGGTAACTTATCGAGACCCACTCACTTCGTGTAACAACACATCATTCCCATTTCACAGATGAGATAACTGAGGTTTGTACAAGTTATGACACTTGCTGAAGGACATGGAGCTGTCAGGTGGAGGAGCTATAATTCTACTCCTGGTCTCAGCCATTCCAAAGCCAGTGTCCTTGGATCACAATCTCTCATGGTCTTCCATAATTTTTTACAATGTTCTTTTCCCATCTGAGGTTTAGCATGTTTACACTGGCTGGGACCAGGGCTAGAGATAAATGATTTTTTTTTGCTTTAGAGAAAATCTAGCATCTGTCATTTACGGCATATAAATTTACTTATGAAAATAACCTCACAAGAATGGACACTTTAAGATATTTCAGTAGACTTGGCAGTAGCTCAGGTAGCTGGCAGTAGCTTGCCAGTTATTAAATGGTTCTGAATATATGAAGAAGTATAATTTCCTTCGAAAAGGGCTTTGCCACGTGGCATAATCCCTGCACACACATTGGCATATGCAGGAGCTCTGTTTGTGCAAACCGATTCTTGGAACCAATCACACTAGCTTGGTATTTCATCTTTTGGCCCAATACCGTAAACTAGTACAAATAACACTAACCCTGCCATGCACCGAAGTTTAGAATAATAAATCAGCCAGCCTGTAATTATATCGGGGGAGCCAGCTTTCTTCTCTTAGTGAGCAGATTGATGTATCTGTTTAGACTGGCTGCCCTTAGGGCTCTCTGAGAACCTGGGCTGACTTCCTAGTGCCCAGGCAGGCAATGTCCCAAATCCCTGTGAATACAGGTGAGTTCCCACTGTGCAGGTCTGCTGGGGCCAAACCGGTTTCCAAACCTGTTTGGCTCCTCTGCAAGGTCCATAGCTGTCAAAGTGAAACAAAGCAAAGGGCTGGGGATGTAGGAAGGCACAAGCTCAGGCTGTGCAGGAAAGGCAGGGGAGGCAGAGGCAGGAAGCTTCCTTTAGCTGTGCGATCCTAGGTGGCTGTTAGCTTAGCATTGGAGGACAGTGTCAGACAGAAGAGGTTGGACCAGGTCTGAATGAATCCCTTTGTCTGAATACTTGTCATTTCTTCAGCACTTGGCAGAAAGAACTTGAAGCAGCAGATTTAGGTGGGCAAAATAAGACACGTACGAAGAACATTTCGTATAGGGGACAAAGTTACCTGTCCCTTGCCCTGCCCCGTTCCAAGCATGTGTAAAAAAGATCATATTAAATATTAATGAGGGGAAGGTGAGTGGGCAAAATGAGGGGGACTCCTTTTAAATCCTCCATTGAAATCTGAAGATCAATGCCATTCCAGTTTAAATGTATCCTTACATTGCAGCATCAAGCCTGATGAGCACTTTATCCACAGTGTAAGACTTTTTTTTGCTGGGGGATTGTGAAGAGTTCCCTCACAGATATGTTCCCCACCTGATTCCTGAATGGCTTAATTTGTCCCTGCACGTCTGACCCATATGCCTTCCCCACGTTAAATTGGATGGTTTGTTTTCTGAGATCAAGTTGGCTCTTTTGGCTTCATGGCTGTATCTCTGCTTTTGTGGTTTTCTCTGCTGGGAGTCCTCTAACTCTGGCTCCTCACATGCCTGGTGCCTTTTGGTGCTCCCCAGTTCAAATTTCCCCTTTCCTAACCTCCCCCCTCTCCTACCCACTCTCTTATGCACTTGCTTCCTTGTTTGTTTTCTGCCCCCACCCCCACATGGGTCCTCTACTGTATCTCCCTGTCTCCAGTGCTCTGGACAGCATCGGGCTCACCATGGGCAGGCACTAAATATTCCTCTTATGTAATTAGCCCTCAGAGAGCACTAACCATGTGCCAGACACTATCCTAAGAGCTTTACGAATATTAATTCACTTAACCCTCACAAGCCTGGGAGGTAGTCCTATGCTAATCTCCATTTCATAGGTGGGGAAACTGTTAAGTAACTTGCCCGGTTAGGATTGAGCGTGGGCAGTCTGACTCTGGATTCTGCACTCTTAACAACTGCTTAAATGAGCATCTGTCATCACCATTACCTAAGAACTCATTGGATCACTATAAGCTCTAAGTCCACTGAACACAAACATCATGACCCTAAAAATAGAAGTCTTAAATATATGCAAGATACCGTATAAGGTTAAGAGTCACCAGATTTAGGAGGTCATTGTCTTAAGAGGTAACGGGTACATAGTTTCATTCTTGGTTCCTAATTATCCAGAGATGGTAGAGAGATAGGAGGTTAAATCCTGAGATGATACTGATATCATCATGAAAGGAAAATATGTTTCTTTTTAAACTGTCACAGGCACCAAAATATTAATCAAATGCCTGGAGGATGCAGGGAAACTCAACAGTGTTTAAGAATCTTGGTGGGCTTTGTGTCTTGCTGAGTATCTTGAAATGTATTGTTATTCATAGAGCTCTACTTCATATATTTTGGTTGATTGATTTGTTTAAACTCATACATTTAACCAATATAATCATCAATATAATAAATGTGTATACATTTATTTCAAAAATCAATATACTCAGTTTGCATACACACTTGGGAAGTTCTTAAGAATCTTGGTGAATAGAAGCCTTTTTAACTTTATCAAAACATTTCATATTTATACTCTCCTTTATTTCAAAACACCACTGAAGTAGGCAGAGCTGGAATAAATGTTATTTTCTCCAGGCTGGTTGGCTTCCAGGTCACTGGTCTGGACTCTTGTGATTTTCTTCCTGCTTCTCATATTCCCTTTGCTGGTTCCTCTTCCTCTTCCAACCTTGAAACATTGGTGTGACCTAGGGCTCAGCCTTTGGGCATCTTCTCTTCTCAGCTCCCTGGTGGTCTCATTCATTCTCTTGGATTTAAATACCATCTCTGTGCAAACGACATTCAAATGTGCATTTCCAGCTCTGTCCTGTCTCTTTATGTCAGGATGGTTAGTCTCATTGACATTTCCCTTTGGTTGTCTAGTGGGTATTTCAAACTTAAATGCCCCAAACTGGGTTTCCAAAGTTGCTTCTCTGAGTCTTCCCCGTATCAGTAAAAGACTGCTATCTCTGACCCCAGTCTTGCTCTGACACTCTGCATCCGACATGTCACAAATTCTGTTGTTTCTACCTTTAAGATCCAATACATCCAGGATCTGGTCTTCTCTTTACATGGCCACTGCTGCCACCCTGGGCCAGACCTCCATCACTTCTGCCTGGTAGATGGTAATGGGCTTTGAACTAGTCTCCCTGCTACTCCATTGCTGCCCTTCAGTCTACAGTGACCCGCCATCTGCACTGGTGAATTCAACCAATTGCCTATTGAAAATATTGGGGGAAAAATGGATGGTTGCATCTGTACTGATCATGTACAGACTTTTTTCCTGGTCATAAACAATACAGGTTAAGTATTATTTACACAGCATTTACATTGTATTAGGTGTTATAAGTAATATAGAGATGATGTAAAAGTATACGGGAGCATGTGCATAGGTAATCTGTGAATACTACGCCATTTTATATCAGGGGCTTGAGCATCTGCAGATATTGGCATCCTGGGTGGATCCTGAAACCAATCCCCTGCGGATACCAAGGGATGACCGTGCTGTCAACACAGCAGCCAGAGTGATTCTGTTGTCATCAGGTTGTGGTCCTCCTCCACTGGAAATGCTCCAAGGACCCCCCCCCCCCGTCACTCAGAGTAAAAGCTGGAGTTCCTCAGGACCGACGCAGCCCTCTCCCTTCTGCTTTGATGGCCCCTCCATGACTCCCCGACACTCCCAGCTCCAGCCTTGAACCCTCCTTACTGTCCCTTTTACTTTTTTCTACCTCAAGGCCTTTGCATTTATGTACTCTTCTCTCTGCCTAGAATGCCCTTCCTCCAGAGGTTTCTGTGGCTTTCTCCTCAGTTCCTTTAGGTCTTTATTCACATGTCACTTTCTAGCGAGGCCTTCCCTTGCTACCCTATTCAAAACTATGAGAGACTCCTTTTGTGCTTCCTACCCTCCTCTTATGCTTAAATTTCTTTCTGAACACTTAAATCACTATATATATTCTACATGTGTTAGCATAAGTCTTATTTTCTTCCCTGATCTAAAAATGCTGATAATAATGACACTGACCTCACAGAGTTGCTGTAAGGATTCAGTGACTTAGTACAAGCGCCCAGCACTGTGCCTAATAGGGAGTAAGCTTTCAGCAAGCGCTAATGTGCTTGTGCTTTGCGTGCCCCATAGCGCCTAGCTCAACACCCTACATACAGAAGATGTCCTTACATCGCTTTTGAACAAATAAATGGCCTAATTGGCAGAGTCAACATTTCCATACTTGTCTTTATTCTGGAGAATCCACAGGAGCGAGGCAGCATGATACTAAAGATGACGCCCACGTGAAGAGTCTAAAATCACTAGACCCATTATCACCACTCAGCCAGGTCTTGTTTTAGAACAGTGATCTGAGTCAATTTAACTCCAGGAAAGGTTCTGAAAAATAGAATAGTTTTCCCCCAGAGAAGAAGCTGTTACATGAGAGCATAACCTTTAAAGTGTACTCAGTAATAATGCCTTCTGAAGCATTTATGCAATTAGATGTATTTCATTAATCGTGTTTTCTGAGCAGAGCAATTTGAAAGAACATGTTCCCTTCTGTCTCACTCTGTCATGTTCTCATCAGCCCTTTCACAAATTAATCTGAATAAAAGCAACTTCCCCTCAGCAGTGAGTTAAAATAAGACACTGTTCAGATGATTATTACTTCATTGTGTTTTACGCACATTCCTCTGTGCTTTTTAATTATATATAATTACCAGGGAACAGGGAGTAAAATCTGTTTAATCTAAAATGAAACATGCTAAATAGATAATGTTTCCAGTTCCTGTTTTTTTTGTTTTTTTTTTTTAAGGTATGACTCTAAATCAGGGAGACTAGGTTCAAGAGTGTAGACTCAGATCTTGCAGAAAGTGGAGGCTATGTGATAGACTATTTATTTCATGTACATGCTATTACTTTTTAAAAATTTTTGTGCAACTTAGCGACTCAAGTAATGACATCTGGGGTGCAATTATTTCAAATGCCAATGTTTTTCTTTTTATAAAATAGTTGCAATTAACTGCAAACAAGAGTTAAACTTGATGGTAGCATGTGGTGACTTTAATATGACGATATGTTTTTACTGCAGTTTTCAGTGTGTATGTTTCTCATGACGAGCAATTTTATTAAAGCCTGTCAGAGTGATCATATTATAATGCATGATACTGTTCAAGAAGCAGCACAGATCAGTGTTAAATCTCAGGCCCTGGAGACAGACTTCCTGAACCTGAATCTAGTTTTACCCTTTGTATTAGCTATGCCATCTTAGGCATTTTACATAACATCTCTGTACCTCAGGATCTTCATCTGCACAACAAGGTTACAGTAGTAGGCATCTCAAAGGGTTGTTGTTAGAATTAAATGAGCATATATACAGGACTTAGAATAGAGCACTTGATGAAAGTTAATTCTTGTTATCAGTTATAAAAGGCAAGGTCATGCCGCAGTAACAAATAACTGCAAAATCTCAGTGGCTTGAAATAACAGTGGTTTATTTCTTGCTCAAACTACATGTGCCTCAAGGAGTAGCCATTTTATCAAATGCTGCCAGTTGCTATGGCACAAGTAGAGATAATTCTGGAGGGTCTTTCTCCAGCCATTAAATGCTCTAGGCTGGAAGTGGCACTGTTACTCTGTTCCTAACTCATTGGCCAGCATTTGTTACAGGGCCACGCTGGACCACCTGGAGGCCAGGAGGTGCCATCCACCATGTGCCTGGAAGGCAGGGAGCAAGCATCTTTGGCAAACAGCACTCATGACACCCACAGTTTCTGTTGTTGTTATGCTTCTGCAGGAAAGGCATTTGGCGAGGTAGTGGTTTGAGTAGCCTTAACCTTTTGGGTTGCTGGCTGTCACTGTTGGGGATAAGGAACAGTAAGCTTCTTTCTGGGAAGGGCTTCAGGAGGATGGAGCATGGGGGTGTCTCAGAGGACAGCAGGCTGAGCAGAAGGCTCTATTTAACTATTGCATGCCAATCAGAGCCACTGAGCCGTCTGCAATATACATGGTTTAGAAATGTTCTCCATTAAAAAAAAAAAGAGGACTAGTTCTATCATTTTAAACATGTCAGTTGAAAGATAGCATTAGAAATGATGTTTGTACCCCTTCCTCCCATCAATGTCCACCTCTTCTGTTCAAAGCTTTGCATGGTTTCCCAAAGCCTGGTAGCTCTTCGAGGTAGTTTTAATTAGACTTTCCCAGGCCTACATTTGTTTGTTTGCCTTGAATTTTTCCGGGGCCATCCAAACAAAAACAAATGACTTAGAGTTAGCTCTTGATTATCTATGCAAATGGTTGGTGATCTTAACTAATGTGTATTGGCCTTTGATTGGGCTTCTCCTGTTCTGTGGCCAGCATCCCTGCTCCTTCCCCTTCCAAACCTCTTCCAGGCTCCTCATACATAGGCAGGTTCACCCTTTTCATTGTCCTTTGGTCTTTATTCAGTCCAGCCCTTTCTCACATGGGCTGGGTTCCTGCTTGCCAGTGGGGGTGATGTAGGGGAGGCCTGGGTTTTTGGTTTCCCTTTAATCCCTAAATACCTTGATAATTTATTCTAGGCTTTCCCACTGCTGCAGCATGGCTGGAGGAAAGAGCAGTGCAGTTCGGATTTCAGAAGTCAAGACTGGTTTGAATGAGGGAACACAAAGTAGACTCTTTTTCTAGAAGAATGTTACTGGAATGGTCCCATAGCTATTGCCTCTCCCAACCCCCACCTGCCTTAGTAATAAGGACCCCCACGCCTTTCCTCACACAATGCTCCCACGAGCCTGCAATGTTTTCTGTGCATGGGTTTTGGAGGCAGAGATAGGTGCATTCAGATTATGAGCCTACCATTTATTAGCAATATGATTTAGGGGAAATTACCCAACTGCTCTGAACTTTGATTTCTTCCTCTGCAAAGTAGGGTTTCATGACAGTTAATGTGAAAAGCTGTTGTGACAATAGATGAGATAAGACATGTCAGTTCCTGGCCTGGTCCCTGGCACATTAAGGTTCTAAATTAATGGTGGTTGTTATTAATTAAGACACAGGTTAGGTTTTAATCTCTTCTATGAATTCCAACCTGACAACTTCATATCCTTCTATACAATGTCTGAGTTTTCACCTATAACAAACCTCCTATAACAAATAGACCCAAAGCACATTGGCTTAAATGTAGTAGAAGTTTATTCCTCATATTTCAGTCCAAAGAAGTTGTTCCAGGTTGGGGAGGGGGAGGTGGCAGGGGGTTGTCTGTGCTCTGTAGAGTCATTTAGAAACTCAGAGAGATACTTGCTCTGCCGTCCTGGACATGCAACATCCAATGTCACTCTAGTCATTGTCTGCCATTTCACCCCAAGGGAAGGGGAAAAACACTGAGGAGCACAAGTGGGACATGGTACGACCTGGGCACATTGACCACATTGACCCTGTGACAGTCCACCGGAGAAACTCATTGCAGGGCCGTGGACCACTAAGGGAGGCTGAGAATGTGGTGCAGCGAGGCTTCCAGATCCGCCTGCGTGAGGAAGAGGAGGGGGATGTGGGTGGTCAACTGCCCGTCTCAGACTCAGAACCTTTCATATGTGTGGAGAGCACCCTCTCCACTAACCTGCCAGCTCCTTGAATCACAGACCTTGTTTTAACTCTAACCTACAAAGTTATATTCAGTGACAGACGTGCAATAGCTAGCCTAAGAATGCTTTTGGAATTGAGCAAAATGAGTAGGAGCACAGTTCTTTGTCCAAATATCTCAGATCTGGTCTCCACTAAATCTGAATATTACTTTTAAGTACAGTGAAATGAAGTGTTAACAGGTTGAGTTAAGGATTTTATATCTTGGACAATTCATTCTTTGTAATAATTCAAAGACAATAACAACAAAAACACAGCGTTTTCCAGTGATATGTGGAGTCCATTAGCAGTTCCCATTACTAAGTTATTCATTGTAATTATTTACTGGTACATTATAGGGCAAATTAAGTTCTCAGTGTCACCTTTCAATCATCTTTTAAAATTATAGATTCATATACATTCTTTTCTTGAAGATAAATAGCATTTATGAAAATAAGTATAGTGGATAAATCATAATTTTGTAGGGAAAAAAATAGGGTGAAACAATCTTATGTTATACTTTTAAAAAACCTATAATTTTAACCTAAAACTCTAATAAGAAGACATGTTTGGATTGGTAAGCCCATTTTCTTACCTCCATTATGATAGAAAGTGTGCAAATAGGAACCAAGTAAAGTATGAGGCAGATCACTAGATTGGGTATAAATAACAATAAAGTAAAACAAAATATTTTAAATTTCCCCTCCTGTAGACACTAGTGCCAGTTAAGTTACTGTCTTTTAGCCTTTGATCCACTTTTTTTCTTCTGTCAACAGGCTTGACTCTGCAAAGCACTGTTTCGCTTTGCTGTCTCCTTCCTTAGTCTACCTCTGCCAATTGCATGGCTGGAGACTATAGAGCTGGCAGAGGGAGAGGGTCTTCCTTTTTTCCCTTTGTTCCTGTTCTTGTCGTGTGGCCCTAGTAAAGCTTCTTCATTGCACAGTAACAGCAGTTCCATTCAGTAGCAGCAGCTGAATCCAGGTTGCAGTTTTCCAATACTCATCAAATCGGTCACCTCTCGTCCTCTAGAGACGTCAGCAGCAGCCAGTTGATATCCTTTCTTCAGAGGGCTGGGTCCCGGGACTCTGGAACTCATCCTCCAAGCTCAGAGAAACCAGCACCAGCCAAATAGCTGCCCCTTCAAAGAGGTATGAGTTTCAGGTCCATGGTACCCCACTGCTGAACTTCTGAGTTTTAATTATTCCGACTTCTTCCCTTTGTTCCTCCTAGGATTGGTAGCTGCTTCCTGCAACTGTTATCTTCATGACACTTTCTCTTTTTGCCTTTTCAGTTTTTTAATACCTTAGTTAACAATTTTTATTATCTTCACTCTGTTAAAATAACTGGTGGTTTCTGTCTCCAGACTGGGCCCTGATTGACATAATACTTGAAGTTCTTTCAACAAGCAAGAGGACCAGAATGCTATGTATTTGAATCACACCTGTTTAACTGCTTATAGATTTGGATTTTTAAAAGTTTGCTTTAATGATACGCTCTTTTACTAAAACTTATACTGAAAAGAAACAGCTAAATCAGATTCGCTTCCACATTTGGTATTTGGATGAGACCTTGGGAATGAATAGATTTTTTTGGGTAGGCTTTGCCACTAATCCTATTATCCTGGAGCCAAATGTTTTTTCTCTGTGCCTCATTTTCTCCTCACTGTACTGGGGGAAAATAGTGCTTGTTAGCAGGTGATCTCTGCAACACCTTCAGACAGGTGAATTATAGGTCATATTATCTGGCTAGGGACAAAATGACTCATAGATGGGAACTTTTCTGAAATGCTGACATTTTAAAATGTTTGTTTGATGGACATGTTTCTAAAATACCAAACTTACTTCCTTGAATTCTTAAGCAGAATATGCTAAGTACAATGGCTGTCTGGAAAGTATCAAGCCATCGTTAATATAAGGAGAACATATTACATGGCTGGATACTTTCCGAACATCCCTTGTATATTTAGAATTTTTTATTAACTCAGGATCATAATTTTTACCCTTAATGTCTGTTCTGCACTAGAATACATTTTTCCCCTTAGGGGTCATTGGCAGGTAGAGGGGAAGGTTCCCTAGAAGCAAAATAGCCCCAGATTCATTATAATAATGGGGAAGGTAATGAGACAATAGCATCAATTATGGTTTATAGTTATTGAAATCTTACTGACTGCCAGCTGCTCTTCCAGATTTTTTATACACATTATCTCATTTAATCTTACAACAAACCTATAAGGGATGTACCATGGTTATCTCCACTTTGCTGATGAAGAGACAAGGAACTAGTAGAATTACTGCCCAAGGTTCCACAGCTAAAATTGACAGAGCCAGAGTTAAAGTCTGTCCGACTCCAAAATCCACCCTCTAACTCACTGTTTTTTGTGATTTTTGTTTGTTTTTAATTTATACATTCACTTATGAAACAAATTCAGGACCCACCACATGAAAGTCATTGTACTCAGAACTGTAAGAATTACCAAAAGGAGTAAGACATGGCCTTGCCTTCAAGGAATTTACAATTTAGTAAGACTAGAAGAGATTAAAAAGTACTGAAGTACTAAAATCCTGACTTTAATACTAAGTAGTATGCAAAAATTCTCCTAAAGGGTAAAGTGACCACAGGGGCACCCCTGGAGTGGGAACACAGCCTGGCGAGATCAGGAAAGTGTAGAGTGGGGAGGTAAAAGTCGACCAGAGCACTGAAAGAATGGGGGGCTGGGGTGGGCGGAAGGATGGGAGGAAAGGAACGGAAGGGGGTACGCTTGGGAGAGCTGGGAGCTTAGAGATGGGTGAGGTAGGTTAGGGCCGGGTTGCTTGGAAACCAAGCTGGCTCTTCCCGTTCACTTTCACATTCTCTGCCATGTGCAAGAGCATTGAGGTTGTCCAAACTCTGACCTTTAAATGGATGAGACATTGAAACCTAAAACATTTACGATAAAAATCTGCAAGCGGCCCTTACTATGCGCCAGGGCCTGGTCTAACTAAGCACTTTATCTTTCTAACAACCCTAGGAAACAGGCCGCCTTATTATCTCCATTTTACAATGGGGAAGGTGGGACCCAGAGAGGTTAAATAACTTGCCTAAGGTCACTCAGCTAGTAAGTGGCGAAGCCAGGATTTGAACTCAGCTTGTCTGGCTCTGCAGTCTAACGGTCTTAATCACTATTATAAAATGCCTTAAAAAAAAAAAAAAAAGAACAAAAAGAAAAAGTAAACTCCTGAAACATTCCCCTAATGCAAATGGTGCTCAGGAGGCTTCTCCTCTGGGTCCTGTCCCCTCCTGCCCCACCCAGGCTGTGAGGGCTCCTGTCCCAGGTGAGCCAAGGCACAGGCTTCTGGCTTCTTACCCTCCAGCACATGCCTCTGCGTATCTTTACTGAACAACTGCGTTCTCTCCAGGAAGAGATAAATATCTCAAGGGGTTGCACTGAGCTCTCTATTATAAAACAAAAGATGTGTCCTGTAATATGATTTTGGACTTTTCACCCAAGTTGTGCCCGTCCTTTCAAGATTTAAAAAAAAAAAAGCTGTCTATGACTCTTTTCTTCACGTGTGCTGGCCTGGCAGGATTCTGATTTTTAAAAATTGTATCTTTTCTGGATGAATAACTGATGCAAATGAGGCAAGGAGATTTACTTGCAAGGAGATTTACTTACAAGGAAAAAAAAACCAATGCAAACCACAGCCTCGCTATTCAGGTTTAGAGAATCTGGTGGACTTATGGAGGATGTTTAGTTTTTCCGAACTACTCTGACTTGTCTCTTATTTCCCGAGATTTCTCTGGAATAGAATTAGAATTCAACGTACTTCATAAAATCAAACTGAGCAAGAATTAATCTTTTCTTTATGATTCTGACGGTAGTTTAGTATATTGCACCACATGGTGCCTATTATTATGAACATTTTGTAGTTTCACAAAAACTAGTCTGATTATTTGAACTTTTGGGTGTTTAGATTCTAGATGAATAAGAGTTTATCGTGTTCAGATTTTTGCACAGAACATTTGGAGATAAAAGTCACTCCAAATTTTAGAATAAAAAAAATAATAAAGAAAATGGTCTTTCATAAGCATAATTTAAGCTCAAAAGGAAATCTAGAGATTGCCCAGTCTTGGGGTCATCTATCCTCTAGGCTCACACTAAAGAAAGTGCTTGGCTAAGTCAGGAGGCTACCTGGCTTTGGACTTAAGTCTTAGGATTCCCAGCCCAGTGCTCTTTCTCGGCATCTAAATATTAATATATCTGACTAAGGATATATAAGGATAAGGAAAAGGGTAAGATACATCCTTATCTTCTTGGCTCTGATATTGGCACATCCTAAATGAGATGGTTTACCTGTGTGAGGTAAAGATTTAGAGTCCAAATCTGACTCAATACCATCCACTCTTCCATCTTTCCCCCAATATCACACTGAAAAAGTAAAAAAGTATTTTGGTGTCAGGCACAATATTACTTATATTCGAATCAGAACTTACAAAGTCATTTGCATTTTGCTTTGTCCCTATGCTATGGTAAAAAAAATGTGAAGGTTTTAGTGCTTATTTTGCATCTGTACCTGGACTGTAAATCTAAATCTAATTTTCTCTCATTGAACTAAGT
This sequence comes from Daubentonia madagascariensis, assembly GCA_023783475.1. Lineage (NCBI taxonomy): Eukaryota > Metazoa > Chordata > Mammalia > Primates > Daubentoniidae > Daubentonia > Daubentonia madagascariensis. Next base: position 47,922,107 of record JAKFHU010000600.1, on the reverse strand, counting down.
ATGCAATATTTTTGGTAAAGTTAATTTAATGCATCGGAATAGAAAACCAATTAAGAGCACCTTTCACCATGCTGATGTAGACACCAAAGGCTTGTAAAATCCACTCTTGGTTACCCATGCCTGGTCCTGCCTAGAGGTGAGAAGGCTGCCAGTGAAGGGCTTTAGGCACTTGTACAAATCATTCGCCTTCACTGGTGTCCATGACAGATCTGCTGTTCCCATAATCGTGCTGAGCAGTCAATAAAGCTACCGAGAGGCTCCGGGGCTCTGCAGGTGCTGCCTCGCAGCTCTATTTGTTATTTTCTAATTTATAGCCACTGCACTCAGCCTTATCAAGTGGAAGAGCAGCTAGAAGGTCTTCCTTTTCTCTCTTAGTTCAAGCAAAGGCAGGATTAAGGTGTACAGTGATAATTTTTATTTTAAGTTATAACTCTGCTTAAAGATTAGATCTATGATATTCTTCTGGGTGTTATTTTACCCACCCAGAAGATTTATTATACAAATTATGCAACTGTCAGGTATTGTACAAATTGCAAACTCTAGACAAAAGGGAGGTAGGTAATTTAAGGATACTGAACTGACCTAACCTGCAATGTCAGTCAATTAGCTGGTTCTGGTGGGCCTGAAACAGATTTTTAGTACCTCCTAAGTGTTCAGGGGAACTGAGGCAATTTGAGAGGGAGTTTATTAATTTAACAGCAATTTCCTAATCCCATTAGCTTTAGTCCAGCCCATTCATTCCTCTTAAGTACTTAAGTGTGGCTTTTCTCCCCAGCCATCTAATTTTTGCAAGGCCATCTGAGAAGGTCAATAGCTGATAAGTCCAAGGAAAATGTAGTCAAAATTAAAGTTCCCCGACTTTGCCATTGTTAGTTGAGGAAAGAAAGCAGCAGAGAAAATGATCAGTGAAGAGAGAACTGCATTTGGATAAAAGCAAGACAAGAAGTACTATGTGAAAAGGCAAGTTCAAGACCCAGAATGGGATTGACTGGGAAAATTGTGCAGTGTTAGTTAAGGTTCTTTTGTTGTGAGTAGCAAAAGTGAATAGTTAGCTAAGCAAAAAATAAAATATAAAAAAATAAATAAAACAACTTTAATTTAATTAAAAAGTATTAACTGGATACTAAATTATCTCATTAGCATCCAAGAAGAATTGCTTGAGAGAGTCGCAATTCTTGAGAAGATAGCTCCAATGACTCTCTCTCTCTCTTTCTGCATTCTCAGTATGTTTTTTTTTAAGTTTGTGACATGTTCTGAATGGCCTAAATTGGGTCAGGTGATCACTTTGGATCCATCAGCCATGACAAGGGTGCAGCAAAACCTCATGGTTTAGATATGACTTCTGAGGGCTTACGTCTGGACTCAGGGTAGACCCCAGAGAACCCGTGAAGCTATCCTCAAAAGTGGCTAAGGTAGAACAGATCTTTCTTTGTTGGCTTAAGCATTGAGTATTCACAGCATTTTTCTGGAAATTTGCCAGCTGAGCAGCAGAGTTGGAGGAAAGGGCCTGAGTGTCAGTTTCAGTGATAAAACATTGTCATTTGCCAACTTTGTGACCGTGGCTTTACTGTGCCTCAGTTTCCTTATCTGTAAAATATCTACCCTACTTGTCTTACAAAGGCATTGTGAGGATGAAAGGAGATAATAGACTTGAAGCGTAACTTGTAGCATGTCCAGACAGGCCTAAGCCTTGTTATGGTGCCGTTCTGTAAGGAGGGCTGGTTATATGGGCCATCCAGCCTGGGCACAAGAATCCTGACTTCACTTGGCAGTGGGGCCCACCTAATTCAGATACCTATCTTGAAAAAGTCTGAAAGAATTCTTTACCTTGGGAGTTTATGAACAGAAAATATTTGTATTAATTCAGAATGATTGAACCTAAGCTATGGAGTGAGAACCATATTGAGTTTACTAAATAGTATGCTGTAATGTATAACCACCAACATGTATAGTATACTCCCTTGGATTTCTTCTCATTAAGGAGCTGATGATAATATCTTTGATTTGGTCCAGTTTGAGTCTTTTTCTGCTTTCATCTGTCTGATTCACTGGTGCTTTCTTCATGTACCCAATGCTGTTTTTGAATGAACTTTTTTCATAGTAGGGGTTCCTATAACAACTGCAGAAAATTCTCAATTTCTTCATTTCACTGTTCAGAGTGTGGCCTTGTTTTAGAATCTTAACCAACTTTTTCTGTTTTTCCAGCTGCTTCTGTTCTTAACTGTACTGAGCTTAGGAGATTCTTGCTTCTGTGATGTGCTGTATGGAATGTGTGTTGCTGGTGACTAATTGTTCTGGGTATAACTTCTCTGGGTGGTGTCCAGTTCACCATCATCCTGTAAACCGAGCCAACTCTGATTTATATGTCTGCGAATCTCTGCTGAGCTGTGGAGGTAGGTGTGGAGGGGGTTGGAGTAGAAACGCTGTTGGAAACAGTACAGTTTGCTATGGTTTCACATTCAAGAGCGAGTCACATGTTGGCTGCCACTCAATGTCAAAATTTGGGCAGAGGAGCAGAATTAGGTCTTATCATATGCAAATATGATTCTAACTAGAAGCCACCAATTTTTATTACTGGCTAAATATAAGGCTATGAAGATGGTTTCAAAGTTGGGAAGATGCAACCCTGAACATTCTCTAGGGCTTCAGTGACATCTCTTGGAGCTGCAGTTGCAAGGATTTACACTCTGCCGTTTTGGAGATGGACAAGTCACTTCCACATAGATGCACAGTATTAAGAAAAAGTCCTTCCCTTGAACATCCCTCCTGGCTTTTGCATTTAACCATTTAAATCACAGTGCCACCTTTGAGAACTTTCTAGGCCTTACAGAAGGACCGTGGCACAGCAAGCTCTCCAGACACTTGCATTCACGAGGAGTGAACAGGCTGAAAGAAATTTCCACAGGCTGAAAGAAAGGGGACTGTGGTAAATTTTGACTGGCTTCCCCCAAGTATTTATTCTGCCTCTTCAATCCCACAGTTTGTCACTCTGCATGCTGGAATGCTGAATGTAGGAAGAAAAAAGCAAGCATAGGAACCCCTTTGCAGGAATAATTTGGGTGTTTTTATCTCTTGATTTGTTTCCCAAGACATTCAGATCAGGGATTGTGCCTATTTAGTCTTAGGTGGGTAAGGTCTAGCTAATTAAGAATTATGCTCTGTGTTTCTAGTACAAGAGTAGGCACGCATAAAAGAGAGGCCAGAAACACATCTTAGTCAGAATATTCTGGGCTATGCTGCGGTCACAAAGACCCTCAAATCTCAGTAGTTTGCTATAACAAAGGTCTATTTTTTGTCCAAGCTGTATGTCCATCACGGGTCAGCTGAGCTTGCTTCCACGTTGCCTATATCTTGGGACCCAGGCTGATAGCCCAGGACCTACTTGGAAACACTGGTGTTGTTGTTACAGAGGGAAAAGAAACATGGCGAGCCGCTCCCTAGCTCTTAACGCTTCTGGTCATAAGTGATGTAGGTCCTTCCTGCTTGAATTTCATTCACCAGTATAAGCTCTTTGGCCACCCTTGAGCTCTACAGGATACCTTTCATCCTCTTGCGGGAGGGCTGGCACAGAGAGGGCCTCTGGACTATTTGGCAAGATTGTGGTAATACAGTCTACCACACCCAAGTATATAAAATATATAGTGTCTGATAAAGATACATTTCAAATTATTAAAAGAATGAATAAAACAATGAGTGATCCTGGGACAATTGGCTAATTATTTGGAAAAGTGAAAAAAATTAGATTGTTATTGCATGTCATATGCAAAAATAGAATGAATTAGAGCTAAAAAGTTAGAGGAGATATAGAACAGTAACTTAGAATATTGAGTGTTGAGGGCTTCATTACATATAAAACCAAAGGTGGAAACTTTTGGCCAAGACTAGTAGAGCTGATTATAGAAAAATATATAAGTAAAAAAGATCAGAAACACAGTGAAAAGGTAACAACAAAAGGGATAAAAGTATTTCCAATTTAAATAGCAAAGAGTTAATATTATTACTGATAGAAGAGTTCTTACTGATCACAAAGAAAAGAGGTGTGCTCCAGCTAGTTGCTCTAGGTGGCTGGTTCATGAAGGTGCTCTACCCAGAACTGCCCTCTCTTGTCTATCACCTCAAACTCATTGGTTTTTCCAAAGCATCAAAAAAGTGATAATTCATGCCAATGCTATGAACAAAAGGGACTCTTGGAACTTCTGATCTTCTTTCCCAGATAATATTTTAACTGTACCTTCTGGAAACCTTGTTTCCACATCTGAAATAAGTCACAGAGGAGCAATTCTAACTCAGAATGAAGGGTGGGACCTTCACCAGAAACCTTCCTTGTCTTCCTCTCCTCCCTATCCAACTGACTCTTTCACCCATGAAGACCCAAGGTCTTTTCCGCGTATGGCAGAGTGCAGTGGATGAGAGAGGAGGGTGACTACGGCCCTGGAGTTCTCAGATTTCCAACTTTCCTGCTTCTGTTTCCCTAAAACATAAATTATTGATAAATGATCTCTAAGCAACTATTGACCACTATCTCATGAAGAGGTCTTAAGAGCAGTCATGCTGCAGCCTGGGAGTGTCCCAAGAACATATTTTCTTTCATTCTTTGTGCCATTAGATTTTGCTATCCATCTCTCCCAGGCATAATAGAAGCCGTAAGTGAAATGGCTTCCTACATTAACGTTAGCATCATCCAGCAGATGGCAAGTGCTTGTTAACCTCAAAGGACGGCAATGGCCTCAGGCAGAAATACAGCCAGATGCTACCTTTTTCAGTGAAGTTTCTGGATTCCTTAGAAGTACTCCAAGTTCCATAGTCCATAATTTCCCCCTTTCTTCTCTTAAATCCTTCTCTCCATGACTGCCCCAACCCACATGGATTCTACATCCTCATTTGTGTTCAGTTAATACATTTCTCCTCTATGCTCTGCAATTTGCTGGTTGAATATTTGCACACATGTTTTGTGTTGTTAATTTTCTTGTTTTATAAACTATAGCCAGCCTACCTGTTGGTATCCTTCCACTAATCTGTGCAAATCTTGAAGGCTGGGAATGGCTTTGTTCCCCATCACCTTCAGCACTTAGTACAATGTCTAGATCAATAAATAATTGCTGAGTGAATTTGTGGCTAAGTGTTTCCTCACCATGAGGGTAAGCAGTATCTTGGTTAAAGCTAAGCCGTGGCATGGGTGGACCAGTGATTTCTGATTGCCAGGGGACTCTCTTCTAGGGTCTTCTGTTGGGCCCTTCTGGCAACCAGGATATATTGGCAAAGCCCACAGTGGGAAAGTTCATTTCATGATGACTGTGTCTTAGAAGAGTCACCTCCAAATAGTCCTTAAATACAGGGCACCCATGGGTTGCTGGGTGAGGATTCAATGTCCTTGGAGTCATTGGAGCCCCTTATTTAGCAGAAGAGAGGCTTCAAAGTGAGAATAATCAGGTTCTCTGACTTAGGCTCTCTGTGCCTCAGTTTCCTCATCTATAAAATGGGATAATAATCCTGTATCATAGAGTTGTTAAGAGATTTAAGTGGGATAATAGAGGCAAAACATTTAGTGCCTGCCACATGGTAAACACTATATCATTGTTAGCTATTGTTGGTATTGTAGCATCTCCAGGAGTGAGTAGCCACAGTCCATTACCAGGAAGGACATAATCTTACCAATGGAGGATCCTGAACACATTCAATATCCAAAAAATAGAGTTTAATAGGTTGTTGCTTTTTGGATCGGATCTCCCTTTAACCATGCCGAGTTTGGGTGGGGCCATGATTTTGGCTTCCTCTTCTCTTTTTGGCTAAAGTCCTCTGCCCCACCCTAGGTCCAGGCTGCATCCTGCTGGCATCCCATGTGACATCCCATGTGGTCAGGGTGGACAGACTATTCTTTTAGCCACTATCCTGCATAGATGAGGTTGAATTTCTACAGGCTTCTGTAGGAGCAGGCCAGGGATTTAAAAAATCTAATCACATCTAATCACATCTCACCACCTCCATTGCCACCATCTTCTCCCTGGTCCATTGTGATCCCCTCCAAACAGCTTCTTTATTTCTGTTCTTGCCTCCCAGAATGCATTCTCCCCACAGCAGTCAATCAGCTCCCAGCACTATGCTACTTAAAACTCTCCGGTGGCTTCCAGCTGCATCTAGAATAAAATTCAATCTTTGCCCTGGTTTACAAGGTCTTGTGTGAGCTGGCCCCTACCTAACTATCTGACTGATGACACCCTTTGCGCGTTCTCCAGGCTGCAGCCATGCAGACCTTCATTCCATCACATTAAATGTGAGGTGCTTGTTCCTGCCTCCAGGGCACTAGGCTTTTTCCTCAGGGTCTTCCTCTTCCTCCCTCTGCCTGGGACGGTCTCCTGCCTCCTCACATGGCTGGCTCCATTCGTGCATTTCCAGGCTTAGAAACCTCCTCTGACCACATTGTTTGAGTACCATCCGTCCCCCTATCACTTTTGAGCTCATTGTGCTATTTTGTATTCTTCATGGTAGTTACTGCTGTTCAGCATTATTTGTTTGTGGTTTATTGTCTTTTTCCTCCCACTAAAAGGAAAATTTTGCATTAACAGGGCCTTGTCTGTCCCCATATTCACCACTGCATTTCCAGATACTGGGACATAGTAGGTGCTCAATAAATCTTAGTGGAATGGCTGCATTTCTCAGAGGATGGTATCTGTTTAACAAACTTTCTTTTACTATCACTGACAGCACAACTTTGATGGATTATCATGCTACAAAACCTCCTCCTTGGCAAGGAGGGGTGGGGGGAGGGAGGAGAATGAGGCAGAAAAGCATATCTTTGCCATAGCTTGAAACTGATGCTTCTGTTTATTGTCTTATGGCATCAGCCTCTAAAAAAGATGTTTTATAGAGCATGATACTGTATGTCTAATGAGAATGCAAGTTCTATTTTCAGAGGCAACAAAGGGCCCTGGTTACTTTTCAAAGGTATCACGTTTTCTTTTGGCTCCAGCTCACACCCAGAAACCTGGACAAAATTCTGTACTGGACAATCTAGTAGTTGGCAATACTCCCCTACTTGGAAGCAAGCTGACTACAATACATTAGAAGGAAGCCTTTTATAAAAAATTAAAAATATAATAGATAAATTCCAATAATCTAAAATTCTACAATCTTACGCCGTCCCAAATAAGGGATCTGTTTAGTATAGTAATAAAAATATGGAGTGTAGATCCAAACAGCCTGAATCTGAATCACAGTTTCGCCACCAAATGAGCTGGGTGAATGGGAAAATTAATTTCAGTTCTCTAATGCCTTGGTGTGGTGGTCATGGAAACACCCTGCTCAGATCTCCCGCTGTGGGGCACAGTTGACACCCTCCTCCTTCCCCTGGATGCTACTCTTCGGCAGTCTCCCCAGCCAAGCTTCCCGCTAGCTCTTTCCGGTTAGAAACCTAGCACAGTGGGAGATCAAGGCAGGCCATTCTGGACACACTTGAGATTCCCCCAGGGGGCAGCTTTGCCTTGAGGACTCCCCTAAGCCTGGCTGAATCCTTCTTGGAACTGCTGTGCAGCCCTAGACTCTTGCTCCTGAATGCCCTTCCTTCTCCAGCTCCCTCATAGGGGTCAGACCTGCATTGGGTCCGAAGGCTCTCCTTGCTTACTCCTGTTCTTTCCCTCCAATAAATCACGTGCATGTGTAATCTCATCTTGACGTCTGCTACTTGGCGGACCCAAACCAACGTACTCGGTTTTCTCATTTGTAAAGCATTGTCCGTGGTCCAGTTGGGTATTATCAAACCCTTTGATTTATCCTCGTTTGGATGGAATGGATGGGATTTGTCCCCCAAATCACCATAAAACTTATTGTTGTTAGGATTAGAAAATGAGGCCTGCAAAATTGCTGACTGTGGCTTCTGGGACATAGCGGGCACTCAATAAGGGATAGTTGGATATGGCCAAACGTTTCTACTCTCAGGCAAGATCTTATTTGAGGACAGCCTTCTTTGCCTTGAGGTGCTAAGTCATTTCAAAGACAGACCAAACATGTGGGTGTTTAGGGCACCAGCAAATTGGAGACACTGTATTTTTTCTCTTCAAATTATTTGATATATAGGGGGAAAAATCAGAACTTCTTGGACTTTTTTATACTTATTTTATGGCTTAGCATTGTTTATTTTACAATTAACCCTGTATGGAGGAGACAGCTCTGTGTCCTTTTAAGGTTTAGCTCCTCTACGGGTGTTAGTAGGTCCCTGTACCTTCTTCTCCCATGGCTGGTCCCTTGGTTACCTTGGTCTGCTGTATTACCTGCTGTTACCTTCTGCTGGAGCAGCTGCCTATTACCTGGTGCCTTCTTACTGTGGGTACTTGTGATAGTATTGGGCAGATGAGGGGGTGAGTCTAGAAGTCCACCAAGATGCTTGAGCAGAGCCATGCTCCTTTTGCATTTACCCTTCCTGTTTTCACTCAGTGCCTCTGTAGACCCTGATGTCCTAGGGCTTCTCAGAGAATTGCTCTGAGTCACCCCATCTCTGATCTTGGCTGCCAGACAGTAGTCACAGAGGATGTCTGAATCCCGACCTCTACCTCCCCCCACTAAACATTGCCTGGGTACACTCTTCCTCAGGGGAGCAGGCCCTATTTTTCCACAGTCTAGAAGGGTGTTACTGAAGCCTTCTGATGCATTCCTCAGGCAATAGATGAAATTTGTCACCTAAATCACTGCAATTCTCAGTGACAAAGACAGCATCAGGAGGTCTGTCCTGATACAATTTAAATTCTATATATATTTTAGGCATCTTGGAGACTTTTCATTGAACTTTCATGGAATTAAAACACTCTTATTAAGAATAACTGTGAAAAAAAAAAGGGACGGTAGTGTTGTAAATAGGAAAGAAAACAAAGGATGTCAGAAGAGCAGAGATTTTGCATGGCAGTTTTGGCAAAGTAAAGGAATCATGGGAGGAAATAATTCCAGGTCTTACAACTGACGCTTCTTTACTGATGGAGGGGAAGGAACTATTTCTACAGAGACTGAAAAGACCTCAGCAGTGGAAGCAGAAGCATAGCTGGGTACAAAAAGGAAGAGAACCAGCTTCCTTGGAGAGCTTATTTATTTATTTAATTTTTAATTTTTTTCATAAAGTGAGGCTTCCTTCAGTCTTGGGAAGATTATAATGTTGACATGATGACGGTTGAGACATTAAAGAGTGATGTGACAGCAAGACCAGGAGGCATTTCAAGAAGGGAGGGAGAAGAGGCATATTTTTGTGTACCTACTTCCCTATGGACTGACAGAGCAGGCCCTGGCTCCAGCCCAACTCCACCACAGGCTCAAAAGATAAAGAATATGGCTCAGAAAACATCGGAGTAGGAATAAACAACCCTGGAGTTAGACATTCTAGAAGCCATTGACTATTGGGATGGAGAACTGGATGTAGTGAACTCTTACTGGATGTGTAGTAAGTCAAGGATGATTTCAATTAGCTAAACATATTCACTAGAACATGGTGCAGACTGTAAAAGTTGGCAGCACTGTCAAAAAAATCAAGGGGCTTTGGAACCAAATAGATCTGTTTGAGTCCCAGCTGTCCTTTTACTGAGGATAATATGTCATCTGGGCACAAACTCCTTTGTCCAATGAGGGTCAATCAAGAGATTACGGAATCACCCTTCTAGCCCATGGATAAATAAGGGCTTGTGCCTTAAGGAAGGGTATACTGATCTTAGATAACTTATTTCACCACTATTAATCTCAGTTTTCTTAGCTGGAAAATGGGGATAAATGAGATGATTGATATATAGCATCTGGTGCCAAAATTAGAATTCATTCATTCATTCAACAAATGTTCTGCAAGTACTGATTGCATCCTTAGAGCTATATCAATAAACAACATTTATGCAATCTGTGCCTTGGTTGACCTACAACCTAGTGGAGGGAGATAGACAATAAATAACATAGGAGAATTAAGTGGTGTGTTAGAAGGTGTCTTATAAAAAACACGAGAGGAAGGGGGAAGGGGGAAAAGGTGTTACAATTTGAAGAGTCTGGTCAGGGATGGCTTCTCTGGTAAGATGACTTTTGGGCAAGGTCTGGAAGGAAAGGGGTGAGCCATGTAGACATCTAGGGGAAGAGCCTTTCAGGCAGGAGGAATAGCAAGTTCTAAGACTCTGAGGAGTCTGGCATGCATGAGCCAGCCCAGTAGAGCTAATGTATTATTATTCATATGATGGAAACTGTAGGAGTTGTCAGCATTGTGCAAAAATCTCATGGACCAGCATGAGTGAAGGCAGAGTGGGAGGAGCTGAGGTGAGTGGGGAGGATGCAGAGATTGTGCATGCTTCATAGGTCACTGTAAAGGCTTCTTTACTCTTAATAGCATGGGAACCTATTGGAGGATTTTTAGCAGAAGAGTGACATGAGCTGACTTCTTATGACAGGGTCACTCTGACTGCTGGGTGAAGAAGAGACCAAAGTGGGGACAGGCAGGAGACAGGAAACCAGCCGGGAGGCTATTGCAATAACCCAGGAAGGAGACAGGAGACCTGGGTGGTGGCAGAGGAGCGAGGAGGGGTGGTGAGATCTGAAATCCAGCAGCAGTGCCCGTGGGCTGGAAATGAGGGGCAGAGGATAAAACAACTTTGGCCTAAGCAATGAAAAGGATGGGACCGCCATTTCCCGAGAGCGGAAGGCGGAGCAGGATAGTGGGGGCAAGGGGACATAAAGGGTTTGGTTATGTAAGTGTTAAGTTTGAGTTTGAGACGCCTACTTAATAGAAATCTGAGTGGAGGTGTTGAGAAGGTGGTCACAGATGTGACAATATATACAGTTCATACACGGTTCAAGAGAAAGAGAGAGACAGCTTTGAGGTGTATACTTCAGAACCTTTAGCATAGAGATGGTGTGTATATATAGTGTGTGTATATACACACACTATATATACACACCCACACAAATACACACACATACATATATACATAGAGAGAGAAAGAGTGCGGGGGGGAGAGAGAGAGAGAGAGAGAGGAGAAATCGATTGATTTTAAGCAATCCTGGGTGTCCAGACTGGGTGACTGGAGGGATAGTGGCTGCACATCCCTCTTTTCCTTTAACCTCTCCTTTCAAGTGTGTTCTGTCCTGGGTGGTTTTCACGTCTGGATAGTTTTGCTTCCATACCCCAGTGGCCCTACACCCATGATTCAGCATTGCTCTGTACCTCCCAGGACCGCTCTGGCTGGGATAGCAGAAGAGGGGTTGAGGCAGGCGTCAGCTGTACTGTGATCAGCATCTCTCAGCACTTTTTCAACAGCTTTATTAAGATATTCACATACCATACAATTCACCCACTTAACTGTATATAATTTAATAGTTTTTAGTATATTCATAGAATGTGCAAACATCACCACAGTCAATTTTAGAACTTTCCATCATCTCAAAAAGAAGCCCAATATCCTTTAGCTATTCCTCCCTGTCCCCCAGCCTGCCCTCAGCCCTGTGCAATCACTAATCTACTTTCTGTCCTGTAGATTTCCCTCTTCTGGCCATTTCAGATCAATGGAATCATGCAATATGTGGTCCTTTGTGACTGGCTTCTTTCATTAGCATAATTCTTTCAGTCAGGTTCATCCATGTCATAGCAAGTGTCAGTACTTCAATCATTTGTTACAGCCACATATTCCATTGCATGGATACACTACATTTTATCGATCCACTCATCACCTGGTGGACATTTGGGTTGTCTACCATTTGGCTCCTTATGAATAATGCTACTATAAACATTTGTGTACAAATTTTTGTGTGGACATATCCCTCAGTATTTCTGTAATCTGCCTGGAATCTCTGATCACATCAAGGGCAGAATAGGTGGAAGGGTGTTAGATGTGGTCCAGTACCCCACATTTGCCTTGTAAGGAAAGGGGTTTCAGGTTTACACATATGAACCACAATGTCTCGTTTTCTTTACTATAAAGAGTTTCTTCATTTTACTCCTAATACTTCTGTGCCCACCAACAATTTTCTCCTAGCTGCTAAGCAAAGGAAGAGGACAGGGAAAAATTCAAGAACCTATGTAATTTAACCATCCTTAATATCCAGCCTAAACCCACTGTGTCCACTGAACTCTCAACTGACTCCTATTTATGCCCTCCATGTCATACTAAAGTGCCCCTGGATGCTTCTGAGTGTTTCAAATAACTATAACTATAACTATCACCAGCCCTCTCTGCTTCCTCCTCTCCCTGCTTGAGACTTGGCTACCTGCCAGTCACAGCAGAGCACCTTAATTCCTTCAGCACATGTTCAAGGGCTCCCCTGTGTGTGCAGCTCCAGGCATAACTCTGATGCCAAAGTGAAAAGAGCACAGCTGTTTCTCAGCTTGCCAGGCCACCAGGAGGGGGTCGCAGCTCCAGACTTCAGGTTTCATCCAAAGTGTAGCTAGGCCCTATTGAATATGCAGGTCCTTATCAGATCTTCAGAGTGGCTTCTGTCCAGTCACCTCCCACAACGCTGGGGTCATGAACCAGGTGACTTCTTGGGGTGCTCAGAGAGCTGAGAGAGCTCATCTCTTGCAAAAAGCTGGCCCAAGGCCTCCAGGACTTAGCCTCGATGACCGGATGTTCAGTACTGCCCTAGCTGTGGGTTCCTTATCTCTGCCAGTCTTCTGCATTTCTGAAACTCCCACACAGGCAGTGGTGTGCTGGGGCTGTACCAGCTCTCAAGGGCTGAATGCGGCATATCTTCCCAACTCCATGGCTGGGGACATCATGCTGGTAGCTTGAAATTGGCCATGGTGAGTATTTACACTATCGGAATTGGTAAACATTGTGATTCAAGGCTTGTTTTTTTCTCCCGGAGAGAAAAAACTGCACATTGGTCCCTGCTGCTCTGGTGTGGGAAAGAGGGCTATCTCCCGGTTTTTGATGGGCACATTGGATCTTTAGTTAATAAAAAATGGGAGTAGGATCAAGAATAGGAGGCAAGAATGATCAAAATGGAATTTTAAAAATTCTCCCCGAAGAGTTTCTTCCTCCCTCCCTTCTTTCCTTCCTTCCCTCCCTCCTACCTTCCTTCCTACTTTCCTGCCTCTGTCTCTCTCTCTTTCCCTTTCTCTTTCTTTCTCTCTTTTTTCTTTGTTTCTTTCTTTTCTTTTTTCTTCACTCAGATGCTTTATTACTATGTTTGCCCATAAACCTGCCAAACTGACCATTAAATGGCATACACACGTCTCCTTCCCTTGCCTCCTTCCGTCCTTCCCTCCCTTTCCTCCCCTTCTCCCTCTGCCCCCTTCTTCCTTCCTCCATTCCTTCCTTCCTGTCCCCTGCCAGGCACTGTGCTGAGCTCTGGGACACAAGATGTGTGAGGTGAGCGTCTGATCACATCCCTTCTCACCGCTCTCTTCTCACGCTCCTGCGCTTTTGCTCGCAGACTTCCTCCCGCCTCTCCCACCGCTGGGCTGCCACCCGGGCACCTGGGGCTCTGCCAGCATCCACCTGGGTAACCGTTCCTGCGCCGCGCGAGCAGCTTCACTCAGGCCATCCCGTGCATCCCTATCACACTGTCTCGTGTGAATTAAAGAGCTGATTTTCTTTGATTCTCTCTAAATTGTCACCTTCTTAAAGATGACAATTCTTAAAACAAAAGGAAAAAAACTACCTTTTAATAATGCACAATGTTGAGGGCGGGCTGTATAGTTTTTAGTCTGTGTAGTTAATTTAATCTGCTCTTTGTGGCAGATTGCTCTGCTGAGATACTTGAATACTGTGCCCAGGGACTGTGTCTTCTTCATCCTGGCAGCCTCAACACTGTGCTGAGCACACCCTAGGCAATGCGTCTGGCTGAACTGAACCAAATACTCAAGGCCCTCAAGAGAGGGAGAAGAGAAATTACATTTACAGAGCACTTACTGTGTGCCAGTCACTGGAGTAGGCACTTTTATGTTTTATTAAACTTAATCCTTAGAGCTACAGTCAGCTGCAAGAGAAGATGGTTACCACGATTTTACTGAAGAAGAAGATAGACTCCCTCAGAGGGTGAGGAATGTGCTAAAGGTCACAGCCAGTAAATGACAGGTTAAGTTCAAACCTGATGACTCCGAAGCCCATACCCTCCACAACAGGACTCCGAGTCTGGCTGTAATAAAGTCCAGGTGGCAGGCATCATTCCTCCATGTGCTCTTCAGTTCATGTTGGTAATTATTGAGTGTTAACTATGTGCTAAGTCCTGGAGATGCAAAAATAAGTGACACGTCCTGCTCAGCCTAGGAAGGGAGACAAATGAAAAACAATCATCAATGTTTTCAACAAATCAGGATGTTAGGTGTGACACCGCAAAAGAACTAATAGCAGAACCACCAAGCTCAGCTTCTGGGGCTCAGGAAATGCCCCCCAAAATTGGTGCTAGGAGAGCATCTCTGAGGACCTCCTCAGGTGAGCCAGGGATGGAGAGAAGGGAGAGGCTTGTAGGTTTATTAATAAAATAGGGACAATGACAATCTCTACCTTGTAGGATTCTTGTGAGGACTAAATGAGTCCATACAAGAGCATAGAATAGCGCCTAACACACAATAGGCTCTCAGTATATTTTAGCGACTGTTATCATTATTCATTTTTCTTAGGTGATGTGATAGTTTGGTGAAAGCTATCGTGGAACCATGCAGAATAAAGCAGAGGTGAGAACATGACTCAAACAAATCTGCCCAGAATCCTGAATTCCCACCTCTTGCCACTCTCTGACTTGAGCAAGTTGCTTAACCCTCTGGCCTCAGGTTTCTCCTCTGTACCTTCACCGGGTTGTTGTAGAGATTGAGTTAGAGCAGGTCACGTGCTTAGATCAGCACCTGGCAAGCAGTGGGTACCATAGCTTTTTGGCTGTTGGGAGCAGGAGGTGCTGTGGAAGCACACAGAAGGGACACAAGAACTAGACTGTAGGGGAGAGCTTCCTAAGGAGGCAAAGCTTGCTGGGTGTGGAAAGTACCAGTTAGCTAACCAGCCTGGGAGAGGAAGGATGGTAGACCAAGCAGAATGACAGTGTGAAAGTTCAGAAATGTGGGACGGCTCAGTGAGTCCGGAGAACCAGAAGCAGCTGAAAGAGGCTGGAACACAGTGTGTGAAGGTGACTGTGCCAGTGAGTCTGGAGAAGGGGGTGCATATTGCAGAGTGAGCAAAAGAGTTTGAACTTTGTGTTGGTAACTGCTTGGCTCCATCTTGTGAATCTGAAGGGGATGCCCTCAACTTCCTTCTTAGTGGGAACCCCCCAGAACATTTCCAGTATGCTGTTGTTTGCCGACATATTCCATCCATCTAAGGCACATGGTTGTTTTTTCCCGCTAGTTCTAAGTCTCTGAGAGCAGGGTGAGTCTTCCAGTTAATGTTGGTACAATCCCTGCCCACCTGGACTGAAGGCAAAGTCTTCCAGAGACAGTTTGTCTTTGCTTTAACCAGTCATCAAGGACACTACTTTAAATTCTCTGGTTAAGGATTTGGGGGCTATAGTGGCAATATAAATTCCAACAATAAAGCTGCATGAGCAGCTTGTAGTTCAAATCCTTCAGAGAGGTTTGGTAAGCTTCAGGCACACAGTTTTTCTTGCTGTCCCTTTCTATAAGGTGTGTTCATTTCTCACTTAAACTTGCCCTGAAGCACAGCTGTTTTTCGTGTCCCAGCTTTATGTAGGGCTTCCTATTAGACTACCCATTTGGAACACAGTCTTTTCTTTCTTAAGTTTACATCTGTGTTTCATAATCAATAGCATCTCAGATTCAATGCAAAAGAGTATTTGATTCCATCAGTGGATGGTCTCCTTAACACTTACTGATTTCCAAAAGGAGAGGAAATGCAGAAGTGATGTTAAGTGTGTGCTAACCTGTCTTTCTTTACCCATGTGATACAGAGTTTAGTCCTAAAAACAGGAGCCACTCCATGTATTCCAGGCACAAATGGTTTAGCATAGAATTAAGGTTTTCATGGAAGAGCTGGGGATGTAGAAATAAGGGAAGCTGCTGCTGGAGGTCAGGGATGTTATCAGTAGTGATCTCAGCCAGCACTTAAGCAAGAGGCTCTCAAAAGCTTGCCTGGAAACTGCTGCAAATCTCAAGAATCTTAGAGAAGCTTCACTAACTGCCTCAATCTGCTGAGGCCAAGCAGGTGGTTCTTAACAGTTCCCTAGATGCCACTGAGAATCTCTTCTCTGCCTCCACATCTGCGTGCAACCACCTCTGGAAAATAATAATGACTTCTGGTTCACTTCTGCATTCCAAATCTCCACGAGTTCCTCCCACCGGCAAACTCTACCCTGGACCTGTGCTGGGAGGGAAGTTCACAAAACCTGGTTGCCAACCTTAGAGTGGTGACGATGCTGAGTTGACAGCAGATCATCTAGCACACAGGGTAACCAATGCCTTTTTCTGAGAGCAATTCATTAATGTAATCTTAAAAAAAAAGACTCTTGGTGAAGCGGAACAGAGAGGGTATACCTTTTAAAGACCTCACCAGACCACATTATTCCCCTTTCTATTTTTGGCTTTTTACCATCAATGGTAGTTAATAAAGACCCACTGGGTCTGATTTAATGCTAACTGAATCATGAAATTTATCTGCTTGTGGCCATAAAAGCAAAATTCTGAGATTTACAGGTTCATGTTAGCCTCTCCAAGGATGGAGGAAAGAAATATATGATCTTGACTTTCTAAGGATTTATACTTGAGTTGGGCAGATGTGTGATGCAGTCCTACCTCCATCTCTTTCCTCTCCCTTGAGGAGCATGCTCCTGGCAGTCTGGGCCCAGCCACAGAACCATGTCTGCTGTGATCACCACGTGAAGATCACCTGAAGGAGGCGGGCACACCAGGGATGGGGAAACAGCCAACTGGAGCCTAGTGTGAGCTGGCAAGTTTCTTCTGCCTGGGGCAGGAAACTGCAGCAACAACCCCCGAAAATGTTAATCAGATTGCACACACAACAAAGAGGAGGGAGGGAGAAGAAGACTGACCAGAAATACCTCTTAATAAGACAACTGCTATGACCTATTGCAAAAGCAAACTGCTTCCTGCCATGTTCAGACTTCAATATATTTCACATCATCTTAACACTATAGAGGTAATCTGGGCCCTGAGCCACACTTATTATTTCTATTTGGTATTTATTTTAGCCTGTTATTTGTTTGTTTTGACAATTACATTTAATTTGGATATTCATGAACAAGAGGGCCAAAGAAACAGTGCTACTTTTCTGTCTCCCTACCTGTTTTCCTAAGCACTTGTAGAAATGAATAACCAACGACTCTAATAGCAGGGGTTCTGCAAGCTATATCCTTTGGGCCAAATCTGGCTTGCCGCCTGTTTTTGTAAATGAAGTTCTATTGGAACAAGCAATGCTTATTTGTTTACATATCGTCTATAACTACTGAGTTGCATAGTTGGGAGAAAGATCTGTATGGCCCATAAACCTTAAAATATTTACTATCTGGCCCTTTACAGAAAAAAAATAAGTTTTCCAACCTTTGCTGTTTAGGAATATAATTTCTTAGTATAGTAACTCAATTCTAATTAAAGACAAATCTTCCCTTTTGAAGGTTACCTTCGTAATCCCTCACGCTTTCTTGGCAACAAGCGTCTTTTGACGTTGATTTTGACTAGGCTTGGATTCTAATCACAAACTTTCACAGGACATTTGACAACAGCTGAACAGAATTAAAAATGAAATTGTATTTGTATACTCCACTATGCTCCTTCCCCCAATGTGTGCAAGGTATTCAGAGTTAACCATGTTGTGTTTTTAGCAGAAACTCACAAAAAAGGGAATCTGAGCAATTCTAAACCAAAATCATGGTAGCAACACCGCATGTAAATCTCATACACATAACCAAGGCAGGGCAGTGAGAATTCACTTCACGGTAGGGAACATGGCTCTAAGTTATAATTAAGCTAATTGATCATCTCAAATGTTTAGTCTTTTCTGCTTGATAAAAACAATAATGGGAGAGATTATCTAGCAGATATGTAGGTTAATCATAAACAACTTCTGGCTTCCTGTTTTCTAAGGACCAAGCATGTCTTTCTGGTTGAGTACAGCAGGGCTATGTGATCCCAGTCTGCGGTCTTATTGTGCAGGGCTCTTCTGAGAACACGAAAGCATAAAATGCCTTTCTGCTTGAAGGTCAGCCCAGTGCTATCTTGCAGACACTGGCACCAAGGGGTATTTTGTGCGAACATGGTAGATGGATGTTTCCCCACATGTCCTGGGCCCTGCTGGATCTCCCACCTCATTTCCCATCCCTCTGACGCTGGCTCACCGCAGGCACGCTGTTCTGCGTGGTGTTACTCAAACGCACCAGCACGCCAGCGTTCTCATGCCTGCCTCTGCATTTGCAATTCCCGTGCTTGCTACTCTCTTCCTAAATATCTGCTTCGCTCCCTAAACTGCCTCAAATATCTGCTTAAGTGTCCACTTAACAGAGAAACTTCCTTGATCACAATTTATAACAGAGCACCCCGTCCTGTCTCTGTCATTCTCCATCCTCCTTAAATGTCTATCATTTTTCCATAGCATTTGTTGCCATCTGGCATGTTATACGTTTATTCATTTGCTTTGTACTGCCTGTTTCCTCCCTTGAGGGCAGACACTTTGACACCTAGATTTATTCACTGATGGATTAAAGGCTTCCAGAGCTTATACCTGGCATATAGTAGGCACTCAATAAAAGTTTGTGAATGAATGAATGTGTTCATGTGTGCAATGAAGCTTCCTTTTCATTTAGAAGGGGGGAACCGAAGGAAGTATCTTGTCTTGTTATTAAGCCTTCCAAACACGCCTTATATCTCTGTTTTATTAAAGGCAGTGCAATGAAGCCATTAAGGACACATATTTGATTCACAAACAGACCTGAATTCAAGTCTTCACTCTGCCATTTAATAACTATGTCTGTAACTTAATATCGCCAATCCTCAATTTCTCCATCTGTAAAATGAGCATAACAGTACTTATTTTATAGATGTGTTGGGATTAAATGAGACAATAAATGTAAAGCACTTACCATGACATGTACTTTGTCTTTTAAAACACTATCTTTGTTATTTCACACATGTTTCAACAATGCACGTTTTAGTTCAAGATGACTGTCACCAGATTCCTGAATCTGGATCAATATTGGAAAAATAACTACTGAATCAGAACCTTTACTGTGACTTCAGGAAAAATGATTAAAGCAATTAAATGATAGATTGAAGGTGAAATTATTATAAAGCTAGGTGAAAACGAGAAATTAGTTCAGTTGAGGGGTCATGTGTTTGGTATTTTTGCTCTATAGAAAATTTTAAAAATATATTTAGTCAAATTAATCAGTCTTTTCCCTTATGGCTTTTAGTTTTTTAATACCACTCTTGAAAAGGCTTTCCCCACTCCAAGATCATAAGTACATTAATGTATTATTTTCTTCTAAAATTGTTACGGTTATTTTTTACATTTAAATCTTAATCTGTCCAGAATTTATTTTGTTATAGGAATTTTTTTGAAATAGCTATCCACATATCCTTAATTAAATAATCCACTTTTCCAGTACAGCAGTGTTGATAATTTACAGCATCATTAGTACCCTTCAATATCCAGTAGAATTAATTTCCTTCTTTTGCTCTTTTTCAGAAATTTCATGACTTTTCTCACGTGTTAACTCCAGTTGGGAACAAATCTTTTTGTGGTTTAATCATTATCATGTTGAGTTTATTGAAAAAATTTTTATCATTACAATACTGAATCTTTCTTTTTGTGAACAAGATATCTAGTTCTTTTTAGTTTCTTTTTGTTTGGCTACTTTTATGCCTTTTGGGTCAAATTTTAAAGTTTTAAAAATATATCTGTCATTAAGTTTATTCCCAGATATTTTGTCATTTCCTCAGATATTATAAATGAGGTGTTGTCTTCCATTATATTTTTTATAACTGGTTATTATTTCACATTGAAAACGTTTTTATAAACTTACTGAGTTCACTTATTCTTTTGGGTTTTCTAGGTCTGGGAAAAATAATTTTTCTACTTTTCCATTTCTTTATTATACAGTATTTTCTGAAAAATTGACTAATACTGGCAATACTGGATGTCCTTCTCATGTTCTCAACGTTAATGAGAATGGTTCTATTATCACACCATTAGACATGAGGTTTTTATGTCTACTTTACCAAGGTTTTGTACCTTAAAACGTCAAGAATAGATTTCGAATATTGTCAAATGCTTTTTCAGCATGTATGGCCTTGAACTTTTTATTATTTTTTTGACTCATAAATATAATAAATTATATAAACATATTTCTTAACACTGAACCATTTTTGCATTGTGGAATCTTCTCCATTTGGTTATGGTGTAATGGCCCTTAATACACTATTGAATTATAGTTGCTAAAATTACACTTAAGATTTTAATGTCAATATTCATAAGTGAGCTTGGTCTTTTATTTTTAGGTGCTATCTGGGTCAGATTTTTGTATAAGTATTATGCTAACTTTGCTGAAGAAGCCCATTTTTTCACAACTTTTTTTCCTCCTGTGCTCTTGGAGAGGTTAAATAGTATTGAAAGTATTTATTCCTCAAAAGTTAAGGATTTCCTTATGAAACATCTGAGCATGGTACTTTTAGGGGAATTAGGATTTTGGTAACTTTCTCAATTTATTCCACGGTTATCAGTCTGTGTTTTTATCTCTTCAGGGTTCAGTTTTGGTAATTAAAAAAAATTATTTGTTTTCAAATTTGTGTGCATTAAATGTGGCAAAGAACTTGTTAGGAGCATTTTTATTTCCCATTCCTCAGGTTTCTATTGATGGAATAAAATGTGTGAGCAGGATATTTCTGACTGCTCTGTCACCCTTGTTGCCACTCCCCAAGGGAGGAGGAGTGACTTACCTCAAGCTGGTAAAACTGGGAATAGTAGCTGGACATGCGAGGCTCAACTTTGTCTCTTTCAAAGTAGGCTCTCCTTGGGATTCATGTGCTCCCCTTGCCTTGTGCTAAGGAGCCTGGCCCTGTGGGGCCTGATAGTGGATTAAACATTTTCATTCAGGTTTGCTATAGTATTGGGAAGCCCATTAGGTCACACTTCTGAGCCTCATATTCTTATCAGCCAAACAACAACAAGGCTGAATTTTGATCTGTTTGTCTAATGCTTCTGTCTCAGTTCTCAATAGATCTTCACTTGGGAGGAGAAAAGAGTGGTTTATTTGTTAGCCCCTTCAAATCCTCCATATTAACAGTTGAACCAATGACTTTGATAGATAAAGTAAGGATCAGAATTTAGGAGACAAAATAATACATAGAAATAGAAACTTCTCATGAGGCTAAGTTGGGTAGTTTGGGACTATGTGTTATCAGTCAGTGGTCCTAGGTATTTGAGAGGTGGTTTATAACCACTACTGTCCTGTGCCTGGTCTTTACCTGGCACCGGCTTTAGTGTGGCAAAAGGTGGAGGGCAGCTCTGTGGCTCATTAACACCAAATGCTGCACCTTTGCTTTGATCACAGCAAACAGCTAGGACAGAGATTAAATGATCAGGAAAGAATCTTGAATTGTCAGTTAAAGCAGATTGAGTGTCAGTGTACAGATTTTGTAGATATTTGGGTGCAATAAATTTCTCTCCTTGTAATCTTTTTTTTTCTCAGCAAGGAGACTGCAGACAGCTAAGTTATATGACAGCTCTCAAACTTTAATGTGCAAACAAATCTCCTAGAGGTCTTGTTAAAATGCAGATTCAGATCCTGTAATTCTGGGGTAGGCCCAAGATTCTGCAAGTTCCAGGTGACGCTGCTACATCTGAGAGACAGATGCATACTAGTGAGATATTAGGCATTGTTAGCAGACATTAGATTAGCAGACCCCAGTTAGATTTCTTGTTATTTTGTTTTGAACAGCATCCAGGGTGAAAGAGTAAACCCAAAAGGGGCTACTATTTTGACCTCATACAGCTTGCCCACAGGCTTAGAGTTCACCTTAATCTCCACCACACAGCCTCAAGTTGGTTCTGCATGTGCTAATTACATAAATTCTGTTCTCGATTCAGATTTCAGTGACCCAGACTATCTCTTTACTATGCAAAAGTGGTAGATTTTAGTAATAAAAAAATTAAAAATAAACTAAGCCTTTATTGTACAGCAAATATATCATCTTCTTGGTTTAAGATGGAGAAACAACTCGGCAAATTTATTTCAAATCTGAAAGCTAAGCAGGTTATTTTAAAAGGCCTGTGCCTAGAATATTCCAAGAATCATGTTTCCTGGAGAAGTCAAGGAGGAACAAGATTGGTATTTAAAAATATGCTTGTTCCCCACTATCATCAAAACAGGGATTATGGGCAAATGAGAGAAAAATTAAGGAAGACAGGCTGATAAAGCTGCAGAAAGAGAGAGTTTTCCTTTCAAAAAAAGTGAGATCTTACAGCATAGACTAGCTAAATATATGGAAAGGAAATATACTCATATCCAACTGCTTTCAAATATAGGCTTACAAAACGAAAGATATTTTTATATGTATTTGAATAAAAAGGGGTGACTAGAGTGTAGAGAAATCTAGACAAGAATTAGAAGAAACAGTGTTTGGATACTCAAAGGAAAGAAGGTCCTCAAACTGAGCAAAGAGTGCTAGCGCTACACAAGATTGAGAAAGACAAGAACTCCCTAAAGTGAAAGGTTAAGCAGTTAAAACCATAGCTGGGCCCTCCTGAAAGGGGTAGGGTTCCCCAGTGGGGAAGAGCACAGTCCCTGAAGGAAAAGCTGTGGCAGAATGATCACCACTGTCTGCCCAGAAGATTCAGAAGCAGAGGAAAGAAAGGGTCTTCAGGAGCTCAGGGCAGTTACGGGCCCTCTTGAAAGCCTTCAGAGCACAGGCTTCGGAAAGCCTCATATACGCTTCTGCTTGGGAATCTGCGTTGAAGACAAGGACAGAACTGTCCCTTGGAACCAGGTGTCATGGGCTTAAGCAGTCCCACCTCAAGAGACAGCAGTAGCTGTCAGTGTTGCTGACAGACACTGCTGGGTCTCTGGGATCTGATAGACCCCAGTGGCAAGTATCAGGTTGTACTAAGGACTAGTTCTGGGAACATTGTTTTGTTGGATTAACTGCTCTAAGGGCTGCAGATTTACTTGTATTTTTAAAAAAATTGGCAGGTGTGAGACTCGTGCTGTCGTATTTTGAGATCTTTTAACCATTTGAACCTTCCAGTTCCAATCAAAGTGAAACCAAAATACCACAAAAGACAACCCGCATGCAGGGAAAATGTTTAGTAATAAAGGTGACAAAGGACTCATTTCTTTAATACAAAAAGACCCAAAATACGATATAAAAAATGGCCAACAGATTCGAACAAGCAATTGACAGAAGAGACAGTATGAAAGACTTTTAAGCAAATAAAACTATTGAACCTCATCCATAACTTGAAAACACAAATTAAAACAAAATCCTTTTTTTCACGTACTAGATTGGCAAAAATCAAAAAATGTGAAAATACACTATGTTGAAGATGTGGAAACAGGCAGAGTACAAATTGAAAAAACTTCTTGGGAGGGCAGCATATAAATATTTATCAAAATGTTAAAAGCTGATAGCATTAGACCCAGAGACCCAGTTTGTAGGAAATACATGTA
Source organism: Daubentonia madagascariensis (assembly GCA_023783475.1). Lineage (NCBI taxonomy): Eukaryota > Metazoa > Chordata > Mammalia > Primates > Daubentoniidae > Daubentonia > Daubentonia madagascariensis. The sequence goes on along the minus strand of JAKFHU010000600.1, from coordinate 47,898,542 downwards.
TGGACAAAGATAAGGTGTGTTTGTGTCTATGTGTGTGTGTTTTCCTGAAGCATTACTTGTAGCCTGAGAACAATTTTAATATTCTGGCTCAATACATTATGGGGCACTCATGTAATGAAATGCTATGTGGTCATTAAAATGAATAAGGCTTATGCTGATATAGCATAGTCTACAAGATAGATTGCTAATCAGTTAGAACAGAGTACATAACACTGTGAATAGGACACCACAGTTTGTGGGGAAAATGTGGGACAGTAAATTTATAAACGCATATGCCTTGGATACCTCTCATGCTGCACTTCAACGCAATCAGCACCTACCCCTACGCCCCAATGCCAGCCACTGCTGCGATGATCTGTTCTTTGCAGGCTTCTGCAAGCTTCACACAGGTATGCCATGGCAGTGCCTCTCCTTGGTCCTGCACTGTGGACTATTTGCTTTCTGCCTGTATTAGTCTGGTTGGGCTACCATAACGAGTACCACAGACTGGGTGGCTTTTCAACAGAAATTTGTTTCTGACAGTTCCAGAGGTTGGAAATCCAAGATCAGGGTGCTGGTCAATTCCATTCCTGGTAAGGGCTTTCTTCTTGGCTTTCAGAAGACTTCCTTCTCTCTGTGTCCTGACATGGCAGAGAGCGAGCGAGCTCCAGTCTCTTCCTATTCTTATAAGGACACTAACCCCATCATGGGGGACCCACTTTCATGACCTCATCAGAACTTAATTACCTCTAAGGGCTCCACCTCCAAATATCATCACACTGGGGGGCTAGGGCTTCAACACAGGGATTTTGGAGGCACACGAATGTTCAATGCATAACACTACCCTAGGGCTTTTCTGAAGCTTCAAAGACTGTCACAGAAACCCAATCAACACTCGTGCATGTGCAGCCTGCACTGTGAAGTGCAAGGGAAATAACCAGGAGGCTACCTTCCATCAGTAGCGGGCAGGAACCAATGGACAAATGTCCTCCAAGTGGGCAGCTCAGAGGCACATTTTATGAGGCTCTTTAGAGGATCCCTCAGGACCCAACTCCAGTCACTTGTAGTGGTGGCCAACTCAATGCTGCATTTTTGCCTTGCCTTTCCCTCCTGCTCCTTTTAACTCTGCTATTTGCCAGTCCTCCTCCATGGGATCACATACTCAAACAACCTACAAAAAGGTTTTGTTTAGCTCTGATTTCAGGGGAGCCCAAGCTGAGAAAATATACATGCTTGTATGTGTATAAAATACTTCTGGAAAATACCAGATGTAACTGATAAGCAATATTTACCTCTTTGAAGGGAGACTGAGATATAGGAAGAAAAGCCTTACTTTTTAGCACACGCCTTTTTATATTTTTAGCATTTAAAAAATGAGTACATGAATTACTTATTGAAGAGTTAAAAAAAAGTATAACATTTTGGGTTACACATTCCCTCAAAACTTTCAGACATGGCTGCATTATTTTGACACTGACAATTGTTGTGGCAAGAGTTGAGGCCAGTCTCAAATATTTTTTTTTTTTACCTTATCAGTGACTATTTCTGCCTCAATTTCTGAAAAATTTATTCTTGAATTTATATTTGATATTCAGCAAGTTTTCCAGGATATATTTTGTGTCAGTATTCTGTATCAACATTTCCTTAAACATATGTATTTTTATTTATTTATTTATTTTCTTATTTTTTTAAAAAAATTTTAATTGATACATAATAGATGTACATATTTTGGGGATACATGTGATAATTTAATACATTCATATATTTTATAAATATCAAATCAGTATAATTGGGATATCCATCACCTTAAGTATTTACTTTGTGCAAGAAAGACTCAAATTGTTCTCTTATAGCTATTTTGAAATATATAATAGGTTGTTGTAAAGTATAGTCACCCTACTGATCTATCAAACACTAGATCTTATTTCTTCTATCAAACTGTATATTGGCACCCATTAATCAACCTCTCTTCATCCTCCCTTCTTCCAACATATGTACTTTTAGTTTGAACATTTTTCCTTTTACTGTAGAAAATTTTTATTCTGTTTTGTCTTTGGGTTTGTTTTTTTCTCTGTTCCATGACTGGGGTTGCAACCTTCAAAGACTTCCATTATACTTATGTTGGAACATCATTGTCTTTCCATTCTATTTTTTAAAAAATTTACTTTGTGCTTACCTTTTCTTTTACATTCATTGTGCTTATTTTAAGGTTTTCTTTTGGTCTATGTTACTAATTTTTTTGGCCATATATATATTCAATGCCCTTATGTTCCTGGTGCAGTGTTCAGCACAGAATAATTGGAGCCAGACAGCCAGATTTGAATCCTGGCTCCAAAACTTACTAGCTGTGTGCCCTGAAAATTATATAGCTTCTGTGTGAGGAAGTTTCTATTTTTAAGTCGTCTTGTCTCACATAATTATCTATCACTCTGAGTAAGAGATCCTTTCAAGGCTTGTATTTCATAACAGGCAAATGTACAACGTTCACTTGACCTCTTGAATTGCTGATGAAATGGTTTCTGGTGATTCACAGTTCTTTGAAAGAGGCTATACTTACTCTACAGTTCTTGATTTTGGCCCTTCATTCAAGTCCAGTTGAGATAGTATATTATAGTGGCTTGAGAGTGTGGATTCTGAAGTCAGTCGGCCAGGTTCATATTCTAGCATTGCCCTTTCAGAGCTCTGTAGTCTTTGGCAGGTTACCTAACAATTCTGTACCTCAGATTCCTTATCATTAAAATGAGAAAACAATAATCTTTACTTTATAGAGTTCTTGTGAGGATTATATGTGTTAACATGTGTAAAATACTTCTAGTGCCTGGCACACAGTGGACTGTTTATAAGTGTTCAATCTTATAACTCGTATTACGTTCTCACTTCATTTATTATTTCTGTAATAGAGGGTATTTTTAGTTTAATTTGGTTATTTAGTTCTCCAATTATATTTTTCATCTTGTATTGTTTTATCATCTTTTTTTTTTTTTTTTGGCTGTCTTTTTCTGTTATTCTATTACTGTTAAGATTTTCTATTGAGAGACCACTCATAATGGGAAATTTTCTTCTTATCTATTCAATTATGTTTTCTCCCAGAATGGATCATCTACCATATATATTCATTCTTTGTCTTTTTTAAAACAATAATTTTTTTTTATAGTTGCCATGCTCTTCCTTTCTCCTTTCCATTTTTCTTAACATCAGCTTTATTAAGACCTCATGTGTCTGTCTCACAGATTTAGTTTGCAGGTAGAGTATATTATGTTTTCTGTATCTTAGGGCCCAGGGAATGGATAATTCAACAGTAATTTTGTTTAGATTTGCCTGCTAGGGCTCTTTCTACCTTTACAGGGCTTTATCCTATATTTGTGGGTAGAGCCTTTAGACTTAAGATCATTTTTCCAATTCAACATGGGCCCTTGGAACCTCTGACAGAAACAATTAGTCTTAGGTATTCATTCTCTGGCTTCACTGCCCTCCCTTCAGCTGCCACTACCACACTTCTGTCAGCTAGTAGGGGAAAAAGAAAAGCAAAACCATGAGTTTGGCAAAACTACATGTTTTCAAGTGGAGTGGCTTGGGGGAGGATGCCTGTTAGTTGGTAAGTAATACTCTTCCTCCTTGGTCTCTTAGTCCTTCGAAGTTCTTACCTTACTTACCTTTGTTCTTCTGTTCTGCTAAAGCCCTATTTATAGCTATGTACACTTATGATCTTCCTACATCCCTTTTGAATTTCTTTCTAGCCAAAAAAAAAAAAAAAATTATAATGTTAAGCTCCAAGAGTGTTTCCTGCCTCTGAGGAGGCGTCGTGTGTACGTGATGGGGTGGGGGGAGGTGTGTGTGTTACTACTTCCATGCGGTTTCCTTTATGATAATTATACCCTCCCCTCTGTTTACTTGTCTCCAAATTAGTGGTGAGGGTAGGAAGGGACACTTAGGACCTGTGCTGTTTCCTAAAATATTGCTTCCCTTCTTTATCTGATTACTTCTGGCATTTTTTTTTTTTTTTTTGCTAAATGCTATGCTTTTTGTTTTGTTTTGAGAGAGGTAAAGAGTAATTATAGAAGTTCTCTTGAGAATGCAAGTTTTAAATGACCACAGTGCCCAATTTCCCACTTTATATATGTCTAAGGTAGACATTCAATTTCTGCTTGAATATTTTCTATGAAGATCACTTACAATTTCAGTTACAGACAAATCATTTTACTTGGGGTGGGGGGGAAGAAGCAGCTCTAATTAGTAACATTTTGTTTCTCTTAAATTTGACCTGAAGTCTACCTTATTTTATCGTCTATGTCTGCGGTCCCCAACCCTGAGGCCATGGACCGGTACCCATCTGTGGCTTGTTAGGAACTGGGCCGCACAGCAAGAGGTGCAAGGTGGGTGAGCCAGTGAAGCTTTACCTGTATTTACAGCCACTCCCCATCACTTGCATCACTGCATAAGCTCTGCCTCCTGTCAGATCAGCGGGGCATTAGATTCTCATAGCAGTGTGAACCCCACAGTAAACTGCACATGTGAGGGATCTAGGTTGTGCATTCCTTATGAGAAACTAATGCCTGATGATCTGAGGTGGAGCTGAGGTGGTGGTGCTAGCACTGGGGAGCAGCTACAAATACAGATTATCATTAGCAGAGAGGTTTGAGTATGCAATAAATGTAATGCACTTGAATCATCCTGAAACCATTCCTCCCCACCCTGGTCTGTGGAAAAATTGTCTTCCATGAAACCAACCCGTGGTGTCAAAAAGGTTGGGGACCGCTGGTCTATGCAATGCACCTAAGTCTGTCATGTAGAATTACATAGTCAATTAGATGGTTACAGAGTTTACATATGTATATTTCAAGTCTTCTCTCCTCTGGGCCACTGGTTCCTACTTCCTTTAGTCCTCCTCATGTATACGATTTTGTGATTGCTTATTGCTCTTCTAGACATTTTGGTAAATATCTAGATATGAGATATTTGTAAACATCTAAATATCTAGATACTTGATAAATATCTTTAAAGATGTTATGACCATAGTTGAATGTACCAATCCAAATATGACCTAGAAAGGGAAATGACTATCCTGGTGCTTAACTATATATCCATGCAGTCTTTAATAAGTAGGATTCTCTGATTTTGGGTGGTGAAGGAATAGGGGAAGAAGATATTTCAGTCAGTGTTTTGTGGTTGCACGATAGAGAATACAACTCTGGCTAACTTAATCAGAAAGGGAATGCATTAGCAGAGTACTGGGGAGTTCACAGAGTTGAAAGAAACATCAGAGATTCAGGCTGGGAAATAAGACAGACACCAGAACAAAAATTACATGTTTTTTAAGGAATCACTGCTGGAATGAATGAACTTCAGCAGCGTCTGTTGTCTTCACAGCACTCTTTTCAACAGAAAAAGTCCTAAGGGAATGCCTAGTTGGCTGATTTTAGACACATACTGGCCCCTTGGAAGTACTGAGGTAGTGAAGAGAAGGATCTGGCAGAACAAACCTCAGAGGCCTCTTCAAAAGGGCAGAGCACCTGGACTAACCAAGTCACCACGACTGAATACAATTTTAGAGATATAAGTCCCACAGAAGAAACAGAATTTATAGAAAATAGAAATAGCCCACTATTGGAAGAGAACAGGCATTTATTAAGATGCTACTACAATCTGGTAAAATATAATTTTGTTTAAATTCATTTCATTTTAATCCACATTGTTTTCCTTTGAAGATATTTGTATCCCCAGAAACATTTAAGATTATCAGAGATTCAGTGACGTCCAAACATGAAATGGCTGCTTTGGGATTAGAACCCAGCCCTACCTCATTCAAACCTCCTTCCGCCCTCAGTCTTTTCTTGTGGAGGAGGAAACCACTGAAGGCTCTACAGTGGGAATCAGCAACCATGGCAGACAGGGAGCAATAAGGAAGTTTGGCATCAGATATTGAGATCACCTATCCAGCTAGCAAAATGGAGTTCAGGGGTTAATCTTCAATGTTAGAGTATGTGGGTACTAAGTATTAATTCAATAATGATTCATTTGTTTAACAAATGGATATTGAATCCTTAATATGTGACACCATAGTGTTGGAAGGATGGGTCTGGTGATAAAAATAGACATTTGTTTGGTTTTTCAATTCATTCAACAAGTATTTATTGAACAACTACTTTGTACCATACTGTTCTTGGCTTAGTATGGAAAAGCCTATGGGAATCTCTGTTGTAATGTTGGGAATTTGCCCAATCTGCTCTTCAGATGGTGCTATGGACTAAACTATGTGCCCCCAAAATTCACGTGTTGAAGCTTTAAGCTCCAACATGATGGTTGGTATTTGGAGATGGGGCCTTTGGGAGACAGTTAGGGTTAGACGAAGTCATGAGGACAGGGCCCTCATGATGGAATTAGTGTCCTCACAAGAAGAGACACCAGAGAGCTTGCTTGCTGTCTCTCTCTGTCATGTGAAGACACGGCATGAAGACAGCATACTGCAAGCCAGAAAAAGAGCCCTCACCAGAACTCAGTCATGCCAGTACCTTGATCTTAGACTTCCAGTCCCCAGAACTGTTAAAAAATAAACCTTTGTTGTTTAAGCAAAAAGCAAAAAAAAAAAATCTATGGTATTTTCTTATGGCAGCCCAAGCTGACTATATAGATGGAGTCTAGCTCTTTGCCTGAGGAAGGCACATCTCTAAAACGAGACATTTCACTCATTGAAGCTTAATGTGAAATATTTAAAAGTTTGGTGGTGAAAATATTAGGGAAGACCTGTTAAGAAACTATCTTTATCCTGAATTGGCAAGGGGTTGTTCTGACAGATCTGAAAAGATTCTTTTGACAACTAATTTTTCCAGCTTCAGGTATGTTGAAAAAGAAAATAAACCTACTGGCAATTAACATAAATTCATAAGTGAATGAACTTTACTAGTAAATTGAGACTAGAACAGATTAGGACAAGCAGGAATCTTGGTTGTGAAGTGGCAGATATAAACACAGTTGCATCAAAACTTGCTGAAACATTGAAAGTATTGGGACCGTTTATTAAAGAAATGCTATACAATATAACAGCAGGAGAAAGTGAGAATGAAAAGAGATTTCTAGGGAAGAATTATAGTAAGTGGCTGGAGGGAAGTGTTAGTTTTGTCATAGGGTGGTTGGAAGCGCAGAACACATGAAAGACCTGATTTTGTCTACAAAGCAGCAATTGACTAAAGGATACAGCAAGAGGAATGGACTGTTGCAGAGATGGTTTGGTTCACTGTCAGAAACTCACTGCCTAGTAGGCTCTCTCTCCCTCCTTGAGAATCATGCCTGCTGGGATTTAAACCTCTTTGGCTCAGCACACAGGAACAGCCCCAGTTGTACCTCTTTTGCAGTTGGTTTCATACCTTTGCAGGAGCTCCAAGGGCAACAATAGGTATCACTATTACATGTGGATGATGGGAGTAACAAATCCACTTTGATCATTTTAATCAATTCTCGTCTCTTTTCACATTTGATACTTAATTTAATTTTGATAATATGAAGAAGAATATTTCTGGTTCCTCTATTAGTAAATTTATTGGAGGTATTCCAATATACAATTTTTGTGAATCACTGTATTGGATTATGCATGTGAAATATGCATGTGGATTATGCACCAAATCCTAATGACCACCTCCTCTCCCCAACCTCTAACAAATCTGCTGTGGTAGGTGGAATAATGACCCCCCAAAGATGCTCCCATCCTAATCCCTGGAACCGGTGAATATGTTATTTTACATGACAAAGGGGAATTATGGTTGCAGATGGATTTAAATTTGCAAATCAGCTGTTGCTAAAATGGGATTATCCTGGATTATTTGGATTGGCCCAGTGTAATCACAAGGGTCCTTAAATGTGAAAGATGGAGGCAGAGAGTTAGTGTCAGAGTGATGAGATGTGAGAAAGATTTGGTCTGCCATTGCTGGCTTTGAAGTCAAGGAATGCAGGCAGCCTCTAGAGGCTGGAAAAGGCAAGGAAACAGATTTACACCTACAGCCTCCAGAAAGAAACACACCCCTGCTGACACTTTGATCTTAGCTCAGTAAGACTATGGTGGACTCTGATCTCCAGAACCGTAAGACAATAAAGTTTTGTTGTTTTAAGGCACTAAACTTGTGGCAATTTGTTACAGCAGCCATAGGAAACTAATATATCTGCTATATAGCCATCCCTCGCTATTTGCAAGGAATCAGTCCCAGTACAACGCCCCTCTCCAGTGGATACCAAAATCTGCAGATGCTCAAATCCCTAATGTAAAATGGTATAGTATTTGCATATAAGCTATGCACATCCTCTTGTATACTTTAAATCATCTCTAGATTACCTATAATACCTAATACAGTGTAAATATTATATAAATACTTGCTATACTATATTTTAAGGATTTGTACTACTTTTTACTTTTATATTATTATTTTTATTTTTCAAATATTTTTGATCCATAGTTGAATCTACAGAGGGCGACTGTACATATTTTGTCTTATACCACAAAGGCAGAATAAGCATTTGGTTAGAGCAATCAGGTGATTCAACAACATGGCTGTACGTATACCAATGCCTCCTAGAATTGTGGTCAAAGACATTCAGGAATACGATATAAGAAGTTGGGTCTCTTCAAATACCAATATTTAGGTCAGTCAGGATTTTGATTATTCATATACTGATTGATATAAAAACCACAAAGCCTGGCAAAGGAAATATCTTTTTCTTCAGGTGTAGAACAGCTTTATGGAAAGCTTAAAATTAATTCTAAATTTCAGTTTCTTCTGAACAAATGGATTCTTGGAACCATTTTGCTGTTTACCAGACTGGAGGACATCTAAAATGAAGCATGAGGGCAATTCCACTATGAGAACAGATCTTTGGAAAATGTCAAAGTAATTATCCCAAATCTCAAATTCTAATGCAAATTCTAATGCAAAATTCTAGTTTTGGCAACTGTAAGAAGAATGTTTCCCATGTACACAAATTGTAAGTCCTGCTTATTGGGAATATTTGGGATAATAATAACAAGGCATTGATCCTCACTCCTTTCTTGTGTCTTTAGATGGACCTGGCTGTCCACACAATAATGTACCTAGAATGTGCAAAAAGTTCTGTAGGAGTTAATGTCTTATCTCTGACTTTTCTGATCTGACCTGTTGCTGTTCTTGCTACTTTCTCTCCTTCCTCTGCTCCTTATTGGGCCCTGAGCTTCAGTGTGGATAATTTTCCCTATTCCCCACACCATTGTTCCCCATGCTGGTGACTGATCTGTTTGGGACACAGTTCTCTGGTTTCCATTTAGCACTTCAGGCCTCCATTTTGCTATTTGGCCCTGCCTTAGTCTGCTTGTGCTGCCATAATGAAATACCATAGACTGGGTGGCTTATACAACAGAGATTTATTTTCTCACAGACCTGGAAGCTAGAAGTTCATGATCACAGTGCTGGTAGGGTAGTGTTCTGGCAAGGGCTCTCTTCCTGGCTTGTAGATGGCTGCCATCTTGCTATGTGCTTACATGATTTCTCCTTTGTGTGAGCAGGTAGAGAGAGAGAGAGAGAATGAGAAAGCTTGTTTCTTTTCATAAGGGCACTAATTCCATTAGGAGGGCCCCACCCTCATGACACCATCTAAACCTAATTTCCTCCAAAGATCCCATCTCCAAACACCATCTCATTAGGAGTTAAGGCTTCAACACATGAATGGGGGAGGCACAATTGAGTCCATAACAGTCTCCTCGTCTCATGAATTTGATTGGAGGTAAAAGACAACCAGTCAAATGGTTTTCAAATGGTGAAAACTGCATTTCATAGATTGGGTCTTTATGGAGTATGTTGCTTTTATTGCTTTATTGAAATTGATAGAAATATATATTTTTAAAAATTTTATTTAATTATAAGAACAGAAATTAGATCTATCCTCTTAACAAATTTTAAGTGTACAGTACGTTATTGTTGACTATAGGTACAGTGTTATAGGACAGATCTCTAGAGATTATTCATATTACTTAACTGAAACTCAATGCTGTTGATTAATAACTCCCTGTTTCCCCTAATCCCGGCTCCTGGTAACCACCATTCCAGCCTTTGTTTTCTGAGTTTGACTATTTTAGATACTTCATATAAGTGGGATCACGCACTACTTGTCCTTCTGTGTCTGACTTATTTCACTTAGCAGAACACCCTCAAGGCCCATCCATGCTGTTGCATATTTCAGAATTTCCTTGTTTTTTAAGGCTGAACAGTACTTCATTTTGTGTACATACTACACTTTCTTTATCCATTCATCTGTTGAAGCACATTTAAGTTGTTTCCACATCTTAGTTACAGGTTGCAATGAACATGGGAGTGCTAATATCTCTTCAAGATCCTGATTTCAATTCTTTTGAATACATACTCAGAAATGGGATTGCTGGATCATATGATTTAAAAATCACTGTATTTTTAAAGTCCTTTTAAGGTTTACTATAAACTCTAAATCTACTAATTTTGTTGGTTTTTTTTTTTCTGTAAGATCTTTTATATCTCAACTATGAATTCTTCTGCCATGGGGATTTTCAGGAACCAAATTCCCACAGTTGGTGAGGAACTTCTATATTGAAAATATAAATTAATAACTTTGTGTGACAGTTGAGATTTTAGTTAGATGTCATCTCCTAAAATATCACATTAATATTTATTGCTTTTTTAAGGAGGAGATTTTGAGGGAAATGGTCTCAAACAACATAGCATGGATTAGATGCAACTGATCATTTTATTAAACTGGAGCACCAATTGTCTTTAAGATCCAGTAGGGAAATAGATGTAGCATCAAAAGAGTTCAAGTTGAGATTCAAATACAAGTGTAAACTATAAATAAAAGCCTAACCCTCCCCATCAACTGAATAGACCCCACTTGGCCAAAGGCAGCCCAAAAAAATCCCAAAACTGAGTTCCCAGCCATAAAGGGAAGGAAGGCTGTACATGCTTCGTTATACCCCCTTCCTTTTGAAGTTTACACCCAATGATTGACCAACATTAATGTTAAAATAGAGATCACAAGACTGACAAAACAGAGTCTCTGTGGCAGTAAGATGCTAAGTTATAAACAGGACCTAAGGCCATGCAAGGCAAAAGTTAAGTCATGCCTGAAGACCATCAATTTGCTTAAGAGATCACTTTGAGTATATTGTGGCTTGCTCAATGATTAGCAGACTTCCTTATTTTAATTTAGGCATTCCTTCCTAAATTTTTAGACAAGGTATAACTCTCTCAATCAATTGCCAATTAAAGAATCTCTAAATCCATCTATGACTTGTAAACCCCCACTTCGAGATGTCCCTCTTTTTCAGGCTAAACCAATGTATACCTTCTGTGTATTAATTTATGATTTTTCCTGCAATCCCTGTCTCCCTGAACTGTGTAAAACCAAACTGTAACCCGGCTTCCTCAGGTGCATTTTCTCAGGAACTCTTGAGATTGTGTCTCTCTGAGCTGCAGTCACTTATATTGGCTCAGAATAAACCCCTTTAAATTATTTTACAGATTTTTTTTATGTTAACACAAGGCTGTCAAAACAGAAATCCTATGCTGGAAGCACATTTTTCCTACACAGTTTTACCTATGGTGGACTGGAAGGGATCTGGGGACCTGCACAGAAGTATTTGTGGATGGCAAAGATGAGAGTTTCTGAGTAATATGGGAGGAATACTGATGGTGGCGATGGTGTTTCCTTGACTGCTGTGGCCCCCAGTAGCTTCCTCCTCTTGAGTGTGGCTATGTTAATGGTTAATGTCAGGAAAGCAGGTAGCATTCTAAGGAATGAGGAAGAGGATCTCAGATAAGTGAGAATTACACGGGATAGGCATTACTAAAAGCTGCCATTCTTTGATCAGGCACCACAGGTGACAATCAGATCCTCCTACACTATAATTAGCACCTTACAGTGGAGTGACTCTATTTGCAAAAAGATAACAATAATAAAATAACATTTACACAGCAATTTATACTTTACAAAGAGATTTCATGAGCACTTAAAAAATGTGATGCCTGTAAAAACTCTGCAAAATAGATAGGGCAGGGAGAATTACCCTTTTATTAAAAGGTGAAGAAACAGAGAGAAGTTGACTTGCCCCTAATCACACAGCTACTATGCGGGAGAAGCCAGGTCCACTGGATGCACTCTGGCCACCACACCTCTTTCCACTGGTGAAAGGGAAAAGCCGCCCACCTCTTCAGAACCACAGTGAAAGAGAATGCGCAAGAGCATGTGCGTGTATGTGTGAGAGTTTGCAGTTATAGGCTGACAGGGAGCACTGAGTAAAAGATGCTATTTCATGGGAGGTGCCGCAGGGAGAGGGAGAGTAAAAGTGACAGCGAGAGGGTGGATCTTGAGGGGAGAAAGAGAAAGAAAAAAATGAAAATGAAAAGTGTAGACTAAAACTAAAAACCAAAATGAGTCAAAATGTTTTCTAAGGGAACAAAATAAAAGGAAAGGGAACCCACAGAAATGAGGCCACTCGTGACTCCAGCCCTACTCTAGCACAGGCGAAACACTGCCATTAAAAAGAAACACCTGAGTAAACTCACACGGCGAACTCACAGAGCTTCCTCTCTGGAAGGAGTGTACCATCTGAAAGGGTGAGTGATATCCGTAAGGCAGGCGGGAGGCTGGCTCGAGGTGGTAGACAGTAGGCTTTTCCAGGATCAACAGATTGCTGGAGGTAAGTACAAATGACAGAGCCAGTGGACGGCCACTTCCAAGAGGCCGGGGTCTTGTTCCAGCTCTTCCTCATCATGGAAACCCCCTAGCCTCATGGTCTCCCAGGTGTTCGGTGCAGCACAAGAACCATTAATGGAAGTGGGGGGTGAACTTGAAATCTCTACTGTCATCCCTCTGCCACTCTGATTTGGCCAGTTCATTTACAGGCTTCTTGTTATTGTAGGGTTTTGCTTAGGGTCCCTTTTATGGATCTGCCCATGCCATCATGTGAAGAAGTTTTCTCTGATCCCTGAGGGTGGGGAAAAGAAAAGCCTCACGTGAGTGCTGAATGCCAGTGAACCTATAAAAAGGATGCTCTATTTATTGCCCCTTCTGGAGCACTGGTTCCATCAGTGCATAGAGCCTGAGTATACATTAGAACTGGGAGGGAGGGCAAATACCTGAGGAGCACACCTGTCAGACGTTGCTTATCAGCCAGTGTCTCTTTCCACTAAGCCTGGACATAGCTGGCCAAGCCACTGTCATCAACCAACCAGTCTGAACTAGCATGGATAAATGTCATCACTTTGTCAACTTTCTCCTGCATATTTTGGTAACTTTGCATGCCTGTTATACTTTTGTGATAGACAAAAGAATGGGGTTGGGGGACATCCAACATTGTGGGAAGCTGGGACAAGCTTAGGTTCCCCAGGTGCGTATTTGCTCTCATCTTACCATTGGCCAGTGTCATTAAGACTTTAGCCCCTTGAGATGTAGAGGCAAGAATGGAAATGGTGAAGTGATGGATCACCCAGATGTGGAACATCCCAAATGGTACGGGGATTTACGCACTCTTGGAAACACATCTAGCCATTATGAATGAAAACAAATGGATCAGAACCAACTACTTGTAGAATAACATATCATCACAATAAAAATATGGTGAAAGAAAATAAACAAGGAAAGGAAAAAACCCACAGATCACTGGCTGCTTGGATTTTTCAAAGAAAAGTATATAGCTGACACTATTTTTACATATCTCTGGTGTATTTCGAAGGCCACAAAATGAGTTGACAATGATTTACTGACTATAGAGCATAATTTGTAGCTGCTTTGTATCTCAAACTGAGTCTCAATTTAATAGTGAATTGAGCTTAGCTGTGGTAAAATGCAAGCTTCAATTTAGTATTGGACTGGAGCTTAAAGTCAAAACAGCCACTTGTTTCTTGATTCAATCAAATAATTGGTTGATTCAGGGAAGAAGAAAACAATTGTTTGAGTGAATTGGTCAGAAAGACTGCGACAGAATCTCAGCACAGGCGCGGCCGCCGAGCCGGCTGCTATGTGATTATGCTGCTTCTCTGCTGACTGTGCTCCCTCAATGGCACCGACGTTTTGTGATTATCTGATGAGACCACTAGAAACCCTGAATGGCTCGGTTGTCTCTCCTGCCAGACTCTTTTCCTCATAACTAAGGCTTATTATGTGTGAAAGAAATAAATACACTAAGTGGGAAAGCGATAGAATTGGAAAGACAATGAACAGCTGAATTTAAATATATCTTTTCAACTTAGTGCTTTATTTAAGGTTTCAACTCAGAACTTGAAGACATTGTGTTTTCCTGAGCCATCCAGGAAATCGTGTCAGTTACAAGAAGGTTGGCTCACTTGAGCCACTGATTTGCATGCCCATTTAATGGAGCGGGTGAAAGGCACACTAGCCTTCTCTACTTTGTCCTTGGTGACACTCCATCTCCATTATTTTCAGCCATCCACACTCTTTTCTCCAAAGACCTGTTGACTTCAGAGAGGGTTATTATTCCGAATGCAACTTGGTTGGACGTACAAAAGAAAAAATGCTTAAATATCAGAAACCGCTATCGAAGCTAATTGCCCTTTGAGTGCAAAGTAATACAGCTGAGAGTCTATGGCAAAATTAGAAACGCTTCCAATATGATAATTTTAGCCTTGGGTTAAGGTCAAATTACTTATACTTATCCACAAGTGAACTTTTCTTTTTCTCATTTCATGATTTAAAATTATATAGCACATTGAATAATTATATAAATATCCTGAATGTATGTTTGATGTAGTATTATGGGGATTAGTCCTATGAAAATGTGGACCCTCTTTGGGCCGCTGACCAGTTTTACAGTGAAAACTACTGCTCACAAGTTTAATACACCGTCCATGCTAAAGTATCTTAAAGTAAATTGTAGTTAACATACAAATCTCTTTGAGAGGTCAAAGTTGGGAAACCTGGTAAACATCAAAGAGACTTCAGAAAACCCTACTTATTCCATCTTTATCTCTCTCTCTTTTAAATTTCTTCCTTTCTTTTTAGCTTCTTCCAACCATCCCTCAACATTTCCACTTATAATGAATGATCTTAAATACAACTCATTTCTCTGCAAATATGTGGAATGTTTTCCCTATTTTTCTTATGTTAGATTAGTCAAACCTTACTGAAATTTAGTAGAAAACCCACTGACGAAAAAAGAGTATTGACAATACAGAACTATTGGGTAAATGGTGTGAGGCAAGGAGGTCCCTGTGCCTCTTGAGCAGGCCCAATAAGAGTGAAATAGGTGATCTTCAGAGTCTGTGGAAATCAGTAGGCATGGTGGGTTCATTCCAGGCCCACATAGTAAGAGGGATGAACAGAATATCTATAGTAATTTGAATGTTTTTCACCTACCATATTGGCAAAAAAATTGATCACATGAAGATGTGTGGAAATGTGCACTCAAATTATTGGCAAGCATGTAAATGATATGTTCTCTGTAGAGGTCCATTTGCCAATATCTATTAGAATTACTATTTGCATATAAACTTTGACCCATAAATTTCACTTCTAGGAATCCATTGTTCAGATCCATGTGTATATGCAAAGACATATGTAGGAAGATATTTCTTGCAGCATTGTTTGTAGTAGTAACTGAAATAAATGGTAATAGGGAAGTGGTAAAATAAGTAAAATATGGCACATACAGTCCAATGCCATATGTAGTCATTTATAAAATAAAAAAAAAAAGGAAGCAGCTCTGTATGTACCAATAGACAGGGAACATTCCTTGCCTCAGTTATCTATTGTCACCATAATGTCATGTCATCATCCAAAATTTACTGGCTTAACACCACGGTAAGCATATATTCAGCAAAATCATCTGTAGGTTGATGATTTAGGCTGTGCAGTTCTTTTCAGCTGGGCTTGCTTGCATATCTGTGGGTCAGCTGGATGTTGGCAGAAGCCACCAGAGGAAAATCTTTTCCCTTTCCCCCGCCGAATGTGCTATCATGCCTGCACTGGTGCTTGTACATTGTGCCTTCCCTGAGTGATAGCGGGTGCACTGTCCTGGCCCTTGTCTGAGACTCACCCTGCTATGAAGTTACGTATTCAGTGACTTGACTTTGCAATTTTCTCCCCTCTTGAATCACCTATTTACTCTCGCTGCTATATCATTCATTTAAAAGCATGCTGCGTTGCTTTGCATCTAAACAAAATGCTTTCTGTTAACCCACTGACCCATTCCCCTTTCAACAAAAATCCAGAGTTGTCTATACTCTCTTTCTTCACTTCCTCACCTTCCATTCTTTCTTGAACCTACCCCGTCAAGCTGTTGTCCCCACCAATCCACTGACACTGCTTTTGCCAGTGCCTTCAGTGATTTCCGTGTTGCCACATCAAATGGTTCCTTCCTTGTTCTCATCTTACTTGGCCTCTTGGCAGCATTTATCATGCTGATCGCTCCATCTTTCTTGAAACTCTTTCTTCTTTTGGCTGCCGAGAAACCACTCTCTTTGTTCTCTGCCTACCTCATGGCCACTGCTTCTGATTTTCTTTGGCGGAATCTTCTTTATCTTCCTGACCCTTAAATGTTGGAATTCTCCAGGGCTCAGTCCTCAAATCTGTTTTCTTTCATAACTCGTTTCCCAGGAGATTTCCTCTAGTTCCATAGTTTTAAATACCAACTGTACGTTGACGGATTTCAAATATGCTCAGCTATTTATCTTATGAGAAATATTCTCTTTCTGTGGGAAAAATGCAGTAAATAACTCTACCCATATATCTTTCATTATTGACTTTACTTCTTAGAAGTGAATAGTTGAATAGTGAATAGTTTTCAATTCTCTAGTTATTATTAAGCTGCTCTTTAAAAGGCAACATGTCACATTTCCACCAGAAATATAGGAGGGTACACTTTTTCTTGCAACTGTGCCAGTAATAGGCAATTCTCATTTCATTTTTGTGTGTCTGATAGGTACAAGGAGATATCAACTTTTAGTAACTGGGTGGCAACAGTATATCTAGTGTAACTGACTGACTAGACTAGTAGCGTGAGAGGTGGTAGGAGGGTTATTGTTGAAATAACCCATCTACTGTATTGTGTGCTGTAAGAGAAAAGGAGCTAAGAGGATGGGGTTTTCTGTGAAGGTCATAGTAGAACAGCTGACCAAGCTTCCTGATGTGCTGAAGATAGTGGCCCAGAGATTTTTGGAAATATAATAAATGTCTACTGCAGGCAATTGTATTGATTAATATCAGGTGCAGCTGAAAGTAACAGAGACCAATAATAACAAAGGAAAAAATAGTGTCTCATGTGATAGTCTGGAGGTAGCAGTTCAGGGCTGATAAGGCCCTGCCACAGCATCAGCTTTTTCCATCTGTTGTGCTGAAGTTTGTGGCTTCAGTTCCCGAGGGCATCTCATGATCAAGCGCGGCTGCTGGAGCTCCGGCAATTACATTAACATCAAGCAGCAAAAGGAAGAGATGGACGAAGGGCACATCCCATCTCTTTAAGGACATTCCTGGAAATTGTGGACACCAATTCTGCTTGTAGCTCATTGACAAAACCAGGAAATGTCTTATTCTGGATCCCAGCTCAAAATCAGGGGTTATTATTCTAGGTTGAGTGAGAAAAGTAGAATGTATAAAGGGGCGATTAGCAGTCTCTGCCACAGCTATCATTGGGTCTCAAGTAGAAACTAAGAAAAGGCTTAACTACGATCATAATGACAAGTCCCTGGGTTTGGGTTACTATACAGAGCCTTAGATAGGAACTAATTATCTTGAAAAAATAAGATTGTGTTCATTCCTACAAACACTCTAATGTGTGGTCCTCAGCTGCGGGTGATTTTTGCCTCCAAGAGACATTTAGCAATTTTAGACATTTTGGCTTGTCCCAGTTAGGGGGAGGGTGGATGCCACTGGCATTAATGGGTAGAGGCTAAATATCCCACGAAGCACAGGACAGCCCCACAACAAATAATTATCCAGCCCATAATGTCAACAGTGCTGAGGTTGATAAACCTTGCCCTAAACAATTCAAAAAAGCTTTGGTCAAATTTCAGGATCTGGGCAGACAGCTGTGTGCATTGCTAGTTTTTAGTGATTAAAATAATTAAGTTTTATATTGCTTTGGCTTCATTTGGGCCATGGAATGTTGGCAGGCACAGGAGCAGGGCAAGGAGAATTTGGTGCAAACTGGCATATGGAGTCAATTCTCTGCTTTGGTTGGTGGAGAAGTTTAGCTATCAGGGGAGTCCACTGGCCTATCTACATATCCTTCAGCAGGCTCCTATCGTATTCCTCTGCCTGGAGGCTAAAGTGGTTTCTCTTCCATTAAGAATATGTCATATCCAACAGAATTCAGTGCATTCTGTTTTGAGATTTCCTTGAGAACAACTTATATAATCTAACATCTATTAGGTAGAGAAGGATCCTCTCACAGCACTGTGAAAAGAGCCAGCTCTTTCTGTCCACTCATCAGCCCTCACTTTGTTTTTTTCTTTTTGTTTTTTTGGATGGGGGTGGATTTTGGGGTTTAGGGTCTACTTAATGAGATAAATAGCCACTAAATCTTTTCCTTTTACAAAGGTCAATACTACAATATCTTCAGTACTGCTGCAATGCTTCTGTTGAAGCTTACCAAATGGCCATGCATGGAACCCGAACTGACCAAGACCATTTATCCATTCATACCTTCATTCTTGCATACATACATTTAATTAATATTTATTGAGCTTCAACTAGAAACTAGATGCTCATAGAGATTGCAAGACATTTAAAGCATGGTTCTGTCCTGATGCAATCCAGACAAGAAGATAAAGCATGAAAGGTGGTATGGTCATAAGACCAAGGGTGACAAAGAGCTTAGAAAAGTGGTACAGAATCAGAGTGTCAGTGAGTTCTCCAACGCAGACTCCAGAAGTCTGGAAAAACTTCATGAGAAGTTGCAAATTGAGCTGAGACTTGCAGGGTGGGTGGGATTGGGACATACCTTGTGCTTTACACATGTGGCTCTTTCGTCATAGAATGCTGGCTCAATCCTCTTAATTTGTAAAAAATCTCAGGAAAAATCACTCCTTCAGAGAAGTCTTCCATAACCCACGGGATCATATATGCTGCCATTACATATCATCACAATGCCTTGTACTTCTTCCGCACAGCACTTGGCAAAAGCAGAGTTTAAAGTCCTGTAGTAGGGAACATGTCAGTCTTGCTCACCTCTGAGTCCCCAGAACCTATTAAAGTTTCGGGAACTGAGTAGGTACACCAGAAATATCTGTCCAATAAATAAATGAGTAAATGGTCAGAGAGAAGGAATGGGTGTTAGTCAGATCCACAGCAGTGGGAGCAAGCTGTAGAGATGAGCATGTGTTTGGCAGGCTGTGAGATTTGTATGCCTGTGTGTGGGGCAGTGGGGCGATGGTTGAGAGGGGAGGTCGACTCCCTAAGGTCAGGGAAGGAGTTTAGTCTTTTGCTATTGGCCATAGGGAGCCATTGAACATTTTGGACTGCAGGAATGACGTATTGAAGGTAGCATTTTAGAAAAATTAATCTGTTTGTATTTCACAGGTGAATTTGATAGGGAAGAGGATGTAGAGCTTTGCATCCTTAATAATTAACAGAAACGGGGCTGCCTTTCAAGAATCTGGAGTAGGAGCTAGTTTATCAAAGAGTGACTTAGTGTTTTCAAACTAGAGGCAGTAAGGGTCTAATCCCTACCTCATGGAGACATGGTGATAATAATATATATATGGAAAGTGAAACCCTCCTCGTTCCTGTCAGGTTGTGTAACCCACATGCAGGTTTATTCTGTGAGGATGCTAAATATACCTACTGATCAGACAGTTCTCTCATTTAGGAAATTGCACCATGAAGCTTATCCCAGATTTTGAAGAATAAAGTTTAGTTCCCTCTATGAGTTCATCTGAACTGGAATGTCTTTTGAAAACTCAAATTGCAATATCCTCTCCCATTCCCCCACCTTGATTCCCTTCTCCTTTAATTTCCTCAGTTCTAGCTACGGACGGGAATTGATTTCCTTCTACAACCCGCCAAACATTCATTCATAAAGGGATATCCTAGAGGCAGAATGGAGCCAATGGAGCCAAGTGATCCTGAACACTGTGACCACGTGGCTCCTCCCATCCTGTGGGCTCTCTCCCCTTGGGTGGACCTTCAGGTAGACTGTAGGCTCCTTGAGGACAGGGTCCAAATATAATCCATCCTTGCATCCTCATGTCCCCACCCGCAATTTGTGCAGAATAGCTCCTCAGTGTATTTGTTGAATGACTCAAGAATGGGTTAGAAGTTTGGAGACAATTTGCCAGCTCTCATCTAAAGTTGAAAGAAGCCTCATATGAACCATCTAGAACCAGGACAGTTTTGGAATCAGCCCCACTAATTTTGGTGCAAAAGGGAGAGCACCTTCTTCAAACCACCTGCAAATTGTCCCTTTACTTGTTAATAGTGGGAGAGTTTTGTTACTTTGTTTATAATTTCACCCTCTACCTCTTGTGCTGTTGACAGCTAATCAGACAGACTTTGGGGTTTTGGTTTCACTTCAGGCAGATTTGGCTACCTGTGCTTTTAGTTATCTGACCTATTTAGTAATATCAATAGGGTCAGGCTTCTTATTTGGGAGGTGGCCAGGCAAATGCTAATGATTCCAAGTCAGAGTTGCAGTAGGGTTGAGAGGGATAAGAAACAAAAATGTCCCATTCTGTGAATCGAAATAATCTACTAGAACTATTAAGATTTCTGAAAATGACTCTTTTACACTATGGTACATGTGGAATTGTTCACACGTATGTGTATTATACACAAGTAATAAACACATGCATGATGTGTTTGTTGTTCATTTCACCCTGCCTTGTAAATACAATTCAGACAATTGGAAGAGTTCATAGAGCAGTGGAAAAGGCATTAGAATCACATTCTACCTTCTCAATAATTTAATAAGCCTCAGTCTTCTCATCTATAAAATGAGGAATTGGACTAGAACTGCTCTTAAGAGAACTTCTAGCTCTCAAATTCCATTATTCATCAGCCTGCCAGAAAATTTGTCATCTCCTTCCAAATAGGGACTCAGCACTCCACATGTCACAGAAGCTTCCCCAGATACCTCCACACCTCCCTGGCTTCAGCCTCCTACTTCTCAAGCTTTCTCCAAGGCATTCTTATCTACCACTGCCAGCCCACACCTAAAAAATGGACTTCTTTTATGAGCTCTTTCCTTTTTGCTTCCTCTTACTGCATTTAAATCAGATTGATTTCCAATTTTTTTCTATCTTTCCTTAGGAATATATATTCATTAATTTTATTTTAGTTGTTCCTCAAACATATATCAAGTACCAAATGTTTCTCAGGTTGTGTGTTACACTGTGAGTTTACCAATACACAAAAATGTGATTCCCATGCACAGCGATCTCGCAGCCTAACAGAGGTCAAGTCTGCAGTATGACTTGCATGGACCCTAGGCACTTTTGCCTTCATGGGCCTCTCCCTCCATTAAAAAATATTAAAAGTGGTATTTTATAACTGTGTTGGTATAAAGTTGAGTTCTTTAATACTATATACTAAAACATTTTCTTCAATCTCAAAGTTCTCTGTGTGTGTGTGTGTGTGTGTGTATGTATACTATTATGCCTAATGGATAAGTTGGCTCTGGAGGAAATAGATAAATAGACAAGTAAACAATTACAGTATAATATGGTAATTATTTACACACCCCATGAACAAGCAATTCTACTCCTAGACCTACATCCAAGAAAATTTTCATTTTTTCTTTTATGGAAAGAGGGACAGGTCAGAAACAACCCAGAGAAATTAGAAATGGTAGATCAGGGTTCAAGGAAACCCCCCTTTACTGTGCTGGTCTTTTTTGACACTGAAAGTCCCCCATTTGGTAGCTATCAGCCTACCTAGTCTATATGCTATCATTTATTCACTCATTGAACATCTTGTATTTTCCAGGCACTGTTCAGATGCTTGGGATACATCCATAAGCAACACAAAGGTTTCTTACCTTAACCTACCTGTCATTTGAGTCTGAATATAAAGATATAGCTTTTTGAAATGCCTTATTTCCCACTTTTTGCATTGGGAGCAAGGGCTGATGCATTTCCTATTGGTATGGGGACTCAGTAGACACCAGCACTCAGGGCTCCCTGGCAATGCTCAGTAGGGAATACCTCACCTGAGGAGTCATTTAGTGGCAGTTCATATGATTACTTAAAGATCATATTTCTGAACTCAAATTGCTCTTCTGAAGCATGTTTGGGGGGAGTTTCTTGCAAGTGCTTTATTTCTCTAGGAGTTTTATGTTAAATATACCTGTTTGATATTGATGTAACTATTGCAACATAAATATTTTGCCTTAAAATAGCGATCCTGGTTCCATTTAAATTTTTATGAAAAAGTGGATGACCTGATTTTATTTTCAAGGTAACAGGTGGAGGCTTCCAAATTTTCTACATGGGAGAAAGAAAAAGAACACCAAATGTTCTGTGTTTGCAGTGAAAGCCCAAAGCATAGCTAATTCAAGTAATACCATTTGTGAATTTACCACAAGTAGGAGATGCAAAGAGGACTTCTGAACTGAAGACCAATATTTTCATATTAGATATGGTCCACGGTGCTGGCCATTTTTTCCAGATCACTTTTGTTCTTGTTCTTTTAAACTTGATGGCAATTCAAAAGACTTGAGTGTTATTTCCCTATTAGTTTAGACTCCGGGCTGGCTAATCTCATTGTTTCTAAAGCTCTAGAGGAAATTGTTGGTTCCTGATGGGACAGAAAGAAGGACATTGGATACTGCCTTGATAAGGGAGCGGTGTCTTTTGAGAGTCATGCATATAAACCAAGCGGGCGGAGAACAGACACGTGGGATGCTACCAAGGGTGCTGACGCTGCCAGTTGCCTTTCTGAGTCTGCACTATCCCCAAGTGCTCATGGTCCACACATACTATTCTTCCTGGCTTCATTCCACAGTGTTGAGTGGACTGATCAAGTTTAAGGAATAAATACTCATTGTCAACAGAGTGCTTATGGCATCCACTGTTACAGGACCAAGGGTCATTCTTTGACCAAAAAAAAAAAAAAAAAAAAAATCCACTTAAATAAGTCTACATATCTTTTGCTTACAGTTAGATTTTTATGAACAACAAGCAGACTTTTCAAAACAGAAAGCTTTCACTGATTTTTTTTTAGCTTGAACTGCAGTATGGCTGATTTGGGGCTTACACCATGAAGTAATAAAGACTGTAGAACGCACTCTTAATTATGAGTCCTCGCCTATGACTTCCTATTTCTCTCTGATTTCCTATTCTACATAGGGTGATTAACGATAGATCGACAATGAAACAAACACGGACTTACATGCCCAAGGCTTAAAGAAATCAGTCATTACATATAATCGTGAGCCTAAACATGAGGGATTTGCTGCCATTCTAGTCTTTTGTTTGCGGGAGGCTGGTGTCAGCTGGAATCCTGAGGGAAATTTGGCAAGGAGAACAGTATGGATTTAAAACTTCCCTGAGTCTCCTCAGTCCATTAAGCTAAGGAGCAGAAAAGAAAGCAAAATTGGTCAGGAGGAAGAGCTAAAAACAGCCTTTGCATTTTATCATTTAGTTGCCGAGATTTCTCCTGTTGGGGGTGCCCACAGGTCACAGGGGCACTGGAGGTCAGGGGACCAGGCCCAGCAGGCTTCATGAGGCAAATACAGTGGGGTAAAGGTAGCAGAGAACATTAAATGCCTTTACCATTGGGTAGGCTGTGTGAAGAGAGTTTTTATGAAGGTTTTAAAGGAGCTGGCAAAAAAAAAAATAGATTCCCACATCTCTCCACACACTCCCTCTCTGAGGGGATACCATGAAAGAGACGAGGAGCCTCATTTGCAATAATTAGAGGCACAGTGTCATCCATACATAAATATTTTAGATTTCAGCCATGTAAGGCATTTGTCATGAGCGCCAAGATTGAAGAAACGGGAATGAATAGCTTCACCGAGTCCCGACACCCAGGAGATCGCAAAAGACAGTATAAGCGGTTCTGACAAGAAGATTGATTTTGAAGCCTTTTGAAAACCACTTGAAATGAACAAGAAAAAACTCATCCAAAGCATCACGTTTCACAAGCTATCATATGTGATTAAAGAGAGACACTGCATGTAATGTGGCAAAATAAGATGGGTACAAACAGGGACACAGAGTGCAATCCAGGTCCATGCTATATGTGGTTTCATTAGACAGAAAATGTCTAAGATACCTCTCTTTCCCCCATGGATTTCCCTGTGGAAAGGAAAGCCTAAGAATTGTGACAAAGGAGACTTTGCTTCTCTTGCTTGTTACTGGTATACAACTGAATTTGATTCAAGATGCTAAATCTTATCTTCAAAGCTCTGAATAAATTAGATCTGGGCTATCTTTCTAATAAAGAATAATAATGAAATCACCAAAGTTTTAGAGGTTGTAAACTTACTTGGTACAGCTTTTCAAGCCCTGGAGACCAGATGCTGTGATGACTTTGAGTCAGGACAGAGAATGACTGTACTTGCACATAATTGAGTGCGCTTACAATAACCACGCCTTCTAGGGTTGCAAACAAATGTACCATCATCATGATCATCATTATTATTATGTTTCTTACAGCTCTGGATTGCAGTTTATAAACCAGTGCTCTTGACTTTGTGTCCACACAGACATTAAACAAAACTTTCTATCAAGGCCCTGTGGTTATCACCCCGGAGAAAAACCTGTAGTTCAGCAATACCACTCAAGAAAAAATGTCTTACTTCTTCATTATCAGGTCAAATACATCTAGCATTACAAATGACCTTTACAGAAAGCTGTTTTAAATTGTGATAATTGCACCTTGGTTGTCTGGATAAAAATCTATAATGTGTAAATAGAACATTTGAATGTTGCATATATCACCTTATATTGTAATTTAAATGAATTATCGATTCCAACATTAGGGTCTGATAAACTCTATAAGTGCATTAGGTGGCATTATATGTTCATTAATTCTCTGGAATCTTCAGTCAATATTGGAAAACAGAATAGATTTTACCCTTGACCTAATATTATAATAAATTGAGGACTTGTTCTTATAAATATTTATAAATACAACAATCCATTATCTACAATTCCAAGATTTAAAAATTTCTGAAAAGTATAAAGACTGACTTGGTGACAAAACTTAAACCAACCTGAACTAATTTGGCAGCACAACCCAGCCTTCACTGGCATAAGGCTATTTATATTCTTTAACTCATTTGATGTAAATATTAATAAATATTTCTATAGAAATATCAATGTGTCTGATTATAGGGTACCACACTGGATTTGCCATGTAATATAAAGAACATATACTGTAATTAGTGTCTTTAAAATCCAAAAAGTTCTGAATCCTGAAATGTATCTGGCCCCAAAGTTTTGTTAAGTGATTGTGGACCACTTTAGGCATGAATCACAGGGCCCAAGCTATCCTATGCAAAAGCACTATTTTTGTTTCCTCTAAACCAACTTAAAGTTGAATCTGAGTCCTCCAAAACACTAAGTTATTAGAGCATCCTCTCCCTTCTAGGTAACCCCCAATTAAAGAAGACATACAATGTGCCCACAAATCAGGAGAGGGTCTTCCAATTTCCACTCCATCATGGGTGCCACTTAGTTCCTCCCAGGGTAACAAAGTCATCCTGATTTGCCCAGAACCTTCCTGGTTTTAGCACTGAAAGTACTCCATTACAGGGACTGTCCCCAGACAACAAGGGACTGTCATTCACTCTAGGCCTTCCTCAAGCAGGTAGTAGTCCCAGAAAGTTGGCTGACTCTACTTCTTTGCTAGAATCTTGCTCTCTTGAGGTACACCATGCAGCTTAGAGGTCTGTTGCTTCCTTGGGACACAGCCAAGGAGTGGTTCCAAATCTCAGGTGCTCGTGGGATCCGTAGATCTCTCCCTTCTTTCCATGTCTCCCTGTCTTCAAAAATATTCACTGTCTCTCAGCCTTCACCAAGACACCTCCTGTTATCTTTCCAGTGAGTATATGTATTTACAAACAGTAGGAAGAGCACTAAATCCAGGTGGCATCTGCTTTCTTCCCAGAAAAAATACCTGAGGCACAGAAGCCCAAAAAGCCTACTTAAAATGGGGGAAGGAAAATACAAGAACAAGTCCAAATTAACACATTAGTCGACTGCTCCGCCCTACATAGGTCTGTTTTATAGAGGCTCCTTTCTTTATCAATTTGACCAACCTTAAAGCCTTTAGAGGAAGTGTCTTTGTTCCCATAAACCCTTTGTTTGGACAGTGAGGCACTGGTTGTACTAACATCTTACCCCTCTTTTGTTGTTTCATACAGTTCTCTTTCACATCCATCATCTCATAGTAGGTCAGGTGTTATCACCCTCACATCTAGATGGAGGAAGAAAGACTTGAAGACGTATAAATGATGTCACCGCCAGCACTTCTCAGTCAGTGCTTTTTGGCAGCTACATGCAAATAGCTTTTAAAAGTGTTAAAAGCCAGTTATTACCATCCAGACAGCTGCTTTGGTTTCTTAAATTCAGAGACTTTTTCTTTTTTTAAGTCTTTCAGATGCATCTCTAAGAATTAATGTTCCCAGATATATGTATTTGACACTGTAACAGTGGATGCAAATACAAAAATTAAAAATAAAAACATACTGCTCTTCTACTCTTGTGAGAACAAGAAGACCTTAAATACAACTAGTCACAAACATTTTCAATACACAGTTCGTAGGAATGTCACCCAGATACAGTAACTGGTACCAGAGAGAACGGGGTTCTTTGATCTGAAAGGAAGTGTGTGAGTGTTGGGATGTCAAACATGCATCCATTGCCACTTTTTTCTTTCTAGTAGAATCCCAGATTTATTCAGGTACCTACCCTTCTCCCATGAACCTCAGGAGAAGCTGAGTTCCAGGAGTGGATCTAATTGATCTAAGCCCAGTATCTTCCCTTTTCCCAAGAATTAATCAGAAATAGCATGTGACCCAATTCTGGTCAATAGGACATAAGACAAGATTTGCTGGAAGCTTCTGGAAAAGCTCTTTTACACACTTAGGAAAGACACAAAAAGGCAGTTGCTCTCTTCCACCTGATGAAGTGAAGTCCACCTGGGAGTGAAGAGGGAGGTAGCTCCAAATACTACTGGCATCCATCCTAGAACCCTACAGGAGCCTGCCTGACATGGCATTGGTAGTAAAATAGAGAGACAGAAGTCCCTAGGACCTTGATAAAATCATTGAATAAATGGATCAGCCAATTCTGAAGCCTGTCCTAACTTGGACTTTCTTTTATGTAACCTAACACTTGTCCTAATTATTCAAGCCAGGTGGAATTGAGTTTTCTGTCTTTGCAGCCAAAAACATCCTAACTGATAGAGAGACCTATTCCTCCTCAATGTTTGTCTTCCTTGTACAGACAAAGAAATAAAGACCCAGAGAGGCCACATAATGTATACCAAGTTCACACAACCATGATTAAATGC
The DNA here is from genome assembly GCA_023783475.1 of Daubentonia madagascariensis. Lineage (NCBI taxonomy): Eukaryota > Metazoa > Chordata > Mammalia > Primates > Daubentoniidae > Daubentonia > Daubentonia madagascariensis. The sequence goes on along the minus strand of JAKFHU010000600.1, from coordinate 47,871,107 downwards.
CAATTTATAAACCTGAGATTAGTTGTAAAGGCAGTTGCAAGGATAGCTGTCAACATAGGTTGGGTAGCAGATTTATAACAAAGTTCTGACTGACACTTAGAATAGTAGAAAGCTTTAAATTAGACTTTACTTACCAGGGAACTTCAGATAACTTCAAAAGACCTATTAGAGTCCTGGAGTTTTAATCCAGAAGTTCCTTATCCTCCTGCATTGTGTCTGCTGAGCTTACATACCAAGAGACAGGGTCCTGGGATGTTCCAGACAATAAGAAGTTCCATTTAACCACCTTTCTCTTAAGCCAAAGGTCAGGCTTAAGGAAGCCAGCTTCTTGCTCTCTCTCTTCAAGACCCTTGTTGCTTCAAGAGTAACAGAATGAAGGTGCCCACGAAGCAGAAACCAACAACCCAAATTTGAGAGAGTTTGGACCCCAAAGATCCCCAAATCTTCATGGGGACCAAGATTTCCTCATTGGTATCTATATTCAGACCATAAAGGTCCCAGAAAGCTCAAAATATTTCTTGCACATCTGAAGCCACACCCCATATCCAGTGTTAGAATGGCTCACACCCCCTTTGGGTTCATTCTTCTGGAGTCTGCACCCACACCTCCCACATCTCCACCATATCCAGCCTCGGGGTCTCTGCAGCCACGGCTGGGGACGGGAAGGGACAGGGGGAGTGATGCACCACCCCCTCCCCTGAGTCTCAGCCCCAGCGCGGGGTACTGTTCTGTCTCCTACTCCTTACATTCCTGCTGTGATTTCTGTCTCTTACCTCCCCATGTCCCCCTCCACGGGGATTCTTGATGACATCAGGGCTCTCTTTGAGAAAAATGGGAAAATGGGCCAGTAAGCCTTCAACCCCAAACTACAATCACTTTGTGTCACAGTGCAATTACTATGGAGTCCCTGCGTTCATGTCTGTGACCTACAGTACTGTTGGTCACCTGCCTTGGGGAGAGGCAAGCCTCCGTCAGGATCTCTCAGGTGCACCTATCATTTGTATCATATTTCACAATTTTTAGTGTTGGTAAATTAATTAAAAATAACTTTCTGTGTTATTTCACAACCTGTTTCTTTTTTCAGATTGTGGTAATATGGTAAGGGAATAGTGTGTGATACTTGAAGAGGGAGGGAGTATAACCCCTTAAAGGCAGTTACGGGGACTCTTTGCTGTACAGGCCAGCACCTGAGCAAGAAGTGGTGACCATTTATTATTGATTGTGCCCCAAGACTTTTCCTGCAAGGTTTAAAAGAAGATGCTCCTCCATAAGGTGCATTGGCTGAATCAGAGGCGTGTTCTGTGTTGAGTGGAGTGGAGTGTTTAGAGCTCTTTTTTCCAGCACTCACACAATGATGCTAATGCTACTTTTTGCTTTCCTGTCTGTATCTTTCCTGCCCTTAGGCTTTACAGTGAGCCTGATGGAGAACAAGAGAGAAGAAGGCGTGCCCTGGCAACCATTGCCAGGAAACAGATTTCTCTGAAGCTATAAATTAGAAAGATAACCCACTTACTGGAGGTGGGTTCATATGCAATGCTGAAAAATCTGCCAGTGTGGAGAATATTACTACCTTCAGCTTCAGGTTTTTTAAAATCACTTATGTTTGATAATTACAAAAAAGTATAAAGAAAAAGAAAATGGCTCATAATCCTATCACTCTATAATCTCTGCTAATATTTTTTCTCATATAAATGTTTTCTTATATAAGAATAGTAAATGTATGTGGTAATACAAAAATCAAACAGAAACATAAAAAACAGAAAGTAGAAGTCTACTTACATATGCTTCCTGAAGCTTTTGAAAACTTCTATACATACATATACACACATGTGTTCTTTTCTATTTATTTACATAAAATAGACAATGCTTTTACATTTTTTAAATCTTGTATTTGTATTTTTCACTCTTTGAAAGTCTGCATCAATATTTTAATTCTACTTTATGACTGTATCATATTTTATTAAACCAATTTCCTTTGCAAATTTATTGACGTATATTGTTTTCAATTAATGATTAAAGGACTTTAAAATTTTAGATTTAAAATGGGGATCAAAAATGAGAGCACCTCAATTATCATTCATTCATTTACTCATCTATTTAACAAGGGTTTATTGAGCACCTAGTATATAGTAGACATTTTGGTGCCAGGAATGTAAGTAGGATAACTGTCCCTGAGTCAAATGGGCCATAGCCTAAATGGAGGGAGTGCTCAATAAATCAATAATTACTGTCACTGCTGAGATATGGATAAAGTATGCTGTAGCCACAGAGATTAGATGCCCAGCATAAACCTAAAATTAAGGGGTTAGTGAGCAGAAATTCTCAGAGCAAGCCCCATGTGAGAAGGCTTGGAGACATGAAATAGCACAGAGTATTCAGAAAGCTGCAAGAATTTTGGAGTGGTCAGCACGCAAGTTACGTGAGGGAATACTTGAAGGACCTTAAGCTAGAGACAGAGGCTTGGGTCAAAGCCATACCACAAACATTATCCCAAAAGTCATGGGGAGTCATTGAGGTTTGAAATACTGAGGGGAGAAGGGAATTTGGGAGTGATATGATCATTTTTAAATAATTTAAGTGAAAAAAAGCACAGGTAAAAGATAGAAACAGAAAAACATCTGGCTACAAATTAGTTCTCAGCATAGAGAAAGGGAGTAAGAGCTAGCTAAGAAAAAGAAACAGACTTCAAATGAAAGGTGAGTATGGCACGACACTGAAAGTGTAATCAGGATACCATATTACTAATGCATAGTTAAGAAAAATAAGTGAAATTTTTGATATAGTATTTTAACAAATCATTTTGATGAATTTTAATTCTTAATAAATATATTTCATAACATCCATCAGGTAAGATTGCCCTTAGCAAGTAAAACTAGGATCCCTTTGAGTGGCATACTGGAGCCAGCTGAACTGATGGGAGTATTTACACCATGGAAATTGGCCAACACAGAAATCGGGTTTTGTTTATGCTGTTGTTTTTCCCCAGAGTGCCTGCTGTTAAACGTTTGTCAGCACATCATTGATCCATCCCTAAGTGAAGGAACTAGGAATCATTGAAAATATCCACAACTTAATTCCTCCCAGAGACACCAGACTTTCCTATGCCCCCTCCCGATCCCCTCATAAAAACTATTTCATTGTCAAGATTATCAGCATTTCAAAAAATGCACTATAAAACACATCCTTACATTTGTAAAGAGATTTTTAAAAAATTAAAAAGCATAAGCATAAAGGCAAGTCCTATGACTCTTGTGCCCAGCCCTGGTGAAGACCAAGAAGCTGATGACTGGTGATGGTGGCAACTCTCCATTTTAAGAGTCTGTTTCCCACAGGTGAGAGGGACCCATCACAGACCTGCAGTAATTCTGATGACTCACAGGAAAACAGCTCAACTTGTTTGGCCAGTTCTTGGGTTACTTGAGTCATTAATAGCTTCAGAGCTACCGAAGTCTCCTCTGATCACCTGATGTTTCATTTCTTCCACGAGAGTCGAAGAGAGATATTTATTTTCCCGCTACTATTTTGGCACCATTTTATGTTTTCTCTTTCCATAAATTGCTGTTCTAGAGCCAAATTAATTGGACTGGATCTGTCTTTTTTTTTTTTTTAAGTGTCTATGATTATGCTACAGATACACTCACAGCCAGTGAGTCCCAGAGCCAAAGAAAAACAATAGGGGTTTCATTAGGCTGTGCCTACAGTGGGACAGGAGGGCACGGCAGCAGTGGGGGGAGCCTGGCACACCACCTCTTTTCATTCTCCAGAGGTGGGTGGAAAGCTGTGCGTGGGTTGGAATTGGGGAACTGAGTTGACCAGCCCAAGGCTGGTTGGGAGCCTGCAGTTCAGGGAGACATCATTGCTTTGTTGGCTCTTTTTTTTTTTAAAGGTGATCATCTTATATTATCTCAGCAGGACTGAAAATTTCACATGATTTTCAAAGTGTATGAAATGCTAGAGCAGGAAGTAAGAGGAGGGATTGGGAGAGAGCAGAGGCAGAGCCCCACTCTCTCACCAAAGTAGAACACCAGGAGCTACTGATGGGCACAGGAGAGTGAGTCAGGCCTAGATTTAATGATGGTATCCTGAATATTCCAGTGTGTAGTTTCCTTATTAATATATCACTAAACACCAGCTATAATGACCTCCCCATACCCTTCCTGTCAGTGGCCACTCAACTGAACCCCTTCTCAGAAAAACAATCTTTGCTTCAGGATGGATTATGTGAGCACAGCTCAGGTTTATGGAAACACCCTGCTGGCTTCTTTCCTGTGGAGGTGATGGTGAAAGGAGATGTTAGCACCAGTCAGCTTTTTCTTATCAGGTAACTTCATTATTGCTAGCACAACCACACACCTTGGTTTGTCCTAGACTGAGGGGTTTCCAGGAACCAGGGCTTTTATTGTTAAAATTAGGGAAGTTTCTGGCAAACGAAAATGAGTTGGTCACCCTAATTATACCAGTATCTGATTGGGTGCCAAATGAGTGAGAGAGATAATAAAAGATTGTTGAAGGGTGGAATCAGTAACATCACAGTGGCTTGGAGTTTTGTATAGTGCTCTGTATTTAACAACGCACTTCCACACATGCTACCTCATTTTAATCTTATAACAAATTAAAGAAGGCAGAGGAGGTATTACTATCGTTCTGTTGATGAAAAAATTGAACCACAAAGATTAAGTGACTTGCTCAATGTCACAGAGCTGGCTAGTGACAAGAGACTCAGGTGTTGCCTCCAACTCTCTGCGGACTGAGATAAGGTATGATTGAATCGCTGAAGTCCAGTGTTCTTTCCACTGTACCATGTTGTCTCTAGCTATAGGCGGAATGGAATGACTCGTCCTCTCATTACTTAGCTTTTTTTTGGGTCACCACACTCTTTTGCAGAGTGACAGCCTTTGCAGTGAAGAAGAATTAAATGAGAGCTCATAACCATTTTCCTCCCAACCAAAAACCACCAGGAAGCACAGATGCTAAGACATTTGTTGTGACCTCCACCCGAAGGTATGGTAAGATGCCGCTGCCAAAGATTGTATTCAAATGACCTGTGATGTGGTTTCCTGGTGGAGGGAAGAGGTGAGGGTAGCATTAGTCCAGCAGAGAATGCTGAGCGGAGAATCTCAGATGGTAAGGAAACTGAGAAAGCCTTGCATCTTAAGGCAAGGTGACAGGCCTAGATGTAAACAGCCTCAAGGCCTAGAAATGTGGAGAAGAACACAGGGTTCTAGGATGAGAAAAATGACTCAGCATTTATTTTTTCCCATAAAACATAACAGTGTGTTAAAGCAGTATTTGAAATTTTACTCTAATACCAGTGACAGTATCTAAATTATTGTCATGATATGCATAACTTGATATGGGGTAGAATGGAAACCCTACCTAAAATTAGACATGTTACAACCAAACCCAAACCTATCATTTCTTTATTCAATGACAGTCACAAAAGTGTGAATGTGGGGAAAATCATGAATCTACAGTTTTTCTGTCCAGTTCCCATTTTTAGAATTTCAAGTGGCATTTGATTTATGATAATAGCTCAGATTTTCAAGCTTAAATTCAAGTTGGCATACTGTCTTTTAAAGCAGGAAAACCCATTTGCTACAAAAATGACATAATCATAATCTGCATTATAAATGAAATGGCTTTGTGCTGGTGGGAAAAATAGTCTCTGAGATGCAGTAGAAGCCAAATGGTATATTGGTATGTATGGTATGGAGAAAAGAGCTACGGTTTTGCAATCAGGCAGATTGAAGTTCAAATCCACTTCTGTTGGTATATGACCTTGGGTGTTAAGTCTTCATTTTTTTCATCTGTAAAATGAGAATAATAAGACGTACACTCCTTAAATGGGATAATGCATACAGAGAGCCCAGCACAGAGCCTGGTGTGCGGCATTTATTCGATGTCGTTCCCTGTGTCTTTTATCTCTTGCATGGCTGTTGCCCCATGCGTTACCCTTGGTCTCCCTCTTTCCCCAAGTCTGGATGTAGAAATGTAGTCTCCTCAGCTCCCTCTGCCTCTGTTTCCAAGGACTGCACATGTAACCGGGAACACGAGAAAGTTTCAAAGGATTTAAAAACATGGCTTCCGACTAGAGTCCCTGACACATCTGAGATGCTATGTAGTAAGCTCCTTCCACTACTCAGCAACACCTCTCTGACACCACGATTAAGCCATAATATTAATATTTGTTTTACAATCTATAATATTTAAATGCTTTGGGAGCAATTGAAATACTTGGAGTATAGAAAAATATCTCTAGCCCACCTTCACAAAAGCTGAAAGGACCCTTTCTTCCTTTGTGTAAAAATAATGACATACCCAGGCACACTAAGGGGTACGTGGAATAGTTGGCAATTTCAAGTCTCCTGGCCCTTCACACTTGGCAATACGCACTTAATGCCACACTTGAGGCATTTCCGCACGTGCAGGGAAGCTATACGAGTCTAAATGGCACAACAGCTGGGAAAGCTCCTGGATGGGTACCCAGCCCCCCCAGATGCAGTCATTTTCCTTCACTCTTTTTTTCTGGGTTCTACAGTTATTGAGACATTTTATTTGATATTGCAAACTTTTTTTAAACCGATGCATATGGAAGAATGCATCCTGATGGTTCTATACATTTTTAGAAAGAGGGCCTAAAGAAACAACTTTCACTCTAAGTTATCTAAAAGTCTGATTGTATTAAGTGATACCATTATTATTTCAGTTATTAGGAAACTGCATAAATACAGATAAAATTGGATTATGGTGCTTCTAGTTATCTCCTATCAGCTTTTGAGTAGTAGTGATTTGATATTAATATTAAACTAATATTAATATTATATCTTGTAAAAAGTTATGAATCTTTTTTTACATATTAGAAATACTCACATTTGATGTCCCCCCTAAAACCTGTAAAGAAGGAATTATATATAAATGAATTTTCAGGTGCCTTTAGTTAAGGTGCAGGAAACCTCAGAATTTTTAGATATAAAAATGTTCAGATTCCTTTGGTTATAGAAATGACTGAAAATCTCAGAATTTTAAAGATTTTTTTGTATATTCTGTTTCTACAGAATATACAAAATACACAGTAAAATACACAGTACATATATGCCTGCATGTCTTTAAGTTTTTCCATGTTGGCATATTTTCTAATCTTTCTCTAAAAAGCCATGTATGACAATTAGCAATAAGTTGGAAAAGATAAAAGATGAAGTTGAGTTGATTTGGATAAAAATATAGATTTTCTTCTATTTAAGATTTCAAAATGTTAGTGATCTAAAACAAAACAAAGATTTCAAAATGTTAATAATCTAAAACAAAACAAATTTCGTTGTTGGTCAGTTATACTATAGTTGAAATAATGCATCTCAGGAATAAAAGATATTTTAAACAAGGAGCATCTTCTAAATGTTAACCAAGGGGAAAAAATGACAATGAGGCTTATCTACTACTAAGGACTGAATGTTTATGTTCTCCCAAAATTAATATGTCAAAGCCCTAACCCCAAGGTGCTGATATTTGCAGATGGAGCCTTTACAAGATAATTAGGTTTAAATGAGGTCCTGAGAGTAGAGCCCTGGTTTGAAGAGATTGGTGCCCCTATAAGAAGAGACACTAGAGAGCTTTCTCTCTCTCTCTGCCATGCAAAAATGCAATAAGAAGGCGGCCATCTGTAAGCCAAGAAGAGAGTCTTCACCAGAAACCAAACCATGCTAGCACCTTGATCTTGGACTTCTAGCCTTCAGATCCATGAGAAAATAAATTTCTGTTGTAAACACCTGTGGTGTTTTGTTATAGCAGCCTGAGCAGATTAATACATCTACCAAAGGGAAGATGAACTTATATGTCATTGCTAGGAAGGAATGATAACATATTATTGAACCTAAAGTTAGTAGGATGTCCCCCTGAAAATTTAACTAGTGTTTTTATTTATTTATTTATTTTTGTATTTGTTTTTTGTTTTGTCTTGTTTTGTTTTGTTTTTGCTCCCCGATCATCCTTGGGAGGGTAAACCAGTATTTGAAGGAACACAACTTTGCCCCCAAAAAGAGGGTAGAGACCTAGACCCTCTGGAAGTAATCAAGGTCTAATATCAAGGAAAGACAGGGAAAGGTAAGGAGACCTTTATTTTTGTGAGTGTCTGGGAGCCCAAGAGGCAATTAAAGCCTGTTGTGGATGAGGACCTGAAAGTGAGTAGCTTCCCAACCTCACTCTGAGTATTTATATCCCCAAGAAGAAAAAGGGGATGCTGGTTGGGGGTCCTCAATGATGAACTATTTAGGCCACTTGTGACGCAGCACTCTTGGGAACTGCAGGTGCCTTGGAGGATAGTTTAAAACTAAGCTGTGAACTTGGGAATTCAAGTGAGGGGGCTCCTTGCCTAAACTTGGATTTGAGGAAGGGAATTAGCCTCATTCAAAAATCCAAAATGGTAGAACCAGCTTCCTCAAAGGATGGCTCCTCACTTCTCATGCCTAGGGATGTGGGCCAGAAATATTCCTCATTGCCCTTTAGATCTTATGGGACAACTTTTCTTCAGTGACACCACATGTTGGTGAGAACTTGTGACAATAAAAGTCTGATCTCTGCTTGGGTGTGGAAGTCAGACAAATCCCTTCATCAGACTGTGTATGCCCTTGGGGTTCTTTGATATTGAAAGAGAAAAAGTAGTCTCAAGAGTAAGAGACTACTTTTAGTCAAACTTTTTGATGATCAGGCATGTGAGTGCTCAAGCTGATTCTTAAATTTAATTCAGAAAATTTTAAAATGTGTATATTTCTGTAGTTGACAAGCTTGATTGACTACCATGCATGACTGTAGCAGTGTGTGTATAGTAGTTGTAAGTTGATGCCCTTTGGGAGACTTAAGGCCAAGTGGATGGTGGTTCAGAAAAGCATAATGGTCTGTGTGTTTCTTTTCAAATGAATTGATAAAGAATTTCTTTTCCAAATGGTCAACCTGCTATCAAACATTAAAACTAAGCGAGACTGAAAATGAGAAACTCAATTTTGTATTTGATCTTTTTGGCAACATTCTCTTAATTTCTCTCTCAAGCTAGCTTCACAGGTAAAATAAATAGGAGAAACATGTAAGATCTAACTCTACAAAAGAGTAGTTCTAATTTTATTCACCATTTGTGTATCTCTATGAAAATTAGTATATGTACTGCCAAAGCGAGCACAAGAATCTCTATGAAAATTAAATAGCTGATGAGAGTGAAGGTAGTCAGAATAATGCCCTGATGAATAGGCCAGGTGTAAAATCTGGGTATTAATGAACCATGTTGATGTACCTAATTAAGTTTTTAAAGGTGAAAATCAATTATGCTTTCTGATATCATCTTACTTCATTCATGCTGCTATAAAAATACCTTAGGCTGGGTATTAAAAACAAAATTTATTTTTCACAGTTCTGCAGTCTGGAAGTACAAGATCAAGTCACCAGCAGAGTCAGCGTCCAGTGAGGGCTTGCGCTCTGCTTCAAAGAGGATGCTGTCTTGCTGCATCCTCACATGGCAGAGGGGTGAACAGCTCCCCTGCACCTCTTTTATAAAGTCACTACTCCCATTCGTGAGAGCTCTGCCCTCATGACTTAATCACCTCCTAAAGGCCCCACCTCTTACTGCTATTACATTGGTGATTCAGTTTCAATTTATGAATTTTGAGGGGACACATTCATAGCAGGTATTAAATGTCTTGAACTAGAATTAAGCTTTTTTCACCTTTACGAACACAGCAACCCTTCCATTCTACAATAATTTCAGATGCAATAGAGACCGGGTTTTAGTCACACCTTCTCTTAAGCCCTTTATCTTGGCATCTCTTCCCTTTCCTTTCATTCCACGCCTAAATCCCACCCCTGCTCCTAACCATTTTAAAAAACGCTTTTCTAGTGAACTCATTAGCATTCTGGTGATGTTCTTAAGACCTGACTAAAGAAGAGCATATAGATTTTAATAATTATACTATGAAAAATCTCATAAGATCAAAAAAATACACATTTCTTATCCCTTTGAAATCTTTTTCCCCCAGGTTTTAAACCTATCATGTATTACATGAAACAAAACAAAAATCCTTAATTATATTTAAATAAATTTTTAGGAAAATAAAATGGTGAGTGCTTGGTTGACTTTTTGTTACGACTTTTGATTTTCCACACTTTGAATAAAAGAGTATGTGTAGGAAATATTACTATACTTGTACCCTGAATAGTTGGGGCAATCCACCCTGTTCCACAAACATGAGTGATATGGATGAGTTATCTTGCCGTGAAAAAATATTTTTTTAATTATCAAAAGTATTGTGCACTTTACTATTCACATTTAAGGCATCTGCAGATTAGTAGGCTAATAATCTTCAGTCTGCCATTTCTATCCAAACATAAACTCTATCTCTTGTTTAAGCTTTATTTAATTGACCATTTTGTCTTTTCCTGTGAATTAGCTCATATTCACACATTGAAGTCTCAGTTCATATCTGTGGTTGGTAAGGAAGAAGACAACACTGAACTGTGCTGTTAAAAGGTAGATAATCTATTAAAATAAGGAATAAGCAAAGAGATCCAAAAAAGATGAAACTTCCTGCTCTTTCTGAAATCCATATGTTTTCTTAATATGATTCAGCCTTGTTTTTGTGGCTGGCAAAGTGTTTTGCAGTTATAAATTTGGGCTCAATAACTGTTTAGTTCAGAAAAGCCAACTGTATGTAGTTAATTGTTGGACTGTTTACAGTAGTCTCATTTCTAACTGGAAAAGGGCTCTGGAAAATGTTTTCATCATCCAAAGAGAAAAATTTTTAATATAGAGCATTTAAAATAAAACATCATTTGCCAATATACCAATTGTTTTAAAGTATTTCCTATGCAAGAATTTACTCTGTATATCACCATTAACGATAAGGGTATCTTCATCCTCCACTTACATAATGGAAATTTCTAGTGGTCTTCAGTGTGTCAATGCACGTGTTTGCTAATGGTTGGCAGTTTACCCCAGCTAATGCATTTTGCATACATTTTGCATAGAACTGATCAACTATTTTATTATTGCATCTCATTGTCTGTCTCTTCCACTGGGCTGTGAGCTCTTTGAGACCAGCAACTGTGGCTTTATCCTACGTACTTCTGTCTAACACAATCCCACCACTGTGTGCATGCTTGTTTTTCTTTAAATGTTCATTGGATTCTTGCTAAGTGTGAGGCAAGGTGCCAAGGCTTTTATTTGAGTTACTTTATATCCTCAGGACAACCTAATGGCATAGGCATATCATTGTCCTCATTTTTCAGGTGAGGAAATGAAGGTGTAGAGAACATAGACTATGGCAGATGATTGGCAGCCCTGGGCTTCAAACCAGGCGGACTGACTTTAGAGGCTTTGCTCTTACTTCTAGGAATAGTGCTTTATATGAGTGGTCTGGGTGAAGGTAGATGAGAGGCAGCAGTGGTGAGGATGGCCCTAAAGGGACACTTAGGTAGATAATAGAATTCATTTTCTTGAATCTTGAAGCCAGATCTTTGAAAGTTGTTGATTGCTTAGCTCCAGTCTTCATTCCCCCAACCATTTTCTTATATTGCCTGTAATTTCTTTGAAATACTCTGTATCCACATTGTGTATGCAGTTATATACCCTAGAGGCAGTTGAATAAAATCTGAAATGCTCCAATCAGAAATCTGCATTCCAAGGGTGGTTAGTTAAAATTAGAAGGATCCCAGTAAGGAATCTATACTCCAGTAGCAAATACTTCAAATATTACTATCTAAATATGTCCTCAGAGGGTGGAGTATGCAACATAAAGATCCTAGAAATCACTTCTTTTTTTTTCTTTTGGTGAAATAAGTTGTGTGCCTAGTAGATAGTTACATGGAAAGATTAGTATAGAAAGCTCCCTCCCTTGTATGAATAAGGTATGGAGATCTGAGCAGCCCTGTAGCCAAATGCCTTTGATACAGTGTGTACGTCTAGAACTCCAATCAGTCCTATGCCCCCCACTTAATGGAGGATTCTGTTGGCTGATCCTGCCAAGCGAATGTGCTGCATCTGCCTAGGAGAGCTACTTTCATGAAAGGTGCTTGCCAGAACACCCAGAAAGGCAGACAGCCATGACTTCACCAAGTTTACAAGAACGGGTTGTAGGACTATATTTTGCGTACATGTCAGAATCTGGTCTGAAACTCAGTGGTAGGAAAGTTGTGGAGGAGGGGACATAGAGTCCCCACCCTCTTCTGATTGTCTGAAAATACCAACAGTGGTAAATTGTGAATGCCAAGGTGGCTTAGGACATCTCATAAAACCTAAGTTTCTCCTTCTACCATCTGAGATAACAAATTTTGGCATTATCTCTTGCATTTATGACTGTTTTGGTTAATACAATTAACCATTCAAAAAATTTTCCATTACATGATGCCATTTACCTATTGTTGAAATTCTCTTACTTTGTACAAGGTCCATACCTTGTCTATGTATAGGGAAATTTTTATGCATCTTACATAGCAATATGAACAGATGATATCAGACTTGCCCAGAAGGGCCGAAAGAAAAAGTCTTGAGGCTCTAATGTGCCATTAAATGACCCTACAACAAATCATGGTAAGACAACTGGAAATTCAAGCATCGAATGACAGAATTTCCAGGGATGCCAGCAGCCTCTCCTGGCTTCTTCTTTTCTTAAAATGCAAATTTGGTAGTGGTTAACAAAAAGGGAATTTAAGAAGCTAGAATTTGACCCCAGTTGGAGAACTCCACATCCAGAGGGTATTAGCAGAAGCATTGCAATAGTACCTCTAAATGTAACTCTACAAATGATTACCATTAAATCTATGCTAACTGGGAGAAAAAACCTACCACACTAAGCATTCACATAATAAAGAGGATAAAACCAGAATTCCCTGCTTTTTTGCTATTGCTACTATATCTGCTATTGGGAACAAACATTTCTTTTTTTAAAGTTTTATTTTTAATTGACATATAATAATTGTGGGGTACAATGTGATATTTCAATAACTGTATACATTGTGTAATGGTTAAATCAGAGTAATTAGCATATTCATAACCTGAAACATTTATTGTTTCTTTGTGGTAAGAACATTCAAAATTCTCTCTTCTAGCTATTTTGAAATATACAATACATTACTGTTAACTACAGTCATTCTGGCACAAATATTTCTGTAAGGCCATTCATAGTTGTATGATTGTTTGTTTTTTATTTAGTTACTTAAACCAGAGATCTGGATTTTAAGCAAGAAATCAGAAATGCTTATGGCTAGTGGGAAAAGGCTATAGATTTTCAAGGCAACAATTTTCAAATTTAAAAAAAATCCACTGTGGTCTAACCATTGAATATCTGTTTGAGAAAGTCTTTAGAATTTGGTCTTTTCTTTTGATGGAAAAGGTTTTAGGGGATTTATCAGGCTAAATCTATTTAGCTTTCACACTCAAGAACTCGGGGCTAGAAAAGACTCTGAGATTCCCCCTTTTATCCCTTTCTTTCTAAGTTAAAGTGTAAAACATTTGAAAGAAATTGTCATTGACCCTGTCCTTAAATATCTATAGACTGGAGATATCACATCATCCTTTTACACCTGTAGAGAATTCACATTACATCTCTGTTTTTAAGCTTTACTTTACTCCATTCAGTGTAAATTTTTAAGCTATGTTTCCATAAGCTTGGACTTAGTCTCTGGCTTAAATTAGGTTGCATTAGGAAGAGTTTGTAAAGTATTAATGTCTGGAGAGCTGTTGTAGTACTTAGTATTTACCAAGTAAACTTAAACATTTTATAACAGTGATGAGATATTTGATCCAACAAACATTTATCAAATGCCTGTTAAGTATCAGGCACTCTGCCACACAAGTATTATTTTAACGTGTCCTTGTCCTTAAGGAGAACATCCTTGTTGGTCACCAAGAGAAAGGACAAAGCCTGAAATAAACTAATCCCACCAAGAGAAGTGAAGTGACTACATTTTAGCCAAAGAAATGTCAAAAACAAGGGTTACTATATGCCAGTGCACTTCTATTGCTTTATAATTTTTCTCTCTGCTTGGCTAAGAGAAGAAAGAAGACTAAAAGTGTAGAGGCAAGTAATTGAGAGCAGAGAATTTAAAGCAAAGAGACTCTTTTTAAGGTCCCTTATAGGCTCCAGGTTAGAACACTCTCCCAGGGGTGATAAAGCTTATAGAAATGAAACTTGATGTCAATGTGCCTTCAAAAACCTGCCACAGTTGGTGCTAGCCAGAGTTGGCGTGTGTGTGTGTGTGTGTGTGTGATTTACAAAGAAACAAAACTAGGAATCAAGATTCCCAGCCCCATGTTTCAATCATGGTGTAACTTTTGCATGAGAATAGATAACTCTTTACACCCGAGCTTTCCAGTATGATAGCCACTAGTCACATGTGGCCATCTGATTTTAAATTTAAATTAATTAAAGTTAAATCAAATTAAAAATTTAGTTTCTCCATCACACTATCCTCATTTCAGTGGATGGTGTTCCGTAGCCACAGGGGGCTCCTGACTACCATATTGGGAGCACAGATCATAGTACATTTCCATTGTCATAGAGAGCTCTGCTGGACAGTCCTGTGTTATATCAGTCACTTCCCAGATGTCTTGATTTGAAGAACAAGGTGGCTCTGACCTGCTCACTGCTCATCTGTGTGTATGAGTCTCATAATTGAGGGACCAGAACTAGCTTCTCCTTTTATGGTAGGTTCTAGGTGTTATCTATGGAAAGGCAAGCAAGTAGAACATCTCTGAAAGCTCCAGCACTGCCATTATTTCCTCTGTACCACAGTTATGGAGGAGAAGACCATCTTATATCACAATGGCCCAAGCAGTTACCTTTGTCTCCAAATCCCCAGCCAAAAGAAACCCTAGATCCTAAATCCACTCTCCCTGTGTCAAGGTGGCTCACTGTTCCAGCCCAATGGTCACTAAAGGTGCTACCCTGAGTGCCGCTTCCAGCATTGTGCACAACCGATTTCTACAGCTCCAGGGATTGGACAAACCATCAGTGATTCCTCCTTGATGTCAGAGACATGGAAATTAGTGAATTATTAGAACCACTGAAAGAATGAATATTAATTATGCCCATCAACCTGGGTGACTGGGGTGTATTCTGAGGAAGATTTGTGGTATTCTTTGTTCTCATTAAAATTCAGCCTTGCTTCAATCCTCTGGTGACTCTGTCTGGCACCTTAGCAACGCTATTCCTTGATCTATTTTGGCAATCAAACATAGCCACAGCTCCTCGGCAAACCTGCATTTGCACCAAGCGCAACAGATAAAGCATATACATAGCCTCATGTCCATTCAGATCAGGCTTTTCCACCAAATGTGTCACGATTTGTCAGGTTTTATTACCAAATAACTTTCCCTAAAAAACTAACACCACCAAGTAAGTTGGTTTTCAGAGCTTGCTGGATTTGGGGATTGCGGAGGAGGGAGTACAGACCAGTGGCCCCCTCCTATTTCTATTAATACTTCAGTGTCTCCTCCTCTAAGAAGCCTTCCCTGCCACCTATACTAGGACTATATTTAAAAACCTCCTTAGGGAAACCTGTATTTTTCTTTTATAAGTTATCACAGTGCAAGTTCCCTGAAAGCAAGAAATCTCTTTTTATTTCCTGCTGTATCCCTGCATCCCTGTAGCAAGTTCGGTGCTGGCAAAAAGTAGGCACTCAATGAATCCTCAGAGAATGGATGAGTGACTCCTGTCACGGCCTCCTAGCAGTGGCCTCTTCCCTCTAGTATCTTTCTCCTATGAGTTATCAGTGGCAAGGACTGCTGTGTTCTCCCGTCTGTGGGCACACGGCTAGCCTACATTTCCCAGCCCCTCTTGCGGTTAGGTAGGCCATGTGCCTGGCTTCTTACCAATGAAATATGGGACAGAAGACATGCCTGTCCCCTCATGCCTGCCCCATAGACCATCCACATGTTCCCCTCCTTCATCCCCTGGCCAAACACAGAGGCTCCAGTGAAGAACTCTGAGGCTCTAGAGGTTGGCAGAGCTACAGATGGAAAGATGGGCCTGTGGGGCCATGTGCTCATTTGCTAGGGCTGCTGCAACAAAGTGCCACAGGCTGGGTGGCTTACACGACAGAAATCTATTGCCTCACAGTTCAAGAGGCTGGAAGTGTGAGGCCAAGGAGTTGGCAGAGTTGGTTCCTTCTGAGGGCTCTGAGGGAAGGATCTATCCAGGCCTCACTCTTGACTTGAAGAGTCACCATCATGATCACGTGGTGTTCTCCCCATATGTGTGCCTGTGTCCAATTTTATACAGAAACCAATCCTATTGACTTAAGGGCCCACCCTACTCCAGTATGACCTAATCTTAATTAATTACATCCATAACAGCCCTATTTCTGAGTAAGGACATGATCTGAAGAACTGGGGCTTAGGACTCCAACATATGAATTTTTTCAACCCATAACAGGTCACATGGAAGGCTACTTGCCAAAGAAAGCACCTGCCTGAGAATTCGTGTAAGACACTTGGTGTTAAGCTACTGAGATTTGAGGGTTTTTTGCTACAGCAGCTAGTGTCTCTTACCAAAGCTAAGACACCATTCTGTCGTGCTAACCTTGCCCTTGAAAGTAGCAAAGATAATAATCTACCCACATAGCACGCTTTTCGGAAATGTTAAAAAAAAGTCTTCAAATTATCCCTCAGCCTTCACACTTGTAATTCTTTGTGGGCTTCAACATTTGGTTGCTCAGTGGATGGGCTGTTGTCTGGACAGAGTCACTCTCAGTTTTGTGGTGGCAAGAGAACAGGCCTTGAAGGTGGGGAACCTGGGCCTCAGTTCTGCCTCTGCCCCTGAAAAGCAGCATGACCTTAAGGCAAATCATGTTCTTCTGTGAGCCATTGTTTATTCATTGGAAGAAAAAAAGCAAGACTTCCATCCTGGGGTTATTGGGAGGATTAATCAAATTAAGTTAATCTGCACAATTAGCACAGAGTCTGGCACGGAGTAAGTGCTTAATATGGCTTTTAAAAAAAAGAAGCAGATTTTGTATCTGGAAACTGTGATCTCACCTTTTCTACATTGGTATTCAGTGTCTGAGGGACATGGGATTTGAAAGCCCTAGTAAAACACACCTAGGGGCTGCTACTTGAAGGGATGGCCTATAGAAGAGGAATTATGAGTATTCTATTTGACTCTGAGGGCCACACGAGGATTTTAACTCAATTAAGAACTTTCCACCACTCAGAGCTATCTAAAGGCTGGCAACATTTTAAGGTAGTGAGTTTTCTGTCTCTGAAGGTGTTCAGAGGATACGACCACTTGGTGGAGGCATTATGGGGGCATTTAGTCACAGGATGAGTAGTCAGAGAAGATTTACAACATGGATATTCCATGATTAGAAGGACAGCAAGGTGTATTAGCTTAGAGTTAGACATCAAACAAGTACATTCTTACAGGATATGAAGAAATAAAAAGTTTTCATGAAAATATGTTCTGGGGAGGGTCCCTGGAGGTGGGCCCTGGCAGCTTGGGTGAGGGAGAGCAGGGAAGAAGCCACTGAAGGGGAAGAAAGAGAGAAGTGTGGGAACTCAAGAGTGTACTTCCCCTGCCGCATGATTTTTCACAGAACTGGCCCCACATCCCACTCAGGAAAGGCAGAATATTTGTCAAAAGCTATTTTCACTGTCCTTGCCCTGCTCATGAGCCTTATGTTCTTCTCCAGGAATCATCTCATCAAAGTCAACCCACAGCCCAACATTTTAGGGAATAGCCTACCTGTGTGTCAATCCATGCTATGTGCAGCACCCAGAAACCAGGATCTGGCAGGACCACGCTCAGGCAGCATGGTTCTGAGCAACTGGAGAGAGGGTGCTGACTCCTGACTTTCGGGACACATAGTGGGGATTGCCAACTCCAGCCTTTACCAAGGCTTCAGGGGGGATCCTTTTGAAAACCTTATAGTCAGTTAAACCCATCATGACTTGCATTCTTTTTACCCTTAATTACCAGCTGAGTTATGAGCCTCTCTGGCTTCCATGCTCATCGCCAATTTGTACTGTGCTTCTTCTCCCCTACACAACCTCCCACTGCTGCTCCTTGTTCCCACATCAACTTTTCCACCGTACCATATGGGACCTTTCTATAACATGGTGGGTGCACTCCCTACCTCCAGCGCCATGGCTGGATGGGCTATGGCTCTCTCTAGACCCAACACTTCTCTTGCAGTGGCTCATTCTCACACACATACCCAGGAAGGGTAGGTTGGGGCACTAAACAGCCCCCACCCCATCGTGAGCGCTACTTCTAGATCATTGTTCCTCTACCATAGCATAAGAAATCCTGCTTCTGGGAAGGCTTGTGCCATCTGGCTCTACTTTCAAACACATGCTTAATTGCTCCATAAATGGTAGAAAGGACTAATTTTAGCATTTCTGTCATTTAACAAGTCACAAATTCCGCAGCATGATTTATTCCCACTTAATCTAGGTTAGAATCCTTGCTCTGCCCCTTACTAGCTATTTGACCTTTGGAAAAGCTATTTAACCTTTCTGAGCTTCAATATCTTAGAAAATGAGGGGAAAAATGCCTACCAAAAGAGATAACTGTGTGAATTGGATGGTACAATGTATTTGAAATCATCAGAATAGGCATAAAATGTGACTTGAATTTAAATAAGAACATCTTTAATAGTGTGAATATAATTCACCCTAAGGTAGATAGGAGTTAGTTATAGTTATTTTCTTAACTTTAAAAACTATTTGGTAAAACTATTCTGTACGATATGGTAACGGTGCATACATGTCACTATATATTTCTTAAAACCCATAGAATATACAACACAAGGAGGGAACCCTAATGCGAACTATGGACTTTAGTTAATAATGATGTATCAATAGTGACTCATCATTTGTAACAAATATACCCACTAATGCAAGACATTAATGATGGTGGAAACTAGGGAAGGGGGAGGAAATATTTGGGAACTCTGGACTTTCCACTTAATTTTTCTGTGAACCTAAAACTGCTCAAAAAATAATTTTTTTTTTTTTTTTTTAGACAGAGTCTTGCTCTGTCACCCAGGCCGGAGTGCAGTGGCACCATCATAGTTCGCTACAGCCTCGAACTCCTGGGCTCAGGCAATCTTCCTACCTCAGTCTCCCGAGTAGCTGGGATTACAAGTGGGCGCCACTAAGCCTGGCTAATATTTTTTGTTATTATTTTTTGTAAAGATGGGGTCTCGCTCGAACTCCTGGCATCAGCAATCCTCCCACCTCAGCCTCCCAACATTCTGGGATTATAAATGTGAACCATCGTGCCTGGCCTAATCTATTAATTTTTAAAAATCTATTTATAAGAAGCAGGTTCGTCCATGAGTTGATAATTGTTGAGGCTGATAATGGAGGGGGGGCTCATTATACTTCTGTATGTATCTTCCATGTTAATAAAAATTTTAAGAATGTATTTGTTTAAACTAAGTCTCTTAGTTAATCAACCAGAGAGATATTTGACAACATCTTCAAATAACAGGTCTTTAATTCATCTAGTATTTATTGACTGTCTATTAATCATCAAACTCAGTGTTCGACCTAGCAGGGAGGTTCTCAAACACTTTGGCATGACAGATTCTTCCTTCAAAAAGGAAGCAGAGGCAACAGGACCACTTGGGAAATGAGTGAGTAACACCAGAAAACAACATACGAGAGAACTTAAATGCACAGCATAGAATGTAAATTCAAGAAGTCTAGAGAAAACCGAGTAAAAATTCTTTTGATAAACATGAAAGTTTCTAAATATCTGAATGTCAGGAGTTCTTCCAGCAAATATATATGGGTTTTTGACTGACTTTTGAGGCATAGGTTCACATTCTGTCTAGCCTAGATTATTATCTTTTAATTCCAAAGTAAAGGACAGGAGATGATGCTAAAACCATGCAGTAAGATCTCATTCTTGAGTTGAGAGTAAGGAAAAGATGAAGCAATATAAAAGTGTGCTTTAAGGGCTGAGCTGTGCCCAAAGTTGGGCTGGATACACTGTCTTCAAGCAGAGAACAGTGCCAAGCATTGAGCTGTCAATGAAGTGGTTGCTGGCCTTGAGAATATTAGTGTGGGCTCTGTGAAGAGTTCAAATAAGGAGAACAGTTTTGTTTTTGACCAGTTTAAAATATTGATAACATCATGCTTATGTGCACACACGTTTTATAGACGTATTTTGGTCTTTGTAAAAATTGTTGAGAGTTCATGGAGTGCTTATGGTAAATAAATTAAATTATGGTCTGCATAAAATTTTAATGTTGATCCTCACAGAATTTATGTATTAAGTGATTTATCAAAAAGTAGGAGTAAGAGATTGTGTATTTAGATTTTCACAGAGAAGTGCTGAAATCACAATTTCTTGGGGACCAGGAAGATTTGGGACTCTCTGTGCAGGGCTATTTGTTATTCTAAAATTAGGTCTCAAAATCAAATTTCCTGAAACATAAAGTCAAGGGGTTGTAAATTTCAACTTTTGGCAGCTTGTGCAGCACACAGGTATTCTGTGATGACTTTTAATTTAGATCTTGGAAAAGGAGAGTGGGGATTTGAATCTAATTAATTTCTGTCTCTTTTAACTTCTGGAGTCTTTTGAATAGTAAATAAGGTTTTGAGAAGAGGAGGAACAGGAATACAGAAGAAGACTATATCTACTCTGGAATCGCTGTCCCTGAATTCTCAGGGGACCTTTTAAATCATTCCCTGTGTTCCTAACTGCTGCCAATTCCTAGAAATTTTCTCTGGTTTTAAGAAATAATTCCAAGAAACCAATCTGAGAAAGAAGGGTATCTGCACTGAGCACAATTTAAACATAGACATAGTAGCAGTCATTTCGAGAATACAAAGTGCTGAGGTTAATGCTTTACCTGTTCTGGTTCATGTGATGCTGCAACCACTCTGCCAAGGAGCTACCTCTATTTCAAGAGGAAAAAACTGGCACTCAGTTTGTAATGGACCTAAGGACACATAGTATACGGCTAAGGATTTGAATTTGGATCTGACTGTTCCTAAAGTCCTGCTTTCACAACATGATGCTTTCATAGTTTTAGTTTGACCTTCACATTCTGGGTCAACATTTTAAACAGAAGAGAATAGGTGAGATTCAAATTATTATTAAAAAGTGCCTCTGTGCACAAAGCAAAGATGTGAGCCCCTCTTGGGATAAATTAAGGGACACCCTCTCCTGGTCTAAAATAGCCTTTCCCCCAGGAAATGGAAGTGCTATATACATACTGTATTGGGCAACCCACCATTACATATTCAACCCTTTGAGTTAAATATTGATTTTTCTTGGTTCCTCTTTTTAAAAGGAAAATACATCCAAGAAAGGGATGACATATTAACCATTAACACCATAGTCTTCATAGTCAATCACACACCTTTTCCCTTATTGGAAACAGATGGTATATTCCAAGGTACTAGAGAAGGAAAGATAGGCCGTGTGGAACCCCAAGGTGAACACAGGGCACCCAGCTCATGGCGGCAAGCTCAGGAGGGGAGGGGCTGCACATGCAGTGAGTATGTACTGCCCAGACACCGTACTGGGGGCTCCCTAGACCTCATCACATCCTTACAACAGCCCTGAAAGCACGGTTATTAGACCCTCTATGCAGATGTCATTAATAGTAGTCATAAATGCCTTTGATTTTAAAAAGATGCAAAAGCCAATTATTTCTTAAACACAGATCATTTTATAGACAAAAATAAAACCAATATTAGTTTGGGCGTCACTGGGCATATGGAACAGTCCTGAATTTTAAACCAGAAAACCTGTTTTCAATCCCTGTGTTTGCCACTAACAAGTTGTGGAACTCTAAGCTAGACATCTTAATGTAAGCCTCAGCTTCCTCATCTATAAAAAAGGGATACTCATAATTTATCTTACCTAGCTTCCAGAGTTTTCAGATGAATTAGCTTGTGCACTTTGTTTGGGGTAATGATTCATTATAGGCGTACCCAGGGAAGGCTGCGGAGTGGGAAGCAGATTGTGAAATGTGGAAACTAAGCCTCAGAAGAAATCCTTGGCCCACCTCACAGTTTTGCTCAAGGCAAGATCCTCCTCCTAAATACCTTCTTTATCTCCTATACACTATTATGGCTCTTTATCCAGCAATGTCAGATTTCTATAAAACTGCCATAAATCGCAAGATTAAAAAAAGAAACAAAAATGCTTACGTTCTTGGTATTAAGATCTCTAAGATGTGTATAGCACTTTATATAAACAACATGAAAATGACAGTATCTCCAGATTAGCTGGAGGAAACATCAGGTAAACACAAGCCAAACACCTGGGAATAGAAATCGAAACCATTCATTTCAGTATGATGAGTAACTTGATTACACCGAGTATCTTGATTCTTCACCAAAAAAAAAGACAAAAACAGAGGAGATGACCAAAAGGGACATGTTGCAAGAAGATTAGCTGAATGGTAGACATTTTCTTGGCACAAAGCAGACACTCAAGGTTTGATGAAATTTACAAGTAATTTTGAGGCTAGCTCCACCAACCCTGGATGCTTAAGGCTTAAAGCTAAAATCGTCTCCTCCAAGTCTTCCCTGTGGCTAAACGGACTGGTTAAGTTTTTCTTGTATATTCCTGTAACTGTTTCTCATATCAAGCTGCTCTCTGTAAGAGGTCGAGGTGGCCACAGTGATATGAAGACACCTCCTTGAATCCAGACCTGGTAATTCCAAAAGGCAGTTTAGAATGTGAGCATGTAACTAATCAGCTGCAATCCCAGAGTCAGCTGGAGCTGCAGTCATCTGAGGCTTGCCTGGAGCTGGAGGATCCACTTCCAAACTTACTCACATGGCAGCTGGCTCATATTCCAAGTTCATTATGGACTGACTGTCTTAAAAGAATCCAGGAAGGTAAGTGATTTCCAGGCTGAGTAAGGAGTTTAACTCCCCCCACCACCACCACCATTCGGTATTATACTTGTGATAGCGTGTCTTCTTTTGACCTAAGAGTGCTCTGAACTGTGAGGTGTCTTGCTGGAGCTGGTGTGGAGTCCATACTGTGGCCTTTATTGCTTAAATAAAGGAGTCTAAATGTCTAGATGACAATTGATAAGAGATCCTAACGTCTGGCTCCACAAAACTGAAGACTATGAAATAGAAAGGCAAATTTGTACCATGTATTCCAGCTCCTGGGAGATGGGAGTTTGGACAAAATACTTAAAAGCACCAAAGGGTGAAGCAGGATGAAAAACAATCTGTGGGGGAAAGAACTGCTCACTTGGGTGAACTAACTGGGTGCTTTTAGAAATTACCTTCCCAGAGAACTAAGCATAAGTCCTAGAAGTGTTAATGTGGTTTTATTTCAAGAGACTGTTCAAGATATCCACCATTATACTCACCAGGCTCTGAAACACACTCAGTTTGAACAGTGATTTGAATTCCCATACACTTCGCTTGCTTTAGAGAGAGGCTTTGGAGAATTTGAGACTTTAGTTTTGTACATGGGCCACCAAGTTGTAGAAAACTAAGCCAGCTGTGGAATAAGAACTCCTGAGAGAGAGGAGACCCATCAGGGATGCTTTGAACTCATTGAACACAACACCTCATAATGAAATGGAGCTCTACAAATGCTGATTTTCCAAAGTTGCAAGAGCAAAGACTTAATTGAAAAATTTTTTAAAAGGCACATGTTCTTAAAATAACCAATACCAGTTTTTCCTAGTAATGAAATTAAACTGCTTTTCTTTAAAAGGCTAAAAGGCCTCCTTCAGAAAAACAGAGGCTGTTTATTTATTTGTATTAAGCCTGACATTAAGGTAGGATATCATGAAACAGAATAACCAGAAGAAAGGTATACCAAATTGGAAAAAATATTGATGTTCTTCTGCCTGTAATGCCTGTGTGTAGGTTGAGCAAGTCCATTTAGAGTTGTAAATTAGCATCTGTTCTCTCCCACACTTCCTGTAAGCACACTTGTAGGTATATACAGTTTAGATTTTCTTGCTGATTTTGGTTTGAAATATTTATCCAGTGCATCTATTCCTTAATGACAGCACTTTAAAGACTTAGCCCATCTTAAGGGTCTCTGTAAAGCCAATTTCATTAACAATTTGGTAAATGTTAAAATATTCTACAGGTAGCACCAAATAGATTCTTACTAAATCTTTTTACCCAGATCAACAGCAAACTAATGACACTGGTTTGGCATCTAGAAAATTGATAATTGTCTTTAATTAAGGTGTTTGGTCTGTACTATATCCCTATATTCACTTTATACCATTGACTAGATCAAAATATTTCACTTATTTCAAAATATTTTCACTTAATTCACTTAATTTTTTAATGCTTAGCCATACTTTGAATATATTTCTATTTTATTAACATTTAAAAATAATTCTGAAAGTTTATATACAGAAATATTACACAGATTTCTATATTAAAATACATAATTTATATTAAAATAGAAAAATAGAAAAACATTAGAAATATTATACATGGTTATTTATTATAAATCCTATGTATAAAAATATAAGAAAAAATAAAACCCTCTATGAGTTCTCCATTCAAATATAACCACTGTTACCAATTTAGCGTATTTCCACCTAGTTTTTGTTTCTATCACATATGATTTGTACATGGCTGAGACCATGTGTCCGAACCTTGTTTTATTCTGCATCAAACAAATCATTATATCATAAGTATTTTCCCATGTCATTTTTTCATACAATTTTTCGTGTTGTACAACATTATTATATTATAAATATATACTATGTATTTCTTAATATGGATTTAAAATATTTTTGTTTAACCCTCCTTCTATTAGAAGATATGTAATTTTTCTCTCTTTTTTGTACTTATCTCATTTTTTTGGGCATCATTTTCTAAAAAACTTTCCCAGGAACAAAAGTACAGGACCAAAACATGTGATCCTTTTCCAAGTTTGTAACTCACGTGGCCACATTGCTTTTCTGATTCGCTGAGAGCATCAGCAGTGGGAGAACGCCGCTATTCCCATTCCCAAGCAGTTTGAAACCGTATCATGAAATTCCTATACTCTCACCCAAATGTTCTAATATCCTTCCCTATTCTTCTTCTTTTTTTCTCCTTGAAGTTAGTTTTAAGTATTGCCTTCCTTCTTGCATTTTCTTTGGTTACAAGTGCAGTTAAAACATTTTCATCAGATTCATTAGCCATTTATATCATCTTCTTATGTAAAATAATTTCTCTGTATGCTTTTGAAATAGCCTCTATGTAACTCTTCCTCTTGGCTGGTGTCAAGACATTTCTAGGACCATTTCCAATAAATTTATACATTCTCTTTTGATTCAGTAAAAACTTACAAGAATCCAGAAGTGATGATTTCTTGAATGTTGGTATTGTTGCAAAGGTCCACAAAAAATATTTGATTTAAAGTAACATTTTATAGGACCATTATGTAGCTATAATTATTACAGATTCTTGAATCACATCCTGAACCTTGTTCCCCTTGTTTTAAGAACTCATTTAAAAATAATATTTAAAATCAGAATTTAAATTACATTTTTTCTTTATTTCATCTTAGCTCAGTGTCCTAAAAATCAATGTGGCTGGGAATTTTGGGTAAATCCTAGTCACAGGTCATAATGTTCCTGTGTGCCAAGAAATACCGGATAAGATTCAAACGTACGTATAGGATAAGACTTTTCACTTGGTACAGAATTGGCTGCACAAAAAATTGTTCAAGGGATACGAAAGAGGAAACTATCAATTTAAAAAGGTCATTTTCTTATTTACTAAAATAGAGCTTGTTCCCCAAATAGGGCTTATCTATTCAAAATGTAAGCCAAATCATATTTCTCCTCTGCTCAGGATCTTGCACTGGCTCACTAGTTCACGTGGAGTAGAAGTGAGGCCCTACACACCCTTCCTCCAGCATATGCTTGCTCACCTCGGCCTCTCCCTCCCTGCCTTTACCTCCTCTTCTATCCCTTCCATCCACTCTGCTCCAGCCACTCTGGCTTCTAGGCTGTTCCTGGAATAAGATAAGCTTTGCATTAGCTGTTCTCTCTGCCTGAGTGTTCTTCCCTAAGACATCGCAGGGTGAACTTGCTTACTCTTTCAAACACTTACCCACATGTCATCCTCTCAGTGAAGCCTATCTGACTTCCTTATTTAAAATTACAACCTGCACCCCATCCTCCCTGGATAGTAAGAAAAAAACAACAAACAGTCTGTTTTCTCCTACTATACTCTCAACACAGATCACTTCTAGTCACCAAAATGTGTGGGGTTTTTCTCCACACCAAGCAATACCCCAGCAGACACCAACTGGGTATCCGGTGATTTAAATCAATTCTGACACAAACTGGAGTTAGTGCAGACCCCACAGGTTAAGGGCTCAGTCCCTCAAGACTGCACCCCACTTCAAACGTCAATCACAAGTCCCGGGTTGTGACCAGTACTTCTGACCAACCAGCTATAAATTGAGGGTTCCCATAACCCCACATTGTGTTCAATAATTTGCTAGTACAGCTCATAGAACTGAGGGAAACACTTTACTTTTGTTTATCCATTTATTATAAAGGTTATTACAAAGGATACAGATGAACAGCCAGATGAAGAGGTACTTAGGGTGAAGCTTGTGGGCAGGGGCATAGAGCTTCAAGGCCCTCTCCAGGCATGGCTTCCTTCCAGTACCTCCACATGTTCAGCAACCCAGAAGCCCTCTGAACCCCATAGTTCAGGGGTTCTTATGGAGGCAGATTAGCTGTTAACACACTCTCCCGCCCCTCTCCCTCCCCTAGAGAATGGGGAAGGGCTGAAAGTTCTAAGCTTCTAAGCATAACTCAGTCTTTCTGGTGTCCATTCCCCATCTAGGACCCCACCAAAAGTGACCTCATTAGAACAAAAGACACTCCTACCCCCCAGAACATTCCAAGAGATTAGGAAATTAGGAGCTCTGTGTCAGGAACTGTGCTCAAAGACTCAATATTAATACAAAAGATTCTTCTAGAATCCCTATTGCTCAGGAAATTACAAGGGTGTAGGAGCTCTGTGCCAGAAACTGGAGGCAGAGACCAGATATATATTTCTTATTATGCCACAATATCGCACTCTCCCCATTCTGATCCTTCTTACCTTGCTCTGCTTTTCCCTCCATAACAATTATCACCAAACTCCATATCTAATTACTTACTTTTTATGATTATTATCCATCTCCTTTTTAGAATATAAGTTCCAGCAGGGCAGGAATCTTTTTGTTATAATTTTTCAGCAATATATAGCCCAAGGGTCTAAAACAGTGCCTGGAAAATAGTACACTTTCAAAAAGTATCTGTGAAATGAGTTAAAAATATTTTTTAAAGGAAACTACAGGTGGTAAGTGTGGTGTGGGTGGCATTTGACTGGGTATCTAGAAAAAGTATGTGACCTAATTCAGTCTTATATCACATTTGTGATAATGTAGATAATACTGTTTATTCATGGATTGAATAAACATTTATCAGTCATAGACTATGTATTAGCACTGTGCTAGACACCAGGAATATAAGAGAGAAAAAATAATCTCTATCCTCAATGACTGTACTAGCAGCATGTAAGAGGGCATATGTGATGGTTAATTTTATGTGTCAACTTGAGTGGGCTAAGGGATGCCCAGGTAGCTGGTAAAGTATTAATTCTGGGTGTATCTGTATGGATGTTTCCAAAAGAGACTAATACTTGGATCAGTAGAAATAAAAGGTAATGAAGTAAAGAATATCCACCCTCCCCAATGTGAGTGGGCATCATCCAATCTGTTGAGGGCTCAAATAGAAGAAAAAGAAGGAAGAAGGGAAAATTCTCTCTTCCTCCTTGAGCTGGAACATCCATTTCCCCTACCATTGGGCATCAACATTCCTGGTTCTTGAGCCTTCAGACTTGAACCAGGATTTACACCACTGTTCCCTTGTTCTCAGACATTTGGATTGGAACTACACCACCAGCTTTCCTGTCACATGAGCCAATCCCTCATAATAAATCTCTTTAGATATCTATATCTTCATCCTATTGGTTCTGTTTCTCTGGAGAATACAGACTAATAAACCCTGACTAATACAGATTTTGGTACCAAAGAGTGGCTCTAGAGGAACAGAATTTTAAGGATGAGTTTTCTGAATTGGTTCTGAGGGTTCTGGAATTGGCTTTCTAATCTCATTTGATTTAAAAATGCTAACGACTATTTCTAGTAGTAAAGACAGCACTGATAGTCTATGGCATAAGCTGTTTATAGAGATATAAAAGACATCTGCATTGAGTACTCCTAATCGACCATTTATAAGAAGCAAGGAGATAGGTTACTCTGTTCATGAAACTTTCAAACATTTTTGGAAAACTAATGAATGTAATTACATTGGTTGGTTGCTTCTTATGTATGTCACTGAACAAAGTAGTGAAAGAATAGGATGAGCTAAGGGATTCAAATTCCGAAATCAAGTGTAGCACAAATGACCTAATAACTTCTATGTGTGCCCTGAAAAAGTCCCTTATCTCATGTAGCTGCAGGGCTGAAATTGCTGAAAATCAGATGCAGAATCTCATCCTACAATCAGCTGAATTACAACACAAGTTGAATTCCCAGCCTCGTAGGATGTCTACTGTTAAAGTGAGGACATCAGTTGGGAAAGAGTGGTATTTTATAAGTTGGGATGGGGAGATGTGGGAAGATCCTGATGAAACTGTGGACATTGAGAACCTAAATTCTGTTGAGTCTTCTTTACTAGTGGAAGAGGTCTCCCCAACCCCAGTGGTATCAGCCTCTCTACCCACAATGGTATTGGTCTTTTTAATTAACCCCACATTGCCTGACCTCTCTCGAGGCAGTTGCCATGCAAAATAATGCTGATTCTCCTTAGGACCCAACTCCATTACCTCTCTTTGCATCTACACTTATAACTAGATTCAAGTCCCAGCAGGCCCCTATAGGTAAGCTGCAAAATGTAACTCATAAAGAGGTACTACACTGCAAAAGAACTACTTGAGTTTTCTAATTTACACAAGCAGAAATCCAGAGGACATGTGTGGAAATGGACACTAAGTGTGTGGGATGATGGTAGAAGGAACATAAAGTAGGATCAGGCTGAATTTATTGATAAGAGCCCACTAAGCAGAGATTCTGCATTTAATGTTGCAGCCAAGGGGGTTAAAAAAGGCTCTAACAGTTTGTTTTGTTGGTTAGCTAAAACATGGACCCAAAGATGGTCCATTTGGAAATGCCAGATGAACTTAGGTTTAATGTAAAGGAAGAGATTCAAAGGCTTAGGGAGATTAGAATGTTAGAATGGACTTGTCATTTAAGACCTGTTCACCCACGTTGGGAGGATCCAGAAGGCATACCTTTCATATCTACTGAGAGAAATAAATTTGTGAGAGGAGTCCCAGCATCCTTAAAGAACTCTATGATCACTTTTCTCCATAGGCCAGACCTCACAGTAGAAACTGTAGTCATTGAATTGAAAAACCTAACTGCAATGGGATTAATTGAATCCCAGGGTACTTGACTACCAAAGACAAGGTAAGTGTGGTTACTGTAATGGACAACAGAGCCAAAGCAGCAATCAGAATAGTTTGACTTGCACAGACCTATGGCATTGGCTAGTTAATCATGTTGTATATGGAAGTGTTGTAGATAGGAGGCCTACTAAATTCTTACTTAATCTGTATAAGCAGAAAAGTTCTAGATCAAGTGAATAAAAGATTAAATTAAATCGCCTAAAAAGAGAGAGTCACAGGCTCTCAATCAATTTCAGGAGACCCAAAATGTCTCTGTGGCCCAGTAGTTCTGAATAGGAGCTTATGGAAGTCAGGTGCATCTCATAGTAGATCCTCAAACCCATCCTGTGGTTATTTCCCCAGTTCCAGAATGCATAATTGGAATAGGCATACGTAGCTGCTGGCAAATTCCCTATGTTGGTTCCTTGACCTGTGTAGTGAGGGCCATTATGGTAGAAAGGCCAAGTGGAAGCCATTAGAACTGCCTCTATATAGGAAAATAGTAAATCAAAAGCAATTCTGCATTTCTGGAGGGATTGCAGAGATTAGTGCCACCATCAAGGATTTGAAAGATTCAGGGATGGTGATTTCCACCACATCCTCATTCAGCTTTGCCATTTGGCCTGTGTAGAAGACAGATGGACCTTGGAAAATGACAGTGGATTATCGTAAGCTTACCAGGTGGTGAATCCAATTGCCGCTGCTGTGCCAGATGTGGTTTTATTACTTTAGCAAATTAGCACATTCCGTAATACCTAGCATGCAACTATTGATCTGGCAAATATATTTCTCTCCATATTTGTCTATAAGACCCACCAGAAGCAGTTTGCTTTTGACTGCCAAGGCCAGCAAATACACCTTGACTGTCCTACCTCAGGAGTTTAGCAACTCTCCAGTTCTATGTAATAATTTAGTTGGCAGGAATCTTAATCACCTTTCCCTTCCACAGGATATCATACTGGTCCATTACATTGATGACTTTATGCTGATTGGACTTAGTGAGCAAGAAGTAGCAACTACTCTTAATTTCTTGGTAAGACATTTGTGTCTCAGAGATTGGGAAATAAATCCAACTAAAATTCAAGTGCCTTGTATCTTAGTGAAATTTCTAGGGATCCAGTGGTGTGGGGCATATAGAGATATCCTTTCTAATGTAAAGGATAAGTTGTTGCATCTGGCTTCTCCTATAACCCCAAAATAAGCACAACACATTGTGGGTGTCTTTGGATTTTAGGGGCAGCATATTCCTCATTTGGGTGTGCTACTCTAGCCCATTTGCTGAGTGACCTAAAAAGCTGCTAGTTCTGAGTGGGGCTCAGAAGAAGAGAAGGCTTTGCAACAGGGCCAAGCTGCTGTGCAAGCTGCTCTGTCACTTGAGCCGTATGATCCAGCAGATCCAACGATGTTTAAAGTGTCAACAGCAGATAGGGATGCTATTTGGAGCCTTTGGCAGGCCCCTGTAGGTAAATTGCAGTGCAGGCCTTTAGGATTTTGGAACAAGGCCCTGCCATCATCCACAGATAACTACACTCCTTTTGAAAAAAGCTCTTGGTCTGCTACTGGGCCTTAGTAGAGACTAAACACTTGACATGGGCCACCAAGTTATCATGTGACCTGAGCTGTCTATCATGAACTGAATATTATCTGACCCACCAAGCCACGAAGTTGGGCATGCACGACAACACTCCATCATCAAGTGGGAGTGGTATATATGTGATCAGGGCTGAATAGGTCCTGAAGGCACAAGTAAGTTGCATAAAGAAGTAGCCCAAATGCCTATGGTCCTCACTCCTGCTGCACTGCCTTCTCTCTCCCAACCTGTAGCCTAATGGGGAGTTTCCTACAATTGGTTGACAGAGGAAGAGAAGACTCAGGCACGGTTTATAAATGGTTCTGCACGATATGCAGGTATCACCCAAAAATGGACAGCTGCAGCACTACAGCCCCTCTCTGGAACATCTCTGAAGGACAGTGGTGAAGGGAAATCCTCCCAGTGGGCACCATTTGGGGCAGTGCACTTTCCTTAGAAGAAGAAATAGATGTGCAATTATATACCAATTCATGAACTGTAGCCAGTGGTTTGGCTGGATGGTTAGAGACTTGAAACATGATTGGAAAATTGCTAATAAAGAAATTTGGGAAAGAGATACGTAAACAGACTTCTCTGAATGGGCAAAAAAAAAAAAAAGTAAAGATATTTTTGTCCCTTGTGAATGGTCACCAAAGGGTGACCTCCTCAGAGGAGGATTTTAGTAATCAAGTGGCTAGGATGACATGTTCTGTGGATACCAGTCTGCCTCTTTCCCCAACTGCCTCTGTAATCACATAGTGGGCTCATGAACAAAGTGGCCATGGTGGCAGGGATGGAGGTTATTCATGGGCTCAGCAACATGGACTTCCACTCACCAAGGACAACCTGGTTGTGGCCACTGCTGAGTGCCTAATCTGCCAATAGCAGAGACCAACACTGACCCCTGATATGGCACCATTCCCCAGGGTGATCATGCAGCCACCTGGAGGCAGGTTGATCACCCTGGACTGCTTCCATCATGGAAGAGGCAGCATTTTGTCCTTACTGGTATAGACACGGTGGATATGGATTTGCCTTCCCTGCATGTAATGCTTCTGATAAAACTACCACATGTGGGCTTACAGATGCCTTATCCACCATCATGGTATTCCAAACAGCATTGCTTCTGATCAATGAATTCACTTCACAGCAAAAGAAGTACGTCAACGGGCCCATGCTCATGGAATTCACTGACCTTACCCACCATCCTGAAGCATCTGGCTTGATGGAAGGTGGAATGGCCTTTGGAAGCATCAGCTAGGTGGCAGTACCTTGCAGGGCTGGGGCAAGTTTCTTCAGAATAATCTCTGAATCAGCATCTAATAACTTCTGCTGATTCTCTGATAGTCAGGATTCACAGATCTAGTCATCAAGGGGAGGAGATGGAAGTGGCACCACTTATTACTCCTTGAGAATGACTAGCAAAATTTTTCTTCCTGTTCCCACATCTTTATGTTTTGCTGGCCTAGAGGTCTTAGTTTCACAGGGAGGAATGCTTCCAGCAGGAGACACAACAATGATTCTGTTGGACTGGAAATTAAAACCCACCCAGCCATTTGGGTCTCCTCATTCCTCTGAATCAACAGACCAAGAAGGGAGTTACAGTGTTGGCTCAGGTAACTGAACCTGACTACCAAGGAAAACTGGACCACAACTCCACAATGGAGGTAAGGAAGCGAATGTATGAAATACAGGAGATCCCTTAGGGTATCTCTTAGTATTACTATGCCCTGTGATTAAGGTCAGTGGAAAACTATAACAATCCAATCAAGGCAGGACTACAAATGGCTCAGCCCCTTCAGGAGTGAAGCTTTAAGTCACCCTTACCAAGTAAAGAATCATGACCAGCTGAGATGCTTGATAAAGGTCAAGGGAATACAAAATGGGTAGTAGAAGAAGGTAGTTATAAATACCAGCTATGACCATGTGACCAGCTACAGAAATGAGGATTATAATTGTCATAACTATTTCCTTCTTATTTTGTTACAGATATATTTATGTGTGTGTATATATAACACATATCTGGTTTTTTCTCTTTTATTCCCTTATCATATAAGATGTATTGACTTTATATCAGTATTTAAGTATTGTTAATTTTACATCAGACTATTTAAGTTATAAGATATCATGGAAAAGTAAACATCACTTAAGGACTTTACCTCCTTGTCTGAGAAGGATTAGTACATTTTCTGTTGTACTCAGGATAGTCATATTAGTTAGGTGGGATTAAGAT
The DNA here is from genome assembly GCA_023783475.1 of Daubentonia madagascariensis. NCBI lineage: Eukaryota > Metazoa > Chordata > Mammalia > Primates > Daubentoniidae > Daubentonia > Daubentonia madagascariensis. The sequence goes on along the minus strand of JAKFHU010000600.1, from coordinate 47,837,864 downwards.
CTTGTTATTGTCTTTATCTGGAGATTAAGTATGATTTAAAGAGATGTTTATGGGTGCCAAGTTGACAAGTGGCGGAGTTGTGATGGTTAATTTTATGTATCAACTTGACTGAGCTAATGGATGCCCAAATAGCTGGTAAAACATTATTTGCAGCTGTTTGTGAAGGTGTTTCTGGAAGAGATTAGCATGTAAATTGGTAGACTCAGTAAAGAAGATGGCCCTCACCAATGTGAGTGGACATCATCCAATCTACTGATAACCTGAATAGAACAAAAAGGCAGAGGAAGAGAAAATTTGCTCTTTCTGCTTGAGCTGGGACATACATCTTCTCCTGCCCTTAGACATCGGCACTATTGGTTCTCAGGCCTTTGGTCTTGGACCAGGAATTACACCATCAGCTCCCTAGTTTTGGGGTCTTTGGGTTCAGACTGAAACTACACCACTGGCTTTCCTGGGCCTCCAGCTTGCAGATGGCAAATCATGAGACTTCTCAGCTTCCATAACCACATGACCAAATTTCTCATAATAAATCTCTTACTATATGTCTGTATAAATATCCTATTGATTCTGTTTCTTTGGAAAACTCTGACTAATATGGCCAGAGTTACTAGGGTGTGGTCAGGAAAGCCTGAGAGGTGAGAGGAAGTGTGGAAAGAGTGTGCAGAAGGCCTTCCAGGTGAAGGAGGTAGCACATTCAGAGATCTGGTATGATGGGGCTCTTGCCTACCCTCACCTGTATGCTAAGGAATTTGAACTTTATCCTCCAAGTAGTAAGGAGCCATAAAAACATTTAAATACAGGTGTAACATGGCTGGATTTACATCTTAGAAAGAGCACAATGTCCTCTGATTCTCAAGGCGTGTGTTCAATTTAACAAGCATTAAGTGAGCCCTTACGATAACCAAAACACTCATCTTTTGTGCTTTGGGAAAATTAGAACAGTCTGTCTATGAAAAATTTTTTAAAACTATGTTTTAAGCATATGAATAAGACATATTCAAAGAGTTTTGTTTTTCCAAAGTTAATTGCAATATGTTTATATTGGACACTAAGAAAAAAATATTCAAAAAGCTTACTGAGAAGAAAAAGGAATACATTTACAACTTATAATGTCAGGAGACTTTGTTGTTGCTTCATAAATGTGCAGCAGAAGCAACTTCATATGTATTCTGAAAGAATGTTTGATGCATGTGACTAGAATTTATGAACAGGCAAAGCTATGTTCTTTATGTGCTCTTGGCTTTTCCTGCCTGGGAATAATAATCATCCTGTCGTTGGTGTCATATACTGCCATCGGTGCAACTGAGGTGTGAAGAGTGACCCCATGCTACACTTTTCCATATGTCCAGTGGTGTCATTGGCGTCCCTGTACTGGCTTCAGTAAAAAAAAAAAAATCTCTGGGCAGAATATCCTGATATGCCCTTATACCTTTTTTCTGATGTTGCACAATATCAAGTCCCTTTGGGGATTTCATATCAAAGAGTTGGAGATTGTAGGGAGATGAAAGATGTTTTCATAAGAGTTTATATTTCTTGGGGTTATAATTTTGCATTCTTGATTGGATCTCTCTGTTCAAAGGTTGTCAAATTCACAACAGTGCTTTTGACTCTGCAAGAGATAGATTTTCTTTATCTTGCACCTCCTGCAGTACTTTCTTACTACCTATGAATAAAACTTTATAAATACCTTAATTATTTGAGTTCTGTTTTTCTGTTATTCTGTTTTTTCTTTTTTAGTTGCAATGGTTAAGAACATGAACTCTAGAGCCAGACTACCTGGGTCCAAAGCAGGCACTGCAGCTAAGTGTGTGATCTTAGACAAGTTATTTAACCTCTTTTTGCCTTAATTTTCTCGTCAGTTGGAGATAATAACATTCTCCACTTCATAGTATTGTAGTGAGTTGCTGTCTATAGAACAATGCCTACATGACACTGTCGTAAATTGAACTTTGTAAATTAAGCGCTTTGTAAATTGTCTCACAGTGCTTTGAAGAAAAGTCAGCATGAAAAAAAATTCCCCAAAATGGGTGAATGCCAACTCCAAAATTAATAATCATGTTGGATGATTGATCACATCCCATTTTAACACAACTTCTTTGAAGGCACATACAATGAATGGTGACTACGCTCAAGTCTAAATTAGTGCTAAGAAATCAACACCTAATAGAAACACTAAAGTGGCCAATATGTTGTCCATCTTGTTTTATCATTTTTCTACTAAAGCAGCAGACTTTTCTGTTGTTTTTTCTTCCCTGTAGTCTTATTTTTTTCAAGTTTGGAAGAAACATGCTAAATTTAAATAATACAGGCCTAAGAGTTGTAACATCTTAACCCATAGTAAGATGTTAAAACAAACGCAGCAGTCAGTGATGCCACTGAATTAGCAGAGTAGAACTCAGACCCAACAGCCACAGTGGCACACACGTGCCTCTCCAAACGGCCCTATTTAAGGTGCATTTGGAATCCTAGATGCAATTGACAAGAATGAGCAGAGTCATCATGGTATCAAAGTAAATCCTCTACACGTTAGCACGGTATAACTTGAAATGGTGAATTTTCTTTTATATAGAGATTGCATATGTGTGGAACTCAGCAATAGGGCTTAGCTTTGATAAACCAGGAATTGTGAGTCATGCCCATAGAATGCAAGAAATAAATCTTTTTATTTTGGCTTCTATCCTTTTGAAGATCATATATATGTGCTCATGATTGGAAGCATGCATTCTTCTTTATAGATTTTAATTCTGAAAATAGAAAAGTTTAAATTGATGGCATTTCTACCTAATTCATTCATCAAATATTCTATCCAGAAACTCTAAATGTCCCAGGCACTGTTCTGGGTACTGAAAAACAGCAGTTAAAAAAAAGAAAAATGACAGAAGTCCCCATGCTCAGGAAGCATACATTCTAATGGAGGAGACAAAGAGAAAACAAGTGAGTAAAAACACATAAAATGTCAGATGGTGATAGGTAGGAAGCAAAAAAAAAAAGCTAGTGTCTTGGAGGGAGTGTAGCAATTTTAAACAGTGAGGTCAGGGAAAGCCTTACAAAGAAGGTAACACTTAGCAAAAGCCTGAAGGAGGTGAGGGCTTTCTAGGGGAAGAGCATTCCAGGCAAAGGAACCAACAGGAGCAAAATCTCTGAGGTGGAGGATGTGTGGTGTATTTGTGCAACAGTGACAAAGCCAGTGTGGCTGCAGCGAAGTGAGCAAGGCAGGGTGAAACAAGACATAACATAAGAAAAGTAGAGGGAAAACATGCATATCATATAGGAGCTTTTGGCTACTCCAAAGACTTTGGCTTTTACTCTGCAAAATGTTAAGATGTTACAACTGTTGGGCAGTTTGGAAAAGAGGCATGATACCATCTTAAGTTGTAAAGAGATCAGTATGGCTACTGTTAAGAAGCTATTTTTGTAATTCAGGGGAGAGGGAATGGTGTCTTTGAGTCTGGTGATATTTATGGCAGTAGTGAGAAGTGGGTGGATTCTTGATATTTTTGAGTGTAAAGTCAACAGGATTTGCAGATGGATGTGATGTGATGTGTAAGAACAAGAGAAGAATCAAGAATGACTCCAGGGTGTTTGGCCCGAGGGACGGAAAGCCTGGAGTTGCCATTTGCTGGGATAAGGAACATGTTGGGAAAAACAGGTGTGGAGTGAGCGATGGAAATCAGACATTCAATATTAGCTGTGTGAAGTTTGAGGTCCTTATTTATCAGATCTCTGAGCAGTGATATTGAATAAGCAGTTTGCCTTAAGGCTTATCTGTGTCCTGAACATACTCCTTACGGCTGAGTGCTGCTACAGTACTGAGACATATTTGAATTGCTGCTTGATACAAAATATGTTTATGAACTTCTACAAGAAGTTCAGAACCTCAACGCTGCTTTCAGAAAAAGCGAACTAGTAACAGAATATCACTTGTGTGCTTATGATGTATATAAAAAAGTCCCAAAATAGAGCTAACTCCATTTACAGTAGCTGCAATAGGTCACCGAAGGGCAAAACAGTACCGATTTCACTGCAGTTAGCTCTGATATAGGCAGTGGTTTTAGAGTCTCATTCTTTGGTGCTAAGTATAAATCGGTTTGACTTGCATGCACAGGGGAAAACAATGTGCCAGATATGTATTTATGCACAGCACTAGTTTGGAAGGCCTCAGCATGAATGCCCAAATCACAATTGACCTCAGTTAGTTGTGGCAGTAGCACCAAGAAATGGCGCATAAGAAATGAAAAGGGAAGAAGCGTCGGGATAAATTTGTAGCACCAAGGTAATGGCAGTGAGGAAATTTCAGAAAATACAAAACTCATAGTGGAAATTAAAACCCAAACGCCTGCTGGAGAAATGTCAATGAGTAAAGCCAGCCTAGCACACACACAATAACAGGAAGTGGTAGGGACTGTGGTGACCTGCAGGGTGCGGATGGGTTTGGGAGTCGGGGGTAAGGGGGTGGGGGATGGGAGGTGTCCTTCGTTGCCACGCGGGACTGGGAGGGAGCATAGTGCAGCCAGATTTTGCCCTATTTCCAGAAAAACCAGAAATCTGGATATTTACATGAAATCTCCTGATTTTTAAATGTTGGCATTTAGTTCACATTTTCAGAAAGCACTGTGTAAGCCAAACAAAACATATCTGCAGGCTGCTTTTGGTCTGTAATTTCTAACTTTGCAACTTCTAACTTTGCCATTTACATACAAAGAGTTTTAATTATTGACTAAACTGAGCCATTAAATCCCTACATAGTTATGACAATTATTTCTCCTACCCAGGAGAATCCATTCTTTTTTGTAAATGACCTAAAGTTTCTGTTTCAATATGAATTCCTAATATTCAAATGCAAAAGAGTAAAAGCAAAATACTAATAGAATAAAAATAATTTCTTCCCTTTTCAGGATTTTCAGAAATGAAAGTTACCAACTTTTGTTACTATTTTCACACAAATCTCCTCAAAGTTAAGTCTGCATTAAACTAAATAGGATGCGAAAGAAGGTAGAGTTATGCTCTGCTGCTTCTAAAATAGGTTGACATTTTGTAGGATTCTCCTGGAATATTTCTCTGAAAGATGTTTGGCTTCAGAAATCACATAGGCTGATGGGAAAGGACTGCTTCTGACTGGAACAAACAAGTGGAGGGAGAGATTTTCATTTATGACTAAGGCCATTCTTCATAGTTTTTCCCAGTAACTGATTTTCTCCATCATTCTATCTAGAAATCTTCATTGAAAAGCAAGAATACTGTATGATTGGATAGATTTGGGAGAATGCTTAAAGTTGATTCATTCTGCCAGCCTAAGCAGGACCCTAGTTCACTGTGGTTTCAGAGGGATCTGGGAAGAGTTGTATCTTCCAGGGAATTGTCCTAAGAGTCTTTTGGCCAGTGATGGTTTCACTTCCACATACACCTATAGATTTGGAGGAGGAGGGGTCTTCATTTTTCTCTTATAAAATAATTGGGAGAATAGATTATCCCTAGAGTGGGGTAATATCTTAAAACCCTTATCAGCCAACAGCTAAGGTGGAAGAATGACTTGGTTTTCTCCCAGCAGGGGCAGGGAGTCCAGACAGCATGACCACGAAGCAATGGCAGAAGCTCTTGAGGACAGGAAAGAGGATGAACTGGAGGTGTCAGGGTGCCAATCAATTCTGCCTAGAGTGGGGGATACAGCCTTTCCTCATTTTGGCAGCCAGGGAGAAAAAGCATTGTAGGGTTCGGTGTTCATTGCCCGAGTGGGCTGATGGACTTGTTGAGATCGTTTGTGCTTCGTTGCAATGCCTGGTACAGGGTGAGGCACACATCTTGATGTCGTAAATACTCGTTTAAATAAATGCAACATCTTCAGGTAGATTTGTGACTCCAGTGTCAGACTATGATATATATTATAATTTGACATGTCAAATTCATTTATATTCTACAATATTGAAAGGCTCACACATGTATGCATTGTTGAAGTTATTCAACAGGTTTCTGCATGGTTTCCTACCTACCCCAGACACATTAAGGATACAGGTTAAATGCCAAGAAAGAGTGGTGTTCCTAGATGGCATTTTCAATATAACTGAAACATACTCTTTATAAGAAGCAAACTGATTTTTAAATATTTTGATGAAAATATTTATGAAATTACTGTACTTTTTCTTGTTTCACAAATCAGAGTAAGTATAAAAACAAAATTGAACTATTTCTTAATCACTACAAGAGATTATTCACTGCATTCATCATTTTGCTAACACCTTAGGGTTATCGAAGGGTCAGGGCATCTTGCTTCAATGCTCTATGGCTTAAAGCAGCTATGCTTTTTAGATCCTTTGCTTGCTTTTGGTAATTTCTCTCTTTCCTTACTGGGAATTATCCGTGGATCTTTTATTCACACCGCTCTTAATTTGCTAATTCTAATACTCAGTGGCCTGGGAAACCAGATTTCTAAGTTTACTAGAAGGGTGTATCAAATAATGACAGCACATACATCCTGTGCACTTCCCATGTGCTAAGTTAGCTTATATACACTGTGCACTTCCTATGTGCTAAGTTCTGTTCTGTGCCTTTTAAATAGGTAATCTTATTTAATCCTCACATGAACTCTACAATGAAGATTCTGTTTCACAAATAAGAAAACTGAGACACAGAGAGGTTGAGAAACTTGTCCTAGTACCATTAGTAAGTAGGGGAACCATGATTTGTACTCAGGCCACCTGCCCCTGTACCATGCTATCGATTGTTTCTGAGCAAGAGGATGAACGATTCTTTTATGAATAAAAGGCACGCATAGCAGTGCATGAGTTTCCTGACACCAAATTTCGTGACACCAATTGTGTTTATCTAGAAGTCTTTTTAAAAGTCTCTTCTGGTCCTCAGCTGTGTTCTGGATAGTTGATGTTGCCATTTGAATGACCTTATGGTATATTCAATGTAGGAAAGGCGTTTATATTTTCCGGGTTAGTCTTTTCTCAAGATTAGTTTTAAAAGGTGAGTAGGGTTGTTATTTTTCATATGGTCCCATTAGTGACAAATTAAAATTTCTTCAAGTTCTTCAGGGAATTTAAAAATCGTCTATTGCTTGAGATGAAAGTAGAAAACAACTTAGAATTTAGAGAAATGGAGGACAATTTTAGTTAACTTCACCCCCAGCCCCCTTTTATAGGTAATCCCAAATCCTTTCAGGGAAACTTGTAATGAGTAGGGGAAAGATGCATGAGAGCTGTGGAGGAAAAAGGGAGTTTGGAAAAGCTTGGCTCAAGGGGAAGCTGCTGAATAGAACTTGGTCATTTACCCTTAAGTTCAGCAGATCTGACTTTATGAACTTTAGGGAGATTTGCTGACACTGAGTTAGAAGTGGTAAGCCTGGGGTCGAAAGCTACTGTTGAGAATTTGGTCCTTCTCCCAAATAAGGAAATTCTCACACTGCTGTGGGCTCTGGGGCAGGTGCCAGCTAGCCATGTGTTTACTCAGTGATTTCTTTGGCACTTTGTAAGACCTTGCAGGATTTCAGGATATTAGTGTTTCCCCTGACTTACTGTTCATAAATGGTCCCTTTAGACACCTTTTGCTGTCAGCTCCATGTGAAACACTTTTTATTAAATTTTAAAAAAAAAGCAAAAGAGGGAGGTGTCTTTCTCTTTTCCATTGCCTTACCAGGTTAGAGAACATTATTTCTTTTCAGAAGGTCATCGTATTATTTTATTCTTGTTAAATAATTGGGCTATGTGTGTAGTCATCTAATGGGATCTAACCATGTTCTCAACCCACAACAGTTTTACATAAAAGGAAGCTTTTGCCTAAAAATTATGTTGATTTTTCATTTCTCAAGGAGGAAATACTCACCTGATAGCATGGTATAGACACTTTTTTGTTTGCTTCAAAGATCTGAAATATACAGTAATTTCTTGGCCCTGGATCATCTATCTCTATCAGGTTAGATTGTTAGTCAACATTCCTATTGACAATCATGATCATACTTGACTGAATCACATAAGAAATGTGTAATTCTGTCACACAGCTCTCAGACTTGATAGAGCATTTCTTTGCATAATCTCTGGGTCTTACTTTATTTTTTCCCAGATGCTTTCCTAATAGCTCAGTAAGGGGAAGCAATTCTGTTCAAGTGATAGGCACAGGCCGGGCATGGTAGCTCATGCCTGTAGTCCCAGCGCTTTGGTAGGCTGAAGCAGGAGGATCTCTTGAGGCCAGGAATTTAAGATCAGCCTGGGCATTGAGATCAGCATTGAGATTCCCATCTCTACAAAAAAATTTTTTTAATTAGCTGAGTATGGTGGTACGCACCTATAGTCCTAGCTACTCAGGGGGCAGAGACAGGAGGATCACTTGAGCCCAAGAGTTTGAGGTTGCAGTGAGCTATGATCACACCACTGCACTCCAGCCTAGGTGATAGAGTGAGATGCTCTCTCTAAAAGAAGGGGGTTGGGGGGAGAGAGAGAGAGAAGAGATACTCACATAAGGAAAGGCAAAATAAGGACCAAACTGGGAACTAGCACCATGGAAACAGGCCTACAGTAAAGGAGAAAGAGACCCCAGATTCTGCTTGGGTTGGGCATGCTGATGGCTAGACTTCTATTGAAGAGATTCCTCCTTCTTCCCACTCCCCAGCCACTGGGAGTTGAGGGGTACAGAAGTACCACCAGAGAAGCTGAAGGTGCCTCTGTTAGGTCAGATGAAAATGTGTGGGCAGGCAGTGGAAGATAGGTGCCTCCCCATCCCCCATGCCCCACAGCATATATGCAATCTGTTCTGGGAGGTAAGTGAGCTTTGGTATCAGATTTCCCTGAACCCAAACTCATTGACTGCCAGTTACTAATAAGTCACTTAACCGTTCAAAGCCACCATTTCCTTGTCTTTAAAATCAGGATTATAATATACCTGCCTCACTGGGTGATTCAGGGAGATGGTTCAGACAAAACACTTAGTACAGAGCCTGGCACACAGCTCAAGAACAAAGCAATTGAGGAATTCTTTTCTCTAAGCATATGTGAAATGTTTGGCAGGTTCGTCACTCACTGTGGATTAGGTAAGGAGGAAAGGATAACAGAGCACTAGTATGAGAGGAGAGAAAAGGGAAAGCAGATGACTGGAACGGAACAACTCCAGCGAGAGAACACAAATATAGTCATACGTCACTTAATGACAGGGTATGTTCTGAGAAATGTGTCGTTAAGCGATTTGGTTATTGTGTGAACATCATGTAATGTACTTACACAAACCTAGATGGTATAGCCTACTACACTCCTAGGCTATACGATATAGCTTATTTTTCCTAGGCTACAAACGTGTGTAGTATGCTACTGTACTGAATACTGTAGGCAATTGTAACACAGTGGTAAGTATTTGTATATCTCAATATAGAAAAGGTACAGTTAAAATACAGTATAAAGATTAAAAATGGTCCTTTTTGTTATGACAAGAGGCCCATTTGCCATGGCAAACGTATCTTGCTCTTACTCTGTAAACATATATCTTGCTATTGCTCTGTAAACCTATCTTGTCCTTCTTCGATAAACTTTGTTTCACGCTTGCAAAAAAAAAAAAAGATAAAAAATGGTATACCTGTGTAGGGCACTTGCCATCAACAGAGCTTTCAGGTCTGGAAGTTGCTCTATGACTTTTTTACTTTATAAACTTTTAATTTTTTAAACTTTTTGACTCTTGTATTAACACTTAGCTTAAAACACAAATACATTGTACAGCTGTGCAAAGGTATTTTCTTTCTTTATATCATTATTCTATAAGCTTTTTTCTATTTTTAAAATTTTTAAGTTTTTTTTTTACTTTTTAAAACTTTTTTGTTAAAAACTAAGACACAAACACATGCATGAGCCCTAGGCCTACACAGGGAAAGGATTGTCAATATCACTGTCTTCCACCTCCACATCTTGCCCCGCTGGAAAGTCTTCAGGGGCAATAACATGCATGGAGCTGTCATCTTCTATGATAACAACGCCTTCTTCTGGAATACCTTTTTTTTTTTTTTAATAAGGTAGAAGATGTACACTTTAACAATAAATAGTATAGTAAGTACATAAACCAGTATCATAGTTGTTTATTATCATTATCAGGTATTATGTGCTGTACATAATTGTATGTGCTATACTTTTATACAACTGGAAGCACAGTAGGTTTGTTTACACCGGCATCACCATCAAAAGTGAGTAATGCGTTATACTATGACTTTACGATGGCTATGACATCACCAGGCAATTGGAATTTCTCAGCTCCATTATAATCTCTGGGACCACTGTTGTATATGTGGTCTGTCATTGACTGAAACGTTGTTATGCAGTGCATGACTAGCTCCAAATGAAAAGAGGTAACAATGTGGATTATAAGAAAATAATTTGATTATAGCATTCTAGTCATACTTCTTTCCATATTTTGTTTTCTCACCTTTACCTCATGCTTGGCCTTACCTCATATATTTCATCATGTTCCTCTTCTTCCTTATAAAAATTTGTATAAAGTTTCACTCCTCTCCTCCTTTCTTATTTTTGCTCTCTCTCACACCCATTTTCTTGCTCTTCATTCTTATCCGTACCTCTACTGTGATTTATTTATCTTTTGCTGTTCTTTAAAAGCATTGCTCTCTCTATCCTCCTAGTTACTTTATTTTTTGTTCCTTCCAGGTCATAAGAAAACTGTTTTTTTCTTTCTCCAGAAAGCAATCGTCTTTTTACTGTCCACTTAATAAACTCCCTCTTAATCTCTTCTTCATATCTCTTATTATCTGCCCACCAGATAATCATTATTTCTTGGCTAATTTTTATTATTTGCACCAGTGGGAGATGCTGATCAAGGGCCATTCACCTGCACATGTGCTAAATGCGAGTGTTTGCTTACAGGCCTTTAGAGTTTCTGTATTTCGAAACCTTTCATTAGAGAACATTGCTGTGTGAACAATGGATCTTTCCAACATCACCTTAGAAGAGATAACTAACAAGCACAGTATACTGTCTATAAGGATACTTAAAGTATCATTTTCATCAATCCAAAGACATTTTGAAATATAATACAAAGTGTTAAAATTGTTCAGGACTATTAAATGACGATTACCTAAATTATTCAATCACCAAAAATGATCTCTCTTGCTTTTGCCTAGCTAATTAAGGACAAGGGTGAGTTTGGGGGCTTAGATTATCTGCTGATTGTTTATACCATCTAAATGAGCCAACATATTGCCAACCCAGACTTTAACTTGAATAAGAGTGTAGACATACATAAATGAATGATTTAATGAAAAGCAATTCTCCAAGGCCCTGGGCTGGTCTGTACTCCTCTGTGGGCTGGCCCTTTTGGTGGAGGGGACCCACTTCTACTGCCATGGACTCCTCTTTTCCGTTCACTTGAGTCAGAGGGGCAGATTGCTACAATAAGGCAAAGGATAAATAATTAACTTGTGTTTGGATTTTTTGTGAATCTGGCAGTTTATTCTTAAAGACCAGACTCAAGTAATTCTTGGGGCCACAGTAAGAATTTTCCCCCAAAGTCCCAACACATCAAAACTTGCCCATTATATGGCAGGTGCTTTTAGGAGTACCTATCCCTTCATTTCTGAAATGGAGGAATTTTTTTTTCTTAGACCATCCTCCATAACAATATGGAGGAAATTTTATAATAATTCGGTTTACAAAAAAAAGAAAAATTTGTTAGCAGTCAATAAATCTGAGTTCTAAACCTAATGCCTCCTCTACCCCTACCGATGGCTCTGGGCATGTCATTTAGCTCTGTTCTCATCTCTGAAGTAAGCTTGCCCTGGGTAACAACCAGAGAGCTGCACGGCCATTTCAATGTGAGGGGCTTCACTGAACAGCTCATTTTGTGATATGACATGTTATTGATAGTAATAATGAGATGAGGTGATCATGGTGGTGATCTGGTCAAATCTCTACCTAGTGCTGAAAGCAGCAACCATACAGACTCTAGAACCAGACTACTTGCCTTGGCATTTATTTGCTGTGTGACCTTGGACAAGTTAGTAAACTTCTCTGTGCTTCACTATCCTTTCTAAGATAGAACTAACAGTATCTACCAAGTGAGATGGTTGTGAGAATTATATTTGTTCACATGGGTAAAGTTCTTAGAACACTACCTGACGTAAGAAGTGCCTCTATAAATATCAGCTATTATTTTGAGAGTACTCAGGCAGCTAAGGTGTTACAAATGGTACCATTATTCTTTGGGAGGGTTCCTTAGCCTTAGACCCCTGCTGCATTCTTTCCATCCAACCTGGGTCTAGGAAGTCCTCAGAACCAGAGACAACTTAGCATCATTGGATTTCCCTGATGAGTAGGGCTATCCTAGACCAGATTTTTCTGAACTTCCTCTAGGACAGACCTATATCCAAAGGAAGAATGAAAGTTGTGTCCCCTGGACTTGGTCCGTGGAGGCTTGGACCTAGAGCACCCAAAGAGGGAGGGATGCTCGTATCCCCAAGGTGTATGGGACCCCAGTGCCCGGGACTACCAGTGAAGCAGGGCAGTGGTTCATTCTAGGTCCTGTTGGCATGCCCGAGTGTCCCTCTCCCACATCTCTTCATAAGGCTTCTTAAAAAAAGTTTTCAGATTTTTGCATTTTCTTTTAATGGCATGTGCCCTTTAGTTTAAATTTAAACATTGGGTATACAACATCAGCCAGAAGCCAGGGTATCAATGCTCTCCATAGATGAGACATCAGTTACTGAAATGGGCCCCAGAACATACTCTTTACTGTTCATTTTACCTCATTTTTCTCCCTGAGCAATTGATAAATTCTTTCTACAGATCACCGGGAAAGGATGTGATAAGGAATCTTTTTGGATTGCAGACTTCCCTGACCTGTTATCTCTTAATTATAGCTCACTTTAGCTGATTATTTTAATGAGCTTTATTACAAAATGCCTAGATAAACAGTCCTAAGAACTGTGTATGCTTCTGAAACTCAAAGGTAACAAAGGGAACCATCTGGCTCTTCTATTACTTCTGGCCCCTCTTTTGGGCTCTAGAACAGCTCGTTTCATCAAAATGAACAGTATCTGCCCCTGCCCCCCTCTGGCACCACCCTCAGCAACTCCTGGAAATGACCTCCAAGCTGGTCTCTCCACTCTAATACTCTGCAGCCAAAATGATGCACATTTCCTGCTTAGCACTTTCCTCAGATCCACTCACTACTCACAAATCCCCGAGACTCCTCACTTCCATTCACACCACGTGTGAAATCCTTTCTCTGGTTTTCACTGCAGTCCGTGACCTGGGTGAACCATACCCTGCTCTCCCAGGATTGTTCCTTAGTCCACGGGGTCCCCATTCTCTCCTTCAGGGGCTGCCTGTCCTCCCGCAGTGCTCGTTCCTACTTCTCTGCCTCTCACTTGTGTTGCTCCCTTGGCGTGCAGTGCTTTTGCTTCTACTTAAGAGAAGCCTGCCCATTTGGGGAGGCCTAGATCAAATCCTACCTTGTCTAGGAATCCTGCTCTGACTCCCCCAGCAAACCCAGATTCTCCTAGCCCTCTGGAGTTATGTGACATTTAGACACCATAACCTACATACACTACCCTACACAGTACTTAGATACATGTTGTCCTCTGTACCAGTCAGGATTTGGCAGAAAAACCATGGCACAATCGGAATTTAATTAAAGGACTATGTGTTAATACAACAGTATGGGTAGAGTGAAGGGAAGTCGAGCAGGGAAAATGAGGCACGCAGGAGCTAGCCACAGCAGGAAACCTTTACCACCTCTAGGTGTGAAGGGACAAGGGGACTAGATAGTTTCCAAAACTCCCAGGCAGTGGCTATAGCTCTAGGAGAGGGTTTCCCAACAGGAACTGAGGTCTTCTGTCAAGGAGCACAGCCAATCTGTGGCAAACTATCATGGAGGGAATCAAAGAGATAAATAGCCCAACCTCATTGTCCTTGGGCCCTCTGGTCTCTTGCCAGTACCTTCCATTGGTCAAGTCCAGCTGGAAGTCAGTGGGCAAGGGAGCTCATTGATCCTGTCTCTAAAACCCCCTGTGGCACAGAGTAGGGTGGAAGAGTAGAGAGTGGATCTGATGGGCAAAAGGAAATATATCAAACATGCTCATTACTGTGTTGTGGAAATATTTCCCAGGATGTGACTCCTCTCCCAAGCTAGACTGAAAGCTCCTTGAGAATAGAGCCTGTGGTTCGCATTTGACTTTTATCTTCCATGGTGCTTAGTTCCCTGTGAATTTGAAAGGGTATAAAAATACATATACATTGAAGATTGTAAAGAAAGAGTCAGTTGTAATCTCCCACCTTGGGTTTGATATCTCTTCAAGCATCTAAACTTCAATTTCCCAACTCACTCAAAGTAAAATCCAAATTCTATAACATGGCCTGGTACCTGGCTATCTCTCTGGCCTCATCTCTACGACTTTCCCTCTTGCCGACTTCACTGCTCCAGCCACCTGCCCTCCCTTGTTGTGCCCTGAATGTGTTCCACCTCAGGGCCTTTGTACCTGCTGGGCCATTTGCCTGGATATTTCCACATGCTTCTCATCCTTTCACGTCTGCTGAAATGTTTACCTAATCAGAGAGGCCTTCACAGATGACCCCAAGTAAAATAGTACCATGTCTCCTCTCTCCCCATCTTCTTAACCTCCCTTCACTTTCCATCTAGTTCTTATCCCCACCTGGCATGTGATATATGTATTGTTTGTTCATTGTTATTCTCCTTGCACTAGAATAGAAGATCCATGGAGCAAGGGCTTGATCTGCTTTGCTCCAAACACCTAGATCAGTACCTTATACATAGTAGGAGCTTGATAATTAATATGCATATAATTAATGGATCAAGCAAGCAGTCAAGTCACGTCCCTTTTCATCATTTATGAGCAGTCATGACAGTTTGAATGTTGATATTTGCCCTTAGCATATCCTTAGCTAAAATAAATTCAGTTCCAATCAGTAAGATTTTTTTTTTGCAAATAATTTTTTTTATTTGTATAAATTTAAGGGGGTACACATGCAGTTCTGTTCCATGGATATATTGGGTGGTGGTGAAGTGTGGGCTTTTAGTGACCATCACCTGGATAATGTATATTGTACCTATTAAGTAATTTCTCATCCCTCGCCCCCTCCTACCCTCAGCAAGTCTCCAGTGTCAATTATTTCACTCTCTATGTTCATGTATACAGATTAGTTAGCTCCCATTTATAAATAAGATTATAATATAAATATAATCTTTCACTTAAAAAAATATTTTATCGAGTCTGTGCTAAGGCAGACCAGCAGCAGATGGACTACCAGATGGCATTACTTTTGGTTAAAGGAGCACCAAAGACCCCACAACCTGGAATGCCACAGGACCTCTTCCCCTTTGTCTTCTCTGGTTTATAGAATTGCACCCTTGCTTCTCTCATAGCAAATTCCCTAGTAGAGAATTTCTCTCAGAGTTTCTGTTACCACTTTTACATGTTCATCCCTTACCAAGTGCAGTATCCACTATGATTCCCAGTGCCCTGGAATCAGCCTGTTCCTGGCTGGTGGCTCCCAGTGCAGCCCCATGGGCTTGTCTCCTGGCTGCTGACTCCATTGGCAACTGCTCTATGAGCTGTGTCAATGGTGTGGCCACCAGCATGGGAAGACTGGTCTGGGGACCAGCTGCTGAGGTCCCTACCTAGTCATAGCACTCCTATCCCTCTGAAGCTCCCAGACACACTGGGCACCACTCTGCTGGCATCTGTCCTGGTACTATCTGAGAAGTTTGCATTAATGGACTTAAGGCCCTAAGGTCTTCATGTTCTTCTCTAGTTGGTTCTGGAATGTGGTGATGGAGACACAGAAGGTACCATCAGTTAATGGTGTTCTCCTTAAGGGAGTTAGAGCCACCTTACCCACAGTCTATGTTACTCAAAATTAATATGTTCCTTAGAATTTACCTAGCTGCTCCAAAAGCCCTTGTACCTTGTTTTAGCATTTCCAGAGCAGATAGTTTAGGATAATTCTTAACCTGACTCAATCTATCCATAACCCTAACCCTAGGATGATGACAGTACACCCCTCTCCCTGCCACCCCAAGTTTCCTCTATTCTGAATTGCTTACTCTTCTCCCAGGACACACCATGCCATCTTACACCTTGGTGCCTCTGCACATTCTATTTCTTCTGCCTAGAATGTCCTGGCCTGGCTTGTTTGAATGGCAAACTCCCAAGCATCTTTAAAACCTCCACTGAAGCACAGCCCCTTTGAGGCCTGACACCACTTAAGTAGAGCTTATTGCTCCCTTTTGTATGCCATCACTGTGACTCCTACATGCCTTGCTTACTGCCCTTTTCACACTGTTAAATGTCTGGTCTCCCCTACCGGACTGTGTGAACTTCCATAGTAGCAATGACCAGAGCCAGGGATTATTTATTTTACTGTGTAACTCCATATCTTAGTCCATTCAGGCTGCTATAATATAACATCATAAACTGGGTAACTCATAAAGAACAGACATTTATTTCTCACAGTTCTGGAGGCTGGGAACTTCAAGGTGAAGGAACGGGCAGATTCTGTGTCTGGTGAGGGCCCAATTCCTGGTTCACAGATAGTGCCTGCTGTCTGTGTCCTCACATGGTAGAAAAGGCTACTAGATCCTTGCAGTCACTTTTATAAGGGCACCAATACCCATCACGAGTGATCTGCCTAATACTTATCACCTTGGGGGTTAGGATTTCAATATATGAATTTTGGGGGGACATAAATATTCAGACCATAACATCCTACTACTGGTCATGTCAAAAATATGTTAGGTGCTTACTGTTTATTGCTTAATTGACTAAAGGAATGAGTACCTAATGGATTGCCAGACTGAAGCCTAGCCCACTATATCTGGTGGTTCATCATATTTCCTAGGCCTACCACATACTAAATTCTTTATAAATGCTTCTGGGATAAGGGGATTAAATGAATATATGTGTTTTGAAACCAGCAATTTTCTTGATCATTTCTAATTTTCTCTGTGATCAGTATTTTTACCAGTGAAAAATCAACTACCTTCCACAAAGCTCAATTCTGAGTTCTAAGTTTCTTTCTCTCTACTCCTGCTAAATCTTGCCTACCTACTTGTTATTTGAATCTGGATTTTATAAGCATATGGAACAGATAGAGTTTTTACAATGGGCAAGAATCAAAAAGCAGACTGTTAATAACTGAGTGGAGCGCCTGAGGGGGTTACTATTTAAAGTCAAATCAGCTCTGGTTGAGCTACGAGTTATGAAGATTAAACATGGTAATATTTGTGAAAGGGTTTTATAAAGAGATAAATGTACAGTATAATTATACAGTACAATTGATAATGATGAATTATAATAATAAACTTTGAGGGAAATAACTCCCACAATTTACCCAGTTCACTCTTCCCAAAAGCCCAAGGAGTGCATTTGTACATCTTTCTGTTTGACATTAATTCAGGTTGAGGTCATCAATATTTAACAGAATGAGGAAAACTAAGCAATGATTAATACTAATTTAGAGTTCAGTAAGAATTAATATAATTTTCAAAGATGTTCCATTTATAACCAAAATAGCTAAGAATTAGGTTAACTGCAAATTTTCCTTATGTTAAGCAACAAAAAAATATAAAATTGAAATTATACTTGTCATATTATAAAACCATATATAATATTTTGAAACATTTCCTAAACAGGTATCCTTTTCTTTCTTTGATTAAAGTTAATGATTATTTGTGTTCATTTAAAAAAAAAAAGTGCTCCTATTCCTCATGTTTCATGTATAAATTAATATTACTGATTTGGAAATCACAAACTATGACTTCCAGTAGTTAGTTAGCATTTTCCTTGTTCATGAAAAAGCAGTGGCATATTTAGCTTCTATTGAAGTATTGCACAAATAATTTAAGTAAAAGGTGTCAGATTATATTAAAATTGAATTTTTGCCTCAAGTTTTTTATTTGAACATCAATGGTATGGAGTACTCACTTAGAAAAAGGAAAATGGTTTGAAAATAATTGTTTTTAAAAGGGGAGGAAGGAAAAGAGGTGCAAGCTGTCTTGAAAGTGCAAGGTGATATGCTAGAAATCATAATGAAATTAGACTGGGAGGCAGGAAATAGGTTCTGGTGTCATCCTGCTACTTAGTAGCAGTTTTCTTTTAGTTAATTCTGAACACTAAATATGTTTCCCCAAGTAGATTGAATGTGATAGTCTCCAATGACAAGCATAGGGAGATATTTCTTGCCAGGGCCAGTTCAGGTCATGATTCTTCTAAAGGGATATTATCGGATTGACTATTTTACTGTGGTTCTACTTTATTAGAAAAAGGCTCCAAGAGGATTTTTTTGGGAGGGACATATTACCAGGCAAAATTCTACTCTTCGTCACAGGTTACCTCTGCCAATGTCCCTACCTTTAATGCCTCTGTAAGAGTCCCAGAGACTCTGGGAGGGCCACACTGTACCTTGAAACACTCAGTTTTTGGCATTTGTATAAAGCTGAGGGTGATCTCTGTGGAAGGTTGCTATGACAATTTGCAAACAGCAGAGGCGACGGAACTCCGCAGGAGGTGACTGTCTTCCGACTGGATTCTGCACTAGTTCGGGCCTGCACACTAGGTCCAGTCTGGGGCCCAGAGAAACACGGGGCGGGGCAGAGCATAATAGACCCACGTCCCCAGGAGAACTTCAGAAACCGGGCACCCCTCAGGAAGGAAGTGCATGGCATAAGTTTCTGCCCCGTCATCCGAGATTTGTCCCGCTTTCCCCCCTCTTAACCGTTGAAGTGGCAAAACCTGTGACCTTTGATAAAGGTGCACAGTGTGCCACGCACGAGGCGCGGTTGTGAGATGGGCAAACAATTTTTTGGTCTTCAGGAAAAAAGAGGCTGTGGATGGCAAATTAAAAGGGCAGGGAAATTCGCCACGTGTCTTGGAAGGGAAGGGGAAAGAGATGCGTCTGGGGATGAGAGGAATTAGAGGCGGCGCTCCCTTACAGCAGAGAGCTGAAAGGAAGGTGTGTCTCTCCCAGTGGCCGCGCAGGGGAAAGGCTCGGAGTTGTAAGGAAATGGGAGGTGTCTCTGATGTTTATTTTTGCCTAGCAACCCACAGCCAACTGCTTCCCCAGCTGCCGTCCACACGCGCCTCTGCCTCCCCCTGTCCTAGCGACTGGAGCGCGGTCACTTGGTGTCAGTAAATCGGGGAGAGTGTGTGTGGTTGAGGTGGGGGTGAGAGGGCAGCCCCCTCCTTCGCCCACGCTCAGGGTCACCAGGCTCAGCTGCGGCCCCTGAACAGAGCTTGCCTCTGCGAGGTGACCCTCGCACAACTAAGTTATCTACAAGATAAACTGGGGAGGAGGAGTGGTTAAGTCACTGGGACAGGCAAGGGGGGGAAGTATTGTTTGTGAGCAGCCATTAGGTTCGAAAAGCTGAAAATGCATTTGCGTTTAGGGGCGCGCATGGAAGGGGAGGGGTCTCTGCAGCGATTTCGGTAGGAGGGCAGCAGTGGTAGGTTGCGCCGTAGGGCAAAGGAGGGGCGTCGCGGGGGCCGGAGCGGCCGGGGAGGGAAGAAGGTCGTTCTTGGGGGAGCCGAAGGGGGCAGTGCAGATGGCCGGAGAGGGAGGCGGAGGGCAAGCGGAGGCTGCAGAGTTTTCCGCGGATCCGAGGGGCGGCTATGCAGAAGGTCGGGTGGGGCGAGGGACTCCCGTGGGTGGCTGGGTGGGGGTGGGGTGTAGCGAGCGTGTGCGGCTCGGGCTGGGGGAGCCCGGGGGAGGGGCCTGCGGCGGCAGCGGAGGGGATCGGGGGCGGGGCTGGCCTCCCGGGCCGGCCGCGCGCCGGCGCCTGTGTGTGCGTGTGCGCGGGGGCGCGCGCGCGCGAGCCCGGGAGGAGGCTCCCGAGCGAGTCGGTCCTCGCGGCGCAGCCCGCTCCCCGCGCCCCTATGTGAGGGAATCGGGGAGGCCAGCGGCGCGCCGGGGAGGGCGAGGCATGTGCAGGGGCCGGGGGGTGCTGCAGCCGCCCGAGGAAGAGGAGGACGGCGGCGAGGAGGAGAGCGGGGGGCTCGCGGCGGCGGGCCCGGGCCGAGGGGATGCAGCGGACTGTGTGTGTCTGGCTGTAGCTGACGCGAGGCGGCGAGGAGGTGCCGGAGACCCGCGCAAGGGGCTACCAGGAGGCGGCGGCGGCCGCGAGAAGTAGCGGCAGGACCGGCGGCGGCGGAGACGGCAGCCCTGAAATGCATTTTCCTCTCCAGCGGCCATGTTAACCAGGAAACCTTCGGCCGCCGCTCCCGCCGCCTACCCGACCGGTAAGGAGCACCGGCCGCCGCGCCGCCCTCGCTCGCCCCCGGGCCAGCCCTGGTGGCGCGGGCGGCCGCTGCCTGCCCGACCTCGAACAAAGTCTGCGCCGCGGCGGGCCGGCGCGGGGAGCCCGCAGGCGGACGGCGCGCCCTGCCCTAGCCTCGGCTCCGCTCGTGGTTGCGCTCGGGCCCCAAGTCCCCTCCGAGGGGAGCCCTGAGTCCCCGCCGGGCTTCTGTCCGCCGGGGTTTCGCGCGGGGGCCGTCTGGGCCTCCCGCCCCGCCTGGGGCTTGGCGAGGCCGTCGCGCCCTCCTCGGCGCTCCAGCCCCTCCTCCCGGCCGCTGGCCGCCTGCAACGTGGGCCGCGAAGCCCCGGCCCAGCCCGGCTCCCCCGCCAGGTCGCGAACTCGCGCGTCAGGGCCCGACTTAACTTTGCAGCTGCCCGAGTCCCGCCCGTGGGTGCGCGCCGGGGAGCCGTGGCCTGGGCGCCCCCTCATCCCCCGGACACCCGTTTTTACTGTCCCCGTCAATCCCTGCGTCTTCCCCAGGGAAAGGAGGTTCGCTGCCCAGTGGGGTTGGGGGGGAGGTCCGGGTGACTTTCTCCCCCCTGACCCTCTTTTGTCTCCTCCCGCACGTGGCTCCCAGGCCGAGGAGGGGACAGCGCCGTTCGCCAGCTTCAGGCTTCCCCGGGGCTCAGTGCGGGGGCCCCCCGGAGCGGAGTGGGGACTGGTCCGCCCTCCCCCATCGCCCTGCCGCCTCTCCGGGCCAGCAACGCTGCCGCCGCAGCCCACACGGTGAGACCCACCCCGCGGGTGGCCCGGGCGGTGGGGGGGCAGGCGGGGCCCCGGGCAGAAACACCCCGACTTGTAGGGTTCTGTCGCTGGGTGAAGAGAGGTCGAAGTGCGAGCAGCTCCACGCCCCTGGCCAGTGGCCTCTCCTCGACGCCGCCCTCTGTAACTTGGGCGAGCCAAAAGCTGTAGCCACAAAGGAAGATTCGTGGCGTGGGCCCCTCACTTCCCCTTGGAGCCCGCCCACCCCTGAGCTCCTTTTCCTGGGAACTTCCTCCTTGCTGCTTTCCTTCTCTCTCCTTTTTTTTCGTCCTTGCTTCCCAGAGCTTGCTTCCCTGACCCGGTAAACATTTCTCCACCCTCCCCACCCCGCCGTGGGTAGTGGGTATTTATAGAAACAGATATGTGTTAGGGGACAGCCATGCTGGCCTGCCCGGAAAATCGATCCCCCAAAGAGCCTCCCAGGCCTGGCTCCAGCCAACAGGGAGCATCGCCAATTGTCCCCCGCGTGTGTAAGCATGTTTTATGAGTGCTACAGGTTTGAGCACAGCAGAAATTGTAATTAACATTAACAAAAATAGGAGCCACAGCAGCAGTCAAAACAAAACAAACCACCCTTGTAGGATTCTGCACTTGGACATTATTCAAAAGGAAAGGGCTAGCTTTGCCCTTTAGGAAAAGGCACCTAACAGGTGCTGAGGGCACTCAGAGGGCCCAGAGGGAGGGATGAGGCCAATGGTGGCTGCAGAGATTAGCAAGCTGGATTCCACTTCAACATGTACCTTTTCTCAGCTCCCAGGGATGGCCCTTGGATGGTGATGGCCAGCCTAGAGGAGGTGTGCACTTGGAGGAGTGATGGTATGGGAGGTCTTTTTTCCAGTTGGATCTTCCAGAGGTGGTTCTGTGTGAGGGATGCTTGCTAGGGATGTAGTTTTGTTTGCCAAGTGAAAAATGAGTTCTTGTAGAAAAGACTGTTTCTAGCCCACAGGGGAGCAGCTCTGGGGGTCATGTGCTATGGGGAGACTTGTTGATCAGAGAATTTATGAGAGGATGTAGTTGTGTCTGTTAGATCTGGAGAGATGTATACAAGTTTCATAGCATTTTGTTGTTGTTATTCTTTCCCCCTCTCTGTCCCCTCTTTCCTGACACATCTAGTCCCAGGGGCCTGGAATTCACTACACAGAAGTGAACTAATAATCTGTGTTGGACTATGGGTGGTAGTCTTTCAGTGGGATGCATGATTCTGTATATAACCATTAAGTGTTCTTGTCACAGTGACATTTTAGTTACAGAACTAACATTGGTTTTAGGGGTTTGGTTTTTTTTTTGTTTGTTTGGCTTGGAATCATCTGACAATTTGGAAAGTATAATAACATCCAGTTTTTTTCCATGTGTTGATGAAATCACATGACAGTGTGAACTGAGAAAGAAATATTTGGTTTGTGTCTGGATTCCAATTTTGTAAGGATTGGCTTTGCTTGATCAGAGCCTCTTCGCAATTGAAACATGTAATAAAATTAGAGAAAACGACAAGTCTCCGCTGGAGGAATAGGCCGTGGTACACCAGACAAGAAAAGATGTGAATGTGCTTCTCAGTACTCCTAGCAATGGAGACCTGTGTTTTGCTGTGGCATATGCTTGGTTTACTTGTTTTTAACTTAAGTGTAAACTTCAGTATGCTGTTAATGATTAGATGCTTGGTTTTGAAAGTATGAATTCGAGTTTCTATTATTGTTTAGTTTTGATTTCATTTGTGTAACATTGTAGAGTTCATAGTACAGGAAAGTTTAAAAGAACCATAGTTCTACTCCTTCAATTTACAGATGAGGAAACAGACTCAGACAAGTTAACTGGTTTGGTCAAGATTCCCTAGCCAATTAATTCATATCAAGGCTGGAGTGAAAGCCCACACCCTCCTGAGTCTAGCTTTAACATACTGCTGGCCACTACTACTTTTAGGAAATTGTATTAGCTTCGTTGTAAGTGCAAGAACCTTTGCAGATCCGTATTTCCATATGTCTGTCAGGTTTTTATAAGTTTTTTAGCTTTTAATTGCAGAGCAGTTACACCTAGGAAGAACCTTTAGAATGAGGGGGGGGGGCAAAGGGCATTAGGAAGGGGAAATGACCTTGTCATAGGAGCGTGCACATATTTTCCTTTGTAAATGAAATAGTAGGCAGGTAAATATATGATTACAAAGATTATGAACTTTGGCATTTATCTAGTCTATTGCCCCTTTGTTTTCTCCATGCATATATCGTTTTACACTTTTAGTCATTTAGTTTATTTCTTTTTGTCCTAAAAGTGTACCCAGTAACTGTCTTAGTTCCTGTTAGTTTTTTTATTTTAATGTTGTATGGGAGATATTAATGTATTTATTTTTTTAATTCCAAAATATTAATATGTGTCACTTTCATAACTTTTAATGTTTAAAGCATTCTCCAGTCACCAGTTTTACCTTTATAAAGTAATTGGAATTAAAGAAGAATTAAAATTTACATTTAAAAAACAGTAATATTTTGAAGAAGAAAAAAATAGACATTTGACTCAGGTCAACACAGACTGTCAGTATGTTTGAGGAGGAGCTAAAATTCCGGTCTTCTTGGAGTCAGTTCTAGTCCCGTAACACTACACAACATTTCTAGGATGACTTCAGAGAAGTTTTAAAACGCCCAGAAATATTAGCACGGTGAAATATCTGCTGTTTGCCATTTTTTTCTTGGAAGAGATGAAAACTACCAAACTGGTTAGACTATTATTCTTACATAATTTTTAATACTAAAATATTTCATAGTCAAAGAAGCCTTTTGTAATTCTCTCCATTTTAACTCAGAAATTGTAGGTATTTTAACAATTATATTTATTCAGTATATATTTTTAAATGTGACACACACTGTGCTAGACATTGGCAAATAGGAATAAGCCATGATCTCAGACTGCAAGAGGCTGAGCAGGAGTGAGAGGTTTTTAAGGTCCTCAAGTTTATGATGTAGTCCTGGCCTGTGTATTCTTTTCTAGTCTCCCCCCCACCCTTACAGATCACTTAATTGTACTGCTAAGTTTGGTTGTGATTTTAGAGTCTTACAGTGTTTGAGACTCAAAGTCCTCCTTTTCTAGAACCTCTCAAATGAATCTCTGGAAAGTTTTTAAGATTCCAAGAGTTGCTTTTGGTATTTAGTTGCTGTGTCTGCTACAAATATTTTATAACCGGCCATCCTTTGCACCCAAGTCTCTGCTGACCCACTGCAAGCCTAACATCTTGTGACTTAGGTCACCAGGGACATTTCCCAATTCCTGGGTGTTGACTTCATGTTTTCTTGTGAAGGTACAAAATTTAGTTCTCAGGATTAACTCCAAGAGAGGCAAGAGTTAACAGGGATTTATTGACATGTGTTCTTTCATTCAACAGGTATTTATTGACTGCTTACTGTATGCCTGGGTTTATGTTAATAGGGATTTAGAAAGATAAGAGGTGACCCCACCCTGGAATTGCTCACAGCCCAGGTGGGTGCTTCTGATGTTAAAACAATTACAGTAAAATGAAATATGTTTTACAGCAATGCTCTCTGAGTACAGAAGTAGCTGTTTAGTAGGTCAGGGAAGGTGTCACAGAGGAGGTGAGAGTTGAACCAGACCTTGAAGGGTAAACAGGAGTTTATCACCTAGACTTGGGAAGGAAGGACATTCCAGGCAGCATCTGGAAAAGACAAGAATAATAGGGCTCATTTTGCTAAGTGCTGTACTAAGCACTTGACACATACTATCTTATTTAATCCTCCTGATAGTCCTAATGAGGTAACTTTGTTACCTTCTTTTTGCAGACAAGGACACAGAGGTTCAGAGAGATTAAATTGCCCAGGGTCACACAGTGAGTAAATGGTGGAGCTGGATTCGTTTTGTGTGCTCCTAACCGTTTTGAAACATGACCCCACCAAAAGCAGAGGAGCATAAAAGCATGGTACTTCCATGGGTCCTGGGGAATCTGGTTTTGTTCCTCTCAGAGAGAAGAGTGCCAGTGGTAGATGGGACTGGAAGGCCTCAGATCATTTAGGCTCTACATTTTAGAACCTCATGTTCTTACTGGCAAATTCTTGTATTAGCTGTGGAAATGGTTCCAGCTGTGGGCCTTGAGGAAGGCAACTCTAGAAGTGCTGTGGAGAAGAGACTTGAGGAGCTCGAGACTTAGAAGCGAGGGGGCATGGTATAAGGATGCCTCAGTTGTCCGGTGAAGGACAGCAGGAGTGTGCGGGGAGGCTGTGCTGATGGAAGGGCATGGGATGGTAACAGCGAGGCTTCGCAGTGATTTGGGAAGTTGAGGGAGATGTCAAGAAGTCTTTCCAGGTACACAGTGCCAGGATTCCCAGGCGTCATAGCCTCAGTGATTATGTGGAGGTGGCACCTTCTGCTTACCAAAAATTGAGGATTATGAAATGAGGAAACAGTTTTGACAGAAGAATCATGAGCTAAGTTTGAGTTGCCTGTGGGAGAAGGAACTGATCAGTGGTTGGATGTGTATGTCTTGAGTTCAGGAGATACAGATTGGGCAGGTCTGAGCTTGAGGAGCAGATGTGCAGACATAGGCCCGTGGGTGGTTGCTGAAGCCCGGCCGTGGTCAGGGTCAGCTAGGGAGAGTTACGGGAGTGAGAAACCAAGAGAATGGAGGCTTGAACCCCGGGGAACCCTTGCACCCACCTAAGGGTAGGTGAACTAGTAGTTGATACTGCACAGAAGACCAAGAGCAGGCAGTTGGAGAGATGGGGGTGGTCCAGTTATTGGCAAACTCTCTTTAGTTCTAATTACTAAAACGTTTGTGGTTATATTTTAAATTACGCAAAACATAAAAATTTGCTGTAGCCAACATTGAAGTGAATTTCTGGTGCTCAGAAAGTTTTACTTTGCTATCTTTTTGGGAATCTATAAAGCCCCAAGGTTAATTTTATCCCTAATGAAGCTTCATGCTTTTTACAGCACATGTACAGGGAACATGGATTTTTCTTCTGAAATATCGTCGTCCTGCCCTGAAGAGAATGGTTCTGTGGCAGAGATATATTTTGAATTTCAGGTCCCTTTATTCCCTAGTGTTTGAAAGACCGCAGTGAAGATGACAGGGTGCAGAGAGTGAGGGGAAGAAAAGCAGTAGACAAGCCTGTACTACTTTTACATATGCCTAAGACTTTCCTAATTCATTTTGATGGACTGCCCTGCTTTTGGCATAGAATGAGGGTGAAATAACCTGTCTAGCTACCCTTCCAGAATATAAGGTCACTTAATATGGAGTATCGTCTGTGAGTTTAACAAAAGAGCTCAACTCGAAGTCTTCTAAGAATCTCCCTGAGAAATAAAATTCCTGAATCTATGAAGTCACGGTCAGACAGGCCCAAGCACCATCTTCTGCTTTGTTCTAGAAGCAAGCAGGGAGAATGCTTAGTCCACACACAGTCATTGCATGTGCTGCATGTCAGTTGAAGAAAATGTGGAGGTCTTGGTCTGCTAGTAAGAAGGAATTTGAACTTCATTTTGTAATCTAGGTTTCCCAAAACATTTCTCAAATTACAATGTTACATCCACAGAGTACTTCTACTCTTTCAGTAGTATATGAAGCCCAAAAAGTAGAATTTAGAAGAGGATGAGAGAAAATATGCTGATGGCAAAGGATTTCAGCTAGTTGATCATAAGCTGCCAGAGGGCAGGGACTCTGTCGCTTTGGCAGCTAGGCCTCTGCTAACACCGGTTGAAAGAATGAGATGGATAGTGAATGACAAGTTGATCTTGAAGGTTTCATGTAAAATTCCCCTACCAGGCAGGCTTAAGACTTGTGGGTGTCTAAGGCTGGCAAGAATGCCTAACGGGGAGGGCATCCTGGCCCTCTGCCACCCCTCACCTCTTAGCAATGACAGTGCTTGAAGGAAATCCCAAGTAGATTCTCAGTACGGGGCTGGGGGCCCCTTGGTTTACACCATCAGTTTTGTTTAGACAGGAATATTCAGGCATGGCATGTGTACCTGAAATAGAAATTGCTTCTTTGGATCCCTTGTTGGAAAGCTGAGTGGCCCAGCAGCCTATGTCTTAAGAAAGCCAAACCATTGACCAAAGGAAGGCCCAAAACAGTGTGGTGGTTGCTTGGTTTGTTGGGTTGAATGGCCTTAAATGGTCATCACAGTCAGTAAAGCCTGGAAACTTTTAAAAATAGATTATGGGTTTACAAGATATTACAGTGCATATCTGTGTGGGAATCTTTCAAGCCTAAAAGCACAGGTTTTTTGTCGCTGGATCATGTATGTTCCTAGGTTTAATCAGATTTCCCAGGAAAGGGAAAATACTGGTGATGAAGTGTTTTCAGAATAGAGCTAGACACTAGGGAAAGAGTAGTGAACAAGACAGACATGGTCCCTGTCCTTGTGTTAAAGAAACTACTAAATGTGAAGGGTGCTGTGATCTTGGGGTGGGGGAGCCAGCAGAGGGTCTTATGTACTTATGTTTTTTCTGCATCCTGTTTCCTTTTTATATCAAGTATGGATTGAGTGGGACACCTGTGATGTGGCAGGCCCTGTACCAAATATTAGGTGTGGAATGATGTACAAGAAAGATACAGTCTATGCCTCTACAGGTTTGTTGAACATGTACAACAAACCTCCTCCCTGCTAGATGTGTCATTTATGGAGTCCTTTATTCAGGATCTCATTTTTCATAGCCTTACCTAGCCCCCTGATCTCTTTTTCCTTTACCTTGTCAGAACCCGTCAACACCATATCAGTATCGTATCCACGCTCCCTGCCTGGGTGCTCGTGAGGACCCTCCTGGGTGCACAGCTCTTTCCGTTTAGTAAACCTGATTCTGGCTGTGAAATCAAACCAAGTTGGATTTTGTAAAGGTTGGGTGTGGGGGATGGGGGCTGACTTATAAAATACCCCATTTGAACAGACAGACCTCTTCCATTCTATTTATGTTTCCTGTCTGAATTCCAGATTGGTGGCAGCAAGCACACAATGAATGATCACCTGCATGTTGGCAGCCACACTCATGGACAGATCCAGGTTCAGCAGCTATTTGAGGATAACAGTAACAAGCGGACAGTGCTCACAACACAACCAAATGGGCTTACAACAGTGGGAAAGACAGGCTTGCCGGTGGTGCCAGAGCGGCAGCTGGAGAGTATTCATAGACGGCAGGGGAGCTCCACCTCTCTGAAGTCCATGGAAGGGATGGGGAAGGTGAAAGCCACCCCCATGACACCCGAACAAGCAATGAAGCAATACATGCAAAAACTAACCGCCTTCGAACATCATGAGATTTTCAGCTACCCTGAAGTGTATTTCTTGGGTCCAAACGCAAAGAAGCGCCAGGGCATGACAGGTGGGCCCAACAACGGTGGCTATGATGATGACCAAGGATCATATGTGCAGGTGCCCCACGATCACGTGGCTTACAGGTACGAGGTCCTCAAGGTCATTGGCAAGGGGAGCTTTGGACAGGTGGTCAAGGCCTATGATCACAAAGTCCACCAGCATGTGGCCCTGAAGATGGTGCGGAATGAGAAGCGCTTCCACCGGCAAGCGGCAGAGGAGATACGAATCCTGGAACACCTGCGGAAACAGGACAAGGACAACACTATGAATGTCATCCACATGCTGGAGAATTTCACCTTCCGCAACCACATCTGCATGACGTTTGAACTGCTGAGCATGAACCTCTATGAGCTTATCAAGAAGAATAAATTCCAGGGCTTCAGCCTGCCTTTGGTTCGCAAGTTTGCCCACTCGATTCTGCAGTGCTTGGATGCTTTGCACAAAAACAGAATAATTCACTGTGACCTTAAGCCTGAGAACATTTTGTTAAAGCAGCAGGGTAGAAGTGGTATTAAAGTGATTGATTTTGGCTCCAGTTGTTACGAGCATCAGCGTGTCTACACATACATCCAGTCGCGTTTTTACCGGGCTCCGGAAGTGATCCTTGGAGCCAGGTATGGTATGCCCATTGATATGTGGAGCCTGGGCTGCATTTTAGCAGAGCTCCTGACAGGTTACCCCCTCTTGCCTGGGGAAGACGAAGGGGACCAGCTGGCCTGCATGATTGAACTGTTGGGCATGCCCTCCCAGAAACTGTTGGATGCAGCCAAACGAGCCAAAAATTTTGTGAGCTCCAAGGGTTATCCCCGTTACTGCACTGTCACGACTCTCTCAGATGGCTCTGTGGTCCTCAATGGAGGCCGTTCCCGGAGGGGGAAACTGAGGGGCCCGCCAGAGAGCAGAGAGTGGGGGAATGCACTGAAGGGGTGTGATGACCCCCTTTTCCTTGACTTCTTAAAACAGTGTTTAGAATGGGATCCTGCAGTGCGCATGACCCCTGGCCAGGCTCTGCGGCACCCTTGGCTGAGGAGGCGCTTGCCAAAGCCTCCCACGGGGGAGAAGACATCAGTGAAGGGGATAACGGAGAGCATTGGTGCTATCACGTCCATTTCCAAGTTACCTCCACCTTCCAGTTCAGCTTCCAAACTGAGGGCTAATTTGGCACAAATGACAGATGCCAATGGGAATATTCAGCAGAGGACAGTGTTGCCAAAACTCGTTAGCTGAGCTCAAATCCCCTGATGCTGGTAATCTGAAAGATACAACATTGCTGAGCCTTACTGGGTTGAAAAGGAGTAGCTCAGACCTGTTTTTATTTGCTCAATAACTCTACTCATTTGTATCTTTTCAGCACTTAATTAATGTAAGAAAGTTGTTCATTTTGTTTTTATAAAATACATGAGGACAATGCTTTAAGTTTTTATACTTTCTGAAACTTTTTGTGTTCTAAAAGTACGATGAGCCTTACTGTATTTAGTGTGGCAGAATAATAACATCAGTGGCAGGCCATTGATTACTTCATGACTGCCGCGCATCTACAGATTGGTGTCAGAGACATTCACTATTACGTTTTCATGGTTCACGTTATATTCTCCCCAGGGTGATCGCCGTTTAAGGCCCTCCTTATCTCTCCATACTCCAGGTCCATGCCCAGGTGTAGCAGGTCCTGCTTTCATTTTTCATGAGTTAATCTGGGAGGTGGTGGTGGTGGGAGGAGAATGGTCAGGACAAAAGTGATATTCTAAGAAAAACTATACCTTAGAGATATTTTTTCTCTAGTGCTCAAACAAGTACAAAATAAAATCCCCACGGTTTAAATTGCTCGGTTAGCGTCCTTACATTCTAAAAGCCAGCAAAATTTTCTGGTATGATCGGCAAGCTGTTCTGTAAAGAAGCCTCCTATTACAGAATTGGTTTTGCGCCTAAATTTAGAAATGTATTCTACGAGCTGTTCCTCCCTTCTCTTTGCTTTTTTCCTCTCTGTTCCTCTTTTACCACACATATGTTGCTTGCATTTAGTTTGCCTTCTTCCTTCAACTGTATATCCCTGACTGTTGTTATAATACAGCAAAGAGATATTTCAGCTGTGATTGTGACCATCTTTCATATTCCAATTTTAAAAAGAACAGCAGCCTAGCTACTTAAGGTGGGGATTTTCATAGTCCCGAAGAAGATTTAGGAGATTAGAGTGAGTTCGCACTTTTCAGGTGCCACTGTAAGGTTCTCTTTGCCTGGGAAAGTATCAACTCTTTAAAGAAAGAGGGTTGAAAATCCTCTTGACAGACAGAAGTCACTGTGGCTTTCAGTAAGGCCAATTTTAACAACACATTTAAAGGAGGAAAAGTTCAACCTCAAGTTAAATGGTTTGACTTACTCTTTATATTGTTAGAAGAACCACAGAAATTGCATTCCTCTATTTTATTTCACTTTCTTTTGGATTGCACTGATTGTTTTTGTGGGAATGACACTTTACCTGGAAAAGTAACTGAGAGTTAGGTAAAAGAATATTTTCTTCTCTGAATAATAATTATTTTCACAGTGAAAATTTCAGTATTTTATCACTAACGTATAAGCAGTGATATATAACAATTTCAAGGCACGAGGAAAAGTTCTTTGGTATGTGCAATTTAATATAGAAAGATTTCTGCCTGTTTGGACAGTAGGTTTTGGGTAGTACAAATTAGGATTAATAATCTTTTATATGCACAGATATTATTGTATTGCCTGTAAATTGATTTTACAAGTACTTAAAGCATGGTCCCCAGTGAGGCCAAGAAAGTTTCCGGTTAAGTTCTTTGAATATTAATCCTACTTACTTAAAAAAAGAAAAAAAGTAGTTTTGAACAAAACACTTTACTTATCTTGAGGCTTTGTTTGTTGATGGTGGAAAAAAACGCTCAGGAAATATTTCAGATATTTGCCAAAAAACAGTAATAAGATTAGCTTATTAATAAAATGGTGATACTGATATTTGCTTTACTGTTTAATGGTGTCACTGATAAATTAATTTGTACTTCTGTCTGTATTTAGAATTTATCGCTTCTTTCCCCTAGTCAAATTCTTTAGCATAGTGCACACATTTCTGTGTAATCTGTGGAAGTGCAATAATATGTTAGTAAGTTACATTTCAAATGATGCTCATGTGACAGTACCCCCAATCAGTGGCTTATAGAATTTAAAGATTTGTGTATTTATTAAGACTTTGGCTTAAAGGCATAAGAAGTGTGAGGCTTGACTTGGTGGCTTTGCAGGACCACGAGCCTCTCAGTGGTGGTTGGCTTCTCTGGGTCACATTTCCCCTCTTGATGCTCCTCTTTCATTTCCTCTCACCTTCGCGTTTGACTTTAAGTATGTGAACCTGAGCCTGCCGTTACTAATTTCTTATTAAATGACAATACTTGTGAAAACTTATAAATGGACTAATACTGCCTGTCTTTCCCCCACCACATAAAACTGGTTCTTTAGATGCCAGCAGTGCATTTGTGACTGTCTTTATTCACAAATGCAACCGGAAACTTTTAAGCCAAACTATAACGTGCAGTGCTGTGGGGCTTTTTTTGTTTGTTTGTCTGTCCAAATACAGTGAAATTTCCTTTATTCACAAGAGCCGCCACGTTTCAGTGTTTAGTGATAAAGCTGCTTTTAAAAAATTCTAGCTTAATTATAATGTCAAAAAAAGAAAACTGTTTTGCATCTTTGTGATTTTAAAACAAATGAAGGGCTCTCTGGTAGACTACTAGGAGTTGGCTTGGAAACAGTTTTTGGTCTCACAGGTTACCATTGTCTAGGGATGTCTGAGCTGTTTTCAGATTTAGGAATAGCACAGTGTTGTCTTGTCTTTGGTTGCAGTCTCATTAGGCTCTGTTTCTTGCACCACCCGAGTGTTCATTACCACTTAAGTGTATTGCTACAACAGTGGAATAACAGAATGGTGCAAGACAGTGTAGATTAACAGTAGAGGAGAAATTGTGCCCTTAGTGTTAACAATGTGCCTTTTGTTCTGAATGCCATGTTGTAGGGCATGCATTTTTTGGCCTCTTTAACTCTTTGAATACTAGTCAGTAAGGATGGAACCCACCTCTGCAAAGATACATCTGTCTTAAATATCTAGTTACAGGCCTTAATAGAAACCATAAGGCGTGAATCATCAGGCACTGAAAAAAGATAACCATCAGGCAGTTACACAGGGAATTCCTATGTTTAAGGGGTTAAAGATGGTCTTTGTTGTATCTTAACATCAGACTGATTTTTAAATGATATTTTTTTGTTATGCTAACAGTAGATAAAAATCAACTGTATTTGTAAAAATTTACCTCAAACCATTTAATTTTATAGTGTGATTAATCCCAGGGCATTTGGTATGAACCAAAGTGCATTCCTTTTATATGTGCCTGGCTCTAGTAAGGATGGCCAGGGATTTTTACAATTTGGGTGCAAGGCACTTAAGCCACTTTTAAACTTAATGGGTGGTTTGGAGTCATGTTAAATGACTCCATCAGAATGTTAGAAAACACTTTAGGCATCAGTAGCATTGGGCCATATTGGAATCTTCAATAAAAGTGTGAATTATTTTAAAGAGAGCATTCATTTTTGTAATTTTTTTCATTAAGAGTATTTCTGGTAAGCAGAAGACTTTTTAAAAAACTGATTTGGTTGGTAAAGGTTTTAATATTGCCCAACATAATGCTGTGGTAGCATTAAAAAAAAGTATTTGTGAACTCTTTGTTTCTTAGGGGCTTGTACATCTCTCTGCTATGGACATATATAAAATTAATTGTAATTGTACTCAGCGCAACTGCTACAGTTATGTCTAGGCAGTGGCTTGGGTTTTTAATCGAGCAACAACTTAGACACGTGACTGATATGCTGCAACTGTGTGTACTGAAAATATGTGAAAATGGTTGAATGTGGACTGTGTATATATGTATGTAAAAATTTCTGTAAGATGCTGCTGTCGCCACTTAACATAGAACATGTTCTAGTGGATTTTAATCCTAGTGGCCAGTTCTATGATACTGTATGTATTGTACAGCTGATGACAGGAGTAAGACTGTTTAGTGAATATTTGTTAAATTTTATTGTTGTGGCCAGAGATAATTTCAGAATAAAATTTAAATGTCCTACCTTAACTTTTCTCCCCTTTTCTAACTATAATTTAACTCCTGATCTATTTCTGGTATTATTCTTGGTTTGTTAGCCTGGAGAGGGTTTAGAATGCTAAATAGATAGTTCCATATCAGTGTTTTGAGAAGTTAAAATAATTCATTCTACTATTAATAGTTTGTTCATCAGCAATTATTCATTAGTTCAGTATAAATATGCAGATTCCAAGTAAGACTAAAGTTTCAGTAGGCAGCTCTTGTTTTTCTCAGAATGTTCTATTCCTTTACCTTTAATATTTTTATGTTAATTTTCATTTATATGGCCTCTGCCGTATTCTTTATCATGCTAGAGCATCACATCTTTTTTTATTTTAACCTTCAGGGTGGCACTTAAACTGTGGGAGCAGAATCTATCAGTTATTCCCCACTAGTCTTCATTCTTTTGTGTGCACAATAGTTCTGGTAAACTATTTTTATGTGTTCTTACCAGCTCCACCCCATGCTTTTTAATGCTTATGATTTTGCAGTTTTTGTACATGGTGGTCTCTCTGGTGCACATTTTTGGGGTGTTAGGGTCTCCTGTCCTGGCTGGGTCAGAGCATAAGGCCTGTGAAGTGCAACTAGCTCATGATTTGTCAGGTTTAGTTAATACCAAGCTAAGAGTTTACTTACAGATGACAGCAAGCAGATGCTCTAGTAATTTGTCAGACCTTGCAGGGATATTATGTAGTCAGATATTTCCCTCTTGTGGAAAGAACTACCTCACATTTATATTTACATCCCTCCTGCCACCAACAACCAAGGAATTGTGTGGCTTCCTGCATCAATAGTGGGATTTGCTTAAACAAGGGAACACTATAAGAGTTCCTGAGCCCTGCCTTTGTCTTATAGCCCATGCCATAGATTATTGCTCATTTTGCTTCTCAAAGTTCATACGCAGTACAAACCCAACCAACAAACTAACCCAAAAAACCAATATATTTAGAAATAAATTTTTAAGAGATGTGCATTATGTATAGAATTGAAAGTTGGTGCTAAAGCAGCAATTTAAATTTAAAATTTATTGTTCAGTCCTGACTGACTGACTCAGAGCAAATTATAGTTCATACTCATTCTGTTTCCTTATATCAAATCTTTCAAAGCTCTTTCTTAAATTGATTAATACTCTATTCTGTTTCAATCTTCATAATCTTTTCCCTTTTGGAATCAACAGCTATACAAATAAATACTCTTGGAAGTTCAAAGTTGCCTTCGAACTAGCACTAGAGAATGTTCCTAGCTGACATTGATGTTGGTCTTTTAAAGAAGGGGAAATTGGTTTGACTACTTTCTGTTTTGGAAAGAACAGAAAGGGAGCGTTAAGAGGGATTTGAAGAAGGTATTTGTGGCTTTGTTTCATTGTTTTTTGTTTGTTTGTTTTTTAATTTGAATTACACTACCCTTCCTTTGGGCCATTAGGCAAATAAATCCTTGTCATTAGTGATACTTTAACACCAGCCCAAATGAAAAATGACTGCCAGTGTGTTGCACACTCCTAAGAAAATTGCATCTTACTGCAAAGTCTTTGGTTTGTTTATTTGGTTTGATTTTGAGTTACTGTTTTGCTATGGTCACATTCTTAAAATCTGTGGTACATTTCATATATATTGCGGGCGGAATGGGGGAGAATAATTGTCATTGCCTTGCATCTCAAGGAAGTTTAATGAGGAAACTAATGAATTAATATTTACTCTTTTGAAGAAAGGTGACATTTTAGGAGTATTAACAAGCCATCTATAATAAGGAGCGGCAAGAATGTATTATAATTGTATTACTTGTTCCAGAGAGCATTGCTTCTTACTAAGAAAGCTCCTTCACAGATCTCATGGTATTGTATGAACATCAGTTCATCCTTGTACATCTGAATGAGCTATAATTATCCTCATTTGATACTTGAGGAAACCAAAGGGACTTGCTCCAAAGTGACTTTGCAAAAACACCACAAAATTTGGGGTTTGGGTTGTAATCAGCTACTTTTGGTCTTGGACAATAAAGGAAAATCCCTAATCATACATCACACACACAAATTTAGAAAGGGGGGAAATTTGAGCTAGTAATGGGCATTTATATTATTTAAGTAAATTACATACCAGTTTCCAGGAATATTTTTCAAATGGGACAGACTACAAAAAACGAGGACTAGAACATCTTAGTGTCCAGGTGCACTTAGTAACGTTAAATGCGTGTGCACACACCCTCAGTTAGTTTGTGAAAGGCTGACTTCTCATTGCCATTCGTGGGGAGGCTAATTATAGTAGCTTTATTTCTTATTTTCTGTGTTCTTAAAATGTTTTTTTTACATTTGAATGTATAAAAATATTATTTTTGACACTTTACTAGTGCTCAGGGATTAAAAGTTAAATTTTATTGACTGTAGCAGCAAGTAAATCTTTTAAATTTAAATTTACTCAGGTTTTCTATCCTTTGCCTCCATATTTAAGAAAATATAGAATGCCTGCCAGGGAAATAAATAAAAATAAAAATTTCAAATACAATTTTAAAATACCAAATTGTAAATAAACCAATTTTACAAACTAAAATATTGTGTCTTTCCTTGCTTTTTGTCCCAAATTATCTCCCCTCCTAAGTTTAAGGAGTTTTAAATATCAAGACTATTTTTTCATTTGTAAAAATGAAGTCTCCTATTTGCAAAACAAAAGTTCATGAAAAGGCCCAAATCATTTATGTAAAAGTTTATAGAATTGTTTTCAATTGTTTGGGGGGAAATGTGGTTAATTACAAGCGGTGTATGTAGACCTGGCAGTAAATAAATGTGTGGGTAAATTTGGGTTGGGCTAATTTGTTATTTTATGTGAAGAAGAATACCGTACTTAATTTTCCCTTTTCCTAGAATTCAATTCGTTGGAATTTTGACTAGGGTAGGCTTAAATTTAAAAAAAAGAAAAAAAGGATATCCAAGTAATAGAATCTTATTAACATCCATTGCAGATGGCATTCAGTTGTCAAGTATTTATTAAATGCCTACTACATGCCAAGTTCTGTTGTAGGCACTAGGGATATATAATGGTGAACAAAACATAGTTGCTGTCTATAGGTAGTTTTTAGACTGGTCGGGAAGGCAGGCATTATATAATTATATGAACACATACATAATACCAAGTGTAGTAAGTGCTGTGAGGGGAAAGCATGTGGTGCTGAGTGTGCATGCAATGGCAGAGGGGGCTGTGTTGTCCTGTATGGATAAAGGATGGTTTCCCTAGGAAAAAAGTAGCTTTTCAGTTGAGGAAGGAAGAGCAGGGACAGAGACCCTGGAGCTAGAAGAAACAAAGTGAGCAACTGAAGGAAGGGCCATGTGGCCAGAGCCCAGAGAATGAGGGTACTTGGTGTGAAATGAAGCTGGTGATGTGGTTGGGCACCAGACCATGCCAAGCCTGTGGGCTCTGTTAAATATTTTGGTCTTCATCCTATGCACGAGGTAGTAACCAAGGGATTTTAAGGCGGAAATGCCATGAGCGGATTGGCTCTTCTTGTCTTTAGTAAAATGTACTGAGAAGGGTAGGAGTAAAGGAAGGAAGACCAACTGTAAGTGTTTGCAAGAGATAGCTGATTGGACCATCGAGTGAGTGTGGACATTTAAAGAAAGATGGATATAAGGGCTCTTTTATGATGCAGAAAGACAGGCAGTCCCCAATCTACAATGGGTCGACTTAAAATTTTTTGACTTTACAATGGGTTTATCCCAGTATTAAATGTATTTTCAATTTATGACATTTGCAACTTACCATGGGTTTATCAGCACACATCCCTATCCTAAGTCAAGGAGTATCTATACTAATATAGAAATAATAGGGGTGTTTCTTGGTGTATGAAAAATATTGTTGCTATTTTAGTGTCTGGTTTGCTACATTGCATCAATGGGAGTTACAGTAATTAATTTGTACAAGAAAAGAAAGGGTTGAAAGTTAATGTCTTTGGTTACAGAGTATGAAGTATTGGTAAACTATTTATCTTTTGCTGAGATTGTGAAACCTTTGAGTAAAATCTCATTCATTCATTCATTCAAATTTTTTTCAGGAAATTTTAGATTTAAGAGATTGTAAAAAAATGTGTGTGTGTGTGTGAGGTGGGGTGTGCTCACGTACAGGTCAGCTAAGCCAAATTCTTCCCAAAGAGAGCAATCCCCTGTGCTTGGTTGTTTCCCTTTCCCCTCCCCTCCTCCTTCCTTTCCTTCCTTCCACAGAAATTAAACATCTACTCTATAGGGATGGTATATCTGGATTTAGTATATTTGGGTTTACCAAAAAACAAAACAACAATAACAATAATAGTAATAAAGTGAGGAGAAGAGGAAGGAGATAGGTTCCTGCCCTTGAGGACTTTATGTTCGGTTAGGAAGACAGGATTAAACAGAAAACATTAAGCAATTTGAGAACAATAAAAGGCAAAATTCAGAGTAGGTATTGGTCCTTTGTGTTGCTGCTAGATGAGACTAGCCTTAAGGAGGTGGGTCTTCAGCCAGGTCTGGATGAAATTCAGATTGGTAGAGAGAAAAAGGACTTTCCAGGAAAAGAGAATTGCTCTAACTGAGACATATCATTCATTCATCTGGTCGTCCAATATTTATTGAGCATCTATGTATATAATTTTTGGCATAATGCAAAGACTGGTTTGTTGCAGAGTGAGGAAGTGGGGAATAATTCTTTTGAAAAGGTGGGCCTTGTCCTGTGGTTCCCTCAAGTGTGCAGTGTCGTCGCAGCCACTACACAGGTGCTGTGTCTGTCTAGAATGCCCTTCCCAGTCTCTGCCTCATCCTGTGGGACTCAGCTCAGGTGAGAAGTCACTTCCCCCTCAAAACTCTCCTTAACCTAAGGTTGGGCAAGGTCACCCTTACCAAAGCTGACACTGGCAACCTTTTTCTCCGCATCTGGAAGGGATTTTTGCTAATGACCAGGTGAGCAGAACTGAGTTGAGAAAGGCAGTTTCCCTTCATCTTTCCCACTGGGCCCACACCGGCAAACAAAACACAAGTGGTGTCTGGACGTAACATTTTAGTAGGGGAGGTAGATGTTAAATTAAACAGGTAATCACAAAAATGATAGTGTCAGGAAAAGTAGCTAGATTTTGTGAGAAAAAATAATGGGCTGGGAGGTGAGCAAAGGCCCCTCTCATACGGTGGCATTTATGTGGCCTTCTGAAGGAGGGAGCTCAAAACCCGGGGGGAAGAATACCCCCGAGCACGGGCTCCAGGACCAGGAAGAAGGTCTGTGGCCTGGAGTGTGGTGAGCCAGGGAAGGGGACGCAAGGGAGGGTGGTGAGGAAAACAAGGCCAGACCACGGGAGAAGACCCCCTAGACCATGGGAGGAGCCAGGAAGCCATTGGTGCATTGAAAATAGACTTTGCAATAGTCATCCTGGTTTCCTGTGGAGAGAAACTGGAGGGAAGCCGAGTGGA
This sequence comes from Daubentonia madagascariensis, assembly GCA_023783475.1. Classification (NCBI taxonomy): domain Eukaryota; kingdom Metazoa; phylum Chordata; class Mammalia; order Primates; family Daubentoniidae; genus Daubentonia; species Daubentonia madagascariensis. The sequence goes on along the minus strand of JAKFHU010000600.1, from coordinate 47,798,955 downwards.
AATGGTGACCCTTCATGAGGCAGAGGAGTCCTGACCATCTGGGAGAAGTCAGGGAGAGGTAATATAACAGGAATAATAATGGTCCTGCACCACAGGTTGTGTTGAGGAAGCGAGGTGAGGTGGGGATAAGACCATGCAGGGCTCTGAGGATACCATTTGTGTTGTTATTTTTATAACTACAGTAACCTAGGCTGAAAATGTATTTTTTCCCTCTTTTGTTCCCCCTCCTCTACATTGAAGGAAAGAAAAATGCATTTTTTAAATGTGACTATATAGAAATTATAGAGGCAATGTAATTAATCTCTAAAGGACACTTTTAAATCAGTAAGAAAAACACTAATAACCCAGTGAAAAAAATAGACAATGGCATATTCAGAAAATTTACATGAGCAACATAAATAGACCAAAAAAAATTCAAAACTGTGCATCAAAGTAATGTAAATTAAAGCAATAAGTTTGTTTTTAACCCGCAAAGTATCAAGAATAAATGAAACAATGATGCTCATTGCTAGCAAGGGTTTGGGGTGGCACGAAACACTCATTTGAAGCTGCTGGGGTACAATTAGTGGAACCTTTCTGGAGGGCAGCTTGACAGTCTGTACGAAGAGCTGTAGAAATCCTCATTAGTTTTTACCTGACAATTCTACTTCCAGAAATCTATATCAGAAATAATCCATGATGCAAACAAGGAGTTGTGTACAAGGATAATCATATCTAATAGTACAAACTTAGGAAAAAACCTTGTATCCATCCATCAACAGGGATTGCTTAATAACGTATGACAAATTTATGTTTTCATGGACAAAAGTTTTACAGTATACTATTAAGCAAAAAAGAAAGAAAGAAAAACAACAAAAACCAAAATAGGACACAAAACTGAACGTCCTCCCTGCCCAAACAGGCTGTGGCAGAGGCAGGGATGGCACAGGGAAAATGATTAGAGGGAAATACACCAATGTGTTAACAGGCCGCTGATTGTAATTTTAATTTTCTTATATATTTTTCGTCAGTTTTCACAATGAGCATTCACATCTTAATAATATTTTTAATAACCTAATACATTATTACAAAGAAAAATATTTGGAAGGGAGAGAATAAAATCAAAAGAAGAGGACTGCTAGGGACTGGGTGAAGGGCACACTTTAACGATGCGGAGGGAACCGCCCTCCTGTCCTGCGGAGCCATGCCCAGCCATCTCGGCCTCTCCCGCTCTGCTCTCGGTGCCCTTCTCACCTCCCTCTCCGCCCCCTGGAATACACTGCTCCCCTCCTTGGCCTGGCTCACTCCCGCTGCCCCTAGGGCTCAGGTGGCCAGCGCTCCCTCTGCCGGGCCAGTCCCCACCACCCTCAGCCTTCCTCAGGCTGCCTGCGCCTGCGATGCTCCTGCAGAGGCCCCCATCGTCTCAACGCCTGCTCTCAGAGACCTTAGACTTCGGTGTTGCCGCTGGTTTCACTGTCAGACTTTGGGTATCATGAAGGCAAGGAACTGTCTTTCTTGCTTACCGTGGTATTCCCAGGGACCAGCATAAAGTTTGGGACAAAACAGGGCCTCAGTAAAAATTTGTGAGTGATTGAGTGAAGTGCTTGGAGAGGGTGTCCAAGAGAGATGTCCCCAGTGGAGGCTGTCAGCGCCCTTTCAGAAGGAGGTTCCGGGTGCACTCACAAATGTCAGCAGTGAATGTGGAGAGATGGAGGGAAAGATGACTAGCAAAGGTGGAACAAGTGAATACTTTTTCCAGGAAGGTAAAAGTAAATCAGAGTCTGGTCCCTTCTTCTGCTTAAAGGCTGCATGATCTCTCAGCACACTAAGGATAAGATGGGCAGTTTCCCTGACATGTCCTTCAAAGCCCTCTGGGATCTGGCTCCTGTTTCTTTCCAACCTTACTTGGTTCCATTTTTGCCCAGCTCAGTATGTTCCAGCCACATCTGTTTTCTGCGGGTTCCCTGAATGCCTCAGCCTCATTCCTGCCTCAGGACCTTTGCATTTCCTGCTCCCTCTGCTGAAACGCTTCTCCCCTCGCTCCTTGCATGGTTGATGTCTTTTCATTTATGACTTAGATCTGGCACTACCTGCTCAGATAGCCCTTCCCTGAACGCTCTGCTGGTGCCCATCTCCCCCGCTCCCAGGCCTTCTCCATCACGTTACCCTGTTTTATTTTTTTAAAAACATTGATCAGTATCTAGAAAAATCTTGTTTATCTGTTTAATGATTGTCTCCCTCATTAAGTGTAATTTACATTATGTTAGTTCTTTGTACCTCTGTATTTCCTGTTGCCTTAATGTTTTATGCCAGGAAGGCAAATAGATACCATTTCTAATGCCAACTTTGAACGCTGCCTTGGGATTATGAAGTTTGTTCAGGGTTCATTAGACAATAATGCTATAATTGATTGGCAGTGTCTTCCATGGGCATAGGAAGGGGCAGTTTAGTCGTGGAATACACTTCTCTTATTCCAGTGTGCGTTGCTTCAAGTCTTGTCTTGATACATGGACGTTGTGTACCGGATATGGCTGAGACTAGATCTCAGTTAATGTATAGGTAGTTTTTTTCATTTAGAAGCCAGAATAACATGAAGAGCATCCATGATTTCATATAAGTACAGCTTACTAACTTGTTCTCTAATATGATGTTTGTACGTATGTCTGTATGTCTTCAATGGGATGGGAGAAGGACAAAAAAAAGTCCTTATCATCTTAATCTCCATTTTTTTATACCTTCTGCACCTGATCTTTTAGGTGACATCAGAATGGTAGCTAATTCTGGGTAAAAATTCTTTGGCAAGCCTCTGGCCTGCAGTAGGAGGTGGCCAAATAGGGAAGACAGGTAGAAGACAGCTACAGTCTTGAGTTGTTTGCGTGTTTCAGATACTCTATCTCTTTTTAGGCCTGGAATCTGCAAGTTTCTTTCTGTCTGGGCTAATTATTTCCTTTGGAGAACAGTGAGGCTTTTTATCAAGATGGCCACATTCTTGTGTGTTCTGACACACAAATGATGAATAATGAGGCTGATTAACCCAGTGACCTTCACGAATGATAAAAAGGGAATATAAAGATGAGAATTTTTTCCTGCTCTGGGAATCAGCTTCTCTCTGGACTTTTTTTGAGACATACTCCTTTATAACAAATTGTGCACTGCACTTATGTCTTGTCTCTTTCATGCATCATGCGATTTTGAAATGTGAATTTTAAAACCCAGAACAGAGTGCTTGACCCACAGGCCTCTGACCAGGATCTGCTCAGCACACGCCGTAGTGTTCAGATTAACCTCTGGGCACCTGTGAGTCGCCACAGTGCTGCAACTACCATAGCCCTGCAGTTTAGAGGGCCTGACCCCATGGCCAGTTCAAGCTTCTACCCTGAGTAAGTGCTACTAGTGATCTCCCCTGAACTGGTACCAGAGAGCAAGTTGATTCTCTGTTTGGAAGTTGTCCAAGCTTCTATTATAAGCACTTTGGGTAAAAAGGCCAAAGAGCAGCTGCCCTACACAGTGTCTCTCCTCCTCCTGCTCACCCTGTCTGTACTCAGACTCACCACTGTTCCCTCATTTGAACTCAGGAGCATATCACCAGCATGGGTCTATAATCCAAAGTATAGCATCTTGGCAAGCAGAACAATGGCTCTGCCAAAGATGTCCATGTCCTTATCCCCAGAACCTGTGAATAAGTTGGGTCACATGATGTTTTAGTCTACATTGTGTCCCTGCCACCTCCTGCCAATTCATATATTGAAGCCCTAACCCCCAATGTGACTGTATTTGGAGCTAGGGACTTTAGGGAGGTAATTGAGGTTAAATGAGGTTGTAAGGGTGGGGTCCTAATCCAAGAGGACTGGTGTCCTTATAAGAAGAGGAAGAGACATCAGAGCTCACACTCTCTCTTTCCACGTGTGCACACAGAGGAAAAGCCATGTGAGGACACAGTGAGAATACAGATGTTTACAAACCAAGGACAGAGGCCTCACCAGAAACCAGTCCTGCTGGCACTTCAATCTTGGACTTCACGAGCTTTCAGGATTGTGCGAAAATAAATTTCTGTTGCTTAAGCCGCCAGTCTGTGGTGTTTTTGTTACAGTAACCAGAGCAGACTAATACACGTGACAGAGGGGAAATAAAGTTGCAGATGGAATTAAGGCTGGTAATCAACTGACTTTGAGATGGGGAGATTAGCTTGGATTATCCAGGTGGACCTGGTGTAATCATGAGGTCCTTAAAAGGGGAAGGAGGCAGAAGAAATGCAGTCCTGCTGACACCTTGATTTTAACCTAGTGAGACCTGTGTTGAGCCTTTAACCTAAAAAACCATAACATAATAAGTCATGTTGTTTTAAGCCACTAAATTTGTGGTAATTTATTACAACATCAAGAAAAAATCAATGTAGGTAGGTCAAAGCATAATATTGACAGTTTTAAACAAATGTTTGGGATATACACACATATTTGGGATTCATTTCCTCCAGAAAGAAAAACTGATGTAGAGAACAAGGCGACAAAGTGTATTCTGTCCGTAACCTGTGTGAGGTGCTGCTGAGAGAACACGGAGTTAATGGATCAAAGAGCACACAACTTGCCCTTCCACTTTATTTTTCTTTCTTTGCCAAAACCCAAACTCACCATAAGCAAAAAAATTAAAGAACTCTGTATTAATTTAATTCACTATTGAAATAAAGCAAAATCTAAGGTAACATAATACCTACCTGCTAAGGAACTTTCAAATTACAGCTAATTCTCACCTTTATCAATCATTAGTTTTGAGAGAGTAAGAGAGAGAGAAAGGGGTGTGTGTGTGTATGTGTGCGGCTTGTTTAGGGATTCTCAGGGATCACCTGTGGTTTGGGGACTCCCAGCCACTGAAGGCAGCTTCACATTACCATATTTTGGAAAATGGCTTCACCATTCTCTCTGGCTTTTCTGTTCTCTCTTGTCAGTAGCCTGTTTTTTATTAGTTGTTAAAGAAACCAACCATTAATTTCCTTCACAGTGAAGACAATATTACCTATGCTGATGTTTGAAAAGACCTTTCTTAATACTGATGAACTTTCTAAGAACTGATGGTTCTAATATGTCATCATCTCTGGAAAAAATATAAAAGAGAACTCATAGTCAAATGCACACATTCTCCTTTTCTCAGTTGAAAGGAAGTGATTTTCTTCCCCCAGCCTCTCTGTTCTTTAGTCCTTTGTGCTATTTTTGATTTGTATCAATTACTTGCATTTACTTTTTAAATACCTTCCTTAATAGCTCCAGCTCCCCTGCAGCTTTAGATAGTAATGCTTTTTAAATTCCCCTTTTCACAGAACACACATTTGGAAGAACTTTAAAAGAAAATATCAGTATTTAAAATTGAGACTTACGTTCTTGTAAGCAGATGTAAATATTGCAGTTATGCTCTCTTGAGTATTTTTTAGCAGTGATAGAAGTTTTAGCAGTGGTTAGAACTGGTTTGTGCTGCAAACAGTTTTAGTGATGGTATCCCGAAATGCCTTTACTCCGTACTCATTACATAGAAAGGGTAGCATAACACAAGTGATTCAATTCATAATATGCCTTCCCCCAATTTTTACATCAATTTATTTCAATTTTGAGATAGAATTTGGCTGAAGAATTTAAGATTTTCTTATGGTTTTGAGTTGTTTAAATGTTGATAACATATATTTCCAAACATGACATCATTGGAGAGTCGGTGTATTTGGCTAACAATTAAATAAAGTTCATAAGCTTTTTTTAAATAAAAGATTCATACTACAGCAAAGTTGAAAAAGTAACATTTGTGCACAAAACTACTTGACTTACTTTCATTGGTTTGTCTTTTGTGATATTGGGCAGATAATTTCATTTTTTTCTGTCTCTTTCTGTGTTCAGGCAAATGAGCATGTCATTGAGGCTTAATCATACGAATGTTTAAATTTCTGTTCTCTGACATCAGCCATTCATGAAAACCACCTGGGTTTTCCAAAACCTGTATTTATGGCTTCACTCTATTATGATTTTGCATTATTCATCTACTAAATATTTTTTGAGCGCCTTTGTTCACCATTGCATCTCAGTGCCTGGAATAGGAATAAGAGTTAACGATAATAGTTCCTAACAATTAGGAACACTAATTATGTGCCAGGTCTCTTCCCTATAGCCCTCTGATGTAGGTAACTATTGTTATCCCCATTTTACAGATGGGGAAGCTAAACCATATACAGAGTGTCTTGGTCAGCTGAGACTGCTATAACAAAATACCATAGACTGGGTGGCTTAAACAACAAACATTTATTTCTCACGGTTCTGAAGGACAGGAAGTCCAAGATCAAGGTGCTGGCAGATTTGGTTCTGGTGAGGGCCCTCTTTCTGGCTTTCAGATAGGTGCCTTCTTGCTTGTGCTCACATAAGAGGGAGAGAGAAGGAGAGGGAGAGGGAGGTAGACAGAGAGAGAGAGAGAGAGAGAGAGAGAGGAGAGTGCGCGCTCCCACTTTCTTCCTCTTCTTATAAGGATGTTAATCCCATTATGAGGGCCCAGCCCTCATGACCTCATCTAAACCTAATTACATCCCAAAGGTCCCACCTCCTAAAACTATCTCATTGGCAGTTAGGGCTTTAGCATATGAATTTTGGGGGGATACACATATTCAGTCCACAATGCAGAGGAAGTGACTCACCTAATGCCTCATAGCTAGTAAGTGGTAGAGTTGGAATTTGAAGCCAGGCTTCCCACTCAAGAGGTTGTGTTTTTAACTACTATTTTTATAGATAATTAGTGAGTAAGTGACTGAGTAAAGCACAGATAATTTCCAAATTTCTAAAAACTGAGTGAAAACTTGACCAAAAAAATATAGCTTGTAGGAAACAAATACTACTTGGAAAGGCATAAAAACTTCTAGCCTGTTTAGGAGTATTTCATATTCCTAACCTCTTATTCAGAAAACAACAACAAAAAACAAATGAACAAACAAATAACAAAAAAACCATACCCAGTATCGCTCTGCTACACTGATGTTAAAGGACATTTTTGCACAGTCCCGGAAGTTGGGACAACTGAGCACCACTGACCTGCCACAAGAGAGGTTGTGAGCAGTAATGAATGTTTGTAGAATATTTAAGACAAGGGAGAAAGACTTGGAAGAAATGCACATCTTATTCAATATAATAATTATTGCTTTCATAATATTACTGTCCTTTGGAAATCTTTGCTTTCAATGTGCTGTGTACTTCTTGGCCTACCTCCGAGTTTGTAAAGCAGGTAAAAGAGCAGATGCAATTGCTAAGAATATAGCATGACCTCTATGTAAAATTTATAGGTTGTCACACACAGTGCTGAGGCTTTTGATGAGGATCTTTGAAAATATTGCATGCATACACTTCAAGCAAAAGATCATCTTAATTATTTTATGGTTATACTTTACATGAAACATCTTTGTAAATAATCGGAAAATCTTTAATAAGCTTTTGATTTATAATACTGGCTTTAATTTGAAAATCTAAATGATTTTCTTAATAGGAACCATGGTCTATCTAAGCATGAGATTTTAAGTTCATGCCATTCAAAGGTGGGACTAAAAAGGAGGAGGATGGAAAACAACATTTACTGAGTGCCGTCCATGTGCCAAGTTCTCTGTGTAGGGATTTTACCTTCATCATTGTATTTAATGTTCAAAACAGCCCTGCAAGGTAAGTATGTGTATTTTATAGATGGGAAAAACTGAGGTTCAGAAAGTTTACATAACTACTCATCTGGTAAGAGCTAGAACTGAGATCCACTTCCTGGCCTGTCTTTCCTCACAGTTGTTGCTACAACTCCACTGAGCTGACTCACCAGCCTGGGAGTCAGTGAAGGCATCCCAGAGGCAGCAGCATGTGAGCTGAGCTCTGAAACTGGAGTAGGAGGACTCCAGGTGAATGAGGAGAGAAAGGGCATTTCAGGCAAAGGAAAGGAAGCGCGACCGAGCATGGCGTGCTCTGCGAACTGAAGATCTGTCCAGGGCAAAAGCACGCAATTTACTAGGCTTGCGGGAGATCCAGTTGCAAAGGTAGGAGATCCCAAAGGGCCACCAATAGTGGGAATGCGAGGTGTTGCCATACAACCTTAGAAACTGGAAGGCCTGATCTCCAAATTCTCATTGATCAGAGGAAATAAGGATGGGGTACTTAAACATTTTTTCCTGAGATGGCCTCTTAACTCCCAGCTAACTTTTCATCTCTGACTCCTCATAGCCAACATTCTGCAGTGTTATTGACTTAGTCCATTTGGCCCACAGAATGGAAAACATGCTGGGCTTTTTGCTTTCTAGAGGCTGGCACATACTTGGTGTGCATAGAAATCTATCTGCCTTAACTAAAGTGTAGGAAAAAGGTGCCTTAACAAGTTTGAATCTATTTGTCTTTCACCCATGCAAGATCCTTGAGAATAGAGACTGCAGGTTTTCCCATTGTTATTGAATCCACTAGTGCTCAGCACGTAGCAGTTTCTTAATTCCTTTTATTAAATAAATACATAAATAAGTTTTGAAAACATCTATTAAATTCCTATAAAATATCTTGGTCTTTTTATACATCTGAAAAAAATCTTTCCTGACACATTAATATATTAAGAAAACTTTTTCTTTTATAGCTTACAGATTTGCTCTTCAAGGAACTGGGGCAGAGAATATTCCAAGGAAGTTATACATTTCAGAAAATCTTTGTGTTAGTTGAGAACTGTAGCATGTAATTTTGCCGGACAATATTTTATTTAATTTTTTTAAATGTTGTTATAAAGATATGTCACCATAGCTGTGCTGTTTTAGGTTGATATAATACTTGTCTTTCTCCTTTTTAAATTGATTTTTAAGAATTATATATATTTTAATTAGTGATGATTTTGCAAACCATCTGAGGCTCTTAAAAAAGTGTTCATTTTTGCTTATAAGAAATGGAAAATGTGTTGGAGTTTTCAGGTTGCATTTCAAGTAACTTAAAAATGTATCTATAGTGAATTCAACTGTATGCTTTAATCAGTTTGGGAACAATTTACCCCAAATTTCTTTCTTAGCACGTAGTATCATTCTTTACAAAATGACTAAGGCTAAGAGTTTTTTTTAATAAGTTTTATTTAGCCAATAAAGTAATTGTATACAAGTTAGAAGTTATGATAGAGAAACTGGAAATTCTTAGATGGAAATTCTATTTTCCCACAATTTCATGGCTTTTAAATACGTCCCCATTTTATAGAGTCTTCACAGCAGCTGGTGGTGGTATAACATTAATTTTATTTGCCTAGGACATGGAAGTAAGTAACTGGACAATGTACATATGTGACAGAGTAAGAAGGACTAGGTTACTTTGTAATAGTTGCTGGCAGTAGTACCCTAGACATTGCACTGGATTATTTTAGGAAGGTGGAGGAAGTGTGAAGAAAATGATCAGAATGATAGGACTAAAAGTTCAGTGAGGCATGGTTAGTGGAACTAGAAATATTTAGCTAGGAGAAGTTAGGAGGATAGAACACTAGTTTCAAATATTTGGAAAGCTGAAAAGTAAAAGAGAAATTAAGAAATTGTTTGCATGGTCCTATAGCCCTTGGTGTTAGGTATAAGGAGTTTTTGCCCTAAAATAAGGAGAAATTCACAAAGATGTTCACAGATACAATGGGAATTCTTGTTCAAGATGGCATGATAGAGAACACACATATATCTCATTTTGAATCCCAAATCTCATGGATATGTTAGTAAAAAAGAACAAGTAATAAATTAGAGACACTACCAGCTACAGGGGAAGGGGTACCAGGGAAGTAGGGATATAGATAAATTTCTTGAAAGTGGAAAATACTTGGAATTGTATTAACAGACTAAATCACATTCACAGGAGAAGGCTGCAGTAGGGGCTGGAACTATTTTTCCTGGCAGCAGACCCAGAGAGAGGCTCAAAACTTGGAGTATGAGAGGGGAGCTGGAAAGAACTCAACTGTGGAGTGACTGTGTGAGTCACAGTTCACATTCTCCTTCCCTGCATCACATGTTCTGGCTAAAACCAGGGGACTAATCTTTAAAATAATCGAATAGTCTTTATGAGAAGGAGCCTAGTGGGGGTGATGCCCCATCTGAGTAAAATTCTTCCCATTTTTGCTCGGAAGTGGGAGAGGTAAGTGGGGAGGGGTCATCCTACTTCCCCCTCTTCCACCACAAGGTCCAAAACAAAGGCTGCCAGTGACAGCTCACCCATATAGACAGAAGGGGAGACCTGGGCAAGGCAGAGTTCCTGTATTGAACAAGCTGGTCTACCTCAGTTGTAAGTATGAATCAATAGCCAAGGAACATAAACATCTGAGGAAAAATGAGGACAAAAAAGTAGGTTGAGAGAAATATACCAACCCTGGAGGAAATAGATAATTCAGGAAACAGAAAATATCTTTAAAGTAATTCTATTTGGTATCCTCATAGAAGAAAAATTCAAGAAGCATTTGTAAAGCAAAATTAGTTGCTAAAATCAGGCAAGAGAAATAAATGAAGGGCACCCAAATTAGAAAAGAGGAAGTCAAACTATCTCTGTTTGCTGATGATATGAACTTATACCTAGAAAACCCTAAAGTCTTCTCCAAAAGACTCCTAGAATTGATGAATTCAGTAAACTCTCAGGTTACAAAAGCAATGTACACAAATTAGTAATATCTCTACTAATAACAACCAAGCTGAAAATCAAATCAAGAACTCAATCCCATTTAATATATCTGCAAAATAATAATCAACATCATCATCATCATCTTGCAATATGCTTAACCAATGAGGTGAAAAGATCTCTACAAGGAGAACTATAAAACACTGATGAAAGAAATTGTAGATGACACAAACAAAGGAAAAGCATTTCATGCTCATAGATTTGAAGAATCAATATTATTAAAATGTCCACACTGCCAGAGTAATCTACAGACTCAATGCAATCCTTATCAAAATACCAATGTTATTTTTCACAGAATTAGAAAAGAAAATCCTAAAATTCATATGTAACCAAAAAAGAGCATGAACAGCCAAAGCAATAAAAAGAACAAATCTGGAGTCATTACGTTACCCAACTTCAAATTATACTACAAAGTGGTAGTAACCAAAACAGCATAGTATAAAAGTAGACACATAGACCAATGGAACAAACTAGAGAACACAGAAATAAATCCAAATACCTAGAACCAAGTGATCTTTGACAAAGTAGACAAAAACATATACTGGGGAAAGGACACCCTATTCAATAAATGGTGCTGGGAAAATTGGATAGCCTCACTCAGAAGACTGAAACTGAACCCCTGTCTCTCACCATATACAAAAATTAACTCAAGGTGGACTAAAGACTTACATGTAAGACCTGAATCCACAAAATTAGAAGAAGAGAACCTAGGAAAAACTATCCCTGACATTAGCCTAGGTAAAGAATTTATGACTAAGACCCCCAAAGCAAGTACAATAAAATAAAAAATAAATAAATGGGACTTAATTAAACTAAAAAGCTTCTGCACAGCAAAAGAAATAATCAGCAGAGTAAGTAGACAACATATGAGAGAAAATATTTGTGAGCTATGTATCTGACAAAGGACTAATATCCAGAATCTATAAGGAACTCAAACAAATCAGCAAGAAAAAAAAAACAAATAACCCCATTAAAAAGTGGGCAAAAGACATTTACAGGCATTTTTTCAAAAGAAGAGAAACAAATGGCCAAGAAACATATGAAAAAATGCTCAACATCACTAATCATCAGGGAAATGCAAATTAAAACCACAATGAGATACCACCTCACCCCTGTCACAATGGCCATTATTAAAAAGTCAAAAAAACAATAGATGCCAGTGTGGATGCAGTGAAAAGGAAATGCTTATACACTGTTGGTGGGAATTCAAATTAGTACAACCTCTATGAAAAACAATATGGAGATTTCTCAAAGAACTAAAAGTACGTCTACCATTTTATCCAGCAATCCCAATACTGGGGATCTACTCAAAGGAAAATAAGTCATTTTATAAAAAAGACACCTGTACCCTTATATGTATCATAGCACAATTCACAACTGCAAAGATATGAAACCAACCTAAGTGCCTATCAACTGATGAGTGGATAAAGAAAATGTGGTGTGTATATATATACATACCATGGAATACTACCCAGCCATGAAAAAGAATGAAATAATGTCTTTTGGAGTAACTTGGATGGAACTGGAGGCCATTATCCTAAGTGAAGTAAACCCTGGAACAAAAAAACAAACACCACATATTCTCACTTATAAGTGGGAGCTAAGCAATGGGTATGCATGGTTATACAGAGTGACTTAACGGACATTGCAGACTCAGAAGGGGGAGATTAAGAAGGGGATGTGGGATGAAAAATTACCTGTTGGGTACAATGTACGCTATTCAGATGATGGGTACCCTAAAAGCCTAGACTTCACCACTGTACATCAATGTAACAAAAAACTATTTGTACCCCCTAAATCTATTAAAATAAAATAAAAATGGTTGCTACAAAAAAGAACAATCCAAACCAAAAAGATTTCTTAAAATGAAAAAATAATTGCCAAAGTTAAAAATTCAAGGGAAGGCATGGGAGAAAAAAAAATTGAAGAAATCTCTCTAAATGTAGTGCAGAAAGGTAAAGGGATGGAAAATATTGGAGAGAAATTGAGATTAGAGAAGAACATTCCAAAAGTTCTAACATCCAAAAGGATGTTCAGAATGAGACAAAACAGAGAAGAACAGGAGAGAATTTTCCATATGTGAGGAAATAGGACTTCAGACTATAAGAACCTAGAGAATGCAAAATAGGATGAAGGAACAAACCTACGCAAGACATAGTCTTGTGACATTTTAAATACTGAGAATAAAAGGAAGATTCTAAAAGCTAAAAGAATAGATCACTCAAAAATAAATGAGAATTCTATTGGCATTAGATAGATCATCAGCAACGGCAGATCTAGGGAAAAGAAAATAAGAAGCATGTCTTCAAAATATTGAAATGAAATGTTTTTGAACCTTAAATTCTCTACCTAGCCAAACTATCAATCAAGAGTGAGGCTTTTTCAAACATGCAAGAACTTAGACCATTTACCACCCACAGACTATTTCTGAAAGAATTACTTAAGCAAAACAAACAAGAATCCAAGTAAGAGGAAGTCATAGGCTCCAAAAAACAGTGGATCTTACCCAAGATTGTAATGAAATGTAATTCCAAGATGACAGCCTTGAGGCTGGCCTATGAAGCCATCAGTCCAAATTAGAACCAGAAGTCAGAGGCTCTGTGAAGAATCTCTTTCAAGAGGACATGGATTTATTTTATAAATTGAATGACTAAGAAACTGAGTGATCTTGTGACAAGGCAAGGGCTTGGTAGAGGTCATAATGCTATGGTGCCATCCTAACCCTCTCCAAATTTAAAGTAATTTTCTTTCTTCCAATGGCAAAAGTTTATTGACAAGAATAACATCTCCTATATAGGCTCAATGGCACTACTGTATTTGGTTCTGCAGTGAACAATATTTCCCTACAAATATTGTGAATACTCCTTTTTAGTTTTCAATTTTAAAAATCAATTTATAGATAATGCACCTAAAATTAATTGTAGTTATAGGGCAAGTATGAAAACAATAGTATGCTGGAACAGAGGTTTGGAGAGAGGGGAAGAAGGATGGAAGAAAATGTAATGATGTTGAATTCCTTCATCAAAAATAAAGGGAATTAGATATTGTGTCTGCATTTCAGGGGTCAAGATAGGGTTTTAAGCAAATTATTTAAAATTTGTTAATTATAGTGACATCCTGAGGCAGTATAGCATAGTTGTTAAGAGTACATATCTTGGAGCCAGAACACCTAGGTTTGAATTTTTAATTTTTGCTCCACATTTTGACTTGGGAAAACTGCTTATCTATGCCTTGGTTTTCTTATCAAAAAATGAGAATAAGTAGTTATTCATTCTCAGAATAAAAAGTTATTCTGAAAATAAAAAGAGTTGATATATATAAAGTGCTTAGAACAACGGCACATAAAAAGTGTTACGTGACTCTCATGATGACGATGATGAAGAAAAACAACAAAATAATTTTTTTATTATAATATACTCTTTTTTTTTTAATTTCAGAATATTACAGGGGTACAAACGCTTTGTTCGCATAAATTACCTTGGGGTGGGTTGGGGAGGGGGATTGGGGAGATACTGGTCAACGGATACAAAATTTCAGTTAGACAGGAGGAATAAGCTCAAGAGATCTATTATATAATATGGTGACTATAGTTAATAACAATGTGTTACATTCTTGAAAATTGATAAGACAATAGATTTTAAGTGTTCTTACCACAAAAATGGTAAGTATGTGGGGTAATGCATATGTTAATGTAGCTCAATTTAGTCATTTCACAATGTATACATATTTCAAAACAATATGTTGACATGATAAATACATACAATTCTTTATTTGTCAATTAAAAATAAAATTAAAGCACAGCACAAAACACTAAAAAATTTTAAAAAAATTAAAATTTCATGGGCAGAGATTGGAAAAGGAGGTAGTTTGAGAAAATTTATTTTCTCCTATTTTTAAAATGAGAGATCAATAGATGTTTTTTAGAGTTGACAAATTAAGAAACAGAGGCATAACCATGTTCAGAGTGATGGAGGCAATCGTCAGAAGAAATGAAAATATATATATAATCAAAAGTAGTTATCACTGGCAAATCGAACTCTGGAGGAGGGGAGGGAGACTTTTTCTATTTTGCCCTATTTTGAGGTTTTTATCACCTTTATGCATGTACTTTAGTTTTTAACCAACTTTATTGAGGTGTAATTGACACACCATAAGCTGCACATATATAAAGTGCACAATTTCATAAGTTTTGGACAAATGTGCACACTCCTGAAACTATCACCATACTCAAGATAATGAACATAAACATCATGTCCCCAAATTTTCTCATGCGTCTTGGTAATACCTTCTTCCTGCCTCTCCCCACTCCCGTAATCTCAGGCAACTACTGTTCTGCTTTCTGTGACAATAACTTAGTTTGCATTTTCTAGAATTTTATATCAATGAAATCATACAGTATGCACTCTTATGTCTGGCTTCTTTATCCGGCTTCTTTCATTCAGCATAATTATTTTGAGATTCTTCCACGTTATAGCGTGTATCAATACATTCCTTCTATGGATAATCCACAGTTAACAAATTCACTTGCTGATACAAATTTGGTTGTTTTTTTGGTGGTTTTTTTGTTTTTTTTTTCCCAGTTCTTGACTATTACAAATAAAGCTGCTACGAACATTCACTTACAAATCTTTGTTTGGACATAGTATTTTATTTCTTTTGAATAAATACTTAGAAGTATTGGATCATATGATGGGCATATATTTAAATTTCTGAGAAATTGCCAAACGGTTTTCCAAAGTGTTTCACATCCCACTAGCAGTATGCGAGAGTTTCAGCTCCTCAGCATCCTTACCTCGGCCCAGTCAGCCTTTTATCAGCTGTGCTAATAGGTGTGCTGTGGTACCTTGTTGTGGTTTTAATTTGCATTTCCCTGGTGACTATTTTTATTGAGTACCTTCTCATGTTTTTGTCATCTGTGTATCTTCATGGAAAAGTATCTGTTCAAATATTTTGGTCATTTAAAAAAATTGGGTGGTTTTATACTTATATTGTGATATGAGTGTTCTTTATATATTCTGGATACAAAGCCTTTATTAAATATATGATTTACAAATATTTTCTCCTAATCCGTAGCTTGTCTTTTTATTCTCTTAACAGTGCCTTCTGAAGAATAGGCATTTTTAATTTTGGTGAAGCTCAATCTTTACCTTTTTTCCTTTTATGGATTGTGCTTTGGTGTTGTGTTTACAAAATCTTTGCATAACCAACCTGTGGTCACAAAGATTTTCTCCTAGGTTTTATAGTTTTAGGTTTTATATTTAAGTCTAGGATAAATTTTAAGTTATTCCTTGTATATAGTAAGATGTGTGAAACAAAATTCATTTTTTTTTGCATACATATATTCAATTGTTCCAGCACCGTTTTTGAGACTATTCTTTCTTCACTGAATTGCTTTAGTACTTTTGTCAAATATCAGTTGTTCAAATATGTGTAGGTCTATTTATGTACTCTATTCTGTTCCATTGATCTATTTGTTTATATCTTGATTCTATAGTAATATCACCTTGTCTTGGTTAGTCTTATAATAAGCCTTGAAAATAGGTAGTGTTAGTCTTCCGACTTTGTTCTTCTTTTTCAAAGTTGTTTTGGCTATTATAGGTCCCTTGCATTTCCATATGAATTTTAGAATTAGCTTGTTGGTTTCCATAAAAAAACCTTTGGGATTTTGCTTGGGATTGCAGTGGGTCTGTAAATCAATTCAGGATGAATTGATGTCTTAACAATATGGAGTCTTCTCACCCATGAACAAGGTGTATCTCTCCCATTTATTTAGGCCTTCTTTAATATTTCTTAGAAATTTTGTAATTTTAAATGAACAGATCTCACCTATATTTGTTAGATTTATCCCTAAGTATGTTATATTTTTGATCCAATTGTAAATGTTATTTTATAAAATTTTCTTTTCCAATTATGTATTACCAGTATATAAGAAATAAAGTTGATTTTGCATATTCATAATGGATTCTGTAACCTTGCTAAACTTACTTAATAGTTCTACTAGCTTTTTTAAAAAATAGATTTATTCAGATTTTTCTACATAGACAATCATGTTGTTGACATAGAATGTCTTACTTCTTCTTACCCAATCTGGATACCTTTTATTTATTTTTCTCATCTTACTGGACTAGCCAAAGCCTCTAAAACAGTGTTGAATAGAAGTTTGAGAGTGAGCATCTTTGTCTTGTTTCTAATTTTAGAAGGAAAGCATCCAGTCTTTCACCATTAGGTAGGGTATTAGCTATGCTTTTTTGTATATGACTTATATCAGGTTAAGGAAGTTCACATCTATTTCTAGTTTGGTGTGAGTTTTTACCAGGAATGGCTATTATGTTTTGAAGATTTTTTTTTTCTGAATCTACTAATATAATCATATGCTTTCTTTTTTGATTTATTAATATAATGAGTTAAATTAGTTTTTGAATATTAAGCCAATCCTGCATTTTGGGAATAAACTCCTCTTAGTATTTTTCACCATTGGGTATTCAATATTTTTTTATTCTTATAAATATTCTTGAGCTTTGCTTTGGAATGCAGTTAAGTTACTTGAAAACAGTTTGATTCTTTTGGGTTATACCTTTAAGATTTGTTAGACAAGACCAGTGCAGTATTTAGTCTAGGACTAATTTTGCCCCACTACTGAGTACTCTACCCAGTGATCCATGAATTATGAGATCTGCTAGTCTTGCTGGTGGGAATAGGCCCTATTCCCAGTCATATATGAGAACTTGGTAGTGTTCCCCCTAATCCTTTGGGAGAGATCTTTTCCTGGTCTTGGGTTGTTTCCTTATGTGAATGTGCTATTCCGTAGTCTGATGAATACATGAGAGGGACCCTTTACAGATCTTGCCATCATATTTTTGTAGGTACTTGAAAGGAACATCTTGCATTAGCTGATTAAAAACTTTATTCTTGATTGGAAATTGACAATCTTGTTTACTATCTTTTCTGTATATGGAACATCACTGCCAACATTCATGGTAGGGTGGGGATGGGTTGGCAGTTCCTGCAAAAAACTTTGAATGATTAATTAGAAATGTCAGTGGCCTTTTCTCCCTCAGAAATATCACTGTTTATGGTGGTACTTTTTCTTTTCTCATATTTGATTTGATTATCTTTCTTTCAACTAATTTTTCTAGGATGAATGTATTTTACTTACATATTAGGAATATTTTTTAAATAATCAGAACAATACTATAGTCCCCAAAATCATCAATTACATTACTTATTCCATTGTTCTGGCTGTCTGCCTATGGGCTATTGGAAGGCCTGGCCAGGTGTGTGGTCAGCAGGACTTCCCAAGGTTTGTACTTTAGTGGGCAGTAAGGCCTCAGGACCAAGCCCACCCTCCTTTCTCTATATCATGACTACGCGTCTTTCCTCTTGAGCTGCAGCCATACCACATGTCTTCTTTTCTCTCCAGATCAATATGAAGAGTCCAACCCCAGTCCTTTGGAACAAGGTGTGCTGGTGTTTACTCTCGTTTTTTGGGCGTCAACTCATATCCAGACTTTCTTCTCAGAATCCCACAGATTTAGCCATTCCAAGTTTTTTTTTTCATCTTCTTGTTATTCGTACTACCTGTTCCTACTTTGTGCAGTGTTTTATGCATATTTGCTTAATTTTAATTAGTCCTGGAAGACTTTGATGGACCTCCCCACCCCACCCGCACTTTCTTTTCTTTTCGGTGATGACTATGCCTTCCGCCTCTTGCACCTGTCTCTGGCTCTCTCACTTTCCCCCTCCGGCATTTCTTCTTTTGTGTCTGCCGTCTATTATTACTGAAAATGTTACCTTCATTTTCTTCTTCTTATTTTGTTTTCTCCTTTTGTTCAGGGGATGTCTTGAGATACTCTCGCTCCTGATGTTCCACACTTGCTGACATCAGGCACCGCTGAGGAATCTGAGACAGACAACCTTGTCCTTCCCTCTATTGAAGCTGCCTTCTGCGGGCATCTCTCCTTCATTCCCAATTACTTTTTCTACTCTCCTTTTCTCTTTTTCACATCCAACCTGTAATCTGTATTTTCCTTCTTCACCTATATCTTCAGCTGTTAGAACAGAGCCTGACAGGGAATACATATTCACTAAATATCTGTTGAATAAAAGAATAAATGAATGAATGAATGGTTGGTTGGTTGTTACCATCTTAGTTGTTGATTCTTTGCTTTTATTTTAGTTCCTGGTAGCTGGTCTGGCTGGTTCATCGTTGTTGATTATGAATGCTTTTATGTACTTTGCCTGACCTCGTGCCTCATAAAGGTCACACGTTACTCACTCTCTGCAGGAAGTGCTGTTGCATTCTGGGCTTCTGTGTCTATAATGATTTTCCTTACCATGTATGCTGATGTGTTTTTTTCAATGTTTGAGAATTGAGGGCTTTCGTGCATAGAAAGAAATTATTTATGGGTATTTTAGTATTCAAATAATATTTCATTAACTTAAGTTGCAAACTTGAAACTATAATTTTCTTAGGACTTTAAGTTCACTTTGCAATTTTGATTTTACTTATAAACCAAATAATTTTTATATAGTTTTAAACCATCCTTCCAGTTATTTGATTAATTCAACTTTAGCAGATTAAAATCCTCTATATTCATAGTGATAAGTCATCCATTAAGTTCCCCTAAACTTTTAAAAACATTTATAATTTAATATATCAAGCAACTCAGATGGGTGACAAGGCTGCCTTAAAGCTCAACAAGCAAAATCAAAGTAATTGTAAATCTAAAAATTCACCTTTAAAACCATAATGAATCAAAACATTCATATACTGTCTATAAACATTATCAAATTATCAAAACTTTGCCACTTAAGATAATGAGAGTAAAATTGATCATAAATTTCAAATTGAAATCATGAGGATAAATTTGTCAGATTCTCTAATATTTTCACTTCAAACACACAGATTATAACTTCTGTTCTGGTCCAATTCACTTCATGATCTTTATGTTTAATTCTAAGCCTTCCTGTAATTGTAAAATCATTTCCCAGTGGAGAGGAGCAGTTTTACCATCTCAGGTGGGTTGAAGTTACTGGGTTGAAAGATCTGGGGCTGTGATATTGTTACTTATTAATCAGATGTTCAAGACTAAGACATGAATCACAGGGCTACAAACTTCTACCCAAGCCACAGACAAACGAACAGTATTGTTCTACCTTCCATGGGTAGCCAAATTCTTTTCCTTTTGTTGGGATTAATTTGGCAGACTATGTCTCCTGGCCATTTTAACCCCATATTACACTTTCACCGAAATCTTTTGTAATGTCTTAAAACATTTATTTTACTCTTTGAGTACAGAATTATGTACCTCATTTAGGTTGCCTCAAATTGCCTTTATCATTTGCTTAGATTCTTCATTTCTTTCACACTTAATTAATTTGCTTTGGGTGGCAAATAGAAAAAATCCAATTCTAACTAAAAGTAGCAAAATCCTCTCTCTTTTTATTCTTCTTGCCTAGGTTTGTACTTACTTTTTAGTCTTATTCCAGATGGTAGCAACAAGGCTTCAGGTAGCTCCAAGGTTATATGGTACCGACAGCTAACAATCTCGAAAGGAGGACTTAACTTTCAGCACCCATAACAAATCCTTCAGAGAACCCTGATTAACCATGCTTGGGTCATGTCTTCCTCTGGACCAATCACTGTGGCCCAGGAAATGGGGCATTCTGATTAGACACCCTGGCTCACAGGGTGGTGGGGGAGGCAGGGCCTCTTGATCCACAGACTCGAGAGAATCACGTGGAGTTGGGGCAGGGCAATTCTCTGCAGTAAGGGATGCCAGGCAAAAAAGTGGCAGATGCCCACTACAGTACAGAATATATTCAGATAATTTTATGAGATTCATGTATATCAAGTCTTTGGCAGTTCCTCCTGCCAGCTATAAACCTTGTCTGTCCCAAATGGAAAAGCACTTGGCAGCTGATTAACTCGATCCCTTCTTCCTTGGCATAGCACTATTTCATTTTTGTATTGCTCAGTTCCAAATCTGTCTTCTGCTTTTCCTGGAACTGCTAATACATTACAGTCTTTATCCAAGTCACACAAGGTCTCCTATATTTGTTTTTAATTTGGAATCTTCACCAAGTTTTTCCAGAATTCTATCCTCTTTCCTATAGATACATATTCTCCAGGATAACTCCTGTTTCCCAGCTAAGCCAAATTCCTAGGGATTTGAATTACTGAAAAGATGTCCCTTAAGGCTCATCCCGATTCATGCAACAAATTGAGTCTCAGTGCATAATCTTACAGTCAGCCACTTCTAAAATGAATCCTTCAAGTTTTCCCTCCAGGAGGCATTTTCTACTTTTGTCTTCCCCTGCCAGAAAATGCAGAGCTGCTTCTAATTTCTTGTCCTCCTAGAATGATGATGATGATGATGATGATGGCAACTATTATAGTAAAGTGATTAATATTTATTGGGTAAATTGGTGCTGGCATTGTGCTAGGTATTTAGGTGCACTGTCTCTTTAGGTATTTAGGTGAGGTGCAGTATCTCTTTTAATCCTGACAATGTGCTGTAAGGGAGATGTCAAATTGCAATTTTACATAGAGGGAAACAGGCTCAAAGTGGTGATTTACCCAAGGTCACATAGCCAGTAAGTGGACTAAGATTTAAAACCAGGTCAGCCCAACCCCAAATGCCATGCTCTTCATCCCTGTGATTAGACACATGGCAATTTCCCTTTATTTCCCTTTTCTTATTCCTCCTTACCCATCTTACTGATTTTGCTTTCCTTTCCAGCCTGCTCCAATTTTTCAGTCTTTCCTCCTTCCTCTCTTACACAGGTTCCATTTGCCTCCCCATAACAGGCACTCAATCAACAGTTGTTGATAAAATAGTTGCGATGCCAGTTTATTGAACAGTAGACTCATGCTCCCATAATGATGGTCATTTGATCCATTCAACAATCCCTGTAAGGAAAGGCAGTTATTATTCCCACTTCACATGTAAGAAAATTAAACAGAAAATGAAAGAATAAGGCCGGACGTGGTGGCTCACGCCTGTAATCCTAGCACTCTGGGAGGCTGAGGCAGGAGGATTGCTTGAGGTCAGGAGTTTGAGGCCAGCCTGAGCAAGCGCAAGACCCCGTCTCTACCAAAAATAGAAAAAATTAGCTGGGTGTTTTGGTGCGTGCCTGTAGTCCCAGCTACTCAGGAGGCTGAGGCGGGAGGATCGCTTGAGCCCAGCAGTTTGAGGTTGCAGTGAGCTATCATGACACCACTGCACTCTAGCCTGGGCGATAGAGCAAGACCCTGTCTCAAAAAAAAAAAAGAAGAAAATTAAAAAAAAGAAAGAAAATGAAAAAACAAGCAGACATCTGGGATCAACTGTCTTGATGGGAAAGAGGGGTTAAAGCCACTGAACCGGTCATACCCTAATAGACTTTTGAAAACCCAGAAAAAGCAAGTGATTGGTGGTCTCATTTACAGTAAACGCCCTGAATCCTTTCCATGGTCTGAGCCTCTTTCTTTTTGTCCTCTTCACTCTCTGATATAACCTCATGCCCCAGGCTGTTTCTCTGTATCTCAGGGCCCTTGCACCAGCTGTTGTCTCTGCCCGCAACTCTCTTCCCAGAAGCCAGTAAGCACTACCCTCACCTCCTTCAGGCCTTTGTTTAAATGTCTCCTTCTTAGTGAGTCTTCCCTGGCTACCTTTTTAAAACTTATATCCCCACTTCCTCCAGGATTCCCTTTACCCTTTTCCTATTTTACTTTTTCCTATAGATTTTACCACTTGCTAAGTTAATACCATTATTTTAAATTTTCTGACTCTCTGTGCTGGAATGTATGCTCTGTTAGGACAGCATTTTGCCTGTTTTGTTTACTAGTACATAGTAGGCACTCAATAAATATTCACGGAATGGATGAATCCATAAATGAAGACTTTTACTCATTCATTTATTCAAAAGACATTAACCACCTCTACCCTTTGTTAGAATACCTCAAGGAGCATGGGTGATAAAAGCTCAATGTCAGATAGAAAGTAAATATCACAATCAGGCATAGAGTATAAAAGAGTAGTATGAAATAGCTGTCTTGATTGCTATACCATTGGAAAAGTACAGTTTGAGAGGAGGAAATATCTGTAAGCCAGGGTCATCCAGGGAAAGATAGGAAGCAATTCCGGAGAGAGAATCCTTCCCCTCTGCTCCAGCCCAAGATGCTGCCTCCTGCTCTCTGAGAAATAAGAAGACAGGACTGCTCCTGTTATCCTGGGACTCAGGAGGGCAGCCTGTGGTGTACTTAAGGACTGAACAATATGCCATCTCTTTTATTGATATGCAACTGATTTACATATTTGGGAGTAAATTCTATTAATATACAAGCACTAATATTGGAATACAATCATTTCAACTGCCTGCCGGTGTTTTACGGCTAAGCCAGCAGACATAAAACAGTGCAGAGGAAGGGTGGGTAGCCAAGGGAACAGCACTGCTCTCCCCTGAGGCTCAACAGTGTGCCACCTGCCATGTGATGATTTTCAATTCATTTGTTTGTAATTTAAACAAAATCCTGAGTGGGAAATGTTTGTTAAATTTCAGGAAGACCCCAAAATTAAGAAAAGGACTATCACGATCGGTGACAAATTGGAAATTAAGTCATTTTTCAATGACTTGAAAAAGTCATACTGAGTCTCTACAAGCCTTACCCGTTGCCTTAATGAAAAACGCAGTCAGTACAACACACACCAGTGCTACCACAATTAAAGAAGGACCTAAGTCTGGAAACTTGACACTGACTTTGTACGCTAGGATTCCTATAAAGGAGAGTCTGGACATGGGTACATCTTCAACCTGAAGGTCAAGGGTGCTCAAGTCTCACCTGGGCCTTGTCAGTTTACTCAACATATGAACGTTTCAAAAAATATTCTCTTCTTCTAAATGACCTATTTTATGTTAATTTTATTGTGATGTAGAGAAATAACCAGCGTGTCCTTCAACATACTTGGCAAATACCTACTTTAAAAAAAATGACAATTTTTCCAGTAAATTGGCAAACAAATATTTAGGACTCTCATCTAGGAGCAGCCTTTGTGTTGCAGCGGCAAACATATTCATCATCTAGATCTGGGTCAACAAACTACCGTTCCATGTAGCAAATCCAACTGCCAGCTGCTTTTGTGAATAAAGTTTTATTAAAGGACAACCACACTCATTCATTTATGTATTGTCTACTGTTGATGGGTACTTTCCCTGCAACAGCAAAGTTGAGTAGTTGAGATAGCATAGCCCACAAAGCTTGAGATATTTGCTATTTTGCCCTTTACAAATAAAGTTTGCCAACTCCTAATCTAGTAGATGCAAATTTCTGTTACAAAATCTGTAATTATGTTTACTCTTAAACTTGCCGCTTCTTATAGGATAGCCTGGATAATGGTGTACATAATAAATTGTTCCAAAATGGCAATGTGGTTTTGTGACCATGTATTATTCTGTTACCATTTTCCCCACTATGTTAACTTCTATTAGAAAATGTGATTCTGGACGACAGAATTGCGAAACAGTTCAGACAGCACAGTGTGAGAGTCAATGGCACCACCTTGCACACAATGAAGCCCAGTGAAAGTGAAGAGGCTAATAAGGTGGGGGAGGGCTAAGAACTGCCTAAATCTCCTTAAGTGCATACACTTCACAGCTGTGGTGCTGGGAGACAGACTGCTTGGAGTGCCATGGGTGGGCTAAGCCAGACAAAAATGAGAGCATGAGAAAATTTTTCTAGGGAAAAATATTTTTCCTTACAAATTTGAAATGTTTTCCCTTTTATGTTCTATTCTTTTTTCTTTTTTCCATTTGAAATAACACGGCTTCATCTTCTGCCAAATGCATTTTCCCCCTTTTGGTTTCTGCAACAAATGAAAATGAATTCCTTCACCTGGGTTCCATGGACAGTTTCACAAGCTTATACTGCACATTGAAAGAAGTTGAAATGGATCGATTTTTTTCAATAGATGAAAATATTAAAATTGCTGAATTTAACTTAAATTTAAAAAAAAATTTCCATATAATTGAAGGTGAAAGTACCAATAAGCCAAGCAGTTTTAAGGCAAAACTTAAAGTCCTCAGTCTATGGGCTGTATTATGTTTCTTTTCCCCACCATGGGGAGAGAGATCCCTGCTTGGCCATTTGGTAGTGCTATGACCTGGGAAAAGCCACTTCTACATTTTTGGGGGTGTGAGGAGGGGACTGTCTTCACCAGAACTCTCAAGAGTAGTAATTGCTTGGGGCTCTTGAGAGGACTGAAGGAGACTGAACTGAAAGTTTTTGTAAACTGTAAAGCTCCTCCAAGTGGAAAGTGTTGCTCCTGTGTCTGCCTTTGTCATCAAACCTCCTAAAAACCTCCCGCAGAGGCCTGGCATGGGGAAGGGAGGAAGTGAAAGTAAAATCCAGCATTTTTGTTGCTGTTTAAAAGCCACCCTAGGAACAAGCATTGCAGGGTAAAGCGCTGAAATGAAATGAGGCTTTCAGTTTTCTGCGAGTTTCGTGATTCAAATTAGCCCGAGGGCTACCTTTGTGTCTTTCTTCATGTAGTAGCGGTTTCACCCCAGGAGGCATGAGATGCAATCCTGCTGTGCACACAGAAACCAGCCTCTTACACATTGACCAAGGTCTCTCTGAAGACAAAGTGCCTGAGCCACTTCCTTTTTTTTTTGTTTGTTTTTGTTTTTTTAATACTCCTGGTATGTTAAAAAGTGAAGAAATGCCAAAATAGGGTTACAAACACTGTGGTGCACTTTTTAGTGTTTATGTTTAAGAAATTAGTAATTTTAACACACGCATTTAAATAAGTGCAACATAATTATTTTGTTTTCCAAAAGATTTACAACATAAATAAGCAATGTTTCTGCAGGCTGGACTACAGGCAGACCCAAGTTTAAGGTTGTGTAAGGCTGCGGCCCCCAATCCCGGGCCTTGGACTGATACCGGTCCATGGCCTGTTAGGAACCAGGCCTCACAGCAGGAGGTGAGCAACGGGTGAGCCAGGAAGCCTTCATCTGTATTTATAGCTGCTCCCCATCTCCGGTGTCACCGCATAAGTTGCGCCTCCTGTCAGATCAGCGTGGGGCATTAGATTCTCATAGGAGCACGAACCCTACTGTAGACTGCACATACCAGGGATCTAGGTTGCACGCTCCTTATGAGAATCTAATGCCTGATGATCTGAGGTGGAGCTGAGGCGGTGATGCTAGCACTGGGGAGCAGTTGCAAATGCAGATTATCTTTAACAGAGAGGTTTGACTGCACAATAAATGTACGGTGCTTTAATCATCCCCACCCCCATCTGTGGAAAAATTGCCTTCCATGAAACTGTTCCCTGGTGCCAAAAAGGTTGGGGACCGTTGGTGTAAGGGATGACTCCTTCTGGTCCAATGAATGAATGTTACTGCACATAAGATCTCACTGGGGATGATGTCGAATGTCTATGTCTGAGACCCTTGCTAAACTGGAGGACCAGGCTAAAAGCTCTCCTGCCCTTCCTCTCTCAGCTACCTACCCCCTCCCCCTCCCACAGAGACTAGGCTAGTAGTAGGCAGTTATGACTGTGTGGGGAAGTGGGGAGGAGAAAAACAATACATACTTTCAAGTGCCTACTATGTGCAGAGGTGAGAAGATAGTGCTGTGGTTAAACTCATATTCAGAGTTTGAATCCTGGCAGCATTATTCCCTACTTGCATCATAGAACTTCTGTAAGCCTCAGTTTTCTCATCAGTAACCTCATTTGTGAGGTTGTTATGAGGATTAAATGACTTATACATACAAAGTTATCAGAACAGTGCCACCTTGCATAGTCAACAAGCGATACACAAGTTCTTACCCTCAGGGAGCTTAAATTCCAGCTCCCTCACTGCATTTTGCTCCATTCTCCCCTCTGCAAACTGATCTACCTGAAATAACTGCCTTGCAATATCTAAAGATATTTGCTAAAACATGAGTAAATGTAACTCTATGGATGAGGACAAAAAAGAAGACCAACTGTATTAAGGAAACTCTCTTAAAACCTCATTAATCAGCCAGTCAACAAGCAATAATTTGTGTTAGACACTGTGTAGGGGCTGCAAATATTGTAGTGAACAAACCAGATGTGGTTCTGCACTCATGGATAGGAAAGATATTAGATACCTAAATTGTTTTATGTAATGTAAACACTTTGGTGAAGTATGAAGCACATACAGAAAGTACACAAATAATAAGTATACAGCTCAACTAACTTTCACAAAATGAATGCACACATATAGTTAGTACCCAGGTCAACAATCAGAATCTCACAGCACCACAGATGCCCCCTTCTACTCACAACCACGCCCGTGGGTAAATACTGTTCTGACTTCTAAACCACAGATTACTTTTGCCTGTTTTTAAAGTTTATAAAAAAGCAATCATGACATGTACTTTTTTTTGACTGGCTTTTTTTACTCAACATTTTGTTTGTGAGTTTCATTCTTTTTTTGTGGTTTATTTATTCTCATTCCTGTATATTATTCCACTGTATGAATATAACATAATTGTTTTATCATATTCTATTGTTGATGGGCATTTGGGTTTTTCTGGTTTGGAAATATTACAAATAATGCAATATTAAGGTTCATGCAGTTAACATTCTTAACATTCTTATTCATGCAATTTGTTAGATATATACATGCATTTCATTTGGGTATATACTTAGGAGTGGAATTGCTGAATTTAAGGTACGAGTGTATTCAGTTTTTGTAGATACTGTCAAACAGCTTTCCAAAGTAGTTGTAACTATTTACACTCTGGTCAGCAGAGTAAGACTGTACTGATTACTTTACATTGTCTGTCTTTTCCATTTTGGCCATTTTGAAGGGTATGTTGTGGTTTCTGCATTATGATTTTTTAAAAAACGAGACGGGATCTTGCTGTGTTGCCCAGGCTTGAAATCCTGGACTCAAGAGATCTTCCCACCTCAGCCTCTTGAGTAGCTGGGATAACAGGAACGTTCATTATGATTTAAACCTGTGTTTCTTTAATGACTAATGAAGTCTAGTGCCTTTTCATATGCTTATTTTCTGTTTGGATATCTTCTCTTATGGAGTATCTATTGTGACATTTGCCTATTTTTCTATTGAGTTCTGTTCCTTTTTCTTATTGATTTGAAGGACTGCTTTATATATTTCAAATAAGAGTCCTTTGTCAGATATAGGTACTGAAAATCTCTTCTCCCAGTCTATGGCTTACCTTTTTATTTTCTTAATGGTTTGGAAGAACTGAAGGTGTAAGTGTTAATGTAGCCCAATTGATCAATATTTCTTCCATTTATGATTATTGCTTTTTGTGTCTTAAGAAACTTTTGCCTGAGGCAATTTTTGAGGCAGCTAGTGCATGGCTGGGAAATCGTTATACACTGTGTTGCCTGGAGTAGCAAACAACACAGTCAGGATAGCTAAAGGTGACCCCAAGAAACACAAAGGCAAGATGTCTGCTTATGGCTTCTTTGTGAAGACAATGCTGAGAGGACACACCAGGAAAGTCCAGAGGCTCCTGTAAGCTGCAATTTCCAAGAGTGCTCTGAGAGGTGGAATACAATGTTTGGGAAAGAGAAATACAAAACTGATGAAATGTCAAGGTACACTATGAACAGGAAATGAAGAATTGTAGACCAGCCAAAGGAGGCAAGAAGAAAGATCACAACACCCCAAACACCCTCATACCCCATGTGACTTCTTCCTCTTCTAATTAGACCTCTGCCCAAGATTAAATCCACAAACCTAGGCATTTCCACTGGAGATGAGGCCAAAAACTGGATGACATGTTGTGTATGTAGAATTCCTAAAATGCCCCCATAAAGATGTTTTACCCTAATCCCCAGAACCCAGGAATATGATGAGCCATCACTCACTATTGTGGTTGCCTTATGTTCGATGGCAGAATTGGCCTTAAGATAGGAGATTACCTTGCTGGGTCTGATTTAATCGCATGCTAGTGGCAGAAGGAGAAGTCAGAGAGATCTGAAGAACAAAGGGGACTTGACTTGAAGATGCAGGAGGCCACGTGAGAATGAATTCAGATAACCTTAAAGGGCTGAGAGAGGTCCCTGGCCAACAGCCATCAAGGAAGCAGGATCCTCAGTCCTACAGCCACAAGGGACTGAATTCTGTCAACAACCTGAATAAGCCTGGAAGGGATGTCAACTCAGAGCCTGCAGGTGAGGACTCAGCTTGGCTGATAACTGGATTTCTGGCTTGCCAAACCCTGAGCAGAGAACTGAGTGACACTGTGGTGGACTTCTGACCTACAACACTGCAAGCTAATAAATGGATGTTGTTAGACGCTGTTGAGTGTGTGGTGATCTGTTACACAGCAATGGGGAAATAAAACATACGGGATAATTTTTGATAGTGCAAAGCCACCTTATATATAATAAGACAGCAAAGTCGAAGGAGATGTATGGGAAGCATGTGGCCAACTACAATCAAAGGAAAGTGATGGGATAAAGGGATGCTGTAGCCTGCCCCAGAAGGAAGGTGGGGGGGTAAGGTGAAGAGTATGAGAAAGAGATAAAGAAGAAGGAAAACCGCATGTCTGTTTCCATGCGAGCACATGAAGGACAAATGCAGTAATTGACCCACCTCCCACCTGAGAAAGGATCTGTTGCTCTCACTGGATTTACTCCCCCAGTGGAAAGTTGATTACAGCGTAGCTTTTGAAGTGCTCTAGAAAATGCAGGTGATTTCCACACTGCGTTCATGGGTGTCACAAGCACCCAGAAATTCTATCAAAGTTGTCCGTATTCCTAAACATTTTTAAAATGAAAAGAAACTCTTATCGTCCTCACTCCATAAAACTTAGAGATGTGTGTGAGAAGGCAATTAAAAATGTTCCCGGAATTTTTAAAAGTTTATTTGTAAGGTAGTGTTATTGATTCGAAGTCCTGAGTTATCAACCGTATGTATCTTTAGTTTGTAAAAGGAACAAAACAAACTAGACAAGTCCTTGCGGCCCATGCTTGGTGTTGTCATGCCCTGGGAGGTGGCAGCTTTTGGAGGGGGCCATAGCTCACTAGTGAGGCTAAACCTCTTCACACTGCTTCGGGTTGTCTTGTTTTTCTATATAGTGACTTAACATCCTGCTGACATTCTTAGCTGTGGAAAGGGGTATCAGCTGGCATAGGAAGTGTTCTGATTATTTATAATTAAATCTACTAGTATAAAACAAATGGTAGAACTCTTCATTGCCAGAAAAGTGAATAGGCACTGCTTTAAGAAGGGTGCATAAGCTTCCGACCTTGAGCACACACTTTACACCACTCTGTTATTTTTTGGTATGATCTCTTTCACATTAATGTTTTTATTCTCTGGTTCCTCTGTCCCCAGATTCTCAGCTTCTGCCAGGACCCAGAGTTGACAAAGGCCCTCGGGATGGCAGGTGCTAGTGTCAGCTCACCTCTCTGCAGTTCTACGCTCTCCAGGCTGAGTCCCTGCAGTTCTCTGTGCCTCAACCGCTTGCCACTGGCTTCAAACGGGCGATTTCTGCATTTAATTTGGCCTTTCTTGTTTTGCCGGACAAGAGCACCGTTCTGCCATAGTTATTCCATATCTCCTGGAACAACAGATACATTTTTAAATGTGACTGTGTAAGGTTATGAAGGAAAAAAAAAAACCCTATAGTGCTATAATAAGAGGGAATTTTATAATAGTGTAGGACAGCAGGGACCTTAGAAAATCTGATGGATCATCCCTTGGGGAGAAAATATAATGCACAAATAATTAATTGAAATCCCCTTTTAAAGTAGGGTCGGAAGAAAACAATGCTTTCTAGATAGGAGTCAACACCCAGAGATAACCTCAGTTAACAGAGGATGTGGGTTGCTCAGAAGATAAACAAAATAGAGTGCAGGAGAACTATAAAACATACAAATCAAAGGAAACAGGGAGGGGGAAAAGCACAGGATGAGTTGGGAGGAAGGGACTACTTGGGGACAAGCCAGAGAAAAATGTGTGTTTGGAGTGTGTGGGGGGGAAGAGCTTAGAAAAAGCCAAACACATGACACCGTGTAATCGCTGGGGTTGGTGGTGGGGGGCGGGGGGAGACATTCACATTCACTAGAAAAGCATCTTACTCAAAGGCTTGGACCTTGACGTCTTCATTTAATATAAGGGAATATCCCTCTCGGGATTTTGGCTCATGGAAAGTGACAGAAACAGCCATGCAGAACAGAGGAGGGCCCCAAACAGGGGTGGAAAAACTACCACAGGAAGTCTCTCAAGAGAGTCCTGGTGCTCTCTCTACCCTTGGGGTTCTCATCCTCTCCCTCCCTCATTGTTTTCCCATGGTTTTCCCAATCTTTCCTGAAACTTTCTCATCTTGTCCCTTCTGATATTTCTTATTCCTTATCAAATTGCCGTGAGGAATAGGCATAGGAAATAGAATAATAGTAATAAAAACAAAGGTGATGACAATATATATTATTATGCATTACATATATCATAATATATGATTTATTATATAATATATACCACTATTACACTCTACAGTCCATATGTTAACATACAGTCACATATACCATTCTTGAGAGTCTTCTCTCTTGTACTGTAAGGTGTGAATGGACCCTGGATTTGAGCTTTGTCTTGGCACTTGAAGTTCCACAGTATTTTTTTAATTTCAAAATATTAAGGGGGTACAAATGTTTTTGTTACATGGTCACTTTTATAATGCTTGAGTCAGGTCTATTAGTGTGCCCATCACCCAAATAGTGTTCATTGTGCCCGTTAGGTAGGTTTTTGCCCTCCTCCGCCCTGCTTCTTGATTTCCAACGACTTTTACTTCCCTCAGTTCACAGTATTTTTAAAGGCATTGTAACTTTTGCTGGATCTGAGAACACCAATTCCCAAACCTGTACACTTTCTGTTATTGTTTTGAGATACATATTTCCTATTTTATAGTATGATGGAACTCTCAAACAAGTTGCAATCATAAATGTAATAATACTTTGTACTTTAAAAAAAAAAAGCCAGTCAAATTTAGCAGTGGAAGGATGTATACCAACTTTAGTGACACTAATATTAATAAGTTCTGATAACCCCCTACCATCAGACTAGCCAATTTTTTTAAAGTGCCTTGTGCTCCTAGAGCCAGAATTTCTCAAGCATCCTTGCAAGCCAGGCAAACACTACTCACTAGTGATTTCATAGCCAACAAAACTGAAATATAGAGGTTAAGATCTTGAGCCAGTTCCTTATAGCAAGTAGGAAATCAAGCTGGAATTTAAGGGAAATATCTTATACTTGACATCGGACTTCCTATACTGGGACACATTATAAAATAAGAAGGAAAAATTATAAATTAGAGTTGAGGAAATATTTTCATCAAGTTTGTATATTTACAGATTAAAAGTTAATCTTTCATAAGTAATACCATGTAAGAGTAGTACTAATAAAGAACAATGTGGTTTTTGTTTTAATAATTTGCTTCTTGATCTCTCATAATTAAAATTTGTCATAAAAACATAGGTTTTTATGGTTTTAAGAGTAGAGAAAGTGAAATGAGCTTAAGAGCAATTATTAAGTTGGTTTTACTCAAGTGCAGATTTACACTGGCAAATTCCATACCAGCTATCATCTACCTTTTTGGAAGGGATGAGAGATCACTTAAGATGACATCTGTAATTTTAAAGAGTGTTTTAAGCGCTATTAAGGATAAAGCCATGTGCTTTACATTAAAAAAGACTTTGTGGAACAGTCAAAGATAGGAAATTCAGATTCCTGGATCTTGTAACCCACGAAGGCCAACCTGAGCCAAACGTTGCTAGGCTGACTGGCATTTTACTTGTCCGATCCAGAAACTGATGGAGAACTGAGGTCTGAAGCTATTGTGGGAGAGAAGGAAATTGGGTAGTGGAGGTGAGTAGGGATTAGGAATCTGGAATTTGGTCTGGTGTTTGCTGTAGAGTTGTGTCAGATCCACAGATGTGAAAACAACGATACATGCAAACCGTCAGTGCCCCGCCTGGCACCTTCCACCTTTCACTGGTGAATCGCTACTGCAAACATGAAGTTCTGTGCCTTGTTGTAACCCACAACTTCTAGCATCAGCCTGTGTTGATTTTGTAGAAAGAAAATTGGATTTGGGGTCAGATGATTTGCATTTAGGTCCCGTACTAGCTGAGTGGTCTTTAATGAGTCACCTGACCTCTTTGGGCCCCAGTTCACCTTCTATCAAGAGGGATAATGTGAATGTCTCACAAAATTGTCACTTCAGTTAAGTGAGATACTGGATCTGGCAGAAGTGCTTTGTAAACTATAAAGTACAGTAGAAATACCAGTTACTGTTAAATAGACAAATGATTCTGTGTGTCACCCAATAACCCGTACCCTGATGCCTTAAGCTCCTGCCTGCCTTTCACCTGTAGCACCTAACTCTGGAGAGATCTCACAAAGTTACAGAATGTATCCTGTCACCAGAACCAGCTTTGTGGGCATACGACCCATGCAGTCTCATAGGCCCTGTGCTCAGAAGCCTTGTGCTTAGTTTAATGCTCTGCTGTCATCTTAATATTCTTAATAATGTTTATCCAGGGGGCTTGTGTTTTCGTTTTGCACTGGACCCTCCGAGTTAGGTAAGCAGTGCTGCCTGTTATTCCTTTCTAACCTACAATGAAATTTCTGATTTTAAATTCTTTGCAATTTGCTTCATTCATAATCATCTGCTTTGAGTGTTTCTGTGTAGCAAATAGTACAAGTTAATATTTCTGGTTAAAATAGTTTATATTATATATATATTATGTGTGTGTGTGCTTTCTAGAGGAAGCAGAATGCAGAATAGTGACTCAGGGATTGGAATTACTACTGTTTTCTCTCTAGACTGTCTAGATTCTGAATTTCTAGAGGAAACATTTATATCCCTAACACAAGTGCCTGGCACATTGTGGACAGTCAAGAGAATGTAGTGGAATGTGTAAACTATATCATGTACATGCTATCAATCTATTGTGGAAGACATTCTCTTTGCATGATAAAAATATCCTCATATGGTGATTTATAGTTTTATTTCACTTATTGTGGCTTATAGTAGCAAAAGGTATTGACTTTCCAAACACCAGGGTGCAGCTTCCTTCAAATTCTTTTAATGAATACCATTAAAACCTTATGCTTTCAAGAAAGACAAATGCAAATATATTTTATGTTTTGTTTCCAATTATAATATAGTCAGACCTGATATTCTTGCTCAGGAAAGTTAAGTTGTTTGATTTTGTTGGGTATATCATTTGGTAATGAAATAATTTTAAAGTACATATAATTTGTTTTCAATTATAAATAAAGTTGGTTCACCTCGGATGGATTTCAGCTATACATTTGGGAGTGATGGGCTTCTATGCAAGGGGAGGTAAGTAGTGGCAAATAGAGTGGCAAATAGTGGAATAGAGAATTTATAATAGTTATCTATTGCTGCATAAAAACTTGCCATAAAATGTGTTCATCCAACGTTTATCTTTCACACTGTTTCTGAGGGTCAGGAATCTGGGAGCATCCTAAGTAGGTTGTTCTGGCTCAGTATCTCCCATGAAATTGCAGTCAAGCTGTTGGATGGGCCACTGGGCTGCTGAGATATGACTACTGGCTTCCACCAGAGCAAATGATCCACGAGAAAGTGAGACAGAGGCCACAGTGATGTTTACAATGTGGCCTTCAGAGTGTTATACTATCATTCCTCCTGCATTCTATTGGTTGTACAGACCAACCCTGATACAGTGTGGGAGGGCACCATATAAGGGTGTGAATATTGGGAGATAGGAATCATTGCAGGCTATTTTGGAGGCTGGCTACCACAGAGTTGGTGGGTGGTCTATCCCTGAGTTCTACCTGAATCCTGCAGCAGTAGAGGGGCAATTCCCAAAGTTTGGCTTCTTGAAAGCCCTGCCCAGCAATCTGAAAGCATGGGAAATCAGACTCAGCTTAGTTTTCAAGTCCCATCAATTTATCTTTATTAGGTACTGAATCGAGGGTGCTATACCATACATCCCTGAAAGAACAAGCATCTACACAATCAGGACCATGTGAAGTGTCCCTACTTACAACACTCTGATTGCTGTGTTAAGTGCCACCAGGTTGGGGGGCACAGGTTGTCTTAAGAAAGATAAGCAGAAAACAATATGGTACAATGTATAATCAAGCAGCGGAAGGTGCAATTCAGGCTAAATACTATATAAATTTAGGACTTCATGCTGGTTTGCAAGAATGCAAAGCTTCTTGAAAGTGCAGGGGATAGGTTGGTGGCTAACTGCTTAAAGAAATGACATGGAGAAGTGACAGGGCTCAAGGATGGAAGGGAAGTGCTGAGCACAGCAGGAAAAGGGAAGAGGCTGGTCCAGGAGCCTCCCAGGCCAGGGTGAGGCTGCTTCTACTCTCGGGGAAGGCACAGAAGGTCCCACTCACCTTTTACATCAGGAAGGTGGAGGGAAGAAGAGTTATTGATAGAGGGGAAGCTGAAGGCATAGGCATTTGTCAGACACCTGCCTTATACAATGTACTTTCCATGTTTTTTGATTTAACCCCCAAATGACTGGGAGAGGTAGGTGTAATATTCTTCTCTTTACAGAAGTGGGTTTTGAACCTAGGGTTGTGTGCATCCAAACCACACACTGTTTTTACAAGATACTCCACCATGGCTGTGGGGGTGGCTCAGCTGGAACCTGTGGAAAACAGACAGGACTCCCTGGTGACTCAGAATGAGGGGAGGGAAGGACACTGTGCCATCAGCATATGGACATTGGGTAAACTTCCTCCTTTCAGTTCAGAGTCCTAGAAGGCAGACTTTGACCTTCATAAAGGCACAGCTGTCCAAAATCTCCACCCGCCTCCTATTCTCCAGACACACCCAGTGTGGGCCAGGCCCAGGAGCACCCTGCAGAGAGGGGGGAAGAAGGACTCAGCTAATAACAGCGGGTGTTTACTTAACAATGCAGACTGCACCTCTTTAGTTACATGCACTTCTTGGCGGTGGGGAAGCAGCTGTGGATGCGGCAGGAAGATTCCCCAGAGTTGGAGAAACACAGAGAGAACCAAGAGTAATTTAAAATACCATTATCTTCTGCTTCGAGGGATGGCAAGCCAGAGGGACACAGGGACAATGATGGTGTGTGTGTGTTGGCGGGGTGGGTGGGTAGACGTGGGGCAAACTAAAGCTTAGGCAGAAGATCGAACGTCCTGACGGATCTAAAGATACTTTGTAAAGAATACGTGCCTCGCGTCACCATCAGGGCCCCGCCTCAAGCTATCAGCCTGGTGTTAGTGGCAGAAGGGGGAGGATGGCACACAGGGTTTCTAAGGCCCAGCCAAATGTTTCTCCTGCACCATGCCATCTCGGGAATGTGGATGCCACATCCCTCTTCTGACATTTCATGGTTATTTAGAGTTTAGTTCTAGCACAGCCTACATATGTCTAATGCCTGGTGGGAGCAAGTGAATTAATTAAAGTCTCCTCATGCTGTTATTCAGCAGCTTCTCTACAATTTTCGTAGGCAGGCCAATTTGTCAAAGGGAAACCAAGACTCTCCTCAGTGGAGAGCCTGCATGGGGGACGGAGGGAGACTCAACACCTGGGAGAAAAGTTCAGGAGGGCAGAGGGGCCAGGGGTAGCTCCCGGAGCTCTAGCAGCTTGCCTCTGGGGACGGGAGAGGGGGTATGGGTGGGGAAAGAGGCTGATGGAGGAGCGTGTTCAATCAACCAAAAGGAATCCCGAACAGCTCGGCTTTCACTGGATATGTGGTGTGAAAGAACTTTTTTCTTATTAAAGATAGATAGATAGAAAGAAAAGATGATGAAGAAAACTACACGCTTCCTGGGGAAGAAGGATTGGAAATTAGTCTCAAAACTACTTTGCAGTTGTGTCTATGTATTTTAGGTCTTTTGGCTTAAACTAAAGGTAGCAAAAACTATATAGTTTAGGCTATAATGTAGGTTTAGTTTTTATCAACAACAATTTGGATACTACATTAGAGAAGGTGGGTTCAGATATTAACTATTTATTTATTAGACTTATGAACATATGATGTAAAGCAATATTTCCAGATATGATTATGGTGAGGTACCTGAATCAACTGTTTTCACCTTTGCAGTCACCATTCTAGTATCTGATTATAGAAGCAAGGTAAAGATAATTTCCAGCAAAATGCCCCCAATTTAGAACTATTCCTTACATTACTCATTTTGCAGACATTTTAGAGGAAAACAGCAAAAAGAAAACTCAGTGCTAACCTAGTGTGGAAGCATCATTTGTATGTTACATTCTCTGGGACTATAGTCTGTGTTTAAACAAAAACATAGGAATGAAAGACTAGGGAATTAATGTCTTTATTTACTTACTGTAAACAAACCATCAGATAATTCAAACCACAAAAATCTTTGTGTCTCTGGCAGGTTCATTTATCTGAGAATGCGAATCATCAGCTCCCCTCTTCACCTCTCCTCGCCAGAGCAATATGAATTTAATGGTGTCCAGATGTCTTGGGCGTACTGCTTGCTTCACTGTACTTACACTCAGAGTGAAGATAAGACCCAATAGCTCTTTTTTGTATTTTAAACCCAAAGTTGATGATCCCATAAGTGCAAAACACTTCCAAAATATATAGTAAGAAAATGAATGGATGTTACATTTAGATCAAACAGGAAATCCCAGGAGAATTTTAGAAACATTTTGGAGCTTGGGAAAGTGGAGAAAAGAATGTAATTTATTCACAGGACTTACGTAGTTTACCTACAAGAAATTTTAAATATTTCCCCTCAAGACAAGAACATTTACCTAATATATCCCACCATGATTTATAAGTGTGAGATTTGAAGGTAGAGACTCGCATGGGGTAGGACTCTTCCTGGCATTCTTGAGGGGGAAGGTGTTAAACAATAGTCAAATCAGATGCAGATTCTTGAGGGCATTGACCTTCAGCAAATTCTACTTCTGGTGGCAGTTGCTGTCTCTCCTAAGAATTGACCGAGTCTGGTGGCCTCGGTCCTGGGGGGCACAGGGCTCCTCTCGGGTCTGACTGACACACTTCTCTGAAGAAGACAAGCTGAAGTGGCTCCCAGAAAAGGAACCCAGCTGGTGGGACTCTTGCATTCCAAGCATGGCAGATAGATATGGTTTGTCATCCCCCAGAAGACATTTCCTTTGTCTCTCAGGGACACCAAGTCTTTCCAGCCTCCCCATGGCTAGGAATGATCTTGTGACTAAATTCTGGCCAATAGAGATGTAAGCAGAAATGGTGGGCAGCTTCTGAGCACCTTTTCTAAGAGACACCCTTGAGTTCCCTCCTTCTTTGTCTTTTCCCGCCTTTGTGTACTGGAGCATGGACCATTCTAGTGAT
Source organism: Daubentonia madagascariensis (assembly GCA_023783475.1). Lineage (NCBI taxonomy): Eukaryota > Metazoa > Chordata > Mammalia > Primates > Daubentoniidae > Daubentonia > Daubentonia madagascariensis. Next base: position 47,761,007 of record JAKFHU010000600.1, on the reverse strand, counting down.
GGCAAAAAGGGAAACTAGAGGGATACTGAGTCTGAACCCTTAAGGACTTTGGGCAACAGCCCTGGGTTTTTCACACCTACTGATTTCATTTAAGTAAAAGAGAAACACATGTCTATCTTGTTTAAACCACTGTTATTTTGAGTTTTCTATCACTTGCAGCTAAACTAATTGCAGCAGGATTTAGTTTTTTTATTTTTTTCTGTTTTGGCCAAGATTTTGAATATACTGGTGACAACACAGAGATATTGACACCTGATAGGCAAATAGGAGAGTGCAGAGCTTGGTTGTAGCCCCATTCCTGGGATTCTAAAGCAGTTTCCTGACCCATGTCAGTGGATGATCTGGGGTCACTCACAAATCTCCTTTAGGGCCAGGCTACTCCTGGTAGTAGTTAAGAATTCATAATAAAGAGTAGCATGTCAGCAACTCCTTAAATATGTTTCTTAAGCCAGTTAAGAGAGCTGGTAGAATTCATAATGGGATCCCTTTGGGATAGTTATTTCTGGGAAGAGAAGGAGAGAGTTAAGAATTAAATATCCCAGGTAGATATCCTTCAAAGCAGCTAGGAAATGCAAGAAAGAGCCCAAGATTCTCTTATGATTAAAGAATTATTACCCAAAATTTATAAAAGAGGGGACAGGAAGGGTACAGATTCTATTCAGATAAAATAAATTCAACAAAGACTGCTGCAAAACCCCAGCTCATTGCAATTTGTGCTTTTTCTGGTAACCTAGAACTTCTTTTACACCAATGATAGTACGAATGGTTCCATGTTAGTTAGTTTTTCTTCTGAAATGTTTACTTGTCATTGGAACTCCCAGCCACAGTTCACATCTCATCCTTGACTGGGACCCTCCCTTACACTTTGCTTCATTTAGCATAGGGGTGGATGGTGGGTGGGGAGGGGGGCAAACTATGGCTCGTAGGCCCAATCATAGTCTGTGAGATAAGAATGGTATTTACATTTTTAAATGATTCAAAAAATTAATAACATTTTGTGACAAAAAATTATATGGTGCTAATATTTTAGTGTCTATAAATAAAGTTTTATTTGAACACAGCCATGTCTGTTCATTTACACATTGTCTATGGTTGTTTTCATACTACAATGGAAAAATTAAGTAGTTGCAACATAACTTGCACAGCTTGAAAAGCCTAAAATAATTATTATCTGGCTCTTTACTGAGAAAATTGGCCAACCTCAGATCTAGCACAATGTGACATCTTGGTTTTGGAATTCAGAAGCTGAATTCCAGAATTTGAGAGTTGAAAGAGTATTTAGAAAGCCTCTTGTCAACACCTTGACACGCATCTGGCCAAAGTCAGTAGTCTTATTTTTTGTGAGGTTATTCTATTCTTAGAAATATTTACTTAAAAGGAAATCTCTCATGTTCATTTATTTGTTCTTGCTCTACTCTCTGAGCATGGCCAGAGGTCGGCACCTAATAGGTGCTTTAAAACATTTTACACTTACCTTAGCACTTACTATATGATGGAATTGCTCTGAATACTTTACAAGTAACTCATAGAACACTATGAGGTAGGGGAATAATTTACAGAGAAGGATACTGAGGTATAGAGAGGTAAATTAAATTTTCCAAGCACACATAGCTTGTAAGAGGCAGAGCTGGGATTAGAACTCAGTTAGTCTGGCTCTAGAATCTTGGTTCCCTACTGTACCATTTACCAAAGAGCAAATGAATGAATAAACATTTGATTGTTGCATTCTGTGTGTCAGTCTTCCAAATACGTGAAGGTGGCTACCAGATTCCTAAAAAAAATCTACAGTTCCTCCAAAAGCTCAAGCTGCATAATGCTGCAATATGAAGAGCAAGGGAGAATATAGTCTTACTGTACTTTCTGTTTTCTCTACCTAATTGTTCTCATTTCTAGCTACCACCAGGATGGTAAGGGATTTGAAACCCATTTAGCAGAAAGAGAGGTTGAAGAATCTAGGGATATTTAACCTGGAGAAGAAAACTCTTGTTAGGAAAATGACTTTGAGCTGTTCTAGCTTTCCATGACAGTCATGAAATCCAAAGAAAGGACATTTTCCCCAATGCCTAACTCTTAAGAACAAAGAGACTTATTTCCTAGAGGCTTCCAGAAAACCTTCTGCATTAGTTAGGGTCCTTCAAGAAGCAGATATTAAGATGAGATTATATGTGTTGGGCTTTTGTTAGGGAAAAATGCATATGTGAGTGGAAATAGGCAAGGAGCCAGGAAGGCTGCAAGGGTGGTAAGACCCTGATGGAAATCTGACTTTGAGTGGAGAAGAGAGGAAGAAAGATCCTGTGGAAATTTCCTACACTGTGAAGTCTCAGCAAAGTCTTAAGAGAATCCTTTACCAAAAATTAGCTGACAAAGAAGTCAGGTCTGTCAGGAACAAGTCTGTCCTAGCATCCCTTAGGATCCACAAACCTGGGGATGAATTCCAAGGTGTAGTACCTGGGGCCCTTGGCTAATTATGCTGCTATAGTAGGACATGTTCCAGGTGCATTCTCATGACTGCTGTTTCTTTCTCCACATCTCACTGGTCCTTGTGTCAGGGGATTAATGCCCTCATTGGCTGAGGCCTGAATTCTCGAGCCAATCACTCTGGCCCAGGCAATGGGAGTCCCCTTAGGCCCATTAAGTCCACAGTCTGGTTCCCTTGCAGCATGTGTGTTTGGGGGATGAGGGGCTGATACTGAACAAAAATCTGGATACCACCAAGATAATGTGCAGGCTGGCACTTTAGGGAACCAATAGAAAGACAGACAAGGACCCAAACAACGAGGGCCATGGAGAGAATGTCAGTGGTCAGCTCAGTGACAACCCATTTGATTACAGTCATCTTCACAGTGTGTGCCCTGCTTTAAGGAATACAAATTAACAACCCAGATAAATAAAGGGGTGATTATCCACTTTAAAAAGGCATAATGAATTTACATAAGGATTCACTATAAGAGTTCCTTAAATATCAATAAAATGCATTTAAAATATCATTTAATGTGTTTTCAAGAGTACAACCACTGGGTTAAGGGCTGTTCACATTCTTATGTTTTGAAGAAATATAATTCAGATAGCTTCAACAAGAGATCAAATTTCAACACATTTTCATTTGTCTATACATTTAATAAATATTCATTAAGGCCCTATGATTACTATACTATATTGACTCAATAGGTCTGGGATGAAGCTCAGATTCCAGATTACTAACAAGTTCCCAGATCACAGTGTGAGTAGCAAGGGCTTCTAGGCTAGGAACTAACTAGGAGGGATGAGACATTGAGACTCACAGCCCAACACCACCGCAGGACAAGTGTGGGGATGATGCTGCTACCAGCTAATTGGTGGGTCTTGGGTAACACCATTACCACCAGCAGTAGCTGCCACATACCCTCAGCTTCCACTGCTGCGCTGGTTATTGGATGTTGGAGTCTCTGCAGCTGGACTGAATTCCAATTTGCAGTAATTGTTCCGGTTACTAACAACACCTGAGTAAGAGCCCTGTTTGGCCAAACAAAGGAAGCACACCTGCACTTTATTCCTTGGAGAGTAGAGAAGATGATTTCTGCTCTTTTCCACTTCCATAGTGGAAGGCAGGCCCTCCTTTCCACTGTGACTCACGGTAGAACGTCCCCAAACGTAGGAAGGAAGTTCAGAGGCTGGGCAGCCAAAAAGATGATAAATGTCCACAATATGAGCTATGTGCATTTATATGTAAAAAAGAAAACCAAAACGCACCACCTTTTATTTACTTATGTAGCTCACCTTTACATGATCCATTGTGTAGAGATAAAATTCCCAGGAGCCAGGTCAGCTGCATGGATTTAGCCTTGAACTCTTTTCCCCCAAGCACAAATGGAAGAAATGGCCCTTGTGCATTACATGCCAGGCTCATATGCCCCTTTCTTATTTGAAGTACAAAACACTCCACGTTCCAAATCTCATTTGCTTTATTTTCCACTTAACTGCAAATTTTTCTTGTGTCAGGAAGTTTTTTTCTAGATTTAGTTTGTGAGGGTCAATGAACTCCCAAGGTGTTTAGTTCATCCTCATGTTGGGTTTTACAGGGCAAGTTCTCCAATATTAAAAAAATAAAGGCAAATCTTATGTTACGGTGAAGAATAATGAGAAATGTCAAAGTTTACACCTGTTTCTTCCCCTTTTAGGATCACTATCCCCATCCAAACTGTAAGCTGGCTTTCATTAAAATGTGACATTTATCTTCCCAACGTGAATTTGTCTTCCTGTGATAAGAATAGGAAAATGTCACAATTTACTGCAATAAAAAGCAAATTCAGAAAAAGATAAATAACTTTTAATGAAAAACATAATTTTAAAATAATGCCTTTCTTAAACATACAATACTCTGATAGAGGCAAAAAACTGGCATGAGAATTCAAATAACATAAATTCTAACATCCTATGAGGAGAAGATATTGGACAAAGATGCTTGTCAAAACACTGCGATATAAACTTTTATTTCCACAGATGGTCTCCCAATACTAGTCAGTGAAGGGCAGGGACCATAAATAGACATTTCTTGCCTGGGAAGTGAAGACAGTAGGCTTAGTCTTTGTTGTGTTTAACAGGGGAAAGGATACCCAGGAAAATCTGTCACTTGATTGAATTTCCCTACTTTTTAATCAGATGTGGACATAGTCCATCAATAAGAGGGTCCAACTGCTGGCGCGAACATGAACCACGCAAGGCTGGACGCACTGTCCCAGACCAGGCGTGACACCACAGGACAGGCAGAGAAGCCTTCCTCGCTCCTCTTTTCTTCCCTAGACAAACAGGGAATATTTAGCTCCCCTAATTTAAAAACTAACTATGGGTAACTTCAACGTTTCCTTCATAAATACAACAAATCGGAAACGCTTCGGTTTGGATGTCCCAGGTACTGATTTTAATTCTGGTTCTGACATTCTTTCCTAATCTGAAGAATGAGAGGGTCAGAGTAAATGATCGTAAAGATTCTTCCTCCTTTAAGATTGTGAGTCTAAGGACTAAAATAATTTGTCTCTACGATGTGCTCTGTTAGAAAGAGAGAGGCAGGATTAGGAAAGGACTTTAACTAGAGATGCTGGGAAATGGAAAACTTTAAGAAGCTGGAAATATGTGCAGTAGGTGGTGACGAGGAGCCCTGGTCAAAACAACCTGTTGTCGCTTCTCCCAGTCCCTGGAGCTGTGGAATGAGGGAGATACTTTGACACCGTCATTAGCTGCCTCCAAGTTGTGTACCGCTCTAATATCTGTTTCTCTTCTCCAGAAGCTTTCATCTGAATGAGGTGGTCACAGCAACTCAACTCTCCATGAGGAGAAATGATTTTCTGGTTATCAGTGGAGGTACCAGAACACTATCATTCTCCAGGCAACATAAAACCAAGTCTGATATTGCTGTTTCTCCATCCTTGATCTTTAAGTTCCTCCTCTTGAATAAAGGACCAGCAATCTCTATACGTGGACCTACAAAATGTGATTCAGAACCAGGGAAGATGTAAGAATCAGGAACCAAACGTTAGCCACTGCCGTGGAAGCATCTGAATGAAGGTATCTGGCTTCTGTTTTTCTACATATTATTTTTCAATATGTTGAAAAAAGAAAAATGGGAGCCCGGCCTTTAAGAAAAGAATTATTTTTTGATTCTCTGGTAGTTGACAGTTACACAGATCTGGAGGGATTTACTTATTGTTTTTGGTTTTTCTCCTGTGACTTGAGCCATGAAATAGAACAAGCAGAAAGAAATTTTATTCTGCTTTGACACTGAATATAGTAGCTCCGCACGTAACGCTTTGTGATGGCCTACTGTGTGCTGGAGTCTTTCATATACGTTATTTAGTATTCACAAAAATGCTGTGTGATTTGGTGCAATGGCCCTCATTTTGAATGTGCATATAGCAACTCTGAGGTGTATATGAGTTCCTTAAGGTTATGTGGGGGGCAGACTCAGGTCTCCTCACTTCAAGTCAGATAGGTTTAGAGCTGCTATTCAGCTTCTAGACTCATTTGGAAGACAGCTCGGCTATGAAAAGGGAATAGGCTTAGCTTAACCTCAAGTCAAGACACCAACGGGCTAAAGCCTAAAAATATAGAGACTAGCTCAGCCCCAAGGTATTGATGTATATTGGGGCCATGAATTGTACAGTGTCTTCTGGGACAATGTCATGCACACCACAGTCTAGTGGTTGAATAAATGAGTGAATGACTGAATGTACCTGTCTCTCTCTGGAAGAGTTAAGACCATGACTATGTACAAGTATTTTTTCCAAAAGAATGAATCTTCCCAAATATAAGAAGTTGAAAGGCTAATATTTTGAATTGGTCTCTTTGTCTTCATTTCTGGAAATGAATTTTGATCTAATTAATCAGATTGGTCCTATAGCTTAGGTAAACTTCTCAACCTATTGCAAGTATTTAGTTTTGAGGACTGTAATATAATGGTGAATGACCAAGTGCTCTGATCTGTCTTGAGCTTATTGACTTGAAAAAGAGACTGCCTAATCTTGTGTAATTTATCAGAATTACCAAAAGAAAAACTGGCACACAAAACAACAGTTTCCCATTAGCAGGTAAACCTTGAATTGTTTGCTAAATAGGAAAGTCAGTTGAAAACAAATCTTTGTATTCCAATAAAGATTTTACTTCATCTAGGTAGCTTTACATGTTATCAAGAAACTGCAGATTCCCTTTCTTATAGATCAAAGGCGTTGAACAAAGTATTCAGAATTGAACAGAACCAGCGCAATCAGAATTTGCTTTCTCAACTGTAAAATATTTCAGACTATAGATAAAAGTCAGGCTTAAGATAAAAGTGGTATCTACAAATAGGTTACAAAAATTAAAAAGTTGGGAGGAAAAAGACCCAACAAATTTATAACTATGGATTATTGGAAATAAACATCAGCCATGAAGGCACAAGGTTAAAAAAAAGTCCTGGCATATCAGGACAATGGATACCATGTCATTACGAAATATGATGATGGATGTTAGTGTCTCTCCACCTTTATGCCTGTTTCTACATCATTCCATTTATGCATTGTACTCTTACCTGGAAGAGAAAGGAGGACATAAAGAGACGCATGGATGCAAAGCTTCGTTTATTAGCATAGAAAAATGTTCTAATGTATTGCTGACTGGAAAACCAGGTTCTAGGACATTAGGTAGAATTATATCTACATGCACATATTCATAGAGAGATGTCTGCGAGGCAAATTGTGAATCTTGTTTTCAAGACAAGATTTGTTCTTCAGCAAAATGTTATAAATGGTGGCTATCTTCAGAGAGTAGGATTTCGAGTGATTTCTACTGTCTTATTTGTGCTTTTCTGCACTGTTTGAATTTTTATAAGGAGCATATATCATATTTATACTCAGAAGAAAGAAACCTAGCTAGAAAGCATTTTAAAAAGCAGAGTAAGAATCATTAGCAGTGGTAATCAGCCATTGGTTTAAAAATGTGAAAACTATTTTTTTCCTCAACAGAACATAACAATTTTTTAAAAGCCACCTCAGTTTGGTGGGCTTATGTTTAATCACTTTTTCCACCGTTTGGATAGTAGGTATAAATATAGGCTGTAAACGGAATTCACCAAAATATTCAGATAAAAAGCAAAATCCAGAGATGTGATTTAAGCCAAACATCTGAAACTTTAGTCTAAATGATACCAAATGTTTAGCTGTTTTCTATCATGTACAAAAAGCATGTAAATGATGAAGGTTTCATTTGTCTTGCAGACATTGTTAGAATTATCAAGGTGCAGCCTAGAGAAGGAGAAGAGGCCACGGCATTTGTTTTTACCTCTGTCTTTTCAGCAACATTTGTATGCAGAAGAAATAACAGAGAGAAATAATATCTCAAACATAAAGAACATCTAAATGGACAGGACACATCAGATGTGTGTTTCAGATGTAGTGACACAATTCAAACAGCACTCCATTGTTAGAAATGGAAGATTATGCAATGCTCAAATCCTAGTTTGGTACTCAAGAGGTATAGGGATATAGGAAAAACCAAACTGTTTTTTCCTACTCTCCTCTGCACACTCAGGCACTCAACACTTCTGATACCAGGTGTGTGGGTATTTTTCTCCATATGCCAACTAAAGCAATTCTGTAACAAATTCTCTGACAGACACCAGCTGGGAGTCCTCTAATTCAATTCAATTTACCTAGAAATGGCATCAGATCACACAGATTGAGGGCTTAGTCCCACAAGACTGCCCCCCCCACCTTCAGATGACAGTCGCAAGCACAGGTTGTGACCCATGCTTCTGACTGACCGGCTATAAATCAAGGTTCCCATGAACCCCTCCTTAGTTTTGATTAATTTGCTGCAGTGGCTTATAGAACACAGGGAAACACTTTGCTTATGTTTACCAGTTTATTATAAGGGATATAGTAATGGATGCAGACGAACAGCAAGATGGAGGCGATGTCTAGCACAAGGTATGGGAGAAAGGGTGGGGAGCTTCCATGCCCTCTCCGGGCCACCCTCCAGGAGCCTCCATGTGTTCTGCTATCTGGGAGCTCTATGAACCCTGCCTCTTGGAGTTTTTATGGAGACTTTATTATTAGGCACAAATGATTACCATCACTGGCCACTGCTGACCAACTCAACTTTAATCCCCTCTTCCCTCCCTGGAGGTTGAGGGTAAAGTTGAATATCCCAACCCTCTAATCCTGCCTTGATGTTTTCAGTGACCAGCCGCAATCCTGAAGCTACGTAGGGGCTGCCAACCATTTGTCATCTCATTAGCATACAAAAGACACTCTTATCACTCTGGAGATTCCAAGGGTTCCAGGAGTTTTGTGCTAGGAAATCAGGAGGAAGACCAAATATGTATATCTTATTATAAATCACAGTATCTTAAGAGGTTTAAAATTTAAATGGTTATCTCTCACTATATGTATTAAGAAATTTGGTGTATGTGAGATTTTAGTGTTTTAAAGATCAGCATACAACTGGAAAGAACTAGATTTTTGGATTAAGCAGGAATGACTGCCCTCCCTGCAGACTTATTCTCTGTAATGAATGAGCATTGGCATTAGAAAGCTAAACCACATAACACATACTGAATATTAGTATTCAGTAAACAATCATGATTGCAGTCACCGAGTGCCTACACTTCCCAGCCTCCTTTAAAATACTGCAGCTGTTACATTAATGGGTGAGAATCCAGGGAGAGATCAAGGAACAAAAATTGTTGAGTTTGATTAGTTCTAGTGGATGTCATCTTCAAAATGCGACTAATTTGATAATGCCAGAGCATTTGTGAGGGAAGAAGGAAAACAAGGATAATGTTATGTAAATAGATACACTATTATTTTCATCTATTTTGATGAAACCATTCACATAAACCATTCTAGAAGCAAAATGAAGCAAGAAAGCAGGGAAAGGGAGAAATGAGCAAAGCAGCCTTTTCTGTGTGTGGATAATTGTATGGTGAGCTGACAGCTCTGGGCCAGAGGATGGAGAGTGGGTCCAAAGCAGGCTGCCCTCCCCCTCGTAATTGTAATGTTAGCTCACATTCATGGAATGTTTAATATGTTCCAGGCCGTTGCTGGCTATTTCACATGGATTATATAATTTAATCTTCGCTGTCACCCTGCAGAATAAGTACTGTTATCACTGTCATTTTATAGATATGAAAATTGAGGCTGGAAAAGTTAGGTAACTTCTCAAGGTCACACAGCAAGGAGTGGAGCTGGTGTCTGGACTCAGACAGGCCTGTTGGCCTCCTCAACCACTCTACACTATTGTTTCTAAAAGCCTGCTAGGTAAGGAGGGCCTTATTATATGTCATCTGCCAGGGGCCTCATCTTCCAGTTTTCAATCAGCTTTCTTTTTGGGAAACTGGGAATCTTTCATTTTTGAATTTGATGCCTTAGAAATATTTTCCATCAAGCCAAGTCAAGACCATTTTTATGCTGTTGTCTTTGAAATGCCCTCCTTCTACCTTCCTTTTTCCCTACCACCCCCAGTTCTTAAAGCTGGTCTACGTATATAATTAAATACCATCTAATTAGAAAACAAGAGGAAAACGATGGGCCTGGAAATGCTTAGAGCTAAAATTTGGGTTTTGAACCCACTAGCAGTGTTCTTGCCTTACTTGGGCTAGTGACTTGAATATAGCTGGTGGACATTAAATGTTCCTGGAGACTTGAATCCCTATTAAAGCCGAACTTCTCCTTAGCTCAAATGCTTTTATAAAATAAGAACACAGCTTACTCAAGGTGGTAAATAAGTAGTAGCACATTTTCAGTGCTTAAGTCAGGCTTGATAATCTCCATTAACCTGGAAGAAGATTGTTGGGAGGGCGTGTATCCAGTTTCCCTCTCCCATTGAGGGAAAATGAGGTGATTTCATCTGCACACGTTTATCCTCAACTCTTTCTATTTTTCAATAAAGGATTTAATTATTTATTTTCATTCATTGGAAGATGAATTCTTTTGAAAAACACAATATTGACCACTTTTACTTCTTTTGGTTCTCTATTGTCGTAGTCTGTTTTCTGTTGCTATAACAGAATACCTGAGACTGGGTAATTTATTAAAAAAAAGAAATTTATTTCATACAATTCTGGAGGCTGAGAAGTCCAAGGTTGAGAGGCCACATCTGGTCAGCTTCTAGTGAGGACCTTATGCAGTGTCATAACATGGCGAGGGCATCACAGAGAGGGACACTGAGAGCCAAACAGACCCACTCTCTGATAACTAACCCAGTCCCTTGGTAACCCCTTAAGCCATTAACCCATGGACAGATGAATCCATTCATGAGGGCAGAGTCGTCATGACCCAATCACCTCTTAAAGGCCTCACCTCATAATATTGTTACACTAGGGATTAAGTTTCAACATGAGTTTTGGAGAGGAGAAACATTCAAGCCATAGCATATATTTAGATCAGGACATTACATTATTCATTAAAGGTAACTATAATAACCATCAGAATTACTCAAATTCACTTGTAGAATAAATTTCAGATGTCCTCAAGATACTGTTAAATTTAAAAATCACAAATTTATAAATTTAGAAAGGACAGTTTCATTTCTTATAAAGGTTTACAGCCTGCAAGGTGGCCATTCTGACAGGCTGGGAAGCGTTTCCTCCAGCAGAGCCCAGAAACAGGCACTTCAAGGGAGGGAGGGTAAGACAGGAATTTAAGTGGTTTGGCCAAGCATACATCCTCAACAGGTTACAGGAGGAGCTATCAATATTCATAAAGGTGGTCCTTACACATGCATACTGAATAAATATGCATGTTACATATGATCTATGTTCACCTTGGGGTGAAGACTTAACATTTGAATGTATTACAATTAGGCTCTGTACATCAAAAGGTCTTTTCAGGACACAAAGGCACTCAAGTGTGCAGCCTCTGTTAACCAGGCAGAACCAGTCCATTGGTTGGTGGTCTCTTATCAGGAGAAAGTTACCAAAATCAGTCTCTTACAAATCAAAGCTGTAGTTATGGCTTGCAGAGCAGTGAGGTGGAGTCAGCATCTAGCGGTGGATAAGCTAGAATTGTTTTAATATTGCTTACATTTTTTTTTTTTAAGAGACAGAGTCTCACTCTGTCACCCAGGTTGGAGTGCAGGGGTACGATCATAGCTCACTGGAGCCTCAAACTCATGGGCTCAAGCGATTCTTCTGCCTCAGCCTTTTGAGTAGCTGGGACTATAGGCATGTGCCACCACGTCCAGCTAATTTTTTTTTTTTTTTGGTAGAGATAGGGGTCTAGCTGTGTTGCCCAGGCTAGTCTCAAACTCCTGGCCTCAAGTGATCCTCCCTCCTTGGCCTCCCAAAGTGCTAGGATTACAGGTGTAAGCCACCATGCCCAGTCCAATATTGCTTAACTTGAGGCCAGTGCTTGTTTAGCTGCTAGAGAAAAAGAAAAACCTTGTGGCAGTTAGAACATATTATAGTTTATTTTTTAAATGTAGAGGTACATAACAACTATTGCCTAGTATGGCCTTAGGTCCTGTTCATAATTTGGTATCTTATTGCCACAAAGAGTCTGTTCTGTCAGTCTTATGATCTCTATTTCAAAATTAATGCTTGTCAGTTGTGTCTAAAATGCAAAAGGGAGGGGGCGTAATGAGGCATTTCCAACCTCCCATCCCATCATGGCTGGGAACTCAGTTTTTAAGGTTTCTCTGAGGTCCCCTTGGCCAAGAGGGGATCTGTTCAGTGGCTGGGGGGCTTAGGATTTTATTTTTAGTTTATAATATCTTCAAAGTGGTTACAATTCTCATAATAAATTAATAATCAAAATCCATGCTAATCACTGAGGTTTCAGATAAGAAATCATTCTAAAAAATTCTGCTACTGAACATGTATAATCATTTTCAAAGATAATACAAATTTAATGATATAGTGTTGAGCAATAGAACTCTTATGACATTCACTTATGACAGCTAAATTAGACCTAGAATATGTTGAAAAATCTATAGTTTAAATGGGTAGGCACAATTATGATTTAATAAAATGGAAAAAGTGACTAAAACATCTTTTTACAATTGAAGAGGTCTCCTTTCCTTTACCTTATTCAGCTCTCATAATGAAACTTATATTCCTGCTTTAGTTTTTGTATCTTGTCCAGCTTCTTACTCAAAATATCAGCCAAGTCATGTATTATCAATGTTTCTCACTATTTAATTAGTTTAAAAATCTAACCATTTTATTAAGTACAGATGAAGCACCAATATGTCTGCATGAAAGACTCCTGGAAGATAATGGGCAGGGGGTGATTTCTATTAGAACGAAGGAGGGATTGAATTAGTGAGCTGGGTCTGTATCTCTATTGCTTTAAGTTTAAAGGCTGCCTGGTTCTTTTTGCTTATTAGAAGTCAATTAAGCAACAGATTTTTATTGAACATAAAATATTCTGGGCGAGGTAATGTATCAGATATATTGCCATATACAGAGAAGGGTAACACATGCCTTAATTTTAGGGATTTAAATCAGGAGATTATAAATATGTACATAAAAATATTTTTAAGAATATAAGGTAAGTGTGAAATGTCAGTGTGAGCAGTAAGTGTTGAAGGAATCCAGAAAGGGAGAGTTTGCTTCTGGTTAGAGTAATCTGAGGAGGCTTCATGGAGAGGGCAGGATCCAATGTGCACTTGGAAGGATGGTGCAGTGGCCACATTCATTGCCTAACCAGCATGTATTCACCCTTCTTTTCATCTTTTTCAGAACCCCTCCCTCATGCAGCATACTCAGCTCAGGGAAAGCAAACTGCATCTTAAGCTCCAAGGGAGAATCCTGATCAGCCCAGGGCTAAGCCGATCATGGTAATCCTATCTCCCCCCTTCCGTCCCCTCTCCCGTGATTCTTTCAGGCAACGAGGTGTAAGCCAATCAGTGGGTGGCAGTTCCCTAGCAATTGGCATTGACCTAGGAATAGGTACATGACCTAAATGGGTCCAAGCGATATAAGAGGAAAGAAGTTTATTTCATAAATTGGGCAAGAGATTTTTACTTTCTCCCACTGTCCATGAAAAGGATGTCAGTTGCTCTGGCTGCTTCTGGCAGCCATTTTAAGACCATGAGGAACGCTGGCACAGAGGCAAAGCAGACACCTGGAGAACAGGGCAGCAGCAGAGTTGGAACCCCCAGCATGCTGTGCCTGGAGCTTGACCTGCTTCTGGATCTCTAATTATGTGGGGCGATATATTCTCCCCGTGTTCTAGCCACTTAGAGTCAGGTTTTCTGTAACTTCCAGACAAAATCATTCTGTCTTCAGTAGTAGAGTGGACATATGTTGGTTACCTTCCTAGCGGTTACTTCCTTTTTTCCTGACAACAGTACCTGGTTTTCTTTTGGAGGTCCTCCCTCCACTGTTTTGCCATGTGGTTTGAACAGGAAAGATGTTTGTTTAGCTCCAGTTGGGGCTATTCCCTGGATGCAGTGATGGATTCAGACACAGGCATAGGAGACATGAGGGAAAGTTGCTGAGTCTTCTGAAAAGAAGCTTTTTCTCTTTCCCATGGGAGCTACCAGACACATGGTTCTCTATTCTCCTGGATGGCAGGTGAACATTGGAGGTCTGTGTTACTTTTCTAGGACTGCTGTAACAAATCACCACAAATTGAGTGGCTTCAAACAACAGAAGTTTATTTTCTCATAATTCTGGAGGCTAGAAGTCCAGAATAAAAATATTGACAAGGTGATGGTTTCTCTGAAGGGCTTTAGGGACGAATCCTTCCTTTCGTCTTGCTAGCTTCTGGTGTTCCTTGGCTTGTGGTTGCCTCAGTCAAATATCTGCCACCATCTTCACATGGCCTTCTCCCTGTGTGTCTGTGTCTAAATTTCTCTCTTCTTATAAGGATGCCAGTCATTGGATTAGGGTCCACCCTAATCCAGTGTGACCTCATCTTAACTCAATTACATTACAAAGACCCTATTTCCAAATGAGGTCACATTCACAGGTACCAGTTGGACAGGAATTTTGGGGGAACACTATTCAACTGGGTACAGGGTCTAGAATGGTTGCAGCCATTTTTGCTATCCTGAAGGAAGCCAGCCCGAGAATGAAGTCAACACATGGAGCCATGAGGAGTCAAGATAATCCTGAAGTAAATGACTTCATGAACCTCTGAATCACTGTGCCTTATGTTTGTTTTACTTTGGACTTTTAGTTTACTTGAGCCAAGAAAATTCTCTTTTTCTTTTTGCCACTTGTGTTGGCCTCTTGCCAACAAAAAGAATTTTAATGGATAAAAATTGATATGTATTTGTTGAGAGGAGGAAATAGCTCATGCTGAATAATAGGGAATGGCATGAGAAAAAAATCAAGAAGATAAAAGGAGCGTTGGAGAAAAGGTCTGGCTAGAGGACAGTATTCATTAGTGGAGAGGCGGATATAAAGGGGCATCGGTTACTTAGTGTAAGTTTTTGGAGATCTGTAAAAGTCAAGCTAAATATTTTGAACTTTTTCTATAAGCAGATGGTATATAAGATGATTTTTGAACCAGGAAGTTGAATCAATTAATGTGATATTAACAATGAAGTTCAGGTTGTTTTGGAAGGGAATAGATTAGAAGAAGAGATATTAATTGCAAGGGACCAGAGTCAGATCAAAATTTGTTTCCTTGATATTTCCCAAATCAATCAGCAGTCCAGCTACACCTCCTAATTTCTGGACTGGGATTTTGTCCGTGCCTATTCCTATGAACTCGTCCCATTCCACTTCCTTAAGCTGGCCTTCTTCTTCCTTTTCCTAGTACATACCATGCTCATTTTGCATTTGGCCTTTGCATTGGCCATTCCCTCTGCCTGAAATGCTTTTTCTTTCTGATCTTTTCATGTCTGGCCCCTTCTGGTCATTCATTTCTCAGCTCAAATGTTGCCTCTTCAGAGAGGTCTTCCCTGACCAGTCATTCTAGAATAGCCACCTGTCTGTCATATTGTCCTATTTTGATTGTCTGTAGCATTAGCACGATCTGCTATTTTTCTTGTTTATTCATTTACTTATTGATTTTTGTGGTCCCTTCCCTCCCCAACTGCAAAGCAAGCTTCGTAAGAGTAGGGAGCCTGTTGGTCTTTTCATTGCTGTATCCTCAGTACCTAGTATGAGCTCAAGAATTACATGTTGTGTAAGTGATTAAGAAATAAACTTGGCTATGAAGTTCCAAAAGTGCTGAAATATTGAATCAATAATTTTAATAAATTTTAGAAGATTAGCAAAATTAAATAATTTGGCTATTTGGTCAATAAAGCAAATACTTAAAAAATAAAGTTTACTCAAAAAAAAACCACGCAGAAGTGGAAAAACTAAAGTATGTAAGTATTTTTCTCAATGTTTCAAAGAGACAAGAGTAATTTTCAAAACAACACACTTGTCTCTTAAGGTTGTTTCCACAAGAAACGCCTTGGGCATAAAGAAAGCCCTGGGGAACTCTGAGGGGCTATGTTTAAGCTTTTCTGTTTCCATTTTCCCCAGTGGAAGTTTCATTTCAAGACCAGCGTTCTATAAGTAGCGCCAGGTTTCTAGAGCAATTTACATCTCTGAAATGATATGTAATGAGAGGCATTCTCTATTTCATTGTAACTGGGATGGAACCCTTCCTCCTTCTGATTTTTTCTCTAGTTAAGTAGAAAGCCCTGTGTTATTTGCCTCCACAAAAGTGGTTTTGACCTCAGCATGATGCTATCCCACTATCAATAATTGTCTTCTTTTTCTTGAAATAAGCCACAGTGCATTTACCAGTCCATTAAGAAAAATCGTTGTCACATAGAATGAAGCCTAAACAAGCCTCAGCAAAGTAAAGACAGGACACATTCTATGATGCATAGAACTTTCTAAGCTTGCCTTTCTTCATTAGTCTCCCAGGCTGCTATTATTTATAATATGCCATTGAGACTTTTTTCTGAGATTACAATGAATGAGTTTATGTATATCACCAATTTGCCTCTTTTGACTGAATTGGCTGGTAAATTATTTGAATTTGCCTATTGAGGCCATGAGAAAAAATATCAGTGTTAGCTTGAAGGAATTGGCCAATCTGGGTGAATTAGCTACTAAATTCAAATTATATGATAAATATAATAACAGCTCAAAAGAGATATACATCTTAATTTACTGTTAATCAAGTTTGGGAATGAAACTCTAAGGGACTGATAAATATTTTTGATTTACTAAAATTTTTGTAGTGAATACTGTTTGAAATTACTGGAACGTTGGCTGGAATTTAGAAATCTTTAAGTCACACAGAAGTTTTTGGTTTTTTCTCTCCCTCTTTTCCTTCCTCCCTGATTACTTCTTCTTAATAGTTTTATGACTTATAATGGCATTTAATTAGGGATGTCTTTATAATAAGTACCCTTTAAGGAAGGCCTTTTTTTTTTTAAAGTAGGAACCTCAAGGGAATTAATGGAGTTACATAATAATAAACTAAATGTTTGACCAGTACCATGCATTTCCAAATGAGGTAATCTTTTCTTTTATGTTTTTCCAGGCGAATATATAGTTCTCTCGTAAATACTGTAATTTGTAAAAGTTGAAATGAACCATCTTTAATTAGCTGAGATGTGTATTGAAAAAGTTAATGTACCCCAAACTGAATATGTATAAGTTTATTATGAGATGTGTCTGACTTTTAGAAATCTTAGCAAAATTTGTACATTTAATTGAGTGGTCACATTAGAAAGCCATTCATATATTTCAGTGATGGTGCCTTTTGTAAAAAATTTTTGGACTGTCTCTTTGGAATTGATTTAAGAACTTATAGCACATTCTTTTGAATATTGTTAATGGCAAATTTTCTTCCACTAAAGATTAATTTTGGAAATAGTCAAAATTCATTTGTTTTAAAACCAGTTTCATAAAATAAATGATCAACTTGTGTTACAATCTTTGGAATTATAGAACAAAGCAATACAAGGAGATGGGATTTGAAAGCAATTTGATTAATTTTCTTGTGTGGTTCGGTACATTTGAAGTAACATGCTATAGTGCAATAAATATTTGTTTCCTGTTTGATTACTGTTTAATTTACTGCTACTCTTTAGAGGGAAATGTTTTAGATTCCTAGTAATCATTTGACTTAATTACTCTTTTGGAGCTCAAGAACCCCTTCCACCGCTGTAGTACAGAGAAGAGGGCATCTGCAGGTATTCAGGATGCATTTTAAAGGTGTCTCATCCCCCATCCCTGCATAACTCAGATTTATGCAACAGCAAGTAAGATGAAGAATACAAAATAAAATAGAAACAGCTGTTGAACTCCGTGTCCCTGAGATAAAAATCTCTCTTCTTTAAATATGCATCTCTGAGTGCTCACAAGAAACATAGACAAATTTATAGGGGACAAAGACTCATCATTGGTGAAACAAAGAAATAGTGGGAAATTTATGGATTGCAGGCACAAAAATGGGAAGAGACTGCACTTGAATGAGGATAGGGACACCAATCACCTCATTACTGCTGGTTTCATCAGCACTCTTGACTCATTTATTCAACAAAGATATACTGAGCATCTCCTAGGTGCCAGGCGCTGTTCTAGGGGCTGAAGTTCTATCATGGAACATACCTTTCCCTGTCCTCATGGAGCTGACATTATTGTGGTATGGACAGGCACGATTATTTATTTATTTATATTTTTATATAATATAATTATATATATAAATATAGATAGAGAGACAATATAATTTTAAGTAGTTATAAAAGCTATGGGTCTCAGAGTAGGGGAGATGAAAACAAACAAAAAAGTAAAAGCTACGAGGAAAAGTCCAGTAAAGCAGGAGATTAAAAGTGATGGGGCATTATTTTAGAGAACGCTCTTTGAGAAGACCTCTCTGAGCATGAGTTGGGGAGGGATTTGAGGTGAAGTTTGCATGACATTAGGGAACCAGCCTTGCCAGTATGTGGGGCAGAAGCAACAAACAGAAGAGGCTTGGAAGTAGGAGGGGCATGCTGGGGTGACAGGGGACAAGCAGGGAGTGGATGGAGTGGATGGAGTAGGCGGGGCTGGCAGGAGGAGAGGTCCAAGATCACAGAGGGCTCAGGTCCTGTGGGGTATGAGGGCCTTTACAAAGACTCAGAATTATTTTAGAGTACAAAGGGATGCTATTGTACTCAGCCATAATGGTGACACCATCTGACTTCATTATTTAAAGATCTTTCTGTTAACTTTTTGCATTTTTTTAGAAATTTTCTGTGTAATAATGATGTTTGCTAATATTTATTGCTTGCCACGTTGAATTGGGTTCCCCTGAAAGATCTGTTGAAGTCCTCATCTTCCATACTTCAGAATGCGATCTTATTTGGAAATAGGGTCTTTACAGAGCGAATCAATTAAAATGAGGTTAAAATTAGGGTAGACCCTAATCCCATGTGATTGGTGTCCTTACAACAAAGGGAAGTTTGGACATCAACATACATAGAGGAGACAGCTGTGAAGAGACACAGGGAATGCCCTGTGAGGGTTGAGGATTGGAGTGATGGATCTACAACCCAAGGAACACCAAAAATCACAGGCAAACCACCAGAATCGAGGGGAGAGGCCTATAGCAGATTCTCCCTCACAGACCTTGGAAGGAATCAACACTGCCTTTACCTTGGCTTCAGATTTCCAGCCTCCGGAACTGTGAGAATACATTTCTGTTATTTTAAGCCACCCGGTCTGTAGTACTTTGTTATGGCAAAACCCTGGGAAATTACTACGACCTTTTTCTCCTTAGCACATTGCAGTCAGCCCTACTGGGCTTTTCTAGTCCTGCTTTCCGCGTCTGTCGGAGCAGATGCACCAGGATGCACACATGGCTGGCTCCTTTCTGTCCCTCAGCCCCAGGTTGAACGGCACCTCCTCAGTGAGGCCCTCCTTGGTCTCCTGATCTAAGTTATCTGCCCCCCGATCCACCCCACCCCTGTACTGAAGGACTCATAACACATACCTGGTTTTATTTATTTTTTTCATAATACTTTCCACTATCTGAAACGGTTCTTGTTTATTTCTTTCCTTGTTTACTGTCTGTCCCTCATCTGCTCTTGTTCTGCCCCCACCTAGGAAGTAAGGGAAAAGAGCAGGAGGTTTGCCTTATTCAACCCTGAAATCCCAGTGTCTAGAAAATATCCTGGTATGTAGCAGACGCTCAGTAATGTTGATTGAATGAATGAGTATTCCAGATCCTAGTTTCTCGTGGAGATGTCATTGAAGTTGGTTGAGACCCCTATCCCACACCTTGAGGGAATTCCCAGAGTCCACCTTAGATTCCTGTGAATTTCTGGGGACTCGAATTCCATGGGATACTTGTGCCCTCAAATTTCTGCCTGACTCTCTGCATCCCCCACACCTCATCCCGGAGGCTGCTGCCTTCTCTCTGCTCTGCTCCACTTGGGGGGTGGGGGGCACGTGGCCCCTTTGCTGCCTTCCCTCTCAGGCCACTCTCCCCGTGCATGTGTGTACACCAGACTTTCTGAAGGTTTGTAGCAACAGAGCAGCTCCACATCACAGAGAAATGAAAACCTAACATCGGATAGCAGATGCTGACGGGACCCAGGCATCTGTGGTCGGGGCCCCTTCCTCCCTCCACTGTCCAGTCCCTGGCCTCTCCTCCCTTCTCCATCTTCCTCAAAGTCCCGTGTATTCCATGTGCAGATAAGCCTATCATTTTCATTATTTCCTCGTGTTGTTCCATCCCTTACCCCAAGCCCCACCCCACAAAGCTTTTATATATTATTTTCCTATACCAGATAGTTCTGTCTGTTAGTGTACCTCTGGTGACAGCAGGTAAAATCATTTTTAATTTTATCATATTTCAGAGAATTATCTCATTTAATTGCCACAATAACAACCCGATAGAATATATCCAATTATTAATATTATCTCCATTACATGAAGAAAATGAAAACGGTTAGACATTTTAAGTAATTTTCCCAAGGACAAACAACAAACGACAGTGTTAAGATTTGAACAAAATTCCTGGGCTTGTAACATGAATAATGTGTATTAAATACATATATAAATATATATTTTATATAAGTATATATAAATACACATTTTATATAAGTATATAAAAATATACTATATATGTATATGTAAATGTACATATATATTTTAATGAACTATCAAAATATGTACACAATTCATCTCAAAATGTAAGTTCAGTTTGTCTTAATCGTTATTTCTTTTGTCCCTGTAGAGTCTTAAGTTAAAAGGACCCATTCAGGTATTTTTAAGGGATCTGGGAGAATCTAATGACATACACAGTTATTATCCTGCTGCCAAGACTGATGGGACCAGATAGCCTCAAAGAATATGAGCTCTGGAATTGGACATACCTGGACTCATATACATATCTGGCCCTGGCACTACTCAGGTATGAGAATTTGGGCAAGTCTTTTTCTGTTTTGTTTTTTGTTTTTGTCTTCACATCAGCTTTCTCAGGTTGGAGAGCAAGCCTCTTAACCCTGAGCCTCAGTTTCTCCATCTGTAAAATGGGAGTAAGAGTAGTGCCTAACTCATGGTGTCGTTGAGAGGATTAAATAAGACAGTGTATGCAAGGTGCTGTAAAGTGTGCAGTAATATTTGTGAAATGGTATCCTACACATATAACATAGACAACCTTAGTTAGAAGCTCTATGAAATAAAAAGTGAAAAACTGTGTTTAGTGTTGACAATAATATATCTTTAAAAGAAGCAAATCAAAATCAAATTCAGAAAGCTTTATTTTGCAGATTTGTGCAAAAAAAAAAACCTGGCCTCACCCAAGTTATCAGCTCATATGCACCACAGCTTCCCAACATTGCTTAGCAATAGCATCCCATCTTAATGACACTCAGTCACAGGCAAAGCCATCACAAGAGACACCTGGGAATAGAAATCCCATTTAAGAGGGAGTATGTTTTCATATTTAGGGATTGAGGTCTCCAGGATACTGAATAAACTATTGACTGTTTTGGTAGCAAATCCTTACTTACATTTTCATAGGCAAGCATCAATAATAGTTCACAGAATTCACAGTTTTATGAAGACATGGGTGAGAAATTCTTATAATGAGTTGAACCATCTTGCATTAAAAACTCTTTATAAATATGTGCATGATGGAATTATTATGTATTTTACTTCTTAATATGATATCCTATACTAGAAATAGCTATTTAGACTTTCTTATTTCCTGTGAAACATAAGAAATACTTGTGAAATAATTTGATAGGAGAGAAATGAGATCTGAGAGTTAGAATATTATTTAACAAATTCAGATTTTTCTAAGATATAATTGAGTTTAAACCCAATTACCAAAAACTGGCCGTTTTTTATGTTCATGGGTAAGAAGGTAGGTAATCCCCTAACAAACCTTAAATTAACCATTACTTAAAGCCAGATTTAGCAAAAATTCCAGATAAACGTCGCATCCTATTTTTCCTGTCCCCACTATGGAGAAGGCACCAAGGAGCAGTAAAGGGAAGGAAATTGGAAGAACCTGGGGATCCAACCGTGAGCGCTGCAGGGGTGACTGCATTGCTAGTTTCATAAATGGAAAAGCAAGTGCATGGTAAAAAGCACGTCATAAATCAGAAAGAATTAGTCTTATTGTTACTATTGTTTGTATTTTATATTACCTTGGGTGGGTCTCTGTTTCTAAGAGCAGATTAAAAAGAAGCAGGCTTAAACTCTAGTGAGTGTAAGTTAGGAGAAAATTGAACAGGAGTTTTCTTTTTAAAAAAAATATGAAGTTGTTTAACAATACATTAGTTAATGGTAGCCTCAGAAACATAGTCTCTGAAAGTATCAAAATTTGAGTCTTTCTGGGATGGCTTAACTGTGTGCTTTGCTGAAGGAGGAGGCCAACCTTGCAGGATATGATGACTTTGGTTTGCTTTAAATCATCCAACTCACTTAAATCAGATGTTTTCCCAGAGTGCTAAAATACTAGAAGAAAACGAAGTATCATTTTACGTTTTATAGAAGAATAGTTTATTTTAAAGACTTTTTCAAAACCTGGATCATCAGACTAACAGTGCTCAGGAGACCCTCTGTGGCAGTCAGCGGTACTTTCTGTACCAAGTGAGAAGGGGAAAAGTTAGGGTATTGGAAAACTCTGGCTCCTCATCTACGATGAAGTAGGCATACTGTACGCTTACGCCCATACACCTCCATAAAGTGATACTGTGTGCCACCCCACAGGATTGTGCATTTTCTTCCAAAACTCTTATTGTTTCATTAATTTGGCAAATATGTATGTATTCCTCAATGACCATATGTAGAAAACACAAAGGAATTGGTGATGAAACCCTTTCTTCAAAAACTTAGAGTCTAGTCCAGGGTTTCTCAACCTCACACTCTTGACGTTTCTTTGTTGTGGGGGGTTGCTTTGTGCATTCTAGGATGTTTGGCAGCATCCCTGGCCTCTTCCCACTAGATGCCAGTAGGACCCCCATCCCGAGATATAACAACCAAAAACATCTCCAAACGTTACTGAATGTCCTGGGGGCGGGGGGGGGGCAAACTTCCTGTTTGAGAACCACTGGTCTAGTACAAATGATAAAACATGTGTATATGTAACACAAAGATAGCAAACGATGACAGACAAGAAAGAAATACAGATTAATGCTATGGACATTCACAGGAAGTAAAAATTAATTTCAGCTAAAGGTTTCTTGGAGAGGTATTTACATTAAACCTTAAACAATTCCCAGGATTTAGAAATGTAATAAAGAAAAGGACATTCTAGGTGGAAGAAACAGCAGATACCAAAGAATCGAGACACCAAGGGAATAATTAGGAGTTTTGTAGCACATTATGTCAGACAGGCTATCTGGGCAGATCCTGGCAGATCAGATCCTCTGAATAAGGAAGGTGAATTCTGTAGCGCTGGGGACACAGCATGGTGCTTTAGTTCTGTCTGGGTCAACCCCCTATGGATAAACTGCAGGTCAAATGTATTGGAGGTGAGAGTAAGATATTGAGCGCTGGAAGGAACGGTTGGTATGGACAGTGGGTTATCAAGAGAGTCTAGGAGAGAATGTGAGTGTCAAGGCTAGGAGACTATGGACCTTAGAAAAATTTCAGAGCAAACTCAACAAGTCTAGGAGTAAAAGGGAGAGAGGAATCAAATATAACCTGGCTGTTTGGAGCTTGAAATGGAAAGTGTTGGAGAAACACAAGAGTTAAGATTAGAGGGAGATAAATTCACTTAGGTCATGCTGGATTTGAGATGCCAGTGGGATACCATGGGGGATATATTCAAGAGAGGTGGAAAGCCCACCTCGGGGGCTTGGGAGGGGCCAGAGCAAGGGAAGGATTGGGGAGTCACATGCCCACATGGCTTTTTCCTCCTTTTGTCTCCCACTTCTTCTTTGTTTTTCTAGCTTCTCTCTTTCTTCCCCCTGAATCTGTTGTTGACACTCATTACTTCTCTCTCTATATTCACATATTATTCTGTGAATGATAACTATGATAATCATAATAATAACAGATGTCATTTATTAAGTGACTATTATATTTCAGGCGAGAAACGATTGCTTCCTGCCTGTCTTTTTCCTTCCTTCTACCAACACGATTTTTCAGCTCACCTCCACCCCATCAATCTCCTTTATTCCTTAGAAGATGCTTTGTGTTTCCTGTTTCATTTAATCCTTATATAACAAACATGTAAGATTGAAATTATCATTCCCATTTTCAGATAAGAAAATAGAGGTCCAAAGATATTAAATTAGTTCCTATGGCCCCTGATTGGTAAATGGCACAGACAATAGTCACACACTGATCATACATTCTTTCCACTAGAACAGGGGTGGGCAAATTACTGCCTACGGGCCAAATCTGGCCCCGAGCCTGTTTTTCTATAGCCTACGGGCTAAGAATGGTTTTTACGTATTTTATTTGTTGGAAAAAATCAAACAAGAATCATACTTTGTGACTTGGGAATATTATATGAAATTCAAATTTCAGTGTCCATTAATGAAGTTTTATTGGGACATAGTCATGCTTTCATTTGTTTATGTATTTTCTGTGGCTGCTTTTGCCCTACAATGGCAGAACTGACTAGATGTGACAGAGACTCTATGGCTCGCAAAACCAAAATATTCACTCTCTGGTCTTTAAAAAAAAAAAAATTGTCATTCCCTGCTGTTCCTATATAGTATGTTGCTTCGGGAGGGGTGGGGAACCTGAAGCCTTGGGGCCATATGTGGCCTTCTGGATCCTTGAGTGCAGCCTTTTGACTGAATCCAAATTTTACAGAACAAATCCTTTTAATAAAGTGATTATCATACCAAGGAATCAAGGCACAGATGGAGTAGCTAGGAGTTTTGTAGGAAATTATGTCAGATGGGCTGTCGGGACAGATCCTGGAGAAGCAGATCCGCTGATTATGGAGGTTAATTCTGCAGAGATGGGGACACAGCATAGTGCTTCAGCACAACAACCTCAAGGGTCATCATGGCACCCTCCACTTCAAGTTATAATGGTCCCACTAATAAAGTCCCAACAGCCCAGACAGGGAACACATTCCACCTGTCAAAAAAGGGGCAGGATATGAAACATGGTCGTCAATGAAATTGGCTACGTTAGTTGTGACACACAATTCATCAGCGTGTCTGTTTTTTCCTGAGATGGAAAAAGAGTCATAGATTTTTTTCTCAAGATGCAAAATGAAAGCCTATAAAATCTATGGCGACTGAGAAGAGAAAATAGATCTCATTTCAATAAAGCTGGAGGGATTAACAGATTCTTTGAGTGCCCCCATACTGAAAGCACAGTGCATAGTAGGAACTCAATAAATACTTGAAGAATGAATGACTGAATGAATGAATGCAAAAAGGAGGGGCTGGACCAATACAAGCATCAGCTCAAGGGAGGGGACACTCTGTGCCTGGGACCTTCCTTTTCTAAGGATAAAGAAGATGGATGAGCTGGAGAGAAACCGAGGGCATGTGGTGGGGAGGGAGGAGGACGAGCGGAAGGGAGTGACAGGCTTCAGTGTCCCAAGCAGGAACCTACTATTTCAGAGTTTCAGAACTTGCTCCCAGGTGCTGGGCCCGCCTCCGCGTGCGGCTTCCTATTTCCCACTTAATTTTTCTTTCTTTATCTTCCTTCCCTGAAGACCATTTGTTCACAATTTTCTGCAAATGGAATGACAGAACGCAATACATATTCCCAAGGCACACTTGGAAAACTTGCTCCTCTCTAGTTTTGGGGTTATTCTTAAGCTGTTTTAGGGCCTGAGACATCATATTTGCTTCAGAAATGTATCATGAATATTAATCAATATTGTTCCCATTTCGTTATTGTTTTTACAGAATCTGCTGCTCACTTTAATAACTGAAATTTTCTAACACATTTATTACTGTTTGTTTATTTCTTTAAACAAAATGCTAATCTTTTGGCAGAAGCCATTTTTAAAAAAAGACATAATGGATTCATTTGCTGAGGCATTGCCGGGTACTTTAAGATAGGCTGCCCAGGCAGCCTGTGTGAGATTCCAGAACAGACTAGTTTTCCTCCAATACATCTTCTTTCCCCCTTTCTAATCGATTATCTTTCTTTTTCTATGCTGTCTCTCTTTCTGTTCCTCTTTACTCTGTTTTCTTTATCTCCTTAATGCAGGGACAATGTTATTCATCTTTGCATCCCTCATATAGTAGTTGCTCAATAAATGCTTGAAATAGTGATGGATGCTTTTGCTTTTCCTTTTTGCCTTCTTTCATGTGTCTCCTTCCTCATACTTCTCCCTTTTTGCTCATAGGGAATAATATACATCTACTGAGTCATAACCGCAGACCCTTATTATAATTCTACTTTGCAGGAGAATTTTGCCCCCATTTCATATCTGTTAGTGTCCCCTTTTTGGTCACACCAACCTTCCCTCTGTTGATATCCAACTTTCCCAGCTTCTAGCCCTAATCCAGCATATCCCAATATATGTTCTGTGAAGCCCAGTAATGAGATATTAATTTGTCTAATGTTAAAAAGAATCCTCAGTCAAACTAGTTGGAGAAATACCTGGTAAAACATTTCAACAAATTCTTTGGAGTGAGCTTTTTCAAAGCTTTTAGTATGTAAACAAACAATGAGAATCTTTAAGAGCAGGTATAGAATGCAGTACTTTTCAAATGTTTGAGTAAAGAATTTCCCTCTTTCCTCTCCCAACCCAAAACTTCTCAAGGGGCACACTTTGCAAAATGCAACCCCTGCCTGATTTGGAAAATATTCATACTCTTCACTTAGGATACAGGCATCTGCTGGACCAGGTTCCTCCCCTGCAGGGAGAAGGACCTGAGATTGATATTGAAATTCAAGAAGGGAATTAATATTTACTGAGGAACTCCTCCACTGCAGACACTATGCTAGGGACTTTGATAATATTAATAATTATAACAACAAAAATATACATTGATATGTCTTATCTCAGTTGATACATATCCTTCTATTAATACCATGAGGGTGAGCCTATTTTCTGCATTTTATAGATGGTGAGACAATGGATCAGGTGGTTAACTTGGCCATGGCCAATTAGCTAGTAAGTGGCAGACACAGAATTCTAGCCCATATGTATTTGGAACCAAAACCAGAATATTTTCCTTTCCACTGAGCTGCTGGAGCAACTGTGGCAACCATCAGCCAAACTATCTCATATGTAATAGCAAAAATAGGCACAAAAACAATTAAGAAAAAAGTCTTAGGCCAATAGTGGAAGAGGAGTTAAGAGAACCTGGCAAGACCACTGGGTATGGTTGTGCAGGTTGTACACTGAACCATTTAAGGAGAAGCCATGTGAATAAAATAATGTAGTATTCAACGTCAGCAGCCATATGTGCCAGCTCTGGAACAGAAACAGATTGGGAAAGGTAGTCAGGTACAACAGTATTTTGAGTTTTCAGATGCAAACATAAATTTTGAGCAAAAACTCAGGACAGAATGGTAATCATTTTCAGGAATATAATATTTTATACATGAAAACCCACCTAGAAACAGATATTAAAAACTTTTGCATAGTACAGCATTGGCAAGAGAGGGTTGATCCTCCCAGATAAACCAACAGTTTAGAGTCACTTTGTTACATTCATAATGATTATGTTGCTGTGTTGCTAATATCTGTGGTTTCTCTCCCCTCCTCTTTTTTTCCCTTTATTTTTTATCATCTTCTGTCTTTTCTGAATGTTTCCCTTGAGTTTCTGTGTTCCCCGTTGGTGGCTGAGCCAGTCCTGACCGGGAAGGAAGGGTTATCAGTAGCCTCACACACATCAGCTGGTAGAGTCTGAAGGTCATGCTTTGGCCTTCCACTCAGTGTCCAATGTGCTGGGGATTAACCTCTGAATCACAGCTTTTTGCTTCTCTTGCCACATTGGCCCAGCCATACAACAGGTTCTCCCTGCCCAGCACACAAGTTCCTTGCTGTGACTGGCAATCTGCTGTGAAAACCAGATTACTTATTAGACTGTATCCTCAGTGAGCCCTTACCTAACTTCTGCATGGGACTGGAATATGATCTGCATACCTCTCATTATCGGCCAAGATTTTCATTGTGCATATTGCAAAGCATATAGACGTTGGTGTCAGAGGCTCCTAGGTACAAATTCAGCCTTGTCAACTACCAGCTGTGTAACCTCAAATAAGTTACTTAACCCTGCCTGACTTTACCCTTCTCGTCTATGAAAGGGTACATTTAGGACTCCCTCACATGAGTGAGATCATCTCTAAGGGCTCTGATTACTCCCCGCTTTCCTCTCTGAGAAGGACTCATGGAGTAGATATCAGTTAGGATGTTTTCAGTTGCAGGGAATGGTTACTCAACTCAAAGTTATTTGAACAGTGATGATATTTATTGGATATAAAATGAAGTCCAGAGATAGGACTCAAGATTTGTTGATCCTACTGTTTAATTATACTGTGAATAACCCAGGTTCCTTCTGTCTCTCTACACAGCCACCTACAAAGACTTTGGCCTCAGGTAAATTCTCTACTTGGTAGTGTGGTGTCTTTAAGTAACAATCAGTGCTATATCCTTCTCTATTCACTTCCGGAGGGAAAGAGAGAGCATTTCTCCCTGATCTTTGGAAGTTCTTCCTATTAATTTACTTGGACCAATTTAAGTCATAGATTCTTGCATCAATAATTTTAATGGAGAAATGTTAGGTGGTGATTGGACAAGTTCCCGAACCACCACTGGTCAATGAATTACCGTGATTGACTAAGACCAATAAGGGCTATTCCTAACTCTATTGCAGGTGTCCAGTGAGAAAGGAGTGGGTGAATGTTGGAGGATCAGACTCCACAGGGTGAAAAAGCCTGAGCTTTGGTTTATATCCCTACTTGGCAAATACTAGTGGGGTTACCATTTCTGAACATCAATTCATCTATCTAGAAATGGGAGATAGAAATAGCACCTCTCTCATTGGCTTGTTTTAAGGATTCAGGGAAATAAAATTTGAGAATCTCTCAGCATAGAGCTTAGCAAATTGTCCGCAAAGTCTAGGTGTTATTGTTTCTTTAAATACCTAGAAATGTGGTGCCACTTCCTGCAAGATTTGGTTGTTACCTGATTCCTGGGTTTCTATCATAGACCCCTCTGCACCAGCATTGCTGAATTACATCTGAGCATTTTATACCCTCTGTACATTAACTGTTTAGCTGCTCATGAAGAATTTGTTGGATTAGTTCCTTCTCTCTCCCAACGCTGTCCCATCAAATCTAGATGTATAACTCCTCCCCAGTGACATAGGGTTTTGAGGTTCCAGCTTGCTTTGTGCCAGTGTGGTGGTTGATTTTGGGTGTCAACTTGACTGGATTAAGGGACACCCAGTTAGCTGATAAAACACTATTTATTCTCAGTGCTTCAGGAGGCACTGAGCTTGTTTCTCTTCTGCTGAAACAGAAACATAGATGATTTGGCATTTGATTAGAATAACTGGGCTGCCCCAGGTGTGTCTATGAGGGTGTTTCCAGAGGAGACTGCAGTGTGAGTCAGTGGGCTGAGTGGACAAGATCCACTCTCAATGTGGACAGGTACCATCCAATTGGCTGGGGGTGTGGATGGAACCAAAACGTTGAGGAAGGGTGACTTCTCACTCTCTCTTCCACAGCCAGAACACCCTTTCTCTTCTGCCTGTGGATGTCAGAGCTCCAGGTTCTCTGGCCTTTGGACTTCAGGACTCATACTAGCAGCTCCCCGGGCTCTTGGGCCTTTGGCCTTGGACTGAGAGTTACACCATTGCCTTCCTTGGTTCTAAGGCCTTCAGACTTGAAGAGAGCCATGCTTCTGGCTTCCCTGGTTCTCCAGCTTGTGGACACCCTATTGCAGGACTTCTCAGCCCCTATAATAATTCCCCTAATCAATTCCTTCTCATCTCTCTCTCTGTATATATCCTATCAATTCTGTCTCTTTGGAGAACCCTGACTAAAACATAGAGCAAGTTTGTATTTTGATAATTTTCTTGGTTAACCAAAAAATGATAAATAACAAGTACAGGCAAATAGCTGGGCAAGCAGTGACCTATATCTATGCCAGCACTAAATTGAAAATGTCTTCTATGGTTCTATTTGCTAAGATGCCTACTACCCAGAATTGAATATTTGTGTTTGACACCTACTTTTAAGTTAAAACTACTTTATTAATATCCCAATATTATTGCTGCATTGCTCAGAGTCTCAATTCTTCTTGGAGATAGTGTTGTCAAATGTTATACATCCTCAGATGTTTTTAAATTCCCACGGGTTTTACCACTTCTTAAATAGGGTCCTTCTTCTTCCTCTTTTGCTGTGTTATTGTTATCCAGAAATATTAAACGAATTTGATATTACTTTTTCCATTTGCTTTCTTTGATTGAATGCACAATTTTTTTTCAGTCTACCCAGTTGTGTTCTGAAAGATGTAATGGATTCTGTGGGTTTCTTAGGTTCTCATATTTTAATTTCTGATCCTTTCTTTCTCTTTTTTGGTCCTCATCATGGAAGCCTGGAGGTAACACACTACATCCTTAAAAAAAAGTGGATGGTGCTTGTGGTGGTGAATAGCTCCTGACAGTGGCTCTTAGCTGTTCAAACCATTCCAAGAGGAAGCTGGAGTCTAGTCTGTCGTGAAAGTCCAGGGAGACCCAAAGGCAACAATGACAGTTTCAAATTGGCATATGGATAGGAGTAAAGGTTACAAACAGATGGTAACCAGAGTTAGAAGCAAATATTTTCATTTTCAAAACAGCAGACACAGCACCAGGCTCCGAATGGCAGCCTATCCCATTACAGTGTGAAAAACCTGAGCTTGGTGGCAGGCTTTGGTGTCCCCCAAGGAAAGGAGCAGTGGGCTGTCCACAAAGGCAGCATTTGGGAGGGCAGCCCTCCCCTCCCTGGGCTGTGATCACAGATGTGCACTGCTGGCTGAGACCCTGCCAGCTGGGACACAGGTCTGGGAGAGAAACAGCATCCAAGGGCAGGGCCCTACCTTTGGCCATAGATTATAGCCAGAAATGGTGCGAGACAAATGTTGAAAAGAAAGTGACTCTCCCCTAGTCCCCAGAAATATATCTTAAAGGATGACACATCCTATTTGTACATATGAAGAAGAAAGAACAAAATCTAGGTGTCAGTATTGCTGAATTTGAGAGGAACAGAGGGAGAGGGGAGTTTTACTCACCTTTACATATTGGTGTTACTTATCTTACTTTATACTGACGTGGGCAACCACCCCCAGGAAGGGAGATGGTGCCCTGGAGTCCAGCCTTGTCTAGGAGAATCACAGCTGTGTGCTTTGATAAAAACCAAAAAGAGGGAGTTGAGTACAGTTAGGGTAGTTGTGTGCATGCACTTGTGTGTGGGTCACACTTCTCAAAAGGGGACAGTGTGGACAACGCAGCCCTCTTGGGAGGAAAAGCAGCGAGGCTATTTAACTGGCTCTCTTTCAGGCTGTGCTGCAGGGTGTTTCTCTCTCCAAGCTGATTGGAATCTATAAACATCCCAGGACCTTGGTCCTTGGTGTTTCTGCCTGAGGGGCTTTGCTTAAAGGATTCTGCTGCTTATCTCCTTCTCTCCTGATGGCTCACAGGCCCTCTTCTGCACACATGTGCACCAGGGCTGAGCTGCTGTGACTCCTCTGCCCTCCAGCCACTGCAGAACTTATAAGCCCTCGGGAGAGAGTGAAAAGATTAAAGGGGTGAGCCTCTGAAGTTGTTGGAATCCGGGGCTTTGGGGAGCCGAGCTTGATTTACATGGGAGCTTTGCTGAAATCATTTCCCGCTGATATACTCAGGATGCCGTAGTCGGAGGCGTCCACTGCCCTCTTCGTTCTCAGTGTAGCTATTTCAGAAAGTTAATGAACCTGACTATGATAGTTCCTTGCTTTGGAGCTTGAGATAAACCTGGAATTTGCCTTTTAAAAATGACCCCTTCCTGGGAAATGGGGAAGACAAATCCTTATTTTATTTTAGTAACGTCATTTTTTCTTCGACTCACTTGATAATTAGTCATTTCACTCGCCTTTTTTAGATTTCTTTATGTACACATTAATTAATTGCCTATTTTGTGCAAATATGTTAGGCACTTTGAAGAACATGAAGTAGAAACCCCAGTGTTTACCCTGAAGGGATTTGCAATCTTAGTGGGACTATAAAGCTCTAAATGATGATCGGCACGTTTTAGACTATGTTAAGGCGCCACTGGCAGCAATGGGTGGTAAATGCCGTGAGAGTTTCAACACATATTTCCCTTTCTGTCAGCTTGGTCTTTGGAGTTAGCGTGCATCTGAACCCTGCGTTCACAGACATGAGCTGCGGGACCTTGGACAAGTGCTTTGCCCTTCCTAAGCCTCAGTGTTTCACCTGCAGGAGGGGGGAAATAATATGAACTTCTCAGGAGTTGAGTGGATTAGATAAATTAATCTAGGAAAAGCATTTAACACTGTGCCTCCCCATAATGAGTGCTCAATAAAAACTCTTATCATTGTTAAATACCTGGCAATTTTATTTACCCCTTAATGCGATGAGCAGGCATAGGAAAGAAGGCTCACGAACACAGAACGCACGGCCAATACAACATTTGTTTTTCAGACTTTTTAATGTTGTCTGGTGCAATGGACCTAAGACAATAAACTGAGTATCCCTTGCTGTCCACTCTCTCCATTCTTTAATCACTAAAATAAACAGAGGGTTGGAGATGAGATGTACAGTTGACACAGACCCTGCATAGCTGCTGGCAAGGACAGAGTCATGGGGGAGGGGTGGCATTTACAGGCAAGAGAAGATACTCCGTGAAACCATCACCAATCTCCGCTTATGTTGAGGGGCAAGAGAAGAGAAGAACCAGGAATTCCTAAGTCTTATTTATAACCCGTTGTCAAGTTCTATTTCCTTTCCTTAATTTAGTAAGAAACATTTTGTACCACAACTCATACTAAGTGCCGAGTCCCCAGCAGTAGTGACTGTGAGGACACCCATTACAAATGCTGATCCCCGTGGAAATGAAACTTTCCAATGCTGTGGTATAAAACTTTCCTAAAACTCACACCAACGTCTTGTTCAGAGCTGCACTTGGCGATTAACGTCTCCATAGGAAGATTTCCTCTTACGTTTAACAAGTGTTCCTCCAGTGGGTTTGGGAAAGAGTTGATGCCTCTTTCACGGGCCAGCGGTTCCCTCTCTTTAGCACAGGAAGCCCACAGCAGCAGCAGCTGGGAAGCCAGGGAGCTTTTGAAAGCTGATTCTGTTGGAGCTTTACATATTGCTCCCTTTAAAGCTACGGTGGAAAAGAGAGCTGGTGTTGGAGGCTCTAACAACCCTGAAGTTAGTTTTAAAAAATGTTTCAGCCTGTGAAATTGTTTTCAGACTGCAAGGTTTTTCCCAGCTCTTCCCAGACTGTGAGCCCAAAGTAAGGACAGGCAAGGACAGAGCTCAGGCAATGCTCCCACCCTGTTTCTGGGAGTGTGCTGTCTCCTCTTAGATAGGACAGTTTGCTTGGGACCTGTACTAACTTTCAGAGCTAGTTTACTAGCATTCACCCTAAGCCCTCTCACTTGGAAGCCAGAAGGTAATTTAGTACCAACAACATGAGGCATCTTCCATTTAGATATTTAATATAATCTCCAAATGAACTTATAGCCAACCAGAAATATGGGGATCGAAGGACAAGACCAAAAAGATGATTATGCATCATTAAACTGGCAGCTCAGTAGCAAACCACTCCATCCATGGAGGTGAGTGTATATGTGTGCACACACAGAATTATATAAATTTCATGTGAATAACACAATTATATTACATTATATTTCTGGGGGGTTTAAAGATATTAAATTGATAAATGCTGCTATGTAAATCATATCACAACTTTTGTCATCCTAATTTGGCTTTTTTTTTTTTTTTTGCCCAGCAGGATGGAGTGCAGTGGTGCTGTCATAGCTCACTGCAGCCTCAAACTCCTGGACTCAAGTGATTCTCCCACCTCAGCCTCCCGCATAGCTTGGACTACAGGCACATGCTAATTTTTTAATTTTTTGTAAAGATGGGGTCTTACTATGTTGCCCAGGCTTGTCTTGAACTCCTGGCCTAAAATGACCCTCCCGCCTCAGGCTCCCAAAGTGCTGGAAATACAGAAGTGAGCCACCATGCCCGGCTTTACACACACACACACACACACACACACACACATATAGAGAGAGAGAGAGAGGGAAAATATGCCTGCATCCTAAAAGTGAGAGTGAACTAGAACCTCTTTCTATGTTTAAGAGACCCGGATATGCCCCAAAAATTGCAGCGAGTTTTAATTACGCCGACTGTAAACTAAGAATATAGGGTACCCAATACGGCAAGCACAAGGGTATTTATGGCAACAAGAAGGCAAATTAATCGAAACTGGAACTGTTTTGGAAGATCTGGAAGGAACGTTGTCATAAATATAGATGTTTGGAAATTTCTTCTGGAAACTGAAACTTACTCTGACACCCAGGGAGAGCTCTCATCCTTCTTTTCCTCAGCATTGGAAGGTCATTTTAATCTCCTAAAGAAGTCACATAATTTTACATTCATCCATTTTTCATTTTACAGTGCCTACTATGCACCAGACACAGTTGATGTAAAAGCAACTTGTACGTTGTTTGGTTCAATTAAATGTTAATGGCATTATTCAGAGTTTAGTACTGGACTACACCCAATGACATAGCTATGATATGCAGAATTTTCTGCAAAGCTGAAAATCTCAGAGACTAGACCTAATAGTAACTAGAAGTCTGTGAAGTGTTGATCTTTTTATATAAACCTAACCAAAACACTAACAGGGAGGGCCGTTTAAAAACATCACTGAGTTGAGGACTGCAGTGTTTGCCCCTTAAGCGCATGATGCCGAACATTTGGCTCTGAGAGGTGTTTTGGAAATATGTGAATTGGCCTGAATTCCCACCTATGAGGCGGGACTGTGCACGCTCGATGTGGACTGTTTGTTGTGGTTGCAGTTGCCAACACTGCTCCTCTAACTTTACAAGTCCTGTTAGGAGAGACTGTTCTCCCCACCGTGTGTGTGTGGAGAAAAGGGACACCCTCAGGAGTGAAGGGGTGGGATGCAAGGGTGTGTGTCTGGGGTGAAGGGAGGGTGGAGGGAGGGGTGTGACCCTACTTCTCTGATCAAGATTCCTTCATCTTTCCAGAGAGGAGATAAAATGCCCCCTAAGAAAACAATAGCTCAACCATCAGTTCTGCCAGGATGCCTGTTCCCAAAGGAGGAACTACTTTTTGTTCAGAGGAAATCGATTTTTTAAAAAGATGTCCTGACTTCCGTTGTTGCCCAAGTCGGTTCCGAATTACGACCGACAGTGGAGTAGACCTCTGTGAGTCCCCTGAAGTGGCCAGTGAGCTGAAACCCCACTTTCAGGAAGACTAGAGCTCAAACGTATAGCCCCATGAAACAAACTGTAAGATCTCGTGTTCTGGAAAAAGGTATATTGAGCCTGTGGATAAGGAATAATAATTACATACCTGAAGAACAGAAAGGAGAAGAAAAGGGAATTGGCTGATTTATCCCAACACAGATCCAGTGGCTTCTAGCGGATCGAATTTGATTCCTTTTCTCATTTGGTCTACCCTGCCCTCCACGAGGTTATTCACCAAAGAGTGAAATGTGACATGCACTGGGGTCTCATGAAAATTAGACATAAAAAACCTAATCGCAAAGTCTTCTTTTTGAAGAAAACACCTTCTGAAAGGCTCCTCAGGAGATGCAGAGAGCTGCACTTTCGAGACTGCGCCAGCGCCTTTCTCTTTCTCCCTCCCACTCTCGAGCCCCCAAGTTTCTAGAACAATATTCTCTTGACAGTGATCAAATAGTAATAGTAATAATAATAATGGTAATGATAACAGAAGAAGAAGGAAACAAATAATAACGACTCATGGCTAAAGAAGCCTTAGTGCTAAACAATTTTAAACCTGCAGAATGACTTCAGTTTGCCTCCTGTGAGATGCTATCTTGTAGCAGGACATTTAAAAAAAAAATTGCCTGATGAACAATTACTAATTATGTAACTTAAGAAGTAGACACTAGGACATGTATCCAGTCTCTATTCCATCCGACAGAGAAACAGAGAACCCTGAGTTCTAGTACTAAATGTACCATTTAGAGCGCTACATTAGCTCTTCAAAGGAAAACATAATTCCTTGGGCTGAGGAAGAAGCAGTGGAAATCACAGGTTACATGGAACCATTTGATCAGTGTCCAGGTTAAAATGGGTCATTCTCCTGGTTTTGTTGTTGTTGCTATTTTCCTTCGTTGCCACGCTAATGACTTGCTGTGTGAGAGTGTGTGTGTGTGTGTGCATGTGTGCATGTTGCTATTAATTCAGTCATTTGCACTTTTGTGTCTGTGGCATGCTTGTCTAGTCCGTGTCCTTCTCATGGTGCTTAGGGCCAGGGCTCTTCCCTACAGCTACATAGACATTGCACTGCACAACCCATCTGGACAGGGCAACAGTGATTCCTTGAGTAAAAATCAGTGCCACTGCCAAGTTTAACATGGCCCCTCACATGTGAGACAAAAGAGCCACCCTCCTTTCTCTTGTGAGCAGAGGAGGAGGTTAAGATAAGCAAGGACAAAATTCTTAGATTAGGTGGAAGGGTTTGTTGGGTGGGGTTCGGGGGTAATCTTTTTATTTTTGGTGGTGGGTGTACTCTTAACAAACAATCAAAGGTGGATGGCTTTAGGTAGGTGAGATAGTTTCTGTGGCCCTGGGTGCAGGCCTGGCGGTTTCCAGAGATCCCAAGGCAGCTGGGGCCCGAGCAGCAGAGGTGGCCCTCCCAGTCCCGAGTCACCTCGGCTCTACCTTTTCTCTTTAGCTGTGAGCCCCTTGGTTCTGGCAATGTCACCCTCACCCCTCTGAGAGTGAGAGTGTGGCCAGGGGAACCAATAAAACTCATCCTTTGTACTAGCTTTGCATTTTCTGCATTTAAAGTTTTGCCCAAACTTTTTCATGCACGTGAACTTTATACATTCTACTAGAACTTTTAGGTGGTAGCAGAGATTCTGATTTGATTCTATTTTAATTGTTCTGGGGGTTGTGCCCAGGCATTGACATTTTTAAAAAGCTCTCAGTTGATCTTACCATTTATCTAGGGGTTGAGAAAGCCTGGGTTTGAATCCAGACTGCCAGTCTGGGCTCTTGACTCTCTACTTGCCTATTCTGTGTTGCCAGCAAACTCCCTCCCACACCTTCACTCATCCCAACTCTTCACACGACTCCATTGGACATCTTTCAGCAGGGCCACTCTTGAGGCTGGCGACCCCTCTTGGCAGCCAGAAACATATATGTGGGAGAGGGCAGATTGTTGGGCTGAGCTGACTGCCTTCCTAGGACCCACTGCTCTTTCGATGGGACAGGCAAGCCAGCCTTCCCTTTCCACAGAACCATCATTTTAGTGGATGACATCAGGCAAAACCCTGCCTTTAAGAATATTGTGAGGTCTGTACCCAGATTTTGGATGATTCAGACATTGTCTGAACTGCAATCTGAATGCCTTTGTGGAATGCTGAATTCAAACTATGCATCAAAGCTGGCAGAGGAACTGTTGACAGCTTGCTGCTCAATCTGGACTTATAGGAAAAATTATCAGAGACTGCAGTTTTGCTAGTGAGATGAACAACAGTAAAAATCACACTACTAAGTGGAAGAAGTCAAAGGTTGGGGATTCGCAGGTATGTGTCTTCTGACTAGAATGCCGGCAGTTTAATGACTGAGAAGTATACACTAACTTATGCATTGAGGTTCATGGTTTATGGGAAATCCTGCTATGGTTTGAATGTCCTCTCCAAAATTCATGTTGAAACTTAATCCCTGATGTGCCACTATTGAGAGATGGGGCCTTTAAGAGGTGTTTGGGTCATAATGAATCAATTCATTAATGGATTGATGGGTTAATGGGTTAATGGATTAGTGGGTTATCATGGGAGTGGAGCTGCTGGCTTTATAAGAAGTAGAGAGAGAGCAGGCTCAGCCTCCGGCCATGTGATTCCCTGAGCCACGTCAGGACTCTGCCCCACCTCGGGACTCTGCAGAGAGTCCCCACCAGCAAGCAGGCTCTGACCAGATGCGGCTCCATGACCTTGGTCTTCTCAGCCTCTGTAACTGTAAGAAATAAACTTGTTTCTTTGTAAATTACCCAATTTCAGGTATTCTGTCTAAGCAATGGCAAACAGACTAAGACAGATCTCAACAGATTAGAACATCTATGATCAGTACTGGGGGACTCCAGAGGACTTTGCTGTACCCCAGTGCCATGAGTGGCCATCTACAGCCTTCTGCCGCCTCTGCTCCACTTGTGTGCTCTGTCAGAGATAATGAAATCAGACACGCCCGCAGAGACTTCTTTTCCCTCCTCACATATTTTTAATAAAACTCTTTGAACAACAGAGCTGGGCATCTCTGAAGCCTGAAATTAAAGCAGTAAGATAGAAGATTACTCACTTGTCAGTCTGCACCAAACTCTGCATCGCCAATACAAATTCCAGGCGAGTTTTTAAAAATCTGCCGACAATTTGAGGCTCTCCATCTGGAGTCTTTTCTTTTTTCTTTTCATAGGAAGAAAACACAGCACCAAGGAAAAGTAGAGAGACACTTCATTCTCTGCCACTAACAACATGTGAATCAAACTCTGAAACAGGTTTTCACAAAAAGTAATTTTTGGAGAGAATCGCATTTGAATAAGTAAGTGTCCTCGATTCAGACTTCCCGAGACAGAATGTAATCACAGCTGTTTGGTCAACACCACTCATCCATCTGCCTTTCGGGGGGAAATCGCTGCTGCGGGTTTCCAGCCCTGCTGGTTCCCCTGTTCACGTGGATGCCGACGCCCACTCTCTACCTGGCGCTGGTGAGCCAGCACGCGGGACACCTGGCCTCACGGCGCTGGCATTCTAGAGAGCAAGGCTGACAATAAGCAAACAAAAAAGTACTATAACATAATGTTAGGTAGTGCTAAGTGCCTTGAGGAAAAAATTACGAAGGTCTTGGGGCAGTAGATTATGGTAGAGGTTGGAGGGTGGGGGGTGGTGGAATATTTTAGGTAGGGTGTTCAGGAAAGTCTTCTGAGTTCCAGGTTGTAAATTAAATATCTATGTAGGCCGGCCCTTTTTTCAAAGCAAAAATCTTGACATTAATTCTGCTAGTAAAATTACTTAGTTTTCTAAAAACAGAGAATTTCTTTAGCCCTGATTGAAATTTAAGAAAGAATTAGCAGCTTTCCCTACCCCTGCCTTAACCCTTTTTTCCTCTCCCCTCCCATCCCCTGCCCTGCCTCCCCTCCCCTCCTCTCCTCTCCTCTCCTGTCTCTCTTTTGTCTTTCTCTTGTCTCCACCACATTTGCATAGCCAGGGATAAAAACAAATATAAAATGTCTTTATTCCTTTATAAATGGTTCTTTGGGGAATATTTCTAGAGTCATAGGCTCTCTTCACACTAATCAGAGAACTCGGCACAGCTAACCTCTGCTGTTTTGTTCCTTCTTGTTGGGCTCCCAGTAATGTAAATCTCATAGTGGAAATCTGGGGGCTCCGGGCCAGAGCTCCTATAATGCCTACATAAAGACACATGTTCCTGCTAAAAATGACTAAAGGAAACAATGAACTGCCGATCTGAGTCTAGTGTCTAGTGTCTAGTGACTAGTGACTAGTGTCACATTATTTTCCACATTAAGGCATTGAATCTAAATAAGGGGCCAATGATATACTGTAGCCATTTGTGTTAGAATACAGTTGTAGCCTTTTCTTTTGGTGATGATATATTCAGGACTTTGTTAGTCAGTGTCCTGGCAGGAGAAACAGTTCAACTCCAGAGGCGTAAGTGAGGGGAGGGGAGCTAAGTGAGGAGGGGCTGTTGTGAGAGTTGTGGG
Source organism: Daubentonia madagascariensis (assembly GCA_023783475.1). Classification (NCBI taxonomy): domain Eukaryota; kingdom Metazoa; phylum Chordata; class Mammalia; order Primates; family Daubentoniidae; genus Daubentonia; species Daubentonia madagascariensis. Next base: position 47,721,221 of record JAKFHU010000600.1, on the reverse strand, counting down.
TAGGGCGAAGGGACATGGTGAGGCAGCCAGAGATTAGCAAGAGCAGAAAGCCATCATCACCTGCAGAGCTGAAAGGCGGGGGAAGGGGAATCGTGTTTCCAGAGCCCACTGAGAACTAGAGTCCTGGAGGCAGTGGCGTGAAAGGATGCTCAGGAATGGAAGTGGGGAGCGGAGCAGAGAAGAGATACCCAGACAGGTCTCTGCTCCCGCTCGCTACTCTCAAACCCAACCAGAAGCCCGCAGTCCAGGAGCCCGAGTGGTTGTAGGAGTCAGCCTCTGGGGTGCAGAACAGGGGAGAGAAAGGCAGAGAAGGGACTCTGAGGTGGGCAAATGCAAATTGAGAGCACAGTGGCCATCTCTAGCACCCACCTGCACATCAGATGCCTTGTCTATATGTGCAGCCATGGAGCTTCCTCAACAATTGATTCTTCTTTTCTTCCTTCAATTGTAATAGCCATATATTGAGCAATGTCACACTTGGTAAATGGTCTCCCTGAGCAAAGTGCTAAGCTGATCTAATTAAATTGATGGCGTTTAAATTAATCTATTTTGGCAAATGGCCTGTGAGGGCTTGATTTGACCGTGTGTCCTGGCTATGGTCTCTTCTCTCCCTAAGGCCTTCTTTTGTATTTTAAGAGAAAAGATAATTTCAGAAAAGTTTAATTATTTTCTTTCTAAGTAAACTCAAAAGAGTTTTCTATTCTATTCAATGTTTAGGGCCTGTCCATAATTTTCTTATTCCCTCCTGATATTTTCTTTCATAAAGAAGTTTAGGTCTTGAAAGTCATCTTTTTCCTGTTGTGGACGCCATAAAGATGAAAGTGCAACTATCTCGGGGGGCCCCTCCTCACAGCCTGGTCCTTACTGAGGTCTTTCCAATGACTGCATTGTCTGGCTCTGGCTACAATTACTTCATGGGTTACATTTCAGGCCATAGCAGTTCCTTTCTTAGCTGAAATAGTTTCCTTGGCCTTTGCTGAGAGTGTTTTTCCCCCCATGAAAAAAAGAAAAACTACCCTCGGAAACTTTGCCAAACATACACATTCACACAAACCCAACCAATAAATCTGCGTTTAGACAACGTAATGGTTCAGCTAATGTTTATTGTGAAAAATGGTTGTTGTCTACATCTTCACCCACTTTTGAAGAAACATATCTCTCTGCCGTTTCCTAGGAAGAATTCTTTCCTTTGTTGTGTTCTATGTGTGAAGAGAGGGAAACAATCTTTAAACTGATATTGATCCACTGGCTTTACTAACTCAAAGCCCTACAAAGGGCATGTCGGCTCATCTTGAACCTGAATAGCGTTACTAATTAGACCTGAGATTTATGCTTCTGTTCATCAGAGAATGCTTCATAAGCACCCCCAACTAACCGTCTCTGTGGCCTGAGACTAAGGAGGGCATGCATGAAAGAAACCTCATGAATATTAAGTGATGTTTTATTGAGACCCTTGAGGCCTTACAACGGCTTGCGAAGCATGTCATTCTTCATTTGTAGCTCTTGAAATTTGTGTGGTCAACACTGAAGAGAGGATCTCTACCCACAAAAAAAGATCTTCAACTCATTCCAAATTAAATGCAGTCAGTCCCCTGACTTCATCCTCTAAGTCACCAGAAGTTAAGTTAGACTGTGGCAGGTTAGAATCCAGGGTAGATATTTTCACCTAAGTGCTAATAAGCTATGGTATCAGAAGCTATAAAAAACCCATCAAGATAGTAGCCAAAAGCAGAGGGAAGAAAATTCATCCACAGCACAGCTGCTGAAATCATTATATTCTTCATGTATTATTTTATTAAGAGTCCATTTCTAGGCCTGATGTCTGAAATAGGAAACTTTCTTGTCTTTACCAGTTTAGCTTTCTAGAATCTGGAATGTGGTACGAAGGTCAAGGGAACAGGCCCTCTCTACAACGTGGTGGGTAAGTTCATCTATCTAGGTTGGTGGCAAGGGCTTTCTTGGATATAATCAGAGGGGAAGATCCTTGCTGGTTCCTGACCCAGAGGGACAAGAAAGAAGCATTCCTACCTAGTATTCTGCCATATGGGTCAACTCCTGAAATGACTCGGGTGATGCAGAATTTTCAAACTTTAAGGAGTCTCTCTGAACCTATTCTGGTTTGGGGGCTGCCTGTAAAAAGAAAGAAAAAAAAGAGAGAGAGATAAAAGAAGAAACTTAAAGAGGCTGAAATTGCAAGAGCCTCTTGTGTTGCTAAGATAATGTCCAGACACTCAGGAGGTATCTGGGTACCTGCACTGTCATCACTTTGATGAGAAAGCTGTAGTTATTAATTGTTAGAGCACAATTCAGAAATTGACATTTAACCTGTAACTCAGATCACGTCTTGTACCTGATAAAATCTCTTCATTGCCTTCCCATTGAAATTAGAATCAAAATTTCAACTTCTCTGTGGCCTTTTCTCGTCCCTCCCTACTGACCTGGTCTCTCCTTCCCTGTTTTACTAAAGACTCAAGCCACCCACTGGTGTTACTTGTTCCTCAAACGTCCTAAACTGGCTCTTGTGTCAGGTCCTTTGTACTTTCAGACCTGTCTTAACTCACTCTGTCGCCTTCTCAGAGAGGTCTTCCTCCTCAGATCATACGTTCTAAAACAGTGTCCCTATTCCCTATTTCAGGAATTCGTTTCCTCGTCAGATCATCCTATTTATTTCTTTCAAAGTAATGATGAAAATCGTGGGTTTTTTTTTTTTACTTTTTTTTTCTTTTTACTTTTTTTGGGTCTGTTTCCTCCACTAAAAGCTCCAAAGAGTAGGAACCCTTTGGTCACTGTGGTATCTCCATCAGCTACAACAGAGAATGACATATAGCAGAACTCAAAATGTAATTGTTGAATGAAGTAAATGAATCTTATTGGTTAATACTAATTTCCAACATAAATCATTTGCAAATATGAGCATGTTAGGTTCATGGTCCACATTTTTTTTAGGGCCTGGCACTACTGAGATGTAAAATGCGGAAACAGTCTCAGCTTTTGCTACAGGTATCTCTCCCAGCTCCGGAGGGGGTAGGGCAGGCAGGCTGGAGTTAATTTGTAGCTTTGAGGTTATGCACTAGTGAAGTTAACTATGACCACTGAAAGAACTTGAGAGAAGTGTTCCTCCACCTCTTTTTAAATTTTTCTTTCGGGTTACAAATATGGGCAGTGATAGAAGTTCTGACAAAGCATTTTTTCTCTATGCTTTATCTAAAGTGAAGTAATGCTTTTAACTTTCCCTTGGTGTTCTTTTTCTGCCAATTGGATACCATTTATTCTTTTTGTAATAGCATCTATTACATAGTTCAACTGGCATAAGATCAGATCTTAAATATTAATTTCTATGATTTTCTTCCTTCCCCACATTTCCTAACAATTTCTGTAGTTGCTAGAGGCTTGCACATTGACACAAGGAATATTAGGATTGCTGTGTCCAAAAACATATGGGGAAAATATGGTTAATTTCAGTTTTGTTTCTTTGATTTACTAATGGGATTCATTTAGATTAAAAGCAAAGGCTCTGAGAGGAGCTGAGCATCCCACTTGTGAGTTTACGGAACAACACAGACTGGGAAGAAAACTGCGTGAGTGGGTGGGGTAGTAGGGCAGAACATCTTGCCCACCCCAACCCTTGGAACACAGAGAGATGTAGGTGGGATGTGACCTTGAAGGGCCAGTCCTGGGTTTCCAGGAGAAGAGGAAAGATTGCAAAGGTGGCAGAGGACAGCCAGTAGCCAGGGGCCACGTGGAAGCAAAGCCAAAGCTGCAGGTCTTTCTTCCTTTCTTTATTGCCCAGGCAAAGAGCCAGTGAGGCGGCCTCACTTGTGCCAGGAGGGAGACTTTCCTCCACAGCTGTCTGGGTTCAGCCCTCAGCAGAGGGACACCTGTCTGCAACCTGAGACTTTGCTGAACTCCTCTCTCATTGTCCCACTTGAAAACCACCCCAGACATATCGGGTGGGGTCCTTGGCCCCCTGAGAGAGATGTGGAGCAGACATACCTGGGGGGGGCTGGACAGTTGGGAAACCCACTGCACGTACACAACCATATTTCTGGAGGAAGGACATGATACGCAGCAGTGTTAGTTCATGCCTTTTGTCATAAACAAGCCCAGTCACTGTCTCACTTCTGATTTAGAACCACCTCTAACACACTTCTTGGGGACTCTGGCCTTGACAAAAACGTGGAAAGCGGATTTTCTAAGGGCTTCAAAAAGCAAATAGACACAACAGTGTTGGCCTGCACTGAGGAGTTCCCACGCTTCAACCCTTGAGGGAATAAATACTTGATGCTGTTTACAAAGAGCCCTTACTCTGCTCACCTTCCTGGACACTCATAACCCTCCTACCAAATCATGGAAGCCCGTGGAACACTGAGAAGCAGCAGCAGTAATCTGCACGGTGAGCATCTTGAAACTTGACTTCATTTCTTTACACATCACCCTGTCTCGAAAAGAAACTCACTAGTGCTAACAGCCCTCTTATTGGGAAGCAGCCACAGAAGCTTTCCTTTTTCTCCCCCCGAGGAAGGAAGAGGATTTTAGTATTTCACCCTAACACTTCAGCAAGTTATTAGTGGCATCAATTGCTTAACCGCTGGCTGGATTTTCCTCATTATTCCTTCCAGAACCTCCGGCCCTTGATAAACACTCTGAAACAGACTGATCCCAGTCCTTGGGATGGGGGAGGGGGTGCGTCTCCAAAAAGGCTGGGAAGAATATCAAGTGGCCCATGGGACCCAGTCTCTGCCCCCCTCCTTGGGTCTGTTGTAAAGCCAGCAAGGACACCTGCTTTCCTCTCTGTCTTGGGCAGCAGCTGCTACCACAGAGCAGACACGCAGTCTGTGGGGAGGGGCTGTTGCACCCTGGTCAGTCCCCTGGCTGTCCTTGCTACTGCCTTTTCTACCCTCCTAAGAATATTTTCTTCTCCCCATTGTTTTTTTCTTTCCCTGTTTCATTTCAATGACCCACGGGGTTTAGGCAGTTCATGTCACCCTGCTTCCTTGATCTAACGCTTACCGTCTGTAAACACTTCCACTTGGAAAACGGACTGGATCCTGGCTTCCAGATCATGTTGATTTCACATGGTATTATTTGTAAGCAGAGAATCTGCAGCTCCCAGTGGTCAATCTGTCCTCCATTCTGTCTTCCACAAAAGGGTTAACCTTAGGAAAAGGTAAAGGCAGCCCCAGCCTCCCTTCCCCGCTCCCAGGCTGCCAGGCTGCAGGGCTGACCATATTAGGAGTGTGTGAAGTGAAGATTCAGCTCCGGGTGTGCACAGCGGGAGCTCTCCTGTCATTCTGAAATGCAGCGGCTATATTTAGTAACAGGCACTTGGGAACAGCAGTTTAAACGTGGGAGTGGGTTGCTGGAATGCAGATGTGTAGCGAATCTCTACTCCAATCCCCGTGGAAGCTTTAAGCTGAAGCCTTTGGAGAGATCTGGGCTCCTCTTCCCCCCCACCTCCTCCAAATCGTCTGAATGGCATCCTTTGCAAGTCTGGGAAGGACAATGCAGTCCCTCTCATCTCTGCTGCCTTTTTAATATGGAGGAAGGGAATCATGATTGTTGAACAACCATCACTGGAAATGTTGTAAACAGCGGTTTTCCTCCCCCCAGCCCTCACCTCCTTTCCCACATGAAGCTAACTGACCTCTAATATGATGAATGGAATAATTTTATTGCCCCATGATTTCTCCCCTTAGGAAAGAGAGGGAATCACCTCCCTTTTGTTTTGCAGGAAATGTATTTTTGGTATTAGAAGGATTTTATTTCAGGTTACAGAGGTCCTTGGGTCTACAAATGTCTTCTTTATAAAATATAATTGTGTAACCACAACACAATTATTACATACCAATTGATTTCTTTTAAGTCCATATAAATTTGTACAACATTCTGTGAGAATAAAAATTAAAGAAAAATAGTCTTGTAAAGTTGTTAACACATTTGATGATGTGGAAGTAAATGCCTGTTTAACTGATCCGTGGTAGCTGTTTTAAGTGTAATTTGTTTATTCAGAAACGATCTGTTCCAGGGCAGCTTTTGGTCCTCTCTCTCTCTGTCTTGACTAACTTTGCCATTTCAATGGACCGAGACTATAGTTTAAATGGATTGGCAAAGATCATTTCTAACTCTGAGGCTTGGGAAACCTTTAAACATTTAGAATAAGGGATTCACCTTTTTTCCATAAATTTACTTCTGCTATAAATCTACTTAATTTCTTCGGATTATTTGGTAGTGAGATGGAGAGTTCTAGTCAAAATGTTGCATAGGCCTAAAGTTCTGGTGGGGAAGTTCACTTGAATAAAAAGGCAAAGTCCTTGCTTGTTTCACCACCATCCACTATAGACAGCATGCTTTCACCTTGGGAGCTCCAGCTGGGAGGAAATGATTGAGCTATTTAGATGGTTTTGGTTAAAACTAACAAATCGTAGTATAATCTAATATGTGTGATTAAATGGGGATCCTTGTAGGAAAAGAATCTCAAGGAACTTAACTGGGTCAACACACTCTCTTGTGGGCAGAGACTGGTAGTTATTATTCAGCAAAAGCATGTACAGCAAATATAAGATGTACATTATGGCCAGAGATGGGAAAAGGGGTTAACCTTGACACTTCGGTACAGACCCAGAGGTAGCTGGAAAAGCTGAGTGTGGGGCAGATATTGGAGAGGGGAAGGAGGAGGGAAGGAAGTGTAATCAGGAAGGCTGGGCCTTGCATACAGACAGAAGGGGAGGGAAGAAGCTGGAGTCAGGAAGAGACCCCCCGCTGCAGATACCTGCAGAGGGAGGAAGGCGAGCATGACAATAGGAAACCTCAGGCAGGCAGTGTTTAGAGATGCAGGCAGGCAGAGGAGTTGGGTGAGGTTGGCTAACCAGGTGCCAGACTCCTGCCCCTGGAAGAGCAGACATGTTGGGGTGATAGTTTGAATGGGGGGGAGGGGCAAAGGAGAGGGATGCAAGGCAGAGATGTATTCACTGAGGAAATAAAATACTAAAGATGTAAAGGCAAAGGTTCAGACACAGACAAATCAGTAAGAATCTAGCTTCCAGACAATTACAATTCATAATAATGATCGTAATAACTAACATTGATAGCCCATTATGTGCCAAGCACCGAAAACACTGATGAGCACATTGCATGCTCTGTCTCATCTAATTTGTATAGCAACAGTATGAAGTCGATTCTCTTATGTTTAACATTAAACATACGAGGAAACTGAGGCACAAAGAGATACTTTACCAGTCAGTGGTGGAGCTGATATTTAAGTCCAGGTCTCTAACCAGAACCTCAGAACTTAATTACTTCACTGTACTGACTCCCAAAATGCTATAGATCTTGAAATAAGTTTGAGGTTTGATTTTAAGAAAAAGGTAGAAGCTCTCTTTCTAGAGCTGTTATTTTTCTCACAACAAGTCAGATCTGATGCTGTTATTTATTATATGCAAGGCATTGCACTAAGTGCTGGGCCTGCAGAGATAAATTTGATGCAGTCCCTCAAGGAATATTGTGATAGACAAATACATAAATCACAATGTGATAGGGTAAGTGCTTGTAGAGGCAGTTATTAAGTACTGATGGGAAAAATAAGGATGCAGGGAACCAGAGAAAGCTTAAAGAGGTGACAATTGAGAAGCCTGGAGGCAACAATAACAAGTCCCCCTGTGGACAAGGCAATGCAGGGTGTTATAGGGGGAGGGGGGGATTGCTTCGTGGTGTGAATGAATCATCAGGGATCTACTAGCAGTCTGGTATAACTGCAGTGGTGGGAAATGATCCTGGGAAAGTAGGCTGAAGCCATATTATATAAAAGGATTATATGCCAGAGTAAGGAGGTTGGAATCCATTGTGTTCTGAACAAGAGCTCCTAAAATCTCCTTGTACTAAGGTCGGGACTGACCTCAAAGCCAGCAGAGATGATTCTGTAGGTCGGGCCAGGAAATGATAGCTTGTGGAAAGAAGAGATCCCAAGACGAGCAACTAGCAGATCCTAATAAGATCCAGATAAACAGGGTCCAAGCCAGAGAATTTGTCCTGCAGGGATATAACTGTCTTTTGGAATAAATAAGTCATCCTCCTTTGCCCTTTAGCACCCTTAGCCAATTAGTCTGAGCTTCTGATGAAAACTTGCCTCGGTACTCACTAAGATTTCTAATTTCCTTCTTAACCTGTAAGAAGCTGATTAAATTAAGCGCTATTGACATCCAGGCTCTTAAAATAGAAACTCATTTAAAGGGATCAGCAGTCAGAATAACACATAGTGTCACCCCCTGGTTCCCCTTTCTGCCACCCTCCCTTGGTTCTAAAGATAGAATATTTTTCATGGATGGAGCTCTGTAGACATGTAGGTTTCCCTGATGAACCTAACTCTCCACCTTCTTAGTAGCTACTTGCTGAAGAAAATCACAGACCCAGACTGACTGCTTTAATTTTAAATTGGCTGCTTTAACTTTAAATTCTGGAAAACAAACTTCAAATGGGCACTTGACAATGGCCTGGAATTCTACTGTGCTTCCATAGTAAGTGCACTTGCCTGTTCTTCCAGATAATTATTTCACACTGTCTGCTCTCTCCTCTGACTTCTCACATTCCCCCAACTAATGGCTTCATCTAATTATTTAAAAAAATAGGACCCAGCAATCCCACTCTGGGTGTACATCCAAAGGAAGTGAAATCAGTATGTTGAAGAGATATCTGCACTCCTGTGTCCGCTGCAGCATTACTCATAACAGCCAAGATATGGAATCAACCTAAGCGTCCATTGACGGATGAACGGATAAAGAAAATGTGGTGTATATATACACAATGGAATACTATTTAGCCTTTAAAAAGAAGGAAATCCTGTCATTTGGTATAACATGGCTAAACCTGGAGGACATTATGTTAGGTGAAATAAGCAAGGCACAGAAAGACAAATACCATGTGATCTTGTATGTGGAGTGTAAGAAACTCATAGAAGTAGAATGGTGGTTACCTGGGGGTGGGGCTGGGGTTGGGGAGATGTTGGTTACAGGACACAAAATTTCAATTAGACAGGAGAAACAAGTTCAAAAGATCTATTGTACAACATGGTGACTATAATCAATAACAATGTATTGTGTTCTTAAAAATTGCTAAAAGAGTAGATGTTAAGTGTTCTCACCACAAAAATGGTATGTGAGGTAATGCATATGTTAATTAGCTCAATTTAGCCATTTCACGATGTATGCCTATTTTAAAACAACATGTTGTACCTGATAAATACATATAATTTTTATTTGTCAATTAAAAAATAAATTAAAAAGAAAAAAGAAAATAGAAGCCCTTAGAGCAGATAACCTGATCTCCTGCTAATCTTCCCTACAGATCTACTCACACCTGTGCCCTCAGAGGTCAGTTCCTGTCCTCCTGCTCTGCGTTCTATGTCCCGTCCCCTTCTGAGGGACATCATCCCTTCCATGATCCTCTCCCTCTGCTGCATCATCAATTCCTTCTTTTCTGCTGGGTCAGTCCATCAGTCTACAGACATGCTCTAGGGTCTCCCACCTTTAAGAAAACACCTTTCATCCCCCAATCCCATGTTTCCCTCCGAATATTGTGTCATTTCTGAGCTGAGTTTTATAGTAAGACTTCTGGAACAAGTTGTCTAAATCTGGCCTGTCCACTTCCTCACTTCTTCTTTCCTCTTCAAGTCATCCCAATTTGACTTCTTCCTTTACTACTCCACTGTGAACTGCTCTGAGATTTATTCTGTACTTATGTGGGTGCAGCTGAAGGGATTTGGAGAGAAATACAAAACCATGCTGATTGACCTCACTTTAGATTTGTGATCACTAACTGCTGGTGGGTCCTCAATGCTGCCCAGAAGTTATACTCCATTTCTCTCCTTCTCCACATTCTCAGTGTCCTGAGTATTTCATACTTTCTCTTCTCTCTTTGAACCTCAGCACCTTCCTATTCTTATTCTAGCTGATGACCTCGCTTCCTATTTTACTTTCCAGTTTTGCAGAACACTAAAACAATCTAAAGAGACATCCACAGGGGCACACAGCTGAATTACTGGAGTCTGTGTCCAGTCTTCTGTCCCGTTAACTCAGGTGTCCGTGGGCCTGGCTAGGGTCAACTCCTTCATTTGTGCACTAGATCCCACCTTCTCTTGCCTACTCATTGACGTGGTCCTGGCAATTCTGCCCTCTCATCACCATCAACGTTTCTCTCTCTACTAGATTATTCCCAGCAGCCTACAAATATGCGTTACTTCATTAACTAAAGGTAAGAGCAGCACAGCAACAACAAAACTTTCCTTGGCCTCACTTCGCCTCTACCTGCCACTCCATTTCTCTTCTTCCCTTCATGTCAGATTGCTTTGAAAGAGCGAGCTACACTTGATGTCTCCAATTTTGCTCTTCCCATTCTTTCTTGACTCCACGCGCTCCAGTCAGCTTTACTCCCACCACTCCGAGAAGCTGTCCTTAACGAGGTCCGTGAATGGCCTCTAAGTTATGAAATCCAAACAATACTCTTATTTGATCACGCTGTTCTCCTGGAAACGCTTGCTTCACCTGGCAAGCAAGACTGCACACTTGCCTAATTTTCCACCTGCCTCCCTGGAAGCCTCCTTTTCTGATTCTTCTTTCTCTCCCTGACCTTGGATACTGGAGAGGTCCTGGGATCCGCACGTGAACCTGGCCCTTTTTCATTCTACATTTGCTCTCTTGGTGGTCTCGTCCAGTCCTGTGGCTTTAAATTCGATTAATATATTACATGCTCTGATTACATCCAATTTCATATTTTACTCTGGACCTCTTCCGTGAACCCCACATTCATTTACGTATCCAAATGCCTACTCAACGTCTCCACAGGTATATTTAATAAGCATCTCAAACTTAGTAAGTCTAAAACCAAACTCTTCATTTTCTCCCCTAAAACCTGTTTCTCCTGCAGTCTTCCTTGTCTCGGTAAACAACAATTCCATTCAAGTTTCTCAGACCAAAACCCTTGAAGTCATCTTTGAATTCTTTTTCTCTCCCATATCCTACATCCAATTCATCGGCAAATTCTGTTGGCTCTACCTTCAAAATATTCCAGAGTCCAACCACTCCCGTCAACTCACTGTGAACATCTTGGCCAAGTCATCATCATTTATTGCCCAGATTACTCCCATAGCTTCCTGACTGGTCTCTCTACTTCTCTTCTTGCCTCCCTGTTATCTGTTGTTAACACAGGAGCCAGAACGATCCACTTAAAACGTAAGTCAGATCGTGTGAATCCTCTGCTCAAAAGCTTCCAACATCTTTCCGTCTTGTTCAGAGTAAGAGTCAAAGTTCACACTGTATCCACGAGATCCTCCCCTTCTGACCCTGCTCCCACTCTGTCCTCTCCAGACACTCTCTCCTGTCTTCCTGCAATTCCACCACCCTGGCCACCTGGCTGTTCTTCCAGTGCCAAGCACATTCTTGCTTCAGGGCCTTTTCAATTATCTTTCCCTCTGCCTGGAATGCTTTTCCCCAGATATCTGCCTGGCACACACCCCACTTGAAGGTGTTACAGAAACGTCAACTTTCTGTTTAGGCTTTCTCTGACCAGTCTGTCTAAAATTACTCCCCCCAACCCTCCACACTTCCTTTCTCCTCTTGCAGCTTCATCTTTCACCATAGCACTTACCACTGTTTTACATACTGTATATTTTATCCATTCATCTTATGCTCTGCCTCTCCCATTGGAAGGCAAGCTTCACAGCACGGGGATTTTTTTTTACTATTTCATTCACCACAATATCTTCAATGCCTCGAACAGTGCCTGGCACCAAATAGATATTTGCTGGAAGAATGAATGAACTCTGCTACATACTGTTCAGAGGTTGAGTAAGATAAGGACAGAGAAGGTCAAAAACGTGAGCGGCATGCGTGCAGGCACTGAACAGGCAGACGCTTGGATTTAATCAGGGTTCAGTTTAGCCTAGAACAGCTTCATTCTCCTAGCTCACCACTTATTATCTCTAAGACTTTGGAAAAATTGACATCTTTGTGTCTCAATTTCCAACTACAAATAGGGAAGCATAAAGTATCTACCCTCTATTATTAGCACAAAAGGTTAATACATATGAAGTACTTAGAGCAATGCCTAGGACAATAGACAGTGCCCAGTCAACGCCATCAATCATTACTCTTGTTGGACTAATCATTATTATTGAAGCACTCTTTCCTCTGCTTCCCTGAGACCACGTGCTTCTGCTTTCCTCCTCCCTCGCTGGCTACTCCTCCCTTCTCTGCTGGGCAGGTTCTTCCTCCTTTATCAGATCACCAAACATGAGAGTGGGCCCCAGAGCTCAGTGCTAGGCCCTCTTCTTCCCTTTAGAGCACTCTGTCCCTAGATGACTTCGTCCAGTTCCCTGATCTGTAATACCATTTGTTGATGACCTTTAAATACGGATCTCCCTTACTTATGCTGGCGACTCTCAAATTTGTATCTCCATTCCTGGCCTCTTTCTCCTCACTTTAGACTAGCATTTCCTACTGCTTTCTTGGTCTTCCTGCTTGGGTGTCTTACAAGTACATGTTTCAATTAACGTGTCTGTGGTAGTTTTAAAAAATGGCCATAAATTCTTTGATATTCTTCTTTTCCTTCCTTCTAGTGTAGACTGGACTTATTAATTTACTTCTAAAGGGTAGAATGTGATGAAAGTGATGATGGGTGACTTCCAAGACTGGGTAGAAAAGGCATTTTGGCTTCTTTCTTTTAGATCCTTCAGTCTGAGGGACCAACTGCCCTGTCCTAAAGCTACTCAAGCAGCTCTATAGAGAAGTCCATATGTAAGCCTCTTGCTTACAGTTGGGGGAACTGAGGCCATGCGAATGAAAGGCTGCCTCAGTCAAGCCTTCAGATTACAGCAGCTCTAGCTGACATCTTGATGGCAACTACTGAGAGCCCCTGAGCTAGAACTACTCAGCTAAGCTGCGTCAGAATACCTGCCTTATAGAAACTGTGATATAATATGCACTTGCTGTTTTAAGTTGCTAAGTTTTATGGTACTATGTTATATGTTAAAATCTACAACTATGATTGTGGATTTTCTATTTCTTCTTCTAGTTCTGCTGATTTTTTCTTTCATGTATTTTGAAGTCTGGCTCCCTCACTAAAATGTAAGTTTCGTAAGAGCAGGAGACCTGATAATTTTACTTACCTCCCCATCTCTAGAGCACATAAAAGAGGCTTCATATATCTTTGTTAAGTGAGGGAATGATACAGAACAAGGTGAATGAAATTAAATTCTCTCTTCTTGAACCAAGTCATCACAGGATTCTCACAGCTATTTGACTGTAGTATCTGTAGCAAAAAGCAGGGTTGAGTCCTGGCAGCTCATACAGCTCCACCTAGATGGTTTAGCATTGAAGTCTTCGCCTTCTGACATACTTTATATAGTATTTAAAGGAATTCTGCAGGAATTTTCTAAGTTCAGTGTGGATATGTGTATGTTTCAGAAAGTGGATAACGCATTTTCACTCAACGATAGAGCAAGCCCCAGGAGGGTCAATATATGATTATCACTTCTACTCAAAGTGTTGTAGAGAGAATGAGTTCCCACTTGGAGGAAAATCAGCTGATTTTGTATAACCAGGTCTTATTGATCAATCTCTAAACTTTTGTTTAGGAAGCCAGACTTCAAACATGTGATCTTATTTCCTAGTCCCTCATGCACATACATGAGCTTCCTGGAAAGAAAGGTGCAGGTGCAGAATGCCAGACACACCACAGATTGCCAGAATACACTTACTTGATTTTCCGATGGCTTCAATGTGGCAGCTTGATCCAAGATCCCAGGACTTACTCAACGGGAAAAACAGACTTTGGCTTTTGGTAATTCGTTGGCTCAGATATAGATCAATGATGCCAGGGGAATGGGGCCTTTTTTTCCCCCTAAGATATTGATCAGTTGTCCTTCACTAAAATATACTGATCTAATGAACAAGCAATAGAAATTGATCCTAAATCCAACTTTGCTATGCATGAGTCTCTTGACAACCATGAAAAATCAATTTACGTGTAATTAAAAAGAATGTTAAAAAATTAACATTAAGGAAAATTGAAAATTAGAATCCTATCAACCAATTTTCGTTTCAGGATATTTCTTCCTATATAGGTTTGGTTTAACAAACTTTTAAAGCTTCCCTGCTTAGAGGTAAAAGAAAAAGTTTTCAGCTTCCTGTCTGTAGTATACAAAAGGATGTCCTTAGATGTTTTGATCTGCCCCAGGAGAGGACCCCACCTAAATCTCCAGGGAAAGGTCCTTTGTCTTAGATTCCAGGCCTTCCCTTCTGCAATTTCCCCCTGACCTCACCTTGAGAAAACTCTTTCCTCTCCCTCAGGCCTTCTGCACTCTCCTGCTTCCTTCCTCTTCTTTCCCTACCCCTCTCCCCAATCAGACTTGTCCTTGAATAAACATATGCATCCTGAAGTATTATTGATTGATTTTACTTATTGTGATATTTTTAGGTATTTTGCATTTTATCAGAAAATAGATCCCTTTTGTGCTTAAAGTCATCAAAATAAAATTTGACTTGTGACATTTTATCCATCAGCCTTCTCATGGATAAGTGTTTCTCTGGATGGGGGGGTTATGGCATGTAGGAAGTATATCAGCTTTGGAGAAAACAGTTCTGCCAATCACCAATTAAGTGACCCTATGTAGACTACCAAACTTCACTGAACCCCAGTTAAAGTGGAAATTGCAATGTCTGTTCCACAGGGCTCCTGAGAGGATTAGGTCAGATAATATATATGGAGACCTTCTAGCACAGATCCTGACACATAGTTGGTATTCAGATGAATCTCCCTCCCCCGCTTTTTCTTATAACATCAGGCATGGATCCATGGCATTTCTTAGAACCCATGCCAAGCCTTTCCCGGTTACTTAGAGCTCACTAGGAAGAAGCTGGGTTGAGACTAGACTGACATTTGCAGTAGGCAAGGGACTGGGTGAAGTTCTGGGTGGAGCTGTGGTTGCTGAAGGACTTATTTTGAGAGGCACAGGTGATTCTGGGGCAACTATCAGCAACTGGGACCTTCCCCCGCTCTATCTTTTATAGAGCGGGGGAAGGCCCCATTGGGTGGCTAAAACCCAGTGATGAGTAAGACAGAAAGAAGGCTCAGGGATCCCATCAAGAACATGTATTAAAAATCTTCTGTGTGCTAGTCTAGTCACTGGACAAACAAAGGTGAATAAAACATACTCTTCAGGAAGCCAATAATTATAGCACCATGGAAAGTATTGCAACTGAGAGACAAACTATGGAAGATACAGAGAAGCATCATAGAATTCAATATTCCAGATAACTAATGTTTATAATTAGGGTTTCAGTATTACTTGCTGTGAAACAAAACTTAGTGATTAAAACAACAATCATTTCATTATGCTCACTTATTCTGTAGGTCAGGAGTTCAGACAGGGCACAGCAAGGATGGTTTGTCTGTGCTTCATGATGTTTGGGGTCTCAGCAGGGGTGACTCGAATGTCTGGTGTCTTGGACAGTTGGGGTCCGAATTGTCTAGAGTCTTCTTCATTAACGTGTTTAGCACCTGGGCTGGGGTCAGCCAGCACTGTTGACCACAGCACCTCCATGTGGCCTTTTCATGTGACTTGAGCTTCTCACAACATGGCATCTGAGTCTCAAGAGGGAACAAACTGAGAGTTTGTTCCAGAAGAACTGGGCAGAAGCTGCATGGCTTTTTATGACTTGCATGGAAGGATAATAGGTCATGGCCATTAAGAAAAAGATAATCTGTTCAGTGTGGCCATCCTTCCATATATGGCTGGTGAAGTGTTGGAACAAAAGTTTAGGGAGTGTGGTTAGGGCAGATCAAGAGTGACTTCACAGGCCTTACTGAGGAATTTGTACATTGTTTTGTAGATAATAGTCATTGCAGAAATTTGAATTTGAGAGTATTTTAGAAATACTATGATGGCAGCATGAAAGAATTTTATTTAAGGAGGCCAGCCTGGATGAATGAAAACCATTTAAGATACCATTGAAATAGTTAAAGAAAGAAGGAAGAAGCTCCTGAACTACTGCATTTACAGTAAGAATTGATAGGTAAGGACAGCTTCAAGTATCATTAAGAGATAGAACTAATAGGGCAAAGTGACTTCTGAAATATGGTTCCAGGGAGTACAAGGAGCTAGATTGGTTTCCTAAGTTTCTGTTTTAGTGGCTAGGGTGGATAGTAATGCTATTTGAAGAAAATGAGAATATCAGAAATGGAACAGCTTTGTGGAAAAGATGAGTTCAGTTTTGTATGCTTTCAGTTTGAGGCACTTAATGGGCCACCCAGTGGAAGGTGTCCAATAGTTAGATTTATGAATCAGGAGCTCAGGAAAGACCTGGCTTGGAAAAATAGAATGAAGAGTCATCAGCCTGTTGGTGGTGGTTGATACCGTAAGATTCAACTAAGTTGTCTAGGAAGAATGTTTGGAGGAGAAGAGGGAGTAAGTAGACCCTCCAAGATCACTAACATTTTGGCAGCAGACAAAGATAGAGGTGATGTGAAAACACATTGAGAAGTACTTACAAAAGTGGGACAAGAATGGTGAGAAATTAATGTCATAGAAGTCAAAAGAAGACATTCAAGAAAGAATATAGGGTCAGCAGTGTTAACGCTACAATAAAGACTAAGAAGCATCCTCTGCAGGTAACAGGTAACTCACATCCCTTGGATGGATAAATTCAAGGCAGGGACACCGACCTAGGACAGACCTGTGAAACGTACAAGTTACCAAAACAGAGACTCAGGATCAAGGACCAATAAAGATGACCAACAACAAAAGTTGGTGGTACAGGTGAGGCTGGTCTCAGAGACTAGGTGAGAGCACATTTATCAAATAGGTGCTCAAGGATGAGGGTCTGTGAACAGCACAGGGGAATTGATGCCAAGCCCTAGACTTGCTTAAATATTTTGTCCTAGGAACTAAAATATGGCCAAACCTACAGATGAGAGTCTTTTCTACTTAAATCATTTCTTTGCGTCTTGGGTTAAATTGAAAGTACCAACTCAAATTAGCTAAAGTAACAAGGGAAAAATATCAGAAGAATATTAATATATTGCATATAATTAGAAGGTTGAACAATCAAATCACAGAAACAATGGTATGCAGCTGAGCATCGGGGAAACTGCAGCTAGAGAGTCAAGGCCTGCTGGGATTCTCTTTCTCAATTTCGTCTCTTCCTTTCCATGTGTTAACTTCGTTCTCTATACATTGACCACATCCTCACCAACAATACAGAAGTTCTATGGCTTGTATGTCTTACTATCAGAGAGGACCAGTTCAAAAAATGCCTCAGTGACAGACTTGTTTGGGTCTGGTGCCCACCTGTGGCTGAAGAGTGACCAAGAATCACATTTCTGGAGTGGGTGTTATGGGGAGGACCACTATCCAGAGAAGGTGTGGGAAGAGCTGGGCTGACAAAGCAGTCGAAGCCCAGTCTACACATTCCGCTTCAAAGAGGACTTACAATTCTCAGAAGGCCTGGGCTGTCCTCTGCTCCAGGGGCTTATCAATAGTGTGGCCAGGTGTCCTCATTTGTCTGCACAGTCCCTTTTTACACCTGTTGTCCTGGTATAATTATTAATAGCAAGCACCCTTTTCACTTTTAAAAATGTCCTGATTTGGAAGATAAATTATTTCTTGGTCTTATATATGGGTGTGTGACTCTGAACTGTCCAAAGTACACGAGAAAATGGGGCTTCAAATGGTGGTGAAAATGACAGATTGTGACCTCCTATAGGGTAGGTCATTCCCCGCAGGGCACCTGAGTATCCAGAACAAAATGATAGGCAATCAGTAAACGTTGAATTAAGAATCGAATGTTATAAAAAGCTTTTCTCCACCAAAGTGTTTTATAAAGTCATATTTGATACATTTTCCTAATTCTGTATAATATTATAGAGCATATTAAACTCATAGTATCATAGAATCTCAGGGCTAAAAGGAAAATTAAAGATTCTTTCGTCCAAGCCCCTTCCAATTAGGTGGTAAATCTGTGAGCACAGCACCAGTATCTGTCTCGTTTAGTGAATGCTGGATGCCCAGTGGCAGGAAAGTAGTAGGCGTTCCATAAACGTTTGATTATGTGTTTTCAATGCTTGCTTTTCTTCAGCCATATTTCCATCAGAAGGACATCTGACAGTACTTGAGCACCACTATCATTGGAGCTCCTCAGGCTTGATAAAACAGCTTCTAGTTTCTGTGTTACAAAGTCCTTTCTTACGGTGAGCTGAAATCGGGCTCCCTGTAGTGTTCATCTGTCCTTGTTTCTCTGCTTCTGAGGCCAACTCTTCTTCCACAGCACAATCTTTAGTCTTCCTAACCACAGTGTCCTTTTCACATCTGATATGGTTTCCAGATCCTTTGCTGTCCTGATCACTTCTGGACACATTCAGTTTGCTGTGGTTTGAATGTTCCCTCCGAAAGGGAACATGTTGAAACTTAATCCCCGATGTAGCAGTATTGAGAGGTGAGGCTTTTAAGAGGTGATAGCGTCATAAAGGCTCTGCCCTCCTGAATGGATGAATCCATTCATGGATTAATGGGTTAATGGATTAACAGCATATCATAGGAGGAAAACTGGTGCCTTTATAAAAACAGGAAGAGAGACCTGAGCTAGCACATTAGCACACTCAGCCCCCTGGCCATGTGATGCCCTGCACTGCCTTGGGACACCACAGAATCCTCACCAGCAAGAAGGCTCTCACAGGATGTGCCCCCTCAACTTCCCATCCTCCATAACTGTAAGAAATAAATTCCTTTTAGTTATAAATGACCCAGTTTCAGGTATTCTGTTGTAAGCAACAGAAAACAGACTAAGACAGACCTCTAAGGCAGAGTTCAAGGGTATGTTTTGACAATGATTTTAAAAATCTCACATCTCTCCTTCAATAAAATTGTGTTTCTATTAATACTAAACTAAGATTGTTCAGATGTTTTTAGCCATGTCACACTACTGACTCATATGTAGTTTCTCATTAATTATTTTTAATTAGGTGCAGCCTCAGTATTTGAAGTCTGAATGGAAAGAGAAGCAGTTTTTTACATATGTTTCTGCTAAGTCAGGTCTCCTCTATCACTTCTTATGCAATCGGTGTATTGAATTGTGTTAGAGCCTTGCATTTATCCCTGTTAAATGTCACAGAGCTGGATGCAACATGCCTTACAAGAGTTTCAAAGTTTTTGCATCTTAACTTTGATATCCAGAACCTTCTTTGACTCTCCCATCCTGTCATTGTTCTCATATCTAATGGGTGAAGAACACTTGAAAGAAAGTGTCAGTCATGAGATATGAGCCAGCGTCCCTTAAAAAACAGTTTCACAGACTTACTAGCCTGGTAAGTAACCAAGAAGTACAAAACTTCACATTCCACCAAAAAGAAAGCGTTTTGAAAAAATTAAGACTGTTCCACACTGAATGAGCTGCCTTCTAAGACATTTCCTGATCACTGGTAGGTGTAGACAGACAGGATAACGATCTGCCCGGGATGTTTTACTGGGAATTCCTGCATTGGGTGGGACTTTAGACCAGATTATCTCTGAAGATATTTCCAGCTCATAGATTCCATGTACAGTGCACATTTACTATTAATAGCCTGCACTGGCTATTTTTTTTTCTCATCCCTTAGCTGAAAGGACATTACATTTTCCTTTACTAAAGACAGAACAGTTAAAAAAAAAAAGTAGACTAGTTATAATATAATTACCCATTCTATGTATGGTGTTTGGGGGATACATTTGTGGAAAATTTAGACCACTGTATGTTTCAGATATGTTTCATTTAAAGTGGTGATTAAATTTTACCTTAATAAGAAAAAGTGAAGGCTGAATGGTTATTTGTTGTTAAATACATCTTACTAATGATCACAATCATTGGTATGAACACGAGTTTATGAGTGTTCATTTGCTGGTAAGTCCACAACTTATCTCGCTTCTCATAGGATTTACTCATCTCTCTCTCTGCTGTTGTCCACAATTCATCTGTCCATCCACTCTGGGAAACGTAAATTATGACACTTCTCAAATAGCTATTAATTGACCAACTAGCTTAGTCAGTTGCAGCCCCAAACCTAGATTGGTACCCCTCAGTCTAAGAAACTGCTTTGAGGCTAGAAGGAAAAAGGAAATTACAGTAGTAAAGTCCCACTAAGAAAAGCACCGAATTATGGGTGCTAATACAGAACTCAGAACTTTTCCAGATGAGCATACATTTGATTGAGTACAACTTTTGAGTCCACTAGTAGATTATTAGGATGGTCCAGCTATCTTTGAGATGCAGTAATAGATTCCTAGGTTATCACTTAGAGAAAGACATTCAAGAAATTTCAGACAGGTGATAAATAAAGCAGGAGTAATATTTGGATGGAAAGAAAGAATAAATGTCTCTTTCCAGATCTTATTGCTGGGGGCAATATAATAACAGCATTTAAAGATTTACACATATGTGTGTATATGTGTATATATATATTTTTAATTAAGTATAATGGCTTTCCTGTCCAGAGAATGCTAACTAGCTAAACTTGAAAGATGATGGTTTACTTTGTTTAATTGGGATTAAATAACTTCTCTAGCTGTAATTTTATTTTCTAATTATGGAGTCCCATTTTATGGACTCCTCAACCAATTTGAGGCATCCCCAATATAGCTGTCAACTCTAGTTTGTGCTATTTTCCACTTTCACCAGTGCAGTGTTGCCAGCTCACTCCAGTTTGACATTAAGAAATGGAATCAGTCCATCAGAACTACTTTTATTCTTACAGGAACCTCTGATGACATTCAGAGTGCTCCTCACTAGGTAGTATGATGGAGAAGAATCTTTGCAGAGCTCTAGAAATTCTCTGTGGAAAAGTTTTACCCATGTTATGATAATGATCGAGGATTTATTAACATTTCACTGATCTTAGGAAATATTTTCTTTTCACAGAAGGCCATGAAAATTCAAGAGTTCATTCTAGAACAATTTGGAGTTTTCTTTCTTTCTGTTGACATTTTGCTTACTGAGGCCACATTTAATTAGTAGCCTAAAGTTCTTAGAAGAGGAATTTCATTTCTTTACTAGCAGCCAATAGAATTTAATTGTATCTATTAAATTATTGTAGCAGGTAAAACAATCATTTCCTTAGTGATAGTCTGTATTCTAATTGTACTTATGAGGTTTGTAAGGTTATAGTTGGAATTAAAATGCAATGCACTGAATGCATTTAAAATGTTAGCAGCCATGCAAACCAGCAGCCACAAGTGACATTGGTTTCTTTCTGTGTCCTAACATCCCATAGTATATTAGTGCAACATAATTACTGTAACCCTATGATGTTCTACCATGCAAAGGCATCTCCAACTATATGATCTACTTTGGTCTCCAGGCTATTTCTAACACTTCTCATATTCCAGAGCAACAAAATAAAGGTATTTACCAGTGTTTCCTCTGGGTTTGGGTGCAGTATTTTGTAAATTGATTTTCATCTACATACATATTAGGGCTAAATCAGGGAAACAGGGAACTTTACATTCCACTGGAAAAGAGCTAAGTTGAGTATAAGGATTGAGCATTAATGTGTCTGTAGTCTTTGCTCTGGAAAGTAAAGGGGACTTTGGTAGAGAGCAGAGATGATTTAACCTTGGCAGTATCTTCTGTTCAGAGTGTGGCTAATTTGGAAGAACAAGGAGGACTTCAGCCTTATGTGGTTTCTTAATGGAAGTCTTCTTTCTTCAATAGAAAATATTACAGTTTGTGGATATAAACCCCAAAAGGTATGAGCTATCAATGTTTAACTTACTGCAAAGGGTGAGACCCTTATTGACAGTTTATAATCAGCAAACTTGTAAAACAAACAAACAAAAAAGACAATCTTGTCTTTTTTATAGAATAGTTCTTCCCTAGCTAATATTTCTATGGAGATTTTGAATGAGCTATTACTCTTCTACAGATGACTATTTGCCTTTGTACTGTCTTAAAGGCAGCCTGATTTAGCCCCTGCATCTCATCTATGAGACCTATCTGCTTTTTTGTGATTAAGCTACTCATGACCTTTCAAATGTAGTCAGATCTACCCTTCTCTGGCCTATCTTCTACCCTCTCCTTACCTTCTTCCTCACCCCCTCCTCCAGTACTGTGTGGACATTCCCCCACCTCAGGAGCCTGGGCTTCCAGAGGATTTGTTTACACTTCCAGTGTAGCACGTACAACATTACAGTATGGATCCAGTAGCTTTGGATCTTATCTTTTGATCTTGCACTATTATCAGCAAATATTTATAAGCACCCAACCCTAAAATATATATTGTTATTTTTAAATTGTGTCAACATGCTACTACAATAGTGCACTTTAATACATATAAAACATATGAAAATTAAAAATCAACATAATTGGAAAATCAGTTATTTTCTTCTATACCCCAGCAGATCACCTTGCACATTCCCCGGAAAGTTTGCACCTCACTTTGAAGATCACTGCATTATAGTACTGGTATTTGTAATCATGTCCTCTAACTAGACTGTGCACTCTCTAAAGGTATAGTGTGTGGTTAATTCAGTTTTGTATTCAGGAAAGTCATCATAGCATTTTGGACATGATAATTAGTTTAATGTGCTTATTTTGAATGCATGAATGAATTTCTACCTCTGCAACTTTTCTTTCATTAATGCTTCCCTCAAAAATAATTTTCCCTCCCTTCCACCTGTCACCCAAGGCCAAGGCCAAAGCCAAGATCTTTATCCCCCATGGATCTTTCCCTGTCACTCTAAATCTCATGCTATCTCTCTTCTCACCTATAGAAATTGCTGACTTTGCTGCTTGCTTGACGTATCTCATTCATTGTCTGATGCCATATCTCAGACGACACATTTTCATGCATGTATATATCTTCCTAGATAGATTGCAAGCTCTTCTTTGCTTCTTTGGCTCTAATTCACTACCTTACTCTTGCTATATTTACATAAAAGTAATTCTATAAATATTCATTGAACAGATGACAAAGCTATCAACTCACACAGCTACCCTTTTGACTCAAAATTGTCATGAGTGTGTTTGGCATTTTGTTTTCTCATGGACATTTAAAAACAGCTGTTCTTCCTCCAGAGCTCCCCAACTGGCTATTATTCTCAGTGACCCAATTTGCAAAAAAAATTTGCCATAAATTGAGGGAAAAAAAGGTAAAAAATAAGTCTTTTAAGCATGCACATAAAATTGAGGTTCTATAGTTACAGAATTAGTGGGATTTAGGCTCCTTGAGGCACAATCATGCATATTTTAGATCAACTCGACAGATCAAATCAATGCTTTGGAGCCTGACCAAAGAATGAATACACCTGGTTTGTTTTAAAACAATTGCTCACGTCTTTCAACATTCATACGTTCAGTTTAAGGATTAAATTCTTAAGTTCTGAGAACCTCCAACATTCAGAAGACTCTGAATGACTGGTGTTTTCTTTGGGCAGTCCCTGGATTTGAGCTCTCAACATATGTGATGTATAGATAGAAATTCAAGAGCTTTAGATACTGGCAGCCAAACCAAAGGAGGCAGAGTTCATATAAATAAGACTTCAGCAAAGTCTTCAGCAAAAATGATCACCATCTGATTGCATGAACACTGTAATGAGTTCTGGGTTTAATTCAGCCATACTTTCTGCAACGCTGGTTCAAGCTCATATAGAGAAATAAGGAAGGCACTTTTCAGCTTAATAAAAATATTCCTAGATGCCTGGAGCCCAGAAATTATTACAGTTTTACCTTCATGTTATAAAATTTTATGATTTCTTTCTATCAAATACCTAGCAGCAATTTTTATTCTATATCATGGTGCTTAACAAATGCTTATTGGATGACTCAGAATAGAAAATAAATGTGTTTATTGGTGAGAGAATGAGATTCATGTTCTACTAAATTCCCATTTCCCCCTCAGAATGTATCTTGGCAGAGCTTATTAATATATTCCATCTGTTTCTAGAAGGATTGGATGATTTATTCTTTTATTTTACCCTCACGATCACCCTAAAAGGTAGGTGGGGCAGGTCTTATCCATCAGTAAATAGATGGCAAAACTGGGCCCAGATAGGCTTGCAGACTCTTTGTCTAAAAGCTATGCACATGTATGTCAGGGCAGCAAAGGAGGAGACAAAAAAATGAGTGTGCTGTTCTGATGGCATTTACACGTACAGACAGAGTGAAAGCAGCGTTTCTCAACCTCGGCGCTATTGACATTCTGTGCTAGCTAACTGTTGTGGGGAGCCTGCTCTCTGCATTGTTGCATGTTTAGCATCATCAGTGGTCTCTATCCATTAGATGCCAGTAGCAATCTCCCCTTCTCCCAGTCATGACTTTCAAAAAGGTCTCAGACATTGCCAGATGTCTCCCGGGGAGCAAAACTGGTCCCTCATTGAGAACTACTGAGTTAAAGGGAAACAAAAATGGTTTAGAATTGTCCAGTAAACAAGGAAGTCAGAGTCAGTCCTCATAATTTGGCTACTCATTTTGTTCATCAACATTTATTGAGCTCCTATTTATGCATAGGTGATCATAAGGTGCTAAAGGAGGTACAAAGATTAACAGGTGGTTATGTTCCCTATTACAGTGAGACTCAAATGGGAATAAGGCACACAGAAAAAAAAAACTATTAATAGAAGGATATTTCCTATGTACAAAGGGTTTTCCAACTAATTGGGGAATACAAGGGAAAAGAAGGAAAAAACTAGAAAAGAAAGACTAACCTTGAGTACAAAATTGAATGCGGCTGCTTTTAAAAATTTATACTAAAATGTTGAGTGTGATCCTGAAAATTAGTGCAAAAGGAATTTTCAAAAGCAGGGCTAGAGAAGTAGGAGAAAGCCTTAAGCACATGGAAGTAGGAGCAGGCCATGGGGAAGAAACTCCAGATCAGAGGAGCAAAGACATGGGGTGCCCAGATTATTTTGGATTTTCTTAAATTTACTGTATATTCCCATGGATGTTTTACTCTATTTTATTTGCATTTTTGATGACCCTAAAGCTATCTATTGTTCAGCACCATGATTTTCCCTCCTCTACTGGCCTTGATATTTATTTTTTTATTTATCTTTAGCTTATTTTTTTCCTTACGACAAAAGCAACATAGAAAATTTAGAAATGATGATCAAATGAAAATGATAAAATACACACAGTCCTGCCACCTAGAAACAAACCTTCTATAGCTGCGGTCCCCAACCCCCAGCCTGCGGAGTGGTACTGGTCAGCGGGCCATTAGGAACTGGGCCACACAGCAGGAGGTGAGCAGCGGGCAATCGGAACGAAACGAAGCTTCATCTGTATTTACAGCCACTCCCTATCACTCACATTACCACCTGAGCTCTGCCTGCTCCTGTGCACCGCCCCCCCCATGGAAAAATTGTCTTTCATGAAACTGGTTCCTCGTACCAAAAAGGTTGGGGACCACTACAGAGATAGGGTTTATACTTACCATTAAACTGCTTAGTAACCTGTTATTTTTCACCTAGCAATATATTATGAACATTTTTTTCTATTCCAATAAATTCACATCTGCAGCACCTTTTAGTGATTGCTTAGTATTTGTGTTATATAGGTGTATTGTTATTTATTAATAACTCTTCCATTACTGGTCTTTCATATTGCTCTAATCTCTTTATCACAGACAGGGCTGTGATAATTTTTCTTTTCTTTTTTTTTTTTTTAGAGACAGGGACTTGCTCTGTGGCCCAGACTGAAGTACAGTGGCACCATCATAGCTCACTGCAGCCTTGAACTCCTAGGCTCAAATGATCCTCCCACCTCGGCCTCCCAAAGTGCCAGGATTATAGGCATGAGCCACCACGCCTGGTTAATAATTTTCTTATAGCTACACTTTCCTTAATTATGTCCTTAGAATTATTTCTCAGCAGCTGCCAATATTTTCACCCTCAAGGACTCCTTTTATTACTGTTCCTTCCTGGGTCCCATGTTTTGAAACATACAATCCACCAAACTACATTTGGTATGAAAAAAATTGTTTCACCATTTTTTAATTAATCAAAGACTTAGATAACTGCTAATCAAAACTTTGGATCAGCCTGAAATTTAAAAAAAGAATATTTACCACATTAAGATGATATATATAATTCCAGCCTACAGCAAAAATCCTTGATGTGTAAGTTAGCCTCTGCAGTCTTATCTTAGGGAACCAGATTCCTTCTGTGAGGTTTTCTGAAATATTAGAATTCTCTTGCAGGCACTCTTTCCTCATATATGCAGCTGCTTGATGTTGGGGCTAAAGGGGACAAATACTTGAAGTCAGTAAGTTGCTTGAGACTGCAAAAGAGAAATACAGCCATGAATGTCTAATTACATCAAATGTTTACTCTGTTTTCTGTGGTCTGATGGTAGACTTCATATAATTGTTTTTTATTTGAAAATACCTCGTGCTAAGAGTAAATTGCTGGAGAACAAGGTTTGAATCTGACGTGGTTAGAAAAAAGAAAAAGTGGCCAAAGTAAATAATATCTGACAGTATATGAACAAGAGTAGCCAAACATGGGGAGTCCTGAAGTCATCCCAAAAATTTGTGTTGATGGCTACAACCTGCTCTGTCAGAAAGTGGCAGCTGTAGGACTAACCTATAGAGAAACTGAGAACCTTGCTCATTTCCAAAACTGAATTCACTTTGGCCATTGCTGCTTGTCAGTTACATTGCTTTGTTTAATGGTATGATGTCCAGAATCGGTCTTCGGAACCAAACAGTGAGGAAAGAACTGCAGTGCTTACTTGGACATTCTAAATTTAGTTCATTTTCTAACTGTTTACTGCCAGTGGATTAAATGGTTTGGCTTCCGGACTGAGGTTTGGGGTTACAGAATTCTTAGGCAGGCTCCTCCTTGCAGCATTTTGAATTCAGAGTAGGCTTTGCAGAGGCTGTGCATGTGCACGATGGTGGTGGTGGACTGGTTCCCAGGATTGTTTCAGGCCAGATTTTTTCAGTGTGGGTCTTCTATATGGTGGTGAGTCAGATTGTGCTGTGGCAGAGAGAGTCGGTGTTGAGCAGTCTGAACTGGAGATGTTATTGGAGTCTTGCCATGTCTGATGACACTGAGTATCTGCCATGCTGGGGGCATTTTACATCTAGGACATAGATATTAATTTGTTCACATTTTGGGAAACACTTGAAATTGCACTGTAATCATGCTGTTTCTTAGAGAGTGAAATTCAGCATGGAGTGGGCTGATTTCTGTCGAAGGGATTGCAATCCTTGAAGCACCCAAAAACTTCATTTAGGCAGCACAGTCACCCAGAAAGCAGGCTTACTGTGTGGGCTCTGTGAACAGTGTCAGAGTGAGACTTCATGTTCTAGAATTGGTAAGGGACGATGACAAAGGTAGAGTCAAGTTGAAGAGAGCTTAGACACCAGCATGCAGGTTTCTGCCAATGCTCTCTTGGGTCCCTTGGAGCAGTAGCTGACTAAGGCGGTGAGCCTCTGCGCTCTGCCTTTATCTGAATTCTATAATGGATATCTATAACCTTTTGTTTGGTAAAAAGAATTTTGTTGCAAAAAAATTGGAATAAAAGAACAACAGTAAAAGTAAACAACAACAAAGCTTTCAAAATCACTGATATGAAATAGCCTGTAAGTTGACAGAGAAAGAAACTGAGGCCCAAGAAATGTCAATTTTATAAAAGTTTTGGTAAAAGCAGAAACTATTAGCTAAATTGTTGTGTCATATTTATGAAAACAGAAAAGATTTGGTTATTTGTCTTAGCTTTATGCCAGTTCATCTTAGTTTTAGCTGGGGTTTGAATCTAAGGATTTTTGAACTCAGATTTTTCATATCAGCTTTCATATTGACTCATTCTAGGTAAGGTGATTGGGTTGAAGATTTTCTTATAATAAAACTGGACTGATTTTCGAGGCGCGTTGCTGTACGCACATGCCCTCACACTCCTCCTTGTTTTTGTAACAGTTGGCAGATTGCTAGCTCAGAGCTACCACCTCCTCCCTATTGTGATTTCATCCCAAGGACATTACCTAGAGACTTTTACAAATGAAATTTGAAAAATGCCCTTTCTAATGATGAGTGGTCAAGAGAAAATGACAAGGTGGGGCTTGTTAAGGACACACTGAATACTGATCCTAAGCCAAGCAGGGCCACTAAGAAATAGTTCCCATGGCATTTCTGGCCTGACCAGAAGCAGTTATAGAAGTCATGGGAAAATGCTTCTTCTCGTAAAATGCCCCAGCTGAATTCACAGTATTGAAGCTGTCATTCCCCAATCTGGGATAGTCAGGGCGTGCTCAGCATAGCCTGCGCAACAGTGTCCACAGTAGCCCCCACCTCTCCCTGACCTATTTGTACTGGTGGTCCAGGGCCTCCCCCTCCCTTTTCTTCCCTTTCTTCTTCCACTTCTATGCCCGAAAAATCTCATTCTCTGGTTGAGTGTGTTCTTTTCCTTTCTCCTTGACAGTTCTTGTATTCCTTTCTACCAATGACTACTGTTATGGAACAAATTGTGTTCCCCCCATTTTCTTATGTTGAAGCCCTAACCCCCATTGTGGCCATTTTTGGAGATAGGTCCTTTAGGGAGGTAATTTAGGTTAAATGAGCTCATAAGGGTGAGGCCCTAATCCAATAAGACTGGAGTCCATATAAGAAGAGGAAGAGACACCAGAGATGTCTCTTCTCTGTGCTCGCATGTGAGAACACACGGGGACGGCGGCCATCTGCACGGCAAGAAGAAAAGCCTCGTTAGACACCCTGCTGGCATCTCGATCTTGGACTTCCAGCCTCTAGAACTCTGAGAAAATAAATTTCTCTTGTTTAAACCACGCAGTCTGTGATATTCTGTTATGACAGCCCAAGCAGACTAATGGAACTACTTAGCAAAAATTTTTTGCGAACCATCCTTGAATATCACAAAAATACCATTTCTTACATATCCCGCTAGCTTTGGATCAATAAAGAGCTGTTAATGTTTCTTGAAGCTGCGTGCCTGCTTACAAATGGGATGTATTTGTGTGTTTGTATGTGTATGTGAGCATGTGGGTGTGTATGTGTCCAGAAACAGTGATGTACAAGCTCAAATATATTTGTTTTTACAATAGCTAATATTAGTTGAGTATTTGCTACGTGTGACAAACTCTAAGTACTCTGCATGTATTATCTCATAATCCTCACAATAACCCTTTGAGGAAGATGCTCTTATTTCCTTTATTTAACTGAAGAGGAAACTAACATTTAAATAGGTCAGGGAACATGCCCCCTTTCAGGTTCCCACTGGTGAGAGAGAGAGTCAAGACGTGAACTCTGACAGCCTGATTGTCATGTTCATGTCCTTGCCACCTTATTGCAAGGCTTCCCACTTCTATTTATAGCCCCTGTTTCTTTATATCCTGCAATGTTCCAGAAAAAAAAGTCTGAGGCAACTTCTAAAGACATATAAAATATAAAATGGCATATAGATAGAGATGAAGAAAAAATAAGGATGAGCATGGAACTTGGATCTAGAAATGAAGGAACATACACACTTGTGTTTGGCTTGAAGGTCTCTGGAAGTCAACAAGAAAATAGAAACCTGGTCTTCCTCACAGTGTGTGTTCTCAAATTTAAAACATAGCAATTGCTCAGCAGAAGCATAACTCCTCTTATAATTAAGCCCAGGCAAGAGTTTCTCCTAAATGCGCCTGTATGATATAACGAACAAAACCATCGGCCTCCTTAGTGCAGATGAAGCGACAAGTTCCCTGGAACTGTGACAAACACACAGGTATATGCACACACACACATAACTGCCTCCTCAGTGAGCTGCTTATGTCACCGGCCATTCTTCCTCCTCCCTTCATCTAGTGGCTCTAGGTAAAAAATTAGCAAAAGTCAATGACAACGCCTAGGTCATTGTGAGAGTCCAGGGACGCATTAGTGGCGAAACAGGGAACTATGGAATTGGTGGAGGATGCAGGATTTAGAGAATGTTTTTCAGTCTGAGGGTTGTGACTTAAGAGTGGATTATGAAATCAACCTGGTGGGCTACAACCAGCATATTAAAAAACTAAGGAGAATAGAATAGAAAATTTCAGAGTAAATTACAAATGACAAAGGTGAGCATTGTTTTATGATATGGTTCAGTACATGTATGCATGTGTATGTGCATGTATGAACATTTGTAAGTAAAACAATGTTTCTTCTTGTGACAAAAGCTAACCCTGTTTAATTACATTTTCAAAACTGAATATTTTTGTTCTACAGGTTCAGATTTAGATATTTTAATTACAGGATGGATAAAGATGAGATCCTATAGCATGGTCAGAGCCAATGAATATTCTTAAAGGATATAAGAATAAGAATCTAGGAAAGTGTCTTGGCAATTGCTGAACACAGGACTCTGGATCAAGAAGAAATTGCTTTTTGGATTGGATATGGGTGAGATGGATAGGAACCTAGGCCATACTGCAAGAACATGGAATAACACAAATAGTGACAGCAATCCTCTGCAGTTAGTTACCATGACAACGTCACTTAAATTTGTGCAACGTAAAGTTCTTGCACTTCAGGGTGGAAAAAAATGCTTTTTGAGACTACAAGTGTATCACTTTGTTCACTTAGCATGCATCCTCTATAAGGCATTAAAACATTTTGCATCAGACTTGGGTAATTAAAAATGATATAATATGTACTCAATAAATGATAGTTTTTTATTATTTTACATTTTTAATGTTTGTATTAAGATGTTTGCCTTTGATCTGGGCAATAAAGAAACCAACTGGCAGATTCACTTCACATATTTGTTCAGATGTTTTCATTTTTACTGTCCCTAAAGAGTCTCCATAAAATTTCTATCTGGGACACTGAGAGCACCCTCATTCCCAGGGATCATAACTCACAGGGTTAATTAACATATATACACAGATAAGTCTCAAATGCATATCTCTAGTCTTGACCTCTACTCTAGGTTACTAGACTTGTATATTTATTTGCCTCAAAATCAACATGCCCTAAATCAAAATTTCAAATCGTGAAATCTAGTCCTAGGACTCTATCTTCCAATGCTGCATTTCTTATCATAGAGCATGATAAAAAGCCAAAACACAAGGAGTTACTTTTGACACCTAGATCTCTCACCTACCTCCCTCTCTCCATATTGCATCTATCACCAGGTTCTGTTGATTTTACATTCAAATATCTTTTGCATCCTCTATCTTCCCCTTTACTGACACCTTAGTCAAGACACCTTGATTTCTCATCTGGACCACTGCAATAACCTTCTAACTGATCTACCCATACTTACTCTCCTCTTTTCCCAATCTATTCCCCAAACCACAGCCAGAGTTATCCTTTTGAAATTCAAGCTTAGAACATTTTAATGGCTTCCTGATACACTTGGGATAAAAATAAAACTCTTTGATGTGGTATATCAGTCAGAGGCATACTCAAAAGAGTTTAACTGAAAATAATTTATTGAAGAAACTGTTGCAGAGGTGGAAGAAGATTTAAGGGCACCAACAAGAAATGGTGGGGCAGCCAATGACAGCCCGCTGTGAGGTTCCACTCCCACCCCTCAGCCAGAAGAGAGCAGGGGAGAAAGCTGGGCCTGTGGAAGAAGCCATAGTCATAGCAGCCTGGGGTCACCGCCAGAATCACGGGCCAGCAGGAAGAGCAGGAAGAAATACCCTGACAACTTCCCTCTCCCACCTTTGATCTCCTGCCAGTGCCTCTCACTGGCTAAACAAAACTGGAAGCCAGAAGGCTATGAAGCCCAGGTGGTGCATCACAGGCATGAGCCTCGCAGAACACAGAGCAGGGAAAGAAGAGCAGAACATTGATGTGGGTACCATTATAGGACAGAATTGTTTCCTGGGAAGCAGTAGGAAAACAAAATTAGATTTAGTCTAAATCACTTGGAATTAATTTAAAAGATTTTTAAGTAGTCTAATTAGTGAGAGATCACTGGCCCCCATGCATCCCCTGGTTGTATAGACAATAGAGTTACTGAGCTGTTTAGTCCATTTGTACTGCTATAGCAAAACACCTGAGACTGGGTAATTTATAAAGAATAGAAATTTATTTTCTTACAGCTCTGGAGTCTAGGAAGTCCAAAATCAAGGTGTGGCAGTTTCGGTTTTCTGGCAAGGGCTGCTCTTTGCTTCCAAGATGGCACCTCATTGCTGCATCCTCCAAAGGGAGGATTTCTGTGTCTTCACATGGTGAAAGGCAGAAGGGCAAGTGAGCCAAATGCCACGTGAAGCCTCTTTTATAAGGGCTTTAATCCCATTCACGAGGGGAGGAATCCTCATGACCTAATCACCTCTTAAATGCCCATGTCTTAATACTATCACATTGGCCATTAAGTTTCAATACCTGAATTTTGGAGGGGACGCATTCAAACTATAGCATTCTGCCCCAAACTTATGCCCTTCTCACATGCAAAATACATTCATTCCATTCTAATAGCCCCCAAAATCTTACGTTGTTCCAGCATTAATTCGAAAGTCTAGAGTCCAAACTCTCATCTCAGTCAGACATGGATGAGACTCAAGGCACCATTCATCCTGTGGCAAATTTACCTATAGCTGTGAGCCTGCAAAATCAAACAAATCATGTGCTTCTAAAATATAATGGTGGGACAAGCATAGGACAGACATCTCCATTCCGAAAGGGGTAAGTAGGAAAGAAGAAAGGAGTAACGGGTCCCCAGTAAGTCTAAAGCCCAACAAGGCAAAGAACATTCAATCTTGAGGCTTGACAGTAATCTTCTTTGAGTCCATGCGCTATCTCCTGGACACACTGGGGTGGGGATTGGGCCCTCAAGGCTTCTGGTGGTCCAAGCCCAACAGCTCTGCTGGTCACAGCCCATGCCACAGCTCTCACTGTGGAGGTAGGGGTCTGTGGCTCTTCCAGGCTGGCATTGCATGCTGGTGGCTCTACAGTTTAGGGACTCAGGGGTGGCCCTGCTCCATGGCTCCACTAGGCATTGCCCTAGTGAAGGCTTTCGGCAGAGGCCCTGATCCCACAACTCCACTGGGCCTTGTGGAGGCTCTCTCTGGTGGTCCCTGCAACAATTCTCTGCCTGGGCCCTGAGGCTCTCTGGGGCGTCCTTTGACATCTAGGCAGAGGTAGCCATGCTTCCACAGCTTGTGTACTCTGTGGTCCTACCGAATTAGCACCATGAGACACTGCCATGACTCAATGCCTATGTCTTCTGGAATGATAGCCCAAGCTGCACCTGGGTCCTCTTGAGCCATAGCTGGGGTGGCCAAGGAGCACCGCACCAGAATGCAAGGAGCAGAGACTTGTGGCAGCCCTGGGCGGCAAGCTCCAAGGTCCCATGGGCATCCTGGGCTCCTCCCTTGAAATCATTCTGCACTCAAGGCCCTGATATTCTGAGAGGGGCAGCCTCAAAAATCTCTGAAATGCCTTTGGGGTCATTCTCCCATTGTCTTGATGAATAGCACATGGCTTCCTTCCATTCATACTACTCTCCTCATTAGTTGCTTGGCCACACTTGGTTTTCTCTTCTTAACATGCTTTTGTATTCTTCACATGGCCAGGCTGAGAATTTTCCAAATCTTTATGTTCTGCTTCCCTTTTGAGTATAAATTCCATCTTTAGATAATTTCTCCCTTCTTATATTTTGATATAAGTGGTTAAGAGAAACCATGCAGCATC
This sequence comes from Daubentonia madagascariensis, assembly GCA_023783475.1. Taxonomy (NCBI): domain Eukaryota; kingdom Metazoa; phylum Chordata; class Mammalia; order Primates; family Daubentoniidae; genus Daubentonia; species Daubentonia madagascariensis. The sequence goes on along the minus strand of JAKFHU010000600.1, from coordinate 47,687,596 downwards.
GCCAATACTTTGCTGCTTAGAGATTTCTTCTGCCAAACAGCCTAGTTCATTGCTCTTAAATTATGCCTTCTACAAAGTCCTAGGACACAGATATAATTAATGAAGTTTTTGCCACTTTGTAACAAAGCTAGCCCTCTCTCTGGTTTCCAATACCTTGTTCCTCATTTCCATCTGAGACCTCATGAGAATAGTCTTCACTGTCATGACTTCTTAAGTAATCCCTAAGAAAAATGAAGCTTTTCCTACATCTCTTCTCTTCTGAGCCCTCACCAAAATCGCCTTTAATGCTTTGTTTATGACAGTGCAGGATTTTCCAAGTGAGCCAAATGCTGTGAGAAGTCTCTTTTATAAGGGCCTTAATCCCGTTCATGAGGGGAGGAGCCCTCCTGATCTAATCACCTCATAAAGGCCCCACCACTTAATGACATCACATTAGCCATTAAGTTTCCATACCTGAATTTTGGAGGGGACTCATTGGAACCATAGCAAGTACCTAGAAATGATTGGCCTTCTTATGTTTACCTTAGGCAGAACCCTAGAAAATGGGTATTGCTTTAAAAAGCAGGAGGCAGGGACAATAAATTTGCATGAAAATGTATTTAAAAATGCATGAAAAAATTTCAGGCTGGTAGCACGGCTATGTGGCTTATTAATCAGTTGAGTGTGAAGACACTTTGTTTAGCAATCTCCATCTACTCCATGTGGCCTTTTCCCCTTACTTGGTCCTGCTGATCCAAGAGTAGACTAACAAAGTTGGAAGCAGTGACCTGCCCGGTCTTTCCTTTGTTGTCTGGAAACCAGCACTAGTTCTTATTTTCAGACAACCTTGCAAGATAACTTGTTTGTATCCTTACTTTATGTACCTCTTGAAATCTTTCAATCTGACATACTTTACAGGAATTCACTCATCACACATTTTCGAGCACTTGCTATGTTCCACGTAACTATAATAGATGTTTGACGGTATGAACATGCAAACTCCTTGACTTCCCGTTTTGTATGAACTTTGAGATAGATGTTCACATTTTTCATTATTAAACTGGAAAGCATCACATGTTTATTTTTGGCTTGCTTCCTTAGGCTGTTTTTTCTGCAATAATAAAGTCATGCTGTCTGTGGGTCTATCTGTGGAAAGCAATAAAGCAACAACACAGGCAGCTGGCATGACTATGACAAGTTTCCCGGACAAACTTGTGGTTCGGGAGGCATCTCCGTTTTATGTGGGCTGGAGATTGGCTGTTTATTTCCTGTTTCTGGAGGCAGGCAGTGGCAACAGTTGAAATTATTGCCTCTAGGAATCTTGACTACTCATCAAGTCGCTTACAGACTGTTGAATGCATTTAGTCAGGGTGAGTATGTCCTGGCCAGACTGCCTCTGATGGGGCTGTCTTCAATTTTCTTTATACCTTCCCACAAAAGGAGGTAAAATACTTTTCACATAACTGAATCAGAGTAAATATTTCTTTGTGTATTCCCCATAATCTTTACTCATCTTCATTTTTTATTTATTTTATTTTATTTTAGAGACAGGGTCTTGCTATGTTGCCCAGGTTGGACTTGAACTCCTGGGCTCAAGCCATCTTCCCGCCTCAGCCTCCTGAGTAACTGGGACAACAGTGTGCCTTCACTTTGGATAATCTGAAAAGTGGTGTCAACGTTATGTCCCCCGAATAGACTATTTCTTTATCACTCACTTTCAAGCATGTGCAGTGTTCTCTCCACTATAATTGATGATGGAGGATAGAGAGCTGAATGACCCCAGATCCCTAATTTTAAGTAGCCCACAATCTAGTGGGGGAGTCAGAAAATAAACAGGAATAGTAAACAAGAGGAGTACTGTGATTAGGGGAGCACAAGATACACGGGGGAGCCAGAGGAGAAAGTGATTAATTTTCCCCTAGGGGAGTTTTTCAGAGAGGAAGTGACCTTGTGTTAAGCCATGTAGGATGGGCTTATAGAAATTATAGAAATTCTTCAGGCCTCAAAAGAGGAGTGGGCTTTCTAGACACAGGAACTATAAAAGTAAAGCTCGGAAGAACGAGAGAAGCTGGGTGTTCAGGGAACTGTGAGTAGTCCTATAGACTGGCATTTCTCAAACTGTGTTCCATGAGCTCCTGCTCATAGTTGTTCCTTGGAAAAATGAGCCTATGGGGAAAAAAAAAGTTTGAGAAACTTAGACTAAACAAACTTTAACAGCCTTTTAAAAAATGTGTGCTTGCTTTGGCTTATTAATTATACGATTTTCTTGATGTCAATGTGCTCTGAGATTCTTTAAAATGGAGATAGATTATGATGAGTTGTCCAGATTTCTCTGTGCATAGGACCATTTGTTTGTGGCACATCTGTTTGGGAAATGCTGGGTACAGCACGGAATGGTTATCGGAGAGTGTTCAGAAATGAGGCTGGTGAGGATGGTGAAGGGTAGAATGTAAAACCAGTATCCATGCTAAGTAGTTATGGTACAGGAGGGGTTTGGAAGATTTGTTTAAAATTATGACCCACATGACCAAATGTTCATTTTAGGTAGTTGTATTGGAAGCAGACTGACTAGAGCTGGGAGAAACTGAGATGGGAATTTGGGGGTGGTTTGTTTATGACTCACTCCTCCCTCCCTCCCTCGCTCCTTCCCTCTCTCCTTCCTGCCTTCCTGCCTTCCTTCCTTCCAATACGTATTAAGTGCTTACAAGCGCTGTTCAAAGATGCTGAGGATATAGAACAGACAAAAGGCTGTGCTGTGACAGAACTTAAATTCTAGTGCATGGGACAGACACAGACAGAGTGTGGGGGTGGAATGCTACTAATTTAAAGAGGATGGTCAGGCAAGGCTCTAGGGAAAGAGCTTCTAGATGTCTGGTGGAAGGTCACTCTGGGCAGAAAAAGCGCTAAGGCAGTACCCTGAGGCGGTTGTGCTGTATTTGAGGTGACTTTGGGCTGTCCAAGTAGAAATAGCCTAAAGGTAGTTTAGTATATAGAAAAGGAATTCAGGGAAGAGGTTTAAACTCAAGACTTAAGTTTGGGAAACATGCCCATATTGTTTCCATTTGAAGGAATGGTCATGGTCGGAGTGGGAAGAGAGGCAGACCAAGAATGGAATCTGGGACAGAAGATAAAATCAAAAAGAGTTGAGAGAAGTAGGGACAGAAGAGAGGGGCCACCCAAGTTAAAGAATGTGTGCATATTATATAGATGGCTGCACACACTGACCTCGACAGTTACCTGTCAAGGAAAAATCAACAAGCGATTCAGAAACCTGAAACCAAGTTCCCCAGAATACAGGTGCCTCATGGAACAATAAATTTCTTTTGTAATAGGGAAAGGACGTTCACCTTCTTCAGATGGGGAAGGCAGAAGCTGAAAAACAAATAAACAAATAAAACCAGGCAAGAGCAAGACAATAAAACACAACCTAATAACTTCAGAATTCTGAGCAGAATAGTTTACATTTCACAAGAGCTGGGGTCTTTATCTTTGGGGCAGACCATCCCTGTAGGTTTTCTTGAGATATACAGACGAAGAGTAAAGATTCTTTCTGAGAGGAGTGGTTTGAGCTCCGAGGAGCCAAAAAATTTGAAAAGATAATGCAGAATGTTATTTTAACAGTGAACAAAAGTGCATCTTTGCAGACTGTTGATTTAATTAGGAGGTAGAAAGGAAACATAACACGGTGGTGAAGGGACCAGGCTTTTAAAACCAGGCTGTCTGGACCTAAATTCCAGCTCTGTTTCTCCTTAACGTTTCTATGCTTCTGTTTGTTCTTTTGTAAATTTGTGTTAATAAGAATATATGATTTATAGAGTTTTAGTAAGGACTAAACAAATTAAATCACATAGTGAGTGGCTCATAAGAGACACTATAAATAAACATTAGCTTAACTCTAACTGTGTGTAGACATAGCTCAATCTCTATATGGATTTAGGCTTCTCTTTAAATGGACTGTAAATTATTGCTTGTCCTTGGGAAAATTTTTTATCGTTTTTGTTCAGGCAATTGCTAATAGAATATTGGGAGAAGAGACCATGGAGCCCACTGGGCAGAAAGAAATGAGCTGTTGAAGGAGCCAGGTACCCAGAAGGAAAGAAGAAGTCACTAGTCTAGAGTAAGATGGCAAGTATAAACCAGGCCGGACTTGTAGAATGCAGAAGCATTTCCTGGAGATTGCCAGAATTCACTGGAAAGAGAATCAGATAGAAGTTTGGACTTCCCATAACCAAGGAGGTGTGGAACAGAGTCTTTGTAATTTAGATATTATCTGTCAATATGATATAATTTGAGGAGTCATCATAGAGTCCGGGATGACACACTAGCTACAAATAGGCCAGAGGGGTCCTCACTTTGCTCCAGCTCCACTGCAGAAGAAAATATATCCCTGGGCCTCTGAAGAAAAAGTATGCTTGGTCTCTGCTGAGAGTCTGCAGGAAGGAATGTTCTACAGCATGATTGTCATCTTTCCTCTGCTTCTAGAAAAGATTAATGCAAAAGTAAGAAGAGCCAGAAATAAAATTGTGCTCTTTAATTCTGTCATTGGAGATTAAACAGATGATGTCTAATCACCTGTCCTGCTCTCTGTTTCCAAACCAAATGAAAAACTTTTGAAATTGCCCAGGAGAGTTTTGGGGCTCCATATTCATGTAATGATGTGTGTATCTGGACTTTGCATCTCAGACATAGGGATGACGAGCTTGTCTGGAGTTTGAAAACATGTATTTTTGAACTCCTGAGGGAACTCCGGAGGCCAAGTAGATTCTGAACTTCTAGCCTAATTCTTTTGATTGAAAATCGAGACCACGTCCTTTTACTTGACAAAGCGTCCATGTCTCTCAGTGTATATTATGCTTATGACCTTTTTTCACTTTTTCCTCATGAAATTTAGTCAAAGGGCTTGTATTCAACTAAAAAAAAAAAAGAATTTCTGGAGCATTTAAAAACAATCCTTAAAAGTTCCACCATCTGTTTCTGAATCATTCAGGAAACCAAAGTGCAGAAATGTAAACCTTTCTCATAACACAGGTAACAGGTCAGCAGCTGTACTCTCAGAGGTCATGTGGCCAGTTTTGTCACGTGGATCTCTCAGACAGTTTCTTGACTTTGGGGTTCCAATCCCACTCAGATTCTGATTCCTACTTAACAACAAACAAGTGATATGTTTTAGTACCATTTTGTCACTCGCTCTTCCATGAGTCCAGTCCTTGTAATGTGTATGCCTTGGGGCATGTAGAAATATGGTAACATAACTAGACAAAGAGTTGTAGGCAGATGCAAAGTGATTTCAATGGAGATAATCTGTAAGGCATTTTCTTCTGTTTTTGCTTCATTTTGTGTCTCCTTGCAGTGTTTGAGTTTTTTCCTTTAATATCTAAGATATTTTCTATTTGATTAACAATTCAACATTCAATGGTAAAAGTCTCTTCTCTGAGACCCAGATAGAAACTAATATATTGCTTCAGGTAATCTTACTCTCTGACCTTCCTCACTAGGTACCTAATGTAGGACAAGTTTTCCCTTTTATAGTTTCTGAGTGCCTTCGTTTTATGTGTGAGATTTAGCAAATGATGCTTGACAAATCCTTTCCCATAACTTCTAACTATTAAAATGTCCTCTCTGTGAGTCATGTTTTCTTTTTAACTTTACTTTGGGAGTTTTAGATTTATGTTCCATACCCTGCAAAACATAAAGATTTTTCACAATTTAAAAATAAAGTCCTCTTCACACAGAGGACAAAACTCAATACCACAGAGATGCCATCAGAGGCCTGATACATAAATGGGTTAGCAAAGGATCTGGATAAAGTCACAGCATCACGAAAGACTTATGAAAACTCTGGGGTATGCTCCACCATAGCTGTTCAGATTTGTCTAGTTGCAAGTAACAGAACTTGACTCTGGCTAGCTTACACAAAAGAAAAAAAAGGGGGGGGGCAAATTCAGTGGAAGGAAATTGGAGAGCAAAGATATAAAGGAATAGTTAAAAACAAAACTATAGGAGAAGGTGGTATGAAGGAAGCTTCTGGGACTTCTACATTCAAAGCCTATGGACTTTTTCTTGAAGATAACTGAGCTCCGTAGACCCTAGTCCTCATGTCTCTGTTCTCTACATCCCAAATTCCTGGGATGGTTCCATTTTGGTTAATTGTCTATTCCTAAGGCAATTATGGCAGGATCCTAGGAAACAGACTCAGTTCTTCGAATCCCTCCTGTAGACATCAGCTTGTATGAGTTTGGGTTCACTAAGAAGCAAGTGCCAAGACAGCATTAGACATGCAAAAGACTTCCTGGGGAAAATGCCTGTGAAGGATAAAAAGGAGGAGAAGAGGGTCCCATGGTGCAGTTCTAACCCCTGTGAGAGAGAGAGAAAGGAAGCAGGATTGAATTGGGAGAATCTGAGACTGCAGTACTAAGGAAGTTTTGGCCAAGCCAATGGGAATTCTTGAACCAAAATCACCATCAGAAAATTCTTGCAACCTTGCATGAATGAGCCTCCCTTGGTATACCTGCCATTCTCAGTCATTGGCTGAGAGCAGCCCATGGAAAATGTGGCCTTGGGTATAAATGTTGTGGTGGACTCAGAGTGTAGCAGCTGGGGTTGTCAATCTATTATGTAGCTCCTAGCAGGAGATCTGAGTAGTGCGTTTCCATGGCTGCCACAGAGCTGTTCCTTAATAAGAGAGAATCACAGAGAACAGGGTGGTCACCCCAAGAGATGTCCTCTGCATTAGCCTTTTGATTTAAACTCTTGAGAATTGAGGGATGCCTCTATTTGAGTTTCTACTGGTACCGAGCCATGGGTTTGATCATACTCAGTAATTCCTAAGTTCCTACAATATCCATTCAGCTTTGCATTATCCTATTTTGTCACATTCTACTTTAAGATCCTATCAAATGAAACAGAGTTGAATCAAATGTCCTCTACAGAACATAGGAAAGTCATCCCTTGGGTAACGATACCTAAGACTACTGGCCATAGGTTGTTTTGCTAATATGAGTGCACTCACTTACAGGTTTTCTCTGCTTTATTGTTTACTAGGAACCAATGTCTCTAAGGTTACACCTTGGCTGCTACTTTATCAATAAGAAAAGCATGACTTTAGTGGCAGCAACACCATTGCTTGCATGGAGGAAAACAGGAGTCGTAAGTAGGAAAAAATAAGAAAAGGGGCATATTGATAGGAAAAAGGGGTGCCCAATATTCCAAGGAGAATGCCCCTCTCTTGCCACACATACTTTATCCTGGCTTTCCCATGCACAAAAGCTTCAGGATCACTTAAGTTATAGTCTTACCTTTATTTTCTCCCTAGCTGCTAACTAAAAAATCCAAGCAAGCTTCATTTCTCCTGACTCTGCAGATATCCAAGCCTTAAGAGAAAAATAAAGAGACTTGCTCAAAACCACTCTGTAGGTATACCTCTGATACTGCACAAATATTACATGCTAGGTCTCCTCTGAGTGTGCATGGCTTCTGCTCTATTCTGGAATGTCTTCCTTTACAACTTCTAGTTACTTTTTCATGAACACATTACTGTGAGAAGATTTAATAAGTGCTACTTAATGGAATAAATTCTCCCTTAAGGCCTTAAAAGCTTATTTTTAGATGTCCATAGAATCTTGTGTAAAAATAATATTCATGCAAGTGAAATTCTTTTTTTGAAAGACTAGTCAAGTGCAGTAGTGAGAAGGAGGGAAAGAGTAGAACAAGGAGTTCGATCTATAACTGACTGTGAACAATCAATTGAGATAACTCACTTCCTTTGGACCAGACATTGTGCAAGTAAAATTATTATTTGACTCTGTTAGTCATGACATAAGCTCTTCTGAAAAATAACCCTCAAATCTCAGCTACTTAATATCCAGTGTGGATGTTTCTAATTGGATGCCTCTGTAGTAGTTTTCCTCCACACAGTGACCCAGTGACCCATGCCACTGCCATCTTGTGGCTGCATCCTATTGAGATTTCAGAGTCACCCCAGCATTATCCAATGGCAGATAGGAGGAAGACAATGAGGATGGAGGATTACATGTGCAAGATTTTTCTCAGCCATGCTGAAAAGTGGCTTACATTATTTCTACACATATTCCATTCATAGAGTGTACTTACACAAACCTAGATGGCATAGCCTACTACCCACCTAGGCTGTACAGTAAACCCAAGGATGGGTTCACCAAGATCTTGGCTGTTATATCACTCGTTCTCAATTTTAAGTATAGTTAACAAACCTATGTCCTTGCTGCAAGGGAGGCTAGGAAAACAAGTATAGTCATGTATCACTTAATGACAAGGATGCCTTCCGAGAACTGCATCATTAGGCGATTTCATTGCTGTGTGAACATCATAGAGTGTACTAACACAAACCTAGATGGTACAGCCTACTACACACCTAGGCTATGTAGTATAGCCTATTGCTCCCAGGCTACAAGCCTGTATAGCATGTTATTGCACTGAATACTGTAGGTAACTGTAACACAATGGTAAGTATTTGTGTATCTAAACATATCTAAACGTAGAAAAGTACAATAAAAATATGGTATAAAAGATAAAAAATGGTACACCTGTATAGGGCACTTACCATGCACAGAGCATACAGGACTGGAAATTGCTTTGGGTGAGTCAGTGAGTGAGTGGTGCGTGAATGTGAAGGCCTAGGACATTACTGTACACTAACGTAGACTTTATAAACACTGTACACTTAAGCTACACTAAATTTATAAAAAAATCTATTTCTTTTTCAATAATAAATTAACCTTAGCTTACTGTAGTTTTTTCCTTTATAAACTTTTGAAAAACTTTTTTGTTAAAAACTAAGACACAAACACACACATTAACCTAGGTCTACACAAGATCAGGTTCATCAAGACAACACTAGGAAATAGGAATTTTTCAGTGCCATTATAATCTTATGGGACCACTGGCATATATGAGGTCCTTTGTTGACCAAAACATCATTATGCAGTGTATGACTATATATCCTATCAGTTCTGTCCCTCTAGGGAACTCTCACTAAAATGATATGTGTGATAACTCAATGAAGAATTTTAAGCAAGTGAATAATATGTTCAAATTTTCATTTGATGACGATTTCTGCCATGAAAAAAATTATAGATTATTTCACAATGACTCAATAGCCAATTATTTAAAAAGTAAAAAATTACAGATTAATTATCATATAGATTTTTATATTGTTGTCTTGTGTGTATTGAAAGTGACGCTCCTGTTAATCACTTGAGGACAAGTTCATCTTGCCACAACTTTCTCTGCACTATTGACACGTAAATAATTTGTTTATTTTCAAACATGGCTGCCGTTTAAAAAGTTCTATCATTGTGATTCAGACTCAACCTCAGCTTGACAGCTGTCTAAAAAACAACCTCCCTATTTTTGGCTGCAGTTTGCCAATTTGGCATGTCTTACCTTTATTAAGTTTGTAAAAACATTTATTAAGAAACTAATTTGTGCTAGACACTTCCCAGGAACTGGCTGGTTTCAAGATGATGTTTTCAAGATAAACATAGACAGCATGGTATGGTGGGAAAAGCTTAGGCTGTGGAACCCAATTGCGTCATTTATAGTGAGTGGGACTCTGAGAAATGTATACACCCTCTCAGAAACTTGCTTTTCTTGTGTGCAGAATGGAGAAAATAATATCTACTTCTGACTGTTGTTGTGAGGGTTCAATAAGATAATATTTGTAAAATATTTACCATTGGTCAGAAAATAGGGGATGGGGTGGTGGTATATGAAAAAGTCTCCTTGCCCATGGCTGACATAACTAATTGATCTCAGGCAGAAGGTGGGATGATACTTATATGAAAGTAATTTTATTAGAAGACAATATCAGAGTCATGCTCCATGAATGATCAGAAATGGCAAGGATTCTAGAGGTGATAAATTACTCTGGTTGACATAATCAGAAAAGAAAGATTTCATACAGGAGGGTGGACACGAGTTTGTCCATGAGATGCTGTTAGAGTTTACTTGAATTCCACATTTAGATCACATTTCCAAAGCTTGACTTCAGTGCAAACTTACAGTGTTTCTTTCATCTTCCTTGCACTTGGTTTGCTCTACACTAACTTGTCATGTAGAAGTTCTACTCTTTATCTTGAGTTGGCCTAAAAAGAACTATGCACCACTATCACAAGCATCAATTGAGGTGTGATCCTAAGACTCCTATTTAGACCAGCTGTAGAGATTCACTTGCTGTGTAGAGTAGGGATAGCAAATAGAATTTCTCACACATTACAACACAGCAGTTGGTTCTGGATGCCTGGAGTGCTAGGTTGAGATGGAGTCTGGGATTCTGGGCTGTACAAGAGTTTGGTTATGACCAGTTAATAATGTCTGAGATGAGCAAGAAATATATTAGAAGAACATGAGGTAGTTATTTGTCTGTAAGAAACATTAGGGACCATCTAAATATGCTCCTTATTTTTTTGATGGAGAAACTGAGTTCCAGAGAAATTGCCTCTTGATTGAAGAAACTTCAAGAGAAAAAATTAGATTAGAATCCCAAAGCCTTGCTTCCAATGATCTGAGTCAAGTCCTGTTTTCTTTAGCATGATACCTTATTTCACAAGCATCACCAGCAGACTCTAGGTCCCTGAGTTGATCCTATATTTTCTATTTGTATTATCTTATTTTATTTCCTTGCATTACAGGCATAATATACTTTTAATAAAATTCACCTGTTTAAAGCATACAGTCTGATGAGCTTAGCAATTGTATAGTCGTGTAATCACCTTTACAGTCAAGACACACCACATTCCCTCACATCAACTGAGTACAAAGGGGAAAGTATCCACATTTCCGTTTGCACTTAATTCCCTTCTCTGGCCCCTGCTGCCCAGATAACCACTGGTGCTTCCTGTCATTGTGGCTTTGTCTTTTACAGAATTCATGTAAGTGGAATCATATAGTATGTTGTTTTTCGTATTTGACTACTTTCATACTACTGTAGTATGTAAGGCTCTTAAGATTCCTTCATTTTGTTGCATGGCAATATTTTATTTTTTTTTACTTGTGAGTAATATTTCACAGTATTACTGCTGCTGAGTAACTTCTCAATGTATACACCACAATTTGTTTACTCATTGAGCAGTTGATGGGAATTTGGGTTGTTTTCAGTTTTTAGTTACTATGAATACTGCTGTTATAAACATTCATGTACGAGTTATTATTTGGACATGTATTTTAATTTGTCTTGGGTAAATATTCAGGAGTTGGATCATGTGTATGTTTGACTTTATGAGAAATGGCCAAACTTTTCCAAAGTGGCTACGCTGTTTTCCGTTTTCACCAGCAGTGTATAACAGCTCCAGTGGATTCACATCATTGTCAAAATTTGATATTGTCAGTCTTTTAAATATAGGCCATTCTACTTGGCATGTAGTAGTTTTTCAGCCTGATTTTAGTTTGTATTTCCATGATGACTGGTGATGATGAACATCTTTTCACTTGCTTTTTGGCCATTTTCTTCTATAGAGTGTCCATCCAAATATTTTGTCCATTTTTTATTTTATTGTTTGTCTTCTTACCTAATCATAGGATATCTTTGTATACAGTAGTCCCTCCTTATCCATGGGGAAAACGTTCCAAGGCCTCTAGTGGATATCTGAAACTGCGGATAGTATCTAACCCTACATGTATATATGAGGGCTGTCTGGACAGTATCCAGCCATGTAATATGTTTTCATTATATTAACAATGGCTGGATACTTTCCTTGTGTATATACAGACACACACGCACACACACACACAAACACACACATATAGTTAATCACATAGTAATGTTTCAGTCAAAGATGTATTGCATATATGACAATGGTCCCATAAGATTATACTACTATATTTTTACTGTACCTTTTCTATGTTTAGGAATGTTTAGATACACAAATAGTTACTATTGTGTTACAATTGTCTACAATATTATATTCAGTACAGTAGCATGCTTTACAGGTTTGTAGCCTAGTATCAATAAGCTATACTATATAGCCTGGGTGTGTAGTAGGCTATACCATCTAGCTTTGTGTAAGTGCACTCTATGATGCTCACACAATGATGAAATCACCTAATGATGCATTTCTTAGAACATACTCCCACAGTTAAGTGATGCATGACTGTAGTATGTTTTTTCAATCTAATAACCAAGAGGACTACTAAGTGACTGACAGACAGGTAGCATATACAGCATGGATGGGCTGGACAAGGGATGATTCACATCTTGGGCAGGATGGAGTGGGATGGCCCAAGATTTCACCATGCTACTCAGACTGGTGTACAGTTTAAAACTTATGAATTGTTTATTTATAGAATTTTCCACATAATATTTTTGAACTGAGGTTGACTTCAGGTAGCTGAAACCATGGAAAGTGAAACTGTAGATATGTGGGGACCACAGTACTGAATATAAGCCCTAAGATTTATAAATCATTTCTCCTAGTCTGCAGCTTGCTTTATAATTACTTTTCCTGTATTTTTCAAAACTAAACCCTTTTAGACTTTTGTTGAAGTTCATGTCGTCAAATTCTTTGTGTTAAAAAACCTTTGCCTAATCCAACTTCACAAAAATATTTTATATTTTTTCCTAGAGGTTTTATAATTTTGGTATTTATACCCATGATTTATTTTGAGTTAATTTTTGTGTTTGTTGTGAGGTAAGGGTTGAGGTTCTGTTTTGTGCATATAGATATTCATTACCCACAGCAGTATTGGTTGCTATCATTTTGATATCAAAATACTATCATTTTCTCCAGTAAATTACCATGATGTCTTTGTAAAAAAATCAATTGACCTTAAAAGTATGGATCTATTTTTTGGGCTGTCTGTTCTGTTCCACTGATGTTATATGTCTATTCTTATGCCAATATCACACTGTCTAGATTCCTGTAGCTTTATAGAAAGTCTTGAAGTTGAATAGTGTAAGTCCTCCAACCATTGTAAGCCCTCAACATTGCTGTAGGCATTCTAGGTCCATTGCTTTTGCATATAAAATTTAAAGTCAGCTTGTCAGTTTCTTAAAAGTCTGGTAGGTTCAATGGGATGGCATTGAATCTATAGATAATTGGGGGAGAATTAAAATCTTAATATTAAATCTTCTGATTCTTAAATATGGACTAGCCTTTCATTCATTCAGTTCTTCTTTAATTTTCCTCAAAATGTTTTATAATTTTTAGTGTACGAGTCATCACATATCTTTCATTAAATTTATTCCTAAGTATTTTCTGATGTTATTGCAAATAGGGTTATTTTAATTTTATTTTCCAATTTTTATTTCTAGTATAAAAAATACAGTTGAGTTTTGTATATTGACTTCATAGTATGTCACCTTGCTAAATTCACTTATTCCTGGTATCCTTTCTGGACATTTCTTATAATTTTCCACGTCCATAATCATGTCATCTGAAAAACAAAGACAGTGTGTCTTTTATTTCTTTTTCCTGCCTATTGCTCTGGCCAAGCCCACCAGTGCGATATCGAATAGGGGTAGTGAGAATGAACAAGTGCCTTTTTCCTGATTTTAGGGATTTGAGGGAAAGCATTCAATCTTCCACCATTGCGTATGGTAATAGCTGCAGGTTTTTCATAGATGTCCTTAACCAGGTTGAAGAATTTTTCTTCTATTCCTAGCTTGCTGATGTTTTATTATAAATGAGGGTTCAATTTTGTCCAATGAATTTTCCATATCTATTGAAAGAATCACAGGGCTTTACTCCTTTGTTCTAGTAGTATGGGGAATCACAATGATTAATTTTTGAATGTTTAATCAGTGTTGCATTCCTAGAATAGACCCATCTTGATGGGATGCAATATCATTTTAATATATTGTTTGATTCAATTTGCTAACATTTTATTAAGCATTTTTCTCTGTTTGTTAGGGGTATTAGCCCATGTGTTTGTCTCCTTATGGTGTTTTTGTCTGACTTTACTATCCGAGTAATTCTGACCTCAGAGAATGAGTTGGGAAATAGTCTCTCCTTTTCTGTTTCTTAGAAAAGTTTGTGTAGAATTGATGTTATTTATTCCCTACATGTTTGCTAGAATTCACTAGAAGCCATTTGGGACTAAAGTGTTCTTTGTGCGAAGGTTATTAATTATGAATTCAATTTCTTTAATAGATATAGGTTACTCAGGTTATTTGACTTTTCTTGAGTGAGCTTTGGTAGTTTGCACCATTTAAGAAATTTTTCCATTTCATTTGTTTTCAAGTGTATTGGCATAAAGTTGTTCATAATATTTCCTTATCATCCTTTTACTGTCTGTAGGATCGCTAGTGGTATTGTCCTCTATTTCATTATGTTATTAATAATTTATATCTTTTAGCTTTTTTTCTTGAATATTTTAGCTGGAGGATCATCATCATTTTTGATCCTTTCCAAGAACTGACTTTTGTTTCATTGATTTTCTCTTTTGTTTGTCCTTTTTCTATTTCATTGAATTTTTCCATTATCTTTATTATTTCCCTCCTTCTATTAACTTTGTATTTCACTTGTTCTTTTTTTCTAATTATGTAAGGAGAAAAACTTAGATCATTAGGTTTAGATATTTCCTTTTTTATAAGTATTAAAAGCTATAATTTCCCCTTAAGCATAGTTGTAGCTGCATCCCACAAATTTTAATAGGTTGTGTTTTCATTATCTTTCAGTTCAAAATATTTCCCTTGTGATTTCTTCTCTGACTCATGGATTATTTAGAAGTGTGTTGTTTAATTTTTAAATATTTGGAATTTTCTTATATATTTGATTAATTATTTTCTACTTTAATTATAGTTTGATCAGAGAATATATTCTATGTGATTTCAATTGTTAGAAATTAATTGAGACTTGTTTTATGGCTCATAATCTGGTTTATCCTCAAGAACACACCATGTACTCTTGAAAAGAATGTTTATTCTGCAGTTGTTTGGTATAGTGTTCTATGTATAATAATTAGGTCAAGACTGCTGAAAATGTTCAGATGTTCTTTGATTTTTGTTTGAGTATTCTATCAATTGCTGTGGGATAGATATAAAAATCTTCAACTATAATTGTAGTATTGGCTATTTCTGTTTAATTCTTTCAATTTTTGCTTCCTGAATTTTTAAGTTCCTTATTAGGCACATATACATTTACGATTGTTAGGTCTTCCAGATCATTATGAAATGTCTTTCTCTGAAAATACCTTTTTACAAAGGTATTGTAAAATTTGAAAACTATTTTATCTGCTTTTGGTAAAAATACTCCATCCTTTTTTAAAAAATTTTAATTGTGGTAAAATACACATAACATAAAATTTATCATCTTAACTATTTTTAAGTGTACAATTCAGTGGTGTACACGGTAGTGTATTCACATTGTTGTGCAACCAATCTCCTGAACTTTTTCATCTTTCACACCTGAAACTCTATACCCATGAAACAGCAACTCCTCATTTCCTCCTCCTCCCAACCCCTGGCTGCCACCATTCTACTTCTGTTCCTATGAGTTCGACTACTCCAGATACCTCATATAAGTGAAATTGTATAAGATTTGTCTTCTGTGACTGGATTATTTTACTTAACATAATGTCCTCAAGGTTCATCCATGTTGTAGCATGTGTCAGCATTTCCTTTCTTTTAAAGGCTGAATAATATTCCATTTTACATATGTATCACATTTTGCTTACCCATTCACCTGTCAATGGACATTTTGGTTGTTTCCACATTTTGCCTATTGGGAATAATGCTATGAACACGAGTGCACAAATATCTCTTTAAGACTCCGTTTTCAACTCTTTTCGGTATATTCCCAGAGGTATGATTATTGCTGGATCATATGGTAATTCCATTTTTAATTTTTTGAGAAACTGCCATACTGTTTTCCATTTTACGTTTTCACCAATGATGCACAAGGGTTCCAGTTTCTCCACATCCTTACCTAACACTTGTTATTTTCTGGGACTTTTTAATACAAACAATCCTAATGGGTGTAACGTAATATCTCATTGTGGGTTTTCCATCCTTCTTATCCATACTGTTTTCATGCTTTATTTTTTCCATCTAGTTACTTTTGAACTGTATCTTTATATTTAAAGTGCATCTCTTACAAACAGCATTCACTGGAGTCTTGCTTTTTTCCCCCATTCCGATAACCTCTACATTTTACTGTGTGTACTCAGTCCTGTAATGGTCAGGTGTGGTTTTACCCACCCGGCTAATAAAAAGTTTTATTATTTATTTTTTATTTATCTCCTCTCTTTTCTTTGTTCTTTTATTCTTCTTTACCTGCACTTTTTAAATTATTTGTTTTTTTTAGAATTTCTTTTCAGTGTTCATATTGGCTTTTTAGCTATACTTTGCATTTTGGGCTGTTCTATTGATTACAAGGTATTTCTTAAACTTTTCATAGACCAAGTAACAATTAATATCATACCAAGAATATAGAATTCTTCCAACCCATAGATATGCATCTCCTCCTTGTCCTTTATGCTACATCTGCCTTTATTATCAACACTGTCATTATTCGTTATCAACAATTCTATCAACATTGTCACAGGACAATGTTATAATTTGGCTTTAAACGTTATGTGGTAAAGAACTAATCTTGCTTGAAGGGAGATCTGGCCTGTGACCTTGACTCTCTACGCTCTTGGAATGTTCTGCCTGATAAGAGTGTCTGTTTAGCTGAGGGCTTTGAGACACATCAGATAGGAACAATGTGATTTGTAGAGGAAAATTTTGGGTGTATGGTATCAGCTCAGCCTCTGGAGAGGCTGGAAACTAAGGCCAGCATGTGGGTGGTCTACCATGTCTATGTGACAGAGCCATGATAAAATCTTGGACACCAAGGCCCAGGTGAGCTTCCCTAGTTGGCAATACTACATATGTATTGTCACACATCATTTCCATGACTACTGAGAAAGGACAACTGGAAGTACCACCTGTGGAACTCTACTCAGGTGTCTCTTTCCTTGGCTGATTTTAATCTGCATCCTTTCACTGTAATGAACCATAACCTCAAGCATATCAGCTTTCAGGGTGTTCTGTGAGTCCTTCTCTGAGGGTGGTTTTGAAGACCTCAAAATTCCAGTTGGTGTCAGTGTAACCGGCTCCATAAGCAAGAAAACATTTTTTAATAGTTTTTTTTTTTTGGTAGTTCTCTTAAGTTTCAAGTTCCCGGGCCAATAAGATTTGCTGACCAAAACTTTGTTGCTTTGTGTTGCACTGATGAATTCCCTTTTCAGTTTCTTTCCCAGGAATGGTGGAGCCTCCTTGCAGTCGCGAGATAACTACAAAGCCTTACACCACCTGTTTGTCTGGAGAAGACAAGATAAGCGATATCCCACCACAGATCGTGACCAAGGACCCCACCGAGCTTGTGCACAAGGCTGGAAGAATGACCAATATGAACCCCTAGCTCATTATAATACTAAAATCTCCACCCTGGGAAGGACTTATCCACCATTTTTTGATCATGGGTTGTATGTACTAGCATGATTTCTCACTGCGCTTGCGTGCCCTGCACTCCACACCAAACACGTAATGATGCTCACTCCCCTCATGCATTATTCATTTCACCTCCAGAAAAACCCCTGACCCTGTTGATCAGAGAGGCAGATTTGAGGCAGGCCATACCTTCTTCTGCTCAGTAGGTGCATTTCCTGAGATAAATCCTTCCTTCCTTGACAATCCTCGTTGTCTCAGTAATTGGCTTTTTGTGCAGCAAGCAACATTGAACCCCCCTTTTGGGTTCGTTAACATCAGAAGTGAGGATGGTTTTATAGACTGCCCTTTATTTATTTACATTTTATTTTATTTTTATTTTTAAATTTCAGAATATTATGGGAGTACAAACACTTTGGTTACATAAATTGCCTTTGCACTGCCCAAGTCAGAGCTACAAGCATGCCCCTCCCGCAGTGTGCTCCGCACCCATTAGGTGTGAATTTACCATCCCCTCCACCCCTCTCCTACCTGTCTGACACCCAGTGAACATTACTTCCATGTGTGCACATAAGTATTGATCAGTTAATACCAATTTGATGGTGAATACCAGTGGTGCTTGTTATTTTAGTAGAGATGGGGTTTCGCTCTGGCTCAGACTGGTCTCGATTGTCACTGAGTCCCCACTAACTGCATCTTGTCCCAGGCTAAAAGGACAAAAATGGAAACTCACTCTGTGGACTCCTTTCCTCTGAGCATGAACTACCCCTGAGAATTTGCTTGCATCACTTCACTCTCTAGTGACTTTAGCTAGCTACTTTTTACATTATGTCCAGAGTTTACAGCTATTATCTGTAGGAGGGTCTATATATTACTCAGCAATTACCCCACATTTTCATTATACTTAGCTTTTAACTAGTAAATTAAGGTTTTGCCTGTGTGGGAGACATTCCTTGACTGTACCCAGGGATCTCAGTTTCACAGATATTGATTATTCTAAGCTAAGTGACAATGAGAATTTCCATTTAAATTCTTATTAAATTTAGACTGGGCACAGTGGCTCACGCCTGTCATCCTAGCACTCTGGGAGGCCGAGGTGGGAAGATTGCTTGAGCTCAGGAGTTTGAGACCAGCCTGAGCAAGAGCGAGACCCTGTCTCTACTAAAATAGAAAAATTAGCCTGGTGTCGTTGCATGCACCTGTGTTCCAGCAATTTGGGAGGCTGAGGCAAGTGGATCGTTTGAGCCCAGGAGTTTGAAGTTGCAGTGAGCTACGGTGACACCACTGCACTCTAGCCTGGGCAACAGAACAAGACTCTGTCTCAAAATAAGTGAATAAATAAATTCTTATTAAATTCAGAGTGAATTGATGCAAATTATTAATATATACCCACATATAAGATAATTGTATACTAGCTATGGCTTTCAGTTAGAATACAAATAAAATTAATTTATAGCTTTTGAAATGAAATAAATTGAGCCTAATGAATCATTCTAGTTGGTGTTGATATCTATTTAATTTTTAAGAGAATAATATTTATATAGAAGCAGTACCTGAAAAATTACTTCATTTTCACAAGATTCTAAGAGTGTTATAGTATCATAGGTACATCAGTGCCTCGGGCAGGGATTTGAACTGCAAGATGATTATCTGTTGCAGTTATTAGCTAAGCTGTTTTGCAGAGGAATTCTAATGATACAGAAAATTAGTTAATGCAGACACTAACTTAAAACCTTATGAGTAAATCTCATAAATCTGACTTTGGCCAAGTATCTCAAGATGGGATACTTTTTCTCAATTTCCTGACCTATGACAGATGGGGAGACTCGCCGCTCAAAAATAGATGAAATATGGAATGTAAAGAAGTTGACACGGTGCTGAGCGTGTATTATCAGTTTAGTAAACGTCCACGGTTATGACAATTTGGTGGCTTCATAACGTGTCAACAATCGCCCAGGCTGAAACACATTTCCCAGAATTCCCTTCCCTATACACTTCCAATCAGGGCAGGCCACGAAAGAGATGTGAGTGGGATATTTGGAGGGCGGGATGAAGCAGCAATCATGTGTAGTTCGTGCTCATTGCCATCTGTTTGCCAGCTCGGCTCATTGGCATGAGGCTGCAGACGGGCCTACAGCTGCGCACCTTCTCCTGGAGCCTTCTGCAGCCTGCCGGACTCCCGGGCCGTTTAGTTCCATGACTAAGGGCTGCCACTGCTTCAGCACAGCCATAGCATCAAGGTCAGAGTTAATGAGAACTGACGTAGGTCTCGAGCTCCTGTTTGTGGGTCCCACTTTACATCCATCTTCTCTTCCTGCCAGCCCGCTCTGTGCCTTCCAGCTCTGATGTCAGACAGAAAGACAACAGACCTACAGAGACTACTAAGCCAGATCCCACAATCATATAAAGTCAAATCTCTAGACCAATCTCTCTCTGTCTTTCAAAACACACACACACACACGCACGTACAAACACACGGTGTTTCTACTTCTCTGATTGAATGCTAACTGATACAAACAATAATGGAGAGTAATTCAACTTGCAATACTCAAATTAAGTTTTAAAAACCCTTCTTTAATGCTTTGTGACCCCAAATGACTATTAATAGGGTACCTTGGTGCTTTAAAAAGTACCATGGTATGTTGCTAAAAACATGTGGAGAGCACCAACACTTCTAATAACAACATCAATAAGAAGCTTAGCAAATGCTTCTTGAGTATTTACCATACTGTGTGTCAAGTGATATTTCAAATATTATAAAAGAACCATATGAAGTAGACTCTATCATCATCCCCATTTTACAGATGAGGAAACTGAGGCCACAGAAAAATAACTTCCTGAAATCACACAGCTGACACATGACGGGGCCAGGACTCACACATGGCACTGGCTCCAGCGCCTGTACCCTTAATCACTACTCCACACTGCTTTCTGACGCCAGGGGTTACTGTAAGTTTCCACCGTGAGTGGAGGTAAACAAACATCACTGAAAATGACCTGGGTAATTGCTTCATTAGGAAAGATGGAGGCATGGTGGGGTGAGAGTTCCTTGAGATCAGGGTTGACTGGGATGTGTGTCGATGACTTAAAAGATAATGTTCTTCTTTCCTCAACAATTTTTGCTTTTGTTTTTTGTCTTCCCTCTTCCGTTATTCCTTTTCTTTTTCTACCATCACCCTCCACCCCCAACTTTTTTCTTTTTTTTATCTTTTTCTTGCCAGCACTCTGGGCTGGAAATATTTTAGGAGCAGCTTGTTACATGGTATTTCACTAAAAATAATACAAGTCAAGTCGTTGGCAAAAGAGTCAGCCTTGGAGGAACACCAATTGTTCAGAGCCTGGGGAGTCCTGCTTTTTTAAACAGGATAAATCTCTGAGACTTTGTGTCTGGTGATGACGGTGTCCAGATTCATGGAGAGGAATGATCATCTGACTCCTCCACGGAATCAGCTGCCTGGAAAGTGTGAGGATTTGCTAGACAAATGTTTTGGGACAAATGGGTCTTATGTTTGTGGAAGTCATATGGCCACCGTGCCAATTTACTCTCCTCTACTGACTTTAAAAGTTTGAGTTCCTGGGGGTTCTATCCTCTCCTCTTGTTACTCCACAGTCTCTCCTTACTCACTTGCATCCATTCACCTCCTACGCAGAGTCTGAAAGCCCAGGGGTTACACACGTGGACTCTGGAGCCAGACTGCCAGGGTTTGAATCCTGGCTCTGTACTCCCAGCTGCGTGACTTTAGTAATTCTGGGCCTCGGTTTTCGTATGGGAAAATGGGTTTAACAATTGCACCTGCCTCACAGGGTTGTTAGGAAGATTAAACAACTTAATATTTATAAAGTGCTTAGATAGTGACTGGTAAAAGTAAGCATTTGCAAGTGTTTATTGAATAAACTTGCAAATATATCTAGTTTAGACTTTTCCTCTGTATTCCAGACCCAAATAACTAACTGTCAACTCCTTATCTCTACTTGGATATGACACAAACAACATTTTGAGACCTGAGCTCAGTCATTAAAAATCATCCTCTGCTTTTGATGTTCCCCATGTCAGGGATCCCCTGCCCCCTAATCTACCCAATCTAGAAGCGTGGGAGTCACTTTCACCTCCCTCCACCTCACTTGCTATATACATCGTATTCTTGATTCTGCCTCCTAAATACACGTCACATCCTTTTCTTGCTCTCCGTCAACTTGGCCACCACTGGTAGGCAAAGCCACCGCCGTCAGCTTTCTGGACTATAGCGATGAACACCCAAACGGTCTCCCTGTACTTATGCTTTCTTACACCTGTCCAGTTGATTCCCCCAGCTGTGGAAAAGGGATCTTTAAAAATAAAAGACACGGCCAGGGCATGCATTCTCACTTTCCCATGGAGGCCCGTGGTTCTGGGTTTACAAAGCTTCAGTTCCCTATGCCTCAAGGCTTAGTGCTCTGCCTCTGTTTCCCTGTCCACCTCCATCCTCCCCCACCTTCCTCCCACCTCACCTTCCTCCTAGAGCCTCAGAGGTACAGTTTCCCCTGGTTAGAATGTTACTCCTGTGCCTTCTTGTCATTGGTCCTGCCCCCTCACCACCTCCACCCGTCCATTTAACTCTCCCTTCAAGATGCAACCCAGTGTCCGTCACTCCTGTCATCTCAGAGCAGTTGATATCTTAGTTGCACACTTCAATTACACCCTTGCTTACCCTTCGTGTCACTTATTACAACCATAATTTAATATTTTTTATTTAATTTCTGTCTTCCTACTAGATTTCTCACTGGGCAAAGATTTTATCTGGTCCAGTGTTGTATTTCTGGCCAACAGAATGAGCCCAATAAATGGTTGTTCAATGAATTGGCAAATGTGTCTATGGCTTTAGTCACCTCACACTTTTGATCACTGTCAGTGGCCACAGGGAAGGAATAAATTAAGCAGCTGCCCCGACTCTGACCTCACACCGTTTAAACAAAAAAAGTGTCTTGAGTTCATAGATCCAAACTTCTAGAAATGTAACGTCCGTATTTTTTAAAAAGGATTTTATTTCAAATTATCTTGGCATGGTTTAGAACCATGCTTGATACCCCTGAAAACATTTATTTGCTGTAAATGCACATTATCTATGCTTTTTGCATAACTTACAAAGAAAAGTTCTGTTCCCATACAATTTCTTTCTCAAGGTGTGCCTCTGTTGTTGTCTGGGACAGAGCTCGAAGAACAATTAAATCTCATTATGACCTTTTATTTCAACTTTGTCCCTCAGTGCCCATAATAAGCCACAAATTGTTGAAATAGATCATTTTTTTCATCATCCCTCTGTGGCCCAATTACCAGGAAAACACAATAATACCCCAGGAAAGAAAGAAAAGAACATGAAAACCTGCTCAAAGGACACGTTTGCATTCTTAAGGATTCCTAGCTTTTCTGATGAAACAAACGACGATGAATAAATCAGAAACTTTATCAGATATTTATTCCAGGAGAGCAAGATGAAAAGGAAGCCAAAGTGCCTTTATTTATTGAATAGTCAATTATCAACTATAAGCCTATTTATAACAATATGTAATATTTTATGTTTTCTAATATATAATAATATAATTTAATAACATTTATATTATCTCTATGCAAGTTATAAGTTCAGAAAAAATTTAAAAATAGAAAGTAAAAAATTTGGATATAATTATTTAGCTCTAATATATAATCATTTGTTTGATCTGTTTTTGGTCGCAAGCAGAATTTCCTCAAATTTTAAAACGTTTGTCTCGCTCTTTTGATTCACTTATGTAGATTACAGCTGCATTTTCTTCTCTCTGTTGGATATTGAAATGATGCAATGGAAAACACTTTCTTTTTCTTTATAGTCTTGTTGCATCTCTCTGCTTTGCTTAATCCCTAAAACTCTTTCAGGGATTTAAAATTGCATGTAAAAACGTTTCCGTCTAGTTTGTTGAGTTGAACTAGATTAATGAGGTTGGAGGACTATGCGGGTCTCTGGAGAATACAGGAATTACTCAAGAGGGTCATTTAACTCAGTTTTCAAAGGGAGTCATGAGAGTCTGGAAGGTTCTGAAGTCAGACATACATTTTGGGTGTTTCATCCCTTCTCTTCATTACTAATTTAGGTTTTCCTCCCCCTGAATCTTTTGAATTAATTATATTTTTTAGAAGTACAGCCTCTTGGTGGTAGAGAATTCTATCTAAAAAATTGCCTTTTACATGAAGTAGCAATTCTCACTACTAAAATAACTTTCAAAATTTCTAAAGTGGTATTCTTAGTTTAATATCTAAGGATTTGATGTTCATTCATGTAAAATGTTTACAGTTTTGAAGATTTCCGTTAGATGGTTTCTTGGCTTCCATCTACCTTAACTAAAGATTCCCAGTCTTGTCATTCTGACATCCCACGGCTCACAGACCTTCCCAAGACTAGTGGATGTTTGTTAGTTTTTGGCTCATCACAATCCAGTTCAGCCCCAGTTGTACAATGGTGATTCACCACTTGCCACTGTCATTATATATGGTCCTGGTGTAGCTGCCTTCGACCCTGGCCTGGGGCTGGTATCTGAGTTATATATGGCCACACAAAGCCTCATATTCTCCAGTCCACGGTGATTTGTTTGGAGACAGACATGTGGCCAAATCAGTGCCATTGAAATGCTGTGAAATATTTCTCAGAACTTTTGGAAAAGAGACAGCCATGCCTTTGGGGTTATATTTAAACACGAGGAGATGCGTGTTCTGAGTCTGTTGCAGATATTCTTCTATCACAAAGGGGATATCTTCCTGAGAATGGAAAAAATTGTAATTAAACAGTAACCTTCCACAACCCTAGGAGGAAATGGAGCCTGGGACCCTAAAAATGTCATTAATGTCCTATAATAATCAATTCTCGATCTCTGACGAGTGATGTGAATTATCCTGTAAAACATCCAAGAGCTCTGAAGATGAAATAAATGCACAATGGGAAAAATCTCAAGAGCTTTTGAAGGCAGTGGAGGCAAGTCCCATTGTTGGTCATACAAATGAAATACAGTTGGGGGAAGAAAAGCAGATGCATTATTCTAGCTGAGGTTTCATGGGGCTACAGGATTCAATAATTAAACTGATTCTCCCCACGTTGAATTAACAAAATCAATGCATGGTTATGACATGTTATATGCCAAAGATGAACCTCAGCCAAGCAGACCATGATGGGATTGTCACGGACTGAAGGACTCACTGGTGAATTACAGCAAAACATTCCAGTTTCTCCAGCTGATACAGACTCACGCTTGGTCAGTGAGCCCCTTATCTTTACTTTTTGTAGATTATTACAGAATAGGTAGTACAGAAAGATACAGCTGCTCAGCCCTGTGACCCAGGCTACCTTTATCTCAGTGTTCTCATCTTCAAAATGAAAGAGAAAATAAATATCCTTCAAAATCTTTTCAATTTTTTTTGTCTATTTTAACATTTTAAACAACTTTTCAAACCTTTTATACTCAGCCAAAATTCTTAAATTTTTTTTTTGAGACAGAGTCTTACTCTGTTGCCCAGGCTAGAGTGCAGTGGTGTCATCATAGCTCACTGCAACCTCAAACTCCTGAGCTCAAGTGATCCTCCTGCCTCAGCCTCCTGAGTAGCTGGGACTACAGGCACGCACCACGACACCCAGCTAATTTTTTCTATTTTTGGTAGAGACGGGGTCTTGCTCTTGCTCAGGCTGGCCTCGAACTCCTGACCTCCCACCTCAGCCTCCCAGAGTGCTAGGATTACAGGTGTGAGCCACTGCACCAGGCCAAAAAATTTTTAATTATTAATCTTATAAATAAATGAATGATCCTCAGAATGGTAGGGAGAACACATCATGACCAAAGTTGGATATTTTGTAAATTCTTAGGCTTATTTCCACCATCTCCCTGGGATGTATCAAAGTTTTAGAAAAGAAAGGGATATATATTTTGACACACCTACCTACATTTACAATTACTATACTAAATCAATAATTTCTTTCAGTTCAAGGCTTGAGATTCACTTGAATCTCAAATTGAATAACCAAATACTTTGTTAATAAATAAGACTTATCATTCATGCTACCATGTTACCTGAAATATTCAGAGGCAGAATGTCAGAGATTGTTTTATTGAGTACTTTTTCTTGATCTCTTACTTAGCATTTTCCTCTAGAGAAAAAGACAAAATTAATTAATATTAATAATGGTGATGACAATAATCATAATAGACATTTATTGAGTGTATAACAAGCAACGTCCATTTTACCAAAATTTTTCCATGAATTATCTCCTTTGATCCTCTCAAAAATGCTTCGGGAGGTGCTAAAGTGTTCAGGTTTTACAAATGGAAAAAAGCTGAGACTTAGATTTAAAAACTTGCCCAAAGTCACACAGCTGTAAAATGGCTGAGCTGGGATTTGAACTCAGGTCCCCCTGGGAGCTAAACCAGTTCTTACTACTGTTGCTCATCTAATCACTCATGACATTAATTCAGTGCCTACTATCTTCTATGTGCCAAGCATATGTTGAGTGACTTATATTCATCATCTCACACTGCACCACAATCCCACAAGGGAGTTTTATCATCCTTACCACGTTGTAAAACAGAAGATTTTGACATATTTGGATTATTGTATGCTTTCAATAGGTTTCCTTCGTACATTTATGAAATTTGTGCACAACTATGTGTATACATATGAATGTCAGCTATCAGGAAAAAAATGGCAGCGGAGGAGTAAATGCCATAGAACGGCCCTGTCTCCTGAAGGCAGAAGCGTGTGTGAATGAATGTGTTCCACATAGACAAATGAATTTTTTAATAAATCTTCTTACTGATCTTTTCTTTTATCAGGCAGCCACCCAAACCAGAATAGGTTCAGAGTGACTCCCTTACTGATTATTTTTCATCAGAGCCAGGGAAGAGAGAGTGGTTTATGACCCAGAACTAACAGCCCTTAAACTATTTTTTTCAATAGTTTTAAAAAAGCAAGGTGATATTCTTTGCTTTAAAAGGACAACATTCTTCATAAGGAAATAGTAGGACCACTTTTAAAGTAATTATAATGTTGATATTACTAGATTTTAACTTTTATATTCTCTGGTTTTCTATTTAAAAATACTCCTGGACAGTCTTGTAGTTTTTATAGAGGTGACAACTGCTATTTCAATTCTGCTCAACAGATATTTCTGGCCAGTACTGGGTGCCAGACATGACCCTGCTCCTAGAGAATCGCCATGAATTAAGACTCTGTCTCTGGCCTGGAGGAGTTTACCCCAGAACCCTGTGTCTGGTTTTAAACACTTTCCATTAGGGGCAAAGATTCCTCTGTCTCCAGTCACCCAAGTTGATTGGTTGCATAATGACTATTTTAAACTTAGAAGTCTTTGGAAGAAGTTTAACCTTCATTTGGTGGAAGGAGATAATATACACTTCGTTTTCCTCTGGCTTTGATGTATCTTCCATAGTTAGAATTCCTACTAATGTTTTAAGTTCTGCTTTGCCAGAGTGAAAACAAGGTCCTGTCTTGTTAAACAAGTTAAGAACTACTGATAATGTTTGCACCTCCATAATATTCTGAAATAAAAAAAATTTTTAAAAAAGGAACAAAATGTGGGCTCAGAAAAAACAAATAAAGACCTAGTGATACACTAAATGTTTAAAAGAATTCCTTTCTTTAAAAACCTCTGACAAACGAAGCAAAGTGAGGGTTGGGTTTTACAACAGGCACACAAGGGACTTGATAATGATCTTTGAATTTGTGATGGGCTATTGAACAAATGGGAATTTGGCAGTAGTGATATTTTTCAACTGATATTCCAACCAACAGTAAGTAAAACATTAAAAAAAAAGTAAAAAGGCCTTTCATTTCAGCAGAATTACAAAATTTATAAAATACAAGACTAGGAAATTTGAAAGATGCTGTTATCTAAAGGAAATTGAGACATAACTTTAAAAAATATTTAATTATGTGCACACAGCTTTCTGAGGAAAAATGGAACTAACATATTTGTGAGGTCCTTCTATGGTCAGTCTGTGCAAGACACAAAAGCCTCTAAGATATTTTCTTATGGTATGCATTTTATACAAGAGGAAACAGAGACTCAAAGATGTTAAACTGTCCAAGGTCATACAGCTAGGAGCGGCAGAACAGGAATCCAAACCCAGCTCTGTTTGACTCCAGAGTCTGCACTCTTTCCATTAGATCATCCTACATCCTTTTATGGGATGGTTTCATTGCCAACTGGGGATAAAATAAATGGCCTTTTGAAATTCCTTCCATTGCCTTGATTCTATTCTCCTTACTTGATCTCAATTTTGCTATAACACTGTCGTTTAGCGATTTGTATATGCAGAGAAGATGGGTTAGAAAACAATGCAACTTGATGAGTTTAACATGATTTTGCAAATTTAAGTGTTCCTCACTCTTACTGGGTTATGAAATCTCAATGAGGAGGCACCTCAGAGTTCATCTAATACAAACCAAGTCCAGTGTGTAATTTAATCTCTCTGTCTCTCTCTCTCTTTCTGTTTCTCTGTGTCTCTCCTTCAGCAAATATTTATTTAGTACCACTACGTATTAAGTAGTGCAGATATAGCAGTGAACAACACAGACAAGTCCCTGCTATCATGAAGCTTTTTCCTTACTGGTGCTGCTCTCTTCTGCATTTTATAGCTGCTCATTCTAGCAGAGTAAGATAGACTCCAGGTTATAAAGGAGAGAGAAAAGGCCAAACCATTTCAAAGATTCTCTTTTACGTAACTTATTAAGAACCCCCCTGGTGCACAGCTGACATCTAAGGCAGTAATTGGGCACATAAAAGTCGATCTTAGCGCTTTGCCCTTAGTCTGTGGTCTTATTAACGAGTTTAAATGCATTTTCCCCATGTGGTTTAAAGACTGTTAAAGATCTAGAAATACTTTTGGACTCTTCTAAGCAGACAAGAAGACAGATGGACCTAAAGAGTAATGGTTGGCAAGAACACATTGTTAGTGGCTTGATTTGAAGGTGGTTCTGAGAAGGAGCTCAGTAATTTCAGTGGGTGTCTGAGATGGGATTTACTTGGAAAGGGAAAAAGAAAGTAAATGTAGAGCGAGCCCAAGAAGGATGAAATAATTGAAGGAACAGAGTGGGCAGGCTGGGAGGAATAGTGTGAAATAGCGCCGACCCAAAACATACATCTACTTAAACAGGACTGCTAGAGAAGATGGGCAGAGCCCTCATACGGGAATGCCACTTGTGGCCTAAAGCACCCTGTATATCTTGTTACTTTGCCTCCGTGTCGCTCTGTTTTGTTTTGCCTTGTGTTTGGGTCATGATGGACATTTCTGTCTTCCTCCACAAGAATGGAACTGATTCATAGCAGGGGACCATGGCCGAGTCATCGTGGAACACCCCAGTATCTTGCTCTGTGTCTCTTGTACAGAGTAGGTATTCCAACATGATCGATGATAGAGAACTTTTTCATTTGGTAAAGGGTCGGTGCTTGGCAATCACTTTGAATAATAAATCAAGTTAGGGAGAAAAAAGGGGCAGAAATGTGTCCTGTTCCAGAGCAAGCTTAGAGGGAAGAAAGCAATCCGGAGTTGTGTGTACTCTCTCAAAAGTCACAAACTAAAAGGGCATCAAAAGATATACGCAGAGGGCCATTTTCCTTGTTCTATTATAAGCCAAATCCTGATTTGGGGTGGGGGTGGGGTTCTTTGCATAACCTGTTTCCCTAGGCCAACCAGTCTGAGGTTTAAAATAGGGCCATAAAACAATGACAAAACAGAATTCACTTAATTCCGTCTCCAGTTTCTTCTGCAAGAACTCCAGTTGCCTTTGAATCTCCCTAATTGCTCTGGGAAACCCAGGAGTTATTTTGCTTGTATTCTCGTCTTGGCTACCATCTGCCAGGAGTCACTTTCCTTCTCCCTTGCTCAGCAGCTGAGAGGTTGCCAAGAAGCCAACACAGAGGCCTCCGATGAGTGCAGGCGGGCATTGGGCATCCATTCCGTGTGTGCTTCATGCTCATTTCCTTCCCATCTCACACTGCAGATGTAGGCTGACACGAATGACTTCCCAGCCTATCATTTCGATTCTATACTCCGATGTACTCCAGTTCATGTTGGTGGAAGACAGTAGTGCAATGTGGTCAAGAGTGTAGATTTCAAATTCAGAGAGATTTGCATTAGAATCCCAGATCTGCCACTTTTTAGCTGCGTGTCCACAGGCAAGTTACACATCCATCTTAAGCCTCAGTTGGAGAAAATAATGACCGTATCATAGGGTCACTATGATGATTAGATCAGATAATGTAGGCTAAATGTTTAGTAATTAGAAAGAGCTTAATAAAATGTTAATTATTATCATTACCATCTGTTACCTAGGTTACAAAAAACGCTTCTTTGTGTTCTCAATGTCTAAAGATATTTTTGTTAAAACAGCTCTCAAAATTTTTATTCATAATCCCTCCTCCAAGGAGACTGAATGGGGACATATGATCTAAATGATGTTGTTGTTGCCCAAATAACCCTCTCTTGCAACCTGTCCCACTGTCCTCAAACACGTTCCCCTCAACTCTCTCTTCTTTTCCAATGAGCTATTTCCTAGAGAGATCTTGAGTACTCCTTGCCAATGGAGCTCTGAAGGGATCCCCACGGTGAAACTCTGGACAGGGCCAGGCATGTTTGAGTTGTGGTGTGAACAGAGCTAAGATATCCAACACATAAGGGAGGATTTGGCAATAGCTAGATGGTAGGTGAGAATGTAAAGGAGATGATATAAAATAAGAAAAGAAGAAGACAGCATCCGAGTCCCCCAAGAAAGAAAACTGGCACTTCAACATTCATCTAAGTAAAAGATTATATTTTAATTTACATTTTTCTGCAGAAAATTAGTACATACAAGCAAAATTTTAAAAACATGTTTTTATTACATTCTGAGTAATAGTCTTAAAAAAAGATTATGTGTTTGGAAAACACTGGCGGAAAAGCTGGGACCTGTTTTGCGCCTAGGTGGGGAATGTGCTCCTGAATCACCAGATAGAATTCAGCTTGAAATTATCCCTTCTTTTATGGCCTTCAATGGAGAAAAAAATAATCTACTCAGTAATGAATGCATAGTCCATTAGAGTTACTGTGTTCTTTTTGAAGAAAAAAAATGACATGACAGCTTTATTCACTCCATGTGGCCCACCAAATTGCTTCAAGTAAAGTGCAAAGAAGACAAACACTAAAATTGAATTTTTCCTTCCTCTTGTACCTAGAGGCATATGCTAAGGCTGGAATGCATAAGTTAAAATGGCAATAATAATAACAGTGGAAAACCAAATGCAAATATTCAACTCAGTTAGACAACTGATTCCAAGGGGCAGCAATTTTCATGTTCCATCTGCTTGAAGAAAATTTCTTGTTAATCAGATCTATAAAAGGGTGTGGGTATTGGATTCTATTCTCTGTTAAAGCCATAAAAATTTTGTACAGTGATGCATCACTTATCTGTTGAATCTGCTTTATTTGCTATTTTTCTTTTTAATTTCCACAGACCCACCCCAGGAAATTTGCTAACTAAAGCCCCTGGGAAATTGACTAATGAATGTATGCTACTAGGTACTATAGCAAATGCCATTGGAAAATTAAATCAATATTAAATATTCCAATTATAAATTTTGACTTTTTAATTTAGATTTCAACTGGGGACTATTCCTTATCACTATGCTGGAGAGGCCCAGTGAATATATTCATGGAGACACAAGTAAAACCAGCACACCAAATTTCAGTAATTTGCTTTAAGTATCCCTATCTGAAAGAGTCTGTATGTGCTTAGGTAATAGAAACTTCTCATGTGACTTTTTTCCCCTTGATCTTGAAAACGGTTCTGTTAAGACTAGTTCTATTTTATTTCCACTGTCTTTATATTACAAGGCTTAATGGAACATGTGACTTAGATTTCTATGTAATTTGTTAGAAAGCAAAATGAGTATGGAAACTTAGTTTTCTCATTATGTTTTATTGTTACTACCATTTATTTTTCAATAGGGATGGAGAGCATAGGCTTTGTATTCAGATGGACACACTGCTGTTCAAAGTCCAGCTCTGCCAAGTGCTAGCTCTGTTACCTTGGGCAAGTTGTTGAACCTCTCTAAACCTCAGTAGCCTGTTCTGTAACAGGGTGTAAAATGGGTGCAAGAGTTCCTTTCTCACAAGACTGTAAAGATGAAATCCACCTTAGCACAGTAGCTGGTTCATAGTGAGTAGTATACTAATGATAGCTATTAACATGATTGTTAAGCATATTAATTTAAGATTATGTGTTTCAATTCCTTCAGGGAAAACTTGATTGAATTAACTCTGGTTATAACCCAATAAATAGATATAAATCTAAATAGAGGAGTCATTGTTTGTTAAGGAGAAAACTTCTGCTAAGAGTGAATCTCTCAGGACAATGCTTGTGACATGCACATAATCAGGCAATGAAACTGACCCTAGGTGGGACCTCAAGCAGAGGGTTTCACACAGAGTGATCTAAATAAGTTTATGTCACCACAGGTTAGAATGCACCTACACGCTCATCACAAACTTAGATGAAATAAGGAACCAAATCAATATCTATTTTGCACTTTCTATGTGCCAGGCATTGTTCTAAGCATGTCTACATATCTAATGATCCTGTTGATGTATCATCGCCATTTTAGAGATGAAATCACAAAGGCTCAGAGACGATGCAAAACTTGACTGAAGTCTCCCAGCAATAATGGTGGGCTTGCACTTCCCATTAGATGATATTTTGCTTTTCTAAATAGACATCAAAGCTTCCCCTGACAAAAATCTTTAGAGGTCAGGAAAGGTGGAGGCACAGGGGAATCACACTTACCATCTAGGAGGGATTTACCTTGTAAATAATTCCACCTAAAACAAGAAAGAGGTGTAGGAGGCAAATTCACTTCAAGAACAATGAGCATTCACAGGGGGCAACAGGTGGTGGATAATTCTGATGCTCTGATTGTCCCCTGACCCAGATCCATAGGATCATGCCTGGTGCCATAATAAGAGACAGGAAAACCCCAGTGGCTGTTTGATTCCCAATCCAGGAGAGGCAGGTGGAGAGTGGGTGGAGGCCCAGGCCCTAGAACCACTCCTTGTGTGCCTGTCTGCCAGCTTTCCCATGAACATGCTCACTGACCTTGGGCAAGTTATTTAACTTGCTCAAGACTCCACTTGTTTATCTGGAAAGTGGAGATAAAATAATACCTGCCTCCCAGGTTGTTTTGACAATTAAATGAGTTAATAATGCTTAGAGGAACACCTGGCATTAAGTTCTCGAAAAACTTTATCTGGTGCTATTCTATGCTGTATCAAGATTATGGCAGATAACAATTTGACATTCCTAAATATTGTTTTGTATCCTAGTATTTCCTTGCCCTTCTCGCCATTGTCATTGGCATTTCCCCCCTTCAGGGATGTCATAGCCTAGGAGCCAACAGCAATAGGCCCTCAAGGGCCTCTGGGCAAAGACAGCACATAATGTATGAATAAAGCTCCTCCTTTACCTTCCTTCTCCAAGGCAAGTCAACGTTCCTCCTGGAGTAAGGCAAGGAGCAGAACAGGAAAGAACCAATGGAGGCAGATGCTGGTGTGTACCACTTAAAAGGTGGAGGCATCTTTTTCTTAACTCTCATCCAGAGTCCCAGGAGGAGAAGAGAGTAGACAAGACAATCCAGAAAAGTCCAGGGAATCTGGGAATAGAGGGCTTCTGTGCCCATTTAGAGCTTGAGAAACAAGCAAGAGTCCAGATACTCACCTGGGTGGCCAGGTCACGGGTAGAACTATTTCCTCCGCACTCACTATTGGGCCGGTCATGGTGAAGGGCCACAGCCAGCCTCAGCAGATCTCCGAGGCTCCAGAGCAGCATGCGGGGAGCTCCCAGAGCCTCCCAAAGGTCTGGGAGGCCTTTAGGTGGGGAGTCAGGGGAGATGCAGTGATGACTGGGGACCCCAGAGAGGCCAAAGTACATCACAATTGGGGAACCAAAGACTAGGTGCCACCTCCTTCCACCACCAGACAACACAGAGGTGATGTGTAATCCCCTGGAAATATATATGCCACCTGGGAAGTGAGAGTGGGGCTCTAAATTCAATGGGTTTCTATCACCACTGAGAATGGGTGCTTAAAGCAGAACTTAAGTCCATCCATAAATCGAGAGAAGTACATGGACTGCTCACTTGAGTGAAATGTTGCCCAAAGCAACAGCAGCTTCAGTGCTAGTGGGCAATGGTGTTATGAACAGTCAGCAACACTCTGGCTGTGTACCGTGGCAGGTGTCAGCAGCATGACATGCGAGATTTGTTGTTGTTGCTTATACAGTCTACTGAAACTTGATCAAATGCTATGTGCTGGGCACTGTGCTAAATTCTTAAATGGGATTATCTCATTTCATCATCACAAAAATGCTATTATTATCCCTAATCTACTGATGCTAAAATTGAGGCCTGGAGAGGTCAAGGTTACACTTCTAGTATGCGATGGGACTGGGATTCGACTCCAGCCCCTCTGTTGCTAGAGCCTGTGTGGATAAGCGCTATGATATCCTGCCCTGCTCAGACAGGTGTCAAAGGCAGACTTTCTGGCAGCCTTCGCCATTGGCAGTGACAGGAGAGGCACATGCCGGAGAGGTGGAAGGCACTGCTACCTCTTGGAGCCAAGGTGACAAAGTTGCAGGTCGCACTGGGAAAATCCTAAAATATTTGGGAGGAATTTGAAGGATAGCTGGAATTCTGCTGAAGAGGGCCAAACCAGAAAATTAATTATTTTGTCATTGCCATTATGGTCTTATTTTTGTGTCTGGGCTGGTGTGGCTTAAAAAATAGAGGCTATACTATCAGCATCCCCATTTATTACAAAGAAGGTGAATGGACGGTACTCGGAAAGCATCACTGAATTGTCTTTTCGCATCTAGTCTTGGTGATGAGACATTTGATTACAATCTGGTTCTCATTACTTTGTTGTTAAAATAATTATTCTCACTGGGTTTTTATTTTAGGATCTTCTTTCAGTGCTTCCTAGTCTGAAATTCCCTCATGACGTGAGCAGTGTGAACTTCCCTCCCCCTGTTTGGCATTCAGGGACCATTTCAATCTGAACCATTAAGTCTTTTTTCAGCCATGGGATATGTTTTCTTATCTAATCCTTGGTAACACATGTGCCATCCATTTTGACTTCTTTCTTTCATTTCTAGAACCCATTAGTTCATTAGTATGTGGAACCTCTGTGAATTAGCCCTCTAAGGATTTGGGGTTTTTTCTCTCTTAATTTCCCATCTTCTTGTCATTATGCTTTATATCCTGGGAAATCTCTTTGATTTTAACGTCTAGCATTCCTTTTATTATTGATATGTAATAATTATACATTTTATTGGCATATATGTGATATTTTGACACATGTGTACAACGTGTACTGATCAAATCAGGGTATTTAGGATATCCACCACCTCAAATATTTATCATTTCTTTGTGTTGGGAACATTTTAAATCTTCTCTTTTAGTTATTTGGAAATATAGAATAAATTGTTATTCACTGTGATCACCTTGCTGTGCTATTGAACACTAAGACTTAATCCTTCTATCTAACTGTATGTTTGTACCCATTGACCAACTTCTCTTTATTCCCCCATCCCCACCCTTCTCAGCCTCTGTAACTGTCATTCTATTCTCTACCTCCATGAGATCAACTTTTTAAACTCCCACATATGAGTGAGAACATGCAATATTTATCTTCCTGTGCCAGCCTTATTTCACTTAACATGATAACTTCCAGTTCCATCCATGTTGCTGCAAATGATAGGATTTCATTCTTTTTATGGCTGCACACTATTTTATTATAAATATATATCACATTTTCTTTATCTATTCATCCACTGATGAACTCTCAGGTTGATTCCATATCTTGGCTATTGTGAATAGTGCTGCAGTAAACACAAAGGGGTGCAGATATCCCTTTGATATACTGATTTCCTTTCCTTTGGATAGACGCCCAGTAGTGGGATTACTGGATTGAAAGGTAATTCTATTTTTAGTTTTTTGAGAAATCACCACACTGTTTTCCATAATGGCTATACTAATTTACATTCCCACCAACAGTGTATAAGAGTTACATTTTCTTCACATCCTCTCCAGCATCTGTTACTTTTTCTTTTTGATAATAGCCATTCTAACTGGGGTGAGATGATATCTTATTGTGGTTTTGATTTGCATCTTACTGATGATTAATGAAGTTGAACATTTTTTCATATACCCGTTTGCCATTTATATGTCTTCTTTTGGGAAATATCTATTCAGATCCTGTTTTTATGCTAACACCATGCTATTTTGGTTACTATAGCTTTGTAGTATATTTCAAAGTCAGGTAGTGCAATGCTTCCAGCTTTGTTCTTTTTGCTCAGCATTGCTTTTGCTATTCAGAGTCATTCATGGTTCCATATAAATTTTAGGATTGTTTTTTCTATTTCTGTAAGAATGTCATTGGTATTTTGATAGGGACTGCATTGAATCTGTAGATTGCTTTGGGTAGTATCGTCATCTAAACAATATTAATTCTTCCAATCCATGACCATGGGATGTCTTTTCATTTGTTTGTGTCCCCTTCAATTTCTTTCATCAGTGTTTTGTGGTTTTTGTTGTAGAGGTCTTTCACATCCTTGGTTAAATATACATAGGGTTTTTTTTTTTTTGTAGCTACTGTAAATAGAATTGCTTTCTTGATTTCTTTTTCAGCTGGTTTGTTATTGGTGTATAAAAATGTTACTGATTTTTGAATGTTGATTTTATATCCTGCAACTTTACTGAATTTGTTTATTAGTTCCAAGAGTTTTTTGGTGAAGTCTCTAGATTTTTCTATATATACAGTCATGTCATCTGCAAAGAGGGATAATTTGACTTTCTCTTTTTCAATTTGGGTGCCTTTTCTTTCTTTCGCTTGCCTATTGCTTTGGCTAGGATTTCCAGTACTATGTCAAATAGGAGGGGTGAAAGTGGGCATCCTTGTCTTGTTCCAGTTCTTAGAGGAAAAGGCTTTCAACTTTTCCCCATTCAGTATGATGTTAGCTGTGAGTTTGTCATGTCTGGCCTTTATTATGTTGAGGTTATATTTCTTCTATGCCTAATTTGTTGAGAGTTTCTATTATGAATGAATATTGAATTTTATCAAATGTTTTTCTGCTTCCATTGAGATGATAATATGGTTTTTGTCCTTCATTCTGTTGATGTGATGTACTACATTTATTGATTTGCATGTGTTGAACCATCCTTGTATCCCTGGGTTAAATCTCACTTGGTCATTTTGTATTATCTTTTTGATGTGTTGTTGGATTTGGTTTGCTAGTATTTTGTTGAGTATTTTGCATCTATTTTCATCTGAGATCTTGTCCTGTAGTTTTCTTTTTTGTTGTGTCTATGACTGGTTTTGGTAATGCTGGCCTCACAGAATGAAATAGAAAGAATTTCCTCCTCTTCAATTTTTTGGAATAGTTTGAAAGGAATTGATATTAGTTCTTCTGTATAAGTTTGGTAAAATTCAGCAGTAAAACCATTCAGTCCTGAGCTTTTCTTTGTTTAGGAGACTTTTTAAAATTACAGATTAAATCTCATTACTCATTATTGGTCTGTTCATGTATCTTGTGTTTCTTCCAAGTTCAATATTGGTAGGTTTTATGTGTTTAGGAATTTTCCCATTTCCTCCAGGTTTTCCAGTTTGTTAACATATAATAGTTCATAATAGTCTCTAATGAGCCTTTGTATTTCTGTAGTACCAATAGTAATGTCTCTTTTTTTTGTTTCTGATTTTATTTGAGTCTTTTCTCTTTTTTCTTGGTTAGTCTAGCTAGTCATTTATCAATTTTGTTTATCCTTTCAAACAATCAACTTTTCATTTTATTGATCCTTTGTATTATTTTATTAGTCTATTTCATTTAGTTATGCTACGATCTTGATTATTTCTTCCCTTTTATTAATTTTGGGTTTAGTTTGTTCTTGCGTTCCTAGTTCCTTGAGGGTGCATTGTTAGGTTGTTTATTTGAAATCTCCCTACTTTTGTTTTGAAGTAAGCATTTATTGCTATAAACTGCACTCTTAGCACTTCTTTTGACATGTCCCATAGGTTTTTGTATACTGTTTTCATTTTCACTTGTTTCAAGAATTTTTTATTTCCCTTTTAATTTCTTTATTGACCCAGTGGTTGTTCAGGAGCATGTTGTTTAATTTTCATGTATTTGTATAGTTTCCAAAGTTCGTCTTGTTATTGCTTTCTAGTTATTCCACTGTGGTCTGAAAAGATACTTGATATAATCTCAATTTTTTAAAAAAATTTGAGACTTATTTGTGGCCTAATATGTGGTGTGTCCTAGAAAATGTTTCATGTGCTGATGAGAAGAATGTATATTCTGCAGATGTTGTGTGAAATGTTCTGTAAATGTCTCTTAGGTCCACTTGGTGTATGGTGCACATTAAGCTTGATGTTTCTTTGTTGGTTTTCTGTCTAGATGATCTGTTCAATGCTGAAAGGAGGGTGTTGAAGTGCTCAATTATTATTGTATTGGGATCTATGTTTCTCTTTAGCTCTAACAATATTTGTTTTATATACTTGGTTGCTCTGGTGTTGGGTGCATGTGTATTTGTAATGGTTGTATTCTTTTGCTAAATTGATCTCTTTATCATTATATACTGACCTTCTTTGTCTTTTTTATGTTTTTTTGACTTGAAGTCAATTTTGTCTGATATAAGTATCACTACTCCTGTATACTTTTAGTTCTCAATTGTGTGGAATATTTTTTTCTACCCCTTCACTTTTAGTCTATGTGTGTCTTTACAGGTGAAGTGAGTTTTTTGTGGGCAGCATATAGTTGGATCCTCTTTTTTTATTCATTCAACCAGTCTATATATTTTAATTGGGGAATTTAAACCATTTACATTCAAGGTTGTTATTGATAGGTGAGTACTTACTCCTGTCATTTTTTTAACTGTTGTCTGATGATTTAGTATATCCTTTGTCCTTTCTTTCTCTTTTACTATTTTTCTTCACAATTTGTTGTTGTTTTGTTGTGATAATGTTTGCCTCCTTTCTCTTTCTCACTTGTGTATCTGCTCTACAAGTGAGTTTTATAATTTTGTGTGTTTTCATGACAGTAGATACCATCCTTTCACTTCCAGATATTATAGGAATCCTTTAAGCATTTCTTGTAGGGCTGGTCTAGTGGTGATGAATTCCCTCAGTTTTTGCTTGCTTGAAAAAGACTTTATTTCTCCTTCATTTTTGAAGGATAGTTTTCTTGGGTATAATATGCTTGGCTGGCATGTTTTTTTCTTGCAGCTCTTTGAATATATCATCCCATGTTCTCCTGGCCTATAAGGTTACTGCTGAGAAATCTACTTTTAGTCTGATGGGAACTCCCTTATATGTGACTTGACACTTTTCTCCTGCTGTTATTAGAATGCTGTCTTTGTCTTTGACTTTTGACAATTTGACTGTAATGTGCTTGGAGAAGGACTTTTTGGGTTGAATCTGTTTGGGGATCTCTGCGATTCCTATATCTGAATGTCTACATCTCTTTCAAGTCTTGAGAAATTTTCAGGTATTATTTCATTAAATATGGTTTTCATGCCATTCCCATCTCTCCTTCTTCTGAAATTCCCAAAATTCAAGTACTTGGTCACTTTATGATGTCCTATATATCACATAGGCTTTTTTTTTTCTTCATCCTTTTTAATTCTTTTTCCTTTCTTTCTTTCTTTTTTGTCTGACTAGGTTATTTCAAAAGACCAATCTTCAAGTTCAGAAATTCTTTTTTTCTGCTCGATGTAGTCTATTGTTGAAGTTCTTGATTGTATTTTTAATTTAATCGTTAATTCCTCAGTTACAGGATTTCTGTTTGGTTCTTTTTTATGATATCTATCTCTTTGTTAAATTTCTCATTCAGATAATTAGTTTTTATTTTGATTTCTGGTATTGTTTATCTGTGTTCTCTCATGTCTCATGGAATCTCTTTAATATCATTATTTTGAATTTTTTCATGCATTTCATAGAATTTCTTTTCTTTGAGATCTGTTACTGGAGAATTATTGTGTTCTTTTGGTAATGTCTTTTTTTTCTTCTTCTTTATGTTTCTTGTATCCTTATGTTGATATCTGTGCATCTGATGTAACAGTCACTTCTTCCAATTTTATGGATTGGCTTTCATAGGTAAAGACTTTTCCGTGTAGCTGCATATATAGTGTTGGTTGGGTAGGGTGCTTTGGCTTTGATTTTGGGTAAGAACAGTAGTGGAGTCTCCATATGATTTCCTTGGTTATAATCAGTGTCAGTGGATTCTGTGAGTTCTTCAGTGGCTTAGGCTGTGGTTGTTAGTAGAGGCTGTGGTGAGGCTTTGCTGGTGGTGGGGATGCCAGGTGGGCTGGTCCTCAGGCACTAGTGGTGGAAGCAGTGGGCTGGGCCAGTCAGTTCTTTGCCTTTCAGCTGGCATTCTCAGGTGCTAATAGTGTCAGTGGCAAGTTAAGAGGGTGGGTCCTTGAGTCCTTAGGCAGTGTGCATGGCACCAGTGGTGGCCGTAGTGGTCATGGGCCATCCGTCAGGCTTCTGAGCAGTGTATGCAGGTGCCAGAAATTATGGTGGTGGGCTAGGCCCCTGGATGGTGTTTGCATATACTGGTGGTAGCAGGCAGGGCAGGCCTATCCTTAGGCCCCCGGACAGTGCATGCAGGCAGTGTGTGAGGCAAACCTGTGTTCAGGTCCCTGAAAGGTGTTTGCAGCTGCCAGCAGTGGTGTGTGGGGTAGGTTGATCCCTAGGCTCCCAAACAAAAGTGGGTGCTGGCAGTGATAGTGGTGGGTGGGACAGGCCTGTCCTCAGTCCACTAGATGGTGTGCATGGGTGCAAGTAGTGATGGGTGGGGTGGGTTGATCCCCAGGCACCTGGGTGGCATGCACAGGCCCTGGTGGTGGGGGGAAGAGCAGACCCCACAATGATACATGCAGGTGCTAGTGATGGTGAGTGGGGTGGATCAATACCTAGGCCTGTGGACTGTGTTCTTGGGTGCTAGTGGCAGTGGGTTGTGAAGGCCTGTCCTCAGGCCTCTCATGATGCACACAGTCTCTGGCTGCAGCAGGCAGAGCAGATCAACCTCCAGGCTCATGGACTGCATTCTTGGTGCAGGTGGTGGTGGTGGTGGATGGGGCAGGCTTGTTTTCAGGCCTTTAGATAGTGAGCATGGGAACCAGCAGCAGTGGACAGAGTGGACCTGTTCTTAAGTCCCAGGATGGTGCACAGGGAGGCTGGTCCCTGGGTCTACTAAAGGCACATGCAGGTGCACAGCAGCCCTATCATTGGAGGGGGCATGGTTGCTGTCAGTGGTAGAAGCCCTGGGCAGACAGCTATCAGGTTCCAGGGAGTGCATGCTTTGGCTCCCTTTGTCCTGGGGACAGTCTCCCTGGCGTGCTGTACCACCCATTCCGTAGGGCATAGGACATTGTGTGGGTTAAAGTGCTGGGTCCAGCTGGCATTGCAGTGCTGTAACCCTCTGTATGGACATGGGTAGATGTCAGGGGCTCCAGGGACGTGGAGATGGAGGGGCTGTTGGGCCCTAGGGCAGGATGCAGTCTGGTGAGGGTTAGGCTCCCAAAATTGCACTGTGCTATGGCTGGGTGGGTCTGGAAGGGTGTGTGGACTCAGCATGAACTTCCTCTCTGGAACGATGCCATTGTGTTGACTCCAGATAGCTTTCTATTCTAGTCTCAGGGTCTGTGAGGGCTGAGGGACTCTCCTGTGGCAAGGAGTGCAGGAGTCTGTGATGGGAATGTGGACCACTGGAGGTTTTTAATTTACCTTTTCCCCAAAATGGGGAGTTCCCCTTGCTCTGAGCTGATCCTGGCCAGGCTGGCTGTTTTGCTGCTTCTTCCATTCTTCAGAGATTCTGTATCGCTTCTCCGCAGAAGTCCAGTGTTCTCTCTTAGATACTCTATCTGATGTGTGGTTATCTACTCATTGTTTTGCTTTTTCTTTGTGGAGGAGGCAAGTGTTGGGTGCCTCTGCTCAGCCGTCTTGAAGCTCATCTCTAGCATTCTTTTGGTTTTTTTAAATTTTAAGAAATCAGGTTTTTTATCTCAAAAGTTCTTTTTTCATTCTTGGTTTCTTTTTGTAATGGCAAATACATACATGTGTATTTTTTGGTAGGTGCAATATCAGTTCAAATCTTTCTGAAAATTTTAAATGGAGTTTTTATTATTATTATTATTTTCAAATGCTTCTCTTCTGCTCCCTGGATTATCTCCAGTTCCTCTGGGATCAGTTTTGACTATTTGTTTATCTTGAATTTTCTCTTTAAAGATGCTGGTAAATTCTGCTTAGTGATGCTTGGTTTTCTCTTGACATTAATATTTGAAACAAAAAACTGAGTGGTTGGGATGGGTTTACTTTACTCTTACATCAGTAGGTCTATTTCCTGATTTGCTTTGCTTCTCCTTTAGTGGGAAGTCTGACTGGAAGTCCTATGTAGTTGGGGGGAGCAGTTCACTGACGGGATTATTTCAGGATAAATGAACAAGGAGCCAGCAGTTAGGTACTAGCTAATTCCAGATTGAGGAAGGTTTTACTTTTAGACTCCAATTTCCATGCCATAACCCATAGATTTTCTCCTATGCTTTATCCAAGAGGTTTGTTCTGGAGGTGATGATGATATAAAAACTACAGCTATTATTTATATAGTACTATGTGCCAGGCCTTGTCTTAAGCACATGATACACATAAATTAATTTGCTACTCACAACACTCCTATGTGCTAGATACTATTACTCCCTTTTTTTCGTACACTAGGAAATGGAGACACAGAGAGGTTAAATAACTTTCCCAAAGTTACACAGCTAGTAAGTGGCAGAAGAAGACTTTGAACCTTTTTTTCTCAGTCCATTGCTTTAATCTCTAGGTTAGTTTCCACATATAAAACATGTTGTCTGTCCCAGGTCCCCCTCCCTCTCTTACCTACTAACTCTGAGCTTGGGGTTGTTCCAATTTTGCTGCTGGTAAAAAAGCTCCCAGCTCACTGCAGCCCCTCTTGTAGGAATTCTGTGCTGTTTCATTTCCTAGAAACTTCCATAAGTTTCCTGTCATTCAGAAACTCATTGACATTTCTCACTCACTAATGACCAATGCTCTTCACATCCCCACCCAAAGTACTTTGCTGTATTGTTTATGCTTTTTTTTTTTGTACTTCATATTTCTATTTCAGTGGACCCTCAGGAAGCCTGAGTTGTAAATGTGTGCTCAGGCTGCCATCTTGAAATGACTTCAAAAGTATGTTTCTATGGGTATTTTTGCTATATTGAAATGACTTTAGGCAAAGAGTTATATATTCAAGCTGTACTATTAATTTCCACTCATTTATTTTACATTTACATATAATTAAGAAAAATAAACATCACCTGGATATAGAATTTAATAAGTATGGATTTCAAACAGATTGTTCTGTATAATTTTCACTAGAACTCCAAGTAGATGTTTAATGGGCTGGAGAAAAGTTTTATTTAAGCTAAAATCAGTTTGAATGTTCTGGATACTTCAGTGAAGCAATTCTTCAGAGGAATATGAGGGATGATAGTCTGTACTTCAGAATTGAGTGAGTTCCTAAGAAATCATCTGGTTTAAGAGATACTTACCCTATGTTTGCAAAACATTCAATACCAAAGGAAAAGAGAGTTTATTTTTTCTTACAAAATATTCAATATTGTTATTCTATGGTTATCATAAGGATTAAATCACCTAATAAATATATATAGAAGCATAAAGCATTGTAGGTGCTTGATAAATATTGATTTCCTCTGGAGTAACAGAATATCAAACCAATCTGAAGCACTAATATTAGAAGCTAAAGACTTGATTTGATACGCAGGAGAGAATGCAATATAGAGATGTAGCTAAGCTTACAGACTATGGAGTCATACAGATTGAGGTTTGCGTCACAACTCTACCTCTTAGTTGCGTGTCTTCTCATGACTCAGTTTCCTCATCTGTAAAATGAAGATTATAATAATAATACTTTGTCACACATTATTCCTGGAATTAAATAGAATAAAATGTGTAAAGACCTTAATGCATTATAAAATGGATATGAAGTACTTAACACATTATGTGGCACAAACTAAATGCTCAATACATATTGTCTGCTATTATCATAATTGTTATAACTGTCATGATTCAGGGATATATTTTACACCTATAAAAATTGTTCAAAAGCATGGAGCATAAAGGCACTGAGTGGTAACGTGATGTTCTCACACATGATGCTTTAGAGAACCATTTTCTCACAACATGTTTGATAGAACTTTAGTCTCTGGAGATGTTTTGAGATAAAAAGTTTCATGTTGAAATAAGTTAAGAAAGTAAACCATCCTATCCCACTTTAATAAAATCTACCAATAATAATTAATAATAAATAATAAAGATCTAACAAATTTTACCTTCATAAAATCTTATCTTTGTTTAGCCCAGAGTTTTCTCCAAACACCATGTCCACATAAAAGCATTTATAACCTGCAGCACCAATATGTCATGGAACATTTTTTGGGAAATTCTGTATTATTTCTTTAAGTTTAATAGTGTGGGAGAGGAGAAGCAAGATGGTGGACTAGAAGCTGCCCACACACTCTGCTCTCAAGGAGAGGACTGAAAGTTGCTGATGGATGTCCATCCACAGATGGGCCTTCTTAGAGAGAGCATTGTGACACATCAGAGAAGCAACGAGGGACAATCGGAGTGAAGGTGAAGGGGTGATCCACTCGGCAAGATCAGAAGGCACCTGGGGAGGCATTCACATACGCAGAAGGA
Organism: Daubentonia madagascariensis; assembly: GCA_023783475.1. Lineage (NCBI taxonomy): Eukaryota > Metazoa > Chordata > Mammalia > Primates > Daubentoniidae > Daubentonia > Daubentonia madagascariensis. The sequence continues at coordinate 47,643,402 of JAKFHU010000600.1, read as the reverse complement.
CAGGAGGAGAGAGCCCTGAGGCTCCACAATTTCACCACGGACACTGGGGGCCAAGCTGCGAGGGGGCCCCACCACCACTGAAGACCTTTGGACTGATCAAGGAGCTGCTTGGAGTCTCTGCAGTGATATTGCACCAAAAAGCGGCACAGTAGGAACCCAGTGAGTTCCATTCCCAGGGCACTGCAGCTGATGCCATCTGAGCTCTCAGGTCCAGAATGACTGGTGTATAATGGGCTAAGCTTTGCTGCAGCTGCCTCTGCATTGCCCCAGCCAGGCCAGGAAGTGAGCAGGGAGAGTGGTTGCCCTTGTATGCCCATGACTGGGAGCTGAGCACCCCTCCCGTTCAGAGGGGAGTTGGGCAGAATGTGCACCATAGATGCTACCTGAGAAGCCTCACAGAAACTGCCTTCGTGGGTCCTGGGAAAGGAGAGAGAGCTCTGGCCCAGCCCCTCCCTGCTGCCCCCAAGGCTCCCAAACCGCTGCTGTACTCCTCCCCTGAGGCTCCTACACATTGCCTGGCAGGAATGCCCCTGCAGTCTAATGCTTTACCAGGTACCTACTAGCTGCAAGCCACCATCACACCTGGACCTAGGTGGAACAAATGCTCACAGCCCTGACACCCATGACCACTGCCTAGATTGCCTCACCCAGCTAGCACTGTCACTCACACAGGAAGACTGAGACTGAGCAATCTCCCACAATGCCAACCTCCATGGAAAGGGAGTCACCCAGCTCTCTTTCTGAGCTTCTATCAGTGGCCTGAGGAACAACCCACCACTCTACATGGAGATCTTCCAGCACCGGCTTGGACCGTGACAATCAGGGGAATGGGACAACACAGAACAGCTGCACTATAGGCTCTGAGTGTATCTGCCCCACTCCTGCTGAGTCAATCTTCTGGAATAGGTCACAAAAGCACCATCTAGGGACCTCTCCTTCTGATCACTGAGTAGGAGAGTTCACAGCAAAGGAGAACAGATGCTCCACAAACCTATCTTCCCTTCCATGAGCTGACAGAATAGATTTCAGATGAGAAGAAACCAGCAAAAGAACTCCAGCAACATGAAAAATCAAGCTAGTTTGACTCCCCCAAAGGATCACAATAGGTCTACAGCAATGGACTCCAACTAAAAGGAAATTGTTGAAATGTCAGAAATGGAATTCAGAATATGGATGGCAAATAAGATGAATGACATTGAAAAGAAAGTTGAAGACCAACACAAAGAAGCCAAAAAAATATTTCAGGACATCAGTGAAAAAAATGGAAATGTTGCTAAAGAGCTAGACCACATAAGAAAGGATATAACAGAACTCAAAGAAATGAAAGAGTCATTTAGGGAACTTCAAAATACAGCAGAAAGCTTGAACAATAGGCTAGACTAAGCAGAAGAAAGACTCTCTAAGCTTGAAGACAAGGCTTTCAACCTAATCACTCAAATATGCAAATAGAATAAAGAAGAATGAACAATCACTCAGAGAAATATGGGAGTATGTGAAATGAGCCAATATACAAATTATAGGTACCCCTGAGGGAGAACACAAAAAAGCAAAAAGCATGGAAAAGCTATTCAAGGGAATTACTGAGGAAAACTTTCCTGGTATAACCAGAGATTCAGATAACCAAGCACAAGATGTTCATCAAACACTGGGAAGATTCACAGCAAATAGGACATCTCCAAGACACATAGTTATCAACCTGGCCAAAGTCAAAATGAAGGAGAAAATTCCACAAGCTGCAAGACAAAAGCAACAACTAATTGATAATGGAAACCTCATCAGGCTAACAGCAGAATTTTCAGCAGATCTATTATGGAACAACATAATAGACACCCACCAGTGTAAAAACACCTGAAAGGTAAAGCTCACAGCTCCTATAAAACAATAGCACAAGAGGAAAAACTAAACAACAAGGTATCATCCAACAAGATGAACAGAACAATATCCCACATATTAACACAACACTGAATATGAACAGTCTTAATGCTCCACTTAAAAGATACAGACTGGCTGAATGGATGAAAAAACATAAGCCAAGTATATGCTGTCTCTAAGAAACACATGTAACTAACAAAGACTCACACAGACTGAAGATAAAGTGATGGAAAAAAATATTTCATGCAAATGGAAACCAAAGGCAAGCAGGAGTAGCCATTCTCATATCAGATAAAATAGACTTTAAATCAACAATGGTACAAAAAAAAAAAAAAGACAAAGATGTTCATTATACAATGGTAAGGGGAGCAATTCAACAAAAAGACACAACAATCCTAAAAATATATGTACCTAACACAGGAGCTCCCACATTCATAAAGTGAATTCCACTATATCTAAGCAAAGAAATAAACAGTAGCATCTTAATTGCTGGGGGTTCAACACCCCACTGACAGAAATGGACAGATCTTTGAAGCAAAAAATCAATAAAGAAACACTGGACTTAAATGGGACTCTAGAACAAATGGACCTAACAGATATTTGCAGAAAATTCTACCCCAAAAATACTGAATATGCATTCTTCTTATCAGCACACAGGACATTTTCCAAGGTTGATAATATGTTAGGCCATAAAACAAGTCCCAGCAAATTCAAAAAAATTGAAATCATGACATATATCTTCTCAGACCATAGTGGAATAAAACTAGAAATCGTATATAAGAGAAACACTCAAATCTTCACAAAGTCATGGAAATTTAACAACCTGCTCCTGGACGATCCTTGAGTCAATGATGAAATTAAGATGGAAATCAAAATTTTCCTTGAAAAGAAAAACAAAAGGGAAAAAAGTTTTCAAAATCTATGGGATACAGTAAAAGCAGTCCTAAGGGGAAAATTCATAGCCTTAAATGCCTACATCAAAGACAAAAAATCACATATTAACAACCTAATGTCACACTTCAAGGAACTAGAAAAAGAAGAGTAAACCAAACCCACAGCCAACAGAATAAAGTAAATAACAAAGATCAGAGAAGAACTAAACAAAATTGAAACCAAAAAACAATACAAACAATCAACAAAACAAAAAGTTGGTTCTTTGAAAAGATAAACAAGATGGACTACTAGCCGGATTAACCAGAAATAGAAGAGGAAGGACTGAAATAAGCTCAATCAGAAATGAAAAAGGAGACATTACAAATTATAGCACAGAAATACAAACTATCATCCATGAATACTATGAAAATCTCTATGCACACCAACTATAAGATGTAGAGGAAATGGATAAATTCCTCAAAACACACAACCTCCCAAGCCTGAATCATGAAGAAATAGAAATTCTGAAGGCACCATTAACAAGCAGTGAGATTGCAGCAGTAATATAAAATCTCCCAATTTAAAAAAAAGGCCCCAGACCAGATGATTCACAGCCAAATTCTACAAGACCTACAAAGAATAACTGGTACCTATCCTACAGAAATTATTCTATAACATCAAGAAGGAGGGAATCCTCTCTAACTCATTCTACAAAGCCAGGAAAAGACACACACACACACAAAAAGAAAAGAAAAGTATAGACTAATATTTTTTATGAATATAGATGCAAAAATCCTCAACAAAATACTCAGAAACTGAATTCAACAGCACATAAAAAAGGAAATCCACCATGATCAAGTGGGTTTCATCCAGGGATGCAAAGGTGGTTCAATATATGCAAATCAATAAGTGTGATTCATCACATATTATCAAAACATTCATCACATAAAACAGAAGTAAAAAAAAGACCATATTAGCTTCTCAATAGATGTAGAAAAAGCATTCAATAAAATCCAGCATTGTTTCATGATGAAAATACTCAACAAACTAGGCATAGAAGGAATATATCTTAAAATTATAAAAGCCGTATATGACAAACCCACAGCCAATATCATACTGAATGGGGAAAAGTTGAAAGCATTCCCCCTAAGAACTGAAACAATTCAAGGGTGCCTACTATCACCACTTCTATTCAACATAGTACTGGAATTCCTAGCTAGAACAATCAGGCAAGAGAAAGAAATAAAGGATATCCAAACTTGGAAAAGGAGATCAAATTATTGCTTTTTGCTGATGATATGATATGATCTTGTATCTAGAAAATCCCAAAGACTCCACCAAAAGACTCCTGGAACTGATAAATAAACTCAGCAAAATCTCAGGTTACAAAATCAATGTACACAAATCAGTATCGTTTCTGTAAATTATACTAATGGCAGTCAAGCTGAGCATCAAATCAAGGACTCAAAATCATTTACAATAGCTACAAAGAAAATAAAATACCTAGGAATATACTTAACCAAGGAGGTAAAAGATCTCTACAAGGAGAACTATAAAACACTGATTAAAGACATTTTATAGATGACACAAACGAATGGAAAAACATTCCACACTTATGAATTGGTAGAATCAACATTGTTAAAATGTCCATACTGCCCAAAGTAATTTACAGATTCAAGAAATCCCTATCAAAATACCAACATCACATTTCACAGATGTACAAAAAAAATTCTAAGTTGCATTTGGAACCAAAAAAGAGAACTAAATAACCAAAGCAATCTTAAACAAAAAGAACAAATCTGGAGGCATAAATACCTGATTTCAAATTGTCTTACTAGGCTATGGTTAACCTATGGTTAACATATGCTTGGGAAAGGAAGCCCTATTCAATAAATGGTGCTGTGAAAACTGGATAGTCACATGCAGAAGAATGAAACAGGACCCTTATCTCTTGCCATATACAAAAATTAATTCAAGATGGATAAAAGACTTAAATGTAAGGCATGAAACCATAAAAGCCCTACAAGAAAAATTAGAAAAAACTCTTCTAAACATCAACATAGGCAAAGAATTTCTGACTAAGACTCCAAAGGCAAATATAGCAATAACAAAAATAAATAAATGGGACTTCATTAAATTAAAAAGGCTGTGCACAGCAAAGGAAATAATCAACAGAGGAAATAGGCAACCTACAGAACGGGAGAAAATATTCATGAAGTATATATCTGATAAAGGGCTAATATCCAGAATTTACAAAGAACTCAAACAAATCAGCAAGAAACAAACAAACAAACCCCTTAAAAAGTAGGCAAAAGACATGATCACAAGCTTTTCAAAAGAAGATAGATAAATGGCCAATAATCATGAAAAAATGTTCAACATCACTAATCATCAGGGGAATGCAAATTAAAACCACAATGAGCTACCACCTCACCCCTGTCAGAATGGCCTTTATTAAAAAGTGAAAAAACAGTAGAAGCTGGCGTGGATGTAGAGAGCAAGGAATACTAATACACTGTTGGTAGGACTGAAAATTAGCACAACCTCTATGGAAAACAGTATAGAGATTCCTCCAAGAAATAAATGTAAACCTACCATTTGATCCAGCAATCCCACTACTGGGTATCTACACAAAGTAAAAGAAATCATTTTATCAAAAAGATACCTGCACTCAAATGTTTATTGAAGCACAATTCACAATTGCAAAGATGTGGAATCAACCCAGCGCCCATCAATTCATGAGTGGATTAACAAAATGTGGTATATGTATACCCTGGAATTCTACTCAGCCATAAAAAAGATGAATTAATGCCTTTTGCAACAATTTGGAGGGAACTGGAGACCATTATCCTAAGTAAAGAATCCAAAGAATGGAAAAACAAACACCACATGTACTCACTATTAAGTTGGAACTAACCCATGAGCACATATTTGCACAGAGGGAAGTAAAACTCAGTGGAAATCAAGCAGGGGGGATAGAAGAGGAGGGGATGGGCAAAAACCTACCTAATGGGTACAATGAACACTATCTGGGTGATGGGCATATTTATAGCCCTGACTTGAGCATTACAAAAGTGATCTATGTAACCAAAAACCTCTGTACCCCTGTAATTTTTTGAAATTAAAAAAAAAGGGAGAGAGAGAGAGAGAGAGAGAGAAAGAAAAAGAAGTTTCTGGAAGTGAATGCATAATACAAAACTCCACCAATAGTGAAGATATAAATTTTTTCACAAGTTATGCAAGCAAACTTGTGTTTCCTTTGACTGTGACCCTGTCTTTACAGTCTCTGTAAAGACTGAGTCATATCCCTTGAGATTTACTAGGATTACACATGAAAAGTCATCATCAAATCAATTAAATAATGATATATATGACACTATTTTAAATATTGTGTAGGGAAAGAGAGAATAAAAAGTTGACACGTCTTAAGTTGTTGGTAATCTAGTAGGAAAGCTAAGAAATATATTCAGTTATGTTAATAGAATATCAGTAGAATGTCATAGCTTAATCAAGACTAGGATTGATAGTTCAGCTATTTGTGAAAAACTGGAGGGTTTATGACCTCTCTGACAATCAGTTTGCATGAATGAATGTTGCACAGATTTGCATTTTCTAGGAAAATAATAAGGATTTTTTTTCCCTATCAATGTGTCCGGAAGAGCTCCTGGTAGAGAAGAAAGAGACAATGCCAGTAGAGGGGGTAGAATACTTTTCTCCTCTGCCTAGGTTACTGGACTGGTTTAGGGTCTCTGCTCAGTGAGTTATAAGTCAAAATTAAAAAATCTGGTTTCATAAAGATTTTTGGAAAATACTCAGACAAAGTAGTGCCAGTGAGGGGCCCAAGTAGCAAAATATAGCACAGTGATGGGGAGGGTGCCACACAGTGGAACATTTGGATCACTGGCTTTGGGAGCTGCAGGAACTCGTGCCCTTGGCCTGGATGTTGCTGGGTATGGTGGGCACCATTAACATCAGCAGCAAAAAGGAGTTCTTAAATGGCTTAATGAGAAGAGGACAGCAGGGATGTGAAAAAGAAAAGAAAGGAAAAACCACATCACACAGAGACCAGAGGGCCCAACTTGCTCACAGCTCATAACAGCTCATCTGAGATACTTGGGAACTCAAAGGATATGTGTTGGCGGATGGAAGAGAGAACAGTGGAGGGGGGAGTTGATTTGCATGAACGAGCAGCTGTGGACAAGAACAGGAAATTTATTTCATGAATATTAAAATGACTTAATTTGTATCCACTGTTTAGTGGAGCCTAAGGATGTTTGGATTAAATAAGATACAATGTAATTGAAAAAAACCTAAAGGCTTTCTGTGCTGTGAAAGCAAAGAACAGGGTAGACTAATCCGGACAGGAAGAAACTTTATACCTGGTTGTTGTATGGTCATGTTTTATAATATTGTACGGGTTGGAACGTTAGAAAGTCAGTGCCAATGAGAATGGGCCAGTTTTTGTGTTATTGACTTCTAGTTTCAATAGGTAACCTTTTTTGATAGTAAGCACCATGTGTTTGGAAAAATGCTCACTCTGGGATAGGATAGAAGGGACTAGTCTTCATTGTGCTGAATAGCTGCTATAGTGATATAAACTTCTGCTTTATTGTCTTGCCTTAAACACTTGTCAGTGCATCCGCATGAAAATCTAGGCCAATTTAGTTTGAAGTGGAGCCCAGGAAAGTTCTTGCACAATATACATTTAAGAGATTTTCTTTGGGCAAAAATAGTTACATGGTGAATTCTATTCTCAAAAACATCCTTTCCTTCCAAGGTTATGTGGCAGTGACTCTACTTGGCAGTTCTTCTATACTCTGGAACAAAACCTGAAGCAATATAAAAGCCCAGACAAAGAAGTCAAATTACCTTCTCAGGGAAATTAGATGCACAAATATCCTTAGGGCACCAATTAGAGAGAAACTACATTCCCAACAATGAGAAATACCTAAACCAAAGTTCTCATGGCAATGTGAACTTATTTCTATTTGTATTGTACTATTAAAATTATACAATAAGGTGGATTAAAATAGCCATAAAATAAAATAAATAAAATCATGTGATATACTAATGGTAACTGTCTAGGATCGTGACGCTTCACATGTTTTAATGTACGGATTTGTGAATGAGAACCTTGCTTGGCTGGCTTTTCTTTTCAAAAATCTGTCAGGTTCCTTTGCCATTTCATATTCTACCTCTTCACTTCATTTTCCTTTTCATATCTTCCCTGGATCCATCTGTGTTACCTGACATGTGGTCCTTTGTCTCACGGAGCCACATTAACTGAAGAGCAACTGTAAATGCCTTCCACGTTAGGACACAGGTTGTACCTTCAGCAGTTGGCTACCTTGGCTTATCCTATTCCCTTCTCCCTGCTACCTTTGTTCCTGTGCCATCATACTTATTTGACAGAGCTTTCCAGAACGGTTTTATTTTTCCATTTTGTTCGTGCAAAGTCCCAGTCTGACAAAGAAAACTTCCCTATTATTATAGAACCCTTACGATTTGGTGTGGTTTATTTATAGTTGCAACCTAGATGGTAAAAAGTCCTTTTCTTGATTCTTATGCTCAAGTGTTTATATGACTGTCTCAAAAAAAGGATTAGCTAGAAAAGGAACTGGAATATACCTTAATGTATCGTATTTGTGCATTTACATATATGTATTTTACCCTAAGTTACCTTTTCTTTTCCTAATACATCCTTTCGGCTGACAGTGAAGGAAAGATATCGTGGATTTAAATGCCATTTCTGGAAATTCATTTTGGACTAGCATTAAGCAGGCCAAGAATATGGCATCTTAAAAGATTATTAATGAGTAGTATACAGAATATTTACGTTTCCAGTAATGTACAGCAACCAGTGTGTCATTAATCAAAAATAAGCACATTAGTGGATTATGTTGATGAATTGTTTGGAAGAAGACTTCCTGAATCTTAATGATCATTTTAAATACCATATACAATGAAAATTTTATTTCAATGATGACCCTAATGTCTCACTAATAGGCAAGAAAGGACCCTGTGCCTAAACCTAAGGAAGGAGAGCTGGCAGTCGGGAGGAGGAAGTGTGTAGGGTGGTTAGGCATGGGCTCTGTGGTCAGAAAGATCTGTTTTAAAAGCTCAGCTCTGGAACATATTGCCTGTGGGGCCATGGGAAAGATGTTTAACCTCTTTAAGCCTCAGTTTTCTCATCTATAGAAAGGGTATAAGTGTGTAATAAAGATTATGTGAAATCATACATCCAGAGTACTAAGCAGAGTGCCTGGTGGAAAGTCTAGTTTCAGTAAATGGTGGTGATGTTGGTATTTGCCATTCTTTTTGGCTGTCCATTAACTTCACTACCTCACAATATTTGGGAAATCCTGTATGTTGTGAATTTAACTGGGATGCAGAGATGGTGTGTCACTACAGAACCTTCCAGAACATGCCAGATCCTTCTTTACCCAGTGTCCCATGTGGCTCAAGTGGCCATGTGACCTAGGCTCAGCCAATCAGACACTCACACAGACTCTGAACCAGGAGTCAGGAGTCACAAAGGGGCAGGGCAGGAGAATGTGTCTTGATGTTGGAGGGTGGCAGCTGCACCAGCTCATGCGATCTGTGGGGCAGCAGGAGCGGCTGTGCCCTGGAGGCTTCCAGGGTCATGTCTCTGGCAGCAGCACTGTAAACCCTGATATCCAGGGGACAGGATTTGTGATGCAAAATGTGGTTCCACCCGCTGCCCAGCCCTGGCTTCCCTCATTCCTGCCCTTTCCGAGTCTGGTTCTCCCGTCTTCCCAGTGATTCTGTGAGCTATGCAATTTCATTTCAGTAGCTTCCTTTTCTCCTTAAGTCAGGAAGAATGGATTTCTATTGCTTAGCTTTAAGAACTCTGATAAGGGTGGCGATTATTATGTCAATTTTTAAGCTGGGTATGTTTAGGGAATTAGTCTGGAAACATATCCTGGAAGGACTGTTATTTTATCCTAGTTCACAAACATCATGAGGACAGCAAAGGTGTTTGCCTTGTCTACCCTGTGTCCTCAGTGCCTAGAAAAATACCTGATTATGTAGTAAATGCTTAATAAATATTGACTAAATAAATGAGTGAATTACAGGTACAGAAAGAACAATTACAATGACATATTATATTCTCCTCCCCAAAGAGGTTATAAACTATACATAAAGCAATCATAATCTGGCATTCCTGCTATGGGAGAAGAGAGAGGGCGGAAGAATATACTACTTGACACTTTTCCACTCACTATTCATGAGCATTTTGTAGAGTGGAAAGGAAGAATATCCTAGACAGTAATTTCTATACTGACAATTTTGGTAATGTGGAAATAAAGAAATCAAAATATTCCCCTCTCATGACAACTGGCTGAATGGTACATGTGAAAAAACAATTTTTAAGCATCAAGAGGCAATCAAGACAGTGAGGAACTACCAGGCTATACCCAGAAGATGGGGGTGGGGTTCAGAGCAATGAGCATAACACGCAGGGCTATTTTTGCCCTGGTGACATTTTCTGGTCCAGTAGAAGCAGCTGAGAAACCCAACGGTACTGGTGGCCTCTCAGGGCTAAGAAGAAAAAGTGAAGTCTAAGGCCTGCCAAAGGGAGGAGGCTCTGTAATTCACTGCTTGACTCTGGGCTGGGACCTAGAGAGCAGTGCCCTCAGAGTCAAAGTAAGTTGGAAGTAAGTCCTCACAGTAACTACATCCCAGCTTTGTGTCACTGAGCAGCCAAGGAAACCTCAAGCTTTGAAATTCGGTTAAAGTTGTATCGGACAGCTAGCACTCCCTGATGCCTGACTGAAGCAAATAAAAATTCTCTGAAGAAGAAGGTAACTATACTTTATACCTCAAATCATTTCTACAAATTTTTTTTTTGGAGACAGAGTCACACTATGTTGCCCAGGCTGGTCTGAATCTCCTGAGCTCAAGTGATCCTCCCGCCTCGGCCTCCCAAGTAGCTGGGACTATAGGCATGCATGATCATGTCTAGCTATAAATAATTTTTTAAATATACAAGAAGGAACTTTGACAGAAAAGACCATGAGCAAGAGCCAATCAAAAATACCAGACAACAGAACTCTCGGGGACTCCAATATTGGAATTATCAGACACAGACTATAAAACAGTACTCCAGGAGGTAAAGGATGGGCATAAAATTTAAGGGAACAGAAACTATAACTTTCACTAAGAAAATTAAAATTCTAGAAGTAAAAATTGTAATAATAAAAGTTAAAAACTTAGTAGACATGTTTAGAAGCAAATTAAACACAGCTGAAGAGAAGACAGTTTCAAAGAAATCATCTAGAAAGAGCCATGAAGACACAAAAAGATGGAAAATGTAGAAGAGAAAGGAAGAGACACAGGATATGAGAAGGTTTAACATATTTTTAACCAAAAGAGAGAAGATAGAAACATGGCAGAGGCAATTTAGAGATAATGATTTAGGATTTCCTAGAAATGATGAAAGACATCAGTTTACAATAAGAAGTCTAATGAATCCCAAGTAGGATTAAAAAAGAAGAAGAAACCCAAATCCACATAGTGAAATTGCAGAAAAACAAAGCCAAAAAGCAGCCAGAGAGAGAGAGACAGATTTTCCTAGAGGAGAAAAAAATAGACTAACAACTGACTTTCAATAGCAACCATGGAAGTTGGAAGATGGTAAAATAGTGTGCTGGAAGAAAATAACTACTAACTTAGAACGTTTTCCCTTGAAAATATTTGATAAGAAATAAGGTGAAATGAAATAAATATATTTTCAGACGAACAGAAACTGAGAGATTTTGCTGCAAACCAATCTTCGCTAAAGGACATGTCAAAGGTATATTCTGAGCAGAAGGAAAATTACACCAGATGAAAGGTTGGAGATGCAGGAAGGAATGAGGGGCAAGGAAAGGGGTAAATATGGGGGTAAATCTAAATGAAAGGTGACCATGTAAAACAAAAATAATAATGTCTTATGGAAATTGTAAAATAATATGTAGAGAAAGAATACTATGTATTGCATTTAAGTGGGAGGGAGTGAATTGATTTAAGGAGTTCTAAGGTCTTGGCATTGTCTGAAAGGAGGGTAAGTTAACACGGAACTTTGACATTAGACTTTGTTGGTCACAGAAGCATGCTACAGCTTTTATAATAATTATTAAAAGACAGTTTAAAAAGTATGTAACTGTCAAGCTCACAGAAGGAAAAATAGAATCATAAGAAGTAGTCAATCCATAAGATGGCAAGAAAGGGGAAGAAAAAGTACATGGACTACTTGGCAAAATTAGAAACTGTATAACTTGAAACCAAATAATTAGTAACTATATTAAATATTAAATGTAAATAGATTAAATGCTCCAGTCAAAAGAAAAAGATTCTCAGAATAGGTTAAAAATAACATAATGCTCAAATGTAGGTAACTTGCAAGAGATATATCTAAAATATGAAGATACCAAAAAGCTGAAAGTAACAGAAGGAAAAAGATCTACCATGCAAGCATTAGTTAAAAGGAAGCTGGTGTAACCATATTATAAAAGACAGATTACCAGAGAAAAGCAGGTCACTTCATAATGGTTAAAAGTTCAATACACCAGAAAGATGTGAGAATTTTTTTTATTTGTATATACTTAATAATATGTCAAAAGTGGACACAATTATTGGAAAAATAGACAAATTTCCAATCATAATGATAGACTTTTTATCATCTTTTTCCATAATTTATATAAAAAGCAGATGAAAATTAGAGAAATATAGAGAATTTGAAAACACCATTAGCAAACTTAACCTACTGGACATATTTAGAGCACTGCTCCCAACAAATGTGGAACACATTCTGTTTAAGAACACATAGATGGTTGATAAAACTGATCACATACTTGACATTAGAAGATTGAAATCATATAAAGTTAGTGTTCTGATCACAATGCAATTATGAAAAATCAATAATAAAAGGATAAACATAAAATCCTCATATATTTGGAAATTTAAAAATGCCTTTAAAGATAGCCTATGAGCCAAAGAATAAATTATAATGAAAATTAGAATATATTTTGAACCAAATAACAAAATTACATGCTAAAATTTATGGGATGTAGTTAAAGCAGTAAATTCATGAAAACTATATGGACTAAAAATGCGTGTATTAGAAAATTAAAAATGCCCACAAGAAATGAGCTAACCACCTATTCCTAAGTAATTATTAATACAATAAACCAAAGAACAGCAAAATAAATCCAAAGAAAGTAGGATAAGGGCAAATTAAATAAATAGAAAATAAATGTATATTAAAGATGATAATGCAGCAAGAAGTTGGTTCTTTGGTAAGGAAAAAGAGCAAAAATACAAGTAATTGATACCAAGCAAGAAAAATAGAATATAGCTATAGAACCTGCAGTTTTTTAAAAGGTAATAAAGGTATTATAAATAATATGCCAAAAAGTTGAAAATTTAGATGATGTGGACATATTTATACAAAAGCACAACTTACCAAAAGTGATGCAAGAATAAGTAGAAAACCTGAGTGTTCCTGTTACTATTAGTCTTAGTTCATTTGTGCTGCTATAACAAAATACCACAGACTGGGTAATTTATAAATAATAGAAATTTATTTCTCACAGTTCTGGAGGCTGGGAGTTCAAAGATCAAGGTGCCAGCAGGTTGTATGTCTGGTGACAGCAGCTATCTGTTTCCAAGATGGCACCTTCTTGCTGCATCCTCCAGAGGGGAACGCTGTGTCCTCGTGCTATGGAAGGGCAACAGAGCAAACCCACTTCTTCAAGCCCTTTCCTAAGAGCTCTAATCCCATTCATGAGGGCTCTGCCCTTGGAACGTAATTACCCCTTACAGGCCTCACCTCTTAATACTATCACATTGGTGATTAAGTTTCAACATGAATTTGGGGACACATTCAAACCATAGCACTATTAAAATAAATTAAATCAGTAATTCTAAAATTTGCTACAAAGATAACTACAGGTCTAGTTAGATTAAACTTAATTAAAAACAAATAAACAAACCAAAGAACAGAAGTACTTTCTTCAAGATCATCTACAAAAATCTTCAAGGAATGCAATTAGTGTTCTAAAAGATCACAGGGACAAGATACAGTGAAGATAACAGACTCTGACCACTAGGCATCTACTCTAAATTTCATTTCTTTAAAACTGCAGTTCCTGACCCCTGGGCTGCGACCCAGTACCAGTCCGTGGCCTGTTAGGAACCGGGCTGTGCATCACCACCTGAGCTCCACACCCCCTCCCTTCCGTGGAAAACTTGTCTTCCATGAAACCAGTCTCTGATGCCAAAAAGGTTGGGGACCACTGCTTTAAAAGATAACATCAGATACATTTCTTTACCTGCCTGATGACAATTGAGTCTCTCACAGATGTGTGGGAGCGGGAGAGAGAAGCAAAGAGGGAAACTGCTGCTTTAGACTTAATTATATCAGAGAAATACCTTTCTTGAAATGGCAATGAAGGAACCTTGTCCTTAAGAACAGAGCCTGGATCCTGATGGAAGAGGCATGCAGGGGAGCCACGTGCTGGGGCCTCATAGTCATGAATGACCTCAAGTTTGGACTTTGGTGTTCTCTCCAAATGAGGCCATACACAGTCATTGAAATGTGTGTGTGTACTGGTGTGCACACACTGAAAGTTCTAATTCGTCCAATGGTAACAACTAAAAAGTACCAACATTTTCATGGCCTTATTTTGGTATTAATTCACTTTTTAAGTACTTCAAAAAATGAAAGTCGGCCGGTCACAGTGGCTCACACCTGTAATCTTAGCACTTTGGGAGGCCGAGTGGGAGGATTCCTTAAAGTCATGATTCCCGGGCCAGCCTGAGCAACAGCGACACCCTGTCTCTACAAAAAATAGAGGAGTCAGCTGGGCATTGTGGCGCAAGCCTGTCGTCCCAGCTACTTGGGAGGCTGAGGGCACGAGGATCGCTTGAGCCCAGGAGTTTGAGGTTACAGTGAACTATGATGACGCCACTGCACTCCAGCCTGGGTGACAGAGTGAGACCCTGTCTCAAAAAAGAAAAGAAAAGAAAAGAAAATTATCAGAACCATGTCAGTCTCTGAGGCTCTGATTGAAGAAATAAACTACATAGGAACAGATGGGGGAGATGGGCTTCCAGGTATGTTACTTCACCTAAGGGCCATAATCAAAAGGGCTCAGACACCCTTGATTATCCTACACAGTGCAGGAATTTTTCCTGTTTTATTCTCCCAGTGATGACTTTGTCATCTACCAGCTGCCCCAGAAAGAAATCTGGGTATCATCTGGACTCCTCCCTCTGGCCAACTCCCAAGCTTCCCACATTCCCTACACCCTGTGCCTTGGAGCACTCGGCTGCTTTGTCCTAAAAGAGACAACATTTTCACCTTCGTCTGCAGCACTTCCCATTCCAGACCCCAGGTGGCCATGTTAACTCCTACTCAGCTCAGAAATTATCCTTACTTAGAAGCCCTGGTTGGCCCACCCTGCACTTCCATCACCGTGGGCAGGCTGATCCACAGCCTATACTCTTAGTTTCTAGTTTTAGTGACTCAAAAAACTATGCAGTCATTTTAGGGCTTGAATACATCTTGTCACAGGGCCCTCTAGAAAAGTAAAACCAACATTCATTTCCTCCAAGAGTCTGTGAGAAAGCCCACTTTTCCTGGACAACTCTGTCTACTATTACTAAAAACAATGAGAACAGCAATTTAAAGAGAGTAATTACTAAGTTGTGTTTTCATTGTGTTTTAATCTTCAGATCTTAGACAACTTAGTGATATGAAACATAGTATTTCTTTCAAAGTTTTATTGAAAACAGATTTTCTGAGATGTTCAACTTTTTCTTCCTGATTCGTATATAGCTCCTCATAGAGTAAGGTCTTTACAATGATATTAATAATATGGGTTGCAAATACTTTTTCCCAGTTTGACACATTATTTAACTCTATCTGTGTGATGGTATCTTGTTCATTTATTAGTTTGTTTGTTTATTGTCTGTCTTCCCCTACTAGAATGTAAGTTTCATGATATTGAGAGCTTCCATCTTTCCTGGTCACAGCTACATCCCTAGCACCTCATATGAGGCATAGCACACAGTAAGAGGCATGGCGCGTGGTAGGTGATCAATAAATGTTGAGTGAATGGAATACATAAACACTCACTATGGGCCAGGCCCTGTTGTGGTGCTGAGGATATAGGGGTAGAAGAAATAGTCCCTGACTTCATGACCCTCACAGTCCAAAGGCTGACTCGAAGTATATTCTTACAGCCATGAAATTATAGGTTCCCAGAGCTAGTAGGGTCCTTACACAAAGGGAACTGAGAAAAAAGGAAGCAGCTTCTAAAGCTGGTCCTCACGCTCTTGTGAAATTTCTTCCGCTTGAGGGTAAGCTAGGCCTAGTGACTGCCTTCTAACAAATAGACTGTGACAAAAACATGGGATGCCACTTCTCAGATTATGTTACAGAAGGACTGTGACTTATTTTGCTCACTTTGTCTCACTCTCTGTCTCTCACAGAGCCTTTGTTCTGTGGGGTAACAAGCTGCCATGTGGGAGTGGCCTTATGGAGAGGGCCACAAAACAGGGAACTGAGGGAGGGGAGCCAGCAAAGAGCTGAGATCCTCAGGCAAATAGGCCACAAGGAACTGAATCCTGCCATCAACCACATAAGTGATTTCAGAAGCAGCTCTTCCCTCCGTCAAGTCTTCAGATGAGACCATAGCCCTGTCAATAACCTGACTGTAACCTCCAGAAAGACCTTGAGCCAGAGACACCTAGCTAAGTTTCACCCTGATTCTTGACCCATAGAAATTATGAGATAATAATGTTTGTTGTTTTAAGCCAGTTAGCTTTGGAGTAACTTTGTTACACAGCAAAAGATAACTAGTACAGAGACCTAGAGAGTTTATGCATAATTTTCCCAAGTTCATACCCACAGTAAGGAAGTGGTGAGTTATATCTAGAATTCACATTCTTGCTTCCATGATTCCCCATGCGCTTATCTCCCTTTATTGTAAAAGGACTAGAAAAAGAAACAAGGTAGTAAAAGTGGGAAAGACACTTAGGAATGAAAGATCTCTTACTTTCTCCCCCCTTTTCAAGCACATCAAAGAGAAAGCATCAGTCCCACCAAATATCGATGCCATCTTGCTAGGGACTTCAAGATAGAGAAAAAGATGCAGTATCTTTAGAGGCATGCAGTGATGATTGAAGGAGGAAGCACCAGGTTTTTTTGTTTTTTGTTTTTTTTTTTCCCCTGCTACCTCCTTATCCTTTCCCATGATGCGCCTCTGGCATTTCCTGAAGGTTGTCATCCCTGGAGAAACAGCTGCAGAACCAGAAATGGAGGGCATAGGAAGCATCCATGAGTGGTGGGGTGAGAACAGAAGGCTGGGGTGCAGGAGTGCTGTCTTTTATTCCTTTTCTTTTTTAATCTCAATATAGTTCCTAGCACAGCACCAACTAGTGAGGCACCTTATAAATGATTGCAAGCTAATTATTTGGGCTCATGGAAGCACATAGAAAAACTTCCTGAGAATCTATGTTTAGAATTACCAGGGAAACACAATGAAAACTGCATCTCTGTAAGAACAGGAACACACATTGTTAGAGGGGTCTGATCAATGACATGACAAAAAATGTAGAAACGAGTGAGAATATTTCATTAGGATCGGATGACAAGATGCTGGTGGGGGCACTCCACAAACTCCCCAGTGTCTCATGGGTATAATGAACATGTGAGAGTTACTGTGAATATTGAAGAAAGGCCTGAACAGTCACAAACTTACATCAGATTAGAATGGGGCTCTCTACCGCATACCAGTATTTTTGGTGGCATCAATGTACCTAGCTTTAAAAAACAAAACGATTGACTTTTTAGGTACGTTATAGACAGTGGTGGCTATGTAATAAAGTACTGACCAATGAATTGAAAGATGAAGTCTATGGTAGAGTTTTTTAAAGAAAATACTGATTTTCTGATAAAAAAGAAATAAATGGCATATACCTTTACTCCTTACCCTTTTCTCTTATCCCTTTTACTTGCCTGGAATGCAGTTACAATGTCTGCACATGCAGCAGCCATTGTGTGACAATAAGAAAAATCTACTTGTCAAGGGTAGTGGAGACAGACAAGAGAAGAAATCAGATTTCTTGGTGGAATCCTTAAGCCACTACACTGGCACTGAGCTGCTACCTCCATACTCCTCGTTACCTGAGCAAAAACAATTATTTACTTAATTAATCCATGATTGTAATGGTTTCCAGCTGCTTAGTGCTAAATGTAATCATAGCTGATTAATCTACCCTTGTAAAATGCATAATCAACTATCTGTAAAAATTATTGATAATAAAAGGTCTGTGTTGAGTTGCAGGTGCCTGGTGGCTGACTAGGCTCACCCTCTAGTTAAATGATCTACTCATGCCCACAGCCTCATAGCCTTTGAGCTTCAAATTTGTGTTATAGCAAAATGGTAAGTTTCTACATGTCGATCTTTGTGTTCACATTTGAATGTTAAATCTTCTACTGCTAAGGATTTGGTAGTTCTGGATTTTACTTGAGTAGAGGTCATATATCCTACAACTCAGAAAACAGGAGGAATTTTAACTCTATGGTCAGGATTTCTTTAAATGGTTCATAAATAATTCTCCAATGGCTGTAACACTAAGCTCTAGAATACATGCATTTTAACAAATAACTGTCATCTAATTCAGGATACTTTGTGTTCTTTTACAGATTTAGTTGACTATCCCATTTATTATATTCATGTGGAAAAAAATGGGTAAAATTTTATTCGTAAGGGATGTGGACCAAGGGCTGCTTGAGCATTCTTTTTGGACTCTGGGAGTCCCTCACACGGCTCTTAGCCTGTATTTTGGCTGTGGCACCCCTGAAAACTGAGATCTTGATATGTCTTCTCAGGGAGAGATTTCAGTGTTTCTCAGAGCAGTTTCTGTATATATCAGTCCTGAGAAATGCTTTTGAACAAAAGGATGCGACTGAGAAATATCTCCTTGACTATCCTTCTTTAAATATTCACAGTATATGTTAGCTTATTAAAGGCACCGAGAAGTCTCATACTAAACACATCTGTTAATATTTTTTTAGCTACATAGTTCATAGAGCCCTTTTCTTATATAATGCTTACTTCTTTAGACCACTTTTGAAATGCTGGCTTAGAATACCATCAAGATCTAGTTAAAAAAAATCTAGTTGAAAAAAATTCAAAGGAAAAAAATTTGACATGGTTTTCACAATTTAAATTTTCTTCCTTGATTATTTTTAGTTTTTTTTTTTTTTTAGCCTTGAGTTGTTTTGGTCATTATTAGAAGAACTTATAGACGTTAGACAGAGTAGCACTAACATGCTATGCAAATTCAGTCACATCAGATAATTTCATTTCCTCTTCCTTAACTGAAACTGTTTGCTGAGAATCTCCAAGACTCTTCTATTGCCAAAAGTCCTGTGACTCTGTTCTGTTTTGAGTAGAGGGATTGTGTCTTTTTAAAGATATTTCTTTGAGTGCTTTCTACCAATTAGTTGGATAAACACCACTGCTGTCTATCTCTATCCCAAAGTGGGAATGCACTGGGGTAATAAATCACTTTTCCATCTCTGGAAAAGTATTTGACTCTCTTTATTCCCAGAGCTGATGAAAGCTACAATTAACACATGTGAGCTATCTATTAGCCTGGTCTGTAGGACTTGGAAAATGTTTGGGGATGTGGAGCTGGCTTTAGGGTGGAGATCAGCTTATTCTCAACATCCACTGCAAATAGACCAAGCAGAAAAGGACACAGCACCTCCACAAATAATGCAAGGGCCATCCTACAGAGACAGTCGTTAATTGGGCAGATCAGAGTTAGTGACATCTTTCTCTTCATGTTTTCAAGATTCCACAAGTAACTGTTTCATAGAGTAGGAAAGGAAAATATCAGAAAATAGACCAGAAGCTGTAGTAAATCCTTTTAAACTACTATTACTTTTTAACTGCTTTTAAAATTTGTTGGTTCAGTCTTTCACTTAGACAACATTTTTAGGCAGATTGCTTTTATTTTATTCATTCAACATACATTTACTGAGCAACTGCCTTTTGGAAAGCATCATGTCAAAAATTCTGATGGTGTGGCAGATTGTATATTTCAAATTGACCACAAAATTAACTCTGATCCCACTTGCCCTTCTTAAAATGCCACTTTAACACTACTAGCAGGAGGCGTGGTCTGTATTCCCTCCTCCTTGAAAGTAAGTGAGCTTTTGGGACTTTTGTGACCAAAAGAGTATGGTGGAAGTAAATACAATAAAACATCCAATGCTAGGTCATAACAGGTGCTACAACTTAGACCTTGCTCACTGGAATTCTCTCTCTTGCGACTTTCAGCTGCTGCATAAATAGTTTTATTATTCTGAGTCTGCCAAGCTGAGATGAAGCCCAAACTAACCCATGTGGAGAGACTATAAGAGAAGCCCTGAGAATTCGTGAAGACTGACAGACACCCAGCTGGCCCTCAGCTGCTCCAGTCCCCAGCCCCACTGTTTCAGCTCCAGCCACCATCTGACTATAGCCACATGCTAGCTAGACCCTAAGCCAGAGCTGCTCTACCAAGCCCTTCCCAAATTCCTGACTTACAGACACCACGAGGCTTAATGAAATGATTGTTGTCTTAAGTAGCTAAGTTTAGGGATAAAATTGTTATGCAGCAATAGATAACTGGAACAGAGGGATGCAAAGATGATACAGAGGGATATAGAAGTATGTGGTCTTTGGGCCCACAGGAGCTTGAAATCCAGGTGGGAAGACCAGATATGCATATAAGGAGAACAAAAGGATGACTGAAGAGAATGAATGAAGAGAATAGACAAACCATTCACTGGTATTGTCGGATACGAGCCTCCATCTTGCTTTTTAGCATTATCAGAGAGATGGCATGATTTTCCTAAGGCATATCAGAGAAAACAGTAGAGCTATGTCTCCTGATGCTCTAGCAATTGGATAAATATGGGACTAGACTGACTCGGGTCTTCCAACTGGTATGGAAAAGCCACTTTCACATCTCGGACCCGTTGCATGTTGTTGAGAGTCTCAACAGGGCTGAAGGCCAAAGAGTTGTCAAGGAATGGAGCTTCTGATTAATGGTTGGCCATAGAAATTCCTACAATCTTAAATTTGAAGTAATTTGAATTCACATTAGGACGTTTATGGGATTAAAAATAATAGTAAGCATTTATATGCATCATCTTATTTGATCATCATAAAAACCTAATAGGTAGTCAACTGGCCTAGCTTTACAATTCTACTGGATCATTTATTTAAAAAAATTAAGAAGTACCTGGCTCAATCTAATCAATTAAACATATTTATTGCATGATTACTCTGGGCAGAGAGGCAATGTAGTAAACATAATAGCAGAGAGATAACATAGGGTACAATTGAAGTCATTTAAAAAAAAACAAAATTAGTGCATTTGTGGCATAGAATCATACACACATAATGCAAACAAATGGTTAACAGCAGTAAGGAAGAAATATTAAGTGCACAATGTTAGGTACAAATTTAATACAGAGTTTAACACGTTTTTCTGTGCTAAAGTAATCTTTTGCTTCAGGCTACCCTTGCCCTACATACTTTTTGTGGTGTTGACCAATCCTGATAATAAAAATCTAAGCTCAAGTTAAGTTGAATCTCTTATTCTGTATGTTCTAGCCTTTGTACTGAACACCATAATGACACAGAAGCAATTATTGGACCACATATTTTGCCTAGAAGGTCTTCAAATCCCTAGAGTAGCATTTCTCAAAATATACTTCATAGAACATTGTTCCCGTGAGACGTCTTGCCAAAAAAAAAAAAATTTATATATATATATATGTAAAGTGAAATAAGTTCTTCATACTGCATCCTCACAATGTACATTAATATATTAAAGGCTCTGAGAAGTTCTGTAGTTAATAAATCTACTTGATAATGTTGATTAATCAAATGTTTTCCAAACTTTTTTGAACATAGAAACTTCCTTCCCTGCTTCCTTTTTTGTTGCTGTTTCATGTGATATTTAATAGAACATTTTAGGCACTGCTGCTTTAGGGACTGTGATATTGTGAGATATATTTTTGGTCTGCAGCCCTGTTCCTTGGGATACAACTCCTAAAGCCTTAGAATCTCCAAAGTAATATCTTTTTGTATGCTAATAATTGACTAATGATTGGCAGCCCCTACATAAATTCAGGATGGGGCTGGTCACCAGAAAGACCAAGCCAGGATGAGAGGGTTGGGACTTTCAGCCCCACCCCCCAACCTCCAGGGAGGGGAGAGGGGATGAAGTTTAAATTGAGAAATCTCCATACTGATCTGCATAGAGGTCATATTAATTTACATTCCCATCAACATGTATAAGTGTTATCTGTGCCAACATCTATTATTTTTTGACTTTATAGTAATTCTACTTTATAGTAATTCTAATTGGAGAAAGATGGTATCTCATTGTGGTTTTAATTTGCATTTCCCTGATGATTAGTGATGTTGAGCATTTTTTCATATGTTTGTTGGCCATTTGTATATCTTCTTTTGAAAAATGCCTATTCGTATTATTTGCCCACTTTTTTGAGGGGGTTGTTTTTTTTTTCCTTGCTAGTTGTTTGAGTCCCTTGTAAATTCTGGATATTAGTCCTTTGTCAGGCACATAGTTTGTGAATATTTTATCCTATTCTGTAGGTTGTATGTTTACTCTTTTGATTATTTCTTTTTGCTGTACAGAAGCTTTTTAGTTTAATTAAGTCCTATTTGTCTATTTTTGTTTTTATTGCATTTGGTTTTGTGGTGTTGATCATAAATCCTTTGCCTAGCCCAATGTCCAAATGTCCTAGTTTTCCCTAGGTTTTATTCTAGGATTTTGATAGTTTGAAGCCTTACATTTAAGTCTTTAATTTATCTTGATTTAATTTTTGTATATGGTAAAAGATAGGGATCTGGTTTCACTCTTCCGCATATGGTTATCCAATTTTCCCAGCACCATTTATTGAAAACAGTGTCCTTTCTTCAGTGTATGTTCTTGTCAACTTTGTCAAAGATCAGATGGCTGTAAGTATGTGGCTTTATTTCTGGGTTCTCTATTTTGTTCCATTGATCTATGTGTCTATTTTTATAGCCTTTTAGTATAATTTGAAGTCAGGCAATGTGATGTCTCCAGCTTGGTTCTTTTTGCTTAGGATTGCTTGAATTATTTCAGAAGACCTGTCTTCAAGTTCTGAGATTCTTTCTTCCACTTGATCTACTCTATTCTTAAAACTTTTCAATGTGTTTATATTCCCTTCAATGAATTTTTCAGCTCCAGAATTTCTGTTTGGCTTTTTTGTGTATGATATCTATCTCCTTGGTAAATTTCTCATTCGTATCCTGAATTGATTTTCTGATTTCTTTGTACTGGTTTTCAGATTTCTCTTACATCCCAATGAGCTTCTTAGAGTCAATATTTGGAATGGAATTCTTAGTCTGGCATTGTGAGGAATTCTTTTTGATTGGTATCTGTTACTGGATAATTGTTGTGGTTCTTTGGTAGTGTCATATTTCCTTGTTTTTTTCATGTTTCTGTGTCCTTCTGTTGATATCTGTGCATCTGATGTAGCAGTTCCTTGTTCTGAGTTCTTGAAATTGCTTTTGAAGGGGAGAACATTTTTATGAAGATGTATATATGTTGTTGGTTGAGTAGGACACTTTGGTTTTTGTTTTGGGTGCCTGCAGTAGTGTGATCTTTGTATGATTTCTTAAGCAGTACACAGAGTCAGTTGTATCTGTGATTTCCTTGGTGGCTTAGGAACAGTTGTTAGTTGAGACTGTGGTGAAGTTTTGCTGGGGAGTTGTACAGCAGCCGAGCCAGTCTTCAGGCCCCAGTAGTGGCAGCAGTGAGCTGAGTATGCCTGATTTTAGGCCCCAGAGCAGCTTATACTGGCAGCAGTCTTAGTGTGCCCAGGGGTTCGGGGAGAAAACAATCGGACCTTCAGGTGGCTTGCTCAGAAGCTAGTAGTTAGAGCAGAGGGCCAAGTGTGTGGGTGGGTTCTCAGGCTCCTGAGCAGCTAGTGTGAGGTGGGAGATGGCAGTATCTGTGAGGGAGCCACCCACTAGGACCCAAGTGGCCTATGTTGGTGTTACTGGTAGCTGCAATGCCCAAGGGTGGGGTGGGCCCAGGGTTAAACTCTCAAAATGGCACTGGGTGTGGGCTAGCCATCAAAGAGGACAGGGCACCTTTCAGGCAAGTGGCATGGGCCAGAAACTGTGAACGGTGCTCTCTGCTCACATCTCAGTCTCATAGGAGCCTATAGCAGCATGGGGGGAATTGTCCTAGGTATGTGTAAGAAAGTTTGGGATCCCCTGTCCCTCCTCAGCTGGGCAAAGCTGCAGCTGCATCAACTCAAACTCAGCTGGGCACTACCCAGCTTTAAACTTCCAAAATGACACCTTGTGGTCCTGTGACCAGAAAAGCTGGAGCCCCACCCAGGCAGGCAGTGTGGGAGAGAAACTGTGGAAAATGATGTCTGCTCATGTCTCAATCTCAACAGCAGCCCACAGTTGGATGATGGGGACCTTTCCAGGGATACATAGGAGCACCTGGGCTCCTCTATCCCTCCTCAGAGGTGCACAGTGGCTGCAGATGTGCCCACAGTTCCCCAGTATCTAGCTTCTGAGAGTAGCGCCCAGCTCAAGCTGCTCTAGGGATTCCACATGAGTTCTCTTTCTGGAACAACATCCCTGTGCAATCTTCTAGCAGCTCCCTGTGTTAGACCTGATACCTGCATGAGTCAGGGCATTCTCCTGTAGCCAAGATTGTAAAAGTTTGTCTTGGCAAGGAGAGCCCTGAGGCCTTATCTCTTACTGTTTCCCTGAGGGCTTATCTCTTACTGTTTCCCTGAGTCCAGGAGTTTCACTCAGCTGTTAGCCAGTCCCTGGCCAGGCAAGTTGCCTTGAACCCTCTGGTTACCAACTTTTGGTGCTTCCTGTTGCTTCCCTGTGAATCCTACCATTCTCTCTTAGATGATCTGTTCAAACTGTGAGAATCTGCTTACTATTTTGGTTCTTCTCCATGGAGGGGCAGATGCTAACTGTGTCTAGTTGGCCATCTTGATCCTATCTCCTCCTTTACCTAAATGTTTTATTGGAATGGACATTGTATATGACTGGGGGATGTTCCCCTTGCCTAATACTGTAAAACAGAAGGCAATGTAAATCTTCCCTTCAAGCAATATTAATTGAACATGCTAAATGGTAACCAGTAATATTCTCTGAGCCCACACAGTATAGAATAGAAGCTGGAGTGGTGTTAGGGACAAATTCTCCGTTTGATAGCCCTTTGTGGAGCATTTACTGGGATGTTTATTGGAGTTTATGGCAAAAGCACCTTCCAGCAACCACTGGGACTTTGGACTAGAGAATTTCCACTAGAAGGACCTTTACTGCCTTGCTATGGGAACTTAAATGAGGCTACCCCTATGACTTAGGGACATAATTTATCTTGAAATCTGAAATACCTGCTGTCTTGGGTGGGTGATGTCAGAGAAACACTCCAGTGGGGATAGTGGTGCCCAGAAGGGTTCCATAATAAAATGGAAATAATTTTTATAGGACCATGCTACCTGGGGAATTCAAGGAAGAAATACTCACAAGCAGAGAGCCTCTTTTCCTCTAGGATTGACTATGGAACTGTGTGAGCAGCTCCTGGATTCTATTGATACTTGGATAATTCCCTATAAACAGCTCTCAAGTGACTGACAAAAAACTACTTAATGTATGGATGGCAGTTCCAAAGTGAGTGCACAATATCCTGTTTGGAAGGATGCCACTCTGATCAAAGAAGGTAAAAAAAAAAAAAAATCAGCTTGGTGGGCTAAATTTCGTGCTGTTTTCCTAATAGTGGTGAACAAATTGAATAGTGGTAAAAGCCCACATGTTTGGGTTTTTATTGACCTGTGGACAGTGGTCAATGGCCTGGCCACATGGTCAGACAGAAGGGCAATAAAAACTGGCCTTTTAAAGGGATGCTCATATGGGCATGGCCCTATGGAAATTTGAAGGGTGTATTAAAGTAGGATGTGTGGATGGACATAAGAAGAGACCCCTTCCAGGTTCAAAAGGTGACTGGAATCAATAAGTAGATATACTGTGTGCTTCCTTGAGGTGGTCACCTAGGTGTACGAAATTAGTGGATATGAGGGCACTGCAGCAGTGCAGGAATAGTCTGACGCTAGACATCTTTCTGTTGCACCCTCTCAGACACATAATGCCAATAAGAACTCTTCTGTCTCTCAGCAAAAGAGACAGACATTGCTGACAGCTATAGAGCAGATTCCCTGGTGGGAATGCCCTGAACATAACTGGCAAGTAAGACTGATGCTGGTAGCCCTGAGGGGCTACAGATGAGTCTCAACAGGAGTGCACACCAATTCTGGACTGGGATTTGCTTACCCAGTGGAATATGCAAATGCTCAGAGTGCCATTAAAAAAAAACAGAGTGGAAGATATTGCATGGATTTGGATGGCCAACTATTGTTTCTTCAGACCAAGAAACACACTATACAGCCAACGATGTCCAACAATGGGCAGAGAGATATCCTCCTCAGAGGATTAGTTTGATAGAGAAACAATTAAGACATCATTTGTCTAAGACGGGGGAGATGAAAGCATGAAGGGCTGGCTTCCACACCTTCACGAGTGTGTGCTCACACTCAGCATGAGTGGGACTACAAGAGTGTCCCCACTAGATTTTCCTCCGCTTTTCTGGTTGATCTGGGGAAGACGGGGTGGGGAGGACGATGGGATGACTATGCAACTCTTGCCAAGGGAGGAGTAGACTGGCATAATGACTATAATTTTTTCTTTCTTCCCCACATCACCTCTAATTTTTTTTCTCCCCTGCCTGATGCAGGGTCCTAGGACTAGGGCCACAACTACAGTGCTAAAAGCAGGGATGATTCCTAAGCAAAAACTAGCTATGTTTTTAAACCTTATGTCAGAATTCCTAAGGGCCTGATGGGAGTGTTGTGCTTTACCCCATCTGGCAAAATTTAGGTTAACAGTGAATGGAGCTCTGTGGCCTGGTGGTAAAAATAGACCACTAGTCCTGCACCTGTGTAACCTTACCCCATCTGAGTGGGAGTGGACTGAGGGGAGGCACTTGCTAAACTAGTACTGCTGCCTGCAATCTAGACCAGCTCAGTGGTGATTCTAATGTCCTTTCCAAAGGTTTATAACAAAGAGAAGGAAGAATAGTAGCTGACAGTAAAGGAATAAATGAATGGGTTATGAATTCAGGGAAATCCAATATTACATTAAAACCTTGAAAGAGGCTCAGAGCAAGAGATGACCTTGTCTCTTAGCTCAATTAGCTCAATTATACCAATTGCCTGAAATGGTAAAGCTATATGTTTGCCAAGACCACTCCTGCTTTTGGAACCTGACAAGACTGAATGGAAGTCCTCAAACCTGAGTGGCCTTTTCCTGGGAGATATTCATACAATATGATGGACTGGAGTAATTATCGATGTGACTGAATAGGATTCTAATAATGTGCCGGTATCTCTTGAGTTGTAGGTCCTTTTGATGTAAGGGATCCAGGTTCAAAGATCAGGAGTGGATAAAGAATGGTGAAGTGAAGTGAGTTTTACCCCCTCTTTTGTGTCTTCTTAACTATGTGGTCGCACGTTAACTCTTCTGAGTTGTTCATCTGTAAAAGAAGAATAGCTACAATAATTTCTACTTCATAGAGTTGTTGTGAGGTGATCTCACCTTTCCTTGTAGAATTAACTTTGCCCCTGC
Source organism: Daubentonia madagascariensis (assembly GCA_023783475.1). Taxonomy (NCBI): domain Eukaryota; kingdom Metazoa; phylum Chordata; class Mammalia; order Primates; family Daubentoniidae; genus Daubentonia; species Daubentonia madagascariensis. Next base: position 47,615,872 of record JAKFHU010000600.1, on the reverse strand, counting down.
CAAGGCAGAATCAGAACAGACCTCTCAGACTTGCCACAGTGTAAATCCACGCCCCTGATATTGACCAATCACAAACCGTGCTCCTACTTAAAGGAACTGGTCCCAAAAGGAAGTAAAACTTGGCCAGAATTTTCTCTTTGCTAGAGTCCCTTCTCTGGCCTCGGTGCTAGCAGTCATGGACTGGGTGGGAAAGGCAGAAGCATGTCGTAGTTAAGCCTTTTGCATCTAGATCCAGACTGCCTGGGTTCAAATTCCATTTTCACCACTTATTAGCTGCATGGCCTGGGAAAGTTACTTACCTTTGTATGCCTCAGTTTCCCACCTGTAGAATGGGGACAACATTCGTAGCTACATGCTAGGATTGTTATAAGTATTAAATACTCAACACATTGAACAGGGTCTAGAACATGATAAGCATTAGCTATTATTATGGGTTTATAAATATAGAGGTAAGTATAAAATTGAAGTAATACCAGGCCCCACTTTGGATCTAAAATAGCCAAGTAGTCGAGGCAAAATTATTTTGCTGTTATACTATGCTTTTTTTCCAGAATGATGTTAATTTTCCACTTTGCTAGTTTGAACCTCGCCTCAGAAATTACACTGCTGCCATGGTCTTCTTGAATCACTGTAACTTTCTCATCATGCCTTTTCAGGCTGTCCAAGCTGTGAGAGGTCCAATAAATCAGATACATTTTTCTGTATTACTCTACCAGACTCTGTTAACCCTAATAAAGCAAGGAGATGTCTTTCTAATGCATAATGATTTGGTTTAATAAAAGGAAATTTGGCTAGGAGCAGTTATCACCATGGATATGTAGGCATAAAAAGTTGGTGGGGTGCAGAACAGACACCATGAAAATTTCACAAGGTTGAAATCAGGGCAAAGCTCAGCGTGTGGGGTGGACTGGAAGCATGCTCTTAGCTCGGTGGTTATTAATATCTGCTAAAGAACCTGACCTTTGTTGCTGTAAACAAGACCAGATAATTACATGTTCATTCTAAGAGCAATTTTGAGATGAAAATTGAGGCATTTGTCAAAGGGAACAGGAAAGTAATTTGTACTGAAATGAAACATGGCGTTTTAGTGTTAATATCGAACAGCTTTGGGCCTGTCATGAGAGATTTGTTACTTTAGGTAATGATTATAGTTAGCATTCTTGTCCACAATGGCTCTTATTCTCTCATTTTCTGGAGGAAGAGGCTTAAGGGAATGTGACAGGCTTTGGGAAGGACATGTTTTTCCCTCCTTCTTTGGGAATGACTTGCTCTTATCCTCACCTCAATTATATGTCCAAGATGAAAGAAACTTTCGGGTCATAGAGTTGCCATTAAAGACAGGCCCAGACAAACAAGGTGAGCGTTGCCCAGCACTAGAACCACTTTTTCCACCGCTGACTCACATTCTTTATCCACTCCTGGACTCACAAGCAGGTGAGAAAACGAACCTTAAAGGAAGCGTCAAGCCCAGTTTGTTTAGAGTTACGGTCCCACTGCGGTGCCCTGTTGCCCCTGTCTGCTCCTGAAAGTAAGATATTTTTTCAGGGAGGGAGTTCATCAGAATTACCAAAGTTTGAAGGAGTTCTTTTCATCCAACATTTGATTTTTTTTTCCTGACCCTTTTAGTTAATACCCAAAAACATATAGACTGATGCGAAAATGACATGACGTAAATAAATGAAATGCACAAAACGAATCACCCATTTCCAAGTCAAAGTTCACGTTCATTCTTCAAGGTTACGTCCTGTGTCTTTTCTTCTTTCTTTCCATTCTCATCCTTTGGCACCAAATCAGTGAAATAACTGTGGTTTTCATCTAGGTCAAATGGGAAGCAGGGGGTCATCGCTGCTAATACCCTTACATTATTTCGGAAATGTACCTTAGTGCCTCGTGCCACGATACAGCGCCGCCAAAGATTTTCAGCGCCTGCCATATGCCGGGCAACATACCTTGTGTTGCACAGTTGATATGAAGGGTGTAGGAGGCGATTCCTCTCTAATTGGGATCAATTTTTAAAAGTTAAATAACATTCTAAGACTTAAATAGTGTATCGAGGCCCTAAAGTAGACATGCCTCTAAGTTGTACACGCTGGTTGGCAAATTAACTAACAAGTGCTGTTGAAGGAACAAGAACATTAAAGTAGAGGGCGAAAGTGCAGTATCTCAAGAATGGAAAAGCAAACACCACATGTACTCTCTAATAATTTGGAACTCACTGATGGCATACATGGGCACAGAGAGAAGTAAAAGTCATTGGAAATCAAGAAGGGGGCAGGGGGGCAAGGGGAGGGGTAAAAACCCACCTAACAGGTACAATGAACACTGTTCGGGTGATGGGCATATCAAAAGCCCTGCCTTAAGCATTATAAAAGCTATCCATGTAACAAAAACGTTTGTACCCCTTTAATATTTTGAAATAAAACAAAAAAAGAGTAATTACATTAAAAATAAAATAACAATAATAAACCCATTATATGTTAACATAGATAATATATTTTTGTAAAAAGAAACTATATTTTCCAAATTAAAAAAAAAGTGAGAAGAGCGACATTGTTTCACATTTTTGCAAGTCTCTTTAATGTCTCGCTATAAAAGACAGCTAGATCCTCACATCTGCTTCTGCCTTCAATCTGTTACAATAATGCACATGGGGTCATCTCTGGAACATTCCACTGTACTCTCGTGACAGAATGAGAGTAAAAAAAAGCAAGTAATGCCTTAATATTGTTATGAATATATTTTCACCTTGCAGACCCTTTGGAGGAGAACATTGAGAATTGATGCTCTAATGTGACTCTCTTCATTTTACACTTGAGTCTAGTCTCATCTCTATAAATATTCGCTCAGTGAGTGAATAAACCTCTCCAAAATGTCGTGAACATATCTGCCTGAACAAGGCCATATCCAAGAGACCACACAAGTGATCACACATTGCAGAGGCTGCCTGATAGTCACGGTGTCAAATCTGCATGCCTCTGCCCAACTTCCGGGGCCTCCTTGCATCTTGGCCCCCCTTTCTAACTTAATGTTTCTAATGTTTCCATCCAGGTTCACTGTGACTCTCCTTTTGCATGATTCCTTGCACTTTAAATGCCCTCCCCTCCCTTGTCTCATATGTCCACATGGTGTCTATTCTCTGAGGCCACATGTAGGGTACATTTGTCCTCAAATCTTTCCTCCATAAATGCTCCCTACCTCGATGACAGTCTCCTCTGGCATTATATGCTGTGAATTACAGTTGGGTTTCTCCCAGTCTTGATTCATAGTGAATCCAGTAGGTTAGCAACAAAGTTTCACCTCTATGTGTCCCTCCCAGTTCTGAACACATTTGGTTTTTCAAGCAGGATGCATTAAAAAGCAAACTCATTTAAGGGAGTTTTAAGAAAATTGGAAATGCAGATAAAGGCAACAGAAAGTTGTAGGTAATCAGTGAATTATTTTTATAGTTAGGTGCTTTTATCCTTTTTAAATTTTTTAAATATTTATTGTGGAAATTATCAAATATGTACAAAAGTAGAGAGCATAGTGTAATGAAGCTGATGTACCTATCACCCGACTTTAACAATTGTAAACAAACACATAGGCAGTTTTATTTTATTCAAATTTCTCATTCCACCCAGATTCTTTGGAAGTAAATTCTACTCAGCATATCCCTTCATCTGTAAATATTTAATTAGGTACCTCTAAACAATACTCTTTTTTGAAAAGCACACCATTATTATATCTAAACAAAAGTCAACAATAATTCTGTATTATCAAATATCCAGTCGGGGTTCACATTTCTTCAATTTTCTTGCAATACTTGAGAAATTTTGTTTGAATTGAGATCTAAGTAAAGCCCATGTATCATGAATGGTTTATATGTCTACGAGTTTTTACTCTACAAATTCCCCCTTCATCTATTTTTTTGTTCTTTTCCTTGGAAATTTTAATTTTATTTTTCTTTGAATAAATGGTTTTCCAGTCTGGATTTTGCTAAAGAGAGAAAGAAAGGAAGAAAGACATAAAGAAAGAACAAACAAACTTCAAGCACTTCAAGCTGGATTTTCCAGATGATTTAGAAAGTGAAATTTGAGCTGGGTTCAATAGGAAGGTGAGGAGCAGATATTAAAACAGGTGGAATGAACTTGGCAAAAATCAGGCAGTGGGACAGTGCCTGGTGTATTTCATGAAGAAAGTGAACCTGTGCAGTTGGAGCAGAGGGTTGTAAAAAGATGATCAGGAATAAGGCTGGAAAATGGCTGAAGTTAGATTGTGGAGGCCTTTAAATTTCCAACAAAAGCATTTGGATGTTTATTTTCCGGGTAATGGGAAACCATTAAAAGTTTATTAATATGAAACATAGAGGGCAAGATGGTTTGTAATCAAACGTAGTGTCAGAATGAAACAGAGATGAAATTATTCAGCTTCATCACGGATGGGAACAGGATTGCTTGCAGGCACGGACACTCAAGGCAAATTTGCTGGGCTTCCCTCCAACCTATCAGGCACAAGGAAGGGCCAGACGTGACCGAGTGGAAAATATGTGTTTTGGGTGCACACAGACCTGACTTCCAGCTACTTTTTTGCTGTTTAATTTGGGCATTTCTTTAACTCCTCTGATCCTTGATTTTCTCATCTGTAAAATAGAGATACAATATCTACCTCATAGTTAAGAGTAATTAGAAATGATATACGAGTTCCTGGATCATAGTTTGTACTCAATGAATGGTATTTTATTTTAAATATTACTATTATCAGCCATCTCATATACAAGCTTAAAAATTGTGGCTGGATCAATTCTGATTTATTAACTGTGTTTTTTCCCCCAAAAATGCTTGTTAAAAATGTCTGATTGGCAGTGAGCAACAAAGTTATCTTTATATATAAATGTCAACACTTTCTAGGTAGAGGGATGTTGCCCTGTTTAGGAGGACAAGTGCTTCACTTCCCCTGAGGAAAGTAGCAGCTGGGAAGCCAATGTTTTCACTGACATAGCTGGAGACACAGAAAGTCTCAATCAGTGAGACTCCATAGTGAGGAAAGCAGGGGGTGGGGTGCTCCATGGCCTGGATTTGCCTCCCTCTCACTTGTGTTCAGCCTCCATCCATAGAGAGATGAAAGCAGCTTAAGCGTTGGGTCACATAGAACTGGTTTCAAATTCTGGCTCTGCAACTTACAAACTGGGCACCCCATACAAATAGCTTAGACTCTTTGAGCCTCTCAAATTCCATCTTTAAAAAAAGGATGATAATCCTTTGCAGGGTTGTTGTAGGAATTAAATGAGATAATATGGAGGAAGATCCTGATTTCAGATAGGCCGTCAGTGCACGGTAGCAGTGATTACTCCCTTGTTCTCTTCTTTCTTCCTTCAAGCCTTCCCTTCACCTCCTTAGTCTCTCCTCCAGGGAGGACCATGATCCAATGCAGCCCGTGAGAGCTGGATATGGAAGGAGAAATTCTTTCCTACCCCTACTTAGCCTCAGCTGTAATCTCTAACTGGCTTCTCTCCTTCCAGCAGCAGGGGAGCTGTGCTGGTCCCCTGGATAAAACCCTTAGGTGATGACCCAATTGATAAGGACAAAGCAGAGGAAAATGCCTGATAATGAAGAGAAAGTGAAAAAGAACAAATTATAGGGCAATATTTTAAACAAATATTTGTTCATTTATTAATTAGAGAATGGGACTTTAAGCCAATTGCTCTTAGAAAATTACCATATTATGAGAAATAGACCAGCCAGCCATATCTTATTCATCACAAAAGGGGCAATTTGACAGCTATACATTCTGGGGTCTTGCAAGAAAAATTCATTTTGTTACTCAGATTCAGCTGCTGGAAAAAAAATTAGCAGGAAGACCTTTTCCTCCTGTTGTTATTCAAACACAGCACAGTTCTCCAGCCTGACTGAAAAACAAGTTATAAGCAGACAGTGAGCAGAGACTAATGCCTTAATTGGCTACTAATATATGGTCACTGCTATTCTTAGAGATTACTGGTGTTTGGATAACTACCTGGATAGTAGAGTCCAGATTTCATGGCTGTGTTCTATCACACATAAAACCAGGGAAAATTGAGGGGTAATAGGTTGGACCACAGTGTCATTTATGGAAAGCTCCACTTACATTTGTTATTGCTTTAAAAAGTCATGCTCAGAAAGTTGCCTGGTAACCTGATGTATCTTAAATATTAATAATTCATCCATTAGGAAATTGCCTTGACTGTAATTCAGTGTCAAAATTGAACACCTCCTTGATTATGTGGTCTGCAAGATACTGGTGGTGGGGTTGGAAACAAATTAGTTAAATTTGGTTAGAGAATGAATCTCATAATGTATTTATCCAATTTGGGAAGAATTTAGATGTTGTTAAATGATATAAAGTATATAATTTTAAAGAATTGAAATGTAGCTTCTTTTTTAAATTATACATATTTGTTAATTGATAAACCCTGGTGAAGTGTCAAACTGAAAGTTCACTAACCACATAATTAATAGGGATATGTATCATTGATGTACTAAGTCTACTTGATAGCTATTCAGTTCCATTTATGGAAGGATACAATGATCACCAGGCATGAGATCAATAAATGACGAGTTTTAAGTATTGAATTTACTACCTAGAACCAAGTAACTCTCTATCACTGAACAGTCTCCCACTTTAAACTATGAGCAACCTGTTTCAGGTTTGTTAAGCCCGTGTGGAAAAATTCTAAGCTATAGAAACAATCTGTCCCTGTGGAATTTCCCAAGTAGCATCTGGTTGGGGTTGGGCTTTCTCCCCTATGCAGATGCTTTGGGCCATTACAGAGGCAACTAGTACCAAAGACCATGAAAGATTTGGTTGCTAAAAGCAAACACCTTGGTTTGCATCCAGCCACCATCTCCCAAATTCGGCTGAGTCTGAAATAGCAGCTGAGCTTCCTGCTCAATTTGGCCCCAACTCTGTCCAGACGGAGGACTCCTCTGTTTCCACTAGAACGAGCCAGGAACAAAAACTCCATCCATCTGAAAATGCTTGGAATAATTTTAGTGCTGGAGAAGACAAAAAGAAAATAATTCTGTGGTTTCACTATAAGGACTTAAGTGTAAGGATGGGAAATGGCATCAGTCAGAGATCACAACTTCATGTGCCACTCAGGGAACCAAATACTTGCTAAGAAACAACCTACACCCCACCCTGAGCCCTCAGATGCCAGGTGTGATTAAGAACATGGGCCTCAGGAGAAAATTTCTCCATTAAGCTAAAGAAAAATCATGGTGCCCTCATGCCCAGATGATGGGAATGGGGCTTTAAAGGATACATTTAAAGAATCTCATTTGCATTCTTTTTTAGAAGGTGAACAACCAGTTTATTTTTTGCCATGAATGTTTCTTTCAGTAATGTTTGTCTTTCAGTAATGTAATTGAAGAGATAAAATAACCAGTGGTAACTTATTATCTATCTTATTAAGACATCATGTTCAAGACGTATGATACATTAGTTCGCTTATCCAGAAGTTTATCTCAGTGATGAGGAGCAGAGCCAAGGAAATGAGCAAAGCAGCTAAGTCAAGTGGGAACAAATGATATACAAGTCACAAATCGCACAGTGTCTTATGCTCTGAACTTGGGGAAGGGGGCCTTAGAGCACCCCTAAGTATCTATTTACTTTTATTTAAGATAAAATTCTAATAGCAAACTGGAAGTAGTTGTTGCAAAGAGAGAAAAAGGATGGTGTCCAACTCAGGCAAATGAGAGCAGCAAGAAATGACAGAAAGCCAGCAATGATAAAAGAAACGGATAGATCAAAATGGCAGGGGAAAACACTTCGTCAACTCTTTCTCAGTATGGGGCCGTTCTGTGTAGGGTCAAAAGAAAACAGTTAAGCAAAACACAGATTTGGTGTTCATATTTAATAATCTTCTGATATCAGGAAATATGAGATCTGTGTTAGGAAGACAAGAGATGTATTTTAGAAATAGTTCCAACAAAAAAGTTTAAATTATGTTAAATTCAATCATCTTGAAAATAAACGCAATGCTAAATTCTCAGATTGTTTGCATGGATAACAAAGAAGCAGCGGCATATCATGGTTTAAAGAGTGGGTACAGTTGCTGACTACCTGGGTTCAAATCCCAGCCACACCGTTTACTATCTGTGTAACCTTGAGCAATTCACTTAACCTCTCTGAACCTCAGTTCCTTGACTATAAAATGGGGTGGCAGTAAGGATTTTATTAGTTAATGTGTATAAAGGATTAGAAGAGGGCCTGGCACACAGTAAGCATTAGATAATCATTCTCTACAAAGAAATTCACATTTACCTACCCAGAAGTACCTAATGTGTGCCAGATGCTGAGTGGGGGCTGTCGTCTTTATCGTTTATCTTATAAGCTGTTACTGCATGGACAGAAACACCAGAATCTAGACTTCAATATTTCTCAAACCCCAAATAATTGGCAACAGAGAATTATGAAGACAAGGCAACGTACCCTATTACATCTAAAGTTCTTTTAACCCAATTTCTGCCACAGTAACCCAATTTCTTAAAACTTTACATCCATTTAGGTTAGCTTCTATTCTATCTCTCTGTGAAATGGCCCCTTATCCTTATTTTACATGTATATTCATCATCTCTTTTCTGCAATGATTTCAGCTCAGCTACTATTTTAGACCTCAGGGTCCATCTATCTGGGAATATAATTCATCTGAGAATAGGCATTACAACTATTTACAAGGTAAAAACAGTGTTAAAAAAAAAAAAGGTTCTGGGTCCCTAATGGTGTCAAGAAGAAATATATAATAATTTTCAGGCAAAAGAACTGGAAATTTGCTTTTTGAAATAGGTCTACAAAAGTCAAACAGATATAGTATAAAGTGCTACAAATAGAAAAATGAAATTTTGAGTGTCAAAAAATTATTTTCAACATTTACAAAATGCCTAATCAGTTTTATTCAAAACTGTCAAGGTAATGGCAAACAAGGAAAGACTGAGAAGATGTCACAGACCAGAGGAGACTAAGAAGGCATGATGACTGAATGTAAAGTAGTATCCTGAATTGGATCCTGAAACAGATAAAGATCATTAGAAAAAAGCAGGTGAAATTTGAAAAAGGATCGGAGTTTAGTTAATAGTAATGTACAAATGCTAACTTCATAGTTTTGATAACTGTAATGCAGTTATGTATGATGTCAGCCCTGAGAAAACCAGCTGAAGGGTATTCAAGAACTTTCTGTACTATCTCTGCAACTTTTCCAGAAATCTAAAGTTATTCCAAAATAAAAAGTTTATTTAAAAAATATTTTTAGATCTCTGAGAAGTTGGACAATGGGAACAGCTTGGATCATAACGACAGAAGGTTGGGTTTTCTTCTACCACCATCCAACAAGAGGACTTGAGACAAATTGGTTGAATGTTTTGAGCCTTAGTATTCACATTCATAAAATGGGGATAAAAATTCCTATCTTACACAGTATTCTTGAAAAGAGCAAATGAACACTCATGAACCCATACAAAAAGCAATCACAGGTGCAGATACTATATTTCCCAAAGCCTGTTTGAATTGCAGCTTCAGGCCAGACGTAACACTATTTACTCAATTGATACATGCACTTTTTCTTATTTTACTTTTTTGAAAAAGATCAATAAATGATCTGTGATGCCTTCAATACAGAAAAATTGAGTCATATATTAATCTCAGAGAGTTTACATTTTCAACATGTTTTTTCCTTCAAAAGTAGCATTGAGTTTGTTGAATTTGACAAATTAGTGTTTTTTGGAAAAATTGTTGCCCTGATCTGGGGTGAGTATCCCTGGGTGTGTATCAAGACTTGGGCAAGAAAGTGCTCCATAATAATGGGTGGATTTGATGTATTATTTTGTGGTTGTCTGATTCTAACTGACTATAAGTCAAAAGCGAGCAGAGGCAAAACACGGCCATGGAAGCTTTGAGAAAGTCCTCGGCAGACAGAGCAGGCAGGGAGGAGGACTGGGATAGGATTCCCTTTTCACTCTTTGGGAGGCGAGGCTGATGAAGTGCTTAACACCACACGCTTTTGATCCAGACTCTGGATTTGAAGTCAACCTCTGGCTCCTGTTTTTCAGAGCTTAGGCAGGTGACTTAACCTCTCTGTGTCTTATTTGGAGATAATTAATAAGGACATGATCCTATTTGTGTTTCAGAAAACTTCTCTGGAAGCAGTGTGGAGGATCAGTTAAAGCAACACAAGACCCAAGGCAAGGGCAACAGTTAGGAAACCAGTACAAATAGTAAGAGAGAGGTGACAAGGGCCTGAGCTGAGCAAGGAGCCATAAGAGTGGGGAGAAGGAGTCTGACGGGAGAGATGTGAAGGTGATGAATAGCAGAAGAATGTGGAGGGATCAGGGAAAGAAAGGTTCTAGGTGGATTCTTAGGTTCCTAGAGAGCAGGATTTAGTCCATTGATCCAGGTAGGAAGTCATGGAAGAGTAGGGAAAACTAATGCTTACGGTTTGAGACATACCGCCTGTTTGTGTTTGGGGACACTAATGAGGAAATGCCTATCTGGCACAACAGGAGCTTGTATTCTATCTCACATGCAGCTCTGAGTAAATGGAGCTTAAAGACAGTTAAGTACAAGACAGAGGTTAAGAATGCTACTTCAGCTTACTTATGTGACTGAAGGGGTCAATTGCTTAACCTCTGTCTGCTTTTGTTTCTTCATTTATAACATGGGAACAACAACAATAGCCATCATACAGAGTTGCTGTAAGAATGAAAGGAAATAATGTGTACCAAGAACCAGCTTTGTGCAATGAGCCCCTGACAGTCATTGTAAATCCTCAATCCCTATTAGCTGTTTGTGATACTAATAACATAACAGATAATAACTTGTACCTAAAATAATAGTAAGTAACTTGCCTAAAGAGATGTAGCTACAAAAGCCTGAGCTAGTATTTGGGCTCAGAACTGCCTCTGCCTTTAGCACAGGAACTTGGAGAACAAGCTGTACCACACCAGTCTCAGTGGGCTGCAGTGTCAAAAGCTGCTTGGTAGGGATCAAGGAAAGTGATGACCTTCTACTCCCCAAATACTTTCCATTTGGAAATTTCCAGGTCAATGATGACATTGGCCAGAGGGTCTCAGGAAGGTGGAATCCACAATGGAGAGTTTGAAAAGTGAGTGGGAGTTGAGGAAGTCTAAACAGCAAGTGTAAGCCTTTGTTTTTTTCGATGAAGTGGAAGCACTAGAGTGGATACAGGTGAATGGTAGAAATCAAAGACAGGCAAGAGTACAACACATATGGACCAAAAGGAGGGAGCTAGCAGAAAGTATCACTAACACGGAGAGAAGATAAATGAAGGCCCCAGTCCTGAAGGAAGGGGGGTGGGGATGGACCAAGAGTAGAGAAGGAAGAAGAGAGACAGGTCACCTCTTCCACTGAGAGCTGGGAAGGTGCACAGGCAATTGTATGCCTGAGCAGGGCTTTGAAGGGAGTAAATGTCTAAAAACCTCCAGTGTCTTAGTGAAGTTGAAGGTGAGGTTATATGCTACAATGGAGGGGAGTAGGGGCAGAGGTAGAAAATTTAAGTGCATAGCTAAATGTCTGACATAATTATTGGGAGGCAATAGAGCAGAGGTTGGACCAGAACATCTAGAAAGATGTAAAAGCTGAGATTCCAAGACCAAACTTGTGGAGGGCCCAATCTGCACTGCTATATGATTTCCTTCAGTATTGCTGAGCACCTAGCTGAGTAATCAGCAGTGAAAGCCATTGTATTTTGTGCTATTTCTAAAACATCCACAGCTTAAAAAGCTTTAAGACCCATAAACTAAAATCCGCCCATTTTGCAGGATGATTCACAGTGTAGACAGTTTGGAGCAGTTCCCTGATGAAAGGGCAACACTGGAAGCTGTTCTTTACATAAGTGAAATCTAGAAGATTCTCCGTCATTTATCTTTGGGCTGTAACAATCATTCCTCTTCTTCCAAATTAAAATGCAGCTGAATTTGTAATTAGATCTCGGTCCAAAACTTGTATTCCCTTATTAAGAGAATTAATTGAGTTATCTCAGAAGAGAATATTGATTACATTGAGATTTGACTAATAAAAAAATTGTCGCCGGAACTTATCTAAAGTGAGGTCTGGAACTAGGTCACTTACGAGAAAGCCCTCAGAAACCAAGACAAGAAAGAGAATAAAAGTGAGTTCAGCCCGAGGGTCAAGAAGCCAGAGTAGGGGGCATCCTGCAGGGAGGAGATTAGCAGTTGACAGCTGCCTCCAGAGAAAGTGGAAAACGTGCCAGGCTCACAATATTGCATACATTAAGGGGGGAGAAATCTGTGAAAAAACTGTGAAAGGAAGTCTGTGCAACCGAATGAGGTGCTAATGCAGATGACTGATTTAGAAAATCAGGGGCTTGCGGGGCAGAGTGTGCTTGCAGCTTCCTTTCCTCTCTGTGCGTCTGAATGGTTCCCTGCGCGGACTCAGCTACTACTCACCAGCATGTGGTGGCTCTATCTTTGCTTCTCCTTTCATGCCAGCTTCTCTTATTTCTCCTGCACTATAGCCAGAACACTAGACGTCTCTGTGCCTACTCACTAATCCACAGGGCAAAGGCAGGAAGCATCTTTGAGGCATTTGCCATTAGATGGGCTGTCCACAAGTGTGGTTCCCCTGCTTCGGAGCCTGGAGGACTGAAGGAAGAGGCGGCTGGATCCTATTTTCCCTTCTTTTTTAATCTAACAAACCTGCTTGGCTACCAGCAAGAAGTTGACAGATTGCATACTGTCATCATTTAATCTCAAGACTAAAATTCAATTTTCCTTTCTCAGGATCAGAATTGGGAGCAGGGGGGAATAAAACACCCCAAAGACACAAGGTGACCTGTCGCAGTGGGGTGACCTAGTGTACCAGCCAGCTAATGATGCCCGTCTGTCAGCTGGGCCCCGGGATCCAGAGCCAGAGGGAGAGGAGACCAACCCTGACAGATGGCAGCAGCTTTGCTGATTATAGAGCTCAGCTGGACCAAGGCTCTATTTTGTTCCCTTCACCAAGGTCCCTTCTGATTATGGGCTGTTTACTTAAAACATATTCATTCCTGTTTCTGTTCATCAGATTCTTAGGATAAAAATGAACTCAGGCAGCTGTTGGAGTCTTTGCTACTAACTATTCAATTGTGCTTTGTGTTAAGAAAATTCATAATCCATTTTGCCCCATAATTATTCTTTAGAAGTGAGAAATCAAATTGGAAGTGGCAACAGAGAGTAGACCCTAGGGGAAAAAAATTTCAAATGAGCATTGCCTTTGGTTAATGCTATTTCTCGGTATGAGAAATTCAGACCTTTGTATTATCCCACTAAAAAAAGCAACAGCAACCAAATTTAGCAGGCTGGTGTTTTCAAGCACAAAAGAACGTCAGCCTAGGAGCTTGGTTCTTGCTTTGCCTTCTGCCTGAGAAATCTCAGCTTTTCTTCTAGGAGTAATGAAAAAGTGGCTTCAGGAATGTTATGCCCCAAAGTCATTGAACTTCACACCCAGCCACATATAAACATTTAAGACAAGAGGGAGCAAATGCCCAGTATAGGGCATGGGCAGAAAGGTCATAAGGAAGAAAAGCAACACTGGAAAACGATCACAACCCTCTGCCACCTGAAACCTCGGGGAGGAAAAATGTTACTCCAAGCAGCAGCTGTGAATTACAACATGCCCAAGAACTTACTCAGGTCCCTTCAGCCTGGGTCTCATGCCGTTTGGAAAAGTGACAAGGGTTATATTTTCACACCCAGCTGTTGCTTTATGACTTACTAGGCAAGAAGTTGTGGCGGCTTCTCTAACTACCCAACACTGACTTATTTAGAACTCCCGCCTGCCGTGGCTGATGAAGGAAGGGCGATGGGACAGGTGTTCTCGGCAGACACAGATTCCGCACCAAGTTAAAGGAGTGAGGTGCGGTATGAGATGTTGCCCCCTTATGCAAGGCTGTGCAATCTCACTGGCCAGCTGTCTTGGCAGCCTTATTTGGCTGTTCCTTTTTGGCACAGCCTGGAAAAATAGCCCCCCCATTTTTAAAGATTGCAATAGGAAAAGCATGAGTAGCGGAAGGAAAAGGCTGCCGTCCAACGTTCTTGTCTAATTACTTTCTAGCTTAGGCTTTAGTAGGTTACACACGCTCAATAAAACAGCATGGTTTAGAGAAGAGAGCACCAGACAAGGAATCTAGACATTCTTATTTTATTCTTGGCCCTACCACTAACTAGGTGACTTTGGAAGAGTTACTTTATCTCTTTGGATTTCGATTTCTGCAGCCATAAAATAAGGGAATTGTAATAGAGAATGTCTTCTTTGCCCTGGGGTTAGCAAACCTTTTCTGATTCTTTGATTTATCAATAACAGGGGCCCCAACTAGCAGATCAGGGTACTTCATCTCCAAGCACTACTGATTCTTTCGAGAATTAATGGGTCAGGAATCTGTAATTCTGATGATCTTCCTGGATTGGGAAACACTGAACTAGATGTCCACTAAGATGAGATGGTTCCATATCTCCTTCCCAAAGCGACTGCAGATAGAAAGCCACTATGGTGGAAATTCTTCTTATCTCTCAGCATCAATAGTAACACAGGGCTCTAGCTAGCACCGTCCCATAGAACTTTCTGTGATGGTGGGAATACCAATCCAATACCTGCACTTTCTAATACTGTAGCCACTTTCTATATGTGATTACTCATCACTTAAATTGTATAATAGCTAATGTGACTGAGGGACTTTTAATTCTGTTTAATTTTAATTCACTTACATTTAAATAACCACAGTCCCTCCCATTTTAGCACAGATCCTACCATGTTCTACTGCAACAAGGTAACAAGTGGTATGATGTGGTGAAATGAAAAGTAGGCTTTTACTTCCATTTTTACATTTCTGGGCAGTATGAGGGAAGGTGTAAGGCTTTGTGACTCAGTTTCCAACTCAAGTTGAGATGGCAATATCTACTTTACAGCATTGCTCAGAAGGTTTAGTTAAATTATACATGTGAACATCTTGGAGAACAATAAAATGCTGTACGAATGCCAGGTATTATAAGGGGCAGTTCACTGTTGAAAGATGATTTTGTTTCAATACAACACGGTAATGTCTAAAAACATATAACTGAATGTGGGGATGGGTGTTGGTAATGACAGATATGAGAGGTTGAAAATAAAGAGGGAAAACTAAAAAGTAAATGCCAATGAAGGCAGAGTAGGTGGGAGGAAAGAGTGATAGGAAAGCCAAGACATGTGGTGTAAGGTGGTGGCAAAGAGGGGCCATGTCTGGTGGGACAATGGTCCAGGGTTGAGAATTACTCCTGGTGAGAGGTGCATAGACAGATGTCAATTCTGAGTGGCAGTAAACGGGAAAAATACGAAGTTGAATTAGGCCACATACTCTTCCACTTATCTGACTGCCTTAGAGAAAAGTATCTGAGGGATTTAAACAGGAGTCAGGTAGGCCAGAAGAATTTATGCTGTTCAGCAGTAATGTGGATTATTCAGTGTAGACAGGAAATGACAACACTGGATTATTTGGGCTGGGTCCATAAACTTCCTTATATTTAAAGGGACAATGAAGGCAAATACTCTAGTAGAGACAAAGAAAGAATTGTTTAATAAAGAAGTGCTGGGATCCTATGGGAATCACAGAAAGTACCACATCACTGTGGAGTCAGTACCTGGAGAGGACGATGTTGGGCCTGGCTCGGCATAATGTCCCACTCCCTCAGTAGAAGGAATGAAGGATGAAACAGGGAGCCGAGATGCATTAAAGAACACCCTGGGAGCCTCTAGCACTTACAAAAAATGGCAATTTGTCATCTACCTCATTGTCCTTTTTCTGTCCTACTAGGGATTAGTGCTAGAGTCTGCCTGGGTTCAAAACCAAGCACTACCATTGAATAGCTGTGACCTTGGCTAGAAACAAACTCTCTAAGCCCCATATTCTTCATTATGGGACTATAATACCATCTTCCTCAGAATAGTGAGTAAAATAACTTATGTACAAATTAGCACAGCCCCTAGCACAGAAAAAAACCACTAAAAATGGAAGTAATTTTTATTAAATATAATGTCTCAAATTTCCCAACATGTCATTGAAATTCAATAGACAGCTATTCATGGATGATATTAGACATTAAAACTAGAAACACTGCTTTCTATAAATCAATAGTTTTTAAATTTTATTTTGGGGAGGATTCCAAGTCAAGCTAAGTATTGCTTTAATTTATTCATTCACTAAATTCATTCTTGTTTCTCTCAAGTTTTAAAATTAGAGGTCTGATTTTTTAAAAGCTTACTTGGAGGATAATTTATATACCATAAGCTTACCCATTTTAACTGTATATAATTCATTTATTTTAACTACTATGCTGAGTGCTGCCAAGTGCAAGGCCCTGTTCATCTGGTAAATAAGACAGATGAGGTCCTGGCTTTCAAAGAGCTTCTGGTCTAGTAAGGAAAAGAGATAATAGACAAAGTATATAACCTAAGGCCTAGGAAGCAATAATAAAGTAGGGCAAGACAACAGTGACAGGCTGTCCCATTTTAGATCAGGTGTCTAAAAACATTCTCTTGGAGAAGGTGATAGTTGAATAATGTGAGGAAATGAGCCATATGATGTCTAAAGAAGAGTATTTCAGGCTGGGAATAGTGAGTGCAAAGGCCCTGGGGCAGAAGCATGCTTGTTGTACTCCCCTTGTTTGAGGAAAACTTGGGAAGGCAGTGTCACCAAAGCACAGTGAGCGAGGAGAAGTAAGAGAGAGGAGCCAATCAGAGAGGAGACAGGATCAGGATCATGCAAAGTATGGGTTTCCAAAATGAGGCTTACAGATTTTGTTCCAGGTGTGATGGAAAGCCACAGAGGGATTTGAGAAGGGAAATGAAGCAATTAGGTTTACATTTTAAAAGAATCTCTCCAGTGGTTGTTTGGAGAACAGACTTGAAACAAAGTTCAAGTGGAAATTACATGAGTGATCCCTTGAATGTACTATGCTGGAAAATAAAGTCTTTGTCGTGGGGGATTTAAAAGAGAGAAATAAAACTTCCTAGAAGCCTGGATTAGCAGAGCTATGAGCTGTACCCCAAGTGTGTCCCATAGAATTCTGTATAACAAAAAAGCTGCAAAACCTCAAACCTCGTTGCTGAAAAACAAACTAGCCAATAAGTAAGGTGGAAAATACATGTGGTAAAAATTAGCTTGTCCTGTCTGTTTAATATGAGAACTGAGGAGGGTTGTGTCAGAGCTCTGATGACCTGATTAATTGCTGAGGAAATAAACCGAGGCATCAGATAGCTTGAAGGCACGAAAGGAGAAAGATGTGTTTGAAAACAAATACCTCCTTTCTGTATTATTGCAGAAAACAAACCAGAAGATTCACAGCATGCAGCCTACAGGATTATTTTTCATTAACACTGAGAAGCACTTCTTGAATTTTTAAAGCCATCTTGTTACAAGATACTAAGATGATAAAACTGTCTTTTGGGAAGGATCAGGTGTATTTCAGTATTTGTTCATTTCTCAATGTAGTAATTAAGTTTTTAATACATCTGTATTTCACAGTATAATTTCAGTGGTTTTCAAATTCTAGGAGTTCATCTGAAGTATCAAAGCTAAAATTTTTCTTGGCCCTTACCCTTTCTAAGACCAGCTTCCATGGGCCTCAGCTAACAGATCTGACAAATACCTCCTCTGAGTGAACGAGATTAAAGATGCAATAGGACATCAGAAATTCTTAATCATGTTTATCACTATGTGAAGCAAGCCATATTAAAGAAGTAAGGGAACTCTACAGCATGCAGAATTACTTTAATGCATCTCATCGAGAAGCAGAGTGGGATCAAGCTCCTTCCCTTTTGTAATCATATAGCTGGGGAAATATGACTTAACCTAAAGACATTGCTCCAATCAATCAATAAGTATGTCCCCACCATATGCATTGGGTGAAGCCTTAAGTTGACACTTCTTTTAAGAACAAGAGAGAATTTGTAGAACCACTCTGTGCACTCCTGTGATCACAGAAGCTGATGTTCAAACAAAACCTTAGAATAATACATGTTCTAATAAAATAGAAAAGTAGACTGTGACTGATTATGCCAAGGGAATAAAACGATTAGCCTTAAAGAATTTATGAAGAAGACCCCCAAAGCAATCACAGCAGCAACAAAAATAAATACATGGGACCTGATCAAATTGAAAAGCTTCTGCACAGCCAAGGAAACTATCACTAGAGTGAACAGACAACCTACAGAATGGGAGAAAATATTTGCATGCTACACCTCTGATAAAGGGCTGATAACCAGAATCTATACAGAACTTAGGAAAATCAACAAGAAAAAATCAAACAACCCTATTAAAAAATGGGCAAAGGACATGAAGAAAAACTTTTCCAAAGAAGACAGAATGATGGCCAGCAAACATATAAAAAAGTGCTCAACTTCTCTAATCATCAGGGAAATGCAAATCAAAACCACAATGAGATATCACTTAACTCCAGTGAGATTGGCTCATATCAAAAAATCCCCAAATAACAAATGTTGGCGGGGATGTGGACAGATAGGAACACTCATACACTGCTGGTGGGACTGCAAATTAGTACAACCTCTATGGGAAAGAATATGGAGATACCTCAAAGAATTAAAAGTAGAATTACCATTTGACCCAGCAATCCCACTACTGGGTATTTATCCAAAAGAAAAAAAGACATTTTATAATAAAGACATCTGCTCTCGAATGTTCATAGCAGCACAATTCACAATTGCAAAGTTGTGGAAACAACCCAGGTGCCCATCAATACACGAGTGGATCAATAAATGTGGTATATGTATACCATGGAGTATTACTCAGCAATAAGGAACAACAGTGAATTAACACATCTGGTATTATCCTGGTTGGAGCTAGAACCCATTCTTCGAAGCGAACTGTCGCAGGATTGGAAAAACAAGCACCACTGGTACTCACCATCAAACTGGTACTAACTGATGAACACTTACATCACACAGGGCAATAACACTCATCTGAGGGTGGGCGGGCGGGAGGGGGCTGGAAGGGATGGGAAAAACTCTCACTGAATGGATGTGGGGAGCACAGTTTGGGGGATGACCACGATTGTGGCTCTGACACGGGCAGAACAGGGGCAATGTGTATGGCCAAAGTGTTGTACCCCCATGATATTCTGAAATTAAAAAAATAAATTAAAAAAAAAAACGATTAGCCTTTCCTCTTTCCTTCTCACCCCTTATATTTATTTGTCCAAAATATTTAACCAGAAAGTGATTAAAAATAGTAGTGGATTTTAGCCTTCCATAACTCATTTCACTCATTAGACCTCAATATCTTTGTCTTTAATTTCCAGAGATTCTTCTGAGATAGATAAGATCCACTCTTTTCATTATTCTGCCTAGGAAATGTGGTAGCAATATAGCATATTTATGTAATACATGAAGCACAAAGTAATTTTCCGCCATGTGGCCTTAAAACCCTGATCAGTCTACTCCTCAAAGGAAAACACTGTAGTCAATTTTTTATATATATATCTGCATATACCTAAATATGTATAACATCTATTATATATATAACATTTGCCCTTGCTTTATATATATGTGAATATGTATGCAGTATATATCTATACATAATCAGTAGAGTTTTGTGTAGATACGTATGTGCATGTGTGTGTATATGTATAAACGTAATCAGTAGAATTTTGTGTGGAGATATATATATATATTTATACAAAATCAGTAGAGTTTTGTGTGGAATGATTTCTTTAAATTGATTTACATAAATAGTATAACATTGGACATTTTTTAATAACTTGCATATTATTCTCAACAGTATGACTCTGAGATCTTTTAATGTGATTACATATAAATGCTCTTCACCCTTTTGTGTATTGCATAACATTCCATATTTGGATATACTATAATTTGTTTCACAATTCTAGCCGTAATGAATATTGTTTCTGATATTTCCTTATTAAAATGATTATGAAATGAATCTCCGTGTACAAGCCTCCCTGTGCACATGTACAAATATTTCTCAGGGTAAATGTGTGAAGCTCACACGCACACAAGCACGTGCGCACACACGGATCTTTAATCCATCAAGATTTTATTTTTGTGAGTGGATAATCAGTTAACACCATTACTGAACTGTTAATTTCTTCTCCACTGAGTTGAAACTATTGGTCTTATATACTAAAATCATATATTAATATATTTCTATACATATGTGTATCCACCTGAACTCTCTAGTCTGTTGTGTGGTCTTCTATCTAATTTTAAGCTAAAATCACATTATTTTCATTATGATACTTTATAATACCATACTTTGATATTATATAAATCATCTTAACTATTTCTGTACATATACTCTTCTGTGAGGAATTTTGATTGGGAATTCATTGTATTTGAAGACAAATTTAGAAACAACTTTCATCTTTCTAATACTGAGTCATTACATTCTTAACTATTTCTCCACTTATTCAAACTTCCTTTTACTTCCTTCAGTATAATTTTATAGTTTTCTCATTAAAGGTCCTTTATATTTATTGTTAATTTTATTTTTGGGTACTTTTTAGTTGCAGTGGCTATTTTGAATCAGGATTCTCTTTTTAAAAATGTATTTTCTAAAAAATTATTTTATTTTAAATTTGTAATGGACATGCAAAAATTGTATATATTTATAGTGTACAACATGATGTTTTGATATATGTATACATTATGGAATGGTTAAATTAAACTATTAGCATCTGCATTACCTCACATAAGATTTTTTGTGTGGTGAGAACACTTAGAATCTACTTGCTTAGCAATTTTCAAGTATATAATAATACGGTTATTAACTGTAGTCACCATGATGAACAATAGATAGCCTATTTCATGAACATTTTCTAATTCCAAATTTAAAGACTGAATTGTAAAGGAGGAGATGGAATTCGGAAATAATTTACTGGATGCTTCCCAAATTTTGAACTTTAACAGACATATCAGAACAATAAGATTATTTGTGATTATGACTGACGACACAAGTTGCTCTCATATGCGTATCTATTCAGGAGCCAATTATATTTTTCTAGCTGAAGAATCATCTTTAAAGTTGTCTTGAGGATTCTGAGCATCCCCCATTTGCCAAGATACAGTAGATGTTTTGGTCTTAGCTTCCCTGTTTTCACCTTTTCCATCCACCTATTCAGCTCAAGGCTTTATACATGGTCCTAACCCATACCTGGCAGGCAACTTACCCTATTACTACTAGCAAATTACCTAAAAGTAAACAAAGAGCCTAGAGTATTGAGTTAAAAAATATAGCTCCACGAACTGACATTATCATCACAACTTTCTGGATTTAGCACTTGATATCATTAACAACTTTTTCTTGAAATTCTCAGAAGTGTGTTTTTCATTTGACCAAATAGACAACAGAACACTTTTAGGTGTTTTCATACTTTCCAATGGCATGGCTACGCCTCATCTGATTGCAGTGAATATTTATCATGTGTTGGCTTTCACCAAAATGTGCAAAAACATAATAATAATAAAATTATATGATCTCACTGGACTTTGTGCAGGCTTAACAACTGTAACTGTACTAAGCTACTTATATAAATCATATTTTAAGAGCATAAATTGCACATTCTCTCAATTTAGAAGAGATGAATCTGGTATTAAGATCTCAAATGGTCCTGAATTGAGGCCTCATTAAATAGAAAATTCATTAGCTAATACAGGTCAGGAAACCAGTTTGCTCAGGCAACAAAACATTTATAACATTTCTCTCCTGTATGAATTCTTGAATGTTGAAAAGGGCAATGATTCTGGCTGAAGGCTTTCCCACATCCATTACTTTATAAGGTTTCTCTCCAGTATTAATCTGAATTACATCATGGGAAAGTTAGTTTCATGACTCCTTTGGAATAGTTGTGGTCTTGAATATGGAAAGTCAATTAATCTATCTATAGCTTAAAGCACAATGGTCAATAAATACATTTGAAAGTTCTTTGTGAACTTTAAATCTTATATAAATGTAATGTATTATTATATAGAGTACGGCCTTAGACTGTGAGCTTGTTCAGGGAAAGATCTATGTCTTCTTTTTCTTTCTGCCAGTTTCAGTGCCTGGCACAACATAGAAACCATAAATGTTTTTGAATGAGCAAATAAATATTGGAAGGAGTAAGGTGATACCTAAAGCTAAAAGAATGTTTAGGAAGAACAACTAAAACAAAGGAAGCATTTGTGTCCTAACATCTTGGCCGCTGAAACTGAGCTTTGGCAGACATTAGAGTGGACAGATAGAGAGAGCCTGACTCAGAGATCAGGAAGCTCTCCATGATAGGAAGAGAAAGTCAGAGGAGACCAAAGTATTAGGCCACAGATGGACGTCCTAATAGTCACTTGGCATCAAGAAATCTGGCAGAAGTTTGTGAGTCCAGGATCTGGGTTTTGGGGATGATAGTTTACCTATAGCTCAAATGAGAAAGAGGGCAAAGCTGAATCCCAGCCCCA
This sequence comes from Daubentonia madagascariensis, assembly GCA_023783475.1. Lineage (NCBI taxonomy): Eukaryota > Metazoa > Chordata > Mammalia > Primates > Daubentoniidae > Daubentonia > Daubentonia madagascariensis. The sequence goes on along the minus strand of JAKFHU010000600.1, from coordinate 47,593,405 downwards.
AACGACTTACTTATGACCAGAAACCAACACAGGGACACAAGTGCAGAGGCACAAAATGGGAAACCAGTTGTTTCCTATTAGAAACCTGTTACATGAGTTATGGGGTAGTTTGTTATGAATGTGTCCCTGCCCTAGAAAAGCCAGAAATAATGGCAACCAAGAAGTTTTCATTCACAGTGAGAAAGCCATGAGAACATTGACTGGAACCCAGGGTCATATCAAAGGTCCACGTAAGAAGGACAATGACAACTTGTCTAGTCCTCACTGGTTTCCCAGTCTATGGATGTTATTTGAATTTTTAAAGTCCTTCAGAAAATAGGAAATAGAGAATGTGAATATATCCCACATTGTGGTATTATTAAAGAGCATCAGGTAAAGAGCTGGTAGGTTTTTTATTTCTTTTTCATGTATTACTCAGAAATGCCTGGTTTTTCTGGAATTCAAAATTTCTCAGTGATCACATTCAAATGCCACCCCTTTTACTAACACCACATATAAAGTGGTGATGGTTTTGGTTTTTTTTTATTTTTCATTGAAACCTACATTTACCCTCCTGAGACAACTGAACTTATTTATAATAGGGCAGGGACTCATTTTTAAAATGACTTCTCTATGTCATCTGATTTATGACACACACAAAAGAAGAGTGCTCTGAGTCAATCGGGACAGGGATTGTGTATGGCATATGTAGCAACTGCTCCTCTGCTCCTGTTTTGTACACGTGCCCAATAGAAGCGCAGCTGCATCATTTGTCATCTAGTATTAGGCGAGTAAAGGCTTTGTCTGGGGAGAATGACAGAGAATAAACATTTTCCACTTTGGAAATAAATGTCTCATATCAGCTTTGATGTGTGCGTTGATAAATGATTTTGGATTGCCTAGATTCCCCTGCTGATGGGAGGTCATTACTTTTTGACAACACTGATATTATCCCTCTATGCCAATGCATTTGTTGTACTCCACGGCAGTCATGGAACCTGAAAGTGCCTGCCAAACACATGTGTGATAGGTCACACTTATAAGGCCAGTGCACAGTTACCCTCTGCAGAGCTTTGCTCTCTTGGAATACTTCTGTTCTTAGCTATTCATCAGAATATAATTACCAGCAGGCACTTTATCCTGAAAGTTGCCACCACCAGCTAATTTCAAAAAATACAAGAAACCCCAGAATCATCCAAGAAGGTTCTTCTTACACAAAGTACCTAAAATAGCTGTGAGGTTCTCATGTGAGTATTCATAGTAAGAGAAAGGAGTGCATGCTGGCCAAGTTAGAAGTGGGAACCTGGAGCCAGACTCTCACTCTTGGCAAACAAAGCAAACACAGCAGGCCTCTGTGTGATAGCAGCGTGGCAGTGAATGAACGGTTCCTTCTCTCCCTGTAGAAAATGTTCAGGGCCTTCATTACAGAACTGTTTTCAGGCTTTGAGTTGTAATGTTCTGGTGGGGGAAATGCAAGTCTCATTCTCCGACGCGTTAGGAAGTGCCTGAGGTACAGAGACGGGACAAGCGACCTGTTAGCCTTGTTTCTTCTCTCCAGCCAGATTCCCTATGTATCGCCTTCTGAACATGCCTTATACTCCCTCATTCCCAAACAGCTGCTTCCTTTGATTTCTGGTAAATGAAAAGCTTGCCCTGTCTCGTCTCACGCCCCAACCTTTCTAAATGTGGCCAATTCTTTGATTCGCGTCTCCACTGTCCCTCACTCCCTCTGAATATGACTACCCAAAATCTTCTCTTTCTTTTATGAATACCTCAAATTCTTATCATCTGGCACCTCCCATGTAATGACTTGGGGGACCATTTGTTCACATACACAACTGGTTGTTGAGAGAGCTAGCATGCGGAAGTGAATAGTGTATTGGGTTCAGAATCAAGTGACCTGAGTTCTTTTTCCAGTTCAGCTACATATATGACCTTAGAAAATTCATTTAATGTCACCATGCTTCAGTTAGCTTATGTTGAAAATGAGATGATTAGACAAGATAATCTCTTTTTTCTCTTTGAACTTTAGGATGCCATGAATTTGGTTTATTATTAGTAAGGAATGCATTTATCCTTTTATTGTTGTTGCTATAACTTATAATATTTAGTATTTGTCATTAACATAGGAATTGCTTTAAAAAACAGCACCTACTATGTGCCAGGCATGATACTCATTTAGTTATATCTTCCAATGTTGTTGAAGTCTCCTCCCCAGGATTACATAAGTATTGATGTGTTAAAGAGATAAAATAGAGTTGTGCTAGTGTAGAAAAATACCGTGGAGAAGAAGAGTTTTGAAATGGACTTTAAGGGAGATAAGACACAATTTGTCAGAGAGAAGTGGGAAACGTAATATGCGCAAAGGAAGAGATGAGCCAGTCACATGCAGGGGACACAACATGCAGATGGCTTGACAGGAGTGGTCTCTTCTCAGAGTGAAGGCTAGGGGCTTTGACACAAAACTTTGACTGTTAGGCTGTGGTAGGTCAATGTGATGGGTCAGGAAACAGACAGCTTCTTGAATAAGGAAAGTACTCAAATAAACTTTATTTTAAGAATAAGATACCCCTATAGCATGATGGACTATCAATTGGAGAAGCAGAGACTAAGGAGGTAGACAAGATGGCAGGCATAACGCATGACACAATGGGCCAAAAAAGACAATGGCAGAGAAGCTGAAGGGACAGATGTCAGGAGGGTATCTCTCAACAGTGCTCTTACTGTTCTGGGGACATCGATAGGTGAACTACAAAATGCACAACAGCAACAAGACAACCACAATGTTATGGTGGTAAATTCTGTGGTAAAATACATTTGAGAAACAGTAGTCCAAACAACTAAAATACTTTTCTTTTCTGCAGGATTTCCCAGAGCCTGATGTGGGTTGTGATTCTCCAAGAAGTAGATGCATTTGACCCAAGATTCTCTCCTTCCTTTTTTGTCATAGCATCTCTTAGAACTAGTGTTTCATGGCATACAGGTTTTATTAAAAAGGGAGAATTTAAGCATGTTATAGAAATGAAAGAGGAGAACTTTAAAGCCCAGGATGACTGAAAATATGTATATCCTACCTTGATAGATAAATGTACATAAATTGAAAGTTAGGTAAAAGGTAAAGTAAAAGAATGATAAAACATGAGGTATTGTTTGATAATTGAATAAGGAGATAGGTTGTGTGTGTGGTGTGTTTTTGTTTTGACCTAAAGACAATGACATTGTTTCTTGTTTATAGGGTTTTAGGGGGTGGTAGGACACCCACTGAAGGTATCGCGCCCCTGCTTTTAAAAATACTTGAATGAACCCCATATATCACAACAAGGCTTATAAGGTCCTTTATGATCTGACCCCTCCTACGACTGCAGCCCATCTCACGCTACCTTCCCCCCTACTCTCTTTGTTCTAGTCGCCCTTGACTACATGCAGGTTTTGAATAACTCTCTTATTTCAGTGCCATTGTGTTGCTGCATTCCTGTCTAGGGCACACCTTCCACTCTCTTTTCCTGGATAACTCCCAGTCATCATTCAAGTTTCAACTTTGACATTTCTTTCTCCAGGAAGCTTCCCTAATCCCTCTGCCAGCAAATCACCAAGTCCTGCCAGACCCCTCCCAGGTGCTCCCATTGCCACTGAATTCCTATCACATTCTGTTGCAGTTGCTGCTGTTCCTGTCCATATTCTCCACTAGATGCTAAGTTTGGGGTGGGGACTGATCCTTATCCCAAACCTCATGGCACACAGAAGGCACACAAAGACAGTTAATGTAACATCCCTGGCAAGTTACTCCAACGGGATAGTATGATGAAATGGGGCTCTGGCACCTACCCTCTGCAACAAGGAGCTTAGCCCTGACAAGTTTATGCTAGTTGCCGTCAAAGGACTCTGAGATTTTTCCTCTTTATTCTGCTTCTTGAGGATCAAGGTCCTTCAGCTGTTTATAATTCAAAAGATGTACTGTTAGGGTGAGGAGAAGATTTTGATACAGGCAATGTACATAGAGATCAACAGATTGACTGATTCATTCATCTACTAGCATGTAAGCTCCAAGAGACCAAGATTTTTGTTCCTTTAGTGCTGATGATTGATGCTGTATCGTCAGCATCTGTAACAGTCCTTGGCACACAGTAGGCGTTGAATTGTAGTAGATGATGTGGTGTGCAGCCCAGACTCACTGGCCCCCTTTGGGATGAGGCTGAGAGTGTTGGTGGCCAACTGCTCACAGCTGAGTCTCAACCCAGGAAGTAACCTGATTGGCGAGAGCTGCGCAACACAAGCCGTTCCCAGGGGCAGCTTGCATGCAATGACTTGTTGATGTAGGAGGTAAAGAGGACTGGCCCCCTTGCCTCAAGGTGGGACAACCCTTAAGGGCCATCCCAGATCCAGAGTTTTATGGGATTGGCCAAAGCTTTGCCGCGATTGCATCATGGTTTAACTCTGCCTTCTGTTCAATTCTACATCCTTCCCTGCCCATGGGTGTTGATCCCAAAGACTCTTGTCAATCAACTATCCACCGGAAAGTCTTTCCTGGGGAACCCCACCTAAGACATACATGAATGAGTAAATGAATGGATTAACAAATATTTATTAAGAACCTTGTCTGTGCCTGGCACTGTCCTAGGTGCTGAGGATAGAGATGTGAACAAGACAAACAACATCTCTAATTTCAGGTAGCTTTCATTCTAAAGAGAGGGACATGAACAAATATAATTTCAGATAGTGATGAGGACAATGAATAAAACAAGGTGATGTGACAGGGGTTGAAGGTCCAAGGGCTTCTTCAAATGCGTTGGTCAGAAAAGGCCTTTCTGATTAAGTGTTATTTGAGCTGAAACCTGAATAAAAACAAGGAGCTGGACATGGAAAGATCTGGTGATAGTGTTTAACAAAAAGGCACATCTAGTGCCAAGGCTCTGAGGCAGGAGCGACGTTGACACAAGTGAGGAACATGACGGCCAATGTGTCTGCAGCAGGCGTGAGCAGAACAGTGGCAGGATAATGCTGGAGGGGTAGGTTGGAAATTGATCACACAGGGCCTGTAGACTAGTAAAGGTTTTGTATAAAGTATCAGGACAAAACTTCACTACACAATGGGCTTTTACTGTCAGGGTTTATAGTGATCACTTTTCTCACTTTGTAATTCTTTCTTATTTCTATCACTAGTGCAGAGAGAGAGTTCTTTTTTCATTTTCTTCTTCTTCTTTTAAGGCTTTTGTTCATTATAGAAGCAAAAATATTTGGGCTATTTTTTCCTTCCCTTGAATTAAGGCTGGAATATATTCAGGCATCTCTTAACATGCTATATCTCTATTTGGTCTTGCTGCCAATGTCCCCAACACACTCCACCAGAAAAGTCTATGTATACATGACTGAACCTCAACTGAAGACAGAGTTAAAGCTCTCCCTAGGATCACGTATGGTTGGATTGGGGGTTGAGGGTGGGTGGTGGCTACTCCACACACTAGGGTAGATGAACGTGAGCCCCAACCCACTAAGAAACACCGCTGTAATTATGTACCCAGGGTATTTCAAATAAAAATAAGAAAGTGAGAAGAAGCTAGAGAAAGATAATTTTATCAAATCCAGAAATTTGATAATTACCACAATTAAGCACTAAATTAATTCTGAGCTTATGATTACCCAAGGCAAAAGCGCGGTGTCATGGGATCTTTTTGTCTAGTAGAAGAAAGATATTAGTTTTTAAGGAGAGAGCAACTTTTTTTACAGGTTATAAAATCAAGGACAAATTATTCATATGGATCCTAATCATACAGACTTTGAGAAATCCAATGGACAGTATCTGTTTTGCAACATTTCACATGTATTCCACATGGCCATTTCTTATGTCAACTCTTGATTAAAAATAATTGAGATCATGGTATAGGATTATGGTTAAGTTAGGACATTTTGATGAGGCGTGAGGCACTGGACCTACATGATCCAGATATATTACAGTTGTTACCCAGAATGTTATCAGGTAGATGGTTAGCATTCTCTTTGGCTGTCCACAGATACACCATTCATCTTGATCAAGGTTTTGACAGTAGGTTAAGATTAGAGTATCTGAAAAGTACCTCAAGTGCAGATGGTCCTTTTTGTTTGAAAAGAGATCTGTAGGATTTTTAGATACCAAATGATTAATCATACCTGAAAATACAATACTCCACTGCACCAACTCACAATAATCTTTCTAAACAACAGTCCCTTCCTCCTGGACATAACTTCAGTGGTTCATGACAGCTCATACATTGTGTTCTCTGTGTCCATGGGCTCACTACCTTCCAATCAGCTTCTCTAAATAACATTCTTTTACTTTTAGTCCCTGAACTTCTAACCTGTCCCATGTTCTGCAATCCATATATCTGGCATGGCTTTCATACTGCTGCCTGAGCTTATTATCTTTTTGCTGCCAAATAATCATTACATTGACAAGAGCAGAAACGAGGATTTACAGTACAAGCTATGGCAGAAGGATGAGGAAGGAAATTTTCAGCATTACAGTAAAAATCACATTAAAACTATGTGTTAAAGCCCTCCTTTTAAAACTGTTTATGCTATAATAGTGCTATCCAATAGAAAAATAGTATAAGCCACATATGCAACTTAACACAACATATCCAAAGTACTACTATTTCCACATGTAATCAAAAAATTTTTTAAATATTAATAAAATAATTCAAAATCCAGTGTGTATTTTACACTTACGGTATGTCATAATGTGTTCTACTCACATGTGAAGTGTTCAGTAGCCACATGTCACTAGCATAACTCTATAATATAGCACGTGCCTCTCAGGAAGCTTTTCTAGGTGAACTTCACTCCACAGTCCTGAAAAATATTTTGGCTGGCAGAACTATTGCTACAGAGTTGATATTTAAATTTCAAGTGAGACTTAGCATGTAATTATGAAGATAATTAATAAATGTATTGATTGATGATATCATTCATTCCACAAATATATACTGAATCCTTAAAATATGCTGTGCTGGTTAAGATATTTCTAGATCCTTTGAAGGGTAGTGACAATAGGTATTATACTTCCTGATTGCTTTACAAAATGATCGGCTTTGCCTTTTCTGAGTACAATTTATTCTCCCTTGTTCTTCTTCTGTGTAGAAGGGAGGAAAGAAGAGCTCTGAAGGACCTGCAGCCTACAGGGTGTCACATTAGAAGCAGGCACGTGAGAACAGGCAAAGGAATAATTCCACATGCTGAAGTTCTAGGAGAGGCTGCGAGGACACCGTGATTGAGCAGTGCCTCGGGGTTGAGACCAAACACAAAAAATGACTTTTATAACATGCTGACATTTTTAATTATGAAAGGAATTGTGCATGACTTGGAAATTACAGGAAAAAAAAAAACAAAGAAAAAAAGAAATCACCCATAATTAAACAATTTCTATGTATTTTTGTTCCACATTTTGACGCATTTCCTTTCACCCAGTCTTTTTACCCCCACTCAGTCCCCACCACTTATGTCCCAGGTCTTCCAAATCTGAGCATAAGAGAATGTTATGCTTCCTTTTTATATCTAACTGTTCATGATGTGAGCCCCTTCCCTCACTCCACCAGCTTGATTCCCAGGAACTCGCTGGCCCCCAGGGGTCTCCTGGCTGCACTTTCCCAGGCAGGTCTTCTGCTCTTGGGATCACCCCCAACCCTGTTCCTCCATGCTGGCTGGCTTCTCACCTAGCATTTCACTGTGCCTTGCTGCCCACCGTCCTCATGATGTCACTGCTCTTCAGTTGCACCAGTCTGCAGCTAATATATCCTCACTCTAGCCCAGCTAAGGGGTTGCTGCAGGTTCCACCCTTAAGTTGCTACTGGGTGTGTCGACCCAGCGTCTATAGACCCCCCAACTCACGGCCAGCCTTCCTCCCAGCAACTCCTACCCATCAGAACTCTAGACATTTGTACACCTGAGAGTAAAGGCCCAACTTAACCCCCAAATGGGGGCTGCCTCATTTTCAGATCCGGAATTAGCCTTTTCCCGTGATGACTGACAGAGTCAGATCGTGTGTTCCTGTATGGAAACATCACTGTCACACAGGGCTGGGGTCTGCTTCTGCAGGCTCGACGTCATCGTTGCCGCACCCGGCTATGTACTTCTCACAGCCTGGGCTGGACTCTTTTCTTGTGTTCTGTTTCTCTTCTTTGTCTTTCTGCTTTTTCTTTCTTTTCTTTTCCTTCCTGCCTGCCTGCCTTCTTTCGTCTTTTCTTCCTGCCTTCCTTCCTTCCTTCCTTTTTCTTCTTAAAATTTTTCTTATCTAAAATGATATCTTAAAAATATTTTTCTGTTAAACAAGACAATCTATTCTTCTTGTGAAAAATGAAGAAATCTAAATAAACAATAAAGAAGAAAACAATAAGACTCATGAACTTAGTATTTTAGAGCTAACTACCCTGTAAATCCAACATATTGATATATCTTTAGAAGAATCTTAAAACTAAGATGGCTTAGTCCATGTGTGTTTCTATAAAGGAATACCCGAGGCTGGGTAATTTATAAAGAAAAGAGTTTTATTTAGCTCATGGTTCTGCAGGCTGTACAAGAAGCGTGGCACCAGTAGCTGCATCTGGTGAGGGTCTCAAACTGCTTCTACTCATGGTGGGAGGCAAAGGAGAGCAGGCATCACGTGGCAAGAGAGGAGAGAGAGAGGGAAGTGCCGGGTGTTCTTTTTAACAATCAGTTCTTGTGGGAACTAATAGAGTGAAAACTTAACTCCTTACCACAAGGACAGCACCAAGCCACTCATGAGGGATCTGCCCCCATGACACAAACATCTCTTATTAGTCCCCATCTCCAACATTGAGAATCAAATTTCAACATGAGATTTGGATGGAACAGATACCCAAACTATATCACAATGTAACCTCAAGTATTAGAGCCCTCAGGTAACCCAGAAATCTGAAAAGTTGGGGGCTAAATTAAGCTTTGATTGATAATAAATTAGTGTTAACCTAGTAAGTCCCCAAGTATGGGTAGATATTTACTTATGTAAAAGTTTGTTTGTTATAATAATTTTAGTTTCTGCTTTATGAGAGGAATTTTAAGTAAAAAAAGGTATTTATCACTATAATAGTCTACCAAACTATGACCAGAAAATTAACTAAAAATGGAAAAAAACCCTGAACTTGAACTCCTAAGTTATACAGACTATCCCTGACTTATGATGGTTCAACTTACAATTTTTTGACTTTACTGTGGTGAGAAAGTGATACGCATTCAGTAGAAACCGTACTTCAAATTTTGAAGTGTGCTCTTTCCCTGGGCTAGCAATATGTGGTACAATACTCTTACATGAGATATCCAACACTTTATTACAAAATAGGCTTTGTGTTAAATGATTTTGCCCAACTGTAGGCTAATTTAAGTGTTCTGAGTATGCTTAAGGAAGGGTAGGCTAAGCTATGATATTTGAAAGGTTAGGTGTATTAAATGCATTTTTGACTTATATTTTCAACTCACCATTGATTTATTGGGATGTAACATCATGGTAAGTCAAGGAGTATCTGTATGCTACTACCAGTCATATCATATCCACACTTAGGAAATGTGGGCCTCTGCTAAGACTTTCTCAACCATTACTGTTACTTTTTCCTTTCTTTTGTGAACTACTAAAAGTAATACAAAATGGGAATCAAAAAAGTCTAGATTTTTCTTTCTTTCTTATCTGGTATCTGTTTCCTAGATGTCAAATGGATTGGGAAGATTTGTCTTAGAAGATTTGTGAGGATAAAATGAAATATTTGATGTGAAATAACTTCAAAACACTAAATCAATTATATGAAATATGGTATTGTTATTTTGAGGAAAAAATCTCTCTCAAAGACTTATTTTTTTACATGATCATTTCCTTCATTAGAAATTTTTGGTGAAAAATGATATCAAACAGAAAAGAATGACTTTGCATTGCTCTACTGTTATATCTTAAATTTTTGGGATCTAGGTGCTTGAGATTGAAGATATGCCAATGCCAAGCTGGGTCTTGCCCACAGGCATCTTTAATTCTTGTCTTCTTATTTTAATCTAACACCCTTAGCTTAGTTTTAGCTATCTTGTTTAAAATATACAAAACTCTGTTTTTGTAAATAACCTAGACAGAACACCATTCTCACACGTCCATCATTACCACCAATTAGTCTTGGAGACATTTCTCAGAACTTCAATTATAAAACTTCATGAAAAACTAGCAAACAAAAAATTTGCTTCATACCATTTAAAATGAAATAGACTTAGTGTTTTATGAGTTTTTCAGGGAGCTTGACTAAGGAGCCACTGACTTCCTCATAGAAGGTAGTGGTACATTCAAAATTTAGCTGAACATACATGACAAAATCCTATGCAACTCTACTAAATTTTGGAGAACAAGTTAATTCTTTCATTCAATGGATGCAGAGGACACACATGCTACCGACTAGTAAAGGAATAAGTGTTTAGGACATTTACAAACATTATTTCTTCTACCACTCCAGCTCCAAGGGCCACAGCACTAGCAGGTGTGCAGCAGAGGCATCTGGCGTGGGAGTAGGGGTGGGTCCTCACACTGCCAATCAACTGCAAACATTTCCCACTGTTTCCTTGTTTCCCCATTATGTTCACTACTCAGTGGTCTATACTTACCAGGTAAAAATAACATCCACATAGTGCCTTCCCATGACAGATTCTAAAGTTAGCTGGCATGATGGTGGATATGGTACAATTTAAAGGATTCCATCATCTTAAGGAAATGGAAAAGGAAGAGCAAAGCAATCCTAAAGCCAGCAGAAGAAAAGAAATAACCAAGATCAGAGCACAATTAAATGAAATCTAGAACAAAAGAACAATACAGAAGATTAATAAAATGAAAAGTTGGTTCTTTGAAAAGACAAACAAAATAGACAGTCCACTCGCCAGGTTGACCAGAAGCAGAAAGGAAAGGACTCTAATAAGCTCAATTAGAAATGAGAAAGAAGAAGTCACAACTGATACCATGGAAATACAAAACATCATCTTCGAATACTACAAAAACCTCTATGCCCACAAACACGAAAACGTGGAGGAAATAGACAAATTCTTAGAAACATACTACCTCCCTAGGCTCAACCAGCAAGAAACAGAATTTCTAAACAGACCAATATCAAGCACCGAAATCGAAGCAGTAATAAAAAATCTTCCCACAAAAAAAAGTCCTAGACCAGATGGGTTCACACCTGAATTCTACCAAGCCTACAAAGAAGAACTGGTGCCTATACTGTAGAAATTATTTGAAAATATCCAGAAGGATGGAATCCTCCCAAACTCATTCTACGAAGCCAATATCACCTTGATACCAAAGCCAGGAAAGGACACAACAAAAAAGAAAACTACAGACCAATATCCCTCATGAATATAGATGCAAAAATTCTCAATAAAATCCTTGCAAACCGAATTCAAATGTACATCAAAAAAATAATCCATCACGATCAGGTGGGCTTCATTCCTGAGATGCAGGGATGGTTCAACATACACAAATCTATAAATGTAATTCACCATATAAATAAAAGCAAGAACAAAGATTATATGATCCTTTCAATAGATGCAGAAAAGGCTTTTGACAAAATCCAGCATCCTTTTATGATAAGAACTTTTAACAATATAGGCATAGATGGCTCATACCTTGAAACTATTAAAGCCATATACGATAAACCCACAGCCAATATCATACTGAATGGGGAAAAATTGAAAGCATTCCCCCTTAAAACTGGCACCAGACAAGGGTGCCCACTATCTCCACTTCTTTTCAACATAGTGCTGGAAGTCCTGGCCACAGCAATTAGACAAGACAGAGGAATCAGGGGCATCCAGATAGGGGCAGAAGAGGTCAAACTTTCACTATTCACAGACAATATGATATTATACATAGAAAACCCCAAAGATTCAACCAAGAGATTACTGGAATTGATAAATGAATTCAGCAAAGTCTCAGGATACAAAATTAATACACACAAATCCATAGCCTTCATATATGCTAATAACAATCAAGCTGAGAAACAAATTAAAGATGCAATACCGTTCACAATAGCACCAAAGAAAATTAAATATTTAGGAACATATCTAACTAAGGAGGTCAAAGATCTATATAGAGAGAATTACGAAACACTGAGAAAAGAAATAGCAGAGGAGGTAAATAGATGGAAAACCCTACCATGCTCTTGGATAGGCAGAGTCAACATAGTAAAAATGGCTCTGCTACCTAAATTGATTTACAGAATCAATGCAGTCCCTATCAAAATACCAACATCATTTTTTGCCGATCTAGAAAAAATAATTCTATGCTTTGTGTTGAACCAGAGAAGACCCTGTCTAGCCAAAGCAATCTTAAGCAAAAAGAACAAATTGGCATCTATCTACCAGACTTCAAACTATACTACAAGGCTATAGTAACCAAAACTGCACGGTATTGGCACAAGAACAGAGACGTAGACCAATGGAACAGGACTGGGAACCCAAATATAAAACCAACCTCATACAGTCACCTGATCTTTGACAAATTCCAAAAAAACGTACATTGGGGAAAAGATTCCCTATTCAACAAATGGTGCTGGGAAAATTGGATGGCCATATGTAGAAGACTGAAAGTGGAACCACACCTCTCACCTCTCACAAAAATCAATTCACAATGGATAACAGATCTAAACCTAAGACATGAAACCATAAGAATTCTTGAAGAAAACGTTGGAAAAACTCTTATGAACATTGGCCTAGGCAAAGAATTTATGAAGAAGACCCCCAAAGCAATCACAGCAGCAACAAAAATAAATACATGGGACCTGATCAAATTGAAAAGCTTCTGCACAGCCAAGGAAACTATCACTAGAGTGAACAGACAACCTACAGAATGGGAGAAAATATTTGCATGCTACACCTCTGATAAAGGGCTGATAACCAGAATCTATACAGAACTTAGGAAAATCAACAAGAAAAAATCAAACAACCCTATTAAAAAATGGGCAAAGGACATGAACAGAAACTTTTCAAAAGAAGACAGAATAATGGCCAGCAAACATATAAAAAAGTGCTCAACTTCTCTAATCATCAGGGAAATGCAAATCAAAACCACAATGAGATATCACTTAACTCCAGTGAGATTGGCTCATATCAAAAAATCCCCAAATAACAAATGTTGGCGGGGATGTGGACAGATAGGAACACTCATACACTGCTGGTGGGACTGCATATTAGTACAACCTCTATGGAAAAGAATATGGAGATAATTCAAAGAATTAAAAGTAGAATTACCATTTGACCCAGCAATTCCACTACTGGGTATTTATCCAAAAGAAAAAAAGACATTTTATAATAAAGACATCTGCTCTCGAATGTTCATAGCAGCACAATTCACAATTGCAAAGTTGTGGAAACAACCCAGGTGCCCATCAATACACGAGCGGATCAATAAAATGTGGTATATGTATACCATGGAGTATTACTCAGCAATAAGGAACAACAGTGAATTAACACATCTGGTATTACCCTGGTTGGAGCTAGAACCCATTCTTCGAAGCGAAGTGTCACAGGATTGGAAAAACAAGCACCACTGGTACTCACCATCAAACTGGTACTAACTGATGAACACTTACATCACACAGGGCAATAACATTCATCTGAGGGTGGGCAGGCGGGAGGGGGGTGGAAGGGATGGGAAAAACTCTCACTGAATGGATGTGGGGAGCACAGTTTGGGGGATGACCATGATTGTGGCTCTGACACGGGCAGAACAGGGGCAATGTGTATGGCCAAAGTGTTGTACCCCCATGATATTCTGAAATTAAAAAAAAAAAAACCACAATGAGATATCACTTAACTCCAGTGAGATTGGCTCATATTAAAAAATCCCCAAACAACAAATGCTGGCAGGGATATGGACAGATAGGAGCACTCATACACTACTGGTGGGACTGCAAATTAGTACAACCTCTATGGAAAAGAATATGGAGATACTTCAAAGAATTAAAAGTAGAATTACCATTTGACCCAGCAATCCCACTACTGGGTATTTACCCAAAGGAAAAAAAGACATTTTATAATAAAGACATCTGCTCACGAATGTTTATAGCAGCACAATTCACAATTGCAAAGTTGTGGAAACAACCCAGGTGCCCATCAATACACGAGTGGATTAATATAATGTGGTATATGTATACCATGGAGTATTACTCAGCAATAAGGAACAATAGTGAATTAACACATCTGGTATTATCCTGATTGGAGCTAGAACCCATTCTTCGAAGCGAAGTGTCACAGGAATGGAAAAACAAGCACCACTGGTACTCACCATCAAATTGGTACCAACTGATCAACACCTACATCACACAGGGCAATAATATTCATCAGGGGGCGGGCAGGAGGGAGGGGGGTGGAGAGGATGGGAAAAACTCTCACTGAATGGATGTGGGGAGCACAGTTTGGGGGATGACCACAATTGTAGCTCTGACACGGGCAGTGCATGAGCAATATATATAACCAAAGTGTTGTACCCCCATAATATTCTGAAATAAAAAATAAATAAATAAATAAATAAAAAGAAAAAAAATAAATAAAGGATTTCAAAAGCCCCTTGGTTTCACCTTTTCTTTCTCTATCTCTGTCTCTTTCTTTTTCTCTCTCTGTCTCTCTGTTGATATCTTTGCTTCTGTCTCTCTCTTTTTTGCTTTCTCTCTCTGTCTCTCTCTCTTCACACACACACACACACACACATGCACGCACACATACAATTTGTTCAGACAGAATATATCATGCTACTCTTTTCTTCTTGGAGTTAACTAAGTGAAGACCCCTATTTTAAATGTATATTTAAGGTTAAAGGGAATTCCTTAAACTTATTAGTAACAAAACTAGATTTTGAATGAGTTTACCAGGCTATCTATCCAGTCAACTTAAAGGGGATGGAACTATGTTCAAGAACATTATGATTGTGAGAAGATAGAGGAGAAAATAGGGATGAAGTATGGGCACTCCCCAGGATAGAGTCTTGGCCGATGCTCTCAGGTGGCCATGCTATGTGATGGGGCCTAGGGCAGTCTTAGGACACTGGGCATCTGGAGGTGAGAGGGGGCAGAGAAAGAGCATTCAAATCCAAGTATGAACAACACTTGGCAACAGACAAACCAGGGGTTTAAGCAGCTTCATTGTAAAGGGAAAATCAGAAGGATTGGGGGCTCCAGGTAACCTAGATTTTACTCCCCTTGCATTTTCTCCTTGAAAGAAACTTCTAAACACCGTATTAAGGTAGTGAGTAAACAATGATTCATTAAGTCAGCACTTTAGAAGAGATTCTCAGAGAGGTAAAGAAGAGACATAGAACCTGAACCAAAGAGAACATTTTGAACTTCTTCCAGGCAGAATAGTCCTGAACGTTGGGAAGTGGGTGGGATGAGAACAAAGAGAGGGTAGGAAGAATACACAGATTGTATCGTATGTCTTCCTTCTTCTTTCTCCAAGGCCATTAATTCAACTGATAGAAGGTAATAAGAAATATCAAAGGCTAAAATAAACATTAAAAAGGAAAGGAAATCACCATGTCAGATATGCAGTCTGGGGATGTTATGGCTGAGGGTTATGCTTCACTTACTTTGACTTAATGATTAATGTTTGTGAGTTGATTGGAGCTATGTAGAGCCCAGATCTTCTCTTTGGCATCAGTAGACAGTGCCTCTTCCTTTTTCCGCCAACAGCTGTTAAGTTAGCACCTAGTATCTTGCTCATCCTTGCCTGGTATTCCCTCCCTCCAGCCTGCATCTATACACTCACACATGCACACACATGTGCAAACACAGACACAGACACATAACACAGCACCCAGGGTGCTTGCTTCAGTTTGCTACTCTTCATTGCCAGCCCTATCCCTGGGAACCTAGTTGTTCACAGAAGGGAATACAAACTAAATGGAGTCCTCCTGCCTTCCATGGGAAAAATCACAGTGTCCCAAATAAGGATAGATTTCTGGGGCCTAGAATACCAAGAGCTGTGAGCTGCCTTCAAATGCATTTCAGCAGAGCTTCTAGAAAAATAGATAGTTGATAAGCAACTTAGTTCATCAAAACCGAGACAAAATGCAAGTAATGAACTTGAGGCAACAGCAGGACAAGTCAGACAGAAAAACAACACTCACCTCCTTTCCTCCCTCACACACTGTCTTGCTTTCAGAGAAGGGACTATTACCATGGGGACAGTGCTAAGAATATATGAGAGAAAGCAAAAGACAGCTGTTTCAAGGGGTAAATTATCTGGCATAGCTGCATGAAGTGTAGCTTATAAAAGTGTGGTTGAAGGTTGTACCTGGGAAGACAATGCACAATGAAGATTTTTGAGGTTTTCCCTTCATCCATTAGTCTGGCATTTAGTCACTCTCAAACATTTATTTGGAGTTTACTGTGCATGTAAGACACTGCCAGATACTATGGGGATATGAATCAGACATATCTCTACACTCAAGGAGTTCACACTCAGAAGAGAGCTGAGTAGACACACAAATAAATAAGATGTAAAATAGAAAGTGATACAAACCCTAGGAAAGGAATTCAATGACTAGAGGTGTCAGGAAAGCTTTCTTAGAAGAGCCAGGCTGAGCTCTGAGGGAGATAGGTCCTGCCTTCCACACAGGGGGAAGAGGATGATGAAAGCACACAGCATGGTACATGTATCTATGGAAAAGCAGCTACACCTGCCTAGAGCAAATGGTGTATGGAAGGATCTTAAGGAACATGAGCTTGGGGGTATAGTTTGGGCACATATTTGAATATATGAAGATGTTTGGACTTTATTCTGGAGGCAATGGAGACCAGTGAGTGTCCAGAAGCCCAAGGTCAAGGTGGGCCTTGAGAGCTTAAGTTGACAAAGACATTGACATGGAGAAGGAGAGCCCATTCAGAAGCTATTCCAGGAATCCAGGTAAGTGGGGGACCCTAACCTAGGGAGGAGTGGGGCTAGAAAGACAGCAAGAGATGGAAGAAACAAATAAACATTTATTGACACATTTTCTTGGCCTCATGATCCATGACTCAGAAAAGCCCACAGCTGAAGCAGCCAGCATGGAGGGTTTTTCCTCATGGTTCTTGGTCCTCTCCAGCACATTCGAGCTAGCAGCAGGGATGTCAGTAACTGGGGGTGATTGGCAGTACCTGGGAATTTTCCCTTCATTCCAAACAGGCTACTTATAAATATCCTTGAAGTAGTTGAGGGCAGGCAAAGCAAAAGGGTGATTCTAACCTCACAGGCAACAGGATTAGGATCTATAGAAAATATAGTAAAGCTGCTTTGAAAGAAAAAGAAATTGACATTGGGAACTATATCTTGCAAATGTTTAGACAATAAGCATTTTTCAGAATATTTGTGTCTTTCAGAAGCACTACATAAATAGATTTCCCCTGAGGGAATAAGGCTCCTTTTCAGGGTTTCTTAAGCACAACAGAACAATATTGGTGGTGCAGGCACCTGAGGCTGGGAAGGTTTAAAAGATGTAGACTAGTCCTGGGACACTAAGTCGATTTAATAGCATGACCTACAATGTGGATGCTCGTTGTATGCATCATTGAGTGTGCCATGAATATGAAAATACATTTCCAAGGCAGTTTGTGTGGCATTTAAACTATTCTTACCCGCATCCAAGAAAAAAAAACAGTCACTATACTGAATGAAGGATCTTGGTACTTCTTCGATGGTAGGAATGGTTGAAGGAGAAGGTACTTACTCGCCTCTTGGATATCCCACCAGCTAGATGCACAGGGAGAGGCAGGCTTTTATTTTGCTCTCCTGGGCAGATCAATTACCACATTAAATCCAAACCAAACAACCTGGAGAAAAAGATTCATGAGGTGTCAAATCAGATGTTTAATTTCCAAATAGTATTATACAAGAGGGGAATGTTTTGAAATCCTGTTTCACAGCCATAATTCACACGTTTAGTGCTTGTATATTTCCATAGGTTTTTGGTCACAATGGAGCAAATATGGAAGTTAATGAACTCTACACATGGTGGGAGGTGAGAGTAGCCTCCCAAGGTGTCAGCTTTTAACTGATGTTGTGTATTTAGGGAGTAAATTGATGCCTCTGACACGATGTAGCATGTGCATATTAAAGACTCAATCCAGTTTTTTATGCTACTGTGTATTGAGTGCTTACTATGTGCTAAGAGTTTATGGACATAATCACATTTACTCCTCACAGCAACCCTATGGAAAAAATTATTATCCCTCTCTTGCAAATAAGAAAACTGAGGCACAGAGAAGGAAGCACAAGAGGCAGAACTGGAACTTGGTGCCTCCACTTGCTGGGCCATAAGTCATCAGCATTTCTTGCCGACCCCCAGACCTGCTCTTCTATGGCACTGCATTCTCTTCCTATATTTCTGATTGAGATTTTTGTTGTTGTTCTTTTTCTTTAGCTGTCCTTTAAATGCCAGTTGTTATGGGATGAATTGTGTTCTGCCAAAATTTCCATGTTAGGGTCCTAACCCCAGTCCTCCAAGTGTATCCTTATTTGGAGGTAGGGCCTTTACAGAGGTCATGGAGTTAAAGTAAGGTCATCAGTGTGGGCTCTAATCCAGTATGACTGGTGTCCTCATGAAAAAGGGGAAATTTCAACACAGATATGCACACAGGGAGACCGAGAAGTGAAGGTGAAGGCAGAGAACAGGATAATGTTCCACAAGCCAAGGAATGCCAAAGTTTGCCAGCAAAGCACCAGAAGCTCGGGGAGAGGCGTGGAACAGATTCTTCCCTTACAGTCCTCAGAAGGAACCAACCCTGCCCACACCTTGATCTTGGACTTCTACCCTCCAGAGCTGTGAGACAATAAAGCCTGTTGTTTAAGCCACCCAGCCTGTGGCACTTTGTTACAACAGCCCCAGCTGACGGATACACAGCTGTTCTTCAGTAAACGGCCCCTCATGGTGACAGTCCTCTGCCTATGCATCAGGCTTGCCTGACTCCGTCCTCTCATGCTACGACCCTCGCCTGTACCCCACCAAATAATTAACTTGTGATAGTTTCCTGGACATCCCAAGGCCATTTTAAGCCTTGTTCCTTTGCTGTGATACTTCCCCTTTCTGGAACATCACCACCAGCTCAATTATCACCTCCCGCAGGAAGCCTTCTTTCGTTTCCTCTTGTGCCCATCGCCCAAGAAGAGCTAACCACACTCTTCTCCATGCTATAGCTGTTTCTTTTACCCACTGCTACGGTTACCCTTATACTACATTGCACCCTGGGTATTCCTGTGCTAACCTGCCTGTGTTCAGGGCTGTCAGTCCCTGAAGGGGATGTGCCCACTTCGTTCCTCTCTATATTCTAGCACTAAGATGGTGACAGGTGTTGGTCCTCCTTGGAAGCCTTAGAAAGATGTCTCCAACTCGTTTTATAGCCCCCAACCACAATATAGGGGGCTATAAAATGAGCACATATTGGGAGGAGACAGAATGGTACCCTGATTAAATGTATGAACACAGCTAGCGAGAGAATGTGTCCTTTCAATGGGGATGGAGGTAGAAAGGAAACATCTATGAAAGCACAAAAAAGGAGAAATAGGGGTGGCAGAACCCATCCAAGAATTGTCTGATAGGGATCCTTAGTCTTTTTAGTCACCCTGGAAAGTGACCTCAAGAGACAAGTTAGCTTTTTGCCCTTAAGCCTTTGTTTTGTCTAACTTCCCTTGTTTTGTTTCCACGCTTCCCAAACAGCTTCTCATTCCCATCTGGATCTTCCTACTGACCAAGAATATGTCGAGTGGATGAACTCCATGTATTTCCAGTCCTTGCACATTGATCGCTCATAGCAAGCAGATAAAGTGGCTTTGGATTACGTTTGGCTCCCAAGCAGTCTGACAACAGTGAGGGAAGACTTGGATCATGTCAATGTGCGAATTTCTGGTCAGAGTGACAGATACATTTATCAAGCTGAATTAATAAACTGTCATTCTGGTAGCTACCCCAGTCTCCCACGGGATTTGGTTAGTGTGAGCTAGTCAGTTGGATTAATCTCAGTTCATATTTTTTAGGTAAATAATAACACTAGTTCCTGAAACAAAAACATCCTAAATATTAGTGGTTTAACAGTAAAGGTATGTTTCTTACTTGTGTCCTCACATCATAGTCCTTGCAGGTTGGGGTGGATAAGGACCTTGTGCCTCACAGTAATTCAGTCTAAGTCCTCAGCGTGTCTGACTCAACTTTCTGTCCCTCCAAGCATCTAGCACAATACTTTACATGCTATTGCCTATCAATAATCATCTTTGGAACAAATGTTTCTGTTGTAAAGATATGTACTTAAACCATGCTACGCTTACACTCACATGTGCAAAAAGAGGTAGTTTTTCTGTTTCTGTAGCTTATCTGATCTTTGTCACAAATATCTACCCCTCTGTCTCTAATCCATTGGGTTGTAAACTTAGTTGCTTTCCCTGGGTTGTCTGGTGGAATGACTTCTGAGTATTATGACATGTAAGAGAGAAAATGAAAATCACACTTAAAATATTTTAAAATGTAATAAACATTTATTAAGTATCAGGAGCTATTCTAAGTTTTCACATAAGAACTCCTTTAATCCTATGACAACCTGAGATGGGTTCTATTATCATACCCATTTTACTGACAAGGAAGCTGAGGCATAGAACAGATAAATGACTTGCCCAAGGAGCACAGAGCTGAGGTTCAAACTCAGACGTAATGGCTCTAGAGTCTCTATTCTTAATCATTATGCTAAGCTGACTCTACATTTGTTTTATATTTTTAAAATATCACTCCTAGTTCAACTTTTAACTAAAAGGATATAATTGCCTCTCACATTTTCCCAGATGCAATAAACTAAGATGCCAAGCGAAGACTTCTCTGTAGCTCAGGGCAAAAACCCATGAGGCTAAATCCTAGTATCCATGGTCTATGAAAACTTAAAAACCAAAAACCCATAAAACCTGATGTAGGAGCTTCAAAAATACTGCAGTCTTTGAAATTCTCACCAGCTTCGAAGACTTTGGGGAAGTGTGGTATGTTTTTTCTTCTCTGGAGGCGCCTCACTGCCCTCCAATCCAGCACTTGCACATGGGGTGAACTTGCACATGCACACCTGCACACAAGTGCATACACACACTCACTGACAGCAAAAGCCCACGGGAATCCTGCAACTCCATTCCAGAACCCTCGGGGTCATCCATTAGCACCGACAGGGCTATTCTGGAGTCTGATGCTCAGCTGAAAGATGTTGTCAAACAGTAAAATACCAACTTTTTTGAATCGCTATGCCATATTTTAGAGATGATTGTGAGTTCTACCCCAGTAATAGCATCACTTTGTCACACTTGTGTTTTCTCAACTAGGAGAGAAGGGAGACTTCCAACCAGGGAGGGGGGAATTGCACAAATCCTACAGCCCATCTCTGCTACATTTCAAAGTGAGCAACTTTTACTGCTATATTCTTAATAGTCCCAAGGATTAAATTGTATCTCTGCTAAGACATTGTTAGGCCTAACTTCCTCACTAAGAACGTGGACTTTGGTCAAATTGCCAGGTTAGTGGGCATTTCTCACAAACTTTGTTTTTTGTAGGTACAATACATGCTCATTAGATATAAAAGCTGACAGATTAACTGATTCCTTTAGCCTCTTCCAAAACAGATGTTTCATGGAACTATCTGGGCCTATAACAAAGGTTTCTGTGGCATAATAAACTCAGGAAATTCTGTATATTTTCTTTTCCCCTTAAAGTTTCACAAGATGTATCATCTCATTAAAGGCTCCAGAAACCCTACAAAAAAGAAACCTGATTAATATTAAATAACCTGGTGTTCCTCAAACTAAGATTTGATTGAGAAACCCTTCAGTTTTTCACTATGCATCTTACCATGCCACAGAACACATGTCCCATTGAGTGTTGGACTTTCTTTCTATTAATTTCTGAAAGAGGCTCTCTTTTATTCTGAGAATTTCTCCATGACTCTTAAAAAGAAGTCACATTCTCATTGTATAGACCTGGAAACAATTTGTACTTTTCTTTTGGTTGGGCAG
Organism: Daubentonia madagascariensis; assembly: GCA_023783475.1. NCBI lineage: Eukaryota > Metazoa > Chordata > Mammalia > Primates > Daubentoniidae > Daubentonia > Daubentonia madagascariensis. The sequence continues at coordinate 47,571,415 of JAKFHU010000600.1, read as the reverse complement.
TGAGCCAGGCCTTCAAAGAAAATGAGGAAACTGTGTATGCAGACTGTGAAGTCTTACATGACCAACATGCATAGAAGAAATGGAAACTTCCTCCTGTGTTTCCAGCATTCCAAAATCCTACTGCTGAGTTCACCCACAAATCCATGAAATAATATATAGGATATTCTACATAAAGACCCCAGCTCATAATGTGTGTCATTTGTGTTGCACCCCTTTCCTCCAGGGTGATTGGAGGCTGCTGTTACTAGTGAAGACATTACAAGGATGAAAGGGCTTGCCTGGCAGTTCTCACCACAAAGTTATGTGGCATCAAATGGAATGAAATGCTTCTGACACTGACAGCTGGAGAAAACATTGTCACTGCAGTGACAGTGTCATGTGTGGTATGACACCTCCGTGTGTGTTTCCTTTGCACCTAAGAATGCCTTTGCCAATACAGACCTAAATAACGAAAGAAAACTGGCTTTTGCCAGCACAAAGGATTAACTGTACAGTTGAGAAAACTGTAGGAATATTTGACAAGGGATTGTGATTTTTAATTTTTTTCCCCCAGGATTCTTCACTAAGTGTTTTTCTATAATGGATTTAAATAGAGTTACTTTTCCTCATATCGGTCATGGAGTGAATTAAGATGTTAGCTGTTGATCCAATTTATACTGCCATTTGATCCCATAAGTGCTATGCAGGACTTGGTTACTCATGGAAAATAGCTCCTGCCAGATCAAACACTCTCAGGGCCAAAGTCACAAGATTCTGACTTTACACGTTCTGTTCTGCCTCCTTTCATTTCTGCCTCTTAGATTGTCATAAGCTTCCCAAGCAAGAAGGCCATCCCCCATGCAACCTAATCTCTTGCTGTGAGAATTAGTATTCATACCACTTAGGTTCCTGCAAGGACTTCCTTTATGAAGATCTTCCCAAGTGGAATCGAGGTAGTAACTTGTATCCTTTTCTTATCCTTGTCTTATTCATTCACACCTTGGAACAAAACCAGAAAAATGGACTCTGTATAGAGGAAAATTGATACCAAATGGTATTTGGTGTATCTGCAACTTTTGGTTCTCATTTGTTCAAAGGGGTGTGTGTGTGGAATGCACACGTGTTTATTTAGTCCTCATATCTGACAAACATCTTTCTTTGTGAAATGCTTTGTGGACTATTTAAAGTTGGGTGTTAGCTCAGATTAAAAATGTCTAGAGGGCTGGATAGATGTCTTTAAATCTAATAGGCACTGGATCATGTTTCCCAAACTGTGTCCCCTAAAACATTAGTAGCCAGGACTATCAGAAGTTTTATGAAAAAAAGGTCCCATTTTCAGATAAGTTTGAGGAGCACTTTATTTTCAACCCTCTCTTTTAAGGGGCATAAAATCCTTTAGTGCTGCAAATATCTGTAATACTTATAATAAAGAATCATGTTTAACTTTAACTCAGCGTGTTTCTCAGTAATTTATTTGACTATGGAATTCAAAATTCTTGTAAGAATCCATAAGTCAGGTCAAAGTTAGAGATTTGCCAACATTCCAAATCTTTGAAAAATGACCACCTAACTGGGTAGCTAGGTCATCTCCCTTCTTCTGGCTTCCCTACCTCTGTTCTCTGCTCTCTGACGTCACCAGCAGGGTCTTTCTCATACGTGACTCTGGTCTCCTCACTCCTCCACGAATTAGGATACAGGTTCATTGCTTCAGTAGACTTGCCAAATAGGAGTGGCTCAAACAAGACAGAAATTTATCTTCCTCTCCCGTAACAGTCTGTGTATTAGCAGTCCAGGACTTGAATAGTGGCTTCAAAAAGACAGAGATTCTAAGCCCCTTCTATGTTATTGCTTTGCTGTGTGTAGGGTGCTCCCCATCTAAATGGTCTGAGATGTCTCACCACTATGTCTATATTCCAGGCAATGGGCAGGAGGAGAGGGGAAGGAGAAGGAATTATCTTTCCTTTAAAAAACATTATCTGAAAGTTGTACTTTTGCTCACATCCCATTTACCAGAGATTTATTGCTTGATCACAGCTAGCTGCAAGGGAGGCTGGGAGATGTAGTTTTTGTTGATCTGATGCCCGTTGCCACACCACCAAGTTTCTATAGACAATAGAAAGAACGTGTATTGGGGAATAGCTAATAGTCTCTGCTACATCTATGACATCCCATTTGAATCTTAAAATGATTTTGTGAGAAGATGATTTTTATCCCAAGTTTTCAAGTGAGAAAATTAAGGCTCTGAAAGCTTAAATAATTTTCATATCATCACCATGTCAAGAATTATTAAGGGTCTGAAATTTTACCTACTTCCAAGCTAACAAGGTGGCATGCCCAAAATTACATGGATTCTTTCAGAAGACACAAAACTCCAGAGTCAGACACAAAGGACTTTCTTGCTTATGGCTCAGCAAGCAGCATAAGCTTCAGGGTTCATGTTGGTTCTTCTTGTTCCAAATCCTACAGGGTGATAGGGGGTGGCCTAGGTAGGTACTGCACACACAGTGGGTTTGTATCACAGGTGAGAAACCCTGAGCTTAGGAAACTCCAAGCCACAAGGAAACCTGCCCAAAATTTTCTTTAACGGAAGAACTTTCTTTAGTATCCCAGTAAACAAGAAAATCTTCTCTATTCTTTAGAGAGAGAGACACTACCTTTAACCTCCAAGGTGTTCACCATACAAAGATCCTTCAAAAATAGTCCTGAATAAAAGTCTCTCTGTTGACAAGGCATGCAGAAATATGAGAGACCCATGGAAAAATTTTTCCCAACACACAGATAGTTTTGCTATTTCCATGGCAATAAAGGGACTTCTTCAACAAGTCTCCCACGTGCCCTGACTGTGCCTCCATCATGGCAGTTCTCACATTTTATTGTAATTGTTTATACCTCTGGATCATACTAGAACATCAATTCCTTGAAGGTAGGGGCCATGGTTTTTACTCTTATATCCCTATCACCTAACACATTTCTTGGAATATGGAACATGTCTAACAACTATTTTGAATGAAGCTTTCTGATCACAGTATATTAGAATGAAATTTACTTAAGAGAGAGAACAAATCAGCAAGCGGTATATGTTGTTGCATCAACTCAAGGTTCCCTTTGCATGGATCTTAGGGTAGGTGGCTAATTTTTGATTCAGTCCTCAAATACCATTCCCCTGAGCACTGTATCTAAAATATCATTCTAGATGAGGCTTCAAAAAACTTATAAATATCTGATAATATTCTGCTTGTTTACTTAGGTATGTGATTCCCCTTCGAAAATATAATGACTATGACTTCAGGGACTTGTGTACCTAGTTCATTACTATATCCCTACATCCTAAAACATTGTCAGACCTATAATAGAAGTTTCATAAATATTTTTGAATGAATAAATGAATGAGTCAATGAAGCAAACATTTATTAAGTTAATACCATTTTCTAGGAACAAAATGTTCTACAGTGTCTTAGTGGCCCACAAAGAAGACTGTTACTTTATGTGGCAGAAATAATCCTATACCAGGGTTGAGTTGGGTGGCAGCATCACTTTTGTTGGGGCAATGAGCTTCTAGTCCTCACTACAGATGTTCCACCGCTGACATGAGCTGAGCCCCACACACTGCCCTTCCCTGGTCGTGTGGCTAAGGCGTCCTACACTAGCGGGCAGCCTCCATGCCTTCTTCTCCTCTCCTCTCCTGGCACCTAGGGTAGCCATCCGCTCATTGGGCACTCTCAGCTCTAGTCAGGTAGCCTCAAGAGGCCCTTCTGATTAGTTCTGTGGGTCCCAAAGCTCCAAGGACACCATGCCTTTCCCAGGGTGTGTAACCTTTTGTTCGTGGCTCATTCTCACCTGGGCAGTAGGTGGCTATCAGACCCTCTCTGACCTTTCTTTCGCCTTTCTTCTGCCTCTCTGTGACCTCCTGCAGCAATCTTGCCCATAAAGTCTTTCCTAGCACTCCAATGAGAAACTCGGTTGCGTGTTCCAACACTGCTTTCCGAAACAAAGTGATTCCATTCTGGTGGGTCCATTTGTTTTTTAAGGTGTATCAATACTCACTTTATCCATTATTTACTCACTTCCAAAAATAATGTGAAGTGGAAAAATGTTAATAGTGAACAACAAAAGTAGTAAAATCCCTTTGAGGGAAAGATCATTATAATTTGTTTAAACACTGACAAATATTGATATCAATGGTAAATGTGGAGATGGGGCATGAAGGGAATGACCAGAGGGAAATTACTGGTATGTTTAATTTTTCAAGCCACCATGAATTCTGGTAGTAAAGCTTTGCATGGAAAATTAGATTGAAGGCTTAGTAGTAATAATAAGTATCAAGCATTTTCCCACTTTTATAGATGAAGAAATTACCTCAGAGAAGTCAAATAATTTACCCAAAGTCACAATAAGCAAATAAGAAAGCTCATATTCAAATCTAGGTCTTCAGACTCCACGTCCAGTGCATCTTTCTGCCTTAGAGGTTACTGAAGTAATGGTGAGACAGAAACTGGAAGAGATGAAAACAGAGAGTATCAAGCTATGTCCAAGCTTGAGAAGCAAAGAAGTATGAGGAATAGCACACACCTTGACAGGTAGGGTATTTTTTGTGTGTATTTTAATAACAAATACAACTCAGATTCAAGGTTGAACATGTACCCAAATGTCTGAACCATCAATAGATATACCAATTTAAAATTTTTAAATGGAAACCAGTCTATGTCTGTTTTATTTTAGAACTGTGGCAATTATAAGAATCATTCAAATATCAGTTATGCATAACTCATGTCAGAGAATAGATGTCAGAAAAAATCTTCAGGAAAAGATCTTTGCAACTCAGGAACACATTTTCCTCTGAATGTGATTATGAATTACAGTTAAACAGAAGCATTTTTGAAAAGAAATATGATTTAATCACTTTACATAGTAAACATATATCAAAATATCATATTGTACCCCATAAATATATGCAATGATTATTTGTCAACTAAAAATTAAATTAAATTAAAAAAGAAGTAGAACAAATCTGAGTTAAACCCTGAGTTATATGACTTTTTGACAGAATTCAGAGGATTCATTTATTGTGAGCTCCTATTTGCCTATGTAATGAATAGAGTGTTATTTATGATAACATCCGAAAGAACATTCTCAGGGGTTGGCTTTATTACAATATGCTAATTTAAATTAATTTGCCATCATTCCCTATAGTTATTCTTTAGTCTTTCCCTGAAGATTTTCAAACACACACACACATCCCCCTTCCAGAAGAAATGTAAGAATATTTTTTTCCTCATCATATCCTATTATGGAGAAGATGCCCAATTCCTAGTTTTGCAGGTAGGAAGGATTAAAAAATGAGAAAGAAAAGCTGGCCTAACTTGTTACACAAGTAAAATGTATGGTCAAGGCCTATGCAAAATGATAGCATCTATATTTTTCCAGATATTCAGTCCTCATTTTTTTCTCCTAAGAGGCTTGGAAGATCGGGATAGAGAAAAAAAAAAAAAACATTTGGGGCCCTGCGTTTCCCATTCTGATGTTTTAAAGTATAAGAAAACATGTGTCCCAATGCTCAATATAAAAAAAGAAAGATACCATTTCTATTAATATTTAAATAGAGGCTTGAAAAGAGAGGTTCCTCTACTTCCATTCGAAGTGTAATGTTGAAATACGCTCTCTCTTTTCTCATTTATTGGCAGTCTCGCATCAAGAATCCAGTCCACTCTAGCATTATTGCCATGTATTCTAATAATGCATTTTACAAACCAGTAAAATCATAGACTGTGTGATGGAAGACTATTTTGTTTCAGTGAGAACCATACTTCACCTAGGATGAAATGACCATGCTAGATTCTGTTTCATACCCCCCAAAAATGATGATTTTTGCACTGTGTGTAGGGGGTTAGCCTTGTTATTCTTATCTGCCACACCAAGAAGTTATCCCAAACCTAAACTGACCCAATGGATAGGACTGCACTTAAAACACCAAGAAATAAGTTTACAAACTTATTTTTTAGTTATCAGAAAATATCTGAAAAGGAGACTTGACTCCAGAGACACAATGGCTTAATGGAATAATTAAAATTGTAATTAAATAAAACCAAGTCATCCCAGGCCTACTTAGCTCTGAAATTCCCTCCAGGATTATTGTGTCATTGGGGGAGCAAAGACAAAGAAATCACTTTTCAGGATGTTCCAGTGTAAGGGAGTTCTCCAGGCTTTTGGAGCCTGAGAGGAGACCAAGAAGAAATAAACAAGGCAGATGAAGCTGACATTACACCCCTCCCCAGTTGGTCCTGCTTTACCATTGATGGTTGTGTGGCCAAGGACATTGACCTCATACCCTTCATCTTCAATTTCCTCATCTCTAAGATTTCTGGGGCAGTAACAATATGAATCACAGAATTGTTTTAAAGATTAAATGTCCTGGATGGAGCTGAAGCCCATTCTTTTAAGTGAAGTATCACAAGAATGGAAAAACAAACACCACATGTACTCACCATTACATTGGTACTAATCGATGAACACTAATGTGCACATATGGGAAGTAACATTCATTGGGTGTCCGGCAGGAGACAGGGGGAGGAGGGGATGGGTAAATTCACACCTAACGGATGTGATGCTCACTGTCTGAGGATTGGGCACGCTTGTAGCTCTAACTCAGGCTGTGCAAAGGCGATTTATGTAACCAAAGTGTTTGTACCCCCGTAACACTCTGAAATTAAAAAAAGAAAAGAAAAAGAAAGAAAGTAAAGAAAATTAAAAGGAACCCTCCAGAATAGACCAAAAAAAAAAAAAAAGATTTAATGTTACTATGTATAATAAGTGCTATGGGCATATTTGGAATTTGGTATCACTATTAATATGAGTAATGCATCAAATGGGTAGTATAGAGTATTCCAGAACAGCTGAAGAAGGTGATGATAGTAAACACACTGAACTAGGTGTTAATGGTAGAAGAGTTTCTGGCTGGAGGTGGAAGTTAAAGTTGGAAAAGCTTCCCTGTAAACAGAGCATGGGACTCTGGGCGCAGAGAGGGGAGGTGAGGTCGCAAGGGTCTTCCTCTCTCTCCTCTTAAGTGCAGACCCCAGAAAGCCTTCCCCAGACTGGAGTGGGATAATGAGAAGGAGGGTTAATCTAGGAGGGAAAGAAATTCCCTTTCCATGGGCCACAGAACCTATTCTCCCAGCTCAGAAAGCGGCCCAAGGTTTCTCGCTTCCTGTCTTTTTATTAGCTACCACACTGACTAGGATGGCTAATCACAATGATAGAAAATAGCAACTGCCGGCAAGAATGGGGAGAAACTGGAACCCCCATACACTGCTGGTGGGAATGTAACATGGTAGAGCCTCTTTGTAAAACAGTTTGGCAATTCCTCAAAAAGTTAAACACAAAGTTACCCCGTAACTCCATAATTCCACTCCTAGGCATATACCCAAGGGAACTGAAAACAGAAGTCTACACAAAGATTTGTATAAGAATGTTCATAGAAGCATTATGTGTAATAGCCCAAAAGTAGAAACAACCTAGTATTCATCATTGATGAATGGATAAACAAAATGTGTTATATCTATACAGTAGAATAATATTTAGCCATGGAAAGTAATGAAACACTCATCTTGGAAACATTATGCTAAATAGGAGAAGTCAGACATGAAAGGCCAAATATTGTATGATTCAATTGATATGAAATGTCCAGAATAGTAAATCCTTACAGACAGAAAGTAGATGGGTGGTTTCCAGGGGCTGGGGGAGAAAGGGGGCAAGGACTGGCTGCTAATGTGTATGTGATTTCTTTTTGAGGTGATAAAAATTTTCAGGAATTGGATAGTGATTATGGTTGTGTAACTTTGTGAATATATTGAAAAGCACTATTTGTATACTTTTAAAAGGTGAGTTTATGGTATTTGAATTGGATCTCAATAGAAATATGGTATGAGAAAAAATCAATACCTCAGTTAACAAGTTGTATTAAACTAAATTGAAGATAAATAGCCTAGGTTTCACAGATGCTTTAGGGAGCCCACATGGGTCACTTAATTTCTCTCTGCTTCTTCATTTTCTTTGTTTAGAGGAAGAAGAGAGCAACACTTGCCACCCAAATTTGTGATAAGACCTGAGCGTATTTTTTTTAAAGTATGTGTTTTCCAGCAAAAGGAAATACAAGGTATTGTTATTATGAAACAGGCAACATTGAACACTAGGTAGTTTTAAATAGAGTCACAATGTGGCAGTTGGATCTTAAACATTCGTTTGGGCATTCATTTTTCACAGCAATTGAGTGGCCCATCTGATGCACCGTGGCTCTAAGGGGTCCTCCATGGGGGCAAAGCCTGAAAGACACACATACACACACACACACACACCACACACACACACTGTGTTGGGAGATTGAAGCTCTAGGTTATTACTCCATTTGTGGAGGCCTGAATATTGGGTTCTGTTTTCGAAATAGATAGTCCACCAAATTGTCAACTCCAATGATCCTTTTAGAAAGTAACAAAGAACATTCTTCATCTCACTGGGAAGATTAATGGTGCTTAGAGATGCTGTTCAGATCACCTGGTGTAATCAAAAGGATCTCAGTCTTCTTCCTCCGGATGTAAGGCAGAAGATAGAAAGAATAAGATTCTGAAATGTAGAAAAGGTACCTACCCCATTTTCTTGATAGTGAACATTGTTAATTTAATCTTCTACGCAAGGGAGGAGCAGTCTAGGAAGTGAATTGAATCCTCAGTTCCAAACAGCCATCACAACCTGTGACTGCTTACCCTTAATTCACTGTAAAATAAATGCATTTCTAACAAAATAACCTCCCGACTCCTCATTCATGATTTACACGAGTGAGTCTAGGATTCACATAGTGGAGAAGCCAAAGCAGGGAGACAAAACCACAGTGCACTCTCCCCCACCCCTCCTCTGCCCCATCCCTGTCCCTTGTCGCGGGGCAGGTGCACAGGGAACAGGCGCACACACCTTCGTGTTGTGGGGAGACATGGGCCTGCTTCCTGCCTCCCCGAGCCTCTCCTGAGAGCCACCAGCTGGAGGGGATCACAGTGACATGCTGAAAGGCCTTGGATCTAGGACCCGGCTCTCCACTCCCGTCCTTCCCTCCCTTCAGAACAGCCAAAGAAGCAGAAATGAAGACAGGCCAAGACTGATGTGGAAATCCACACGCGCGAAGAAGTCGAGGGTTTGTGTCTTTTCCTCTTCCCACATTTCCTTCTCATCTCACGGAAGAAGGAATTTCTACCAACTCGACTGTCTCAGAAACACCATCAAGGGAACGTCCACCCTTCTCTGTCCCTCTTTCCTTGCTCTTCCTTATGGAAATGGGAGTGATTCATAATCTGATTGATTAATTTGCCTCAAGTCAGGAGACTGGGTCATGCTGCCGTTTCAGATACATGACAAACCTAGCAAATGGGGCTAGATTTGATGAATGCTGGGTACCTGTGCTTAACGACAGTGGACATGTTCTGTGCCTCCAGCCCTAACGTGATAAGCAGACTGAGCACTGGGTTCACCAGTTGGAGAAGAGAAGCCACAAAGAGGGTGACAACCAGGAGCCGAGGGTGGGGGTAGGGAGAAGAGAGGAGAGGCAGGTGGAGCTGTTCTTGACTATGTGACTCGTATATAGTTTGTAACAGATTAGGTTCAGTGGCACTGAACAAAAACCCAAATAACTGGCTTAAAAAGATACAGGTTTATTTTCCTTTCCCCAAAATAAATTTGAGGATAGGTAAGCCTGGCCTAGTAATGTGCTCCACAATCATCAGGGACTGAGAATCTTTCTGTCTTCAACTCCACCTACTTGGCCTGTAGCTTTTGTTTTCAAGGTCACTTCAAGGTTACAAGATAGCTGCTGTAGCTCTAGACATGGCACCCCTGTTTCAGGCAATAGGAAAATAGAAGGGGCCAGAACAAGAACGCACCTCCCAGATGAATCGAAGCGTCCCTGGGAACCCCACCCAACAACTTCTGCTTCCATCTCACTGGCACCTCCCGCTGCAAGGAAGATTGGGATGTGCAGTCTATTCTCTGGACATAGTGCTGGCCTGAATAAAGTCACATGAAGTCACAGTGTGTTAGTAAGGAAGAAGTGGAGAATGACTGATTAATTCCAGGGACCAATTAGATTAGCCATATTTGCTCTTATGGGGAGGAGAGAGTGGAATATGGAAAAAGAAGTTAAGACTCACTCCATAGTATTTTGTAAGAGAGCAAAAGAATTGGCAAAATTTTCTTCCTCCATGATCTAAAGGTAAGTAGAAAACAAAGGAGTTCTCTGAATAAAATAGAATCATCGCCCCATTACACACACACACGTACACACACACACAGTTGCAAACACAGACCCATTTTTCATGGACAAATGCAATGAAAGGAACCTGGTTAGGTGGCAAATGCTTCCCTCTGCAGCTATATCTTCTAGTCAAATATGGGGGGAGGCGGGATGTATGTGTGTGTGAGAAAGAGCGTGCAGTGGAGTGGTGGTCCTATTGTACTCAAAGTCCTCAACTTTCTGTTTACTTTTACATGTATCAATACGATCTAACCCTACCGAGCTCCCATTATAAAAATTAATAACCCAAGTTAGGACACACTTTGTTCCTATGCAAGGACATTCCCAAAGAACAGATGGGGGTTGGGTGTCCGCATTTCCTCTGGGTCCTATCACTAAGTTAACTGTCGGAATTAGCGCTGTGGAGTGAGCCGCCCAGCACAGCATGAGGCATTACCATGGGTAGGTGAGCTTTAGGGAACGATGGGATAAAGACAGACCAGACAGGACAGGCCACCCGGAACACTGCCCAGAGAAATTCCCACCGCCTCTGCCAGCTCCTGAACTGCCGGTGTAGGGGGATTTCTGCTGTTACACAATCAGCTGGTTTATCTCGCCTGCATGGCATGTCGAGAGCAGGCTGTTTAGGGGCCAGCTAAATCAGCTTCTTCGGCTGCTGAAATAGCAGTTTTCGTAAAAATAACGTTGAAAAACTAATGTTAAAGCTTGGGCTGTTTTTAAGAAAATGATGGCTATAAACAAGGAATAATGAAGGTTTCTGGGAGGAAACATAGCAGAGAAGTGGTCCTGGCACTCTTTGGAGGAGGTAATGAGAGCCTTTCATGATCTTTGTTCCAGAATTGAAGGAAGATTGCTTTGTAACTTTATTAATATAGACACACTAAATTGCCACTACTGGAGGTGAGGTGTACACACACGCACACATACACACGCAAAAACTGACCATTTTAAAATGAGCAAATGCAAGGGCAAAAAAAGTTTGATTATAGATTCATAAGGAATGATGTCTATCTATTTTTTAAAATGACACACATGCTTATATTTGTCTTATAATAATGTCGTTTGAAGAAAAGTCAATGAATTTTATCTTATCAGCTTTTGAACGCAGGTTCTCTTTATTGAGGGCATGATAGTGAAAGTCCTGCTTTCGCTTTCTTCAGGGTCGTCAGAGACTGCAATCTGAAAAACCAAAAACTTAGGGTAGCATCTCTGATAACAAATACTGTATGCAAATCCACTTGTGAAATGCTGTCTTGCAAATATTTCCTTAACAATGTCCTACAACCAGCAGAGTTTGAAGTGCTCAGCAAAGGGGAAAAAAAAAATCCATCCACCTCATTGTGCCAGACAGTGACAACCGCAACAGACCCCTTTAGCTAAGGATTAGAAATTTTGTGCCATTAGTATCTGAAGTCATCTAAGGACTGAACTGGACTCACCCGTCTCGGGCCCTGGTGCTCTCTTAACTCTGAGAGGTAAGTAAGAATTTGTGTCCCTGAACTTTATCCTGATCATGCCCAAGATTGTCTTCAGGCATAAGTTCACTAGCCCAACTATAGGATCATGTGTGTCAGAAGTTTTCTTCTCTGCACTTGGTTAACCCCCACCTGCCCATCTGCAAAAGGAGTGCTTCGCACAAATGTAATCACTGAATTATATCAGCGAATTACTTTTAAGAGACATCCCACCTCTAAATGCATGCTAAAGGGAACTCAATCAAACCAACTAAGACGCATAGTGAGTGCTAAGGTTTAGAGTGGTCTGCAACTGATTTGGAGTTGTCCACATTCGCTTTCTGATACAGGAATGCCAGGAAGAGGCTGAGGGCTGGGTGAAGGTGAAAGAAATTGTCAGTAACAGAGAACCAGCTCTCCTCCTTCCCCAAAAGTTGAATTGTCAGCAGCCAGTTCAGAGCACACCAGTGATAAAATCACCGTCTTTTCTTGTTAGTGGAAATGACTTAAATAGCTATCTTGCAGGAAACGTGTTTTAAAAATTGATCTTTCTGGGGCTGAAGTAAGTCAGTTATGCTCAAATGGGCAATGATCAGGGGGTCAGCACATTTATCACTGGTTTCACCATTTGTTAGATGTGTGACCCTGATCAAATTTCTTAGCCTCTCTAAACCTTACGTTTTCTCATCTCTAGAATGGGAAACTTGCTGGTATTGCAATTTTTGAAAAAATGATCTGTATGCAGCCCTGAAACTAAAAGTAGAGTGCCTAATAAATGTTACTTTTCCTTATCTCCCCTCAAGAGGAATATTTATTAGTTGGTCAGAAGATAATATTAGTAACTATAGCATACCCTACAAGGGCAAATTTTGCCTCTCGCTTATCAAATTGCTTATGTAATGGTTCTTAAGCCAGAATCACATAGAAGCTTTGTTAAAAACACAGGAGATTCAGATTCAGTAAGTTTGGGGAGGAATCTGTATTTTAAAAACCTTATTGATGATTTTGAAATATATCAAAGTTTGAAACCCACTTAGGTTACGGGCATGCCAGTACAATGACAGAAAATAGTCATTTTGATTTATTCTAATAACTTTATCATTTAGATTAAAAGATACACCCAGTCAGCTAATCAAATTTTACAAGTCTAGATTTTTAAAACTGTAGGTAAATATTACCTGAATCCCTTAGTTCTTCAATGTAGCTAAGCCATAAAGTAAGTAGAAAGCATCTTGACTTTGAAGATGGTAGAATTCCACTTCAAATGTCACGTCTCTCTGTGAAATATCCCTGTGAATGTCATCCTCCTTCGTGGTACTAATCAAGTCTCCCTTTGGTTCCTGGCTCTTAGCAAATTGTATTTAGATATGTCGTATCCATGGCCCCACCAATTGTGAGCTTATTGAGAGGTAGATATGTTTCCATCTCCTCTCTCCTTCAGCAAAGAATCAGGCACACAGTAAGCCTGAATAATGTGTGCTGAATTTCACTATGTTATAGGTTTCCTAAAGTAATTTACTTTTATTTTAGCAAATTAAGAAAATTTAGATGTGGATATATTTGTTTGAATTTGCAAGTACATTAAACTCTTCGAGAAAAGATGTTTCCTAATCTCAAGTTCTTTCTCTCAGAAAGGAAAAGTGCAGTAATTTGCTTAAAAGCTTACCCTTAATTTAGATGTTGATTTAGCATCTCTTCTAAGTACAATCCCCTCTCCTCTGCTGTGTGACTGTTTTTAAATGGATTGGCAATGGATGAATGAATAATAAGCAACTCCCTTTACAAACATTTGAAGGCACCATACACACACACACACAAACACAACAAAAAAATCTTTTTCCATATCAACTTGGTGAGACCTTAATTATTCTTTCTAAGTACAAAATACTATAAAACACAAACACACAGTTTACCTTCTGATGAAATGACATGAGAAGATTCTAGTTAAATGCTTAGGGGAACTGGTGATTGTGTGCTAATTTGCTATAGGCTCTACTAGTAGAAGAGCCACAAATTGCAACAGCAGTGAGTGCTGAGTTGTGGCTTCCCTAAACTTGTCCCTGTCCTTAGGGAAGCTCACAGTCTGTGGAGAAGATAGATACATGAACTACTAATTGCCATGTATTATGACCATGTACCAAATGTAAGGGGGGAAATGCCACATGGAAGAATATACAGCTGTGTTATGAGAACGAAGGGAAGAGAACTGCCTGGGGTCAGGTTTGACCGACTAGAAAACATTGGATCTGTCTTGAAGGATGAATAGGAGTTCACCCAAAGATATTCTTAAGGACAAGTATCATGTTTATTGAGCTTTCTTTTCAGGTATTTCAGGTCAGCATCCTTAAAAATAGGCTCTTAGAAAGTTTAACAATAAAATATATGAACCGACAAAGGCTTGGGGAGTAGAGTAGGTCTCAGCAGATGCTAACAGCCCACCAGTACGTTCAGGCCACATAAAATCCAATTATGCTCATGAAAATGCAGGCAGCAGGATGTCTGATTTACTGGGAGAGGAAAAAAGGAAGGACACATAAAATAGAAAGGATTTATTCATTTTCCCTAATAAAAACTAAGCACCTTCATGTGCTCTTGTTAATTCATGAACTTTCCAATTCATATTCCGGGGACTCATCCCGCTGTTTTGAAATAGTTGTTACAGATAATCTGCAGAATTTTATTAGGCCACATGACCCTAATTTTTACTTCTGCCTCCCTCAGCTCAATGTATATGCATTTGTTGGTCACAAATTGGGTATTTAATTAGATTATTTAGCGACACCTAGTGACAAAGATGGGAATCAAGGACTATTTTAATAGAATGGAGTTTGTGCCTCTTTATCTTCATGCTTTGGTACAAGAAAGCCCTCATATTCCAAGTTTTCTTTTCAACCCATCTCATCCTAATGATACTAAAGCAAATACAGGAAAGCATTTTGGCTTGAAAAACAACTGATTACGGAGAGGAAATGAGAAAGAGAAGAACAAGGGAGACAGGGAAGGAGACGATTGAGGGACTAGATTGGAATTGCAGAGAAGACCAACAATGAAGGCTTTTATTTTTATGTACTTATTTGGCCGTGTTCATATCAAGAAGTAGAAAGAAAGGTAAGACCACCCCTTGAGGCAGCAGACGCAATGAGAACCAGTGGCAGTCTGACGGAGGATGGCTCAGTTAATATTTTGTTTCTGTCTTTTGCACTCAGATTTGAAAGGGCAGAATAAACACATTTAAGATGATTTTGAACTCCAAGATACATTCAGATTTAAATGTTTTTTAAACAAAAAGAGATAGTTCTTTTTGTCATAAGTTATAAAATGCCTTTAGCACTTCTCAAACTCTGTTCTTTCCACCCTCGCTCAATTCATCTTATCATATCTACTTGTTTTTCCCACTAAATGGATCTGTTGAAATGGAAACATTAATCTATGAGTTAGTGTTGCTCTAAAAATAAGCTGATGATTTGCACTAGCATGCACTGTCAAAAAACCCGAGCTATCAACCCAAGTAAAATTAAGTAAGTAAACAGATAAATATAGCAACTAATACATTAATTTAAAATATAAAAAAATACTAGAAGACAGTGTGAGTCATGTGACTGCTTTAAACGAGTTGAAGGGGCCAATCCTAGACAAATTTCATCCAAAGTTCCTGAGGGAAATCACATGAGAAAGCAATGCCATAAATCTTTGAGAAAACACAGAGAACAGAAACAACGCTAAAGGACTGAACTCAATTTTAAAAGCTAAAACAGAAGTTTAAGGATGCAGACAAGTCAGCCCTCAGCTCTCCACATGGTTCTGGAGCAGCTATTTAAGCAGCGGTCTTTCCCAGCTGTCTACAGCCCAGTCCCCTTACCAACAATGGGGCTCACCACCTACAAATTGAGCCCCTTTAAGGCTCTGGGCCATTGGAACTCTACCTTAAACATAAGAAGCTACTGACCCCTTCGAGATGGAATCCAGAGATGTGATACAGAGCAGCCCTGATTCTGAGGCACAAATATTTGGTGGGCTCCTTGCTCCCAGGCTCCAGGCATGACATAGACCAGTCAGTCAGTCTTCCCTCATCTGCTCCTTTGCAAGTGCTCGTCCCTCTGTCTGAAATGTCCACTTAGTACATTGCTGTTCACCTTCAAGATAAAGAGGCTGTCGCCTTTTTTGAGAATCATTCCCTAACTTCTCCCCCACCCAGTTATTCATTCTGTTTATGGTACTTCTACAGAAATTCATGTAGATTTCTACCATCTCATTGCACTGTAATAATTTCTTGTCATGTCTGGGTTTTTTTCTATTTAACCGTGACTTTCATGGGTGTGAAGTCACGCTATGTAGCCTTTGATTACAAGTCCAGCCGATTTATTAATTAAATGTCAACTGAGCATCTAGTATGCACTGTGCCCTGAGATGGGCTTTGGAGATACTATGAGTGTGACCCAGGTCCTGCTCTCAAAGTGCTTACAATCTGGTGGGAAACTTAAGCAAGAAATTGTATCATTTGGGTATGTTTAGGTAAATGCTAAGATCGGGGTAAGCAGAGAGTTCTGGGGAGCACAGAGTAGCACCACGCCATTTTGAGAGTCTGGGAAGTCTTCCTGGAAGAGGAGAGGTGGGGGAGGGGCAGGGAAAGGCGTTCCAGGCAGCACGAAGGCACAAGGCATGAACCAGAACAACGTGTGCTCTCACACATGACGTCTGACGGTCTATCTGTCGCCGGTCCCTGCCCCTACAAATTCATTCTCCACGTGGTCACCAGCATGGTCTTATTAACATGCACATATGCAAATATGAAGAAGGTTTCTCCATGGTCACGTTTCTTCAGTGGCTCCCCATTACCCGTAGGAAAAATCCTGCTCCTTAACATAACCTGAAAATGTCCCCTTACCTCATTCAGCCTATGTGGCTACCCTGGTGCAGTGCAGTGCCTGGTACAAAATATTTTTGGATAAACAAATACATGAATGAAAGCTTGAATAAATGATTCATGAACTGTAGGGAGAAGAGAATAGGAAGGAAAAGAAGTTTATTCCATTTTTATAGCCCATAATCCTCCTATGTACCATCCTCCCAGCGTGTGTCAAGTGGCTGAAAAACATTAAGGTGGCAAAGGGTCAAAAATTATTCATGAATAAAAATCCATTTTAAGTTATTTATTTGTGAATAAAAATCCATTTAAGTTATTTATTTATTTGGAACTCACTTTATTTTGGAAACGGCTTTAAGTATCTGGAAAATTATTAGTTCTTTTAACTTTTGTCTTAAGCTTTCATTTCTTCAGTGCTTATTGTATACCATAATATCCTAGGCACTTTTTACAAGTTTATCTTAGTAAAAAATCATAAATATGCAATGAGGAAGGTACTATGGCAATCTCATTTTAGAGCTGAAGAAACTAAAATATAAAGAGGTTAAGGGACTGGCAAAATGTCACAGTTGATAAGTGTTAGACCTGAAATTTGAACCCAGCACTGTCTACCTGTAGCATCCGTGTTCTTAAATACTCAGGGTGTGCTGAACAGATCCACTTGCTCTAGAGCCTCACACGGATCAGGGGAGAAGGGAGGAACTAAGGTTGTTCAGGTTATGACAGGAGCACTTGCCCCCAAGGAGGCAGCAACCAGAACTCTAATCTCTACTGTTGTAAGCCCAGGCTCCATTCAAACCAGCACCAACATCTATATGCACGGGAATCTAATTCATCTGGGGTGCAGGATGGGAGGCAGTCCAAATATAAGCTGTCCTCAAATTCACTGTAGTACTTGGGTCATGGTTTCAAGTGACATATCTGTGTGAAGTGGCGTCTCCAAAGTGAACTGGGACTGTGAGACCCAAGGTTCTCTGAGACACAGAGGAAGAGGCAAGGGATAGATAGCGAACCAGCACCGCCCTCCCACCTGTATCGTCAAGCTGACTTGGCATTCAAAGAACCGAAATAGGCGGAAAATCGGTGTGAGAGTCCCGTCCATGTAGGTACCAGGTACACAGGGGCTGGCAGATAGCTGATTTAGTGGGAACTTAGGTGCTATAGTCTGAATATGTCCCCCAAAATTCATTTGTTGAAACTTAATCATCAATGTGATTGTATTAAGAATTGGGGCCTTTAGGAGGTAATTAGGTGATGAGGGTGGAGCCCTCATGAATGGGATTCAAGATTTTATAAAAGATGTGAGGGAGCTGCCTCCCTCCCTTTTGCCCATTTTGTCCTTCCACCTTCCAACATGCAAGGACTCAGTGTTCAAGGTGCCACCTTGGAAGCAGAGACCAAGCTTTCACCAAACACCAAACCTGCTGGCACCTTGATCTTGGACTTTCCAGCCTCCAGAACTGTGAGAAATACATTTCTGTTATTTGTAAATTACCCAGTTTGTGGTATTCTGTTATAGCAGCACAGTGGACTAAGGATGGCACAGGGCTGAGCTGGGTTACAGTGTAGGATTCAGTATCTATGGCTGAGAAGGGCTAAGGAAGGCAGAGCGTGACAGAGAAGATTCTTAGCATTTTAGCCAGGATCCCCCAAAAAAACAAAAAACAAAAACCCCATGAAACCTGACGGTGCGATTTCAGGAGGATGTGGGAGATATTCTGAGAAGAAAACCATTCTATTATTTAAATACCTATACAAAAGTCCTTATTTTAGGAAAACCCTCTGTTATTTGTATTTTCAACAAGTAGTACTGAAAACCTGCCATATTAGCACCATATAGGACCATAGCTAGATGCTGCAAACTATGTCTTGCAATTTTTTTCATTTTTAAGAACAAAACTCACCATATTACTTTTTAAAAAGCAAGAATAATCTTTATTCTTTGGAAACATATCTCTAAAAATATTATCAACATGATGAAAATATATAGAACATATTTATTTTGTATGTAGCCCATACATTGAGCATCAGAACATCTACTAAAATGGAATACACCTGTAAACAAATGTCTTCGGGAGAGTTATAGCTGGTCAATTCCACTGTGTGAGGTATGCAGCTGATACCCTCCTTCTGAAGAGATTTTTGTGATAACAAAAAAAGATCAGATTTTAGTAATAGAATATCCCAAAGGATGTCAATACATTTTATAAAGGGCTTAAAATGGGCCACATTACAATTATATATATAAAAATGGCACAAGAATTAATTGATTTCACTAAAATACTAATGAACAAATATCTCAGGCCTATCTATTAAGAGAAAAAAAATGTTTGACTCATGGCTTGAAATGGGAGAAATAGAATTTTGGTACAAGTTTTACCCTAAAAGATAGAAAAAAGAAGAACCTAAAAGATTTCTGGTTCTACAAAAAGACTGGGGCGATGTCCATCCTATCCTGTTCTACAGAATGCTTTGACACAACTTCAGTAAAACCTTATATGCTTTAATTTGAGCCATAAATTCTGACAGCGTGTATTCATAATTATGTCTTTTGAAATCACACAAGCTAGCAGCACGAATCCTTAAGACATTAAAATTATTCTTATACATGAGCAGCAAATTCTATGCAAAAATGGATGCTATGCAATTTATGATTAGTACAATCACTAAAATTCAAAGTGGCTAAAATGCTTTAAGATATGAAATTCAAAGACTCCCTGTATTTATGTAAAATCTAATAAATTATATACTTTATTTAGCTTCTGAAAGGGGTAACTCTGTTGAAGAATGGGATATTACAGTTTTCTTTATGAGAAATTAGTTTGAATGTATGTTCTCAGCTTAAAAAATTAAATTTTAATAAATCATAGAATGTTAGAGTTGGACAAAAACCTTGGACATCACTTACTCCAACCCACTCTTTTCAGATGGGGAAAATGAGGCCAACAAAAGGGAAATGACTCATTCAAGGTAACACAATGTCAGAGGCTAGACCCTAGCAATCTTGATCCCTACAATAGTACTATATGCCAAGCTATCTTCCCAAGCTTTCTGGTGTCATTTGGTTCCATTAATAAAATTTCAGAGAATACCAGGCAGGTAGCAATATGACAAATATAGACTTTTACTGCAATTTTAAAATCAAAATACCAAAATGACTCCTGAGCCTTTAACTACCTTCATTTTATTGAGAATGCAGTCAACAGTAAATTATGACTAGCTATCTTGATTATCCTCAAACATTTGCACACACATAAATTACTTTAATGTACTATACTTGGTGGCATACATTTTACATTTTAGGTATGCATGTTGCAACAGCTTTTATTCATATTATGCTTACCTATGAGCATTATAAGCAGACCACAAATTTGTCCTCTAATTCAGTAAGTCTCTTTTATTAATTATAAATAATCAGGTCATTTGATATCAAGTAAATAAAATTTTAACTCAAAATCTATTTGTATCCTTTACTTTTCCAAACACTCTAGAACAGAGATATCCATTCTTTTTTTTTCCAGAAATGCAGTATGCATTTCTGCATCTAGGATATGTTATAAACTCATAAACCACATTTGAGGGTACAAGGACAAAAATGAGATGCATACTAATACTTAACAGTCCTATTTCTTTTTTTGAAATGGTGTTTATTTATGCACATGATTTGTTAGTAAAACAGCAGCAGAAAGTGGGTTTTGACCTTCTCAACCCAACAGAGGCACCAAGACATCCTTCAATAAATAGGTGGCAAGTTAAATGGTCTTGGTTAAGAAATCAACACAGCTCCAGGGACATACCAGTCCCCATTAGGTGCCTCATCTCTGGACACACACCCTCAGCCCTCCTGGGTGTGCACAACTCTGTGCACACGGAAGCCAAGTCTTGGGGATAGACCTTTTTGCGGTCTCCACAGATTTCTGCTGTGCCAGCTCCTTCTGCAGCTCCCTCTCCTTGGCTTCTTTCTGCCCAATAGGGCAGTCCTCGGGGACAGTGAAGAGGGACAGGGCATCTTTGCTGTCCTCTTCTCGCAGCACTTTTGCAAACACCTTCTCGGCCAGGAGCCAGACTTGTTCATCCACTTACTTCAGAGATGTTCAACTTGGGGAACTGGGCGGCATCTCGGTGGGTTCAGAGGACAGGGCCATGCCGTGGGTCCGCAGTGGGCGGCCCCAGGGCTGGAGCACAGGTGACGCGCTGGACAGGGCGCACAGCAAGAGCCACGAAACGGGGCTGCAGGGCACCCAAGCCAGCCAGGGCCAGGGCGGGCCAGGCTGTGCCTCGCAGCGGGGCCGGGCCAGCCCAGCGCCAACAGTCCTATTTTCAACTGGTGCCTTTCCTAAATGATAATGGGCAAATAGTAATCATTTATTAAATATTTTTTGGTCAATTGGCTAATATTTCCATATTGTGTTACAAAAGTAATTAAATGTTAAAAAATACACATTACATTATATAGAGATTTAATCCCAACCCTTATAAAAGATAATATTGTTTTATTTCATCAGAATGAAGTCTAACCTGTGCTTTTACCACGGAATTGTTTTGAATGAAAACTTGCTTGGCTGAATGACAATATGCAGTTGAAGTATTTTGTGACATCAACATTAGTAATAGCCATACAATTTATTAAAATCTAGATGTAAATATACCATGAAATGCAACAAAATAAGATGGATTAGTAGACTGATGGGGGGAATAATGGATGGATAGATATGTGATAGTGTGAGTGGAGTAAAATGCTCATGGTAGAAGTGAGGTGGTGGCCATGTCGATGTTTACTCTGAAATTCTTTCAACTATGCTATATGTTTTAAAATTTGCATAATAACATGTTGGGAGAAGAATCAATGGGAAATGACAAATATAGCTCTATTCTTAAAAAATTATTTCATGGGATTTCTTCAAAATTATTTATCAGCTATTTATTATCTACAATTTAAATAAAACTCAAGAACAGTTTCAAGAGGTCTTTCATAATTCTGAAAATAAATCAATATAGGATGATTTTTTAATGATAAAAAGAGATATTTATTTTAAAATCTCAAAATAATTCACATAATATGTATTTACTAGTATATATAATCTGAATTATTTTAAGATTATATATTTACCTGAATGACTTTGAGATCATATATATATTTACCTAAATTATTTTGAAACTTTATATGTGTGTATGTTTGTATGTATGTACCTATGTACTAGAAAACATAGAGAATGAAGAAGAGTTAGAGAACAAGAGAAGGTAACTATAAAAGAGATTGCAAATATTTAGACAGATTGGAGGGATAAGCTTTGACCATTTTAGGTTAGAAAAACAACCAAAAAAGCTCTGCCTGAAATCCGTCAAAGGAAACCCAGGATGGATTGGATAACTATAACACCTCTAAGATATTGATATATCTTGTTCCATGCCAGATATATCAATATCATGTTCCATGCATGATATCAGTATCAATATGCATATTTCATTCTAATGCAAGAACAGCCTGTTGGAGTCAGGGGGATTTAAAATTGATTTTTTTTCTCCAGCAATGAATCAGAACCACCGGTGAGGCTCTAAAAAGATACAGACCCTGAAGGGTCCACCCCTCTAAGACTCTGATACAGTAAGTCTGAAATGAGACTTGGGCATCTGTATTCATTGCTGTGTTTAATGCCAGAGGAGATTCCCATGTGCACAGCTGGTTTTGAGTACTATTTCCTTAGCCCCAGGATGCAGACAGCAAATTATTTCTTAGTCATGAGATCAACGGACCTATAAATTTCCCTTTAAATTGTTAGTCCTTGCTGTGTTCCCTCCCATTTTGTTCAGTTCTGTTCTATCAGCTGAAAGGATGTTATTTTCTCCAAGATTCCAATAAACCATCACTTCACACTTGAGGAAAATACATGTATAAGATCTAATTGTAGTCCTTTTAAAATTTTTTTCAAAAGACTTGAAGTAGAAAAGAGGAAGTTGGTCTAACAGGGCTTGCAAAGGGGACTGGCAGAGGATACAAAGAGGTAGGGAGAAGGGAGGAGAAGGGTAATACCAGTTCACAAAACCCTGGTGAAACACTTATATCTTCTTATATGTGCCTTCTTGATGAGATGAGGGGTTGGGGAAGAAACAAAGTATGAACCATGTGTTAAACAAAAGACTGCCCAGCAACTAAAGGGAAACTGACAGCAAAACACTTGTTTCAACCAAAGCTTTCAGCCCAAAGGAGCTAGAAAGCAGCACAGTATCTAGGCACCAGGCTTGGGGTGGTAGGGAGGAGAAAGGAGGAGGCTTAGAAGTATAAAACTTCCAAACCAGAAGTGCATAAGTAATATTTCTGTCCCTTAATATGACTAAAATAAGATGGTAGGCTGGAGTAATGTTTATTTATTCATATAGGTATATCTTTCAATGCAGGGTCAAGTGGAAAACTAATAAAATGAAACATGATACTATGATCTGAAAGTTTGTGTCCTCCCCAAAACTGATATGTTGAAACCCAATCATCAATGTGATGGTGTTCAGAGGTGGGGACCATTGAGAGGTGATTAGGTCATGAGGGCAGAGCCCTTGTGAATGGAACTAGTGCCTTATATAAGAGGCCCCAGAGAGCTGTTTCACCCCTTCAGCCATGTCAGGACACAGGGAGAAGGCACCATCTATGAACCAGGAAATGGGCCCTCACCAGACACCAAATCTGTTGGTGCCTTGACCTTGGACTTCCCAGTCTCCAGAACTGTGAGAAATAAATGTTTGTTGTTTATACGGTATTTTGTAATAGCAGCGCAAATGGACTAAGACACATGGCAATGTTTAATTTGTCTAGCAAAAAAAAATTTTTTTGTTAGCTCACACTGAACTATCAATATAGCTACTTCTACTGAATCAAAGAAACTGTAACTAGTTTATTGAAACAGCTGAACTTGGCAGGATGCGAGCAGAAAACAACTTTATGTTTAAGTACTCTCTCAACTTGTTCTTCCTCACCCCTGGACGAAATCTTGGTCACTCTTAGGTAATAAATCTTAAATTTCTTTTTCAATACATACATACAAATCCAGCCAGCATAATATGAAAATTTCAAACTCTCACCCAATTTAAAACTTTTCCCTTTCCCTGGCATAGCTCCTCTTTCTGCTTGGGAACCTGTCAAAGGGGAAGTGAGGATATATATATAGCATGTTGGTTAAGGTTTAGTAGCAGATAAATTCTGAAATACAGTGGCTTAACACAATGGAAATTTAGTTTTTCTCATAAAAGACGGAATCAGCTATAGTGGGACAGGGAAGTGTGGTATTAAGGGAGGGAAGGGGGTAGAATGCTCTGCTCCACCCAGTCATCCAAGGATCCAAGATGTCAGGGGCTCAGTTATCTTCAATAATGTGAAGTCCAAAGCTGCCCTGGTATTGGTCTGGGCTTCCCCAGAAGCAGACCCTGAAATAAGGATGTGAATAAAAGTAGTTTTTATTTGAGAGGCAATCCCAGACAACCACTAGGGAGTAGGGAAGTGAGATGAGGAAGGTAAATAAGAAAATAAAGGCTACACAAGTTATTACCAAGGACAACTGGACTTTAATCCTCCCAGAAAACAGTAGAGAATGTGTGCTTCCATGTTACCTCACACAAGGTAAAGGAAGCTGGGGTATTTATCCACCAACTCCAGTCATTGACTTAGGGTCATGCCCATACTGGGGGAAATGTTAATTTCCTGGCATTTCTAGACTCCCATGTATATGGGCAAAGAAAGCTCCAGTGGCTGGAGAAAGCCCTTAGGCAAAGAGATTCAGGTGCTGGCAGTTGGAATATGGGTTAATGTGCATTTAAATAGTAAAGGCTGAGGGCACAAGGGTAGAACATTTATAGTGTCTCCTGTACCCTGAATATCAACATCCAGCTGACAGAAGTGGAAAAGAGAGAATATGGAAGATTTTATGGAAGTTAATGTGGGCCAGGATAGGAAGCAACAGACTTCACTTTCACCCACACTCCACTTGGCAGCAGAACTCAGTCCCATGCCCCCATCTAGATGCAAGGGCATTGCCCTTGGAAAAGGTGATCTGTGGTGGGTAGTCACTTTCCCGCATGATATATTTACAGAAAAGGAGCACAATCTGTGGTGGACCGCTAGCTGCCCCTGCCACACCTGCTGCTGCTTCTTTGTTTATTCATCTTACTCTTCTACTTTTCATTCCCCATTTACTCATTTGCACTTAGGGTTGGAATTGGAGAAAGGAGAGGCAATATGAGGCAAAAATTTCTTACTTAATTGGTTTAATTGAGATCTGCCTTTAGTACTCTTTGGATGTGGCAATGCCAAACACTGACTTTTTCTCCATAAGGTAATTTTGTGGATTCTTTGGAGCTCCCACTGCTGGTGATCTCTTGCCTATGGTTGGTTCCCGTGATGACAGTCTATAACCCCTCAGGTAGATCTCATAACTCCTTCAAAGCCCTTAGTTGCTGGTGTTCCCCACTCTGTTGAGGTTACTGTGTACAAATCAGCAGTACCTTGAGCAAAGGCCCTCTCAAGACAAACCATCCATCCCCTTCCATATGATCCAAGTCAGGCTCACTGGCATTTGGATCTTTGGGCCATCCTCAACACTGCCCTGTCCTTGGCTGTAGAGAGCAGCTGGTGAGCCACAAGCTTAGATTTTTTTCAAGCACCTATGTGTTCCTCAGATTCCAGGGACCACATACCAAGACCTTTGAGTGGTTTTTTTTTTTTTTTTGGTATTTTGGAAGCCTCTGTAAATTGGCTTAAGGCAAGAGAAACCTTGCCTCTCCCCTCCCTTCTCATGGGGAAGTTAGGTGGAAACTCTTAGCACACTGACTCCTCTCACCAAAGAGAACCTTTGGTTCTCCCTACCAGCTGCTTCTTTTTCTGACTAAATAGACAAGGCTGTGTAACAAAGAAAGCTTGGACTTTCTTCCCTTCTTTCTGGCTGGAATATGGCTCTGGTTCTTGAGATGCAACAGAGACTTTGTGACATGAGCAAAAATCCCAAGGATGAAAGCTAAGTGTCATGAAACAGAAAGACAGAAAGGACCTGGTTCCTCGATGGGATCACTGAACAGTTGAACCTACCCTCACAACTGTCTGCTGCTGGAATTCTTGTAATAGAAGAAAAATAATCCCCTATTCTTTTAAGTTACTAAAATACAAGAAATGGAAGGAATAAGTCCACTGCTTAGAAGAGATAGCATCCTGTTAACAACACAGTAAAGACAAGAGGACTGGACTGCATTGTGTCTTGATTTCATTTATTTCATTTTTTAAATTTTTTTGTCCAGAAGGATGATTTTTCAACTGAAAAATTATAGTAAAAGCATTTCTTGGAGGAAATCAAAGATCAGAATGAGCGGCAAGATTGTAAAGGAACGCTCAGTTGCCTTAGATGAGTTAAAGTTTCCAAGTCTAGGGGAATTATATCCCAAAATACACAAGAACACACAGATACAACCACAGACCCAATCCCTGTTAAGAACTCACCAGAAAGCTGGCCCATTACAGGGCCTTTGCATCTGGTTTCTGCCCTCTGCTTGAAACACCTATGCCCCACAACACCCTTATTCACCTGGATAATTAGTACTTACACCTGGGGGCCTGCCCAAGGGAAGATCTTCTCCAGGAAGTTTTCCTGAATCCCTAGGCTGGTACAGAGGCTACTGCTGCGAGTTCCCTGAGCAGTCTGATTGCACTGCTCTCAAGAGACTCTTTGTTAGACCTCGCCTGTAAATTAGCTGTAAAAGGACTTTCCTTTATTTCCCATTACATCCCCTGGGCTTGGCCTAGTAGCATGGACTAAGGGAGCTAAGTGCTCAATATATATTTCTTAAATTAATGAATTGAATACATCATTGTATCCTTCTTGATTCTGTCTCATAGAAGAGTTTTCCTGCTCTGAGGCCAAAGCTAAATAGATCATTGTCTGAGCATGACATCATTGTTGCCTGAATGGTAGAAACAGAGATACCTAGGAGAGGGAGTATAAAAATATACTGTCCTGAAAAAATGCTTTGTTGGGTCCAGAGCTGCAACAGTGATATTTGTAAGAATATTGAAACCCTTATGATACTCAATACTCCAAAAAACAATACATCACAATAATTTCCCCTTGACCCAGCATTTATAGTGTGTCAGGACTTGTGCTAAAGATTTTTAAATTCTCTTAACAGTCCTGGAAGATGGACATTTTCTCTCCCATTTTATAGTTTAGGAAACTTGCTCTGAGAGGTAAAACATCCAGCCTGGGACCACATGCATGGTAGAAAACACAACAGTGGTAGAAAAAACTGTGAGAGGTGGTGCTCAAGCCCAGATCTTCTTAATCTTCAACCCTTGTGTTGGTTTCCTAGGGCGGCAGTAACAAAGTACTGCAACTGGGTGGCTTATAAAAACAGAATTTTATTCTCTCACAGTCCTGGAGGCTAGAAGTCTAAAATCAAGGTGTTAGCAGGACAACGTTCCATCTGAGACTCTGGGTAGAATCCTTCTTTGCCTCTTCCTGGCTTCTGGTGGTGGCCGTGGATGTTTCCTTGGCTTGTAGCTGCATCTCTCCAATCTGTGTCTCAGTCATCACATGGCCTTTTCCTTGCACATCTGTCTTCACATTATCTTCCCCATGAAGACACCAGACATATTGGATTAGGCCCCTTTAATGACCTCATCTTAACTGATTACATCTGAAATGATCCTATTTCCAAATAAAGTGACATTCTGAGGTACTGGAGGGTAGGACTGCAACATATCTATTTGGTGGACACAGGTCAACCCATAACACATCTGCCCACTGTTATGCTGCCTCTCTGGGAAATGCGAGAGTGGCTTAAGCATGATTTTCTTAACCTTGAGAGCACAAAAACCAAATTATGCTAAAGAGGCACAACAGCATAACACAATAAAGTAGAGGGAATCCTAAAGGCACATCTACATACCAATTGCGTTATTTCTAGTTTCTATCATGAAGTTTCAGTCAATAAAATATGTTCCTTAAACTATATCCATGTTAATAGAGATGGTACTGTCATGATGAAGTTTAACAGAAGCAAAGCCTTACACTTAAAAAATGTTGATTTTTACACTAGGAATTTGACTTCATTATACAGAAAAAAGGTTAATTTGACCAATGTTAGGAGTGAAAGCAGACAAGTGAATCAGGTTTTGTGCAGCTGGTTAGGCAGTATTTATTGTCAGCAGTGGTAGAGAAAACCAGCTATCCACATACAATTGGTGCTTCCTCTTCCAAAGTATGTGGTTGCCACTCAGCTAGGGAACAACTACTCACCACTGGGATATGAGTGCAAGTGATGTATGTCACTTGTAGGTTTCATGCTCTCGTTTTGCCACCCACTGGTTGGGGTGAGAACATCAAGGCTCTAGAGGCATAAGACAGAAGGAGTCTATGGCCCTAAATTACTGTGTAGAGGAAAACTGCCTACCAGCCAGGACACTTAGTGGACCATTATGTCAGGCAGGAATAACTAACAGGTTGGGTTTGTGTGTTATGGCAGTTAGTGCTCTCCTAACTGCCATAACACACAAACAGAAAGTTATACTTTAACATAAAGCACTACTACAATTAAAAAAACAAATTACATTGACTTAGAGGTCAAGTGTAGGCAGTGAGGAAATAGATAACACAAGCTGGAAAAAGTAGAAACCAGTATTAAACAGAAGCAAAATATTTGGTAAAATTGTCCTGTGTCAAACAGACCCCATGTCTACTGAGCATATGGCTTTAGAAGAAGTGGTTGAAAAGAGTAATAACATGTAGTGCTTTTCTTGTTACTTTAAGCAAGGTATTATAAAACAAACAAAAAAATGACCTTATGCAAAAATTGGCTGATTTGAAATCACAGTTGGACATATATAACTTCACAAGGAGGGAAAAGCTAACTCCTCTAGAATCTGAGAAGCAAAAGACTGAAAAATAAAATCTTAGAGGAACGGAAGCCTATCACAATTTCTCAGTTGAATAAAGTGATTCAGTTCCATGGCAAAAATCAGCATAAGGCTCTTGCGGTACTACCCAAGCCTTCTTTCAAATGCCTCCAAAGCAGCTATCATTAAGTAGAAAGATAGAGACACAGGGAGAGGAAACAGATAAAACAGACATAAGAACCTACCCTTAGGAAAGAATCTGGGATGTGACTATTGGTACATGGGGCTGATTGGAAACAAATAGATCAGAAGCCTACTATATTTCTGAAGGATCTTTATTGCCAAAGACACCACTAAAATAATCTGTTGATTATTCAAGTTTTAAAACCCTTGGGACCCCAAACTTCCATAGGCAAAATATAAGCAGTGAAAGCACTACAGATCCCACGGAGGGCATACTTCCTAATGTCCACGTCAGCTGGACCAGGATACATATTAGAAAAGAAAGATTTTCAGAGAATGGAGCCAGACTCCACAGAGAACAGATAAAAGGGAGTTTCTCCCAGACAGCAGGTTCAGGACCTCATCTAGGACCTCCCCTCTCCTTTAGGCTTCTAGATTCTTTTGACATGTTTCATTTATTTTTTTAAATTATGTTCAGCTTTATCTGGCTTGTCTTGTGCTTTTCCCATCAGATATTAAAATCAGCCCCAAAATCAGATATTATTTTGAGGAGCCCAACTTTCTCTTCATGGGAATAGCATTTAGTAACCAAGATTTAGTGTCCTTATTGCAATTGGAATGCCTTTACTTCTAGGCCCTTTCTGCAGAAAAAGCTGGGGTAGTGAGTGGGGTGGGAGCTGCATGCACACGTATCTATTTCTCTATATCTATCTTTCTGGGCATTTGCAATGATGGGTGTTGCTTCAGCTCTGGGAACTATCTCTAAATATGGAGAATCTAGCTCTAGGAGTGTCAAAATGTTCTTCAATAAAGTTATTCTTGGTCTATCTGTGATCTGAAGTGCCCTAGAAATCTCGGGGCCTAGGCCCTCTCGCGCAGATCGAAGATGAAGGAGAATTCTGTTTCCTCTCTTCATCTTGCTTTAGGATGAGGAAGATGCATTTTTCAAAATTCCTCAGATGGGATATGTGGGTAATATAGTCCCTGAATCCTTGCATAGCCACAGATATCTGTCACCAGGTCAAAGGAGAATGTGGCTGGGTCTAGGATCCTGGAGTTAGTTCTTTTGATATAGATGATTTTCTTCTGTCTTCTCACTTGCAGCTTTGAGATGTACATGTATATCAACCACATATATTGATACTGTGTATCAGGCACTATTCTAAGCCATGTATCAATTAACTACTCATTAATTTATTCATCATAAAACATTATGGATTAATTGATATCACTATTGCTATTTTACATATGAGTAAACTGAAATACAGTTAAGTAATTTACTCAAGACACACAGGCATTAAATGGAGGAATGTTAAATCAAAACTGGACTATGTGACTCAAATCTTCTTAACGTCTATGATACGCTATCTTATGGGTAACTTTAATTCTTTTTCTTTTTCGAGGTATCTTGTTTTTTCTCTCTGAAAGCATAAACATTTTTCTTTTCTTCTTGTAGTTCAAGAATTTTACTATGATATGCCCAGGTATGCTGTTTTGTTTTGGTTTTCTTACCAAACCTGCTTGGAATGTCATATCTCCTTTCAAACTACAAATTCAGGTTTATGTTTAGTCTAGGAAAATTGTCATCTATTATCTTTAAAATCATTGCCTCTCGCCCATCTTCTACATTTGTCTCTTTGTGGAAAACCTGTTATTCTCATGGTAAATCTCTGGACCCATCCATGTGTTTCCTTCATCTTTTCTCTCTCTATATTTTTGTTCTGTTCTTTGAGTGGTTTCTTGTACTTGGCATTTATGATCACTAATGCATTAAATTAATGGGTAGTTAATTGATACATGGCTTGGAACAGTGCCTGGTACATAGTGTCAACAGATTCCGTCTTTTTCTTCAATTCACCTATTGGTTTTTTGTTTGTTTGTTTGTTTGTTTGTTTGAAAAATCATGTTTGGTGTTTTCAGTTCCAGATAATCTTTGGGATGGACTCACAGCTCTGAATCTTCAGGGGACCTCAGCAGTGCTCTTTCTCTGTGCACCTACCTCTTTGGTTTGGTCCTTCTCTGAATGATTGAAACACCTAGCTATTAATATATTCTTGCCTTTTCTGTTGTTGTTGGCTCATTTAGGCTTAGGTCTGAAGTCTCCAGTACCATAAGTGGTGGTGGTCCACTCTGTGGCAAAGCATTTTCTAACTCTAGGGACATAGTGGGGAGCTGGGAGGAAGCCTCCTTGCTCTATTGTCTCTTCACACCATAAAGGCCAAGCCCAACCACTCACTTTTCTTTCCACTTCTTGGGGATCAGAGAGAACAAATATATTCACATGGTACCAATGCCAGTTTTACTCTTGGAGGTTCACAAATTTCTCAGGACCCTCTGGTTCTAATTCTTGCCCTGGGGCTCCCCAATAGGGCTTTAGAGCCTCCAACCTGACCCTCAGGAAGAAAGCCCCCTGCGGGCTTCCAGGGGCATCACTTGGTGCCCAAGAGCTACCACTCAGATCTTATGGATAGATGGGACTAAGAATAGAGGGGAAGTGAGGTGCATTTAGGTTGTTTGCCATGTTTCCAGAATCTGTCCTTATATTCAAAATGACTAAAATAAGAATAAATGACAATAACCAAGTTCACATAGTTTCTTTCTAGTATCAAATTTTCATTCATCCATTAATCAAACATCTCATGAAACTCCACTGCTTCTTTTACATCTTTAAAAGTATTACCAATCAGACTATTCTAATTATGAATTTGATATACATACCCAAGTATATACAATTTAGCTGCAGACAATTGTAAGGGACAAGGTCAAAGAAAAAAGGAGTACAGGAGGAAGAGAATGCTTGCAGAGGGAATCTTGCTTCATTCAGTTCGTCAATAACCGTGTACCTTTGATGTAGTCATCCCTCAATGTGTAAAAATGGTAACATTTTCAAGGCACTGGTAGATCAACTCAGAGCTTAATAGAAAATTGAGCCAGGGAAGAGTTGAGATTCTCTTGAAAATAAAGATGTGCTTTTGAGGACAGCCACCTGGGTAGAGGGTCTCAACTCTGTGGATAAATTAAGTTAGTGTGTGTACATGTCAGGGTAAAATTCTCCTTAGAAAACATTTATTGAATATCTTGTAAGCTGGAGATGAATGAGAAATCAAAGCCATAAAGTTCTATATCATGTTCATAATTTTAGCCTAGAAAAGTTTTAAGGGAAATATAAGTAGACAACAACTTTGGCTACATAAGGTCCCAATAAAGCACCCATAGAATTGCCTAACTTTAAGCAATGATACTTCCTTGTATAGACTCTAAGATGAACTATTTACAAAATGTACATCATGGAAAACAAATGAGATCATTTGCTTTTTGTCACCTTATCAGAAATGCCTTTTCTGACCAGCAGCTCATACCACCCACCTATTTCTTCTTCCTAGCACTGAGCACCACCTGACAAGCATGTCACTCATTTACATGTCGACGACCAGTGTCCCCCCACTAGATTGGAAGCTGAGAGCAGGGACTTTATTTCACTCCTTGCTGCCTCCCCAGTGCCTAGAAGAGCACCCAAAATAACGAATATTTGCTGAATCAATGACTCACTGGACTGACTCACTGAATGAATGAATGCATAAGTGAATGAATGATTGAATGAATTATTATTTGTACACCAGGTAAAAACTACATGATATCTTCACAAATAATGATTTTACTTTCAGAAGGTTTGATTTATAACATTTCCTTCTTGCACTGATTAAATGGCAGGATCACCCACCTATGAAATCCACTGCTGTATGGAGGTAATAAACTCTGTCTTCTGTTTATAAGGAAATTTTAATTTTTACCCTTATTGAGATGAGTAGAACCCAAAGATGGGGAAAATGTGCATCAAGCTTTCAAAAAGGCAGTTCCCATTCAGAAACAATTTTTAAAAGGGAAGGCCAGAACTCATCCCTATTTGTCCTTGCATGAATATATTAATTAATCCATCCAGAATCCTTCCTCTTTCTGCTCATCTGCCTCCTCTTCCTCCTCCTCCTTTTTTGAGATCTCAGACTATTGAACGTTACTGGGTTGATACATCTTAATTTCACATTCGTAAAAGATGAATACAAAGTTGTCCTAATTTAACTATAATTTACTTCTAGCATAAATTTTACCATGTACCATAATTCTATACCAAAATAGTACAATATTCCAAAATTTTATTTTAAGATAAAATTTTTACCTTAAAAAGAGCACTGTTCTCTTTTTAAAGTAATAAAACATCTCTGATGCCCCAACAGCAGTTAAGGTCAAAATCTAACACTGGATGATTGGACACATTGTTCCTCAGAACACGACCATCTGCAGGGTTTGGCTTGTCAAGGTTATTTTCACCCTCTCAGAAATTGCTGAGATTTAAGCAATAAGAAATACAGAGATTCTGTACAGCTGTTATTTTTCAATTAAAAAATAAAGAAATACAGAGATTCTCAGAGAGTCATACTTTGGTGGTGTTTTAAATCACCCTGAGGAAGATTGATTATTTCACAGGATATGCAGATTTATTACTTCTATAGTAACACAATTACTGTTACACTCAGTAAATGACACAATGTTTCTTACAAAACCAGTAGCTTTTTGTCAAGTTAGTATTAATATTTTGAAGGATCTTCCTGTCCAATTCTTGATGTATTTGTGGGTTAATGACGTGCCAACTCAGTTAATACAGTTAGGACACTTACCCAATAACTTCTAAGGCAGTAAAAGTGTTTAAAAATGTTGCCTCCAGAATTAGAAGGCAGGAATGTGAATCCTGTTTCTGCCATGTCCTTGCTGTGCAATCTCGGGCACATAGTTTAACCATTTTGTGCCTCCTTTTCCCCATCTATAAAATGGGGGTGCTAACTCACCTTATTGGATTGTTGTGAAGATTAAGAATTAATCCATCTGAAGCACCTGAGACCATGCCTGGCACATAACAATGGAGCACAGGATTTTTCTGGATTACCTTTAATGTCCCAAGAGGAATCAAACAGATTTCTAAACTACAAAATACTGGATTGTCGGAATTAACTGTATCTGTTTCATAAAGTTTCATAGAGCAGAATAAATTCAGCTTGGGTTAACTGGCTTTTATGTGTTTCCATTCACATTTAATTCCTTACATTGTTCTACATGGTTCTCTGGAAAGCAGGAGTGACCCTTCCAATTTACCATATGATTGGCAAATGTTCTGGCCTTTCAGGGAGTAGATTCTGCTTAGGACAAGGATGTTTTGTTCTTGTTGAAAAAAAATATCTTGTACAGTTTATTTTAAGATTAGAGCTGTAACAGAATCATTGATTTATTAATTTTTCCTTTGGCCAATGGGAAGATAGAGAAAGTTTGAGGCTCTTGTCCCCAAAAAAGAAAGCACATTTTATATTTCTTCAGAGCTTTCAGATGCCAATTTGCATATACTCTTTTTTGACAACCAATTAACATATGGTGTTTTAAGATTAATGCTTCCATTCCATAGGAGACAGTGTCCAACTCTAGAAGTCCATCTTTCCCAGGGGACTTCTTACCTACCACCCTGCGAGGACATGCTCATGATAACTAAATGGAGACACAGATTTTGTTCTTGTGAATGTTATTCAATTTCACTTAATGAGTTTGCTCTTTTAGCTATTTTGTTTATTCTAAAACAATAGCTTTATTGTTTAGAATTCTATCCTCTTTTCAAACCTGCAAAAATAGTGCTCTTCTCTGAGCAGAGCCCCTTTTACAAGCAATTGTTAACTAGTATGGTTTGCAGTTTTTAGGCTATAGAAAGGATTTTATTTGCCTAGATTGAATCAGCAATATAATTTCTGAAGACTCAATAAAAGATAACACAAAATAGCCTTTTAAGAAAGGCATATTAAAGCTACTCCCCTTGACTTCTATATATCCATCCCCACTGAGTATATGTCTGCTGCTGTGCCATTGGTTTGCAATAGGTCATGTGGAGATAGGAAGCTGAAATATCTACCATGGTGCTGACAGACAGCATGATTTCCAGAGGTGATGTGTGAGATGTTGCATCTATTGCTTACCTAAGCCATTTCCACCCTTTCCTCCCAGCTAACAGAATCCCAATCTGTACAGACAGGGACCTTCGCCAGGGATGAAGCATGATGAATGTAAACCAGGCATTCTAATCCCATCCCTCTCAGATGGATGATGATGGGCAGGTGACCTAGTTCAGCATCAACATAGAGAAGGCTAGAGAGGGCTTCTTTTCCTGACTAAAAAGACAAGGCTGTGTAACAAGGAAAGCTTTGACTTTCTCCCCTTCTTTCTGCATGAAATATGGCTCTGGTTCCTGAGGCACAACAGAGATTTTGTGACATGAGCAAAACTCCCAAGGATGAAAGCTAAAGATGATGAAACAGAAAGATAGAAAGGAACTGGCTCCTTGATGGGGTTATTGAACAGCTGAACCTACTGTATCAACTGTCTGCCACTGGAATTTTTATAATAGAAGAAAAATAACCCCCTATTCTTTTAAGTTACTGAAGTTAGGTTTGCTGTTTCTTGCAACTGAATGCCTGATGTAGGTGGGTTCTCTGGAAGTTGTTACAGGACCCCATTGCTAACATAGTAAGCAATACTAACCCTTTGGGTTTGCTCAAAAGTAGGCCCTGAGACAAGAATTAGGGTGCAAGTAATTCGTTTGGGAGGTGAAAGAAACATCTGCAAGGGGTTAGAGAAGTGAGACAGAAGGAATGCAGCCCATAAAGGACACATTATCAAGACAGCTGCCACTGTGGAGAAACTCTACGAACTAATGGAAAACACATGCCTCTCGGATAAGGCATATGTTGGTACACATACTAACTCCTATCATTCATTAGTTGAGGGATGCTCCCACCGAACGGCAATTCCCTGGAGTGTCTGTCTACCATCTAGGGGGCAAACTGGGCTTTAGCAGTCAGACAAAGCCCTTAGGAGAAAAAATACAGAGACTAGTAGCTAGAAGTCCAGCTAGCAGACACTGAAAAACTAGGAGATACAGAAGGGGCACCAAGAGCATCTGCTACAACTAGTGAACTGCTATTAGAAGCAAATACAGGTATTGAGTTAATAGTTACACACACTGAATTTGTCTCTAATAAGAGACATTTTACAGGCACCTATCAGATGAATATGTCTCCCTGCTGGCACCAAGTCTAGGTCCAGTCAAACTCCTCCTTCCCTGACAAATCCACATAAATGTGTTTCGTAAGTCATTGACTATATTAATTCCTACAGTTAAAAACTGATGATAAAATGAAAAAGGCACACATTCAATATTACCTCTGGCTATGACCTTGACTTACGTTGACCAAGGCAGGAAGAAGATTGGGATTTGAGCGCCAGGTGAATGGACAACATTCATTTTCCACTTGTATTCACTCGTATTTCCTCCATACAATTCCCATCCTGGTTTCAGGAAGGACCGTCCTATCTGTTTTAAAACTTTACTCATTTCTCTTCTATCTCTCCACCTCCCCCCAATACACTGATAAACCTGACTCTCCTGTTTCATGATTTTAATTCATCTTAAAAATAAAAACATTTTTATATACTCCACCTCACTTATGTTTTATAGGATTTGCATTTTTTTTAGGTAGCTTGATATGGTTGATAAAAGTAGCACTGGACTAGAAATTTTATGAGACCTGAATTCTTGTACCAAATTTATAAATACATTAGCTGAATTATCATATGCAATTTACTTACCTTCTCTAAGGCTCAGTTTTCTGATGAAGAAAATTCAGGGTTTGACAAAACCAACTCTGAAGGTCTAATTCTTCAGCTGACTTGGAGCCTGGCTGCCTCTATCTATGGTGCATTTATTTTATTGCTTGTCTTAGATTATTTCCTCCTGGAAGGCTGTCTAGGGAGCTAGACTAACTAGAGAGTAAGATAGGAAGCTAGCCCCATGGTTCTATTGAGAAGAAACTAAGGGAATCCTTTCCTCAAATTCAAACTCTACTACTTGTTATTCCACCAGTATAGTTTCATTTTATCATCCTGTAAAGGCTTTGAAAATTTTACTAAGTGCACTTCGGGGATTTAGGCTTACTCTTTAGTGAACGAATACCTTATCGGTTGATACTATAGTAGAAGGTAGTGGAGGCAGGGGAGGGTAACAACAGGTAGGGAGTGAAGATCAGGAGAGAGAAATGAATGATGAGGCTAATGGGGAAGATGGAGGATATGGAAAGGCAACCGTTGCTTAATTTATCATTGTTTTCTGCCTGACCCCTCCTTTATACAATGCCCATCATAGCCCCAAGTCATGTTGGGTGGGTGATTCTAATGGAATAATGACATGTTATGGTATTTTTGAAGAACAGAATTCAGTTGGGAAGAACTATGAGATTAAATCAAGACAAAAAATATATTAAATTATTTTTTTCCAAAGCACAATTTTACTTTCATACTGAAGGGATCCACACCTATACTTTGGACATTCCATCACCAAAATCTGATAGTAAATAAATGAACTTTTAAAAAAACACAACTTTCAGCAAAATTTATACATTTGTTAGTTTTAAAGTTATTGCTGAGTACTCTCCTTTGATTATATAACTCCTGTCATTTTACATCTAAACCAGCTATATGTGCTTCAAAGGAGAATAGCCTGCTATTTAGAGCTTCCCAGACATTGTCACAAAATCAGACCACCACTCAGCATGCTGTCACTCAGACAGAAGAGAAATGCCATCTTATCTGTGCAATTTGTCACTCGAATAGCTCTCTGAAACTCCCTTGCTTCACAGCTAGAGTGGAAGCTAATCCATCCAACAAGCCAGGCATCATTTTCCAAAAAAGGTCAGCTTGATACACTCAGAGACCACAGGCACGTATGCAGCAAGTTTCCAACAGCCACCGTGATATCCTTCCAGCACCGTCACATTTGCACATGGTATAAGAAACTAGCTCAAGAATTGGTGGTAAATCTGTGGGCTGCCAGATTTTCCTATCCAGGCTGAAAGAACAAAACCATGGAATGTCTCTTGGATCCAAGTTCTATTTGTGCAGTTTGGGCCTCTGTTCCCCAACTATAATCTGAAAGCTTAGAAACATTTGCTTCAGCAGGACAGCTGGCTCTTCAAATAAGAACACTCCTGAGCTCTAGGATCATGAACTTGGCATTTGTTTATCTCTCCAGGATAGCCCATCTGGATTCTTTACACTAAAGGCAAGAGGCAAGCAGAAGACAGATGGAGAGAAAGTAGAGGTCCCCAGGAAAGGAAGCCCTGTTTTCAGTCTGCCTGGGTAGTAGATTCACTCTGAGGCTGAAATTTCAAGGACCCCTCACTTGCTCTGGTCTCTTATAAACAAATATTCACCTTCTTACACACATTTGAATTGATAATATTCTGGCTTTTTTTTTTTCCTAAAAGAAATTTTACAAACTTGAGGACCCACAAACTTAGTTTCACTCCTTCTTCTGGGGAATCCTAGCAACTCCAAATGGCCTTTGTCACAATCCGACTCTTAAACTCTAATTTCCACATTGTTGTGTAGAAAGAAGAAGCTATAGTGACCAATTGAGTTGTAAAATTATCTGTAGTATTTTATTAACAGCAGTGATTGATGTGCATAACCGACAATCTAGCAAATCTTTAACACTTAAGAAAAGATATTCTTCATATCTATCCATTTTACTTTGCTTATATAGATGGAGGCTTTTAAGGAAAGTTACTTGTGAAAGAAATATGTTTTTTAGATTAAGTTACCCTATTTTATGTCATTAGACACCTGAGAACTCGCGTTTATAGAGATTGGCAATATGGTTTTTATAAATATTTTTAAGTACTTATCTCCTAGACTATTGCAAATGAGACAAACAATAATTATAAACGTATCACAAAGTAAAGACAGAATATTAAGAAGGATATCAAAAGTTACAAAATCTCAATCTATTGCTTCACAGATTGACTGTCAAATTCATCCTGATGGGGAAATGATTAGTAAAAAAAAGACATAATATACTGACATTGAGCATATTTCATATTGAACAAGACTGTTTAAAATTCTTCACATAGCATGTTCAGGCTGCATTTTAATTAAATGCCATGCAGAAGTGCTCAGCTTTTGAACTACGTGATATTCCCATGACAATAGTAAATTTCTGGGGAAAAATTGAGCTGCTAAAAAGTTATTTCTGAAATTGTCCTCTATTCCTTATTATTTCAATGTAATGACCTTGCCACTCAAAAAACATCCATTAAAATATTT
Source organism: Daubentonia madagascariensis (assembly GCA_023783475.1). Classification (NCBI taxonomy): domain Eukaryota; kingdom Metazoa; phylum Chordata; class Mammalia; order Primates; family Daubentoniidae; genus Daubentonia; species Daubentonia madagascariensis. The sequence goes on along the minus strand of JAKFHU010000600.1, from coordinate 47,532,596 downwards.
TCCTCACTCATAAGTGATAACTTTGTTTGATAGCCAATGTACTGACAGCATAATAACTATTTGCATCACATTATGTGATATTTAAAATGATTTCCTGATCCTTTCTATCATTTAAACATCACATCAACCTTATCAGTTTCATTACCCTTGGTTTTCAAATAAGAGCATTGAGTCTCAGAGTGGTTATCTAATGCTAAATCTTAAATCACAGGGCCAGAATTTTAACCACAGTTCCAAAACTTTCTATTAAACCCCAAACTGCCTTTTGATTAAATTATTAATAATCTTTTAGCAAAAACCAAAATGTTCAAAGCTTGTTGTTGTAAGCACTGTTGACCGTTCTTTTATAAGACTCATGTTACTTTTTTCCTTCATTACCTCAAATAGTAGAGCTTAAAATATCACTTTTATTTCTATTGCTGATAGAGAAGTACCAAATGAAAAGAGCCAGGAAGAATAAAAACAAAATAAATATCATACAACAATTAAAAATCATATTTTTAGTGAGGCAGGGAGAATTGGGAGTTATTGTTTGGTGGGTGCAGAGTTTCATTTTTTTCAAGATGAAAAGAGTTCTAGAGCTGAATGGTAGAGATGATTGCACAGCAATGTGAATGTATTTAATGTCACTGAACTTTACGTTTAAAATGGTTAATATGTAAATGTTATGTGTATTTAAACACAATTAAAAATAGTTTTTAAAAGATGAACAGAGGTTCATTTTTTGAAAATTTTGAACTTTTGGGGAACTAGTCTAACTACTAAGGGCCCTTGGAGGTTTCTTAAAAAACTAAAAACAGAACTGCCATATGGTTCAGCAATCTTACTTCTGGGTATTTATCTAAAAAAAAAAGCAAAAATAAACCCCAAATGGAAATCAGTATATTAAAGGGACACATGTACCCCTATGTTTATCACAATAGCAAAGATATGGAATCAACCAAATTGCTCATCAACAGATGAATGGATAAAGAAAATGTGGGGTATATACATGATGTAATATTATTTCACCATAAATAAGAATGAAATCATGTCATTTGGAGCAACATGGATGGAACTGGAGGTCATTATGCTAAATGAAATAAGCCAGGCACAGAAAGATAAATATCATATGTTCTTACTCATATGTGAGAGCTAAAAAAGTTGATCTCATAGAAGTAGAGAGGACAATGGCAATTACCAGAGGCTGGGAGGGTTTGGCGGGGGTGGAAGGGTTGATAAAGAGAGGTTGGTTAGTGGGTACAAACATACAGTTAGATAGTAGGAATAAGTTCTAATGTTCCATAGCAGAGCAGGGTGACTAGAGTTAACAACGATGTATTGTACATTTCAAAATAGCTAGAAGCAAGGAATTGAAATGTTCTCAACACATAGAAATGATAAATACTTGAGGTGATGGACGCCCCAAATACCCTGATTTGATCATTACTCATTCTATACATGTAACAAAATATCACATGTATCCCATAAATACGTACAAATATTATGCAGCAATAAAAATTATATAGAGTAATACCATGGATTTTTTTTTTCTTAAAAATTTGCACAGGTACTCAATAGAGATTGGGAAGAGGAGGCACCGAAACAATAGCAGTTACTTCTGGATCAAGGGTTAGTAAAGTTTTTCTGTAAAGGGCCTGTTAGTAAATATTTTAGGATGTGTGGGCTTCATAAGGTCTCTGTCACTTATTCCTCTTCGTGTGTATGTGTTTGTGTCTTGATGGTGGTGGTGTTATTTCTAATTCCTTAAAAAGTTAAAAATCGTTCTTAGCTGGATTACTCACAAAAACAGGCCATGAGCAGAATCTGGCTCTCCGGTAGACCCCTCAAATGATGGTGTCGTGTGCAATCTTTATTTTCTTCTTCTGTGCTTTTCTACACATTTTCAAAATATTACACAATGAACATGTAGTACATTTCTATAAATGGAAAATAAAACAGCATTATGTTACGGTCTTAAAGATCTCTTTATAGTCTACGTGTAAAATCTGTTCCTTTCCCCTGAGAAGATGGTAAAATTAAGAGGGTGTGATTATCATCTGTCATTCTTAAGGAAATTACCCAAGGTCCGAGTGCCTCTTCCTGAGCAGATGGACTACACTGAGGGAGGAGCAAATAACAAATACCGACAGACCGTCCAGTGCAAAGCCCCTTTGGAGATTGCGCTGGCTTGACTCCTGGAATTCCATTAGGAAAAAGAAAAAAATGGTGACTAGACGTGGGCGTTGAACCTATGGCAAATGAGACAAGGATGCTGTGGTACAACCAAGGGCCTACAAGCTTGGCCTGGGGGAAGATCTTCCCCTCTGAAGCAACAGCCCCACCATGTCTGCAAGGGGCGGCTGTGAGTGGTGTGAAGGAAGCCGTGCCAGGTGAGGGACCCTGGACTTCTTGACAGGCAGATGGTGGAAGCAATGGGCACAGCTCCTGATTTTGGCCGAGCGTGGCCTTGTGTAACAAATACGTGGTCAAAGAAATAAGCCAGAAAAATAAGCAAGCAAAACCCTTTGACTGATCTCTGTCTGCTGGTGCCATAAAATTTTCTTTCATTGTGATTAGAACATGGTCACCTCTGAGAGGGGAGTCCCTCTAATTTTGGCAGTATCTTGTAGGTCACGGTTCATTCTCCCTCTGCCCTCACAGAAGGTATGGACAAGTCACTTTATTTTTAGTTAATTTTTAATTTTTAATTTTTTATTAGTTTATTTTCTCTTCTTGAATCTCACCATAAAGCTTCTCCTCAAAAATTTTCTTGCTTTCCTTTATTTTCTATGCTCAGTCCTCATTTTCTACTTTTTCTAGTTATCCCAGTACAAGCGATCAGAAATACTTATATCCTGAACATGAAGTTCCTGTGCTTGCCAATCAAGTTTTCCTGAATACCTGAATTCCATGGAAGGAAAATGTGACAAGAACAGAACACTGTCTTTGAGAGCTCTGGGGAACGTGAGAGTGATCATCGTGGTTTCGCAGCGATGCAGGAGGTTTAGGCACAGCTGAGAGTAAGTCATCTGACTTGGAAGATGACTACGTATTTTACTTTTTGCTTCCACAGACTTTTTGTAATGTTAATCAAAATAATAGAGAAGATATTTATCTAGAGCAGCAGGTTTGCAGAGTCATGGCTTGTAGCTGTTGAATTCTTACTCTTCAAGGGAGATAGGGAGAGTTGCCTGAAATAGCTCCTAAGTGCATCACCCTCTCTCATGTGCTTTGGTTGTGTAGGATCTGCCCTAATTAAAAATGAGTTTTGGAAATGCTCCTGTGATCAGAGACTTTGGAGAGGATTGCGTTTAGATGAAATAAATTAAAGCAGCTGCCAACCAAAGACATAACCCATTTGTCTTTCTCCCTGACCATTCCATGCCCATTAAAATCAACTCTCAATGCTTTTAAAAGAGTTTGCTTTTGGCCTTGCACTTAGAGAACATTCCTTTTGTCGTTGCGCTCTGAAAAGAGAGGGAGGCAATATTCAAGGCTAACTTGAACAAATGAATCAGCCCTGCACTCCTGCAGGCGTGGGGGCAGGAAATCTCCAAAGTACACTGAGAACACTAAGTGTAGTCAGATAGGCTGTGCTCAGGGTTTTACAGGCTCATTCACAATTTGGAAGTCATTATCTCAAGCACATCTCTGTTGTCATCTCATTACACAGCAGCCTCATGCTCTCTATTTTTTTTTCTTTTTTCTTTTCTTTTCTTTCTTTTTTTTTAACTTTGCAACCAAGCTTTGAAAGGGAAGTCAGTGTTATCCCTGACAGATATGCCTACAGAACACACAGCACTTACTATCTTTCTTTTCAATTAATCTCGGCTGTGCCAGCCTGCTGGGACTGTGTTCTCTGGCAATGCTCCAGAGGACCCCAGGACTGACTCCACCTACCTACCTGTCGTTTCCTTGGTGGTTTGATTATTTCCCTCTGGTTTCCCCTGGCAGCAGAAGCTCTATTAATTGAAGCCACCTGCTTGGTTGCATGTCCTCTTTTCCCCAAGAGGAGCTGAAACTCCACGTGCTGTTCCATTGTCAGCTTGCCACTGTCTCTGTTGGAACTAGATTGCAGAAGAGGATCACAGTGTCAGCCCGAATCCAAATTGATCCTGCTATAGGTTTGCAGAACCTGCAACCAGAGCAAGTACATACCTAGTGCCCTGTATTACAAGTGCGCCTTGATTTAAACAAATTGAAGTATGCAAAAGTGTAATGTAGGAAACTGAAAAATCCAAGGTGATGGTTCTTAGAAACATAACCTTTGAGATTGAAAGAAATTTAAAAGGCACTTACTTCAACCTTTTATCTAGTATATGAATTCTTACAAAATCCCCTGTAAGTGGCTCACAAGATAGTAATTGGCACATTCAGTAACAAGGAACATATTCTCCCAAGTAGTCCATGCCATTTTCAGAGAGAGAATGAAAGTTCTCCTGCATGTTAAATCGCTATCTATTTCCCTATATTCAGCCCATTTGGTTGAATACTGACTCGTACGATCATATAGAAAAAGAAAATTTCTCCCCCAAACTTCAACTATTTAAAGGTAACTGTAACACTCCACAAATATTCTTTTCTCCAGGCTAAATATCCTCAGTGTTTTCAACCTTTCCTTATACTATCATGATTTGCTGATCTTTCCTTCCTTCACCATTCTGGTTTTTTTTCTTCTCTGACAAAATTCTCTCTCTTAAGGTATGAGTTCTAAAACCAAACCACTGATATGAATGCCGAGTGTAGAAGGGAGCTTATCATTTCCCTTAACCAGAAACTATCTTCTGTGATTGTAGTCTAAGATCTTGTATTGGTTAGAGAAAAGTCATGTTTGTTGCCCCAACAAACCCCCAAATCTCAACCACAGTAAAGTTTATTTGTTCACCCCACAGTTGGATGAGGGGCTAAAGACCATCCTCTATCTTGTAGCAAAGCCACTGGGTCCATGTGGCCTCCAAGGTTCACTTGGAGCTGTGAAAGTGAGGACTGGAGGGTCACTGTGATTTTAAGGGTCAAGTCTGAAAGTGGCTTACATATTTCATTGGTCAAAATAGATTTCCATGAGTTTCCAGAAAGAGGAAATGGTGTGGAAGACACATAGCTTTTTCTCCACCACAGATCTTATTAGCTTTCTTGCCATTACAGCCTGAAGACATCTTTGGAAACTGGACCTAGCTTGTCTACTATCATTCTTACTTGACATGATAATAAATTTTATACCCACAGGAATCCTTACAAGTGGTTATTATTATTTTCATGTTATAAATGAGGAAACAGAGAGTCAGAAAAGTTACATAACACAGTCAAGGTCACATCTGGGTATTTTACAGGAATTGTTCAAATAGCTGGCTCTCTTTCCACACTTAAAATTTAAGATGCTGAAGTTCTCATTGCATTCAACATTTAAGAGCACAGATATAGCACTACTGGTAGGAACTCTTTGAGATCATCCAGTACATTAGTTTTTATCTCTAATGGACCCAATGGCCTCTTTTATAATAAATGTTTTACAATGCCATCTTGGAAAACCTGAAATAAAATTAATAATAAAATGTAACATTCAGTAGGCAAAAATAGACTAGAAGAAAAGAAGAAAATGAAAGTAGCTGTATTAGTCAATGATTGCTGTATAACAAACCTCAAAATCTTGGTGGTTTATAAAAGTGAATATTTCTTTTTTATCAATTTGAGGGTTAGTGGGGACACTTCTACTGAGGTGACTCTGCTCCGGGAGATCCTCATTCTCTTCCTGGGACCAACAGACAAAGTGGAACTCTCTCCTCTGTCAACTATGGTAAGGGGAAAAGTAGAAACAAACAAGGTCCTGAACCTGAAAACAAGGGAGGTTAGAACAATTGTCCAGCTCACAGTTTATAAGGCACCAAGCCTGTCCTACTCCAAGGGCACCTGTTTCATCTCAGAAAAGTTTATCTGATGCTGCAGCTACTGCTGCTCTTACAGGGCCTGAGAAAATCCCAGATGTCATTGATTAGGAGATGGTGTCTTGGAAATACCTCCTGTTTGGTCACAGTGTTTCCCCTGGTATGAAATATAAGAGGACAGCTTATTACCTTTTGGGGGGCCTCTGAGTTCCACCTTAATGAATACCTTTAATCATTAATTCTTAACACTTAATCTCTCCCACGTAGAATATTAAAATTTCTTCTCTTAATTTCTAAGACCTCTTCCAAGCTCCCCTTATAATATTCATCATTTACTAATCAATTTGCTTATTTGTACTTTCCTTTCCAATTAGACTGCAATCCAGAATTTTCTTTTGTCTTTGTATCTTCTGATGCCTAATATAGTGCCTGACACATAGTAGGTACAACATCAGAGTTATTTCAACAAATAAATGAATATGTCCCAGACATATGCAAACAGAATATTCTCACAGAAAATCTCTCCCTCCCTCCTGCCCTGTTTTACTCTCTCCCTCTCCCTCCTCCTGTCTTTCTTTTTCTCTTCTACCAATTCAATTAATCTTCTCAAGAACCCTGTGAGGAACATGCTACTATTGCTCACACTTTATTAAAAACAAAAAAACACTGAGACTTGGCAAAGTGAAGGATCTTCCCAAAGTCACCCATTTAACAGGTGGAAGAGCCAGTCTTGGACCTCAACCTGCCCATCCCTGCCAGTGTTCCTGATAACTGCACAATGGGGAAAGTGCCCCTTAACCATGACTGGCAGCCAGTTAATTGCTTTAGAATTTTATTCTAACCTTAGAAAATCTTCCCTTCCCTTTTCTAATAACTGATATAAAATAGAATAGAGGAGCCTCACTTATGTTGAGGGCAGGGACCTGCCACCGCTCTCTGTGTCCATAATCCCTGACTCAGTGGCTGCCACGCACGGGCGCCAGGAGCAGAACACAGGGCACGCATGCTCTGTATGCTACAGGCGTCCAGGGCACACAGGGCCAGGGTGACCTTTCCAAGATCAGTCTCGTGTCTCCTGGCTCAAGTTCCAATCCAACCTCAGAACCGGGGAGATAATGGCACTGTTCTATATGCTTTATATAATTGAGTTCTCATGACATTTGTTTGGAGTAAGTAATAATTATTTTCCTTTACAAGAAAGGAGACTTGGTCTTGGAACATCCTAAACGGCTTGCTTAGTCCACACGGCTAATGTGGCAGTGCCGGATTTAAACCCAGGCTTCTTCCTCCTCAGCCACTCTACATTTTCTTCCACGTAGGCTATCAAGAAATCAACACTATTTTCTTGGAGATTTTCAAATTCAAGTCATCAAAGAGCTCTAATTACAGCATGTATACAGCTTTGCCTACAGGTTCATTGAAAACAGTTCACTTAGTATCTTCTTTTATTTTCCAGGGACCCGTCATCTTTGGGGGTCATTCCCAGAGCAATAGTTCTCTTGCTTCTTGGTGGCAGGTGCCATGGCCCTTGGATAACGTTGGTTACTAGGATAACCTCTTCATAAAAATCCTGTTATGAAAAGGGGCCTTTCTATCCTAGCAAGTGCAACACAAATCACAAGAGGTGTTTGCTCCCTAGGGTTAACTCATCTCCCTTAGAGTCAGGCTGTTCCTGAGTGACCATCAGGGCTCTGACCCTCCTCCGGTTGGGGGGCCCTCATCTGCACCATCGCCCTCATGTTCCTGGCTGTGAACAGCGTGGTGGGGAGTAGAAAGGAGAGGCAGTCATTTGGCTTTCTACATCCTAGAAAACTTTGCCATTGAAATTTAGGAAATAGTTATCCAGATTAAGGAGACTGGCAACATTGGAGGACTCACCCAGCATGGGTTACCATAACACCAGTGAAGTAACCTTCTTATAGAAACAAACTTCAAAATCTAGTAATCAAGGTGTGTCACCTCAATTCAAGAAGAATAGCCTTGGAAGTCAGTCACACTGGCTGCCCACTCTGCTCATAGCCCTCTGCAGCCAGAGAAAGGCTGGAGAAAGTGCTAGAAGCTTCCTCCTCATTTTCCTCCTTCTCCTGCTCAATCACTTGTCCACCCTAAGCTGCTTTGTTCAGGTACACAAGGAAATCAAGTGGGTACAAGTTTTCCACCAAATAATACCTTTTGCAAAATCCCTCACTTGGCAATTTCTGAGTTCTGTATCCCCTCAGGAAACAGGCCTCTATGGGAAAGAGACTTTTACAGAATTGCAAAATATTACATCTTGGATGGATATACAGAATTACCTAATCCAACTCCTCATTTTTAGATAAGGAAACTGAGGTCCTCAGAGGCAAAATGACTTTTTGAGGGCACACACACGTGTATTGTTTTTCCTACCACTTGTACACAAGGGAGGGAACTGCATTATTTCCACTATGTGCCATTGTTTACCCAAATATGAAAATAAAGCTACTGAAAAACTATAGAAAAGAATCTGTTGAAATTGTTTCTCTGAAGATTGGTAATAGCTCTTTGATGAGCCAGAGGCACTTTGCAGTCCAGTTTATCTAACGCCAAGAATGTATTTGCAGGGTAGCAATTAGGTGTGGTATCTCCAGCTAAGGAACAGGGCTAACCTAATTAGCCACCAATGTCACTAAATATGTGACCTGGACTGGCAGGCAGGGGCTGCCACAAGCTGGGCTAGCCAGCCACCAACAGTGGGTTAGAGCACCCAATGCAGAGGAGGGGACTTACCTCAGTGACATTTAAATTAAACACATCATCAAATCATACAGGCACATGCAAATATGAAAATGCAAATTCGAAATATGATACTTTCTTATAGGTAATCTTAGGGCTGAAACAGAGAGCTGAAACTTCATGCAACCCCTGTCCTGTCCCCAGTGTATTCCTAGGGTCTATCTCAATGCCTTGCACTCAATACTGTTTACTCAGTAAACGAATCAGTGAGTGAAAACATGTTCCTATAAAGGCAATTACCTATAAAGCTACACAAATCTGGTACCTCAAATTCTCATTTGGTTTTAACTTCCCCATTGCAATTTAAAGCCTTCTGTCATTTCCATGCATATCAATATCCCCAACAAAAAAAGAAATCTGCATGGCAAAAAAAGAGAAAAGCTGTGGATTTCCTCCATGCCCCAGACTTTCCAAGTAATCCTGCCATTCGGAAGCCTGTTCATAGTCTCTAAAGTGCTGAAAGGCCTTGCAAAATGCTCATAGGTGAAACAGCAGAAAGCATCTAGAGCCAGCTCAGAGGGAGCCTTCTGCTTCCAAGAATAAAATCACACATTCAACAGGTGCTTCCTGTTTTTTCAAACACCTTGCCCACCTTTTTCTGCACACCAAGCATGCATTCTGCAAAACGGGAGCCCAACAGGAAGCTTGCTGCAAATTCAGGTAGCTTTTCTGACTCTTAAAGAGGTCTTGAATACACTTTCAGAGAAATGCCAGCAAAGGCTGTACTCATTTGGGAAGGAACAAGACTGGAAGAAAAATACACAGCAGACTAGCACAAAGAGGGTGAGAACATTTTTCTGTGAATATGTTGTCTGCAAATTACATTTTTAAACAAATAAATGTGTTTTCTTTAGGTTTTTAGCTCCTGTGGGTGGAATTAGGAGAATTGACTGCAAGTGGGTGGTGTTTGTCATTTCTCCCATCTGAGGGAGGGGGAGGGAGGAAGAAGGCCAAGGTGGGAGTGCAGGAAGGAGCCTTGCATGGCTGGAATGTCCCCACTGAGCTCAGGGGGACAAATTCAGAAAAGAAGTAGTTCAAGGTGACAAGTGCCAGGTCACATATTATAGGTATTGGATAATCTTGGGTAATAGATAGATTTTTTTAATATAATTAAAATTCACAATAGGGGAAATTTGTAATTTCTGCTAACAGTACTGGTTCAGTTCTCAAAATGTATTCTTCTATTTGCTTTTGTTTTGTTCCATTTCTTTCCAATCCACTTTGTCAAATTAAGTTAAATTGTATAAATGCTTTTGTTTATTAAATCTACTCTTTGATGCTCTTTTTTTTTTCCCTGAAAAAATTAAAATCAATAGACACAAAGTTAAGCCTCTTCCAGTTAACTGGTAAAAGGGCTACACAGGAGAATATTTCTCTGCTGGGATTCAAATAAGTATAGTAAGGTATATGGGTCAAAACTGGTCTATGTAAACCCTACGTAAGACCACCCTAAGCAGTGAATTAAGGGAACAAATTTAAGAGCCATTAACTCTGCTTTGCTTGTATAGTAACAAAGTTAGAAACACCTGAACATCTTATATAACAAATGGAAATTTTCTAATCCATTTTGAAGGAAACTTTATACATCTAAGTGTTTGAAATACAGTAATGATTCCTTTAAACTATAAAATATATTCTACACAAGAATTTGTTTCTCTTTCACTTGCCTTATGTGGTTTGGTGAAGCACCATGTCACTGTGTGTGAATGTGTTATGGACCCAACATGCACATGCTATAGATTCAAACAAGCCCCTTTCCTGAAGGAACCTGACATCCCCTCAGGACATACATGTGACATGATGAAAAGATCACCAAATAATGGCAAAGGAGGGCTGGATTTTAGACTTGGTTCTGTTATTTACTAAGTGTCTCAGACTTTCAATTTTCTCCTTAGCAAAAGGAAGGAATTGGAGTATGTGTTCTGTAAAACCTCTTCTAGCTTTAAAATTTATTGATTCCTAGGTTTTAAGAAGATGTGGAATAAAAGACCGCACTTGCATGGCAGATGAGTTGCCATGATGGTTCTGAGAAGGAAGAGACTGCATAGTGTTGGAGCATCTGAAAAAGCCTTTGTGGGGCTCAGAGATGTAGGCTGAGTCAGGAGAAGCACAGAATCTAAGAAGGCAGAGATGGGGGCAGGAAATCACAGGGCATAGTCAGGAGACCAGGGGATGCTCAAATTTGGCTAGATCCGCACAGACCCACGATGCATATCTGAGCACTAGAGAAAATCCTGTCCCTTGCCACCTTAATGAGAGAGGATAAAAATTTAAGGGTCACTTGTGGAAATGTTTTAGTAACTGAGACTGATGACCCAATGGACATGGCATCCTCAGAGGAAAGCCACCGAGATGGGCTGGATTTTAAACTCTGAACCCTTGCCAAAGGCTCTTTGGCTGCTGCATACAGAGAAGTCCTTAGACGGTACTCTCTCCTGCAACTATGCCCTCAATTGACTCTTCTTTTGAAGTTTGATGTCCCTTAAAGAAGTTCAGAACATAAGGCTTCCTGAAAGAAAACTACACAAAATCCTAAGACAACAAGACCACTTGTCTCTGGACAATGGAGGGAATCACTCAGGGTAGATTGACACTATCCACCAACTGAAAAAATTGTAGCCTCCTACTTTTGGATGGGTCTACATGACTCCTGCTCTTTGCCCTTTGACCCCATTCTGTTCTCTCAGTCCGCCAGTTTCTTTATGGTCTCCCTTGCCTCCAGGCCAAGTCAGGCCCGAGCCTAGCTCCCCCTATTGTGTCGTACAGCTCCCCCAGCCCATCATTTCTTTGTTCATCTGGTACATCCTTTGCTGTCCAACAGTCCCACTGTTCATTCTTCCCAATTCTACTCCTGACCTGCTGAACATTATAGTAGAAAACTAGAAGTATATTCTCCATAAATTTGTTCTTTTTAACCCCAATTGGACCATTCTTGCCACTCACATATTTTTAAAAATTCCTCTATAATCACCTTAAAATATTTACCACCATTCATTTTTTTCCTTCAGATTCTTATTGCTCTGCCTTTTACTCTCTGAAGATATCCTATATCTTGTCTTCTTGAGGATTTTGATGTTAGCTCATATAAATTCCCTCAACTTTCCCCACTGTCTCATCTCATATTTATGCTACGTCTTCACCCAGGCGCCTACTTAGCTAGCATTTAAAAGATACTTATTATGAGCCTGGCCCTTGCATATATGCTATGGCTTAATCTTTTCAACAACTTTATGAGGAAAATATTTTACAGATGAATAAGCTGCGTGCCCAAGATCACTCAGCCGGTAAAGAACAAAGCCAAGATTTGAATTTAAGTAGTTTCAGTCCCGAGCCTGTATTCTTTCTCCTGGCCCTGGGTTGGGGGTTAGGTGGGCAGTATGTGGGGGTGTTGAAACATAGCTAGATATATATCTTATCTCATATCCAAGATTAATCTGTCTCTTCTACATCTAACTTCTATCCCATATTCACTCACCTACTCAAGAAACTTGTATCAGTTAGCTTTGGCTTTGTAACCAACCAACCCAACCCTTAGTGGCTTAGAACAGCAATCATATATGATTGTTCATGAGTCTAGAGGTGAGCAGATGGTTCTGCTCATATGCATCAGGCTTAGCTGATCTCAGCTGCTCTACCCACACTTCACTGACCAGCTAGAGGCTTGTCTGGAACTGGACAATCTGAGATGGCCTTATTCACTTGCCTGGCAATTGGCCTGATGTCAGGTAGAATGACAAGGATGACTAGGCCATGTGTCACTCATCATCCAGAAGTCTAGCTTGGGCATGTTCACATGGTAGTGATTGCAGGATTCCCAAGGGCCACAAAAGAGACCAAGATCCTATGTGCAAGCAGTTTACAAGTCTCTGCTTGCACTGCACATGTTATTTCCTACGTCGGGCCCGGTGTCACCCAAGGAGGTGAACAAAAGGGAACCATAAATACAAAAGCCTACAAGACTTTGATACAGTAATTATACACCACCTCTTCTCTTTAATCACTCCTGTTCCACTGACTCCTTCCCCTTTATCTGCCAATTTGGTGAAGTCTACCCTGTTCTAGAAAAACTTCCCTCAACCCTGTTGCCAGAGATATTATGTAGCTGAGTCCATGAGTGTAAGGGATTAACTGCATAACTGAAAATTCTCTGAATTAACTTCTATGTAGAAAACAATGATAATTAAATTATAAGTAAAATAGTTTAAAAATGTGCAGTAACCACAGCAATTGTATAGAACTGAGACAAACATGAGAAATATTGTCGTATGGCAATAATAGGAAAGCAGACTGACTTTCATCTGTTATATTTTTGTTTTTGAGTTATCTATAGTTCCCTTTTATTACTTGTGCCTGAGGGAGACACTCGCACTGCCCAGCCTTGGGACCCCCATGCTGCAGAATCTGTGTCTCCTGAGCCTTAGCAAGGATGCAGAACATTTTTTGACCTTAAAGTTCCATCAATCATTTTTATCTCATTATGTTAAAAAACAAAACAAATTTTAAAACACCTTAATTTGTTCTCATGGACTCTGAAGCCAGGTTTCAGGGTTCAAACCCCAGCTAGGCAAGTTATTTAACTAGACCTCTTTGTGTTTCCATTTCCTCCTTTGTAAAATGGTGATAACAGCACATACCTCATAGGATCTAGGGGGTGGAGGGTTAAATGAATTAGTACACATGTGGTGCTTAGGTATATGCCTGGCACCTAGTAAACACTCAAAATTCATCCATGCTCAATACCTCTGGGTTTTTCAGATCTTATCCTTCCATGCCCCACTCCCCATATCCTAGAAACTGAGAAGTCATCTCCAGTATACTTTCTTCTTTTTCATTCCAATTATCACTTCCTAATTCTTTCATTCGTTCTCAATTGTAGTATTATAAAAGTCTCCTATTTGTCCTACACTTAATTTGTTTCTACATTCACTAAACATTTACTTAAAAGTCAGCTGTGTGTCAGGCACTATTCTAGATGGGAGCAATGCACCTTTGAGAACTTGTAATCAAGCAAGGGAAGACAGATTCATGAGCAGAGAAAGGCAATGAACACAGTTTGCAGATGCCTTGAGAGAGAAGTTCCTGCAAAGTTACACTGATGGAACAAAGGAGAAAAAAAGTCAGGAACGCCTCATGATGGAAGTAGCATGATATAAGGGAAAGTTAGCACGGCCTCTGGAGTCAGACCAACCTGGACTCCAATTCAATTCTGCCACCTCTTAGCTCTGTGAACTTGGAAAGTTTGCCTTTTTTTTTTTTTAATGAAATATCTCAAGCATAGAGAAAAGTATCTAGAATAAAACAAGTACCCATGTACTTATCTTCCAGCTTTGGTAAATGTTAACATTTTCTCATAGTTATTTCATATTTTTCATAGGAAATAAAGTATTGAGGATAGACTTTCAGCCAGTCATGTGCCACCGCTCTATCCAATTCTCTTCTTCTCTCTCTCTTTCCTCTCTCTCCAGGAGTAAACACTATTTTGAATTTAATGTTTATCTTCCCATGTTTCTATATTTATGATCCATAGATATCTACAAACAATATGCAGTATTGTTTCTAAACTTTATATGAATGGTATCATATTTTGCATCTTTTCATATCTTGCTTTGGCCATTAGCCTCTAAATTTTTGAGGTTTATCCATGTTGATACACATAATTTTTACTTATTTATTTTCACTGCTATATAGTATTTCACTGAATAATTATTCCAAAATGTATCAATCTATTCTCTCCCTCTCTCTCTCTCTCTTTTTTTTTTTTTTTTGAGTCTTGCTGTGTTGCCCAGGCTAGAGTACAGCAGTGTCGTCATAGTTCACTGCAACCTCAAACTCCTGGCCTTAAGCGATCCTCCTGCTTCAGCCTCCCGAATAGCTGGGACTACAGGCATGCACCACCATGCCCAGCTAATTTTTCTATTTTTTGTAGAGAGAGAAATACCATGTTGTTCAGGCTGGTCTCATACTCCTGACTTCAAGCGATCCTCCTGCCTCAGCCTCCCAAAGTGCTAGGATTACAGGCATGAGCCACCATGCCTGGCCATCTATTCTCTTGTTAGTGGACACTTAGGTTGTTTCCAATATTTCTCTATCTTAAACAATGTTGCAACAACACCCGTGCACATGTTCCCTGTACACATAGGTCAAAGTTTCCCTAGGAACTGTTGGAGGGCATATATATTAATACTTTTAGCTTTACAAGATATTGCATAACTGCTCTGTGCTTTCCTAACACTGTGTTAGAGTTTCCAATTCTCCACATCCTTGCCCACACATGGTATTTTAATCCTTTTCAATTTGATAAGTATAAACGAGTATATACTAGTTTAATTTGCATTTCTGTGCTATAAAAGCCTTTTATGTGCCATTGTATAGAATACTAAAGTGAAATCTTTATTTCTCTTGCTACATTCCCCGGTCTAATTTCTCCTAGGACTAATCTAATTCCTTTTAGTTTATGGTATTTTGGCTGCCAAATTAGTTACCATTTTTCTCTGAGTAAATATATCTTAAAGCAGGTGTTGACTTTGCACAGTGACAGAGAAAGGTAAATTATTTGCATAAGTAGAGATAATATCTCTGTGTCAAGTTTAAGATTCAGGAAACATCCCCTGATTTTCTCTCCAAGTTTCTTTCCCTTTAGTTCTCCCACCAGTTGATAACAACCATCAACCGCCAAAATACTGCATGTAAAATTATATTTGTGATATTTGCCCCTCGGCTTAAGAAAATAAAGTAGTTGAAAATCTGACAAAGATGTCCTCTTGTCTCTTTCCTGCCCTTGTGCAGTGGTGAGGGATTTTCAGACACAAACAGATCCCACAGGACTTGAATCACCTTGATAAAGGTCAGATAAGCATCCAGGTTCTGGGGCCTTTTTTACAAAAAAGGAATCTCTTTGTCTTAATTTTTAATTTCAAGATTTCATTCGGCAGATGAATGTTGCTCCATTTCTTTAGAAAAATCACCCTTTGCTTTTGTGCAGTTCATGATGCACTTTCCCCTGTTACTCAGACAGGATTTAGAAGAGCAATCTGGTGTTCATCTCAGTATAAGTATCAAAATGTCCAACACTGTCAGATCATTAACTAGAACAGTATATAGTTATATAGTAGACATCATAAAACCTTTTAAAAAGGTCATTGAGGAATCTTGAGTGATCTGAAAAATGTTTGTAAGATAAGGCTCAGTGAGTGGAAATAAACTCTATGTATGTATGTGCATATCAATAGCACTTACATCTCTATCTTCCAATCTATTTATCATCCATCTACCTAGACAAAGGAAATACAACAAAATATTAACAATGAGTATGCTCCAGTGAAGAGACTACGAATTATTAGACACTTAAATAATATTTCTGATTTTCCAATAGTTCTACCATGAACACATATTATTTTTGTAATCAAAAAAATTTTAACAAAAAGTACCTATCAATAAAAAAGATAATGTGGCAAAAGTTCTAGGAAGACTTAGTCTTATGGTATAGGAGCTTGATGAAGAAATTTAATATTACAATTGTTTTTCTTTCTGTTTTCCTTTTATTTTTCTTGTATATGATACTTTATTGCCAAAGTTGGACCAGGCTTTTGACAGAAAGTGATGCCCTTTAGAAATGGCAGGTTCAGATTTTCAAAGAAAATTTTCAGGTTGTATTTTATGAAAGGCTGAGGCTTATTTATCCCAAAAACCTCAAATCATTTCCATACGGAGAAGAAAATAAGTGGTATGGAAAAATATATTGGTTGCTTCTTTTCTTTAAAAAAAAGTTTCGTATCACTGATGTGAGTTATCTTTTAAAAGTCTGAAAAGTTTATGACAACTGACAGCTCATGATAGTGACAATCTTGGGGATACAGAAAAGTCATTTTCTATGCAGGGAAGAAGAAAATATTCTAAAGGAGAGATAAACATTCCATGAAATCAAAAAAGGTAGGAAAATAATATTCATTCACTCATTCACACAATCACCAAACATAGACTAGGTGCCTACTATGTGTTGAGCATGGTACTAGAATCTAGAATCCAAAATTAAGTGGTAGTCTCTGCCCTCAAGAGTTCATAAGACAGACAAGTAAATAAGTGATTAAAACACAATATGATAAAGACTCGTAACAAAGCATGGAGCTGAGCTGGGAGAGCAAAGCAGAGGCACATAAAGGAGTTCTACCTTCATTCTGATACAAATGTGAATCCATTAAAAGATTTAAACAAAGGGAATGATATCTAACTGTTTTCATTCTTGAAAGATAACACTGGTTGCACACTGGGAACAAATTGAAAGATAGAGCAGAGCTGAGATTTTATTAATTTTGTATCTACAAAATTTTGTGTAGTTGCCTATGTCCATAAGGTACAATGAAGTTCACTCCCTCTTAAATCTATGTAGCTTGCTCATCCACCGTAGTGCTATTATCCATCCAACAGGCCTCCTTCTACTCCTACTCAGTTCCCTACAGTGAATAGCAGGGCTGCAAGTAGCAAAGGAAGGGAGGATGCAGAATGAACTGGCTTTCCCTCTTTTTCAGATGGAAGCTAACAGAGAAGCTCAGGGAGCTCACATCTTGAGGAAAGAGTATTATACAGTGGTTGATATTAATAGGATAGGCTCTTGATTTGATTTAAAAGTAAATATTGTCCATTGCTTGCTCTGTGACCTTGTCAATGTATCAATATCTCTGGTCTCAGTATCTTTATTTTCAGATGGTAATAAAATTATGTCTACCTTGTATTAGTCAGAATTGGCTAACTACCATAAAAAATAAACCAAATCTCAAAGGATTAGCACAATAAAAATTTATTTCTTGCTCAAGTCAAGAAAGGGCATTAATTCAAATGATAGAATAAGTTATAAAGATAGCAAGATAAAAATATTACATACAGAAATTATTATTTGATATATATAAACAATAATTAGTTAGAAGACATAATAATAGAAAAAATTTTTCATTTACAATAACAACAAAGAAGATTAAACACTTTGGAACAAACTGAAAAGGAAATGCGCAAAAACTATATGAGAAAAATATTCCTGAAAGATATAAAAGTAGACTTCAACAAATGGAAAGACATTCCCAGTTTTTCGATAGCATGAATTGTTAAACATAAATTGTTGATTCTTTCTAAGTTAATGTATAAATTTAACACAATCCCAATAAAAACATGAATAGGCTTTGTTATGAAGGTAAAGAAGTTGACATTAAAAATCATGTGGAAAAACACTCAAGAATAGCCAAGAAAACACCAAAAAAAAAAAAAGAGCAGGAAGGACTAGCTCTATCTGACATTAAAATATACCATGAAGTCTTCATAATTATTAATAAAACAGTATGGCACTGGTGCATAAATAGGCAATCAGACCAAGAGAATAGATCATAAAGCCCAGAAATAAACCCAAGTACATATGGAAATTTAGTATATGATGAAAGTGGCATCACAAAATTATCGGGGTAAAAATTTTACTAGTTTTGGAATAAGTGGGTAACTATTTGGAGTAAAATAAGCTTATATCCACACCTCACACCATACATAAGCATAAATTCCAAATGGAACAGAGATATAAATTTATTATTTTTTTCCTTTTATTTCAGAATATCATGGGGGGACACCACTTTGTTTATATATATTGCCCATGCACTGCCCATGTCAGAGCTACAATCGTGGACATCCCCCAAACTGTACACCCCGCATCCATTCAGTGAGAGTTTTCCCATCCCCTCCACCCCCCTCCCACCTGCCCACCCCTGATGAATATTATTGCCATGTGTGACATAAGTATTGATCAGTTAGTACCAATTTGATGGTGAGTACCAGTGGTGCTTGTTTTTCCATTCTTGTGACACTTTGCTTCGAAGAATGGGCTCTAGCTTCAACCAGGATAATACCACATGAGTTAATTCACCGTTGTTTTTTATCGCTGAGTCATACTCCATGGCATACATATACCACATTTTATTAATCCATTCATGTGTTGATGGGCACCTGGGTTGTTTCCACATCTTTGCAATTCTGAATTATGCTGCTATAAACATTCGCATGCAGATGTCTTTATTATAGAATGTCTTTTTTTCCTTTGGGTAAATACCCAGTAGTGGGATTGCTGGATCAAATGGTAGTTCTCCTTTTAGTTTTTTGAGGTATCTCCATATTACTTTCCAAAGAGGTTGTACTAATTTGTAGTCCCACCAGCAGTGTATGAGTGTTCCTATCTGTCCGCATCCCCACCAACATTTGTTGTTTTGGGACCTTTTGATATGAGCCAATCTCAAGAGATATAAATTTAAAACAAAAAAATTTTTTGAGAAAAATACTGGAAGAAAACATGATGAATTACTCTTTAATTTGGGTACAGAGAAATATTTCCTAACTATAGCTCAAAATCCAGAGGCAATTAAAAAAAGGTTGATAACTGGCTACATAAAAGTAAAAATGTACCTGCATGACAAAATACACCACAAACGAAGCCAAAGACAACCGACAAACTTTGAAAAAACGTTGGCAACATCAGTCTTTCTATAAAGTACAAATATTGCTAATATATAAAGAACTCTTAAAAATTGAGGGGAAAGGAATTTTTAAAAAAAACATTAAAATATGGAAAAAACTAGAGGAGACAATTCACAAAAAGAGATATAAAAGTGACCTTTAAAGGTAGCAAAAGATGTTTAACCTCATTAGTAAATAACTAAATGCAAATTAAAACTATACTAGGATATTATTTTTCATCTATCAGATTGGTAAAAATTTAAATATGTGACAGCACAGTTTGTAGGAAAAAAGGCACTCTCATACATTGCTGGTAAAAAGGCAAACCGGTACAAATCTTTTAGAGGAAAATCTGGCAATACCTAAGAAAACTATTTATGCACTTACCTTATAACTCAGAAATTCCACTTCCAGGAATTTACCCAGAAGATACCTCCAATAATACAAAAATACATTTGTACAGGGTTATTAACCGTAACATTGTTGTTGCAAAATGTTGGAAACAACATAAATGTCCAAACATAGGAGAGTGGTTAAACAAATTTGTACTTCTACACAGCTGTAAGAGAAAAAAAATTAGAAGAACTCTATGAACTAATTTGTATTGTTTTCTGGGATATATTAAGTTTTTTAAAAAGGCAAAGTGCAGAAGAGTATCTGTTATGTGCCACCTTTCATGAAACAAAGAAAAAGAAATGAAATATACACGTATCTGCTAATTTGTGCCAAAAGAAACACAAAAAGGTTAAGCCAGAAACGAAGATTGCTTATATACAGGGATGGGGGGGGGGGTACCGGGGGCGGGAAAGGAGCGCTTCTCTGAGTATAACTCTTTGTACAGTTCTGACTTTCAGAAACCACAATATTGTTTCATATACCAAAAACATAAATAAATGATTAAAATCAACCAGGATGAGGGAAGAACCCAAAATTCAACATAAACAATCTTATTATAATAGTTTCTGGGTTAACTTTTTTATTTTGAAATAGTTTCAGGCCCACAAAAAATTACAAAAATAATATTAATACAAAGAATTCCCATGTACTATCCAATTTCTCCAACTGTTAATGTTTCACTTAACCACAGTTTAATTTTCCAAATGAAGAAACTAGCATTGATACTATACTATTAACTAATCCACAGACCTTATTCAACTTCTGCCTATTGTCACATTAATGTCCATTTTATAATCTAGATCCAGGTTTTGATTAAATTATTAATGATTAAATTCAGTTTATACATATTTGGTAAGAATTCACACAAGTTTTATTGTGGGCTTCTCAGTACATCATACCATGGCGTTCATTTCATTGATATTTCTTATTATTGGTGATGTTACCTTTAAACAGTTGGTTAAGGTAGTGTCTAACAGACTGCTCCACTGTAAAGTAACTATTTTCATCTTTGTACTTAATAAGTATTTTGCAGAGAGGTACTTTAGGACTATGCAAATATCCTGTTTCTTATCTAGCCTTTAGGACTATGTAAATATCCTAAAGGGTATTACATAATATAAAACTATGTAATAAAAACTATTACAGAGAAAAGGCATTTAAAAATCTTTCCACCTATGGTTAAAAAATTTTATTTTAAAAGAGACAACTTAATTTTATTCTTAAAATAAAAATGTTAAATACATTTGCTTTATGAAAAGCTAAAAGATATACAAGGAAAGATATATTTATTACATAAATTCTCCCCCAGATCAGTATGTTCCTTGTCTCTGACTCATTGTTTTAATTTTCCAACTACTGCTCATATTTTCAGAGGATATGATCTGGGTAATGATGTAATTTTTTTGTAAATTAACCCTAGTGACAGCTTTAGCTCAGTGAATTTTGAGCATCTTAGCCTAATTTTATGTACAGGTATATGTTTTTCTAAGCAACAAATTTTAGGGAGCTTCATTTTTGTCTGAAAAGATCAGGTATTATGACCTGGCATCCCTACTTTACACAAGTTAGGCCAATATTACAGACCACAAGACTCATCACTACTCTACGGTTATCACAAATTTTTAGTATCAAATAAACTATGTTGGAACACTTTCAACATAGTGTCTATATACATATTTTTTGAAAATGTGTATATATATATAATGTATATCTGTATACACACATTTTCAATAAGTTAATTATGATGAATGCTTTTTTTTTTCCCAAACAAAAGGTCTCATATATTTATTACTGTACCAGCCTAGTGCAGAGCATAGAAGCAAAGACAAAAACCATTTTTCCAATTAAACGTGTCCAGCTGTCCAGGTAGTGGTGATGTTTTCAGCTTGATATGGTAAGATGCTAGTGACCCTGGCACAGTATAAATATGTGTGCCACCTCACAATTCCTTATAGACCCCGCTCGGCTCTTCTCTTGTGACTCCTCTTGGAGTTGTACCTGATGTTATTACCAGTTTTCATTCCACTGTGAATGGGATGGTTTTGCTTTTGTTCCTTGGCCGGGAACTTCTTGATCCTGAAAGACTTGCGAGAAGACATAGCAAAGAATGGAGTCAGCTGCACGCACCAAGATGGTAGAGAGACGGAAAGAGGGCTATCTTTATTTTATTTTAATGAAATGTTTTGCTTTGGGGAATTCAAAGAAAAATGCAGGAGGTCACCTCATTTTACCACCAGAGGGCATGAGACATTAAAAAACAGGGCAAACAAAGCCCACTTGCTTCTGAGATTCTCTGATTCCGTGGTTTGAAATCTGTGGGTGGCTACTTCAAGAAATGAACTCATTTAGAAGACAAATAAGCTACGTGCAATGAAGATAGGAAGAGGTTAGAGGGAAAAACAATAATTTTTTATAAGAATGAAATCCTCAACTGTGTTCTCAAAAGTGCTCACCTATTTACGTCTGCTAATTACACTATTGATTTAGGTTAAGCATCCAAATAGTTTGGCAGTGTTAAAGTGTGATGTTTCTTCTGCTAGTGATTGATGTTTGAGAAAAATATTGGCCGGTTAATGCAATCTTATCTAGAAAAAGAGAGGAATAAGCTAGTCCAGAATTAATGAGGCCAAGGCCTTGAGTTCAATTTGCGTGCGGGTCCATGCATCTCTCTGCAAATCAGGGCCACACCCCTCTCCCAAACAGGCAAACGCACGCAGCGGGTCACGGGGGAGTGGCAGAGGGCGCATGTGCGTAGCGCAGGTCCAGCCCCGCCCTGAAGAACTGAGAACCAAGTGCGCACTCTCTGGGGGTGGGCCAGTGGGCTCTCCTGAGACACAAGCAGTATTTTGATCTCGGGTTTAGAAATTATTTGGAGTCAGACAATTCAAACTGCTTCTGTTCCTCTCTCCACGCTCCACCCAATTTTTCCCTTTTTCACTTCTATTTTCTTCCCCACCTAAACCCCGACACTTTTTTTTCTTTGATCAGGTACATACATAGAAACGGCGGCACATTATTGATTTTAGTGGTTTAAAAAATTATTTCAATTCTGCCAATAGTTTTGCCAACACAGAAACAGCGTGGATGGGCGGGTGATACTAGTCTTGGTTGTGGACCTGACTGGTCTATTCCCATCCTGTGCATGAGCTGACACCTTACCCATTGCAGTGAGACCATTTTCTCCCCCTTGCTTAAGAATCCCCGGAGCTCATCTCATAGATGAGGACGTTTGAGGGAAACTCTGCATCTTATTTGGAATCAATATGTTACTCTAGCCAAAAAGCCCTCCTTGGTTTAAGGATGACCATGACGGATGCTGCATTTGGGCAGCGGAAAATACCAGTGAGCCACGTGCTTTCACATGCTGCTTCCAAATCTCCCTAGACAGGTAAAAGTAAACTGCAGAACTGAGATAATTGTCTTGACAGTTTAGTCAAAATACTCTATAATTATTCTGGATACAAGGGCAAAGGGTGGGAAGGGTGGCTGTGTGTTGTTTAGTATGTTGGCTTACACTATTCGAAGGTATTTGAGATAATCATAATGTTTCTTTTTCACTTTTTTATAAAAGTCCCAGATATAGCTGCATTGTATTAAATGTTCTATGTTGTCCTAAAATTGCTAATGTCCATTTTTGCCTAAAATATCCCATTATTTCATTTCTACTACCTCATCTCCAGCTTTTTGATCAGTCTTTTATTATAAGATTTCATTTTCCTCTTTAGAAATGGGTGATGTTGAGCCCCAGTTGTTTAATGGATACGTGAAAACCATCTTCTGAATCTTCCAATTCTGACTATTCTAATTGCTGTGATAGTTTTGGGGAGCACAAATGCAGTTGAGTGGGTTCCAGAAGAAAAGCCTGGATACATCACGTTCTCCCCTACCAGGACCTGCTCAATGTGGGCCCAAAGAATTGAATGCTATTTTTTTGCACTGGGCACCTGACTAACCTCTGTGATGACACAGAGAAATAGAGTTCACCTTCCCATCGCCAGTCACACTCCTGTGTGTGCCCGTGTGCTTCTCAGAGGTCCTCCTGTCACATTCTTCTCTTCCTGAACTCAGGCCAGATGGATTTCTTCCTTTCCCAAACTTGAGTGCCTCCCTTGCTCCAATGCTCACAGAATCATTAAGCTGGGAAATAACTGAAGCTACGTTAGTTTATATGCAGCATAAGTTTGTAGGCTTTGCTGACAGTTAAGGACAGAAGGCTGGGATATACCGGAAAGAGCCCTGCTGCCCTAGGGATCTGGATTGACAATGAGGTCATGCTCCCTCACACCTGGTGCGCTTGGATATGCCCCTCAGGTAGCAGGGGTAAAAACTGCAAATACTGCTTCTTAGAGAAAGGTCTGCTCTTCCTCATAAACATCCACCTCACTGGGTACCAGGGTGTGGAAAACATTCTTTTAAACTTGTCAGTATTAGGTATTTAAGTCTCTTCTCTTTCAAATGGGCTCTTCTATGATGCATGTGCTTTTGGATAAATGCTGTATCTTTCCAGCTTCTCTTTCTCCTGCTCTTTCCAAAGATGGAGAGGCTGGGGCTGACATGACTGCATGGCAGCAAAAGCAAGGCATGCCAAAGCCCCCTCTGGGTCCTCAGTGAATGGTCTGGTCCCTTCCCATCTGGTATGTCACTCGGTCCACACGGGTCTCTGGAGCATTTTGCTGGCACCCACTATGGTCCCAATCATTTGCCTCTGGTTGTGCCTTGCTGCACTGAAGCCTCTTTGTGCATCCTCAGACCTCTGCCAGTTCTCTGGTCTTAGCACCAACACATCCACTCATGGAGGCTTAAAGGGCTTTCCAGAATCCACAGGAGTCAAAGTTCGCCTCATCCATTTGGCCACTTGACACAGAGACATCACATCACGTGTTGACAAATAACCTTCCAATGTGACCCTCTCCTCCAGGAGTGCTAAACAGTGGTAGGGGAAACAGTGGACTCTTCTTTGGACTTTTCTTAGCAGGATGCGTACACTAAGAGCCTGCTTTCCCAATTCTCTTTCCTGTCTCCCTTCTGCAGTCCACTGGCATGAAAGGATACACATCCCACTGCTTTTTAATACCTGTAAGGAACTTCTTTTTATATCCTTGTTCCCTGTCCTCTTTTTGTATCCTTTCTTAGGTGGCATTTATAGTCTCCTTTCCAAAAGCCATCATGGTGGACAGGTTACAGAGAGAAAAATCTAGTTCATCCACAAAGAAAGATGTATCTGGAGAGATCCCAAAAATATTGTCCCTCTTACACCTCATCTTTCTAAGTCTCAGTTTCCTCAAATAAGAAAAAAAGAAATGGGGGTAATAATGCCTGGGCCTGCCCTCTGTAGAGAAAGGTCTCTGTCTCCCTCTTGAAATCGGTTTGGGTAAAAACTGCAGGAAGTGGCATTTCTCCAGAGGCATCTATTTCATAGAGGGTTTGCACCCTCAGAAGGACTATACCGGCAGGCATAGGATTCTGCCTGCTGACTTAGCCATGAGACGGCATGGGCTCATACCCTCCCTTTCTCTCTCTCTGTCTCACACACACACGTGCACACACACATATGTGCACACACACATGTGCACACACACACAGAACCATTTTCCTCTTGCACCCTCCTCTTTGGAAATGTCCTTCAATCTGTGTTAGGCTCAAACAGCAAAAGGATGATCCTTAAAAGTTCAATATAATTACAAGTCTAATACATTGACTTTTCTTAAATGACTCAAAAATCCTTAAAAAAGACAAAAATTTTCATTTAGTCATTCCATAAATTGTTCTGGGTGCTTGGGTGCTTGGATGCCCCAGTGATCACAATAGACAAGGACCCTGGCTCTCATACTAGACAGGGATGGAAAAGGGTGGGAAGGAGGGAGCAGACAATAAGCAATATACTAAGTGAATAATGTTGTATTTATTTAATATTAATAACAGAAAAATCAGAACACAAATTAACACAATGATTAAGATACTTATCATTACACTTTCAGTTAGCATATTAAAAATAATTGATTCATATATTCATAGTTTTCCAATGAGCTTATACCATCCTGGGGTAGAAAGGAAACATTATCTTAGACCAGCTAAGATTGCAGATTATGGGTTACTGATCAATTAGTTCTTAGTCAGGATCTGGGGCCTGGCTGAT
The DNA here is from genome assembly GCA_023783475.1 of Daubentonia madagascariensis. Lineage (NCBI taxonomy): Eukaryota > Metazoa > Chordata > Mammalia > Primates > Daubentoniidae > Daubentonia > Daubentonia madagascariensis. Next base: position 47,506,964 of record JAKFHU010000600.1, on the reverse strand, counting down.
GCTTCCAGAGTAATTCAAACTTAATCCATTAACCATCTCTCTGCCCTCCCTCTTTCCCGCCCTCTTTTCAGAGTCAACACTTTTTTCGGAGTAAGTCACTGGAAGGAGAAGTCAGTGGCAAGAGACTAGGACAGTGGTTTGTTTGATTGGTGTCTGAGAGATTCTGGTTTGTCACACTATGGAGTTAGATTTTTACCCAATAGGTGACCATAGGACTAAAGTGACTAGGTGGTTTTAAGAAATGCCCCAGAAAACTAATCAGCAGAGTATAATTACAAAATCATTTCAAAAAATTAATTTGTTTATGCCACCAATCTTTCTTTGGTGTAAAAAGAGTTCTAGGAAAAAGTTAAAGGAGGAAATTTTAATGTATTATAAAACTTTTTAACATAAATCTTTGATATAATATTTTTATAAACTGAGATTAATGAGTCAAGCCCCAATAAAAATAGCATCTCATTGTCTCAGTATGATAGTATTTATCCATCTCTCTCATTCACAGAAGAAGGAATCAGACATACCCATTGTGCCATTGTCTGGACAGAATTCTAAGATGGCTCCTTAATCTCTGCCGCTGATGTTACATCCATGATTAGGTGACATTACAAGTGAAAGTGAAGGTATAATTGCAGACACAATTAATGTCCAAAATCAGTTGAAAAGTTCATCAAAGGGAGATTGTCCTTTGGTGGATCTGAATGAATCAGCTGGAAGCATTTTAAAAGAGGGTTTTGAACTTCACGGAGTCAGAAAGAGATTCTCCTCCTGGCGTTGAAGAAGCAAACCTTGGTTCTACAGCTGCAAGGAAATGAATTCTGTCATCAAGCACGGGAGCTTGGAAGAGGATTATGAAACTCAGATGTGACCCTAGCCCTGGCTGATACCTTGATTGCAGCTTTGTGAGACCCTGAGCAGAGGATCCAGTGAGACCAAGCCTGGACTCCCGATCCATGGAACTGGGAGATAATGAGTATGTTGTTTTAAGCTCCTAAATTTGTGATAATTTGTTACAAAGCAACAGAAAACTAATATACCCTTAGAATGACAAAGAAGATCACATGGAATCAATGCTTATCTATAAAAACAGTGTGTGTAATGGTTAAGGACACAGAGCCTAAAGACAGGCTACATGGGTTCATGTCCCAACACCACCACCTACTTGCTATGTGACCTTAGGTATGTTCCCACATGTTTCCATGACTTAATTTCCACACTACGAAATGAGGATAAACATAGGGCTTAACTCATGGGATTATTTTAGGATTAAATGACTTAATTTATGCAAAGTCCCTACAAGAGCGACTAGGCACAGTAACACTCTATAAAACATTAGCTATCCTTAGATGACGCTGCTCAACTAATTATCAGTGGATCTAGATATATCAAATACTTTCCTCATATACCTCCTTAACAAATAAGAATGCCATCCTATTATAAACACTCCAGGCATTTGATGAAGAGATCAAACTTATCACTGTGTTGAGTTTCAATAATCAATTTCAGTCAGAAAAAAATAATGAATAAAATAATATAAGAAATATGATCTCAATTTTAAATGACAAAAATAGCTGGTGGAGACCTAACCACATCTGAAAATCTCTTAATGCCCTCCTGCCCCTAAGATTTAAAGATCAGTCATAGTTCCAAACTAATCACTATAACTCCCGAACAGCTGCTGAAATCTTGTGTTGTAACTGCCTTATGCTGTTTCCAAGGAATTGCACAATGCAAAAACTCCGTAAAATAAAATCAAAGAAAAATACTTTGGGGAAGGCTATTTAGCTGTGATAGAGAGAAAGACAGATGGACAGGCAGACGGAGAGATGAGTGATAGGTAGGAAGAATGAAAGGAAGGAAGGAAGGAAAGGAGGAAGGAAGGAAGGAAATAGATGACTTGGAGGCCTGATCATGAGAAGACACATCTTGAATCCCCTGGGTCAAAGGGATTGAATTTTAAAGAAATAAGTGAAGCTTCTTCTGAGTCAATAAAAATTGTTGACCTTTAACTTTTTTTTTTTAATTCAGGTAAACCAAAAATGGAAAACGTTTTTCCTAAGATATCTAACTGTAATAGAAGGATTTAACTGGGCGAAGAAAAAAGTCAGTTGTGGTTATGAAGTGCAATATTGCTAAAGACCACATATATCAGAATTGCATGGGGGAACTTTTAAAAATTAGAAATACATAGGCTTGATCCCAGAAAGTCTGACCTAGAAGGTTTGGAGTACAGACCAGGAAACTGTATTTTTCAAAAGCTCTTCATTAGTTAAGGTAAGGTAAACTGTATTAACAGATTCCAAAATGTCAGTAAATTAACATGACAGAAATTAATTTTTTGCTCCTAAGACAGTTCAGAGTGAAGTTGGTAGGAGGCTCCTCTTCCTGGAGTCATTCAGTAGCCCAGACTCCTCATCTGTGGCTCTCCCATACCCTAGGGTTTCGTCACTTGCATCCACCTGATGGAAGGGGAGACGGCATGGGGGAGCACATGGGGCCGATATAACAGGCCAGACTGAAGTTACCATGAATTTTCCCCTTTGCTGTCATTCTGTTAAGGAGAACTCAGTCATGTGGTGACATCTCCCTACAGGGAGGAAGGGAAATACAGTCTAGCTGCTCCAATAAGAAGAGGAAGTAGATTTTAGTGAACAGGAAGCAATCTCTGCCATAAGCACTCCATGTGATTTTGATGTACTACTGGGACATGGTTGAAAGTTCACAGTTGAAAATACAACTTTTGAGTCTAAATAATTTAGGTTCCAAACTTGACCATTTGACAGCTATCTGATTTAAGGCAAAATATTTCCCCTCCCTGTGCCTTAGTTTCCTCAGTTCCTCATCTTTTCAGTAGTTCAAAAGTTCAAAAACATCCTACATCTAAAGATTCTTGTGAGGTTGAAATGACATGGTATGTTTAAAATTATTAGAATCATAGCTGGTACTTAATAGTAACAAATATTTTGTTTTAACTGTATATTGGTTTGGGAATCAAGGTGTTCTGCTATTTGAGCTAAGAACACAGGTATCAGTATCAGAATAAATATTTTGTTCCAACTGAATTATTAGATTGGGAAGGTTTTAGAAAGAATTTTAACACAATGGAAGTTGACTTCCTGCTCTCATAAAGTTCCTGGGCACATGAGCCACTCCCCTCCTTGCAGTCTTTCAGAGATCTGGTCTGTTTCCATCTGGTGGCTCCCCCATGCCCTAGGCTTTCTCATCATCTTATCTAGTGTATAGAGATACACTGCGGAAGCAATATGTGCTGTGGACTGAGCTAAGAATTTGGTGCTTCAGTATTAGAATATTTGAAGCTTACAGAAAGAAAAATTGCTCTAATTCAAAAATGAAATAAAAGCAACCTTCAAATATTAAGAAATTGAAATGTTGATAGTGTAGCTCTCAAGCTGATGTTTACGATAATCGGATTATTTTAATCCAGAGTGTTTCAGATATGTTTAAATTTAACTTCTGCCACATACAAATGTGTACCATTACCCCAGGGAACTCCACGAACACTTCAGGAATAGGACCTGAGCTATGCAGTGCTAACCATTTAAAGCAAGTGAAACCATCTCCGATGAGCTAAAGTCTGTATCCCTGAAAGGATTAATTTACAGAGTGGTTCTGAAGTCTGGACTACTGTGAGGACACTAATTTTCTAATCAATGAAGTTATCTATCAGAAGCAGAGATGAACTTTGTTCAGCATTTCTCAAAGCTAAGTAATATACAGCCTTCTTTAAAGAAAAATACTTTTCACTAAGCCACATGAATACATCCATGGTTCCCTGATCATCAGACTCCAATTTGAGGAACGCACCCCTAGTCAAAATAACTCAGAGCATGCCTCATCTTCTCGGTTTCTCCATCATTTTTCAACTCTCCTAATTTCAAACCTCACTCCCCACCTGCTTGCCATACTCACACATTTTTTGTGCTGTCCTCCCCATTGGGCATCTCAGAACATGCTCCCCTCCATCTGATTTCCCTGATTCCAGCCAAGTTTCCCTCATAGGCCTTGTTCTAGTTTAATGAGCTCTTACTGACCTCATCGACTGCTCGGAGCCTGGCTCCCATATGCTCAACTCTCAATATGGTAGTCAGTGTCCTCACCTCTGTAGGTTCCCTCCTTCTGTGTTCTTGGGCTCGACACGCAGTCCCCAACCTCTGGGGCTGCAGACCAGTACCAGTCTATGGCCTGTTAGGAACCGGGCCCCACAGCAGCAGGTGAGCGGTGGGCAAGCGAGTGAAGCTTCATCTGTATTTACAGCCGCTCCCCATCACTGGCATCAATGCCTGAGCTCCACCTTCCTACCCCAACCCCACCCTGTCCATGCAAAAATTGTCTTCCATGAAACCGGTCCCTCGTGCCAAAAAGGTTAGGGACCCCTGGGCTAGACCACGTATAAGAGACATGAGAGGAAAAGGACATTTAGGGTACCTTCCATGTACCGGACCTCAAGGGATCATTTCATTTATTACCCTCATGCCCTTGGGAAATCACTTGAGCGTCTCAGCTTCCTTTTCCTCCTCTACAAAATGGACACGGTAACAATTTCCTCGGTTTACATAATAGTCACTGTTTATTTAGTTCCTTACTATGTTCCTGGTTTTCTCTCAAGGATTAGATGTATTATCTCACTTAATCTTCACAACATTGCTGGGAGGTGTGTTTTTAGAGAAAAAACTGAGGCAAAAAAGGTTAAGTGGCTCAATCAATTTGGGCGTAGTCCCTGGATCTTTAAGATTTTCCGGTGATACTGACTCAGTCGATTTACTTGTTCCCTAAAGTACAGTAACAACAGAAAACTGTCATGACTAGAGGTGCATAAAAAATTAATACCACAGTCTCTTTGTGCACTCAGTTTAGCAGCACTTATGTGGTGGCTCTTTGCCACACCAGGCTACTTTACAGAGAGTCGTATAACATAAACTTAAACTTGACCTAGTTTAATCAAACTGTGGCTTGTGGTTCAATTACTTGACAATTGATTACTAAGAATTTAAACAGTTTTTAACAACCACTATAAATGCAGTCTTTGTGGTCTCTCTCAGAAATTAATGTTGCTATTTCTCACTACCACGTATATACTGTACCTCCTCCCAAATAACCTGAAAATGCAAAGGGAGCCACATTCCTGCAGACACCATATTTCAAACGGCGTGGATTTAAAGACGGATCATGGAATGGATCTTTATACCAGCTAATTCAAGGTCCAAACGTCATCCCTTATGTTTATTATCTGTAGTTTACTGGTAACCTTGATTTTGCTCAATAATATTAGCCTATATTGTTTACTTCCCACTTAATAAGCAAACTTAAGTGGCGAGAAAAGCAGACTGAATCTAGGAGTGCTGGTGTTGTGAGAACAGTCAGCCCGCAGCATGCTGAGACCCGTGATTGTGGTTCTCTCCACAGCTTGTACCATGGAGCCAAAGTGAGAGGATCAGGCAGGACCAAGATCCACGTTGCTGGGGTCTCACAGAGGCAGCCCAACCTCATGAGAGCCAAGAATCAGCCCTGCTCTCCCGAGCACACTCCTCCTCAGCATACAAGCAGGAGACAATTCTAACAGAGAAAGATCAGAGAGAACAGAAAAGATTCTCCAGCAGATTCCAGTGTCAGCGTGAGCTCTTGCCTTCCAGTTTGCTGCTTAGGTTTCACAGGCCTCCTCCAACTACCCTGGAATGTTAGAATAAGAAATCTGCTTTGAGTTCCAAAAGGTTTGAGATTCCTTTATGTGGGGGTGTTAAATTCATCATAAGGGGGAAAAAAAAGCCAGCCTCCTGTGCTCAGTAATGTCATGTGGAAATGTAGCACATCCTACTCTGACATTTCTTTTCTGCCTCCATTAGCCCTAGTCACTAGATTGTGGTTTATAGGTTGTTTTGTTTTTTCTTTCTTTCTAATTGGTTTTACTCTATATGCCAAGTGTTTAAATTACTTTAACCAAGAATCTAATATTTTTGAAGTAATAGGGGAAGCTGGTATTAGCCACCTGCCAGGACTGGATAGATGAGTTTGCAAAAGTTCCACCTTCATGCTTTGCCCCATGTGAGGCCCTCTCCTGTCCCACTTGCACTCAGGGAAGTTAGTCTGAGTTCCGTCCATGACAGCCACTGGACCAGGAAGGGAAAGGAGTAAATGCAGATGTGTTAGCCTCAACAGAGAGGTTGTTATTGAAGGAGGGAAGAGGCTATGCTCAACCTAGGGAATGCTGCCTCTACTTCTCCCTAAAATGAGGGGAAGAAAGGAACCAGAGGAGCGTGTGCAGTCAGCTTCCTTCTCCTGAACACACTTCAAGGGAAGTCATGCCAAAGCTACAGACCTAGCCTGGGCCAGTGGTTTGAGCGGGGGAAGAGCTGGATTCCTCCGGTAGGTTTAACTTCTCTGAACTCAATTAAATTTAACAAGCCTATATTTATCTGTCACTAATGATACCTGTTATCATCACTTCACAGGCATAGCACAGTTCCAGCCTGTGGGCACTTTAATTAAGGAAAGACAGCTAACAGTGCATAGCACAGGGTGGGAAGACCTTTGCCATCACACGAAGAAGGAAAACCACATGTGTTATACAAAAACAATGAAAGCTTTGCTCTTTCTGTGCTATACCTCCTTTTGGTTTTGTTTAGAGCTCCCTTAGGGACAGAGGAAACATGAAGTGACAAAAGAGGGAGGTTAAACGGCATGCAGCAGAGAAATGAAAACAAAATGGAAAGGAACTATCAAGGAAGAAAACTTATAGAACTGGAATCACCAAGCATTGTCTGAGATATGTCAGCTTCCCTGCAATGCAGATGCTTTAACCATTTTGCCTGGGATTTATTCAAAAGCTTGTGGACAGCTGAACATGAAATGGTTGTCCTATTTTATTGGATTGATTAATAGCACATATTTTTAGCACTTAGACAAACACTTCTGTGCAATTTTGATCTGAGAACCAGAGTTTAGGGTTTGG